>CM061528.1:19968826-22633826 GCA_030068015.2 Neoceratitis asiatica | reverse complement strand
TAACTAAAATGGAAATATATATAAATTATATTAAAAAAAAATTAAAATAATATAAAATATAACAAATAAATAAAAATAAATATCAAAGCTGAGGAAAATATGCGAAAATTTCAGAAATTTATTAACGAAGAAAAAAAGTAGAGTAATCGTGAGCTTAATATCTGTTCTGAACATGTTAATAATATTTAAAAAAGGTAGGCGTGAATTTTGTGGCATAAAAAGCAGAACTTCCCGTAAAAGTAAAGATTCGGCGATGCAGGTGGTCATCAATATTATTTTCTCCAGCGTCATTCACTTTATTATAATTTTTTTTTTTTTTTTTTTTTTTTTTGTATTCAATCTGTTATTTATTTCCAGTGTTCATCCTTGAATCATGTTTCCTGTGCTCCTCTAATATTATTCTTAATTACAATCTGTTATTTATTCATGGCACTCATATTGTTGTGTAATTAATTTCAATATACTTTCTACGAATATTGCGTAAAATGAAATTTAATTGAAAAATCAAATTACATTTTATCGAATTATTTCGGCCAATTAGCACCTCTCTGCGTCTAAAAATATGCTAATTTTCCACGCAAGCAAACACACTCACGTTAATGTACAAGAGACCAAGTGAGGTGTCAAGATGAAATTAGAGCCGCAAAAGAGCAGAATATTCACTAAGCGTTCGCAGGAAAATCTGTTCGCCGCAGAAAGTCAGGTCGCCGCATGGAGATAGATAAATATATGTATATATACATGAGTACAAGCAGAAACACACTACAAAAGCACATAGAAATATTTAAATGTATGTCGCAGGCAGCCGCAATAACGGAATGGTTAGCATTGCGTACTACAATTCGGAAGGCCTGGGTTCCAGTCCAGAATCGAGCAACATCCGAATTTATAAAAAATTAATTTTTCTAATTTCGGTCGGACCTTGGCAGGGAATGTCAAGCCCTCCGAGCATATTTCTGACATGAAATAAAAGCTCCTCATAAAAAATCCGGCGCTCGGAGGCGGCTCAGAATAAACTGTAGGTCCCTCCATTTGTTGGTAAAAAACATTAAGACGCAAAACCACAGATTGGAGGAGGAACTCGGCCGAAAATCGCTTCAGTGGTTACAAAGTGCCGATATATATATATATATATATGTATGTCGCAGGACTTTAAGAACAAAAATCGAATCGCATGACATTTGAGACCACTAAAATTCAAATATGATGTAAATAGAAAATATAAATGAAATTTGAATTGTAAATGTAATGCTTGCTTGCCAATATATATATGTATATATATATATATATATATATATATTTATATGCGTATTGGATATAAATTTATACTAATGTGTGTATACTTGTGTCTGCGCATCTATATTTATGTGACGTGCGATGATGCAATTACGCACACTTCCGTCGTCGGTTTTCCCGATTTTGATTGTGACTTTTGAGAGCGCCAAAAGGCGATAGAAGCACTAAACCTGACAGTTTATTATGATTGCTACTATTATTGTTATTGTTGTTGCTTTTTGTCCTTTACCACTTTCCGGCATCACAATTGAATTATTCTGTCTGATTTCTTCGAATAAACTCAAATACAAACGCGGATGTCGACCAGATGAAATCGCTTTGTAGCGTAACAGCTGTGTGAACAAAAAACAGTAGCAAACAGATATATATATATGCACATATGTAGCATATACACATAGTAATATATGTATGTATATGTATATGTTGTATTAAATATACCCTGTAGTGCAAACGTAAACTAGTATACAAAAATACCAGTTGAATATCAGTATGAAATAGGATGAAATGATACCAGTTCGTTATTTGTATAGCATTTAATCAGAAACGGAAATAATAATAATTTGCACCACCCATGCCATTCGTATGTCGATGTTATTCTCGAACGCCACGACTGAGTTTCATTGCCTAATAAGCTCTGCTGAAGTGCGCATTTAGTCATTTCTCTTCAAATCACAACGATAGCCGAACTGTTAGAGGTTATCTCTGTAGCACCTGAGGTTCTCGGTTCGATTATAGCGCAGGCAAATTCATTTCTATTTTTATTTTTATTTTTATTTTTCTTTTTGTTAAATTAGAAATTCTACTCATACTTATATATGACATTTCGTAGGGCATCGCCGTTTTAAAAAATGCAGTTGCTTACATGGAATATTTATGGAAGATGAACTAGTTGGAGCAAAAATGCTAACTAGTAGAATTCCAGTTAGCGATACGAGTACTTATATACATATAGGATGGCCTGTATATAAAGGGTTTTCCAATAGGGATGATATGATTTCTAAGAGTCGTTTTTTCCATTTTTAATATATCACGATTTGTCATTTCTTTTTTCATTGTATTCAGTAATGTTTACAATTTCATCATTGGACCATAAACGTCGTGAATTTGTTGATTTTGCCTTGGAACAACTTGAAAACGATAACGATTTGATTAAGAAAACCATATTCTGCGATGAGGCTCACTTTCATCTGAGTGATGCGGGGCGGTAAATAAACAAAACTGTCGATTTTGGTGCGAAGAAAATCCACATATTATTCATGAACAACCATTACATTCACCATTCACCTGCTTTCGAAATGAATTTTGTAGCACCGTTACTTTCAATAGAGAGCGGTACAGATCGATGAAAACCAACTTTTTATGACCACAATTGGAAGAAGTTGATCTTAACAACATCTGGTTCCAACAAGACGGGGCTACGTGTCACACAGCGCGTGCAACAACCGAATTATTGCGAGAAATGTTTGGAGATTCGATTATTTCAAGAAATTTTGAAATTGAATCAGAATACTTCTTGTGAGGTTTTTTGAATTCTTTGTTCTTTAGCAATAAACCAGACTCTCTTCAAGCTTTAGAAGTCAATATCGAACGTGCTATTCATGACATACGACTTGATTTAGTGGGAAAAGTTCTTAAAAATTTAGTTCACCGGACTCGTTCCTGCAAAAGAAGTCGTGGAGGCCATTTGAATGATGTTATATGCAGAACTTACTTGTATCGATTGTACTTCACATTAAATTTTTTTTTTTTAAAGAAATCACTCTTATTGGAAACCCCTATATTTATTTGCATTTGTTCATTTCGCATTCATTTATATTTGTACATACTCGTACTTATAATCACAATTTAAATATACAAGTATACACACAGTTATATATACGAGTATATGCATATATAACCGTTAGACATATGCAAATATATTAACATATGTTTCGACATAATCTTGTTACCATACTTGCCTCCAGAAAAGTCTATAAATTCCTGGCAGTTGTTCATACAAATATACAAGCGCGATTGCCACATTTCTCTCATTTCTTCACCAAAAAATAACTCATTCGTCTGCTGTTACATGTCTCAAATTCACACCCCACTGAGTCCTTTTTCCATCGCTTGTGACATTTGTCGCTTACACTTGTATGCTTGTCTTCT
The DNA here is from genome assembly GCA_030068015.2 of Neoceratitis asiatica. Taxonomy (NCBI): domain Eukaryota; kingdom Metazoa; phylum Arthropoda; class Insecta; order Diptera; family Tephritidae; genus Neoceratitis; species Neoceratitis asiatica. The sequence goes on along the minus strand of CM061528.1, from coordinate 22,630,382 downwards.
TTTAACTAAGCACCCTCAAATGTCAATTTTAGGTCCCCTTAAGATGCGCATTTAGGAAAATCAAATTTTGTATATCGCCGCATTCGCTATGAAATGGTTTCAAAATAAATGTTTATGTAGATAATTCCTATCTTTTCTTTTTTTACACAGTTATTTGGGTTTTTAGATGCCAATATCAGTTTTATTTAACACGTTTTTAAATTTTAAGTCATGTCTACTCAACAAACTGTTGAATCGAAAGATTGTTAAGAGGGTCATTAAAAAGATAGTAATATTTGTATGAGATGACAAATTCGATACTATTTTCTCGTATGTACTATATTTAAACGAACGGCGAACAGTGTGTTCCAGAAGTAGAGCAAGAAAATATAAATATATATATAAAAATTAAAAAATAAATTAATATTATATTATTTTCTGCGAAAAGAATTTTTAAATTAAATTATTTGTTATATGTTTATTATCATAATTATGCTATTCAAATTGAGAAAAAATGCTAAGCGTATTAACAACTTTTGATAAGATCTTTGTATAAAATTGACTGGAATGAAATATCATCGACGTCAATACCAAACCACTTCTAATAGCTGTTATTTTGTTTTTAAATCATATTATCAAAAACAAAATTTTTGAGTAAAAAATTTGCAAACGAGCTCTCAAAGAATTAAATATTTTAGCAAACGTTCAATGAGGAGTCCTTTTCACTTGTTTCTAAAATAGGTTTTATTTTTATTTCTAACCCATTCAACAAAGGAAGCAAAAGTTATTATTCGAATTGACTTCAAAAAATAATTCTTCTTTATTCTAGAAAATATTTATTAAATTAGCTGAAAGCTTAAGGGACGATAAGTGTGGTGAATTAGCCCCAGAAAGTTATCGAGCTCATCATTTCAGGATATGTTTATACCAATAAGAAACTCCGATACTGCAAGTTTAAGAATTCTATTTATTACCGTTTTCGTTTTATCAACATCAAAAAAACAATTTATGATTTTTTGGAGCTAAAAAAAAATTTCCTAATATTAATTTTTAAGGCGAGATGGTGGTTAAGAGATCGCGAGTTTCAGATGTTTTCAATATTTTTTTCAGTGATAATAATAAACAATAATATTTAAACTTTGTAGGTATATTTTACAACTTATATTGAATACAAAAACATTTAGATAATTAAAAAAAATATTTTTAAATTTTCTAAAATTGATACTGAAGTAGATCTTTTTTTTTAAATTGGACATGGATGGCAAAGGAAAGTTTGGCCCTTAAACTTAACTAAAACACAAAAACCAAGAAGATTCTTAATTTCTACAAGTATAGCTGTGTCCTGTACCAAAATTATATATATAAAAAATTTTTTTTTGGAAAATATAATGAATTTTTGAATTTCAATAACCGCAACAGGCTTATTTTTTGTAAGTTTTTGAGCTAAGAAAGTAAAAAATTATCAAGATAATAGATTTTTTATGCTACGGGGCATAGCTACTAGTGTAATGAATAACATATTCAAATTTCAGATCTTTCGGATAAATACCTTTTTTACCTGCGCCGTGCAAAAACAAGCTGTTCTGAGAAAAACGAGTTTAAAGTTTGAAGTGTATGAGGTCGAGCGGTCGCTACCTGTTAAAAGACCAGTAGAACCGAAAATACTGTAGATATCATTATAAAATTTTAATAATGTATTGTTCCTAAATGACTGTACTTTTAAAATATTCCTTCTCCCCTGAAGTGTTTTAGAATTCCGGTAAAATTTTGAAAAAATAAATATTTAATTCCTCATTCCATCTGGCCAAAAATGACAGTTCGATTTAGTAACATTATATTATTCAAAACTCTATTTCGAGTGCATAGTTTTCTTCAAAATTTAAAAAAATTTGTTATTTTTTTTTAAAGAAACGTCTTACGAATTATCTCGTAGTTGGCCTCTGTAACAGAAATCCCTTCGCGGAAGCCAACCAACCACGAGTTAATTCGTAATTCGTTAATTCGCTCGCAGACATGTATTAACCTGGCGCTTCGCTAAAGCTGAATCATCGATACACGTCCATATTTGTCAGTGGTATTTCACAAATAGTCCAGTGCTCATATTTGTGTTTTTCTTGTGTTTTGTTTTATAATTATTGTTATAACTAAATTTTCAAAAACCCTATATAGACAGGAAAAGGCCACTAACTCAAGAGAAAATGGAGTACTACGCAAATCAAAGCGATTCAGAAATCGACGAGATTTTTGACGAGGATATTAACAACAGTAGCGATTATGAGAATTCAAATGATAGTGAAGCTCGAACCGGAAGTTGATCCTGAACCAGAAGATACTGACAATGATTTCCAAGCAATAACTTTAAATGCGAATGATAGTTTGTGGACAGAAACTAAAGAAGATACTGAATTATTTATTTTTCAAGAAAATGTTGGTGTGAAACTGGATGCATCAAATTTTATAGTACAAACGCTGGTGGACTTATTTTTTTCGCATAAGTTTCTTGCATTACTGGTGGAACAAACTAATTTATATGCTGCGCAAGAAATTGAAAAACGCAGAGAAATAAAAAAATCTACTAGGTATCAAAGTGGCAAGACGTCAGTGTTGAACACAAACAAGCTATATGATGTAAACTTTTGGCGCTCACATATGAGTCGAAATCGATTACTTTGTTATTTTCATTTGGTTGATAACTCAGTGCCATCTGCCGACAGATTATACAAGGTGAGACCAATACTAAATCATTTCAATAATATTATGCGTGAAATCTGTGTACCAGATAGAAATATTTGTATTGACGAATCCAAGATTGTTTTTCTGCCAATACATAAAAAATAAAAAATAAACACAAATATGGTATCAAACTGTATGAACTATGCGAGTCCGATGCTCTCGTTATAAAAATAATGATTTACGACGGAAACTGAAAATAATGTAGGTCACACTACTGACGTAGTTCTACATTTACTTGCAGACTATCTCGATAAAGGCTAGACGGTTTACATGGATAATTTTTATAATTCTGTTGCTCTTATAAAACTGCTAAATTCACGAAAAAATTATGTATGTGGAACCTTACGAAGTAGCAGAAAAGGAAACCCCAGAGATGTGGTAAATCGTAAACTTAAAAAATGGGAGTGCTGCTGATGTATACAAATAGAAGGACAAACGATATGTCCTTACCATTTCAAACATGCATGCTGCTGGAATGGTAGAGGTAACCAATCGGAATGGAAAAATTTCTATCACACCGAATATTATTCGAGATTATAATAGTGGAATGTCTGGCATTGACTGATCAGATCAAATGCTTTCGTACTACTCATCTCCAAGAAAGACTATTAGATGGTCCAAAAAGATTAAACTACATATTATAGAGATATACTTACACAATGCTCACAAAAATTTTCAGAGCAGCTTCTTCTAAAAAAAAAACTGATTAATTTCAGAGAATAACTCGTAGTCGCGTTGATCGGAGAAGAAATCCAACCAGTTCAGAAAAAAATTAGATTGCAAGAGCTTCATTATTTGGAGAGTCTAACACCGACAATATCATGCCGTATATGTACTCAAGTAAAAAAAACACCAAGAAACTCGTTACTTTTGTCCAGCTTGTAATGAGAAACCAGCCCTTTGTGTGGAAGATTGTTTCAAGAAGTTTCACAATCAATAAAATATTATTTTATTTATTAAATTTTAATTAGTATTCCAAGAAAAAGATGAAATTGTTTTCTGTTCGATTTTTAATAAATTTTCTGTTCATGCAAGCCAGCCTTGATTTTTTTTATCTCAAACATCGGTATTAGCACTGATATATTTCGAGTTAACTCGTACCTACACAAAACTGGCAATTAAACACGGGACAAGATAACTCGTAGTTGGCATCCTAGAAAAGGTGGCAATCTTCGAGTTATCTCGTAGTTGGCAGTCAACGTGTTAAAGCAGGGTACGTCATTTTGAAAAATATTAAAAACCCATTTTTTTAATAACATGTTTTAGTTCTATTGTTTTACAGAAGTGTTTCATTTTTTATTTGTTGTTTTCAATAATACAGTATTCAAATAATATAATGAAAGGAAAAAGTTTGTTGTTAAATTTTTTAATATCTTTTTAACCGATATACTTGTAGCTAGAACTTAACCAGAAATTAGATTAATCGCTACAAAAGATCTTGAGAACAAATTTGTTTCTTGATGTTAACAAAAAAAGTGATATTTTTGAAAACGGTAACAAAAATAGAGATCTTAAACTTGCAGTATCGATTTTTTTTTTTAACACCAACATATCCTGAAATGATAATCCCATTACCTATATGATGTCAATTCACCACATTTATTTTATTTAAATAAAAAGTCAAGTATTTTTTAAATTTGCATAAAACATTTAGAATTTTTTAAGTATTTTTAAACGAAAAACTAAAATGTTAGACCGAAATTCATTCAATTTTATGCAAAATTGTTGCATCATATAAGGATTTTAAATATTTATTAAAATAAGTCTGAAAATTTAATTTGAAATACAAATTACTTTCAAAGGTTTCACGAAATTACCATACAAGATTGTACATACCCTGTGTAGCTACATATGCTATGTGTATGTCTATTAACATGTCCTTCTCTCAATACATGAATATTCTCAATATCATGCTTCTAATAAAGCATCGCCATCGAATTACATATTCTTCACACATCCCAACCAAAGTGCCCAATTTACATATTCATGCAGATCTAATGAATTCAACCAACTCGCTTGTATGGTAATTTAGCTGAAAAAAGTGGGTAAATAAGGTAAAAAAAAACGAGGAAGGAAGGAAAGCATTATACGAGCTTTTTAACTTTTTTGGTAGATTGTTTTTGTAAGAAAACAGCATCTGCTAAAGATGTGTGTACCTTTCTCATTTCGAAGAATTGGTTGTTGTTGTGCCGTTTCATTGAACTTTTCAACAGGTAAGGGACAAGCTCATTTTCATTAGTATTATAAGTATCATCAAACACAAGGCACATACTTTAATTCGACGAGCGCAATAGCCGAGTGGTTAGCATTGCGTACTACAATTCGAAAGGCCTGGGTTCAGGTCCAGGTTCGAACAACATTCAAAATTATAGAAAATTAACTTTTCTAATTGCGATCGCCCCTCGGCAGGGAATTTAAGCCTTTCGAGTGTATTTCTTACATGAAATAAGACACTCCTCATAAAAATCCATCGGCTGTTCGGAAGCGGCTTAGAATAAACTGCGCCATATATACTTGTATATATATATACGAGGGGCGATATATAAACATATATACATACTTAAATAATTTATCAGAAATAGAAGACTTTTTGGGAAAAGATTGGTACAAAAACGAAAATACAAACTGTAAAGAAAATAAAATGAAACCAAAGTAGGTAAACGGCTAAAAGCAGAGTAACTTCCGCGTTTTTTATGAAAAAAAATTGGATTTTATACTCCGAATATAATTGACTAGCTAGACTAGCTGAAGAATTGATTTAGCCATGTCCATCTGTCCGGCCGGTTGAACGCAAACTAGTCCTCAGGTTTTAAGATAGTTCAAACAAACTTGGGTAGCATATGCACCTATACGTTTAAACGATGATTTGTCGGAACCGTCTAGATCGAACCACTATAGCACAGATTTGAAATTTTGTGCCATAAATTCACATACACATGACTTCAAATAAATATTGGAAATGAATATCATTGAAATCGGACGACTATAACGTGTAGATCTCATACACCGATTTTTTCAGACGTGAGGATTTGGTCACCGTGGGAAGACATGTAGGTGCGTGAAATTTGATATCTACAGACGTAGTTAGTATTGACACTGAAAAATATTGAAAAGGTTAAAGCTTTCGGCCATCCTTTTTCTTGTTTCTATAATTTTTGCTTCAAAGCGAATTAAGCACACTCTCTGTAGCATTACAAAATCAGTTTGATGCAATTATTTTTTTTTTTTTTTTTTTTTTTTGGTGGAATATTTCAAGGCCATTAGTAACGAATATATTACCTAAAGACTTTATGCCTAGTTTGAAACTAATTCCCTAACAATATTAATATCAGTTCAGTTATCAGAGTTATAGTATTTAGTAACTAGTTCTACTCTAGTTGCTGGCCAGCGCAACAATTTGTTTATATTATTGATTTTAACTGCTTTCAGCCAAATATCGCTTCAGCAGCTAAACATTATCTTGACAAAAAGTATAGCGACACACACACTCACACACAGTTTTCTGCGATTTCACGAGCGTCGTGCATAACGATCTCTTGCCATAGGATCGTAGAGACAGTAAAGAATTCTACCGTTGCTTTTTTTGTTCCCAAAACTTAAGAAACCCACGAGAGGACAATAAAAGCTACGTCGAATGAGAAGCTGAACAGGATCACAAGAAAACTAATTTACTAAGTGTTTCGAGGATGGGAAAAGCGCTCACATAAGGGCAAAAAATAGATAAATAAAGGAATAAAAAGAAACAGTTTTTTTTTAAATGCAATACTTGCGATATTTTTTGTATAAACCTTGTAAAACGCCGACCGTATATATGTCATACGTACATAATAAATATTTTCAAACCAACGTAAGAGCAAACTTGAAGCTATAATCCTAGCTCGAAGCCATGTGGCCATGAATTATAGCCCAGTGGGCTTCGATCAAAAAAAAAAGTATTAAATTTTTGGTTTTTTTTTTGCTTACATATTTTTTTTAAGTTTGTAGCTTGTGGGGGAAGAAAATTAAGATGTTCTTCAAGTATTTAGTTATTACGGAAATTTGCTGTATATGTATACTTACATGTCACATGGAGAAGTTTATTATAAAAAAAAATTTGTTGAACTTCTAAAAGTATACAATAAATTTTCAAAAAAAAAATATTTTTTAGTATTTAATTTTTTTTTTTCAATTGTAAAATTTTTTAGAATAGAAAAGTGTATTTGAAGTTTCTGTATTTTTCAAATTTCATTGAATTGTTTTTGGTTGACTCTCTGTTACAACCAAAAAAGCAAAATTGTTTTCCAGTTTTGACCACAAATCACCAACAATGGTTGTCAAATGCAATCAATTTCGTAAAAAAAGAGTACCCAGACAATGCGTCTATAACCGATTCGAATGAAAAATGAACATCTTCGCTTAGAAAATTGCTATTTTCCAATCACAACGTGTGTCGTTGGCACTGAGAAATAAAAAAAAGGTATACGTCGCTTTACACACATTCTTGCACATTTTTCTCCGGCTTACACCGAGAATAGCAGCATAAAAACAACAACGCGATAAAAACAACAAAAACAATAACCACAACATCAACAGTCGGGCATTTCACTGTCACGACAATTACTCGCTGGAAATAGAATTGTCAGCAACTGAGTGCAAAAAACATACGAAAAAAATGAATATAAATGCGAGAAAATATACGAACGTTGTACATATATAATTATGTACACAATCAATACACACTTTAATATTTATCCAACACCCATAGACCCACTTAACATCACCTATTTGATAAAGGTATATCTCAGTCAGCAGCAGTTGATATCAACTCTATTTCGTGCTATATTTTATCACGATTTCACTCACTTATATACTCACCCACCTGCTAACATACCAATACTCACTCTTTTGCTGGATTTTCTTCTCTTCTCTTCTGTTACAGATATGGTCGTTGGGTGACACGACGTGTTGCCGTCATTACAATTGCTGCCATTTGGCTGTTGGCCGCATTTGTCTCGTTTGTGCCAATCTCATTGGGTCTACATCGACCGGAGCAACCGTTAATCGTTGAGGATAATGGCAAACGTTATCCGACATGTGCGCTGGACTTGACGCCAACCTATGCGGTCGTATCGAGTTGTATCAGTTTCTATTTTCCATGTGTGGTCATGATTGGCATCTACTGTAGGTAAGTATGCACACACACACACACCTAAACACTTGGCTATGTGTATATATGTTTACGTTATTCTATGCATAGATATTTCAAAGAATTTAAGCAGCAGGAGATAGCACCGCATTTTGTGTTGTTCATTTTTATGGTAATAATTCTCCTTTTACGCCTTGTGCTTTATGCCATTCTCATCACACCACTTTCGTGGTCATAAATTTTTTCTTTCGCACAGAAAGACATTGAGTTAATTGAACACAGCAATTTGAGGTATGACAACAAAATGTATGACCAACATAACTCATTTCGAACGGGGTTAAACTTCATGAGACGATTAATTGCACAAAATAACTGTAATCAATCTAAATGGATGGAGATAGATTTTGAAGGAGAAAGAATCGATGAGAGCAGGAATTCGACTTTTAATTATTAAAATAATAGAACTTTGAGTCACATTAACTCAATTTAATTCAATAATTTTTGCGTTTTACGTAGATTTTGAAGAAATGTTTACTAAATAGCTATTAAATTGAAAAAATCGACGATGCAACCTCTAGGAAACGTAGAACAATTGGCATCCGGACTTACCCAGGCAGTATAGGGAAAGAAACTCCGAAAGATAGCAATGCAAAAATATTTTTTTTACAGATTTTTGTGATTATTTATATGAAAAAAATATGTCACAGTACAAAATGTAAAATTATATACATATATTTTGCCGTTGAAAAAACTTCCTAACTTTTACACCAAAAAAAAAAAATAATAATAAATGAAAATTTATATAGTAAATACATTGAGTATTCATATGTGATGAAAATTATAAAAGCAGAATATCTACTAGAAAGAAAAAAATCTTTCATTATATTTTTGACATATAACTTGTGTTTCAGCGGTGCATCGTACTTTTTTGCGAATCTTTGTTCCCCCATGTCATGGGACAAGTTTTTGAAAATGTTCTAAACCCTCAAAGCGACATTTTTTTTTTAATGTTTCAATTTTGATTTAACATATCCAAAGTGGATGCATCAAATTTAATCGAGTCATTTATATTATTTTCTGTAGACTCAGAGGCAGCATTTCCATTAGAACGACTTTTAAAAATTAGGGTCGACATTTCTTCTTTTTGAAAAATATTGCCTTGCTGAAGATAAAATGACGCTACCGGCAATAACTTGATAATATAGGCAGAACATTCACCTTAACACTTGTATTTTTTGGATGAATTTCTTCTGGCGTTAACATTTCATAGTCGCAGTAGTGTATGAATCGATCTTTCATCAAAGTTAATCATTATAATATGTATTAACACCAATTGGCTAAATTTTGGACATTAGTGATGATTCGGCAGGACCTATAATCTCAGGTATTACTCTATGGAGTTTGCCTTAAAAAAAAAAGAAGAACCAAACTCAGAAAGAAATTTTTCCAAATCCTCTTAGTTTTTTTTCTTGTTTATTTATGGCACCTTCATAAATTTGTTCATTTATAAAACTTCTTTGATCTCTTCATCAAATAACAATGCCAGTTGTGAAGGATTTATGGTATATTGTTTTTTGGGCAAAATTTCTCGTGAGATATATGTATAAGTACTATATTTAACTCGCCTAGGGAAAAGATTGAGGGTAGGTGGTTAATCGTGAAAATAATTCCGTATAACATTCAGAAATAATTCGGACTTGTTCCGGATTAAAATCGAATCAGTTACTAAAATGTTCTTAAATGGAACCGAATAAGTACCAAAATAATTTCACGCCAATATGAGTAAGATATAAAAATATTTCCAAATTATTTTAAACGAACTCAAATTAGTCGAAAGGTTAATCATAAAATAACCGAGATTAGTTTTTAAAACAGTTTCAAATAACCTCAAGTCCATATATAGATAATTTAGAGGATCTGCCCTGTGACTTTGTACTCTTTTGTGCCCCAAGCCAGCTAGAAATATAAATTAATGAAATTGATGGCCTATAAGCTTACTTTGCCTTAAATTTTTACTTATAAATACGACTTATTTCCGAAAATCCCGTAAAGCGTCTACAAATGATCCCGTTTAAACTTTTTGAACTATTTGCATAAAGATCGTATAATTGTTATGTTATTTATTCCAACAATTATTAAGATAATTTTCAACTGACTGAAATTAGTACCAAACTGAGCTTCAAAATAACTTTCAAAATTGTGCCCTATTGATGCGAAGGTGAACCTAAAATTAGTTCTCATCATATATTTCAAATTGTTTCTCAGCCAAAAAAATTAATCAAGAAAATTAGGTTTCGAATCATTTTCAGCTGTTTCCAAAAAAACACCTTTGAGAAAACTCTGAAAAATTTCAAAAAAGTGTTATCCAGCTGATGCGGATTTTTTTTTGTTGCTTCTGTATTGAGCGTTTAAAATATGTTGTACCCTGTCTCAAAATAATATCAACGGTATAGATTTGGAATTTCAAAATGTTGCGAAATTGAGTGCGACACAGTTTCAAAGAAGGTTTTAACTAATCCCGTAATGATACCAAAAGTAGTCTTACTAATTTTATCATAGATCGGAGATCTGAGTTTGTTCATAATTGTATCCAACTTGTCGGAAAATGATTTTCAGATAACTAAGGAAAAGTGGGAAACTTAAATAAATCAGTATTTTAAATTAATTAAATACCAAATAAGGAATCAACTTTTGAAGAAAGTCTGTCCATCGGACCCAGTAGCAAACTTGAATTATTCCTGAATCCCGAAAAATATTTACTAAAAAAATACCATAATATGTCCTAAATGTCACTCCACTCATCTATATTCACATTCAGACATTCAGTCTAGCCAATCTCTCAGTATTCATATTCAGGCACGCCAATCTGACTAACATAAGTAGCACAAGGTAGATAAGTATGTATAGTGAATGTCTTGCGAGACACTTAGGTGTTTAGGTGACTCATTGTGATACCATTGGGACTGAAATTCCTTCACACTGTCATGCCCTCTGAATTCTTGCTAAGAATTCTTTCCTTGAAGAAGAAGAGTATCTTTCTTCTTAATCCCTTTATAAACTTTAACACGAAGTCTCATTTCTATCGTCGCACTCTGCTGGTTACACTAAGCAAAACGTTTCCTCAGCCTTGATTTTTTGACTCAGCCTTGAATTTGAAACTCTTTAGGTTTTTTTTCTTTAAACATTTTTTTCAGTGTCTATTTAAGGTATTCTAATGCGGCCTTAAATTAAAATTTTACAATTTACTACATACATACACATACATATATACTAAATGGGTATGTTCTTAAATATATGCTCGTTTAATTATAATCGAGTGCCATAAAAACAAATTTAACACCCTTTGGGTCTAATTCAAGTAATAATGAACAAATTATAAACGATAAAAGGATATTCATACAGTAATTTGTTGTGGCTGTTTTATCAAACGACAAACACATACAGACATACGCAGCTCATCAAAGTGCTTGGTTACTATGAACGTGTATGTGTCGTTTTTGAATACCCATAGGCTCTAAATGCCACTTGCTTTCACAAATACAAAGCGAGCCCTCTGGCCATCTCATTACCTGGATAAAAGTAGAAAAACAAACAACATCGTTGAAAATAAATGGCGAACAAACGTAAACATATAGGATTGGATGCTAGTGATTGAAATCCCGATAAATGTCTTTAAAGAATCGTGGAAAAATGTATAAGCAAATCTAAAAACCAAAAAAAAATCCAATTGGAAAATATGTATTAGTATCTAAAAATTAAAAAAAAAAATCTTTAAAATTCAAGACTTTAAAGTATATTGTAGTCGAAATTTTATTTTTGGTCTGTTAGCTCTACTTTAAGCAAATGGTTTATACATTTGTCTAAAGTAAAGGACACAAGTCTGCAGCACTCATGGCACACTTTCTCACTAAATTCATTACACTAAATAAGCCACAAGTTCTAAAATACATGCACACATGATCACATATGCTCACACTCGTAATAAAAACTAACGATACGGGTATAACGCTTCGACTGTATAGTATTTAGATACTTAAAGGGGCATTTGTATGCGGACACTCACTCGGTCATTACTTGGTAATGTTGTTGTTTCTATGGGGGTAATGAGATATCTATTAGTATACCACATTATATAGCATAAAAAAAAATTGTTAAACATTCACCTATACGAAGTTAGGCACCGTGCAGATACCATGCGCTCGTTACTCATACGACATGTGTTACTACATAAAAACAGCTTATTTACTTGGCATAAAACACATGTTGCAATGGGTAATAAATAGGAAGTAGTTAAACCTTTTAGTGTTTGCTACTTCTTTCCTTAAGTGGCAAATAGTAATAGACAAGACACACTCACTTCAAAAAATGACACAATTCCAATTACAAAAAAAAATTTGCGAATCCGTCTATTTAAATTTATATCAATTTTAATTTATTTTTTTGCTTTATTTTTATTTTATTTTATTTAAATTTATTTTATCTCCCCTTTATTGCATTCCGTTAGGGAATAAATTCCATTTGTTGGCGGCAGCTTAGCTGCAGGCCAATTATTGTATTTCATTTCATTTAATTTTATTTCTTTTCATTTCATTTTATTTTATATAATTTTATGTAAATTTATTTTATGTTATTTTATTTTATTTCATTTTATTTTATTTTATTTCATTTTATTTTATTTTATTTTCTTTTTTTTTATTTACTTTTATCTTATTCTATTCAATTTTATTTAATTTCTTTTATTTATTTATTATATTTTATTTTTTCTTTATTTTTTATGTTTTATTTTTATTTAATTTAATTTTTTTTTATATTTACCTTTATTCTTTTTTTAAACAAATGGTTGCTTTTCTTATTCAGGACACATATATATAAAGTTTATAGGTTAATTTTATGTAAAAATCATTGTATCAACCGATGTTTACTGCCGTACATTTTACGTATTTATTTCCATATGTGTATGACTAAGGTTTTAATATAGTTTTAATTACTTCCAAATATTTTTGTTTGAATATTCTACTCGGCGAGCGAAAATATTTTATTTATTCATATCTGACGCACATTTTCCACGGTTTAACGCGCTTTTTGCATATCAAATTTGGAAGAAATTTACATAAATTTAAATGTATAAATTTTATTTTTTTTTTAATTTGGAGAATAATTTCTTTGCTATTTACCAATACATAAAATTTATTTTCACTCTACATATGAGCCTAACTATTATATTGCTTATTTTACAAAGCAAATTTTGTTCGCATTTATATATTGGACTTTTCCGCATTGAATGATAAATTCCAGGAGTATGAAGCCATATTCATAAATTTCAAATGTTTGGACTCCATACAATGTATGGATGATATTCTTTTGAAAAGTCCACTTAAACATGCTAATGGTGCAGCTAGTCAAAAAAAAATTTAAAGCGGCCACAAAGGCTTTGAACGAAAACTCCAACCTTGTTGTTAAACTCCAACAATCAGTTTCTGAGGCAACTTCGAGGAAGTTAGTCGTAGTACCTGCAGCGAAATCTGTCTTTGCCTCGAGATTTGCAAAAGATACCTCTGCCGATGATATAAAGAATTACGTTTCATCTAAAATCAAAACTGACAATTTAGTTATTAGAAAATTTAATTTTACATACGAACGGAATATTTCTTCAATCAAAATTGACATCAATTTGGAACATTTTGAAGCGACGCTAAATAGTTATTTTTGGCCTTCTGACACTTTTGTTTGTGAATTCGAATACAAGCCAAAAAGAAATAATAATTTCGCTAAAATTCCGTCTGAAAAAAATGTTCCAAAAAACTGAAGTTGAAACCTGCTTTAAGTTTATACTACCAAAATGTAAGAGTTTTGAATACTAAGTTAACTAACTTATATCTCAAATGTATCGCAAATAATTATCCAAGTACTTATCAAATTTTTAGAACAGACCGTGAAAACAAAGTCGGCGGTGGAGTACTTTTTGCTGTAAACTCCTCGATTCCATCTGAGGAGGTTAGCCTTGCTTTTGTAGAACCTGTTGAATTTAAGTGTATTCGAGTACATGTTGAAAGAGATTATATATATTTAGCTCTCTGTTATATTCCCCCTCAATGGGACCTCTCTGTATATTTACAACACATCTCTCTTTTGAAATCAATTAACGTAATGATGAAAGATACTGATTCAGTGATTGTTTTGAGCGATTTCAATCTTCCATGTGTATCATGGAATAAATTTGACACTTACATCGTACACCACTTCTCAAGGGCATCTTACAATGAATTTTTCGAAGAGATTGCTGATCTCAAACTAAATCAAGTGAATTTATTTAAAAATAAGTCTGGCAACATCTTTGACCTAATTTTTATTGATAATGCAACTTAAGCACTAGTAGAAAGAAGCACTCCTATAGTTATACCAGAGAACGTAGAATATAGAGAAGGTCCAATTGCGGACAGTCGTGTGAGCTGCCGGAATCGACGAAAGAAATAAGAGACTACTCACCACTGCCGCCAAAATTTAACAGAATTGTCTCTGGTAACCAACATTTCTGAGCAGAATGAGCAATAAAATCAACGGCCATGTATGTTATTGTAACATAAGCAAGTTAATAGACACTTTTGTATTCTTGCTTTTATTCTTAAGATTTCTAAATATGATATATGTAGCAAAAACATAAATTTACAAAAAAAAAAAATTTTTTTTAGTGTCAGTTATGAATGACTTCTAATAATTGCGAAATTTAAATAAATTTTCGATTTTCCATATAAATACTGTTGTATGTTCATTCTTCATAGTTGATTTGCCGTCAGCATTTCGAATAACTCCTTTGTTGTCGGCGTTCCGATAATAAAAATACCATACATAAATTTTTGGAATTTAATATATTATAATATTATTATAATAAATTTATATTAATAAATAAAGAATTAAAAAAAAATTTTAATTTCTTTTTCTACATATACATTCTAGAATCAGCAAATATATCTGGTATGTATATGTATGCAAAAATTCATAAAAATAAATTTTGCCTTCGTCGGTCAATATTGCTTCTTGCAATATTTGAACCTGCGTCAAAAGTAGCAAAAATTGGTTTTACGGAACACTATACGACCTGCGCCATTAAACAGTTGATATTTAGTGCACTTAATTGTGTACTTATAATAAAGAACTAATAGAAATAGATTCTCATTTTTTCTTCATTTCAGCCTCATATATTTATGATTTGTATGTATGTATGTATGTCGCTAGCGGTATTTGCTTCGCTAGACGCAATTGAAAATAACGGTACAGTAGCGTATGTACATATTTACATACATATATGTATAAATAAAAATGTACATATGTATGATTGAAAATATTAATGCATTTACATTTACGTAAAATGTGTTATTTTGATAAACCAAAAATACTATTTAATGAAATCATAAGTAAATGCACATGCAAAATATACATACATACATACATCATACATAATAATCGCATGTTAATAATCCTATTCAAAACCAAAATATTGGTTAATAATAACAAAATCATACATCAATGACCACAATAGGACATCCATATACAGTGGCGGACAGAAATCTACATACACCCCCTATTTTCGTTGAATTGAAAGAAGTTTATTAGAAAATTTAACGACATAGTCTATTTCAACTATTTTCCCTTCATTTAAAACAAAAGATTTCATCAATATCAGATAACATGATCTTTTTAGTATTTAGTTGGTCCACCGTTCGCATCAATAACAGCTTGAAGCCGCCGTGGCGCTAGTACTTTCTACACAACGAATACAAGCAGACTTTTGTCCGCCACTGTATCAACAAAACTAAACCCCTTTCCTTCCTTCTACTCTTCATCAAACAAACAGTTTTCTCAAGACGAAGTCAAATTTGCCATCAAATATGCTTACAAAAGTCGCAAACTCATACATTCAAATGAACCTATGTGTATACAAAAAAACCGATACACACAAAGTATTTTACAATACCCTTTTCCCTTACTCCCGCCACCAACAAGTCGTTTCAACGACCAAAAATCCAGAAATTAGAAATTGATGTTGGTTGATGACGACGTGAGAACACATACATTCAAGCATTTGAATACGTATACGCCAAACACATACAATCTTAAAAATGTCTAAGCCCTTGCTCTTCTACCCGTCATCCACAAGCATTTTCCTCGCGACGATGACAAAATTGACAAAAATCAGAAATCAAGTTGATCAGAAGTTGAAGACACATACATTCAAAGGAATCAATGCGTACACAAAAAACATATACATATACAAAAACTTGCCAATTCTCTTTCCTTGTACCCGCCGTCCATAAGCTATTCCTTTGCGACGATGACAAAACTTGCGAAAAAATTGAAATTGATGCTGACGAACATAATCGCAACATACAGAAAAATAAATTTAAAAAAGTAAAATGACACCCGCTTGTTGGGATTCGAACCTGAGTATTACGAGAGCAGTTTAATGGCGTCTTAACCATCGCACCACAGACAACTTTGAAACCAACTCATTTTATGAGGTACTCATTACAATTTGCCGGTAAAAGCAGACAAAATCTTAATTTCGTCGAGCACAAAAATCTACATCAAGCCGATGATCATATGGAAAAGCAGTGAAATTTCATATTTAGTAATCATAAAAATTTTTACTCATTTTAAACAAAATTTTTTTTTTAACATTTAAGATTTTAAATAATATATATAATAATAATATATATATGTATATATATATATATATGTATTGTAATTAAACTTACGCAACGCATTTATCTACATGAAAATTAAATAAAAAGGCTTATTTAGAATATAATTATAGATTTTTATTAATTATTACAATGATTTACTTTATAAACAAAAAATCGTATTCATGATTTGCGAAATTGTCAACAGTTCAATGACAATTTCTCAGACGACTTACTGCATACATATGTATATTACACAAATATAATATTTTATATATGAACATACATACACTGAGTCAATTTAGTTCACCAATTTTTTTTAAACACAGTAAGCATTATTATAGTTTTTATATAGAAAACGGCCAAATGCACTTCGACTATAATATGCCAGAAATGTCTTCAAATAAAGAAATGTCTTTAAAAAACTAGGCAAACTGATCAAGTAAATACTCCTGTTACTTAACATTTTCTAACTTATTTACATTTTTGCTTTTACAGACATATCTCCCAAATGCCAGCCTCTGGTATCTCGCTGTTAGCCAGAGGTGGTGAGTAGTCTCTTATTTTTCTCGTAGGGGGAACAAATGGCAATCGACACGCCATGGACCTTCTCTATATTCTACGTTCTCTGGTTATACCACAGGACGTTTACCACCCTGCTCTTGCTATAACCTACGAAACTATATGTGATCAGATTTTAATAACTGATAAAATCGAATCGACTACTCAATTTGATTTCTCGAAAGCTGACTTTAAAGATCCTAATAAGGCTTTGTCAAAATTATCATGGATAAGATACAATGAGAATATTGATCAAAGCGTCGCGCGTTTTAACTTAACTGTATTTAACTTATTTGAAAATTTTTTTCCTAAACGAATTTGTGTTTATAAAGAACCTGCTTAACCATGGTATTCTAAAGAACTTTGAGTTTTGAAAAATAAAAATAAAAAACTGACATTTCAAGCTTTATAAAGGTATAGGTATGCACTCACATTATTTAAAATACTCAATTTTGCGACACAAGCTCTTTGATTTAAATCGAATATGTTATAATGCTTATTTGTGCAAAATTAAACGTAAGTTTAATAACAAATCCTAAATCATTTTATGGTTACGTAAACGCTAAGCGCCAGGTATCTGGATTTCCTTCTACTATGACGTTTCAAAATAATATTTCCAGTGATAATCAGACAATTTCCAATTTGTTCGCTATATTTTTCAAATCTAATTATTCTCCTAGTATTCAAGTTAACGCATATTACCCATATAAATTATGTTCGGGTAACTTAGTTCATACACCAACAATATCGTCTGAAGATGTATTTCTCCATCTGTCCTTAAAAAATTCATGCACATATGGTCCTGACCAAATACCTTCTTGCTTTCTTGCAAATTGCGCTAAGTATATTTTCGAACCTTTGACTCATTTATTCAATTTATCACTTAAAGAGAGTATTTTTCCATTTATATGGAAAAATCTTTTATTATACCCCTTCATAAAAACGAAAACAGATCTTTGATAGAAAATTACCGAGGTATAGCTAAACTATCTGCGATTCCTAAATTATTTGAATCACTATGATCACTGATCATTTGACTCAATCAATTCAATCTCCCAACATGGATTTGTTAAAGGAAAATCTACAACTACCAATTTACTTGAGTTCACTTCTTATATCATCGATGCGTTCAAAAAGAACAGCAGCATTGACCTAATATATACAAAGCAAAGCTTTTGATAAAGTGTGTCACTCGTTGCTAATCAAGAAACTTGACTTACTGGGTTTCCAACCGAAATTTTTACAATGGATCTCCACATATCTGTATGATCGAACTCAAAGAGTAATGTTTAAGAATCCCATTTCAGATACCGTTAATGTTTCTTCAGGAGTACCTCAGGGTAGCCATCTAGGCCCGATTCTGTTTTCATTATTTATAAATGATATATCTTCTCAGATAAAATTTTAAATTTTTTTAATGTATGCGAATGATGTAAAACTTTATAAATCGTACACTTCGGCAAATGAAGGTATCTTACTACAAACAGACATGAACAGCATGGTTGAATGGTGTAAAATAAATCGGAGGCCCCTAAATCTTAAAAAATGTAAAGTTATGTGTTTCTCCTGAAGAGCAACACAGACAATTACTTACACTATAGATAATTACAGTTTGAAGCAGGTTCACAGCTTTATTGACCTGGGGATCACTATGCACCCTAAATTGAACTCACACATCACATTTGTGTGATAGTCAAAAAAGCCAAAGGCATATTGGCTTTTGTAAAACGTTGGTCAAAGGAGTTTAATGATCCTTATGTTACAAAAGCTCTGTATGTAGCACTAGTGAGACCCATTCTTGAATACGGCTCGGTGATTTGGAAACCTAAATATCAAATCTACTCTGACAAGTTAGAGTATATTCAAAAACATTTTCTCCTATTTGCCTTAAGAAATTTGCATTGGGACTCTCAATACAATCTTCTCTCTTATACTAGTCGTCTGAAATTTATCAATCTCCCTACTCTCGCCAGTCGTCGGAAAATGTTTGGTGTAATTTTCATTGTTAAAATAATAACAGGCTCAATTTGCAGCCCCCTTATTCTCTCTGAAATCAAATTTTATGTTCCGTTCAGAATGTTCAGACATTTATGCCCCTTGTTTCTGAAAATCTGTAATACGAATTTTGAATTTCACGAGCCTTTGCATTGTTTGTGTCTAGATTTCAACTCCCATTCAAGCACATTTGACATATCTGACTCGCTTTTTCATATTGAAAAAAAGTATTTTATTGACTCTCAACTAATCGTAAATAATTATTAAAAATCAGCTGATAAATTTTGCTCTGTAGCTGAACTCTTTTAGTTCTCGACGCTAAACAAACCTCTCCTCATCTTGACTCGGCATTGATGCAAAATAAAACAAGTTCCGTACGTCATGCGGACAGCGCCCCTCGCGCGGATGGGCGGGAGGTGGGTAAACCGTTGGGATTAATAATAATAATAATATATACATATATTAACTATTCAAAAAAGTTAATTTCTGCTTTTAAATATTGCAATTTCATTCCCACGTACATTCTTCAAATTTATAAAAAAATTTGTTTGCTTTTATGTAAATTATATTTTATATGTATTTGTTTAAAAACCAAAATTTAAACACATTTAATTAATATCGCTTTTTTTCGTTATTTTAATTCTCTGTTGTCTGCTACTTTTTTAATAAAAGTAAGTAATATTTGCATATAATTTTTGTCATCTCTTATTTATTTATTTATTTTTAAATTTTTTTTTTATTTTTTATTATTATTTCATTCTTATTTTAGCTCTATCGCTGTTGGCAGTTTACACTTTATATGTAAATGCGTTTGTGGTGTGCATAGTTTGTTGTTTTGAAACTTTGTTGCTTGCCACTGTATTGTGGTGACCAAATATGCGCTTTTTGCATTTTTTATTTTCGTTTTCATTTTTATATTTTAGTTTATTTATTTTTTTAATTTTTTTTTTAACAAAAGTTTGCAAATACGCCTTTATGTATTTTTTTCGTCTGCCATTTAGCACTTTTTTCTATTAAATATTTTTCAATGCGCCGTTTTTTGGTGTTTGCTTTGAATTGTATGGAAAAAACGATAAAGCTTATGGCATATTTGAGCATATTTTTTTGCTAAACTAATTTTATTTGCCCATCTGTCTATAAGCACTAAGAGTTTTAAAAGTTTTTTGTTTTTTTAATTTTCAAATAAATTTTGATGCAACTGAGGGCATATTTTTATATGCTAGCATATACGCTTGAAAATTAATAAATATGGAATTCATTGGAAGTCAGTTGCCTAAAAAAATTTTGGTTGGTTGTAAAGTTCACTTAAAATATTTAAATTAAATTACTGGATTATTACTTTTTATTTTAAGTGTTAAATGTCACCATAAAGTTTGCAATAACAAAATTAAAATTAAATATAATACTTATATATATATATAATAAACGTATTTAAAAAGCTCCAAGTGGAACAATTGTGTATCAACAATATTTTTAACAAAACATAAAACATAATATTGTAGCAAATTGGCAATCGAATAGTTTTGTATTTATTTATACAGTGACTGCTGGGGATCTACGGGTACCCAATCTAAGCCCACACTGGCAGGATTCGTTGAGTTTATTGACTGTGGGATTAAATCCTTCACAAAATACACTATGTACTGCCTTCCATACATACAATATAAGCAATAAAAAAATATAAACCGACGATAATTGGCACTGCGCAGGATCCCATGTTTGTTTTGGGTAGAGCATACTTAGTCTTCAATCGTCAGTTAAACTTTCCTCCGAATATGCTCTGCCAAAAAAAGCTGATTCATGCACTTCATCTTAGTACTGCCTCACAATATTGCAAAAGCTCTGTTGAGGAAGCTATTTTGGGCCTGTGAAAAAGATTGCTCTCAACTTTCTAAATGTTCAAACCATTTAGTCTATTTTATCAGGGGATTGTTGATGCAAGCTCTACAACGTAATCAAAATAGATATTAAAAAAAAAACGATGACGCACCGTACTGAGGGGTGGACAGTGGCAGAGATAATCTTCCACCGATTTTACTTCGTCTATATCTCTGCAGCTACGGCCAAAGTCATTAGAGAAGCCATCAGTCCCCATCAGACAGTGTTCGATTATTAAACCGGTTATTATGCTCAAGGAAGTCTTGTTTTGTAGAAGTAGAGACTCAGTTCTGTTTTCTTCGATCAATGACCAGATCTGTCTGGTCACATTTCATGTGATTTCCCCCTGTCATCTGCTTTTGGCACTTCTGTTGAAGGCCGATCTTTTCAGATATTTTGTTGAGGGAAAATGTATGCCCGCGTCATGTGCTTAGTTTACTATAGTTAGTACTATTACCCTTCTAGACAGCTCGTTGGTTTTGCAATTCTCTGATGTGATTGTAGCTTGACTGTGAGAATAGATTATGATGGACTGGGTTACCATTGCAGAGTTGAAAAGCCACGAAGTGTCTTCTATTACTACAGTTCAGCTTAAAAGACGATGCAGTTGTCGCAGAGTCTCTTTCTCATGTTGATACCGAGTGATTTTAATTGAACTACCCAACCCATCCTGCCGTCGAACATAACCTGCTTCTCAAGACCTTCGTACTCAGTCTCTATCTCACGTTAATACTGAGTGGTTCTTAGTGAGCTTCCCAACTCATCTTGCCGTCGAACATAACCTTCTCCTCAAGATCTTCGTACTCACACATCGCGGTTTCTTTTTTCACCTCTAAAATTTTCTTTTGCTTCCCTCTTCAATTGCCGCTGTCTTTCCCATACTATTACTGTTTGCAGTATATCACAACATCGTATATTAGGCTCCAATGCAGTGCGGTATTCGTCCTCGTATCAACTCTTCCTTCGACATTTTCGAAAATCAATTGTTTCTTTGACCGCTATAGTCAAGTCTGCTGTGAAAGCAGCTTCTCAACGTCAAACTTTCTTTGTGTTTATCTATGCCAAGAAATTGGTCTGTTTCGTTGACAGATCATTAGAGAGAACGGATATTTAAAACACTGCAGACTTTTCCATCTATTACAACGAGATTCATTTCTTGTGTGACTTTCTTTTTGTTGACAGCCAAATGGTTTAATGCATTTTTTAAGCTAATTTTGCAGATCACCATTTTTCGGGCTCTGACGAAGTCGATCAGCTAAAGATCATTTGAAAAAGTTTCGTCGTAAGGCTGAATTATTCAACTTGTTGCGCCAAAGATATCTTCTTTGCCTACATCGCGGGGGCAGCACTTATAAATATATTCCAAGCACTCGATGAGGAAATATTTGATCACATCATTTTTGGTTTCCGTCAGAGCACGGGCACCAGCCATTGAAACCTTATAAAAACCTTCTATTCCATTTGTCTACCTGACTGATAAATGTGTACTTTAGCATCATCCATTATCTCTTGGAAGACGATATTTCAGCCTTCAAATTTCGAAAACATCAACCACATTCCAGTTGCATGCACTCAAGTAGTTATCCTTAGTACATTTTCTTCTTTATTGACATTTCCTTAAGCCAACGTATAAAGACGCTGCGCGAGAGGGTTCTAATAAGTATAAGTACAGATCTGTATGGCATACCTCAAGGTCGACGGCCGCTTTCAGTTGCTAATGTTGTGATTTTATTTTTAATTGACCTGAATTCGGCTAAATTAAGTAGCTGGTTTTCATGGTCCTGTAGAGTTTTCAGTTAAGCCATTTTTTTTTATTTAACTAAACTCGTAAAAACACACACACATCCAAACATATTAACCCACAAACATTTCTTTTCAATCTTAATGGTCTGCCATTTATTTCAATTACCACCTGAGTACAATTTAATTTAACTTTTCTGCCAAAATTTGCAAGCTCTTGGGAGAACTGCACAAAACTGCATTATTTATTTATAATTTAATTCACTTACCAATGAGCTAAGCGCAACAACAATGGTCATCAGCATTACTCTTCAACACTTATTGCTTTCGCCAGTAAACTGCCTAGTAAGCGCATACAAAAGTAAACGTTAAATATACATATCTGTGAGTTCAGCTGGTTGCATGTATAGCAGTGTATATGTACGTACTCGTATATCGCTATTCTAATGACTGACTTAATCTAGACTTGGAAGCAGTAAATTGTAAAGGGTGTTTTTACAGAGGTATAGAACTTTAAGTTGACATTACTTTTCAAGATGGCGACCGAAATAACAGCTGTCAAGTGATTTATTCTCAGTTTGGTTTGGCAATTCATCATGAATAGACTCACGTCTGAACAACGCTTGCAAATAGTGCAATTTTATTTCGAAAATAATGGTTCTGTGCAGAAAACGTATCGCGCACTACGTCCATTTTAACGATGTTTAGCGATGAAGTGCACTTCTGGTTGAATGGCTACGTCAACAAACAAAACTGCCGCATTTGGAGTGAAGGTAATCCTCAAGTGTATGTTGAAACACCGTTACATCCAGAAAAACTGACTGTTTGGTGCGCTTTATGGGCTGGTGGAATCATTGGTCCGTACTTTTTCAAAAACGATGGTGGCCAGAACGTTACAGTCAATGGTGATCGGTATAGAGCCATGATTACTAACTTTTTCATTCTTGAATTGAATAACCATGATGTCCAGGAGATGTGGTTTCAACAAGACGGCGCAACATGTCACACAGCTCGTGCCAGAATAGATTTATTGAAAGACACGTTTGGTGACCGCTTAATTTCACGTTTTGGACCTGTGAATTGGCCTCCAAGATCTTGTGTGATTTAACACCGCTAGACTACTTTCTGTGAGGCTATGTAAAGTCATTGGTCTATGCGGATAAGCCACAATGCCAAATGCTTGACCATTTGGAAGATAACATTCGCCGTGTTATTGCCGATATACGGCCACAAATGTTGGAAAAAGTCATCGAAAATTGGACGTCCAGATTGGACTACATCCGCGCCAGCCGTGGCGGTCATATGCCAGAAATCATATTTAAAATGTAATGCCACAAGATTATCTTTCGGATAAATAAAATTCATGTCAATCGAATAATCCATCGTTGTTTTATTGCAACTTAAAGTTCTATACCTCTATAAAAAAAAACACCCTTTATCTGAACGCACCTCATGCCTACATACGTACATGCACACATATACGCATACATACAAATGTTTTAACATACCATGCACATGTTGTTGACTTCAATGATTCAACTATAAATTGCCTAAAGTCATGCAGTAACAACACAAAGTGGATTTCTGCCACACCTTACAGGCACCAAGCCAGATGTATGTAACTAAGTGTGCACTTGTACTTGTGCTTGCACAACGCTCGTAGCGCTTAATTGTAAATTTGTATGCAATTGCACTATACACTCGTACACCTGCACGTAGCAGCTTTTGCCAATGAAAGCCTTTCCGACTATACTGACATCGTGTTTGAAATGCTCATTTTTTCGCGAAATCGCCAGACGACCGACTGAACTTTTCACTATCACGCAGTCTGCCAAAAACAAATGTGGCAAGAACTGAAAAAGTCAACTAGCAGCTTGTATGGTGGATAAGAGTCCAAATTGCCTGGTTTTGCGGGAAGCAGGTGAGACGCGTGTTTTTTTTTTCTTTTTGAAATTTTTGGCAAGAAAAAGGTGTGGTTGTTGCATGAATGAACGCGCCAGGACGGCCTCCTTCCGCTGGTAGCAATTTGTAATTTCCTTTGCACGTTTACTCTGGTGAACTATTTACAAAGAAGAGCGCACACATACAAACTTCTTTGTGTGTAAGCAAATTTATTCGTTTGAGCGCTAAGGCAATTGAATGGCTCAGTAAAATTCGTACAAATGTAAATACATACATTAGATGGACGCTTCCATGGTTGCCAGACTTCAAGCAGACTCCTTTCTACCGCTGGAAAATAATTAATACATTTACATATGTACATGAGACATGACAATAAAGAAATCCAAATGGGTAATTCTCTGATTTAGTTATTCAGTGCACAAAATGTAATTTATATTTTCCACAAAAAAATTTCTCAAATTTTTCCGGGTTCATAACTTATATTTAAAGTTATAAAAAAACAGGAAAGAAGGGCCATGCCGAAGTATACCTTTCATTAACAAATTTATGGCAAATTGCAAAACTATTTCGATGATTTTCACCACTGTGGAATACCAAATTTTTCACTTCTAGACGGTTTTTTAAGAGGATTTTTGACGCAAAACCTCATATCTGAACAAATCGGTTCTATGAGGGCTATATCATATAGTATTCTGGTTTGGATGATTTTTAGTGCCATTATGGAATTCATTATATAGGTCTAATATATCAATTTTCACGTTCTTAGGTTCTTTTTGACGGCTTTATGACCCAAAATTTCAAATATGTATGACGGTCGTATATATGCTATAGTGGGTCGATCTTACCAGTTCCGAAAAAAGATCGCTTAAAGGTATAAGTGCATCTACCAACCAACCATAAATTTCGGTGGGTCTATATCTTCTCCTTTTGATACTTACACACTTCGGTTAAGTTATAACTCAATATACCATTTCAATTACATCGAAGGTATAACTAGCAGACCCAGTCGCATGTTATTGTGGCTGTCTGCTATGCTTACGTACAATAAAGGGTATCTTGTAACCCGCAGCCGCAGAATAATATAATTTCACAGCAAATATACCTACGCATGATCTATTCTTATACCGAAATCATACTAAATTTCGTCAATCTGTCGGTGATCCCTTTTCCAGTCCCTGGTGCAATTACAGGAAACAAAATTATTCCATTTAGGCATCGGTCAACTTCCAGATACCCTTGCCATGGAGAAGGGTAGTGTTCTTGCTATTCTAAATTACCTATGTACCAAACTTCAAGTAAATCGAACCATAAGTACGATTTTTTCAAATAGGTCAGATCCAGGGGGACCCCATGGAAAAAGGTAGTATTCCAGCTAAGTAGTATTCTATCTAATAAAAACGATTCTTTCGAATAAGTACACTTCTAGGTCTGAAAAATAGTTTTTTTCCTCTTCTCAGGCCTAATGAACATGGTTACAAACACTGTGACACGAGAATGTTATATATATAAATATATAGATTCACAACAAATGTAAACAATATTTTGCACTGTAAAAGAGCAACAACCAGAATGATATAGAGTAAAATGTTACCTAGAATTAGGAGCTTGAAAAAATAATATCTCAGAAAATTATGGTTGTTCCACCTACTTAAAATCTACACGGACTATATTTCAAAACCGTTTTATAAAATTTAATAAAACTCTGAGTCGTACTGTAAGCCTAGTCCTCTGTTATGAACAAAAATTATGAACATAAAGAGCTCGTTTATTTCCGATCCTTTGGTTCACTTAACATCGGACACTTGAGAAACCAATCGACAAAACTTTACCTTGCTTGGTGGATATATGTAAGAGTTATAGGGCAAGATACTTGACTTGGGTTCACAAACAAGCCAAAATTCTGTGTGATGGAATCTTTACTTTACGCTAAAACGAGGCCTAAATACCGCCTTTCCGAAGCGCTAATAGTCATTCTACTTTTACTGAAGCACATATCACACATATCTCACATGCGACCACTAAAAAAAGAATAAGATTTTCTAAGATTATTTTCTTAAGAGCCAGTCACAGTTCGCTCCAGCTGTTTTTACCTTCATTTTACTTGAGCGTTTTCCTTTTTATTTAATTTCATAAATCTTGCGTTTTTTTAAATTATTACAACAATTTTTTTTTTTTTTTTGTAGACTCTACTGCTACGCCCAAAAACATGTGAAATCCATTAAAGCGGTGACGCGGCCTGGCGAAGTGGCTGAAAAGCAACGCTACAAAAGTATACGACGCAACAAAAATCATCCGAAGAAATTCAAAGTGCGAAATCTCCATCACAGTTCACCCTACCACGTATCCGATCACAAGGCAGCCGTCACAGTCGGCGTCATCATGGGTGTCTTCCTAATCTGTTGGGTGCCATTCTTTTGTGTCAATATTGTGGCTGCCTTCTGTAAAACCTGCATTGGTGGCCAAACATTTAAAATACTCTCATGGCTTGGTTATTCCAATTCAGCTTTCAATCCCATCATCTATTCCATATTCAATAAGGAATTTCGTGATGCATTCAAACGTATACTAACCACACGCAATCCGTGGTGTTGTCGACAAGAGGTGGGTAATATATATCCGCGCAATAGTGATCGCTTTGTCACCGATTATGCGGCGAAAAATGTGGTTATGATGAATTCGGGTCGCTCATCAGCCGAACTCGAACAAGTATCTGCGATTTGACCAAAACGCACCGCTTCGGCACTGGTCTGTTGTGTATCCAGTTCGGATGCTGCATCACTAACGACAACATATATTCCGTGAGATTCGGTAACGGTGGCAACCACGACCATCGTGGAGGCTTTGCCGGTGGTGACGGAAATGGAAACGGAATTAGTTTAAAATTGCTAAATTACGCCGAGGATGCCACGAATGACAGCAGAAGGAGGGAGGGGATAGGGACGAAACGTGCACGTTGGCCTAATAGGCGGTGATAGGCGGCTAATGTGAAGGTGTTGGTGTGGAAAAATTTCGTGAGAGGTAATAGTGTTGAAAGCGTATTTTACGCGCTACTAATGGAGGCGCGACCCAATGACAAGGACACAGTGATTGGTGAAGGTGAGTGACCGACCGACCGAATGACCAACTTACAGACCATTTAACAGTGTTATTAGTGTGTAGCAACAGGAATAAAACAGGGTGAGCAATATAGAGCTAATGAGACTTTTGTCAGTATATAAATATTTGTATGTGTGTATGTAAGCATATCAGTTTGTTGATATGAGTGTTGTGAATATTACTATTACTACTATTTACTTTAAGATAGTGCTAATTATTTAGGTGATATTTTATTGTATGTTTAAGATAAGGTGTGAAAGTGTTATTGTTGGTGTGAAATTTATTTATGTGAGAATTAATGAAATTGAGTTTAATCACAGATTGGCTTAAAAACTCTTGCAAACGTTAAATTAAAACTTTAATTTAGCAGTAAAGTGAATGAAAATATAAAAAAGAATAAATTTGTGTGTTTCCAAATAAAAATTTCAAGAAAGTTTATTATGACTTCCGTTACAACCAGAAACATAGCTATTTCTAATACACTTAGTTATGCTGTTGCTCTTATTCAGAATTTATAATAAGATAAAACTTCTGAAGTATGAATCAAAATTATTGCCTTTTCGAATATTCCAAATCTAAATATTTTATCTTTCAATTCAAAAATGAAAAGATTTTTTTGTTTATTAATAGGATTATTTATTGAAACTGAAAAGGAGTAGAGCAGCTTAAATATAGTGTAATAGCTGCCAAAACATAATGGGGGAGCTCAGAGCAGTAATCTCATGAAACACTTCTCTTGGCAACAACTTTCAAATGGGAATGTTTGCCATTTCTATTGCAAACAAAACTTGTGTTTTATACGCGCATATGTATCTGCGCTTAAAATTTATAGGGAGCGTTAAGTAAAAAGTAGTATGTGCAAATATGACAAAGTCGCAGGCAAATGAAAAAATTTACAATTTAAAATATTTATGATTTTTCTATATATTTTTTAATAAAGTTCGTCATTTTTCGTTTCACTTATCTTTAAGTTATTCGCTATATCCGGTAATCATTCCATAGTCACATTTTGCCCTCTTTCTACGTCTGTGAGAAACATCTTTTTGCTTGCTCTAAGTTAATCTGAAAGCAAAAAAGTTAGAGCAGAAAAACGCGCCTTAATTTGCTCAATTTCTGCTTAGAGTAAAGTCATGAAACAAAAAGTAGACTAACTAAGAGCAAAGAAATTTTCAGGAGCACAAAATTTTTTAAATAGAGTAACCTGGGGCCTGTAGCATAAGTACTACAAGCCCAGTAGGTGTACAAAAAAAATTAAAAAATTTAGTTTTTCCATAACATAAAGTAGATTTTAGCAACTTGCTAAATACTTGTACGAGAGTTGCCTTATATATTTGGGAATTAGGGTACTAAAATAAATATTAATCATCGAAAATCGCTCTGTTGTTTTTCAAAATATTCTCCATTAAGATCTATACACTTATGCATGCGTTTGAACTAATTTCGAAGCACTTTTGCCACTCTGAATGAGGTATCTTCAAAACACGCGTTCTGAAAGCATCAACCGCCACTTCAGGTGTTGAAAAACGTTGAACTGTCAATTTATTTTTTAAATATGGAAATAAAAAAAATCATTTGGTCCTAAGTAAGCATTACATGATGGATAACTCATCAAATCGAAGTTTTTAGTGCTCAAAAATGCAGTTGTTTCAAGACAAAAGCAAACAAATAATTAAGTATCACTCAGAATTTAGTATTCTGCGTTGTTCTAGTGTTACGGTTGCGACGACTCCAGTTTTTACAAGAAAACAGGCTACCATTTGCTATCACATTTATTTAACATTTCTTTCGACCAATCGACATGAGCTTTATTTTCAACGATTAGTAAATAGTATGGAACCCAATGTGAAAATTTTTTTTTTTTACAATCAAATGTAAATACAATATTGAGTGTATACTAGTCCCACTAATGCGTATGGTTGTCTCAACCTCACTTTAGGTTACATGATGATCTTTAAATTTCAGTTTGAGCACAACATCAAGAGTTTCCGAAACAAAAACTGTTTTTAGACGACTTTCACGAAATTCGTATTGGAGTGATTTACAACCTCGATTGAATTCACCATACCTTCGATGAGCACGGTTCCTATATAGAGCTTCATAGCCGAAAATTGAGTTAAGTTTATCGATACACTGTTGCTGAGTTAATCCACGTCGAAAGTTGCCAAATCCCTAAATATAAACAGCAATACTCGTATATATTGGAATTTTTTAAACAATTTGTAGTTCCCTTTCATATCATAACGCGCACACTTGTACCGGTAAGTTACACCTTTACATGCTGAAAGACGGTGTATTTGTGTAAAGGTTCAGACTTAGTGGAAAAAGTTGTCAGCTTCCTTGAAGGTGTACGCCTAGCAATCGCTAGTGGTATGGCTTGTCACCATTAAAGAAACTTGATATTTCTCTGCATTGGTTCGGAAACGGAGGGCAGGGATACTTCATGGTAATCTGACATGAAAAGAGTATCAAAACTGACAGCCTGCTGATGTGTTCACGAAGTGGTTAGTAACGTGAACGAAATCGACCGTCATGGCAAACATTCAATAAATTGAATGGCTGTGTGCAGACCTGAATTAAACTTTTATCATATGAGTACGAATTGGCGCGATAGAATTCACGCTGCGTGAGTGCTTCATAACAGTGCTTTTTTGCACAATGGAAAATGATGGTCGACCTCATATGAGCGCCGTGATTCTTAGAGTTTCCGCGTATTTCTTAAGTGAATGGTTAATGATACCAATCTATGATGCTCCCACAAACCTAGAAAAAATCGCATGTAATATATCTCATAAACATCCAGAATTTTGGGTGAATAATGTTAACTTTTCCATATGGCACCAATTGAGCCATCGGCTTAGTACTTTCCATAGAGTCTGTAACGCCTATATCAACAATTATCGGGGACTCTTTTCCTATTAGTTCCAGTAACATATTATCGACATCCGTCATCTTCTCAAAACCACATGTGGTCAATAAAAAAAAACCTTATATGAGCAAACCAATTGTGTTAAGCCCTTGTATTCTCTTGCGTTGCCTTTACAGATGCACTTTGATGCTCTTGTAGGCAATGAAGCCATTGTATTTCGGCATGATTCGTCTTAAGGTTCTATCCTTAATTTCCTTACACGAAGTTTTTAAAATTTTGGTTGTTTCTGTCACGGTTCATTCGCCAGACAAATAGCAATTTTGACAATCTCATCAAGGATTTCGCTCCTTTGTTTGCAATTACTTAACCATAAGACAGTATCTACTGATTTCTTGTTGCTAAAAACATTTTCTGATGTAATATGATGGGATTGCTTTAAATGACGCCTGTCTATCAACTTCAAAGCTATTACCTGCGATGTTTCCTTTACTTGCCGCACATAGCTTCGCGCATTAGATTTCCACATTCATCCTGTCAGTTCATGTATATTTGAAAGTTATGTTGGCAGACTACATCTTCCTGCACTCTCCACCCCCACGTTTTGGTGTATTTTCAAACTTTCTTTTTCCATATGAAAGGTGGATTTACGTAGTTTGTTATTGTGTTTACCCTTTCTTTGCCGCAAGATTTTGGCAGAGAATTGTGTAGGCTTTGAAAACTTTTAACCGTTTCAATACCATCTTGAGTGATAATTTAGAGAAATTAATAATAATTTTTTCTAAATTTAGCTCTTTCAAAGCCATATTGGGGCTCTTTTACTCTTTTGTTTCAGCTTTAGCAGTTGTGCCTTTCACTTCTACATAAAACTGCGTCTCATTCAAAATTTAATGGAAAATTAAATGAAATTGAAATGCTTATAGATCGAAAAGCATTTCTTTGTAATTATGGTATATGAAAAAGTCAATTATGTTATATTAAAGAAACATTAATCAGTCATAAACTCATTAAATAAATGTGTCAACCAAAAGTTTCATTTCATCGTAAATGTTAACTAACCAATTGCCATATAAATTTGGCAAATTTCGAAAATGTTTTAACATGACTTTCAATTAAAATTCATTACTAACGTTTAATTAATTTCAATTCAATAAACGCAATTACTGAAAGTAGAATTGGTTGTGCAGCTAATAAAATTGAAATAAACAAACTATAAATTGGGCCATCAACACAAAAAAGCAAGGCAAATCAAAGCGAATAAGTTACTTCTTCTTCTTCTTGAAAAATCACATTTCTACTAAATATTTTGCTGTAAATGCAATGTTAAATGTAATTAAAACTTCTTCAAAAAAGTGTTTTTCAAATGAGCAAAACATTGAACGACCAATGCAGTAAAGTCAAAGTTGGACTTGAACGTGTTAATGAAATTGGTGGCAAGTCTGTTGTATAATGCAGTGAAACGGCATGCTGTGCACCCACAATATGGGTAGGTGGAATTAATTTTGCTACAACTTTTAAATGCACATAGAATTTGTAGTTTTACGCTGATGGTGCGCCATTTGAAGAATTACTTTTGCGCTATGCTGCGCTGACTTACTTTGAATGCGCATTTTTGAACACTACTGTATTGGTTTTGTTGTACTATAGATTTTCTACAACTTACACTTGCTTTTAATTAATTTATTCAAAATAAGTGCTTACAAACCAACACTATTCAGGCAACAGTGGAAATTAAGAAGTTTTAAATAGAAATGGCAATTTTGAATGTAAATGAGTTCAAAATTTGTTAATTTATAATTAATTGTATTGATTGCCTTTACGTGGCGAAATCGAGAGATTTATTAAAAAAACCAAAAATAACTAAATAAAAACATTACTGATTTTTTTTTTCGCCCTGAGATACAATACACTTCTCTCAGCATTTCTTCTAGTCCACGTAGCTGTTCTGAAATGCACATTTTAGTACCGCCTTCAGCGATTCTTATAACTTCAATTGTCGATTCTTATAACTTCAATTGTCGCAAAACCATAATTATGGTATTGGTTTTGCTTAAGGGGTTAGGCCACACTAGAGGAAAACTATTAAATAAATCTGATTTTTGACAAAGCGCATTTATTATACAAATAATTATTTGCTTATAACTATTTTTGAAGAAAAATAAATTTGAAAATGGCGGTTACACACAGCTCCTGTAATTTTTTTATTTTAATAAGTTGTTGAATGGTTTCCACTTGTAAATAGCAATAGCTACAGAAGTACGTAGGATTTTTTCAATATATTCATTTTTGACAAAATGGAAAAGTAACAATTTGGCTTAAAAAATTGTTCGAAATTTATTAATATGAAAGATAAAAAAACATCCTACGTACTTCTGTAGATAATGTATATCTGAAGATGTTGTCAAATTTTCAAGTGAATCGTTTGTAAATTATTTGAGTTATGTTTCCGGCCAACTTGAAAAAAAACAGTTTTCAGATAAAGGCGTTTGAAGTTTTGAATATGCCTTACTGACTGAAACAGACGCTTCAATTAGAGAACGAAAATGGGGCATTTAGAAATTTGTATCTGTCGTAATCTTTCGGTATAACCTTTTCGAGGCCATAATGTATCATTTCATAGAAAAAGAAAAAAATTAATTTACCGAAAATTCTAGAGTGGTCTAACCCCTTAAAAAAATGCGAGGATGTAATGGCAAAGTAAAATTTTTAGGTAAGATCTCTGCATACACTCTGCTATAATAATTGGAGAAAACAGTGATCATTATTTGACATTTGATTAAACTAGGCGCGATTTTTTCAGTCTTATTCGTGCTAATGTCTTCCAATAGGGCGACACTTTTAAGTAAATAGTAATTCGTTAAAAAAAAATTCTGAACGATTCTCAAGTGAAAATTTTTTTGATACAAATTCAGCAGAAAATCGTCAAATATGCAAAATAAATACAAAACTAAAGCACACATGTAAATTATAAACGAGTGTATTGAAAAAAATTAATAAAAAATCGATGTCCGTTAAACAGACCACATACATATATCGAATCGTACAATAAGATTTCATTTGCTTGAATATGTTAAGCTCATATATTTGAACTAATAAAAATTTATGAGTTTCAAATTATAAAATTGTCTTGTATTTTATGCGCCAGTACAGTAATCATAGCTGTGGTTGAGTGGAAATGCTTGATTTAATTTCTGAATTGAAAATAGCGAAATACATTCATTTAATGTAAGATTCAAATGGTGCTCCGAAAAAAGCTTGTAATTTGTTCTTTAAAAAAAATAAAAATAATAATCAATACTAAATTTATGAATATGATTTATGATGTTGAATGCAAAGAATTTAGGAAAATATATTCACGCCCATGAATATGGTATTTATTTCACTTCAAATTTAGGGAAGTTTCAGAAATTATTGTTCTGGAATCCATCTATTAGCTATTACACCCGCAATGAGTAAAACTAAAAAAAAACTGAAATTATTATTATTACGAGAATAGCTTGATAAGCCAATGGCTTTTTGAAAAACAATTTTTTTTTGCCAAATAAGCGTTTTATTTCTCAATATAATCTTTTCGCTCGATAAATTTGGTCCAGCGTTTTACCAATTTTAGTTTTCCGTCCAAGTACTTGGGTCTTCCAACGTCCTCAAAAAGAGTGTTTATTTCCGTGATGACCTCGTCATTTGGACCGTTTTTCCTATCGTCCAGCAAAATCTGGAGATTCTGCTGGATGGGGTAGCAGTTTGTAGCCCAATTTATGAATTTTTGCCATGGTGACGACACAAGTGTGCACCCGTGGATTGCCCTGATGGAACAGCACTTTGTTTGGCAAACGCGGTCGTTTCTGCTTCAAATAAATATCGAATCCGTCCAACAACTCTGAATAATATTCGCTTGTAATCGTTTTACCCTTTTTTAGGTTATCGATGTGAATAACACCTCGTGAATCCCAAAAAAGTATGACCTAGACCTTGTTGGCCCCAACCTGGCCTTCTTTGCTGCACGTTCAATAGAGAAACCTCCTGTCTTGGTAGTTCAAGTACAAATAAAAATATAGGAATATATACCAAACTTCTCTGAACGGTCTCAAGAAGATCCGAAAGACTTAAGAAATGTTAAAATCCGCATCTCAAAATAAACGTTCTCGCAAAGTTTAGAGAAATCGTTTGTGAATCAATATGATAGTTACAATAAAGTGATATTTAAAATTACTAACATCTTTAAAATACGTGATTTCAATTATAAAGGTTATTAAAAATATAGTATGCAATTTTAAATTAGTACTTGAGGTTGAGGTTTTTCAAACATTTTCAAACTATAATAATAAATTTGGAGCTTTGCCTTTAACTAATTTAAACCATTATATAGACGAAATGTCAAGTAGAATAACTTAAAGGGTTAGGCCACTCTAGAAATTTCTGTAAGTGGACTTTATTCTCCTTTCAAATGATACATTATGGTCTCAAAAATGTTATCACGAAAGATTGTGACAGATAAAAATTTCTAAATGCCCCATTTTCGTTCTCTAGTTCAAGCGTCTATTTCATTCAGTAAGGCATATTTAAAACTTGAAACGTGTTTATCTCAAAACTGCTGCTGCAGAAATACATTATCTACAGAAGTTTTTTTTTATTAACAAATTTTGATCAACATTTTAGGCCAAATTGGTACTTTTTCCTTTAGAGATTCACCATTTTGTCAAAAATGAATATATTGAAAAAATCCTACGTACTTCTGTAGCTCTATTTAGTAGCGGAAGCCGTTCAACAACTTATTAAAATAAAATAAAATTACAGGGCCGTAGTTCCCGAAAAAATGGAGATATCCTAGGGAGAACGCTGTATAGCCGCCATTTTTAAATTATTTTTTCTTAAAAAATAGTTATAAGCAGTTAATTATATGTTTAATAAATACCTTTTGTCAAAAATCAGATTTATTTAATAGTTTTCCCGAAAAAAAATCTCATTGTGTGGCCCTATAGAGTGGTCTAACCCCTTAAGAGACCAAAAAAATAAAGAGAACAACTTCAGCAATAACTAGAAAAAAACAAATAAAGTCGTAGAATAGCCTGAAAATAATACCAAAATATCTAAAAAATTGCAACAAATTAATAATAATTAATTCCAAAATTAAACGGAAAAATGCTGTAGGGAGTTTTGATTCAAGCACCACCTCTCCTTTCCAACTTTCTGAAAACTAAAAAAGAAAGCCATAAATTGGAAAATATAATATATCAATCAATTTGTTGATTTATTTTTAGATTGAATTATTTCCAATACTCCACAGTACTTATCTAACTCACTTTATAATCATTAAAGCAGTCTGTGCTTTACGTAAAAAGACAAATAATATAAAATATATTGATATTTAATCTCTTCATTTGATGATGTGCAAATGAAAATGGTTGCATGGAAATTATATCAAATCTTTATTACTTACAAGCTTTGAGTAATGAAATACATTGAAATAAGTGGTGAATAGGGAAATCCAAAAAAAATTTTGCACAAAATTCGTTTTGAAATTTCATCTTGTGGTTTCGAATTCTAATTTTGATTAAATATTTCAATATTTATATGTACATATGTAGCACATAAAATTTGGTTTGAAATAACTTCTTAATTGGAAACATGAATTTATTTTCGAATATTATACAAATTTCCAAATATAATTAATTTTGCTTGTAAAGCAATTGAACAAGTTCCGCTTGATAAGTCAGTGACCTTCTGAGTTTGCCGTACAGTTACTGCAAATACAGCACTGATCCCGTCAACTGTTCACAATTAGTATACTGCTGTAAAATCTT
Organism: Neoceratitis asiatica; assembly: GCA_030068015.2. Classification (NCBI taxonomy): domain Eukaryota; kingdom Metazoa; phylum Arthropoda; class Insecta; order Diptera; family Tephritidae; genus Neoceratitis; species Neoceratitis asiatica. The sequence continues at coordinate 22,594,031 of CM061528.1, read as the reverse complement.
GAGCAAGCTGCGTCTTTTTTTTTTTTTTTTTGTGTTTGACAGCCATTGAAAGAAGATGACCTCGTTAATTTTATTATTATTTTTGCGTAAAAAAAACATCACCAAAACTAAGGAAAAACTTGAGGAATACTGTGGAAAATCTGCACCAGCAATTTCAATGGTTAAAAAGTAGTTAACTGAGTTCCATTGTGGTCGTACTAGTATAAGTGACGTCAAACGTTCAGGTCGCCCAAAAGGGGTCGTCATGACAGAAATCGTTAAAGAAATTCGTGAAATGAAATTGAACGATCGGAAAATAAAAGTGCGTTAGATGTCTGCGACTATAGGCAACTCAACTAAGTGGGTACATTACATTTTGCATGAAAAAGCTATCCGCGCGATGGGTGCCGCGATTGCTCACACAAGATACAAGCACAACCGTGTAACCACTTTAAAGGAGTGTTTCTGGTGATGTTCAACCGCAATCCAACGAATTTTTGCGCTTTTATCGTAGACGAAACATGGATCCAACACAGGTCAAAGAACAATCAAGACAGTGCGTTTCCCCAGGTGAATGTGCACCAAAGAAGATGGGTGTGTAGACCAACAAGGTTAGGGCCATAATTTTTTGAGATTAACGAGGTGTCATTCACATCGATTACCCTAAAAACGGTAAAACGATTATGAGCGAATATCATTCAGAGATTTTGGAAAAAAAGATTCGATACTGATTTGAAGCAGAAACGAATGCAAATTCATAAATGGGACTAAGAGCTGCTACCCCATCCAGCATGTTCTCCGGACTTAGCCCCCTGTGACTATGTCTTGTTTCTAAGCCTGAAGAAATGACTGGGCGATAAGAGAACCGGGCCGAATGAAGAGGTCATCACAGAAGTAAACTCCTTTTGTGAGAACATTGAAAGTCCTTTTATTTCGAGGGAAAACTAAATATGAAAAAACGCTGTACCAAATGTATAGAGCTAAAAGGAGATTATATTGAGAAATAAAACTTGCCGAAAAAAGTAACTTATAAAGTAAGCTTATGAAACCACCTTCGTACACAATAAGACTATACTTATATAGTGATTACAAATGCGCGTAGAGCAAATAATTTCACTTAAATAAAATAAAGCATGCCAACAAATATGAAATAGTGAATTTAGAAAAAAACTTATGTAGAACCTTTTTTAAAAATTTTAATTTTCTTTTAACTGGTATACATCCCTCTATGTTACTATGGATTCACTATGGCAGTAGGAAAAAAATTTAAATGTATAATGTGGCGGAATCCAATAAAAAATTCATCTTTAATAATCTTCCAATCTTATAAAATTCCAAAATTATCGCCTGCAAATATTTAAATATCAATTAGATTAAGTCATCAGCTTGATTGCATATATCCATATCCAACCAGAGCTGCAGGCACTGAAAAGGTGGAAATTAATTTCAGATTTTTAATAATTATTAATATTTATTAAATTAATTTAATTACGATAAAAGCTCCACCGAGCAAGCTGTGTTGACACGTTTGGAATGCATGCCATACCGAGAAGCATTGATATTATTTTGTAATGAATATATTACTCGCAAAGTGTAAAAATTGATTTACGAGGCAGAATATTCCGCTGAAAATGCGCATTTAATGAAGCAACAATATATAACACATAACTAATGAGACATTATTAATCCGCTTTTATATGCATTAATTATTTTGTAAATAAAAAATAAAAAATAAAAATAAGTTTGCAGTTAATAAGAGTAAATTGCTTAAAGCTCGAATGAAATTTGTAACAAAAACGCAAATGCTCATTAAAATGAGAAGCACACAGCCGTTGTTGTGCACTTACAAACACACACACACACACACTAACACAGCCACCTTTATTTGGAAATATTCGTATAAAAAATTGATACAAATACTCGTAAGGAATGAGTTCACAAACACTCGCGCCATTGCTATGAAAGTTCCCCATCGCCTGTCTACGCCCCGCCAACTCGTTGGGTTAGTCTTTGCATATATTTTCCGAATTTTCACACCTTCCGCACATTCTTATGCTGCTCATTTCACGTTTGCATTTATTTGTGTAGCATTTTCAACAAATTAAAAAAAAAACTAATTTACTTTGCCTAACCCTGCATCTCGCTGCGTCAGGTGTTTGAATCTTAATTAAATGAACTTTGATTAACTGTTTCGCATATTTCAAAACAAAGGATGGAAACATCACGAGTGCTATAAAATTAACAATTAAGCGTGTTAAGATAATTTGAGGTTTCCATTGGCAAGAGTTGAAAAACATTTATTTCCTCCTCTCCTTCTACAACTCAAATTATTGCTTATGAAAGTCTCAGCTTTCATATGCATAAGTCAGACTCATTTAAATTGCCGAATAAAACTCATTCGAGTCTAGGAAGAGCAGGGCTTCTGGGTATTTCTTCCCAGTTTCCTTTGAAAACTCATTTTTTACCCAAACGTTGAAGCTAAAAGTATGTATTTTTATATAATTAGTTTCGAAACTGATTTACCTTAAAAAGGTGTGTGTGTATATGTCAGGCATCTCTGTATTTGGACAAACGGAATGAACGCATTTTATTCTCTGAACTCGTATATATCGATAATCAAACTTAAAATGATAAGAGTTTTCAGGAGCTCTTATCGGAATCTCGCCAGTTTGGCTTAGGTTACACTGGTTGCCGGGCATCAGCTAACTTAGGCCACCAAACGGGCTCATAGTGATACCACTGAGTATCCGAATGTCACCCATCTGATAGTCAAACAATCTTTTGGAATTAATTGCGCTCTTACGTTAAAGTCATCTAAGATTTCGATCATTAGAGACTTCAATATACTCTTTCAAAGAGCGAGGCATTCGCAAAGGAAGCGCTTTTAGATTTCAAGCTTTTTCTTCTCTCAGCAACTTATTCAGAAGTCATTTGAGGGTATTTCCAACCTCTTTACGTGGCTACCCAATAGAAAATGACCTATAAGAAGACTCAATACCTTATATCTTCTTAGCGCTCTAAGGCCTCGTGACTTTCTTTTATGCTGTTTATATTGCAGCAACCATTGAGACTGAATAACTCTCTTATGGTGAGCTTATAAGTAGATAGCAGCATGCTCAAAATCTTCCATGATGAGGAAAGCATTAGGGAAATGTCCTATATTTCAATCCATTCCGCCATCTCTTACTTGGTGTGATACTATGTACATGCACACATACTAGGTTCAAAAAGAACTACTTAGCCATCGCGTTAAGTTACCTCTGGCAATTTTATATTGAGTCCAACTTAATTTTTTCCTGGCTATGCGAAAGAATATGGATACGCTTTTTTGGGAATACCATTGAGAAAAGATAATTTACAAACCTCATGTATAGGTACAGTGATACGGTAACCGAAAGAATGAGTGGAATTCGCCACCAACCCTATCATCAATTTTCGATTTACCGTCAATCAAATCAGCATTTGTTGGCACTATGCAAACCCATTGGTTTCTTTCTGTCAAGCGGTCCGGCGTTTCTGGTAAATGATGGAATTTTCTTAAGAGCTTTGTATGAGTGTGGTATATTATCTTTCATTATGAAACGTTCTGTGGTCTTACCTCAGCACGAGCAGCATAATGCAGGTCAATGGGAGAGCAGATCGAAATGACATTCATAGCATCAGTTGGTGTGGCACATTTTGCTAGACTAGTCAGTATGTTATCAAGCATTGTACATCAGACTACTACCTCGTAGATAAGTATAGACCTAGCAACTGAAATGTAATTCCAAAGCACCATTTTGGGATACTCAACCCTTTCTTGGCCTTTCGCACTTTTGCAAGCCTATAGGGCGATGGATGCCTTACGCATCCTTTCCTCTGAGTTCTGTGAACAACTTAAATTTTTGTCCAGAATGATTCCCAGGTATTATCCAGATTACATGTACCCACTGCTGTAGCAAAATTGGGTTTTTATAAAAATCATTATTTTAAGTATTCAGTTTGAAGTCAATAACAAAAGTTCAATTATCAAAAATTTTATATATTTACGCCAAAATGTAAACGATCTCAATCGTAATGCATCGCAGTCGCAAAGTTTACGAGGTATGTATATTGTGTTAAGCGCTCACATTCATCTACATTTTTTTTTTTATATAATACTAAAAGTCCCTGCACACTTTGTTGTGGTTTTTTGTATTTTGCTCAATTTATATATCAATATTTTAATTGGCATAGTAATGTAGGTGCTAGGTAAAGAACGGGCCGTACAATGTTCGACATATGCGTATTACTGAGTTATTTGTTTACCTACTTAAGCAGATATACTCAGAGATTAACCCACACTCAAAGTTTTCCACAAAAATGTGAATATAACATGATTGCCTACAAATTATTCGAATGGTAATACCTTCAATATACTGCAGCCACAATATACTAAAACGACGCAGCGATCTACGAACGGTATATATTTTAATATAAATTATATCTATTTTCCACGATCTATTGATCTGCGATCCCCTTTCGGGAAAAAGAGAGTATCCTACATGTTGATCTAGACAAAAACCTACCAACGTACTAAATTGCAACCAAATCGAACTTTTTCCTAATTGAATTTTCGACATTTGTTTGTCTGGGCAAAAAGATACCTTTGTATAAAGATTCCACGAACCATAAATGTAAGATCAGTATAAGTGCCACTCCCTGGAAATATATGAGCTACAACTAAATCGAACCAGAAGTTAATTTTTTTTAATATATCACCCCCATGTCCAATACCCGGATCTTAATTAAGACTCAAAGCTACCTGTGTTCCAATTTCCAAGTAAATCGAACAATAAATAAAATTTTTTTTTAGAAAAATCGTTTCCTCGTCCACTTTCCGGGAGAGGTTATTTCTTTCTTAAAAAAGCATTTTCTGGCAGCTATAAATAATTTAAGAAAAATAGCCAAATCGGCACAGCTGTTTTCAAGTGATAAGTTATTTATATTTATAAGAATTTTATTTTTCTGACAGGTGGCAGCTCTTTCAGAAACATACAAATTTAGTGAGAACACTCTCCTGGTTTTAATGAAGTTATACTGAAAATTTTAACAAGCCAATTAATAGTTTCGGGGGACATACAACATTTTTTGTATGTACATATATATATATACATAATTGTACCATAAATAATCGGTGTCAGATCCACTTCCTAGAAGAAAAAGCGTTCCCTTTGTTAACTTACCCAAAAGCCCATCTGTGTAACAAATTAATGTAAATCGGAAAAAAAATTAAATAATAATACCGTTTTTTCCCAAAATGTCTATCCCTGATCCACTTCCCAGATTTTAGAGTTAAGTGCAGTGTTTTCTTTTCTCCAAACTTTTGTTCTTCCATCGCTGCCGAATATATTGAAGTTCGATTTGTCTGTAAACAAGACTTTTTGCCAAAAATCCATTCAATTGTCTAAATGTGCTTTAGCGAACTCCAAGCGAAGTTTATGATATTTTTTTTCAGGAATAAGAGGCTTTTTACGTGGCGTTCTACTGGTCTTAATGAGCTTGCGATATTTTCGGCAAATTTTGGAACAGTAACTTTAGCATCATCGTTCACTTCCTTCAGAATAAAGCTGGTGTCTCTTCGAGTTAGTTTCTTCGGGCGGCCAACACGCGGCTCATTTTCGTTGAATTCTATTTTTTCAAAGTTTTTGCAATGGTTTGTACCTTTGGTGAACTTAAGTTTAAAATTTTTAAACTACACCATACAATTTCTTCTCTTTTCAGTGCTGATTAAGATTCTTTTTGTTTGGCCCGAGACCAATTCAAATTGGTGTAAATCGTCGAAATCGATCGAAGCGTTCTTGAATTATAAGCGTAATAACTAAGTTATTATCTAACATTCAAAATTTTAAAAATATTTCCTTCTGTATTTTGTCTTAGGCAAATGGATCAAATAAAAGATTTCAACAATTTAATTTTTCGTCTCTTTTTAAGAAAAAAAAGTACGAACCAAAATTAAAAAATCAGAAATTTTTTCGAGAAATTCATTAAATGTAAAATTTTAAATAATTTCAGGCAATTCTAACATAGTTTGCTGCATTCAAAAATTCTACACCCAAACTCACGTTGGCTTTAGCTAGAAATTTTATCCATAAATTATAATGCCATGTACATATTTACAACGGTTAACACAGCTTTCGCAGCGTAAACTAGTATTTTCAAAATCAAAGTCAAATTCGGAATTCCATGCCGCACCACAGCAATTGTACCAATTGATCTTCTAGAAGCCTAAAAAGGGCATTGTAAACCTCTTTTGGTCGCCGCATAGCATTGCTCAGTCTTCTCCAAAAAATTATTTAGAAGCTTTCCTGAAATCAAAAATTCCGCTATACGTACATATGTATATACATATTTATTACTTTTCCGTTTGCTGTTTACTTATTTTACAATCATCCGCCCGCCCATTCTCAAGCCGAAACCAATTTTAAACTATTTACATCAACATTTTCAATATCGCGAATATCATGAATATGCTAGCTGCTCTAATATTTAACTGTCTCCGATACCAATTTCAATTCGTTTTGCTTATCTCCTCTACGCCATGCCCTCCTCTTCGTGCAGTTGCAAAATAGTTACGCTGGAATTCCTTTGCAATTTAAAATGAGCAAACTCTTCTCCACCACTAGCACCGGCAGCATCAGCAGCATTGCCGCACCCACGCACGTGCATACTCGGCGCAGAGCTATTTGTGGCGTCGGCGACTGTTGCCGATAGAATTTCCACTAGCACTGATTTGAATTGCATTTCAGTAACATCCCTGCAGTGAAATTTACTAGTTGTTAACTAGAATCAAACTAGTTTGCATTTTGGCACCAACTATAAGTAGTTCATCTTCCATATATTTCTCATATAAACAACTGGTATTTTTAACACGGCGATGTTCTACGAAATGTCATATATACGTATGTGTTTCTAATTCCCCTAAAATAAAAATTAAAATAAAAATTAATTTGCCTTCAGTCAAAATCGAACCGAAAACCTCATGCGCTACAGTGATAACCTCTAGCGACTTGGCTTTCGTTGTGATTTAAAGAGCGTCGACTAACTGCGCACTGCAACAGAGTTTATTAGGAAAGGAAACTCACTCGAGGCGTTCTAAAAATAAGAACAACATGCGAATGGCTCGGTGTTGAAAATTGTTATTATTCCCGTTACTGGTGAGCTGCTATACAAATAACGAACTGGTGTGATTTCATCCTATTTCATACTAGTACTCAACTAGATTTTTATATACTTGTATACCTTTTTACTGCAGGGATGTAATTTATACTTCGTGTACACAGTGGCGTGCCAGTCGTGCCTCTATGTGTGCGTGTGCCTGCGCTGTTTGCGCAATTAATTGCAGACAACAAATGTTGGTGGTACGTGTCCCGTCACCAAGCCATACGAAATCACAAAATCGGAGAATCGGCAAATTGATGGAGGCGCTGCATGCACAAATTAGCATCGGAATTATGGTGAAATGACGAAAGGAGCAGCGTAAAACGAGACGGTAATGCCAATCTAATAAATAATTTGGTATATGACCTGCAACAAGGTAGAATAAAGAGCGCTTATTACGGATATTTGAAGTAGGGCATGCGTAATGAGGCAAACGCTGATGGGAATTCAGAACTAAAAACTCAAAATTACCATTTATAAAGATTACTGGAAATTAAAGCGTCAACTTGTTTCGATTTAAGATTAAAAATGATAGGAACTCAAATTTATAGCACATATTTTGGTTTTTTTAAATAAATAATTTTTTTTTTAATTTTTTTAATTTTTTTTTTGTTTTTGTTTATTTTTTAATAGAAATAGACATTTTACAAAAAATATTATTCAGTTACAATAATAATTCAAAAATATGATTTATTCAATATAATTCTTACACATTTACATTTTATTTAACATAAGCATAAGGAAAAGGGAACCAAATTAGTTATTGCGCTTCAAATGAGAATGAGATCATTATAAAATCGATAATAAGAACTTATTATTTAGCTAGTATATGTAATGGAAGTGTCTACATTTTTGATAGGAATAGAATCCATACAATTTTCTTTTAGCGTAAGTGTTTTCTTTTGCACCTGACCTGCAAAAGAACGCCTAGCTGGCTTCTTTTCAAATGGCTTATAATTTGCATCTATTTACAGCTCCAGTGTTAGCTGTCAAAATATAAAAATATTTATTTATGAAAAATTTAAGTGAAAAGCAAAGCCAAATAAGTTATTCCAAAGAATCTTTGGTAAATAAATATATTTAGTTAAAAATAATAATTCATTCTGAAAAATAATGTATATGTATTTTTTTTAATAAACTTTAAACGATTTCACTTACTGTTCTATTTTAGAATGTCACTGAATTTTTAGGTCTACCTGAAATTTCCCAATAGTTTGACGTTTAGCGAGAATTTTTCTTGTTTTTTTTAGTGACTCATTCACAATAGTAGCACTTTGTTTTACATTTCAACACTATTAGTCAGGTCGGGTATTGTTTAAGCGATTTCAGCTCAAACTGGTAAATTAACACAAGTTGCTTATTTCTTGTTGTTATTGTCTTGTCATTTTATAACCTACATAAAGTTCTTTCGCAGGCCTGGTGCTAACTGGGTAAATACTTTTTCAATACAGTCTCTAGTTGAGCCTATAAAAGTAGGCAAAAAAAAGTTCATATTAATATTAACCACCGTCCTTTCGACGAACAGTTAAACTGAACAGCCTTCTAAAGCAACAGAAAAAACACACTAATCGTAAACTCAACTTGACCGCTAACCTACTACGTAAAAAAAGAAATTAAGTTAGGAAATGATTCCATTTTCCCCTCATTCAGTGCCCACTCACCAAGGACTGTCTCCCCTTGAATTAATTAATCATTATGATTAAGGAGTGAAAAGAATATTATGAAAAAGTTAAAACTTATGAAAAGACTTTTGTTTGAACAGGGACCTATTTATCAAACCCAGAAGTATTTTTTACACTTTTTTTAATTTTAATCACCTTCAGTAGCATTATTATCCCAACAGACATTTTAGTGGTGCCGAACCTCATCCACTTATGCACATCAGGAAAACTTTATAGACTTCATAAAGCAATTTAAACAGAACCACTCGATAGGATAGCATACCGACAGGGTCTAAATGCCATTCACCGAGATTCCGTCAACACCTTCGTAACCTCTCTGCCCGTAAATGACGTTCTCGGAATCCAATCACCACCTATTGCACACCAAGAGCTACAGCTGTCTCGAGAGATCTGAGTAAATCTGGCATAATAAAATTATGCATATTGTAGTCGATTTGATTCGTACCTATGCAGACTTGATCCCCACAGACACAACGTATGTCCTGCATGCAATTAGTCTCTGCACGGTCGTAACCACATATTTGCATGCTCTCTAAAACCAACTCATCTTCCACGCCTCGCCTGTCGAAACAGCTTGTACAATACTAGTATATTCATCTTAATAGTAACATTACAGTCTGATAAAATACGATTTTGTAGGTATTTAAATAAAATATTTTAATTTGAATTTCAAATTTTGTTTCTCAACTCAGAATTATTGACTTCCAGTCAATAAATGTACGAAATGATATAAACCTGATTTCAGTGTCATACAAATACAATATGATATAATAATTTGAAGGTATTTTCATTGTCTCTTAGCTTTATGACATTAAGCATGTTTCATATTTTTCGTGTTCTTCTCTCAACAAAATTCTAACATTAAAAAAATAATAATAATATTCAAAAAATTAAATGATGAATTTTAATCTTCAATAAATGTGATTTAGCATTAAAATTTTATTGAACATAATTAAAATATTACAACTTTAGTAAGGTGATTATACCGACGCTCCAATTTTTCGTTACTATTTTTGTATTATATGTACTTTGCTTCAAAATAGGCTTCCGTTTCGGCAATCACCTCTTCATTGGACGAAAATTTCTTCCCTGCATTTATTCCTTTGAGATCTGAGGACAGGAAATAGTCACTGGGGGCCAGATCTGGAGAGTACGATGGATTCGGAAGGAATTCGAAGTCAAGTTCACATGTATACATTAATATAGTTTCTGCTTTGAAGATACTTCCAACAATAATAATAATAATAATAATGTTATTTCTTTAACATAAGAAATTGATTGAGCGCTGGGGCTCTGAAAAAAATATCCAAGTGTCAAGATCAAATAATTCTAAGCAAACATGTTTAGTGTCAAAAATTTCGAAATGCAACTAGCTTTTAAAATTTTTGTTTCATGATCTACAACAATTTTAACTATCACTAAACTGTTTAAATGGCAAAAAAATGTTTTTTTTTATAAATAAACTGGATATTTTGGTGCATTTAAGAATTTTTTTTTTCGAATAACAATAAATATTTGAATGAATTGTAATAAAAGTAAAATGATTTTTATTCATTTTTTTTTTTTTAGATTCTTGAATCACGCAACGGGCAATGTAAGGAATTTTCTGAATTTTTTGTAAAATTAAAACTTACTTTGCTTATAGTTTATATTAATATATATATTTCATTACTTCTTTTTCAGTTCAATATTTGTAATACATAGTTTTTCGCCCAAAACAGTGTTTTATATATATGTAGATATCGTTTTATAGCCGCTGAGCAGAGGTCCGCCTCCGAACGGGTGATGAATTTTTATGTGGAGATGTTATTTACTGTCGGAAGTTCTCTACCGAGTGACGACCACAATTTGAAAAATTAAGTTCGTTTTTTATTTAAATTAACTTTCTAAAAATTTTGGCTATAGGCTATTGCGGGCGCCATAATATTGCTTGAGATCGAAAAGAATGATTTTTTTCAATGAAAATGGGTAAAGATGACAATTAATTGAGATTACACATTTTTAAGCGCGCATGTTTCTCCATCTTAAATACAATGTCTGAGCTAGGAGGCAATGAATGAGAAGATATTTGGTAGTAGAGAAGGTGAGCTCCAAAGCAAAAATTTGAGCTGGTGTTCCATTCCTCCATTTGCAAAATGAATTTATTGGAAGCAGATCCAAGGATGACCTCCATTTCAGAAACGATTACGGGACGACCATACCACCTATTTGTGCAGAATTTAATGGGTTAAAGAGAAAGTTCCGCCTGGTTTTGTAAACCCAGCTTACAAGGCTTAGAAATTAAGCATATTTTAGCCAGTTGTAGCATAAATAAGGAAAGCTTTCGAGCGTTCAACGAAGTATCTTTAACATAAGAAATTGATTGAGCGCTGGGGCTCTGAAAAAACTGTTGGAATGAGAAAAAAAATTGTTTGCTCCTAGCAATCATCATCTTCAAGCCATTTCTCATAATGCCTAACATCTAAATACGCAATCATGCAAGCTTTAGAATATATACCATTAAGAATTCCACTTATGTCATACGTGTGTCGATTATTCTATATTTTTCATGTTTGCCTTTTGTTAAGTGCGCGCCTCTTTTCGTTCTATCGCCAAGTTATAGCTCATCTAAAAAAAATACAGGGCTACTAAGCTTATTATATATATTTTTTCTAATTCTTTTATATTAAAGCATTTTTTTATTTTCCTTTCCCATTTGGAATTGTACAAGCGCTCATAAAAAAAATAATAATAACAATGAAGTTTAAACTTCTCATCAATAATTATTAAAAACAAACTTTGCCGCTTTAAAATTGGCGTAATTTCAAACTTTCGCTTCATAAAATTCAATATCGATTAAAATTCAAATTAAATTTTCAACAACATCCACAAATTGCAAAAGTTTATAGGTTTTATTAGCGGATGAGATCATCACTTACACTTACTATTACGCACATATGTGCGCGGAAATAACGGTTGCTACGAGTCTTTATATTAGTTTCATATGAGCCTATCTGTGTGAAAAGTGAAAAGTTGCTTAAAATAAAACTAATAAAAAACACAAATCAAGAGTGAAATTATTTTCGAAATTAAAAGTGTGGGAAGTGAATAAATGACAACAACAAGAACAAGAAGATTAACTTTAATGAAAATTGTTGACGAATTTCATGTGGAAATTTTCTTAAGCAAATAAACAAAAGGAACAACAACAAACGTAATGAGTTTGAAATTAATACATAAAAGCAAAGGAAACTCTTGAGATCGCCTACAAATTGAGCTAAAGGCATCAAACAAATTTTAATTTCTATCAAGTATGTGTATATCTGTCAGCTTTTGTTTTTTTTCGAGGAGAAAATATACAGATTGCAGGCCCAAAATCGAATGACACGCGCTAACGCTGTCTGTTTGAGTGAGATTTGTGGCAGCTGATAATTTAACATAAAAAGCCATAAAGGACATTACGCAGGCACATATGTAAGATATTTATACATACATATACATACAATAGAAGAGTGAGAGAGAAAGCGAGAGAGAGAGAGAGGAAACAGCTAGAGCGAAACGATTGTGCGGCAAGTAGAAAAGTAATTTAACACACAACCACATCCATGCAGACAATTACCCGTGATTTCAAGGAGATGAAGGTTTCCATACATACATACATACATCCAACACATATCACAATCGCATACGTGCGTATATGCATGTATATATGTACTTGTATAATAATAATAATAAATGTTGTCGCACAAATGACGCTGTTGCCTCTGCTGGTACAAATTAATATTAAGACGCAGACTGACACCGATATTATCTTAATTACAAGAAATATATTGCTTTTGTGTGGTGCAGATTGCGGCTGACAGCTGCTGGCTGGCTGGCTGGCTGGGTGGCTTCAATTGACTAGAGAAGACATTTCACAGTATAAAACTACTAATTCCAAATAACTATATATACATATATGTATGTGTGTATGATTTTTTTTACTTAAATGTTAGTTTATAACAGTACATACATATACACAATTATACATATTTAGTCATATATCCGTGGTAATGTGGTATGCCAATTAAATTTGGTTGTGGCCATATGAAATGATTTAGAAAGATTTTTATGTTTACTGACATACATACATACTTATACATACATATATAAGTATAAAACTATTTGCAACTGTAATATGCTTCGAAAGTAATTAAAATAAGTCACGTATTTACAAAAGATTTGAATTTAAGTATAAAATCCCAGCTTTTGGTGAGAAATAATTACCGTTTGTTATTTTTACTTCATAACATATATATGTATGTATAAGGGCGTGCTCCATTTGAAATGGTGCTTTTAAAGGCTCCCTGAAATACACATCCTAATCTCTTCAAAATCAGCTCTATCAAATCAGCTCAACTGACCAACTGTAAAGAATTGTAGAATATTGAGTACCATCGCACAAAAGTTTTTCAATTAGTATGAGACTTAGAGATAAAGTTTTCGTTTCTAATCCATTTTTAGGCAATTACTACTTTTATAAATATATAGATTAAAACGAAAATTTACAAAAATTCTTCCTTTAATGGTTTTGTTGTTCTACAAACGAATTGTTAAACTTTAAATAAATAAAAAGATTAATTTTAATTTTTTTTTTCACTTTCAGGATAATATAAAACAACACAGACTTTGCCAAAATCTTAAAACCTTTCATGAAAGTGATGCATGCTTTATTGGCAATTTTATGATCATATCTGAAAAATCTATTGGAGGAGGGCTATAAGATATAGTTTTCCGAATTCGACCATTTTCGTTTTCAATATTCATTTGAATTTACGTGTGTAGAGTACTATATTTCACGCTTATAGATACTTTTTTGTTCGATATTTTTACCCAAAACCTCATATCTGGCTAAATTAACTAAGCTGAGTTATTATGATCAGATCTATATAAATTCTGGTACCTTTCTTAAGCTACTCTGAATTATCTCAAGTTAAGTAAAGTTTGATTTTAGTGACTTTCGATGTATCAGTATCTCGATATTAATTAATTAAAATCTCAGTAACAATATGTCATAATACAAATTTCAGTATAGATTAATACTCTTAAGACAGACTAATCCAATTCATTTCATCTCTAAGCTCCAGTGTTCATCCATTTTGGCTCCTTCATAGATTTTATTAAATATTTTACATTAATGTTTGCTATTTTAAAAGAATCATCGAATAAGATAGGCCCCCAAAAAATGACACATTGTTCTTGTTCTTGAAGGTTCTTCAGTGATATATTAAGTCTCCTGTCCTTTGAGAGAGTAAACTTCTCCGATTCTCTCTTTCGGTCAAGTTTGCCTTGATGTTCCGCAAGTGGCAAGATGTTTCCATCCTCATTTGGTCTGCTTATAAATAAATCTTTGAGTATCAATCTGCATGTAGCAAAAATGATACCAAAGCTTGGTCAAGTCTTTCGCGGCAAGCTCGCCTCCCTTACGATTTCGATCTGTGCCCTTGTAATCAGGAACCAAAAGAGAGACAATCTCTTCTATTTGACCATCTCTTGTAGAGATCGGCGACAGTCAAGCACAATTTTTGAATTTATTGTAATCGTCTCAAATGCAGCTCATAAATTCGATTAAAAGGAAGTATGTAAGTCAACCTGTTTGGTTACTCTACTTCAACAAAAAAAATTCATAACAGAAATTGATCTAAGCGGAGAATATTAAATTTAAAAATTTTACATTTTTCGATTGTAGATGGAAGGATAAAAATAATGTCTGTAGAATTTTGATGGAGCACAGTTGATGTGGTAAAGCAGAGTTGGGGGCACTGTTATATATTTTTTTATCCCTTAATATTAAACACATCAAAAATATGAGGGCTGATTGGACGTATACCAACAACACACTGAAGAGCGCAGAACAACAAAATATCGCTTTGCTCCATCGCAAAAAAAAAGTTGTCTGACCTGGTAGATCAGAATACACTTCTCCGAAGTATTTTGATGCACTGAACGCTCCATCACGTCTAATCTCAAAAAACATGGCGAATGTGGTAGGACATACAATATTTTGTAAAATTCAACATATGCACTTGATAATAGATATCTAACGGTTTTTGGAGTCGCAAGTAAAGATTTTGGAGTCAACTCTTCTAAACTCAAAATGGCGGAATCAATATGGCGGTCGAAAATTTTTTAAAATGTTTGATTTCTATAAAATTTGGTATAGGATGGTTGTTGTTGCTGCTGTTGTAACCGTTCCGGTATAAAGAACCGACTGTCGCGAGAACTATGGGATTTTAGTCACCTCTTACGACAGGCATGCCTTTCGCGGGTAAATTCTTGAACACCTAACCCGCTGATTACGCATCTGGAGTCAGAATTTCAAATTTCAAAATTATGGATCCAATATTCGGCGTCAAAGCCATTTATCCGGGTACTTATCCAGAGAATTGAATTTCTTAGTTTCCTCCGCCGCCAAAGTTTAAATATGATAGATTTTATGCAAAGAGCTGATTACCATGCGCATAAGAGAAACAAAAATATTTATGAAGCTCCTCCGTTCTGAAAAAATGTTTCCAAATTTAGCTAAGCCAAAAATATTTCAACTTGTGGATGTTTTACTGCCAGTCGAATTTTATAATAAACCAAAAAAAATCCATATAAAAAATAACAAACTTTTCAAAGAAAGAGAAAAATTTTAACGTTTAAGTTATAAAAAAAAATTTGAAAATGATATCTTAAACACGAAATAACAAATATATTTAGTTTTATTCAGGAAATTTCAAATCATTTTTATACTTTGAAATGGAATTTGTATAACTTTAACATCCAAAAATATGTACAATTAAGTTTTCTAATTATAAACTGCCCTCGGCAGGGCACCTCAATCTTTTCGAGTGTATTTCTGATTTGAAATAAAAAGCTGCTCATAAAAATTCCCTATAAGTCCCTTCATTTACTGGAGAAAACATCCAGACACAGTAAAACAGCAGCAACCCGGCCGAAAAATACTAGACCGGTTATAAAATGAGGAAAAAAGCATCGATATATTTTTGCTTCGAATTTCTGAGGAAAACCTCAGAAGCACTTCACCCAAATAAACATTTAAAAATCCTTCAGATTGCACAAGTAAGCACTCGTTGTTGGTTTAAGATAATTCTTGAGCAGACAACGGATACGAAAATCTCTCAAATCTACTTAGACACCCACAGTTAAAATGTCCAATGGGAAAACAAAACAAATTTGTACGACAACTCCTTGTAGATGAACGAAGAAAAATGAGCCTTTTAACCCTTTTACAAAAAAAAATAAAAAAGGCACAGCAATGGTACCCTCTCAAAGCTATTTAGTGGACACTGAGTGGCTCTTAAAGAGGTGAATGAGTACACAAAACAATAAAAAAAATCTAAACAAACAAACATACAAAGTCAAAAGGCGCATGTCTTTTGGTTCCAGTGCTGAAATTTCTCAAAATGTTACTTACAGCTGGCGACCATTGCCAAGTGGAGCAAAGTTATTGTGTATGAAATGCTCCCACACTTATTTATTATTCACATATATGTATGTATATCGAATGTAATTTATGGGCATATATTTATAATGTAACACATTTTCTTATGGCCCTGTCCAGCATACTTGGCTGGAAGATGTACATGCATAAATTTGGGTAAATGCTTACACAAAACAGGTTACATTAATCAACAGTTGTTGAATGAAATAAAAACGGCTTTACTTACGAACTACTGTTGCTGCAAACATCTGTCTCTTCCTTTTTTTGGGTTTAATTTGATTCACATTTTTATATGTTTTTAGCTGCCACACTATTTCCAGCACTTTTGTCGTGCCGCTTATTTTATTCTATTGTTTTTATTTAAAGCTAACTGTCCTTTCCAGCAACAATTTGTACACTTTACTAACAAATATATTTAATTCATGTATGTTGTTAGCGTGAATTGAAGCCCTTCGTGCATTATGTGGGTTTAATAAAAGAGATTTGTCAGTAAAGTTGCAGCTTACGAGGTTAGCTGAGGTTTCAATTAGAAAATGCGTAAGTTGAATTAGAAAAGTTTTCAACTTTTACTGTTACTTATGCTGCCCAGAAGGTTATCGTTTTGATTTTTTCTTCTTTTGTACACACAATTCATTCACAATAGCAACCTCATTAATTAAAGTATATAGATTGGGTTAGTAAAAATTCCCCCTCTACTTCCCAACTGCACATGCACATAGTAAAACTTTGGTTACGTTAACTCAGTGCCTACAATGGGCAGCTTAGCAAATTTGAACTCAGCCTTTATCTCTTAAGTATGGACCCAGTATTTCCAATATTTTCTCAACGAGAAACAAACTGGAAGCTTGAGCATTGTGTCAAAATGGAGGTCGCAAAAAAATCATTTATCTATGTATATTTACGTCGGATTACTCATTCAATGACTAACATTTCACAGTCCTCCTTAAGGGAATGAAGACAGCAGAAAGGGTGCGGGTTGATAATTTATGAGCGTTTAAGTCGCGGATAACAAATTCAATATTTAAAAACGTATCTCAACAGTAGCGAGTAAGAGAATAAAACAATAAGTGATCAAATCATAAAAGGCGGTTGTCGCTTTGAAAGCTGCAAAGATCAAACTCCTCAATTCAAACCATTCACCATTACCATTTATAAATACATTTTGTTCATCGAATTACACAGTATAACACATACTCTCGGGAATAATATTTGGTAATTGCTGATGAAGAGATAAGTTAAAAGGATCTAGCTTCGCAATTGTGAATACTTATATAATTGGACAAGCGGTGTCAATGCCAATAAAAAGAAAAGAAGAAAGAAAGCATTTACTTCCGAGATAATCCTCATTTCCAAGGAAACCATTTGTTTTGCTTTAGATTTTGCCACCAACAGAAAACAGTAAAATGTTTAATATATGTTTAATTCTGCTTAATTAAAGTTGCCAGTTCCTAATGGCATTTTCCCCTCTCTCTCTTCAGCAAATTTTTCTAGAGCAACAGGGTCAATAAATTGCATACGCAAAACATGTTCATTATGAATTGTCTCTTGTTTCTGAAAGGGAGCTCACCCAATAAATACAATCCATACTGCAACTCCACAGAATCGTCAAGTTTAGGCAACGCACAATAAGATAGTCCTTTTAGATTGCTTAATTCCAACAATCCTGAAAAAGAGGTCTGAACGTTGTTTCTGGTTAAGAATTTTGACGTTATCGTAGATTTGTAGAAACTGGAAGGAATGACAGTTAAAGGAGACGTTAAAATAAACTTTGGCAAGTTCATGGTCAGACCAACATCTAAAATTCTGGACTATAACTCTCAGTAGATATCAATTAATCGTTAACACATCGAGATGTATATCACAGATCGAAGGAAAAGCTCAATCCAAAATAATTTGCTCTTAGGCTTGATTCGAATTAGCTAAACTTCTTTCAGTCTTATTCTTTCTACCTTTTAATGGGTTTTGAAACAACTTAAGAGATAAATGCTGAGTTCGAATTTGCTATGCTGCCCATTGTAGGTACTGAGTTAACGCTACCAAAAGTTTTAATATGTGCATGTGCAGTTGGAAAGCAGGGGAGCAGTTTACGAAGTAAAACTTTTCAATCAGAAAGTGCTTTTATCTCTAAGGAGCAACTCTTTGTTAGTTTAGTCTCTACAGGATATGTATATTATAATTCGGTCGGCCAGTTGTCGGTGCACCTTTTTTTTTATTAACATTTTATTTATTTACTGAATCTGCTTCCACTTCGGAAGCCTCACAATAAGTAATAAAATCGTATAGCTTATGTAAACATAATAACCCATCAACAGGAATGGGCTGCTGACTCAATGTTGCTTTTTAGAAGGATGGCTTATCTCTTCTCTTCAGGCGCGTTTAACTTGTTGCATAGGCCAAGGCGTTAGGCAAAGTATTGGGATGATTACGCAGTTTTGTTATGTATTTTTGTGTAACGATTTCTACCTTCTTATTGATGGTGCGTATGTTTAGGTCTTTCTTTCTATCATCAATGTTTATTCTAACAAATTATCAAAAAGGAGAAACTGAAAGTATTTCACATCTAAAACATAATGACCTTGATGCGAATTTTTCCAATTATAGAGACCCCTTTGCTTGACCCTGCAGTGAACTTATTTCATAAGACTACATTTACGTCCCTTTAACGAAAATAATCAAATATTTATGTGTATTCATATACCGCCAACCATTTTTAGCAACTTGTGGTTCACCATTCAGTGAGTCTGTTCTTTTGGAAAACCACTTAACCCTCCACATTTGTAAACATATTAATTTTTTGCTAAATTTATGACGTTACCAATGCAACAGTGGGAAACAGTCGCAGCAGCACATATGAGTGTACAATATAATACATTAATATATATGTTATGTGTGTATGTGTGTGCTCATAGATGCCAGAGTTAGCCGTGTGCAAGTAAATTCATTTTTATTTCACATTTTAAACTTATTTCTAGAAACAAAAGACAAAAGATAGGATTTATATGCTAAAGCTACATAAATATATTTAGAAAAGTGCTGGACGAAAGGTTTAAACAGTTACATATGATTGTATATGCATATATACAGTGGCGGACAAAAGTCTACACCGTCGGTATTCGTTTTGTTGAAAGTACTATCACTTTGCTGAAAAATAGTTTTATTATAAATCCGTTTCTAATCACATGTATTAACGCAAATCCATTCTCTAACATAAAATAAAACAATTATGGTGAAAAAACACAAAAATGTCCTTGACAAAAGTCTACATACACCACAGCTTTACTAGCAGTTATGTCGATATGCTGTGTTGATATGGTGGTTAGGTACCCTTTTTTACTATTTTTTTTAAGTTATGTTTTCTAATTTGCTAGTATTGAATTTAATTGTAGTTTAAACACATTAGCATCAACAATGGCTAGGCGATAAGGAATATCCATTGACGTAAGAATCGTGGTTATTCAGCACAGAAAAGAGAAAAAATCGTATGGTGAAATTTAAAATTTTTTAAACTTAAGTCCACGAAAGGTACAGACCATTGTAAAAAACTTTTAAAAAATTTATCCACCGAAAAAAAAGCTGCGTGTCGGTCGCCCGAAGGAACTAACTCGCAGAGAATTTAACTTTATTCTGAAGGAAGTGAATGATGATCCTAAAGTTACTGCTCCAAAATTAACCGGGAACATCGCAAGCTCATAAAGAATGTGTGTTCATCCAAGAACAAATCGAAGAGCTCTGAACGATAACGGCTTCCATAGCAGAACACCACCTAAAAAGCCTCTAATTTTTTGGGAAAGAAACGTAAACTTCGCTTGGAACTCGCTAAAGCACATTAAGACAAGGGAAAGGATTTTTGGCAAAAAGTCTTGTTTACAGACAAATCGAAGTTCAATATATTCGGCTGCGATGGAGGAATGAAAACACTGCACTTAACGCCAAAAATATAGTACCAACAGTGACGCGTGGTGGCGGCAACGTAATGGTTTGAAGAACGGTTGCGACATCTGGAGTTGGAAAGCTTGTTCTTATGGATCGGTTGAAATATAAGGCATTGTTGGAAGCTAATCTGAAGGCTTCTGTGGGCAGTTAGAAGCTTGGCACAGGCTGGATCTTTGAACACGATAACGATCCAAAGTACACGGTCCATATTGTTAAGGATTGGTTGCTGTATCATGCTCCAAGGCAACTACATATATACACCGCCTCAAAGCTCAGATTTGAATGCTATTGAATACGTCTGGGAGATTTTTGAGCGATAAATTAGAAAAAATCTGTTTTACATCTCATTACAAAAAGAACGTTTGGGACACTATTACTTGCTCAGAATTGACAAATTTAGTAGCTTCGATGCCACGAAGGCTTCAAGCTGTTACTAATGCGAACGGTTGACCAACTAAGTACTAAAAAGATCATGTTACGTGATATTAACCAAAGTTTTTCCGATAAGACCTTTTTCAATGTTGGATTTAGGTTTTTTTTTGTCATAGCTTTAATATTTCATATATTTCATGTTAAAAAACAAATTTTTTTTTGTTTTTTTTATGATAAGTGAAAATAATTCAAATAAACTGTATTGTTAAATTTTCCAATAAACCTTTTGGACTTTCAATTCAACGAAAACAGGGGGTGTATATAGACTTTTGGCCGCCACTGTATATTCTTCATTGGCTCAGCTGGTTAGCTAAAACAAAGACAAGAGCATAAAAACAGTCAACAATTTACAACGGCAAATGATTGCTCAACCCATCATCCTTTTTTTAAACTGCAGATAGCAGAACCAGGTTTATTTTTAAAATTACATATAAATATATGCAGATATGTGCATATGTACATATATAAGCATGTAAGCATATGTATTTTTAGCTGTGCACATTTTTATATTATAAATAAATAAAAGTGCTAAAATAAGTCGACCATAATGCGTTTACAGGGTACAATTCAGTTGGCATTTTATATAAATTGTATTGCTCGACACGCACATTTAATTATTTACCCACTACATATATACATTTGTAACCACAAACTCAGATACAATGTGGGTATATATTTATTGGTGCTCTCTAAACCATCATTATATCAAAGCATGCAAGTAAATTAACGATATACAATGAGTACACACATAGATATATATGTAAATTTTGTATATGTAGTCGTTAAACCTTTGGTTGCTTATATTGCTGAATGTGAAATTGTGACGGAAAATGCTTGGTTATTTTATTCTAAGCCGACAGTGCGCTTTGTCAGCAATTAAGTATTGTAGCTTGTTTTTGAGAGTATATTAACCCGGTAGAGAAAATAAGTGGTATTTTCATTTTCCTTAAAATTATACCTTTTTTCTATATATGTAATATAACTCCTAAATATTTCTGGGTATCGTTTTTCAATTATGTGCATGTATATGTGAGCCGCCACTTTTACTTATTTCACGTATATGTTAATATAAATGCCCTGAAGTAAGATGAACGCACTTTCAGGATCTACGCATATTTACAATAAGGTTAGACGCATAAAAATATATTGTAACCCGCAGCCTCAAGATAATAATATTGCGCATCCAATATACCCGTAGCTTCTCACAAACTATGCTAATATCCAAATCATACTAATTTTTTACAAATTGTCCCTTTCCCGGTCCCTGGTTCAATTCAATAAAACAAAGTTATTTCGTTTAAGCATATCAACTAATTATTTAATCAAAACAAACCATATCTATCCATATAAAATTCCCCTATCACAGTTTTAGTCCTCGAACTCCCCCAAAAAAGTCGTGTTCCTACTAATCTCTAAGCAAAAAGTTACCTCTGTACCGAATTTCAAGCAAATTGAACCATAAATATGATTTTTTCGAAGAGGTCAGTCCCTCGTCCAATTTCTGGTATGAAATATAGATAAAAGCCTATTCGCAATCCTAGCTAATATATATACGAAATACTTTAAAATCGGTTCAACCGTTTTGGAGGAGTTCGAGAACAAAAACTGTGACAGGAGAATTTTATATAGATAAAAGAAGAAGACACAAATAACACTGGGTGATAAATTTTGGACAACCGAAATCAACCTAGAATTTTCTAATATTTTCTGAAAGTACACATATCTAGTGACCAAATTCTCAATGTATTGTGAAAAATCAGGTCGAATTTTGGTATAGACTCTTATATTTTGGTATTCTGGTATAAATTACGTTCAGGCTAATAGAAAAAAAATTCTTGATATATATGACTTGGTAAATAGGTACAGTGAACGTCTGTCGACGCAACTCGTCCTTTAAGAGATAAGACTGGGAAACCACGGTCACTAAAATTCCTTCACACCACTATTTCCTCTAAATAAATACCTAATGGAAATGAAAAGCTTAAAACTGCAAATTAAATTAAACTCGAACCTATAAGAAGAGTGTTACTTTAAGAACTCTTTCCAACAAAAATTTGAGAAAGTCATTAGAGGGTTAAAATGTTTTACAAAATTATTTTATGATATATTTAACAACAGGTCTTCTTGGAAAAAGCCTTTTTACGACAATCTTTTAAGACAATGGAAAAAAGATAAAAATTACACCATACATACTTTTGCGTTAGCGTACACTCTCATTTAATTATAAGTTTTTTAATTTCTATGAAAGCAGTTGGTGAAATTACTACAAAGTTTTTTTATTTTATTTGTAAGTTTTTTAAGGAAATTATTTCTCGTAGGGTGTTTAAAAAATAAAGGACTTTTCCGAAAACAACGAAACAAACTGGACAGTTTTCTACAAAGGAAAAATTACATAGCTGAGAAGAAAAAGAATAAGAAATTCATCGAGATATCATATAATTATATGTATTATAATGGTGCCGTAAATTTTTTTCTAATTTTTTCCTCAAATTGTTGAAATCAAAAGAATTTTTTTCTTTTTTTTGGAAAATTTGTAAGAGAAACTCTATTTCTTTCCAAGATGTCATAAATTCAGTACAATATAGTATAGTTTTTAGTAACTATTATTATTAAATTAACTTTTTTAAGTAAGTTTTTTTTTGTTAGAAAAGTAATAAAAACAAAACGAAATTCTAAATTTAAAAAAAATATTTTCCAAAAAGCCGCCAAGCTAAATTATTACAGAATTTGTTTTTTAATTTTTTTTTTTGCTAATGTTTTTGGTCTTAAAAATATACTTTGCAAGGGTAATTATTTTAAAAGTTCAATAAAGTCATTTTTATTAGAATAGAAATTTTTATATGTGGAAAGAATTTCACTACAATATGACTTGTATCAATTGAAACCGTTCTAATATTTTATATAATTCAATTAAATTTTTAATGTGGATGGATATATTTTTATTTTTATTTATTTTTCAAATGAAATTATCAAATGCAGCTTTGGTGGTACTTTATTATATTTAATTTTTTTTTCAGAACTAACCTCTTGTTAACCCGTTATTGTATGCATACAACACCACGTTCAATGCTGTATTTCTCTCAAGCTTATCTCACAGAAATAAGTTTTTCTTTCATTTCTTGTTTAAAAAATTAAAATTATTCTTCATATTTTTAACCCTTTATGTGTCATGTTGTATGACAAGAACGTATTTTTGAAAACAAAAGGTTAAATACTATTTTTTTTTACTTTTTGGTGTTATTTAGACAATATTTAGGCATAATTAACTCTAAACAAAATGTTCACCACCCCACAGAAATTTCATGCGTTAAAGGGCTAAAAGCCCTAACAGACTTCCAACATATTTGTATGAATTTCTAAACTCAATATGGTACAGACTTTTTTTAAAAAAAAGTAATCATTCAACAGCAGCGCCATGCAATGCGTTCAACACCGTCATATACATATACACATGTGGGTATATTGTATATGTGCATATAAAGGGTTTTCCAATAGGGATGATATGATTTCTAAGTGTCGTTTTGGCCATTTTTAATATGTCATGATCTGTCTTTTTTTTCATTGTATTCAGTAATGTTTACAATTTCATCATGGCAAGATATACGCAAAAAAAAAGTTTATAAATTATTCAATATTATTATCAAAATAATCGTTCTGTATTTTAGATTTTTTTTTTTTTTTAAGAAAATCATCTCCTCGTCTTTGATCTGAGTGGTGTTGTAAATAAACAAAACAGTCGATTCTGGTGCGAAGAAAATCCACAAATTATTCATGAACCATTCACCTAAATTGACAGTTTGGTGTGGTTTTTGGTGCGGTGGTATCATCGGTCCGTACTTCTTTCGAAATGAAGCTGGTAGCACTGTCACAGTCAATGGAGAGCGGTATAGATCGATGATAACCAACCTTTTATGGCCAGAATTGGAAAAACTTGATCTTAGCAACATCTGGTTGCAGTAAGACGGGGCTACGTGGCACACAGCACATGCAACAACCGAATTATTACAAGAAAGATGTGGAGATACGATTATTTCAAGAAATTTTGACATTGAATGGCCTCGAAGAAGTTGTGATTTAACACCATTAGACTACTTCTTGTGGGGTTATTGGTCTTTAGCAACAACCCAGACTCTTTTCAAACTTTAAAAGTCAATATTGAAAGAGTTATTCATGACATATGACTTGATTTAGTGGAAAAAGTCCTCAAAAACTGGGTCCATCGAATTCGTTCCTGCAAAAGAAGTGGTGAGGCCATCTGAATGATGTTATATTCAGAACTTAATAGTATTGATTGTACTTCACATTAAATATAAAACATTTGAATTTCCTTAATAATTTGTGTGTTTTTTTTTTTTAAGAAATCATGTCACTCTTATTGGAAAACCCTATACATATGTATATCTGTGCGATCTTAAAAATGTCATAAAATTCAGATGAGCTCGCGTAACATGAATTTGTTGCTTTATTGCCAACCATCACCATTACAGTCTTTTTTTGTTAACTTTTATTTCGATTGTCAAATAAAAAATTTAAATTTAATTCGCAAACATATTGGCAAGGGGCAAAGCCAACAAATTGCATTTTTGTGCGTTAAAATATTTACGAGTTTATTTTGGAGGAAGTATGCAGTATTTGTATATACATGTGTGTGTGTGTGTGTGTGTGAAATATAAAATAATAAATTTTGCCTTAAGGTCTTAATGCGGAATAGAATGTGTTGAAGAAAAAAAAATATTCTTTTTAAATTTTAAGGCCACAGAAAATCTAGTTTAAAGCAATTTAATAAGAAAATTTTATTTATGTAATAACAATAACATTTATAATAAAAAAAATATAATTCAAAAATTATTATAAAATTTAAACAAATATTATTATTAATAAGAAGGAAATTTTCCTTAAATAAAATTCCACAAAAACTACAATTTATATTTTAGGAGCACTTAGATAACGCAAATTCATTAAATAAACCAGCTAACTAAATGCAAAACTTTACCAACATTTTATAGCAGCGCAATTTTCTAAAAAAAAATCGTGTTTTACACTAGTAGCAAAAAAAATTAATTGCCTGCCAATAAGCCATATATATTATTCATAGACATACAAATAAAAGCTTCTAAATATAAATATACACCAACGTAAGCATACACACAATTTCCAACAAAGTTACTCCTTCTCAATTAATTAATATACAAATTGCACACGATTACACCCATTTTCTACTTCCTCTCTCTTCCCGTCACTTCCTTTTAGTTTGGCTGCTGACCAATTAACCATTTTATTATCCAACCATAAAGGCTGCCGTGAATTTTTTTTTTATTTATTTTTTTTTTTCAAAGTTTTTACACACTCTTTTATGGCTTTCCTTATTTGCTCAGACGACAGACGCGTTGCGTGACCCCTGGAGATTTAGTAGCACAGTCAAGTAGTAGTAATCAGCAAGTTTGTTTGTATTTGTGCAATTTGTTTGTACAATAGTTCGAAAGCCTCGTACGCATTCCGTTTCGGCGAATCTTTGATGTTGTGCTGGTCACACGTCATTTAATCGTAAAACTGCTGCTCCGGCTAACGTCACCGGCGTCACTAAGAGAGATGTCTAAAGTTTGTTGTTGCTGGCAACACAAAGTATGTGAGTTGATATGTTGGCGAAAATGCGCTGGTCGCCTTTGCATTTCGATATGCGTGAAAGACATTTGAAAGCCAGTCGACGGATAGCTGGCAATTGTGCGTTGAGCGTACGGGTTTAATGGAGCAGAAATTTAATTGAAACGAGAGAGTGTAAGTTTAATGAACTTTCCGTATTAAGTAGGTAATCAATAATTTACTTCTGTCAAAACGCACATATTCCTGTAAATACTGCCAATGAAATTAAAAATATAAATTTTTTTTTTATCATTCCAACAAAATTATCTAGAATATATCAAGAAAATTTTTCTCTCTATACTTATCTCTACTTATTTTCATTACCGCTATCTTGATATACTATATCATTTAAAACAATTTTGAAAATTAATTATTTTATTAATCAAAGGTAATATTTGTTTTTTTTTGAATTCCATTCTGTTAAAATTTTGACTACAAATATTTCTGAATTTTAAGATGAGTTGGTAGTCTATAGATCGTAAATTTCAGGCTTTTTCAAAATTTTTTATTCGAGGTGACAATAATAAACAACAACATTTAAACTTTTTAGGTAAATTTTACAACTTATATTGAATACAAAAACATTTAGATAATTAAAAAAAAAACTAATTATTTTAAAATTTATCCTGATATTGGTCTTTTCAAAAAAATTGGAAGTGGATGGCGCAAGAAATTTTGGCTCTTGTACTTATCTGAAACACAAAAACCAAGAAAAATTCATTTGTACAAAAGTAGCTATATCCTGTACCAAGATTATAAAAAAAAAAATATTTTTTTTTTAATGTAGTGAATTTTTTGAATTTCGATAACCGAAAATTTTTATGTTACGGGATATAGCTACTAGTGTACTTAAAAACATCATCGAATTTTAGATCATTCGGATAAATAATTTTTGTTTTTTTTTTTTACCTGCGCCGTTCAGAAAAAAGCTGTTCTGAGAAAAGCAAGTTTAAAGTTTAAAGTGTATGTGGTCGAGCGGTCCGCCGCTACCTGCTCAAAAGTCTGTAGAACCGAAAATACTGTAGATATCATTATAAAATTTTAATACTATAAATGACTATACTTTCGAAATATTAAAAAAAATCGATATTTTGAAAATTCTAGACCACCATCTCCCCTTAAAGATTCAAAAAGACTTCAAATTAAACAATAGTCAGTAAAATTTTGTAAGTTAAAAAAAAAGGGTACTAATTTCAAAATTTAAAATTTCGATAAAACCTCAATCTGGGGTTAAATATATTAAATAGTTTTTTGTTCTATATTCGGTTGAAATCGAGCCCGACTGCTTTTACAATATAGAAAATGGTGTATAAAAATGGAATATATCAAGCAATTTTGTTGAATACTCGAGCCACTTTCAAATATAGAGATACATTCCAAGTTTCGACTTAATTTTCAAAAAATTATATCCAAAAATGCTATTAGAGAAATACAACCGCAATCTGTTTTCACTACTGTGAATGACACGGACAAAACAATTTATTTAACTGCTTACAACGGAAAACTGGAAGATATTTTGCTAAGCGGATGATTTTGCCATCCTATCTTCTGGCAAATATAATAATTAATTAATCTAACCTATGAAAATCAGCAGATTCGCTCTTGACGAAGAGGACAAAAATTTACCAATTTAATCCATCATTCTTAAGGGACAATATCATAATACCCTCTAATTCGGGGTAATTCTTTATAAAAAAATATGTTGTTGGAGGGTTCATACAACCAACAAATCGACCCGAATTTGGAACACTTGTAGAAGGGGTATTGCGCCAAATGGAGCCTGTGACCACAAATGTTGCTTTTGCTTTACAGAAATATCGTAAAACTCATACTAACATCTATATCACTAATATGGAAGACGGCACTAACAAAAATGTGTCACATTAAACCTGTGATACGAGTGCGACATACCTACCTAAGCACAACGTGATCGGAACTACCTTAACAAAGGCACCAAGAAGTCATCATCCTTGACATCAGGCCAATTCACGTAAAAGTGATGTATAAAGCAGCAAAAGCAACTAGCCGTCTAAAAATCCTAGATATTTTAATCCAACCCCTAACTGTGAAGGACATAACACTATAGAGAAAATTTTAACGGAACTTGGGCTTATTGAATAGTTTGAACGAAAATCGGAAACCTTCTACCGGAAGGTTCACCGGTAATTACTGAAGATATCCACATCTTAAAATGCGCGGCAGGCACAGGAGCAAGATTCTTCTGTTGTTGCCCTAGGAACAAAGGTAGTTTCAAACTCAAATGACTCTGTCTTTCAAGCAGATATTGTGGGTAGTACTGAAAGCGCCAAATAGGCAACCGTTTAAACAGGATAATTCCTTAGAATTCTTGAAGACAATCAACCGACTATAAACAGACTATCACCAGGAAACACAGTGAAAATCACTTGTCACACGAATTTATAAGATGATGAAATAAACGATAAGTTGGCACCGCTGGAGCAGCTGTCGTCATTACCTAGAAAAACACTCCTGGGACAGTTCCAATCTAAAGCGCAAATACCACTAAACTGGGGAACAGAGTGGACTGCAGCTAGATCAAACTCTTTATTCTACTCAGAGAATTTAGTATTTTGCTAGACGTGCTGAAGACCATCTCCTCATGCGACATCATCTCCATCATACCCAAAAGCTGGGTAAGATAGAATCGATTGAGTGTAGAGCCGTCCAATATTCCACAATACTTCGAGCTTCAGCCTGATCAAAATGGATATGCATGAGTAGAAGAAATTAAGAGAAATAATTTAATCGAGCGAACAGTTTGCACAAACAAAACGACCAAGCAACCCACTATAGATCAAAGGATTGCTTTTCTGTGCAATAGTGATGATAATCAAAGTACCTTGTTCCTTTTGTTGTTGTACTTTTTTGTAGAAAATACTACGAAAAAAAAATAAATGCTGCTGGTTTGCTAAAAGCTAAAATTTCCGTTATACAGGCTTGCGTCACTGTTGATCAATGCAAATTTCATAACAAATGCTTCATATTAGGTTTACATCATCAGCTTTAATTGCGGGTTTCCCGAATTGTGTGGAAAATGGAAAATCAGGGAACGCTTGAGTATACATACATGTGTTTAGCTAAAACTGTTTTATATTTATGTCGTTATATTTGCTAATAAATTAAAAGCCTACCTAACCTTAAAATTAAATACTACCATTTGGAAGGTCAGGATTCGGGCCCTGGCTCGACCAACATCCACCTATTCAATGTAAAATAAGATTATGGGAAGAGAAAAGAAGCCGCAGAAATGGCAAATTTGGTAGCTGCTATAAATTTTATCGTTCATGAGGCAGCAATCCAACTGTTAGGATTATGATTAAGATCAGTCTTAAGCAAGATATAGAAAAATTCTTAAATCTATATTTCTCAATCATCTTATTTTGTTAAAAAAAAATTTCTAACCAGATAAAAAATTAAGATAAATTTAAAATTTTTCTTATCTAATATTTTTTTTAAAGCACTAAGAATTTTTCTTGTAATAAAGTTGAATTCTGGAGAAAATTGTAATGACGAAGAAGAAGAATGAAAAAGTTGACTATAACGCCTATAGAGACCATGACGTCGATGCAGACGTAAGATTCGAACAATACGAAGATGGTGAAGATTATAGTGACGACTATATTGAGGTTGTTAAATGGAATTTATGAGCCTCTTCAA
Organism: Neoceratitis asiatica; assembly: GCA_030068015.2. Lineage (NCBI taxonomy): Eukaryota > Metazoa > Arthropoda > Insecta > Diptera > Tephritidae > Neoceratitis > Neoceratitis asiatica. The sequence goes on along the minus strand of CM061528.1, from coordinate 22,564,043 downwards.
CAAGTAACAACCACATTTACCAACGGCCAAAAAGGCACCTAGTAGAACCAACTGTCTTTCTAATTCTATTTCTGCAATATCTTCAGCTTTTGCAAAAAATAATACATATAGCTCTCACAAATCCAAGTTTAGAACAAATTCAAAACTCAATAAGTATTAATTTCAAGAATAATTCCTCTCCGCAATGTCTTCAGTTATTCCAAACCATAATACAAATAGTAATTTCCAAAATGTCATGTATTTCCAATCTACAACAGAGAATGATGTGGAAACGAATCCTTCTCAAACTAAATTTTTAAATACCCATGCAAATATTATCACAACAAGTTTCATGCAAATCGTTGATGGTGGTTTTATTCTTGAAACCAGTTCTAGAAAAAAAAGCCTTCCGATCTGATCACCAAACAAAATTCCACAGTTAACATCGTTACACCGTCATTTAACATCGCTTAGATATAAAAAGGTACCGGAAACCACGCAGATAACACAAGATGAAAAAAAAACTTATGAAGAAAGTAGATATTTGGCGCGTGAGTTTAAACATCACTACTTCCAAGCGAAGTTTAGGATTTTTTTCAGAAATAAGAGGTTTTCTACGTGGCGTTCTACTGTGGTAGCCGTTATCGTTCAGAGCTCATCGAATTGTTCTTGGATGGACATACTTTCTTCATGAGTTTGCATTGTTTTCGGCTAATTTTGGAGCAGTAACTTTAGAATCATCATTCACTTCCTTCAGAATAAAGCTGACGTCTCTTCGAGTTAATTTCTTCAGGCTACCAACACGAGGCTTATTTTCAGTGGATGCATTTTTTTTCTCAAAGTTTTTTTTAGTAAGTTTTCTGTACTATTGGTCGACTTAAGTTTAAAATTTTTGAAATTTGTATAACCAAGTTTCAAATCATCAAATCAAAATTATTTTTAAATATTATTACTAACTCTTTGCTAAGATAGGCCATTCCTCTTATAGTGAACGGTTTTCATTTTAAGCTTCTTCCGATTGATTATATATTTTTATGAGATGCTTTTATTGATTGGCAAATGCTTTCAGGAGATTTTGATTTCTCTGGTTGAAAGATGATTGCATTGAAAACAATTTTTTCATAGACATAATATTTATCGAATATACTCGTATATTAAAAAAAATCGAAAAGAATGTTTTAATAGTGTAAAACATGTTTTATAATTCCTCGAACATATTAATTTTTTGTATAAGAAAAATTGTTTAATAATCTAATACAATTCAGTAAAAAAAATTTCCCAAAAAATAAAACTTTTTAGTCTTTTTTTATTTCTTTTGTGAAAAGTCACATACATAGTAGAGTATTGGTATATTATTATGTAATTAATATTTATTTTTAATATTTAATTACTCACGTTAGTACTTTCTACTATTTTTACTATTTTTTGGCTCAACTTTCAATTAAAATATTAATTAAATTTTGCGCTTTACTACCTGCTTAAAGGATTATATTTATTTTTTCACTTTAAATACTTTTTTTAACTAATCATTCGCTTACTACGAAAGCTTTAAAAAACATATTTAAAAAATGTGATCAGAAATACAATATAATAAACTGAAAAGTTAGAAATTCAAGTATTAAAATTTTTCAGTTTGCAAATTTGTGTTTATAAACCAATCAGAATAACTTTCAATCAGCAATCAGTTACACCAAATGTGTGGCAAAAATTAATTTAACTTAAAAAGGGACAACAATATTTACAGTGAAATCATTATTTCCACAATTAGAGAATTTTATACGTTATTAATTAAAAAGGAAGTTAGTTTCAATCTTTTCTTTTTTCGCTTCGTAGTTATTCCAATTTATATGTAATTATGCAAAAATTAGAAAGAAGAAAACTTCTTCGAAATACAAGCTGTATTTTCAGGGCAACAATATGTATTTAAAAAAAAAAAAAACACTTGTATTTAGAGTAAAAATAAAATATTTTTTTTTACTTTTTACACCAGGACTAACACAACATTTATTTATCCGCAATTACAATTAAAAATTATTTGAATTTAAATCATTTGAATTGGTTAAGCATAACTGTATGAAGTGCATTTTCCTGCAACAAGCCACTAGCAGAAAAATTTTGTAATATAAAAATTGGAGAACTGAAAGAATAAGTGTATAAATTTGCATGCGCTTTGCAATTCTAAAAACTTCTTCAACCACGTCGGTATATATGCCTGGAAATTGAATATTCATTTGTGCTAAGCAATTTTGACGAAAACAGAATGCAAATAATAAGTGATGGTAGAAAAAGGAGAAACGTAACGTCATAAATTCCCAAAAGACAACAAAACAAACACAATTTGACAGCTGTCAAGTTGTTGTTTCCACCACTTCTACTGGCAGAGTTCTCTATATTATATGCCTACGAGTATATGTATTGTATGTATATTTGTAACATTATTTATATGTAACTATTCTACCAATTGTATGTATGTATATATATACCAATTTGTGGTGAGCCCATGAGGAAGTTTCAATTAAAAACTTTTCAAACTGCAATTTCACTGCACACATACAAACAGAGTTGCATACATTTGTGGTTGCAGTGCCAAAGGCAGGCGACAAATGCATATTGACAATGGTAGTGACGTAAAGCACACAGAGCAATACAATCAAACGTCTTATTGTTAGTATTATACGAAGATATTTTCAAGGATTTTCATATGTTTTATTGTACTTATATATATATAAAAAGAGAGCTTATGTTTGTATGTATTTTTTTTTTCAATACAACTTGCCAATTTTTGCTTCCATTACTTGATGACAACAGAAAGTACTCAATAACTTCATAGTCGTCTACAATTGCATTTTCCATTATCATAAACTATATACTTATACAACTTATACAGTAACAAATGTGCGCTGGCAGTCTTTTCACAATTTGCACTTGCCATAAATGTCAAATATTTGACAGGTGCTGTGTCGAAGATCTCGCCTACTCGTAGTCGCAGTAAGCCGAAGGCCGACATTTCACACTTTATTTGATTTTCATATTTTTTATTTTCATAACAAAAAGACGGTTTTATTCCAAAGTTTTTCTTGCGCTTTTGAATTGCTGCTTCCTCCTCGCTTCCTACGTCACCGGTGGCGTCTATGGCGTATTGCCATTTGATTTCTATATTTTGTATTATAAATTCACACCGTAGGCGTTCGTCTTCCTTTGCTTGCTTCCTACAATTGTATGAATTTAATTGGAAAGTAAATTCAATTTTCTTTCATTTTTAACATCACATTTTAGACTTCCGATTTTCTTTTGATTTTTTTCGATTTTGCTTTGAATTGGATTTGCGCTTGAAAAAAAACACTTTGGATTTGAAGTGCTATCACAGCTAAGTTTTCCATTAGAAACATCTATATATAAAGTAGAAAGAAAATATATTTTTTCTGAATTTTATATTAAGTTTGAAGTGCAATTACTTGATATTTTTGTAAAATTTTGAAATAACGATATAAAAAAAAATATTACGTATTCGCCTCGTTGCACTTCCGTAACAGTTGCTGGTCCTTATTATCGACAGTTCAAATATGTTTTCTATGGCAACAACAGTTATTTCTCATCATCGTTGACAAGTAATTACTTCTTATGAAAGATTTTCAGCTGAAAAGAAAATAAATAAATATGTATTCCTTAACATCATTTGTGATTTGTTGTGAGAAAGAAGGTCTCTCGAATGTGTGCGTAGCAACTTGCGTGTAATCTGCATGCTATTAGATGTTTATCCGTAAAAAAAAAGAAGAAGGAGTTGTATTCGGCTATGTCGAAATCTTTATACCTTTCCTGGAATTTCATTTCGATGATATTTTATAAAAACATTTATTTTAATTAACGTATGTGGCATATCAAATTTCACGCTCTTAAATACTTTTTGACGGATTTTCAATACCTAAATTTAAATCATTATAAGTGTATAGAATACCGAATTTCCTATTCTTAGACACTTTATTGCAGTATTTATGACTCAAAATCACATATCGTAACAAAGCGGTTCTTCGGAGCTATATGATATAATTGACCGATCCGACCAGTTCCGACAATCGATCGCACACGAGGTTTCGTTGAAATATCTCAGCAGGTTTGCGTTCAAATATAAGAACGGGCAGACGTACGGACAAACGGACATAGCTAAATTAACTCAGCTCGTCATGACACATCAGAGAATTATAAGTTCTCTGATCTATTGTAATAACCGTAATCCAGGATGAGCGGGAGAAAGAGCGCAAGTATGGTCGTTACTGAAAAGAGATTGTATTTGGGAGAGGATAACAGGCGGAATAGCCGGTGAGTGGTGGTATACTAGCAGCAAAGCAGTTACACTCTCAGTAGCGTCGGAGTGATTTACGGGCAGCGGTTCGCGATTCGCTCTCGAGAATGCTGGTATATTTGGTTGCAGCGGTACGTAACTCTCGATTGTTATAGCGGTCCGGCAAACTAGTCCTGTCGACATCGACGCTGTCTAACAATACTATAAAGGCTGATAAGATTGAGACTTACCCGGGCACCGTTGCTTTTATTAGCGCACACTATATAAGTAGGAGCTGGAAGGGACGTTGCCGAACTAGGCCGTGTTGCCCAGAGGGATGGAGAGGGAAGCAGAGAGCCAGTCTGCTCCTTTACAATCCACAGTTAGCCTGTAGGCGGCGGTCTGGCCGACTAACATGTACCCATGAACATAGCGGCGTCTTGCTCCACTAACCCAGCGTGATCCTGTAAGAGGGTGTCCAGCTTAACTGTATGAATCGACTATCATGTGCCCGAAAGCACAGCTGCGTTTTGCTCGAGTGGTTATTCGCACGGCTTACTTAATAATGCTGACCGACCTGTGCAATGCTTATCGCAATTAAACGAATTATTATTTCAGTGTTCGTGAAAAACATGGCACTATAGAAGTCTATCGCAATGAGAATGAAAACAGGAAGGCATTTGAGTTGAAAGAGTATTGCTCCGATGTGGCTCAAGCAACCGGTAAGGTATGGCATGATGGACTTATATACGAAATTAAATAAAAGAAATATCATCAGATCTTCAAAGCATATTTTACTAACAGAAGGTTTATAGTTAAACTAAAGGTATTTATCTCAGACGAGTCTTAAATTCTTGCTGATATTCCTGAAGATATCTTATTTACTGTACACATTCCAACGAGCGCAAAAGTACTTACCTCAACATTCGCTGACGATACCAAAATTTTACGGAAGAACAGGTGCTTAGTCCGCTTAATACTTGTTGGAAGGCAGAAACATGCCCAATACTAAAGCCAAACAATGTGATGAACCCTCAAGCAAGTGGAGTTAAATACCTTACCAGATGGGTAATTGATCTGGAGTAGCCATATTTCCGCTAAAATGCACTACCTTAAACTTCAAATCGCCATCATAAAAATTCAGCACTGCGCTTGAATCACTAAATTCTTTTCCAAAGGGTATTTTTTTCAACACGTGGTTTTTAAGAAGAAATAAAACACATATTATTTATTGTTAGGACCAATAATTTAGCTTTATTACAAAGATAAGGGTATCGCATTATGTTTTAAAAATGATTTTGGGCAAGGAACCCCCGCGTTTGAAATTCCAGCCGTAAGGTTAAATTTTCGACCACTTTTTACAGCAAATGAGACTGCATGTCATCAATATCACGCCGAATATAAGTCAGTCTATTCAATATGCAATGACAAACAAAACTGAGTATAAATCAAGTAACAACATTCAAAAAGTCAAACTCCGAAAAAAGAATAGTCTTACGGAAAACCACATGCCCAAAAAAAAAAAGAAACAGCACCCTGCATAGCTCAGTCATTAAACCAATTTGGATGTATGGGATACAATTACTTGCACAACGATTTCAATCAAAAACCCTAAGAATGCACCGTGGTATATATGTACATCGAGGCCTTGAAATACCAATGGTAGCCACAAAAGTAAAAGTATTTAGTTATTAAAATTCTAAAAAAATGTTTATTTATGCTGATATAGAATTTTACTGTTAGTCGAGTATTAATTTTTTCTCACAAAGTAAAATAAATATGAATATAAATATAAAATTTTACATGTTTTTCTATCCATATATCCATATATAAGGCAAATTCTTAATTTTTTAACTTTGTTTGAAGAAAAAATTTTCGATTTTTATGTTACGCACAAATTTATGAAAGTAACATTTAATTTTAAAAATTAAACGTAGAGAAAATCAAAAAACATAGGGGTCGAAAGAATAATGAGGAAAAAGAAAATTTTTTTCATTAACTCCAAATTCTGACCTTCAGTTTTTATTGGGTTCGCTTCCATTATTATAGTAAATGGTTATGTAAACTTACCGGAAGGATTTGATTTTCCTTGAAAAAAGATTACTTTCAACTCCTTTCCTAACAAAAATGAAACTAAAAATATCTAGCTCCTAAAATGTAGACTTAATTGAAACCAGGTACATACTCGCATGTGCAACAGTTCTCCGCAAAGCAACACCTATGAAACCAAGAAGCAATTCAAACGAGTTTCTAGCTGTGGGACTTGTTGCTCCTTGTCGACAACAAATTAATACAAAGCGGTTTATAACCTACATAATTTGTAAATTCTTTTATGTTTACATTCATTTGGTATATTAGCGCACTCATGTACGTATATATATACAAAAACATATTTTTATGAGGGTTACATGCACATACTCATAAATATGTTTATGTAGCGTGACAACGCCTTTATGGTGAGCCAATGAAATTGGCTGCAAAATCCAATTTTATCACTATTCTACACAGAAGTTGTAAAATGCTACAAGCTACAATAATAACAACAATAACAAAAATAAAAAAATTAAAGTAATAAATATAATCAACTTGAAAAGCAGTGCAAATGAAATGTGGAAGGCGTACGAATAAGTGGTTGATACTCGAAGTGTTTTTTTTCGTAAAAAGCATAGAAGCATAAACTTATATGCATTGCCGTAGGTACATACATACATATGTGTGTATAAGTGCTACGTGTTTGGCATGAAAATGCATAAATATACATATACATTCATATATTCATATATATATACTTAAATCTTTTTATAGCGTAAGTATATCAAAATAAAAAAAGTACGTTTTTTTTTATTAAAACATAAAACGCATGCACACACATATGTTTGTATCAATGAGTATTTGCTATATAAAAAGCATGCAATTGTTGCATGTCTACTATGGCAGCGGCAACAGCAGCGAAGCAACCCAACAACCAGTTGTAGTATGTGTATGCGAAAGGTATGCGCAAGAAGCCGAATGCAGTAGCGTTGATAGCCACACACAAGCATCTGCTCAGTATCGGCTTCCGCTTCTGCATAGTTATTACATAGTTAACTACAGGCATTTATTACCATTCACGCAAACACACACAAACAAAGGTATGGTGTTTATATGATTATGCGTTTGTTGGTTTATGTGTGTGAGTGTGTCTGTATTGCGTTTCCGGTTTTGTGGTATCTCTCTTTATTTACCCACACACATACACACTCACACTTGAACCGCCTTTTATGTATCATATAGAAGTTGTATTTATTTATCGCGTTGAAGGCGGATTCGACGATAAAGGTAGCTTGGCGGAATGTTCAACAACTGTGTTCGATTTTCTCTGATTATATCTTGTGCAAAATAAATAATCGAATTTCACTTTAATTTCCCTCTTATGTGGTTTAAATAGTGTTTGAGTAAGGTAATGTTGAGTAAATATGTTAAAATTAAAACGTATAATATGGAGTTCAGGAAGTTGCAATGAGACGCTTTGAATTAAGTGAAATGCTCTGGAATAATATCTGCAAGAAAGTTTTAAAAAAAGTCCTCAATTCCTCATATTTTACCGTATTTTTTATACCCTCGGCTTTACTATGTACGGGTTCTGCTAACGGTTGCATGTAAGTTGGTACAGTGAATATCTGACGACGCAACTTTAGGAGGCCCGTTATGATACCACCGATAATGAAATTCCTCTACAGTACCATGTTTACATTGAACCACCTTTTGATCTTGATTAAGTTAATGAATTTGAAAAGGTTATATATGAATATTTTCCTATACAAGCCTTGCACCTGCACAGAAGATGTTCTACAAGTCTCTATTTCTTCTGAATGCTAGCAGATTCTACGGTAATCATTGTATGATATCCCTAGCCTACGGGCATACCAGCCAGTAAGACAGCAGCCTTTTAGCACTCCTACTATAGTTACTATGTAATTCCTATTATATTTCAATATTCGTCATGTGCTGCCCCCGTAATATATTCTGGCTTTGCTTGTTTGCTTGTTCACAGTTAGACAAGGATAATTTCCACCGAGACTCATTTATACCTATAGAAAGTTTTTCAATTAATTGTGTACAAGTAGTCAGACGCATATACGTTTTCTCTTTATCTATAACTAAATTTAAGGTGGTGGCGAATCTGGCTAGCTTATCTGCTTCCCAGTTACTTAAAATATATCTATGTCCTGAAACCTATTGCTGGTATATTGCGAAGTAGGATGTTCGCCTTATAAACAATTCAAGACATTATTTCACTATCTTTGAGGAGATTCTTAGCGACTAGTAATTTCACAGCCGCTTGGCTATATATATTTCTGTTTGTAAGCACACTCTTTGACAGAGCCAGCTGCCTCTCTTTAACTTAAGTAATTTAAGCTTGAGTAGGCAAGCGCTTCTGGTATCTAATTTTGCTGAAAATACACCATCTTTCACTATATTATCTAGTTTGGACTCGTCTATATTGATGTTTGGGTTTTTGTCCATCTCACACCTATACCACTGTTCTCTGGGGAAGACAATTTAATGGGGAAAAATTTAAATTCATCTCCAAACTATTGCAAAAATCCATATCATAAAATATTTTAATGTAAATAAGAAAGATTCCCTCTGTGTGAGTGATATACAATGCTGATACATGCACTAGCTGCTCTTTATATATTTTCCATACACTTTACAACGACCTTACAACTGCCGTGTAGAGCCAATGTATACAAAACTTCATTAAATGTCGAAAGAAATCATGTCTGTCTATACGTCTCCATCCTTCTATCTGAGTACACGATTGCTCAAGTGAATATTGAGATATTTTGATGCAACTTTTTTCACACATTCTGTGGGTCCTAAGAGGAGATACTGCATCAAATGGTTGTAAGCGTATCAAATTCACGCTAATCGGCAGCCTCATCGTCTAACTAAGTTCACCCCTATGCATCTCTCATAAAATAGTAATTTTGTAAAGAACGATAAGCGCTATAATTCAGTAACCACATGTGGATATAAAGTCATATTTTTTTTAGGGAAAAATATCACGGTTGAGAAAAAGTGTATCGTCATGAAGGCATTAACCAACAGACCTCAACCAAACTTGGAAGGTGCGCTACTTTTAATGAGGACTAATGTCTTACCAATACAACTGGCCGTCGCTGCTCTAGCAAAGGCCCTACTTTCCGCACAGCATATCTTCTATTTTTGACCGATCTGTGGACTTAATATAAATATTAACCGAGTACATAATATTCCGTTCCAACCGAGCTTATTCTGCTTGACTTGTCTTCTCGTTATTTTTACCTTTCTCCGGTATGCATAATATCTATTTTCGTGAAGATCCCTAAAAATGAAAAAGAGACAAACAATGGTATTTTCATCTCAACAGTTTCTACACATAGATTTAAAAAAAAGAAAAAAAATGTTTGAAATCCAAGTTGAATTAATGCGGAGATAGTGTTTAATAGACTCTTCCCCTTCCTCTTCGCCCCTATAGACACAACAAATGTCATTAGATAGGTAGTCCATTACTTTTCCGTGATGCCGCTTCAAACAGTTACCTGTTTATGCACCTGTCGTTGTGCTAATGGAAAACCGGTCTAGCAGGATAAGATGTCTCGATTTCCTTGCGTCCAATTTTGGTGTGGTCACGTTTCACGTGATTTCATTAAGCCATCTAGTATTTGCTTTTTCTGCAAGGATCTATTTTAGCATTTGTTTTTCCTTAAAAGGTGATGACTTGTACCCCCTGGTAAATAGGACTATTTCAATTTTTTTCTGAATTGACTTCCAGTTCACTGTCCTTGTACCAGTTTCCTACTACACATAAACCATTTGGAGTAAATCCCTTAGAGCTTGTAGGTGTTTACCTGTCGCTGTTAGAGCAATGTCGTCAGTATATTCTATCACACCACAACCCGTGCTATTCAGTTTGCGACTCAGAGTATTTCAGTTCAGGAATAATATTGCTAAAATCCCTCTCTATATCGGGGAAGGTGCCACGAGTATTTCCTCAGGCTATTTCGACTGATTTATCCTTAGGGTAGGCATATTACTTTCTCGAGAGACTGTTCAGGGGTAGATGTGGGCATATATAGCTGTTGTGCCTTTCAAAGAATTTTAAGAAGAATGATTTTAGACTGATGGGCCAAAAATTCTTTGGCTGATGTGATTTTCTCTGCCTCCTTTTAGGATTAAGGTTACTTTAGCCTTTCATCAACGGAGAGCATACCATCTGCACCTGAAGATTTATGGTTGAAATTACTTTATCGACCATTCCACCCTTCTGCGTCATACAATGATATCCTCTGACATCAGAGAAAGACTCGTTTGCTGTACGTGGATCGGTTGTAGTCTATCGAGCATCCAAGAAAGTAGATGTTCATAAGAATATCCAATATTTTGTTGCAATATGTAGTCCATTTCCGTCAGGCTTCTGGATAAAACTTGTGAGTCAAGCTCATCGAGAGAAACAAACCTTGTGCTAGGCACCATCGCTTCAACAAATCTTGCCGATAGGCGGGGCTTACCAAAAGAAGCGTTTTGTGCGAAAGAAACTGCCAGCACTTTTCTAAGAATCGTCCAGTCAGTCTTCTTTCTATTTCAGTACACAGCGATCAGTGAAGTCCTCATGGTGAGTTCAAAAGATATATAGAGATGATCCGAGATCGGATACCGTTCGGTAGAAATCAAAGGACATTTCACACAAACTTTCTCAAGAAATTTAAATATTCCTCTACGAGACAATAACTTAAACATGCGATCAGAATGCACAACTGAGTTCCATAATATAATAACGAAGAGATACGTCTTTGTAACCATATCTCCAATTAATTTCCATCTTAACAATTTCAAAGTGAAGATCATGCGCAATACCAAATGAAAGCTTAAAATAGAAAACTTTGCCACTGACAGTTCCATTTAGTAAAGATAACTTCGTGAAGGGGCTTCCTACAGAGTCTTCTGCCCCTTTATCTTTTTAGTCTTTATGAGGGCATTCGATTAAGAATTGAAGGCGGTAAATGGAAGGTGAAAATGATCCATAAATGTTCATCGAATACGAAATTGTGAAGTTATGACGAGAGTATTCACTTTGTTCAACTAATCTGTCTCTCCAATAGACATCGCCATTTTATTACTAAACTAAAGAGTTTAATAATATGAAATATTTTGTAAAGAGCAGTCAGTACGAACGAAACGGTTGAGTGATTGAGTATGATAGCGAGCGAAGCGACCTCTTTCGTCGCTCAAAAGAAACATTTTCTGGTTGAATATTTTATTTCATGATGAGAGAGCTTGACGGAAGAAATTGAGTTACTGTGTTTGATGTTTCATTTTTGAGTCGTATTCTAACAGATATGGCAAATTTAATATTTAAGCAGTTTTAGTGTAGAGTTTTTATGATTAATGACTTTACAGAGGAGCGAGTGGTTGGAAAATTGGCGAAGGCAGAGAGTAGGAGTGAAAACTTAATTAAAACCTAATCGGGGCTTTTAATTTTCAAAGCTTATACTGTTTGTAGAGGAAGTTTTTACCAATCATTTCAAATAATCTTGAATTTAAAAACAAATTTTTTTGCTATTTCAGGTAATATAGGATTTTAAATAAATTTCCTCAAGTCTCTTAACTTCGATTAATTAAAAAATCATACTTATGTATATCGCCATGATTCCTCTTAAATGCTATCATTTCCCATTAAAATTTGCTAAATATCATTTTTAATTTATTCCACCCTACACTTAGCAAACCACTTACTTCATTATCATGAATTATTCAATATTTGTCCATATTTTCCGCAAATATTTTTCAATTCTTTCATTTCTTCCGTTCGCATTCATATCTAAAATCTCTTTTAATACACTTCCAAAGCAGCTTTTAAAACTCAATAACACTCAAATCAATTAATATGCGGTTGTCATAAAATAAATAAGCTACACAACAACAAAGAACAAAAACTACAACTGCAGAGATTACAGAAATGGAATTAAAAGAATATAAAAATAAATGAAGTCAAAGTATTCACCAAAGCACAACAACAAAAAAACATCAAAAATTCATATATATTTTCATTAAGGCAAATAAAAATAGCAAAAACTACAAAAAAAAAACACTGCCAAATACACCAGAGTCGCATTATCCGTTTGGTTTGGAATTAATTAAATGAATGTGAGTACAAAGTTAGTAAGCGGGCGAGGGAGAAAGCAGAGTAAATTTAATTGAATTCAACTGTCCCGCCCACTCAATAGCACCGCAATGAGCTTCGAACGCCAGCCACAGGAGATTTGTGTAACTGTTTTTCATTTACATTTAGTGTGCGTTATTTTTGTTTTGTTTTTGTATTCTTTTTTACACCTCCTCTTTTTCTTCACTCTACAACTACTTTCACTGTAAGCTGTAGTGTCATTTTGATTGATAAGGGTTAACTGGCTCTCAGCACTTTGTGGTTAAGTTAAGTAAATAACAACAACAGCAGCTGTAAGCATATCGATTAAATGAGTGGGTGGGTAGTTAAAACAAGCAGACATCGATTGCTACTTGATTAGTTGCCTTTATGATAATACCACTTAAATATACTTACTTGGCTATACAAGAATTGCGGCGCAGCATACCATCCAAGCGTACGAGAGAGAGAGTGGAAGGATATATATTAAGAAAGCATTAAATTAACGTGAAATATTTTCAACAGTTTTCAGTTTTTCAACTATTTACTAATTAATTATGTAATAAGTAGAATTTATTTCCCCTCTAACTAGTGTTTTTCAAAAACCATCCGGAAGGTGTCTATGTCTATATTGGCAAGTGACTTGCGTGGTTATAATATGAAAGAATTGCGGATTTTTTTATATATATTTTAAAATTAAAATTTGCTCATATCCTTGCTCCAATAAAATCATTCCACAAACATTTACAAAATTTGGACGTTATTAAAGTTGAATAAGTTCAATGTAGAATTCCTACGTTAGATCGACCATTCCCATTGAGCCCTAACATGTATTTGGAAAGGTATTGGGAAATTATTATTTAGATGTTGATATCTTCCTTCATACACCATACAAGTACTACTACAACTATTGCAGAATTAATAGTTCTTCCGCTTCTCGCTATTTCCTCAATTTGATTTTAAGGTTAGGTTAGATTATACTGGCTGGCTGTATAAGCCTTACATAGACCTGCTGGTCCTCTGTAGTGTCGGATGGTGATTAAATTTTGTTCAAGGTAAAGTAGTTGTTTAGGTCAGCAACCTAATTGTCATAATTTCCCATTGAGTATATTGGATTGATGCCCAGTCTTGAAATACCTTCTACTCCTCTTAACTGGAAAGGTCCTAGATGCCGAGGGCGAGTTTTAGATAGCAAATGTTCCAACCTCTCACTCATGCTTCTTTTTCTTCTTTTTCATTACCTTCTTCTTCTTCTTCTTTGCTGGCGTAGACACCGCTTACGCTATTATAGCCGAATTAGCAACAGCACGCCATTCCTGTCTTCTTTTCGCTGTTTAACGCCAATTGGAAATACCAAGTGCAGCCAGCTCTTTCTCTCCTGATCTTTTCAACGGAGAAAAGGTTTTTATCTTATTCTGCTTCCGCCGGCAAGTATTACAAACTACCTTCTAAGCTGCAGTGAGAAGCACACTTCCGTGCAACATGACCTAACGAGCGTAGCCGCTGTTTTCTTGATTCGCTGAACTATGTCAATGTCGTCATATAGCTCGTACAGCTGCGGTATTCGTCATTTCCAATACTCAAAGGACCAAATATGTTCCGCAAAACCTTTGTGTCGAAAACTCCTAACGCTGACGCATAAGATGATGTAATCATGGCATGGACTCCGCACCATATAGCAGAACGAGAATGATGAGTGGTTTGAAGAGTTTTTTCTTTGTTAGTTTAGAGAAGACTCACTTCAACTGACTACTTGGTCAAAAGTTGAAGGTAAGAGTGCTTCTGCGTGCAAATGCATTGTTTCATGACAGATCAATCTTGTAAAACATCACTACGCTTCCTTATCTAATCTAAAGAAAGCAGACGCCGTTACTTGGGACTGATGTATGTATGTACGCTCTGGTAGAAAATTGTAACTTCTCCATTAGTTCTCCATCATCAAATTAAAAACTCACAAAAAAATAGAATTAACAAGCTCAAATGTTAAATATTAAATAAATTATTCATCCTTACTAAGTGTACCCATAACATTTGTAGAAAAAGTATTAACTGACTAAATAATCAATACTGCAAAACAAATATTCTGAAGATCAGTCGTCAAGCTCTGCCGAGTATACTAAAGTATGGCGATACTTAAAAGAAAAAATCGGATTTCCGAATGCCTAAATTGAAGAAAAAATTTTGAACTCACTTCACAAAATGGAGATAAAACTCCGCAATATTTCACATTAATGACAGCAGAGTTTCTAAAAGATTACAGCCAATGTAAAATTTAGAGAATAACAGTCAATTCAATATTGAAAGAGATAAAGTTTATCAAATCCCTCTTTTTATTGTAAGAGGATTTTTGTTACACAATTGATAACAACAAAAATTGCAAAAAATTGGCAACGTTGCCTTCAAAAGCTCAATAAATAGACTTTTTCTCACGAGAAAATTAAAGGTTAAAATTTCAACCAAGTGCAAGGGTGTAACGAGAGTCACAAAGAGAAGTTTTCGATGGAGAAAGTATAAATTTGAACAACATATAGCGAAAAGTGGCAACAGTCCAAAAAAATCTAAATGAAGTGCTTTTGATAGCAAACAATTTACTAATGCGATATGCAGCTGAAAATGTCCCGAAAATTTTGTAACCGAAAATAATTTCCATCGACATTAAAACACACTGAAATCGGTTAATAAAGGCATAATGACTAGTTCATCACATTCGAATATTAAGGGAGGATTGAAAGCATTTTTTGTTAGGTTTTATAAAAATCAATTTTTTCCCGCTTATTGATATATTTTTGAGAAATAAGCGAGGATATTATTACTGCAAAATGTATCAATAATGAACGAATCATAACGGTTAATTTTTGTGAAATTCCTGTCAAACAATTTTAACAAACTTTTGTAAAGAGAATGATAATTTGAGGCTTTTAAAAATTTTTAAACGTTTTTTACAGAATCATCGAATCTATTCGTAAAATGTCCTCTAAAATTTAGCAATCTTTTTTAAAACATTGAAAATATTTAAGAAATTCAAAAATTGAATATATATATATATTTATTTTTTTGTCGGATTTGTGCTCTTTATGGGTGTTTAAAAATATTACTCTCTTTGCGCTCCTACTGGAGAGCAAAAATTATTACTCTTCTTGTGCTCATTCTTGAGACAAAGAAGGGTTTTAAAAAAAAACTCAGTTTTCCTCCATTATGAGCTCAAAAGTACTGCTCCCCAACGAGGTCATCAAATTTTTAAAATAACCATTAAATGCATTCGGATATTTGAGGAGTAATCCATTGCTCGGCTAGGAGCGATCTAAGATTAAACTTTTTACTCGGTATTTTACTACAAATATATATTCATTCTTTGATTGGGAATTTTAATGAAAATTTTTTTATACATAAGTCATAGCGAGAACTTGATTTTATTATGCAATATTCGGCTAACATCTATATTAGATACCCATCTAATTGTCCGGATGTCATATTCTCTGACATGTCTTAGTAAAAGTATTATAAAGGGTACATAATCCGCTGATTCGTTTATATATTTGTCTAAAAAGATGACCATTGTTAAGTTTTGCAGAACTAAAGTTAGACTGATGCTGTTTAATATAAAACTCTCACATTGAAAATACTAATAATGAAAATATTTTTAATGACTAACACGAACACGAAACGAATTTCCATTAATATTTTATTTCTTAATTTTTATCACCATTTTGTTATTGACAGACTTCATTATCGCTGAATTTCATTAATTCCATCCACATATATTTTTAATAGTTTTCACTTACTTGTGAAGTGTTCAACCAGTGCTCCCCAGACTAATGGTTATGTATTTCGCTATATTTCTTTTAAATAAATAAACACATTTCAAACTTAAATACATACTTTAGTAAACATTAACAGTGTTTGCGATTAAATTTACCTCATGTTCTCGTAGCAGTTGTGGTACTTACAAACAGATAACACTGGTAAACACACTGACTTTACCACATGAAATTTTTGATGAATTTTGTTTATGTCAGTGTACCCTCATGAATTTTTTTTTTTTTCGTGACTTACATATTTATTTCTGACTTTGTGTGTGTTCCTTTGTTTGAATAACTTCATTTATGCGACTTTATAACCGTTTCATGCAATTAATTTACGTTATATTTGCGTTAATTACTTCATTAATATACCCGCAGAGTGTTCTAAAAACCTCGACAGTTTCTGTTATGTGCGTGGAG
This sequence comes from Neoceratitis asiatica, assembly GCA_030068015.2. Lineage (NCBI taxonomy): Eukaryota > Metazoa > Arthropoda > Insecta > Diptera > Tephritidae > Neoceratitis > Neoceratitis asiatica. The sequence goes on along the minus strand of CM061528.1, from coordinate 22,547,398 downwards.
AATTAGTTTTTAAATCTCTGCTTCGAAATTTCTCAATATTGATTGAATAGTGCTAATTAAACTATTTTAGATTTCCTGTGAGGAAGTATACTGTATCGTGGGTTTAGCATAAATTATGTGTAACGGATCTGAGACTTTAATAAGGTTGGGCTAAACAATAACTTAAACATTTGTCTCTTGCGCATACCAATGATTTGTATAGGGTTTTCCAATAAGAGTGATATGATTACTTTGAAAAAACACACTAATTGTTAAGGAAATTCAAATGTTTTTTATTTAATGTGAAGTACAATCGATACAATTAAGCCATTGGACCAACATAAAGATTTTTTTTTAAAAGTAATTTTCTCCGATGAGGCTCACTTTCATCTGAGTAGTTCGGTAAATAAACAAAACTGTCGATTCTGGTGCGGAGAAAATCCACAATCCCAAAACCAATTCTTTCGAAATGAAACAGGTAATACCGTTACTGTCAATGGAGAGCGTTATAGATCGATCATAACCAACTTTTTATGACAACAAATGGAAGAAGTTGATTTTAACAACATCTGGTTCCAACACACAGACGTGCAACAATCGCATTATTGCGAGAAAGGTTTGGAGATTCGATTATTTCAAGAAATTATGACATTCAATGGCCTCCAAGAAGTTGTGATTCAACACCATTAGACTACTTCTTGTGGGGTTATTTGAAGTCTTTGGTCTTCAACAATAAACCAAACTCTCTTCAAGCTTTAAAAGTCAATATTGAACGTGCTATTCATGGCATACGACTTGATTTAGTGGAAAAAGTGCTCAAAAATTTGTTTGGTAGCCCTAAAAAATGCCAAATTTGATAAAAGTTTTCATGTCACAAAAAAAATTTCAATTTTGTTGAACAAAGTAATTAATCCAACATATACACGTATTTGTGGCAGGTGTTTAAGTTATGTGCGTCATTTCCTTTGAACCGCTATTTCTGTTTGTGCCATTTTAAAAGACTAAAATAATATTATAATATAAAATTAAAATTAAACTGCAAATACCAGTAGATGTGTATGTACATATGTATACAAAACAGCACTCAGTTCAAATTAAGACTCTTAAATTGTGTAGATAGCGAGAGAATTGTGGTAATTTTAAGGTATACATATATTCAGGTAATAATATAAAGTAACAACAAATTTTCGTGGCACACTTTCAGGCGTTATGTGAACGTAAAAAAAACAAATAAAACTAAAGTTTATACGAGTATTTCATGCATACACAAGTCCATAAGTATATACACGTACTCTGTTATTCTTTTGCGCCCACGTAGATATAGCCAAATTTCACACACATTATTTACTTTGATTTGCGTTCGACTACCCCCCACCACTCCAACACTTTCATTTCATGAAATAATTATAAATTTTTCCAAAACCATGGTCTGTCACTTGCCCGCCTTTCATTTTCCGATTTTCCGGTGTTCCATTTATGTATTTTCTGTTGCTCTAAATTATTTTTGCTTCAAATTTTTTTTTTCTCAGGCGCCTTCTCACTTTTATGCTCCACCTCATCTATAATCGAATTATGTTATTTTGTGCAACCAGCCAAAAAATACAAGTCTCCAACACTATTGCCATGGCTGGGTCCATGATAAGCTGAGCGTACGCATGTATAAGAATGTGTTAAGAATACTTTTGTGTGTGTGTTATGTGTGTGTGTGTGTGTATATAAAGTGAATATAATGCTGGCATTCTAAAACTTTCTCACACACTCAGCACACACAGGCAGAGCAAATATGCTTTTAATCTTATTTATAAAATATGTTTAAGCAGAAGAAGAAAACCAAAATTATTTAAAAATAACTGAAACCATTGGCGTTTGTTGAGAGCATTTCGGTTCTATGTTGGTAGTGTAACCTCTGTATATATATTTATATTGTTTTATAGTACCATCTGCTGTTTGTGTATATGTATCTACTCGTACTTGGCAGCTTGTTAAGCTGATTTAATATGTTTCGATATATATTTTTTTTTCTTTTTAAATAGGATAACAAGATATTTATAAGCTAATTATAACTAAATATTTCTGTATAAAAATGGTAATAAATTATAAGCAGCACATTTAGATAATAATGTCTAGATGATTTTCATTCATAACAACTTTATCGCAAAATAGAATCTCGAATATGAAATAGCCATGATCGCTTTTCATTTGAATGTGAGTTATCAATGAGAATAAGTTTATGGAATGAGTTTATGGCCTCAATTTATTTACACAATTTATATAATATATGTAATAAAATACGTCCATGATACTTTGAGAGCCCATGCGTTAATTGTTTAAACGTATGAATCTTTGGCGAATACGCTTGATTATAAAATATATGCTTTAAATTTCAAGTACTATGTTGATACACAAGCCCCCGAAGTATAATAAAACTTTCAGCTGTTTTTATTGTGGACTTTGTCTGTGACAGCCACTGTTATCAGATGTGTTTTTATAAGCTCAAAGAATTTCATTTCATTAAAAGAAATTGAATGCGGGTTGTATAAAATGTAGCGTAAATTTTAAATAAAAAGTAACAAAGTGTTTGAAATATTAACAAATGGCTATGGTGAGTCTACTAAAGGCTGTTTTTTATAGAGGTATAGAACTTTAAGTTGGCATTACTTTTCAAGATGGCGACCGATTTAACAGCTGTCAAGTGATTTATTCTCAGTTTGGTTTGCCAATTCATCATGAATAGACTCACGCCTGAACAACGCTTGCAAATAGTGCAATTTTATTTCGAAAATAATGGTTCTGTGCGAAAAACGGTTCTTAGCGATGAAGCGCACTTTTGGTTGAATGGCTACGTCAACAAACAAAACTGCCGCATTTGGAGTGAAGGTAATCCTCAAGTGTATGTTGAAACACCGTTACATCCAGAAAAACTGACTGTTTGGTGCGCTTTAAGGGCTGGTGGAATCATTGGTCCGTACTTTTTCAAAAACGATGGTGGCCAGAACGTTACAGTCAATGGTGATCGGTATAGAGCCATGATTACTAACTTTTTCATTCCTGAATTGAATAACCATGATGTCCAGGAGATGTGGTTTCAACAAGACGACGCAACATGTCACACATCTCGTGCCACAATAGATTTATTGAAAGACACGTTTGGTGACCGCCTAATTTCACGTTTTGGACCTGTGAATTGGCCTCCAAGATCTTGTGATTTAACACCGCTAGACTACTTTCTGTGGGGCTATGTAAAGTCATTGGTCTATGCGCATAAGCCACAAACGCTTGACCATTTGGAAGACAACATTCGCCGTGTTATTGCCGATATACGGCCACAAATGTTGCAAAAAGTCATCGAAAATTGGACGTCCAGATTGGACTACATCCGCGCCAGCCGTGGCGGTCATATGCCAGAAATCATATCTAAAATGTAATGCCACAAGATTATCTTTCGGATAAATAAAATTCATGTCAAACGAATAATCCATCGTTGTTTTATTGCAACTTAAAGTTCTATACCTCTATAAAAAAACACCCTTTATGAGAAAAGCAAAAGTTTATGTTATAAATGGTATAAGCGGTTCCGGGAAGACCGTGAAGACGTTGAAGATGGCAAACACCCTGGACGCCCAGCACAACAACAACCGATTAAAACGTAGAAAAAGTTAAAAAAAGACGTACTTCATGGCATGTCTGTGAAGTTTTCGTCAATTATAGTACCTTAACGACACCTCAGCATCCGTATTCGCTAGACATGGCTACCTGTAACTTTTTCCTATTTCAAAAAATCAATAGAACCTTAAAAGGCCGTCTTTTCACAGCCTCAGATGGCATTAAATATGCATCGCTGAAAGAACTAAAGGCTATGTAAAAGACCAAGTTGTGTATGAAATTTTTTTCGGGTATTGGAAGAAGCACTGTCACAGGTGCATGATCTCTAATGAAAACTATTTTAAAGGCGATAACAACAAAGTGGCTATAGTAAATAAAAATTTTGTTCAAGAAATTGAAATTCTCGGTATTTTTTTGTACACATCTCGTAGTATTTCTGTATTTTTCTAGTCCTAATTCTTTCTCTAGTCTTAATTCAGAAAGATACTATTATTTTCGTCGTCTATCCACGTATTCTGGTTCGTTTGCAAAAAGTATTTATCTTTTACAATACGGTGTATTCAAAGGAAACTGTAAATTTTGAATTATTTTGAAAATTACTTATTCATTCATCAATATCTATTTTGTCCCCTTCAAGCTAATCCTCCTCGGATATAATACACTTGTGCCAACGCTTTATCCAATCTTCGAATCACCTTAAATGCGCTTTTCGCTGATTCTTCACTGACTTGATCTCATCAATTTTGGCAAAATGGTTTTCTTTTATTGGTTTCTTTAGTTTTGGTAATAGGAAAAAATCGCAGGGAGCCAAATCTGGTGAATACGGTGGTTTAGACATGTTTACGGCTTTGTTTTTGGCCAAAAAATCATGAATAAGCGATGTGATTTGTGAGCTGGTGCATTATCGTGATGCAGAATCCACGATTTGTTCTTCCACAATTCCGATCGTTTGAGCCGTATTGTCCGACGAACAACCTAAATTATAGAAAATAAATTTGTCTAAAAGTGATTACCCCTCGTAAGGTCATGTCAAACCCTTCAAGTGTATTTCTGTCATTAAATAAAAGCACCTCAAAAATATACGGTCCGTTCGGAGACGGCTTAGGATAAACTGTTCCTCGATTGGTTGGGAGAAATATCAAGAAGCTCACCACAAATTGCAGGTGGAGCTCGGCGGAAAATTACTTCACTGGTTGCAAAGTACCAATGTGTATGTGCTAACCAAAGTCTTTATTGCAGAAATAAGTATCTCTGGCGAAGCTCTGTCCAAGAATAAAACTTAAGGAGAAGTAGTTATGAGCTTACACACAATCTTGGAGTTTTGATGATTTCGGCTCAAAAAATATTTTGTCTTAATTGACAAGCGAAAGGTGCGTTTTATCCTCATCAAATAAAGCTTAAAGCTTTTAACTTTCGAAAATTGTGGTTAATTCAACTTTGGGTCCAACGATATGCTATTTTTCTTGGGTTGAAGAATATTTCCTTATCCTTCTCGTTTCACAATCGACCAAGTTTTTTGCATCTCCAGCTTATCATAAAAATCAAAAATGTTACCGTTTTGTGGTTGATGGTTACATAACTGTCGGTTCTACGAATATTGCCAACCAGCACTGTATTGTTTGTGTAAACATATACAGCTCTTCATTTCAGCAAATTTTGGTATCTATAAGATACTTTGGTGCTGTAAGTTGCAGATCTCTATTTATTACCATGCTTAAAAGCAGTACCAGTGAGGCGATTTCTAGTTGCTGGTTATGGTGTAAAAAAAATTCGAAATATAGTGTTTGAAAAAATTCTTAAATTTTCATCGTTTTAATTTTTAAACTTGTTAGAATTTTGATTTTTTTTTTTCTTTATTCCTGGTGCAGATTTCTAAAAATTTTAAAAATCGTACGTCATATTGAAAAAAAAAATTAAAATAATATATTCCTCCTAACTAAATAAGTTGCACATATCATGCTTGTAAAATTAAATTAATTTAAACGCTGGCTTCTTTATTAAAGTTTTGCACCGTTTCACCAACTCAAAAGAAGGCTGATCCTTATACATTGAAGCTCATAAATTTTATGCTTAAGAACACATAGTTAAATCACGGCACAATATTACTTTTCATTCGTTATTGAATTTTTTATAGCAATTCCCTTAAAAACCATAAAAATCTGAAAACCTAATATTGTGTGGTTTATTTTATTCCGAAAGCAATAACTAAAATATATATTTATTTCATTTTACACGACACAAACTCAAACTCATAAACATAAATATTTTACATCATCGTTCCCCAGTCTTCGACTGCATAGTTGTTCCCTTCTGAGAATTGCTGAAATGTTAAACTGTCACACCAAACCTCACGTTTGCTTTTTTGGGTGACAGTAAAGTTCTTCAACCCATCAAAAAACAAAACACTTCGAAAATTGTAATGAACATTTCTCGACAACACCCAGCTTCTCATGCATCAAATAAACTTAATGGGTTTCCCCTTTCTCTTATATATATATTTTTTGAGGGTTTTTAATATCACCTTTACAAAATACCCACCGTTCACAAAATATATGTTGCAGTGTGCGTCGGAAGAACCACAATTCGTTATCGAACGGTATTTTTAAACACATTACACACTTCATTTTATACCTTTGGTCCAAATTTCTTTCGCTCATGCTTGGGATGCCTCAAATTTTTTCCATACATACATACATACATATATATTTATTTTCCTGACACAATCAATTTCCTAAAGTTACTGTTTGTTTGGTTGTTGTTTGGTTACAGCTATAAAACAGCTGTAAGTCAACTAACATACACACATTTACATATACAAATGTATGGTACGTCGTGGCTGTGGTTATTTACGGCTTAATAAGTTTTCCACCTCAACGAATATTAACAGGATTTTTTCGCTTAACGCTTGTTGTAGTTGTTTTTGTATATTCATTGATTTTTACCTTATTTATTTATATTTTTCTGAATTATTTTAGTACTGTCAATGCGGCTTACCTTCGTCCAATTTCAATTCCTTTTTGGTTGCTCTGCCCAATAAGCATTTAGTTTTAAACTCGAATTGATGTTAATTTTCAAGCTTTTTCAATATATTTTTTTTTCAAGGTGATAATAATAAACAACAATATTTAAATTTTGTAGGTATATTTTACAACTTATATAGCATACAAAAACATTTAGATATTTAAAAAGTAATAATTTTAAATATTTTGAAATTGGTCCTGAAGTTGATCTCAAAAAATTGGATGTGCATGGCGCAGGAATCTTTGGCTCTTGTACTTATCTGAAACACAGAAACCAAAAAGATTATTAATTTGTATAAGTGCAGCTATATTCCGCACCACGATTTAAAAAAAAGATTTTTTGAAAAAAAATAGCGAATTTTTGAATTTCGATAACCGAAACTGACTTATTTTTGTCAGTTTTTAAGCTAAAAAAGTAAGAATTTAACAAGATAATAAAATTTTTATGCTACCAGGCCTAGCTTCTAGTATACTGAATAACATATTCAAATTTCAGATCATTCGGATAAATGTTTTTTTTACCTGCACCACGCAGAAAAAAACCGTTCTGAGAAAAACGAGTTTAATTAAATTTAATTTAATTAAAATTAAGTTTTCCAAAAGGCGCAACTGTGAAGGAAACTCAGAATTTTAATACAATACTTATATTTATTTAATTGAGACTATATTTGCTTTAATTTCATTTTTATTTTTTTATATATAAGTCAAAAGTTATTCAGGGCTACTAAATCACTGAAGAATAACACTTTAAATCAAAGTATCTTCGATTTAAGAAAACAAATATTTTTCATTAATTAAAAAAAAGTTCTTCAAAGTATAATCAACATAAAATTTTGCCAGAGTTGAGACTTATTTTATTTATTTTTCTTATTCACATAATTTTTAATACAACCTAGAAGGGAAAAGAGGTTAGGTATTTCTATTTAATCAAAAAAAAAATGTTTTTTTGATGATAATAATTAGTTTTACCTGTTTAAGAACTAAAAAATATATACAATTTTTGAGAGTCATACGAGCACAATCACTGCTAGAACTTCAGAAATTTGTGTTGAATATCAAATTGAAAAAACATCTTTTCTCAATCTCTTTTCTCTCATCCTTGCTCGTGAGTTCAACTTCAAAACACTGCCTGAAAGCGAGTGTAACATATAAGTTCCACAAGAAAACATTTCTGCCCAGTCTTTCATCCAGCCTCAGCTCCATCCTCATTGCAGTCGAGTTGAGTATCGAAGTTATCATTCCATTCTTCCCATGTGACGATTTCATCATATATAATTTAATTTTTTTATGTGAAGAGCAACTACCGCCGAGATATCAAATCTAATAGTAAGATATTGAAGATTGCAGTTAAGGCTTCATTTGGTATGGTTTCTTATTTATGATCAGCGTTTGTCACCTTCTTTACCAGAGCATTACCTTTACAACATATGAACAGATTGCGTAAAAAATATTAGCGGAAGTCTTCTGATATCCACTTACTATACTGATTTTCCGGTTCAGTCTCTTATCCAGAAATATGATCAAAAATTTCCCCAAAGTTCTGAGGTTTAGGATAACACCTTTCAAAATTTAAGGGTTTATTACCATTATTTTAGTTATATATTTTAGTGAAAATAATAAATTCAGCCTTATTAGAATTGACAGGGAGTCCACATCAGCTAGATCAGTTGGATGCTCCTCTAAGTGTCTCTTGCATAAAGTTGCCTCAAATTTGTGAGAACTTGTCGTGATAAACTGCGGCAAATAGGTTTCTCTCAAAAGTTAGTTAATCAAATAATTCCAAATAATGGGAAAGAGTATGTTGCCTTGAGGCATTCCTCCGTTTACTTAAGTGGGCACTAAATACCCTCCCAGGCTCGCAGTTACAGTTCTACGCAAGATTTATTAACTCAACCTGTATGATATTTACATCTAAGGCTTTTGAGATATATTTACAGCATTCGTTAAAACGTTGCTGAAAGCTCCCTAGGGATGATTACATCTGGCTTAGGTTCTTCATTCAAATTTGAGAAAAGTTCCTTTAAAAATTAAAAAAATGCCAAAATTTATATTGGCTATCAACTGACAGTTTTGAGCGCCACATTGTTTGTTGGGTTTAATTACTGAGTAATCATTTACGAGTGGTTCAATTTATACATTCTCTGACACTCGTTTTGCTTCGGTACACTCACATCTTCCTCCCTCTCTCTCTCTATCTCTCGTTTCCCTTAATCACTTAAAGTACACTAATTCAGCGCCGCTGCTGCTGATACAGCTCGAATTTAATACCATCAAGAACCAATCAGTGAAAATTTTTTAGATTGGTTTTGTTATTATAGTGCTCGTCGTTCAATACTCTTTACAAATGCTGAGTGTTGTGCGTCGTTAAGTTGATTGTAGTTGACAATGTAGCTGCTTGTAATCGATTACTACAAACTGAAAGATAACTTTATGGAAAGAGTTTTCTTGTTTTTACTTTGCATGTAACCGCCAGAAGGTAACCATATACATAAAGTATATACACTTATAAACTAAGATTAGGTAGTATTATTTATAATAGAAGGGAGAGGGAGAGAGCTACAACAGACTTAGAAAATACTTAATAAGTGATGAAGAGATAATCCTTTGACATTAACACCGCGTACCGGCAGCTCAAGTGATGTTCTGAAAATTGTGTTAATTTATGAGAGAGTTTGTGTGATTATGTATGCTTTCCTAATGGCTTGCATAAATCGGTGTGTGTTCAATGTACTGATAGATTACCTAGTGAACGATTAGCATGTTGAAGCTGTAGAGCGTACAGGCTCCCCACAAAAATACAACAACGCTGGTTATCATAATTAAGCTATTCATCTGCTGAACTTCAGGGATCTCACACCTAATTCTCTTTCTCTGTCTCACCCACGCTGGCATTCCGCTGTCAGTAGTGAGCGCAATAATGATTAATTATGGCTAAATTGTAATTTATACAGATCTTTTGACACACTCAAACTGTCGAGCAGCAGCCCCAGCAGCCATAGCAAAAACGTTCTCCACTGCCCATCAACCGCTTTGTCACGCCCAGCTGCTCTTGTGGTGCTCAAGGCGACGTGTCAGCATGTTAAGTTGTGTGTCACTTTTGTTTACACCGCGAGCGCTTGTGGTGAGAAAGACAACTCCAGCTCAAACACTCATAATGTGGGATTGCAGATATGACAAATAGCTGGCAACACATAGAGTTTCGCTTACTAACATTGACATTACGCTCTGCGCTTTTTCTAGGTTACACATTTGAGGTTTGGTAGATTGAAATTTTAGTGCTGTTATGTTGGCATTAGCAGTATAGAATGATACATATAGAATTACGGATTTGATGATGTTGAGCTTTTGCTGGTTTTCTATTGATTACCATTGATGTTTCAGCTGGTGACTACTGAGTTGTGATATTAAATAAGTTAATCACAGACTGAAGTTGCTATAATTTCTATTAAACATTATTTTGGTAGTTTAGCAATAATATTTGAAACTACAAAAAAAAAACTAAAATCGAAAAGAAATTAGTCGATGCTGGCATCGGCTTAAATGTTTTAAATGTGAAAACATATATCAAACTAAAATGATTAAAAATTAAAAATTAAAAATTAAAAATTAAAAAATTAAAAATTAAAAATTAAAAGTTAAAAATTAAAAAATTAAAAATAAAAATAAATAATTAAAATTTAAAAATTAAAATTTTAAAAAAATTTTAATTTAATTTTAATTTTTAAGTTAAAAATCGAACACTAAATAAAATGGTATTAAATTAAAGCTTTCACATATATATGTCCATAAAATATTTAATATATGTATAATAAGAAAATGGCGGAAGTTAAATAATTAAGATAAAGAAAAGAAATAAAATGTATGTTTTCAAGTCATTTTGTATACTTGTACATACAAAGATATGTATATATGTTTTTATGCTATCAACGCATGAAGCACTCTGGCTTCATTTATGTCGACATTATGTTCACACTGTTCCTGCAACGAACCAACTATGCCAGTGAAAAGGTCAACATGACCTGGCACAAAACTCAACTCAATGCAACTCAAAGAGGCTACTAAGGTGGGTGTCTTGTGGTGGGTGGAAAAAGTTTAAGGAAATGCTACAGCTGTGTAAGGCTATGTGATGGTCGTGTTGGAGATTGTTCCCTATGTTTCCTGCCATGTTCTGCATGTGTAAAATGTCACTTGTGGCCACTTCCGGATTTTATGCTGAAAAATTTGATATTTTTCTTCTTCAATTAACACTTTTTACAACATACTCTGAGATATATGTGCGTGAGCAGCAACAATGTATTCCACGCTTACGCAAACACAAGCATAGAAATATACTTACATGTATGTGTAAAAGCTTTTAACTAGAACTTCAAGTGATACTAAAAATTTTGAGTAAAAATCATTGTTTTTCGTTGCAACAAGTTTTTTATTGAAGTCTATATAACGCACTTTAGTGTGACTATGCAAATTTTTCAAACACATTTAAAAATTTTGGTACTACAACTTGTCTGTGCAAAATATCCGATGATAAATTGTTTTTGTAAAAGTACCATTTGAAATTTATACTGCATCGTTGCTTACCCTATTCGATGATCTTAAGAAACTATGAGCTACAATAATCGACATTATCACCATTCTTTAAGTACTCACATATGGGAAAACTTAAAGATTCAGCGCAACATTCCGAGTAGCACATATCCCCCAGAAACTATTAAATAACTTTTACAATAGAATAATGAGAGTGGAGTGGGTAATCCAAAATGAATTTAAATTAATTAAATGAAATATAATAAGTGAAGTAAAATATGGTAAATAAAATGAAGTAGTATTAAATAAAGTTATAAAAAAAATTCAATAATTTAATTTATTTTTAAATTAAATTAAATTAAATTAAACAACACTAAATAAAAACAAATAAAATAATATTAAAGACATAAGTTGAATACAACAAAATAAAACAATATAAAAAGCAATAATAAAAAATTTGTGGAAATGAAAATAATAATATATATAAAATTAGAAAAATTTAATTATATTTTAACAAAACTAAATTTAAAGAAATAAAAAGTTAAACAAAATAAAGAAAAATTTATAGCAAATTAAAACAATTAAAATAAAATTTGGAAAATAAATGCAATAATATTAAATTAAATTTAAAAAAATACAATAAAATACTGCAAAATAGATCCAAATAAAATAAAAAATACAAAAAATGAAAGCAATTTAAAAAAAGTGGCGTAATAGGAAAAAATTAAATTATATAATTGATATAAAATAATATTAAAAAAAAAAAAAAAAATTATGAACAAAAATTAAAAGAAATAATAAAAAATAAGAGAAAATAAAAATTTAAATAAAATAAAAGATTATTTTAAAATAATTTAAAAAAAATTGAATGAAGTGAAATAATAAAAGGAAATTAACTTTAAAAATAAAAACGCAAGAAACTTATAATAAAACTAATTACAACAAAATTAATACAAAAAAAATTAAGAAAATAAACTAAATATTAGAAAACAAAATAAAAGCAATTAAATAATATAAAGTAGGTTGAAACCAACTAAAAAAAATTAACATAATAAATTAAATTAAAATAGATGAAATAGAACTAAATAGAATAAATTTATTTGAAATTGATTTAAATTAAATAAATTAAAAGTAAAAAATAAATTAAAGTAAAATACAAAAAAAAAATTTAAAAACTAAATCAAAAAACAAATAAAAAAATTATAATAGAAATTATTTTAAAATGAAATAAATTAAATTGAATAAAGTAATATAAAATATTAAATTAATTAAAAATATATAAATAAAGTAGGATAATACTAAATCAAAAACAGATAAAAACAAAATAAAATAAATATAAAAGGTTAAGGAAATAAACAGAGTGAAATATAATTAAATAAAACAATATCAATTAAGATAATATAAAATAGATTAAAATAATATGGAAAATGCAACAAAACAAAATAAAATAATATAACTGAAATAGAATAAAATTAAATTGAATAAAACAAAATAGAGCAAAATAAAGCTAAATAGAATACAATAATATAAAATAATAACAAACGAAATAAAATAAATAAAATTAACTATATAAATCGAAATAAATGTAAGTAAAATAAATTAAAAAAAGTAAGTATAAACCAAAGAATAAATAAAGATAAAATAAAATAAAATAAAATTTTATAAAATAAAATATAATAAATTTAAATTAAAAAGAATTAATTATTTAATTAAATTACATAGAATTAAATAAAAAATAAAAAAGGAGAATAACATTAAATAAAAAAAATTAATTTAATTAAAATTAAATATAATAAAAAGAAAAATTTTAAATAATGGAACCTTTTAGAAACTTTACAAAAAAATTGATTATGTACAAATCGATTTATAACACGATTTTCTATGGGAACGCTGATTTCTTTTTCTGTATCAGAAAGATGATTACTAAAAATATTTATGAAATCATCAGTTTGAATTTACCGCTAGAAATAAATTTTGTTTACTAAATTTTTATGATTTTACTAATGAATTTTTCACAAAAATTTATCCATATATGTCATACAAGCATACCATAAATGTTGTAAATATTATTAATTACTTAACGGTGGTCGTTAAAATTTATATAGTTCCATATTTGCCAATAAGCATATTTATATATGTACATACTTAATAAAAGAAATCGCATAAATCTTTATGCACCTGCATATAAATGTATTACCACATACACACACGTGCACACGCGCACACACAAACCATCAGTTTACGCACTATTTCACTATATGCGTATACCGAATACATAAATCGCACACACATGCTTGTAAAATCCATTTTGATTGTGAAACTTTTTTACAACCACTAATCTCGAGCGCTGCTACCACATTTAACCACACTTGTCAACAACACTGCTTTCTATATGCCAGAAACCGTAAACAAACATATGTAGTACATTAAACCACAGACCATAGACCAAAATAGCGACTAGTATATGTAGTGGGAGGGAATGGGGCATTTGTGAGAGTGAGAGGGAGTAAGGATTTTTTTATATTTATATATTTATGCCCTGATAACCCAGTTCGTCATTCACGCATTCATAAGGCTGTATGCACACATGTATACGTATAGCAACTACCGTTAACGCATACTGTGTGAACCGTGTAGCACTAAAGAGCGAATAGCAATCTCTGAGCGTGGTGTATTCGATTGCCGCAGTTTGTTGTATACATTTAATTAAATTGCTTACTAGTTGTAGCTGTAAAAAATTTCATATCTAAAGTTTATAGGTAGCTTGTTTGTGCATGTTTATGTTTTGTTTTAATCTTTGTAAAATCACTAAAAAATTGTAAATAAGTGAAACGTTCTTTTGGAAATATTGTTGGTAGAAAAAGAAAAAATTGGGGATCTGATTTATTTGTCATCAAACAAAACTTTTTAAAATTTCATGTCGGAAAAAGTTCGTATTGAAATAAGTTATTGCATATTAGTCGGTATCGGAGTGCAACAGTCGGCAATGCATATATGTATGACTACGATGAAAATAAATTTCAATATTATTTGCCAGGCATTGATTGCGACCATAATCATTAAAAGTATTCAAATAGAAATCACAGATTAATGATTATATATTAATTTTATAATTTTATTCAGTGGATTGATTTTCGTGGTTTACTTAACCGCTCAAATAATAATCACTATTAATGTGAGCGAAAATATATTGCTCAGAGCATAATCATTATTTTTTCACCGCTATTTTTTCTGTGGTTCTGATAATATCAATCTCTTTGTGAGTGTTTGTTATTAATGTATTAACTCTTCTCTTTATCTCATCTTCCTGTACTCGATCATTTCCTAAAACGCCCTCAATTACTGATTTTAATGCGTTGCACTCTCGCGAATGATTACTGGTTAGTATGTTAGTACCACTTCTACGAATTTTCCATAGATTCCTAATTTTATATGAAGTGGTGGCTGCAAAATATAAGTAATATCTTTTTCTGTTCAATCCAACATCAGAATTAGTGCATGTCTAACCGTGTTCGGCGTAAAATCTGCATCACTTAAATCAGGTTAATCGAAATAATGATGATATGCTGCTTTGAAATCTTCTCTAAGTCTGTTCATTGATTGTTGTTTGTCTATTTTTGACACGTTTGTGGTCATAACGTAACAAAGCTTTTTTATTTTTGGGACCTTGTTATTTTCCATACTGAAATTAAACGTGTTATAATATTCAAAAAGCGCTTAAAAGCGACTTTGAGGAGCTAAACTAGCAAAAGTAATGATGCAGAAACCTTAGTTTTGGTAAGTACTTGCTGTGTTATGTTAACATCAGATCCCACACGGGAACATTCCATAATCACGTCTTTGAAAATGCAAATAGCACATAATCCTGATAATTTTTTAAAATCAAAACCAGACACAATACTGATAGTGGATAAAACAGACACAACAAAATCCCGACCATCACAAATACAGATATTTCAATATCTAGACAATACAAGATCCCAACAAATCTTTTTCCCAAAAAGACCAAAATTTTTTTGTTTTTTGCTCAAACTTTCCCATCAATATACTGAAAAAATTAAAAGAGTCCTTGTTGGAATAAATTGTATTTATACAAAATCAACGAAATTTAAATGCTTATAAGTGTATTTTTCAGTCAAACATATTTTCGAAAAATTTTATTCCTTTCAAAATTTGAAATACAATATTTCGTATATGTACATACGTATGTA
Organism: Neoceratitis asiatica; assembly: GCA_030068015.2. NCBI lineage: Eukaryota > Metazoa > Arthropoda > Insecta > Diptera > Tephritidae > Neoceratitis > Neoceratitis asiatica. The sequence goes on along the minus strand of CM061528.1, from coordinate 22,532,061 downwards.
TGTACATTGAAATTTTTTTGCTACCACCTATGCTTACATAGGTCTAACTGTAGATACCATGCAGGGAAAAATACTAGTTGTTAACTAGAATCCAACTAGTTAGAATTTTTGCACTAACTGCTTCATCTTCCATTTATTTCCCGTATAAGCAACTATTATTTTTAACATGGCGATTTCGTAAGTACTGTCATATGTGTGTATGTGTTGAATTTCTAATTCACCTATAATAAAAATTGAGATGAATTTACCAATAACGCACTACAGTGATAACCTCTAGTGACTCGACTATCGTTGTGATTTGGGGAGCATCGACTAATTTCAACAGAGCTAATTAGAAAATTGAACTCAGTCGTGGCGTATTTAACTAGAATTTTAGTATACTAGTCTACTTTTTTACTGCAGGGTATAAATTAAAGTTTATAACACAACAAATATGATCCGCGAATTGTTAATAGAAATTTTAATATATATGTAAAAAAACATACGTTGTATCAAATATTAATTTAAAAATTTTATGAAACCGAAATTGTAGGAAATGCGTTATGCATGCACTTTTAATACTTTTGATTGCCTAAAGCATGCATGCTCACCTAGAACTCCACGTGCAAAAAAGAAATAGAAGTTCATTCATATTGGCTTATATACAGAGCTGCTTGTTCATGCATTTTGCATCGATATTGTATGCATATCATTTCCGCTGGAAAATTTTCAATAGACATATGTGAAAGGAACATAGCATTCAAAAATTCATTATTACAGAGATAAAAAATGATTAACCACAAAAATATGATCAAACAGAAGAAATCTTACTAGAACAATATCGTTTCACACGGATTGTAGAAAAAATTTTGTTCACTTTTCACAGCAGCTTCTAAAAACGGGTTCTTATTCGGAAACAGAAAAACATTTTACAAACATATGAGCATCTCAAAAAAACATTATGGCGACATCTCTTAATGAAATTTTTGAAAATTTTGATAGTATATTTTATGCATAATTTTAAAGTGGATGACAATCAAGATAATAAATCTAGATATTTCTCCGGGATATTTTGTCGGGATTGCGTTTGTTCGATTACGTTTTGTCGGAATCTGGTTGAATTGGGTATATGCCCGATCTAATTATGGTCGTATATGTATGGCATATGCCTTTCGAGATTTTCTATTACGCGACTTTGAGTGACAATTGAAAACTCTTATCATATTCGCACTATGGTTGACTTTGCATCATCAAATTACTATTTTTCTGCTTTTTTGAAACCATTTGGTTTGTGAGTTTTTTATTCCCAACTAAACTGTTACGAGTAAATAATAAGAGAATCGAAGAGCTCAATATAACGATAGTTATCATGGGGTGAATTTATTTTAAAACCTTCTAAAAAGCATTACATTACTGAAAAGACCTTTAGTTCTTACCAGTTGACTGGAACTTACTTATTTTTTCATACTAATTCATTTGGGAAATAATATAAATATTATTTTATACTTGAAAAATAGAAAAGTTACTAATTTTTGTTCTTCTCCTTTCATCATTTTTTGTTAGCCTTTAATTTGATAACTTCTTGTATATGTTTTTTATGATTTTTGAACTTTGTCTTTTGCGAAAAATTCCAAATTTATTGCATTCTTTACCAACCACTTGTAAGTACACCCCCAGGAATCAGGGAATTTTTCTTAGTATCGCCTACAATTTCAACTAAAACTACATTTCTGCAGCCAATCGTGTGTGGCTAGCAAATATTATCATCCAACAATATATAAAATGTGCAACAAATTGCATTTTTTGCACAAATGACAAATGCATTGAAAAATAAATATATTTCATGCACACCCATACAATTCTGTTTCGCAAACGCAAAGGGTATTCTATGAAATCAGCGCATGAAGATGATAAGAAGAAAAATTGAAAAAAGAAATGGCTAACAGAACAATATTAGAAATTTCCCATTACAATGGTATGACAGTGCGACTTTTGTGGCATATGCTACTATATATATATACAGGCATGAATGGAGATTCCCTGCAGGGAGAAAATACTACAAACTTTATCCAACTAGTTTGCATTTTTACACCAACTATTTCAATTTTCATCTTTTTTTCGTGTTATCTATAAGTATTTTGTTGGTCAGAGTCCTAAATGCTCTGTTGGAAATAATAAGAACGCAGTGTAAGAGCATTATAAATTAAAGTTTTACTCGCAGGTCAGTGAACAAACACGGTTTTACATTGTATACAAATTCGTTGTTTCTCGATTATTTATGACTTTGTCACATCTGAGAGGATTTTAATTTCCAGACATATATTGCCACATTTAAAAATTCCTTTTTTTCAGTATAGCAGCTCTTACTCATTCAGAGTTTCTACCGGCTTGATAACTATGATCAAAAATTGGATAACCAAATACCAGGACCTTCATAACGAGCGGACAAGTCAAGAATAAATTAATTTTACTAATGCTACATATGCAATAAGCATGGATTCCCCAGGCTAATACTATCGAGATGTTTTTCATAGAATAGCGTTGGATCACTTGTAAGGATCACTTACACTATGGATGCCATTTATTTGGCTTATAATATTTTGTATAACTTTGTTGTTGTACTGTCTTACAAGAAGGAGAATATGCTATTTCGATGGATCTATCAACAGGAGAATGTCAAAAAGTATATTTCGCTGCAAAATAATCAAAATGATGCTTTAGCCAACACAATCGTCGGTCCTTAATCAATCGGACATATATGTATGTGATGGATGTGAGGAAAGGTGTAAACAATGCTAAAGTAAAAAATTTTGAAGAATTTAGGAATGCAGCAAAATATATCTGGGAAATTAGAATCCTCTCCAGATGCAGGGGTCTAACGTCTTCTAAGGCTTTCGGATGAGACGAAGTGATCAAAAATCGTAGAGCAATGCATTTATATATGATGAAAAGCCCAGTTTGTTCCCTGGGCTGCGACTGTAACTATAATTTTTTAAATTCTCTTATACTTTGTTCTTATTATTTCGCATAGAGCATTGAAGAAAAATTTCATTTTACACTTAGAAAATCTTGAATTGTATCTAAATTGTTGGCAAAATAAAATTGAAAAAAAATACTACTGAAAAATCAGTATACACCATTGTTTGTCATCAGCTTTGTTGTTCTTATTATTTTGAACAAGTCTGTCTATATATATACAACTAGAAAGTACAATACATGACATACGTACATGTACAAACCACATGAGGCAAAATAACTGCATCAACACTAACTAAGTGTTTTTGCAATATCAGCAAAACATGCAACAACAAAAACGGCAACAACAATAAACAACAAATTTGCGCTTGAATAAAAGTCCAATTGTGAATGCAATAGTATTAGTACTTGCACTTATACTCACATATGCTTTCTACCATCAACAATGCTACAACTCTTCTTATTCGTTGTTGTTGTTTGTTTGTTTCTTTGCTGTCAGCATGCATCAGTGGCAGTCAAGTCAGTGTCAAGTATCATTTGGACTTTTCACTTCGCTACTATGATCATATCATATTTTTTCCGTTCATCTCTAACTCTTTCTGCGCATTTGAATGATTTTTTTTATATATCATTCTCTACATACCGCCGCTTACCTTAGCAGTACTCGTGTATCCTTTTACCACTGACTTGCATTTCACTCATCAATGCTCTTCATTTGTCTCTTTTCCCTGGTATCTTCTTCTTATTATTCTTGTGCATCAAATTTTTCCTGCCTTCTAGCTACTAAACTAGTCACTCATAATTCTTGTCCTTACATTGCAGTAATCCAGGGTTTTTCTAGTGTCCTATTAGTATTTGATAAAAATTACTTCATATATACCTTGTGTCACCGTTTGAACCGAAATGAATTATGACTACTGAAAAAAGAGAAAGGATAACATTGAATGGCGCTGCTCTAATATTGGATGCTGCTAATTCAATATTATTCTCTCTTTTTTCTTCTTGTTTTCCAAGCTTGTCAGACATGTCGATATTGGAAGCCAAGGTCGTAGCAAAAAAGTCAAAGTGAGTTGTTTTCGAAATTTATTTGTGCTAAAGAAGGCATTTAGTGTGGGTGAAAGAAATTGCGTACAAGTGAACGAAAGGCAAATAACACAAAGTCATAAATGATGTATGATTACATGTTTGCACGAAGCGTAAGAAGAAGAGGATAGCATACTGATAACATGGAAGCGCTTGTAGTTAAAGAAAATGTAATGGAGAAATTTGAAATTTTTGCTTGAAAATTAATTAAATGTAACACTGATATCGCGAGTACTTTTTATTAGAATTTCTTTTCAAGGAAGATTGTGTTTCTTCAAAATTAATTTTGTTAGAATTTGAGAGGAAATTTCAATATTTAGTACAACGCAATGTGGTTCTGAATTTATTGCCTTCAAAAATACTCATATACACACACATATATCTCGTATATCTCGTATATCTCTGTACCACTGCTTAAACAACGAATCAAGCAGTGGCGGCTGCCGACTACCTCATTGTTTGTCGAGTTTGTAACGGGAGCACACTTTTAGGTAGACTAAACAGGTTTTCACTTCCTAGTAGTAGCAATGGGACCGAAGAAATCTGGAAATCTAGATAAACCTGATACAGACCTTTCGCATAATCTTGGTGGTTGTGCATGTTGCTATTACGTTCCATCTCACCCTGATCTGGCACCCAGCTCTCTATGAAATTTCATTATAGATCTTTTAAATTACTTTTGTATTTCCTCTGCTGGCTCGCTAGCACATAATATCTTTGTGGCCTGGAATCCAGTATATATGTAGCCGTTTAAACCCGACCGCCCTGTCTACTGCTTTCTTGCTTCGAAGGACATTTTCTGACGAAATACGTTTTGAGATGATTACCTTGTTTGCCGACTGGCTATCGACATATTGATATTTTTTGAAAGTTTCTTGCGTTACTTGCTGTCGCAACTTACTCTCAGGCACTTGATGTGATCCTTGATTGATAGTTCCGCCCCAATTAGCCTCAGGAAAGTTCACGCGGGCTTTTTTAACGTTCTTGTGAACAGTATTGTATCAGTTTTATCAGCATTTACTATTAAGTTGGCTAATTTTTCTACGCGGCGTCATAGGAGTAGTGACAGAACACTACCCTGTAGAAATTCAATACGCGCCAATTGGATCAGTTTGGGTCCGTTTCATTCCACTTTAATCTTCCTGCAGCCCAGCATAATTTTTATTCTTGGTAGGATGATAGACTCTACCAGGGCTGCTTCTAGACATTTAATTATTTTTTCAGAGGAGTCACTGTTAAATGCCAAATTTATGTCCAGAAAGAGCCCTGGGGCGTATTCTGTATGGTTTTTCCATTTTCGATTTTTAGGAAAAGAATTGCAGCCTCAGTGGGTCTACCTTTCGTATAAGTATGCTGTGCCTTTAATATACTGGCCGACGGCAGCTTATTCCAAATGTAAGCGTCCGGAATCTTTTTAAGCAGATTTAGAAGGGGCAATTATGTAAGCATATACACGTTCTGAATTTTATTTTCCGGGTTTTCAAAGATAAATAAAAAAAATATTCACTCTTCTTAAATTTTACTGAGGAATGATATTAATGCTAAGAGTGAAGTACAAAAACGAAAGTCATAATAAACATGTATTGAAAACGATTATGTTAAGGAAAAAAAAATTTAAAACCAAAAAAAAACCCAGGATGAAACCAAATATATTTCTGGAATCTACAATATCAAAATTCATTTTTGCTTTAATTAAGACAACAAAATATAATAAATCTTCTCTTCTATATGCTTGTGAATGTTTGTGTGGAAGTATACATGAGTTGTTGATAAATATAGTAAATACTAATGTAAATAGCTAAATTTTTAAGTAAATATGTATAAATAACTTTCTACACCTACTACAAACTATGTTAAATAAATATAATATTAGGCAGTGGGCGGAGTTTCTATGTAAAAACAAATATATTTTGTATGAAAAGAAATACAAATATGACTAAAAAAAAATTTTGTAAATATCTATTTGTGAAATAAGTTACCACCAAAAGAGTAAATTTTTATTTGTGTACTACATACTAAATACAATATGCCAAAAAAAAAATAAAAACTATTTATTTAAAAAAAATCAGAACAATTTATAACTCTACTACACGCAGAACTACATATCAAACGAGCATCAAAAATATTTTTCATATATGTTAAACAATGCAATAAAGTATAAGCATAAACATAAACATAAAAACAAAAATTAAAAAATAAACAAGGCTTAGAACAAAGAGAGAAATAAAAATAAAAAGGAATACAAAATGAAAAAAAAAATAAATAAAAAAATTAAAAATAAAATTAAAAACACAACCAAAGCACAAAGTAAAGAGAAAAATTATGCTAAAAGCAAAAATTGTATTAAATTTTTTTTTAATAAATAAAAGGAGAAATACAAATGAAAACCCAAAAAACAAATACTAGAATTAAAACAACACAAAAAAAAACCAAAAAAAATACAAAACTAAAATCATAAAAAAAAGAAAATTAAACTAAAAATAACAAGTATTGTCATACCCAAGTCCTTCTACCTTTCTTGCACATTAAACTCATTGTATTGAAGATTTAAGAATTAAATATTAATTTGCATAATTGAGAAATCGGTTGTATGAAACAGTCTTCCGATTTGGATGAAATCAGTGTCAATATTTATTCGAATTAACGTGTGTAGAAGACTAAATTTCGCGCTCTTAGTTGCATTTTTGACGGATTTTTGTTCTAAAACTTCATACCTGAACAAATCAATTGCTATGTTATGCCCCGATCTGGCCGGTTGCGACAAATGATTACTTCAGTATAAAAATAAATTTGCATACCAAGTTTGTTTGAAATATCTCAAACACTGATTGACTAGTTTGTGTTGAAACAGACGGACAGACGGACAGTCGGAAATATTTAAATCAACTTAGCTCGCCATTCTGTTCCGATGGGTCTAAATTTTGGTGCTTGTGTCTCTTCTCCTTCTGATACTAACATACTTCGGAACAATGCTAATTTCATGTACATGAAAGGTATAGAAATAAAATATTTAATAAAGATAAATTAAAAATTTAAAACAAAATGTAAAAAAAATTAAATAAGTAAAATAAAATACCAAATTATAAAAAAAACTGTAAACAAACTAAGCCAAAAAAAATTAGATTTGAAATATCTCCTTTGCTATAGCCACTTATGTACAAAATTTACTTTACACAATATTAGGATAAGATATAGTAAATAATCTTACTAGAAATATTTCTCAAACCCATTGCACTTTTTTAAATAGAAACTGAGTACCTAAACTAACATTAAAAAAAAAATTAATAGTATTCAGCTGTAATGTATTAATTAGTTGTAGTTTATATATTTAAATATATAAAAATTGTTGACTCTTTTTTGTTGTTGATTATTTGGGGATCCTTAGCATAAACTATAGATGAAAGATATTATTATTATTATTATATTTTTATGTTAAATTATTACCTTTCTAGTATAATATACTATTTAACTACAAATAAATGCCTAATTGTAGGCAATGGTTTTCTTTGTGATATATTTTTGTTATTTTGTGAGTCAGAAAACATGTAACATACTTTTAGGCTGTTGACAGTAGATGTCATTTCATTAAGTTAGGTGCGACAGAATTAACAAGTTTATTAGTGTTGGATACTTTATCATATGTTAAACAATTTTAGTGTTAAGCATTTTATCGCCTGTTAGATAATTTTTAAAGTTGATGGTTAATGATTTAAAAACAAAAATAAAAATTAAAACTAATTTTTTTTCATTATCACATTCAGAGGTGTTAATAATTTTTTTATATTTTTTTTCATAGATTAAAACGATTTGTAAATTCTCGCTCATACTCAGTCGTTGATTAAGTGGTGTCTACATTCCGAAATAATTGTTATTGAATATCTGTTTATGGAAAATACTTTTTAAATAAACTACACCCAAGTACCTTGAAAAATTCTTTAAATTCTTTTTAATATTAAATATCGCTGAAAACATTCAAGTACCTTCGCACACACACACACATTTCAATTAAACACAAATCAAAATAGATTTAATGCAATGTTAAATTATGGTGAGAAGAAATCAACAAAAAATTTTGCAAAATAAATAATAATTGTTATAAAAGTTTCAAACTGAAAACTTAGCACTTACAAAAAAAATTAAGAAAATTGTAAACAATAAATCAAAGAACTGCTAATGCAATCTACACTATTAGCCAAAGAGTAAAACTAAAAAAAAAAACAAAGAAGCAACCGAGAAACAATATAATTGATTCATTCTGTAAATAAATATTATATGTAGGATTCTATGTGCACTACTAAGATATTGAAATATGTAAATTACATGGCAGTAGGCAATTTCCAAAGAAACTAGCAGTATTTATGTAGGTATTCATTTAAAAATAAGAATAAAATAAATTTAATTGCAAAAATTAATTCAAAACTGTGGACAAAAATTGTATTAGTTGAAAGAGCAATTAAAACATGGAACATTTTGGCAATGTAAATCAAATTTATGTGAGAATTGAAATAAAGAAAAAAGAAATCTAATACGAGTAAAAATGTAAATCAATTATATGGCTAAAACTACTCATCTTTTATGCAAATTGTGTAAATTCTTAATAAAAAATTTAAGATAAATGAATTTAATTAGTGCTAAAATTATTTATAACAAATGTATGTATGTATATATCTACTTAAGCTGATAGAACATCTAATTATTGTAAAATAAAGACAAATCATTGTTAAAGCAAACAAAAAAAAACAAAATAACTGTGAGCTTGTATACATATATATGTACAAATGTGCATCAATTACATGTATGAATAACTAATTAGCATAGATGAGTGCTATACATAAATACTCGTTAAAAGTATATATTATGTATGAAAACAAAAATACTTTACAAAATGACTGTGCAGTTTTAAACTTTTTCCACTATTAAACTCTCACTCAGATGCTAGCTCTTATTTTTCAACCACTTCTTTAGTTTCATTTTCCAATTGTATAGCAAACTTAACGGTAATATTAAATGTTAGTATATAAATAAGTATGTGAAAAAAGAAATTTAGCTTTAAGCTAAAATGTAATAAAAAAAAATTAATTAAAATTATAAAAATTCAAATATACTAATTAAGTACTGTCAAATACATGGAATTTTCAAAATTATTTGTGGCATCACTTGAATTAAGGTAAGTTGAATCTTTTAATCAGTTAAACAAATTTTAGAAAAGTTGTGCAGAAATAAATTATTAAGACAAATAACGATCAAAAAGCTGCATTCAACGATATATTGTGCAATATGAATTCGTTCGTATTCGAGAGTTGTGTGAAGTTATTCGCAGAAAGATACCGCTTTTATGGAAACACAAATCATGACTTTTGCATCTCGAAAATGCAACGTCTCACACTGCATTGATTTTTCGTGAATTTTGCCCCGAAATATCAACTCTTATTATTCTACAACCATCGTGTTTACCTAATCTGTCTCCTTATGACTTCTAGCTCTTCAACAAGCTCAAAATATCACTTCAGGGATACCATGTTGAGCCGATGGAAGAGATTCATAGAAAATTACTGCAGGGATTGAAGAGAGGTCCGGCCGATAAATATAGAATGTATTTTAGATAATTGAAAAAAAAATTTACAATCGTCGAGAATTACTTTGAAGTAAGAATATCGAAGAGTTAAATGCATATTTTGAATATTCTAGCAAAAATCACCTTAGAGATTGCATAACGTTAATAAAAGTAGTGAGACTGATTTTAGGCAACATGACCATATTAAGAAGCCGTTAAGGCTTCTGATTCTGATTCCTTCGAAGTAAATATTATTGAAATATTCACATAGAAACGCTTATCATAAAGACATCTGAATGGGATGAGAACAGGAGCCAGTAAGACTTTGTTAGACACTTAACAACATCCCGCGCATCTCGCCACAGTCAACTTTTCCTGAACATTATGTGTTTATTAAACATTTATCCAACATCTATTGTCACAGTGTATACTTCAGAACATTTCTTTCGGCACAAAAAAAATCTTCCGAAAACCTTTCTGCAAAAGAATAAATGTATTAGTCGAAATGTTCATCGAAAATTTTGACAGTACGCTGAATTGTTTTGGTCGCAAAAAGTCAGGACTGTTTTTTAGGACAGCCTTAATGATGACGAATGCTGAAATTATTCATTTCGACTGTTCACGATAGCAAACTTTTGACGACTAATACAATTTGTTTTACAAAAAAAAAATTTTCGTTAGACGTTTGGTATTAAATGAGGCAACACTTTTTTCGGAGTTGGTTTCTTTGGCAGTTGTTTTGGTTTACCATGAACAGGCTGACTTAAATTCGGCGCTTTATTGTTGACATACTGTCCCAAACGCTGCAAAAGTGTTCGGAAATTGAGCCTCTTGGCTGAAATTTATTTGAGCCAGCCGCGTCTGTCTATTGCCCGATATTTTGGTCATTACATTAAATAATATGCGTTTTTTTTAAACACCCTTTAAGCAAATTAAAATTAAAGGAAAAGAATAATTCCGACTAATTTCACATATTAAAATAATAACTTGTTTCTAAATAATGTTTCTTAAAATGGGAGAGAAGTGAAAACATCATTTCTGAAAATGGGTTTGACAACTTTATCGTAAAGCTTGACATTTTTGATGTTATACATAATCAGAAACTTTTATTCATTTTACAACTTTCGACGTGGATTAACTCAGCAACAGCGCTTCGATAAACTTAATTCAATTTTCGGCAATGAAGCTCCATCAAGGATCACTATAGACATTAGTGGGACCAGCATATATACGTAATTTTACTTAAAAATCTATGAACATAGACTTTTTGTTCATCTTGATTAAATCCTTTCGATAATATAGTCAAAGATTTCAATGTTAATTAATTTAAATTATGAAAATCTTCGGAAAACTATTAATATTAGAGGAATCGGGCTACATACTATACCTTCAAAGAGCACAGCGGTAACCATTTGACGGTACTAGAGAGATTCTGTCAGAATACTTAGCTTTTTTTGATCAGTATCTAACCTTAAAATAATAACACTTTTTCCTGGTTTTCCTTGATAGACAGGTTGTATCGATCTCGATTTTCATTGTAAACGGCTGGCGCGGATGTAGTCCAATCTGGACGTCCAATTTTCGATGTCTTTTTCCAACATTTGTGGCCGTATATCGGCAATAACACGGCGAATGTTGTCTTCCAAATGGTCAAGCGTTTGTGGCTTATCCGCATAGACCAATGACTTTACATAGCCCCACAGAAAGTAGTCTAGCGGTGTTAAATCACAAGATCTTGGAGGCCAATCCAGAGGTTCAAAACATGAAATTAGGCGGTCACCAAACGTGTCTATCAATAAATCTATTGTGGCACGAGCTGTGTGACATGTTGCGCCGTCTTGTTGTTGACTGTAACGTTCTGGCCACCATCGTTTTTGAAAAAGTACGGACCAATGATTCCACTAGCCCATAAAGCGCACCAAACAGTCAGTTTTTCTGGATGTAACGGTGTTTCAACATACACTTGAGGATTACCTTCACTCCAAATGCGGCAGTTTTGTTTGTTGACGTAGAAGTGCGCTTCATCGCTAAACAAAATTTTGCTTATTATATGCGCGATACGTTTTCCGCACAGAACCATTATTTTCGAAATAAAATTGCACTATTTGCAAGCGTTGTTCAGGCGTGAGTCTATTCATGATGAATTGCCAAACCAAACTGAGAATAAATCATTTGACAGCTGTTAAATCGGTCGCCATCTTGAAAAGTAATGCCAACTTAAAGTTCTATACCTCTATAAAAAACACCCTTTAGTACAAAAATCGGCGGTACTTCTCGTCTTGCACAGCGTATTATTAAAACAATACTAGTATTTTCGACAATTAGTTCTTTAGCCAAACTTAGAGACGTGAAATAGTTATCAGTGGTAAGGTTTCGGTATTTTCGGTTCTCGTCTGCTCCTATATCCGGAAAGCCTTCACATGCATAGCTACTTACTCTCCACATCCACAAGCAACAAACTTTATCTGGTTTGTTTGCATATACAATATATTCTAAAAGCGTACATCGAGTTTTTGATGGAAATAACTGCTCATCAACTATCAAATTTCCTCCTGGAATGTAAAAAATTTGATATTTATCTATAAAATTGTTCCATATAACCGAAATTATCGCAAATGTACTCAAGCACAAATAGCCTCCACACCGCAAATGGCTTGCTATTTTCAATGTATTGCATGCAGTATGATGTAGACTCAGAGATTTTTCTAAGTATATTTTACTGGCTTCGACGTTCTACTCCACTAGCGTCTGCGGAAACACAAGTCCATTCTGTGCCGTCACTTGCTACTTGTAACATACTAACTTCTGGTACTGATTTCCTAGCAGAATTTGCAATGTGCGCTGCTCGTCCACCGCTAATGGATCTGCCCCACGTCCTCTGGGAGATTTTCAAATAACATTGTTATTTATAGCAGATGAATCTACTTCGGAGTCTGCTGATGATAAAGTAACCTGTTCCGGTAGAAATTCCACATTACTGCGTTCACGAACACTGTCTGATAAATCGTCTCCACTTTCATTATCTGACACATCTAGTTGTATATTCCGATATCGCAACAGTTCTTGTTTTAGTTGAGAACTACTGAAACGTAGACGGCGAGTCATTTTTTATAACAAATTACGACTGGTAGTGAAGGAATCTTGTTTTTTTGTATATAGATTAAGCCTAAAAATAGCAAAATAAAAAAGGCATAAAATATGAAAATAAACAAAATCATGCGACTGCGAAATATTTAAGTATGAAACCGCCGTGCGGTCAAATTGACGGCATTAGTCTTTCTAATGTTAATAACACAATTTGAAACAAAATATTCTCCATAAGACGAATTTATATTTTTTAAATCAAATTCTACCAGATAGTCATCAGCGCCGATCTGAATTAGCTGTGTTCTCAGCTGGTCTTTCAAAGTACTCTCTGCGGGTACCATAAAACGATTGAAACTTTCTACCAACTCCCCAGATTTTCTCTCATCTAATTTTTTGTTGCCTGAACCTTCGAATAAATTTCATTTGCAAAATGGAGGACTGAATATTAAATCAGTGAAAATTTAGCCAGTCCATAATATGTATTTGATATGAATTTGAAATACAATTTTCGATTTTTGTCACATTCGACATCAACGAAGATCGAATGTAGCTCAAAATATGGGCAATGTATTCATTATTATTTATCGCTTTTTTATTTGTGCTTTTCTTTGCTTGAAAAATTTTTATAAACCACTTTTTTCTTATGCTTACGATAAAGTGAAAATCCAATTTTCGCGAGCTACATAAATTGGAAATTTTCTGTCCGAAAAAAAAATTAATCAAAGAATTTGAGATAAAAAATAATAATTTTTTGCCATTATTTGTTCGAAATTTTGGGACCAAAAGCAATGCCGTAATAATGCCTCGGCCACCCTAAATTCCATATTCTTCCATTTTTTCGTGCTCCCAAACTTTAAGAGATAAGTTAAAGGATGGCTGGTACGTTTAGCGAGATTTTTCGATATAACATATAGTAATACCAAATCGCTAAAAGAGCTCAGTGGTGGAATTCAGTATGCTATTATAATGATTTTCGGATCGTTAAAAATAATTAGCGACAATTTTAACGATTCGACTATTCGCTCAGCATGTTATAACGATATTCGCTATCACTTGATCATCTGTTGTCGGTAACTACACGATAAGTTGTTAATTAAATGACAAAAATTTTCGAGTTGTTAACGCCTTCGACAAAAGATTTCATATTTTATTAAGGTTAAAATAAATAGTATAAAAGTTGAAATGAAATACAAATCGGGAAGTTACCACAAAAAAAAGCAAAGGAAAATAAACTAAAATGTCGTTTGAGTATTTAGCATATGTTTTATCCCATATTGTCAGTGGATAGAAGTTTATTGCTAGAAGTGGAAAATCCTTTTAACTTATGTGAAACAGAATTTCGAAAGTTATATCGATTAACCCTACATTTAGTTGCTGAAATTATTCCTCAATTGGATAGGCAACTAAAAGGCAGGAAAATAATGGCGATATCTACAGAAACAAAGTAAATAATCCAACCTTCAAGTGTTTTTAAATTTTTAACTTTATTAAATTGGAGGTTCTAACTGCCTTAAGATTCTTCGCAACTGTTGGAAAGCAGTGAGGGATAGCCATGAGCCCGTCGTCCGTGAGCCACTGTATACAAGAATAACAGACGCAATCAACCGTTCGAGGTTTTTTTTGCAAAGGTTAGTTATAGTTAGAGTTATAGAAAACTCCAATAGAGCGGCAAGCTGCAAAGGAAATTTTCGCTTCATCAAACTAACCATTTGCTAGGGGCGCTATTGGAGCTCTCAATTGCATTCATGTGCCAATCATGAGCTCCAAAAATCATGAAGAAGCCTATGTCAACCACCATGGATACCATTGTATCAATGTGAAAGTTGGTAAAAGAATTTAATTTTAAATTGTTGAATAATACAATTTAATATATGTATTTTTAGCATATATATGTGACCCTAATCTCAAGATTTTGGCGGTAAATGCTTAATACCCAGGGGCACGGCACGATTAATTTATTTGGAGCTCCTCTATAGTGCGAAGAGTCATGCAGAATAATTTGGAAAGAGGAAACTATAACATTTTTTTGGATTTTTGAACTTTGTAATCCATTGAAACACATTTATTAATTATTTATTATCACATAAACAATGCAAAAGCTCGTGAAATTCAAAATTCGTTTTACAAATTTTCAGAAATAAGGGACAAAAATGTCTTGACATTCTGAACGGAACATAAAATTTGATTTCAGAGAGAATAAAGGAGCTGGAAATTGAGCCTGTTATTATTTTAACCATGAAAATTACACCAAGTATTAATGCTTTGTTAAGCTGTTTGTTTTTTTTTAATAAAAAGGAAATGTCAGCTAACAACAATCGTTATAATTGAGTTACCGAATCACCCAATCGTTAATTCAAGCGACAAAATTCGTTAAATTAAAATTAAATTTATATAATTCCCCTACAAGTACATACATATATACCAAAAGACCATATCAGAACTGCTTTCTGAAAAAAAAAACGCTGACAGAAGCTACTTCATTTGAATTGGGCGAAACTGAATAAAATAAAAATATTTTTTTTTGGGAAATGAAAGATCATCTTATTATTTACACGCATCAAGTATTTCCAAATCCAAT
The DNA here is from genome assembly GCA_030068015.2 of Neoceratitis asiatica. Classification (NCBI taxonomy): domain Eukaryota; kingdom Metazoa; phylum Arthropoda; class Insecta; order Diptera; family Tephritidae; genus Neoceratitis; species Neoceratitis asiatica. Next base: position 22,516,804 of record CM061528.1, on the reverse strand, counting down.
ATTAAAGTTTTTTTCAAATAAGATTTTAGTGAACAGTTTTTTAACGTCTAACATTCACAGAATGTGTTTTTTTTTTCATCCATAACCGTTTTTGCTTAAATATACACAAGCTCTTTATTTCAAAAGAGCCACAAAAAATCTTAATTGCAACACGAAATGAATACATATATGACCTTAGTCGAACTCAGGCATTCATTGTTTACATGGATTTTGTGTATGAAGTCCTTCAGTTTAATTGCTGTTTGTTTGCCTTTGTAATAGGCAAATACAAATATTTTCTATATCTCGCTTTTTCATTTTCAGTATTTTTCTCTATATTTTGCTATGCTTTTTTGAATTTCTCATCATGAAAATGGCACTTACCGCTTATGGGTTATTTTATCATACGTACGCACAAGCCCAGTAGGTAACTTAATAAAAGCGGGTAATAAAAATTACGTAAGAAGTACCTACTCGGTCAAATTGATGTTCTGCAAGCCAAGAGTTTTTATGTATGTCTACAGAGTAATATTGGCCCGCAAGAACAGCTCTTTCAACTAGATTTCTTTAGAAAATTTTAAACTCTTGCGAATTATTTGCCATGTAAAAAAGAATTATGTATTTTACTTTAATCTTATTTTCAATTCCCAAAATATGTATTTTTTTTTGTTTGTTTTTTAACATGGAACAATGTTCCTCGATTTTTTTTCTGAACTTTAGATTTCGCATTTCCAATCGTTATGAAACATCGTTCAGCATCTATTGGCATGCTGCAAATGTACATATGTGGGTATATAAATTTAGAGGTTTCCATGTAACGAACGCTTATCATGTCCTTTACACACTGTTGGGTTTTCGGCACAAACACATATGCAATTATACATTAGTATATGTTATTGTTCATAATTCTTATTAATATTTCTGGCCAACACTATCCCAAATAGTAAGATTTCTCATTTTAATTTATTCTCTCGGACATAACCCGAATGTGTTGCTTGTTAAACGCGTCAGCTGCGTCAGATTATTTCGTTACATTATCATATATGCTACAGATTCATACTCATATTGGCAGTTTCAAAATTTTCACATTCCATACACATAACTTAAATTGCATTGCTGCTGATTCCACCCAATCTCCTTTCGCCAGTAAGGCCAGTAAACTTAAATTAAGTTAGCAGTAACCCATCTGTCTGTGTTAAAGCAAATAAATTTAAGTGCTTAAAAACATATGTACTTACGTATATATATACTATATACCGCACAGGCCTTCCGAATTGTAGTACGCAATGCGAACCACTCTGCTATTGTGGCCGCCATGTATATACATACACATGTATATTCTATATGTCGTTGTGTACTAGAGCTCCAGATTTTGCTCAAACATTTTCGAGCTGTGCGAGCATTTGAGCAACGTGCTCTCGCACTACTTCTCATTGCTCATTACTCGAAAAATTTTCGAGCCAGCACGAGCATTTCGAGTATTTTGACAAACGCTTTGACTTCTTTCTTAAATTTTTTTTTCATTGATTTTAAATTTATTTATGAAAAGTGTAAAAATCATTGAAACGCCAAAGAAATTTTGACAAACAAAATTCAAATTTTTTGTTCTGCTGAGCAGTTCAGCAATGAGCGAGTATCGAACTGCTCGCAATGCTCGATACCCGGGTATTCTGAAGTGGCATAGTTTTGAGATTTTATCCTACATATCATTTAAAAGAAAATGTCATCCATCCGTTTTTAAAGGTAATATGGACTTTCTCATTCTTTTTCCACATTAGTGAGCCTTAAAGTCTATATTTAAAGTCTATATTTAAAAATATTTTCCAGTTCGGAATACAAAATATAATAAAAATACCCATTGCTCTCAAAATTGTACGTCTTTCAGTTAGGATTCTACTACTGTAGTAATATTGTCTTCGATGGAAATTCGGCATGATTCATTTCATAATTATAACAGAGAATTGGAGACCATGCCGAAAACAGATCGACCGATTTTGACTCGAATTTCAAAACTTTGCAGAAACTTCCTTAGAAACAGCCAGCACCCTTGAAAATGGAGAAGATTCTTTTCTCAATACCACAGTCCCGCCGAGATTGTTCGGCGCATCTAAATAGCTTATTTCGGAAAACAAGAGAGATAGAGAGAGACTTTTTAACGTATATCACTGCAAAGTAAAATTTAAAAAGGTATGAAAAAATCACTAATTAACGAAAAGTCAATACAATGTTAAGGAAAACAAGCCAAGCCGAATTCTATACCTCTCATGAACCAAAAATATTTATTGCAAATTTCAAAATTCGATTTCGATGATTTTCAGTGTTAATCTTAACTTGAACTCACATCTGTAAAATACCGAATTTCAAACTATTAGATGCTTTTTAGAAGGATTTTCGGCGTAAAACCTCATATCTAAACAAATCGTCCACGTGGATGCTATTTGTTATTGTCTTCCGATTTTAGTGACTTTCAGTACCTCTTGTAGTTCATTATATAAGTCTAGATTACCTAATTTCACGCTCTTAGATGATTTTTTGTCTAGTTTATGACCGAAAATTTCAATACTGAAAAGTACGTATAAATGTACCAGTGCATCTGCCTGCCAAGTATGGTTGGAATATCTCAAAAACTAAGGAACTATTTTGCGTTCAAACTGACGGACAGACGGACGGACATGCATAGCTCTATCAACTCAGCTCGTCATTCTGTTGCGATCAGTATAAATTTGGTTGGGTCTATCTCTTCTCTTTCTGGTACTTACATACTTCAATCCAAAGTATATATACCACTTCCTGTACATGAAAGGTATAAAATCACAATATAATAATAAAAAATGTATCATCAAAAATTAATTAAAAAGCTCGTAAAATAAACGCTTTATGAGTTTGTTTACTATTTATAATTAAAAAAAAGCGGATAATGCAATAAAAAGCTTTAACCACAACACATTTATTTACATACAATATTATATATTCTAACCTGCTAATTAATTATTTTTTATTTTTTGCTTTTCATTGAAATTTTATTAGCATGAACTAATTTATATTTGCTGAATTGCTAATAATATGTCAAAATTGTGATAAAAACTAACAAAACATGCACAAAGTAAATTTCAAAACGATTTAGGCAACAACCACAGACCACTGCGATTTGCTTGTAGTACAAGTGGTAGGCCATTGGCAATTAAAAACAGTTATTGGCTTTTGAAAATTGCTATAATTTCAAATATAAACAATTAATAGTTCAAAGAATTTATTAAATTCTGAAAGTTTACAACGGCAACAACAGTGAAATAGGCAAATTAGAAAGTTTGTATTCGAAGCGGAAAATGAATTAATTGGTACATATAAAAAGTTAAACATTTCGATATGGATATTAACCCTGCAGCAAAACTTAGTAGATTGGAATAATAATTTAGTATATACTTAAACACAATCTTATTTACATAGCTTTATAAGGCCAGAATTATAATATCGACGATACAGAAAGTCATATTTTGAACCGTTCAAAATTAGAAACAGAATTATATTTGAATATGTTTGTCTTTGAAGATTGATGAAAATTTGCAACTGAAATTTTTTCAGTCCAAGGCAGAATATTTTCGTTTTCTTACTTTCAGATGTGCTATTTGACATTTTATTTAATTTAGCATTATTTGTTTTGATATAATTTAATTTTATTTTTACTTTTTTGTTGCATTTTTATTATATTTATAGGGTTTTCCAATAAGAATGATATGATTTCTTGAAAAAAAACACACTTATTGTTATGGAAATTCAAATTTTTTTTATTTAATGTGAAGTACAATCAATACAATTAAGTTCTGAATATAACATCATGCAAATAACCTCCACGACATCATTTTCAGGAACGAGTCCGATGAACTCAATTTTTGAGCACTTTTTCCACTAAATCAAGTCATATGTCATGAATAGCACGTTCAATATTGACTTTTAAGGCTTGAAGAGAGTCTGGTTTATTGCTAAAGGTCAATGACTTCAAATAAACTCACAAGAAGTAGTCTAATGGTGTTAAATCACAACTTCTTGGAGGCCATTCAATGTCACAATTTCTTGAAATAATCGAGTCTCCAAACCTTTCTCGCAATAATTCGGTTGTTGCACGTGTTTTGTGACATGAAGCCCTATCTTTTTGGAACCAGGTGTTGTTAAGATCAACTTCGTCCAATTGTGGCCATAAAAGGTTGGTTATCATCGATCTATACCGCTCTCCATTGACAGTAGAGGTGCTTCTTTTCGAAAGAAGTACGGACCGATGATTCCACCAGACCAAAAACCACACACATTGTAAACATTACTGAGTACAATAAAAAAAGACAAATCGTGACATATTAAGAATGACCAAAACGACACTTAGAAATCATATCATCCCTATTGGAAAACCTTTTATAACATAAATTTATTTTACTTTATTTTATGAATTTTAAATTACTTACTTTTATCGTATATAATTTAATTTAATCTAATATTATTTTACTAAAAGATCTGATCATCGGAATCTCCAGATTCTCCAGGGATGTTCGAATATACATACCTCGGAGTATGATCATCGGAATCTCCAGATTCTCCAGGGATGTTCGAATATACATACCTCGGAGTAAGGTGAACGCCACTATGCTGATGTAAAACATACTTACGCCCAATAATGTTAAATACATCTTTTAACCGTTATGGATGAAACAGCCCCATAAAACCAAAATCCAACTGTTGATATCAAAACCTTAAACATCATTATTTAATAATCAGTTTTTTTTTTTCAAAATTATCATTATCTGGTCTTATAAAGAAAAGAAGTTAAGTAAAGTGAATACAATTTTTATCGAATAATTCGGTCTCTGGTCCACTTTCCGGAAGACAAAGCAATGTTGAGATTAAACTTAGGCAAACCCCCTTACATAATAGGGGTATTCGCCTTGTCTAGGAAATGCATACTATGCAAATATTTCCTATGGAATTGTGCTAGAGATCGAGAGCACCCCCCTTGCAAAATTTTGACATATTCAAGTGAAACAATAACAACCACACAGGCACAGGGTTACTTTTCCTTCACAGGGTTGCATTTTTTTTCTTGCTAGCTGTGGGAAATAAATATACATAGGATTTGGTATAGGATATTTTTCCTATCGTACCATATGTTTTTGCATGTGTTTTGTTGTTGTCCTATTGCACGAATAGGAAAGATTTCCTATCCGTGCACCGTAGCATGCATTTCCTAGACAAAGAGAATACCCCTAATGAATTTCAAGCAAATTGAACCATAAATTTGATTTCTTGGTAGAGATCGGTTTTAGGTCTATTGCTCTAAAGAAAAAATATTCCTTATGTTAATTTAGGCCAATGGCTATCTACATATGTAACAAATTTCAAGTAAATCGAACCATAATTAAAAATGTTCATAACAAACCTCAGATCCCAGGCTCACTTCTCGGAATGTGATTTAGTGTTCGTGCTAAACCAATCGTAAAGCTACGTACGTACCAAAATTCATGAAATTCTAACCAAAAATACGATTAGGTCACTTTCCGGATTTTTTTTTTCAAATTCTTCTAGTTTAACCATAGGCCAATTCGAATGAGTACGAATCATCGAAATCGGTACAGGCATTATTGCGTATATAAGCATATTAGCTAACATCAGTTATATATATATATATATATAGATCACTTTCTTTTATTCAATTTTGTTTAATTTATTCATTAATACTTTTTTTCTTTTTTTTTAAATTTATTTTAGGAATTTTGCGCTCGAGTAACTTCAATTTGTATTAATATTTATATATAGCTGTAAAGTATTATATTGAATATTGTTCTACACTTGATTGTGAAATAAATTTCGCAAGCTTCAGCTTTACATTTTTGCTCATTGACTATTCTAATAAAGTACTTCATTGTTGTTGCTGTTTATTATGTTGCCATTACCGTTAACTATTAACATACTCAATTTTAATGCAAATTTCAACAATCAAGTGAAAATGTTAAAAGTCTTTACAATAACATTGATGCTACAACAAACGCAACATTCACGAATAACGGAATAATAATCACAATTAGATGCAGAAAGCAATTTACACATTTAGTGCACTTTAATTATGTTGATATTATTTTAAGCTGCTGCAGGAAATGCGCTCATAGCTCTCAGCCCATTTGCTGGCAGTCAGAGCGTGTGGTACAGTGTATCATAAAATTATATGTACATAGAGTACATAGATTTATGTAGTAAATTTGTATAAATATTTTGAACATTACAATTTTTCAGCTATACTTGTAAGTTAAAACGGTTGTTAAAGGTTTGGGTAGTCTGATTGAGATATTTAATTTAAAAAATTTGTTTTAATTTTGATGGAACTTTTGAAAACTACTGTAAATTACAAACTCTGTATATCATTTCACATGCTTGTTTACGCAAACTGAGGCATATATATATATATATATATATCTATATATCTACATATATATATATATATACATCTATATATATATATATACATATATACGACGAATGTATGTGCAATACGCGGTTGAACGCCCAAAAGCTTTTATTGACACGCCTGCTGATGCCGCCCCATTAACGTTTGGACTGTAAAATTCGGCGGGTTGTGGTAATGAGTGACAAACACAAGCACAAAAATGCAGTAAAACTCTTGTTTTGCAATGTCGCTAAAAGCGCATCAATTTAACTAATGTTTACATTGCCAAATTCCCTACACGAGCTGAAAATACAAAAATTTGCTTGTGTACACCGTCAATTTACATAACAAGCAGTTAGCGGAAAGAACGATAGGAAATCACATGTTTAAAGTAATGGGTTTATTAGCTAGAAAACATTAATATAAATTAGTTTTAAACCAAAAATGATTAATCCTTGTCTTAAGCCTACAGAGCACAACATCTCTTCGTACAATAACTCTCTCCATACATTACTAAGTCCAAGTGTTGTAAGAACTAAATGTTCAATATGGACATCATAATGGAGATCGTTCACAAAATTTTAAAAGAAAAATGGCGTAATTAAGACCAAAAGTGGGATTAATTAGTGACTTTTTTACAGAGATTAGATGAAATGGTCTAGTTACTATATTATTATTTTGAAGTATCGCCGAGTATCGGCTCTAATATGGATATAATAAAGCTGGTAAATAGTACAGCACCGAGAAAACTATTTAAATTATGTTCATATAATAGAAAACTGTTTTTATCTTCAACATTAGGCACTTCAATTACTTTCCCTATGTAATAGTTTGTTATAAGTTTTGAAGGGCATTCAATGTGCCACAGTTCAACTAGCACAGAGCTCATTAGAAAATCCCCTGAGCCATACCTCAATTTTCAAATGAAATTTATAACAAAAAGTGTACGAATTTAATTAAAAAAGTCGTCATGTGCTATGAGAAGAGCTAAACTTTTTCTTGCTTATTTTCCTCTAGCCATTCGTATAGTCGTATATATTTCCATCCATATACAACATTACGTAATTTTTCTACTCCATCATACATACGAGCACATTTTAGTAATTTACCACGAAATGGTTGGTGTTCATTAGCATCACTCATGGCTACTAAACAGGATTTAATTGATATCGGCGCTGTCAGTTCGACGCCAAAGGTCATTCCAAATACAAGGGACAGATTCCCAAGAGTTGCTCTAACATAGTCGTAGAGCTTAAATGAGAGCCTACAGCAGCAATTAATCAAATTATACAAACGGGCACTCTGTGATTGTGTAGAGTGTAGAGCGTGTAAGCATGTATAGATTTTTTCACTACTCAGGCAATTAATTTTTTGCATGGAAGTGAAAATAAAAGCATTAGATTCAAATATTTTTCAGCTTGCCTAAATTTTGTATGGTGTAATCCAAAAATAAATTTAATTTTAATTTTTTTGAGTCCATTTTCCTGCTCGCATTTATTTTGATTTCTTTAGAAAAATATTTTAATAGCCTCTGTACAGCAAAAAATGCCCGTCAACAAACACAGAAAAGTTTCGAAATCGAGAAGCTGCAATCACAACAGACAGCCGAATGGTTTTCTATTCGACTTGCACTCCTGTTTTGTGAGAGCACCCGTCAGCAACTCGATATAAGGGAACAATGGAACGGCATTTCAAGTTTAATACATAATGTCGCTACAGCAACAGTGTGAAGAGCTTAAGAAGCTGTTCGACAAGGATAAGTAATGCCCGAAAATTCTATGAAAATATACGGCGATGGCCGGAACATATTTGGTGTATGGAGTGAACACTTCTCCAGCCTGATGAATCCCCAATTGGTGATGATGGAAATACGTTCCATTAGCCGACTATGATGGAGTTTGAATAGTGTTTGCTCACTTGAAAAATAAAAAATGACAGAGTTCGATGGCTTACCGGTTAAACTATTTAAATATGGCTGCGAAAAACTGCAAGCATACACTTCTTCCTAGAATATGGTATGAAAACGACAATTGGAATCTAAGTGTGCTCGAATCCATCGAAAAGGGGACCCCACGGTCCGTGGGATGAACCCTATCAATATAGCCTACAAGATTTCACCTTGTCTTTTGTGAGAGGTTAATGTTAATGGACTGACTGGACTTATGTGTGTGGCTTTAGACCTGGCAAATCTACCATTGAACAGATATTTACCATGTGCCAAATACTGGAAAAAACCCCGTTGGAAAAGGATCGACACACCGAAGGATGGTTCAGAGCCGTTCCATGCCAAACGATATTTCAGACAAGATGACTCTTTAATGTATGATTTCTTCAACCTAATGTTAAAAAAATATTAAGAGCTTCAAAATTAAATAAAGATTGTATAATTTGTCCAGACTGAATAAGAGAGTGAGGCGAATGAACTTAGAAGTGAACGAGTAGAAGGCGAAATATATCCAGTCATCAAACAAACAGTCAGCGCATTACGTTTTAGCTTAAATGTCACTGTTGATAGTCTTAACTTTGAAATCATTAACAATTTCGTCTATCTTGAAAACAGCTTTTACACTAACAACAATGTCAGCCTTGAAATCCAACACAAAATCACTCTTGTCAACAGCTGCTTCTTATGACTGAGTAGACGATTGAGTAAGGAATTTATCGACAAACATTGACCAAACTCAAACTCCAAAGTCGTCCTACTTTATGTTGCAGAAGTGTGCGTGATATCAACATCCGGTAAGTCGGCACCAGGAGTTTTCGCGACAAAGGTTTCGCAGAAAATTTATGGTCCTTTGCGAGATGGAAACAGCGAGTATCGCAAATGGTGAAACGATGAGCTGTACGAGCTATAATACGACGCCATTGACATAGTTCAATGAATCAAAAGACAGCGGTTATGCTGGCTAGGACATGTGATCCGTATGAACGAAAAGACTCCAGCTCGGAAAATAATCGAAATAGTACCCACTGGTGGTAGTAGAGGAAGCAGAAGATATCAACTCCATTGGAAAGTTCACGTGGTGTATTCACCAAATGGCACCGGCTAAAATAAGAAACGGCTCGCGCGCTATTGAAGAAGAAGAAAAATATACCTTTACAATGCCTTATTTTTGAGTGTGGAAGATGATGAAGTCTTGTATCAATAAATTTTTCAAAATTTTTAAGATAAAGATTAAAAAGTAGAAAGCTTAGAGCGTATTTTTTGTTAGGTGGTCTTCACCAAGCGCATTTTAAAATAGGTTTACAGCTTATTCTCCTTTTACACGATTTTTTTTACATGAATTTGATTTAACAAAGGTTAAATAGAAAAAATGATCTGTTTTTACACGAATAGTTTCGCTTTAGGAGGATTTTTTATTAATAAATTTCAGATATTATTTTCTCTATCACTAACATATTTTAATATTTTTTAAATGTGTAAGCGCAAAATAAGTTAAGTGAAATTTAACAAGAATATCTTAATAGTTTTTGTTTTGTTGGTAAAAATATTTAAAAGACACGACCTCCAGAACCCAAATTTCAAAATAACTTTGCCTCTTTGGCCCTCTTTTACTTTCCAAATCGGATAGCTTCTGTCAGAATAAAAATTATAAAATATGTCATCTCAAAAATAGTGGTTTTTTAAAAAAACATTGTAAAATATTATTTTATGTGGTGTCCGTTGGGAATATAACTGCTTAAGATCGTTTTTTTTTTTTTTTTTTTTGTTAACAAGTTATTCTTGTACAGCACCTCTTTTTACATGAAGTTTTATAAACAAAACTTTTTTCGCAACGTATCTGTTGTGCAAAAAGAGAATTAGACATATTTAACTTTGTTGCAAAGAACGTTGCTATCAATTGAATTTCTGAAAATAATATTGCATTTTAAGGTGGACTGAATTTTATCAACATTATAAAGGCTTTACCAAAAGGGATGATATGATTTCTAAATGTCATATCTAATATCTCATGATCTGTCTTTTTTTATTGTATTTAGTAATGTTTACAACTTCATCCATGGACCACCATAAACGTCGTGAGTTTGCTGCTTTCGCCTTGGAACAACAAAGATAACAATTTTTTTTATGAAAATCATCTTCTCCGATGAGGCTCACTTTCATCTGAGTGGTGCGGTAAATGAACAAAAACTGTCGATTTTGGTGCGAAGAAAATCCACAAATTGTTCATGAACAACCTTTACATTCACCTAAATTGACAGTTTGGTGTGGTTTTTGGTCTGGTGGAAACATCGGTCCGTACTTCTTTCGAAATGAAGGTGGTAGCATCGTTACTGTCCATGGAGAGCGGTATAGATTGATGATAACCAACTTTTGATAGCCACAATTGGACGAAGTTGATCTTAACCACATCTGGTTCCAATAAGACGGGGCTACGTGTCACGCAGAACGTGCATCAACCGAATTATTGCGAGAAAGATTTGAAGATTCGATTACTTCAAGAAATTTTGACATTGACTGGCCTCCAAGAAGTTGTGATTTAACACCATTAGACCACTTCTTGTAGGGTTATTTGAAGTCATTGATCTTTAGCAATAAACCAGACTCTCTTCAGACCTTAAAAGTCAATATTGATTTAATGGAAAAAGTGCTCAAAAATTGGGTTCATCGAATTCGTTCCTGCAAAAGAAGTCGTGGAGGCCATTTTGATGATGTTATATTCAGAACTTAATTGTATAGATTGCACTTCACATTAAATAAAAAAACATTTGAATTTCCTTAACAATTAGTGTGTTTTTTTTTTAAAGAACTTACAAAAAACCTTATTGGAAAAGCCTATACAAGGCATGCAGGGTGTTTGCATAACAACAAAGTACAAAAATATTTATTTTTGTACAAAATACTTTTGTATATATGTCATAAATACGTGAACATCTCAATAAGAAATAAAATTTATTTAACAGAATAAATTTCAATACAAAAACAAAATTCATAAACGGTGGGTAAGACAAAAACTCAAAAGAAAATAGTATTTGGTATCACCGTAAATAAAAGTACCCATGGATGTGTACAATAACTTTTGTTAGCAACAAATAATCTTCAATTGTCAATAACGAACGGAGATAAACAGATAAATGCACGATGAAGCGTGAAATGTTACTTGCACAATAAACAACGAACAGTAAAAAAAAATTGCAAAAAAGAAAGCAATGAAAAATTATTTAGAATAGTCGCTACAACAGATTCACACGCAACGATGGACTGATAATTCTCTTCACTCTTGAACGACTAAAGGCAAAGGTCGAGGGATGCTCGCATACACTCGCATACAATTCCTCCGTAACAAAGCTGATAAGACCAAATAGTTAAACAGTGCAAAACAATGATGATAAAAGCGAAAAACGTGAATAGCAATGAGTGCAACAAAAACAATTACATCGGTTGTTGGCCATGCAGTGAGGTGCAAAGGTAAGCAATTGCGATTTTGCGATTGTAAATGGAAATGTAAATACTTTGACTTTCCGACAATGGCAAACTTCGCTGTAACCACTATAGCAAGGGGGGATGAAGAGTAAAATAAAACGTAGAATTGTTATAGCCACAAAGCGCAATGATTTGCGAAAGCCATAAGTTGCCATGAAAAATACAGACTGTAGGTAAAGAGTGCTAAGGGCGAGCGGCAATTACAGTTGGCGCACATTGGCACAGTTCTGAGATATTCACTGTTACATGAAGCAGTATATTTTAGTCATAAAAAGATAAAGTGAAAACATTACCTTACTTGATAGTAGAAAAACTTAGGTGAAATTTTTGCGAAAGTACGCAGTGAGCCACTATGTTCCAAAAATTGATCAACTAAAGTAAAACTAGAACATTTGTACCTCTATCAAAAAAATGCTCCGTTAAGCCCTGCTCATGTGTTCACTATAAATTTAAATATTCTCATATTTAGGTACTCTCTAGAGTGAACGGAGAAGAGATTGGGCTGTAGGGGAGGACACCATTTCAATCTACACCCAAGCATACAAAACGTGCTGCGGACGAGAGTATTCTCTGAAGATTTCAAAAACTTTTTTTCCTTTCGTCTTTCGAATTCTGCAAGTATCTTCCAAACTACTTATTAAAAAGGCCTAATGAGCAACAGCGGTAGGATAAATAATGCAGCTATGTACTCGGCAGCCAGGCAGCACTTAGGACCTCATCGTCACCAACGATAAATTCAAGCGTCGTCAAAATTTTTAGATAGGCGCAAAGCTAGCTATCAGGTCAGATTGTCGGGTGCATCTCTTGATAAATCTGAAGCAGAATTAATACTATGTTTATCAGGATGGAATTTCACCTACGATTTGAACAAATAGCACAGAGCAGAAGGAAATCTATAACCAACTGTAAGATTTCGGAGCAGATTTGGTTCAGGTATGGCAGGACAAAAATATAGGACCTATTAAACAGCTCTAGGAAAAGTATATTTAGATTTACAGTCAAAATAACAGGGCACTGACCCTTCGTAGAGCATACAGCAAATATGGGTCTGTCATATAACAGCTATTGTCGCTGCTGCAAACAAGAAAGGATTTGCAAAACATTACCCGTTTTCTCTATGAGTCCCAGCTCTTGCACAAATTCGTTATAGAGCACTGGGAATCCATCACGTACCATACCTTGAATGACTGTCCACATAAAGGGATAAATCATAAATCAGCGCCGGTCTGCACTCTTACCTACCTCATATTTGCAAAGGTGATGTGTATTTTGTCTTGAGATCTATATCACTTAACCCACTATGTGTCACACAGTAAGCAAGTAACAAAGTCGCGAATAAATTGCCACAAGCAACAGCTTTGTGTTGGTAGCTAAAGTTCAATGCGCCAGCAATATGAAGTGAGGTGGGGTGAAAAATAAAAAGTCAAGGTACTTACAAGGACCTCTCAGGTAGAAGAATATGCAGCATATTGCTATGTACCTACGTAGATGAGAGGGTATGTGTGTTTGCTTGTGTGTCTACATATTAAATACAAATATTTGATTTCTCTTGAAGGCTTTTAGGAGCAAATTGATGAGAATGGCAGACATGACAGGGCGGGGGTATGAGGGGTATAATAGTCAATGGAGCAAAAAACTGTCTATTTACTATATATTTTAATGAAATATGTCATTTGATTTTATTACATAACAGTAGTGTAATATGTATGAGAAAACAGCTTCTCGCCTTTCATTCTTTGATCTTTACACACACAACTTTTATGATGCTTTTCTTGTTATAAAATTAACATTCCATTTTCACAAACACACATTATCGCACACACATAATTGAAACTTGCAGTTACAGTTGCGACTCGTTTGTGTGATTACACATAAGGTGTACCATTATCGATACCATTTACAGCAGTTGGAAATTTCAAAGGAATTCATTTGCCAAGCAAATTTCAACTTAGACGCTCATTATCACCACCCATTCACATATGCAGATATGCATAATATATATAAATGTTAATACATTCCCACATTTAAATATCTTACGAAGCATATGTGCGAGCTATACTTTGGTACGAAATTTTCGTCAGTTACTCATTTGACACGTTTAACCAGTTACGTAGATAGTATTTAGGAAATTTTATTGCAAGGACACACGATCCATCTTATGAAGAAGATATATTGATTCTATTCTACTTTTAATAAATTGCAGATAAAATAACTTTGTTAAAAAAACAATTGCTTGTTAAAAAGACTGCATTGGAAATGATTGAAATATTTTTCATTCAAAAAAGCAAGCAAATATGAAAATATTTAACACAGTTGAGAAAACCTTTTGTAACAGTTTTAATGGTCATTCAAAGAACTTGCTTTAAAACAAAAACAAAAAAAGCCAAGCCCCATCAAATAATTTCACAAAAACTTTAAAAGTTTTTTTTTTTAATTTAATATTATAAAAATGATTATTAATTTTAAAAATATATATATATATATATTTCAAGTACTTCATATTAAATTCAAATATTACTTTTAATTTGAAAATGAAGGAACTTGTTTGTTGATATTAACAGGTAATTGATAAAGAAATTAGAGTGTTGCGCGATCTTTCACAACCTAGTTGTCATAAGAGTTTCATTTTGCCGTGATGGATATTGATGATTACCGTTAAATAATAAAAATTCCAAAAAGGAAGTAAAAAGTGTGGGCCATGTGTAAAAGTTCCTGCCAGAAAGACGAGCTTTTGGCTGCTATTCAACTGGGAGCGTGCAGAATGATTATTCACAAATGGCTCCAGCGGCTCACGGTTTTTGGTATTCGAACAAGTATTCGCTGGGTAGCTAACAAATACAAAACCTGTTGCAATGAAAAATAGAGTTATTAAACCTCGATTAAGAGACCACACTTTTAAAGACAACCCCTGCAAACGTTTTAAGAATCACGATTTGAGGGCATGCATCTCAACCGGGAAGGTGAAAGTGCCCAGCTGGACTGGCATCACCACCGTCCAGGCATTGCAATGAATGTGACAAGGATGAATGATGGATCCTTGTGAAATCTACTGCAGCGGCTACTTAAAGAAGCGCAAATTTGGTGTGGGATTTTTGGTGGGATAGTAAAGGCGTCGCCGAATCTTGGCCCCCAATCTGCATAAAGTGAAGATCTGCAATATATCGCTGATTTGCGCACCGTTGGAAGAGAAGGACGATGTAGCCAAAGATACCTTCTTTGAGCACCTGGGAAGCGCTGGCCTCGCCAAAACCGTTCTTGGCATTTTTAAGTCCTAGCTATATTCGAGGAGGCATCTTTGACACTACACTCAGAAAATTCAGCCTTCGTGATAAAACATCCCCAAACAGGCTGAAACAGGTAAATTTATCAAGCTACATATCTGCCAAAAGGAGTTGAGAAGCTGGCCGACATGGGTAGTGCTCGAAAATTCCATACAAAAATTACAGAAGGTTTCACGGCCGGAACATATTCATATACTTATAGAAACCAAACGGGCAGCCTGGTGACCGATTTCCAGGGAGTACTGAATTTATGAAGAGAATGCATACTCCAACCCGATAAATTACTGTGAAAATGCAACACCCGATGATGGTGAACCTGGTCCCCAATCGATGGTTGTGGCAAAGTTGCAAAATCGTTACACTACCCGACTGAGACGAATTTTGTGATTGTGATTACCCACTTAAAGAAGAACAAAGCGGCGCGAGCTGCTGCCTTCCAGGCTGAGCTGTTCAAATGCGGCAGTTTATTTCTCCCAGGTTTTTATTTACAATTTGTCTTAGAACAATAAATAAGTAAAATTGATAATTAAATAACAGAAATAGCTGTTTTCCAGTGAACCCTACTACTACATATAACATCGTTTCTGTTTGTTTATTCCATCTTTCGGGGAGATCAAAGATATATATCCTTTTCTGTCTATCGATAAATACGAACTTTATTTTCTAAGGTGGTCGGGGATTTGCGGCGTAGTAGCCAAAATATTTTTTGATTGTTTAATTTGAGTTGCTGACAATTTTAAGATACTTCACACAGTTACTTTGCGGAATGGCTGAACCGTTAAAGAAAACTTCTAGGCATTCACGCATTCTTAGTGTGAATGTTATTGGCGTCGGCTTTGGGACTTCAATAACCTTGAGCTTTAACTGTAGGAGTTGTGAAGCTTCCTGTTTGGATGAGCTCGTGAATAAAATGGCTGTGTCATCAGCATATGTTGCAAATGTGCAATTGCTTGTTACGCTTACTTGTGGAACGCCTGAGTTTATATGAAACATTGAGTCATTCCTCTGTTGCACATAAAAGCTTCTCTGAGTTAGATAAGACTTCAGTAGAAGATAGTAAGGTGCTGGTAGCCGCTTTTTATCTTATTTAATATGCCATTATGTCAGACTCGATCGAATGCCTGCCGAACATCTAGAAAATCGGCAGTACAGTATTTTTTTTCTTTCAAGGCGGAAACAATGTCATTAATAGCCCTGTGACATTGCTCAGAGATACCGTGGCCTCTTCAGAATTCAAACTGATGTTCGGGTATGATAGTAAGTTCTAAGGCTTAAATATAGAGTGCAGATGTTGTACAAAGGCCCCAGCTCGTTTTTCATCAGATCTACACCACTCGCCATTGCTTTTACTATTGTGTTTCTTTTTGAAGATATTTAGTTGCTCTCTATAGGTTGTATTCGTGGTTGCAGGAATAACGGTCTAAATTTCTGAGGTAAGTGGCTAGAGATTGAGTTTTTAAATATAACAGTAGTTGCTTAAGATCAGATACAGCCTTATTATAAAGTCTTTTATCTGATGAATAGCGCATCTCTTGCCATCGTTTTCGTAATTTTCTTTTATTTTGTATAAGTTATCGGATTCCAGCAGAGAGATATAGCTGGTCTGATTGTGCGTGTCTGGTTGAGTGATTCGTGCATGCTCGACGATTGGCGTCTAGGTGTGCTCTACCCAATTCCATTAAAAGGGGAGCCTAAAGTTTGTTTTCCCTTGGTGTCTTAAGTCCACTATAAGCAGTGTCTACGCCAATAAAAAAGAAGAATTTCTATTTCCCCATTATGCAAACATAAAATGTATATTAAAATAAGAAGGAAGTGCTGTGTTCGGGCATGCCGACATCTTTATATACATTTCATGAGCACATCAAATTTATTATAAAATATAAAATTCGATTTCGCTGATTTTCGGTGTCAATTTACATATGTATAATACGAAATTTCACGATCTTAAATGCTTTTTCGACGATTTCTTACCCACATCCGTTATATGGGAGCTATATGATATAGTCGGCTGATCTGTCTGGTTATGACAACTGATCAATACAATACAAAAACACACCCGCATACTAGGATTCGTTCAAATATCTATAAAACTTGGAGACTAATTTGCTTTCGAGTATACGGACAGACACACAGACGACATAGCTATGATGGGTATATGCTCCTCTTCTGGTACGTACATACTTCACGCCATTTCATCATCAAAACACCAATTATATATAATAATGACAAATCAGATTAATTTTTTAAACCATTTTAACTAGTTATTTCATTCATTCTTCCTTTTTTTCAGTCCTGTGTGTCTTTGTGATGTAAGCTACCCTGTCTACCTTAACAATTCACTATTCGCATGATCATTCAATGTAATTTAAAACTAATTTTCTTGTATACCAAACATAATAAGGCACTTGACGGGCTGAATCAACGATTCAGTTTTTTTTTTTTTTTACTTTGCTTGAATTGCGTTGAATAAAAAGTAAAAGTCATTATAATTTCTTTCCTTTCGACAAAGGAAAACAAGCTTCATGGTGCCTACTTTGAGCGTTAGAATTTAAAAGAAATCAACAAATGTTGGTCTCCTTTTTTGCAATTTGATTTCGGGCAAAAACTGCACTCATTTTCAAGCCAATCAAGCTGAAATAAAAGAAATTATAATAATAAGTAAAATACCAAATTTTTCTTTATCAAAAAAATTAAAAACGCAGACGCAAGTTTCTTATTTGTATTTTATTTAATTTGTGTGGGTGTGTGTGTGTGTGTGTGTGTGGCGGAGTATTCATGCTAATTCGCATAAATTTAAATTACGCCACCAAATTGGAGGCGTTGAAAGTGATTTTCACTTTTGAATTAATAATAAAATTTGCATAAATCATACAAATTGCTTGGCGTGCCGCTGCTTATTGGGACAAACATACTTACGCATAAAACATTCCAGTAAACTTTCAGGTAGAGCCTATATATATATAACTGTATAATTTTAAACTTTTATTAACGCCTTCATTTATAATTAGTGATAGTCATGGTCCATAAATGGGGCGAGTGATTCTAAAAAAAAGTTGTGCAAACTTTGAAGTGCTAAGTTTAGCTACTTCGTAGTATAATGAATGAAGTGTAACAGATTGTTTTAAGTGATTCAAAGAATGAAAGATTAAAGTGTGTCTGAAGGTTTTTTTTTTTAAATCTAAATGCACTCTTTAGCTCAGTTCTTTCAAAACATCCACTAGTCATAATCAACTCTTCTCTTTTCACCTTAGTGACCTGAGTGTAAATTCGATTGTTGAAATCTCGTATACATCGAACATCTTAGGTACTAACTCTGTCGTCATGAAAATCTAAGCTCTGTCTTTGTACAGTAAAGGCCAAAATCTACCTTTTTAACCCAGAGATAACATTATCACACCCATCAAAACGTTCAGATATCTTTGCGTAATTTTTGACAAAAAATCTCCAGCGGAAGGAGTGTATTGAAAGCAGTGCCAGCAAAGCGGGGGCATATCTGTGGAAGGTCTTAAGTGCCGAAATACGACTATGATCCCAAATAGTATATTGGCTTTACACAAATGTCGAAAGACCTTTACACATATACGGTATTAGTATGGTGGGCGACATTAAAGAAGAAGCATCGTATTAAACATCTGACACAGGTGCAACGTACATGTCTACTTAGTATAGTAGGCGCGATGAGTACTACCCAAACAAAAACCCTGAAAGTTACCCTCAGCATCAGTTTAATAAACATACTACGGACATATGTAGCAGCACTAACAGCTAGTCGCTTGAAGACTTTAGACATCTGTCTGCCAGGTGGGTGCCATATATTCATTCAGAAGTGGGAAAGCTTAGACTGAAGGCAAGGATATCAGGAAGATCAATAGTAAAGGACGATTTATATATATATATATCCATCCATCAATAGTCAAGCACAGGTTATCTTATGACCTACCCCATATCTCTCGAAGAAAGTAGCTCCAAATTCAAGGACTATAACTTCCAAGCAGAGATTGTGAGCATTACTGACGGTGCCAAAAGCAACAGTTTTTAGCAGCTGATAAATACACTTGGGTCCCGGGTCACACGGTTGTAGAAGGTAATAAAAAGACAGATGAACTGTCTCATGCTGCCTGTTTCAGGCCTGATTTTATGTAAATTTGTGGACCTTAGAGGAACACTGAAGGTCCTGAAACATTTCTGTCATAAAAGGCAGACCAAACTGTTACTGGCATTAAACAAAAGAGAACTTATTATATTTATAAGTTTATTGACAGAACATCTACCCCTGAGATATCATCCTCAAAAACTAGGTGATGTTGAATCAACTGAGGGCAGAGCATGCACAGGAGAGAGCGCAACCCTGGAACACTACCTTTGCGAGAGCCCAGCCTTCCGTCGAATCAGGCCTAATATCTTTCGCAATACTCCAAGCTCTGGCCTAACGGAAATTGGGAAGAATAAATGGATGAAAATAAGAAAAAAAATTTAACTGTGTGATTACAAGTTATCATTTGTTAAAATGGGGAGCATAATGAACTTATGCAGTGCTATCAGGTACTCAACGTGCTAGGGAGCAATAGCTAACAGCTTACAGCAGACAGAGTATTACATCTTACAACGCCTCATATAGTGTGTAGGACCCAACAATGTCAGCGTATGGTTGTTGTTATTGATTATGTTGTGACACCTGTCGTTACCTGGTAGGCACCATTTTAACGCCAATTGCTATTAAACCTTGAGCTATTGCAACTCATCCCTAGCTTTTTATATGTTAAATAATCTCAAAAAATATCTCTTAAACTCCTCGCTTCAACAGCGACACATTAAGTCTGTTGTATATTCAACATACTTCATTTGGTCTGATCTAAGCTCTCCTCAATCAATTATATCTTCTCTAAGGCAGAAAGCGGCAATATTTGGTTTCAAGTATAATTAATATTAACATTATAGGGTACTTTTAACTTTGTTATTATTTTCGAAGGAACATCACATTCCGTTTATTGAACAGGAAACTTTTATCAGAAAAGAAAACACCATTTATGCAATGAAAACAACAAGTTTTTGCTCAGAATTGGCATTGATTCCAAAGGCACCTTTGCTTTATGCAATATGAAAGACAAGCCAACTTAGTGACTTAAGAAACTCAAAACTTCTGTAATTTCTCTTCAGCACCGACAAGGTGGCATGATTTTTTATCTCAAAAAAAACGAGCTGTATGATATATTTCATAACTGTAGGAGGCGCAGTGGCTAAACTCATTTATATCAGATGCCTGTGGTTGTCTTAGCCATTTTTTAGTGTTGTCTTTTTTAATTTTATTATAATTTCTCTTTCCAAAATCGTTGCAAAATAATTTATTGTTCTCAATTAATAAGAATGTGAAAGTCAGCATTTAAATAAGGCATTGGAAAATAGCTTAAGGCATGAAAACTCGGCTAAACACACCGACTGGCATAGCTACACAGATTTCAAATACACATACAACGATAAAATTTACAAAGAAGCATATAAATAAATCCTTAAAATTATTTTCAACTTTTTTACCGCCCACCGAGGCTAAAAGTAGGCTACTTACAGCATATACATTTACGAGGCACTAAGCCGCTATTAATGTTGCTTTTTCACAGGTTTCGCAACACAACGGTTCGCTTTTGTTTTACGCGGCTCTCATTCGCTAAGCCACTTAACTGTAATTTCTGTTTTTTTTTTACATTTGCCGCCGCAAAGACTCCTTCTCTTGGTAATGCTCGTTGATGTTGTTAATGTCGATGTGCCGTCAACGGTCGACTGTTGACTGTTTATTGAGGCGAGTCCATTAGACTAGCCGGCCGTCGACGCATATCTTATGCCAAATGCCTAACGGTTGGCAATCATTCGGTATGAAAAATCACCGCGTCAAGAAGATTTTTAATGCAGTCAAAGTTATAAATGTACAACATTAAAATATGGCAGTACCTAAGTTGAGTATTGCTCGTAATAACACAAACAAAAATATTTACAACATAATTTTAATGCGCGTAGAGTAGAGAAAAAGTATTGAGGGGTCAAATGGAAATTAGGAGATTTTGTGCGTTGATTTGTTTGGGTAGTTTTGTAGCTTTATTGTGTATGTTTTGTAGCTCAAAGGCAAAATATGTTTGTTTTTTTTTGGAAATTTGTATGTGCGTAAGTTATTTGGCTGCTCGAACTCAACTATTTGAGCATAAAACGTGAAAATGGTGTTAAAAGTTTTCACTTGTTAGCACAAAGGTAATGTTGTTGAGCCAATTTTTGCTTTAAAGTAGACTCATACATCCATCTTTATTCTGATGAAGGCATTGAATTTTAGAGGGAAGCGGATGAAAAAGTTGTTGTATAATTTTATTCTTATGTTTTGTTTTAATTGTACGTTTATTGCTCAACTGAAGCTTCTTTGTGGCATCTTTCTGGCATCTTTCTGGAAATCCCATCCCAAAAGAACTGTGCGAGCTTGTCGACCAAGAATAAATCATGTCAATTTTGGATTTGAACCGTATGTCAGTGAAGGCTTTCGACATCGACCGGAACAAATGGTAATAAGACGGGGCAAGGTGTGGAGTGTAGCTGTCCGTGTTTTGGTTAATTTAACCAAATAGTACAAGAGTACTAACGGTCCTAGGTCACGCCATTAGGTGATAGTTTCGTATCGCCTTAGGAACGATATTAAACGGTAACGCTTTACCATTTTGTGAACGGAAAAATATTTGGTATACGAAGAATATGGAAAGGACAGATATAGAAGATAAGGGGAAGGTCGACTCTGTCTCGAAGCAAAAAGAGACTCTTTCTCTGATCTAAAAGGCTCATTGAGGACAGATCGGGCAATAGGAATAAAGAACAAGAGAATTGCCGATTCCACCTCGGAAATATAAGGCTCATCGAGAAGGGAGTAGGCGATAGGAATAAGGATAGGAGAGGTAAGCCCGACTCCGCCCCTGAGCTGCAAGTCTCATTGAAAACCGAGAGGGCGACAGGAATAAGGGGAAGAATGGAATCTTAATACCTACTGCCTATGTCACTACTATAATCTCTATGGCTAACACTACTTACCTACGAGCTGGTTGTTCCTTGGTTGGCTACCGTCTGCGAATGAGCTCGGTTTAGAAAAGTTCTGTTTATATAGCGGCTGGTTCAAGTTGTTAGTAGTGTGTGACTGAATTTTGCTACTAATACTACTTTAGTAGTGGAGTTTGAAATATAATTATTGCCATCGGCCAACCGGACGTGTGAGATGCAACGAACGAGTTGTGGTGTGAGTTAGTTATCAGAACGTCTGTATGCATGACGATTTGTTAGGATGAACATGTTGGTATGCCAGTGTGATTGTACTGGGAGCGAAGTGTATGTATGTACGGTAGTTTGTCGTGCAGAAAATGTTGGTATGTTGATGTGATTATTTTATGATATGTTGGCATGAAATGTATGTATTTATGTCGGTTTGTTGTCGATTATGGGTATGTTGATATGACTATGCTGTAAGCGAAGCGTCTGTATGTACGGTGGTTTGTTAGCTACAATGAAAACTATTGTAAATCGAATGAATTTCGGTCATAAAATTGATTTCTTCGCAGAAGTTTGCTACACCAAGAAGCATCCATTATTAAAAAAAAATCCATTAAGGCCCACAAACGAGATCTGATGTAAACTACTAATTCTAACATTAATAATAAAGGGTGATCCATTTCCCGAATCCCTAATTTTTTAAGAAAAAAACACAGAAAATTCAAATTTAATGGGGAATGTTTATTACCATACGAAAGAATATTCTTTGACACTTATTTTATGAAGATTATCTCTTTCAACTGTTGGCCGTGGCTACTTCTTAGATGGCCCATACGTTGAGTCCAATTTTCGATCGAGCATTTCGACTGGTAACTGGCGAATGACACGAGCGATGTTTTGCTCCAAGGCCTGAATCGAAGCGGAATTGTCCACATAAACTTTAGACTTTACATAACCCCACACAGAAAAAAGTCTAACGGTGTGATATCACACGATCTGGGTGGCCCATCGACCGGCCCAAACCTTGTTCTCTCAATAAACCCATTAATTGATGCGATAACGATCGCCGTTGACGGTTACGTTCTCACCGGCATCATTTTTGAAGAAATATGGGCCGATGCTTCCACCGGGCCTCAAACCACACCAAACCGTTGTTTTTCTGGATGAAATGGCAGCTCTTGAACCTCCACAGGTTTCTCTTCGTCCCAAGTGCGGCAATTTTGCTTTTTTGCATACCCATTGAGCCAGAAATGGGCCTCATCGCTGAATAAAATTTGGCTCGAAAATGTCACATCTTCTAGGGTCTTTTCAAGAGCCCATAGAGCGACGCGATGTCGCTTGAGAAGGTCGAGCGGCTTTAGTTCTTACACAAGCTGCATTTTGTACGCTTTCAATTTAAGATCTCGATGTAAAATGCGCCAAGTCGTTCCATACATCAATCCGAGTTGCTGCGAACGGCGCCGAATCGACTCTCCACGGTCTTCGTGTACACTCTCAGTTACGGTCGCTATATTTTCTTCACTGCGTGCTGGTGCAATATATCCAATAATGAATGCTGGGTCTCAAGATGGATAATGGTCTTGCGAATAGTACGTTCAGTAGGCCGATTATGTTGACCATAAGATAAGTGAAACGCGCGAAACACATTCTTTACAGAACGTAAAATTTCGTAATAAATTGGACTGATTTGTAAACATTGTTCAGACGTAAGTCTTTCCATGATCAAATGCCAAACAATACTGAACAAAATAACATGACAACTTGGCACGACTCACTCGTCATCTGTTAAAAAAAGGCCGTTAAAAAAGTACCTCTACTTGGATCAAATATTAAATAAGGTTTTAGAATTTCTTAAATATAATTGTAATAAGTATATTTAGCTAGAGTTAAAACTCTTTTAGAATGTATAAAGAAATTAAGAGCGGAAAATATAATCTGTATATGAAAACCGTTTGCATAAACTAAAAAACGGGCGTTAAATTTTCAAACCAATAGTGTGCTTAAGAACAAAATATATTATTACGTTTACTAGTAGTACTTATTCTTTAAAACATGCATTAAGAGCAAATTTTGGTAGCCTTGCAGTTAGTTAATTATTTGCATTATATGAAATGTTCAGCAATCATTGTTATATGCCCACTCAATCGATAAGTAGCGCGAGTAACAAAACGAATCACTTTACAGATTTTTCCTGCACTATGTAAGCAATTTTTACATCAACACCCAATTAATGTCCATCAGCATTAGCCTTCAAGCATCGATGCGATATATTTTCTTCATTATGCTTATCAGATTTAAATTCGAACTTTGTTTCGTTATACACATAAACAAGTATACTTATATATATGAAAACATCTGGCTATTTTCGTTTCCAAAGTCTTTATCGCTATGTTATTATTGCTGCTCTAGTTGCTTTGTTGTTGTTTTGCTTTGTTTTTAGTTGGTTTTATTGTTCTGAATTTTCGCTTGTCCATTGTGCTTTCCACCATCATTGTACTCATCTTTGCTTCTTCTTATTTTCCACTTTCACTTCTTATTTTCCACTTCTCTTTTGTAGCATAAAATTTAAAAATTAGCTATTTCCTAGAATTCATAATACACACATACACACACAAACTAAGCATCATTCAGCGAAGAATCAGTGGAATAACAGCTGACAGACGAAAAGGATTTTATCATCGCTCATCGCTCCACTTAATTAAACTGAAGTGTCGGACACCGCGTATACGTAACTTTATTTTTATAAAGAGTGTTTTTTATAGAGGCATAGAACTTTAAGTTGGCATTACTTTTCAAGATGGCGACCGATTTAACAGCTGTCAAGTGATTCTCAGTTTGGTTTGGCAATTCATCATGAATAGACTCACGCCTGAACAACGCTTGCAAATAGAGCAATTTTATTTCGAAAATAATGGTTCTATGCGGAAAACGTATCGCGCACCACGTCCATTTTAGCGATGTTTAGCGATGAAGTGCACTTCTGGTTGAATGGCTACGTCAACAAGCAAAACTGCCGCATTTGGAGTGAAGGTAATCCTCAAGTGTATGTTGAAACACCGTTACATCCAGAAAAACTGACTGTTTGGTGCACTTTATGGGCTGGTGGAATCATTGGTCCGTACTTTTTCAAAAACGATGGTGGCCAGAACGTTACAGTCAATGGTGATCGGTGTAGAGCCATGATTACTAACTTTTTCATTCCTGAATTTAATAACCATGATGTCCAGGAGATGTGGTTTCAACAAGACGACGCAACATGTCACACATCTCGTGCCACAATAGATTTATTGAAAGACACGTTTGGTGACCACCTAATTTCATGTTTTGGACCTGTGAATTGGCCTCCAAGATCTTGTGATTTAACACCGCTAGACTACTTTCTGTGGGGCTATGTAAAGTCATTGGTCTATGCGCATAAGCCACAAACGCTTGACCATTTGGAAGACAACATTCGCCGTGTTATTGCCGATATACGGCCACAAATGTTGGAAAAAGTCATCGAAAATTGGACGTCCAGATTGGACTACATCCGCGCCAGCCGTGGCGGTCATATGCCAGAAATCATATTTAAAATATAATGCCACAAGATTATCTTTCGGATAAATAAAATTCATGTCAATCGAATAATCCATCGTTGTTTTATTGCAACTTAAAGCTCTATACCTCTATAAAAAACACCCTTTATTTTTCCACTAAGATGAGTTGAATTGAATAAATGCCTGGTGAAAGAATGAGTACCATTAATTGAAAAAAAAACAACGAAGTAATTATATTGTTATGGTTTTTAAGTTAACGCTTGCTCTGAACTGTTTTAATTGCTATAATTAGTAAATGAAATGGTGATGGATATATTAGAGGTTATATGGTGGTATAGGGTTTTCCAATAAGAGATTAAGTAAATGGAAATGTGTTTTATTTAATGTGAAGTACAATCGATACAATTAACTTCTGAATATAACATCATTCAAATGGCCTCCACGCTTTCTTTTGCAGGAACGAATTCAATGAACCCAATTTTTCCCACTAAATCAAGTCGTATGTCATGAATAGCAAGTTCAATATTGACTTTTAAAGCTTGAAGAGAGTCTGGTTTATTGCTAAAGACCAATGAATTCAAATAACTCCACGAGAAGTAATCTAATGGTGTTAAATCACAACTTCTTGGAGGCCGTTTAATAACAAAATTTCTTGCAATAATCGAATCTCCAAACCTTTCTCTTAGAAATCATACGACACTTAGAAATCATACCATCCCTATTGGAAACCCCTTTACTTTGTATCCCTACCTGTTATTAAGTTAGATCGGTGATGGTATAGCGGCAGTGAGGTGTCATACGTGTGTTTATGCTAGCTTAACCTGATCTAAGCTCTTCGTGTGCGGTGGATTCTTGTATGAAACAGAACAGAACAGAACTACGGAACAATAATTTATTTATACTTGAAACACAAACAAAAAATGTAGAAAAAACAACAACACGCACATGCGACTAAAATGGAAAATACGGAAAAATTTAACAAACCGACGAATATTACGAATATTGTTTCCAACAAAGTGTTGGACTGTAGCAAAATGTAAGCGACAACGAAACACACAATCGAAAGAGCATATATATATGGAGAAGTAGATGTTATTGTCTCCTTCCCAACCTTATGTGAGAGAATATTTTATCTTCCATCCTTCCAAACATATGCCATTGTCGAAATGATTCGCGTATGTGAAGTTAGCAGTTTCGAAATTATAATCGCACGTTAAAACCCAAAAATGAAAGCAAACAAAGAGAAAATTTTTAAGTAAACAAGTACAGAAAAATTTCAAAAAAGCAATATAAGAAGCAGGCAAGAATAAAATGGATATATCGTGGCTTTTCGATATACCTTTTTTTCGTTATATAAAATTGTATGTTTGTAAGGAGAATTACGTACCTTAACGCTGGTCGATCCCTGGTTTGTAACATGATTATTCATTGAAGTAGGAAGAGAATGGGTGAATATTTTTATTGTAATTTCCTTAAAATTTCTATTAGATTCTATTCTCCCCCCTTTTACAATACAAATGACTTTAGTATGGAACACAAACTCTAAATTAAGCTTTTAAAGGAATTTCTATATTTTGAAAACTATGAAAGATTATTAATTAAAAAAAAATAACTTTTAAACTTTATAGATATTTTCTATTTAAATGATATTTGTTCAAATTGGTTTTAGTGGTAAAATCGGTCGTATCAGGTTTACTATTTGACTGGAGTGACTTTTTCTAAGGAAAAGAAATCCACGAATATCACCATGCCAGAATTCTGATGAAATTTTAATGTTTGTCACATGTGTACATACCAGAAATCAAAAATTAAGATGCTCTTCAAATGAGATTCACTGGCTAAACCAACAATATAATGGCCAGTGGTGCGGATGTCGCTGTTGGGACAAGCATCATTGGTAGAATTTTATATCACTACGAATCGGGTATAGTTCAAAAGTTCACTTTTCTGTTAACTTTTATTTACAGGACTTTTTTTTTTTTTTTTCTTGTTCAAAAACCGATTTACTGAGCGAAATTTATACAGCTTTTAGATAACTCAAAAAATTATGCTACTACCGCAACTCCTTAAATACTTCGGGATTAGAGAACAAAAACAAATAGTAATCATCGAAAATCGCTTATTGTTTTTCAAAATATTCTCCACTACCTTAATTACACTTTTGAATGCGTTTGAACCAATTGTCGAAGAACTTTTTCCACACTACTTGAGATATATCCAAAATATGCATTCTTAACGCATAAACCGCCTCTTCGGATGTCGAAAAACGTTAGCTTCTTTGTTTATTTTTTACGTACGTGCTCAAAAATTCAGTTGTTTTAGTCGATGTGTAAGAGCTCCCTATGCCGTGATGAAGAACGATCCGTCTTCGGCGGTTGTTTTTCCTGATTTCTTGAAAGACAACTAGCAAACGAATGGTGGTGTGCCATTTAGAATTTACTCTTCTAACATTGTTAGTAGTGATGCAGTTGCGACATGTCCGGTATTTTCAAAAAAAAAAACAGGCAACCATTTGTTTGGTAGTGCTTCGTGCGATTCATCACCTCTCATAGACGTGATTTGAAGCACCGCTATTGTATATTTTCAACATTTCTCTCGACCAATCGACACAGCCTTTTTTTGAGCTATTGAAAAATTGTGTTGGATCCAACGTGAACAATTTATTTTCAATCAAATGCAATATTGAATGTATCCTGGTTCCACTAACGTCTATAGTTTTCTCAACCTCATGACGATCTTGCAATATCAGTTTGGGCACATCATCAATAGTTTCTTGAACCACAATTTATTTTGTAGGACCTTTAAAAAATTCATCTCGGAGTAATCTACGACTTAGAGAATTCTCCATACCATCGATAAACACTGATTTCATCGATGATACGTCGAAAGTTGTTAAAACTAATCGCTCGAAAGTTTTCGCGATTTAATTCCATTTTTTGGCCGAGATTAATATTTTGAGTTACTATAAACAACACAAATAGTGCTCGTAAATCAAAGCAATGTGAGTATATAAAGGGTGATCAATTTCGAAGTTCCCTACTTTTTTAAAGAAAAACCACAGAAAATTCAAATTTGATGGGGAATGTTTATTAGCATTCGAAAGAACATTCTTTGGCATTTATTTTTTGAAGATTATCTCTTTCAAATATTGGCCGCGGCTACGTCTCAGATGGTCCATCCGTTGAGTCCAATTTTTGACGACTCGTTCGAGCATTTCCACTAGTAACTGACGAATGGCACGCGTAATGCTTTGCTCCAAGGCCGGAATCGAAGGGGGATTGTCAGCACATAATTTAGACTTTATAAAACCCAACACAGGAAAAAGTCTAACGGTGTAATATCATACAATCTTGGTGGCCAATCTACTCACCGAATGTCTCAATAAATTCATTAATAGATGCGATGTGTGGGAAGTGGCGCCGACTTGTTGAAACCAAATGCCACGGAGATCACGAGCTTCAATTTCAGGCATCAAATGGTCGGTTATCTTTGCGCGATAAGGGTCGTTATTGACGGTTACGTTCTCACCGGCATCATTTTTTAGGAAATATGGGCCGATGCAATCATCGCTAAACCGTTGTTTTTCTGGATTAAATGGCAGCTCTCGAATTTCTTCAGGTTACTCTTCGTCCCAAATTCGGCAATTTTGCTTGTTTACATACCCATTGAGCTAGAAATAGGCCTCAGCGCTGAACAAAATTTGGCGCGAAAACGTCGAATCTTCATGGAAATTTTCAAGAGCTCATAGATCGAAGCGATGTCGCTTGGGAAAGTCGAGAGGCTTCAGTTCTTGCACAAGCTATATGTTGTATACTTTCAATTTTAGATCTCGACGTAAAATGCGTCAGTCAGACCGAGTTGCTGCGAACGGCGTCGATTTGACTATCCACATGTACACTGTCAGCTAAGGCCACTATATTTTCTTCACTGCATGCTGGGCGTGGTCTATTCGGTCGAATATTATCCAATAATGAATGCTGGGTCTCAAGATGGGTTATGGTGTTGCGAATAGTACGTTCAGTAGGCCGATTATGTGACCATAATTTGAGCGAGGCGCGGTCGAAACACATTCTTTACAGAACGTGAATTTTCGCAATCAAATTGAATGATTTGTAAACGTTGTTCAGGCGTAAGCCTTTGCATGATGAAATGCCAAACAATACTGAACAAAAATAACATGACAACTTGGCACGACTCACGCGTGATCTGTCAAAAAACGGCTATTGAAAAAAGTACCTCTACTTGGATCACCCTTTATAACATCAAAAATATCAAGCTTTAAGATAAAGTTGTCTGTTGCCATTTTGCAACACTAGGATTGCCGAATCACGATATATAAAAGCAAACCTATAACTACATTGGCGTAGGTACTGCTTACCTACGAATATATCCGAATTATTGAATGCGTGCAATTAATTTCTTCTTCTCGCAGTTCGTCGTCAATTTGAAATACCAAGCGAATCTAAAGCCCTTTTGAACTTGGTTTTCCAACAGGTACTCCGAATACTGCCTCGAAAACTTTTAAAGCATAGTCGCTGCCTTTATTTTCAGCATTTAAGTAAAATTCAACAATTTATAAAAAAAATCATGAATATTTTCAATGTGCAGTATACAATTTATTCATAATTCTGAGTTATAATCAAATTTTCAGTTTTTACTCATGTCATAAAATTTATTCACTAAATTTTCTCTAATATTGAACTATTTATATTAATTACTGAAATAAAATCATGGCAAATCATATTAAACCTAATCGCCGCACATTAATTGACCACAAAATCGAATTTAATTAGAGCATTTCAATGCAAATGATTATAAACAATAAATTTCCGAATATGCATACATCAGCATTCAAACTAAACAAATATGCATAAATGAACATTTATATGTTTATATATTTGAAATTATTATTATATGTAAAGCATATTTATACGCACATGCGAAGGCTTCCCATTGTTTATTAAATAGAACCACTGATAACAAAAAACAATACTAATTTGACATGTGTTTTGTCAGTTAAGCATTTGTTTTATCAATCACTACATGTTGTAATATGTATGTAAATGAATTTGCAGGAAACATATTGACAAATTGATAAAATGTTTTATTAAATATAATTATGATTGGCATTTAACCTATCAAAAGTGAACAAACATTTAATGAGACAAAGTGATTATCGGATAAATGGAGATTTATATGTACTCGTAACTATGTAGATAAAGCAATAATTAAATGTTTGTGTAGTTGTGCACTTGAAGAATTTAGTTTAGAGTTAAAGCGACATAAGTTAGAATATTAATTTTTTTATAAATAAATTTTAATAATAAGTTTTTGTTCAATATAAAACGTTATTTTAAGCTTTTTTCGTTTCATAAAAAAAGATTAATATCGTTTTAAGCATTATTTTGATTTTGAAAATTCTTAAGAGTTTTATTTCTATGCTCTCCGTTGAACTACAGAAGGCCGAAGACATCCTATCTCCATTCTTATCAAAAATCTATAAAGCCTAGCTACACAGAGCGTACATTATTTATGCTCGGCCCACCAGCCTCACCACATTTCTCTCAAAAATCTTTGTCTGACATGTATGTCGCAAAAGTTTCGCTGGAACATCGTCCCCAGAAATTAACACGCCTACTCTAAAAGCAGGTCCGTTGATACATTATTATACAATTGAGTGTATAGAAAAAAGGCTTGCCGTGAGAGAATACACGATGGCATGTCCTTTGACTTAGAGGCGGCTTTTAACAATTTTTATTCCTGAATATGTAATATAAGCTCTAAAAGAGCTGGGTTTCGAACAGCCCTTAGGCAAAATTATGGAGTCTTCCCTGAGCAGCAGTATCATTTTCGCTGGAATTGGCAATGACTGTCTCCCTAATCACACTACAAGAGACACCCCTCAGAGGGGGAGTTTTATCTCCATTGCTGTTGTTTGGCAGTAAACTGCCTGATTTGGAAACCTAACAGCACGGGTTGTAGTGTAGTAGTATTGAATCGCCTTAACAATGATGGTACAATGTTCTCAAATTATATGTAATCTATATCAAAATGCTCTATAATTTGTAAGAAACTTGTTTAAGTATATAGGACACGATACCAACACCAAATAAAACGCCTAAATGGCCCTTCTAATCGGCAGGTACAAAACTTATAAGTTACTCTTACTAATGAAGAATAATCGTAGAAAGCAAATTCAACTAACGGTGAAACACAGATAGAAACAAATAAGAAACCACAAACTCCCATGATCAAGAAGCCATGCACAACTTCACAGATGGCTCAAAACTCGGTGACAGAATAGGGTGTGATGTATATATGGGATCATTTCAAAAAGGATTCCAGGTTGATGCAGTTTATACAGATTTTTCCAAAGCCTTCGACAGATTGTCCCACCGAATTCTCTTAGCTAAACTTCAGTGCTTGGGATTTCACTCGGAATTATTAAAGTGGATCTCATCCTATTTGCAAAACAGACGTTGTGTCGTTCGCCTTGAGGGGATGTCTTCTTTTTCTTTTGTAGCCCCCTCTGGGGTTCCCCAGGGAAGCGTCCTCGGACCTTTACTGTTTATACTGTTTATTAATGATATATCAACAAGCTTTTCTAAATGTAATTTTCTTCTCTATGCAGATGATTTGAAAATTGGGTGTTTACTTTCAGCTTTACCACTCATATAAATTTTATTGTTTCCAAGGCGTATGCGCTGTTGGCTTTTATTCGACGTAATTGTTCATCATTTTCAGACCCTTATACTCTAAAACTATTGTACTCGTCTTTAGTGCGATCGACGTTGGAATATGAGGCTTTTATCTGGAGGCCCTATCATGCCGTCTATATGAATAGATTGGAGTCTGTCCAGAGGGCTTTTGCACGCTTCGCCTTGCGCCGGATGAGTTTTGTAGACCCAATACCGTCCTATCATTCCCGTTGTTTGCTTATAAATCTCATGTCACTATAGTCGAGGAGAACTCTGTTGTCGATGTGCGTTGTCTATGATATCATTACTGGCTCTATTGATTGCTCATACCTTCTGATGAAAATTCATTTTAATGTACCCTCTCGCATTCTTCGGTGTAACGATATGTTTTTTGTGGGTGTTGCTAGAACTGTTTACGCGATGAACGCTCCTCTAAGGAGAACACTCTCTCAATTAAATGAAATTTTTTTCTCTTTGGGATTTGATTTTTGCTATACCTTTTTACATTTTTATATATAGATTATGTAACCATATTCTTATTTTTTAGTCTGTAAACATCTTGTGTGCTGATTTGTTCAAATAAATAAATAAATAAATATAGTCATCGATGCTTTCGAATTCATATGAGCATGAGTCTGCCAGGCCGCCGAATGGCTGCTCAAATCTACGGCACAATGTAATCACTCATATTATATTATGACAGTCAGACTGCCATTAAATCTCTACAATGCAACTATACCAAAGTGCTCTGAACAGACTTTCGAACAAAGGCAACACAGTCGTGATATGGATGCCCGGACACAGATATATCGCAGGGAAGTGCGGCGGTCGAGCTAGATATAGCATAAATTAAGTATACGAGGTTTTTTCTACAGCAAAACACATGATCATGCCGGTCTTTACCAAAAAAAAAACGTCTAATATCAGATGGCTGAATGAGACCACGTGCAACGTGACTAAGCACATATGGCTAATGTTAGACATGAGACTTTTAACCGTCTGTATTGGTCTACATCAATATACAAGTAACGACAGTTGTATAAGGACATTGTTTAATTTGGTTTTACGGCAAAATGAAAGTTGAGGTTAGGTTGATAATGCTATGTGCATAGTGCAATAAGATTATGTACTGCTACAGTTCCTGTTTTTCCCCTAGCTTGTGGAATATCGCTGTTATTTTAGCAAATTGAAGAAAATTTCAGGTTTAAGCTTAAGATTTTAAGCTTATCCAAATTTCCTAAATATGAACGATACATACTTAGGAATCATTTATTTCATATCATTACTGTATTTTTATCTTACAATCTCGGTAGAACAATAGAAGCCTAACCACTTAAGCGTAAATCATTTAATATGAAATAAAATATTTAAATTTTAAGATCTCTATATTCTCTATGCAATTAAAGTGGCCCAATAAGTAATAGCTGTAAATTAGTTCGAAATGAGAATCTATGAGTACCGAGTTATTCATTTTGCGATTTCTAAGATAAACCTAAATAAAATGCATTTCAAAAAAAATTTTCATGAAATTAAGTTTTTAATAGAATGTTTGAACCTTGGCATTACATGTGAAACACTACATCATTCAAATGACCGCCTCGTGAATTTTTTCAAACTTCGATCCGTTTGACGTAAGTTACGGCCACTTTTTGGCACATATTGGACGGTATTTCAGCCATAACTTGTTTTCAAGTGCTCAGGAGTTAAAGTTTTATCCGCATAGACACGGTATTTTGCGTAGCCTCACAAAAAAGTCAAATCAGCGGTGTCACATCGCACGATCTCGGTGGCCAATTTCAAAAACGAGAGGTTACGTGGCCAGGAAATTTCCCTCACAATAAAGCCATACTCGCTCATTTTGTGTGGCACTTGGCATTATCTTGTTGGAATCACATATTATCCAAGTCGTATTCTTCAATTTCAGGCCAAAAATTCGGTTATCATACAACCATAATGCTACAAACTGCAAGTAACAGTCTCGAAGTTATCGTTTTCAAAGAAGTAATGTCCAATCCCACCTCCGGACCAAAGAGCATAACAGACAGTAATTTTTTTTTTTTTTTGTAATTGCCTACCTTCAATTATTTGAGGATTCTCGGAACCACAAATGCCACGATTTTGCTTATTAACGTATCCACCGAGTGAGATATGTGCCTCTTCGCCGGTGCATATTTAATCGCCAAGGATGCGCATATCTAATATTATCATAAACGCAAGGCAACGCTTAACGAATACATACATACACAAATAAACTCGAAATTATCATACTACAAGCATGCATACGTTAATTTTAAAACAATAAAGCCGGTTAGCCGAATCTCCTTTGTGTAGCAATCTTCTACTCTATATATATATATCTAAATATATATATATCTTCTATATATATATATGTACATATAATCTATGCCACTTTCATTCAATTATACAAACATAAATCATAGCCTTTGCTACTGATGCTGCCATTTACTCGAATATTACTCATCTATGGCATGCTGTTATTAAAAGCAAGTCAATAATTAAAAGTGCCAATGTCGAACAAACGATGGAATAATTAAATGCATACATGCGTATCCATAAAGCTAATTATAAACTTGCAAGCATAGTAGGTTGAGAACTTAACTTAACATACATATGTATATTTTGTTAGTGGCGCAGAGGCGTCTCGGCGGCTATTGTTATAACAGAGGCGTGTCGGCGGCTATGGGAGGGCTTATAAATTTTAAGACAGCCAGTTCTATGAATACCACTAATATACGAGTGCGAATATAGTATATCAGTTATTCCCGTCAGATGTCTCAAGCAGCAAACATCACGGAGTAGGGATGAGAACAAAGCCGGCCTCCTTTCTTTCACTCTCTATACGGTTTTCGTAAATCTTTTTTTTTTTTTTAATATAATTTGTATCTCGATCGTAGCAGTGACTGTTGTTGATGACGACGTCATCACATCATTTTAATTTTTCGATGCAACTCTCATATTAATTTTACTCCCGTAGCGAATTTATTATTGTTTTTCAGTGATAGCATTATTCATTTATGTTTTACTAATAATTAATAAAGTTAATTTTCGCTCTCATTTGATTAAGGATTTTAGGACTTGAAAATTAAAAAAAAATCAATTTTTTTTTGTCTTATTAAATTGTAAAATACGTTTAAAATATTATTCTGAATCAACTCGATCGGTGTTAAAATTCTAAGATATAGACCCTTTGGAAGTTCCGCCCATCAGGCCATGTCTGTGTCAATTTGAAACTTTAAACGCGTTTATCTCAAAACTTTATTTTTGAAGTCGGCATGATTTCTCAAAAAGTTATTAAGCGAATTTGGCACACATCTTTGTAATAATATTATCTAGTTATTGAATGAAGAATTTTTTTACTACAACTAATTCTTTTGAGTCAATGCATGGCGAAAATTTGATCAAAAAATGTGTTGTTTTGTTCAAAGTCTGCCAAAAACTCAAATTTAAAGTTTTTGTTTTTTCCTTCGTCCAATAACGGGATCTATCAATATCCTAACGAAATATTTTTGGTGTTTTGATATTAGATAATCCTTTAATGAGTTATGCTGTCCACGGTGAGAGCATTTCTTTTGAGAAGTCATGGGATATGAGGCACCAAAGGCTGAGTTTTCGGAATTTTTGAATAAAAATTTCACAAAATACTGTTTAAATATGTATCTTTGATATGGTGAATTGTTTGAATGAAATATATGATTGTATATATAAAAAATAGTGAAAATTCCTTTTTTTTACCTCTGAAACCTAACTCCTTAAGCAATCATATAGAGAAAAAAATTATTAGAAATAATGAATATGGCAAAACAACGTTTCTTTCCAAAAGCGTTCCATTAGATGACGAAACCTTGGTCAATGTACAATTCGTGCAATAATTGGTCAGAACGACTGGGATAATGAAGTTGGAGAGGAACACGCAGAAGAAAATGAAAGGTATGTGCCCTTGATTTTTGCACAGTCAGTGTACGTTGGCTGGTGTTTGTTCTTGAGGCGAAAAACTAATCAACTAGTACGATGACACTCTCTACTGACTCCGATTTCATTCAAACACTCTGGAGTTAACTCAAAGGAGTGGAATTGAGACGTGGCAAAGTTCGATGTAGCATATGTAAATGTACATATATATTATTGGCGGACGCGATAGCCGAGTAACTAACATTACGTACTACCCTTTGGAAGGCCTGCGTTCGAGTCCAGGCTCGACCAACATCCAAAATTAAAGAAAATTAATTTTTCTAATATCGGTCGCCCCTCGGCAAGTAATGTCAAGCCCTCCAAATGTACTTCTGTCATGAAATAAAATCTCCTCATAAAAATCCATCGGCCATTCTGAAGCGCCTTAGAATAAACTGTAGGTCCCTCCGATTTGTTGGTAAAAACATTAAGACGCAAAACTAAAAATTGGAGGAGGAGATCGGCTTCAGCGGTTACAAAGCGCCATAAATATATATATATATATATATATATATATATATATATGTAAATAGTAATAAAATTTATTATATTTTAAAATAATACTCTGAAGTTTTGGCCTTAGCCAGAAAGCCAAGAAGTAAAGCATTTAGCAGTTCGTGCTATCATGTGGAAGGACATGGGTTCGTGTCCTGTCGAAATCAATATCAAAAATTTAAAAATATATTATTTGTAATAAATTTTTCTCATTGTTGTCGCCGTTCGGAGGTGGCTTAGAATAAACTTCATTTTTTTAAACATCAAAGAATTGAAGGTAGAGCTTAGTCAAATCGCTTCAGCGATAATGAAGTGTCAACTATAATCTAAATAAATTTGGGCCTCTACTTTTATTGCTCGAAAAGTAAAATATTGCATCCAGCTGCTTCTGCTACACCTACTTTAATGAGTTCAATTGGCTTCATTTTGACGGTAAATATCTAAATTTTTCCGAGATTTGTTCTCTTATTGTTGCCTTCTTTTGGAGTGGCCTTATTGTGACTTAAAAGGATGTCTCTCTTCGTAGTCATTCATCCATTATGCAGTACCTTAAACGGGTCTTATGGGACAGACGTTAGAAGTAATGATTTTAAAAGGCTGTCAGTTCACCTCCATACCCAACAAGGCTGAAAAATATGTTTATCGACATCAGGTCCTCAGTGCAAAGTATTCAACAATTTGTTGAGATCAGAGTTCTTTTGAGTGAGTGACATATGTACAGAGAAGAAAGGGACAGATCGTGGAAAAAATTTTATTTCAAAATTAAAAACCCCTCCTTATATATCTCCTTATATATTTATGGCAAGTATTAGCGAACTATCATTTTTTACGCCTAAACCTTGAATTTATCCATCTATTGCCCGCATGTGACAAATGGAAAAAAGGTTATCAGAACCTCTTTTCAAAATTAGTTTCGAATTCTAACAATAAGCACAGATGACAACTGCATCATACACATACATACATATGTGCAAGCATTTATATGTATATAGTCGTATATGTGGATATATATACATGCCAAAGCATATATGTTCCACTTGTTCACAATTTAATTAAGAAACATAATATGCAATATCTGCACTGTATGCATCTTGTTCACTGCCACACAAACACGCACACATTCAAACCCTACTACATGTACTTCACAAACCCATATTCTACCATAATCTAACTACTTGTGGCTCTGGTAAATTGTTACTCATACGCCACTGTGTACCAACATACTGTAAGTCGACGCATTTGAGTGTCAGTCAGTAGGCATTGAGTATGTACATAAGTATGTATGCATAGTAATCATGAGTAGGCATGTAATCAGCAACTGATCCAATTTCAATCACTGTCATGAAGTCTATAGCACTGCTCTGTGAAATTCATACAATTCTGCTGACAACAGACTTATGGCATTTTAATCTATTCATAACATATTTAGTTGCCTTCAGTATGATCATCTTAATTTGGTCATGAAATTGGAAATATATTTGTAATCCCTTTAATAGCAGAGCAATACTTTGATTAAAATCTAAAAGTATTATTATTCTTGTATTGAACAAAAAGGCTAGCAATTTTTTACTCAATCTCAAGTAGAGTATTCCATAACAGCTGATAAATATCAAAAATATATGTTACGAAGGATTTCAGTAACTTTTTGAATAAAAACATTTTTTCTGGTAAATAAGCGTTTTATTTTTCAACATATTCTTCTTTTAACTCTGTACATTTAGTTCAGGGTTCTTTCAATTTTTGTATTCCTTCCAAATGTTTCTTGGGAAACAAGAAATAGTCACAGGAGGCTAAATCTGGAGAATATGCTGGATGAGGTAGCAGTTTGTAGCCCAGTTTATGTTTTTTTTCAAGGTAATCAATGTGAATGACACTTCATGCATCCC
Source organism: Neoceratitis asiatica (assembly GCA_030068015.2). NCBI lineage: Eukaryota > Metazoa > Arthropoda > Insecta > Diptera > Tephritidae > Neoceratitis > Neoceratitis asiatica. The sequence goes on along the minus strand of CM061528.1, from coordinate 22,478,103 downwards.
AAAAAACGGTTGGCGCAGCCATGTTGGCTGAAAGACCCAGATATGCTTTCTATGGTGTACATTCACCCGGAGAAACTCACTATCTTGATTGTTCTTTGATCTTTGGTATGGTGTGCTGGATTCAAATGGCATCCACGGCAACGAAACTGCACAAAAATTCGTTTGAATTGCAGTTGAACATCGCCAAATACTCCTGTGAAATGTTGGCACTGTTGTATTTATGGTCTCCGATCGTCCAAATCGTTGCATTGATTTTATCGACGATTTCTGACGTGACGCCCTCTTTTGAGTGATCTGAACGTTCGGCGTTGTTATGACTACACTGGAACTCAGTAAACCACTTCTTTACCGTTGAAATTGATGGAGCAGAGTCCCTATAGTATTTATCAAGTCTTTCCTTGGTTTCGGTGATGGTTTTTTACGCAAAAAATAATGCTTAATCAGTAGAAGAAATTCTCTTTTATTCATTTTCGTTCCAATTCACGTGGTAGTCTGATTTCAATGGCTATCGAACACAAAATAATAGCGCAACTTGTCCATTTTACAGCAGTCTCTTAATCGATAACAGCTTACGAGAGCAAAAAATTGAAATATGCACGTTTTTGTGTGATTTTTTTCACTTTTAAAGGCTTCTAAGTATAAAAATATTGAGTTCAAAATTAGTTGGATTTTTTTTTTTATGCTCTACAAGATATTCGCATTCAACAGTTATGATCATTTTAATGAAAAACGAGTTTTTTAAGTGCTATTTGGAAATATGGGAAACTTTGAATGCTCAATGGCACCTTTTGAAATTGAACAGCAAATCCCGGCTTATAGGAACATTGTTGTCCCATAAATGCGATCGGTTAGTTTTTGGTTCACCCTAGTACGCATATTACAAATCTGGTGTGATATGAAAAACTCTTTAGATAATTCTGAATGGATTGACCAAGATAATAGTGCTAGAAAATTATAATAAATATATTTTTTTGCGGATAGGAATTTAAAACAGCAGCATTATAGATCTCATTAAAAATATTCATGTAATATAAAGTAATTTTATTGATTATTTTATTAACTTTTGACCATTTCTCTCAATATTCTCATGCCTTTAAAACTTTTTATCTGAATTAGCCAGGCCTAAAACTACATTAAAAGTGTTGCCCCAGATCCTAAATATTATATAATTGGCGCTTTGTATGCGATTTTCGGACGATATTTTTCGGTCTTGATGTGTTTTTTTTTTCAAATAGAGGGACCTGCAATTCATTCTAAGCCACCACACACGGTTGATGGATTTTTATAAGGAGATTTTATTGTATGTCAGAAATAGGCTCAGAGAGGTTGACATTCCCAGCCGAGGACCGACTGGAATTAGAAAAATTAATTTAATTTTTGTTGATGATCGGATCAGAACTCGTACCCTGGGCTTCCACTCGGCTACACCTTCGGCTATATAATATACAAAATAAAAATTTTCTTTAATTTCGTGCTGCTTTTCCTTTCAATGTTTATAATAACTTTAGTGCTCTGTTATGTAAGAAGAAATTATAAAGTATTTACAACAATACAAAACACTTCAATTCTCTTTCCGTTGTAAATGTTTGACTATTTCACTGTTGCGCTGATTTGAAATTCAAGTCAAATTAAAATAATCCCCGGTGTATAATATTTTTAATTTCACTTCGCGGATTTTTATTGTTTTACTGCTTATTTTATGGCTGTTTGAGTAATTTTCAAAATTCATTTATTTCTGATTACAATACAGAATTGTTTATTACCAGTTTTATTGCAACAAATTTTTACTAGACACCTTAATGGAGGCACTGGGCAATTGAACTGTGAATTTTGTGCTCCATTTCAGTTAATAGAGCAAATTTATTGTGCTCTTTAATGTAATAAAAATTTCATTCGAATACCATTATGGTACATACTAATTAACCAAACTTTGCTTGTACGCATACATGAACACATGCGCCAGGGTTATATATCTATATATAGTTAATTCATAGTCAAGTTTTAGGAATTCAAATACCTATTTCACTAGAATTGTCATACAAATTTGCAAACTAAACCAAAACATATCACCAACTTTTGTTCAGCCTCTTTTATTCAACGAAATTTTCGCTGGAGTACAAGCAAACTTTAGTCCAACCAAAAAGTGCGCTCCGAAAGAATCAAAAGATCAAACTATGATGTGCATGCATTCGTTATTAATTTCTTTTTGCTAGCTTGTGAGTCGAAAAAGTTTGCAAAAAAAAAAGTCACTAAAAGTATTCAGGTGAATTTTCAACTTTTTGACTGCGCTTTTACTTATGCAATTTCGCCTACAACAACAAATATTCTCGCTATTTCCCCACCAACTCATCGCAACTGAATTTTGAGTTGAAAAATTGTAGAATTTACCAGGCTTGCAACTTGTTTTCCTTAGTTGATACTCTTGCCTTTGTATCAAAATGAATTTTACGTCATTTGATGTGCGCACCTGCCTTTTGCTTTGACATGAACAGTCATATTTTTTTCGGATGTGTCAGCTGTCGCTTACTTTCGGCTCTAATTTCCGCCGGTGAATGTAAGTTGACACTTTTAAATGTCACTTTTGGGCTAAACTTTTTACACAATCAAAAATGAATTAGTGTGTGTCCTTTTATTCTTTGCAGGATAAAGGTTTCTGATTCAGTTTGTGTAGATTTGTATTTTGAGTTCATCATTTATTTTTTTTTTTACTCTTGAATTTAACAGTAAAAATTTGTATGCCAACTCAGTCATCTTTTACATTGCAGGAAAAACTGACCATTATAAACCCTGATGTAGCTAATATTTTTCCAACAAATGAGGTGGCCTACAACTTATTTCAGGTCGCCTACGAACGGCCGATGGATTTTCATGAGAATCTTTTATTTCATGTCAGAAATACATTCAAAGGGTCGACATTCCCCGCTGAAAGAAAAATTAATTTTTCAAGCTAATTTTTCATAATTTTTGGTGTTTTACTGGTCAGGGTTCGACCCATGATCTTCCGCATGCTAATACATATTGTTAACCACTCGAAAAATACGAAAATTTCTTCAGTAGCCAGTAATTGGTGTGTCTCATAGTCTCTTGTAGGGCTTCTGTGATTTATCAGGGAAGGACTTGATCTAGTGATTTTCAACAGCTCTGCGGTCGACAATTTCTTACCATCAAGAAAATTTTGCAAACACCGAGGCAAGGAAACAGTAAATCTAAACTAATGGACAATTATTAGGGGCAATTATTTTCAAAAAATATTCATCTCACATAAAACCACTAACGATAATTTTCAATATGCTCTTGTCTCCAGGTCTTTTCACAGATGATTGGAAAATAGCTTGTATAGCCCCAATATTTAAAAATGGGAACAAGAATGATATTACAAATTATGGACTGATCTCAAAATTGTCTACCGTTTCTAAATTATTTGAGATAATTGTAAAAAAAAATGATATTCTTGGTGAGTAGTCTGATTTGTACCAATCAACATGGATTTGTCAAAGTTAGGTCCACAGTGTCAAATCTCGCGTTTTTTATAGAAGTTACTGCTTTCAAAGAAGGGTATCAAGTCGATAGCATTTATACTGACTTTTCAAAAGCTTTTGAAAGAGCCCCGCAAGGTCCTAGTTTCCAAATAATTCTCTGGCTTGGGTTTTCACTTTACTTTTTTTCATTGTACAACATCTTACCTTTCTAATAGACTCAGTGCAGTTGCTTTTGATAATGTCTCATCCTGACCCATTATAATGTCATCCATGATATCAGTTCCTATTTTCTTACATCTAAATTTCTTCTTTATGCTGATTACCTCAACATTTATTCAGTAATTAAAAGCCTGAGTAATTCTGTTGAGGTTCAAGTGAGCCTTAACAAACTGCAATCTTGGTGCAACCGGAATCGCCTATCGTTAAATGTCAAAAAGTGTTCCCACTACACTTATACACGAAAGTTTCATAATTTCCCTACGCCTTACCATAGCTCTGGGATACTTCTTAATTCGATTTCTGAAATTAAGGATCTAGGTGTTTATTTCGATACGAAATTGAGTTTTTCTAATCGCATTAATTACTGTTTCAAAATCTTACACGATTCTAGCTTTTATTCGCCGTAATAGTACTCTATTTTCAAATACCTACACAATTTATGCGTCTGTGATCAGAACAACGCTCGACTATGCTTCATTTATCTGGAGACCGTACCATTCTCCATATATAAGCTACTTAGAACGAGTGCAGAAAATTAGAAAAAGATTTATAAAATTTGCCTTACGCTCCTTACATTTTTCTGAACCGATTCTTTACTATAGGGGATGATTTCTTTAAAAAAAACACACACACTAATTGTTAAGGCAATTCAAATGTTTTTTATTTAATGTAAAGTACAATTGATACAATTAACTTCTGAATTTAAAATTATTCAAATGGCCTCCACGACTTCTTTTGCAGGAACGAATTAGATGAACCCAATTTTTGAGCACTTTTTCCACTAAATCAAGTCACATGACATGAATAGCACGTTCAATATTGACTTTTAAAGCTGGAGAAGAACCTGGTTTATTGCTAAAGACCAATGACTTCAAATAACCCCACAAGAAGTGGTCTAATGGTGTTAAACCACAACTTCTTGGAGGCCATTCAATGTCATAATTTCTTGAAATAATCAAATCTCCACACCTTTCTCGCAATAATTCGGTTGTTTCACGTGCTATGTGGCACGTAGCCCCGTCTTGTTGGAACCAGATGTTGTTAAGATCAAGTTTTTCAAATTCTGGCCATAAAAGGTTGGTTATCACCGATCTAGACCGCTCTCCATTGATGGTAACGGTGCTACCAGCTTAATTTCAAAAGAAGTATGGACCGATGATTCCCCAGACAAACACCACACCAAACTGTCAATTTAGGTGAATGTAATGGTTGTTCATGAATAATTTGTGAATTTTCTTCGCACCAGAATCGACAGTTTTGTTTATTTAACGCACCACTCGGATGAAAGTAATCCTCATCGGAGAAGATGTTTTTCTTCAAAAAATCTAAGATGCAGAACGATTGTTTTGATAATAATAAGTCGCGTTGTCTGTTTTTGGGTATTAAATCTCTGAATAGCAGACACTTTTTTCTCGCTGCCTCTTTTGTGCCTTATATTGTAAAAAAATCAGTCGACTGTCCTAACCTCTTTGGAAGATTACATTTTGAAGATTACACTTTTTATATTTCGCTTGTAAAATCTAACTATTCCAAGTACGCCCCATTAAAAAGGGGCCTTACGGAATTTAATGGCATTTGGAAGCTTGCTATGTCTCTATCCTGTTGAGCAGTTAGTACTATCTTATATAATTACTTTAATAAGCCTTAAGTCTTTACTCTTCTTTCCTCATATTCCGTAATAATTTATTGTTCATTTGAACGAAAGAAAAATCTTTTTTTAGCCAATATTCCTCAAAACTGGCTCAAATTTTTGTTAAATCAACTGTTGACACCGTTTTCGTTTTCGGATGAAAAATCGAAAAAATATTCGAAAGTTCTCCCAAGGTCATCAGTAAAAAAATGGAAAATACTTAAGTACTTTAAGTACAAAAATAACATATAATCTCTCACAATAATGAGTTTTCTAACACCAAAATTAGCAAAATCAAACACACCATAAAAGATGTGACGTTCAAATCAAGATAGTTAATGCGTAGAGTTTCATCACCTTCAAAAATTTTCTTTTATTGCTGTATTTCTCTTCTTTCACCACAAAAAGCAATGCCAGCATAAAATAATTGAAATGCGAAACACATACGCACGCCAAACCGACGAAAATGTTTTGTAAAAAAATAAAAATAGCAAAAAAAAACAAGAAAATATAAATAACAAACTCTTAAAAACAACACTCAAAAAAAAAACTACCAAATCGCAGGCAATCAAAAAAATTTTTTATAAAAAATGCACAACAGCACTCGACCGTTATCAGTCTATAATATGCGAACATGCGAGTAAAGCGCAGAAAGTAGACACACAATTGCCTACCGACCAGCCGACTAGCCAACCGGTCAACTTTCTCTACTTCAATGGACGCTTATCGGCGACAAATAACATGGCAATCGAAGCCCTACAAATGTTGTCAAAACAGTGGAAATAAGTTTCAATTTGATAATTATCATTGTGGTGGGTTTGTTTGAAAGCAGACAACAAACGGCAGACTGCAGGTAATACATAAACACACACACACACAACCGCACAGAGGGATCAGCCGAAAAAAATGTTCCAGACAGTTGGCTGCCACAGACACTTCAAGTGCTCACCTTTGCGGACAGACAATTTTGCCAATCTCTGTAATGATACTATCTATGTACGAAATAAATACAGATTTATCTATGCACTTTAATGTTAAACCTGCAATTTTATTTATACAAATGTATTTTTGGTTAACTTGAAAGTCACACGGTGTCATCTCTGTATTTGTATTATCACTAGTCAATGCCTTTTGACCATGAACTTGGCTATGTTCGACAAGTGCTGTAGTGATAGGAGTGCTCACATAGCACTCACCATATGTATCTAAGTTACACGCCTGCAGAGAAAAATACTAGTTGACAGCTAGAATGCAACTAGTTTGCATTTTTGCACTAACTAGTTCATTTTCCATCTATTTACCATGTAAGCAACTGGTATTTTTAACGCAACGATGTCCTATGAACTGTCATATATAAGTAGAAGTATATATTGAATTTCTAATTCACCAAAAATAAAATATAAAATAAAAATAAAAATTAATTTGAATGCCTTTGAGAATCGAGCCGAGAACTTCACGCGCTACAGTGATGAACTATAACCACTCGGCTATCGTAAGAATCTAAAGAGCAATTTCAGTTCGCACTTCGGCAGAGTTTATTAGCAAATCAAACTCAGTCGTAGTATTCTAGAAATAATAACAACATATAAATGATGGTGAAAACGATTATTATTGCCGTTGCTGGTGAACTGCTATACAAATAATGAACTGGTATGATTTTAACCTATTTCATACTAGTATTTAACTAGAATTTTCCTATACCAAAGTACTTTTTCACTGCAGAGACTTGACTGCATATTTGTATGTTGTACAGGTATGTATGTAATGGCGGCCGCAATAGCCGAATGGTTAACAATGCGTACTACAATTTGGAAGGTCTGGGTTCGAATCCAGGTTCAAGCAACACCCAAGTTATAGAAAATTCACTTTTCTAATTTCGGTCATCCCTCGGCAGATAATGCCGAGCCCTCCGTGCGGGAATATCCGAGTGTATTTCTGAGATTAAATAAATAACTCCTTATAAAAATTTATTGGCTCTTCAGAGGCGGCTAGAATAAACTGTAGGTCCCTCCATATGTTGGTATAAACATTAAAACGCAAGACCACAAATTGAGAGAGGACCTCGGCCAAAAATCGCTTCAGCCTTTACAAAAGCTCGAAAAAAGTGTATATATATATATATAATGTAATACATGTAATATATTTTTAGACTACGTAAAAATTGTTCACAAGTTTGTTTCAACGATTCAATTGTTAAGCAGTTGTTTGGATTTGTTTTGGCGATCTCTTTGTTATTTGCATTTGTTATTTTTTTATTGATAGCAAATATTTATCCAATCAATTTATGTACCAAATGTTGTGAGTCATGCTTGCTATTAAATTTAAAAGTGCTCCTCGTGGAATTTTGGTTGAGTAAACATTTTTTCTTTTCGTTTGCAGCTGTGACTGTAGTCTTTGATTAATACATACAACTTAAGTGATTAATGGGGATGGAGGCAAAGGCTTGTTTGTTTGTTAAGATTTCTTATTTGAAAAAGGTTAATGGAAACAAACTATTAGGACACAATGTTACCTATATTATCACCACTTCTTTAATGTAAGTTATGTTATTATATAATTTTATTTTCGAGAATTTGTTAGTTAACATAGATCAAAAATAATTTTTTTATGTAAAAAAAAATGTTTTATCAACTTCATTATTTTTTTTATTTAACATTTATTTAAATATATAAATTATTTCTTTTCATTTTTTGAAACTCATCAAAAAAAATTCGATAGGAATCAATATTGGTGGCGATGATATTTGTAATAAGTGAAATATAATATCATAAAAGTTTTCAAAATAGCTCATCTTTTATCTACTTTGCGTGGAATCGCCTATTTTTTGTAAATTTTTACTAGTATATGCAGAATGGGTTTTCACCACAAACAATAATCTTGAAATAAGAAATGCCTTTGGTGGCCGCAATAGCCGTGTGGTTAGTATTACTACTTCTACTACATTTGCGCAAGCACCGCTTGTGCGATTATACCTGAATCAATAATTGGAAACCAGGTCGCTCTCCACCTCATCCTTCCAATGGAGTGGAGGTCTTCCTCTTGTTCTGCTTCCACCAGCGGGAACTCCATCGAGTACTTTCAAAGCCGGAGCACTTTCATCCATTCAGACGTTATGACCTAACAAGGTAGCCGCTAGCTCTTGATTCACTGAACTATGTCAATGTATCGTCGTATAGCTCGTAAAGCTCATTGTTTTATCCTCTGCGGTATTCACCGTTGCAAGCACGCAAAGCATCATAAATCTTCCTCGAAACCTTTATTTCGAAAACTCTTAGTGCCATCTTAATGGATGTCGACATCGCCCATGCTTCTACACCATATATCAGGACGGGAATAATAAGCTACTTGTAAAGTTTGGTTCTTGTTCGTCTCGAGAATGTTTTACTTTTGAATTGCCTACCCATTTCAAAGTAGCATCTATTGGTAAGAGTGATTCTACATTGTATTTTGGGGCTGATATTAATATTTGCTAGCATTAACACTGTGTTCTAGACGAAGTTATCTGCAACTTCGAAGTTATAGCTGCCAACAGAGTCGGCGGAGCTAAGACCTAGGAATGCTAACTGTTTCTTTCACGGGAGGAGATATATATTTCATCTTGTCCTCGTTTACTATCGCCACCTTTACATTTGACGAGAAGGAGGTGTATGTGATAATTTTCCACTTTTGGATACTAAATATTTTTGTAGTAAGATTAGCCCTTTGCCTCAAAATAGGCCGAGATCGGCGATCACCTCTTCATTCGACGAACATTTCTTCCCAGCAATCATTCTTTTGAGATCTGAGGACAGGAAATAGTCGCTAGTTACCAGATCAGGAGAATAAGTGGATGCGGAAGCAATTCGAAGCCCAGTTCATGAATTTTTGCTGTTTTACGGCGTTTTCGTCCTTCATATGATCCACGCTATTTAATAATCGCTCTTGATGCTCTTTTCTTTTTCAAGGTAGTCGATGGATATTATTCCATGCGCATCCTAATATATAGACGCCATAACTTTATTAGCCAACTGTTGCGTTTTTCCACGCTTTGGATCGGAGTGCAGTTCAATCGTTTGAACTTCGGAGTGAAATGATAGAATAATGTTTTATCCATTGTCACATATCGACGCAAAAACTCGGGTTTATTGCTCTTGAACATCTCCAGCCACAGTTCTGAATCATAAGCTCGTCGTTGTTTTTTGGTCAAAAGTGAGCACGTGCGGCACCCACTTTGCACAGAACTTTCTAATATCCAAATATTTGTGAATGGTATGATGTACGCGTTCAGTTGATATCTTCACAGTGCCTGCTATTTCATTTAATTTCAACTCACGATCATGCTAAATCAGTTTGTGGATTTTTTTTTGAAGTTTTCGTCGGTAACAAAGTCTTTTGGGTGTCCACTGCGTTCATGGTCTTCGGTGCTCATTTCATCACGTCCAAGCTTATCCTTGATAGTAGATTGTCCTGGGGCAGTGTCCGGAAACTCATTATCAAGTCAGGTTTTTGCTTCAACTGTATTTTTTCACTTCAAAAAGCAATATTTTATCAACACGCGAAATTCCTTTTAACAATTTTTTCACAATAATAAAAGTTGCTTTTCTCAAAATACCATAATTCACAAACGACAGCTGTCAAATTTATGCACGAGTCTTTTGAAGGTTAGGGCTAACTTCAAATTTCAAGATTTAATTCTTCCTAATTCCATCTGTCTTTCAGGCCGGGACTTTTGACAATTGGCCTGATATATCCTCAATTTTAACTTAAACTCATTTTTCTTCGAAAATTTCCTCATGTAAGTACTTGATAACACTAAGGCGCATGCATGTGCGTAATAAGCTGTATTCACCATAATGACATAAGTACAAGTAAATCTTCTCTCAACATTTCTCATGAATATTGTGCTGCGTTACGCCAAACAAAAATTGCATTAAGTCATTTTATCTTACATGAATTTTTTGGCGAAAATTCAATTAAGCTCAAGAAAAATTCAATTAAATATACCAAATTATTCTCAACTATGGCATGCGTGCATACATACATATAAAGTTGAAAATCAGTTATATGTAAGCATATAAGTAAAAATGAATTTTTTAATAGAATGGAAAAATCTATATATGTAAGTACAAAAGCGCAGTAGAGCATAAATATAACACAGTGAAACGAACTGCAAACATTTTAAGCATATTTGTGTGTAGTTGTGTTTCTTGGCGTATTTTATACACTTGGCATACGCTTATAAATAGGCAAGAAACATTCGAAGTACGGGAAAATTCAATTACTTCTTTATAATATTTTCTATAGCTGCACTTCCAATAAGCCTCAAATAGTTTTTTAGAAATATTCACTTGCTAAAATTTTTCTTGATCCTCTCGAATTTTTATAATTCTCTTCTTGAGAGTTTCAATCTGAGCTTTTTTAATTTTTCTATTAAATCTTTTATCCAAAGTCAGCTACTAATTTGAACTTGAAATCAGTTATTTATTAACCTTCAGACAAAATGATTGAATAATAGTATAAGCAAAAGGAGTGTTGAAAGGACTAAATCCAAAAAATTGGAAACTCAAAAAAATCACTTGAAACTGTAATAAAATTATCAAATAGTTTATTTTCACGATATTTTTTTCTTTTGATTTTCCTGCCCTCATGAAAAATCTAATAATGCTCGGATGAGAGGCTTCCCTTTTGATGATGAGCCTTGCAAACATATAAAAGATCACGATTTGCGGACATGCAAATGCTGATCGATGTCCTCGTAAAATTAAAGGCTCACATCACCGTCGTCCGAGAAGTACGATGGATGTGACAAGGATGGAGATGAGTAGGTGGCAATTACTACAGCGGCCATAGTGGGAGCGCAAATTTGATATAGGATTCCTGGTGGGGAGAGACTCCGTCGCCGAGTCCTGGCATTCCCCCTGGTGGATGAACGTTTAGCCGCAGTTCGCATCAAAGGGATGATCTTCAACAAATCGTTGATTTGCGCCCATGCCCCGACGGAAGAGAAGGACGATGTGAGTAAAGATGATTTCTATGAGCGGCTAAAACGCACCTATGAGAGCACCATGACAAAAATTTGCTTCGCGATTTTAGCCCCGGGATCGACAAGGCACAAAAATCGAGAAATTCAGCTTGTATGACGAAATATCCCCAAACCGACTGAGGCTGATGGACTTCGCCGGGGCCAGACTCCGGCGAAAAAAAAAACAAAAATTAATCAAGCTACATGGCTGTTCGGCGCATCGAAAGTAGCCCACTAATTCGATCATGTTGTGAGAGTTGGAAGATATTTCTACATTGTTCTGAAGGAGTAGCAGCAAAGCCTCTGTGTAACAAAGAATGCCAGCCAAACAAACACAAAAAAGATTCAACGTTGAAAAGCTCCAATCACAACAAACAGCTAAGCTTTTCTGCTCTCTGGGAGCACTTAGCAGTATCTCGAATCAACGGAACTATGGGACGATATTTCAAGCTCCCAACGTACTGCTGCTACAGAAATAGTTACATATCAGCAAGACCTGAGAAAGAACTCGTGCGATGAGGAAAACTATGTTGCAGTGGAGACTTACAAGAGGTTTATAGACTGGAGCATACCCTTGTAGGACCCAAAGTGGTGATCTAGCTACCGATGAACCGGAATCCACAATTGAAGATGATGGAATAGGCATTAAAGTACCAAACCATGGTATGATTACAACGCAATTCGATTCGTACGATTACCCGCTTAAAAAATAAATAAATAAACGCAGAATCCGGCGGCGGAGCTATTCAAATACGACGGCGAAGAACCGGCCATTTTGCTTGCATCAGCTTTTTTTCAGAATTTCGGACGAAAGCTTGTAGTTTTCCATGACATGCTTCTGCTAAAATACAGCAACATAAAGTCGACAGCCTAAATTATTATGGAGTAATTATTATGAATCTAAGCTAGAATTTCAAATTCTTTTCTGTATATTTCACAAAGCTGGTAAGGTTGTACAGAATGCAATTATGGTGACACGCTTGAGCAAGTAGTATCTAAAAAATAAACAGATTTCGATCATAAACGCCGAAAAGCCTCACGAGTTAACTGTGAGATATGTGCAACGGAAATATACATAGGAACCTTAGTAAGCACAGAAATAACAAATACCTGGAAAAATTGCTGTTGATACCCAGTGGACCTTTTGCCCTTCCAGCAAACCGAACGCGCCTTCATGGATAGGCTTAGGTTTACCTGTCGTGGATTACTACAAATGGACGTATGCAATAATGCATTAGTTATAAATAAATTAAAGCTTTTTTGATGAAAATGGCTCCATGGTGCCAAATTTTTATATTGGATTATTTAACACTCTTGAAATGAGCCAGAAAAAACTTCAAATGGCCATAACTGAATTGTTTGTTTGTGAACCTTTTGAAATATTTGATAAAGGTAATTTAATTTAATTGAAAGGATTCTTGTTTGGTGATAAAATAATAATAAGAAGAAATGGAAAAATAATTTTGGAACAATCTTTGAAACAAACAAAAATTACTTTGTAGGTCAAAAGTATCCTAGTGATATGGCATTGCCTACACCGTTTACAATGAATCATAATGTCCAAAGACTTACTATTGCTTGCTGGACATCTGTATTTGAGCTAAAGAAAATTATCGCTGTACTAAATGCAACGTAATCTCCTGCAAAAACGAAAATCACAGCAAAAATTTTAAAAGAAATGCTCTTGATTTTCTGTGCCTAGTTTTCAGTGTCATACTAAAGCTAAAATATTATCAACAAACATGGAAAAATTCGCAGATAATTATGATAGTTAAAGCAGGAAAAGACGCAACCTTGCCGTCATTATATAGACCAATCGGCCTCTTTGACTTGCATTTCCAAACTTTTCGAAAAGTGCTGCTATCAAAGATTTCTCCCTTTCGCCATGAAAATTACATAATTCCTACATATCATTTTGGTTTTCGCTGAAAACATGGCACAATTGAATAAGTAAACCGCATAACTAGAAAAGGCTTTCAAATTCAGAGGGCACTGCTATTCGATGGTTTTTCTTGATGTGGTTCAAGCATTTGATAAAGTGTGGCATGATGGTCTAGCTCATAAAATGAAGCAATAATTACCTAACCTGTTGTAACGGGTGATCCATTTTGCGGTTCTCTACTTTTTTAAGGAAAAAAACACAGAAAATTCCAATTTAATGGGGAATGTTTATTATCATTCGAAAGAATATTCTTTGGCATATATTTTTTTGAAGATTATCTCTTTCAACTATTGGTCTCAGATGGTCCATCCGTTGAGTCCAATTTTCGATGACTTTATATATCCCCACAGGAAAAAGTCCAACGGTGTGATATCAAACGATCTTGGTGGCCAATCTACTCACCCAAAGCGTGAAATTATCTGCTTACCGAAGTGTTCTCTCATAAAATCCATTGATTGATGCAATGTTTGTTTGGGAAGCGGCGCCGTCTTATTAAAATCAAATGTCACGGAGATCACGAGCTTCAATTTCAGGCATCAAATAGTCGCTTATCATGGCGCGATAACGGTCGCCATTGACGGTTACGTTCTCACCGGTATCATTTTTGAAGAAATATGGACCGACGATTCCACCGGCCCACAAACCACACCAAACCGTTATTTTTTCTGGTTGAAATGGCAATCATTAGAACCCTTTGGTTAATACCTTGACCTCTGCAACAAGTCATACGCGCATGAAGAGGAGTGATTTATCAGCCTAGTAAAGAGCAACCTCGAACCAGCAACCTATTCGTCCTAATGGGATATTTAAATTTAGATTTTTATGATTTCATTATTTATTGTGAGGCTTCCGATGTCGAAGCAGATGCGGTAAATAAATACAAATGTGGCAAAAAGTTATTTTCAAAAAGTCGGCGCTTCGTAAAACATTTTAGACTAATGGTTTTTTCAGCAAAATTTCTTAAGATAATCCGAAATAAATTGACCCGCCCTAATTTACATACTTACAAATACAATTTTTAATACCTCACCATAAACTAATTAATTTACTCAAAACTAAGTTGTCAACACTTCGGACAGGCTGCAGATTTCAATTGTTGGGCTCTTCGTATGCATTAACTGTACACATACATAACAGATCAATTGAAAAGTCCACGACTTGACACATAGATGGCGCTACTAGAATTGAATCCAAATGGATATATAGTTAGTGAAGAAACTTTTGTTATTGGGAAAAAGTGAATAAAAAGGAATTTCACGAGTTGAAAAAATATTGCTTTTTGAAGTGAAAAAATACAGATGAAGCAAAAACCTGACTTGATAACGAGTTTCCGGACACAGCCCCTGGATAATCTACCATCAAGGATTAAAAGCTAAGTTTGGACGTGGTGAAATGAGCATCGAAGACCGTGAATGCAGCGGACACCCAAAAGAGGTTGTTACCGACGGAAACATCAAAAAAATCCTCGAACTGATTTTGAATGACCGTAAATTTAAATTAAATGAAATAAAAGGCACTCTAAGGATATCAACTGAACTCATATCATTCACGAATATTCGGGTAGGAGAAAGCTTTGTGCGAAGTGGTTGCTGCGCTAACTCACTTTTGAAATAGAAAAAAACAACGACGAAATGATGATTCGAAGCACTGTTTTGAGGTGTTCAAGCAATGGATAAAACATGGCTCCAGCATTTCACTCGGAAGTCCAAACGACAGTCGTCCAAGTGGACTGCATACGATGAACTCGCTCTAAAGCGTGGAAAAGCGCGACTGTTGTCTGGCCAGGTTATGGCGTCTACAGTTTGGGATGCGCATGAAACAATTTCCATTGACTACCTTGAAAAAGGAAGGATTATTAACAGCGATTAGTGCATAGCATTATTGGACCGTTTAAAGGACGAAACCGTCGAAAAGCTATTTGAAGCAAAAGAAAAATCATACTACTAAAATGGCATGGAAAAGTTTAAGGGTCGCTATAATAAGTGTTGCTATTATATATAAATAATAATAATAATAGCTATAAATAGCTATGTTGAATAACAAAAATGAGTTTTGCCCAAAAATAATTCTTTTACTATGATAGGCCGGTGACTTTTCAATTTACCTGTTAAATAAATATGTATTTATCATTTTTCCAAGATTACAAAGAGTAAGTTTGCTATTGCTTGTAAAACTTTATCTCTTCACTTCGCAATTATTTTGCTTGCATTCAACTTTTACGCATTTTGTTTCCAAACGGATTTGATTAACCACATTCGTTCGTTGCACTCTAAATTCATATTATCACAAAAGACTAAAAACTTTCAATGGATTTTCTATTCAGAATACGAAATTTCCAAATACAAATACAAATGCATTTCCAATACACAATGACTTTTGGGCAACAAAAAACTTTGGTAGCCAAACATGATGATTTTCCATTTTCTGCTGAGCTTTTCTGATTTGTTTCGATTGAAAGAGATTTGAAGTGAAAAGTTTGGCTATTCGAAGAAATAATAATACGACAAGCCACAAATGCGGTGTTTTACAATATAAAGCGTGTTTTTTACAGAGGTATAGAACTTTAAGTTGGCATTACTTTTCAAGATGGCGACCGATTTAACAGCTGTCAAATGATTTATTCTCAGTTTGGTTTGGCAATTCATCATGAATAGACTCACGCCTGAACAACGCTTGCAAATAGTGCAATTTTATTTCGAAAATAATGGTTCTGTGCGGAAAACGTATCGCGCACTACGTCCATTTTAGCGATGTTTAGCGATGAAGCGCACTTCTGGTTGAATGGCTACGTCAGCAAACAAAACTGCCGCATTTGCAGTGAAGGTAATCCTCAAGTGTATGTTGAAACACCGTTACATCCAGAAAAACTGACTGTTTGGTGCGCTTTATGGGCTGGTGGAATCATTGGTCCGTAATTTTTCAAAAATGATGGTGGCCAGAACGTTACAGTCAATGGTGATCGGTATAGAGCCATGATTACTAACTTTTTCATTCCTGAATTGAATAACCATGATGTCCAGGAGATGTGGTTTCAACAAGACGGCGCAACATGTCACACAGTTCGTGCCACAATAGATTTATTGCAAGACACGTTTGGTGACCGCCTAATTTCACGTTTTGGACCTGTGAATTGGCCTCCAAGATCTTGTGATTTAACACCGCTAGACTACTTTCTGTGGCGCTATGTAAAGTCATTGGTCTATGCGGATAAGCCACAAACGCTTGACCATTTGGAAGATAACATTCGCCGTGTTATTGCCGATATACGGCCACAAATGTTGGAAAAAGTCATCGAAAACTGGACGTCCAGATTGGACTATATCCGCGACAGACGTTAAAGTTCTATACCTCTATAAAAAAACACCCTTTATATAGTTGAAGAAAGAATGAAACGCAGACCACAAAATGCAAATCGATAAGCAAAAGTTGTTGAAAACTAATTGGTAGCAGATGCAATGGTTACTGGTTTACAAAGTATTCATGGATATGGTGTACCAATGATGTTGATATTTAAATGGTATTAATTTTCTAGTATAAAACTTGATAACTATCAGCTACAATCAGAATATCTCCAATTTTACTTCATATTGCTGTCCCTCAATTGGCGTAGGTACTCACTTATAACTGAATGAAAAATAATGTTGCAGCCGCTTCATCTCTCCGCAGATTGGCACTGATAGAAAACACCAATGAATTCCACGTCGGACTTCAGCTGCTTCAGCCACCACACGATAGAGAGTCACATTGTTTAAAACTTTGTTTAGTATCGAACATGGTGAATATATGGTTAATGGTAGATCTATGAGATCTAAAACCATACTCGATCCCCTGATGGGTTTTCGTCTTCCACACAAAAGAAGTGATGATACCTCATATGTGTTGTGGAGAAGCTTCTGCATACTTTTGCAAGCATGTCTGGCTTTCCTCTTTAACTCTCGTTTCCACGTGGCACGCGTTGAGGTTGATTGCAATGCTGCAAGGTGAGCAGTCCAACTTTGTCAAGAATACTTGTTTCTTTGGCGGCGATACGTAAGTATTCCGTCCCACAGTTCTCTGATATCGGGTTTTTGGTGGGTGTTCTAAGATAACAGTGAAACGTTGAAAATTCTTTCAAGGGCGAATCTTGGCTTCGACATCGTTCGAGTCGATGTTAAGACAGTAGAGAGTATGTTCATCTAAAATACTGGAAAGGTGCCTTTCAGCTAAAACAACATGATCAATTTGGCCTAGAACCTTCGATCCGGTGGAGTAAATCAGCCTCAGCCTGCTATCGGGAATCTCTTCGTCTGAATTTTGCAAGCATTGTACCAAGGATACATGCCTCTTCTATTCACCCTTGCCTTAACGTCGCCAACCATGATTTAGTTATGGTGTCGGGGCGGTTAAATGTGCCCTAGGCGCTTACAGAAAGAATATATTTCTTTGGTAGGCATGTTGGTTGAACTCAGTGACAGAGTCTCACTAGCACCACAATTGAAACACAAACTTCAGCCCTCTTTCTTTTGGAAACAAATAAATAGAGAAAATCATTTTTAGTTGAAATTAGTCAAATAATAAAATTAAAATTATGTGATAAATTTTGATTTTCGACAACCCAAAATTAAGCAAATTAAGCAAAATTTCATTTCCCGGGTTTTATAGGAACAGAATTTCGATACCAATATATCAAGTAATTGTTTAACATTTATTATGTTCGATCGGTCAAAAAAAATTAATTGAGGAATAAATTTAAAAAAAAAAACGAAATTTATCATATATTATTAAAATCTCAAAATTTTTAATGCTAAAATTCCAAACAAAAAATGTAAACAGCTTAACCGTGTATATAATGAAACCTTGCCCTCAACTACACCACGGGTACTCAGTTATCCAAGTAAAATAAACATAAATGAAATACATAATTTGAAACTAGAAAAAAAATCACCCACAGCAAAAAAGCCAAAATATTATTTAAACAAATTAATCACTTTCCAAACTCACCTTGGCTTGCCCACTGTCTAGCCAAAACATTCTTTAATCAACACAAACATCTTAAAAACCAAAACTTTGCGAAATTCTACAAGCCCAGCAAATAACCCTTTTTAACGGTGATAACAAAGAGCAGAATTAATCTTTACGTCTAAAGATTACAAAATTTATTGCTAAAACCGTAAAATTTATGTACGAACATAAATATATTTTAAAATCAACCAACATCATCTGGCATTCAACAGAGGCCAAAGATGCTAGTCAAAAGTATGAAAGTGAAATTAGAAAGTGAAATGAAGTGAGTAAGTAAGGAAAAAGAAAGCTGCCGAATGTTCTACATAGCGAAAAACTCGGTTTTCCGTTGAAAAGTATGGTGTGAAAATAAGTTGTAAAATACAGTTATTTCATCCTTACAACATTTTAGCTGTCAATGTACTAAATCTTTTGTTGAAGCATAAATTTTCTGCTTGGAATATACATATAATCCTTATGACCAAAAGCTTCGTTCGTAATTTGCTTTCTAGTGCGCAGAATCTTGAATTAGTTTTATTCACCATACCTCGTGGTATAAATATGAGACTTATATACTCAGTTGAGAGCATGTGTGGCTCTCTCGGATTGCATTTATGTAGTCAACTCACCTGTTGTTTCGATTGCGCCAAATATCTTAATTATACTCTTCTAATACTCTTTGTTACTAAAATTTTCAGGATCAGGTAATTCTGGGGTTAGAGAGACTAACATGCTTTATGACTTAAGCAGATTTAACATGCTTTATGCCATGTTACTTCCTGGTAAGAAACGTGCCTTTATAGTGAGTAGATTAAGATTTTGAAGGCAATTTAAATTTTGAGACTCAAAAAAATATTCATTTTAAGTATAATTATAATTGTTTAGAACACTTCAATGTAAAAGCTTTGAAAGAGAAACCTACTTTCTACGCTAAGAAGATAAATTTTTAAACTCAGAATATTCTCACCAAATTATATCTCATCTCCTCTGAGCAGATGCATTGGTCTTGATGCCAACAGATCGACATTTTCTGTAGAAGTATCAAGTATACCCCTTTTAACGAGTTCCTCATGCTCATCGCCTTTTCGACCTCTGTTTTTTTCCATCTGCAGTATTCAACTACGGTATCGTCTCCACATAGCTTGAGTATCATTCTGGCAGAAAACACACTTTTAATACGATTACAAATGTTTCAAGTGCGATTTCCCCTATATTTCCTTACAGAGGTAAGTGCAAGTCATTTCTGCGACTAGATCAATCACATATTGGGTTAAGTTGATGTGTTTATTAAGTCAAAATCCTGCGAATTTTTGTTTTTAGACCAACGAGATCTGAAAAGTCACTTTCAACTTTATTGATGTTCATACCACTTACTATTAAGCAGTCGAGCTCGATGATACGAGAGGTAAGGTACCAACAAATAATATTAATGGAGAATTGATTTTGAAAAAGTTTAGATTTTATTCTTCGATAATTAGGACAAATCTGCATCTGCAATTAGTCTTTCTGGTAAACGTCGATCCTAGCTTATTCGAGAAAAGGAGTCCGCAATGGTTCTTTTTCTTGTTACCTTATCAAACATCTTCTGTTTAGTTTCAAAATGTTCAACTCCGAAAAAGCGAAGTAACTTGGTCGATAACTTTATATTTGATCTTAGTGATATAGCCAACATTGTTCAAGCCCAGTGGAGACGTTTATTAAATTTTTTTGGAAATAGATTTCAATTTCTTTTCAAAATAATGAGATTTTTGAAAGTGAGATAGTTCGATTTTAAAATATCGTATATGCGAGTGAGGGAGAGTGAAAAGCATAGAAGAAATCTACTTTATCGCTTTGGTCGTCCTTTGACGTCTTGAACTGAAATTAACGTTGAAAATCATCATCGTCATTTCAGTCATTTAAGTTTGAGAGAAAGATTAACGCTGAACTAGTAGTGTCACGAAGCAGCTCCTACCATTTTAAATGAGTGTTTGGATAAGGAATGCATGTTTGTTCGATTAGTTCCACAGGTCTGTACGAGTCAATCACGACCACGCATTCAGAAAACTACTTGAAACAGGTGATGAGATGATTTTACGACTTTGATATGCAAACTCTCTAGGTGAGACAAAGAAGCAAAGCGAATGGGTGTAGTAGTGAACGAAGGCAAGACGCAATATCTCCTGTCAACAAAGAAAGAGACATCGCATTCGCGACTTGGCTCCTACGTCACTGTTGACAGTCACAACTTCGATGTTGTAGATAATTTCGTCTATCCATGAACCAGCATTTACAACACCAACAATGTCAGCCTTTAAATCCAATGCTGGACTGAGTGGTCAATTGAAAAGTTGAGTCCTCTCTCGTCGAACCAAAACTAAACTCTACAAGTCGCTTATCATTTCCGACCTGACATATGGTGCAGAAGCCTGGACGATGTCGACACCCAATGAATCAGCTTTAGGAGTTTTCGAGAAAAAAGTTTTGTGGCTATGCTAGATAGGTCATGTTTGAAATTTGAAGAGGAAGAGGAAGACCTCTACTCCGTTGGAAGAACGACCTGGCTTCACTTTTCAGTTGCTCTCTGATTGGTCTAAAAGGGGAAAATTTGTTAAAAGGAAAAACACGAAAGAAACTGCGTAGGGAGAACTGAAATTGATTTCAGAAAATGCTATTAAAAAATGTTTTGAACATTGTGTTATTCGTTGAGTAATTGTATTATGTCAGAAAGGGTTTACTTTGAAGGTGAAACAAAAATTTGAAGGAATAATAAATCCGTATTAAGTTAGAGGAAAATAAATCGTATAGGATCAGTTTACGCGCGTTATCGAAGTGACTTTTCACACTAAAAAAAATTGTTCTTTTCCTTGTTTGGTCTATTCTGTTGTGAGTTACGGGGTATTCAAAATGGATGTCAACAAATTTCCTTGATACTCGAAACCTGGTCTTCTGATTGGTAGTACGTACTGCTAACAACTTTTCTATTGCGGCCGAAAATGCAAGTGAGGAGGCTGATATTGTGTATAGTGTTTATGGTGCCGATACTGCAACAGCTAATAATATGGAAGTTCGCTTTGTCGATTCCAGAAATCTTTTGAAGTGAAGATGCAGCTTGCATGGGCAGCCCTGTCGTCGAAAATTTCGATAAAAACATAGAAATAATCAAAGTGGATGATAGGCATAATAGTCGTTGTAGCACCGCTCAGGACATAAAAGTTCGACCATAAAACAGTATTAAAACATTTTTATTATAGATTTTGAAACTTGGCATTATATGTGAAGCAAATGACCGCCTTGGAAATTTTGGAAACTTTGATCCATTTGGGGTTATTTTCGATCACTTTTTGGCACACATTGGGCGGTATCTCAGCCATAACTTGTTTTCAAGTGCTCAGGAGTTAAATGGTTATCCGCATAGACATAGTATACCGCGTAGCCCCACAAAAAAGTCAAACCAACGGTGTCAGATCGCACGATTCCGGCGGCCAATTGACATCGCCAAGACGAAAGGTTACGCGCCCAGGAAATTTCTCTCGCAATAAAGCCATATTCGCTCGTGTTGTGAGCCATACGGCATCATTTCTTGGAACCACAAATTGTCCTCATCGTGTTCTTCAATAGCAAGTCAAAAAATGTCGGTATCACACAACCATAACGCTCCGCACTGACAGTGACAGTCTCGAAGTTATCGTTTTCAGAGAAGCAAGATCCAATCACACTTCCGGACCAAAGAACGAACCTGACAGCAAATTTGTTTGGTAGTAATGGCCTCTCTTCAATTACTTGAGTATTTTTGAAGCCCCGAATGCGGCAATTTTGTTTATTTACGTATCTACCGAGTGTGAAATTTGCCTCGCGCTGAAGAATATTTTGTTGGAAAAATCGCAGTCCACTGCTTGTTGTACAAGCACCCAATCGCCGTAACTACGGCGTTGTGAATAGACAGCTGGCTTCAGTTGTTGGGTGAGTTGGACTTTATAAGGATGTAGTTGTTAGTCCAAGTGCAAAATACTCCATAATGTGCCGTAAAAAAGACTCAGCTCTTGAGAACGTCGAGAAATAAACATATTTGAGCCTTCGGCTACACTTTCACTTACAACAGCGATATTTCAAGTGGAACGAGCAAAACTATGACGCACAGGCCTTACAATATCTGTAACCGATCCAACTCGAATTTTTTTTTTTTAATTTTACCGATAGCTTGAGTAATTGGACGTGCATCACAATCTCCTCTTAAAACACGAAATGTGGCTACGTTTGAATAACCAGTTTTGTAATTGATTTCAACAGTTTTAACGCGTTGTGCGGTTTTTAAGCAATCCATTTTCATAATTGTCTGACTCTTAACTAAAACATGCTTGGTTTGGCAATTAAGTTTGACAGATGTCAAAATACAGTCCTGCACTTTCGAACCCACTAAATGGATAACCCCTTATCACTAAAGTTGAACAAAAGCGATGGATCAAAATTATAATAAAATTAAGTCAATCTGGCGCCTAAAAATGATTTTTAAAGCGCCGTTTAAACTCTGAGGCGATAAATATGTATATTAATAATTATATGTGTACTGAACAAGTATCGCACATATAGTGAAGAATGTTCATATGTATATGTACATTGTATACCTATAATCAATTATTATAATTAAAATAGCACTTTGGCACACCACCCCCTACACATCATAATTACAACAAGAAGAAAACCGCAAGCAAATCGGTGGTGTAAGATGATCACCCCAAAAAGAGATTTACGCCTATACACAACTACATAACACGTAAAAATAACTGTTGACACATTTGTGTTTTGTACACATGTCAATAAATTAGCAACTACAACTAATTACCATTTAATGTTAACGTATGTGAGTGGGAGAAAGTAGCCAAAGTATTTATTTAGGGCTCGAACAGATGTGTGTCAGTGTGCATTTGCAAATATCTAACAACAAAAATATTTTGTATATTTTGAGTACTTGCAAACTGCTCCTCGGGAAAGTATTAATGGACTAACTGAAGTAGTCGTTGGCAGTTTATTGTCATTCAATTCATTTAAGCAAGTTTCTTGTACTTTAAAAATTGCTTGAACGATGTGGGAAATTGTTTAGAAAATTAATTGATTTACAAAGTAATTCAAATTATCATCATTATTACTTAAGAAGCAGAGTAGGGAAAAATACGATCGCGATCGATCAAAATGCAACATTCGCTCGTTTTCCTCGATCGCGATCGGGTATGACTCATACCGAAATCGCGATTGATCGAATCAGTAAATATGACTACGAAGTTTGTGGCCAAACGGTCAAATGATCGATCCACTGCAAAGACGGAGCACGATCAGATTCATCGATCGAACGAGCGATTGAGCGTTCTTAACGTTATTTATTTTATTACAAAATACAAATTGTTTCGTTTAAATATTTGAATGCGAATGAAATCGAATTTCGAAAGTCCACTTGCCGGAAAGTCCTTTCATAGAGACGTCATAGACGTCTAAGTTATAGTTTCATTTAGCACACTCCTCAAGGTTCAGGTACCTACGATGATGGATCCGTTATTCATTCAGTACAAAGCATTTTATTGTTATTTTTAAACTATATTTCATACCGTTAGATGGTGCATAGCTGGTACGACTACCCATTTCGTATCATTATGATCGATCGGAAAGAATGCCGTGTGGGAAAGCAGACGAAAAAGAAACTACAATTCGTGTGTACGGAAAGCATGAAAAGGTGTCGGACCGGGATAAGGTTTAGGCTTGAAAATGATATACGGTAACTTATATAAAGTTTTAAACTGGAGCGTACCAAATAAGTGGTCTGGAGGCCAATGTTCTGAGCAGGCTGAGTTTATAAAGCGAACACTTATCCAGTTTACTTCCAATATTAATGGCAACACTGAAGATAGTATGACGGTGGAATAAAAGTTCCAACACTCGGCAATAATTAGTTACAAATAGGAAATGCTCGCCAAAAAAAATCATTTACCTGCCGTAAGAAGTGGGGCCAAGAATATTATAAATAAAATACAAAGATTTGTTTATTGTACTAAAAACCACATCTAAACGAAGTGTTGGCGTATGCCGATGATATTAATATAATTGGTCATAACAACCGCACCGTACGTTCTGCGTTCTCCAGATTAGACAAAGAAGCGAAGCGAATGGGTCTGGTAGTGAACGATGGCAAGACGAAATATCTCCTCTCATCAAATAAACAGTCATCGCATTCGCGACTTGGCTCCCACGTCACTGTTGACAGTCACAACTTCGAAGTCGTAAACAATTTCGTCTATCTGGGAAACAGCATTAACAACGCTACTTTGGACTGAGTAGGCAATTGAAAAGTAAAGTCCTCTCTCGACTAACCAAAACCAAACTCTACAAGCCTAACATATGATGCAGAAACCTTGACATTGTCTACATCCGATTAGTCGGCTTTAGGAGTTTTCGAGAGAAAAGTTTTGCGGAAGATTTATGGTCCTTTGCGCATCGGCTACGGCGAATACCACGCAGACGATGAAACGATGAGCTGTACGAGCTATACGACGACATTCATAATTCAACGAATCAAGAGACAGGGGCTACGCTGGTAAGGTCATGTCGTCCGAATAGATGAATGCGCCTCAGCTTTGAAAGTACTCGATGAAGTACCCGCTGGCGGAAGCAGAGGAAGAGGAAGGATCCTTTGGAAGGATCAGGTGGAGAGCGACCTGGTATCACTTGGTATTTCTAACTGGCGCCAAACAGCAAAGAGAAGAAACGAGTCGCGCGCTATTGTTGACGAGGCTATAATCGCGTAAGCGGTGCCCACGCCAAAGAAGAAGAAGAAGAAGAAGAAGTAAATCATAAAATCATCAATTTATAAAAGGGAGGAATTGAAGGATGAACATGTGCATACTCCAGTTAATATCATTGAGATATATATGGATAATTTGAAGCTCTAACTGAGAGTTGGTGGAGGTGTTTTCTCAAAAGATCCACATTTAGGGCCCTCTTTCCGACGACCTACTCATTACAGCGTCTTTCAGACCGAGGTTGCAGCTATTATGGAGACTGTAGATTATAAGGCAGCCAAATTTATTGACAAGGATGTTTTTATTTTTGATTAAAACATTTGGCTCATTTACAACAAGTATAAAAATTATACTTTCCTGTCGTCCGTCTCTACAGAAGATGGCCAAACAAAAAAGACTATCTCTCACTTGGTTTATCGGTCACAGGGATGCATTGGCTACATGCAAGTTGCTACTTGATCCGCCTTACATGAGCTCACCCCGTGACCTTCAGGAAATCTAACAAGTTTTATCAAAATGGGATCGCAAAAGAAAGCGTGCAATCTTAGAAGAAAAGACATCTCAAAGGTGGTAGGAGTCCTGTCAGATCACTGCCTGATAGGACAACATGAAAAAAAAAAGGTAGTTCCTTTTAGAAGATGCTGCAGAAGCTACAAGAGCAATGAGGAGGAAGAAGCGATCTTAAATTTTTTAAGCTCATAAAATTTTTAAAAATTCGAAATTTATCAAAATGGTGTAATCACAACGGGCTTACTCTCACCTAAGTGAGTTGGTCCTCCCACATCAATTAGCTACCTAACCCAACCTACCGCTGAGCTTGACGTATCTATTACTGGGTTAATGCAAAACCTTTTCCATGTCTTGATTACACGTTAGAAATCTGAGATGAATGTGTCGCTGTTAGTTAAGCTGAACAAGGGAAATTTGATTAATAATTGGCAGCTGACAACATCCAGAAGACAACAGTGTTAGAAGTACAAAATTACGGTTGAAACCATAATCTTATTTCTGTATCAGTTAAGTACGCACAGTCATCCACGTACAAATGGAAAACATGCGAAAATAACTACCGGCGTTAACTTAAGGACTTCACATGCACACAAATATACATAAACGAGTAAAAAGGTAAACAACATGTGCATACCTGTCAGTCGATGTGTTAATACCTTCGTTAATATTTCATATCTGCTACAACCACTAACATCCATACACACAAACATACAAGGAAAAAAATCTGCTGGTAACTGAAATGAGAACTTACGGTAGGTTTCCCATTCGGCTGTCAGCGTGAGCGACCACCTGCGTTGCTACAAATGAATGTCTCATGCATGCTGAATTGTAGTTTACACCCGCTCGCCTGAATACAAACCCATACTATTCTTGTATATCCTTATATGTGAGCGGATTTAACACTTGTATTACTCATACGCACTGTGTATTCATTCATTTTCCTATGTAGTATGTCCGAATATTTATGTGCATTTGTAGTCATGCTGTGAAGTTGACAAGACTGGTTAACACGAAGAACACGAGCGAAGTTAGAATTATCGTGTAGTGTAAGGATGTCTGTGTGTGCACGTGTGCGCGTGTGCAAAGTGTTAGGGTAGAGGTCACTGTGCGGTTAAATCTTTGCGGTTTGTCAACATCTTCGCAGCAGCAGAAACAACAACAAGAACCACTGCTGAGCTGTTTTAATGTCCGCTTGTAATTATTCTCGATATTTTGCACGTCTCTGTCACACTATGTTAAATGTACATTTGTATGTATGTATGCAAGTAGGTTTGTGTATATTTTGCGCTAGTTTACGCCATCGTCATTTGTCAACACTTTACTTTCGTTCACGTGATTGCGTAGATGTCGTAAAGCCATTTGCGGTTTGACTTCAATTTGACGTGTGAGAAGTTGGTAGGCATGAAATATGATTTTCTTCGTATTTCCTGTGGCATAACGGTGAAATAATGCGTCTAACCAGTGCCATACAGATAAGCATATGCTGATCGAAACAACGTTTAGTTTACGCGAGGTTCATAGTTCAAATCTTAGGTTGGAAGTTTTGATGTTTTATAGATTTATACAAATAAAGAGTGATCCATTTTGAGGTTCCCTACTTTTTTTAAGATAAAACACAGAAAATTCAAATTTAGTAGGAAATGTTAATGTTCATTCGAAAGAACATTCTTTGGCATTTATTTTTTGAAGATTATCTCCTTCAAATGTTGGCCGCGGCTACCTATCAGATGTTCCATCTCTTGAGTCCAATTTTCGATGACTCACTCGAGCATTTCGACTGGTAACTGGTGAATGACATGCGTGATGTTTTGCTCCAAGGCCTGAATCGAAACGCGATTGTTCACATAGACTTTATACTTTACATATTCCTAAAGAGAAAAGCTTAAAGGTGTGATATCACACGATCTTGGTGGCCAATCGACCGACCTAAAACGTGAAATTATCTGTTCACCGAGGTGTTCTCTCAATAAATCCACTGATTGATGCGATGTGTGAAACAAAATGTCACGGAGATTACGAACTTCAATTTCAGGCATCAAATAGTCGATTATCATGGCACGATAACGGTCGCCATTGACGGTTACGTTCTCACCGGCATCATTTTTGAAGAAATATGGACCGATGATTCTACCGGACCACAAACCACACCCATTTGTTATTTTTTCTGGATGAAATGCTCTTCGTCCCAAATTTGGCAATTTTGCCAGAAATGGGCCTCATCGCTGAACAAAATTTGGCTCGAAAACGTTGGATCTTCTTGGAACTTTTCAAGAAGAGCGAAGCGATGTCACTTAGGAAGGTCGAGCGGCTTTAGTTCTTGCACCAGCTGTATTTTGTACGCTTTTATTTAAGATCTCGACGTAAAATGCGCCAATCCGTCAGTCCGAGTTTCTGCGAACGGCGCCGAATCGACTCTCCACGGTCTTCGTGTACACTCCCAGCTACGGACGCTATCTTTTCTTCACTGCGTGCTGGACGTGGTCTATTCGGTCGAATTTGATCTAATAATGAATGCTGGGTCTCAAGATGAGTGATGGTGTTGCGAAAAGTACCTTCAGTAGGCCGATTATGTTGACCATAAGTTGAGCGAAGCGCGCAAAACACATTCTTTACAGAACGTGAATTTTCGCAATAAAGTTGAATGATTTGTAAACGTTGTTCAGATGCGCTCCGTGACGATCGCAGCTTGACTCTCCGAATTTTTCTTTTTCAAATTTTCGGGTAAACTAGGCTATCCGTCCTGGAGTAATATCAAGAAAATGCTTTTGTTAATTTTTTTTTTTTTTTTTTTTTGTTAATAGTCAATAATAGTTGCTGCGTTTGGTTAAACCTGTGATGTACTTGTAAGAGGAAAAATCCCCAAGCGGGCTGGGGCTGATCGACTCCACCTTTTGGCAGCAAAGAACGCCCGTCAACAAACACTAGGAAAGTTCAACGTCGAAAAGTTCCTATCACAACAGACAACCAGCAAGTTATGTACTCGACTTACACTCCTGATCTCTGAGAGCGCTCATCAACAGCACGATATAAGGGAACTAATGAACGGAGAGCCCAAGCGTCTACATCATATAGCCAGACGGGAATGATGATCTACTTGTAGAGCTTTGACTTTGTTCGTCAGGAGCAGACTTTACTTTTTAAATGCCTTCTCAGGCCAAAGTAGACCCTTGTTTGCAAGAGTCCTTGTGCATTGAATTTCAAAGCTGGCAATGTTTTTGGTACTGATTTTGGTTTCCACATAGGCGAAATTATTTACATCTTCAAGGTTATGACTGTCAATTACATAGGAGCCCAAACGCGAATGTCCTGACTGTTAGTTTGATGTCAGGTGGTATTTCATCTTGTCCTCATTCACTATGAAACCCACTCGTTTTGTTTCTTTGTGTAATGTGGAGAAGGTAGAGCTAAAGGCACAGTTTTAGGGCCAATTATATCAATATCGTCTCCATAAGCAAACTATTGTCCAATCCTGTATAGGCTAAAGAAATCACATGGTAGAAGATTACCTTGTCGGAAGCCTGGTACCGAACGGCCCGAAGATAATATTTCCAATTCTGACTGGTATTACCCAGCGCCAATTTCCATGATTTGTCGCATGGTAAATATCTTTTCAATGATGGATTTACCAGGTCTAAAGCCACACTCATAAGGGCTCTCACATAATACGAGGCTTATCCCACGGTAATTGCCACTGACCTCATATTACAGAGAATCTGATGCATTCACGTTGTTAGTTTTTTACCATCTCTGAGTTTTAAGCTTTCACCGCTACTCTGGTCACCAGATTACCACCTTATTTCATACATAAGCATAACTTTAAACCTTTTGCAGGCCGCCGCATAAAAATTTCGAAATTGTTCCCTTATATAGAGTTGCTGGTGAGTGCTCTCAGAGAGCAAGAGTGCTAGTCGAATAGGAAAACATTCGGCTGCCTCTTGTGGTTGCAGCTTGTGGACGTCGATCCTGCCTTATAGGGGCGATTCAGTATCTACGCAGAGACAGCATAGGGATCCGAGTTGATGCTCTATCCTCGGAACGTACGCATATCTATCACAAAATGGTCGAGTCGGTTGCGATAATGAATTTTCTTTTGCCGGAATTTCGTGATACAGTTGATTAGCATCAGCCTATTTGTGGATGTCTTAGAATCTTAATACTCCGCCTATTATAGCGAAGATACTTTCTTTGTCCACCCTGATCTTAAAATCGATCTGGGCAGAGTAGCGGGTACAGCACTAATAGGTGGGTTCTGTACACTTATAAGAAGTATTTTTTATCGCATCATTCTTTTCTTCCATCGCAACGTGTAAATCAACGAGGTGAATGCTAACACACAGTGACTCCCACTACAAATCAAACATCAAACTTGCGCTCCTCTATACAGCCGCTGTAATAGATTTCATTAGGATTCGCCTTCTTCCGTTCTTGTTTCGTCCATTACAATTCTTGGACGTCGGCGGTTTCAGCCTTAATTTTGTCGAGGGCATCTACCAAATGGGCAGCGTATGTATGCCTTCAAATCATAATCTTTTAAACTTTTGCAGGGGTCGTCATCAGAAGAAGTGTTCTTTCTCCGAAAATTAGTGTTCTATTTGTTCATTGAAGCAGATTTTTGCGTGGCGTGTCCCAGACTCTACTCACAATCACTGCTGTTCGCTAACTCACTTTTGCTCGTCTTCAAACATAATCGTCTGTGTAGCCAGTTCACACTTGGTCGAAGACCGAACATCTAGTGCTGTTTTAATCATATGTACTATACCTTCGAGTTGCCATAATATAAGAAGAGAATATTTTACGCAATCATTTCAACGCCATCAAAATGCTAACTATTGTAGGCTCCTAGGCTGTTTCTTTTTACTATTTCTTTCAAAACTAGTTTAAAATAAAATCATAGAGAATGAACTTTTTGAGATCTACTTAGGGCGGTTTTTTTTTATAATTGTCAATAGAACTATTATTATATGTAAATAGCAAAGAGAAGGAAAGGAAAAATTTGTTCGTGAAATTTGTTTGTTACCAATGTGTGCAATTACATGTATGTGACGCTCCATTTTCAACTGACATATTTTTTAATCGAATCAAGCCTTTCACTCAATATTTGTGAAAAATACCAGTTGAAAAGTTGCACAATATATCCACATAAGGTGTCAATAAAAGCAACCTTCGCTAGTATCATATATATCTAAAGGGTGTTTTTTATAGAGGTATAGAACTTTAAGTTGCAATAAAACAACGATGGATTATTCGATTGAGATAAATTTTATTTATCCGAAAGGTAATCTTCTGGCATTACATTTTAAATATGATTTCTGGCATATGACCGCCACGACTGGCGCGGATGTAGTCCAATCTGGACGTCCAATTTTCGATGACTTTTTCCAACATTTGTGGCCGTATATCGGCAATAACACGGCGAATTTTGTCTTCCAAATGGTCAAGCGTTTGCGGCTTATGCGCATAGACCAATGACTTTACATAGCCCCACAGAAAGTAATCTAGCGGTGTTAAATCACAAGATCTTGGAGGCCAATTCACAGGTCCGAAACGTGAAATTAGGCGGTCACCAAACGTGTCTTTCAATAAATCTATTGTGGCACGAGCTGTGTGACATGTTGCGCCGTCTTGTTGAAACCACATCTCCAGGACATCATGGTTATTCAATTCAGGAATGAAAAAGTTAGTAATCATGGCTCTATACCGATCACCATTGACTGTAACGTTCTGGCCACCATCGTTTTTGAAAAAGTACGGACCAATGATTCCACCAGCCCATAAAGCGCACCAAACAGTCAGTTTTTCTGGATTTAACGGTGTTTCAACATACACTTGAGGATTACCTTCACTCCAAATGCGGCAGTTTTGTTTGTTGACGTAGCCATTCAACCAGAAGTGCGCTTCATCGCTAATGGACGTAGTGCGCGATACGTTTTCCGCACATAACCATTATTTTCGAAATAAAATTGCACTATTTGCAAGCGTTGCTCAGGCGCGAGTCTACTCATGATGAATTGCCAAACCAAACTGAGAATAAATCACTTGACAGCTGTTAAATCGGTCGCCATCTTGAAAAGTAATGCCAACTTAAAGTTCTATATCTCTATAAAAAAACACCCTTTACGTACATACTCATGCTTAAAACTACGAATGCAGTGTTGTATAATAACTGTTATTGATGACTGGTTGATCAAACTGAAATTCGAAATGCCGCAATTTGATTTGCAGTTTTTTCTTGGTATATGTTTGAAATTGGAAAAAAAATAAAAAAGTTTGTTTATCGAGCTCAAAGCTTAGCATTCCTTTTGAAAAAATAAGTTAAAAATTAAAACAACATGAAATGAAATTGAAAGAAAGTTGAAATTGAAAAAATTTAACAGACAAAGTGGCAACAAAAATTGTTAAATAATACCATGAGTGATCATTTTAGGGCAGGTACGAGTAATTCATTTAAAAATGCAGTAGTATTTATGAAAGATTTAATTCATAAAAGTTGTTTTAAAATAAGTTATTATATTTTCAAGCAAAGAAATTTAGTATATACGGAAACATATTAAAAAACAACAAAGAAGAGATGTCTTCGACTATACCGAAGTATTTATACCTTTCATGAACATATCAAATTTGTTGCAAATTGCAAAATTCGATTTTGATAACTTGCAGTGTCAATATCAACTTGAATTTACATCTGAAGAATACCAAATTTCACGCTCTGAGATGCTTTTTTTTGCGGATTTTCGATCCAAATCCTCATATCTGAATAAAACGGCTGCATGGGGGTTATATGATATAATATTCCGATTTCGATGGTTTTCAGTGCCAACATGCAATTCATAACATTTGAGGATGATACTAAATTTCATGCTCCTAAATGCTTTTTTGACTGAATTTTAACCAGAACCTCACAACTGAAAATATTGGTGCATGGGAGCGATATGTTATACCCGTCTGATTTCGACGATTTTTAGAGGCAATATGTAGGTCATTATGTATTGTACCAAATTTCACGTTCTTAGTTTCTTTTTTGACATATTTATGACCCGAAATATCAAATCTGAAAAATCGGTCGCATATATGCTATAGTGGTCCGATCTGGCCGGTTCCGGTGGATCTTCCTAAAAAGTATGGTAGAAATATCTCAAGGATTGAGGGACTAGTTTGCGTTCAAACAGAAAGACACACAGACATACATGGCTAAATAAATTCAGCTGGTGAGTCTGAAACGATCGGTATAAATTTCGGTGGGTCTATCTCAACTCCTTCTGGTACTTACATACTTCGACACAAAGTTAATATATCATTTCATGTACATAAAAGGTATAAAAATTCATTCAATTCCACCGTTTCTAAGAAACGAGGCAACTAAGTTTCTTTCTTGTCATAAAAATTAGTACATATTTAGCACGTATATATTTATTTCTATATTATATATATGCTCGTATTTATATTTGTATATGAATACCAAATGGAAGTGACAGTGATGCATTAAATACTATAGAATTTTTAATTAGTAAACTATTTTCATTAAAAGTTTTATTTTAAGTAGCTTGCGAGCAAATCGTTTAATGAATGGTTGAAAATACATGCATGTAAACATATATCTATGTTAACTTTGCGAAATTTTTTAGAGTGCACTCTAAATACATTAGTTTCATGGATTATAGAATTAAAATTTGCATGGGTGTAGGAGGTATTAGCCTGAGAAAGTGTTGTAATAAAGTAAAGCTCTGCAAATATAGCACAATACTGCATGATTTTAAAATAATTTGCTAAAAAATGTTCAAAAAAAAGTTGGTAAAATGCAATTAACTCATATTTAATCTATATACTATACAATAAGGTGTTTAACAGCGCGCTATTGTTTACATATTGTAGCATACTTTCAAGCTGAACGAGCGATTATAATAGGGCATGGGGTGCTGCTTGCTATTATTTAAAAAAAAATTTATTCTATAGCATTTTCCAACAAGAGTGATATGATTTCCTTTAAAAAAAACGCACTAATTTTTAAGGAAATTCAATTTTTTTTATTTAATGTGAAGTAGCGATACTATTAAGTTCTGATATAACATCATTCAAATGGCCTCCATGACTTCTTTTGCAGAAATGAATTCGATGACCCAATTTGTGAGCACTTTTTCCACTAAATCAAGTCACATGACATAAATAGCACGTTCAATATTGACCTTTAAAGCTTGAAGAGAGTTTGGTTTATTTCTAAAGATCAATGACTTCAAATAACCCCACAAGAAGTAATCTAATGGTGTTAAATCATAACTTCTTGGAAGCCATTCAATGTCACAATTTCTTGAAATAATCGAATCTCCAAACCTTTCTGGCAATAATTCGGTTGTTGTACGTGCTGCATGACACGTAACCCCGTCTTGTTTGAACCAGATGTTGTTAAGATCAACTTCTTCCAATTGTGGCCATAAAAAGTTGGTTATCATCGATCTATACCGCTCTCCATCGACAGCAACGGTGCTACCTGCTTCATTTCGAAAGAAGTTCGGACCGATGATTTCACCAGACCAAAACCACACCAAACTGCCAATTTAGGATTTAGGTGAATGTAATGGTTGTTCATGAATAATTTGTGCATTTGATTCGCACCAAAATCGACACTTTTGTTTATTTACCACACCACTCAGATGAAAGTGAGCCTCATTAAGAAGAAGATTTTCTTAAAAAAAATTGTTATCGTTTTCAAGTTGTTCCAAGTCAAAATCAGCAAATTCACGACGCTTATGGCGGTCCAATGATGAAATTGTAAACATTACTGAATACAATGAAAAAAATTACAGATCATGACATATTAAAAATGGCCAAAACGACACTTAGAAATCAAGAGATCCCTATAGGAACACCTTTTATTATACATTTTAACAAAAATAAAAATTATTTTATCATTTTAAGTGTATTGGAATTTTAACTCACATAATTTTTTTTTTTTTTGTAAACAAAACAAAATAATATTGAAAAATTCTTCTATAACTCCAAGAAATGTATTTTTTCAGGGCAGGTATCCAGTCACTATACTCAGAAGCCATAATCACAAACGAATCTTCTATGATAGGAGGCAAGTAGTAAAAAATTTAATCTCATTCCGACAAATCGAATAAGAAATAGCCGTTTTTTTTCTATACTATCTCAGGTCATTGTTTAATTACATCTTTAGATTTTTTGAGCTGAATGAGACAATGTTTTGTTTTTGGAAAAGTGAAAACACTCAAACAACAGTCTGAACGGTAGAAATTATAGCTACTTCAGAAACCACCAGGTTTCCTCATCAAGCTTCTTTCGAAACACCCTCGTTCGACATGGATCCGAACTTGTGATATCCACAGCACGTACCAATGATTAAACCATTAGAGTTAACTTATTGTTGTTTATCATTTTTCCCTCTTTCTACATATTCACGATCAAGTGCTCAGAATTTCTGTAGCTGTAAACTGTTCGCTTTGGGTTGGGTGTACCAGCTGATTGGGTCCGTTTTTTTTTTTTTTGTTCAAAAAAGTGTGTTTTATTGAAAAAAAGTAGAATGAAAATGACTACATTTCCCATCTCTCTGGTAATCTTCAAATATTATTTTTTTTAAATTAATCTTCTCTGTTCTCGTTCATAATTCGATTTCTTCACGAGACCCTAACAGGTGAACCCCTCAATCGTTTTGCATCCGTCGAAAGGCCAGTAGTTGGAAGGAGCAAGACCTGAAGAATACGGCAAGTGAGGTAAGATCTCCCATTTCAGCATTTCCAGGTAGTTTTTTACCATTACACCCACATTGAGCCGAGCGTTGTCTTGTTGAAAAATCACCTTGTCATCCCTTTCGGTCGTTTTTGGCCGTTTTTCGTGCAATATACGCATAAGTTGTAGTCGATAACGAGTTCAGTTTGCATTTGACAGTTTCAGCTGCTCTTTTCTTTCATTTAAAATATTTATTTATTACATATTTATATTATGTTTATTTAAGGCAAATCGCGCCATTTTCGAAGAGACATTTATACAGATATGAAACCTTTCCAATGAAAAAGGTAATCACTTCCAAGATCAGCCATAACTTGCAGGTAGAGCCATCTTGTGAGAGCGGACACCAAATAATAGTTCCTTTTTCAAAAAATTTACCAAAAAATATTCTAAAGCCACACCTTTTTTTTCGTTGTTTGAGAAAACTTTGTTCTTTCAGCAGGCTCTTCCATAATTAATATGGATGCTTTTTTTTTTTTGTTATAAAAAATAGATTCAAAAACAACTTGTTCCAACACAGTATTATAAGTTGCAGTCCTACTTCTAGATATGCAGTTACATATGCAAGGTTATACCCATTTCCTACTCTTGCGTCCTCGCGGCACACCCTGAAAACTTAAGCAACCCTTATACGAGATGTGGTAACTAACCCGTGTGAACCCTTGGGTTACGGCTAATCGGCAGGAGGCTTTAGAGGAACCTGACCGACATATCCGGTATTCACTGTAGTCTTTTTGCAGCATCTGTTCAACAGAGGTGCGTCACTTAGAGAGGTTGAATGCTGGATTTGGAATTCTCCACCTAGAATCAAAGAAAAAAAGACATCAGGCACGGATGAGAGATCCTTCTTTTAATGATGATCATGACAAACGTACAAAGAATTATGATTGGAGGGCACACACCTGGAATATCTGATCCCTTATTTGGGAAGTCGCCTTTGATGTCCTCATAAGACTAAAAGTTGACTTGGCCAATACCCAAAAATTGCAATGGACGGGACAAGGGCGGAGGAAAGTGAATTTTTGAGAAAACTATTATATAAAGAAGCAAATCCGGGTTTGAATTTGTGATTGGAGGGAGACTCCGCCGTCGAGTCCTGACATTTACCCCTGCATTCAACCGCTTCAAAGCGAATTTCTTCAACATGTCACTGATTTACCCCCACGATCCGACGGAAGAGAAGATTAATGTGACAAAAGATTATTTCTATAACTGCATAGAACTAACTTGTGAACGCTGTCTCACCACGTTGTTTTGGGGTTGTAAAGGCATTGACCTAGTTCAGCGAATAAAAAGACAGCAACTACGTTGGCTATATCATGTCCTCCGAATAGATGAAGTCACTCTAGTTTTCAAATTATTCGTTAAAATAATGTAGATGCGAGGACGATTGCGTTAACTCCAAAAATATAAGGAGTGAAAAAAGTTTCGTTTTTACGTGGCATTACCCATTTTCAGGTCAAAAAGTATATCTCAGAAACTACTAGACTAAATTCGATGAATTTTGATATTTGTAATCCACATGGTCCAATGAAGCATGAAGTAATCAACAGAACTCAAACAAACTTGGTGGGTATGCTACTTTTAAAGTCGTGTAAAAAATGACTGACAGAATAGACCTGCCTCGCATATAATAGATCTTCTATATTTGATCGATTTGTGGACATAAAATCGAATATTTAAGGAATTCATCGAGAAAACTTGATCTTTACTTAATAGATATGATATTTACAGTTTCTCTAAATATCAGCTAAAAACTATTAACATGGGTACAAGAGAATATACCAGGGACAAGACGTCTCTCTGTAATTCAACGTAGCGTAGTAAAGTTCTTTTTCGGCGTACAAAAAAAAATTAAAAAGTCAAGCATCATTCCCATCCTACGAAATAAACATCCGAACGCTCGTCATGGATAGTTGCTCAGAGAAAGGTTTTGCATATTGGTTACGGCAAGTGTTGCGTACGATGGAACTATGAGCTGTACGTTGATATAAAATTAAGATACAGTTTATAAGCTGTCTAGGTAATGTCTTCCGGAAGGATGAAAACACACCGACTTTGAAAGTTTTAGATTTAAAAAGCCTCTGGTAGAAGCGGTACTTGAAGACGACACCGTTAGTAACGCCAAAAGAAAACAAAAAGCACTTTGGCGATATTGTCCAAGCAATAATTATTTTATTTTCTCCTCTTCACCCACCTTCATCTGCATCTACATATATGTATTTATCAGCACCGGCCACTTTTCACTCAGATGACCTACTTGATGTAAATATCTACCTGTCTTCTCGAAATGAATGAGCTGCACACAACACACCTTGACAACAATTACCCCTCTGCTTCAATATTTTACATATACCACGCCTTTTTTCAACTGAAGGGTGGGTGTTTCAAAACACATTACTTTATATCTAAAGTGTAAAGTCTCCTTTTGGCATAGTTCATGACCTGGTCAATGGACTTAAACTTCCTTTTTAAATGTTTTTACTCTGCCGAACGGACGCTTCGTTTATGATTAATTGTGGTTGTGCAGAGTTTGTAGGCACGATACGAACCAACAAAACGGGAAGCCAGTGAACTAGATGCAAAAGCAAAAAAAAAAAAAAGGAACTGTAGGATAGAAGGAAGTTCGGCGAAGGCGAAATAAAAGAAAGTGGGGCCGGAAGTCAAGTAGCTGTAATTAAGCGTGGAAGTGGAAAGATGTGTATATGTTTGTCGGAATGAATGGACCTACAGACATGTGAATAGGAACTACACACCTACACATAAACATATTTCGTATACATATTTATGTGATGACTTGTAAAACAGCACATTTGTAAATATGTATATGTATGTGATAGTACATAAAATCCTACCGGCTAACTCACGCGATTGCTACTTGCTACTGGCAAAACTAATTTTTCATTTTTTCACCATTCACTCATTCCCTCAAATCAGCACTGCCATCATGTAATTCTTTGTCTACACAACTTCCTATCAGAAATATGCCAACTCGCAAACAACGAAGCTGGTGAGACAAGGAAAAAAGGCGTTCATTTAGAAAACAACAAGTGCCAAATGAATAAAGTTCAGGCGGGCAATAATAAAAAACAAAAAATGGAATATTTTTTAAAGTGAAACTTTATGACCCAAAACCCTACGCAGCCTACTTTGGCTGCCCTCATCCTGTGGCTTTCGTTCAACATAAACTCTTACAAAATATTTAGCTTTGGGGCTGGCGTGCGGTTATTATGGGTCAACTTAGTCAGATTGTGTTGTTTTTCATTGTTATTAGTTGTTTTTTTTTTCGTTTCTTTTCTTTTTTGAGTTTGTTGTTATGACATACATATGGTACAAGTATTTAGTTGATGTTTCTATTTTTAATGTAATAAAAAGTGTTGTTCTGTTTAATTAACATATATAATGGCATGCAGTTAAAATACAATCAACCAGCATAAATACATACATACTATTCACAACACTATAACACTGTACGCCTCAAAATATGCCAAGTCAGCGATTTGTTGAGTATAATTTAAAATTCTCTTAGCATATTTTGCAAAGTAAATAAAATAATTACGTTGTTCCTTGTTGTTTACAACTTTACTCTTAAAAACAAAAAATTAACAAAAGCTTAAAAAATGTTTTCTTTTGCATTTAATGGCATGAGTGATTAGAAAAATTATATTTCGTGGCAAACCTTTCTACGTGTAAAAGTTGTAAGTAGTACAGTTGTTTTATTAAATCAGTTTACTCTAAATGTGTATCACATAAACCATGCGACACAATGTCACATGCTGTGTGATAAGCAAAGCAAAGCGATGTAACATGTTGTACTTGGAATGAATTTATATGGCATATGAAAGGATGCTATATGCTTATACGGTAGAAGTTTTTGTTAATGGAATCTAATGTGATGTTGTATAAAGTGATGTGATTTTATTTGATAATATATGATGTGATATCATGTTATGTGATGCGATTTGGTGTAAAGTGATATAATTGATGTGGTGTGGTGTATAAGTGTGAGTTATGAAGTGGTATACAAAGTGTGTTGTATTGAGATGTGATGTGATATGATATGATGTGGCACGACGTGATATAATTAATGTGATATGATATGTTGGGATGTGATTTGGTGCGATATGATGTGATCTGACGTGAAGTGTGTGGTGCGATATATTGTGATCTGACGTGAAGTGTGTGGTGCGATATATTGTGATCTGGCGTGATGTGACGTTATGTGATATGATCTGTTGTGATGTTAGTGCTGCAATATGATGTGATCTGACATAATGTGAATGGTGCGATATGATGTGATACAACGTAGTATGATGCGATGTGATATAATCTGATGTGATATAACGAGTTGTGATGTTAACTGGCATGTATGGTATGAAAGCATTTATACGTGAATTAATAGAAAACAATTGATCAAACGATATGATTTGTTGTGAAGTGATGTAGTAAAGTGTGTTGTACTGTAATGTGAAAACATGATGAGACATCGTTAAAAGTCATAAATGTGATGTAATGGAATATGAAGAGTTATATTGTGACTGTGTACGTACTGTCAGTACGAGCCTCACGTCACAACAAAATCATTCGAAAAAGTGAAATCTAAGTGTAGACAAAAAAATGCTGCAAAAAAATTATTTCATATAAATTTTTTTTTTCATTTATTCTATTTTATTTTATTTTATTTTGTTCTATATTATTTTATATATTTATTATTTTATTTTATTTCGCTTTATTTTATTTATTTGATTTTATATAATATAATTTAAATTTATTTTATTTTACTTTTCTTTTGTTCTATTTTATTTTATTGTATTTCTTTTGATTTTATTTTATTTGTTTCAATTCGTTATTTTATTTATTGGATTTTATATTAATCAATTTAATCTAAATTTATTTTATTTTATTATATTTTATTTTATTTTATTTTATTTTAGTTTATGTTTTTTAAATATTTTTTTTTTTATTTTTTTGTTCTGTTTTATTTCATTTTATTTCGTTTTTTCTTTTACTTATATCATTTTATATAATTTTATTTAACTTCGTTTTATTTAATTTATTTTTATATTAAATTATATAATTTATACTTATTTTATTTGATTTTTTTTTTTCAATTATTTTCAATTATTTTATATCATTTTATTTTATTTAATTTTTGCTTTGGTTTCCTTTATGTCAAAAATAATTACGCATAGGAAACGCACAAAAATAATACCAAAAAATAATTTACTTTTTTCAGTCAAAAACTCAAATACATATATACCTTACATCAGCAGTCTGTAAACGCTTTATTGTTCCGGTCGTAAATTATAAAGATGTAATGTTACATATTTACGTGTATTGTCGGCGGTACTTC
Source organism: Neoceratitis asiatica (assembly GCA_030068015.2). Taxonomy (NCBI): domain Eukaryota; kingdom Metazoa; phylum Arthropoda; class Insecta; order Diptera; family Tephritidae; genus Neoceratitis; species Neoceratitis asiatica. Next base: position 22,437,481 of record CM061528.1, on the reverse strand, counting down.
CTTCCGCAGACGCGTGTCTGATATGATAATTTCATTTCTAATACAATCTTATTTACAAATCACTGCAAAGTAAATTGCATATAGAAAAAATGAATAAATAATATATAACATAGTGTTGCGATCAAAGTCAGGGGCAAATGCTTAGTTAAACGTAAATAATTAAGATAAATAAAAAGAAAATTTCATTTTCAAATTTCCGAGTTGACAGATAAAGAGCGTCAAGACAGCGTCTCATTTAATTTCGATGACCTAAACTCATTTTTATTGACTTAAATTCAATTCAGTGTTTTGAATTTTGTAGAAAGATTAAGATTTGTTAGAATTTACATTGTCAAACAAAGTTTACTAGGAACAAAATATTACTACGTAAGCAAAAGCACGGTCAAATGAAAAACGGGTGCCGGTCGTATCAAAAGATATTTAAGCGGCTTATAAGAAAAGCATCGATCGATTTGGTTTTTTTTCAAAGCAAAAAATAAAAATAAATGCAGCTGCTTCGTTTTGTTTATGCAATATGTAGTAAAATAAGCATTTATAAAGAAAATTGAAATTGAAAGTTTCTAGTCGATTTAAATGTGCTAGAAAAGCATTGATTTTGGGCGCTTTTAATATCAATCAGTATTACTTTTCGCTTTCACACTGTAAGTACAGTAAATGTAAAATCCGGCATCATTATAAACAAAAATTATATCAAATATTTATTATTTATCTTTTTTATTTATTTTTTATTTTTTTGCATTTACTGGGACATGTTATTCAAAGACTTCGCCTCAATTAACAAAGGAAGTATAAAAAAAATTCAAAAAAATAAAAAAGTTTTTTATCTAGCTACATTCAATTCTACTTTTGAGCAAATAAAGGGTGTTTTTTATAGAGGTATAGAACTTTATGTTGCAACTTAAAATTCTATACCTCTATAAAAAACACCCTTTACAAACTTTAACTTTTTCTGCTTTCTAACTTTAACTCTATAACGTCATAAAATACCACACTTAGCTTGCGAAGCACATATGTAACTCTTAAGTCCACTCACAGCAAAGCTAAGAGCTCGAACCCACCACTGCAGCGCAACAAGAAAGATTTCAAAATTATGCAAACATCTGCAGATAAAGACATTTGGATTTCGCTGTTAATTCAGCTAAGAGCTCTAAATGGTGGACGATTAATTGATTTCCAATTCAAATTTGCTACTGCCAGACGTTAGCTTGCGCAAGCAACAACTACTTCGAATTCATGAACGGAAAGCTTTTTGTTCAAATTTGTGCAACAGAAATTTACTTTCGCTTTGAACTGAACTGATTTTATTTTATTTCGTTTATTTTTTTTTTATTGATTTTTTTTTTTTGCGTGACATTTTTAATTCGTTGCTTGCTATTCAACGCGTCGCCTGTGCAAGAATATTATTTACCCACTGCTGCTGGCTAGTCTACGACTCAGAAAGAGACGTGCACTTACAATCTCACACGCTTTCGGGGTATTATAAAATGTACAATGTAAACAAATTTTGAATATTTAACATGCTGTAGAATTGAGTAGAATTTTAAGTAGAAATGTAAAAGCATAAATTTAAAAAAAAAAAGTTTTATTTCAAAAATAAATTTGGGCAACAGCAAATGAAGACCACCTACTCGTGTAGTGAAAGTGTTTATCGACAACAAAAATTTATAGAAAAACTAAAAATTTGAATAAAAATTATAGTAATTACTGAAAGGTTATAATACAAAATGTAAAGGTGTTTAGCTTGTAGAGATTAAGTGAATAATGATGGGTAATCTACAAACCAAAATCTGCCATATTTTCAATATAAATGTCATAATGTATAAAACAAGCAACTTAGCAATTACTACTTGCTTATTACGAACAAACATGCTTAGCTTTTTGTCAAAAAAAAAAATGTCATTAATATTAAAAATCTTTAGACATATGTACATATGAAATGAAATTCTACTAAATCAAAGGTGACGGCCATCTGCAGAGTACATACAAATTTTATGGTTAATAAACAAGACAAATATGCGGAATATAGACGGGAGATATTAAATATTACTTAGTATATTAATAGTTTTAAAAAACATTAGAGAAACCGATAATTAGATAGCAAAAGTACGCGTATGACTACATGCCGACTACTGATGTCTTTAAAAGCGCAAATATACAAATATTTGCATAAGCAATTATCTAAGTAATATTTGTGTGTAAATGATTTTTATGACAAGATGACGAATTCATACCCATTCATACATAAGATTCAACTCTAGAGAAAAACTATACTCCTATGCTAATTGAGCGCATAAACTGGACTTCTGGTTTGACCTTTCATGTACATAAAATGGTATATTAACTTTGGCCCGAAGTAAGTGTAAGTACCAAAACTATAAGAGATCGACCCGCAAAAATGTATACCGATCGTATCAGAATGATGAGCTGAGTTGATTTAGCCATGTCCGTCTGTCCGTCCGCCTGTTTTGGCCGCAAGCTCATCTCGTGATTTGGGATCATAAATATTTCAATAACAGCATCTAACAGCATGAAATTTGGTTTTCCACATAAAAATAATAAACTTGAAATTATTACTGAAATTCATCGAAATCGGATGGCTATAACATATAGCGTCCATTGGTTCATATATGATGTCTTGGATTAAAAATCTGTCAAAAAAGCATCTAATAAGGTGAAATTTAATAGTTTACACATGACTATTCTAATAAATATTGATAACGAAAGTCATCGAAATCGATAGAATATAATTTAAAGAATATATCATCATATAACCACCATAAAACCGATTCATTCAGATATGAGTTTCTGGGCCAAAAATGCATATAACAGCATAAAATTTGGTATTCTGTCGACATAAATTCAAATAAATATTGGCATCAAAATCATCGAAATCGAATTTTGTATTTTGCATTTAGTTTATTTTATGTTATTTTTTTCATATTTTTTTTTTTTACTTTTTTTATAATTTTTTTTTACTTTGTTTTATTTTATTTCATAAAATTTTTTTTTGTTTTTTTTTTCACTTCTTTATTCTGTTTTATTTTATTTTTATTTTTGTTTTATTTTTATTTTTATTTTTATTTTTATTTTTATATTGTGTTTTATTTTATTTATTTTTTATGTTTTTTTATTTTAGTTTAGTTTACTTTCTTTTTTAATTTTTTTATTTTTTAGGTTAGTTTCTTTTAATTATTTTTTTTTTTTATTGTATTATACATTTTTTCATTAAATTTTTTTAATATTTTTTTATTTTTTATTTTTTTTATTTTAGATTATTTTCTTTTATGTTATTTTATATGTTATTTGATTTAATATAATTCACAATATATTTTTTTTCTTTTTTTTTTTAAGTTAGTTTCTTTTATGTAATTTTTTTATATTTTTTATTATATTATATATTTTTTTATTTTAGTTTAGTTTATTTTATTTTATTTTATTTTATTTTATTTTATTTTATTTTATTTTGTTTTATTGTATAATATATTTTTTTTAATTTACCTTTTTTTATTTTTTTTATTTTGTTTTAGTTTAGTTTATTTTATAATATTTTTGGTTTTATTATACTCTACTTATATATTATTTTATTTTATTGTATTACATTTTATTTCTTGTTATTTTACTTCATTTCATTTCATTCTTTTTAATTTCTAATAGTTTATTTATTTTATATTTTTAATTTTAATTTAATTTTGTTTTATAACATTCTTTTTACTTTTTTATAGTTTTTATGAATTACTATTTTGTTGAAATATTAACTCAACTCATTTGAACAAACTGCGCAAACTCAATTATAAAAGTTTTATATTGATAATAAGTCATTCGTCTTCGAAATTTAATGCTCACACCAGTGGACAGTTAATGGAAAAATATTAAAATAAAATAAAAAATTCAAAACAAACAAAATCAAGCGCGTGTTTATCTTATATTTTTATTCTATTATTATTCTTCACTATCTATTGACTCACAGCATTATTTTAAATACAAATACTATTGTACAAATAAAAATAAAGTTAACACAAATATATTCATACAGTTTTTTTGTTTGATTAACTTCAGACACAGATACTACTATAAGTATTTGCAACTACAAATAGTCACCAACTACAAATAGTCTTCAAGACAAGTTTGCAAACACTTCAACCGTTTTTTACTATTGTTGTTATAACATTTTTTGTATTTTATTAACAAACATATGTATGTATGCACAGATATTTCTTACATATGTTTTGTCGCAAATATTTTATCACACACCTAACTAAGCATGTACATGGGTACTCGAATATGTTTATGTTTATTTTTCGCATTGTGCTTCTATGCTGCTGGTTGAATACGCTGCGCAGGCGCTTTGCGGTAAATGAAGTTACAACGGCCTTGCGCAGCGTAGTGTCAGTTAAGATTTGACTTTGGCGCGTAACTCACGCAAGCTCTCGTACAATATATGTTTAATAAACTTAACGCAAAGAAATTCCTCTATAACAAAAGGACGGGCAAATAGTTGAAAAGTGTTATTTTAAAAGCGCGAAAAAATATTAGTTTTTATTCAGCAAATTCGGCGACAACAGTAAATTTCGAAATGGTACGATTACACTTGTTTATTGTGGTAAAGTGCAAAATCAAAATTAATTTTTAAATTTTTTCCTAATTACTACGTAACGCCAGGATACTTTTAGTTTAGTCTACCTTTTGTTTCATGAGTCTGCTCTAAGCAGAGATAGAGCTGATATGCTCTACCTTTTTTAGTACAGTAACGTAGAGCAAAATAGTAAACGAAAGAGGGCAGAATGTTACTATGGAATAGTCACCGAGCACGGAAAATAATTTAAATAAAAGTGAAAAGAAAAAGTATTCATTTTATAAAACAAATACAAATAGTTTTAAAAATTTTAAATATTTAGAAATTTTTTGAAATAAAAATGTCAAACATTTGCATTTAAAACTTTATGCCCGAAAACTATTTCATGAAATTACTGCTCTGAGTTAGTTGGAGATCTTGCTCTATTGTTTTTCTGACAGCCGCTTTTTTCTGCTCGAACAGTTGCAATAAAAAACCATATCGGAAAACGAAAATTTTAACCCTGAAAATGTTTACAGTATTTTCGTTACATTTAAATTTGACGCTGGTTTTTATGGTGAAGGCAAGTTTTGTGGAAGGTAGCAGAACTTAACCAGAGAAATATCCAGATATTTCACATTTATAAAATATTTAATGTTTTTCTCTTACTCCTAAAACGTTTTTTCGCATATAGCGCAAGCCTATAACTAATTTTTATACATTATTTTAATATATTAAAAATATTGTGCTCAAATATGGCAGATGTATGTCATTGTAAAGTGAAAATAAAAAAACTTCAATACACAATGGAAATAATAAACATTTTGTCCTCCAAATATACATTGTCCTAAACACATAATAAATGAGGTAAAAATTTAAAAAAAATAAAGTTTTTTATATATAAAAGATTATATACACTATAGCACATCACGCAATAATTTACGCTTTGGTCTTATGCTGCAACTAGGCAAAAACATAGCGACTCAGCTGCCACAACCTTTTATATGAGAGCGCCATATAAATGAAAACTTATCACCGCTTCACGCTGCCGCCACTGGCGTTTGTCATGTGGCAATCAGCGTCGATTTGATTTTGCCGTAAAACTAACTCAAGGTTGCCAGTGTTGACTTTTATAAATAAATTTTAGATAAATTAAGAAAATGCACTTTTTTTTTAAAGAATTGAAAACTGAAATCGTAATTAATTATTTATTACCACATAGATTAGGTATATTTGATTTTGAACATATACAGTGGCGAGCAAAAGTGGATGAATGTTTGTCACTTCTGCACTTATTTGTTCATAACATCCGTTGTACTTATTCAAATAAAACCATTTCTTTTTAAATTTTTAATCCATATATTGTACTAACATATTATGCAAGGAAAAGTCAAAAATTTAGATGCAAAAAATTCTAGGGCAAAAAACTAAACATATCTCCATTCATCCAATTTTGCACCTTATGCTTTTTTGAAAAATTTGGCTTTGAGATTACTGCTTTATGAAAATCTTGCGAATTTCGTTTACAGCTCAACACTTTGTTTTCAAAGACACAATTTTTGTCACTTGTTCAAATATAATCGAGCGTTTAAGTGTGTTTAGTTCAACGATTAATAAAACAGTGTAAATATGCGAAAAATATCGCAAGATTTAGAAAATAGCATCGTGGCGTTAACAAAAAATGGACAGTCGTCTCGAGAAATAGCAAAAAAATTAAAAAATTTTCACAGTAGTGTTTTATGCGCTCAAAAAAGACGGAATGTGAAGCCGGATTCAAACGTTAAAGGTCGTCGAAGGCTACTTACAGATGGAGATGCTCGCGTTATGGAGCGGTTAATGCGGCGTAAAGACTCCATAACACCAAAATTGGCTGCGGAGCAAATAAATAAGGATGTTAGTCAGTGGACTGCGCGGAGAGCCCTTCAACGGATCGGTTTGGTATCAGCAATCAAGCAAAAAAAACCAGCTTTGTCTGACAAAAATGTGGAAGCACGGTTAAAATTTTGTAAAAAATAAAAAAATTGGAGCATTGACGACTGGAAACGAGTGATATGGTCAGATGAAACCAAGATTAATAGGTTCCAATCAGATGAAAAGCAATACTACTGGCACCGGCCACATCAAGTGAAACAAACTGTGAAGCATGGTGGAAGTAATCTAATGGTTTGGGGATGTTTCACCTGATGGCATGTCGGCCCACTTGTGAAAATAGAAGGCATTATGAAGAAGGAAGACTACCTTAACATTTTGCAAACATATTTGCCAGATTTTGTCGATCTAAGTGCATATCCCGAAGACGAGGTGTGTTTTCAACAAGACGGTGATCCTAAACGCACTGCTAAAATCGTGAAAAATTGGTTGAATGATCAACGTTTCCAAGTGCTAAAGTGGCCTGCACAAAGCCCTGATCTTAACCCTATCGATAATCTATGGGCCCTTTTAAAAAAAAGGTTGGTAGTGTATGAAAGAGCCCCTAAAAATTTGGACGAGCTTTGGGCAAGGATTCAGACAGAATGGACCGAAATACCTAATGGAAGAATTGAAAAATTGGTAGAAAGTATGGCAAAACGAGTCCAAAGTGTAATAAAAAACAAAGGGCTGTGGACTAAATACTGAACTGATGTAACTAATTGAATTTTCACTCACGTGCAAAATTGGATGAATGGAGATATGTTTAGTTTTTTGCCTTAGAATTTTTTGCATTTAATTTTTTTTTTTTTTTTTTGACTTTTCTTTGCATAATATGTTAGTACAATATATGGATTAAAAATTTTAAAAGAAATGGTTTTATTTGAATAAGATGTTATGAACAAATAAGTGCAGAAGTGACAAACATTCATCCACTTATGCTCACCACTGTATGTTCTGAAATTTGTTGGCGAAAATTATAAATTTGTTTAACAGCATATCCAGGGGGTATGTAAAATAGCTAGTTTGGTTTTAACGTTATGGTAAAGCTCGGGTCTATGAATGTTTAAAGTGTTGAATGAGAATTTTTACTTATTTGAAATTTATCTCCTTTTATCGACCTTGATTTATTCACAAAGCATAACTGTGCAAGATCATTTCAAACTCAACTAGAACACTCCCATAAAGTCATCAAAGGAGTTTGATTAAGATCGTTTGCCGATTGTTTTGTATAAATCCTTTTTTTTTTTTTGAGTTATAGATCTTATAAAAAAGTCCAGTACTTTTTGTCAAGATGCGATTGTGAAGATTGTTGTAATCCAAAACAGTTTGTTCAAGGGCCTATGAAATGTTATATTTTGTAAATTACCCAGACAATTTAAGTATGTTCTATAAGAGAAACGGAGGTATTCAGCTTCATTATCACTAAAACTACTAATAAACAAATCTGTTGATTCTGAAAGCTGAGCTCTTTGTCTCTTTTGCAAAAAAAAAAAAAACTTAATGAGGGAATACCGGTACACTTACGATTCTTCTCAATTAATGAAAGATATACGAGGTGTATGCATACTACAATTCGGAAGGCCTGGGTTCGAGTCCAGGTTCGATGAACATCAAAAATTATAGAAAATTAATTTTTCTAATTACAGTCGCCTCTCGGTAGGGAATGTCAAGCGCTCCGAGTGTATTTCTGAAATGAAATAAAAGCTCCTCATAAAAATCCATCGACCTTTCGGACACGGCTTGGAATAAAATTTAGATTTCTGTTGGTTAAAAACATCAAAAAGCAAAACTACAAATCGGAGGAGGAGCTCGGCCTAAAATCGCTTTCAGCGATTACAAAGCTCCAAATATATATACGCTGGTGACTAGAAGTCATGATGCTCTATGCCATTATAATTTAGAAACGCATGAGCATCACCAACACGTTCGACCTCACCTTTTGAGGAGCTTTTTTGGTCTTGGCAAGCTAAAATGTCTTCACTACGATGATTGAGACTTAGTTTCAACGTCATTTTCTCAGGTTCATATATATTTCAACGCGTTATCTGTTATGGCATATTTCAGTAATTCTACATTGTCGTAGACTGCCTTTCGCCGTTTTTTGTGTTCAAATTTCAACAAACTTCTCTAATTATAATTCGACGATCGTTTATAACCATTTATTTAAATTTTCCTACGTGTTCATAAGTTGTGCATGTGCATTGGCGTCCAGTGCGTGCTTAAACCTCACCGTCTTCAGAAACGCTTATACCTCTTGTAAATTCTTACTATACTCATAAAGGACAGGATAGAGTTAAAATTTCCCACACTTTGTTATACTTTACTATATTTTTTACGAAAAATTTTATACAAATTCTTTCAGCCATTTCTATTAACAACCTTAGTGGCTGTCACAGATAAAGTCAACAAAGAAAGTATCTAAAATTTAAAGGCATATATACCAACATAGTAAGAGGTCAATTGGAGAATCCCCGGTCTGACATATAGATGGCGCTACTAGAATTGAATCCATATAGTTTTTAGTTAGCCCTATCCTTCAAAAGACGAATGTATAAATTTGGCAGCTGTCGGATCATTAGTTTGTAAATTATGACATTTTGAGAGAAGCAACTTTTGTTATTTTGAAAAAAAATGGATGAAAAGGAATTTCGCTTGATGAAAAAAATTTTGCTTTTTGAAGGAAAAAATTACAGTTGAAACAAGCACTTGGCTTGATGACAAATCAACCATCAAAGATTGGTATTCTAAGTTTAGACGTGGTGAAATGAGCACCAAAGACGGTGAACGCGTACTAATCGTACTATAAAAGTGATGTTGAAAAGTTGGAGGGTCACTATAATCAGTGTATCACCCTTCAAGGAAACTATGTTGAATAAAAACATTAATTTTGCCAACGCGTTTTACAATGGCAGGCCGGGGACTTTTCAATTAACCTGTTAAAAAAAAATTTGAAAATCGGTCCATCAAAGTTCGCGAAATTTGAAAATTATTAGATACTAATACATTCATTCGTTTTTCGAGCTATATCAGACAATATTTTGCTTTTGGGAAAAGGGAAAAAAAAACAGTCTGAGCGAAAGAAGTTATAACTAGTTTGGAAACCACCACGTTCATAAGACTTCTTTCCATACACCCTTTTCCGAATTAGATCCAAGCTTTGGGTATCCATAGTACGAACCAATTAAAAAGCTACGTGTGTGCCGGGTTAACTTATTGTTGTTTTTCAATTTTCCCTCTTTCTACATATTTACGATCAAGAGCTCAGAATTTCTGTAGCTTCAAAACTGTCGCAATTTACTCGTTCTACTAAGAAATATTCTAAGGCAACGACCTTTTTTTGTTAGAGAAAATCTCGGTCGGTCGACAGGCTCTCCCTAATTCCTAGATGCTTTTTCAGGTCACTGTTCCATAATATTAATTAGCTTTTCGAGCTGTATTTATTACATTTTTGTGGCATACTTAAGCAAAACATTCAGTATAATCAAAAACACGACTTTATCATTTTTTGTTATATTTTTGTAGCCTGTAAAGACACTTCCTCAATCGATACTTCGATATTTCATTTCCCCAAAGACACTAATTTATTAATTTTTTTATTTTCTTACACTCAACATGCAGCTCGCCAATCAGCAAATTATCAGCATAGTCATCATATACCTCACAGCACACCAACTCACCACAACAACCACCTCAGCCACACCACTACCCACAATTGAGACCTTAGGCACAGCTAAAGCATTCGACTATGCACAACAGCCCAACGAAGTGTTGCCCATACAACCGCTTCTGCTCTACCCGATGCCACAAAATTTACAACTACAAGGGCGCGAATTGGATGATGATGATGACAATAATATAATTTATGTAAAATTATTGAAGCGTAAAGCCTATCGGCCCACCAAACAGCATCTCAATGGTTTGGACAATGAGCCGCGTGAACTTACCATGAAGGATATATTCTATGTAAAAGCGTTGGCTAATGGTCAATTCAGTCATCAACGTCTCAAATTATATCGATTGCCGGAATTTTATGCGATAAGCGTATACCGGAGTAAGGGTGCGAAAGTGTGAACCAACAGCTGTTGGTGGTTAAATAATAGAAATGAAGAATATAACAATACTTAATATTTAGTATACAAAAAAAAGTATAATTATAAGTAAAGAATAGTTATCATTCACTTATTGTATACATATTGTTTTTACAAATTGTAGTTTTTTTTTGGTGATTAAATTTAAGTGCCGCTGACTACTTAAATATTTTAATTTTTGTTTTATTGTGATTGATTTCTTAGTTATAAATAAATATTCACAAAAAATATATAATAAATAAATATTTTAATAAATTACAATAAGAAAAACAACAATAATATATTTATCACTTCATAGTTCGTTGAATATAATGGGTTGTGCGCTGAGTTGGGCGGCTGTGTTAATTGACAAACATAATGAAGCTATTAATTTAGGCGGCGTGTGTGGAAGTAGCCATTGTTGTCGTCTTCGTGGAGTGGATGTCGAGTGGCCGCTGTCACATACACATATTTAATTCTTATACTTATACATACCCTGCAGTGAAAACGTATAAAAGTATATAAAAATTCTAGTTAAATACTAGTATGAAATAGGATGAAATTATACCAGTTCGTTATTTATAGTTCACCAGTAACGGCAATAACAATAATTTTCACCACCGTGCGATTTGTATGCTGTTGCTAATTCTAGAAGGCCAAGACTGAGTTCATTTCCTAATAAACTCTGTTGAAATGCGCAGTTAGTCGTTGTTCTTAATATCACAACGATAGCCGAGTGGTTAAATGTCATCATTTTAGTGCGTAAAGTTCTCGGTTCGATTCTCGCCGGAGGCAAATTCATTTTCAGTTTTGCTTTTATTTTCATTTCATTTTTTGGTGAATTCGAAATTCAATACATACTTATATATGACAGTTCATAGAACAGCGTTGTGTTAAAAACACCAGTTGCTTATATGGGATATATATGAAAGATGAAATAGTTGGAGCAAAAATGCTAACTAGTAGGATTCTAGTTGACAACTAGTATTTTTCCCTGCAGGGTATGTATGTATTTATATACATATGTATATGTATGCATTAAATACCCATTCAACATGAGTAGTACAATGCCAAGTGACCATCAATAAGGTATAATTAAGCATATGAATTTCAGCATTAAAACTCAAATACACGTATATACACACCCACACAGCTGCCGACATTTATAGGTGACCATAACAATTGATATTTGTTGCCGGTTATTAACAATGAAAACAATTAACTGAACATAAATTTGTGAGGCTTAACGTTTTTGTTGTTTTTTATTTATTTTTTTTATTTTTTTTTTTTAGTTTTTAGTTTTTTTTTTCTTTTTTTTTTTTCTCTCTATTTTATAAACGTTAACCATTTGTTCATTTTTTTCAGCATTTTGTTAAATTTTTTTCTTCATTTTATTTTAGCTCATTTTATGTGCTACTGTGCCAGCAGGTATGCATTGTCAGGTGTTAACAGTAGACCAATTAATTTATTATGTTTAATTAGTAATTAGGCATAATGGTGTGGTCAGAAGAAGCTACTGTGCGTGGACGTTGTCGTCTTTGTTTATAACCATCTCGAATAGATGGCTGATGCTTGCAGTGATTTATGATAATTTTTGTTTAGATTTTGTGAACTTAATTGTATATAAAGCAATGTTGTCTGAAAGAAGCGCTATGGAAGAGAAAGTGGCAATTAGATAAATGGAGCGCTTAGTTGCTTTAGTACTTTTTTGTGATTTTTATAAAATACATTATTATTAATTACTTTCGATTGGTGACAGTCACCTTGACAAAGTGGAATTTATGTAAATTGCTTTATATATTTTTTTTTTTTAGCTTTAATTGCGAATATTTAAATACTTCTTTCTGTGTAGCAAAACCTCAATAGATGATGTGAGGAAATATAATTTAGGAAATGCTTTGCGGTAATTCTAATAACTTATAGTAAGATGGTCTGCAAAGTTGGCGATCTAAAATATATACAGTTTATCTGAATTCCGTCCGAGAGGGTGCGTTTTCTTGGTGAAACCGGACTTTCTGCCTTTAACTTATCAAGCGTATGATGTGTAGTATGCTCCTGTAGTTTTCCTTTAAATATTCGATTAAAATAACTCCATGTCTATCCCAAAACCCCGTTGCCATCACTTCCCCAGCTAAGAAAATAATTTTTGTATCTTACTTCTCTTTAGCCACCCAATAATCGGATTCACAACCTGATAGATAGGTTTGTGGTGGGAGGGAGATTCCGTCGCAGAGTCTTGGCATTCATCCCGGTGGATGAACATCTAGCCGAAATTCACATCAAAGCGAAGCTCTTCAACATATCGTTAACTTGCGCCCACGCCCCGACAGAAGAGAAGTATGATGTGACCAAAGATGCTTTCTATGATAACCTAGAACGTACTAATGAGCGCTGCCCCCGCCACGATGTCAAAATCGTGCTGGGCGATTTCAACGCCGGGGTGGGCAAAGAAGGTATTTTTGGCACAACAATCGGAAAATTTAGCCTCCACGACGAAATATCTCCAAACGGGCTGAGGTTCATTGACTTTGCCGAGCCCGAAATATGGTTGTCTGCAGTACCAGATTCCAGCATACGAAAATTCATCAAACTACATGGCTGTCGCCAGATCGTAAAACACGCAACCAACTCGATCATGTTGTGATAGAAGGAAGACATGTATCCAGTGTTCTAGACGTGCGTACATTCCGAGGTCCAAATATCGACTCGGATAATTATCTTGTAGCAGCAAAAACACGCACCCGACTCTGTGCGGCAAAACAGCTGGTACGATGAGAAATGTCGAACTGCAGTGTAGAGAAAGCAGACTGCCTAACTCGCAACTTTGCGATTGACTACAACACGTGCGGGGTGGGATAGATACCGAGAGCTGAAAGTTTCAAGACCGGAGCAAACTCGTGTAGGGATCATGGAGGTAATCTGGTGACATATTTCCAGAGTATACTTAGTGTATGGAGGAAACCCTTCTCCAACCTGCTCAATGGCAGTGAAAGTGAAAACCTCGGAGATGGCGAATCCGAAATCAAAATCGATGACGATGGTATAGAAGCGCCATCACCCGACTATTAAGAAGTTCGAATAGCGATTGCCCGCTTAAAAAATAACAAAGCGGCGAGAGCCGATGGCTTACCGGCAGAACTATTCAAATACGGCGGCAAAGAGCTGACAAGGAGCATGCATCAGCTTCTTTGCAGGATATGGTCGGACGAAAGCATGCCTGACGATTGGAACCTAAGTGTACTCTGGCCAATCCAAAAAAAAGGAGTCCCCACGGTTTGCGCCAATTATCGTGGGATAATTCTCCTTAATATCGCATATAAGGTCCTATCTAGCGTATTGTGTGAAAGACTAGTAGACCACCGTCAACAAACTGATCGGGCCTTATCAGTATGGCTTTGGACCTGGCAAATCCACCATTGACCAGATAGATATTCACCATGCGCCAAATCTTGGAGAAGACTCGAGAGAAAAGAATCGATTTTAAAGTTTCCTTCGACAGCACGATAAGGAACTGCCTCTACGCCGCTATGTCTGAATTTGATATCCCCACAAAACTCATACGGCTATGTAAACTGACCCTGGATAATACCAGAAGAGCAGTCAGAATTGGTAAGATCCTCTCCGAGCCGTTCGATACCAAACGAGGGTTCAGACCAGGAGACTCTTTATCGTGTGATTTCTTCAATTTGATGCTGGAGAAAATAATACGTGCTGCAGAGCTAAATAGACCAGGTACAATCTTCTACAAGAGTGCGCAATTGTTGGCGTATGCCGATGATATTGATATAATTGGTCATAAGAACCGCACCGTAAGTTCTGCGTTCTCCAGATTAGACAAAGAAGCGAAGAGGATGGGTCTGGTAGTCAACGAGGGAAAGACGAAATATCTCCCGTCATGAAATAAGCAGTCATCGCACTCGTGACTTGGCTCCCATATCACTATTGACAGCAGGTGCTACTTTGGATTGAGTAGGCAATTGAAAGTTCTCTCTCGACGAAACAAAACCAAACTCTACAAGTCGCTCATCATTCCCGTCCTGACATATGGTGCAGAAGCCTGGACGGTGTCTACATCCGATGAGTCGGCTTTAGGAGTTTTCGAGAGCAAAGTTTTGCGGAAGATTTATGGACCTTTGCAAGTTGGCTGCGGCGAATACCTCAGACGATGGAACGATGAGCTGTACGAGCTATACGACGACATTGACATAGTTCAGCGAATCAAGAGACTTTGAAAGTATCCGATGGAGTACCCGATGGCGGAAACAGAGGAAGAGGAAAACTCACTCACTCCGTTGGAAAGATCAGGTGGAGAGCGACCTGGTATCACTTGGTATTTCTAACTGGCGCTAATTAGCAAAACGAAGAAACGAGTGGCGCGCTATTTTTGACGAGGCTATAATCGCGTAAGCGGTGCCTACGCCAAAGAAGAAGAAGAAGAAGAAATACCTAAACGTCTAGTGCCCTGAAGAAAATAATCCTGTGAGTATTACTAAGTTATTTTTATTAAGTTGGATGATTTATTTCCTAGTATGATACCAGTCTATTACTAATTTGGATTGTTTCATCCATCACTTTTTAGCCCATACCTATCTTTTATTTATTTTTCCTCAATTGTGACCTTTATTACCTCTTTTATTGTGTGAGGTCCTATGGTTAAAGAGGGTTCTACACTTATAGGAGGGATTGATTCTGCTTCCTTGGCAAGTTCGTTGGGTCCTGGGTGAGTTTAGTCTTACCCTTCCTGACCATTCTATTGCTCCATATATTATGCTTTTACTATCATAGTGTGCATCCAGTTCAGTATCTTAATAGCGCATCCCCAATTTTTTTCTGCCAACCTACTGCATACCATTAACAATTTTGTTGCTTTGCTAACTTCGTAATTCATTTGCTGTTTCCAATTAACTTTGGTATCGAAATTTAACCCTAGAAATTTTGTTTCAGAGGTTGCTTCTGTTACTGTATTGCTTTTTCTTATATATTTGAAGTTTAGCTTCTTCCTTTTGGTAAATAGCACAATTGCTATTCAACCCTGCCTCTTCGCACCATTCCACCAGAGTGTTTTCTCAAATTTTCCTACTGCTATTATCACAATATCATCTGCATATCCTTGGCATCTGATTCCGTTACTGGTTAGTTCTAATAAGTCATCGACTACAAGGCTCCATAAAAGAGAAGATAGCACTCCCTCTTGAGGACTGCCGTTCTTATTTCAATTATCTCATTTCCTATTTCTGTCTGAAGTTAATCAATTTTCTCTTGGTTGTTCTACGTTTTTCTTGCTTAGAGCTTTGTCAACTGCTTCGTGTGTGATGTTATTAAATTCTCCTTCCATATCCATAAAAGCACATCTTGCAACTTCTTTGTTGTCAATTGCACTTTTTAGAATATCTGATAACTGAAATCATGCAGTGTTTGTTGCTCTTATATAGTTATCGGTCATATTTTCCATGGTGTTTTAACTAAAAGATGTTAAGCTTATAGGTCTGAACGATTTTGCTGATGTATAGTCCCTTTTGCCTGGTTTTGGCATAAATCTAACCAAGGCCTTTCTCCATGTGATCGGTATGTAAGCAATATGCTTTGGTTATTATTTTGTAATAGTACTGGCCATAGCCATATGTTCGTGGCGATTTGCATTTATCAAAGGAGTGAATCGCCCACTTTATTGATCAATAGGTGAGTAGTTTTTTGGCAAGTGTTGGGTTTGTGTTTTCCCTCTGACTTGGTGATGTACTGATAACATAGTTGATGAAGTACTTTCACAGAAGTTCCTAAAATTTAATTGTTTTGTCCTTCTTATTTTTTTATTGTTGCTGGTTAGATGGGCTCTATATTCTTCCCAGTTGCCAATTCTTTTGGATCGGTTTAAGCTTTTTCTGACCTTTTTCCGACTTTATTAGTATTTTCTAACCTGCAAAAAAGTGAAACGACTTTCAAGCGGTTTCAAGACTGAAAGGAAGAATCGAAACACACAATTTTTTATCAATTTTAAAGCTGCCTTCGACAGCACAAAAAAGAGCTGTCTCTACACCGCTATGTCTGAACTTGATATCCCCGTAAAACTTAAACGGTTATGTAAACTGGCGCTAAGTAGCACGGAAAGGTCCGCCAAAATGAGGAGGAACCTCTTCAAGCCGTTCGATACCAAGCGAAGCTTCAGACAAGGTGCCTCTCTTCCGTGTGACTTCTTCAATTCTGGAGAAAATATTACGAGCTGCATAGCTGTATAGAGAAGGTACGATCTTCTATAAGAGTGTTCAACTGATTTTTATCATTGGCCTTAGCAACCACTCCTGAGGTTCTGCTTTTTCCAGATAAGGAAGCGACTCTAGTGGATCTGGTAGTGAATGAGGAAAATACGAAATATTTCCAGACATCAATGAAACAGTCAGCACATTCGCGTCTAGGCTCTCATTGTAGACAATCATAGCTTTGAAGTTGTAGCCTATCTTGCAACCAGCATTAACACCAACAACAAGGTCAGTCTGGAAATCAAACGCAAATTCACTCTTGCCAACAGGAGCTACTTTGGATTGAGCAAGCGATTCAGAAGTAAAGTCCTCTCTACAAACATAGACCAAACTCTACAAGTCGCTTATCGTTCCCGTCCCATCTTATGGTATGGACGTTTACAGCATGTAATGAGTCAGCTTTGGGAGTATTCGAGAGAAAAGTTTTGCGGAAATTGTATGGTCTATTGGTTCGGCTCGATTTTTGTAAATAGAAAAAGCAAGAAGAATGTAAAATAGCGGTATTTAGGAATAATTAATTTTGATTTTACTCTTTAAATCGTTGTTGCAGCCAAACCAAAACCTACAAGGCCCTCAAGGGGAAATAAAACAAATCAAAGGCATTAAATCAGATGAAAGAGAGAAGCCGATAACTGGCATGTTCTAGGGCATAACACGAGAACATTCGTTATCGAGAACGATTCGATCATTTCAGGCATTCGTCACGAGCAGCCGACTACTATATAAGGGCGACACTCAGCTGCCAAGCTAATCAGTCGCAAAGTAAACGCGTTGGTGATTACACTACAGTGAAATAATAAGGGATTTGGGAAATCATCGAGGTTGATTCAGCAAAATCGTAACAATTGGTATTAGAAGTGGGATTGCTAAATAAATCCCAAAGGATAATAATTGGAAAATGGTCAAGATACAGAATTTGACGATACCTCCTCTCAAGAGGGAACTGGCAAAGCGTGGATTATCTACAACAGGAAATAAGGCAGACCTGCAATCACGACTGCGAGAAGCAATGGAAGTCGAAGCCATCGACTTGAGGCAATACGGATTCCGTCGCGAGGACGAAGAGTTATCCTTGAAGGACATAGACAAGGAAGAGGCTGTTGATTCTGCGAAGGGGTTAGAGCAGCCATTAAGTAAAATTCAAGAAAAGGCTCCTAGCTCATCTAGGGGTATGGACATGAAGCTGTTGTTGATTGCAATTTCACAAAACATATCTGCGATGAACGCCAGCATCTCACAAAAGTTGGATGCACAGAATGCCAAGCTGTCACAAAAGTTGGATGCACAAATGGTTAAACAGAGGGAGCAGATATCATTCTTAGAAAAGTTAATTGCGCAAATGCAGGAAAATCTGTTGAAAGAAAACGCAGAGCTGAAACAAAAACAAGATAAAATCGAAGAGTGGAAAGACAAAATGGAGGAGCTAATTAAGACCAAAATCAACGAGCTCGAATGTCGTGTCCGAGATTTGCATTTGAATCCTCCAATCAGATCGATAAGCGGCCCCTTGGTAGATGCACCATCCTTTGACGGCAAAGCTCCTTTCCAGATCTTCAAGCTCTGATACAAATACATACATACATATGTATATGTATATGTACATATATACTGATTTCTTGACACAGATCAATTTTTTCGATTGCGTATATACGAAAACTTGTACATATGTATGTCATATGCAAACTATTAATTGATACTTTAGAATTTATCCTTGAACTTTTTGCAAATATAAACAACCCTTCTTTTCCGACGGCAAATCAACATTTTTTTCATCAGATAATTGAATTTTGCTATCAAATTATAAAGATATTTGAAAAACGTATGAAATCTATTAATTAGTTTTATCTGTTTCATCTCTATTCTAAAAATTTATTAATATTTATATAAAATAATATTTTCGTTTATTTTGATAACAAGCATACGTAAATTTGTTATAAATGGTTAACATATGACAATGTTATGCACGGGCATTTCTGAGCATAATTATTATTACTACGCTCAGATATGTTACGCTCCAAAAGCCAATTCTGTTAAATTCTGGCGGGAGTGGTGAAATTCCCTTGAGATGTTCTGGCTTATTCTTGACGTTTTACACGATTTTTCGTAATTGGTCCTTCTCGTTCTTATACGTTCTCTGGAAACTCTCTAAAATGTAGATAAATTGCGTTCCTCGATTATTTTCTTTGTGCTGGTAACAACAAAGCCAAATGAAGGGATTTTGAGCAGCTGATGGCAAACAAGCCTCAGTACCACTTCGTCAATAATGAAACGCACCATTTTTCATCAGAAAACCATTTTGGGTTATCAATAAATTTTCATTGAGCACGATAAATGTGTATGTTAAAATTAAGAACAAATGTTGTTTGTATTTATTGAAGTCAAATATTTTCCAAGCACAGCTGTAAAGGTGCAGAAATATTCATTTGTACAATTTTTTATTATCAAAAAATGCCCCAAAAATTTCCAGAAATCCCAAAGTGAAACTTTTTCATCGCAGTGGCACGGTTTTAAAATGTTATAAAAACTGTGGATTTTCAGAGCGCTCTCACGAAATAAAGAGTTTCGTATCTAGTCATCTTTGTCTTTGGTTATACGTTGTTGAGGGTCGTTTTCTGTGGCACCAATTTTGTCGTGTTTTCTTAATTTCTGAAAATTTTCTGCCAAAATATTATTTTTAAACAATAGAGTTTTATTATAGGAAGCAAACGTAATTCTATTAGTTGCACGCAAGTGCTTTGCAAACCGACAAAATGATGTACGAAGATGATGGTAAGTACTTAAAACCTTTTTTAGCGAAATGCTGTTAGACATTTGGATGCTACGGGCGCCATTATAGAAACGATTTTTTATAAACATTTCTTTAATTATAGAAATGTATGAGGAGGAGAATGCGGAGGAAATCTCCCATGAATTGTGGCAGGAAGCTTGTTGGATTGTAATTAACGCATATTTCGATGAAAAAGGTTTGGTGCGTCAGCAGCTGGATAGTTTCGATGAATTTATACAAATGTCAGTACAGCGTATTGTCGAAGACTCACCCGCAATTGATTTACAAGCGGAGGCGCAACACACATCTGGTGAAATAGAAACGCCGGTAAGTGATTAATTAATTGCACCTATAGAGATTCTTAGATGACTTTAATTTTTTTTATTGAATAGCCGCGTTTTCTACTTAAATTTGAGCAAATTTATCTTTCAAAACCCACACATTGGGAGAAAGATGGTTCACCAAGTCCCATGATGCCGAACGAAGCACGTTTGCGTAATTTAACTTATTCTGCGCCACTTTATGTGGATATAACAAAAACAAAAATTGTGGAAGGTGCCGATCCAGTTGAAACGCAGCATCAAAAAACTTTCATTGGCAAGATTCCTATTATGTTGCGTTCCACATACTGCCTGCTCTCGCAGCTAACAGATCGTGATTTAACAGAATTGAATGAGTGCCCATTGGATCCCGGTGGTTATTTCATTATTAACGGTTCAGAGAAAGTACTGATCGCTCAAGAAAAGATGGCAACAAATACTGTTTATGTATTCAGCATGAAAGATGGCAAATATGCATTCAAATCAGAAATTCGTTCATGTCTTGAACACAGCTCCAGACCAACTTCCACGCTATGGGTGAATATGATGGCCCGTGGTTCCCAAAACATTAAAAAGTCAGCTATTGGTCAGCGTATAATTGCCATTTTGCCCTATATCAAACAGGAGATACCAATAATGATTGTATTCCGTGCTTTGGGTTTTGTAGCCGACAGAGATATTTTAGAGCATATCATTTACGATTTCGATGATCCTGAAATGATGGAAATGGTAAAACCATCACTTGATGAAGCCTTCGTCGTTCAAGAGCAAAATGTTGCATTGAATTTCATTGGTGCGCGTGGTGCACGACCAGGTGTAACAAAAGACAAGCGTATTAAATACGCGAAAGAAATTTTACAAAAAGAAATGTTGCCACATGTAGGTGTCTCCGATTTTTGCGAGACAAAGAAGGCATACTTTTTAGGTTATATGGTTCATCGCCTACTGCTTGCATCGCTCGGTCGTCGTGAATTAGATGATCGGGATCACTATGGTAACTAGAATATAAAATACTTATAACCAAACAAAGTAATTAAAATAATAAAATCTTTTTATAAAGGTAACAAACGTTTGGATCTCGCCGGTCCCCTACTGGCTTTCCTCTTTCGAGGCCTCTTTAAGAACCTCATGAAAGAGGTACGCATGTACACACAGAAATTTATCGATCGTGGAAAGGATTTCAACTTGGAGTTGGCCATCAAAACGAACATCATCACTGATGGCCTGCGTTACTCTTTGGCTACAGGAAATTGGGGCGATCAGAAGAAGGCACATCAAGCCCGTGCTGGCGTCTCTCAGGTGTTAAATCGTCTAACATTCGCTTCAACCTTGTCTCATTTACGACGTGTGAACTCACCAATCGGTCGTGATGGTAAATTGGCTAAACCACGTCAATTACACAACACACTCTGGGGCATGTTGTGTCCCGCAGAGACGCCAGAGGGCGCTGCTGTAGGTCTAGTAAAGAATTTGGCTCTTATGGCTTATATTTCCGTCGGCTCGCAGCCTTCGCCAATTCTAGAGTTCTTGGAAGAGTGGTCTATGGAAAATCTGGAAGAAATCGCACCTTCAGCCATTGCAGATGCCACTAAGATTTTCGTCAATGGCTGCTGGGTTGGCATACATCGTGATCCTGAGCAATTGATGGCGACTCTCCGCAAATTGCGTCGTCAGATGGATATCATTGTCTCGGAAGTATCAATGATTCGTGATATTCGCGATCGTGAAATTAGAATTTACACCGATGCTGGACGCATTTGCCGCCCGCTGCTTATTGTTGAAAATGGTTCACTGCTTTTGAAGAAAACTCATGTGGACATGTTAAAGGAACGTGATTACAATAACTACAGTTGGCAAGTGTTGGTCGCATCTGGTGTGGTCGAGTATATTGACACATTAGAAGAAGAGACTGTTATGATTGCAATGTCACCTTACGATTTGAAACAGGACAAAGATTACGCATATTGTACCACCTATACACATTGTGAAATTCACCCAGCTATGATTTTAGGCGTATGCGCCTCGATTATACCATTCCCCGATCACAATCAGAGTCCGCGTAACACCTATCAAAGCGCTATGGGTAAGTAAAAGTATACAAAAAAGTAATAAAAAATAATATGTCCGGAAATCCTCATGCAGGTAAACAAGCTATGGGCGTATACATTACCAATTTTCACGTGCGGATGGACACTTTAGCTCACGTATTATACTATCCCATGAAACCTTTGGTCACGACACGTTCAATGGAGTATCTGCGTTTCAGAGAACTGCCGGCCGGTATTAACTCAATCGTAGCCATTTTATGTTACACTGGCTACAATCAAGAAGATTCTGTTATCTTAAATGCCTCGGCTGTAGAACGAGGCTTCTTCCGTTCCGTTTTCTACCGTTCATATAAGGACTCGGAAAATAAGCGTATTGGCGATCAAGAAGAGAACTTTGAAAAACCCAGTCGTCAGACTTGTCAAGGCATGCGTAATGCTCACTACGATAAGTTGGATGATGACGGCATTATTGCGCCTGGTATTCGTGTATCAGGTGATGATGTGGTTATTGGCAAAACTATAACTTTGCCCGAAAATGACGATGAGGTAAAAAAGAAATGTTATGAGTTTTTGAACTGGTTTTCAAAAATTAATTTTTTTTACTTTCAGCTTGACAGTACTACAAAACGTTTTACCAAGCGAGATGCATCTACTTTCCTTCGTAATTCCGAAACGGGTATTGTCGATCAGGTGATGTTAACACTTAATAGCGAGGGCTACAAGTTTTGTAAGATTCGTGTGCGCTCAGTGCGTATACCACAAATTGGTGATAAGTTTGCTTCACGTCACGGACAAAAGGGTACTTGTGGTATCCAATATCGACAGGAAGATATGGCCTTTACATGCGAAGGCTTGGCACCAGATATTATTATCAACCCTCACGCTATTCCATCTCGTATGACAATTGGCCATTTAATCGAGTGTCTACAAGGTACTAAAATTTCGAATTATAAAAATTAAATAGTATATTATCTATGAACCTTTTATTTTTGAATGTAGGAAAATTGGGTTCAAATAAGGGTGAAATTGGCGATGCTACACCGTTTAATGATGCTGTAAACGTACAAAAAATCTCTACTTTCTTACAAGAGTATGGCTATCATCTACGTGGGAATGAAGTTATGTACAATGGACACACCGGACGCAAAATCAATGCTCAAGTCTTCTTGGGGCCCACATATTATCAACGTTTGAAGCACATGGTGGATGACAAAATTCACTCGCGAGCTCGTGGACCCGTACAGATTTTGGTGCGTCAACCTATGGAGGGTAGGGCACGTGATGGTGGGCTACGTTTCGGGGAGATGGAACGTGATTGTCAGATTTCTCATGGCGCTGCACAATTTCTGCGTGAACGTCTCTTCGAAGTTTCCGATCCATACCGTATACACGTTTGCAATTTCTGTGGTCTTATCGCTATAGCAAATTTGCGTAATAATACATTTGAATGCAAAGGCTGCAAGAACAAAACTCAAATATCGCAAGTACGTTTGCCGTATGCCGCAAAGTTGCTGTTCCAAGAGTTAATGTCTATGAATATTGCGCCACGTTTGATGGTTGTCTAATAAAGTGGGATGTAAGGTTACGCGATGGTGACATTTTATACTTATATTCAAAAATCTCTACATTACTGCATTAAATAAATAAAGTGAATACACTTAAAATGTAAGTCAAGCAACTTTTTTTTAATTTTAAGAGAATAGAAAATAAATCAAAAAAGGAGTTTGAATATAATTTCCATTGGGCTGGGGTTTTTTTTTATTAATAGTGCGTTTTATTCTATAGCCGCTTCAGCATGCTGTCCCTTATAGGAAATTAAGTACATTTTTCATAAAATGCTCACCTCGTTAATTATATCAGACTCATCCTATTCACCGTTTTAAAAGAAATATTTATCGCTGGCTCCACTTGGCTCGTTTTTACTGATGAAATCAATACTATTTTAAATTATTGGAATATAATATTGTACTCGTAGCATAAGACGCCGAACTGTGAATACCTTTATTTAGTTTTCAACTGCACACAAAACACTTCCAAAGAACAAAGCTCAAATGCACGCATTGAACATACCACAAAGTAGTTACTAAAAAGACAACATACTCAGCTGTGAAAAATTTTATCCTTTATTTTAAGGAGTATTTTCTCTTTTATTACAATTAAAAGTTACAAAAGAAGAAAAATGTACATTCGATTGATCTCTTTACTTATCCTTCAAGCTATAAGCTTAAACAAAGCATTTGGTAAGTTTTCAACGCCCACATATCTCGAAATGAGTACATACATACTCTGTTATATTGAGGGAGCAGTGGCAAACTGTTTAAACCGTAGTTCAATTGAAATTTATGACATAGCCTTTTAGTGGTGAACTTTCGATACCATAGCCCTATTGATATCAGTGATTCACTCATAGTTTACTTGTTTATATTTTATTCCTATAAAAATAATCGTCTAGCCGCCGAAAGCCATCGTGTACATGACAAAATATACACATCCATCAATGGAGCCAGTTGCTTCAGACGCCTCAATGGCACGCACCAAACAGGCTGTTCTTGTAAGTAACATTTAAAAATTCAGCACGCAAGTATATAAAAAAAATCTCTTAAACAGCTAATCAATTCGGTTCGGTTGGTGCATTACATCTTATACAGGTTGTTGAAGATTTTGAATTTTTACTACGCAGCCCACCTGCGCCACCTTATGCACCCATGATACCACCGCATCTCTTCACACGAGAAAATATGCTGCGTTTAAAGGAAAAAGGGCCAGATACTATATCTGTAGTTCTGCTTATTAACGACTTTGAAAAGATTACACAATTCTCCCATGAACTAACCTGTCCTAATAGATATAGTGGCCTTTTAATGCCTGATGGCAAGGAAACGGCGACATGCGATGCGCGTAATCCAGAGAACGTTTGGAATCCGTGGGGTACAGGATTGTTGCATGAAGATTTTCCTTTTCCCATCTATTACATAGTCGATGAGGAAGAGGCTTATAAACTGAAATCATGTTTTCAGAAATTTAATAATTTCGATTACAATGGACATACTACACGCAGCCTTTGTGCTGTAGAAGTAACACAATTTATGGCTGGAGCTGTAAGTTCCGAGGTATGCATCCGTCGTACAAATTTCCTTAATAACTTAGGGCGTACCAGATACTGTGATCCCTTGGAAGGTAGCAATGTTTATGCAACGCTTTATTCTCGTAATATTGTGCCAAATGCTGTCGCTGAGCAAACTAATGAAACCATCTCAATTGATGTAAATGAAAAGTTTATTTTAATCAGTTGTAGAATGGACACGACGTCAATGTTTGAAAATATAGGTAAGTACATATATGGCGAATCATACCATATTCACATGTATTTATATAACAAAACTTTTTGTTTGAATGTGATTTTTAGCGTTAGGTGCCATGGATTCACTGACGGGATATGTTACGCTGATGAGTATAGCGAACACTTTAAAACAATATCTACCAAATAATCCCTCATATTTAACTAAGAAGACCAATATACTTTTTGTCATCTTCAACGGCGAATCATACGATTATATTGGCTCTCAACGTTTCGTCTATGATTTGGAGCATTTGGACTTTCCATCACATTCAACATACCAGACACCTATATCTTTTGAGAATATAGATTTAATGATCGATATTGGTGTGCTAGATGAAATCTCTACAATAAATGTACATACGCTAAATAAAACTGACAAAGCGGAGGCGTTCGTCACAGCTTTAAATTCTCAGAGCCAAAACTTTAACATAAACTATCAACTGAAAGTGGGTAAAAATATCCCACCAACATCTGCGCAATCATTCCTACGCAAAATTGAAGCATTCCCTGCTTTAATATTAAACTCAAAGCCTCAAAACAAATACTATCACTCCATCTTCGATAACGCGGCAAATTTGAATTTTACCTACGGTAATTACACCGAACAAAACTACACAAAATTGATTTCCACGGAGGAGGCACAACAACTATTCTTAGCAGAATCGGTGCAAATGAAAATACGTAATGTGTCTACAAGTGTAGCATTGGCCTTAACCCAAATGCTTTTTAATCAAGGGCCCGTCACGAAAGGTTACGCTAGTCCTATATTGATCGACGAGCTATTGCATTGTTTTCTGGAATCAGCTGATTGTAGACTATTTAAAGATATTTCGCCTGTGAATAGCATGCCAGGACCACCCTACCCACCATCGCGGTAAAATTTATCTTAAAAGTTTTTAATCTTTATTTACATTTATTAAATATGTGATTTTTACAGTTATATTAGCGTTGGTGGCAGCCCACAAGACTCTTCTGGTTGGACTTATCGCCTTATGGGTTTTCTATTGTCAAATCATGTTGATACCGTTGAAGAGAAATGTACACCATTGCCATTACAATGGATTTTGGGTCAGAAAGGTGTCGGCGAATGTCGACGCACAACAAATAATTATACTGAGGCATTGAGTCCAGCATTTTTAATAGATAGTAAATATTAAAATGCTTTATATTAATTATCGAATTGTTACAATAACTTTTTACTACCTCCTAACTAGATTACGATTGGAAATCTGGGGAATACTCAACTTGGACTGAATCGACCTGGACACAATTGAGAGCACGTATGTTCCTACGACCGTCCAGAGTGCATGAAATCGTCACACTCTCAATTGGCATTGTTGTGTTGATAATATCATTTTGCTTAATTTACATAATTAGTAGTCGCTCGGAGGTGCTTTTCGAAGGCGCAACGTCAAGTTCCGATGCGTAAGTAGCTATCGTGAATTGCATCCTGGGAAATAATGGCATAATTAAGCATGTTTATAATTCATAATTCATAGATACGTAATTATGTTTGTATTTGTCATTATATATACATACATACATAATTATTGTTGAGATGTGCTCACTCGTTCTGAGTTGGAAATTCTAGAATTTTTCAAACATAAATAAAAGCGTGGTTGAAACCAAATTAATTTCAGGCAACCTACATATGTACATACCTCTAACTCCTTGCTTTTATCTATATATGGTTTTTTTTTTATATATTCAAATTACGGGTTAGCATATTTCGGTTAATGCTCTTTACATTATGTTTTTTATTCAAAAAGTTATACATTTATGTCAAATTGTTTGCATGCAAGTTAATAAAGAACATATCAACATTAAGTTTCTGAAAAATATATCACTCATAGCTATTATATGATGACATAAAAACTGGAATGCATCGTGTATACTCATTTGTATAATTGTGTTACATATATGTATGTACATGAATAATACATTAGTTTTATTAATAAAATTTGTAATGTTTGTTGGCTTTTTCTAGGTTATCGGCTCCGACTGCTTGTTAATAATATAAAAAAACCAAAAGCAATTATTTATAAACATTAATGACAAGTCCGTGTTTCTTATTAAAAACTAAATAAAATAAAATAAACACCTGTGCTTAATTGGAATGTGGCGATATATTCATATACTTAGAATACAACAAAATTTATATGTCAAATTGTCTACTCACAAAGATCAAAAACAACAGCAATCCAATTTCATAAGCATTAGAACCACTACAACAACGTCATCAAATCATCCTTTCAAAATTGTCCTGTCTGGTATTATTTTACCTTAAAGTATTTTCGTCATCATGTACATCATCATCAGCATACACTAAAGCACTCGTTAATTGGTATAAAAAATACCGTATGTACAACTCGACACGACCATGATACATACATTTATACATACGTATATACACGTATATACATACGTACATATGCATGTGCATATAAAAAAATGCACATAATTTATATGTGTTGCCGTACGATATACACTTAAAGACTGCTGCAAAGTTGTTACAATTTTATTAAATTAAAAACCATAACATCATACAAAATACCATAAACATAGATAAATAAAACAAAATATTTAAAGTAACAAATAAAAAAGACAAATTAAACTATACATCAATATTTGACAATTAGCAATAAAATAAATTTTTTTAGTGAAAATTACTATAATATTAATCTACCTTAAATAATAATTGAACTCTTTTTCTTAAAAACATTATAAATTTGTCGATAAATTAAATAGTTTTTAATGAGCACTTTGTGTATGCCGATCCAATTCGAGCACAATCATTTATTTAGTTTGTTTTTGTAATTGATTTTTATTTTATTTTTATTTTTGGTATTAACTCAATCACAAACTTATATACATCTATGTGCAATTATGTGTAATTTGATATTCCATTTCATAATCTAATGAACTTTATATTACTCAATATGTTTCCAGATTTTCGTATAGTGCATTGTAGTTAGGAGTACAAAGATACTGTATGTGCGTGTAAGTCAAGCATTGTTGCATTGGCAACACATACGTATTTGTAAGCTATATATTTATATTGCAAAATACTGAATAGGAACTTAAACAAATGAAATAATTTTAAATTCTCAACTAGATGACTTACTTGTAACTCTTTCTATTTTCCAACAGAAACGGATTTAATTCTTATATTTAATAATTCATTTGTAAGCAATAAGTTAATGATAATTGAATAATGGTTAGTTGAGAAATATTAAATATTAAAAACAACCGTTATGCATATATGCATATATATTATCAACCTACATTTATAAATCGACTATTGGACACCTCCTAAACATTTTATGATTTATTATATACATATGTATGTGTGATTCACACAAAAACATTGCTAATATAAAAATATTGTAAAACTAAAATTTTCGTTTTTACATAAAAAAGTATGTTTTTTTATTTTGACATAAAACATTCTATATTTGTATGCTACTTTATTTATCCATAAGGTAAGTGAGTTATTTTACTTGATTAAACCATATAATACTTAAAAGCAAACAAGGCACCTGCCTGAAACAGAACCGCCTCCCAAACAGTCCAAAAAGAGAGTACGTACAGATTCTGTATAGTAACACCTCACAGATTCACTCGACGCCACCAATTATAGGCAGGCTCTAAACGCAACTCACAGAGAGCAAATCAAACCCTTCCTCCCGAAAATTATGTTAACGGGATGCAACCTAACCGATCTCAGACGAGAAGCTAAACCTTGCTTACCAAAATTAGACTTTACACTGACCAACATGACGCTTACCAGTTCTTTACGTACATTCTTAAACCAACTCGCTTAACACCTGTATATTTTTTGTCGATTCGTGATACATGATCTTAGTTCTGTCTGCCCTTAGGTGGGGTTCAGTAAGCCGCTACAACAATAACAACAAGAACAACAACAACAGGAAAAATATTAAGTCGGGAACTCTTCCAACTCTTAACTCAGCTGCAGTTTTAAATTTAAAATACTTGGGCAAAAATTATTGTTTCTTTAAAAATGTTGTTACATATAAAAGATATCCTAAAGCCCAACTACAGCAGCGGCCGCCAAACCATATTAGTTTTTAATTTCAATGTAATTAGCAATTACATATTTTATTCATGGAATGTCACAATGCATTTACACTAATTACATCACAAATTTAGTTACAATCAGTTACTATTTGTATATATTTAAATCTAAAAAATGTCAAATTTCGTTAGTCAAATTTAAGCAAATTTCTGTAATAACATTCACTTGCAGGAACACCATTATATAATTTGTTTATATATAGTTCAGATAATACAATGAAAAACTACAAATGGCAAATAGCAATTGCTTTAATGACTCGTAAGCCTTTTCAAAACAAATTCAGCGTAATTGTGGCAAAAATGTTGAGCACTTTGATACAAATGCATTTGATACCCTTAGCAAGCAAGCAGACCTTTTGCTTTCAAATTAACAATAGATTCGGCAATAACTTTTGCAGACGACTTCAAATAGCCGCCACTGAGCAGCATTACAATTGGTATACGTTGTTCGCGACATGTTGCAAAAACGAACTGATCACGAGCCACTACTCCCTAGAAGAGATTGAGTAATGTGAAGATTAAGCGTAATGCACATAATTTTATAAAAGCATAGATTCAAACCTCTGGAGTTATTGAAAGTAGCCCCAAAGGATCACCAAGTAATATGTCGGTACCAGCATTATATACCAATAAATCAGGACGAAATTCGTTTAAAGAGTACGTTAAGGACCTAATTGAATGGCATTGAAAAACTAATTAATAAAAGTAGGAAAATATATTTTATATACTGTATACATGCATATGTGTGTATGTGGCATACCTTTTCAATTTCTTCAGGTATGTTTCATCAGCCGTTCGAGGCCTTAATTCCACAGCACAACTTATCGCTAGCTTAGCTTCATGATCACGTGGATATATTGAAGCATTGTACATATCCAAAATGTAAACTTTATTATTTTCATAAAAATCACGTTCATGCCCATTCCCTTGATGTGCATCCAAGTCCACAATCATAGCTGTCTCGACATTAGGTTCTTCTTCTAATGTTTTTGTTATAAGCAAAGTAATATCGGCATATGGACAGAAGCCGCCGCCTTTATTCGCACAACAATGATGAAATCCACCACCCAAATTTATGGCCCAACCATAACGTAATGCTAAACTACCGGCGAGTATGGAACCCGCAGTTTGAAAACGCATTGGGCGTAAATAGCCACGTTGTACAAATGTATTAGGTACAAAAAGTAACAAAGGGATTTCCGAGATCTTAGCGGCATTTAAACTCCACTATAAAAAAATAACAAGTTATAATATTAATTAATTAATTGTAATAAACATGATACCTTCAAACTTTTTAAATATTTACGTGTATGTACTTTTTGTAAATCTTCTTTCGTAATCTCATTTGGTTGATAAAAACGGCCGGATTGCAATATATCATTTTGCAATAAGAACTGCAATTGCATTGTTGATGATCTATCGATTTAAACCCAAAAAAAAAAAAAGCTAAAAAATAATGCATTTACCTTGAGCACATGCCCCCCTTTAGCAGCGTCGAAAGGATGCAACTTTTCCATACCACAAAATCGCACGCCATAACTCTTAGAGTACACAATTGGCGTTTTAAAAGAATCATTTTCCTGTTCCGTAACTGATTTCCGCTTTTCTGGCACTTGCTCTGGCTGACCATCATCTCCCTCTCGCATTACCCATACCACTTCTTTTTGTTGCTCATGATGCACTTTCTCTGTAAAACGCTTCATTCTATGTCCAATGCATGATTTGAATAAATAATTCGACAAAATTGAATTTTACTAAAAAAAAAAAACATCTGATATTGTTGTTTGCAAAATTTGGCACTTCTCCTAGTTTGACGGTTTAATGACGGAAGTTAGTTAAGAGATGGAAACGTCAAAACTCAAACGCTCATGTCCATTTTCACTTGCTGCACGCACTGAACATACCAAACATAACAGTACAGCTTGATTTAAAATGGAATATCCGCTTCGTTAAAATTTCGATTACGAATAATAAAAAGACATTCTGTGCACAATCTTTTAATTTATAAAAAAGCACTGAATAATTTAGCATTACCGCAAAGTTCTGGGCAGGAAGTTTTCCATTTTAATGCAAATAAGTTTCTAATAATTTAAATAAAATATGAGCGACGCTAGTGTTACACGAAAAGTTAAAGGCATACAATTTGGTGTGCTCTCACCGGATGAAATTAAACGTTTATCCGTTACCGAAGGTGGCATCACGCGTGCAGTGATTATGGAAGATGGTAAGCCAGCATTAGGCGGTTTAATGGACCCGCGTCAAGGCGTTTTAGATCGAGAATCACGTTGCTTTACATGCGCTGGAAATACTGTCGATTGTCCGGGACATTTTGGTCATATTGAATTGAGTTTGCCTGTTTTTCACATTGGTTTCCTCATGAAAACTATTAAAATATTGCGTTGCGTATGCTTCTCTTGCTCCAAGTTATTAGTTTCACCCACAGAACCAAAGGTGTGTAAATAAAATTGATGTGGAAAAATTGTTTAATTCATATAATATTACATAAATACATCTGTATGTACTATGTGTATGAATTTATTTAATATACATACATGTATTTAGTACTCCAGCAATCATTTCTCCGATAGGTTAAAGAATTACTAAATCGCACCAAGGCAAACCCACGTATGCGTCTAAATCTTATGCGTGATCTTTGCAAATCGAAGACTATATGCGAAGGTGGTGAAAATATGGACGTACCAATTAAATGCGGTAATGATAAAAATATTTCGGATCATGGTGGTTGCGGTTATCATCAACCGCACATTACACGGCACATTTTAGAATTACGTGCCACGCAGCGTTCAACGGAACATCGTAAAGAGCGGCAAATCATTTTAAATGCAGATCGTGTCTTACAGATCTTTCGAAAAATTTCCGACGAAGATTGTGTTTATTTAGGAATGGATCCGCAACACTGTCGTCCCGATTGGATGATCATTTCAGTGCTGCCAGTGCCGCCACTCTCTGTACGTCCTTCTGTCCTCATGTTTGGCACTTCCCGTTCCCATGATGATATGACACACAAAATGGCAGATATTATTAAAGCAAATAATGAATTAAAGAAATGTATTGAAACAGGCGCTGCCGACCACTTGATTAGAGAGGGTTTATCGCTGCTACAGTTTCATGTAGCCACCCTCACTGACAATGAAATGCCTGGTTTGCCACGTGCTCTACAAAAATCTGGGCGTCCTTTGAAGAGCATCAAGGCACGCTTAAAAGGTAAGGAAGGACGTATACGGGGTAATTTAATGGGTAAACGTGTAGATTTTTCCGCACGTACCGTCATTACACCCGATCCCAATTTAAGTATCGATCAAGTGGGCGTGCCACGCTCGATAGCGCAGAACCTAACTTACCCCGAAGTGGTAACACCATTCAATATTGAAGTAAGTATCCTCGTAATTATAATTCTAGGTGATTGATATGTGATATTTATATACAGTTTATGCAAACCCTTGTGCATCGTGGCAATACCCAATTTCCTGGCGCAAAGTACATAATACGCAACAATGGTGATCGTATCGACTTGCGCTTTCATCCAAAACCCAGTGACTTACATTTGGAGCTTGGTTACAAAGTAGAGCGCCATTTACGGGATAACGATCTTGTAATTTTCAATCGTCAACCAACTCTACACAAAATGTCAATGATGGGCCATCGTGTCAAAGTCCTACCATGGTCTACTTTTCGTATGAATCTTTCTTGCACTTCACCTTATAACGCTGACTTTGATGGTGATGAAATGAACTTGCACGTGCCACAAAGCATGGAAACTCGCGCAGAAATAGAAAATCTTCACTTAACACCACGACAAATCGTCACACCCCAAACGAATAAACCGGTAATGGGTATCGTACAGGACTGTTTGACGGGTGTATGCAAAATGACCAAACGCGACGTCTTTATAAATCACGAGCAGCTTATGAATTTACTCATGCATATGCCCTGCTGGGATGGTGTGATGCCAAAGCCGTGTATTTTGAAACCTACATTTTTATGGTCGGGCAAACAACTTTTCTCATTAATAATACCAGGAAATTTGAATATGATACGTACACACTCAACACATCCTGATGAAGAGGATGAGAGTCAATATCGTTGGATTTCACCGGGTGACACCAAAGTAAGTACATATTGAATACTTCTCATAACTGTCGAAAGGAATATGCATTTTTTTTATTTCAGAAATTTTCGATAGAAAAATATCTTTAAATTGC
The DNA here is from genome assembly GCA_030068015.2 of Neoceratitis asiatica. Classification (NCBI taxonomy): domain Eukaryota; kingdom Metazoa; phylum Arthropoda; class Insecta; order Diptera; family Tephritidae; genus Neoceratitis; species Neoceratitis asiatica. The sequence continues at coordinate 22,403,901 of CM061528.1, read as the reverse complement.
ACTTTCTATTCCATTCAAAACATTCCCCAACCCAAATATTAGTTAAGCCCATATTAGAGCTAAACTTTTGTGCAAAATAAATTTTATATTTTCACAATTTTTCAACGAAATTCAAAGATATTCCCTTTTATTGTCAGGTTATTGTCGAATACAGTGAACTCATTATGGGTATCTTGTGCAAACGAACACTGGGTGCTGCCGCTGGTTCCCTATTACACATTGCTTACATTGAGCTCGGCCATCAAATTGCTGGTGAATTTTATGCAAATATACAAAAAGTAGTCAACGCGTGGCTGCTAATCGAGGGCCATAGTATTGGTATTGGTGACACCATTGCCGATCCAGCCACATACAAGGAAATACAAAATGTTATTGCCAAAGCGAAGAATGACGTGATGTTGGTTATACAGAAGGCACATCATATGCAATTAGAGCCAACACCGGGCAATACGCTACGACAGACATTTGAAAATCAAGTAAATCGTATTTTAAACGATGCGCGCGATAAAACCGGTGGTTCCGCAAAGAAGTCGCTGACGGAATATAATAACTTGAAGGTAACGATTAAGGAAAACAATCACAGAAATATGTTTACATATTAAAGTTTTTTGCAGGCCATGGTAATTGCTGGTTCCAAGGGCTCCAACATCAACATATCACAAATTATCGCCTGTGTGGGTCAGCAGAATGTTGAAGGTAAACGTATACCTTATGGTTTTCGTAAGCGTACAATGCCACATTTCATCAAGGATGATTATGGGCCAGAAGCGCGCGGCTTCGTTGAGAACTCATACCTAGCAGGCTTAACACCAAGCGAGTTCTATTTCCATGCAATGGGTGGACGTGAGGGACTTATCGATACGGCAGTGAAGACTGCAGAAACTGGTTACATACAACGACGTTTAATAAAGGCTATGGAATCGGTTATGGTGCAATATGATGGCACAGTGCGTAATGCTGAGGGTGAAATTATACAATTGCGCTATGGTGAAGATGGTCTCTGTGGTGAGTCGGTAGAATTTCAAACACTTCCCACAATACAACTATCGAATAAGGCATTCGAGAAGCAATTTAAATTTGATGTTACCCAAACACGTAACTTGCGCAAATATTTCAATGATGAGACCGTACGTGATATAACGGAATCGCCCGAAATCATTCCACAGTTGGAGGTTGAATGGGAGCAGTTGTGTCGCGATCGTGAAGCTTTACGTGAAATTTTCCCCACTGGTGAGTCGAAAGTTGTTTTGCCATGTAATCTTCAGCGAATGATTTGGAATGTACAGAAAATCTTTCATGTCGACAAACGTTCTACCACAACGCTCAATCCATTGGATGTGGTTAAAGGTGAGGTAAAATATAAAGAGAGTATTAAATATTTACAATGTTCTCCATTTACTTTCAGGCGTACAAGAACTGCTTAAGCAATGCGTCGTTGTCGCTGGTTCAGACTACATTTCCCAACAGGCCAATGACAATGCCACCTTCCTCTTTCAGTGCTTGGTACGCTCGACACTTTGCTCTAAAGTGGTAGCTGAAAGTCATCGTTTGACGCCCGAATCTTTTGAAATGCTGCTTGGCGAAATCGCTACACGATTTCAATTATCACAAGTTTGTCCGGGTGAAATGGTCGGTGCACTTTCAGCACAATCGCTCGGCGAACCAGCTACACAAATGACTTTGAATACTTTTCATTTTGCTGGTGTTTCAGCAAAAAATGTTACTCTGGGCGTGCCACGTTTGAAGGAGATAATCAACGTTTCCAAGCGTCCACGTTCACCATCGCTAACAGTTTTTCTAACGGGTAAACCGGCACGTGACGTCGAGAAGGCAAAAGATGTTTTGTGTCGTTTGCAGCATACAACTTTGAAGAAAGTTACGGCCAACACGTCCATCTACTATGATCCAGATCCGATGCATACAGTCATAGCTGAGGACCAAGAATTCGTTAATATTTACTATGAAATACCTGATTTTGATCCAAGTTAGTATATTTTTTTTTCTTTTATGATCTAATATTGATAATCTAGCGCGTCCATTTAATATACATACATACGAGTAAATATATTTATATATACTATACATATGTATGTATTTATATAATTGGCGCTTTATAACTGCTGAAGCGATTTTCGGCCAAGCTTTTTATTTTATGTCAGAAATATATTCGACCTGCTCTGCCTAGGGAGGGAGAGAAATTATAAAAATGATCTTAATAATTTTATTAAAATTAAATTTCTATAATTGGCCGGGCCAGGACTCGAACTCACCAATTTACAAGTCGCTGAATAATTCATTATGGAATTAATGTTCTCATTTACTTATATACATATACTTATATACATTAGTGTTTATCTAAAATTTCGTTTAAGATTTTATGAAGCTCCAACCGTTTTTATGATTACTATTTTTGCAGATGAAATTTCGCCCTGGCTCTTGCGTATCGAACTCGATCGCAAACATATGACCGAAAAGAAGCTCACGATGGAACTGATTGCCGAACGCATCGCCGCATCCTTCGGCGACGACCTCAAATGTATATTTAATGACGACAATGCTCCGCGCCTGATAATGCGTATACGTATAATGAATTCAACTAGTGAGGAAAATAAATGTCATGGTGCCGATTTGGATGAGGAGGAGGCATCCCTCACACGTTTAGGTGACGATATGTTTTTACGCTGCATTGAGAGCAATATGTTGTCCGATATGACATTGCAGGGTATCGAATCGATTTCCAAAGTCTATATGCATTTGCCGCAGGTGACAAATAAGAAGCGGATCTACATTACCGAAACGGGAGAGTTCAAATCGGTCGCTGAGTGGCTATTAGAAACTGATGGCACAGCGTTAATGCGTGTGTTGAGCGAGCGGAATGTCGATCAAACACGCACTTTCAGTAACGAAATTTGTGAAATGTTTACCGTTTTGGGCATAGAAGCGGTTCGTAAGTCGATTGAGAAGGAAATGAATAATGTGCTGCAATTCTATGGTGAGTTTCACTGGTAGTTTCCATGATATTATCCTTTCTTTTACTAATAGTATATTTATATATTTCCAGGCTTGTATGTGAACTACCGGCACTTGGTGCTACTCTGTGACATTATGACTGCAAGGGGTCACTTAATGGCTATCTCACGTCATGGTATCAATCGCCAACGTACGGGCCCCTTAATGCGCTGTTCATTCGAGGAGACAGTCGATGTGCTAATGGATGCTGCAGCGCATGGAGAACGGGATGCCATGCGTGGTGTCTCTGAAAATATTATAATGGGTCAAATGCCACCCATCGGTACCGGTTGCTTCGATATGATACTAGATGCTTCTAAATGCAAATTCGCTATGGAAGTGGATTCAATGAACAACAAGAATGCTCTATTTTACGGTTCTATGTTCACGCCACATATTTTACCAGGCAGCGGACGTAGTGGATTAATTGAGTTTTCACCTAGTATAACCGATGGTCTAACACCACAATCGGCACGTTCGGCCTGCTTTTCACCTTCATCGAATATAAGTTCACCAACCGTTACCGTAGATGATTTTTGTAACTCACCTCATTCTTCACCATCGGCCGAATCGCTTAAGTCATATTATGAAGGTTCCCCACGCTACTCACCCACGTCACCTATATATGACCCAAGTGCATATATCAACTCAAATGTATCGAGTAACTCACCAAGTAACAATGATTTGCTATCCACGATTATGCAATCTCCAAAATACTCACCGAGCTCACCAGAGTTCTCACCGCATTTTCAACGTTATCTGCAATTAAATTCACCACAGTCACCATCAAATATAAGTTCATTTTATTCCCCAGTCAGTCCAACAATGTCCTGCGCCAGCGTCGCAGGTTCCACGCGTTATTCCCCTTCTTCGCCCGGTTATTCACCACAAACAAATACTTACTCACCGACTTCACCATCCTATTCACCAACTGTTATTAGTTCAAAGAGATGTACCAGCTTTTCGCCCAGCTCACCGACAAGTAATAATGAATCGCTGTATTCACCATCTTCACCGCTCAATACACCAAATAATTTAGAGACATATTCTTCAATAACTAGCAGTAGTTTCCAACGTGCTCAACCCAAAAAATATCGTGCCACACCATATTTCTTTGCCGAAAATAATGCCACGCCTTTAAGCTCTGCCACATATTCACCAACAAGCCCTATCTATGCACACTACTCGCCGTCAAGTCCAAATTATATTGCACAAACACCACGTTATTCGCCTTCAACACTTAGCTATAATCCTTCTAGTCCCAGTTATACGCCTGTAAGCCCATCTTATGCTGCTAATTCACCACAGTATTCACCATTAAGTCCAACTATCAATTACTCTCCAACAATCTCTTCACCACAAATGCATTTCATACCACCACGTTCGCCCCCACAATATTCAGCATCTTTACAAAGCCCACGTTACTCAGCCGGCTCAACGGTTGCTTATTCACCAGCATCACCAACATATTCACCCAATTCAAATCGTTACTCACCAACTAGTCCACAATATTCGGGTAGTCCCGTTAGTCCCACTTATTCTCCTACATCCCATTCAAATATTAATTATTCACCACTTAGTCCTAGTTTTTATTCATCCTCTCCTACAAATCCCATATATAGTCGCACTGATTCACCAATGTCGCCTCTTAGTCCAAACAGTACCTATAATAGTCCTGCAAGTCCACGATATTCGCCCAATTCCGATTGAAGTAAAATAATTCACAGCTGATTCTTTAATTCAATGTTGAAACAGAAAACGAAAAAACAATTAAGTATTTTTATTACAATGATTATTAATATTAAATACTTTAATATGTTTTGTTTTAATTTAGAAATGGAATATTGCCTAAATGTGAATTAAATTTCAAATGCGTTTAATTTATTTTTCTGTTTTTAAATCTCAATTCAAAAGTGGAATATTGTTTAAATGTGAAATAAATATTATTAGTTTCATTTTCCTATTTTATATCTCACTGTTCCCTCTTAAAATTGTGTTTCTGGTGAGGACTTATAATATAAAATTTAATTAATTTGTTTAATTAAAAATTTCATTGAAATTTATTATTTTCTATTATCTTTTACTCTATTTGGATTTTATTGTTTTGTTAAAATTTCTGAAATTATTACTATTAACTATTGCATTTTATTATATTTTGTTTTAATTCAAAAATGAAATATTGTCTAAATATGAATTAAATATTATAAATTTTCTCCTTTATACATATACATGTACATATCTATCTTTATATTTACTTCATTTAATACTTTCTATGGATTTTATTACTTGTTTGAAATTTCTATAATAAAATTCTGAATTGAATTTCTTGCTTTTCCTTTTTGTTATGTTAAACATTTGCGAAATTAGTCGAGGTAAGACCGAATTGCATTAGACATTCGGATTTTTCGGTCTCAATTCCGAATAGGAAGTATCTACTTGTTGAAGCATGAACCCCAATAAAAAATGCTTTATTTCATTTAATAATATATTGAGATTCCTTTCTTAATAAATTTTGAAGGCAAAAATTTATTATTTAAAGCATCTGATACTATATTTAATTAATTTATAACCGTAAATACGATTCATAAATAATTTAGTTTGAAAATTCGAGTTTATTCGCAGAAATCTGAAGGCACTATATTCATTTTAAACGCTAACATAATGAATTCTCGACACAATAAAATAATTGAAAAATTTTTGCTAAAATATTGTGTTCGGTCATAATAGCCCCAGGCATCCAACTCACATACGTTTGCCTGTTTAATGTTTGGTTTTTGTAATTTTGTATAATACCTAAATGTGGACGTAGCCACCGCTCGATTTCCTCCATATACAAGATGTATTTAACATAGGTTGGATCAGTTTTCAGGTTTCATAATGACAAACTCCGAGTATTGAGGCAGTAAAAATAAGTCGCTCTCCCGCAAGTGTCAAAAATCTGTCAAAACATGTCGAGTACCGTAATAAATTTTATTTCCTGCAGTATAAAAATAAAATATTTCTTATAAATAAATTTGAATTTATTATCTTTATTTCCTAATATGCGTTATACGGATAATTAAAAAAGACATCGCGTGTCGTGTTACGTGAATGATGCTATCTCCTGATAGCTTGCTTGCCGGTTTTGCTCTATCTGTTGCAGAATTTCATCAGCTTTTTTGAGTGCCTGCACGACCAGAATGAGGTGCATCTTTGACTACAAAATTTCCGAAACAGAAGTAAACCACTCCTGGATCCGGCGTTCACTTACATTCACCGTAAACCGCACAAATTTTTTGGCACGTTTTTGCATCGCAAAATTAACTTTAGTTCGAAGTATGTGTGTACCAGAATCAGAAGAGATAGAACCACCAAATTTTACACCGATACTATCTCAGTTTTTGAAATATTTCAACGAAACTTCGTATGCGGGTGTATTTTTGTAATATATAGATCATTTATCGGAAGCGGCCGGATCGGTCGACCATATTATAAAGCTCACATAAAAGCGATTTGTTCAGGTATGTGATTTCGAATCATAAATACTTCAATAAACATCTAAGAACATAAAATTCGGAACGAAAGATTGGTACTGAAAATCATCGAAATCGGATGACTATATATATTATAGTATAGCTCCCATACAACCGATTCGTTCAGATATGAGATTCTGGGTCAAAAACCGCCAAAAAAGCTTCTAATTGTATGAAATTTGCTTTGCCAGTCACGAATTTTGCATTGTGTAAAAACTTTTTTTGTCCATGAAAGGTATAAAGACTTCGGCAAGGCCGAAGACAATACTTCTTTCTCGTTTATGGCAAAAATATATTAAATTACGTATTGCTTTGGAAATGAAAACAACTTTTCACAGGATTAATGGTTTACCGAACTGTTTTTACGGAATGTCAGCTTTCAAATATGTGTTAATTTGACACAATCAGATATAGTGACAAAAAACCAAAGTGACTTTTTGATTATTAATATTAAATAAAGCTACAAACAGCCGATATTTACAAGCAACTGATATGTATGTATGTAGGTGCCCGGAAAAAAGTCTGATTTATTTCGAAGCCAAAACAATTAATCCTTGTTATTTTTTTCTATTTCCACAACAACCGTAAGATGAACAAAACTTTTATAACTTCTTGTACACTCTTGCACTCGTGTACAATTTTTCACAAAAATGCTTAACCAAGTAAAGAGAGCGAGCAATTGCTGTTCTCATTTATGCTGGAGAACAAAGCAAATGCATAGTGACAACTATGCTCTCTGAGTTGGCCAACAAGACAGATTAATATAACCACCATTCATTCATTCACCTATTGATTTTTACCGAAATTAAAGACAAAGCAGCGAACGACTGCAATTATACTCGCAATTGCAACAGACCACAGCTGTTGAAAGCAAAAATCATTTTATTGCTTAAATTCATATACAGTTAGTTGGTTATTGTAGCAACAAGTAAACAATTATGCCAATTATATATATATATCTAAAAGGAAACACTCAGATAACCGAGATAAAGGAGCTTTTTAACACATCTGAGTTTCTATGAGCAGCAAGTTTTGCTTTTTTGTGAACATGGAATAAATTATCAAAATAAAAAAGTAAATAGAAATAATATTTAAAAAAAATTTCAACAAAAATATTTTGACAAATTTATAATTTAGTTTGGCTAAACAATTGTGAAATGTACTAAATCAAATAGTTAAAATCTTTTGACATCGAAAACTATAAAGAGAGATTTAAAGATGTGAAAATGAATATAAGATGATTTGATGTTACAAAGTGATTAAGAAGAATAGTTGGCAAAACAGGAAATAAGTGTTATAAATTGCAGTACAAAATTCGAATGTATACATATATACATACATCAAGTGAATCCTTATGCATTTCCTCAAGTCATTTGCTTGTAAAATGTAAATCATAATTTTGAATTAACCGTCTCAAAGAAACCTAAGTAGTTTCTCAACAGTTAAATATTTCTAGACAAAGTATCCGGTCTGGACATATGAGGTACATCATGGAGAAACTGATTTAAAAAATTGACAACTCAGTAATGACTATTGAGGTTATGTGACCATTTGAGGTTATGTACAAATGTTGCGGGAATGGTTAAAGAAATTTTGCACGCCTATTAGTCGTATGACCCGGTACCAGAAAATCATTATACACTATCAAATTAAAATCGAAGAATATGTTTGACCGCACTTGTCGAGTCTTTTTCCGTCTTGGCGAGCCAGAATGCTTCCACTGCGATGATGCAGCCTTAGTTTCGATGTAATTTCCGTAAATCCATTTTTCGTCAACATTTTGACGCTGAAGCGATTTTTGGCCGACAGCTCCTCCTCCAATTTGCGTTTTGATATATTTACCAACAAATGAAGGGATGTACAGCTTATTCTAAGCCACCTCCGAACGGCCGATGGTTTTTTATAAAGAGCATTTTTTTCCATGTCAGAAATACCCTCGGAGGGCTTGACATTCCCTGCCGCGGGGCCGACCGCAATTAGAAAAATTAGTTTTCAAACTCAGGCCTTCCGAATCGTAATGCGCAATGTTAACCACACGGCTATTGCGGCCGCCAAAAATAATACGTTTCAACAATTCTGTATTGTCGTTGACTTCTTTTAATGACTCCTAAGAAACTTCAATTCGCCGCTATTTTTGTTCAAAATTCAAAAATAATTATGATTCGGCGATCGTTCATAACTAACATATTTTGTTCACTTTTTCCACTTTTCATCCGTTGTTGATGAGCTGGGCGTTCATAGCATTCGTCATCTTCAACGTCTTGAGGGTTTTCTGAGAATCGCTTATTCCACTTTTTTTTTACTCATAGCAGACTCATCATAGGCCTTTTGATAATAATGCACGCACTTTTTCACATTTTATTCCATTTTATAAGAGACATTTTATACAAATTCTTTCATCCATTTCTTTTAACTAACGAAAATCGCCGAGCTTATAAATACATTGAACCTCAGTAGCTGTTACAGACAAAAGTCCATAATGAAAACAGCTGAAAGTTGTATCATACGTCAAGGGCGTGCATACCAACATAATACAATTTTTTTTTTGGAAAATCGGACTCTCAAATACCATGGAATCTAAAATTTCTCGTTATTTTTTGAACACGCCTCTTTTATGTCTTCTTCAGGTCAGTAAATACGCTGAGGGAATTTATGTTGTTGGATTTAGTGTTTTCCCGCCACATTCTCTCCATATGTTCACAGAAAACACGAGGCGCAATATTCGACGTCATTATCTCTTGCTTGCTATTATATAAATTCAACAAAGTTTACTTACTCGACTACTAATATGCGAAATATGTGTGTGTGTGTTTCATACTTCCAGGACAATTGTTTCAAAGTTCCGCTTAATTCCATTACCGTAATTCGCATGCGTTGCATTAACTAGTTGCTTTTTACAAATACAAACTGTGTTAATGATATTAATCTCAAATACTTTTTTTGAATCTATAGATGTTAATGAGCTTAATTAGAGCTCACATTCATTTTGTATGAAATGAGCTAATGAGCTTCAAATAAAAAAAGAAACCCCTTACGTTTATGTCAACCTACAAATGAGGATGCTCGTATGCAAAGTAGAGAATTTTACTAAACAAAAATTAATTTACTGTCACAGCAAGTGGGAATTTATTTGGTATTATTTAATACCAGCAAGATATTTATTTATATATTGTATATATGTATATATGTTTGAACACATTACTTTGATTATAGGCAAACGACAAATAGGGAAATGTACTTCCTGCTTTTTTATTGACTTATACAGCCAAAATATAATTTAATGCAGCATCCCAGTCTCAGTACAGTCTCAGATAAGTAAGATTTTGAAAATTTATGATATTTGGCCTACCGCTGCCGCTGCCACTGTCGCCACAGTTTAGTATTAGCCAAGCGAAAATAAAATAAACAAAATTCCACATTCACTTCATATTAAACGTATGTATGTAGGTATATGTGTATGTACATATGTATTTATGTACTAGGTTAAGAATAAGCCTTTGTTGTTGTTTCACAACGTTGTTTACCTGTTGTCGTTGTAGTGTGAAAGATTAACTACGCATTACATTCTTACCTTTGTATGTACATATGTTAGTATGTAAAAAAAGAGTCTGGAACACAATAAAATACTTTTTCTTACCGACATTTCTTAGTTCTTTCTTGGCGACGTCATTTTTTCTGTTGGTCATTACGCTTACTGCAGACAAGAGTTTGAGAATATACAAACATACAAGCGAACATCCATGCATACTATTGTAAATACCCAGTTGAAATAAATTGTATGCATACAAGTAGAATGCATGAGGTTTAGGGTACGTTAAAACAGATTATTGAACCGCTTATATACATACTTATAATTTTCAACCAAAAAAAAAATCCTTCAAAAATTTTCTTCATGTCAAAATTGAAAATGAAATTATATACATATAATTTAAAAAAATTTGTGCTTCTACCTATAATTACATATGCGCATACAGTGGTGGATCCAGAATTTTGAGAAGGGGGGGTCCTAAGCTATATTCAATTTTTTTTGGAGAATAATCGTTTTTGCCAAGACGAAATACCTGAGTTTATTGCGTATGTTTGAAAAAATTTTAATTCGTACTTCTTTATCATTAATTTGCACAGCTTGATTTATTTCACTCAAATTTCAATTTCTGGAATTTTAACAATATAGCTGTCGTAGCAGTTAGTGAAAAAATAGAGATTTTCCTAGATTTTTCTCATTTTTTGGTGAATCACATTTTTTCAAAACTTTTGTACGCACAAAAATAACAAATAGCATGTTCGGGCTCAACCGCGGAATTTCACACTCTCGAGAGCGTAAGGCGCAAAATTAGGAAAATTATTGCTATAAAGAAACGAACCCGCAATTTGGATGTTTTTTGATCCACCTGCTTATTCATCTCTTCATTATTCGTCCAGTAGTAACATGTTGATTAATTAAATTAATTAATTAAATGTCCGTGAAGATTTTCTAGGATTTGTTCCAGTTACTGATGTTTCAGGCAAAGCTCTAACAGATTCCGTCAAAATTTATCTTCATGAAATTGGCGTGGATTATTCATTCATGTATGGTCAAGTATACGACGGAGCTCCAGCAATTAGTGGCGAGTTTAATGGAGCACAAGCTTATTTAAGACTGGAATATCCATTGGCAATTTATGTTCATTGCGCTGCACATAGCTTCAGTTTGACGATTAATGCAGCTTGCGAAGTCTCTGGGATAAAAAATGCATTAGGAATTATTGGAAAATTCAAGCATTTTTTAACTGGCCTAAAATATTAAACATTTTAAAGGGTGAGAATTTCCAAAATGGCAAGAAAAAGTGAAATCAGAAAAAAGTAATTAAAATCAATTTGTCCTACGAGATGGGCTTAGTCTTAGTCGAAGCAGTAGCAACGTATTTGGAACTTCAACCAGCTGTAATTGAAGCTTTAGATAGAATGAAAACGTAGAAACATCTAGATACTTCACAAACAGCATCACAATTTCTGACGGCGATTCTCACTACTGAATTTCAAATGTGCTGCCATATAATGGAATCAATTAATTCTATTGTTTTGCCTCTGAGTAGAGAATTATAAGCAAATTATGAGTTATCTAATGATGCTTTAAATGATTTCAAAGATAAGCCCAACAACGCAGATTCATACTTTTATTTTATATATGAAATAGTTGCTGAAATTTGTTCAGAATATGAGATTGAAATGAAAATGCCTCTTCAGTGCAGTCGTTAAAACAATCGATGTAACATCAAAACTCAAAATGTCGAAGATTATTACAGGATCGCATTCTATATTCCATTCATCGACACTTACATTACTCATATCCAAAGTAGGTTTGAAAAACATACATAGGTTGATTTTTCAAAGTTATGGACAATAAATCCTTCAGCAACAATATGAAGAAGAAAATGCTTGATTCTTTACAAATTCTATGAAGAACTACTCAACTGTTCCGAGGGAAATTTTATTTCGGAAATAAAAATGTGGAGACAGCGAATCTGTAAATTTGTATTAACATGCAAAATTTACAAAAAAATTTCAGTTAATCAAGAGAGATACATTTGTAAATGTTAGCAAGATTCTACGAATTCTGGCAGTATTACCCATAACCACAGCAACCCCAAAACGATTATTCTCGACCTTGAGAAGAATCAAAAGTTACCTGAGAAATACAACATTCACAATCAAATCAATTTGACTGAGGACGAAATTCTCTAACAATTTTTTTAAAAAGCACAGCTGCAGCCTTATTTGTTTTTTTTTTTTTGTTTTTTTTTTTTTTAAACATAATTTCATCCATTTCGATTATACGCGAAATTTATTTATATTCATATGATATCGATGAAATTTTCAAATGTTGGGAATAAAAAATTTGATATTTTCCATTTTAAAAATGTCGAAAGTGTTATTTATTTTCTCACTTTTAATTATATTTTTTATTTTTTAAATGTGACATTTTGCAGAAAAGAAAGATAATTACTATTGATGTATAATCAGACACGAATAAACTGCAAAAGTTGAGTCGAATTTAAGATTTACATTGCTTCCGAAGGTTGGGAGGGTCCGGATCCGAAAATCCCACCCGTGGATCCGCCACTGTGTGCATACAATGCAAAAAGTTTATATACTAAAAGGTTACGACAAGAGCAAATTCATATGTTCAATGACGAAGTTGGCTCAATTTTGTGAGTTGTCAACGAATTTAAAATAAGTCTACATAATTTTATCCATAAAGCAGCTTAATATTTTGATTATAAAATTATAAAGTCCTGCATTGTATTTTTTTTTTAAATAAATAACAAATTGAATTAAATATGCCTTGAACAGTTTTATGTCGAAAAAATGAATCTTAATTAACAAAAATATATAAATTATGAAAATTAATACTGTTTTTGAACTTAAATTTCTATCGTTAGCAACTCTAGCATTTGTTGTCATATAATATGAATGGCATGTTCAAATAATGTCAAAAACTTAAAGGATAATTATAAAAATTCCAAGCGCACGTGCATTATTTATAAAATTTGAATATGGAAATCCATTTGCGCATATTTTCTTTAACTGATATCTATCTTTAAAAAAAAGTCGTGCTTAAAAGCGAATCGGTGCAAAAGTGTGCAGTGGGTTATTGTGGGAAAAAAATTTAAGAAAACTTGTGTTAGTGATTTATGTTAAAATTTGTGGAAAACCAAAACAAAAATACAATATTTCCGACGGCGGAGTCATCCTCTTGAAACGACCTATTTTATAAATAGAATGATATACGTTTTTGTGTTGAAAACGTGAAGTTTTGCTATTAAGAAAATGTGAAATCGTCGTAAGTTTAAATATGTAATATAAAATAAAATATTATTCAAAAAATTTATTTATTTTTCTTCTGTATAAGTTTTTTTAATTTACTTTTCATTGAATTAACCCATATTTCTGTTGTTAAGTTCGGTTATTTTTTAAACAAAAAAGATTTTTTTTTGATAATATAAATATGAAAACTCGCTTACTTCAAATATGACGAAGTTAGTTCGATGACGTCAGCAGTTGCTGACAAATTGTCGTGAGCTGCATTCTATAAACCTCATTCAATGTTTGTTTGTATGAATGGATCCAATTAAATTTTTGAATGCAAAAAATGAAAATAAAATATCTATTATTATTTTTTCCACAACAATGTGTATATTAATTTCAATTTCATATATGTATGTAAGTAGTAATGTAGCAAGTTTGAAGAAATACACATACATCTCTTAGGAACTCCACGTGTAAAAAAGAAATATAAGTTCATTTACACTGGCATGTATATGGTTCATGCATTCCACACAGATGTTGTACTAGTATGCATACAATTTCTACTGGGTATGTACATACATACATACGTATGTTTGTAAATTAATAGAACTTTAGTGTGCTTGTTGGCCAATTCCTATATAAGTGATGGTGAGAATGCTAGTGAATTAGTTGATATTCAGCGTAATAGTGGCTTAGACGGACAAATAAGAATAATATTCAAAAATATTTATAAAATATAACGGACAAATATCATAAATGCGGGCATTAAAAATATTCATAGCGACGTATTTTTAAAGAACGAGAAAAACATATACACCACATGAGTTTTTTATTTACAATAAGGGCTTAAAAAATTAAAGAGTGAGTTTGCATAAGTTTTATTGTGTGCTGACGGTGTTGATTGTGATTTTTACATGAATCTCAGTAAAACATTTATATTAATTTTCGTACCGAAATGTTTCAGTACATTTTCATTGCATACCATCAGGCGAACAGTCTTGATTAAATATTTTTTGTAACTTAAGCATCTTAAAAGTGAGCATTCTTGAAACGTGGGTGATCGTTGCTTAAAGAAAATACAACTTTTTTTATAAAAGTTTTATATTTCAATAAAAAAATTTGCTCCCAATGGGAATGAAATAAATTAAAATTTATTTAATAGCAAGCCAGAAATATATTGCAAATACCATTCTACAAATGTTTTTTGTGCAACAAAATGGTTATCGGCTCTAACAGAGAATAATAAAAAAAAAATCGAAAAAAAATAAAAATGGTAAAATCAAAATTTTCCTGAAATTAAGTAGGTTAAATGTTTTTACTCTACGCACAATGCAATTGGCTCCATTCTGTACGTAACATCTGCATGTATATGTATAAAATAATGATGTATGTAATACGAGTAGCTTTATTTTCCTCTCCTCATTAGTAAATACCGCAACAGTTTTGTTATTAAAACATAGTAAAATGATATGGCAAACATAATAATGGTAATTAATGAATAGGAAAAGTGATTCGAGCAAACATAAAAGTGCAAAAAACAATTAATGTGCTATTGACTGAACGGAGATGCATACACAATATTCATACTAAAATATAAAAAAGTCTCCGCCGTTTAATTTTATACATTTAATTATAATCAAGTACATATTGACCGTTATTATGTATGATGACCTTTGGACCTAATATCGGGTAGCTCATAATTCCATCAGTGTAGAACTTCTGTGATTTATCGGTGAAGAGAACTTGGCCAATGTCTCATCAGTCCGGGCTACACAGTGGGTGCATCAAAACTTCCCAACCAAACGCTCCGTACATTTTTATAGTAAAAAAAGCGTCACATTATGCATTTCTTCAGAAATTTCACCTATTTGCTAATCAAAAAATTTCCACACGAATGATGATTTATAGAACTGTCTTCACGAATAATATTGTTTGAATTGTTGGCTTTCAAGCACATGCTAGTTTGACACAATCAGATAAGTGAGAGTACGAAGATCATCTAGTGAAAAAACCGCATAGACTTTTTTAATTATCCAGTATATTTATAGAGCAAAAATCTGTGCTACATTAAGACATGCACGAATAAAAAATTCTTCTTTGAACAAGTCTATGAAAATCAGTTCCTCTTCTTCTTTAACAATAGCACCATGGTATCTCAAGTACAGCCAGATCCTTTCCCATCTAATCTTTCCAGCGGAGTAGAGGTCTTTCTTTTCCTCTGTTTCCACCGGCGGGTACTGCATCAATTAATTTAAAAGGTGGAGTGCTCTCATCCATCCGAAAGACTTGACCTAGCCAGCGTAGCTGCTATCTCTTGATTCGTTGAACTACGACTGTGTCAATATCTACGTATGTTATACCTCGTACAACTCATCATTCTATTGGCTTCGTTATTCGCCGTATTCGACATCTTCTGCAAAAGGTTTCTCTGGAAAACTCTAAACATCAACCCATCAGATATTGGCATCGTTTACTTTGGTGTTAATGCTGCTTCCTAGATAGACGAAATTATCAACCACTCGTATTATTTTAGCATTATTTTATGAAAGGGCTCACCTTTACACTCGATAAGGAGTTACCTTGTCTGAAACCTCGTTTGATATGAATCATCTCTAAGAGGTCCTTCTCGATTCTGGCGGAGCTTTTGGTGTTGCTCAGCGTCAGTTTACAAAGCCTTATGAGTTTTGTATGGTACCAAATTCAGATATAGCGGCGCAGAGAAAAACTCATTTTCGTGCTGTCGAAGGTTGCTTTAAAATCAACGAAAAACTTCATGCACAGTTTATGAACCTGCCCACTATTCGCTCGATAGGATCGATATAGATGCGATATTGAGGATACTTTTCCCATGGTAATTGGCGACCTTTTTGTGTATTGGACAAAGCAAACTTAAGTTCCAAAGTTCGAAGATCACAACTTTGATCGAAATTTTACGATTTTAAATTCGTTTGAAATCAAATCGTAAAAACCGATTCGCTTACGTTGAAGACAACCAACCATACGAAATAAAGAATCGACCGAAAAATTGAAAGTAAAATATTTTTTTAGTGATATTTCAGTTAAGGTATGAGGAATTCAAATTCGATATAATTTTTGGAATTTGAAAATAAAAAATAAATATTTACAAGTAATGTCCGATAACAACTAAAAGAAATTTTGTCATTTTGTTAAAGAAAAATTTTGTTTCGTTTCGAAATGCCAATTTTCAAACTATATTTGTATGAGCTTTAGGCTCAAGATTTTGTTCGAACATTTCTGAGCAGTGCAACAAGCACTTGCCCACTTGTTCAGCGATTATTGCTCGTAAAATTTCGAGCATGGCGTCGAGTATTTTGTGAGTTTTGAAAAAAAAATTGTCTTTTCTCACCACTTTTTTCAATCATTTAAAATTTATAATGTGTAAAAATCATTTAAGTGCCTAAGAAATTTTGACGAGCAAAATGGAATTTTTTTTTCAAAAGCTTAAAAAGTTTAAAACTTTCAAATGAACATTGGAGCATTGAAGCAATTGGGCAAGCAACAAGTATCGAGCTGCTCGAACTGCTCGGTTCTCGAATATTTAGAATTCGGTTAGTTATCAAACAATTTACAAGCAACTAAAAACCGAAAATAAAATCCTAAAACCTCAGTTGTTTAAAGACGATGACAAATAAGACTTTACTGCGTTGCGTGACATTTCTAACTTTGCTAGCAAAGCGAATAACGCCAATATTGTGACACAATGAACACTTTTTATTCAATTATTTTTCTATCAAAAAGATACAAAATTTTTCATATTAAGTAATTATTGACCTTGTTTTGAAGTTTTCTTTTTTAATTCTTGAGAATTCATATTAAACTTAAAAAATAAATTGAAACTAAAATCAGTGAACGGTCAACGCGCGCAAAAATATTGGAGATGACCAATTTTGGAGTAGCGTTGGCACCAGTGTTGCTTATGAGGGTAACTTCGTAGAATTGCATATATTCATCTTAGACATCAAAGTCAGTCTGTCATGCAACAATGAGCTAAAATCTTATCTGCCATTTGCTTAATGAATCATGGCCACGAACAATTCAATAAATTATAACCAGAATGTTTCTTCAGGCAACCATACACTTAAATATTTAATTACCTATATCACATTCGTAGCAAAAGAAATCGCACAAAAAAACTCAAATTCTTTTCCGATGAATTTATGTAACAACAACAATAACAAATACTAACAACATAAACAATAAACGCCAAAGGTATTAAATAACTTTGCATACCTTTACATAACAATAAGAATGAAATATCAAATAGCACGTAATAAAACGATAAAACTAATTTACATATAAAAATACAATATACATTGTATATCTATAATATTTAAATAAATAAATAGCCAATTGTTGATTATTATGAATACATTATTAACAAGCATTCAAGCGCCAAGCGTCCCCAAGCGTCGCCAATCCACGCGCAACGGCGCATACAACCGTAATTAATAACAATTCTTTAAAATAAAAAAAAGATATACAAATTTGAAAAATAAAAAATTTTCAAAAACTGTGCTATAAACAAAATGGACAAAAGAATAAGATCTTTGATAGCGTGATTGGTAATAATTATACAAAACCACGAATGTACATATAGGAGGCAAAAAAGAACATACATATTTAAGCATATACGAGTATGTACATAGCTTTAAATATGTATGTATACCCGGCTGTGAAAACTAGTGAACAGAAATTCGAGTGAAATACTAGTTTCTTAAAGAAACTTCGCTGTTTTTTGGCCAATATGTAGAAGTCCACAGGCACATATTTGTAGCCAAATATTATTATTATTTTATTTCTGGGAATTAGAAAACTAATATGCATAACTGAACTAGTATTTAACTGATAAGATGTAATGTAGTCGGAAAATTAACATTTCGTAGGATATCACTTTTTTTTAAATTCCAGTCTCCGACACTCAAGTACTCACTCCACTTCCAAAGTGGCAACAAACTGCGAATAAACTTTCATAGCACAATTGTGTTACACGTATTCTCTTATTCTCTTGCTCTCAAAATAAAAGAACTCTCTCTCTAACTAAAAGGAGCACCATCTTAACCACAGTAAACTCTCCACACAACGTTTGCAGACCCCTTTTCTTCTGCCTAAGATCAGCCTTCATCATCAACTTTCTGTTCATTTGCGCAGACACCGCTTACGTAGATTATAGCCGTATCAACAATAGTGCGCCAATCTTTTATTTTATTTTTTCAAAATTTGCCGACAATTGGATAAACCAAGAGAAGTTAGGTGATCTTTTCACCAGAGTGGAGGTCTGCCTTCTCCTCTGCTTCCACAAGCGGGTACTTCATCGAATAAGTACTTTCAAAGCTCAAGTCACCGTGGATCTCGCACAGCTCATCGTTCCACCGTTTGTTATATTCGCCGTTGCCATAGGTCTTCTGCAAAGCCTTTCTCTCGAAAACTCCTAATGACGACTGAGCGTATGTTGTCATCATAATTTTTTTTTTTTTTGCCTTTCTGCGTTGAGAGAATACATTACTTTTCAACTGCCTACAAAGTCCAAATTAGCACCTGTTGACAAGAGTGATTCTGTGTTTGATTTCATTAGTAGTACAAACAGCAGGTGGTATGAGAACACCGCATGTAATGCATTGAGACATGTCATTAGCCGAAGAGAAAATAACAAATTATTTTATCTTTGAAAACCTGTCCTCCATTAACACCGCAAACGGCATAATAACAAGGTATTGTCTGATGTTAATCGCCGGTAAAAGGATAACATAAAAGAATGGGAATCGCCCAGCTCTCAGCGCGGCTCGATATCTCTTTTCCGGAAGCGATTATCTCGACTGCCTTGTCGTATTAACTTCAGCAATCTTGTGGATTTCATAAAAGAAACGAAATAATTTGTGAGCTAGAAATGTGAGTGGGCATTGATATCACAACGGAGCGAAAGGGCATGTCTATCGTGACCTAGTAAACGCAACAACTAACTAACTATAATTAAAATTGATGAGAACCAATTCATTGCTACAAAAATTCGAACTAGTCGCATTGTTGTGTACAACTAATGGCATTCCCTACAGGGTATGTAAATAAATATGTAAAAGTACGAGATTTACAAATATGTAGGTGCAGCAGCAAATCTATTCGAATTTTTATGATCAATCAAAAGGTGTCTGCGGCTGAGGCGACTTCATCAGTCAAGAATTCAAATTAATTCTGAAATGAAAAGGCAAATTTTTGCCGTTCATATATATATATGTATGTAAGCGTAAATTTATTTAAATTTATACACCGGACAGTCATAGCAAAACATAGCAAATAACAATAAAGTATAGTTGAAAAAGAACAATAACAAAAAAGAAAATTTATTGCTATTCTTATATACATACATATGTATGTACATACAATATTATCCGGAGCGACTGACGTGACTCGAAGCGTTTGTGTACCAAAAGAGCGCCAAAATTAAAAAAAAAAAAAACAAGAATATACACAACTACAATACGGAATCTTTACTGATCTTTTGAATTGTTACAATTGTACATACAAACGCACAATAAAATATTATATGAAACTTACATATGTATGTATGTTTATAATATCCCATACGATATGTGCAAAAAAGCGAAATTGCAAATCAAAGCTAAAATGCCAACGAACAAAAAAACAACAACAACAGAAAACAACAAAAAGTGTAGCCAAGTGTATTTATCAGAGAATCAGTCAGTCACAGTCCATCGTTCGCCTGTACACGATTAGTTTACCGTTGATTTTCACCCGTCTAACACAAAGCAAAAAACAAAATGCAGAATAATTGGGCCGCGTAAGTTTTTTTCCTTTGAAGAGTTTGTTTTGTTTGATAGCGCTGCTGACCTGCATCTTTTCTTGTGCTGGAGTGCAGTTTTCACATTCATTCTCACATACACACTTATGCAGTTATACCCGTACATATGTACTTGGATGCATGTGAGAAAATATGTTTGCCTGAAAATGTGTAACACATTGGCATATCTCAGGCTCACATACATACATATGTATATAACTAAGCAATATAAATATTTTCTTGCAAAAAGTTGAATTTTTCCCAAGTTGGCTTGACCGCGCGGTGTGTGGCTCTACGCAAAAAAAAATTAATTTTAATTTGAATATAGTGAAAATATATTTTTTGTTAATTTTAAATTAAAATTGATTTACACACATATCTGTTTGTGCTATTATTTATTGTCGTTGTTGTTGTTGTCTTAAATGTCTAATACAAATTTACTACGCCGAGTGATTGCAGTGGTTGCAATGGCTGCATTGGTGACCGCTGGGTTTGGCAAATTACATTGCCGCGCTCTTCACATATCCGACAAAGGCGCTGCGGAAGGACGGTATGAGGCGTGCTAATGTAATCTTAACGACTCGCACTCCACTTTAATTATCTTGAAATAATGAAAATAAAATGCAAAAAAATGCATATGTTTTTCTGATAACAACGGTTTTTACTCCGTGGTAATATCTTGTGGTCAATTTATGTGAACATACATACATAAATATTTACAGTGTACACAAAAAGTATTCCAACGTGTTCAGCGCATTATTAATTTTATTTAATTGGAGGGGCGAATATTTGGTTATTATATAAAAAAATAAAAGCGGACCCTTTGAATAACTTTATAGAATGAAATAAAACGAGGACGCAATTCACATACTCTGAGCAATTTTTAATCAAAAAAAAAAAAAAAACAATTGAGTAATGCCCAATGGTCTAATGTGCTTCACGGCCTGCTAAAAACATACCGACTGATACGCTCTGGGCTGCCGCTACTGACGGCCGTGAAATAAAAATCGAGAGCGATTTGATTTTTTCTGTAAAACCGACTCAACTGATTGCACGTTATTGTACAAAGTTGCTAGTACAGAGTATTAATAAATCAAATTAAATAAACTAAACAAAATCAAATTGTTTTAAAATAAATTGTTAGATTCTTTGAATACGTCAGTCCTTGCTTTCCCTGGATATTTTTCATTGTTTAAACCTTACCTGTACTTGTACGTTCGCAAATATTTGAAGAACTAAATTAGCCAAAGCGAGATAAACGAACAACAATTGATTTTTATATATGTATAAGATTTCATAGAGTTCACGAACACATAGACTATAAAAATTGATGACGAAAATTTTAAATTTAAAATTAAAAGTATAAACCACAGAATTTCGCCGCGCATAACTTTTGCCAATATTTTCTCTTCCAGTCGAAATGTATGGATGGAATGTGTAATGGACGGCTGGTTCAGCCAAAAGCAGACCGGTTGTTTATATAAAGTGATAATATTAGGGGGATTCGCTTTGTCTAGGAAATGCATACTATGCAAATATTTCCTATGGAATTGTGCTAGAGATCGAGAGCACCCCTGTTGCAAAATTGTGACATATTCAAGTGAAACAATAACAACCACACAGGCACAGGGTTACTTTTCCTTCACAGAGTTGCTTTTTCCTTCTTACTATTTGTGGGAAATAAATATACATGGGTTTTGGTATAGGATATTTTTCCTATCGTAGCATATTTTTTTTGCGTGTGTTTTGTTGTTGTGCCGTTGCACGTATATGAAAAATTTCTTATCCGTGCACCGTAGCATACATTTCCTAGACTTAGAGAATACCCCTATTGTTTTTTACAGAACAATAATTAATACGTACTTCAAACCTTTGAGGCACATCTTCATGTTATTTGATATTCAAAACTTTTTTTCAAACCTCAATATCAACCGGATCCAAGAATAAGAAAATTTTTTATGTTTATATTCCGTCATATCAAAATCAAACGCAATATTTCTTAAGATTAGAAATATTACGCTTAAGAGATATACTTTGAATCGTTTTTTTTGCCATTCAATGGCATCCAAAAAATTTTAAATATCAATTCGTCGGAGTCAACCGAATGCCACTACTCTGATCTACTTATACGCGCAATATCGTCTTATTTCGATACGGATTCATAACGATGAACTCGAGTTTGGTCTCCAGTAACAATTCGACTCAATATATCGTCCTTCTCTTCATTACAGAGGTCCTAAAATGCAAGTGAACACACAACGTGCTGTTGTTTTTGCGGAGGCGTGAGCATTCTCGGCACCCACCTTGCGCTGTCATTCATGCAGATCTGATCGTGCACGATTTTAAAAATTATTTTATCGGATATTCCAAATTTTCTGTGAGTTGTTTCTTCTTTAGTCGAGCATCGTCGGATACAATTTTTTCAAAGTCTTGGATAAGTTCTAGCGTGATCACCTCCACGCTCCTGCCCGGCCTGGGGATTCTCTTCTTTGTTAAAATAACATAATCGGGATTGAACAGAGTAATATGGAAAAAAAGCGAAGAGCGTAGAGTGTTCACATGCATTCTTGGACAAGCATAAGGTTGACTTCGATATTTTGAATCACCCATCCTACAGCGCAATCCTGGCTCCGAGTGATTATTGCCTGTTTCCAAAATGAAAAAAATATCTGAGGGGTAAAAAATGTATCACTGATGATGAAGTCAGGAAAGCAGTTTCGGCGTATTGCGAAGATAAGAAGAAAACATTTTTTTAAGAGAGTATAAATAAATTAATTGAAAGATCTAAAAAAAAGTTCCGTTTTGCAGGTGAATAAATTGATTATCCCCCATTGCGCGGAAATAAAAACGCCCCCTCTTATATGCAATTTTTTAAAATATACTTAAGCAGCTGTTTTTCTGTTTTTATCTCTTCTCTCACCTACACAGTTTTAAGGCTTTGTGCCCCGCAGCAAAGGCGAAACAAAAAATAAATATGAAGACGAATCAATTGGTAATTGTACGCCATGGTGAGAGTGAATGGAATAAATTAAATCTCTTTTGTGGTTGGCATGACGCCGATTTGAGTGAACAAGGTAAGTAAATGCAAATGAAATAAAGAGGAAAGTTGCCAAATTAGTAGATATGTAAACAAAATTAGTAGTAAATACCTTTTTTTTATAATTATAAAAAGAAATCGGCAAGGTCATTTACTCATACACTCATAAAGAAATGCAAAAACACCGGATATAACCTTCATGGCACCATTTTCTGCCAATGAGGTAAGTGTTTTTTGTGTTTAATATGAAGGAAGGGCAGTGTAGTTTTTACGTAATTTGGGTGTCCGTATAGCTTCATTTTCTTAACAGGTGAATTTTCGACGATAACATTTTAAAATACTATATCATCTGACGACTTCTAGATATGAAAGATTATGGCAACCATTTGAATGTTGTGTTCTTACAAAGAATTTCGGCCTAAAATTATTTTTAACTATCCATTTTTAGTATCCTCTCCGTTCATTTCTTTCATTTGCAGATTTTCTACTTTATATTTTTCCCATTATTCGAATTTTAAACCATTAAACCATATTTTTTCCTTGCCACAGGTGCCAAAGATGCCGTTAACATTTCAGCCGCAGCATTACGTGAAAGTAATTTAAAATTTGATATTGCATACTCATCGGCATTAACACGCGCCAAACAATCGCTCAGTATTATACTGAAAGAAATGAATATCTGTGATTTAGAAATTGTCAGCGATTGGCATTTAAATGAACGACACTATGGTAACCTTACTGGGTACAACAAGCGTGATATGGCGGATAAATATGGAGAACAGCAGGTAAGTCAAAATCTGATAAGAAGTAATTTTTTTGTCCTTATAAATCAAAGCAAAATGACATTGTATAATGGGTTAGGGGTCAAAATCCACAAAGTTAACTGATATGTGGTGTCAAAGATCATTTTAGTGAAAGTAGTGTGTATTAATCAATTCTGATCGAGCGTAGAAACATTTGAGCATTCATTAAATCTTAAAAAAAAATACAATAAGCTTTGTCAAAATGAGTATTCGACATATATATTGGACATTATTAGTGTGGCTTTAGACCTGGTAAATCCACCATTGATCAGATATTCACCATTCCCTAAATCGTGGCGAAGGCATCTGAAAAAGGAATCGATACACACCACGTTTTCATCTATTTTAAAGTTGTCTTCGATAGCACAAAAAGGAGATGCTTCTATGCCGCTATGTCTGCATTTGATATCCCTGCGTTGCTTATGTAAACTGACAGAGAACAATACTACAAGCGTAGTGAGAATTGGGAAGAACCTCTCCGAGCCATTCGATAGCAAACGAGATTTTAGACAGAGTGACTCTTTATTGTATGATTTCTTCAACATAGTGCTGGAAAGAATATTACGAACCGCCGAGCTAAATAGACAAGGTACAATATTTTACAAAAGTGTACAATTGCTGGCGTATGCCGATGATATTAACCTCATTGGCCATAACAACCGCACTGTGTGAACGAGGGCAAGACGAAATATCTCCTGTCAACAAAGAAAAAGACATCTCGGATTTGCGACTTGGCTTTCAAGTCACTGTTGACAGTCATAACTACGAAGTCGTAGATAATTTAGTCTATCTAGGAACCAGCATTAACAACACCAACAAAATCAGTTTCGATATCCAACGCAGAATGACTCTTGCCGACCGGTTCTACTTTGAACTGAGTAGGTTATTTAAAATTAAACTCCTCTCTCGACGAATCAAAACGATGTTGCCATCCAATGAAACGGCACTAGTAGTTTTCGATAGAAAGGTTATGCGGAAGATTTATGACCCTTTGCGTGTTGGCAACAGCAAATACAGCAGGCGATGGAACGATGATCTGCACGAGTATATGACGACTTTGATATAGTTCAGCGAATAAAAAGACAGCGGCTAAGTAAACTAGGTCATGCCGTTCAAATAGATGAAAGTTTTCAATGCAGTACCCACATATGGAAGCAGAGAAAGAGGAAGACCTCCTGTACGCCCAGCACAAAAATAACCGATGAAAACGTGGTGAAAGTGGAAGAAATGATTATGAAGGATCGCGGAATCACAATTAGAAAAGTTACTGATGATGTTGGTACATATGTATATCAATTAGATCATGCATTGACATATTTTCCAATGTTTTGGATATGAAACGTGTGGTAACAAAATTGATTTCAAGAAATAGCGGCGAATCGAAGTTGCTCAGGAGTCAACGACAATTCAG
Source organism: Neoceratitis asiatica (assembly GCA_030068015.2). Taxonomy (NCBI): domain Eukaryota; kingdom Metazoa; phylum Arthropoda; class Insecta; order Diptera; family Tephritidae; genus Neoceratitis; species Neoceratitis asiatica. Next base: position 22,378,526 of record CM061528.1, on the reverse strand, counting down.
AATTATTGAATCGTATTATAACAGGTGACGAAAAAAAAATTTATTTAACCTTCTTTTTGACTTTTCGAATTTTTTTAGAAATAGTAAAAATATAAATTTGCGGATTACCGTAGTTCCAGACATAGACAAGTCTATATAAGTAAAGATGACTCTACAAAAATTTCAAGTCAATCGGTCCAGTAGAACTTGAGAAATCGTGGGTTTGGTTTGGAAAACGACAGTTTCGAGAAAACGCGTTTAAAGTTTCGCGTAAAGGCCGTCAGAAAAATACCTGAACCTCCGAAAATTTTTTGAATTTTGAAAGAAACTTTTTCAGACATATTTTTTAAATAGTTAAACTTTAAAAATATGCAAAAAAATCGAAGTTTTCCAAATTCTAGTCTAGAATATCCCCATAAGTGAAAAGCCGCATTATTTGCTACATTTCTTATTATTATTAATTAGTCACAATAAACTTCTTTGGTATTATCTTTTCATGCTATAGTTTGATTGCATCTTTTCATTATATAAGAGGGGTAATGCATTTCAATGTTCCCACCGGGAAGTTATGCCGTTACTTTTGACATCGATATGCTCATAAATAACTGATTTTTTACTACGCACCATGCAATTGTATTAAAATTTTACAAATAACATTTTAAATATTTATTTTTAATTATTTTCCATTAAACACCCATACGTGTGTAGGTGCAAACTTGGCGACGTAAATATGATGTTCTTCCACCACCTATTACGCCAGACAATCCATACTACGATCGAATACGCAATAATCCGAATTTCAGAAATATACCAGCAACAGAATTTCCAGACACAGAATCGCTAAAAGTTCTAATGCAACGGGTCATACCCTACTTTGAGAATGTAATATTCCAGCAGGTGCTTGCGGGCAAACGCGTTCTCATCGTAGCACATGGCACAGTGGCGCGTGCCCTAATCAAACATATTGACAGTAAGTTTCAATATTATGATAAACAATTTGTTTTATTATTTATTCAGCAAATATTTGCACATAAACTTTTTTATTTCACTGTATTTGTTTTTTCTCCATTCTTTACAGAAATATCCGATGAAAATATTTCCACTGTGAATGTTCCGAACAGTATACCCTGCGTATTTGAGTTTAATATGGAAACTGGTGATAAAGTTGGTAAAACAACATTCTTGGCAGATGAAAATTTCTTGAATCAACAAATACAAAAGACCGCTGCAATTGGCGAATCAAATAAATAAGTACTTAACAAAGAGTTTTTAAATACAAATAAATACATATATGTATGTACATTTATATTTATAAGAAAATTATTGCGAAAAGAGACTATGTATGCTAATTTTAAATTTAATGTATTTCAAATGTATGTAAGCGTTTTTAAGTATTTCTGATATATTTGTAATTAATTTTTAATTATGTATGAATTTTTATATCGTAAGTATATACATACATATGTAAGTATAAGTGTCTAAATGTTTTATACTAATTCGTGAGCGCACAATAAACATTGGTGTATTTTTTATAGATATAAAAGAAAAGAAAATAATTATTCGATAATGTGGATTTTATGAAAAATTGCGATGAATTTAATTCAAATTACATGTCAAATTGAAAAATTTCAAAATTTCATGGAAATTGAATTTCAATTTTGGAAATTACTTTCAAGAGAAGTAAAAATTGTTAGTGCAGCACGAGCAATTGAAAATTTAATTCCAGTTCCCGAATTGCTATACGCTTCTTCTTTTTTGACTTACGCGATCAAAACTGAATTAACATCAGCGCGTCAGTCAGCCAGTTTCCTCTCCACCTGACCCTTTCCACGAGGTGAACTTCTTTCTCTTCTTCTGCTAGAATACAGAGCTAAAGTATTTATGATTTGACCTAGTCAGTGTAGCTACTACTACTACTACTACTACATTGGCGTAGGCACTGCTTGTGCTATTATGGCCGAATCAATAACTACTCGCCATTCGTTTCTTCTTCTCACAGTTTGGCGCCAATTGGAAATATTAATCAAAAACCAGTCCTTCTGAACTAGATCTTTCCAATGGAGTCCTTTTCCTCGGCTTCCATGTGCGGGTATAGCATCGAAAACTTTCAAAACTGAGCGCTTTCGTCCATTCGGACGACATGACATAACCAGCGTATCCGCACGACGGGAAAAATGGGCGACTTGTAGAGTTTGGTTTTGATTTGTCGAGAGAGGAATTTACTTTTCAATCTCCTACTCGATCCAAAATAGCACCAGTTGGCAAGAGTGATTCTCCGTTGCCTTGACTGTTTGTTTGATGACAGGAGAAATTTCGTGTTGTCCTCGTTCCCCACGAGACCCATTCGCTTTGCCTCATTGCCTTGAAGAAATCACACGATAAAGTGTCACTCGGTCTGAAACCTCGTTTGCTATCGAACGGCTGGGAGAGGTTCTTCCCAGTTCTCGCTGCTCTTGTGGTATTGTTCAGCGTCATTTTGCATAGCCGTACAAGTTTTGCACGGATACCAAACTCGGACATTTCCGCATAGAGGCAGCTACTTTTTGTGCTGTCGAAGGTAGCTTTAAAATTGGCTAGGTGGTGGTGTATATCGGTCCTTATAAGCTTATAAGTGATTATAAACCACACAAATGGATAAAACGTCTATTCCATCATACTTGATTAGACGTTCGACTTCGCCTTTATTTATTTATTTATTTATTTATTTATTAATTTATTTGAACAAATCAATAAACAAGATGTTTACAGACTAAAAAAATAAGAATATGGTTACATAATCTATATATAGGGTGTTTTATAGAGAGGTATAGAACTTTAAGTTGGCATTACTTTTCAAGATGTCGACCGATTTAACAGCTGTCAAGTGATTTATTCTCAGTTTGGTTTGACAATTCATCATGAATAGACTCACGCCTGAAAAATGTAAAATAAAAGCTATGATAAGTGTCTTATCAACAGGCTCTTAAAATTAAACTTGGTATAGCAAAAATCAAATCCCAAAGAGAAAGAAATTTCATTTAATTGAGAGAGTGTTCTCCTTAGAGGAGCGTTCATCGCGTAAACAGTTCTAGCAACACCCACAAAAAACATCTCGTTACACCGAAGAATGCGAGAGGGTACATTAAAACGAATTTTCATCAGGAGGTATGAGCAATCAATAGAGCCAGTAATGATATCATAGACAACGCACATCGACAACAGATTTCTCCTCGACTCTAGTGACATGAGATTTATAAGCAAACAACGGGAATGATAGGACGGTATTGGGTCTACAAAACTCATCCGGCGCAAGGCGAAGCGTACAAAAGCCCTCTGGACAGACTCCAATCTATTCATATCCACGGCATGATAGGGTCTCCAGATAAAAGCCGCATATTCCAGCGTCGATGAGCAATTACGTCGAATAAAAGCCAACAGCGCATACGCCTTGGAAACAATAAAATTTATATGAGTGGTAAAGCTGAGCTTGGGGTCAATGTAAACACCCAAGTATTTAAATTCGTTTATCTTTTTTAGCGCAATATTCGAAAAACAGTACGACGAGGGAGTACTAGATACAACTCTAGCATAAGAGGCAGACATTTAAAAAGCACGGTCATTCTAACGGAACAGTAACATTGATAGGCAAAGTTAATTTGGGGCGTTTGATTGTCTGAAGGTAGAAGGTGACAGTGTGGGTTGGAGATTGCACTACGAGCCGAAGAGTAATGGGCTCCAGTTTTGGCCAGACCAACTTCATAAATGTTGTTTACCAAATGCGGTAGCTTCTTCGGGGAGTATATTTCCGACATAAAATGAATATCTTCTCATAAACACCCTACCTCCGAACGACGACGATTTAAAAATTGGCTCGAATTAAAATCACTTAAGCAGCCATAAAACAGTGTTTATAAATGTAGACAAATGATAAGGAAGGATAACTCATAAATCGTTTGAAAGTCCTCTTTTTCTTTTATTACAAAACAAGTTGTATTGCTTTTAAAAGCCTCCAACAAAGATTTAATATGGTCAAATTGATTTTATCTATAGCCCATAATAAGCGAACAATTTTCCCGGTTACCGAAATTCAAATAAGGAGTTTCTTGTACCAAGTCTTGGTTGAGTTTTAAGTTACTCTCCTCTAAAAGTTGAAATCCAGTTCAAAGCTCCTGGAGGTTTTATTAAATTCAGTGAGAACTTTTGTAATAAAATCATAATTATGGTGATTAGCTTTATTTACTTCATGATAAAACGGGTAATGAAAGAGTAAAGTTCTATGAGAAACATTAATGTTTATTTACGTATGAGTTCTGAGCGGTCAACGAACCCCATTTAGTTATGCGTAAGGTTTTGTGGCCCACCACAATGAGAAAATCGAACAATATACTTCGGATGAGAAAATTCCTTTTGATAAGGATCCCTGTAAACGTTTTAAGTATCACGATTTGGGGGCATAAACCTGAAATGTCCGGTTCATTAATTGGGAGGGTGCTTTTAACGATATCAAAATCGATTGACGATTTCAACGCCAGGGTAGACAAAGAGCAATCAGAAAACTCAAACTACATGATGAAACATCCCCACGTCTCGAAATATGGTAGTATACATAATCAAATTTTCACATTAGAAAATTCAACAAGCTATGTATACAACATGACAAACCGTTTATGTTGTAATAAACGGTAGACATGTCTCCAGTCATCTATATGTTTGTGCATTCGATTTGGATCACTGTCTTGTATCAGCGAAGATATGCACACGTCTCTATACACCAAAGTGCGACCGTTACAAAACAAGGAAGACTATCATCGAGAAGCTTCAATCACTACAGACAGCCAGGCAATTTTCTACTCGACTTGCACTCCTACCTTCTGAGAGCACACATTACCAACTCGATGCACAAAAACAATTTCATCAATGAAAAGAATAAATAATATCGCGCTAAGAATGCTAACTTGAGGTACCCCAGAACATTTTTAGGTTTTAGAGGAGTAAACGTTCAAAGATACATACATATCATCCCTATTTTTGTGTTGCATCAATAAAAGAAAAGCAACACCAACAAAAGGCATAACGTAGGGTGTTATTTAAACAACATATTTCCGCTTACACATAAACGCACCCCAATCCACGCATAAATTTGTAAAGAGAAATGAGAAATAGAGAGAGAGAGAGATTCATTCATAAATGTTTTTTGTAAACAAAACGCCGTAAAATAAACAAAAAAATGAACATAACAAGTAAATAAAGGAAACAAGCATAGCAACGCTAAATGTCATACACAAAGCGTGTAGCCAATGAGAAGTATATAAGTAAATGTCATGACAACAAGTCAACAAATGAGTCTTCACAAATATACGCCAGCTCCAGCAAGAGTCGGTATGCACATATCTCACAGATACTAAATAAAAATACTGAATCACATTTTCGCATTCGTTTCCACATTTAAGCCTTTCAGTTAAGCAGTTTGTTCATCGTACCGTCCTACAAGTGAAAAACAGTCATATGGTCAAAAAACAGCTGAGACCACCTGATCGAAATACTCCACTTTTTCACTCAGGGATGTAACGTATATAAACGTAAAAAAGGAACAAATCCCAAAAAAAGGTAAATAAGTATAGGGTTTTCCAATAAGAGTGATATGATTTCTTTAAAAAAAACACGCACTAATTGTTAAGGAAATTCAAATGTTTTTGATTTAATGTGAAGTACAATCGATACAATTAAGTTCCGAATATACCATCATTTAAATGGCCTCCACGACTTCTTTGCAGGAACGAATTCGATTTTGAGCACTTTTTCCACTAAATCAAGTCATATGTCATGAAAAGCTTGAGGAGAGTCTGGTTTAGTGCTGAAGACCAATGAATTCACAAGTATTCCAATGGTGTTAAATCGCAACTTCTTGGAGGCCATTCAATGTCACAATTTCTTGAAATAATCGAATCTCCAAATCTTTTTCGTAATAATTCGGTTGCTGCACGTGCTGTGTGACACGTGTCCCGTCTTTTAGGAACCAGATGTTGTTAAGATCAAGATCAAGATTCCAATTATGGCCATAAAAAGTTGGTTATCATCGATCTATACCGTTCTCCATTAACAGTAACAGTGCTACTATCTTCATTTCGAAAGAAGTACGGTCCGATGATTCCACCAGACCAATAACCACACCAAATTGTCAATTTAGGTGAATGTAATGGTGCTTGTGGATTTTCTTCGCACCAGAATAAGTTTTGTTTATTTACCGCACCACTCAGATGAAAGTGAGCCTCATCGGAAAAGATGATTTTCTTAAAACAAATCGTTGTTCCAAAGAAAAATCAGTAAATTCACGACATTTATGGTGGTCCAATGATGGAATTGTAAACATTACTGGATGCAATGAAAAAAAGACAGATCATGACATATTAAAAATGGCCAAAACGACACGTAGAAATCATATCATTTCTATTGGATAACTCTTTATGAAAACGCAATAAAAACCAAAATTCTTTAAAATACATCATATAATTTAAGTGCATGCATTATACACAAACTACTAAGTCGTAAATGTATATAATTTATAGACGCCTTAATAATGAAGTTTGTATATACAGTACATCAGCATCAATAAATTGTTTTTTTTTTTTATCTTCTTACACTTAAAGTAAACTCTGTAAACAAATTTAAAACTCTTATCGAAGACATATTTAGAGCACGGCAACACGCTCAACTAAAATCTAGCGGTTTTGCTCAAAATTCAGGGAAATGTAGCAAAATAATTTATATGCAACCCGCGCGGCTCGTGTCTGTGGTTCATGCCTATCCCCAAATCCGCTTTTTCGTTCCATTTTATTCTTATTGCAATTTCTGTCCTTCACACAGTGTTCTGTTAAACATGCATGTGTAAAAATGTAAGATTGTGTGTGTGAAAATTATGAGTTTTGTTACTTATAGACCGTACAATGGTATGTATCTCACAGATACTAAGTAAAAAATACTGAATCGCATTTTCGCATTCGTTCCCACATCAAAACCATTCAGTTAAGCAGTTTGTCTAAGGAAGCCGAGTTGGATGAGCGTAGCGAACCGCTGGTGCGCTGCTGCTCCCGGTCACAAAAATAAAAATACAAAATAAAAATAAAAAAATCGGAAAACTAAAAGTCAAGTAAAAAATTATATTTGTGTTGTGGGTGCTAACAAAAAAAAAAGTGCGTGTATTGCTTGAGTAAAGTATAATAAAAATAATTGAAAAGTGCTACACTACGGCACATTCGTGTGGGGTGCATTCTATATTCGCTAACTTCTCGAAATACTATGAGTTGTCCAAGATATAGCCTTCTAATTTCACCGAATTCTCGTTAAATATCAAAGATTAAATGAAAAAATTTCTTCTAAAATAAATTGTGAAAGCATTAAAAAGTATTGCAAAAATGTTGACATATAAAAACAGTGTAAATTCAATGAATCTAAAGTGAATGTAGTAATGAAAGAAAATCTAAAGTAGCTAAACTTTGGTCAGTGGGCCATATACACATATGTACATATGTATGTATGTAAAAATAAATATATGAATGTATGGCTGTGCCAATATACCATGTGAACGCGAGCCAAAAGTAGTCGCATTGCATACATATGTAACTACAAATTAATAATCAAAGTGGAAAAATAATAAAAACAAATAAAAAGCGATTCGCTGAGTTTATGTAGATTTCTGACAGATGAACGTTCGGTCGGTTAGTCGGTCGTTAAGTCCGTCTTTCACATGTGCATAACAAAGTGATAGAGTGATACGGTTTATAAAATCGCTTGAATACAAAGCGGAGATAAAAATCTCAAGCCATTATCTAATTTAAGCCACAACTAATTGAATAAATTGACGACTACAATAGCAAATTGAACGCATTCGCTAGCAATCAAATCAGCACCAACTGTGACAACTAGAAAACATACCTACATGCATATGTATGTATGTAGTTATGTATGTATGTATTTATGAACACATGTAGGCTCATACATATCAAGTTGCATCAGCTAAGAAAAGCATTAGCAAACTACATATATAGTGTGCCGTTACATCCCAGTGAGATCAGACGACACAATTAGCGTTCAAACTTCCATAAATATCAAATGATGTTGTTACAACTGAAAATGGTTTCTGTTTCTCAAACACAAGCGGATGGATAAAATACTAAGGTGTGCCGTGCCGCCTGCATTCGAATAAATTTAAGCTCGAGGATTATTGGGCAGATAAAGAAAGTTGGGTTGTATTAAATATGCTTACAAGCACACGTTCATATGTATATACGAAGCAAGTTTGCTAACAACACGCAATGGTTAAGAGGAAAATTCAGGAAAATCGATTTCTCATTGTTTGATGCACCAACAACAACAAGCACGCGCTTGCATACACGCATATGCATACATATACATACAAAGTTAACAACGAAATAAAAACATTCAAAAAGATGGGGTTGTGCTCACCAAAATTGCATAGACCTAAAATTTCGGCGAAAATAAATTCGGCGTCACATGACAGCAGTAAAAAACACAGGTAACTAAATTAAATATTCATGTAATTTATTTACTTACATACATACACACATACATATATGTATAAGAATATGTACATAAATTTGTGTGAATGATGAACTTGTTTACCAAGCCCAATTTAATCACGCACAAACGTACACGCATACAAAGTAAATCGGGTGGAGTTGTTTATAGTATAGCATAGACAAGTAGTTAATGTCATGCGGAAGTTCAACTCACCTGTGAAATACACAAAATAGTTGTTGGTGATAAGTTGTCAACAACTTGACGACAATCTTGGTTGGCGGTGAAGTGCCGTTACGCACCGACTTTAAACCCATATTGAAAATATCGTATTAATAAGAGAATGCTGCGACTACGTGCATATCACTGCTTAATTGAGGCTGTATGAATAACCAAGGGCATTATAAACTTGAGTTGTAGCTTTAGCCAAGCACTTGACAGTTGAATATAATCATAAGTATCCGTCCTTCAACTAAAAGTTTGTTTTGATTTACCATCTCTAGATTTCTAAATATATCATTGGAAAGGCTTGGAAAGCAGAGGTCAAATTTATTTTTACCATAGGAATAAAACTACTATTTAAAAAAAATATATTAATCAAGAGTAGCAAAACACCACCATAAAGCTCAGGTCTTGCCTATCGCACCTAGGCGACAGCAAACCCGACAATAACTAGATTTTCTGTTAAACGACCTCGTTGACGGCCGCTAAGCAAAGTTAGATAGCTTCAATAAACGAGAGAAGCATCCTGCCTCCTGCTTACAATGAATGCTACAGAAAATGTGCAGTTTTTGAAGTAAAAAAGACATGCAAACTCGGTATGAGTCGCAGATTACAACAATTTAATACAGTCCATTCTGATTATGATATGGCGTTGCTACAACGAAATCCACGGAGCTCCTTTAATGATTATAAATCTCATATGGTTACTAGGTTGATTGGTTGAAATAGAAGATTAGGGACCTGATCAAGTAAGCGGCCGCAGCTAGGTCATAAAGTACGCTTGCTATGCGTTTGTGAACATTTCAATCGATTTAAGGAACTGTTTTTTTCCCCCAACTATGTGTGCCCCCTCCGTAAGGCTAGAGTTAGAAGCATAGTGAATGATGTGTCGTCTTAATCGGCCTTCACGCTCACAAGGATAGTGTTCCAGCGTTTCGACAACATCATTGTACGCTCTGTACTCATTCGACCTACCTAACTTGTGGAGAGGCGATATCTCAGGGGTAAATGCCCCGTTAGCAAACCTACAAGGAAACTAAATTGTGTTTTGCTTAGCATAAGCAAAAGTTTGGTCTATCTAAAATTCACTTATTTCAGTCAAGTGAACATTAAATTCTTACTGACTATGAGAACTATTTAAAGTTGTTATATAATATAGTAGGAAGTTCTCCACAGGAGATAGTGGCAAATCTAGATTTATAATTCTATTAAATTCCGTTAGGATTTTCATTTAAGGGACGTACTTGGAGTAGTTAGATTTTGTAAATGGGACACAATAGTGGCAGCGAGGAAAAAGAGTCTAGTAGTTGGTTCAGAAAAAATTTAAGGAATTCGATCTATGCGGCTTATAGATGAAGAATGGTACGGTGTCTAGATGAAAGAGTCATAGTTGAGCCTTGTTCTTACCGGAAGACGTTTTACTCCAAAGCCTGAATTGAAGCGGGATTGTCCACATAGGCTTTAGACTTTACATATCCCTACAGAAAAAAGTCCAACGGTGTGATATCACACAATCTTGGTGGCCAATCGACCGGCCCAAAACGTCGCAGAGAACACGAGTTTCAATTTCAGGCATCAAATAGTCGGTTTCATGGCGCGATAACGATCACCATTGACGGTTACGTTCTTACCGGCATCATTTTTAAAGAAATATGGACCGACGATTCCACCGGCCCACAAACCACACCAAACCGTTGTTTTTTCTGGATGAAATGGCAGCTCTTGAAACTCTTTAGGTTCCTCTTCGTCCCAAATTTGGCAATTTTGCTTGTTTACATACTCATTTAACCAGAAAGCGATGAGGCCCGCTGAACAAAACTTGGCTCAAAAACGTTGGATCTTCCTGGAACTTTTCAAGAGTCCATGGAGCAAAGCGATGCCGCTTGGGAAGGTCGAGCGACTTTAGTTCTTGCACAATCTGCATTTTGTACGCTTTTAATTTAAGATATCAACGTAAAATGCGATAAGTCGTTCCATACGTCAGTCCGAGTTGCTGCGAACAGCACCTATTATGTTGACCATAAGCTGAGCGATGCGCGCGAAATACATTCTTTACAGAAAGTGAATTTTCGTAATAAAGTTGAATGATTTGTAAACGTTGTTCAGGCGTAAGCCTTTTCATGAAGAAATGTAGCTTGACACGACTCACGCGTGATCTGTCAAAAAAAAAAGGCTATTGAAAAAGTACCTCTACTTGGATCACCATTAATGTAAGAAAATAGGAACTAACATCTTTGATGAATGAAATAAACAGCAAGCGGCCCAAGACGCTACCTTGGAGTACGTCCAATAACATTATAATGGGTCGGGATGAGACATTATCAAAAGCAACCGCACAGAGTCTATTAGAAAGTTAAGTGTTGTACAATGAAGAAAAGTAGAGTGAAAACCCAAGCCAGATAAGTTGGAAACTAGGACCTTGTGCGACGCTCTGTAAAAAGCTTTCGAAAAATCTGTATAAGGTGTATCGACTAGATATTCTTCTTTGAATGCAATAGTCTTCTGTAAAAACCGCAAATTTAATACTGTGGACCTGTCTTTTACAAAGCCATTCTGATTGATACAAATCAGACTATTCACCGATAATAGCATTTTTTTGTTAACAGTTATTCAAATATTTTAGAAACGGCAGACAATTTTGAGATCGGCTTGTAATTTTAAACACCATTCTTATTGTAATTTTTGAATATTGACATTATAGTAGCTTTTTGCCAAACACAGAAGAAATTTTTTTGAAAATAACTGCTGCAGAGTCATCTATGCCCATAAGTTTAGAGGATTTTAAACCTTCGATATTGCTCAAATATCATCTTCAACTAAAACGAGCGACTCAAAAACTAGAGAGGATCCGGGCATAGAACTGCAGTCGTGCAAAACATCTGAGTCTGAAACGAAGTTTGGGCAAAAGAAAACTCAACGAAGATATAAGCAGCTCCATCAGGAGCATTAGCATGATTGTCACGCATTTGGACTTTGTGTTGGCACAGTTATGCCCCTATTATGATTCACAACTCAAAATTATAATTTCGGCTAATAGCCTCCCGAGCGTTCAAAAAAAATCGAAAGTTGAGTTGAGTTTCCAATTATAATACAAATAGATAACAGAAAACTCAGCTAACAACTTAGTCGTAAATCAGACCATTAATTGCCTTATTAATTGCCGCTTATTTATCTACCAGAAACCTAAAAGATTTTCCCATTAAAGCGGTTGCCTCTTTGGCATCTTCAGTAATGCCCACAATCTCTCCTTGGAAGAAAGAGTTTTAGGCATCTCATACGAGTATGCTAGCGAAATGAAAGATGTCATAAAATGTAAGACAGTTGAAGTCCAATATCACTAGATATCTAATCTACTTTAACTCTCAGCTGTTAAAAAATATCCTCACCACACTGTCGTCTATAGTTTCGATCCCAAAACAAAACACCATCTACAAAAATATAGAAAAGGACCCCAATGCAGGGAGTGTTATTTTTGCCATGGAGTGTTTGAAGACTGTAAACCGCCCCATTTTTTGGACGCTTCATTTCTTGGCACAACCTGCTGACGATTTCGATAGTAAAATATATTCGATGCAGAGCAGAGGTCACTAGATGACAGAAATTGACGCTTTGTAACAACTCAACACCTAGTTTTTGCTAGTAACCAAAAAATTAGTTTATGTTTCTCATGTATTAATTTCCAATTGAATAAAAACCTATTTTGCTTATGTTCACCGAAAACTACATACAAGTACACTCATATGTACTTTACCTCGATGTCAGTTATTATATCGTTGTCATTTCTTTGTAGAACACCCCAACAGCTAATTAGTTAGTTACAGCTTAATACGTGTTTTTCCATAAAATTTGTAGCATAAAGAAAAGCTTTCCTCGTATTACTATGAGAAAATTTCAGTTGTGAGAATGTTCTTGCCTGTGAATTTAATATAAAAATATTCCCATCGCACGCCAGTGTGGTCTGTTTCATGAATAGATGCCATTTTTCCAGACAATTTCACTTTTTTTTTTCCAACTAAGCATGTTAAAATAGAAATACAAATGCACATTCATAAATAGTTCAAAGAGGTTCTTATGCATTTCCGATGTGCAATTCATCCCAACTCATCTGCAATGCACATAACATATGTACAAATGTATGTACATATATTCTCAGGCACATTGCATGTCGCATATGATTTGCATATACATATGTATACATATATGTAAATGAATGAGTGTGTATTTATATACATACACATCACATCGATTTACTGCTGATGAACTTACTTTACTTTTATAAATCTTGTAAATTTTTTCTGAAAAATTCATAGAAGAATTCGAAGGAAACTAAAATTTGGCTTTCATACATAGTACTTATGAACGTTCATATGGAATTTATGCGGAAACACTCATGCATCTAAAGAACTTGTAGTCATTTAGCAAATATAGTTGATATACGGGGCTGAACATTCTTTATGTGGCTCTTTCAGAGGATAAGAGTAGTACTTGCTGCAATGAAAAATCCAATTAAGCAACAAACTTCGTATATTGTTGGGATTCGAGCTCATGTTTCACGTTAAAATAGCACTCTAGCCTATTAAAAACTTATGCAGCTGTGTAAACTGACATTGAGTAAACATCTGAAGGACCTCTCCGAGCCGTTCGATACCAAAAGAGGTTTCGCACAAAGTAACTTTTGAGCGCACAGCTGCTGGCGTTTGCTAATGATATTGATATCATTGTTCTCACAGATTCACTCTTGCCAAACGATTCTACTTTAAACTGAGTAGCCAATTGAAAAATAAAGTCCTCTATTGAAGTTACTGCTATTTGATATTAGTGTTTTCGAAAGAAATGTTCTCCGGGAGATATATGGTCCTTTGTGTACTGGCAACGACGCATACCGCAGAGGATGGAATTATGAGGTGTACGTGTTATATGAGGCCATTAACATAATTCAGCGAATAAAAAGACAATGACTTCGCTGGCTAGGTCAAATCTTACGAATGGATGAGAGCACTCTAGTTATGAAAGTATTGGATGCAGTACCCGCGAGTGGAAACAGGGAAAAAAATCCTCAACTCCATTGGAAACATCAGGTGGAGAAGAACCTGGCTGGTATCTTCAATTGCCGCTAAACTGCGCAAATAAAAACTACTGGCGGTGTGTGTGCAAATACAAATCAAAAGAATTTTCTCGTCGACTTTAGGAACTTTAGAATTGCATTTCGTTTTGAACAGTTTTATTGGCGCTTTCTGGCAGAACTCCTCCTCCAATTTGCAATTTGCGTATTAATGTTTTTCCAACAAATGTATGGACCTACAGTTTATCTTAAGCCGCCTCCGTATGGGTGATGGATGGAATATGAAGAGTTATGAAGAGCTTTCATTTCATGTCGGAAAAACACTCAATGGTGTTGACATCGCTTGCCGAGAGGCGAGCGTAATCAGAAAAATTAATGTTCTATAATTTTGAAAATTTATCTGGATAGGAATCAAGTCAGTGACCCTTCGTGCCAGCCACTATAATATGGCTAATTACATACATACATAAAATTTCTACCACATGAAGCTTTATAGCCGCTCAAAATACACGCGGGCCTTCACTGATATATAAAGTGCAACATTATTTTCTTGGAACACAAACCCTCGCATTTAGAAAAGAGTTTCTATATTGGTTTTTATTACTTTTATTTCAAAGGTGTTTCGACCGGGATTTAAATCCACAAACTTTCTGCTCGTAGCTTTCAAGGCTATCCAATTGGATATAGCGGCCCCGTATTTACCAACATCAAACTATTTAAATCTGTTTCCTGTTTAACTAGAAAAGTTTCTATTCAGTGAAATACAGATAAATGTCTCCACAAAACTGTAAAAATATTTTAAAATATGTTATGCTAAAATCATTTGATGAAAAATATATTCTAATTAGCAAATCACGTTAAGTGCTAATGAAATGTACAACAAAAAAAACAGTCACAAGTGCTCTTTTCATACACAATGAGGGTTCGTAAATACTTAATAGTATATTTGTGTACCAACAAATAGATAAGAATTATATTATTACATACATATGTGCATATGTGCATACGTACATATATGCATATATGTAAATACCTTCAAGGAAATGTGATCATTATTTTATTTTCACACCGCTGTACATTACAGCGCTACTTCTTCACTTCAGAAGAGATGGTGGTCTAGAGATCGTAAATTTCAGATATTTTCAATATTTTTTTAAGGTGAAAATAATGAACTTATATTGAATACAAAAACATTTAGACAATTTAAAAAAATAATAATAATTTCAAATATGTGAAAATTTATCCTTCTCAAAAAATTGAATGTCGGTGGCACAGAATATTTCCGCTCTAATATTTATTTGAAACACAAGATTATACAAAAAAAAAAATTTTCTGAAAAAATTGTGAATTTTTGAATTTTGGTAACCGAAACATGCTTATATTTGGAAAGTTTTTGAGCTTAAAAAGTAAGAAGTTGTCAAGATAATAAAAATTTTATGCTACGGTACATAACTACTAGTGTACTGAATAACATATTCAAATTTCAGATCATTCGGATAAATACTTTTTTTTACCGGCGCCGTGCAGAAAAAAACTTCTGAATAAAACTGTTCTGAAAAAAAAAAAACGAGTTGAAGGTTTGAAGTGTATGAGGTCGAGCGGGCGGCAGCTACCTCTTCAAACACCTGTAGAACCAGAAATACTATGGATATCATTATAAAATTTTAACGGTATATTCTTAAAAGTGTATACTTTCGAAATTTAAAAAAAAATCAATTATTTTTTAAATTCTTGACAAACCACCTCCCCTTCAGAGGGCAAGCCTCCAGTATTTTTCTTCGAGGTATAGTATATATTTAAATGTAAATATGTATATACTTATAAGGTTTATAAATACATACTAGTTAGGAATATAAAAAGTATTTGCATGCATTTTATTAAGTCTCTAAAAAAAGGCGCGCGAACGTTTTCCTATGAATATTACTATGAATGTTATACTCTTATAAACAGTAGCCATTTCAAAAGCATTACCATACCCATATTTATATCTTCCGAGATATTTTCTTTCAAACACACTTATTTAGATGGTATGTATGTATGGTCATATGTACATAATACATATGAAAACGCTTACTTGGCAAACTAGAACATTTTATTCGTGACAATTTTATTAACGTTCACAGAAGATTAGAGAGATAAATCTAATTTACCTTCAAGTGCAGTTTTAATGTATGTAACTAGTATGTTAAATAAACATGCATTACATATCTATATACAAATGCAGTGAGGAGCCTACTTGTAATCTGGAGACATTATAAATATATAGTTGATCTACATCATATGCACGATAATGTAAAGCAAGAGATAGTAAGATAGTAAAAATGTCAAAAGTTTTAATTTGCTTTCATCCTGCACATGTACATACTCATATGTAAGGCAAATTACAGTTATTATTATTAGAAATTATTACTTTGTTACAGTTTTTTATTTATATGTTTAATGAAACTGAATATCTGGAGCTGCCCTAGTAAGAGCACAATAGATGAACTGTCAAAAAACAATACAAAAAGTTAAAGTAATTCCGTACAGAAATATTTATGAAACACTTTTCAGGCAACAATATTTAAAACAACTGAATACTTGATATTTATATACTAAACATTTTTCAAAATATGTACATATGTAATTGCAAAATAGATTATTATTTTATCCTTTTCGTTCAGATATGAGATTTTCGGTCAGAAGATTCGCTAAAACAGCATTTAGTAGAATTAAATTTGGTATTGTACAGACGTGAGTTCAAGTTAATATTGACACTGAAAATCAACAAAACAGAATTTTGCATTTCACAAAAAATTTGATATGTTTATGAAAGGTAGAAAGACTTCGACTGTCTGTTGCAATTGCAGCTTTTCAACGTCGAATCTTCCTACTGTTTGTTGAAGAGCGTTCTTTGCTGGGCAATATTAGGTCCTCGTAACGTACGCACACCTAAGGCTGCATACATGTCTTCCCCAATCACAACATTATCGATTTGGTTGAGTGATTTTTGATCCCGCGACCAGCATAGCATAGCGTGATGAATTTTCGTATGCTGAAATTTAATACTACAGACAACCATATTTCGGAACCTACCAAAGTAGATCAGCTTCAGCCTGTTAGCCGATGTTTCGCCGTGAAGACGGAATTTTCCGACTGTTGCGCTAAAAATACCTTCATTGCCGAGCGTGGCGTTAAAATCGCCTGACACAATTTTTATTTCGTGGCGGGGGCAGCGCTCATATGTTCATTGTAGGCGCTCATAGAAAGCATCTTTGGTCACATTATTCTTCTCTTCCGTCGGGGCTTGGGCGTAAATCAGCGTTATGTTGAAGAACTTCGCTTTAATGTGGATTGTGGCTAGGCGGTCATCCGTTGGAGTGAAGGCGAAGACCCGGCGACGGATTCTCTCTCACACCACAAAACCAACACAAAATATTTGACAATTATATAACATAGATATTAAAATATTTATATAAAATACAATATTCATGAATGCTTGAACAGATATATCACTTTTTTTTATCATTTTTCTTAGTTTTAGAATAATAAGAAGAAAACTAAAAGGATCATTTTTAAATTGCCATATGTGCTAGGTAGTATTTCAAAACATTGTTATTAAGCCATATTGACAGTCTTCTTGAAAGTTTGTTTCAGACAGCACCGGTCATATCTATATATCCATATACTTGTACGTGACTTATAGTTATACATAATATCTAGTCAGTTTTCATACGTTTATCAAAGCATCAGAACTCTTTGAACTGTGGAAGTGGATTGTGCAAACTTTGCGGCTCTGAAAAAACACAATCACATACACTACACGTACATATATGTAATAATGTCTTTGTTTTAAATTTACCTAATGTTTGATAACTTTTTTTTAAAGAAGTAAAATAACTTAGACATGTACGCTGTTCTACAAAATGTTTATTTAGGTTTCCTTTATACAATCGAAAATTTAGAGTGTCGGGTGTCAAAAATGGCGTCCAAAATGGCGGCTCCAGCAAAAGGTGTTTTGAAAACCGACCCCATCTGCGGGCACGATACAGGTCGCAATTCGTCGTCTACAAGCAGAAAACCGAAACGATCTTGAAGATTACATTCCATAGAGGCACCCCAACCTAAAAAACCATTAAAAAATTCGTTATATAAACAAAATGGCGACTACTTGAAAATTAAGTATCGTTTTTTCGCATGATTTTCCACTGATCAAAATATTGCAATTTTGTGGGTTACAGCGCCGGAGAATTTTGTTTTCTTTTAGACGGGCAAAACGCGAAGTTGATTGGTTAAATGGTTCAAAAACGAGAATGCCCGCAGATTCGAAAAATCTTGTTTCGAGAAAACGCGTGGCAAAGTTTGAAAACAGTTTTTCCTGTACAATTTTAGTTACTCAATCTATTTGTCTAAGAGTAAGTGAACCTCTAGGTTTCTACGGTCAGTAAACACGAATTCGAGGTTAGATTTTGAAAATTCAAAATGGGGGACTAAAAAAGTGAAAGATTCATTAATATCAATGAAGCTTTGAATATAAGGATATTTAGGGTCGCTGAACACGGGTTTAAGGTGAGATTTGAAAAATTGAAAATGTCCGATCCAATATGACGGCCAAAAAGTAATATTGAATAATGCATATGACATTTGATCAAAACAAATGTTTTCGGGAAGAATGAATAAAATTCCGCCAACGCAAATCCGCCAACGCTCAGGACATACATAGGACATCCGTTCAAAGCCGTGTAGCGACGTAACTAATGCACGGATCGAAAAAACATTTTACCAACATATTCTAGATACTTTCAGCCTTCGATTTTTAAAATAAAATAAAAATCGATTTTTCAAAAAAATTTTAGAAGACCCCCTTAAGAAGAAGGCAATCATAATATCAGGACAATTATTTCTTCAGCTAGTGTTCAAGTATTTAATTTTCATTTCATTTTTCTAGTAAAATATTTAACTAGATATTTTTTCTCTTTTGCAGACATGCGACGTATTCTGAGTGCTAGGCAAACTACGAATTGATTGATTTAATTGTTATTAAACGCAGCCGATAGCAGCAGCAATTGCCAAACCATTGCTGTGCAATCAAAAATGAGGGGTAAGTGTACGGAGTGGTTTGCTTAATTGATTTATTTCGAACTACTCTGCACTACTTGAATACATGTATTTTGGCCTTGATTGCTGAATAAGTATTTTATAATGGATTTTCTATTTATTTCGCTTTATTCTCTACATTCCTTCCAATCAAATCTTCAGTTCGCAAAATCCCCTTACCGTTGCCTAACACGGGATTAATGCATCGCAAGAGGAATACATATTATATGCGTGTAGTTCTATGTGCAGGGCTGATCGTATTTATACTAATGCAGTTAAATGTTTTTAGTTTCAGTAAGTATTTCATTTTTTATGAATAAAAAAAAGTAAATAATATTTGTTCTACTATTAAAATTAATAATTTTCTCATGCAATAAGTTTTTAGGAACGGATATATTAATCAAACTTAATTTATTTCAATTTAAATTAGTTTTTTCACATTTTTTTTCAATTAACAGCCGATTCTCGTGAAATGTCGATGCTTAATGAACCAGCAAATGATTCAATCGATGCGATGCTCTCTATGGTGCCATCTATGCTGCATAAGTTTCTAACACCGAAATCTAGAAATCAAACAGCAGCTGCGCATAGTAAGTTCGCAGGAGATTTTGTATCCTCATATGTTAATGCAACAATTTTCTCATTTTGACACACAGTGCAACACAATAGTACCACTAGCGGCAGATATAATTCCTCAAGCTATACGGATTATTATCATCCACCAAATATTTCCGAAATAAAACAACAAATTGCTAAATACAATGAACTGCAAATAGTTTTAAATGAGGACACTTATGGTCCTTTGCAAAATGATTCTGTGATAATCGTAGTACAGGTAAGAGGAAGTATATGTATAAGGAATGCGTGTTCTTTTGCATCTCACGGCCTGCAAAAGAACGCCCAGCGGTCTCTTTTTTAATTGACTTATAATTTCTATTTACTTGGCAACGCTGGTGTTAGCTGTCAAAATATAAAAAAGTTTTTTTTTGTGAAATATTTAAGCAAAAAGCAAAATGAAATGAGTAATTCCGAAGAATATTTAGTAAATAAATATATTTATTTAAAAATAATAATAAATATGAGCAGTACACACTCAACTTTTTCTATTTATTTTCTTTTCGTTTTTCTCTTGCATTCTTAAATAATTCATATTTTATTTGATAATAATTTGAATAAACTGTGCCATTTTGAAGTGTCACTGAATTTTGAAATCTGCTGCTTGGCATGGATTTCCCTTAGGGATTTTCAGTGGCCAATCATAGTACCACTTCTTACCTTGCAGCACCATCAGCCAGGTTGAGTATTGCTTAAGCGGTTTCAACTCAAACCGGTTCTATTAACACAAGTTACTTATTTTGTGTTGTTGTTTTCCGTGTTATTCGATAACCTACTCACTGTTCTTTTGCAGGTCTGGTGCAAAAGAAATTATTCTAGGCATTAGATATTTAAGATAGTGATGTTTTATTAGTGTATTAGTGTCTAATTTCATGTAAAATTAATTGCGAAATAAGGTGGTTACTACCGTCACAATGAAACCGAAAGCCACGACGATGAACAAAATGTTTGTCGCTTTTAAATGGAAAAATAAAACTTTTCTGATTATTTTTTTATTTTGTGCAAAAGTAATCCAAGAAATTCTTTCATGCTTACTAAAGATTACCGGCTAATTTTTTTAAAATACTTCCAAACTCATTTTCGAATGTGAAGAATCCCTCTTGAAAATTTAAGCAACAATTGAAACATTGTTGAATACAATTAATGAAATAAAAATATATTGATAGCTAACTTTTACTAATTTCTGATCGCGTAAAAGGCATTAAATTTCTTTCTTTAGGAGAGTGAGACATTTTACTTTCTCAATTTTCTTACTAGCCAATTCTTACTGCAGGGAATGTCAGGCCGTCCGAGTATAAAATATTTCTGACATGAAATAAAAAAATCTTTTTATAAAAATCAATCCGCCGTTTGGAGGCGACTTAGAAAGTAGAAACATAGAAACACATCAAAACGCAAAACCAAAAATTGGAGAACGAGTTCGGTCGAAAATTGATTTAGCGGTAACAAAGCACCAAATATATATAAATATATATATATATATATTTATAAATTTATCTATATGATCTATATATAAACTCTATAATATTGGCCAAAAACAGATTAAAAATTTTTTTGTCGAATGGGATAGTAAGGGCGTGAAGCTACTTGGAGTTGTGTCCAAGAAGCCGGAGTGTTGATTCGAATATCTACTGATATCAACTATTGAAATTGAGTAAAGTAAACAAGAAAAATCGTCTTCTCTCTCAAATCTCAAATCTCAAAGGTGTGAGGTTCCAGTAAGATAATGACGGAAGTCTTCCTTGATAAGCCGTTGAAAATTAACAGAGCTCAATTGAGAATTGATATCACTTTCGTCTCATAATCCTGACTTGGAACCTTGAAATTACCATTTGTTTCGTGCTCTGCAAAATCATTTACAGAAAATGGCAAAAAAAATTTCAATGTATTTTTGATCATTGTTTGTTGCTAATATAAATGAATTCGTTTTGAAAGATTTGAAGGAAAAAAACGCCACAACCCAAGACAAAACTTTAAGCGTATTTTCATGAGAAGCTATAAGTTTTAAATGATATTAGAACTAACGAGCGGTTTTTAAAAATAATAAAAAAAAACATTTTTAGAGTTGCTTTAATCAACGCTTGAGCTAATAACTCCCTGACTCATTGCACTTACTGATAAACACTACGCTACGCCAGTGAACGCACGCTTAATCACTTAAACAATTATCTATTAGTTAAATTTATTATCTAGTTTCCGTCACAAATATGTAGTATTATGCTAATGCTGGTAATACTCTACTAGAACAGCAATTAACTTATGCCATCCAGCAAATAAAGAAAACAAATGATAATAACTCAAAAATCAGTGTGTCTATATTTATTGCATCGATATTTACTATAATGGCGTGCATAATGGCGTAACTGAGTAAATTTATTTACCGGTTGCGGTTTCTCCTCAAGGTAGTGTATTTGGAGCTGTCCTATATAACATTTACTTCTGACTTTCCAATAACTGATGAGGTCTTAATTGCAACATATACAGATGACACTGCTTTATTATCACTGGGTGAACCCCCAACTAGTGCTACATCACATATTCAATTCCACCTAGAGGTAGTAGAAACGTGGATGAAGTAGTGGAATGTTAAAGTTAATACCGACAAATCTGGTCATGTCACTCTAAGAGAAGATTGCCCTCACATATATATATAAATGGTGCTCCTTTTCCTCAAAAAACTTTAGTCAAATACCTTGGAAAACACCTAAATCGAAGGTGTACGTGGAAAAATCCACATCAAAGCAAATCAGCAACAACCTAAGATTAAGACAAACCAAATGTATTGGCTCCTTGGTACGAAGTCTGGACTGAGTCTTGAGAATTAAATACGAATATATAAAGCAATTTTAAAATCAGTATGGATCTATGATATACAACTTGGGGGCACGGCTTCAAAATCTAATATTGAAATACTACTATGCCCCATGGTTCGTAACAAATGAAATCATACATAATGATAATAAAATTCGCTTTGTAAAAGAAGAAGCAAGAATGCTATCTGATAGATAGCTTAACCATAAACTTAGCGATCTTAATAATACTTTAACAATTTGCCTATTAGTCAATAAATCAAGCGACTTAAGAGGTATCACGTTCTAGATTTGTCCTTTAGAAAATAAAGAATGCATTACAGTACTATAGTATAATTAATTACAACGAAATAATGTTTTATTATTTTCTACACTGTTTTTTATACTTAATTACCCACATTTGCTGAATATTAATAAGACAGATTGCACAAAAAAAAATATTTAAAAAAAATTATTTGATTTTGAGTAAATTTTATTACGTTCTCTTCTTCCCCATATCCAGGTGCATACACGTATAACTTATCTACGCCATTTAATCGTTAGTCTAGCGCAGGCTAAGGATATTTCCAAGACTTTATTAATATTCTCACATGACTATTATGATGATGACATCAATGATTTGGTGCAAACAATCGATTTTTGTAAAGTGATACAGGTAATTATTGCAAACAAACAAACAAAATTTAATAACGCTAAGCTGTGTATTACAAAAAAGTAATAAAGTATTGAGCAAGTAGTAACTAGTAGATTAAGTCCACAAGAAAAATGATCAAATAAACATTTTGTAATATAAAATTTAAACCGCCGAAAAAGTAATTTTATCTTTCCTGCATTGACAGATATTTTATCCATACTCTATACAAACGCACCCAAATGAGTTTCCTGGCGTAGATCCCAATGATTGTCCACGTGATATGAAAAAGGATCAGTGAGTATTAAAATGTTTTTTAAAAAACCAATTTTTATGTCTCAGCGATTTTCTCAGTAATTTTATTGCAAATTTCATTAACAGAGCTATAGCGCGTAAATGTAACAATGCGCTATATCCCGATCTGTATGGGCATTATAGGGAGGCAAAATTTACACAAACTAAACATCATTGGTGGTGGAAGGCGAATCGTGTATTCGATCAATTAGATGTGACCCGTTATCATACTGGTGGGTTATATGAGTACAATAAAATTTTGTTTTTATTTATAATCATCTATTTTTCCATATGCTTAAATTCTTTCTAGGTCTTGTATTGTTCCTAGAGGAAGATCATTATGTAGCCGAAGATTTTCTATATCTTCTCGAAATGATGCAATCTTCTGTTGGCAGTCTATGCCCGCAATGCGATATACTCTCATTGGGCACATATTTAAAAACATTCAACTACTACACATATAATAGCAAAGTAAGTTTTAATGCAATATACTCGTACTTGCGAGTACATACATAATTGGCAGACAATATTCTAATTTACTAAAATTTCTCAAGTTTTAATCTCAAATCGTAAGGGTGCTTAATAAGAAAGAATTTCACACACAAATAATTAAGTTATTATGAAAATATGAATATGTGGAAAGACAATATACATATAAAAGGCATATACAAATTAATGCTTTGAAACTGCTTTTGTGCTCATTAACCTATTTCTCTCTCTTTCTCTCATTTTTTTCTAATTATTATTATAATTGTTATAAAAAAAATTATTTTCGTTAAAATTTCCTACACATCACTGGGCAACACAAAAAAAAATGTCCTAATTTATTTGTTTACTAACTTTTTATTAAATCATTTAATTTGTGGCGATTTTTTTTTTCGTTTTTTTGGTTTTTTATGTTCGGGTTTTTTATGGCGACAGACCAATAAAAAATCCCTTAGCAGCCAATATGCTTCCTCGTTGTTCACCTCCAGCAATTTATTAGGATATAATCGCAATAAAAATAGAAATTCACTACAAATGTCATCGCACGCATCGTCATCGTCATCGTCCACATCAGCAGCGAATAGTTTTAATAAAAAGTATTTTAATGAAAATTTTTATAATAATAAAAACAGTAATAATGAAAGTAAAGATAAAGTGTATGTTGGTGATACAAACACCAACAACAACTACAACAACAACAACAATAATGCACACATCATTAATAACCATAATACCATAACCACTTCCACCACAACCACAACAGATAAAAGCGCCGCACAGCAATCGTGGAGTTATCACGTGCTACCATCACTATATTCAATCTATCAGAAGGTAGTTGGGCTAATCCAAATTATACATACATATGTAGATATCAAATAGATCTGTATGTCATGTAATCATATAACTCTGCTAATTGCTTTTTTATTGCTATATATGTATGTGCATGTACAAGTATGTATGTATATTTACTCATTGTGCTTTACATTCAAGTACCTTACAAAATTATTGACAATAATTTATTAATCGATAATCGATTTGCTTCATTTTTATTTGCTATGTGTATGTATGTATGTATGTATGTACATATTCATGTGTATTGTGTGAATTTATTATTCTATTATCATTGTAATCAATAATTTATAACATATTTGGCGCTGGATTGCTACCTATTATTTTTTTTACAGCCATATGCACATACAAATTTGTATTTATATACTCGTATTTTGTTATTTTTATAACGGTACAAATTGTATGTAATTTGGTTTATTTGTGTGTATTGTGAAGAAAATTTCAACTGTCTTGCTTCTTACTGTTACGCTTATGGAAATCTCATTAATATTTAATAACTATTGGCTTTGCATTCGACATGATGATTGACGTCATTCATTTTGACACATCCCTTAAATAACATAAATTGCTTTAAAACAGGTACTGCCCCAGTATTGTATATTGAATGTAGCAGATCAGACATAAGTCAGTGGAGTAATTACTTTTGAATATTTACAGAAACTCTAGAATTAGATTGCACAATATTCCGAAATGCAATTTTGTGGAGTATTAATTTTTTATTGTTTTAAATATAGAAAGGCTTAATTTATTTTTTCAATTAACTACTGTTTTTAATTTTCATGCATTTAAAATTGTATTTTTTTTATTTCGCTCAAAATAAATATTAATTTCATGAAAATAGAAGAAGAAGTAGATTATTGAATCGACCACCACCAACGATGACTTAACCGAAAATGATAAAATTATTGATCCCTTCTTTTAAACTACTTAAATTCAAAGCTGCTGAGAGAAACCTGAGGAAAGCTTTAAAATGTAAAGAAGAGGCATACTTAAAAAGATTTATTACTACCCTGACACAGAATGCTTCTCAAAGAAATTCACTCTGGGGGGCCGAAAAGAACTCTAAGCCACCAGTATAAATGACGCTAAGGCAGTGAACGAGTATTTGCGCACGGACTATTCACGAAGAGAGTACGACCTCATCTGAGATAAAAGTCATAACGAAAACCTTGAATATAAAGAACCGGCTGGTTACGACCACATAATAGCACAAATATTAATAGAACTACCAAATATTGCTTCCAATTTATTGCCTCAACTCTTCAATACCATATTTAAACTTGGAAATTTCCCGAAAGCGTGGAAAGAGTCGCAGATTATCATGATAGCCGAACCCGGAAAAGACGCAACGCTGTGGTCATCATATCGCTCAGCAAGCTTCTTGCCTCTTCCTCCAAACTTTTTGAAAATGTGATACTATCCAAAATATTTTCTTTTCTCCAGGATCACGACTCTATACCTAATCATTAATTCAGTTTTCGCGAAAAGCATTGTACTATAAAGCAAGCCCATCGCAATATTGCATGGAGAACTCATATTTCACTAGCATGCGACTTACAGTTCAAGTAAAGGAATTTACTTTAGAGAAGTATCAAATTATGACTGGTGTTCCTCATGCCGGAGCCCACTCAAACCTTCAAATACTCTAGAAAACCTGTCAAACAAGCGCATAAAAGTAAACGGACAAAAGTCCACCTTAAAAAACGCTTTAGCTGTAAGAGGCATATTTCAGGTAAAATACAGAAACTTCAACTTAAAGCTGCCAAACAAAATTGGTTATTGGGTAAAAATGCTGGGTCACAAAATTATTTTCTATAACTCAGTCAGAAAACAAGTCTGGGTGTATGGAGTACAATTATGAGCCGCTGCTTGTGCAAAACATTAGAAAACCTCACCCGTGTACCGTGGTATATGCGCAACGAGAATATACATAGAGACCTCGAAATACCAATGGTAAATCCAGACCTGACAAATACCTATCAAAAATACCTATCGAAAATACTTGTCGAAACTTGATATCAACTCATTTTAAAAGATTTTTTATCTTAAACTTTAAGAAAAGAAAAATTTAGGTGTACAAAAATTGTCCAAAAATGGAAAATAAATGGCAAGGTGTAGGTGCAGATAGTTACAAATATCTAAGGACTTGATTTTTTGAAATCAATTTGGGTCCAAAATTTTTTGTCTATCTATATACATACAAGGGTATACTTTTACATGCATATTTCTATAATCATACACGGTTCTTCTTCTTATTCATTTGCAAATTTTTGTCATTGCTTATTTTCTAACTCGCAAGGTTAATAATAAGACCTTCCACTAACAATTGAAGAATTTGATATTTGAGAAATTTATTTATTTACCTTGTATGAAGCTCGTACTAAATATAAAAATGAAAAAAGTCGGTTTAAAAAATTAGTTTGATATTCTTCAGATTGCTATGAAAGTATACTTTTTTATTGATCAGTTCTGTATAAGTCAAAAAGTAAAATATTTTCGGCAGGACTTGTAGATAGTAAAATAACTAGCTAGATTTTTTCATTTATATTTTACAGTCCAACCTACAAACTTTATGTATTTAATATGAAAAAATCCAAAATATATAACTTTTATTTAATATTTGCCAACATATACTCGTAAAGCATATTTTATTTCTTATCATTTTGTAAGTTTTTTTTTTTTTGGTATTGATATGCATGTGTATATATTACGTACACATTAGTTTGCCACTGAATTTGATATTATACATTCAATTACAATCGCTCTCTTATTTTATATGAGTTTATTTATTAATATAGGCCGTTTTCTGTATATTATTTATATACATATATAGGTGTTCTGTGTACCTATGTGTTGTCATTAAATGTTTTCTGTATTTAAACTTATTATTAATTTAATCTCAACAAAATATATGTGCCAATAAATGTGAATATTTATATCTATTTTGACTGTTTAGGTTGTTTATCGTACGTCACTAACACGTATGCCAAAACCACCAACACAAACTAAATTTCGAGAGGTATATATTTACTATTCCTATTTTATGACTAATAAATCTAATAATCCCGAAGCTAGAGACTTAGGATTAAAATAAAGCGGTTAAACTACTCATTAATAGCTGAATTTTTAGTTAATTTTTAGTAATACTACAGACTCACAAATAGTGAAATCCGCTCATAGAGAGTTTAGTCTAAAACAGAAATTAATTCCATAAAACATTAGAAAGCTTAATACATACAAACATTAGAAAGCTACATACATATATTAAGTGGAAATTCATGTTGCGACACTAAATATTTTATACCTTATTTAGGTTATTTACCACCAGCTATCGAATTATATAATTGATATGGCCATTATAAAACTTACTTACAAATTCTGATATTATTACCTAACATATGTATACGAAATGTGGTACCAATAATAGTCTTACCACGCACTATAAAACCTTTATTTTGATATTAGGGGTATTCTCTTTGTCTAGGAAATGCATACTATGCAAATATTTCCTATGGAATTGTGCTAGAGATCGAGAGCATCCGCGTTGCAAAATTTTGACATATTCAAGTGAAACAATAACAACCACACAGGCACAGGGTTACTTCATAGGGTTGCATTTTCCTTCTTGCTAGCTGTGGGAAATAAATATACATAGGATTTGGTATAGGATATTTTTCCTATCGTGCCATATGTTTTTTGCATGTGTTTTGTTGTTGTGCCGTTGCACGAGTAGGAAAAATTTCGTATCCGTGCACCGTAGCATGCATTTCCTAGACAAAGAGAATACCTCTATTAATACAAGCTCATATCTGTTCCTGGTCTTTTAACATTCTTATTAGAATTTCGAGCAAAATAATACCATGGAATATTCCACTTGTCTACCATGACACCATGATAAGAAAAAATGTCTATACAGCGCAACCGAAGCAGTTCGAAAGTTCTACCCAAATAAATAAAAAACAAAAATAACAGAATCAATCTATTTTATCATCTATTTTATCATACTTACATGAATCTAGATTTTGCACAAACATTTTGGAGTAGTGCGAACATTTGAACAACGAGCACTCACACACAGTGCTCGATACCCGGGTATCTAGAGCTCTAATGCATATACAATTTCAAAGATTACAATACAAAGGATCATATTTTCGAAAATACTCTTATTCGCTTTGTGATTCGTAGTTCAATTGTCCATCCATTTTAAGAACCTCTCTCCAAATGAAAGAAAATCTAAATTGAAAATGTATGATTTTTTCAAGGCGAATTTAACAGGATTAACTTATTATGGCAGCGGATTAAACTTTTTTCATTTATTGAACGCCGAGATATTCTAAATAATTTTCCAGTTTATGGTTTTATACCCTTCTGTACATGCAATGTTATAGTAACTTTGGTCCGCAATATGTGAGTATCAAGAGGAGAAGAGATAGAATGATCAGAATGACGAGCTAAGTGGGTTTACATATGTGAATTCAAGTTAATATTGACACTGAAAGTCATCTAAATCGGATTTCGCATTTTGCAATAAATTGAATATGTTCAGGACAATCGTTGACATCACTTTACATATGTGAATTCAAGTTAATATTGACACTGAAAGTCATCTAAATCGGATTTCGCATTTTGCAATAAATTGAATATGTTCACGACAATCGTTGACATCACTTAACCAACTTCGTCATATTTACTGTAGGCAAGACTTGATACTTATATTATTATCAAAAAATTTAATTTTTTGTTTAAAAAATATAGATGTGAACTTAATAACAT
The DNA here is from genome assembly GCA_030068015.2 of Neoceratitis asiatica. Classification (NCBI taxonomy): domain Eukaryota; kingdom Metazoa; phylum Arthropoda; class Insecta; order Diptera; family Tephritidae; genus Neoceratitis; species Neoceratitis asiatica. Next base: position 22,349,215 of record CM061528.1, on the reverse strand, counting down.
AAATATGGGAAGAGTTTCAGAAAAGTAAAAGTAAAACACTTATACAGAAGAAAACGTAAATTATACGCTCAACTTTTTTTTAACCTTTAATTTTATATTATATATTTATTCTTGCTGTGATCTCAAGATTTCCTATACCTAAACTTTAAGTTTTCAAAAAAGTGGGGTTTCACGAAGAATACTCCGCAGGCTGCAATATTGCATCTTTGTTTTAGATTTCCAGAAAATTCTAACATAAATCACTCACACAATTTTTCTTCAAAGTTGTGTTCACAATAACCCACTGCACATATTTTCATCGCATCGAGTATTTAAACACGATTTTTTACAAGATAGAGATTACCCCTATACCTAAGGTTTTGTATCTGGCAAAAAAAATATGCGAAAATCGGTTTATAAAGGGTGTTTTTTATAGAGGTATAGAACTTTAAGTTTACATTACTTTTCAAGATGGCGACCGATTTAACAGCTGTCAAATGATTTATTCTCAGCTTGGTTTGACAATTCATCATGAATAGACTCACGCCGGAACAATGCTTGCAAATAGTGCAAATGCGAGATTACCGTTGTTCCCGATTTTCATAAGCGAATTTTGTTTAGCGATGAAGTGCACTTCTGGTTGAATGGCTACGTCAACAAACAAAACTGCCGCATTTGGAGTGAAGGTAATCCTCAAGTGTATGTTGAAACACCGTTACATCCACAAAAACTGACTGTTTGGTGCGCTTTATGGGCTGGTGGAATCATTGGTCCGTACTTTTTCAAAAACGATGGTGGCCAGAACGTTACAGTCAATGGTGATCGGTATAGAGCCATGATTACTAACTTTTTCATTCCTGAATTGAATAACCATGATGTCCAGGAGATGTGGTTTCAACAAGGCGGCGCAACATGTCACAGCTCGTGCCACAATAGATTTATTAAAAGACACGTTTGGTGACCGTCTAATTTCACGTTTTGGACCTGTGAATTGGCCTCCAAGATCTTGTGACTTAACACCGCTAGACTACTTTCTGTGGGACTATGTAAAGTCATTGGTCATTGGTCTATTCGGACAACATTCGCCGTGTTATTGCCGATATACGGCCACAAATGTTGGAAAAAGTCATCGCAAATTGGACGTCCAGATTGGACTACATCCGCGCCAGCCGTGGCGATCATATGCCAGAAATCATATTTAAAATGTAATGTCACAAGATTATCTTTCGGATAAATAAAATTGATGTCAATCGAATAATCATCCATCGTTGTTTTATTGCAACTTAAAGTTCTATACCTCTATAAAAAAAAAACACCCTTTATATATATAAATAATGCGCGTTCGCTTGAATTTGATAATATTTAAAGTTTTTGGTATTATTTGCACAGCTTATTCGTATTACATGACAACAAATGTTAGAGTTGCTAGCTATATAAATTTTGATTCAAAAATAATATTATTTTTCATAATTTATATATTTTTGGAAATTAAAATACATTTTTTCGACACAAAACTATTCAGTACGTATTTAATTCAAAATGTTACTTATATGAAAATAATACAATGCAGGAGTTTATCATTTTTTAATCAAAATGTTAAGCTGTTTCATGGATAAAATTATGCAGACACATTTAAAATCTATGGCAACTCACAAAATTGAACGAAATTCGTCTTTAAGCGTACCATCACAGCTCTTCGTCGCCATATTTGAATAGCTCAGTAAGCCCTCGCTCTCGTCACTCTGCTGATCTTCAGGCTGGCACAAGATCACCTCTTTGGGTCCCACATGAAAACAATGCAGTCTTGAAACTTTCTTCTAATCGCGAAGGATGTGTTTTGTTTGGATGTGTACGGGTCTTCCCGTACACTACGAAAGATACTTGATATATTTACTACAATAATACTTTTTTGACAAAAAATTTGCAGAGTTTATGCTTGAAACAACTGTCAATTATTAGTTTGCGCTGTGTGTTTATTGAAAATTTGGTTTTAATATATTCAAGCGGATTCTGCGCATATTTAAAATTCTTAAAATAATTGTTTTTCTATTAAAATATATTCAAATAATCGTAAATTTTTAGTGAGTTATTTAATTGGCACGGATTTAAAAAAACAAAAAACATATAACGAAAATGTGCTTAGAATATTTATTAAAATAACTGTAAATATAAATAGAAGATGAAATTATGTTCACAAGTGTTAGGGGTTAGGCCACTCTAGAATTTTCGGGAAATGGATTTTTTTCTTTTTCTTTCAAATGATACATTATGGTCTCAAAAATGTTATCCCGAAAGATTATGACAGATAAAAATTTCTAAATGCCCCATTTTCGTTCTCTAGTTGAAGCGTCTGTTTCAGTCAGTAAGGCATAATCAAAACTTTAAAGGCGATGATCTCAAAACATTACTCAAACAATTTACAACCGATTCACTTGAAATTTTGGCAACATCTTCAGAAATACAATATCTACAGAAGTACGTAGAATTTTTTTTATCTTGCATAGTCTTTTTTATTAACAAATTTCGAAAAAAAACAAGAATTGTTACTTTTTCCTTTAGAAACCCGCTTTTTTGTAAAAAAAAATGCATATATTGAAAAAAATCCTACGTACTTCTGTAGCTATTGCTATTTGCAAGCGGAAACCGTTCAACAACTTATTAAAAAATTACAGGAGCTGTGTGTCCGGTCATGGTTCCTGAAAAAATGGAGAACAAAAAATCTCAAAAAAGGTCTATTTTGTGGCCCTCTAGTGTGGCCCTTAAATAACTTTATGACTTCATACAGAAAATCTAAATTTAACATATTTCCATGTGAAACTATGTTTGCCTTACTTTTGAAAAATCACTTATACTCGAAATTCGTTGAACAAATTAACTAAGTGAGACTTCTTAATCACTTTTAAGTTCTCTAGTTTTACAAAACTGAGCAATAACGCCGTTGGGTTATTTTATTTATTTATATTTTATTTTATGAAGAGATATTATAAAAGAAGTTTAATTTGTATGTCTAATATGTATATACATATGTTTATTTATGTTCAAATTTTTACAAATTCATAATGAATTATAAAGCATTATTTAGTGAGAAAGAAATTTTAAAACTGCATGCTTTACTTCTCTTTATGATCATTTGTATACTTTTGCCATCTCTTCCATTTGTTTCGCTCTATACTTTTTAAATAACTTGTCATTGAAATTGAAAATTGTATATATTTTTGTAATATGCTTTACTACAATTGCTAAAAATTTCAAAACCTCTTAACGTTTGAGCTGCATATTCCTTTGCCATATACTTACATACCAATAATTGCTTAATTTCTACGTTTAACATAATTTAAAAAAAAATTATAATTAATATTTATAAAATATATGTGAATGATTTTTCTTTTTCTTCTACTCTTCAAAAGGTTGAAGTCATGCCTTGGATAAGTAGTAAACATAATATGGGTTTCGCATTTAATCGCAGTACTTGGTCTACCATACGAAAGTGTGCGCAACATTTTTGTTTTTACGATGATTATAATTGGGATTGGTCGCTACATTATGTGTCCCAGCAGTGCTTGCAGAAAAAGCTGCATGCAATGATCGTTAAAGGTCCAAGAGTCTTCCATATTGGCGAATGGTAAGCTGTTTTTTTTTATATTTTTCTGAAGTGATATTCTTCATTGCCTCTTAAGCTGATGGCAGATAAAACCTTTTTGCATTGCGTGACATTTCCAACTTTACCAGCAAAACGAAAAAAGTCATTGCTATTACAAATTGAGCATTTTACCATTCAATTGTTTTCCATTTGAATTCTCTGACAAAAAAATAAAAAAAAGTAATGGGAAATTAAAATCATCTAATGGTCATCCGACGCAAAAATATGATAAATGACCAACTTTTGACGTTGCGTTAGCGATAGCCTAGATTATCAATTAATCCAATATATCTAGGGATCTCATTGAATTTTGCTTAATTAAACCAAAAAGTTTCAACAAAAATTTGTTAAAACGATAAAAATTTCAAGAGAATGAGAAAACGTCACAAAACGTAAAAGCATCATAACGTTAGCACTCTTATTTAGGGATATCAGGCGTTGCTGCTCATTGCAGCGTTCAACTCCCCAATTTAGGTATGCCAGTTAGACGTCAAAGTCAAGTTTGCTGTCATCGGCTTGAAATTAAAATTTTGCCTAACGTTTATTATGATTTTTTGCAGCGGTGTCCATCACAAAAAGAAGAATTGTGAATCCAATCAGGTGATAGCGAAGGTGCAACAAGTCTTACGTATAGCACGTAAATCAAAACAGCTGTTTCCACGTAGCTTATCGTTAACTGCGGCAAGTTTAGTGAAGAAAACAAAATTACGTAAAGGTAACGGCGGTTGGGGAGATCGTCGGGATCATCAGTTGTGTATGAATATGACAAGATCGATTAATGAAAGTTGAATTGAAACCAAATAAATTATCTCTTTTTATAGAGAACTATAATATGATAGTAAAATTTTTACACAAACATATAAATACAAACACAAAATAATCGAATAGAATTACAATAATATACTACTATTGCGTTACATACTAAAGATAATTGATTTTTAACTAAATTATTTTCACATAACATAGTCGCAGATTATTTGATATTAGTTTGTAATAATTTAAAAGTTGTTATGATGTTGATCTTCTTTTATTAACTTAATTAAAAAATGTAAAGCTCAAAGACTTATTTAAGACAATTTAATCAAAATTACAGTTGTACTATAAACATATGTATGTATGGTTGAAATCTCGCAAGTGACTGTTCCAACTTGTTGAGGCAATACCCATAACTAACTTATTATCCATTATTCCGATACAGATTCTTATTTTATTTTAATGAAGTTTTAATTGCTGCTATCAATGCGCATCGCATATGTAAAGGCGTCTAATGACTCAGTTATGAAGACTTAAAAACTTGGTTTATGAAATTCTCAATAAGTTTTGTCTAAACGTGATTGGCTTTGGCTGTTTCTGTTTTTCTTTTAATCTATAGCTTCACTTGAAAATCTGTTGAATTCAGAGTTTTTGTGTTACACCATTGAATTTTTTAAAGTTATGAATATTTGTATGAATTTATTTTCATTTTATTATTTTTTTTTATATATTATTTATTTTTATTTAGTGGTTTTATTATTGAAAAAGATTATGCGTCCTTAAAAGAAATGAGGAGAGCAGTTGATAAAGATAACGGTATAAATAAATAAGAATATATTATGAATCGAGTAGTTTACCTTATATAGCAATTTGGTTATTGTAGTTTGTTACTTGGGACATGAACGGAAAGGAAAAACATACCGTATATACTCCTTGATAGCATGCACATATTAAGCATAGAAGATTTCCTTACTGTGTTTCATTAAGGTGCTGTCAGACACAGCAACTCTTATTTCGTTTAACGTATTTTGCTGTCAAAAAAATTTTAATGACTTCATTTTAATTCCCTATAATTGCAGAAAGAAAAATTGCTAAGTGTGACTGCGCTGATTTATCAGCAATTGTTCGCGCAGCACTAGCAATTATTCTCTCTCTTTAAAATGCTTGCAAAGCAGAGAGGATTCTTGATAAATCATTGTTAAATAAATTAATTTTCAGAAAATTTCAAGAGAATTTTAATACTACGAGTGACTGATTTTGAAACTAACTTTCGAAATTTTTAATTTTGACAGACAATTCAAAATCAATTAATTGTTGTGTCTGACAGAATCTTTACATATCAGCATAATGAACATGGTGTCAGCTTTTCAGTGAAGGTATATTTATCTAGTATAATGAGATGCTGTATGATAGTATACCATGCTAGCATAACCAGTTTAGTATAGAAACCATGACAGTACGAGGATATATCTGTCAGAAACAAAAGATATTAAATATCTTAGATATTGGTGCAATTTCGATTATAAAAATTTTTTATAGTGATTTGTTTTATTATACATAGAGTTTTTTTTTTCGGAAAATAAATATTTAATTCATGATACCTTTTTTAAAGACTGTTTTGTTTTAACTATTGAACAAATATAAATATATAAATAATTTTTAAAAATATGAAGAATTTCATGTGTAGCTAAAAGTTATGAAGAATTCTTTCAAAATCTAAACGAACAAATTCAACAAAATAGTAAAATATTAATTAGCGAAACCACTTTAAAAATACATAAGCAGGTGTTATTACTAAAACAAAATTTTTTCTTAAATTTTAATTAGTGTGAACACAAAACTTAAGGTGCATAAAAAAATTTGTATATATATATAAAATTTATAGAATACAAATAAGTCATACTTAATTAAAATAAATAAATAAAAGTAAACACTACAAATAGTCATATTGCACATGCATTTACTTGCATGTCGGCATAGAAGTAGCCAATAATAAAAGTTTTAATTTAACTAACATATTACAATAAAAAGAATATTAAATAATAAAAATTTGAAAATAGTAGCACTGAAATATTTCTAGTCATATTCATACATGCATACAAAAAATAATAATTACGAATAAGTCTAACGAAAGTAATGGAAGAGAGGAAACTAATACGATTAAGCCAAAAATATAAAACATCTTATTGTCATAAATTAGCTATAGAAAATAGAAAATCACAAGGATTTGATTAAAACATTCATATATCACAATAATTAATACAAAAAAACAAACACATTATTAATTAAGTTTCCGTCCAGATATAAAAAATTTCGGTTTACATTTTGAAAAATAAAAAACACAATATCATCGAAAATGGTTCATCGGCGGAAATTGTTCTTTTCCTTAGACAATTTCGAGAGTACTACAGTTCTTAATTTTCCAGCATAAGTTTTTTCCCCTGGAATTGAAAGATTAAACTTTTTTATATTAATTCTTCTATACGTTAAACAAAAAAATTTTAAAAACATATTATCTTGTTTTCGATTTAGAAAATATGAATCTCGACTAGTCAATCAGCATCCCTTTTATCTCCTTCAAGGTTTACATTTATGCTCTGAAAGTGTTGAGAGGAAACAAATAAAATAATTAAGAAATTGTAGATTTTAATTTAGTTTAGTATTGTAACATAAATCGGATAACTACTTGTTAAATATTTATGATTCGACGATCAGCGAACTTAGTTGTTATAGATTATATATTATTAACTAACGCAATATTTTTTACTATACATCAGAATAATATTTAATATAAGCAAAAAAAAAAAAACATTTACATTTGTTATTATTTTACCATAATTGTTATGAAAATTTGTTTAAAAAAAAACGTTAAAACGTACAAATAAATATGGATTGCTTCTAATAGAACGATATGGAATAAAAATAAATTATTAAACCATCTGACTTACTGTTTTTTCCTTTTTCGCCGTTTTCGCTTTATCGAAGGTGTCTTTTGTCAGGGATAGTACGAAGCATTGCTTAGTTCACGCTCTGTGAAGCTGTGAAATGAGATTTTTTCGTTGATTCATACTTTCGATTTTTCTAGAGTGAAAACAATACACTGTAAAAGGGACTCTATACCTATTTTAAAAGAGAGCACGGCAGTACATATATTTTATTTAAAAAAAAAGGGCAAAAAAATTTAGCCCCAGAAATTTTTTCGCACAGTTTTTGTTATTGAGCAACATAAATGAAATTTTAGAAAGGTCAAGTCTTTTATTATGGCGTACCCTCGTATTGGTGCGCTGTAGCCAAAGTTTCAGTTTTCAAACAAAGCGAAATACGTTTTATGTGAATCGGCCTTAATACTCTGGTTCAAAGATTGTCAAAATTATATTTGTGTTTTGCTTTCTTGCTTTTCATTTGATTTTATATTTGTAAACATGAAAATTTTCAAAAATTGTAATTAGGTGACTGTGATTTACACGAAAAAAGAGTCGATTAGAGAGTTTGTGCAGTTTTAAAAGCCAAAGAATTTTCCATGATATTGCCAATCACTACTCAAAAGCAAAAACAAAATACAGGGGAATTGTTGTATATGAAGGGAAATACGTTGATTGATCTCATCTCCTCAATATACATACTGTTACGATCTTGCTGATTAACCTCGATGATTTCCTTAATCTTTCGGGTACGACCTCTGGATTGTTAAATAAAATCGCCAACTTAATTTGCAGTCTCTTTATTTATAAAGACTTAATTAATGTCCTTTTAATTATTCGGTAATTCACAATTCAATTACAATTTACGTTACTATTTACAATCACTTGTATACAACTTTCACAATGTACTGTTTTTATTACTTTACTGTAATGTAATCTCCACGAGTTTAATTCACAACTGATTACTCTTGCAGTCGAATGTCGTCCTTATATACTTGTTTGCTGCTTGGAAACGAAACCCCTGGAATAATCGCGTCGTTTTACGATAAACCTCTCGCTTACGATAATCGTCGTTTACGATAATCGCCTCGTTTACGCTCTAGAACGTGCCAGTTGTCGGCTCCTCTCTTTCATCTGTCATTCGCTTCGCATTTTCGCCACACTGCCCTCCACCTAAGTCTGATCGTCCCGATCAGACACATTCGCTGTTCCAAACGCAGCAAGCCTCTCTAGGTGGACCACTTTCATCTTGTTTCTCGGCCACCCCACAGTTTGTATTCGATACACTACGTCGTTTAGTCGTTTGATTATCTTGTATGGACCTTCCCAATTGCATTGAAGCTTTGGGGACAAACCTCTCTTTCGTTGTGGATTGTACAGCAACACCAAATCTCCATTTTGGAAGCCTTCGGAGTTCATCGCCTTGTCATACCTAGCCTTCATTTTGTCACTCATAATTTGAGTTCGCTGCCTCACAAGAGCATGTATCTCTCTTAACTCTTCCTCGAGAACAGTAGACGCTTCCTTCCCAATTCTTCTCGCATCACCAGTTATTCCAAATTTTAAATCGCTGGGCAACCGAAGTTCACTACCAAACAGTATCCTGGCAGGTGTTTGACCTGTTGTTTCATGCACTGCGGACCGATATCCCATAAGGAAAAGCGGTATGTGTACATCCCAATCATCTTGATTCTTGTCCACTACTTTCCGCAAGTGCTCTTCCAGGGTCCGGTTGAATCGCTCTACCATGCCATCTGATTGAGGATGCAGGGCTGTCGTTCGCGTTTTCCGAATACCAAGTATCTGGCACATCTCTTGGAACACCGCCGCTTCAAAGTTTCTTCCTTGATCTGAGTGCAATTCTATAGGCGCACCGTATCTGGTAACCCAATTGTGAGTAAATGCATCCGCAACTGTTTTCGCTTCCTGGTTTGGAATTGGGTAGACCTCAGGCCATTTACTAAAGTAGTCCATAACCACAAGAACGTATTTGTTTCCTTGTCTGCTCATAGGGAATGGACCGGCTACATCCATGGCAACCCGCTCAAATGGTGCACCTGAGTTATACTGCTTCATCTGCCCATGACTTCGTGACTTTGGCCCTTTAGCTGCAATGCACTCCGTGCAATTAGCAATCCACTCAGCGACCGATTGACGACAGCCAACCCAATAGAACCGCTGCTTGATCTTCTCCAGCGTTTTTGTAATGCCTAGGTGCCCTCAACTAGGACCTTTATGGAATTCCTTAAGAACATCCGGAATTCTTAACCTCGGAACTACTATAAGCTTCCGAAAGCACTTTCCCATACTCTATGCAAACAGCCAGATATCAATTCTAAACTGTTCCATTGTGCCCAGTATGCTTTCGCGATGGGACTTTCCGCTGCCATTTGTTTTTTACTTGGCCGTCTGTTTACCTCCAATCCGTGCATTACTAATTCCAAGTCCGGATCTTCTTGCTGACATTTCCTTAAGTGACTTGGCTCCCACTCTTCTGCTGATGTAACTGTCATTAGCCGGACGTCTATTATGTCTTCCTTACCCTCGGCTTTTGAGCAGTGCTTACATTCCAAACTACATGGTCGACGGGACATAGCGTCAGCATTTCCGTGCGTATTACCCTTGCGGTGCTCGATGGTGAAGTCATAACTTTGCAGCCTCTCAATCCACCGTGCAAGCTGCCCTTCGGGATTCTTGAACTGTAGTAGCCACTTCAGCGCTGCATGATCCGTTCTAAAGGTGGAAATGTTGACCATACAAATATTTGTGGAAGTGTTTAATGCAATCCACCAACGCTAATAGTTCTCTCCGCGTTACGCAGTAGTTCCGCTCTGGTTTCCCAATAGACCGGCTATAGTAGGCAACTATCTTCTCCTGCCCATCAATCACTTGCGAAAGTACCCCTCCTATGCCATAACCACTAGCATCTGTGTCCAGAATAAATGTTGCACCTGGAACCGGGTACGCTAGCATAGGTGCAGTGCATAGTCGTTCTTTTAAAGGTTGGAAAGCATCCTCTTGTTCAGTTTTCCACTCGAAAGATTTATTTTTCCTTGTGAGTTCATGGAGACTATGAGCTACGCTGGCGAAATTCGGAACAAAGCGACGATAGTAAGTACACAGCCCATGGAAACTTCTTAATTCATGCAAATTTCTGGGCCTCGGCCAATCCTTCACTGCTTCTATTTTTTCCTTCGCAGTACACACGCCCTTCGTGGTTACTTGATGACCTAAGTAATTCACCTCCTTCTTGAATAAAGAGCACTTCTTAGGACTTAGTTTAAGACCAGCGCCAGCTATTCTCTGGAAAACTTCTTCCAAATTACTCAGATGTTCGTCGAAGCTCTTTCCCAATACGATTATGTCATCCAGATACACCAAACAGGTCTTCCAGTGTAGTCCTTTGAGCACATGGTCCATTAATCTTTCAAAAGTGGCAGGAGCGTTGCATAACCCAAATGGCATTACCGTAAATTGCCATAGACCGTTGCCGGCACTAAACGCTGTCTTCTCTTTATCTTCTTCACTCACTTCTACTTGCCAATACCCGCTCTTAAGGTCAAGTGTTGAGAACCATTCTGTGCCAGTTAACGAGTCTAGTGTATCATCGATCCTGGGCAAAGGATAGCTGTCTTTCTTTATGACATCATTTAATCTCCGATAGTCCACGCAGAACCGCAACTGGCCATCTTTCTTCTTCACGAGTACCACCGGAGAGCTCCATGGACTTGCCGATGGTTCGATAACATCGCTTTCGCTCATTTCCCTAATTATTTGGCCAACAGCGTCACGTTTGGCTAGTGGAACGCTTCGAAGAGCTTGACGAATTGGTCTTGCGTCACCAGTATCAATGCTATGCTTCACTACGTTGGTCCTGCCTGGTTTGTTGCCATCCTTGTCGAATATGTTGGAGTATTTGCGGATCATCTGACTGGCCTGGTGCTTGTACTTGTCTTCCAACCCTTGCGTCCATGCATTGATATCTTCCTCCATCTTCTTGCTGCCAATAGAGTCGATTCCAGATGAATCATTGCTGTTAATAATGGCTTCTACCTCTTGACATTGCCCTAATACAGTTCCACTAGGAATTTTTACTGGTGATCTGAAGTCATTTAAGACTCTCACTGGGATGCGTTCACTCTTTTGTGTCCTAGCCAGGGTTTTACCAATAAGTACGTCCGGTGTAGAATTTTGTGCTGCTTCGACAACCCACAATTTGTTTGTCCCACAATCTCCATTAATTTTCGCCCAAATAACTGCTTCCGACTTCGGTGGAATCAGTTCACTGCCTTCTAAGACCACTTGTTTGCTGCTGTATGTGGAATCGTAGCCCATGCTTAGTGGTACTTCCATGTTCTTATACTCCATAACCTTGTTATTCAAGTCGATATTGATACCTTGCTCCATCAAGAAGTCCACTCCTATGATTACCTCATCTACGATCTGCGCGACTATAAAGCTGTGCAACACCGTCACATTCCCTATTGAGACCTTACATGTTACTTCTCCCACCACTTGTGTGTCCTCACCAGTCGCCGTTTTCAATATTGCTCCAGGATTCTCGAGGAAGAGTTAAGAGAGATACATGCTCTTGTGAGGCAGCGAACTCAAATTATGAGTGACAAAATGAAGGCTAGGTATGACAAGGCGATGAACTCCGAAGGCTTCCAAAATGGAGATTTGGTGTTGCTGTACAATCCACAACGAAAGAGAGGTTTGTCCCCAAAGCTTCAATGCAATTGGGAAGGTCCATACAAGATAATCAAACGACTAAACGACGTAGTGTATCGAATACAAACTGTGGGGTGGCCGAGAAACAAGATGAAAGTGGTCCACCTAGAGAGGCTTGCTGCGTTTGGAACAGCGAATGTGTCTGATCGGGACGATCAGACTTAGGTGGAGGGCAGTGTGGCGAAAATGCGAAGCGAATGACAGATGAAAGAGAGGAGCCGACAACTGGCACGTTCTAGAGCGTAAACGAGGCGATTATCGTAAACGACGATTATCGTAAGCGAGAGGTTTATCGTAAAACGACGCGATTATTCCAGGGGTTTCGTTTTCAAGCAGCAAACAAGTATATAAGGACGACATACGACTGCAAGAGTAATCAGTCGTGAACTAAACTCGTTGGAGATTACATTACAGTAAAGTAATAAAAACAGTACATTGTGAAAGTTGTACACAAGTGATTGTAAATAGTAAAGTAAATTGTAATTGAATTGTGAATTACTGAGTAATCAAAAGGACATTAATTAAATTCTTTATAAATAAAAAAATTAAGTTGGCGATTTTATTTAACAATCCAGAGATCGTACCTGAGGGATTTGGGAAATCATCGAGGTTAATCAGCAAGATCGTAACAATAAGTTCTAAGACATACATTTTTGCTTGTGGAGACATGCCCTAATAGTTGTCACTGTAATACTTATATTCACTTTCATTTCATATTGTTACGATTTTACTCGATTATTGATCTCGATAATTTCCCAAGTCCTTCGAGCCCGATCATTGGATTGTTAAATAAAAGTCTCTAACTATGTTTGCAGTTTCTTATTTTAAAGACTTTACTTAATGTCCTTTAATATTCAGTGGCCAACAATTCACTTCACTATTTGCAATCACTTATATCACAACTTTCACAATGTACTATATTTATTTCACAGTTGTGTTATCACCAACGCGCCCACTTCACAACTGACTCGCTTTGCAGTTGTGTTTCGCCCATATATACCCTGTCTGGAATAATCGAATTGTACTCGATAACGAATGTTCTCGTTTTACGCTCTAGAACATGTCAGTTATCGGCTTCTCACTTTCGTCTGACATTCGCTTCGCATTTTTGCCTCAATATTGGATGATTCGATCATTCCAGGCTTTCTTTGTGAGCAGCCGACTACTATCTAAGGGCGACACTCATCTGCCAAGCTATTAAGTCGTAAAGTAAATGCGTTGGTGATTACACTACGGTGAAGTAATAAGAAATAGAACATTGCCCAAGTTGTAATACAAGTGATTGTAAATAGTTAAGAAGGATTTGGGAAATCATCGAGGTTAATTCAGCAAAATCGTAACAATATGATTTAACATAAGTTTCAGGACATACATTTTTTCTTGCGGAGACGTGCCCTAAATATCGTCACTGAAATACTCGTATTCACTTCCATTTCATGTCGATTATGTGACGCACTTGCCATCGAACGAATATTTTAGATTTTTCAAAGCTACTGAAAATTATTTTTATTAAGCTGGCATTCCTTTGATTTACAACAGCAACAAGTCTCCACTCTCCAACGGTGTTGGGACTTCTTACATTTTCATATAAATCCAGTCTAATCGGTAAGTTGAGTATAAAAGATTCGCTTTCGGTGAGTTGTTTGTTACGTTGTTAATAAATTTTTTCATTCAGAAAAATATGTGCATTGCGTTCGATTTTAAATTGCAAAATTAAATATAAAAAACATTGAATATATGTCAAGCAGTGTAAAAGAAAAATAAATAGTGAATTTGGTATTATTATTTTAGGCAGCAAAATTGTAACGCGGAATGGCTATGATGCTTGGAAAACAATTGAACCGCCTATCGGGGCCATGCAAAATTGCGCCTGTTATTGCTAATAAGTACTTCAGCACCACCAGGGAAATCACACATCCACTGCAAAGAAAACCAAATATTGTATCACCGGAAGAAGCGGTAGCATGTATAAAGTCAGGTATGTCCCTATATTATACTTGATAACCAATTGTAATTTTAATATAATCAGAGTACTTCGGTGTGGTTAAAAGGGTGGCAGAGCGGTTGGAGCAACTTGAATTTTTTGTTAAATTTTGGAAGTTATGTAACCGAATATATTACAAGCACTTTTCGCACGACAAACCTAATATTATATGCATACAAAGCTAAAAAGTCGTTTTAAAGGTGCATTAAAAAAATATTATATGCCAAATATGTTAAACTAATGAGGGGTTTTGGAATTGGTTCTTGAAATTATGCTAATTATACTAATATTTATATTAATTAATAATTGTCTCATAAAATGAATATAGAACCTATTGTATGCAGCAAATGCCTACATGTATGCAGCAAATGTCTACATATATGTACATATATAAATACATATATATGCTTACTTTTCGCACAAAATAGTACTGATTCTTATCCATACTATTTATATGTATCTCTCTCTAGTGGTTCTTTTTTTGATAAGCAGCAAACACAATCATTATTTGACAACACATGTCCCGCATGCAAAGAATCCCCGTACGACACTAACCACCTCTTTGCATGCCCACTTAACCCGACTCATCTAACACCCCTCAGGAAACAGCACGTTTCCTGGGCCTCCCGTTAGATGACCTCGATGACTAAAACTAAACTTGCCTGACCCTAAACGGGACTGGGCTTGCCGCTACAACAACAACAACAACATCATTATTTGACTATTAACATTCAAATTCATATGCGAGTAAATTTTCATATTAAATCCATTAAAATAGAGTTGTTTTTCGCTCAAATTCGACATACACATGGTACAATAACAAAAGCATCTAAATCTGAAAGCAAGCCAGCTCTAGCGGTCTTTGGACTTATCTGTCAGCTTCCTCTCGTATGATGATGAGCGTACCGCTTGGAAACAAAGAAGCGTATGAGAATGCGTATGTAAACATTTGTGTATATATGTACATTGCGTTCATAATTTAAAGTCTATTAGTATTGCCTCAATTGATAGATAGCGTATGCTGGACATATGAAAAGAAAATAGAATTGTTTTTGTTTTTCATTTAACAACGAAATTTTTTTATGGCATTTCCTTATTAAAATATTGCAATTCAAGCTATAAAACTTTGTTTAATACAATTCTTAGATTTGCTAGAAACTAGGCCACCCCTGTTGAATAAATTTTTAACAAATATTATGAAATGCCTACATTAATGAATGCAGCAATATCATATTTAAAACCAATTCATTCTTACTTTTCCTCTTCCAAACTAAACATTTTAAAACATTACACTTTCTCACTTTTATAACTGGGCATAAGACAGTCTAGCTGCCTCAGCAAGCATATATGTATATATACTCGTGCATGTGCTTATACGTATTACAAATGCAATATTAGTTACAAAAAATGAATACTCGTGATATGGATTACTTTTTTGAATATAGTATATACTTTCACTTTAGTACACATATATGTATATATAAATATGCATTTTGTTTATGTTTTGTGTGCGAAAGCGTAGGAAATTAGAATTGTGATCAGATTAAAAATTCTGACTCGTTTTTCAATATTGTATGTCATTTTAGCTTATAATTTGGACATACAAAATATTCTGTTCATTTGTAATAGGCATATGTTCGTATTTAGATGAATAAAATTAAGTATGCATGACCAGAGTTGGATACATGCATATTTGCTATTGTTTTGTATGGTCAAACGTAAGGAAAATAAAAATCCACTGAATGTAATTAAGGCAATAAAAATTTAAATATATTCCAATACATATTTATTATACATACTTGTATGTATACATATGTATGAATGACTTTGTAAGCTATAAATTACCCGTGCCCTTTAGTCAACGATTAAATACGCTCACTAGTAGAATAAGAACGAAAATATTCTAAATAGGTATCCGTGGCACGTTTATATATTAAAATTGTTTAAAAAATCATCGAAGCTGGTATATTTTTTTAAAAGGTGTATTATAAACTGGAATCCACAGCCACAAGAAGCGGAAAGTTATTGAAATATCTGATCGGAGAATATTATTGTTAGAAAACTCGTTAAAATAAAAACACTTTAATTCTATATATTCAAATGATTTCAAGTATATGTATGTATACATATGTTCTAAACAAAAATTTTTGGCTTCTAATTACAAACAAATCGGTTTCAATTTGTATATATTTTTATTAATTTAAAAAAAAAAGTTATACTTTGGCATATAAAACATATCCATTAGTATGTGCGCTTTTTTTTTCTTTTTTTTTTTGAGTATTGCCTTTTAGGAGTATTTATTTACTGAGAGAGACTAAACTGTTGATTTGTGTTTCTGATTCCATACAACTGCCCTGCATTGTCAAACAATAAGGATTCACACGCGATAACTTATCTTTATGATGTGTGTGTTCATTTTAGTCGTATATATTAGATTTTTATAAGAAATCGTTAAATATTATTTTTTTTTTAAATGGCGAGCGTTTTGCTAGTTAAACACTAAATGTGTCTAGTGTGTTTTTGTCAGCAACTGTGAAAATAAAATTATTCTTTTACTACCTACATACATACATATGTTTGTAAATAAACAACAGTGATCGTTTAATTTGAAATATTGCTTTTGCATCATATAAATAAAATAAATTAAATAATAAACGTCTGTGGTCATAAGTGGTTTTACTTAAATGATAATCAGCCGAACCTCTCCTCCCATTTGTATCGTCCGTATTGATATTTTTCAGACTATAAAAAAGTAGTTTTAAGCACAACTTTGAAGAAAAAATTTCATAAGTACTTTTTGTGAATAAAAAACATTAATTATTTTGTAAGCGGCATTAAAAAAAGATTTGACGCCAAATAAAAATTCAATAAAGTATACAAATATTTTATAATAAATTTCATCGAAAAAAGCTCGATGGTCAAATTAATGTAATTATTATGTCCATGATTGTGTTTGAATAAAAAAAACATTATTAAAAATTAAAAAAACGCCTAGTTACGCCTTTCTAATATATTTCTACAAACAATGTTATCGCCACAAGGAATGGACTTTGTACAATAAGAATATCTTGCCTTTAAATATGTTAAGCATTCAACTGCTTTACGTATTTTATGAACTATAAATAGGAAAAGTTTTAAGAATGAACCTACGCATATATGTACCTGTGGACGGCTCGTTTGCGCTTCTGTTTTGATTGCATGTGACGCCAAAACAACCCATTCAAAGATTGCATTTATTTTTCCATTTTTAATTTACATTTATGCAAGTTAATTATCAGCTGTGTATATATATATACATGCATATATATATTTGCTACGGTGTATTTCTTTATGCAAACACCTTAATTTGTATGTCTTAAAAAAAAATTTAAAAAAAACTCAAATTTTTATAACTTTTTTTGCCAAAAACAGCATTAAAAATATTTTTTTTTGCATACTTCAATTAATTTATTATACACATTTTATTGCTTTCTTGTTATTGTTTTAAATTGAAAATATACATATGTACTAATTTTAATAGACTAGGTTTTCGGCGCGCATTGATATTCACAGTTGCACATTGCTCATACAATTACGTACGGGTATATGAAGGCAACATTGTAAGAGATAACAAGAAAGAAGTACTGTCTTCGGCCATGTCGAAGACTTTATACCTTTCATGAACATATCAAATTTATTGCATTGCATTAGTCCTCCCATTTCGATGATTTTCGGTGTCAATATTTGTTTGCATATACGTGTGTAGATAACCAAATTTCACGTTTTTAGATGCTCTTTTGATGTATTTTTTTATCAGAAACCTCATATCTAAACAAATTAGTTGTATAGGGGCTATAAGTTATATTGGCCTGATATGGCCGGTTTCGACAAATTATACAATCATTTGAGTAAAGAAATCAATACGAGTAAAAAAAATACATCTGCGAACCAAGTTTGGTTGAAATATCTCAAAAACTGAGTGATTAATTTGTCTTCAAATAGACGGACGTCTAAGTCAACGTAGCTCGTCAACGTAGCTCGTTCAGTATAAATTTATTATACCATTTCATGTTCATGAATGGTATAAATATGCCGGCGTTTGTAATCTGTAGCCACACACTAACATTGTGCGTCAGAGTATAGTACATCAAGCACATCTGACAGCTACTTAATTACAATGTTGCCTGTATATATATACATTTGTATAATGTTTTAAGTGGTCAGATGGAAATTTCTACATTAAAAAAAAAATAGGTTTTCAACAAATTTGATATTAAATATTAGACGTTGCTTGCTTACAACTATAATTCTTTTTGCATATTTTAAAGATTTATATCTTTTCAGTCGCGATGATCACCGTCAAACAATTCTCTAGTTAGCTAGTCGTTCATTTAAATTCATTGATCTTCAAATTATTTCTCTTAAGATTTTTGGAAATCATTAATAATTAATAAAAATAAATAATGAAATAGTTCTTAACAAAAAATTGTATTTGCGAGAAATTATCATAAAATAAAACTAAAAATAATTATAATAAGTGTAAAAGCAATAAAAAAAACTCAAATAATTGAAACATTTTGAACATTTTTGTTTATTTAAATTAGAATCATATCATAGAATAATCACGCGATTTTTTTATTTTATAGTGGTTATGAATGTGTTAATCTCTAACCTCTTTTAATAAAATTTCATTTTGTCACAACTTCGTACTTGTTATCAGCTTAACAAATTCTCATTGACAAGAACTAAGAATAAAAGAACGTTTTTACAACAACAACAAATTAAATGCGAACATTTAAATTTGTTATGTGCATTAGAGTGCACAATTTCTATTCATTATACGCTACTCGGTAAAAATTATGCAAGCAAATTAAATTAAAAATGTAAAAAATAAAATTTATTTTTTCGCGCTATACTCCCTCATTCCTTCGTAAATAAACATATGAAAAAATTTAAAAATGCATTCAATCAATAAAGCATTGCAAATTTCTAGACAACAGCTTTGTCAACAAGACAATTTCTTTGTAATTTACTTAAGTACATATGTACATATTTATAACCAATTACGAGCAGCAAGTGAATTTCTTCCACCAAAAATAATAAATTCCACAAATATTCGCTATATACATACATATGTATATATGTACATATATGAAAGTAGTGTGTGTTTGCACACATAAATTTATTTTGAAAAAGTGCAAATTGATCTGCTTAACACAATTAACATATCAATATATGTAATATACAAGTAAATGGCATATACGTTATTATTATACTGATAAGCTGATAATTACCCTGGGTACCTACAAAAATTTGCATATCTTCATATGTATAAGTAGGTATGTATTTACAATATAAAAGCATACTTTGTATAGCAAGCAAGTCAGTCATTCACCGATTTAAGCAATTATCTTTGATTTAATCTATATATATATATCACACCGCATCCACTATATGTACTCACTACGATTTTTATGGCATTTAACAACTGTTTCAATTACTATAAATAAACGGTGTCATGACGTTGCATGAGAAATAATTATTATTTGTGGGTGTAAGTGAATATGCAAATCTTCTACTCATATATATATATATATATCACATTTGTGAGTATATGTATGTATGTAAATATACAATGTAGTTGAAGAGTTTTCAAATAAACAGAAGCAGATAATTTGCTAATACCCGGCAGGAAAAAATACTAGTTCTAAACTAAAATACTACTACTTTGCATTTTGACCTTTTATCTACTTTATCTTCCTTCATCTTTCAACTTAAGCGTTTGGTGTTTTTCACATCTTCATGCACTACGAAATGTCTATTTTCCGATTATGCATTAGTTTCATACTAGTTAAATACTAGTTTATTTATGCATATCAGGTTTTTTTTTTTACTTCTCAGAAGTAAATAAAATAATTAGCGACACTTGGATAACATGACGATATGAAAAATAACAACAAGTTGTACAACAGAACATATCTGACTCCCTACGGGTTGGTAGTTCAGGACTTTACTCGCGGCAAGTCATGCCTGTCATAAAAAGACAACTAAAATGCGATAGTTCCTGCGACAGTTTGGGAAACATTTTTGCGATTACAACGACAACAACTGAACATATCAAAAATATTCCAGTTTGGAGCACTTGCCGATGATAGCAAAGAAAGATAAAGTCTTTTAATTTTCTATTTCGCATACATAATAACTGTAAACCTCGTATAGTCGTAATCGTACGACTATAGAATGTAGCACCCAACTCATAGATTGCTCAAATTTTCCTTTATTAATCCTACTCCAAATTTATTTAAATATATTACTATTTAAAAGTAATATGACAATGTTTTCATTTTTCTTCCCTTCCAGGTGACACCGTTTTCGCGTCCGGTGCCGCTGCCACCCCAGTAGATTTGCTCAATGCCATGACAAAACATGGTAGGGACAACAAACTTCAGGATGTTACTGTGTGTCACATGCACACAGAGGGTCCAGCTAATTATTGCAATCCCGAAAACAAGGATATCTTTCGTTCTAACTCTTTCTTTATGGGCGCCAACGTACGTAAAGCCGTAGCTGAAGGTCGTGGTGATAATATTTCGATTTTCTTACACGAAATTCCACAATTGTTCTACAAAGGCATCGTTAAGCCTGATGTTGCGATCGTTCACGTTTCACCACCAGATCGTCATGGCTTCTGTTCGTTAGGTACTAGCGTTGATTGCGTACGTGCTGCGGCCAATCACTCGAAAATGATTATTGGTAAATATGTACAGACCAATGTTTTTTTTTATTTGTTTAATTATATTTTTATCATATTAATTTTTTTTTTTACACAGCGCAAATTAACAAGCAAATGCCACGTACATTCGGTGATGCCTGCATTCACTCATCACAATTCGATTTTGCCGTTGAAGTTGACTCACCACTGCCTCAACATGGTGGCAAACCACCAAGTGAAGTTGAAAACAAAATTGGCAAATTGATTGCAGATAATCTAATTTGTAATGGTGCCACCCTACAGATGGGTATCGGTAATATTCCGGATGCCGTGTTAAATGCTTGCCATAACCACAGGGATCTTGGTATTCACTCGGAAATGTTTGCCAACGGCGTTGTGGAGTTGGTGAAAAAAGGTTGCGTTAACAATAGCAAGAAGAAAATGCATCAAGGTCGTATTGTCGGCTCATTTTTGATTGGTAATCAAGCTTTATATGATTTTGTCAATGATAATCCTTTCATTGGTGAGTATAAAAATTAATGCATTTTATAAATGAGAGGATGTTTTAAAATGACCTTAACATATTGAATCATTTCAGAAATGTACGGTATCGATTATGTAAACAATACTGGTATTATAAAACAGCAACCATGCATGACTGCCATCAATTCAGCTATAGAAGTGGATCTTACTGGACAAGTGAGTTCCGATTCAATCGGCACGCGTTTCTTCTCAGGTTTCGGTGGTCAAGTAGACTTTATACGCGGTGCCGCTGAAGGTCTTGATGGCAAAGGTGTGCCAATCATTGCATTGCCATCGGTAACAAATAAAGGCCAAAGTAAAATTGTACCCATATTACAGCCAGGTAAGCATTACAATAGATGATTTTATCAACAGGTCAACTGTAAATAAGTATTTTTTTGTTTTCAATTACTAATTTCAGGCGCTGGTGTGGTTACTTCTCGCGCTCACGTCCATTATGTCGTCACTGAGTACGGTATCGCTTCACTCTTTGGCAAAAATATGCGTCAACGTGCCTATGAACTCATTCAAATCAGTCATCCAGATCATCGTGAAAAACTCGAAAAGTCAGCTTTTGAACGCCTTAAAGTAATGCCATCATGTTAAGGTCGCAGAGCGTAAATCATTAATACACTTACATACATTTATGCGAAAACCGGAATGTAAATTGTAGCTACTACATGCATAGTTATGTAGCGTTTTCTTCATGTTTCACGAAGTGTTGATTAAGGATAAATTAGTCTGATTATAAACACAATCATGATTCTGTAGCCAACTAGATCTAATATAGAGCGCAAAATTGTAGCGGTAAGAAAATCCTTCGAAAATTGTTTAGTAATGCTGCGAAAAATAATAAGAAAAATTTATTAAAAATCGAAAATATCAAATTAATCATTCCCGAAACAAAAATATATTAGCATTTTACATAACGCATATACAAATAACAGTTAAACTACGGTAAAACTCAAAACTAGTGCTGAAACGTAAACTAAAACCTTAAACGTGGGAATGTCGATATTGTCAAACGAGGTAGATTACTGCTGTGCAAATTATTGGTTTTAATGCGAATTTTTTAGGACAACAATAAATTATGAAATAAATTAAACCTAATGAAATAAATGAATACACGTTTTTTCGTTATAAATTAATAAACTCAATTTGAACGACCCAAAATGGTAGAAGTGACAGCTGTTTCGAAGATCACAACATCCCCTAATCACACTTCTTTTGGCAAGGATCAAACCAATGGATCCTGACTTAACAGGCGAGTGTTAGCCATCAACTTGATAATGTGGTTAGTGAGTTTTTTTTTTGCAATTCTGTATACCTTCAGGCTCCACTTATGTGCTGTTAATTGTTTTTGCAGCGTGTTTGTTTTTTTTCGTTATTGAATTTTGTAAGAATATTGAAATTGGAGATATTATATATACATTTCTATAAAAAAAATTCATTGATCAAGCCTTAACTCTGGAACGTCTTTTCCGAAACAGAAACGGAAACAGACAGAGCATTAAAATTTTGGGTAGAGATACATTGAGTTATGATGGCGTGGCATCTTCCATAAAATAAAGATTAGAGCTTCCATGTAGGTGCTTATATGGGTGGTGGCACTTAAAGATATTACTACTCCAACTCAAGTGAAAGCAATAGCATATGCAGTTCCATAGTTGTTGTTGTTGTTGTTGTAGCGGCAAGCCCAGTCCCGTTTAGGGTCAGGCAAGTTTAGTTTTAGTCATCGAGGTCATCTAACGGGAGGCCCAGGAAACGTGCTGTTTCGACGGGGTCGAACCAAAGGGAGAGGGGTGTTAGATGAGTCGGGTTAAGTGGGCATGCAAAGAGGTGGTTAGTGTCGTGCGGGGATTCTTTGCATGCGGGACATGTGTTAGGTATGTCAGGGTCGAGTCTGGATAGGTAGGAGTTAAGCCTACTACAATATCCAGATCTTAATTGTGCCAGGGTTACGCGGGTCTCACGAGGCAACTCGAGCTCTTATTCTGCGATGGATGGTGGTTTGACTCCGAGAACACCATTCACTGGAAGAGAGTTCAAGAAGGTGTTAACGGACTCCCGGTGAATGGTGTTGATGGCCTGTCTGTACGCCGTCCTGTCCAGCGGGTCTTGTCTGTATTGCTGTATGTCGTCGCGGTAGTCAAGTACTCCCTTTCTGATGTGCCTAGGTGGTGGTTCAGCTTCCAGCAGGTGCCTGTTGGGATGATCCATGCGGTAGCATCCCAGCAGGTACTGCTTACACAGCATAACATTATGCTCCTTAACTGGGAGCATAGATGCTTCACTGTGTAGGTGGTGCTCCGGCGCCATCAGGAGGTTTCCCGTCGCGGTCCGAAGGGCGGTGTTCTGGCAGGTCTGTAGCTTCTTCAGCTGCGTCGTGCTAGTCCCTGGCGTCCAAATCGGCGCAGCATAGTTTACGACCGGGCCGGCCAATTGCCTTGTACGTTGCCAGCAACGTTTCTTTGTCTTTCCCCAGGTGCTACCGGCTAGCGATTTGAGGATTTTGTTGCGGCTTTGTACTTTGGTGGCAATTACAGTCGTATGCGGAGTGAAGGAGTGCAGGCTATCGAATGTTACTCCCAGTAACTTTGGGTTATTCGTGGTCGGAATTTTTACACCATCGACCTTCACATCGAGTTCTAGCCGGTACTCCTTCGTCCAGCTAGTGAAAAGGGTGGCAGAGGATTTCGCAGGTTGGAGATGTAGATGTCGTGCAGCGAAGAAGTTGGAAAGATCGGCGAGGTAGCTGTTTACTGAAGAACAAAGGCTATCAATATCCTGGCCAGACGCCAAAATCGAACAGTCATCGGCGTATGAGATCAGCGAGACGCCCTCAGGTGGTGGAGGGCTTCCTCCAGATGTAGAAATTAAACAGCATCGGGGAGAGGACACCACCCTCGGAACCCCTTTTTTAATTTCCCGTAGTTTTGATATTTGACCTCGAAACTCGACCGATGATCGTCGACCACTCAGGTAATTCATGGTCCACCTCTTCAACCTAGGCGGTAATAAGGAATCCTCAAGGTCCGATAGTAGCACTGAATGATTCACTGTGTCGAAAGCATTCGACAGGTCCAGTGCTACTAGGACAGTTCGCGCACAGGGTCGATTTTGGTTGAGGCCATGAATTATCTGGGTGTTTATGGCGTTAAGTGCAGTTGTGGTGCTGTGGATTTGGAGGCTTTCGCCTTCCCGATAACCCCCTGAACCTCTTCCCTGGAGAAATCAAGCGTCGCGCTGGTGTTCGGCAGTTTGCGCAGACGGCGGGTTATTCGTCGTTTCGTTTTGTCGACCGAAGGGTGCACCGAATGAAATTTCCACCCGATCATCACGTCTCGTCGGATTTGACAACGATTTGGCGGTGGCCCAGAGCTTGGTCAGCCCAGAGGAGAGATTGCAGGATCTTAAGTGCTCCTCCCACTTGTTCCGCTTATGGATATTTACCTTGTTCCGAATCTCGGCGTTGAGTTCCCTGATACGGGGATCGCCGGGATCGGCCAGGCGTAACGTGTCGCGCCTTGTCGCTAAAACCGCCGCTTCGGTGGGGAAATTAGGACGGATTTCCGCGATTCGACTTGTAGGTATGAAGCGGGCGGCAGCAGACACGACAATTTTGCGGAAAAGCTTTTCTGCAGGGAGGACGTTGGTGGGAGTGGGGAGAGCACTGAAGGCGTTCTCAGTAAATTCCGTGAAGCCGGGCCAGTTAGCTTTATTAAAGTTAAAAAATGTCCGGTGGTCCACGGAAACGAAGTCGGGAAGCCTGTCAATCGAGATGACTATGGACAAATGGTTTGATGCGAGCGTAAGCATAGGTCGCCAATCTATGCAATTTATCAGACCAGCGCTAGCAATTGTAATATCAGGCGAGCTATGGCAGTTGCTCACAATCCTGGTGGGGGCTTCGTCATTCATTGTGCAGAATGTCGAATCGTCTATCTGTTCCGCCAGCTCCATTCCTCGACGATCATTTGACAGGCAGGAATGCCAAAGATCGTGGTGTGCGTTAAAGTCGCCCATTGGGAGTCATGCTGCGGGGAGCTCCGATGGGCCGTGGAGGCCTGGGGGGAGTTACCCAAAGTGGATAAGTGTGCAAAAGGCACTGCCGTATGGGCCAGAGGCGCAGCTGGGCGCTGGCAGCATGGGGCCACGTAACTCGTGGTCCACTCCCTGTATGTCTTAAGGCCTGAGCAGGTCTTAAGATGACTCCAACCATTGCATTGGTTGCATCTAACCGAGGTGGAGGAATGGTGGAGTCGTCTTTGGCACACGCAGCAGAAATAATCCTTCGGACCAGGATTGGTTTCTACACCAGCCCTGATGAGAAGGATTTGGAGCAGGCCTGCTGCGAGATGTTGCTCCATTGATGTACTAAAACTAAAATTACCTGATGACCTAAACGGGATTAGGTCGCCGAAAGGGTGACAGCCCTTGGCCGGATAAAATCCGGGTCAACTCCGGTGCGTAGAACCGGCTGTCGTGGGAGTCGGACGTTCCATAGTTGATAGTATCAGTGCTTTTTCCCTCCACAATCAGTAATATTATGGAAAGAGCTCTACGAAGATTACACTTACGGGTCGCTAACAACGTACTATTTGTTAATCCTAATGAAACGGAACTAATTAAATTTATTAAAAAAAAAAATACCTCACTTTCATCTTCTTTCTCTGCGGTACAACAATTCCTCTGTCTCTGAAATATCTGGAGAGTTGATAATGAACTGGAAGACGAACATTGTAAAATTAATTTAAAAAAATGCTTATATGGTCTATTACACTTGCTAGAGAATACTTAGCAGGAAGTGGCGCCTTGAACTGAATATATTCATTTGGATATACATATATGACCGCATTTGATCAATTAGATCGAAAATATAATATCAGTAAATTAAATGCAATACAGAAAGCAGTCTGTGCGCGGTTAAAGAGGCTATTAAGTCAGGTTCGAATAAAGCCCCTAGCATGCTTCTGCACTGCATTGTCTAAAGATGTTTTCATTCGGAAAGTAGCACGCTCTGCTATCAGACTTAAGAAAATGGGTGGATGAAACTAAAAGAGTTATGGACATAGCTATATCCTGAAGCAGCTGACAACAACTTTAAATAAATCAGACTATACGAAAGGAGATGAGATGTATGTAGTAGGTGGAGGAGATATCACCTCAATCTATACCGAAGAATCCAAAGTGGACTGCGGATGGCGGATGAGTGCTTCCCTCAATGATTTTTACCTCTCTTTTTGTATATCCGTCTCTCCGTATCTTATATGCGGAAGCACTAGGTATAGGAAAGCTCTGTAGAGCTTTATTGAATAACTGCGGTATGGTATCAGATACCAAATCTTAAATGGCAAACGCAAAACGCAACAAAAAGTATAACGGATACGAGTATAAGTAGTTTCATTGAGAAGAACAAACGGTTTGAAAGTAACAATGAAGCGTGATAGCTAGAATATAAAGGTGCATCAAAATGGCGCGCTCAGCGCTATACCTACCTACCTATCTCCTCTCACAACTCCCCTTTGCTTCGTCCGATCACATATTACCACTTTACTCCTATAATAAAGAAGGTAAGCTTTAACAAATACTTACCTATAGTTACCTATTACACGATTAATAGATAGATTGTCATGTTCAGTGCTATCGAATATCGCATTGGCCTCGAAGGATAAGTAGGGTGTGTCAAGGGCCGCTGATTGTCATGTTCAGTTTAGTCAATTCTAGTCTTGTGCAATTTCTTTAATTAAACAAAAAAACATTATTATTTCGAGAAAAAATTGGAATTATTGGAATATTGAATAAACGAGATTCATGCATAAGCAAATTTAGATTCTGGAAGAGAGAGTTAGATACAATCACTATAATCCCAGTAGAGTGTTATCGAATATTGCATCGGCCTCGATGGACGAGTAGAATGTGTCAAGGGCCGCTGATCAACCCTTCACACATTATTAAAAATCAAATAAAAATTGAAAGAGAGAGGAGGCAAAAAGTGAAAACTGTGTTGTTCAGAGCTCTTCTCCTGTCTGCTGTAGGCTGTTATTTCTGGAGGAAGCTTGTCGAGACTAATTAGCCTTGGAAACTATGATTGATTTCAACCATTACACTTCGCTTGCATAAATTAACTAGGGCAACTAACTACTCCATGGATTGATGCTGGTCAAAATGGCAGCCAAAGTCATTCCGATTTGGAAGAAGCCTGTGAAGGGTTGACCGAAAGAGTACGAAATGTTGAATGAGTTTTCTTCGAAATTCTCGTATTAGTTAATAATTTTTGTTAAAAGTGATGGCATAAACGTCTCCCACATGGACTTTAGAATAGTGACATTCGATAAGATAAGTTCACAACCATGTGGATATAACCAAAGTATATTAACACGAAGCAGCGATCTACGAACTAAATCATATCTACTTTCATCGATCTGTTGTTCTGTGATCCCCCTCCTGCAGAGAGAGTGTAGTATATGTTAATATAGACAAAACCCTATCTATAGTCCATTTAAGGATTTTGTGTGTCTAAAAAAAAATAGCTTCGTACAAAAAAATTAACTAATCGGATTAGTAGTTTCGGAGTCTATAGGTCACACGTTGCTGCGGAGTGTTTCTTTTTTGTTCAATTAATATGTTACCCGTATAACTAATTTGTAAAGGGAGGAGAAAGAAACATTTTTTTGATATTAAAATACATAGTGCAGCACGTACCCTCGGACTCGGGTTTTAGCGACTGTTGCTAAACGTACATACCAAAACTAGAGTTTTTACATCATTAATTTTGTCAGTTTACCAGTCGTTCGGATTTATGTTAATACCTCATACATATGTATGTACATCTTGTAACGATATTCGTAATTACCCTCAATGATTTCCCAAGTCCTTCGAGTCCGATCAATGGATTGCTAAATAAAACTCTCAGGATTTACTCAACGTTTATTTAGTCCGCAACAATTACAATTCTTAACTATACACGATGGTTTATTTTATATTTCTTTATAACACACATATATTTCTGCTTCACACAGTTTATTCGTTTCTAAAAAACATAGCAACGTTAACGCCACTGCGTTTTTTACTCGTCTGTCTGCAGTAGTTTCTGTCGCTCTTTTCGTCTGTCCTTTGTACTGGGCATATCCATTACACTGCCACTCCTTTTGATGTCAATTTCAATAAGGAATATTTGTTTTGTATATTCAGCAAGCTGTAGATATTGAATGAGAGAGCAAAAAATGCTAAACCAACTTACCCGGAAAAAGTGCATCTAGTGCTGAAAAATCGCAAAATTGCCCTTTTTTGTAACAATTTAGAGTGATTAACATTTTAAAATAAGAAAACTATTGAAAATTTGAATATGAAAATAACATTTGCAAAATCAATACTTTTGTGGACATATAGTGCCAAAAATATACAAATAAGAAAGAATAAATAGATTTCGTGAAGACTTCAAAGCAGCATATCATCATCATTTCGATGGACCTGATTTAAGTGATACAGATTTTATATCGAACGTGCTGTTCAAATTTTACTACAATACTCTTGTGGGTTGGATACATAAAAGAGGAGTACAGTTTTCTTTTTCGAAGCCAGTAGTTTGGATGAATGACCCAACCGGACATGATGAAACCAGATGTTGTTACACATGCATTAATTCTGATGTTCGATTGATTGATGACCCAATAATTAAGGATTTTACTGATATTTTGCTGCCACTGCTCTATAAAAAGATATCACGAGCACTATGGATTGTTTGAATACAATCTATCCGAAGTGAAAATAAATTTAAAGATGATACGTATAATAGCATTTTTAAATATATTCATTCTACATTAATTCACTTCACGCTATTCGTAATGCTAGTAATTAAAAAAAAATACTATTTTTCGTTTTAAACAGGTGCACAGGTATGTACCAGATATAAGAAGCCTTCACAAACATACTAACAAATAATCATTTCGGAGCCTGGAACGCATGAAAACCAGTAATTGAGGGCATATTAGGGGGAAATCCAGCGTATAATCAGGTGAGATAAAGAGAAGAGTTAAAAATACTGCATTGTATTTCTTGCAAAAAATCGGTGGTATATCCATGTCATTGAAATTACATTTTCTTCATTGCCACTATAATGCCTTTTTGCAAAAATTTTCACAAGAATCGGACGAACAAGATGAAATATTTCACCAGATCACCAATCCAATGGCAGAAGTATGTTGTCGGTCAAGTAAATTAAGATGAAGGGACGAAGACACAGGCAATACAACTAGCTATGAAGGTCACACTGAAAAAGATATTCCATTAAATCCTTTAACTAACTCAGATAGTGATAATGATTTACAACCACTCACGAATAGATTAAAAAATTGTCGACATAACATAAGTGTGAATGTACATAGCAATCATAAACTCATATCTAAAAAAAATTAATTGTAAAACATTTGTTTGATTAGAAATAAGGTAAAAAATTAAATAAAACAACATAATTGTAGATGTGTAGCCGTGTAGACGAGTTATTAACCAAAAATGTTTCAAAAAAGGCATTTTTGCGATTTTAAGGCACAAGTTACCCCGTTAATGAAGATATATATATCTGTATACGATCGATTCGGGATACAGTGAACCCCCGCTATAATGAACACCTCGATATAGTGAACACTGAAATTTCTACATGGAGTACTCTAGTAAATAGTGAACAATCGAAAGCCTCGAAATAGTGAACAAAAATTTGATGATGATGATGATTCTTCTTTGAACTTACACCGTCAAAAGATATTGCAGGAAAAATGTAAATAAGTCCATGATATACAGGGACTGCTGCAATTTGCAATCCCGGAGGTAATTTTTCACCCTCTTGACATTCTCCTATTAAATTAGTTTTTATGTGTTTTATTTGTTTCAGGAAACCTACACTGAAAATCACATTGAGAAGTGGAATACAATCGATAGTGACGAACCAATTGATTTAGATAAAGATGCCGACGATACTGAAGAATCTGATGATGACAGTCAAGCCGAAGGACAAATCGGAAATTATATAAAAAGCTTTTAAAAGCTTCGATAAAGCTATCGCATGGGCTGAAGCCAATACTACTGACTACGCTGGCATAATAATATTGAAAAGACTACGCGAAAAGGCGGTCCAAAAGTCAATTTCCGAAGGCAAGCAGCAAAAATCTATTCGCGAATTCTTTCAATAAACATTCATATATAAATTTTGTATTTTCCTAATTATAAATTTATTCCGATGATCTGTTGAGCTTACATCTACAAACATGAATTTTGAGTAAATAAAATAAGTTTTTGAATAAAAAATGTCAACCTTAATATAGTGAACAACCTGGATACTCTGAACAGGCCTTGCAAAAAATAGTTCACTATGTCCAGATTCGACTGTAAGCAGATAAAATATAACATTTTTTAATTTTCTCTTCAGATGTATACATATATATGTATGTATGTAAATAAACGATACATACATATGTTAGTAATGTTTTTACAATACCGTTAGTTACTGAAAAGGTTAAATAAGACTCTTGAGCTTTATAAATATACGTATATGTATGTGTAGGTACATGTGTTATTTGTTATTTGTTGAATTATTTTTTTACATATTTATGAAAGCTTTATTTTTATTTACCGTGTGTTTTGCATTTATACTCTAATGCTATTGTCTGTAACGTGCAACTCATTTGGTCTACCGAGTAAAGTCTGCGCTAATGACTAATGATAAAAATAGAAAGCGCAAATATTGACTCAGATTTCGCAAGTTATTGATGAGAGTATATATATGTGCATACATATGTATATACAAAAATATATGCAAAGATTTGTGGACTTAAGTGCTGATGGGAGATGGTGTCTTTTTAGCAAAATTAGATAATAAAATCGCCTTCAGACTACCATATCACTGTAATCACTAAAGTCTCTTATGGTCTTATCAAAGTTAGAGAAAAGATGTATTAATTTGTTATTAGGGCTGAGTCTCGGTGGAAGCAATCCCTGACTTGCTCAACAAGCAAAGAAAAGTGGCCAGGATAGAATTTGTGCCGCACTCAACGACTATTAAAATCTAGAAAAAATTACATAAGAACTGTAATAGGAGTGCTAACAGGTCACTGTGCTAGTGGCATACATGCCAGTAGATTGGGGATACCAAACAACGATTATTGTTGAAGCTAACGGTACAATATCTTCTATATGGGTGAAAGGTTTTGTAGAGGAAAAGATTTGCAATAGTCGGTCTTTCGGTGGCTTTCTTTCTTATAAAACTTTTCGAATTAAATATCTTTATCAAGACTGCAGAGTGGTTCAGAGTAGACATGCTGGTGTGAGGAAAACTTCAGTCATAGTGGTATCTCAATTGGCCTCCTAAAAGCCTAGGTGCGTCGTCAGACATAGTGACACAATGAATCTAGGCAAAACTAACTTGCCTGTTAAATTACTCCTTCCTTTTTCAGACTTCTTCATGTTACAGCTTCGCATTCCATCAGATTTTCTCACTACTGATTCCATGTGGTTGCGAAGCTTGCTGTGTCCTATAAGTAATACTTCTTAAGAAAAATGCTCGTAATTTCTTTAACTCTTTTTGTATTTATAACCATACTAATAACTGTTTTTTTTTATATTTCTTCTTTAGTACTTTTCATTTCCATTACACAATGAGATTCTGTAGGAAGAAAGTGCCTATCTCCCACGTCAGGCGGTATTATTGCAGCCTCCGTAGCAAATTTGCCTTTCAAAATTTAATTTTTTTTTTGCTCACATCATTAAGTTTACTATGAAGTGATTTGAATGGCCATTCCATCGATGGATTATATCAACGCCGCTATCGACATTATGAATAGGGCTGTCAGAATCGCCTTCTGGTAATCGGAACTCTTCTCTAGTCTATTTAACGGCAGTGAAAATTAAAAAACTGGATGAAGAACCTGAAACCCCAAATGCTTCTTTGCAGAATGTGGTCGAAATCATAACTGACATTTGAAACACTAGTGTGCTTTGTCCGATCCCCCGAGGCTTCATGGAGGGTAACATTTTTTCCTGTGACGTCTTGAATATAATGCTGGAACTGCAGAGCTAAAAATAGAAGGTACAATCTTCTATAGGAGCGTACAACTGATGGCATATGCCGCTGATATTGATGAATAAGGAAGTGAAGCGAATGAATCTGGTAGTGAATGAAGACAAGACGTAACATCTCCTGCCTTCAACCAAACAGTCAGCGCATTGGCGACTCGGATCCCACGTCACCGTTAACAGTGATAACTTTGAAGTCGTGGATAATTTCATTTATCCATCCACTCCGGTGAAAAAATCAGATGGAGAAGCACCTAGCTTCACTTGGTGTCTCTAATTGGTGCCGAATGTCTTAAAAAGAAACGACTGGCACGCTGTTGTAAATTCTGCTATAACCCTGTAAGCCGTGCCTGCATCAAAGAAGGAGGTAGTATTCCTTCAAAGGTTTCAAATGAAATACACCGCGCTGAAGCATTAAGAACTTATATTGTGACGGAAATACCAAGTAAAAAAATGCCAGATAAACGGAGCAACCACCGCAGGCAGACGAGTTGGCAGCGCATAAACAGAATGTCTGTACCATCGTTAGGTATAAAAGGAGCGGCAGTAGCTATCGAAGGCAATCGAGTTGAAAACTCAGTAGCGACTACACTGATGCAAAGTTAAGCGCAAAATAATTGTGCCATAAAGAGTTGTCATTGTGTACAGTGAAGAAAATTGTAATTTATTAAAGGAGCAAATAAACGTTGAGTACATTCCTAACAATTAAGAGACCGAAAGAACAAATCTGGGACTTTTATTTAGTAATCCAGTGAGCAAAACCGAAGGATTTAGGAAATCATCGAGGTTAATTACGAATATCGTTACAATATACAATACACACAAATGTACATACAAACATACATACGTGCTCGTGCGCAGCTACAAGTGCTTATTGACGTAATTTCGCCTGTTTTGATTACTTTGGGTTTATTGACTTCATGCAGCCACTGTGCATTTAGGGTATTTCGGTAGTGGCTGTTGATATACAATATATCGTTCGGCTGTAAATTCCCCGTATTCGAGTACTCGTGTGAATATGGTTATCAATGGCTCTCTGCTGCCACAGACTTTATCGCATCATACAACTACATATATATATGGAATATGAGTGTTTATTTATATTTTTTCTTTTTTGAAACACTCAACTATTGAAACAAGATTAGTTGAGCTTGATCGATGTCCGATGTAAATATCTACATCAAAGTTAACAATTATACGTTTGCTTAAGTCAAAAAAATACAAGAACCAGCTGCCCAATAATAAAACACGGTCTTCAAAACATTATAAAAGGAAACATGACATGCGTAACGAAAACAAAAAAATGATACACCTGACCTACAAAAGAACGCTTCCCCAGCTGGCTTATTGAATTTGCATTTGCTTTACAACACTGGTGTTAGCTGTCAAAGTATAATAATGTTTGTTTGTTATTTCTCTTGTATTCTGAAATATATTTAGTATTTTATCTGGTTATTTTTTAACAAACTACCTATGTTGAGCGAGTTTACTTTCTGATCCATTTTGAAGTTAGGCTGAAATTTCCCAACATTTTGACGTTTACCGAGAATTTTCCACTTTTTTACTTTGCAACACTACTAATCAGATCGGGTATTGTTTAACGATTTCAATTAAAACCCGGTTAAATTGAATCAAGTTGCTTATTTTGTGTTGGTTATTTTCCATGTTATTCGACAATCTACCAAACGTTCTTCGTTCTTTTACAGGTTGGGTGCAAAAGAAAAGGCCTTCTGTACCGACTACTCACAAAATTGTGAGTGTTCACTATTTTCGAGACATTTTGTGCCTAATATATAAATATAATTGGCGCTTTGTAACCGCTGAAGCAACTTTTGGCCGATTTCATTATTTTACAAACAAATAGTGCCTTAATATGCCCGATAAGTTCATCGTCCGGAGAACTAATGTATGTAGATGCGGGGGATCCAAAAATTTAAAAAGTAAGTAAAAAAGCAACAGTAAAAAAAAAGGTTTTCACCTTTTCGATGTATTCACCCTTCCTGAAGACATTTTCATTTAAAAAATCACTTATGCATCTTTCGCATATTTGGAAAATGGCAAAAGCTTATGAAAGCCAGATCTAGACAGAGTGGTGGGTAGGCCAACATTAGCTACATCGTAGAATTCATTTTAGTTTGCTCTTTTGGAGGAATTCGAAAATAACTATGACGTAAGCCATATGCATGGACGATGTTGACTTTAGTAGCTTTCGAAAGAAAAGTTTTGCGTGAGATTTATGGTTCTTTGCGCGTTGGCAACAGCGAATACCGCAAGCGGTTGAACGATGAGCCGCGCGAGTTGTACGACTACAATGAACATAGTTCAGCGAATCAAGTGACAGTGGCTACGCTGAATAGATCATTTCGTTCGAATGGAGGAAAGCACTCCAGCTTTGAAAGTATTCGATGGAGTACCCGCTGATGGAAGCAAAGAGGAAGGATCAGGTGGAGAGCGAACTGGTTTCACTTGATATTTCCAACTGGCGCCAATATTTTTATTGAATTTATCTCGAAAACTGAAAAATCGGCACTACATTGTTCGCTAATGTCTTCGTTTGTAAGGAATACCCCTCATCCGATTCATTAAATACATGTTTTATATGTCCTCCCATTTAGTTCCAATCATCTTTATGATGCCTCTAAGCAGCCCATCTCTCAACTATTTTCATTCGTTTTAAAAATGTAATATAAAATGTTTCAAATTGATTAATTTAAAAATGTTAATTGGAGCATCCGATACAAAAAAAAACTTGAAACAATTACGACTTTTAAAAATAGTAAACAAACTTTATTTGTTTTTCTTTTAATTTTACTTTGTTTTTGTGTATTTTTATTTTCGAAATGCGCATTCAAAATTGTATGCTCGTTAGTTAATCCACAATTCTCTATCACTTAGTTTGGTATGTACAAATTACTACAGAGCATGTAAACCCATCGTTTTTTTAGTTGATTTAAGTATTTAGATCTTAATTGTTAGCATTTAAGCTATATGTTCGCTTTTTCAGCTGCCGCAGCAACAAAATTGTAATTTGTTGATTTTCATATTTTTGCACATTATATGATGCATGATTTATTTTCCATTTAGTTTTTATATATGTAAGTTCACTTTTGAATGTTAGTTTCTACTTATATATTTGCATTCAAATTACGTATTATATATTTAATATTGAATAAGTTGAATATATGTATGGAATTATGTTTCAATGGTTTATACTCTGTGCCTATAGAAAAGCATCCCTGCCAAATTGCTGATTTATAATAACAGCGTAAGTTAATTTTTTTTTTTAGTAGGTTTCCTAAACATTTAATTAAAACGCATTGCTAGCGTTGTCTAAAACTAGTAGTGTTGAACGTTGAAAAAGATTAAGTGGAGTCAGTTCTTGCATGCTTCTGGCAAAAATAACGGCTGGGTACAGACGATCGACCGATGCGCTCGTTCATACTTTTATCAAAGTATATTACTTTGCAAAACTAATTGTATATAAATATTTTGGAGTCACTAGAGCGTGAGGATTTAGTGTAATCACTATATGATTTCCAAACCATAAAAAAATAATAATAAAGAGACCTAACAAAGGAACTGAAATGATTGTATATAATCGATATTTCTTGTTTTTTATCGTTTTAGATAATCAATTTTAAACCTGAAGAATGTAAGGATTGGTTTTCTGTTTTTCGATAGCTAAAAACTTGTTTATTTCTTCTTATTTTTAGCATTTTTGCTATCTGAATTATTTTCCACTTTTTGCTTTTTCTTTTGTGGTTGTGCCTCTTCTTCCTCCTCCTCGCCAGTCTCTTCATCGGTCTCTTCATCCTCGATGTCGACAACGTCGTCTTTGATGTTTTGTCCCATAATGTAAACTGGTCCGTTGCCTT
Source organism: Neoceratitis asiatica (assembly GCA_030068015.2). Taxonomy (NCBI): domain Eukaryota; kingdom Metazoa; phylum Arthropoda; class Insecta; order Diptera; family Tephritidae; genus Neoceratitis; species Neoceratitis asiatica. Next base: position 22,313,052 of record CM061528.1, on the reverse strand, counting down.
TGATCAATTTAAATGTCACCGATGTTTCGAAAAATTCCACATCGGGATTAACTGCTCGTGTCTCGCCAGCTTTCAACACGGCGATAGGAATTTTAAGTGAGTCCTTCACAGTGTGAACCTGCAATGGAAAATAAATAAACAAAAAATTTAATAACATTAAGTATATATATGCATATTTATTAAATATTTTCTTTTATTTTTTAGTTTTACTTCTTTCGAACATAATATTATCTCTTAAAAGATCGAGTTGTGTTTATAATTATACTGGTGCCTTTTGCATATCAGCTGTTGAATGCTCCCCAATCTGACACTGCTGTCAAGATTAGAATGTGAGATGGGGGAACGCTCTCAGCTGCAATATTGACGTATTTGAGTGTTTCGTATCTAGTCATCTTAGGTTCAAAATAAGTACGTGTATGAAGCAACAAGACAATAAGTAGAGTATCAACGCAGCAACAAAAAAATCAGTTTTTCAAATTTTTATCAAAAGAAATGCAAAATCGAAGCATGAAACCCATCAAATAAACAAAAACGGTAAAGATATAAGGGTTATATAAAAACTCCTCATAAAAATCCAACGGCCGTTCGGAGACGGCTTAGAATAAAATGTTCATTTCATTTCTTGGTAAAAACATATAGACGCAAAACCACAAATTGGAGGAGGAGCTCGGCCGAAAATCGCTTCAGCGGTTGCAAAGCTCCAAACATATGTATATATATGTATAAAAGCTTTGAAAATAGTTAAGGCAATTATATTCTACCAGAGAAAAATGTTCTTTAATCAAACCAAACGTAACAATTTTCCAAAAATCTGATAACTTTGAAAAGTACCAATATTTGAGTTACCGCGGAATGGCGAATAATCGGTGGAAATAAAACAAACTATAATAACATACTAATTATGAGTCACTGAACACGTTACGATCCTACCGAGGCTAATCAACCTCCACAACCCTCCCATTTTGAGAACATAAAAACCCTCCAAATAGTTTGTAGTATTTGTGACCATGGGTAAGGACTGTTTAGTAAACGAAACTTAATTGAAAGTAGTACTTTCGTCAAATGGATTATTAAAATATTAAAATTTTTTATTGCTTATGAAATATTTAAACCACATTAATTTCATATGCACATATATTTTTTATTTATTTTCATTTGTTTTATGTGCAATAATATCTCGAAGAACATGAAATATTTAAATTTGTCTTTAATTGTATCTGCATAAATTTCAATCTTTGTCGGAATTTTTATTTACGATGATTTTGCAAAATGTCAAAATCAAATGATAAAGAAGTTGATTGACAACCCATTGTGATTTATTTACCTACATAGATAAACTGGAACGAGATATTAGAGCATAACACTGGTGGTAAATTATATGTAAATTATAAGCCAGTTGAAAGTAAGCCAGCTTGGCATTTTTTAGCAGGTCGACTGCAAAAGAAAACATCTAATTTTCCAATTTAAAAAAAATTTTTTTTTCTAATAAAATAAACAAAGCAAAAATATAAAATTACAACATTAAATAAAAATCTGTTGCATTTGCAATTAAGTGATGAAAATAGAAAATTCCGAGAAATTAAAAAAAAATTATACTCATCACCTGCCTAAGTAACCATCCTGCTTGTCAGGCTTAATTTATTGCTGATAAATGTTGGTTAAAAATTAATAATTTTTGATGTCACATAAAAAATTTGCCTACATACATACATACATAGTTACATACATACATACATACATACATACATACATACAAATCACAGGTACTACGAGTATTTTGTATATACGATGTGAAAGAATAACAAATATGCTTGTGAACAAATAGGTGGTGGTGGTCAAATAAATGAGCTGGTAACAAACGTAACATACAGTCAAACCGCATTGTTATATGAGTATTAAATACAACTAGTGGGCCAAAGTAAAAACGTCTCTCTAACAGCGAAAATGTTTCATTTTGAATTCAAACGCCGGCATTGACAGCAACAGTAGTGTACCATAACGGATGTAGGAGTTTCAAATCGGAAAAAGAAAAATTAGTATTAAACATTAAAAGCCAGTTAATAATAAAGTTAATAATAAAAATAAGTTAACGTGCAACATTTAATATAAGAAAAGATTAAAAAAAATGAAAAAAATTACTGGTTTAAAAGGTAGTGTATGGGTGGAAAAAATGAAGATATAGTGTGAAATGAGCAGCAACGATGCTAAAGCTAAACTTCATGAAATACCCTTGTCTATTGATATTGACAATAAAAACACATTAAGCTATTACTATAATGATAATTGAAATATTATATGTACAAATATAGGCGTTGATGCGTATTTATTTACCGACATACATATGGACATATGGACATATTTATATATATATATATGTGTGTGTGTGTGTTTATGTGCGTGTTAATCATTTATGGTGAATGCGGTTCATTGTAGACTCAAATTTTTTTATTTATTTAAATTATATGAAAATAACATATGTTTGCATGCAAAGCTATACTTGTATAATAAAAGATATTTTCGAAAAATTTTGCTGATATTGTGAGTATAGAACATTTCAAGAATTTTATTTCCTCATAGTTTTCAAATTTTTTAAATAAATTAACTGTTTTAATAATAATAGAAATAGTCATGTCTGATACATAATACAAAAAAGGTGGTTACAATCAAATATTTTCTTATCTCTGATATAAATGGAATTTTCAACTTTAGCTTTATTTTTGTGCCACCAACTTCGCTTATAAAAAATAAATTTTTAATTTCCTAAAGTAAAAAAAAATATATAGAAAATGGAAAAATATATTGTTTGTGCTTATAAGTGAATGAGCTTTATTCCAAAGGCCTATTCGTTAGTATTTTCAATTGAATATTTTGTTATACAAAAATATATATATAATTATTGTAAACAAAAAAAATTAAGAAAAGAAAATCTAATTTAATTAATTTTTTCTAGGTGTCTTGGTATTTTTTATGTGAAAATTTTGTTAAATATTTTAGTTTTGTTTCTTCCATTTGAAAAATTGTAAAAAAGAAATTATTTTTCGAAGTCTTTTATACAAAAAAAAAATATCTTTTTGGAAGAACTTTGTATAATATAAATGCATACTTCTCAAAGTCATTTAGATAAAAAATAAGTATCGATTTAAAAATAATAATCGGTTCGTTTACTGAGCTGCGCAATGTTTCACAAAATTGTGTTTCTTTATTTTTTTTTCTTTTGCAACACTAACACTACTTTTTATTTCATGAGTCTGCTTTGAGCAGAGGAAACTTAGAACGCGATGTAGTGAACCGCTACAAGATTGAATCTATATGTGAAAAACAACCGCAATTTTCTGCTCCTTTTTTGGTGGAATAAATTAGAGCAAGCAATAAAAAAAATTCCAGACGCGACTAAAATACCAATAGGTATGGGATGTTCACCTGTGCCTGAAAATAACACAGTAAATTAATATAAAAATTTTACAAATTTGCGAAAAAATATATTAAAAATCTTACATCTTTGAAAATTTTAATAAATATTAAAGTGTTTTGTAATATTTCTGCACAGAATTATTCTAATTAGCTGTTTTTTTAAGCTGCCCTATACTACTTTCACCTGAGCTTGTCTACTCTATTTTGAAATTCATTAAACACTTTAAATTCTTCACTAATTAAAATCCGCTTTTTATTCCAACATAATTTAAATAAATCAATATCATATTAATATGCATCACTATAATTTACTCAAAAAAAAAAATTATATACTCGCATTTCTCTATTTCTTTTCTTTACTCTAAACTAATTTTTGTATAATCGTTGTCTAAATAAAAAAAAAAATACATGCATAATTAGAAAACGAATGTCCGTTCTTTGGATTAATACTTGTCCAATCTAATGTTTCGAACTTACTGTGTATTATAATTACACAGCTTAATTGAGTGTTGTGAACAGCAAGAGTTCGGACAAAATAATTAAATTGTTATGCTAATTGGATTGAAACTACATGTTGTATATATAAACACAGGTAAATGTATGTTTAAAAAGTTATGTATAGCAAAATGAAAGCATTCGAATTTTTTAAAAGTGACAAATGAAAATGCTATTAAAAACACATACATATGTACATATATTATTATGTTATTATGTACAATCAATTTTTCACATCTAAAATGGCACATTTAATGATAAAAATCTAATTTGATATGACATGTTTGTACTCTGCAAACAGTATGATAAAAATTAAACAGACAGCACACAGAGTACAAACTATGCTTTATCAATAACTAATGTTTTACATTATAATTCTAATTAATTCTTTTTTACGTAGATGAAGACATTTACCATGAAAAATTGCCGAAAATTTATGAAGGAATGGTACAGTCGGCAAAAAATTGTTGCACCACTGATTCAGCGAAGAAATTTTTTCCCATAATAACATGGTTACCAAAATACGAGTTAAATTTCCTTATACCTGATTTTGTTGCTGGTCTAACAGTGGGTCTTACAGCCATACCTCAAGCTATTGTTTATGGCACCATAGCAGGATTAACACCACAATATGGATTGTATTCCGCATTTATGGGTTGTTTTGTTTACATATTTTTTGGCAATTGCAAAGATGTGACAATTGGTGAGCTGTAAATGCATATTCTTTATAGATAAGTAGTAAATAAATAGCAGATATATATAAATATTATATGTGTAGGTCCCACTGCTATTATTTCAATTATGGTACAAGAACATGCACACAACGCTGATTTTGCCATATTATCATGCTTTCTCGTCGGTTGTGTTATTCTTGTAATGGGGATTTTGAACCTCGGAGTACTTGTGCAATTCATATCCATACCTGTAACGACTGGATTTACTATGGCTGCAGCCATAACGATTGGTAGTGGCCAAATTAATAATTTGTTTGGCATATCAAGTAAGTTTTCAAAAAAAAAATTATAATAGGTCAACCAGCAAAAGCACACAATTACATTGATTACAAATTGTTTTCGAACAGGTTCCGCGAATGACTTCTTAGACTCTTGGATCTATTTTTTTAAGCATATCGATGAGACTCGACTCAATGATGCTCTTCTGGGCTTAATAACACTAATTGTGCTGCTCACCATGCGCGTAAGTAAATTTCGAAATATTGTATATTTTCTACTCTAAAATGCTAATACTCTGTGCATTTGCAGAAAATCAAAGACCTTCCCTGTGCTTACAAAACCTTAACCAAATACATATCACTTTCTCGTAATGCCCTTGCAGTCTTTGTTGGCATTATACTTTGTTATTTTCTCAGTCAAAATGATCGATTGGCGTTTCGTGTAAGTGGTAAAATCGTATCAGGTGTGCCACCCTTTAAATTACCACCATTTCACACCGAAATCAATGGCACATATGTTGGATTTGAGAATATGATAGAGGATTTGGGCGCTACATTGATATCCATTCCCCTTATTGCCATACTCGAAACTATTGCTGTGGCAAAATCATTTGGTAAGGTCATAAAAACCAGCCAAGGGCCACTCATATTTATTTATGTTTGTACATAGAGTTTTAATAAATAAATATTTCTCTGTAGCAATGGGACAAGTTGTCGATGCGTCACAAGAGATGGTTGCCCTTGGTATAGCAAATATTTTGAGCAGTTTTTTCTGTTCAATACCCATATCAGGATCATTTACACGCACAGCTATAAATAATGCGAGCGGTGTGAAAACACCACTTGGTGGCGCAATCACAGGTTTATTAGTCCTGATGACGTTGGCCTTCCTTACAACAACATTTTATTATATACCAAAAGCCACCCTCGCAGCAATTATTATAGCAGCTATGGTGTTCATGGTGGAATATGATAGGATTGCAGAAATTTGGCGTTCGAAAAGTATATTTGTATTTATTACAATATTTTGTCAAACTAGGTATAAAAAAAAATTTGTATTAATTTTATATATTGCAGAATCGGACATGATACCGTTCTTAGTAACAGTACTTTGTTGCCTCTTTTGGACACTCGAATATGGCATGGTCTGTGGTATTGTCGTGAATATGATGTTTATTTTGTACAAAAGCGCAAGACCTACAATAGTTATTACGAAGGAAAAGGTTTGTTGTGTTGTATGCAAAAAAAAAAAATGTGTTGAAATTAATAATTTTTTTAGCTCCAAAAAGACATTGAAATTGCAGTTGTGGATATACAGGAAAACTTAACCTACACATCGGCTGAGTACCTAAAGTCGAAAGTAGTGAAATATGCTACCAAACATGACGTTAAAAAAGTTGTAATAAGGGGCGAAGAAATTCACACTATTGATTCCACAGTAGCACTAGTAAATACTTATCTAATTTATAACGAAAAATTATAAAAAAAAAATATGTATATATAATTTTAAATTTTCTTAGAATATTCTTGGCTTGAGACGAGACTTGCTTGCTCAGAATTGTGAACTTTTATGTTGGAATTGGCAAATACCCTCAGCTGGTGTCATTTGTCGTTTAAATCCAGAGGCACGATGCATGTTTAAATACAGCGAAACCGTTCAGGAAATTATACCGATGGTTATGCAAGAGAGTACTATGACGATGCAAACAGATTATGAAGCAGTTACAATTTCATTGTAAATAGGAATTAACGTTTTAATATAAATTTAATTTAGTTATCTGTATTTTATGAATTAAAAGTAATAAGTATTCCAAAACGCATTGCTGGTTAGTGTTGCATTAATTATTTAATTTTTGTATGTTACGAACGAACTGAAATAAACGAGTACAAAATATATACATAAAAAATATATTTCAAATATATTTGATTTTAATTCACTAGCAGAACAATCGAAGATGTTACCTTCTACAATTTCCACTCCCTTAAATAAAGATATGAACGGCCACAAAATCCGGAAATTTACTTAGAATATCCACTTATATTCGTATAAAATTGCAATACAAAATTAATGCAAAATTTGGCATACGTACATACATACATACATATGTATTTCTTATATTTACATTGTGTACGTGTATCTTCTGACAAATTTTATTTGCTATTATACATAAAAATAAGAGCGCGAGTTCTACATGCATATTTTTTGGGTATGCATACACACAATACAATATGTAGACCCTTATAAACTCAACGACTTTTATAGTTATTTATCTTACCTCAACAACGTTAAATTCGTCTTCTTTCGCTTCAGCGCCCAAAAGGATTTGTTTAATTATAAGCCTCTGCCCGCGGGGGAAATCTTCATCATTCGAGAGTACATCCCAGGTCACCGTGCTGTCTTGACCAGAAAGTGTGACACCTGAAGAAGAAACATTATTTAGAATGTTATTTCATTCCTTCAATTCATGTCTGGGATACATGGCAAACAAGTAGATTTGCATGAATAATTTAACTACTACCGGCAACCAGAAGCTTTACAAGCAGACGGCGCCATTTTTACGCTCGTGATTTAGCTTTAATTTTGCAAAAATAATTAAAATAGCTGCAGCATCCTATTCAACCGAATTGTTGGTTTAATATTTACCATAAAACGATTCGTCGGACATTGTGATTATTTAGATAAGTTTTGATATTTTAGTTAAGAATTACACGCTGAGAATTTGCACAGAAAACCCGAACGGCAGTTGTGTAAATCGAACGAACGAGGGAGCAAAAAGGAAGTGTGCAGCCGGTAAGGCGAGGGAAAAGAAAATGCAAAAAAAATGCCATCAATCGTGCTAGCTTTGTATTCGGTTTTTCGCAAATTTTAAAGACAAAAGAAAATGTCAAAACCTCAACCGGTTCTTGTCGTTACCACATTCATCCAATTAAATTTACAAAACTGGATAAATATCTGTAAGCCGTAATCTTAAAAGTTGAGGTGAATATGTTTTCCAAAGACAAATATGAAACAAGAAAGATTTAAGACCACCCAAACAGGAATAATCTTATAGAGGCTCAAGGGCAGTTCACATATTTGGCATACAAATGTGCCACAAATGGGATCAAAATGCGCTAACCACGCATATTTGTGCTTTTAACGTATATTAATTATATGGTGTTTGATATAAAAATGTCCTCGAGCTTCTTATACTTCTAATTTTCTAACTTGCATCTTTCATTATATACACAAATAGGTATATAAGGGACTTGACTTTTCGTGGTCTTACGTAGCATTTCCTTTGAATAAGTACGTCCCTCTCAAATAAATGAATTTACTAACAGTTCTTCATTTTTCAAACAATGTATTCAAATTTTTCCTGAAAAACTGAAATTATTAGCGATATTTACGATGATGAGTATTCTTCTTCAAATCTATGGATATTCTCCCTCTTGATTTTCGGGGAATATCGCGGGAGTGACAGCTCTTAGCCGTATAAAATCCTGGGTCGTTAGGGCAGAAAGACGCGACTGCTACGGAAACTATTGGAATTCAGTCGCCTCTTACGACAGACAGGTAAAAGATTCGCACTCTAAACAATTCGTAGTTTTTACTATTGACAGCATCAGTTTTACCCGTTTACTTTTGACGCTATATTTATTGACATTTTTCTTTGCGTATGCTTTCGAACATGCTGTCACATTTTCCATCCATCTTGCACTTGAAAAGTTTTGATTTTCATTTACATTTGCCGCTTTCTTTAAATAATCTTTCGTGTGTGGTGGATGAGCGTACCTAAATTGGCACGTGTAGCTGAAAAAAAAAAGATATTATACTTTAACTTTTCATTAATCTATACTGAAAATGGAGCGAGAAGAATTCTACGGTAATTAAAATATATACTTTAGTTGTATGCAACTTAAGTTAAGAATTTTTTTAAAATTATTTCAGGAGTAACGCTTAGCGAAAAAGAGCCCTTAGCACAATTTGAAATGGAAGAGCCTACAACAACTGCTGAAGATCAGAAATTGGTAATCAAACAAATTTGTTTGGGAGCCGAAGCCAAACAAGGAGAATTTAATGTAGTACAGGTGAGGGTATATTTATAGAAAGAAACTGTTTGCAGGGGAAGGGATGAGCAAACAGTAAAACGTGTCGGTTAAAATTTTTTTTGCATACATACTTTTTTTTTGGTTAATTTTATAAGTATACACACATATGTTTCAATAACCGAGTCATTTGAGGCAAACTAAAAAGTCATATAACGTTCAGCTTTTTATTGGTCAAAATATTAGTTTAAATTTTTTAAAACTAAGGTAGATAATTATGTGAAGATGTGCCCGCAACTATGGTCCGCCATCAAAAGTTTTAGAAAGCTTATTTACCTCTACTAACATCAAAGGGATTTGTACATTCCTAAAATGATCAAATTGAATATTTAACATATTTTAATACTAATAATAATAATTATTATTATTTAGAAAAAAAAAAACATAAATTGGATGCCTTCTAAAAAAAATATTTTGTAGGTCGAGACAAGAATTAATCAAAAAGAAACACTGAAAATACCAATAGCAGTACTCAAAGCCGGAGAAACTCGCGCCTTACGTCCTAACATTGAATTCCTCAACACTTCAGTAACATTCAAATTAATTCAGGGCACAGGTCCCGTTTATATGTATGGTCAGAATTTATACGGTCAAAATATGTATGGACAAAATTCGGTTGACGAATATGGAGAAGCCCCTTGGTCAGAAAATGAGGAAATCGACGATGAAGATGATGATGAGTATGACGAAGAAGCGTCTCCACCACCACAAACAAACGGTAAAAATAAACGGAAATAAACAATATATTACACTAAGAAACCGATTTAATAAGAAGTAAATGGTTATTATAACCAAAATTGTTAAGTTTATTACATAAGTTTAAATGAATGTAATAAAAAAAAAACAAATTTTATACACCTACAATAAGAATATTGACTACTTGTCTGAAGAAATTGGTACATTAAATGAATTTATATCATTTTTTGTGATACAAATTATAAAAGTACTAGAGGAAATGGAAAGACAAATTAAAGAAAAAATAATTACAGTATCGACGTACCATAGCTTTTATATTAGAAAAAATAATTGCAATTGTGCTGTACAACTTCATTTATTTCATTTATAATAATAAAGAAATTTTTAAAAAGAAAATCTTTCAAAACGAAAACCATTCATGCTGTTTTAATTTAAATGTTGCTATTAATTACAAAAATGATTTGCGCGTTTTGATTTCTACCAACTCTTAAGATCTATATCATACATTAACCCGTGAGAGATCTGATTTGTTAATAAAGCAAACGCAATCGCTGAACAAGATTTCCAAAACTGAACCCTTTACATTATGTTGAACAATATACAGAATATAGCCTTGACAAATAAGTATTTGTACCCTTGAAATCACCATAATATTGTTGATCTTAAAACAATTCGACTACCGCTCTTTTTTATTAAATACTAAATTATAGTTATTACACAGATTTTTCGATTTTTTTCTGCAAGAATTTTGGAAGTCAATGCGGTAGTTGTAATTGCATGAGGAAGGGCTTTTTCAGAGTTCAAGTACTTTCAAGCAAAGCTTAAGATACGTTTTTTTTTATAAATACAGTGAAAATTGTGTGCGTATCAAATAATCGCTTGTTTTCCTTGCAACGATTTGCCTGCGTAATTGTATGTACAGTTTATTATATTCAGCAAATCACTCTGCTTCACTCTACAGAAACGGTTACATGCGCGTTACAGATATTTTTTGTCGCGGCACTCTGCAAATATCAAAATTAATTTGCATTGTTATTGACATCTTGTAAGAATGAAGTAATAATTTTTGTATATACATATATATATGTTAATTGCTTTCACGTGTAGCCTTCGAAGCACGCGCAATCGCACAAACGCACCTTATGTGTATAACACGGCGTCGATCGCTGGGATGTATTAAGTCAAGTTTTTGACTCCATTCCAATCGCTTAATTTCATAACGCAGTTTTTTACGATCAAAATATGAAATAACGCAACTAATTGGTATCCAGAATATTGAAGTTATGACAACAACCGTCACTGAGAATTTAAAAAAGGTATTACAACAATTTTTTTTTTACTAAGCAATTTGGTGAAAGGCACGATAAGTATACTTACTGACAATATTGTCCTTTAAAAATCGTAAAACACGATTGATATTTATTTCTTCGATAATGTCCCAAAAGCGTTCCACTACATCCTGGATCGTTTTCTCACACACACCCTACAAATACATATATACGTACATATGGATATATACTTAGAAACATACGTCCCGACTTCCAATGCACGTATAAAAAATATACAAAAAATCACCTTATTACAGAATCCTTGTATACACGGCGTACCATCAGGTAGCATATCAGGTGGCTCTACTGGAAAACATGTTTCGTTTATGCTCATGCGGCAACAACTGGAAATATATATAACAACTTTAAGTATATATGTGCATAGATAGAGCTTTCTTTTTTCGTAATATTACCGCTTGCATGCATCCTGTATTATGTCGCACATACAGCTTTGTAGACCCTGCGTCTCACAATACGGTATACATTTGCCATTTCGGCATTGGCCTCGCTCTTGGCATATTGTACCGTCCGCCATGGGCGGTGATTTGGGGCACTCGGCATGTGTACCTGAGCACCGAGCTTCTTGCTCACATGTGGCATACTGGGCGTCACGACAGTTCATACCTGCCGGCATAAATTGGCAGTTTTGGCAGCAAGGTGAATTTTTATCGCTACACATAGCGCCTTGATTACGACGCAATTTACAATTCTTATCACAACAGGCGTCATTGTCTTCGGTACCGAGCAGACCAGCGTCGCATTGCTCATCACCTTCGACACGCAAATTCCCACAGAATGATTCCTCTGGCTCGGAGAAACATCGCCCCGATTTAGCTTGCAGCACTTTGCGTATTGAACGTAGGGAACACGGTGAGAATTTCTAAATAAATATACATATGTACATAGGTATGTATGTATCACACATAAATGTCGTTTCTTAAATTTTCAAGTATTTAATTAATTTACCTTATTATTTACATCGTAGCCGCTAACAGAGTAAGTGTACATAAGAAAACTTCCACCTTGTGAGGCACTTGGCGAGCACTCGGGTATATCTGGATCGTGCTCAGATCCCCAATTGTGGCCAAATTCGTGAGCAGTTACTAAATCTGCTTCGCGCGTAATAACGCGTTGCCCGTAATGATTCCGAGAGCTACTTAAGCCCGAATTCAAATACAGGGTATAACCATTTTTGAAATACTCTATTGAATAAAAATAATGAAACTCATTAACAAAAAAAAAATCAATAATTAAAAAAAACACGGGAAGAGGAAAAATAGTAATAATAAATAATGTAAGTAAAGTAGAAAAAATTTATTAAAAATAATACAAAAATTTGTGAGACAATAGCAAAAGCTATAGGTTCAAACTTAAAACTGATTTTAAACTAAATTAACTGAAACTCATTTAAAATTTTGTTTATATCAATAACCTGGTGTGCAAATTCCACCAACGGAATTACGTCGCGGCGAACCCACATATGCTAAGCCCAAAATACCGCCTTCAAATTTAAGGTCAGTAAAAAGATGTGCTAAGCAAAAATCTTTATGGCTATATTCCCTTGAAAACACCTAAGCCATATCATAATATTGAAATAATACAATGAGATGAGAAAGAAGAGTAGAAAAACATATATGTATGTACAATCCATCTTTTGTAACTTTCTAGGATCCAGTATAAGACAGAAAAAAATTTATTTTCACAAACAAGTACTTACCTCCAGAAGATTACGAACATCCCACTTTTCGCGAATCATATTATAATGTGCTTCTCCGCCGCGCAGCCTTGTTGGTTCTGAGTGTACCACGATCTTCTTTATCACGAATCCCATACCTTTAAATCCTTCTTGATCCTAGATTAAATAAAAATCATTATACACATTTTACGAGAAATGGGATTTTTATGATTACAGTTCGATCCTGCCATACAGTGTCGTTATATATTTTGTGCACTCGATCAATCAAACTTATCTATGATTAGAATGAAAAGAATATTAACATGTAGATTATCTTCCGTCGACTTTCATGTTCTCATACCAAATAATTTATGGTTGTTTTTGTGTTTCCACCTCCCATTTCTTGAAAGAATCGGTAATCAGCAACGAGCAAAAGAGGGCAACGTGTTTTTGTGGGTGTATATTCGTACTGGTCCGCTTGTCTTTTCTTACGTGAGTAAGTACTGTTTTCGTCATGAAAACTTGATATCATGTTCTTTTTATTATTATATACGTCATCCATCGCTTCATCGTCATCTTCCTTTTCCAGTTCTGTAAATGAAAATCGTGACTTTTCTTTAAATTTTTAGTTAAACTCTCATATAATACCTAAGCCCTCTTTAATATAACCACACGACGATGAGACACCACCAACACCATTCCCTTCCGTATTGAAATTTAATTTCATATCAGAAGTTCTATAGGCAACCATCGATTTATCCGAAGAACTTGGCAAATGTCGCCATGATGGCTTTAGCATGGAATAATTAAGTGATGTATTAAATAATTATTAGATATTAAACAGCGCCTTACCTCAATGTGATATGTTTCGTCCGGCAAGTGTATGGACATAGTCATTAAACCATTATCGATGTGCGCACGAACAGATGATTCGAGTTCCCCGAATACTCGTCCAGTATAAAAGCTATCATGATCTGTTCAAAAAATATAAAAATCAAATAGAAATTCAAGGAAACCTACTTAACTTGTATTCTTACCTAAATGTACTACTGTCTCATTGCCATCGCCATCTACAGTGTACGCCTTAAATTTACTGTGTAAAACCTCCCTATGTGGGTGCAATATTAAACGAAAATTTTTACCCAACGTTTTGAATTCGACCTCTTTGATCACGTTATAGGGGTGTGAACTCTGTTTAATTCCGCGCTTAATGATTTTGTGTCTACAATCTTCACTACGGAGGACTTCATAGTGACGCAGAGTTCTATGAAGTGTAGCTACGGAGATTTTAATATTAATGTCAAATTTAGTTTTTATATTTGTTACTTACATGCATTTTGGAGCAAAATTATTAAGAAAAATATTAATAAAGCACAATTTCCATTAAATCTTCTAAAAATTGTTGTCATTTTCACTAATTTTCGCACAGTATTGATTTTTTGTCAAACACTTCCGCTGCCACCTTATTCTAAAAGTGTATACAACTTGTTCATATAAAATCGAAAAAGTGGCAACGCTGTACGTAACAAGTTAATTTGGCGTATGTTACTATTGCTTGCATTGTTACATAGGGCAAATTAGTTTTAAAACAAATGATTGTAAACAAAACGGATAAGTTGAAAAGCGGTTAGAAGAGCAGGGGTACGTGTAAACAAAGCATCGGCGCAAACGTCAAAGCTAAACAATAACAGCTGTATCAGCAGCAGAAAGAAAAGAACAATTGTAGAAAATAGTGTCACAGTGAATAACTTTTAGTAAAATGGGTTTAAAATTTTTCAAATAAAAGTTTTTACTTAAAAAAAACCCCAATCATTTTTTTTTTGCAAAATATGGTACCTAAATAGAAAAGTTTTCCAAATTGAGAAATTCAATCTAAGGAACGTCAAATTGTAAACTTCGTTGTTCTGTCGCTTTAACCGATTGGAAAAACTTGGAATAATAATAAAATTTGTTAAGGTTTTATCCACTGTACTTGGAGAGCCTGTAAATTGAGAGGACATGTGTTCTCGTTTAATGTTATTATCGACTTCTTTCTTCAACATTCTACATTGGCATTAACATTCGCGATCAATTTTTGGCCGAAAATTGGAAAAGGTGCTAATTAGAATTAGTCGTATGTTTATCACATGAAAATCTAAACAACAAAACCCACGGTGTCAAAAAAAGTAAAATATCATACAGGCACGTTAAGCAAACAAATTGGTTAACAGTTAGTAAAGGGAAATAGGCCTTGTACTCTACGTTGAAGATAAGCAGCAGAAACAACAAATGGTAAGTACATCAATGTGATTTTTTTTAACGATTGATGAGTCTTTTTTAACAAATACTTTAGATCCCTCAGTCATTTATTAGTCATTAAAGTTCAAGAATTTTATGTTATCAGTGCAAGGCTAAATATTGACTACTAACTTGTTAAATCTAATATCACACGCAGATGAGTTACGATGGTTTACTATCTTTGTCACAGTTGACAGATGAGAAATTAAAGCTTATTCACGGGAGTACTACTCGACCATCGACAGACACGAGTAGATCAAACGTTTCAACTGCGGCGGCTGATAGTACGGGGAACATCGCGGTAATTTCGTCTGCTTCGCTCGCACCTGTCGATGTTACAGTCGAAGAAGAAGAGCAGGCAGCGACAATACAAACCATTCAGTGTCATTTAGGTAGTAGGGAGAACAACAATGCTGCTTTAGGTCGAAATGAAAGTGCATCGACCGCTACACCCACAGCAACAATAAAGCCTTTGAATACCACAACGGAGACATTGAATGCGGAGACATCAACGCCGCAACGGAAGATTTCAGCATCATCACGATTTATTAACGTATTTCAGCAATTTTATTCGGGTGCAACTACAATAAACTCAGACGTAGAGGATACAGACGTCGGCACGAGTTTTACAAACATGCCTGCAGTTAACCGAACTCCACATAAGGGTATGGAATCAAAACTTCTATCTATGTGGCATAATGTAAAATATGGCTGGAGTGGAAAAATTAAACCAAATTTTTCAAAAGAGCAGCCTGTTTGGCTATTAGGACGTTGCTATCATCGCAAACATACTCCACCATCCTCTATGGAGAGCTCCACTGAATTAAGCACAAATGCTGGCGGTCTTATTGGCACTCTACGTAGTAGTGCTTACGAAACTGTGGAACTGCCTGCTAATAGCGCTACAAACACTAGTAACATGTATCCACCACTTAATCCACATCAAATCGATGAAATTGTAGTCCCACAAGAATTGGGCATGGACGCAGCTGAAAATCAAGTAGCGGAGCATCCCTGGGAAGAGGGCATCGAGGGTTTCCGTCGTGATTTTTATAGTCGAATATGGATGACCTACCGTCGGGAATTCCCCACAATGAATGGAACAAATTATACTTCCGATTGTGGTTGGGGTTGCATGCTACGTAGCGGTCAAATGCTATTGGCACAAGGGTTAATTTGCCATTTCTTGGGTAGAAGTGAGTAATAAAATCAGAAATGCATTATTTATAAAATATATACATATATATATATATGTATTTTTATATACATACATACGTATTTGCTTCGGGATTAACTACAAAACATAAATTGTTTATATTGCAGGTTGGCGTTATGACGCAGACACACAATTGCATTCTACTTTTGAAGACAATGTGCATAAGAAAATTATTAAATGGTTTGGTGATAGCTCCTCGAAGAACAGCCCGTTCTCTATACATGCGCTAGTTAGTCTAGGTGAAGAAATGGGTAAAAAACCAGGAGATTGGTATGGTCCAGCATCAGTTTCATATCTTTTAAAGTAAGTAGTGAAAGTTAAAGGAAAAAGTAAGTAGTTTCAATATTTTCTGTATTCGTTTGCAGGCAAGCGCTGAAAACGGCGTCTCAAGAAAATGCAGATTTTGATAATATAGCAATTTATGTAGCTAAAGATTGTACAAGTGAGTATAAATATATATATAACATATACTAAGATTTTTGTAAAAATATATTTTCATTTTATTTTAATATTGATAAAACAGTATCTTACGTGATTCATAAAGTTAAAAGATCTTAACTTGAAGTAACATTCATATTTGTCTTGTACATATTCATTATAAATTTTTTTATTGTTATCATTTTAAAATACACTTGACAATGGCAATTAATAACTGATAAATAATTACATTTAAACATATACGAGTATCTACAATTTTTGACTTCTTATCGCTTGTAGTTTATATGCAAGACGTTGAAAAGGAGTGCCGCATACCAGAACCCTCCCCAAAGAAACACGTACCCTGGCAAACAACTCGACGCATAGAGACACAAATGCCCTTAAAACAACAATGGAAATCTTTAATTTTATTAATACCACTACGTTTGGGCACAGAAAAATTGAATCCCGTATACGCACACTGCTTGAAATTGCTTTTAAGTACAGAATATTGTATTGGCATAATCGGCGGTCGACCAAAACATTCATTATATTTTGTCGGATTTCAAGGTATATTTTATAGTAAATTGATTTGCGCGAACGCTATTTTATTATTTGTATACATTTTAGAGGATAAACTTATTCACTTAGATCCACACTACTGCCAAGAAATGGTCGATGTTAATCAAGATAATTTCTCATTGCAATCATTTCATTGTAATTCACCACGAAAACTGAAAATATCTAAAATGGATCCAAGCTGTTGCATCGGCTTTTATTGTCCAACAAAGACCGATTTTGACAATTTTATGGAAAGTGTGCAATTAGTAAGTATTTCATATTTTACAATTTTTTAAAAAGAGAAATATCGGACATAATTTTAATCTATACCCAATTCTTTTAGTATCTCCATCCGATGCGATGTGCCTCTGGTACTATGGATAAATTTTCATCAACATCATGTTCTGCCGGCCAAAATGAAGGTGCCCAATATGCCGAAATGAACTATCCGCTATTCACATTTTCACGCGGAAAATGCCCCGAAGAAGAATGGGACTACATCAATGATTCCTTTTATAAACCACTGCAACAACAAATTACTCAAATGAAACAAGAACTCGATTTACAAAGCAATAGGGTTGCATACGTAAATACACAGGAGGATGAAGAGGAAGAAACTGAAGAATTTGTGCTGCTTTAAAAATATGTATATTAATCAAATGATTTGGAAGGGGAAATATTGTAAAATTCACATGTTCATGCTATTTTCATATTTTCTTAAACAATTAATTAGTATAAATGTAAACTTTTACTTTTTTTAAACTTCATATCCACGTATACACATATATATTTATACATATAATTTATAAGTCAAGCGCCTGCATTATGTAATTGTACAAAAAAAAAAATTGATAAACTCTCATTATTTATTAATAATTACAAACATACATACATATACAAATTTTTACCCTTACGCACTTTCATCAGCCAGATCCATCCTGTGTATCGTCAAAGTATCTCAATATTTAAGACTTGCTTATTATTATTATTTTTATGTAATACTTCCTTTAAGGATATTTAATTTAATAGTTACATTGTGACCTGCGTGCGCGATTCAGTTTGAATCATATTTAATTTTTTGAATGTCAGACCTTTCGCAATGCTTGACATAAATGTGTATGAAATAATTAACCAAGAAGTTTGCCAAATAATGAAATATTCGGCTAATAAAAACAAAGCGTTTGCATTTGAGGTTAAAATATTCTACAATTGTGATTCAAATATTTATTGTATTTCATCGTTTTAGCTTAGTAGTTTGGCTGTATACTAAAAAGAATTCCATTTTTCATGTTTAGATGAATCTGAGAACAGTAAAGAAGTCACTAAATTATATTGTGCATTATAACCATAAAAAAACATTAATTAAAAAAAATTATTTGTTCACAAAAGCATAAATAATTTTAATTTTTATAATTTGGATGTAGATTATTAATTAAATAAATTTAACCCGAGGTTAAACTCCGCTTGCATTCTCTCAAATATTAAAAATAAAAAACTACATTGAATTGTTGTATTTGTTTATTATTGAAAAAAAATCGATATATTATTTTTATGTAATAAAATTATGCACTTTACACCTATTAATGTAAATAGTGAATTAGCAGTAAAGAAATAAATAAACCTAATAGCTACATTTTTCAGCGTTTTTACTTGATTAATTTAACGACTAGGGTGAAGGCTAATTTAAATAGAAGAAGTACATACTAAATTAAATTAAGCCAACTCAGTCAACTCAGAATTACTTCCTTTGTATGGAAATGGAGTTTTTTGTTGGGGCGAGCATAGAAGTTTTTTTATTATAGCAGCCGGAAAAATTATTTTTTTTTATATAGCTTGCTAAATGGCATTTATGCTAAAAACATTTTTACTAAGAAAATGTAATTCAAGTATTATTTGTACATATAAATCTACCTATGAGTCCATCCATTCGTTCTGCCATGAATATGTATTTACGTGATTATTTATTATAAATTTCAATTTATAAATAAAAGTTTCAACCTAAGCTTTTCATTTATAAGCTATTTAGAGAAGGTAATTTTTTACTTGGATAATGTGCTGTTTCAGCACTTTACGTACTGCAATAACGAAGAAGTGCCTTGTATTCATTAAATAACGGTGGAATGTGTAAATGGCATTTATGACGTTGACGTACATACAAGCTTAAATATTTTTAACTTACTCATCACGTTTTTTAACGTGTTTCGGCTCACACAAATGTATTGACGTATATATAAGTGTAAATATTTATGAATCTCAGTATTTTTACGATCTGCGATCGAAAAACTTGTTTTCTTCAAAATTTTTGTTTTGATATTGTCAAAGTTCTAAAAATGGATTTTTATTGCGCTCAAAAAACATTATTAAGAAGAGATTTAAATTCCAACTCCAACGTACATATACAAAAATAAGTATGTATATGTACATAAATATACATATAAGCAAATTAAGCACTTGTTGATATTACATTCAGTTTAATTTGGGAGAACGCTTAATAACACAAAATTCTTTTCTTAATTGTTTATATTGCATCTTCTATAAGAAGTAACTTGAATTTTATCATAACTTTTGTCCGAATCCGAAATGTATTATTTGTGATAATTTTTTTTTTTTTTTTTTCAAAAAATGTAGAAATTTGGGTGTTGGAGAGCGTATCAAATTATTATTAATCTGTCTAATAAATTTGCATTAATTCATAAATTCTACTCGTTTAAGTTTTACTGGCTTTTTCTTTTCGTCTACGCATTAATAACTTTGAAAGATTTTCTCGCGCTGTAGTCGCCTTTTCAGGATTTAATTTTAATGCTTTTTGATAACTTTCTATAGCTTCTTTCAATTTTTCCCATCTATGGTATAAAACACCCAAATTTGTATGAAACATAACATTAAACGGTTCTATTTCTAGAATATGTTTGTAAAGTTCTTCTGCTTCTATATAACGCTTTAACTTTCCAAAAACGTTAGCACGTATAAACATAATACTGGTTTCTTTTGGTATATGACTAAGAGCTTTCGTGGAAAGTCTAATTGCATCTTCATATAGACCCTGATTGTCTAACATTGTGAGTATATTAACCCATGCTTTCGGCTGTCTCGGATTCAATGAGACTGCCTCTTGCCATTGTTGCATTGCTTCAGTATGCATTTTCTGATCAAGATAGAGATTGCCAATGTTGTAGTGACAAATTGCATAATTTTTGCGATATTTCAATGCTTTTTTGTAACTTTGTAGAGCATTTATGTAGTCCTTGCGTGCTGCTTGAACGATTCCCAAATTCATCCATGCGGTAGAAAAACCAGGCTCAGCGTCCAAAGCTGCTTTTATGTACTTTTCGGCATCGACCAGTTCTCCCATCTCACGATATAAATTGCCCAAATTCATTAGTGCTGCTTCATATTGAGGGTATAGATTGACTGCTTTATGATAATGTACGAGCGCTTTCTTGCGATCTAACCTATCCGTCGCAAGACGTGCTATGTTATAATGGACCTGCAATTCATATCGATATGTGAAATATATACAAAACATACAATTTTTTTATACCTTTGCGTTATTGGGGCAAACCTTCAATGCAGATGAAAACAGTTTGTCTTCAGATAACCACTCGACGGCACGTTCACGCGTTCGTAACAGTAGGCAGACGAATAATAGCATAGAGAGCCATTTAAATATGGAAAGCAGCCATGGTTTTACATTTAAGTTGTATACGTAGGATAATGCCTGCGCGACTAGGAAGCAAAACCCAATCGATGGCACATAAAGCACACGTTCGGCTATAACAAACCCAACTTTAATAATGCCTGAAGCCGGTATAAAAGGTATTACCATCAAACCGAAACCAAATATAGGTGCAAAATTTTGTTTGCTATTTATTATGGCAACAATTACTAAAGAATACATAGCGAGTACTGCTTGTAAACGAAAATCCCATACGTTATTAATTAATTCAATGCATCCTAGAGCCCAGTCAAAGCTAAGCCATTGCGGACAAAGAAGAATCCACCAGTTAATTACATATAGGTAATTTTGAGATAGAATTCGTTGCAAAGGATCATTATTAAAGGCTATGGGATTATCCATTGGTTTGAATCGAGGACTTTGAAAGTCTTGTAGCCATAAACGGAAGATTATCAATGCTATATTACAAAGAGCGAAGATGACATTCCGAACTGAGCACAAAAGCTTTAATTGCGTTCTCCAAGGGTGGAGGTAAACCTGTGCACGTGTATATTCAACGAAAACACAAGCAACTGGTATGGTTATAGCAGTTTCTTTAAAGAATATTCCCATGGTTGTGATTAGTATGATTATTATATCGGAAAACGAACCAAAGCTTGATCTTTTGCATATAAGTAATAAAGCAGCTAAATAGAGTAAGCAAAATAATAGTTCAGTCCTACCAACCACCCCGCAAACTGCTTCGGTATGAACTGGATGTATAGCAAAAAGAGCTGCTGCTACTGTAGAAACTTGATTGTGATTAGTTGATTCAAAGCGAAACTTGCGAAGCAAACACCATACTAAAAGCGTATTAATACAATGCATTATTAAATTAATGACTTTCATGTGTTTTGCGCGGAATCCCAGTTGCACGTATTCCCAATGAAATAGCAATGTTGTAAAAGGACGATAGGATTTATGTGATTCAACACTTAATAACGGTGTTCCCCAGAAATCATTTCTAAATAGCGCCGTCCAATTAGGGGAATGAATTATTACATCAGGATTCTTTGCTATGGCTACATGGTCATCAAAAACGAAGCTTCCATTCAGCGCATGAGAGTAACAGACCAAACATAGGAGGATAAGTAGAGCTTTGTAGAAGACTTTCACAGTAAAGGTATCCTTATCATCAATATGTTCGTTCTTTCTAATTGTAGCTTGTCCATCAATTGCTTTACACTTTTCCATTTTCTAAGATTCACCGTTATACTTATATCTAAGTTTGTATTTTACACATTTTATATTTTTATTATAGGTTTTATGTTAAGGTTTCCATTTTTATTAATAACTTTTAAAGGAAACTTAAAAATTAAAAATTGTTTTAGGGTTGTATTCACGGTTTACCTCGCTCAGAAACAATCGTTCTGTTCGCTAAGCTGTTGGCATGTACAATTGGTACCAATACTTTTCGAATCACGTTCGTTGAGAAAAATAAAATATAATTTGAAGATCAAGTTGGAAGCTCGAGTAAGAATCATAAGTTACAAAAATTATAACATTTATGATAGTAAAAGTAATTTTATTAATTTTGATTCTAATTTCAAAAATTTAGTTGTTAAATAAAGGTAGCTGTTAAAAGATAATATTGTGACGGAAATCCCAAATACAAATTACGGATAAACGAAGTGGGATCAGCTATCACAGGCAAACGAGTGAATAGAATTGTAATTATTGGGAATTAAATAAACGTTGAGTAAATTCTGGCAATTAAGAAGCCGAACGAACAAATCCTGGCACTAGATTTATATCGGAACGAATTTTCGTTATCCCTTTCGTTCTCTGAGAACGAAATCAAGCACTGAAGATGGCGGTTTGCCGAAACCGGTTTGTTACAAAACCAAAATTGACAAGGGATGACGAAAATTCGTTCCGATATAAATCTAGTATCCACCCTGTCGGAAAAACACAAAACCAAATCAACTCAATCCTGGCACTTTTATTTAGCAATTCAGTGCTAGTTACGAAAATCGTTAAAATACGCTGGTAGTAAATACAAAGGGACCACCACCCGTAACTGCGTTGAGGAATCGGAAATCTTTTTGTACAATATAATCGGATTTTGGATTAATTTCTTTCTACAGAAAGTAGGTCCGAGCTAATGAGTCGAAAAAACTGTGAAACAAGATTGTTGCTGTCGTTATAATATCGTTATATCATTGTTCATTCTCCAAAAGTTACGACGATGAAGGAAAAAAATATTCGGCCCTCACTATTACCGGTTCATACCGGCTGTCACCTTTTCAGCGACCTAAACCCGTTTAGTTCCTCAGATAACCCTAGCCTTAGAACATCAGCGGAGTAACACCCTGTAGCAATGTTGCTCCAAATTATTCTTATCCTCGAGGAATGGAGCTGTCGGAACAGATAGGCGATTCGACATTCTGCACCTTGAACGACTAAGCCCATATCAGAATTGTGGGCAACTGCCAAAGCTCGCCTGATATCACAATAACTATCGCCGGTCTGATAAGCAGCATAGATTGGCGACCTATGCTGACGCTTCCATAGAACAACTTGCCCATAATTATCTCGATTTACAGGCCTCCAGATTTTGTTTCCGGACCTTCGTTTACTTCAGTGCTCTCCCCACATCAAGCAACGACACCTATGGTGAAAAACTTTTCCGCCACATCGTCGTGTCCGCTGCAGCCCACTTCATCCCGGTGAGCCGAATTGCGGCGGTTTTAGCAACAAGGCGCGACGCACTACGCCTATCTGATCCCGGAAATCCCCACGTTAAGGAACTCAACTCGGAGATTCGTCAAAAGGTAATCCAGTTTAAGCGGATTAAGTGGAAGGAACTCTTAAGGTCTTGTAATCTCTCCTCTCATAGTCAAATCATTGTCTGATCCGACGAAACGCGATAATCAGATGAAAATTTCTTTCGGTGCTCACGCCTAGTCGATGTCCTCTCTCCAATGGCAGCTCTTTTTATTCTCACATGTCGATGATTGTTCGATATGGGCATCTGGCCAGGATATTGACAGATTATTAAAAAGAAAATTTCTATCTCGCTGACCTTTCCCAATTCATTGCACGATATCTACAGCTACAACCTGAGAAATTCTCGGCCACCCTATTCACCAGCAGAAGACTAAACTCCTACCTATCCAGAATCGATCCTGACATTCCCAACAAATGTCACGCATGCAAAGAATCCCGGCACGACAGTAACCACCTCTTTGCATTCCCACTCAATTTGATTCATCTAACATCCCTCTCCTTCTGGTTGTTTCTGCAATTATCCATTGGTTAGGGACGAAATTAAGTTGCAAAAATTATTTTGAAAATTTTGATAGCAAAATATATAAAATGAAATAATAATTGTTGTGTCTGCCAGCACCTTAATGCACTTCTTAGGGAACTGGCAGCTCTCCTCAAAGAAAATTATGTAAAAAAATTCAACAAACTTCTCCAAATCAGCTGATTAAGATTTGTTTATTTTTTCAGGATAAGAATTGGAATACACCACACAATCTATTTTATTATCTATATATTATTTCAATAGTATAATTTAAAAATGTCTGAAGATATATTATTTGATTTCTTACATGCAGAAGTTGTCAATTACTGTTTGCATGATAATAACAAAGTTTGTCGTGTGTATGTTTATAGAAAATCTATTTAACTGTAGATTTATTTTTAGGAGAACGATTTTTCCGCTTTAGAATATATTGGATTTAACACAGGATATCGTCTTATCGAACGTCTGACAAGGGATGCGCCACGTTTTAAGGACGAACTGGAGACAATGAAATTTATTTGTACAGATTTTTGGACCCTTATTTACAAGAAACAAGTTGACAATTTACGTACCAATAATCATGGTATGTATGTGGTTCAAGACAAAGCGTTCCGATTCCTTACACGCATATCGACAGGCGCAAAACAATTAGAACATGCTCCCAAGGTATGTTCATATTTCTATTTTTTCTCTTTACAAACATGATATTTTATTTTATTTTTAATTTACAGTTTGTATTTTTTACGTGTGGCCTAGTGCGCGGTGCACTGACGAATTTAGGCATAAGCAGTACTGTAACAGCCGAGGTGCAAACGATTCCAGCTTGTAAATTCCACATTGAGATAAATAGAAATTAAAATTTTAATTCATACAATTTACATTTATAAATATATTTATTTATATTTTAATTTAAAAAAATTGTATAATTAACATGTATGCTTTCTCACATAAAATGCTATTATATCAAAATTTCCGATGTTTAAGGAAGTTTTTAACTCCCAATGATGTTTATCAAGAAATTGCGGTTCTAATGGTAAAGGTTCAGTAAATATCCCAACGTCATTTTTTGGTCCGATTATTAAGAGCATATTTCCTTTGTACATTTCGATATAATTGTAAAATGCAGCGTGGTTGTTGAAGTAGCAAAACATCAGTGCAAAATTCCAACTTTTTAAATTGCAACACTTTTGAAGATATTGGTCCAGGTTGATTTCATCTTTTTTGAAATCGTCAATATAATTAAGTTCAATGAAACTTTTGACTGCATATTTACTTTCCCACCATGCTCGATCCATTTCAATACCACTAACTCCTACACCTAGTATTTCAAATTTTGCTGAAAATATTTTTAATAAATTCTTTTATTTTCATACACACATACCCAAACATTCTTGTACTATCCTCTCAAATAATCCATTGCCACATCCAATGCTAAGTATATGCTTTATCTTGTGTGTCTCGAGTAAAGATCCGAATTTTAGTAACTCACTCTCAGTTGGCCATATCCACATAAGACTACGTTTCTTTTCCAATTCGAATGATCTACCTATTCCAAGCCATTTCCACCAATCATCTATAATGCCTTCGTCTAAGCAATTACTGTCGCACATGTTAGTACTCATTTGACTTATGTAAAATTCTTCGTTTCAGAAATACATATAGAAACGCAAGAAAACTTTTATACATACATATGTATATTATATCTGCTTAAGAGAAATAAACAATAGAACAACGTTGGGAAAACCACATGACCCTGGTCACTGTCAATGTTAAATTTCTTTACAGCATTTATCTACTTATCGCCATGCCAGAGAATACATTAAAACAATGGCATCAGGCCAACTATTCTTTGTATATTAAGAGAATCTCGAATCTGATTGCTGATTATGACAAAATTTCGACAACATATGCAATTTGAGAATGTGGAAGCTTTTACTCGTACTTTGAAAGTAAATTGTCAGTTTTCAATTCATATTAAAATAAATAGGTTTTAATATATTATTATGGATACTTAAATAAAGTACAAAACGTTTAGTATTATTGATATTCGTAGGTGTATTTAAAATTTTTACGCCAATGCATTTCACTGAAATTCGATGTATTGCATGTTGCTCGCTTTTCAGAAGATGACGGAACAGCAACATTTTTCACAGCGTTTTGTGGTTTAATATTGTAAATTTCTTCCTTTTCACTTTCACTTTCATTACCACTTTCATCATCATAATCGGAAGTTAAAATCTTCCTATATAATTTGATCGGGTCATAGTGCTTCTGTGTTCTTCTTTTGTTTTGTATCGTGGAGACATTTTTACATGATGGGATTGTCATTGGTTGAACATTGCCAATGTATTTTATTACTGCACTGTTTTCCACTGTCTTTGGCTCAATTTCAGTTTTTTCTACGACAGAAGTGTTATCAGTATCTATTTCATTGGGCGTTGTAGTGCTTTTAGGGTTTATAATATCTATACAACTTTCGTAAGTGCGCCCTGGATGAATGGTGCGGATATGCCGCATCATATTATCCTTGCGCATTATAGTAGCATCACATTCTTGGCAACGGTATTTAATGCCCTCTGAAATTGAGAAAAAACTGATAACTTAACAATTTGAAAGTTTAGTGTTTTCAATTGATTTACCTTCATGAAGCTTAACATGCCTCAATAAAACTGACCCATCACTGAATTTACGAAAGCAAATTCCGCAAATGAAGCAATCAGTCTTTGAATGTTTTTTAAGATGTAACGTAAGTGTATAATTTCGTTGGAATCTTTTATCACAAAATCTACATCTATATCTGTTATCTATAGAAAAATATATAACTTAATAAATATTTTAATCAAAATATTAAGCATAACTACCTAAATGTTTTTGCATATGTTGTTTTAAAGTGGATTTCAAAGCATAGGCTTTATGACAAACCTCACACTTATAAGGTAAATCTCCACTGTCATGAAATTTTCGAAAATGACCAGACAACGACTCCTTGCTGCGAAACTGTCGATCGCATTCTGTGCATTGAAATAATCTAGAAATATGTAGGCGTTCATGCTTCTGCAGGACCATTCGGTTTTTGAAAGCCTTTTTACAATGCTTGCAATGGTACGTGCGGTCAGCGTGAGTTTCCAAATGATAATTGTAATGAGATTTTGTGGAAAAGGCCTGTATGTAATAAAATAGTAATTTGTTATGTCTTAAAATTTTAGCTACTAACCTTTTCACAATGCTGGCATTTATATTTTTTTAAGTCGTCACTGCCGCAATT
The DNA here is from genome assembly GCA_030068015.2 of Neoceratitis asiatica. Lineage (NCBI taxonomy): Eukaryota > Metazoa > Arthropoda > Insecta > Diptera > Tephritidae > Neoceratitis > Neoceratitis asiatica. Next base: position 22,285,705 of record CM061528.1, on the reverse strand, counting down.
CAAATGGTAGTACTGTTGTGAACGACTGCTAAATTTTCGACAACATTGCGAGCAGTAATAATGCATACTAGGATCTGAATCATTGTCTATTCGTAAAATGTGCGAAGGCATGGACACGGCCTTTCTACCTTTGTTTTTTGTCTGTCTGTTATTATCTGATATGAGAGGCAGAGTTTCGCCAATATTTTGATTTTTTTTATTATCTCTAATATTTTGCTCCTGCTTTATACATTCCGTACATTCATCATGAGCAAGTAAACAATTGCGACATTTGCGGTGTCCACAGCTATCAGTTACCAATCGATTAGCTTTACCTATAACTAGGAGTCCACAAAGAGGACAGGAATGTCCAACATCAATAGTGCTCATATCAGGAAACTATAAAAAAAACCTTTATTCTTACTCGAAGCCTGCCAATATATTTAATTTAAAACTAAAAATAAAACCCACCAAACAGATGTTCAAATTTGTGTTTTTTGTTAGTACCAATTTCATACAAAAGTATCCGATTACCCAAAATATATCCGGTTCATTCCCGTATTTTTCTGGCAAAATAGAAAATCACTCCAATTTAAAAATGAAAGTACCCATCAAATAGATGAGTGTAATCCCGCGCGCATTGCTGTACAAAGGGTATAGTGAATTATTGCCGTCAGACTTACATATTGTTACGATCTTACTGATTAACCTCGATGATTTCCTTAATCTTTCGGGTACGACCTCTGGATTGTTAAATAAAATCGCCAACTTAATTTGCAGTCTCTTTATTTATAAAGACTTAATTAATGTCCTTTTAATTATTCGGTAATTCACAATTCAATTACAATTTACGTTACTATTTACAATCACTTGTATACAACTTTCACGATGTACTGTTTTTATTACTTTACTCTAATGTAATCTCCACGAGCTTAATTCACAACTGATTGCTCTTGCAGTCGAATGTCGTCGTTATATACTTGTTTGCTGCTTGAAAACGAAACCCCTGGAATAATCGCGTCGTTTTACGATAAACCTCTCGCTTACGATAATCGTCGTTTACGCTCTAGAAAGTGCCAGTTGTCGGGTCCTCTCTTTCATCTGTCATTCGCTTCGCATTTTCGCCACAATATCTTTTACGATTTTACTAAATTAACCTCGATGATTTCCCAAATCCTTCGAGTCCAATCACTGGATTGATAAATAAGTCGCCAACAATGCTTGCGGTTTCTTAATTAAAAATAACTAACAATAACTAACAATTCCTTTCACTATTTACAATCAGTTATACTACAACTTTCAAAATATACTGTGGCGAAAATGCGAAGCGAATGACAGATGAAAGAGAGGAGCCGACAACTGGCACTTTCTAGAGCGTAAACGAGGTGATTATCGTAAACGAAGCGATTATCGTAAACGAGGATTATAGTAAGCGAGAGGTTTATCGTAAACGACGCGATTATTCCAGGGGTTTCGTTTTCAAGCAGCAAACAAGTATATAAGGACGACATTCGACTGCAAGAGCAATCAGTTGTGAATTAAACTCGTGGAGATTACATTAGAGTAAAGTAATAAAAACAGTACATTGTGAAAGTTGTATACAAGTGATTGTAAATAGTAACGTAAATTGTAATTGAATTGTGAATTACCGAATAATTAAAAGGACATTAATTAAGTCTTTATAAATAAAGAGACTGCAAATTAAGTTGGCGATTTTATTTAACAATCCAGAGGTCGTACCCGAAAGATTAAGGAAATCATCGAGGTAAATCAGCAAGATCGTAACAATTGGTGTCAGAAGTGGGATTGTTAAATAAATTCCAGAGGATAATAACTGAAAAATGGTGAAGATTCAGGATTTGACGATACCTCTTCTCAAGAAGGAGTTGGCCAAGCGAGGATTGTCTACAACAGGAAATAAGGCAGAGCTGCAATCGAGACTGCGAGAATCAATGGAAGCCGAAGGCATCGACTTGAACCAGTACGAATTCCGTCGCGAGGATGAAGATGTATCCTTGAAGGACATTGACAAAGAAGAAGCTATTGATTCTGCGAAGGGGTTGGAGCAGCCATCAGGTAAGATTCAAGAAAATGCCCCTGGCTCATCTACCGGTATGGACATGAACATGTTGTTGAATGCAATTTCACAAATCAATGATAACATGTCACAAAAGATGGATGCACAGAACGCGAACATGTCACAAATCAATGCCAGCATATCACAAAAGCTGGATGCCAAAATGTCTGCAATGAATGACAGCATTACATCACAAATGGTTGAACAGAGGGAGCAAATATCATCCTTAGGAGGAACCATCGCACAAATACAGCAAAATCTGGTGATCGAAAATGCAGAACTTAAGAAAAGACAGAATCAAATCGAGGAGCGACAAGACAAGATAGAGGAGCTAATTGAGACCAAAGTGAACAAATTGGAAGGTCGGCAAGAAAAAATAGAAGAGTTAATTGAAGCCAAAGTCAACACATTGGAAGGTCGTTTCCGGGATTTGCAGTTAAATCGTCCAACCACTTCAGTGAACGCTCCCAAGGTAAAAACACCATCTTTTGACGGAAAAATTCCCTTCCAAGTCTTCAAGCTCCAGTTTGAGAAGACGGCTGAAACAAATAAATGGAGCATGGAGGAAAAATCTGCTGCACTATTCGTTGCGTTGGTAGGACCTGCGGCAGAACTTTTGCAAACTGTACCTGATTATGAGAGGAATGATTACGACGGATTGATGCGAGCCCTGGAAAGACGCTATGGTAGCGAACACAGAAGACAAATTTACCAGATGGAGTTAGAAAAGCGTGATCAAAAACCCAACGAATCTCTACAGGAATATGCTTCGGAAATTGAGAGATTGGCTCATTTAGCCATCGGAGACGCATCGGGTGAGCATCTCGAAAGGGTGAAAATACAAAAATTCATCAGCGGCATAAAAGACGTTTACACCAAGCGAGAGACATATGCGAATCCAAAGTTAACATTCGCTGAAACAGTGGCGTATGCTCAAACACGTGAAACGGCGGCACTCATAAGCAGACCAGCATACAAAGTCAATAAAGTGGAGGTTGAAACAGCAGATGTGATGACCGAAATATTGAGAACTCTGAAGTCGTTAGAAGGAATGAATCGTTCTGGTGGTAAGAATCAGGCTGGGAAATGCTTTAAATGTGGAAAGCCTGGTCACTTCGCACGCGAATGCAACACGGGTTCCAGCAAACAAGAAGGACAGCGCAAACGGAAGGCTGAGGAGGATAAACCATCAACTTCTCAGTCGTTAAACTAAAACGAGCCAGTCTAAAAGGGCGTATGCTGGCTCCTGCAATTGAATGCCCCATAATCTCCGTCTCGCAAATTGGTAGGAGAACGAGCAACATTACTATTGGTGGATATGTGGATGGACGAGCGCGAAAATTAACAGTGGATACGGGCGCATCACACTCCATCATTCGAACTGACCTGATCGCTAAAGAAGTGAGACCATTACCTGGAGCAATATTGAAAACGGCGACTGGTGAGGACACACAAATGGTGGGAGAAGTAACATGTGAGGTCTCAATCGGGAATGTGACGGTGTTACACAGCTTTATAGTCGCGCAGATCGTAGATGAGGTAATCATAGGAGTGGACTTCTTGATGGAGCAAGGTATCAAGATCGACTTGAATAACAAGGTTATGGAGTATAAGAACATGGAAGTACCACTAAGCATTGGCTTTGATTCCACATACAGCAGCAAACAAGTGGTCTTAGAAGGCAGTGAACTGATTCCACCGAAGTCAGAAGCAGTTGCGAAAATTAATGGAGATTGTGGGACGAACAAATTGTGGGTTGTCGAAGCAGCACAAAATTCTACACTGGACTTACTTATTGGAAAAACCCTGGCTAAGACGCGAAATAATGGACGCGTCCCAGTGAAAGTATTGAATGACTTCAGATCATCAGTAAAAATTCCTAGTGGAACTGTATTAGGGCAATGTCAAGAGGTAGAAGCCATTATTAACAGCAATGATTCATCTGGAATCGACTCTATTGGCAGCAAGAAGATGGACGAAGATATCAATGCATGGACGCAAGGGTTGGAAGACAAGTACAAGCACCAGGCCAGTCAGATGATCCGCAAATACTCCAACATATTCGACAAGGATGGCAACAAACCAGGCAGGACCAACGTAGTGAAGCATAGCATTGATACTGGTGACGCAAGACCAATTCGTCAAGCTCCTCGAAGCGTTCCACTAGCCAAACGTGACGCTGTTGGCCAAATAATTAGGGAAATGAGAAAAGCGATGTTATCGAACCATCGGCAAGTCCATGGAGCTCTCCGGTGGTACTCGTGAAGAAGAAAGATGGCCAGTTGCGGTTCTGCGTGGACTATCGGAGATTAAATGATGTCACAAAGAAAGACAGCTATCCTTTGCCCAGGATCGATGATACACTAGACTCGTTAACTGGCACAGAATGGTTCTCAACACTTGACCTTAAGAGCGGGTATTGGCAAGTAGAAGTGAGTGAAGAAGATAAAGAGAAGACAGCGTTTAGTGCCGGCAACGGTCTATGGCAATTTACGGTAATGCCATTTGGGTTATGCAACGCTCCTGCCACTTTTGAAAGATTAATGGACCATGTGCTCAAAGGACTACACTGGAAGACCTGTTTGGTGTATCTGGATGACATAATAGTATTGGGAAAGAGCTTCGACGAACATCTGAGTAATTTGGAAGAAGTTTTCCAGAGAATAGCTGGCGCTGGTCTTAAACTAAGTCCTAAGAAGTGCTCTTTATTCAAGAAGGAGGTGAATTACTTAGGTCATCAAGTAACCACGAAGGGCGTGTGTACTGCGAAGGAAAAAATAGAAGCAGTGAAGGATTGGCCGAGACCCAGAAATTTGCATGAATTAAGAAGTTTCCTTGGGCTGTGTACTTACTATCGTCGCTTTATTCCGAATTTCGCCAGCGTAGCTCATAGTCTCCATGAACTCACAAGGAAAAATAAATCTTTCGAGTGGAAAACTGAACAAGAGGATGCTTTCCAAGCTTTAAAAGAACGACTATGCACTGCACCTATGCTAGCGTACCCGGTTCCAGGTGCAACATTTATTCTGGACACAGATGCTAGTGGTTATGGCATAGGAGGTGTACTTTCGCAAGTGATTGATGGGCAGGAGAAGATAGTTGCCTACTATAGCCGGACTATTGGAAAACCGGAGCGGAACTACTGCGTAACGTGGAGAGAACTATTAGCGTTGGTGGATTGCATTAAACACTTCCACAAATATCTGTATGGTCAACATTTCCGCCTTTAGAACGGATCATGCAGCGCTGAAGTGGCTACTACAGTTCAAGAATCCCGAAGGGCAGCTTGCACGGTGGATTGAGAGGCTGCAAAGTTATGACTTCACCATCGAGCACCGCAAGGGCAATACGCACGGAAATGCTGACGCTATGTCCCGTCGACCATGTAGTTTGGAATGTAAGCACTGCTCAAAAGCCGAGGGTAAGGAAGACATAATAGACGTCCGGCTAATGACAGTTACATAAGCAGAAGAGTGGGAGGCAAGTCACTTAAGGAAATGTCAGCAAGAAGATCCGGACTTGGAATTAGTAATGCACGGATTGGAGGTGAACAGACGGCCAAGTAAAGAACAAATGGCAGCGGAAAGTCCCATCGCGAAAGCATACTGGGCACAATGGAACAGTTTAGAATTGATGTGTGGCTGTTTGCATAGAGTATCGGAAAGTGCTCTCGGAAGCTTATAGTAGTTCCGAGGTTAAGAATTCCGGATGTTCTTAAGGAATTCCATAATGGTCCTAGTGGAGGGCACCTAGGCATTAGAAAAACGCTGGAGAAGATCAAGCAGCGGTTCTATTGGGTTGGCTGTCGTCAATCGGTCGCTGAGTGGATTGCTAATTGCACGGAGTGCATTGCAGCTAAAGTGCCAAAGTCACGAAGTCATGGGCAGATGAAGCAGTATATCTCAGGTGCACTATTTGAGCGGGTTGCCATGGATGTAGCCGGTCGGTTCCCTATGAGCAGACAGGGAAACAACTACGTTCTTGTGGTTATGGACTACTTTAGTAAATGGCCTGAGGTCTACCCAATTCTAAACCAGGAAGCGAAAACAGTTGCGGATGCATCCACTCACAATTGGGTTACCAGATACGGTGCGCCTATAGAATTGCACTCAGACCAAGGAAGAAACTTTGAAGCGGCGGTGTTCCAAGAGATGTGCCAGATACTTGGTATTCGGAAAACGCGAACGACAGCCCTGCATCCTCAATCAGATGACATGGTGGAGCGATTCAACCGGACCCTGGAAGAGCACTTGCGGAAAGTAGTGGACAAGAATCAAGATGATTGGGATGTACACATACCGCTTTTCCTTATGGGATATCGGTCCGCAGTGCATGAAACAACAGGTCAAACACCTGCCAGGATACTGTTTGGTAGTGAACTTCGGTTGCCCAGCGATTTAAAATTTGGAATAACTGGTGATGCGAGAAGAATTGGGAAGGAAGCGTCTACTGTTCTCGAGGAAGAATTAAGAGAGATACATGCTCTTGTGAGGCAGCGAACTCAAATTATGAGTGACAAAATGAAGGCTAGGTATGACAAGGCGATGAACTCCGAAGGCTTCCAAAATGGAGATTTGGTGTTGCTGTACAATCCACAACGAAAGAGAGGTTTGTCCCCAAAGCTTCAATGCAATTGGGAAGGTCCATACAAGATAATCAAACGACTAAACGACGTAGTGTATCGAATACAAACTGTGGGGAGGCCGAGAAACAAGATGAAAGTGGTCCACCTAGAGAGGCTTGCTGCGTTTGGAACAGCGAATGTGTCTGATCGGGACGATCAGACTTAGGTGGAGGGCAGTGTGGCGAAAATGAGAAGCGAATGACAGATGAAAGAGAGGAGCCGACAACTGGCACGTTCTAGAGCGTAAACGAGGCGATTATCGTAAACGACGATTATCGTAAACGAAGCGATTATCGTAAACGAGGATTATAGTAAGCGAGAGGTTTATCGTAAGCGAGAGGTTTATCGTAAACGACGCGATTATTCCAGGGGTTTCGTTTTTCAAGCAGCAAACAAGTATATAAGGACGACATTCGACTGCAAGAGCAATCAGTTGTGAATTAAACTCGTGGAGATTACATTACAGTAAAGTAATAAAAACAGTACATTGTGAAAGTTGTATACAAGTGATTGTAAATAGTAACGTAAATTGTAATTGAATTGTGAATTACCGAATAATTAAAAGAACATTAATTAAGTCTTTATAAATAAAGAGACTGCAAATTAAGTTGGCGATTTTATTTAACAATCCAGAGGTCGTACCCGAAAGATTAAGGAAATCATCGAGGTTAATCAGCAAGATTCCATTCTATTCTTATTCCAATTTCTGTTCTTCACACAGCGTTCTGTTAAACATGTATGTGTAAAAAAGTGAGAGTGTATGTGTGAAAATTAGGAGTTTTGTTACTTGTAGGCCTGTACGATGCTTCGTCGTCACCCGCTCCCCTACAAACTAAGTGTCGCTTCGACAGAACTATTCGTGTGTAAACTCAGTTTACGATCGTCGCAACTATTAACATTTTTTTTTTATTATAGTAACAATGTAAATAGATAATAAAAAAGCTCTTCAAATGAATTTACTTGATAAGTTATCGCTTTGTTCTGATCGGAAGTATCACTTAAATATTTATTTAAAGGAAGTTTTTGTGACTCCGTTGGCATTTTCGTATCTCCTCAAACGGCAGAAACTTATTTAAATAACAAGAGCAATGGCTAAAATTTTCTTTGGACAAATTATACATACAAAGGCGTTCAATGATTTTGAGATCTTTACCAGTGGTTTTATTGCAATAGACTATCGAGGCAAAGTAAATTGTCAATAATATACATATACATATATTGGAGTTTGTTTCATAAACTGCTTAGATATTGCAACTCATTAATTAATTAATTATGATTTAATTTTATTAGATCGCTGGCGTTGGAAATGAGAGCGATTTTTCTTCTTGGCTAACAAAGCAAACGGATTTTAAAAATGCAGTCGCAGAAAGACTCACTAAAGATCAATTCTTAATGCCTGGCTTTGTCGATTGTCATATCCATGCACCACAAGTGGCTCAAATTGGTCTGGGGTTAGATATGACATTAATAGATTGGCTCAATACCTATACATTCCCGTTAGAAGCAAAATACGATGATGAACAGTTCGCGACAAAAGTTTATACCAAAGTAGTGGTAAGTAAATGCGTATAAATAAAAAAGAATTAATCTTATTTGTCGAGAACGAACATTAGCTTGATTTTTTGCTTTTAACGTCTGAATAATCTATAGTTATCTTGAACGTTTTTATACACCGTTTAATAAAAAGAACAACGTTTTTGATGAAAGCAAATTTTTATCAACGAAAAATGTTTATTTTATTAATTTATTAGTAATGTATGTACATATGTTTAGGAAAATACAATAAAAGCAGGCACCACGCTTGCATCTTATTATGGGACCAACAGCAAAGACAGTACTGTGATTCTTGCAAAAGAGGTATTGCGTCAAGGTCAGCGTGCATTAGTCGGAAAAGTGTGCTCGAATCAAAACAGTCCTGATTTCTATGTGTATGTGTCGAAAAATATATACATATGTTATAGATTAATAAGGATAAAATTTATTTTTACAGTGAAACGACAGAGAAAGCGATGTCAGATACTGAGGAATTTGTTAAAGACATACAAAACTTAAAAACCGACTTGGTTAAACCTTCAATTACCCCAAGATTCGCATTGAGCTGTAGTAAGGAATTAATGGATAAATTGGGCGGAATTGCCAGAAAAAATGATTTACATATACAGGTGAATACTGGACTATGTGTCAAAGTGTCGCAAATTGTGAATTATTTTGCTTCTGTTAGATTTTTAGTCGATTTATTTTTACTTTCACGTGTCTACTAACTTTTTATTTTTATTTTAAATGCAAAAGGGAAGTCATTTAAATAGCTTTTGTCTCTTTTTATTTTTTTATTCCATAATGAAAAGTTAATAACTGGTCTTTGAAAATTTCCTAATCACTGTTATTGTTATTGTTGTTGTTGTTGTAACGGCCTTTCCTAATGACTAGTTCTATTCAGTTTCGCGGACACGCATTTAATTGTTTGTTTGTTTTTATTTATTACTTAGAACTTTGATATATTTGTATGCTTACAAATTAATCTTTTCAGAGTCACATTAGTGAGAATTTGTCGGAAATCAATTCGGTGAAATCTCTATATAAGTCCAGCTATGCCGAGGCATATGATAATTCTGGTTTGTTGACGTCTAAGGTAAATATCAAAGATGCAATGTCTACAATACAAGATTAAAATCAGTATAATAGCATAAATTGATTGGGAATACATCTGAATTATAAACTTTTCCATATTAAATGATAAATACAAAGAGAAAACCTTATCAATGTACAATGAAAATATATCATATTTGCTAGACAATTATGGCTCATGCGGTACATTTGGAAGATGAAGAAATAGCGCTATTTCGAAAACGCGGGTCTTCTGTTGCACATTGTCCGGCATCAAATACGATGTTATCATCTGGTTTTTGTGATGTGTTGCGGCTTATAAAAAACGGCGTTAAAGTTGGATTAGGCACAGGTGATTACAATTCCTTATTTATATATTTACGTAAATATATGTGCACATATCTTTGCAGATGTGTCTGGCGGTAATTCGATGTCAATACAGGATGCAATTTTACGTGCACTGGATGTCTCGCATCATTTGGAGTTCGTGAAAAAACAAGAAATTAAAGGTAGTGGCCGCTTAACAATCCAAGATCAGCAATATCGACCACTTAATTATAAGGAAGCCATATATTTGGCAACACTTGGTGGTGCTGAAGCTTTGGCATTGAGTAATGTCACTGGAAATTTTGTGGAGGGTAAAGATTTCGATGCATTGGTAATCGATACTAGCAATTATCCATTGCACAATGTCTATGTTGTAGACGACAATAAGCCACTGGACTTGCAACTTTTGGAATTGGTACAGAAATTTATTTATGTTGGGGATGATCGCAACATTTTACGTGTATATGTTGCTGGCAAACAAATTAAATAGATACAAAAATATTGAAATTGTTATTCCAAAAAACTGTTAAAATTTTACAATTTTTTTATTAATATACTATATACAGTATAGATTTAATAATGTTTAAATATGATTTACTTAAATAAAATATATAAGCATTTGTAGTTTTTTATATTTTATTAATAAAAAAAAGAGATTGAAAGCATTAGGGTAACGCTGCGAGGATAATTCAAAACTTTCAACTGTGTGCACACAAAAGTACTCTAATTAGTATGAGATGTTTTCAAAATAAAGGATCTAAAATTAACTACGACATTTAATAGGGAAATTATCTGAATAAAATCGTTTATATACTCCTCAATTCTACATTAATTGCGCAAATTGTTTATATACGTTTTTGGTGGATTTTACGGATTTGTATATGGCACCATTATTTATCCAGAATTTACTTTTATTATAAAGATAATGTTTTGCCATTGTTTTAAATATTATTTCAATTTTCGACCACTTTTTGCAGCAATTGTGTCCGTATATCAGCAACTGACTCGCTGAATATTCTCTTCCAAGGCGTCTATCGTCTCGGACTTATCTGAGTAGATAAAAAGTAGTCCAACAGTGTTCAATCGGATTATCTTAGAGGCCATGTTGCGAGGTTATGCGCTTACCAAAAGTTTCCTTCAATAAATTGATTGCTTCGTTGGCTGTGTGACACATAGCATCGTCTTGTTGTAATCTATAGGTTTCCCCCTGTACCCACTGTAACATCATAGTCTTCATTTTTGAGGAAATATGGACCAATTATTCCTTCTGCCCGTAGAGTACACCAAACTGTGACTTTTTGAGGATGTAACGTCGTCACCTCAATGACTTCAAATGCGACAATTTAGTTATTAACATGCCCTTTTAGCCAAAAATGAGCTTCATCGCTGCACGGTTTTTTTCTTTTGAAAATCGGGATTGGTGTTCATCTCGTTTTGGGCCCATTTACTGAACCCGATGCTCGCTATATGGTCGTTCGGCTTCCATTCTTGAACGAGTTGGACTTTGTAAGCCCTCAAATCAAGATGATTCCGAAAAATCTTCCATAACGTGGATGAGCACAGTTGCAGTAGTTGCGTGATGGTGGATGGATTCATTCGGATCTCCACAGCAGCAAAAGCGTCTCCGGTGAGCTCTGAACTAAGTCTGTGAGGATGCATTATCCACTAGAGTAAGCGTGGTGTGAAACTAATTCATGGAATTACCTACTCTGTTGGACGAGTATGACGAGAATATTGGACTCCCTATGCATCGCGCGAACCGAACCATTATTTTGGTAATAAATTTGCACGATTTTAAAACGTTGTTCCGTAGTAAATCTGTTCATTATGAAACGATATTATTAAATGACAAACCAAAGTGAGTAAAAATCAAATAACAGCTGTTAAAAAGGCCAACTCCGAAAAAGTATTGCCTCATTGAAAACGACACGTCTAAAAAAAACACCCGATATTTAATTCAAATCTCGCTCTCTCTATCTCTATACAATTGTAATGCAGAGGTTCATTCCGTCTGAAGTATACACATACGTATTGAAACTACGTCAGTCAATACAAATGAAAACGGATGAACACCGAATGGAGAAACGTCCGCCATTTTAGTTGCGTGTTGTCATCTCTCAACTGCTGTTCGTATAGGAAAAATTTGTCGTAGAAAAATTACGTTCAAATAATTATTATTTTTTCTAGAAATACAAAAAGGTGATAAATCGAGTAGTTTTCTTAAGGTTTACTTAATCTATGTTGGCTTTACTTTGAAGTATTGTATCACAAATAGATTTTAAAAGTCGAAATGCAAAGTACAAAGTGAAAACGAGAAAGGAAAAAACTAAGTACATATAAAAATTCCCAGGTCGATTGCTGCTGCTGCTTTCGTAATTGGCCGAGGTTCACTTTGTATATTTATTTGCTGCTGAGTGAACGGAACGGATACGAACGACGAAGAGTGTACACATATATATAACTTTGTGTATATTTGGTACTTGAGTAAAATTAGTATTGCTAGTACCATTGTTTGTACAACTGTGTTTAAGGAGAGAGAGAGAGTGGGAAATTCACAAGTTGTTTTTGTATCGGGTAAGCGAGAATAAAAAGAGAGCGCGGAAAAATAAATTACCTAAACAGAGCAGCTTATACATACAATGATTAACTATGTACACATATGTATGTATATATTTCCATTTTTAATCGTACAAAAATTATGCATAAACATTCAAGATAAATGTGTCTGGCAGTTGAGATTTTTCACCATTTGTGACGCGGTTCCACAGCATGGACAAAGTTAAATCAATGTCTATTTTTCATTTTCAACCCAAAGGCGCGAGTGAAATTGTTGTATTCAATTGTGCAAAGGGCTACATACATACATATGTACATCCATATGTTCTATAAACTTATGTACAAAGTTTATTTTCAACACTGAAAAAACATTCGGAATATTCGGAGAAATAATAAAGTCTGAATAGAGCCTTTTAGAACTTTTAATGTTAAAATGAGAAAAATTAAGGCAAGAAGATTGGTCTGGTGGTGTATTTATTCTTCTATTAATTACGTATTTGTTTTATTTTTTCCTTTTAACTCCTTTGGGTTGAATACAGTTTCTAATGTAGAGAGAATTATTGTCACGTAGCTAATTTGTCTGGCATTAGACGGGTTTTATACTGTTGAATTGAAGATTCAAGTACTCTTGTAAAAGTATTGTTTCTATTTGTACCAGTAAATACATACCCTTATATATATATATATATATATATATATTTGGCGCTTTGTAACCGCTGAAAAGATTTTCGGCCGAGCTCCTCCTCCAATTTGTGGTTTTTGCGTCTTGATGTTTTTACCAACAAATGGAGGGACCTACAGTTTATTCTAAGCCGCCTCCGAACGGCTGATGGATTTTTATGAGGAGCTTTTATTTCATGTCAGAAATACACTCGGTAGGCTTGACATTCCCTCCCGAGGCGCGACCGCAATTAGAAAAAAAATTTTTCTGTCATTTTGGATGTTGCTCGAACCTGGGCTCGAACCCAGGCCTTCCGAATGTCAGTACGCAATGCTAACCACTTGGCTATCGCGGCCGCCAATACCCTTATTTAATGTTAATTATTCCTTTATAGTACAATATATAGTTTATATATATATATATATATATATATATATATGTATATACATGTGTGCATGGAAATATACATACATATGTAGATATGAATGAGTAAATATTGTATGTATAAACCATTTTGCCACCAATGTTTTGACTACCGGCGAAATGTGGGGAAATATTCATGTTTTTAACATATGTATATACATGTAGGAGTAAATTAGTATGCACATGCCTTATACGTACTCAATTTATACAATAAGAGTGTAACTGCAGACTAATTTCCCCTCCATCCACATTAGTCATCGACCGAAAATGGGTTGAACTGAAAGCTTCAATGACAGTTCAATCGTTCTGTCTGCTTTTGGTTTCCATGAAATTTACCTATCTCCATTGCTTTGTTGTATAAAAACAAATGACGCAGTAATACAACTTCAAGAGAGGAGAGATGTGTTCACTCGCTTTACTATTTTACATGATTTTTTTTTTTTAATTCTCATTTTGTGCTCTGTTGTTTTTTTTTTTTTTGATGAAACTGATGGCATAAGAGGGGAAAATTCTTGGTAATGTTTATCGCCACAGAAGTCACTGACCAGAAAGAAGAGCAAAAGAGTGTTCTGTGTTAAACAAATTTAGTAAATATGCCTCTATCTCAGTATCATTAGGAAGCTAAATATTTTATGAACGAAAGATAATTTCATTTTATATATAAAGCTATTATAAATATATATGTATTTATGTTTTATTTAACTTGATGTTTATTTTCGTTTCCAAACAATTAGTGTTCTGGATTTTCAGTTAAAATATTCGATTAATATGTACTGTTATCATTAATGCTATGCTCTTAGTTGAATAAATGGAGAATTGTGATGTAAAAAGTAATATGTATATACATACCTGAACTATCAGTTGTGTGGAGTATAGTTTTCCGACGGTTGGTTCCAGCATATTATTAATATTACTCTAAATTAAACCAGCTCACCAGATTTTGTTTAAAAAGGAAGACATTCTAAATAGACTCGGGTGCGAAATTCTGTTCATATTTCTGTTAACTGTGTCCCTTTTCGATCTTATGTACTTACTCGGAACAGGGCGCGTTTGTTATAAGGTGATAGCCCTTAAAGAAAATAATTATTTAATTGAAAAGTTAAATTTTTGGGTTTCAAGAATAAACTGCCATGTTTCGTCAAATAAGTAGGTAACGTACTAATATTGTGCAACACTGTCATTTAGTATGTTTTGGGAGTGTCTTCTTTCAATCGTTCGCTCTTCGCATTCAGCCTTGTGAATGTATTGGTTAAAGAGGCAACGGCGGCTTCGCCCGCGCGATTGTATTGGTACTTGCACAAAGAGTAAAATAAAAACAATTTGTCTTCTGACGTCGATGGTTACGGCGGCAGTAACGATTGAAAAAATTTACATTTCCTGTGTTAATGATGATTTTGAGAGCTAAATCCATGAGTGTTTGAAACAAATATATTTGTATTAAAACAAAATCGACCGGAGATATAAGGTGAATATTAGTTTTAAATACAAGTGAAAATTTGAATGAAAATAGCAAAACTAGAATGAACAGTGAAACGTGTACGAAAGAGGGAATAAAAGAATAAATGATGTGAGAGGATACAAAATAGGCTAGACGACACAGCTGTATACAGCGGAAAATAGAAATAAATAGAAGGGCGACGTTGACGCTTACAAACATGTTTAAAAAAAGAGAAAATGACAATAAGAAAATATAAACCGTAGAAACAATAAAGAAATGATGATCATGATCTTACAAATGTAATGACCACGTTGGGGCTGCGTTTGTCGTTGTTACGAATGTTGAATGCCAATCAGTTATTGAGCAGGAAATGTAAATGTGCTGTAAAGTTAATATGTGTACACACAAGTTCCAAGACCAAAATGTAAAGTGGTTTTAACGGTTTCTTTTGGGCGGCAATCAAGGTATTTGATACATGTTTCTTCTATCTCACTTGAGAGTCAATGTACTTTAGAATGAAGGAAATAAAACATATTTCGAAAAAAAGCAAAAACATACATAAAAAAAAGCAAAGTATATTTAATAAAAGTATGGAGTATCATTTGTCGAAAAGAATATGACAATTTTCACGTTTAAATGGCTGTACAAGTTTGTAATCTTACATTGTATATACATATAGGTTTCTGTGGACGAACACATTTTTTATTTTCGCAAAGTTCTCGCTGTACTTGTACTTGTGAAAGACAACCAGTTTCCAAATACCAACAGAAGCATAAAAGGAATAGCATAATTTGTATTGTGTTAAAACGAAAAAGAAGTGATACCTACCTGTCATACTGGCATACTCGTAGAGGCCTAAGATACATGTGAATCCTGTGTATGTATTTGAAACTGCTCTTAAACGGCATCTGCAGCATGTGCAACTTGTTAATCGGAAAGGAAACATCAACACAAGTGGTGAAAATATTCTACAAAGAAATGTCAATCCGGATTTAAAATCATTAATATGTATGGTATATGCGATTCACGTTAGTTACTAGTTCTGAAAATGATTAAATCTTGAACGTGTGCAGCAGTGAAATAGTGTAATATTTCGGAACAATTGTGCTCAAAATGTGTTATGTTTTTCATTAATTACAAATCGTCACTGTTGTACCTATGAAAATAATTATGACGGTGATCGCTAAATTAAATGTTGCATAAACCTAAAGCAGGAATCTAAGAGCTCTATAGACAAGTCAACGCGAGTCAGTCGATCAAATGAAACATGTGTTGAAAAACATAAAAAATGTTCTTCGGTGTTACGATTTCATGTAGTCGGTGTTGGCATCTTTTATACCAAACATTTGCAGCTGCTTTGTCTCCGTTTATTGCCTTATGCTTCAAAGTTATTTTCATAGTCTGTGATTTTAGCTGAGATATAACTACTACAACAAACTATAATGGATTATTAAAGCTTATGTGTATTTTCTCAAGCCTAAAGTATTTAGTAATACAAATATTTAAACGCGAAGTCTAAAATGTTAACTGAATAAAAAGAAATAAAAATGAATACGAATTCGCAGATGTGTTAAAGGTAACCTAACTACATACATGTGCACCTACATATGGATGTGTATATCCACTTTCAGAGATGGTATTGAGAGAAGGTAGATAAAAACAAATTTGAGTACATTGCGGTATTGTAGCTAATTTCAACCAGTCACGTTGTATCAATAAAAACCTTTAACAAGAATGTACATAATATTTAAATACAGCTGCATTTATATGTTTGCACATACATACATACACATGTATGAATGTCTATACAATTATATGAGCTGGTATCAAACTTTGACACTTATTTCAATATAAATATTCCTTTGTTTATAAGGCGTCTTAAATCAATAAAACGTATTGAAGTCGTAGAATTGAGAATACGATAGCAAAATAAAATTTATGAAAAACAAATGGGTGCATTACAAAAAACGCAAAACTTCTCTCCTTCTTATAGCGTGAAGTCTTGAAGTGACTTAAATTCATAGGTCTAATACATTCAAGTTCACGTTTTAAAAAATAATGTTTGTTATGGGCGATGAAATGGTAATTTTTAGCCATTAATTAAATCAGTAAAAAAAAATTTTAAACTTCTGAGAGTATATTTTTTTCAAAGCATTTTTAAACATTTAATATTTACTAATATGTACATATGTATGTACATATGTACATATGTATGTACGTACATATATTTTCAATACACTGTTATACGTTCCATTTCAAGAGAGTTCATATGACTGATTTTATAATTATTTTGTTTTCATCAATTTCGCTTTACTTATTTGGTTTTCGCTGTTTTGTTACTGTATACAAATACTTTGTGCGCCACCTCGTACCATTCATTTCATTTATTTTTGTTGATATGCATACTAACTCTGCTATAAAAAATGCATCTGCATGGTTACATATACATAGGTACAAATACTTATAAATTACAGTTAGTGATATAAGTAATCAATTCTATAAATTACAAATCCTACTTCGTTTCGAAAATAATTTTGAAATATTGTGATGTTGTTACCCTTGAAATTAAATATAAAAATTAAGAAAAATTACGATAATTTCAAAACCTAATTAATGTATTAAAAAAAATAAGAGTTTAAGAGGAGGTTGTATTAAACTAATGTTATCGTGTTATTAACAAAAATATGTATGCAAAATAAAATTATTAATTTTTTTCTCAGATTTATGTAATAAAACTCAAATATTTGGAAAATATGAAATATTTATTTTTTATTTGAGAAGCGATGGTGTATTTGTTAATTGCATCGACTGTAGACACTCATAGGTACATATGTATGTACAAATGCTACATACATATATTTTTATTCATGGGCTTGTATCATACATACTTCATGAATAGGCAGCGGAGGTTGCCGAGGAGCCAGACTACTAATGTTGGTTTTATTTTAATTTTTTCTTTCTTTTTTTGTGCGCTGAGTGAAGGTTTTCAAGTACGTGGAGATAGTACGGTTACGGGGCAGTTGATATCAGTTTGCCCACTCGGTTTAGTCATAAGTGCATACTCATGTAACGTTTGCATTGTCAATATTATTGTTGTTAATGCATATGTATGTATATATGTATGTACATAAATGCATATACACATGTGCATATATGTATGTAAGTAGTACAAACATTTATATATGTATGTAAATGAACTGCGCCTCAGGCGGAAAGTGCTGTTGGCGTTGTTTACGTTTCGTGTTGCTGTTGTAGGTATGTTTTTCTGTAGTGGCTTTTAAACTTTATTTTTTCAGTTTAAATTCAATGTTTGTTTTATTTTTACTTTTGCACATCATGCATAGATACAATATATCTATGTACCTATGTACCTACACTGGATGTAGGTAAACACCGTATATATGTGTGTAATTGAGATTGTGCTGGTATCAACTGCTTATCGGTTTTGACTCGAATAGTTTCTATTGTATGCACATATGTATGTAGGTATATGTGTATATATCCTTTGTTTTCTGTTATTGTTGTTATTATAGTATATTTTTGTCATAATTGTAGCAGCAATGCAGATATATGTATGTAACAGAGCGTCCAACAGTAAAAGGGTGTGCAACAACAAAAATTTTAATATGCAGCATTTAAGATGGCACGTTTTTCTCCACATGGGTTCCTTTAAATATAAGTACGTACAGCTGTGAACATGAAAATAGCAGTTCCCCTGGCCGATTTGTATAAATACAAATAAAGTGCATTCAGCAAAATACACTTTAAAATTATCTAGCAAGTAAGTACATTGTGTACACGAATTGAAATCACCAAAAAGTAAAGTAGATTTGATCAGAACGAGTTTTCATAAGACATTAAGATATCACAAATATTTTTCATTTTTTTAATTTTTATTCAAGAAATACAAAATTATTTCGGTAAATAAAGTAAAAATGACTTAAATATGATCTATTTTTTTAGTATATCTATCAGAAAATAAATTAGGAAAAAAATTGTAAGTTGCAAGTTTCCGTACAACTGCATGCCAACCCAAGTACACCGGTAGAACCAAAAAGCATGGCGAATAAAAAAATAAGAAATAGTTGTTGTTCTGTTGCTTCGTAGATTAAATGAAATAAAATTCTAGAAAACGTTATAATGCCATACTGTACCGAAAAGATGCCTCTAAAATGGGGTTTGCAACAGGATAATGACCCTAAACTCACAAATCGAAAGGCTGAATGGAAAATGTTTGGGGAGATATAACAAAAAACTGTCCATTGTGCAAAACTTTCCAATAATAATCAGCTTTCAGTCTGTAAGGACATCTCAACTGACTATGCCAACGTTTGGGTTACGTAATGCCTCGTCGTCGCAATGCGGTTTTAGAAAACAAGTATTAATTTCATTTGTATGCGTGGCGTGCTTTTTTTTTTATCAATAATTTGCTATTATTTCCAAGGATCAGCTGCATCAGCTATTTTTATGTTAATGTTGAATTATTTCTTTCAAGGAAAAATGACGGTACTGCTATTTTTGTGCTCGCATCTGTATGCACATATGTAGGTAGATAAATTTATACATGCATACAAGCATACATACATATGTATGTACAACCATCGACACTTCCATATACATTGTACATTATTTTGATGTTGTTAAAAAGGCCGCTATTCATTTATTCGTTCATTGAAAGCAAGCCCTAAAATTGCAATACGTTTGATTGGCGTTGTAATAGTTCCAAAATAAATTTAACGCATTTCAGCCATAATGTTTGGAGTAGATGTAATTTGAGATGGTCTAATTTGATATAAAATAATTAGAAATCAAATTAAGAAGATATGAATTTATATAAATAAGTATGTAGGTAGGTATGTATGTAAAAACTATATGCCGAAAGTTATATGAAACATGTATATAACACTAATTAATAATGAAAAAAAAACCCAGTTGAATGTGGTCAACACAGAAAAAATCACACTTTTTTTTGTAGATTTCCAGATAAATAAGATGAAAATCTAAAAATTATTATTTGAATTCCGTGGTTCTAACCAAGATTTTCACAGTGGTTTCTCCTAATAATATTTACTACACTCACATTGAACATTTGCGATTTTATTATAAGTATGTAAAATTCCAATTTAAAAAAAAATATTTTATTATTATTATTTTTAGGTACATTTACTTCATACATTAACGCGAAAAGAGTGAATTGCTTAAATTGCAGTACTGTGTAAAAGTGTATAAAAACATAAAGAAGATTATTAGAAGAGGCCGATCGCGACCACTCACGAAAGAAGAGTGCAAGAGCGGAGGAAAATATATAAGAAGCTTTGTTTTTTTTGGACATGTCATGTCAGCAAGTATCACGACTCACTACTACAACAGTAAAAGAAGTTTCATCTGAAGATCAGGATCCGTATGTGTTCACAGAAACAGTGCCAACAACGCCACCCATTTTATTTAACGCTCAGGTGCTTATTGCTCCAATTTGTTTTTTTCTTTTTCTAGAATCGCATTTTATCGGTAATTGAATATGTTTTCGATATATATGTATGTGTAGAAATCGCGAAGCCGAGTTTTTGTAGACGCACAAGCTATAACAACAACAACACCACCCATACCAATACAAACATTATCACCAACTGCTGTAACAACAGCAACTAACACAGCGCCAACCATAGCAACACCAGCGTCAGTGGCGTTAACAATCGTTACAGCTGCCGTCAATAACCGACAAACCACGCCAACAGTTACAAGAAACAACCACGCAAAATTAAAATTCAATCAGAAACTGCCATTGGGACCGTTGAATGGCAATAATTCAAAAACGCAGGCGACAACGACGTTGGCTGCTGCAACGGGCCATAATGGGCCCACAGCAGCGGCAACGTCAAACGCCATTTCGTCTCCAACTGTGAAAATGACAAATTCGCAATCTCAATCTCAGAAGCAGCAACAAAGGAAAGCTCTTAATGTTTGCATAGTGCGACCGCAGCAACAACAACAACCACTCACACCGACGTTGCGACAGCAACAACAACAGCACTATAAAGAGCAGCAGCGGAAGCAAGCATCATCTCCACCGCCGCTGCTACAACACACACCGTCGTTATGGCAGACCCCATTACTGTTGGACACAACGTCTGCTGTGGTAAGCCCACCGACATCACCCGCTTCATTGCCCTCCCCAACAATTGAGACTGGCCAAACACCTGCTTCAGTATCATTGTCCACAGCAGCAACAACAGCCATGGTAAGCCCGTTGATTACTGTATCGGCTACACCGTTACCACCATCCAAATTCCATCACAACACTTTGGCACAGCATTTACAGAAAGTCGAATGCATTAAAAAGCCAAAGAAATCAATTGTTGGCGTTGATAGCAAACCTGTGCAACAGTTTTCACTACAGCAAATTAATCAAGAAGAATGTGTTTTGCTCAAACAACATCAGCCACAGCCACAGCAGCTGCAATTGCAGCCACAACACTTCAATGAAGTAGGCACCAAAACTGTGGTAGTGCAGCCTACAACAGCCCTCACGAATGCAAAAGTGACCAAACAGTCCCAAACACAAATGCAGATGCAAAAGCCATATATGGCTACATCTTCAGCACCGCCCCCATTGCAGGCAATTCAGGCGGTTACACCACCACAACATTCCGATTCCGATTTGAATGAGATTCCAGTAAATGTTATATTCCGCAAGCCTCAAGCCTCGAATGAAAGACTTCATTCACAACTCAGTGGCAATGTAAATGTTAATGCTTCGGGCAATAACAGCGACAAAGTCAATACAAAGGTAGATAACAGAAGCTCTGTTCATGAGACAACCAAAAAGATTACAACAAATATTAAACCGAAAAATATGCGCATTATACCATCCATTGCTCAGCCGAAGAAAAAGTCCGTTGCTAATATGGATGTGGAAACCACAAGATTTACAGCGACAAGTTTACAGCCCCCTCCAAGTGTGGTACGCGACATTGTCTTCACGCAAACTGGCACTGCGAAGTTTGCACCCAATAAAGATCCTTCGACGCCACCTGCCCACTTATATAATACACCTCGTTCCCAACCACCTGCGGCTATAGCAAAACAGCAACAAAATATGTCTTCCGTGGCAAAGCCACTACCACCACCACCACCTCCACCACCACTACAAACACAAATGCAACCACTTAAGTATGATACTACAATAACCCCTGCTCATGTCGTCCGAAAGTCGGAAGAAGTCGTCAAAAACATGATAGAGGAACAGAGTTACCCGCTAAAGATAGCAGATACCAATAAGATAATCGCTGCGGTCAAAGCCACTTCTGCGACTGTAAAAAATGTACCCAAACGAAAAACATCTGTCCCGCCAACGTTTGTAACAAAAAACAAAAATCACTTGCCACCCTTCGTAAAAAAGCGCATCAACAAAATGGGGCCATTGTATCGAGCCCATGATAATCAAATAATGATTAGTGGCAATGCTGTGTCAGAAAGTTACGTCGGCGCCAATGTAAAAAACAGACGCAATCACCATGCAGTGGCAGTGGTAAAGATGACGGCTGCCGAAATTGAGGCTGATACAACATTCTTAGCTTCTGCCACAGTGCTACCATATTGTGTACAAAAGCATTGGTTATATATAACCCGCGAATCGCAGTTATTTCAAGGTGTTGCTTCTGTAGCTGGCCATGGTAAAAGTGTTGGTACGATACAAGAAATATTTAATTCGGCTAGCGATCGTGAGTCGTATATTACACAGAGGAAGATGCTTTTGCATCGTCAGGCTATGCAGCTTCTCTCTACGCATTCGTTGCAGAAGCTGCCAATGCAGGCAGCAAAACGCCGATTGATGTGCGTGGATCGTTTGTTGCGAAAATATCAGCGTCATGGTGGTGAAGAGTAAGTAAAACCAAGAATTTTGTCAATTAATTCATAAATTTATTATTTCTAACCATGCTACATGTCTCATTTTTAGTATAATCGCTAAAACGAAATGTAATTTCGTGGGCTGCACGAAAGTAGTTCTTGAAATGGCAACTCAATGCGAAGATCACATTGTGAACAATATGTCGCAGCATATCTTCTTGCCGTGTACGGCGAAGTTCGCCGACAATACACAATGTCGTATTCCTGTATTCGATATAATACACGATCTGCCGTTGTGTACAGAGCATGCGCGCAAGCGTGATGCTTATAATCGCGCCATGCATGATCAACAGCGTTCAGGAAATCACAAATCGTCGGCTACCTCGGTCACTACAACAATGACACAATACCCATTAGATTGTGATGCAGGTGATTTGTTACATCAACTACAGCAAATTAAACATCAACATAAACAACAACAGCAGCAACAATTAAACACTCAAAGTGGTATATTTAATACTGCCGCTACTATGGGGAAAAGCAAAAAGTCCGTCAATGTAAAAGCGACAACTACCCGCAAACGCAAGGCATCTAATGCCCCAGCCGCCAATACGGTTGGCCGCACACAGAAGCGAGCACGAAAAGTTGGTATTAACGGTACGCCGTCCGTGTCTCTTGTAGCTGCTACAATAGCACCATTGCAGTTGACTTCAGCTGTGCTGCAACGTAAGAGCAGCACTACTTCACTAGAATCAATCGCTAGTAATTCGCAATCCTCCAACTCACAGCCGCATTATATCCCTTCGAATATGAACGTTCAGGCTCAATGTAAGATTGCAATGCCGGCACTGGCTCCGCTTAGCGGAAACAATGCGCCTGTACTGAGTAATACTTTAACATCGGTATCTGCGCCTAAACGTATGCTTCACTTTAACACGAACAGTGTTTATGATAGCGGCGCAACGATAGCCACCAACATCGCTGATAAAGTGATGTCTCAAGATTTCAAACCACATGAAATCAATCAAATGGTGGCGCAGTTCTCTGTAGCAGTAAATAACAATAATAGCAACAACAACAGCACAAATCATAGCAATGAAAATAGCAATTGTTTCAACTCATATAATAGCAACAGCATAAATAACTGTTACAATTACATAACCACAAATTGTGATTCCAACTTCACTTCGGCACTGGGCTCGTCATCATCTTTGCCCTCATCATCGGAGGAATTATTCCGACAAGATTTGATGAGTGTTTGTGAAAATAGTTCAGCTTATGCTAGTTCTGAGGACACCGGCTTGGGTGGTTTAAGTGAGACTGAACTGATGGTGGGACCCAATGACGCAGGTAAGTCATGAAGCATGTAGAAATATATTCGAAAAGTTTTTAAAATCATTTAATTTGGGAATGCTTTCGTACAGATGATATACCACTGGGCGATACGCGTTTGCTGGAGGAACAGGATTTAGCGAATGTGCTTAGCGCGCTGCCAGAGGATGCATTCAATGAGTTATTTACAGCAGGTAAATATATAAATAAATCCACAATTAACAACATTTTAAAAACATTTACTATAATTTCGAATTTGACTTATTTACTTAATCAAAACTCTTTAGTGCATCAAGACGAGCGTGAGGAAGTCGAGCGGGCTCTCGAGTTGGCTGATAAACATCTAAAGAGTCTTCAACAGACAATCGGTTCGGATATTGATTTCTTAGGTGACTTTCCTGACGATGATGAGATCTTAGCTGATACCGATGCAATGTGTAGCAAAATGGATATTGTGTCGTCAGTGATAAATTCGCCCGACGCCACATCGGGTATTGACACTTCAACACTATTTATTGATAGTGGCAGCAATAGTGTAGGAGGTGGTGGTGGTAGCGGCAGCATTAGTTCTACCAATATCACTGATATACGAGGTCTTGTACAAACGTAAATATTATATTCAAACAATGGCGTTTGATATCCTTAGGGTTGGGTAATGGTACGTCAATGAAGACTACATATATATAAATATGTCGCATATGACGTTGAGTTAAAAGTAATTTAGTACGTAAAAAGAGGAAAAATGAAAAATATAAAACAAAAAATTATGAAAAAATACAAAAATGAAGAATAAAACAAAAAAAGAAAGCATATTTTATCGAAGAAAAAGGCAATATGGCATTTTGGCGCATTATATTTATTCTGTTTTTTTTTTTTTTTATTATAACAATTAGATACATATATGATTACAAAGTAATAATAAGTTAGATTTTGCTTTTTTTGCTTTTGGTCTTTTAGCTTGCAGAATTAAAGCGCGAAATGTTATGTTGTGTTTGAGATCAATACTAAAATAATTAATATCACTATGTAAATTATACATACTTATATTACTGTATGTTTGTAAAAATTAAAATAAAAAAAATTAAAACTTAGGGTAAGCCAGGTAGCAAAGAACACATTATGAATATGGTGTTTCTTGAAAATGAGCATAGACGCATTACGTATACATAAGAATAACAAACGAAAAAGTGAAAATATATTATATAAAAGAAGAAAGAATAATAACTGAAATCAAATACCGTGAAATATGAAAAAATTATTTGAAACAAATAGTAGATTAACGCTTCACTGAATGAAGAATTAGAGTATCAAACGTTGACTAATTCGAGTTAGTAGATCTAAGCAAAAAAATTCATGAAAAAGTAATGAAGAGGAGAGGCGTGGGGTGTGAGTAGGCAAAAGCAAATAATTTTTTCATTGGTGAATCGTGACGAAAGTATGAAATCAAATTGAATAATAAAATATTTCGCTAATGAAAAATGAGTGAATGCTAGTGGTTTTAAGCCTTAAGAAGTTTTGAATTGGCATAATTTTTTTTTAATGATTTTAAAAAAGCTCTGGAAATTAGATATACTTTGCATTTTCAAGGTATTTTGTTTCCATTGTATGCTAGATTTTGATATTTTGCGCTACATAAATTGTCAACAATAGTACCACATCAAAGGCTTACCTATTACTTAGCATTTGCTCATTTACATTATGCGAACAAAATACTTTGTTCGTATAAAACTTAAAAAAAAAAAATGTATAATCAAAAAAAGCATAGTAACTTCAAGTTGTACTAAAATAAAAACAAAAGAAAATAAATTAATAAATAAATTAAAAGTGTGGTTTTAACACACTACAAGGCATCTTATAAATGTCTTGGACTGAAAATTAAATGATAAAGAAATTTCTAAAAATGCTAAAGTAAATTCTTAACAATAACCGATAACCAATTAGGCAACCACGCATTGTATTATTATATAAATTATAATATATGTAACTACTACTTTAAGATAATGCTTTATACACTTCTACTAAATTAAATTTCTGTTTTTTTTTTTTGATTTTCATATTTTTATAAATTTACATTTATTTGTTAAGGCTTTGATCTTTTTTAAGTTCTATATGTGTATATTAGTGATAAATGGCTTTAGTTAAAAGTAAAACAAAAAACTTTGCTGAAATCGAAATTAAAAAAAAAAAAACGTGAAAGAGTGGCTAATGAGAATTATATATACTTGTGTGTGTATGTATATTGAATGTGTTTGAAATCATTACTACTACTTTATTGTTTCGTGTATGTACTATTTTGGAATATATCTAACAAAAGCACTAAATATGTATGTTTATAAGTAAATTCCTTGTATGTATGTACTGTGTATGCCTCATTTTCTTGCTACATCTATGTTTAATATATTACTTTATATAGTACTTGTGTTATGTACGTATGTGTGTTGTTCTCATCTGTTTGTTGTATGCGTTTAGTAACTCTAATCTCTGTTAATATATATATATATATATATATATTTATGTATATTTATATAACTATATATATGCATATGTTTATATGTTTGTATATGTATGAAAGAAAAAAAAATCTAGATAAAAAAGCATTTGTCATCAGTCATGAGCGAAGTTATATATAAAAATAGATTTAAATTTAAACCTGTATATTTTCATCTACTTACACCTTTCATTTAATAAAATTATCATTATTCTCATCTCATTCGTCATCTACGCTCGAGTATTATTATAATATGTACATACATAAGTAAGTGCATTTTAGGTGATTTCTATATATTTTATATGCGTATATATATAATAACAAACTTCGACCCAATATTCAGCGCCCACTATGCATTTTCACACACACATTTCAGCGCACACTTTTACACATACATATACATAAGTATTGTAAATATACAAACATGCATATGAAACTAGGTTACTTACCTATCAGGTTAGAAAAGGTGTGATGAAAAATGCGGTTATCGGTTTGGTGAAATGGAGCAGATGCATCTAAGTAAATGTAAACTATTGTTTTTTGTTTGTTTAAATTTGGGGAAATGGACAATAAAGTCTTCTCTATGTAGTCGTACAACAACCAACACACAGTCAGTAAATCAACTTGTACTATATAGTAAAATATTCGGAGATTAAGAAATAAAATACATATGTAAATATGTATGTAACTTTTTTTTTTTTATAAATAATTTTCTATAAATTGAAATATATCTTGTATAAAATGGCTGACGATTACTCTTATGGCGCCAAATGCAATTGTACAAAATTTGCTTTTAAAATTCAACTATACGAAAACATAAGAATTTTCAAAAGAAGTAGAGAAAAAGTGAAAAATCATCAATGAAACAGTAGCTTCGAAAATGTCGAACAAAGTTTATTATATACTGCATATACAAACAATTATATTTTTTATTATTAATTTTTTTTTTGTTATATATATAGCTTTTATTATATGAATTCATATGTATGTATATCAAAAATATTTTATATACACTATATGATTATATAATTAATTTATAATTAAAAATGCATACGAATTACGCATCCATACATATGAGTACGTATGTACATACCTATACAATATTTAATAGCTATTTTTTATCAATACTAAAATAAAAGAAATTATGGCATTAAAATAAAAATAAAAATGAAAAAAATGATATGTAAAAAAGAAAAAAAAAGAAGAAAAAACGTAACATATATATATATATATATATAAATTATCTCGGTAGTAGAATGAGGAGCCACTGTATGTATGTAGTTACAAGCGAAAGAAGCAGTTACATTTTGTGTATGCTGTAACATGCAACCACATGTAAATTTATTGTGTTCACATACAATAGGCACGCATACGATTCTTTAATCACACATCTTATGTAACTTTCTTTCGTAATTTCTGCATTTGTGATTTATTTTTGTACGATTAAAATCAAATTTTTAACAAAAACTGAATAAGCTGAAGGAAAAAAGATTTTTTAGAAAATAAAAATAAAGAAAAAACCAAAACAAGAAAAAGGAGTTTATTTTCATTATTTTTTGCTAATTTGGAGATTTGGACCTAAGTTCTGGTTAAAATCTTTTGAATATATTTTTGAAGAAATGAGTATAATCTACTTTTTTCGGCTTATATTTTCATTATATTGATGGCAATACCTCTTTAATGTACTGAGACGTGTCTTGCACTTCGACTGAAAAAAAAATGAAGATACCAAATCAGAAGTGGCAAATGTAAAGGGTAGATCAGAAGGAGAGAAATGCATTTGGAGAAAAACCGAAATGTGTTATCCTGAAGAAATTGGTACTCGATGACAAATGCTATGCTCAGAATTAGGCATGAAAAGCTTTCAAAACTACTACGAATTCATTTGAGGCCGACGTGAAAAAAAGCTCTGTCGTTTAATTTCATTCGCCCCCTTTATGGTAGGTCAATAAAGTTGTCGTTTTTCAGTCAACATTGCTGTTTCTATTCTCGAAAGGTATTGCAACGACGACGACCATTTATCGATAAAAAATTTAGATATGCAAAGCTCAATGCATTATTATTTTATATTTATTAATTAGAATTGTTTCATTTAATTTTAATAGTATTAAAATACTAGCGTGCCTTGCTACATCTGTAAAAAAAATCAAGAAAATCTAATTGAAATTTTGAATTTTCGGTTTTTTTTTGGTAAAACGAAAAAAAAAATTTTTTTTCAAACTTTTTTCATTTTGTCTTTAATTGACCGTGCTCCTGACGTGCTTTATCGGCTAGTGTATTATACCATATAATTTGATTTAACAAATACTTGCTAACAATTCTTCTGAAATGAGCAGGAGAAAATGAAAAAAATGAACAGACAAATCATAAGTGGCAAAATGTTCCAGCAACAAGAGAAAAACGAGCAAATAATGAATCTCCTACACTCCATCAAAAGAAAATACATTATTATTTGATATTCTAAGTGATTATGATGATGCCCTTCAGGAGGCTTGCGGGGATAAAAACGTAGTATTGAACGAAGAAAAGTTAATTATTCCAAAGCCGCCATCTTTAATCATACATGGAGTTTACAATATAAGTGAAATGATAAACTCTATTTCAAGTGTAATTACTAAAAGAGAATTCAGCTATAAATCGTTGAGAGATGGACAAATTCGACTTATGATAAATAACATAGACTCATATCGTAAAATTTTAAAACATTTAGAAACTAGCAAGGTGAGTTTCCATACATATCAACTTAAACAGGACCGACCATATAGAGTAGTGATAAAAGGAATTCACTTTTCCACTTCTTTGGAAGAAATTAGTAAAAATATTTCATCACTGGGTCATGGAGTGAGAAACGTATTCAATGTTAAAAACAGTATAACAAAACAGCCATTGTCAATGTCAATGTTTTTTGTTGATTTGGAACCCAGCGCCAACAACAAAGAAATATATGAGCTTAAGCATTTAAACAATGCAATTATTAAGGTGGAGCCTCCTCGTCAAATAAATGACATTCTGCAATGCTATAGATGTCAGGAATTTGGGCATACCAAAACTTACTGCAAAAAACCATATAAATGCGTAAAATGTTATTCAATGCATCCAACCGCTCAATGTACTAAACCCAATGACACTTTACCTACCTGCGTGCATTGCTTGCACAGCCATACTGCAAATTATAAAGGATGCACTGTATACCAACAAATTATCAGAAATAAACCAAATGTTGCAAATATAAGAAAAGAGAAGAAAAATATAGAACAACAAAACTACCCTAGCTTAGGCAATGGTATACCTCAACTAAATTACACTAACAATGAAACAAATGGTAGTACTGAGAAATCTTACGCTAATGTTTTGAAAGGTAATGTCATGAATGACAAAATACGATGAAAAAAATCGAGCTGTTATTAGAAAAACAAATAGAATTAACAAACACACTTCTTAATATGATGTCTCTTCTCATTAATAAGCTATGCAAGTGAATTTAAGATTAGCAATATGGAATGCCAATGGCTTATCCCGTAACACACTCAAGAGATTGAATTATTTTTAAATGGGAATTATATTGATATAATGTTAGTGTCAGAAACACACTTTACAAATGAAACATTTTTTAAAATAAGAAATTATGATATAATTGCTTCTAATCACCCAAGTAACAGGGCTCATGCTGGCTGTGCTGTTTTAAGTAAATTTGTTATCAAATATGATGCGCTCGAACCAATTCAAATGCCATCAATACAAGCTGCAGGAATAAAAATTAAATCAAACAATATCGACCTACACATATACTATGCTCTGTACACACCACCAAGGCACAGTATAACAACTTCTGAATAGGAAAATTTCTTTTACACCCTCGCTCCCAGATTCTTTGTAGGAGGTGATTTTAATGCTAAGCATCCCTGGTGGGGATCACGTATCCGAAACCCAAAGGGTAGAGAGCTTTATAAATGCATTACAAAAAATAATTTAAAAACTTTGTCAAGCGGGGAACCTACCTACTGGCCGAGTGATCCATTGAAAGTTCTTGATCTCCTAGATTTCGCTGTATACAAATGTATTCCAACACAGCTATTAGATATTGCTAGCTCTGAGGAACTAAGCTCTGATCACTCGCCAATCATAGTTAGTTACAACACATTAATTAATACCAAACAACGGAAATATTTCACTTTAAATAACAAAAGTGAAATTAGTATTTTTCAAGATTCAAGTACCCAAAATGCGGTACTAAATATCTCTGTTAAAACTTCAGCAGAACTGTTTAATGCAGTAGAAACTTTTACAAACTTAATCCATGAAGCAGCTTTTGTTCCTACTCCACAAAGAATAAATGAGTTCTCGCCTCGTAACCTAACACACGTATCTGCTGAGATCAGAGCATTAATTCAATATAAACGACGTATACGAAAAAAATGGCAAACTAGTAGAAACCCTATAGATAAAACTACTCTAAATAAAGCTACAAAGAAGCTAAAAGAAAAATTGAAAGAGTTTAGAAACAAATCTATTTCGGAATATATTAAAAGTTTAAATTACCGACAAAAGGATGACCATAAGATATGGAATGCTACAAAATGTCTAAAGCGGCCTAAAAAAGAAATGTACCTATAAAAGATAATAATAATGTTTGGTGTAGAATAGACAAAAGCAAAGCAAATGCATATGTTACCATTTCCCTACTCAATGGAAGTGTGCGGAAGTAGTGATGATACCCAAACCATCTAAACCAGAAAACGAAACCGCTTCATATAGACAAATCCGTTTGTTGACTCTATTCTCCAAAATATTCGAAAAAATATTTTTGCGTAGAATTTTGCCATTACTGGAAGACAAAAAGGTAATACCTGAACATCAATTTGGATTTCGCCGATATCACGTTACACCTGAACAATGTCACCGTGTAGTTAACTACATTATAGACTCCTTTGAACGTAAGGAATACTGTTCAGCTGCATTCTTAGACATACAGCAAGCATTTGATAAAGTATGGCAGCATGGACTACTATATAAATTTAAAAAAATATTCTCTTCTCAAGTATATCTAATTTTTAAATCCTACTTAACAGAAAGATCATTTTATGTAAAGATAAATGACGAAACATCCGACATAACATATATGAATGCTGGAGTAGCACAGGGAAGCGTGCTCGGTCCTCTACTTTACACCATTTACACATCTGACATACAGAAAATATTTTAACAGAAAATGTATTAATTGCTACATATGTCGATGACACCGCAATACTATCGTCAAGCCAGACTTCAATAGAAGCAACTAACTTAGTCCAACAAGAAATTAATAAGATTTTAAGACTTGGCTAGATTGCTGGAAAATGAGAGCAAATTTAAATAAAACTGTACACGTTTTATTAACATTAAGAAGAAGCGACAGCCCTCCGTTGTTTTTAAATGGGAACTTTACTGGCTACTCGGACATAAATCGCAGTAACATATTGAAAATAAATTCCTAATATATAAAGCCATACTAAAGCCTATATGGACATACGGTGTGCAACTTTGGGTGTCTGCTAGTAACTCAAATATTAAAATTTTACAAAGATACCAGTCAAAAACTCTGAGACTAATTACAAGTGGTTCATCTCAAATAAAGCAATTCATTCAGATCTGAATAGGTTATTTGTTAAAACCGAAATTAAAAGATTTAGCACAACATACTTACGCAGGATCAGCTATCACGATAAACCTTTGACAGTAATGTTACTGGATGAAAGCAATGAAACTATTAGGCTCAAAAGACATCATGTTCTAGATCTCCCATTTAGAAATTGAGTTTAAGAATATTGACAAATAAAATTATTATACTTTTTTATGCTTGGAATAACATCATATTGTATTTTGTTATTGACCTCACTGGAGATCAATAATATAAGTTAAATTGTTATTTTGTAATATAATTTGCTTATTATTTCTTTTTAAATAGATTGCAAATAAAATGTATTAAAAAAATTTAATTTTAACTTAATGTTATAAAACATTTAATTAATATTTAATTATGTGGAATCTGGAAAATAACTAATAAAAGCGATCCACACAAAATTTGATTTTCAATTGGTCATAAAAATTATTATAATTTTGGGGTAGAAATCTTTTCAAACTTTGTAAAACATTAAATTTTCTCGTAGAAATCGGTCTTTTGTCCAGCAGAATAATAATAATATTTCTTCGATTAATATTTATTTTTGTTTTCACAAATATTCAGTGATAATAAACGCCATATTGACGTTTCTGGCGGTACTTGCACCAGATACGACGTTTTTAAATACGAGCGTGTAGATACGAGAAAATCAAAAGCCTCCAGAAAGTGCTAAAAAGTATATATTTATATAATTGACGCTGTGTGGTAGACGAATTGATGTTTTTTCCCACAAATGGAGGGACCTATACATTTAGGTCTTTCATGGGGCTGATACATTTTTTTGAGGACTATTTCTTTCATGTTAGGAATACACCCGGAGGGCTTCATATTCGCTGCCGAGAAGCAACCACAATAAAAAAATTTTATTTTGGATGTTGGTTGAACCAGAGTTCGAACCCTGTCCGGCCGAATGGTAGTACGCAATGCTAACCACTCGTCTTATGCAGACAGTATAAAAATGTATTGCCCTAAAAAACACAGGAAGGGAACGTTATGTCATTTGTCATTTGTGACGTACAAACTGTTTCAAGCTGTTTCATTTCGTTCACAATTTTTATACAAAATTTTGCATTTTAAAGTGATGAAGAGAGCAAAAACAAACTCAGGACGAAAAGAAAAAAAAAGCAAAGAAAAACCTATATAAAGCAGAAATCTGATATATTTAAATTGCCAGATAACAAGTAAAAGGCCACACCTTGTTCACGTGGACAACTAGTTATTTAGCTGTATCGTCCACCACCTGTTGCACTGCACTCCGCCTTACTCTTAATTAGCTTTTTTCATGTTTTTTTCTTTTTAATTAAGCCACAAGAGTTTCGAATTGTTCTGTACTCGTTATTTTAATTTTTTTCAAATTGCTCTTCACCTTTGACGTAAGCATCGCTTAAGCGATTATATCCGAATTAACAATAGAGCGACTTGTCCTTTCTTTTCGCTTTTTGGCGCCAATTCGAAATACCAAGAGAAACCAGGTCGCTCCCCACCTTATTCTTCCAACAGAGTGAGTGTCCTCCTCTTCCTCTGCTTCCACCAGCGGGTACTCCATCGAATACTTTCAAAGCTGGAGTGGTTTAATACATTCGAACGACAATACCTAATCAGCGTAACCGCTGTCCTTTCATTCGCTGAATAATATCAATGTCGACGTACAATTCGCACAACTCATCGTTCCATCGACTGTAGTATTCGCCGTAACTAATGCTCAAAGGATCAAAAATCTTCCTCAATACATTATTCACGAAAACTTAAGTTGACTCAACATCGGCCAAGCTTCTGCAACATGTATCAGAACGGGAATGATGAGCGACTTGTAGAATTTGGTTTTGGTACATCGAGAGAGGACTTTACTTTTCAATTGCCTACTCAGTCCAAAGTAGCACCTGTTGGCAAGAGTGATTTTGAGTAGGATTTCAAGGTTGACATTGTTGGTGTTGTTGGTCCCTAGATATACGAAATTATCTACGGCTTCGAAGTTATGACTGTCAACAGTAACGTGGGAGCCGAGTCGCGAATGCGATATGACAATTTATTTTCTGACAGGAGATATTTCATCTTGCCCTCGTTTACTAACAGATCCCTTTGTTTCGCGTCTTTGTCTAATCTGGAGAAAGAACTTATGGTGCGGTTGTTATGGCCAATTATATCAATATCATCCTGTAAAAGATTGTACCTGGTATATTTAGCACTGCATCTCTTATTATTTTCTCCAGCATCGAATTGGACAAATCACACGATAAAGAGTCACCCCTGGTTTGGTATCGAACAGCTCGGAGAGGTCTTTGTTAATTCTGACTGAGTTTTGTTCATCAGCGTCAGTTTGAATAGCTGTATAAGTTTTGCAAGGAACTCCAACCAATAATTTGATTATCAATCAAAGATTTTGTATATTTTACGTTTATTACCAACTAGTTGCGGAGTTCCAAGTAGGATTAACCTATGAACAAAACTCTGTATTTGATAAAAACAGATATTTTTATGCGGTAAACAGATGGTTGCTCGAGATTCTGTGATGATATTAGTATCTTAAGAAATTAAAAAAATAAGGAGCATTAAAAAGTCATCGGTCTTACAGTCAATTAACATATTAGGATCGCAACTAACCTCTCTTAATTATAGCAATGAATCCGAAAGAACCTTTACAAGCAGTTAATATCAAACAAAATTTTGGAAAACGCTGGCTGACCACTTTCTTCCTTCGTTTTCAGGACATCGCATTATTTTAGGTAATATAAACATTTTGAAAATAAATACTAAAAGCATTCAAGATTGCTTGTTTTTTGAATTAGTAATGAATTTTCGAAAGAATAAAATCACATTTTATTAATTTGTTTATTTTACGTTTATTTACAAAAATAAATATATTTTTTTCAAATACATGCATACATATGTATGTACGACCGCTTAAATTACAAAAAATATTGTTTATTCTATTATTGTTTTTAAAATTATTGTTTTTAGTTTTTTTTTTTTAATTATAACTCCGTAGTCTCTAATTTACGCGCTAATAATTGAGCATTATTCGTTAGTTTATCAATTTGATTGTACACATTGAAGTGACGATTGAGGTCATTTGTATGATTGAAGAGTTTAGCAGTACCTTTCAGGGTTTCATGTATATCCTGTGTACCAATTGCTAGAAAATTATCATCTAAAGAGTCCTGGCCGCCTTGACTACAATGGACATAAAGAATATTTTTTTTTTATTATGACGCGCTCATATATATTTACATACATACATTAACATAAACTATATTTAAATTTTTCAATGAAAAATCAAAAACATTGTGGTATCCCACTTGGAAAAGGTAATACAGGGTAATTTAGAAAGTTAGCTAGCGACATTCCGTTAATACATTACAGATTACATTACCCTGAACACTGGAAAAGCCTTACGGAAGTAATGTATCGAGAACGAAACCGACTTTCTGTATTACCCTTACATAAAATGAATTATAAGAAGTTTTTATTAAGAACACAGATCATGTATAGGATAGCTCACACTACCACTTCGCTTACATTGGTATGCATGTTTTAGTATATCAAAATTTGTTAATCTTTTCTTGCTCGAAAGTAATGTATTACCCATTTTCCAACTGGGATTTTCTATAAGAAATTTATGTGTATATACATACACATGCGCTTATAAATAACAGTGCACATTAAGAGAACGAAGAGATCTTTCTTATCTTTATTTACCTCAGATTTTCCTCATTTCTAAACCATTCATTTTCATAACCCTTAAGCCAAATCGGGTTTGAGCCTTGTACGCTATGTTTATTCGTGTTGGGGACTCGTGTTGCTGGCTCTGTATTATTGTGCAGTGACAATGATGAATTTCCTATAACAAATACAAAAATGTTGATTATTTGAACGTAAACTATAATTTTTGTTAGTTTTTGAATGCAAACTTACTGAATATATTCACTTTAGCTGCACGCAATTGTCTCTTGTAACCCTTTCGTTGTGAGGCACACAGCGCCAATGTTACCACCAATAGAGTGGCCAAAAATAAATTAGTAAATATCAACCATACAAACATCGGTTTCGGTTGACCTGCTGTGAGCAATTCTGCCTCTGCTGCTTGCGTATCCAATACATTTAGCAATTTGAAAAGTCCATTCAAATGTTCGATATGTTGATCGATTAACTTAAGCACCTCAGGTACTTCAAAGATGGAGTTGTCCTCTCTCTCAACTAAATGCATATACAGATCAGTTTTTGTTTTATCCACTGACCCATCTTTGTTTTCATGCACCTTGATTTCGTCAATATTCACAATTGCGCCGGTCACATTGCTGAGAGTACTGAAGTGTGACAAAAAAAATGAAAAAAAAAAATCTAACCGTAATACAAACGAATATATAGATATAAGCTAAAGAAAAACTTACTCTCTGAATGCATTTATTTGAAGCCTCAACTCATCTGGCTGCAATCGAAAAACGAATTTTACTTTTTGATCCTCCCTCAGTAAATAGATGAACACATGCGCCACATCCTTCATGCCCAATGTGTCGTTGGCTAGCACCATAAAATCAAAATATCCTTTCATACCTTTTTGTGGATCGAAGTTTAACTGCACATTACCCGTCTCACGATCCACAAGAAAGGGTGCATTTTTAATGTTATCCAAACCCTCTGATAATGTTTGTCTTATATCACCGATTATATAGTAAGAGATCTGCGCATTCACACCTTCATCAGGATCCACGGCTTCGATGCGCATAAATTGTGTACCAAAATCGGCACTTGTGGTAATACCACCGGTGAATACCTTTGTACGAAACTTTGGTGGATTGTCGTTAACATCCAAGACACGTACGCGTACACGCACAACAGTGCTATCAAACAACAGCAGCTCCTCACTACTTAGCGTGACATTCCCACTGTTTATCTCATAAGAGTCTTCATTTTCTTCATTGCTAAGTGACCGCAAATTACGTGAATGCTTGTAACGATCGAAGAATTCTGTATTTCGTAAAAATCCACCCTGTTTACGGCCCATATTCTCGTTAGATACCAGCACAGTTCTGCTATTTTCTAAAAAGTTATCCGAACGACGATTGGTTGCGTATGGGAATTTATCATTCGCACAATTTTCGGTAGCCTTTACAAAAAGTGAGTAGTTGGCAATAACTTCACGATCGAGTTCTCTCACGGTGGTGAGTATATGTGTTTCAGGTTCGAGTTCAAAATAGCCGCGCTCATTGCCTCTGACAATGAAATAACAAACTAAACTAGGCGGATCGTCGAGATCATCTACTTCATCTTTGTCGATTGTATCGGGCAGCTTAACGCGTTCCGAACCAGGATCGGCGTGCTCTATAAAAGATGTATGTATGTAGCATATATAAAAATTGTACAATTTTTTTTAGTCTTTAAGGCACTGAAATAACGAAATAACGAACCTGTAAAATTAACGTTTATTTCTTCAACCACAAATTGTGGTTCGTATTCATTAACGTTTCTAATATAGATTGTTAAATCTAAATCGGCACTTAACGAAGTGGGTAGCCCCTGATCGTAGGCTTCGATTCTTATCTGAAAAGTAAAATTAAAAAAAGTTCGAGATTTCTGAGGTTATTAAATTATAAGTGCATAAACAAAAGGGGGTTATAGTTTTACCTACTGATATAAACATGATATTCAAAAATTATCTTACCTACTAAGGGAGGGGCCGCAATCTCTGTGTGGGTAATTAAGCACTTTTTTTCTGAAAGGCTGTTAATTCCATTAAGGAACTACCAAATATAAATACTCTCATCTGTTTTTCGAACACACAAGAGCCTTTGATGGCGCTACACGAATATGCAGATACTTCTAGAAACTTATTAGAGACCGAAAGCTAAAGACCGGAGTGCCATGCAGTTTGTTGTCAAAATAAGTAAACTTAAACCACTTAGGACCAGAAGCGGTCGCACCTTGCACAACGGTTAACATAATATTTCGGCTCTTTTCCTTGACGGCATATCTCAGAAGACAAATATTAAAGTAAAGCAACCCTTCCACCACAAAGAAGGAATACTTCCTCTATAGCTCTGGCAGAAGTATGTTATATGGGTTCACTCACCACGGTAAGTACTAAATATTTCGGAACAACGCTTTATTGAAGAAAGAAATTTGGGCCTGAGATCTATTGCGGACTCGGGTAAATTGCATAGAATGATAATGAACGACTTCTAAAAGTTAAAAAAAAAACAAATATTCAGGAACATTACCTCATGAATTTTCTGCTTCTCTCGGTTTAATTTTTCCTTCAAAAATAATTGTCCAGTCTCATTATCGAGTTCAAAAATCTTATAGCTACCCAAAGGATCGGGTTTCAAGCGATAACGAACTAATGCATTCATACCAATATCCTCATCGGTTGCCACAACCTGCAGCAATTGCGTGCCGATAGTAGTATTTTCAGGTATACGCAGTGTTGTGTTGTGCAGGGGTGTAACAAAAATTGGTGGGTGATCATTAAAATCAGATATACAAATGTCCAATGTTCTGGTAACAACATTCGAGGGTATACCCAAGTCTCGTGTGGTTATGGTGAGAGTGTGATTACCAAATTTATTGCGCAAATGGGTGCGCGCATAAATATTTGCAGTCCAATGATCGAGTTGATCCAGCTCAAAAAGATCTAAAGAAATATATTTTTCATTGCAAAGAGTTCTTATTTAAAAATTTCCCTTTATAATATACTCACCAAATTTATTGCCCTTCGTGATTTTAAATTCTAAGCGCCCATTCGGTGAGTGTGGATCATCTGCATCGCTGCCACGTATGGTCGCGATTTTTTCCTTCAATTCGTGATATTCAGTAATCAGTACACAGCTTGTGGGTAAGGAAATTTCCGGTGGGTTATCGTTTTCGTCCAATATGGATATACTTAAAACAAGATGAATAGGAAATGTGAGAAAAGTCTTTTACTAAAGTGATATAAAAGCTTACAATATTTGCTTGAAGGCGTTGCGGCTCTCGCCTGCCAAGAAACCGAACTGATAATTGTCCCAAGCCTCGATCACTAGCATATAAAAATCCTTTGTTTCTCGGTCTAATTTATCGGCGACAGAGAGTACACCAGTGTCTGCATCAATTGAAAATTTGCCCTAAAATAATTTCATATAATTTGAAATTCATCACTTATTTTCATTTCACTTGGATTCACTCACTTGCGAGCTTATGCGATCCATAAGAAAAGTGATTTTACCAAAATCCCCTGAATCGGCATCGGTCGCTTGCACAGTGCCAATTCTTGAACCTATTTCAGCATTTTCACTTATGGTATAATTTTTAGATCCACCAATAAAATATGGATTGTTATCATTCTCGTCCAATACCGACACATAAACATCGACTAGGGTGGATCGTGGTGGAACGCCGGAGTCCGTTGCGCGTACCGTCAAATTTAACCATTGATATTGTTCGTGATCGATTTTATTAGCTACCACCATTTCGCCAGTAACTGGGTCAAGATGAACCAGATTTCTTATGGCAGGGTTGCCCTCCAGCGAATACGTGATTGTTTTATTTTTATCAACATCAAAGGCAATTATACTTGCAATCAAAACACCGTTAATACTGTTTTCGGTTATCGTTTTTCGATAGAAGGGCTCTTTAAACTTTGGATTGTTGTCGTTTTCATCTTCGATTATGATATTCAAATAGCCTAATTATAAAGGTAACGGAATTGAAAATTTTAGAGTTGCTTGCAATGAAACTGTCGAAAAATAAAAATATTTTTAGTTTACCTTCGACCACTTGCTTGCCTTTTATCGCTGCCAAATCTTCGACGCTTATGGCCAGTTTAAGATATTCAACCTTCTCGCGATCCAGTAGTTTCAGTAGCTTAATAAAAAGAAAGTTATGCAAATCTGGTGAATGGTAATCAAATTTTTAAAGTTTTTAAAAAATACCTTCAGTGTACCCTCAATGGGATCTAAGTCGAATGCACCTAAAAAATCAAATTCACTCAGTTTGACAAATGTGCCCTCTTCATTACGCGCCTCGCAGTGCTCACGATTTATACGATATCGTAAAATTGGCATTTCGTCCAGGTCTGTAGCCTGTACTCGATACACTAGTGTACCCACAGCAGTATTCTCCATGATACGTATAGTCGGTAATTCTCCCAAAATTGGTGGTTTGTTATTCACATCCTTAATTGTTATGTTAACAGTTGCAGAGTTCATGAGTTGCGAATTTCCTATACCACCGTCCAAGGCCAGCTAAGAGCAATAAATCAAATTGAACTTAATTTTCCAATTATAGCAACTTAAACGATTTCTGCTTCTTACCACAGTCAGCGTATATACAAGTTTCTTTGGTTCTGTTAAGTCCGGATCCAGACTTGCACCTTGCGCTACCGATATCACGCCTGATTCAGAATTTATGATAAACTTATCACTCGCGCCCATTTGGATACGATAAACAACTACATTATTCGGCTCAGAGCCATCTCGATCGATTGCCATTACCTGTAATATCGAGCTGCCACTCGGAAGATCTTCGGTTATGGTTTTGGCGTAGAAATTCTTTTGAAATATAGGAGCATTGTCGTTAACATCTTCGATATAAATCAAGACGGGCACCACTGTGGATAGCATTGGGATGCCCGAATCTCGCGCACGTACTAACAAATCAATCTCGCGCACACCATTATCGACGCGTCGACGCAAACGCCGTATATTCTGTAGTAACTCCTCATAATCGAAAGCGTGTAACGGTTGCAGTAAACCTTTTTCGGGATCAATAGTAAAATTTGCACGGTAAAGGCCTTCGACAATTTCATAAGTTATCTGACTATTCTCGGTGCCTTTAAGATCGTTGTCGCGCGCCTCTAATACTAGTGGTGTCTCAAATTCGGCCTTATTCTCCAGCAGTTTGGCTTCATAGTGTCGCTGTACGAATATTGGTGCATTATCATTGACGTCCTCAATATTGATAATGATCTGTGTGGTGTTGCGGTTACCAATACCCACATTATCGATCGCTTCAACGGTGAGGTAATGTAGCGATATGATTTCGCGATCGAAGGCAGCATCGCTAGGTTGCTTTATGGTAATTACGCCAGTAATAGGATTTAGGTATAGTCTTATGAAAATTATGAATATTAACATATAAGTTTTTTTTAACTCGATTTTTTATTTCATTTAATAACTTACAAATGTGCTATCCCACCACGCAAATTGAGAAATCGTATACCCATTGTGCCGAAATCGCCCGAATCCACATCCGTCGCTTTGATTTTGGTAACGATCGTGCCCAACTCACTATTTTCTGGTATACTTGTATTGTAAATGGCTTGTGTGAACTCCGGATAATTGTCATTCTGATCACGAATATAAACTTGAAGATGTGCTGAACTGCTAATGCAAGAGAATTAAATAGAATTGATCACTACTTCGGAATACACTTACCCCCATCTTGTCGGCTCGTCGATCTCTCGAGCAAATAGCGTAAAATTTATCTCCTTTATTTCCTCGTAATCAATTGATTTCGAATTTTTTACTTTTACCATGAAGTTAGCCTCATTCACAGCGATCGCAGGCACGATTTCGAAAAGATCATTTTGTGGATCCAGAAACAAGCGGAATGTGCCATTATTACCTACATCATGATCTTCTACTAAATTCTGTACGTCATCGTCAATAAAAGTCAATGGTGTATTACTTTGTGAATTCTCATTAATTTCGCAACGATAAATTGCTTGTCTAAATGTTGGTATTTCATCGTTGATATCCGTTACAATAACAGTAACTTCAGTTTTGACTTGCATCACCTCTTCTGGCGTGCTTAATTTCGCCTGAATATAAAAATATTAATTAAATAACAAAACAATTAGATAAAGTTTTTAGTTGTTCTATCCCGCGATCGGTAAGTTTCATTACATTTACGTTCCATACACACCTGTGGCACCTCTGTCGCTGTTATTCTCAATATATACGCGCCATTTACTTGCTGGCTGGTGTCCTCACGATCGAGCTGTTGTGTGGTGTAAACAACGCCTGTTTGATGCTCAATATCGAATAACTCATTCGGATCCATTTCATATTCTATCGGATTATTGATGCCGCGATCACCATCTATAGCGCGTACTTGTAGCACACGTGTACCAATAGCTGCATTTTCGGGTATACGTGCTATCGCTTGCACCTGCACAAATTCGGGTGGCTGATCGCTTATATCAATTACCTTGACTAGTATAGCAGCAGTGCCAGTGTTAACAGGTCCCTGATTGGCGCGATCTACAGCTAATACACGTAATTGGTACAGACTTTTAGTCTCATAATCCAACTCGCCCACCAGCCGTAGTACACCTTTGCCCTGATATGTTGATATCGAAAATGCATCATCGTCGCCATCCAATTCTTGTAGATAGTAGACAACTTGTCCGTAAGCACCTTCATCTTCGTCTGTTGCCTCCAATGTTGTTACTACACCGGGATCACTATTTTCTGGTATTTCGATGGCGCTTTGATAAGGTAAAAATACTGGTGCATTGTCGTTAAT
Organism: Neoceratitis asiatica; assembly: GCA_030068015.2. Taxonomy (NCBI): domain Eukaryota; kingdom Metazoa; phylum Arthropoda; class Insecta; order Diptera; family Tephritidae; genus Neoceratitis; species Neoceratitis asiatica. The sequence continues at coordinate 22,243,189 of CM061528.1, read as the reverse complement.
GTCCTCCACAAGTAGTAGAAAACTTTGTGTGATGTAATTAAAGTCGTTGTGATGATTATCGGTAAGTGTTAAAACTATTGAGTATTCATCCTGTAACTATTGTATAGAAGTGTGAAGAACATGTTATGAGTTTGAAAGAATTATTTTCTCTGAAAAGATGAACTACCAACCTCTCTATCTAATTCTTTGGCTAAGTAGACATTAGCCTCACTGCCTCCTGTGTTTTCGATACGTATGACCTCGCTATCTTTCGATGGACGTTTACCGAAGACTAAAGGATCATCATCGGGATCATAACCTTTGAGAGTGTATATATGAGCACCTGAAAAAATAAAACAAATTAAAAATCTGTTCATCTTTTCTTGTTAACAGTCTTTTCTTTTAACTTACCCACTGCAGTCTCCGGACTCTCCTTCAATCGCAAAACAATTTCTGATTGCCCACCATCGATTGCAAATCTTGGCGGTCGATTACTGGTCACTGTTTGTAAGGTGATCAACAAAATCAACGCTGCAGATCTTGCATAAGTCGCTACTGAGTTTCTATTTAATTTTAATCTAACTTTTCTGTATTTGGTTCTAATTTCTGGTAACTGAGATTTATTTTTTATTGATTTATCTAGAAAATTGTCGCCTCTCGAAGCACAATGCTGTCTTTTCCATTCACTTTCGTTGTTCATCATGTTTTTGCCAAGAGTAATTTTTCCTTCCTGGGTTTTCATTGTCAGAATATTTCATATAATATTCATGTTGTGTTAGAACTCCTAAAAAGTGATAAAGAATAAGAAGAAATTTGAATGTAATTTTTCTTCAAAGATAATCTTAAAAACCTATTGTATGATAATATGGAGATTAATATTTATTGGTCTAATATCGCTGCTAGTGGGATATTAATGAAGAGACAACCGATATTGAAACTACGATATTTTATAAACATGTTTTATGCTGGTTTCTCGCAAATGTTTTGAAGTTTTTGTAGCACATTGTCTCAGATAAATATTTTAAGGCAGACCTAGAAACATTTAGTAAAGGTCTTAATATGTAAAGGTTGTTTTTTTATAGAAGTATAGAACTTTAAGTTGGCATTACTTTTTAAGATGGCGACCGATTTAACATCTATCAAGTGATTTATTCTCAGTTTGGTTTGGCAATTCATCATGAATAGACTCACGCCTGAACAACGCTTGCAAATAGTGCAATTTTATTTCGAAAATAATGGTTCTGTGCGAAAACGTATCGCGCACTACGTCCATTAGCGATGAAGCGCACTTCTGGTTGAATGGCTACGTCAACAAACAAAACTTCCACATTTGGAGTGAAGGTAATCCTCAAGTGTATGTTGAAACACCGTTACATCCAGAAAAACTGACTGTTTGGTGCGCTTTGTGGGCTGGTGGAATCATTGGTCCGTACTTTTTCAAAAACGATGGTGGCCAGAACGTTACAGTCAATGGTGATCGGTATAGAGCCATGATTACTAACTTTTTCATTCGTGAATTGAATAACCATGATGTTCAGGAGATGTGGTTTCAACAAGACGGCGCAACATGTCACACAGCTCGTGCCACAATAGATTTATTGAAAGACACGTTTGGTGACCGCCTAATTTCACGTTTTGGACCTGTGAATTGGCCTCCAAGATCTTGTGATTTAACACCGCTAGACTACTTTCTGTGGGGCTATGTAAAGTCATTGGTCTATGCGGATAAGCCACAAACGCTTGACCATTTGGAAGACAACATTCGCCGTGTTATTGCCGATATACGGTCACAAATGTTGGAAAAAGTCATCGAAAATTGGACGTCCAGATTGGACTACATCCGCGCCAGCCGTGGCGGTCATATGCCAGAAATCATATTTAAAATGTAATGCCACAAGATTATCTTTCGGATAAATAAAATTCATGGCAATCGAATAATCCATCGTTGTTTTATTGCAACTTAAAGTTCTATACCTCTATAAAAAAACACCCTTTACATATATTCGATATTTTTGACCTCTATTTATGGTACAATATTTCAGAAGATTAGGGATGATCCTGTAGTCATATATTTATGATCTTTTCGGCTATGATTTTCTGGTTATAAATATTTGCAAACTTTTTTCACGAAAATTTGTAAAGTCGACTTATCGGATGTTGTCATTCTTCACCGTTTACACGCGATATATAGTGTTTGGTCTTTGTTCGCCGAGAGCGGCCTTAAATCTACACTTGCCTCAACTCAAATTGCCCTAGTCGGCACCTGATAGGTGACATTTATTATTCTTGGTGTTAATGCTGGTTCCAAGATAGACGAAATTGTTTACGGTTTTAAGGTTATGAATTGTCAACAGTGACAACAGAAGCTAAGAGGCGAGAATGTTTGTTTGGTGGCAGGAGATATTTCGTCTTGTTCTCGCACTCTAGACCCATAAACTTCTTTTTGCGCCTTTCAGAAATAATAGAGTGTTTTTTGAGGTCGTTGATTTGAATATCTTCAGTGTATGTCAGCAATTGGAAGCGCTGCTTCTTTTGTTCAAAATTAAGTTAATTAAATGCTAGATTTCTTCTAAGACAGCTTTTTTGAAACGTGATTTAATACTCATTTGCTCGAATAGGTCTTTCCCGTTAAGGTAAATATTTTTTCATGCAGTCGAAGTAATTATAAAATCGACTATGGTGCGTCAATAATTTCTTTTCCAAGAACGGGCGCATGGCGAATAGTGGATCTGCCAGATAGATCTGTCAGCCACGCTGATAAGATCCAATTAGTTCATAGACCTTATATGCGATAATGAAGGCACTTATGCCAACATAATTAACGAAAACTGTAGGACAGCCTTACATTCATATAGTTTAAGGAGAGTGCACTCAGATTCATGTTTTTCTTCAAGCGAGCAATCTCTATTCGAACTTCGTTCGGATGATGAAACAAAAGAAAATGTCATATTTGTCACGCTCCATATACAAATTATTACTAAAAATTGTAGTAAAATTAATTAAAATTCATATTTAACACCTTGATATAATTAAAAAATTTTCTAAAGGGTTATCCAAGCAGAGGTACTTTTTTCAATTGACTTTTTTTGACAGATCACGCGTGAGTCGTGTCAAGCTGTCATGTTATTTATGTTCAGTATTGTTTGGCATTTCATCAAGGAAAGATTTACGCCTGAACAACGTTTACAAATCATTCAACTTTATTACGAAAATTCACGTTCTGTAAAGGATGTGTTTCGCGCACTTCGCTTAACTTATGGTCAACATAATCGGCCTACTGATCGTACTATTCACCATCACCCATCTTGAGACCTAGCATTCATTATAGGATAATGTAGACCACGTCCAACACGCAGTGAAGAAAATATAGCGGCCGGTAGCTGAGAGAGAGTACACGAAGACCGTGGAGAGCGTACTAAATGCAACTTGTGCAAGAACTGAAGCCGCTCGACCTTCCCAAGCGACATCGCTTCGCTCTATGGGCTCTTGAAAAGTTCCAAGAAGATCCGACGTTTTCGAGCCAAATTTTATTCAGCGATGATGCTATTTTCTGGCTCAATGGGATGTAAACAAGCAAAATTGCCTCATTTGGAACGAAGAGCAACCTGAAATGATTCAAGAGCTGAAGCTCGTGATCTCTGCGATATTTGGTTTCAACTAGACGTCGTTACTTCCCACACAGCCAGTAGATGGTCGATAGGTATACTGTCCGTGGTTATCACCGGCAAAAGGTAGCGCACCTGAGGGGCTTCCACCTCACGAGCGTTTAGTTCATACACAACTAGGGTTTTCACCTGGTTGTAGGGAAGGCTAGTGGAGGGAATACCACCTCCACTACCTTTACGAAGCGTAGAGAAATTATTGTAGAAGAGTAGTTAGCATAGTATATTCGGGAGAGGGTTTCTAGCTCACCGAAGGGAAGATTAGAGGAGGGCCTATCACCCCGCTATCTTTACGTTTGATTTACATAATACTAAATAAACTTTGTTGTACGACGTATAGGAAATTGAGTAATTATTTCAATAACCTTGGCGAGACTGAGCTAACCCCAGCCAAGAGGGAAACATCGTTACAACATCGCATCAATCAATAAATTTATTGAGAGACCACTTCGGTGAGCAGATAATTTCACGTTTTGGGCCGGCCAATTGGCCACCAAGATCATGTGATATCACACCGTTAGGCTTTCTCCTGTGGGGATATGTAAAGTCTAAAGTCTATGCGAACAATCCCGCTTCGGTTCAGACCTTGGAGCAAAACATCACGCGAGTCTCAATGGATGGATCATCTGAGACCTAGCCTTTAAAAAATAAATGCCAAAGAACGTTCTGGCGAATAATAATAAACATTCCCCATTAAATTTGAATTTTCTGTGTTTTTTTTAAGTAGGGAACCTCGAAATGGATCACCAGTTATTATATACATATGTTTTTCATATACACACTCAACAGTCGACTCTCTGGGCACTAAGTAGACAGTGCAGTTTTGGTTATCGGGGATTTTCGGTGATGATGCTTAGAGGTACTTCTATATTAGACTCAACATCTTGATTACAATGTTGTGATCGAATATGTATGTAAATATGCGCTTTACAATAGAACTTAGTTATACTATACTTGTAGATAAGTAAATACGCATGTAGGCATGACCGCCTGAATCGTACTTGACATCTTTATTTTCAGATGCGCATGTGCGAACAGTGTCCATTAGACAGCTGAGCAAAGCATATCCAAAACCACTCTTGGTGATTTCCTCATACGCAATTAATTTTGCTTGTATGTTGATTCAATTAATTTCGCATTTTGTTATTTCTTTGCCAAACACATACACATTTTATCTACGATTGATTGTATAAGGCGAGTGTTTGCATTAAAAGTAGAAATCAAATTAGTGGTAATTTATTGTGTCTGTGAGGCGTTCAGTTAAAAATTACTTGTTGTTTAATCTTATTGTTTAAGAATGCGGCTAATTGCCGGAACATGAAATATACTAATTAACATACTAATATTTACATGCATTTGTTACATACAGTTTTATATAAATGCACGCTGTGCTTTCACAAGATTATTGAAAAGCGCTCTATACTAAGAAAGATTAGAGGAAATTGTGCAATGAAAGAGTTCAATATAAATATGTATGTACATACATTAGTGGTATATACAAGAAAATAAATTTGTTTTAATATTTCTGATTTTTTAGAGCACCAACAAGTCAGTGACATTCGTGTTTTGTGATCAAAACTGCAAGCTCTTTCTTGCCGTCATCAACTGTAGGCAACAATATAAGAAAAAAAAAAAATGACACATGCCACCTTTGCATGCGACAAGCGTGCAAAGTACTACTGTATCAAGATATGTATGCAACATAAATCCATACATATGTATAAGACATATGCACAATATTATCCATATATACATTCAAATACAAAATGAGAGACAAAAGTTTACATACACCGCCTGTATTCTTTATGTAAAAAGTACTAGCTGTTTGCTGAAAAATGTTGGTATACAGTCTTATTTTAAATCCTTTTCTAATCACATTTATTAAAACAAATGCATTCTTTAACATAAAATAAAACAATTATGCCGAAGAAACGCAAAAATATCCTTGAAAAAGTCTACATACACCACGGGTTTACTAGCAGTTATGTCGATATGTTGTGTTGTTATGGTGGTTAGGTACCCTTTTTTACTATTTTTTTTTTTAATTATGTTTTCTAATTTGCTAGTATTGAATTAAGTTGTGGTTTAAACACATGAGCATTAACAATGACTCCTCTAAAAGAAATATCCCTTGACGTACGAATCATGGTTATTCAGCACAGAAAAGAGAAGAAATCGTATGGTGAATTTTCAAAAATTTTAATCTTAAGTCCACCAAAGCTACAGACCATTGTAAAAAAAAATTTGAAAAAAAAAAATTGATCCACTGAAAATAAGCCACGGGTAATATGGATCGGGTGAAATATAAGTCATTGTTGGAAGCTATTCTGAAGCATTCGGTGGACAGTTAGTAGCTTGGCGCAGTCTGGATCTTTCAACAGGATAACGATTCAAAGCACAAGGCACATATTTTTAAGGATTGGTTGCTTTATCTTGCTCCAAGGCAACTACGCACACCACATCAAAGTCTAGATTTGAATGTTATGTTATTACATGTCTGGGAGATTTTAGAGCGAAAAAAAAATAAGATTTCCAGCTCAGCATTACTCAAAGAACGTCTTATTGAAGCTTGGAACAGTATTACTTTCTCAAAATTGAAAAATTTAGTAACTTCGATGCCACGACGGCTTCAAACTGATATTGATGCGAACAGTGGACCAACTAAATACTAAAACTATAATGTTACATGAGATTAACCAAAATTTTTGTGCTAAGATAAGTTATGTATGTACTGTATGTAGACTTTTGTCAATATTGAATTTTCGTCATAGCTTTACTAATTCATGTTAAAAAATTAGCTTTTTTGTTGGCTTTTTATGATAAGGGAAAATAACTGAAATAAACTGTATCGTTAAATTTTCCAATAAGCCTTTTGGACTTTCAATTCAACGAAAATAGTGGGTGTATGTAGACTTTTATCCGCCACTGTATATCTACTTAGGTGTAAAAAGCGAGTAGTTGTTTGCTTGGGAAATTTTCTTAATTATGGCAAGCGCAATCAATACATATTCATATTAAAAGCAGGAGATATGTATGTGCATATATTCAAAAATATACCATATAGATATATTACAGATCTGCATTATCTGATCTCGATTGTACCATGCTTTGCTTGCAAATATTATGACATTACATGCAAACTACCCCAGTGCGAAAATTGTTTAAAGTGTAAATATGTGCATGATATTAGATTGTACTAATATAAGATACTGTACATAAAATACGTGATAGTCAATTTAATTTAATTTATATTTTATCATAGATGTTTTGATTTTATGAAAAAGTTTACGGGGAAAAATATCGGAAATTAGATCCATTGTATTTAGTTAGGTTAAATTATAGAGCCATGTTGAAGAATTTATTTAAAAATTATAACACAGCCACAAATTTTTAACGATAGCAAGCCAGTATTGTGATAAAATTGAAGAAATTCGAAGTGTTACCTTTTTTCCAAAGTAAATATTATTCTATCTAAAATTTTATTTATTCAGTCACGGTTACTAAATATAGTGCCGAAATCCGGAACAAAGTCAGTTTAAAACTTGTACACAATGTCATAGTGACCCGATTTGGCTGATTTTGACAAATGATCGTATAAATCTAATACTGTATCTGCCTACCAAGTTTAGTTGAAACTCCAACGCTGTTAGACTAGTTTGCGTTCAAACAGACGCATAGACGGCCGTGGCTGAATCAACTTAGCGCGCTGCTCTGACACGATCGGTATAAACTTTGATGGGGTTATCTCTTCTCCTTCTGGTACTTACATAGTTCGGAGAAAAGTCATTATACCATTTCATGTAAATGAAATTTAAATTAAGGTAGCGATCGAACGGATTTTCACTTATTATTATGACGGGCATTCGATAAAGACTATCATTATTGTGAATTTTGCTCATCTGCGCTGTTCAAAATAGTATATTTTTGTTGGTAGAAAGTTTTCGCAAAGTAAAATAGTTTGCAATATATATATATTGTAACTTTTTTCGTAGCTACCCTCGATGATTTCCAAAATCCTTCGAGTCCGATCTCTAGATTGCTAAATAATAGTCCAAGATTTGTTCGTTTGCCCTCTTAACCTTCAGGAATTTACTCAAAGTTTATTTCATCCTCAATAATTACAATTCTTTACTATACACAGTTTAGCCGTACTAAAACACTCAGCTCACGGCAATGTTAACGCCACCGTGTTTTCTACTCGTCTCTCCCTGTGATAGCTGCTGCCGCTCTTTTTATACCTGAGGGTGACCCAAACATTCTGTTCACGCGCTCAAGAATAGGCTGATTATTCGTTTGTCTGCGATAACTGCAGCCGCTCCGTTTATTCTTAACGACGGTCCAAATATTCCGTTCATGCGCTTACTAGTTTACCTTCATTAGTTGCTACCGCTCTTTTTGTCTGTCCTTAGTACGGGGAATTTTCATCATACTGCCGCTCCTTTTGTCTGCCTTTTTTTATTTGGAATTCCCGTCACACTGTTACTCTTTTTGTCTGTCTTTCGTATTTGGGATTTCCGTCACAATATGTATGGCGCTTTGTAACCGATGAAGCGATTTTCGACCGAGCTCCTCCTTCAATTTGTGGTTTTAAGTCTTGATGTTTTTTTACCAACAAATGGAAGGACCTACAGTTTATTCTAAGCCGCTATCCGCTATCGCTTGATCAGCTGTTGTCGTTAACTATACGATAAGTTCTTAATTAAACGACAAAAATTTCCTAATTGTTAGCGCCATCGACAAAAGGTTAAAATAAATAGTATAAAAGTTAAAATAAAATACAAATCGGGATAATACCAAAAAAAAAACTAAGATGTGTTTTGAGTATTTGGCATATGTTTAATCCCAAGATGAGGATATAACGCACTCTTAGTCAGTGGGTAGAAGTTTGTTGCGAGAAGTGGAAGATCCTTTCAACTTGAGTGAAACAAAATTTTGAAAGTTATGTTGATGAACCCTATATTTAGTCGAAGAAATCAATTCTCAACTTAATAGCCAACTAGAGGTGGAAGAATAACAGCGATATCTACAGAAAAACAGGTAAATAATGCAATTTTCAAGTGTTTTTGAATTTTTAACTTTATTAAATTACTTGAAGGTTCTAATCGCTTTACGATACTTCACAACTGGTTGCTGTCAACGTCATTGCATCTCATTTAATAATTGCAATCACGGATTTATTTGTTTTTTTTTTTATATGGGTTTTTCTCTTTCCTCTTTGTGCTTTTCGTATATTTTGATTTTTTCTTAAGCTGTGGTACCACCTCTTCTCCATTTTATTAAAAGGAACAACTATCGTTATATTTGAGTTACCGAATCAAATAATCGTTGGTGCAAGCGACAAAATTCGTTAGTTAACAACTCGACAAATCGTATCGCTAAAAGTTACATAATTTCTCTGCTGGACTCAAAAACAGGCCTTCCGAATTGTAGTACGCAACGCTAATCACTTTAGAATAGCTTGTAATACGAATCAGAAATTCCGTCTTCGATTTCCGATAGCCAACGACAATCGAATATTGAATGCAGTTTAAAATAAGGGTTTAAGTTTCCGCGTCAACTCTGCGTAACCGTACCTACTTGTACTGTAACTTAGAAGTACATACAAATTTAAAGTTAATCAAATTTATTCAAAAATCATTTATTTTTACTTATATTTATCAATACTATATTACTACAAGTGGCCGAGTGGTTAACAGTGCGTATTGACATTCGGAAGGACATGATTGGAGTCATGACCCGACGAATATACAAAATTATAGAAAATTAATTTTTCTAATTGCGGTCGCAAGCCCTCCGAGTATATTTATGGCATGAAATGAAAGCCTCAAATAAAACTCCATCGGCCATTCGGTGCCGGCTTAATAAATTGGAGGAGGATCTCGGCCGAAAATTGTTTCAGCGGTTACAAAGCGGGAATTATATATATTGATTTGTACATATATATTTATAAAATCGGCTTCTGTATTATTATTATTATTATTATTTTCAGTTATAAATATTTATATTAAAATAAAGATGTACTTTTTTTTATTAAATTTTTTTTTTTTTTTAAATATTGCTTTGGCTACACTTCAAAAGAAAATAATTTAAAAAAGCAAGCAACATATTGATAGTTGTTGCTTCATAAGTTTCATGCATATAATTTGCTATAATTCATCTGACGATATTGTCTGCACGTACATTTACACATGTGTAAGTACGCTTACAAGCAAACATAAATATGCATGTGATCTACAATGAAAAGCGAAATGAAAGTTGCGACAATGCGCGCGCATAAGCTCATCAGAGTCACAGCGGTTATCTTCAAATAGTAAGAGAAAAAAACGGCCGTGAAGATCCATCTTTGTGCAATACATTCGTAGCATGTAGATATGGATATAAGCAATTGTGTATGCAATGTATGGAAATGCAAAATTAATCCGTCGCCTACATGTTTGCTTCTACGACCTTGAGAAGTTTTTTCTACGCTTGCTTAGCATTTGGCAAATGATTAAAATATGGTTTACTGAAATTTTTTGTTGTTGATATAAAACGATATTACGGATTCTTATCTCTTTTAATTTTAATGTTAAAATAATCAACGCAGTAAAGAGTTTTTTAGTATTGTGTAAATACGTGCCAGTGAGTATTGACTTACGAAGAAGATGTAATTATAATTTTTCTTGCTTTTCAGATGCAAGTAATTGAAGTGTTTTGTAATGATTGTTGATAATGGTTATCAGCAAAATAATTATCTTAAATTTGGTCAGCTTTTTTGTACTCCCTGCTTTGTTACTCACATAGAGTGGTGAAAAAAATATTGGCACTATTATGGACAACACAGTTTTTATAAGCATATTATGCCTTAAAGATTACAAAACTAAGTCAAAAACTTGCTAAAAGAAATGTTTTAAAACGGAAGTTGTAAAATTATTTAAAATTAAGCAAGCCTTAGTTAGTTAACAGAAATATCTGAAATTATTTCTATATTATTTCTATTTGCTTTAAAAATCGAAATTGCTGTACTTGTCTACCATTTAACCATTTTTATTTAACTTGTGAGTGTTTATTGCATTGTTTTTTATTATGGATTCCATTCTTTGGTTTGAAGATATTCTGTAAGAGCATTGCTGTATGTTTTCATCCACATATGTATGTATGTATATTAATAAGTCGTCTGCATACGCTTTCATTTTTCGACTCATGACCATTATGTAAATGACAAAAAACAATGTACGCCTGGCATAGATTATTACCTTATGGCATCCGAGACCATTGACCAGATGCTCATAATAATGCGCCAAATCTAGGAAGCGAGGTGGGTGGATCTAGTAGAGAAACAAACATTCAGCGAATTGACAGCCTTGGCTTCCATGTCACTGTTGACAATCATATCTTTGAAGTTGTAAAAATTTCGTTTATCTAGAAATCAGAATAAATACCAACAGAGTAGGCGGTTTATCTCTCGATAAACAAAGACCAAAGTGTGCAAATCGCTCATCATTCCCGTCAACATTCAATTAGTCGGCTTTAGGACGGCGACGGCGAATATAGCAGATAGCAGATATAGCAACATAATTCAGTGAATTAAGAAATAGCAAATACACTAGCTATCTATCTTTGGGATTGACGAAAACATTCCTGTTCTGAAAGTATTATTTGCAGTACATCCATTGGTGGAAGCAGAGGTAGAAGAAGAACTCCACTCCGGTGAAGGGATCAGGAAGAGAAGGATCTGACTTCACTTAGTCTCTCATAATAGCGCCGAGCGACTAAAAGAAAAAAACGATTGGAACGCTATTATTAATTCGGGTATAATCATAAAAGCGGTGCCTACGCCAAAGAAGAAGAAAACGATTATCAGAGACCAAAATTTTATTCCTTAGATAACGATGTCTGAAGCATGATTACAAAACAAGCGACTTTATGGTGAGAGGTCCAAATAGACAAATAGAATACTCCTTGAAAACAGTGAGCAAAACTTTGACATTTGATCCAACTTTGTATGCCTTTTTCGGTCTAGGCTCTCCTGGACTCCTCCAATGGGACGATTCAGCTTTGATTTGGATGTCACAACTTTATATAACCATTATTCGTCACTAGTTATGATACTTTCAAGTATATTGGGATCATTATAGACGTTATCACCAATATGCGAGCGTTGCTATGCGACACACATCTTTTCAGAGCATACTCGTCTTATGACATTGTCAACATTTCAAGTGTTTTTTTTTAGCAATAAAGGTCAGTATGCAGCTCTAATGAAATCCAAAAACTCCATATAAAAAGTGCAAAAAACGATGCGTGAAAAATTTTTTTACAAAGTATTACGCACCTCGAACGAAAAAAACTCAATTTTCTACTGCCTATTTCTAAAGTTTTTAAACAAATACGAAAGCACGACAACACAGGTTTTCGAGCGAAATAAATAGTCTCATATATATTTCGCGAGAAACAAGAGGAAAACTAATTTTCAAACGTATTAAAGCAAGCTTATAAAGCAATTTATGTAATATTTTTAGTTTTTTCATCAATTTCTACACCTTTTATTTATTTTTAGCCTTAAAAAACGTTAGTATACATAATTAGCGACAAATATTTACCGCGCTCTACTCATGTTTTTCGTTTTGTTTATTTACGTTTGAATATCTTCTTCCTTTGTAAAGAGCTGTTCACAATAGAAAATCATCTGTCGAATTTCCGTGCCTACTACATCCACAAAATATATGAGTTTTTTCTCGCAGGTGCATACCGACCTTAAGTTAAATAGTTAGCTAAAGAGGTTGCTCGATCACGCAACCCTGATCAAGCACACTTACTCCAGCAAACATACTGAATATGTCGTATATGTATGCAAGTGAACATATGCAGTAAAACAGCAATAAAAATCGGAAATCGAAATCGACAAGCGTACCGCCTGTTTGTGGAAAAGGAGTAGCGTTAAAAAGTGAAAGGGTTTTGACTTTTCCAAGCTCAAATCGCATACTTTGCATACTGCTATTATATTTCCCACTACTGTACATACAATGTAACTACATTTGTTAATATATTTTTCTCTTTACTAACCAAAAGAAGAAGATAAAGACCGATTAAAATAATTAAAAATTCGGATCGAAAATTACACTGAAAACCGACAATATCGGACAACTATTTATACCATAGAACTGATTATTTAGATGCGAAATGCAATATAAGTATGGATTTACGAGTAAAATTGAATACTGCTGATATAATATAATAAAAGTCTTCGACACAAAAGAAGACAACATTTCATTCTGGTTTTGTTTTGTTGTAGTTCAAACATAAGTCGCTCTTCGCAATATACTTCAGTACGAAATATAAAAGAGTAGCGCTGTAAATTTACAAATACATATATGTATACACGAATATATATGCGCAAGTATGTGTGTAATATACTTGCGGTTGCAGCCATGTTGCATGTTGTAAGTGGTTTACAAAAGCTTAATTGTTTTCGCGCGCATTATGTTAAATAGTATAAAGCTTATTATTATTCATGGCTAATGAGTTTTTTAATTTTTTTTTTTTTACTTCAATAATTAGACTGCGCATGGTCAATGGACAGCTATTCAAAATAAGTGCGCGTCATAGTGGAATAAGCTTCTGTTATTGCATCTTTCTTGTATTATACGAGTCTTCGTATGTCAAGTGTCTTTCTGTATCTAAACAATCTCTCTTCTTCAATACCCAAAAGGAAATTGTTTTAAGGTAGATATGGAAACAAATACACCCATATTATTATATATTTGAAAGTAGTTCCATAGCAACATCAAGAACCCATGAGCCTGACTTTGCCAGGGACGGATTTAAACCTCTTCCGTCTTTGGGCAGTAAAAAAATGTCCATCACTGAAATTTTTCTAAAAATTATATGCTTTTGATATCTTATTTTTAAAAAAATTGCAAATTAAATTAAAAAATTTAAAACAGACTGCAGGTGATGGTATGCACAGTTGCAAGTTCATTGGATTCGAAGTATAAGATTTTCTTTAAATTTAAGTTAATAAGTATAATCGACAAATTATTCATCTTTTAAGAAATTCATTGATTATATGTTGAATAAAGTAAATATTTGACTGTCATTCACGTGGGAATGAGTAGTTTTTTCATATTGTTCAAGCAGTTCATAACTTCTGGTCTTAGACCAAGTATCCTTTGAGTAGTCAACACACAATCGTTCGGGGGCGAGCTAAAGTGAGAAGGCGAACGCACTGCGGTTGGTCGTAGAGTTTGGGATGCACCACACAAAAATTCTGCCCCAATGAAAAATCAAAAAAAAAAAATGCCTCGGATGAGAGACCCCTCTTTTGATGTCGACCCATGCAAACGTTTTCAGGATCACGATTTGAGGGCATGCACATGGAATTTCCTGTCCCTGAATTGGGAAGGTGACTAAAAGCTGACATCACTACCGTCCAAGAAGTGCGATTGACAGAAAAAGGACGGAAGAAGTTGAGTCCTTGTAAAATCTACTGAAGCGGCGATATAAAGGAGCGCAAATTTAGTGTAGGATTTGTTGTGGGGGAGAGACTCCGTCTCTAAGTCTGGCATTCGCCTCCATGGATGAACGTCTAGCCACGATCCCCATCAAATTGAAGTTTTCCAACATATCGCTGATTTGCGCCCACGCCCCGACAGAAGCGAAGGATGATGTGACCAAGGATGTGCCTATGAGCACTGCCCCCGCCACAAAGTCAGAACCGTACTTGGAGATTTCAACGCCAGGGTGAGTAAAGAAGGTGTCCTTGACACAACAGTCGGAAAATTCACCCTCCATGATGAAACACCTCCACACGGGCGGAGACTGGGCCCGAAATATGGCGACGTACAAAAGGTTTCAAGGGCGAAGCATACTCATGTAGGAGCCAAGGAGGTAATCTGGTCACCGATGTCCAGAGCATGCTGAGTTTATGGAAAGAACGCTTCTCCAACCTGCTGAATGGCATTGGCACCCGGAGATAGAGAACTCGAATCCCAATTGAAGATGATGAAAAAGACATTCCAATACCCGACTATGACGAAGAACGATAAGAAATTGCCCGTTTATAAAATAATAAAGCGGCGAGAGCCGATGCATTGCCGGCCGAGCTGTTATTGCCGGCGAAGCTATATTAATACGGCGGCGAAGAACTGATAAAGTGAATATATTAGGTTCTTCGCAGAATATGGTCGGATGAAGACACACCCGACGATTGGAATTGGCAATCCATAAAAATGGGGACTCCACGATCTGCTGTAATTATCGTGGGATAAGCCTCCTCAATATTACATACATCGAGCGTATTGTGTGAAAGACTAAAGTCCCGGTAAATCTACTATTGATCAGATATTCACCATGCGCCAAATCTTGGAAAAAAACATCCGAGAAAAGAATCGATATACACCACCTTTTAATTAATTCTATATTCTGCAAAGAACCTAATATATACACTGTCTTTGATAGTACAAAATGAAGCTGCCTCTTTGCCGCTATGTCTGAATTTGGTATTTCTGAAAAAAAACTTATACAGTTATTTAAACTGACACTGAACAATACCACAAGCGCAGTCAGAACTGGGAAGAACAATGTCAAACTTGAAATCCAACACAGAATCTCTCTTGCCACTTTGGACTGAGTAGGCAATAGAAAAGCAAAGTTCTCTTTAGACGAACCAAAATCGAATTCTACAAGTCGCTACTTATTCCCGTCAAGCTGTATGGTGCAGAAGCGTGGACGATGTCCACATCCAATAAGTCGATACAAGGACTTTTCGGGAGAAAGGTTTTGTGGAAGATTTATGGCCCTTCGCGCGTTAACAATGGCGAATACCGCAGACGATGGAACGATGAGCAGTACGTGGATATTGGCATAACTCAGCGCTGGCTAGTTCATGTCATTGAAAAGTGTTTTGAAAGTTGTCGTTGTAGTACCCGCATATGGAAGGAGAGAAATAGGAAGACCTCCAAACCGTTGGAACCGTTGGAGAGATCAAGTTCAGAAGGACCTGGTTTCGCTTCGTATTTCCAATTGACACAAAATTGCGAGAAGAAATGAATGGCGCGCAATTATTAATTCTGCTATAACCCCGCAAGCGGTGCCCACGGTAATTAAAAAATTTTGATAACACTAATTTTTTTTTTTTTTTGGTTATAAGTAAATGAAATGTATTCAAAGGGCTATTTTTGTTAGAAACATTATTTTTTCATTGAATATTATTTATACAACAATGAAAAAATGGGAGAAGTGACAGCTGTTTCGGAGATCATCACATCTCCTCATCAGACTTCTTTTGCCAGGAATCGAACCGACGGATTCTGGCATCACAGGCGAGTGCTCTACCAACTGAGCCAACGCATGCCATGTAATCTGTTGTTGTATTATTAAATTTTTTACTAATCAATAACTATTAAGTGCGCTAATATTTAGCCGCTATTTTTACTTAATGTTGGGTTAGCGAATATTCTGCAATCCTGCATACACTCAGGCATTAATTTTTTTTCACTTTTTAAATTTTGCCGCCCTATAAAATTTGGCTTTCTGGCCACTAGTGTAAACCTAATATTGGACCCTACTGAGAAAGGCATTTCTGTTTGAGACTATAACACTTGAAGCGTACCTCATAAAACACTTCTCACATTGATGTTTCTACTTTTGTCCATTCCTACTTACCCTTCGCCTAATAGCAATTAAGGTTAGACTATGTATAATTTTCGAATTTTGTATATACAGTCGAAAACTTTTTGTTTTTAAGTTGTTTCAATTGTTTTCATTTGCACAAACTTTAGGCTGACAACCTAACTAACGCATGTTTACCTGAGAAATTTGGAAAGCCTAATCTGTAACATGTATCATTTACGATATACGATATATGGTTTATAGAATAGAAGCTTACGACAACCGTTGACGTCACACAATCAACTTCGTCGTATTAATAGTGGGCGTAATTTTATATAAATATTAAATTAAATTTGTTTAATATATTGTAACAGAATTCCCCGTTCTAAGGACAAAAAAAGGGTCGACAATGTAAAGGAAATTCCCCGTAGAAAGGACAGAAAAAAGGAACGGCAGTATGATGCAAAATTCCCCGTACTAAGGACAAACAAAAGGTTCGACAGTGTAAAGGAAATTCCTCGTCGTTAAGGATAAATGGAGCGGTTGCAACTACCGCAGGCAAATGAATAATTAGACTATTCTTGAGCGCGTGAACAGAATGTTTGGACCATCGTTAGGTATAAAAGGAGCGGTAGCAGCTATTTCCAGGCAATAGAGCTGAAGACTCAGTAGTAATAACACTGGTGCAAACTAAAGCGCATAATAATTGTTGATAAAGATTTGTAAAGTAAATCATTGTGTATAGAGTAGAAAATTGAAACATTGAGTAAATTTCTGACGATTAAGAGGCCAAACAATCAAATCTTGGACTATTATTTAGCAATCTAGTGATCGGACTCGAAGGATTTCGGAAATCATCGAGGGTAGCTATGAAAAACTTAACAATATATATATAAATATAATAATTTACTTCCTTCTTAGATACATAATATTAACTTAATTCTTATATTTCTATACAAAAATATATATCATTAAATTTATAAAATAGATAACTCCTTATTCAACAATATCACATCTTTGTTTTAATTTTCCAGAAAATGTTAATATGAATATGACTTACCGCTGCTCACTTTTTCACCGCTTAGATTTTTGAAACAAAATTTTTGTAAGAGGTAGGGATTAACAAAATATACTAAAATATAATTTTGATTATTTTGGCGAAGAATTAATGAAAAATTTTGAATTTGCAGTCATAGTAACTTGTTAAATTCGTCTTGGCCGTAACCTACTATTCTATAAACCTTGCTATCTACGTATATTTGTGTGTCACGCGTCAACTACGCATACGCTTGCTTGCCTTAATGACTTTTCACTTTGATTAACTTAATTAAATTAACTAAATAACATATAATTGGCTGATTTCTAAAAAAAAAAATAAATAAAATAAAAATAAAACATTTCTGTACTAATACTCCGTACAGCAAATATGTTAGTTGAGAAATATGTATGTTATGTATATTATAAAAACATTCCGCCAATAAAAAAGCTAAAATTAATTAACCTATGTACATATATATAAAAGTATATACGCATTTAACTGGTTTTGAAAAAAAATTATAGGTGTTCAGATGACACGATTACCCAAATATGCAAATAAGTAAATAGTACCTATAAGAGCTCATGAGAATTAAGACCGAAAATATCATGGCAAATTTGATCAAATGTTAAAGTTTGGCTCCCTTTTTTCTTCGATTATCATGGCTTAGGACATCAGACTAAAGTCCACCGTCAAACTGAACGGCTTTAAACCTGGAATTACTTTTTGGATGACAAAGCCGCCGCCGACAGCATGAAAAGGAGTTGCCTCTACATCGCTATGTCCGTATTTGGTATTCCTATAAAACTTATAAATTGATGCTGAGTAACACCAAAAGCTAAATCAGAAATGAAAAGGAAGCCGTGCGATTCTGAGCGAGCCTTTAGACAGAGTGATTCTTTAGCATGTGACTTTTTCAACCAACTGCTAAAAAAAAAAACGAGCTGCAGAGCTAAATAGAGAAGGTACAACCTTCTATAAGAGTGTACAACTGCTGGCGTACGCCGATGCTATTGATATCACTGGCCATAACAACCGCACCGTTAATTATGCTTTCTATCTGGTAGTGAACGAGGACAAGACGAGTTACCTCCTGTCATCAAACAAACTCACGACTCAGATCCCACGGAACTGTTGGCAGTCATAACGTTAAAGTCCTAGTTCGTCTACCTTGAAACTGGCATCAACTCCAACCACAATGTCAGCCAACGCAAATCCACCCTTATCAACAGGTGCTACTTTGGACTGAGTAAACAATTGAAAGTTAAAGTTCTCTCTCGACGAAAAAAGACCAATTTCTACAATTCCGAAGGTGTGGACTAGATCATTTGTCCGGATGGATAAAAGCACTCCAGCTTTGAAAGTAATCTATGCAGTAATCGTCGATGACAACAGAGATCAGATATCTGGAGGAAGAGATTATCTGCTTCATTTGGTATCTCCAATCTGGCTGCTTTAAAACATTATTATCGTCATGTCTAGCGTAATTGCTCCAACCAATGGATTTTAATAGCTGAACGTGTTCTAATGAAAGTTAGATAAGAGCCAAATTTCAATAATATTCCAGTACACCGGGAACGCATTTGTTACAACTAAAATGATATTTTGGTTCTTTTTTTTTGTGTGGTGGGTAAGTGTTAATAACATCACGAAAGCAACAAAAAATACAGTTAAGCTTCGCAAATGGCTAAATCGCTAAGTAGTAAAATGTTGCACTGGTCTATTTACACCTAAATATATGTATGTAGATATGTATAGATCTAATCTAAATATATGAAAAAAGTTCAAGTTGTCATTATTAACCGGCATGTGGCACGATATGCTTGGACTGTTTATGTCATAAATCTGCAGATACTCTCCTTCAACAGTGCTGCTCCCAAAATAGTTACTCTACATTCATATTTAGTTTTTTTTACTACACTAGTCATTTCTTTCGTTTATATTTTTTTTTTTACTATAAGATGTGTCCCGCGAAAAACGAGACTAAATAAGACCAAAAGTTAAGTTAGTTTATATTCTATTTCAATACATCATTTGTTATGAAATTTTTGCAAAAAAAATTAAATTTTCATCAAAATATTGAATTCTGACGAAGAAAAAATAAAAGGAAAATGCTTTCTTGATCAAAAATTTAATTTTAGTAAAGAAATAAAATTTTGAAGTTTAAATGGAATTTGGCCCACAAAAGGAATTTTGAAGTAGAAAATAGACTTTTCACCAAAAAACGGTTTATTGAATTTTGTCATAAAAAGGAATTTTTGCCAAAAAATGGAGCTTTGATGGAAAAGTGAGATTTTGTTTTTAGATCAAATGGAATTTAGACAAAAAGAATGGAATTTTGCGGAATATATGAAACTTTGAACCAAAAAATGGGATTTTGCCGTCAAAAAAAGAAGGAATTTCGACTATAAAATGGAGTTTTGACTATGCAAAATTCGATTTTGACGATTTTCAGTGTCAATATTTATTTGAATTTACATGAGTAGCAAAAAAATTTCACAATATTCTATGCTTTTTGGTGGATTTTTGACCGAAAATCTCATATCTGAACGAATGGGTTTTAAGGGGAATATATGATATAGTCCCACGATTTCGATGGTTTTCAGTATTAATATTTAGTAGAATATTCGTATACAGAATCCCATTTTTCACATTACTAAATGCTGTTTTGGCGGATTTTTGACCGAAAACCTCATATATGGGGGGACATATGATATAGTCCTCGGATTTCGATGATTCTCAATGCCAATGTTTAATTTATTATATGTGTGTAGAATACCGAATTACATGTTCTTAGAATCTTTATTAAAGTATTTATGACCCAAAATCACATATCTAAAGAAATCAGTTGTATTGGAGCTATATGAAATAGTCGACTGATCAGGTCAGTTCCGACAAATGATCAATACATTACAAAAATATACTAGCATATTAAGCTACGTTGAAATATTTCAAAAACTGAGAGACTAGTTTGCGTTCAAGCAGACGGACGGACTGACGGAAGAACGGACATGGCTAAATCAACTCAGCGCGTCATTCTGATACGATCGGTATAAATTTTGGTAGCTCTATCTCTTCTGCTTCTGTTATTTACATAGTTCGGACCAAAATAAATACACCATTTCATGTACATGAAAGATTGTTACCTTCGAAATATGCTATATCTCATTTTCTGTGGGACGAGCCTTGTATAAATATTTGCTAAACAATTCAAGTCTTTCTAAATTATAAATCAACTGCCCGCCCCACAGATGCAAATAATTAAGCAAGAAAAATATATATAGACTAAAAGTTTTGCTGCTAGAAATTATCTCAAGTGTAACGGACAAATTAAAGCTGCTAATGAATACATACATACATACATATATGTCCATACTCACTCCTCTTTTTCTAACAAACAATTCAACACTCTTATTACAAGCATTCATACATACTAACATACTATTAATTTTCATACTAAAAACCTACTACCTATTACCCCAAGTCAGGCTCCGTTCTCTATTGGATACGTTGGTGATGTATGAGTCAAAATCATAGCAGCGCAACGGCTCTTTTCCTTCTTTGGTTAGTATACTTATATATGTATATATGTACATATGTATATACGTATTTATCTTTTGGCCATTATCGCAGCTACCATTTGCGTCGGTGTTGGTGTTATTTTAAGCTCTACGAAAAAAAAATTTATCACCAGGCAATAAAACAAATTGTAACAAAAACTTAAACTCTGCGCCAAAGTTGAACTTGACTGTTGGCCGCGGAGGATGCTTATTTGTTGTAGGTTACGGAAATACCTCAATATGTTGCCGCTGCCGAAATGACAAAAGAGGCGGCAAGTTATTATGCCGTTGTCTACATACGTATATGCAATATACACCTGCTTTTATAACAAAAACAAGGTTTTTACCAATGTGTATTGTGATATTTGGTATTTGCGGGTATATATATTTACCTACAGTTAGTTAGTTCATGGTAGAAGTATTGCACGTACATACACATGCATTTACATAACATATGTACGAGTATATTTATGAATGACTGATTAAGTTGGCTTAAAGTGCTTAAATTGGGGTGAAATGAACTGTGCGCGTGCGTGCAGCGGGCGGAAGTGGAGTCAGTGTTGACTAAGTCAAGCGTGAAACGCATGTATTTACACATATTTATATATGTAGCTACGTATGCATTTATGCCATTGTAGGCATTTCCAGTATTAATCATCAAATTTTATTACCATTCAGCGGCTTACTCCCATCTGCAGATTATGAATTTTAACAATTTTGTCATAACTCATTGAATTAATTGTTTGCCAAAACATGTTTGTATGTACGTATATAATATGTAGGCATGTAAAATTTTTTTAGTAAATGAAACATTTTACTAATGATTACAGATTTCATTACATGATTTCTTCAATTTAGCCAAATTTGAGTAATTTATGTGTGATTTCCATTGTTGGTGACGTTCGATTGCTAATTTATGTATGTGTTTGTTGTATAACCATATGCCGAAAGGTCAACGATACCTCTAAAATTTTTAGTTAGTAATAATTTTGTATGAATTATGTAAGTATGTATGTGTATATCTACAAAGTATGTACATATGCACTGTGTTGTGACAAAAAAATATTCATAAAAAAAAATTTATGGAGATATTCATATGTAAGTGGGCACAACTTGTTCGCCACGAAGTCAAGATGAGTTCTTTTTCTATTTCTTGACTATATACTCAATATCTTAAAATTAACGAATTCACCTCGTTTTCCAGCAAAGCACTTTTTTCAGTCGCTGTCGAGTGGATAACACGGGACGACAGATAGATTGGCAAATTCGTTAACAAAACAAGTTTTCCGAAACGTTGGCGATTCCAGAATTTTCTTTAAATTGTTAACGATTCGATTGTGACACAAAATGAGGGTTCATCTCTCCGTAATTGATGAAACCAAATGGAGATGAAACTTTATCCCTCCCATATCAAAACCTCATACTGGGCTTTTGGCCTATAGGTCTGATTTTATTTTTATTTTTATTTAAAGTTGGCAACCCTGTGTATGAGAAAAGTTGATTAAAACTTGATAAAATGATGCAATTTTAGATGAGTTTTTTTGTATATCGCTTTTTTTTGGATCGAGGAACTCATTTTTGATATTAACTTTTACCTAAATCTTACGGTAGGTGGCGCTGTCATACAATTTGTCTTATTTTTGATAGTTTTTCATGCAAAAATAGTATTAATATATGCAGTTTTTTTTACCAATCACAATTTCTGTGAGTTTCGTGTCAGCCCTCTTGCAATACCACAGCAAAATAAATTCTGAAGATTTTGGTAGCGTAAAGCGTCTTATAAAATAAATTTAAAATGAATAAATGTTTGCGAAATTTAGCGCTTTATTGCTATGTTTGCGGTAAATTCAGCAACCAATCTGATTGGTATAAGTGTTAGTGCGAAAGAGTGGTATGAACATTATTTTGGGATGCCGGTTGTTCAAGACGTAAATTGGGCTATAGGCCAAAAACCCAGTATGAGGTTTTGATATAGGAGGGATAAAGTTTCATCTCCAATTGGTTTCATCAATTTCGTAGAATCTTGTTGCACAGTGTAATTAAAGTTTTAAATTCGAATATTGTTCCTCTGCGATTTTATTAAAATAAAATTTTTAAATATTTTTAATTTTTATTTTTATTTCTATTTTTATACCTTTCATGTACATGAAATAGTATACTAACTATGGTCCGAACTATGTAAGTATCAGAAGGAGAAGATATTTAGAAGCCCATGGAAATTATGCCGATCATATCAAAATGACGAGCTGAGTTGATTTAGCCAGTGCAAACTAGTCTCTCAGTTTTTCAGATATTTTAACGAAACTTAGTATGCGAGTGTATTTTTGTAATATATTGATTATTTGTCAGAGTCATATAGCTCCCAAACAGATATGTGATTTTGGGTCATAAATACTTCAAAACACATATAATAAATTTAATATTGACACTGAAAATCATCGAAATCGGAAGCCACACTTTATATGCTTTATTTATCGCCCGTATTAACTTTTAAGAATTCTAAGTGTACAATCTCGACTTTTGATCGATTTTTGACAAGGGTTTTCCGAATTGCGCTCAATTGGAACACACCATTCCGAAGCTGATTGACTGGTCTGTTTATCAAACTCGTAAGCCTCTGTCTGATCACCAGTTACACTACGTGTTCGAGAAGCCATAGGATCCTAAACACAAAAATACTTTGTCACAGCTCTCAATTAACGGCGATTTCTTTAAAATATTACGTTCCTTCGGGACAAAAAAAAAATGGTTGACATTTATAATTAGGTTTACAAATCTAGTTATAACCTAATTATTGAGAAGAGTACAATTCCAAAAAAAAAACGTACCCTTCATTTCTCAATTCAGGTATTCCTCGATACCTACTAAGACATAACTAATTTTAAATTAATATTTTTATACGATTTCTGTCTAGATGTGACTTTGATAGGAACTCAGATCCAGAACTCACGAAATAGCACTACAGAAACGGCTAACTACCCGATTTTCGGCAGAGCTCCTCCTTGAGGAGCTTTTCCCACAAATGGGGGGACCTACAGTTTATTCGACTGGGTGGATTTTCATGAGGAGTTTTTATATCATGCGAGTAATACACTCGGAGGGGCTGACTTTTCCTGCCCAGGGACAATTTTAATTGTTTGTCTCATAAAAATTCCTACCCATGTCTCTCTGCAAATATTGTATGAAATCAAAGCTGCTTTTATCACATTTATGATAAATTTTTATTATGCAAACACCAAAAACAGATTCAATTGAATAAATAATTTGAATTTAAAGTAAGGAGAATCAATAATGAGTTATTAATCCACCTGACGGGTAAACCTAAAACTTACCCTTCTGTTTATATTTAAAATAAAGCCATATAGTATGTAGCTTATATACGAGTATTTATTCATGCTTCCATCCTTCTTTACTTCCGCATAACAGCTGTTGTTTGGTGGTTTTGTGTTACATTTCCACTGGTTGACATTTCATCTCGAAATATGAAAGTTATTACGGTTATATTCTTACTAATTTTACACTTCCTTTATTAGGGTTAATTTTCATATCTTTTTTTTTCATTCCAACTTTTCACTTGTATGTTTTTTGGTTTTTTTTTTTGGTTTCGTAATTTTTTGTTTTTTAATTTTCATGACACAATTTGTGTTTTAATTCGTTTGAAGAAGTCAAGAACCCCGAAAATGTGTTGTTACACGAAGCGTGACTTATGGAATCACGGTAAGCCAAATGTATCATTATAATAATGTAAATTTTCGGGTGTAATAATACTTAAAACAGAAGAAAAGTTTTGTTGCTTCATGAAGGAATCATATCATTATTTATGTACGGAAGTAAATCACGATTGCTTTTCATGCTGTTCTAATTAAGAATATGTACATACATGTATTTTTTTATTCTTTAATTAATTTATTTTAATTTGATTTTCATTTCATTTGCACAAACAAACAATTCACAGAAGAAATATTTTTCTAGCTTTTTGCGTGTCACACTACTTTTTAACGCCTCGATGGTTTATTCTGAGCACATCCAAGGGCGCATCTCAACTTAATTGCACAGCAATTATATACAGTATGTATGTACATGTGTGTTTGCTCTGCTAAATTTATTTGTAAATTTAATTATAACATTCACAAATCTCTAACTCCACTAACTCCGCAAAATTACCCATCAACAACTGAACACTTCAACTACTCCATGGCAACTGAAGTTCAAAATATGAGTTTGTGGCTCAAATAATTACAAATTGCGCCCATATGAAACAGTCCATCGATGCTACCGAAAGCTGCTCCAACTCGAAATGCTCAGTAATTCATGCCACCGGTGCTACCTAAAAACACACCTACCAACACACCACCTCTTTCTTTGCCTTCACGTGTTGTGCGCAGAGCGCAAAGCGGTGAGGCTCAGCGGCATTTGTAATGGATGAAACTTCAAAATGTGCGCGTGCGATATGGCGCTCCACCACACGGAGCTACCGACACCGGCGAAGCGTGAATTCTCATACAACAACTGAATTGAGCGAGTAGAGTATTTTGGAGTGCCTTTTTTGTTGTCTGGGTTATAAGAGGGCCGGCCTACTCTCTGCAGCTTAGTTTATTGAAATTTGTTATTATTGACGGTGTTGTTATGTTGAATGCAAATCAATTTATGTGAGTATATGCTTGCATGTTTATTTACATTAAAAAAAAAACTAAATACCGGCAAACGAATGCCGGTGTATAAATGTAATTGGGGTTGCCCGCTTTTTGTTATGAATCAATTTGGGGTGAGATTTAGAACTGTAGTTAGATATATCTTCTGAAATCACAGAAACATATTTTCTTATTCGCGAAAGTTCAATATTCGATTTGAATATTCAATTGTACTGTTATTTTAATTATATATACTGGAGGATTAAACTAAATCAGTCAAGAGCTCAACAGTATTAGGAATTCGTGGCCGATACCGGGAGGGATGGACAATACCATTAATACTATCAGTTTACATAATATCGGAATGAGGGTTACTGATGAAATCCGTCCAATTTTTTTGTACTAATAACTAAGGCCTTTATGTTTTTGGAAATTTTTTATTTTAATTTTATTTACATTATTCATTTATTACTGAATCTGCTCAAACTTACTCGTATTAAGGGTCACTCGCAGTTGATGAAAAACCAATTTTTTTTTGCATTTGCTCGGAGTATATATCATCAAAAATATGTCTACAAAATTTTGAGATAATCCGGGGAAAATTTAATGAGATATAAAACTAAAACCCGCCTCCCGTTAGGTCCGTCGAGAACAGGCTAATGGCACATCTGGCGCGCGTTGGGTTTCCCTTAATGTCTGCCGTCTGGATCTTTATAGCTGATTTGAATAACATTTATGGAACTCATGGTAATGTAAAGAGCATAAGGACTAGTTGTAAAGGACTTTGGAAGTAGCTTCATCTGCGTAAGAACTCTTATATAGCCCTGGAATCGATGATTCTATCTGATATCAAAAAAAAAAAAAAAAAAAAATATTCCTTCATATGTAAGTTAAAAATTTAAAAACGTTTTTTTTCTTCAAAAATACATTTTTGAAGTCGGTGACCACTCTTACTTGAAATCAACTGAACCGACTGTCTTGAAAACTAACGTCTTTAGTCGAAGGATTGATTTTTTATGAAAAAGGACCTCTTTTTCACGAAAATCGAACTTTCAACTTTGACAGGTTACCATTTTGTCAAATATTTTTTTCTTTTTAAATCCTTCGATTAAATACTAGATAGACTTTCAATAAATATATGTAAGTCTGTTTCAATTTTTGATTTCAGACGAACCAGAGTTTCATAGTGTTGGTCACCGCAAACCATGTTTTTCGTGAGGACATCACTTGACCGGACATAACTTTGGAACTATTTAATATTTCAACTTTTTGGTAAATCTAGTTTAAATTATGTACTTGAAGATAATAAATCGATGTCTAGAAAATTTGCGAAAAATAAATTCATAAAAAATGTATCTACATTTTTTGTAGCCAGACCTGTCGTGAACAATGTAAATCTAGTCTTCCGCCAAGTTCGATGATGCGCGGCGTCATCCGTTATCTCGTTTGGAAGGAAAAAACTCCGTTTGGTATTTATAATGAGGTGAAAACTGCATATTAAAGTTCGCTTGGATTGCGGGGAATATCGCCAAACACTCCTTTGAAATGGTTACACGATTGAACAATCACTGCACCCATCGAACGGATAGCTTTCTTATGTCCAAATATTCATGTAAAACGTGACGTACTCGCTCAGTTGAAATGCTTAAAGCCTCCGGTCCCTCACGCACTTCTATTATCCGATCGTCCAATATTATTCCATAGATTTTTTCGACGATTCCTCTCGTGACGACCTCTTTTGGGCGACCTGGACGTTCGGTGTCACTTATACTGGTATGATCATAACGGAACTCAGTAACCCACTTCTTAACCATTGAAATTAATGGTGCAGAGTCCCCATAATAATTATCAAGTCTTTCCTTGGTTTCGGTGATGGTTTTTTTACGCAAAAAATAATGCTTAATCAGCAAACGAAATTCACTATTCTCCATTCTCATTGAATTTCACGAGGTCATCTGCTTTCTATGGCTGTCACACAAAAACTAAATGGCGCAGCTTGCACAAAATTTTACAGCAGTCTATTAATCGGTAATAGTTCACAGGCATAGTATTATATTTACAGTAACTGCGCGGCAAAAAGTCACTGACTTATCAAACTGCCCTCGTACTTTTCGATTTACTGAGATGTCTGCAGTGTATATAATGTAAAAAATATTTTTTTTATTAAAATTTTTTATTCAACATAGAAAAAATGGCAGAACTGGTAGCCATTTCGAAGATCATATATCTCCTCATCAGACTTCTTAATAGGCGGGTGCTCTAACCAGTCAGCCAACATCAGCCATATAATCTGGTATTGTGATATTCAATTTTAATAACTTATGATCTTAGGGGTTAATACTCCTCGAGGATGCATAGCTTAAATACTACGTAGTGTTCTAACACCTGAACTCTTACACCTTACATATAGAAACGCAAGTAATGCAAGATTAAGATTAATTGTAGATTAATTGCTGAAAATACCACACGCGCCGTGGATTTGACTATGACTACAGCTAAATACCAACTAAAAACGGCCGTTGCTATTATGTGTAGTGTGTTTTAAGATATTTCTCTCAGGATGAAAAAGAAAGGTTGAAAATATATGTATATGGACAGCATGGAGAAAGGTGTTTTGAGAACTGTACTTATACAAATTATTAGTACGAAAGTATAACTTCTGATAGAGATTACTTTGAACGGGACTAAACAAATGTTAATAAATTTATTTATTGAATTTATTTTTTATGTTGATTAGTTGGTTGGTTGAAAGGTTAGGTTAACCCAAACGAGGACAGCCGCACCTAAGCCATTGAATGGGCTAACTGTGTCACACTGCTTATGCCAATTATACTTTTGCGATTTAATTTTTTTTTAATTTCTTCCGGACATACACAATCATATTCATAAGACTGGAGCTCGGGGCAAAATGGAAGATTTGACGTCTCAATCGGCTGAAAGCCGGACATTCGCAAAGGTAATTGATCTTCCTCCTCTGTGGGGGTCTACACTCTGCTGATTCTACTTTACCTAGCTTGTGGAGCTGATATCTTAGGGGTAGATGCCGCGTCGGTATACTTACAAGAATATTAAGTTTCCTTTTGCTTAGTTCTAGAAAAAGTTTGGTTTGTGTGCAATCCATGCTGCCCCAATGCAGTGGTTAAGTGGTACGCCCTACGTAAAAATTGCTCTTTCCCTAGTCTCCTCTTTTTTAAACAACAGTTGAAGGTGCTAAAAAGTCTGAGGCAGTCGACAGCATCGCCAGATCATTAGTACGGTGTAGGAAAAAAGTGATATTCACAGTGTTATCCTGTTATAGACTGTTTATAGCCTCTTGGGATGTTCTCATACATTTGGGCTTAGTGTTGACAAATTTAATTGTCTTAATTGCCTCTTGAATGTCTACAAGAAATCTAATAGATTCCCCTGTTAAAGCGGTTGCCATTTGGCGCCTTTAGCAATGCACACAATCTCTACTTGGAAGTTAGAGAAGAAGAAGTAGGTGGCTTGCACCTGGCAAAAGGCTTCCCTTTCTCGGTTACACTGTACGTATAGCTCGAGTTCTGTTATTACTTTATGTATGCTGCCATCTCCTTCGTAGATTTTTAAGAGTCTATCTGTTAGTGCTGCTACATAATTGTGATATATAAAGGGTGATCTAAATAGAGCAACTTTTTTAAATAGCCTTTTTTTGACAGTACACGCGTGAGTCGAGTCAAACTGTCATTTTGTTCATTATTGTTCGGCATTTCATCATGGAAAGACTTACGCCTGAGCAACGTTTACAAATCATTCAACTTTATTACGAATATTCACGTTCTGTAAAGAATATGTTTCGAGCGCTTCGTTCAACTTATGATCAACATAATCGGCCTACTGAACGTATTATTCGCAAGACCATCATCCATCTTGAGACCCAGCATTCATTATTGTATAATATTCGACCAAATAGACTACTTCCAGCACGAAGACCGTGAAGAGTCGATTCGGCCCGTTCGCAGCAGCTGGGACTGACGTATGGAACGACTTGGCGCTATTTACGTCGAGATCTTGAATTGAAAGCACACAAAATACAGCTTGTGCAAGAACTGAAGCCGCTTGACCTTCCCTAGCGACATCGCTTCGCTCTATGGGCTCTTGAAAAGTTCCAAGAAGATCCGACGTTTCCCAGCCAAATTTTGTTTAGAGATGAGGCCCATTTCTTGTTCAATAGGTATGTATTCAAGTAAAATTGCCGCTTTTGGGACGAAGAGCAACCTGAAGAGATTCAAGAGCTGTCATTTTATCCAGAAAAAAACGACGGTTTGGTGTGGTTTGTGGGCGGTGAGAACGTAACCGTCAATGGCGGCCGTTATCACACCATGATAACCGACTATTTGATGCGTGAAATTGAAGCTCATGATCTCCGCGACATTTGATTTCAACAAAACGGCGCCATTTCCCACACATCGCATCAATCCATAGATTTATTGAGAGAACACTTCGGTGAGCAGATAACTTTACGTTTTGGGCCGGTCGATTTTAGACTTTTTCCTGTGGGGATATGTAAAGACTAAAGTCTATGCGGACAATCCTGCTTCGATTCAGGCCGTGGAGCAAAGCATCGCGCGTGTCATTCGCCTGCTAACAGTTGAAATGCTCAAACGAATCATCGAAAATTGGACTCAACGGATGGACCATCTGAGATAATCTTCAAAAAACAAATGCCAAGTAATGTTCTTTCGAATGATAATAAACATTTTTCTTTAAAAAAGTATAGAACCTGGAAAGGGTTCACCCTTAACTATTGGCTCCAAGGGGCATTTCACAACGCCATATGTGCTTAAATTCCAAGAAATAAAAAACCAAAGGGCATGAACAGAAATCGAGCATAGTTAAGCACTTTATATGCACACTTCTGTATTGGGCATATAGTCGACGTGGAAATTTTGTTAATTTCATTTTTTATTTTTTATTTTTATTTAAAACATCAAAAAATTTTAGTTAGTCCTTTCAACCCCCTCTACATTCTTCTCTTGTCGCGCAACTTATTATTATTATTACTTGAATTTGCCCTTCAGCCCACACATATATCATATAACGCATATTCTAACTTAAATATTTTGAGTGCAGGATCATTCTGAGCAATTTTTTGTATATGTATTACCTTTGGGGCATTTTTTAGTCGTTAGTGGTTAAATTTCTGTTAAGTCCTCAAACGCAATGACAAGTTTTTAATTTCCTACAATAAGTTTTCAAATATATTCTAGATACATACATATACACGACTATTTACAGTACTTTTTACAGGTAAGTATTTATTGAGCCTATGAATAACATATGTACATATGTATTTGTGTTAAATGAAGTTCACGCGTAACTATTCCCATTAGCACCAGAAAAATTCTATGAGTATTAAGCACCTGTGCAGGGTTCTGCTTCGAAGCTCAAGAACAATTGTGAAATGGCAATTACATATTCACTCTTATATTGTACATATGTAAATATGTACATATGCATGCATATGCGTGACATATTTTGCATATTCATAGTTCCAGTTAAGGTCATCAATGCTTTATACATATATGTTACATATGCTGACCGAGAACAACAATACCAGTCCAGAGTTACACAATCCATAATTTCATGGAATTTAATGCATACATACATACATCCCCATACATACATGCGTATGACACTCATGTGCACATAAAGGTAAGCATGAGCTGTACTTGTATACTTATATTTATAAAATACAACACATACATATCTACCAGCGCCACAGACTGACGAGTTCACGAGATTGACATTTTACTGCGCATAAGCATTTGTAGTATGAAGAGATAATACATTTACTTGTTGCTTTCTTGCATTTACACTATATACTTTTTATATGAGTTTTTTTTTATATTATATTTACATTTAACTTAATTTTATTGCGGTAAACCGGTAGAATAACAAAGTGTATTTAATTCCTTTGGTAAGGTGTTGATTTTTGTAAATTAGTGCAGCAGTAAATTATAGTGATTTGCTATTGGGGGTATGTATGTATATAAATTGTTTTATTACTTAGTTGTGGAACTTGTTTTTTCATAACTGTAAAGTTATTTCATTACCTTACTTAAAGTAGAAAGACATACATATAGCACCTATAAAGAGAGTAATTTGGCTGCGTTTTGCCTAATCATAACATACCTGTGTGATAAAAACATATTTACCGGCCTAAATGCTGATGTAACAGTTTTACTTGCAAGCGGAATTACAGTAAACCTGGTTCTCATTTTAAACTGTATTATAAAAGTTAAAAAAAAATATTATAAACTATAACATACTAACAGCCCAGTAGCGGCGATTCGAAATGCAAAGTAAACAACCCTAAAAATTCGAGATCGTTTGTACAAGTATAATAGAAAGCTTAAACTTCATGCGGTATGTCCTTTAGATTTCAAGTAAAAAGCCACGACGCAAATGGAGGGACCTATAATTTTTTCTAATTCGACTCCGTACAGCTGATAGATTATTTTTTAATTTGTGTTAGAAATATACTCGGAGTGCTTAATATTCCCTGCCGAGGGGCGATCGCAATTAGAAAAATTAAATTTCTGTAATTATGGATGTTGAAATTCTCATTGGCTCTTATCTTCTTTTCCGATCTTAAGGAGTTAGGCCAAATGATACATTATGGTCTCAAAAATGTTATTCCGAAAGATTATGACAGATAAAAATTTCTAAATGCGTTCTCTAGTTGAAGCGTCTGCTTCAGTCAGTAAGGCATACTCAAAACTTTAAACGCAATGATCTCAAAACTGCTTTTTTCAAGTTGGCCGGAAACACAACTAAAAACAATTTAAACCCGATTCACTTGAAATTTTGACAACATCTTTAGAAATAAGTTATCTACAGAAGTGCGCAGGTTTTTTTTTTATTTTTCATATAATAAATTTCGAACAACTTCTTAGGCCAAATTGTTACTTTTTCCTTTGGAGACCCGCCATTTTGTCAAAAATGCATATATTGAAAAAAATCCTACGTACTTCTGTAGCTATTGCTATTTGCAAGCGGAAACCGTTCAACAACTTATTAAAATAAAAAAATTACAGGAGTTGTGTGTCCGGCCGAAAAAATGGAGATATCCTAGGGAGAACGCTGCATAGCCGCCATTTTTAAATTATTATTATTTTTTTTAAATAGTTATAAGCAGTTAATTATATGTAATAAATGCCTTTTGTCAAAAATCAGATTTATTTAGTAGTTTTCCCGGAAAAAAATCTTTAAAAGGCCTATTTTGTGGCCCTCTAGAGTGGCCTAACCCCTTAAAGCACCACCAATATAGGGCATTTAAGTAAACGGCAGCTTTTATTATAATAAAATAATTACGCCTGAGTATTTCTAAGAGCTGAGAAAGGCTGAAACGTTGGAATATCGTCTTTACAAATGACTATGCATCAATGAAAACGATCTACATATAAGGACGATCATCGGTTTCAATATGGTTCCACAAAAGTTTAAAACACGAAACTACAAATGGAGTAATGTAAGCTGCTTTTGTTACTTTTACTTGCAAGAAAGGTACATAAACCAGCTTTGTGCCGTTATTAAAGTGGCATTCGAAAAACTTATATGGTTGTGTAAACTGACGCTGAGCAGCACTATAAGCTTCATAAGAATTCAGGCCCAAATAAGGTTTCAGACAAGGCAACTCACTTCCGAGTGATTTCTTTAACCTAATGCTGAAGAAAATAATATGTAAAGAGGAATTAAAGTATTTTACAATCTTTTAGGGAGGTTTAAACTGCTGACTTATGCTAATGATGTTGACATCAACCGTGTCGTTAGTTCTTTTTGTAGGATAGATAGGGAAGCACAGATGAAATATCTCATGTCAGCGTCTTGGCTGCCACGTCACTGTTCGAGGTCATAACTTTCAAAACGATGACGTTTGGAATCAGCATAAAATAATAATGTCAGCCTTGAAATCCTTGCCAACAAGTGCTACTTTGGAATGTTTAGGCAATTTTAAAGGAAATTATTCTCTCGACGAAGAAAGACCAAACTCTACAAGTTGCTCATCACTCAACTTTGTGGTGCAGAAGGGTGGACATTGACAACCTATGTAAAATGCTCTGGTTGCACTTCTACAGCCTGCTGAATGGCAGTGAAAATTAATCAACAGGAGATGGCGATCCCGAGACCCCAATCGATGACGATAGTATAGAAGTTTCATCGTCCGACTATGAAATCATGCCCGAAAAATAGATCCTAAGAGTGCTCTGCCCAATCCATAAAAAAGAGGACCCCACAGTCTGCGCCAATTATCGTAGATCAAGCCTCTTCAATATCGCATATAAGGACCGTCAACAAACTAATTGGACCTTACGATTGTGGCCTTAGACAGGGAAAATCTTCAATTGAAATGTCACGACACACATCACTTCTTTGTCGATTTTAAAACAGCCTTCGACAAAACTTATACGGCTATTCAAACGGACGCTAATGAACATTAAAGCATTGTCAGAATTAAGAGGGACCTCTCCGAGGAGTTCAATACCAAACGAGATTTCAGACAAGTTGATTCCTTATCATGCGATTTCTTTAATATATTGCCGGAGAAAATAATACGAGCTGCTGAGCTGAATAGAGAATGTGCAATCTTCTAAAAGAAGGTGCAGCTGCAATAACAACCGTGCCGTGAGTTCTGCTTTTCTCCGGATAAGGAAGCGAAACGTATGGGACGAGTGGACGAGGACAAGACGAAATATCTCTTGCAATCAAATCATCAAACAAACAGTCATCGCATTCTAGACTCGGCTACTATGCCACTCTTACAGTAATATCTTTCAAGTAGTAGATAGTTTCGGCTATCTTGAAACCAGCATTAACAGTAACAACAATGGCGGCCTGAAAACCAACAGGTGCTACTTTGAACTGAATATGCAATTGACTAAAGTCCTCTCTCGACATACCAAAACCAAACTCGGCGGATGTTCGAACGCATGTACGATGACAAAATCTGATGGGTCGGCGTAAGAAGTTTTCGAGAGAGGGTTTTGCAGAAGATTTATGTTCTTTTACACATTGGATATAGCGAATACCGCAGACGATGGAACAATGAGCTGTACGATATATATGGCGACATTTAAATAGCTCACCGAATTAAGAGACGGTGGCTACGCTGGCTAGAACAAGTGGTCCGTATGGATGAGAACACTGTAGCTTTTAAAGTTTTCGATGCAGTACCTGCTGGTGGAAGCAGAAGAAGAGGAAGACCTCCACTCCGTTGGAAAGATCAGGTGGAGAAAAACCTGGATGCCCATTGGCGTCAAATGAACAGAATAAACGTGTAACTGGTGTTTATGCCAATTAAGAAAAAGAAAGGAGCATGAAATGCAGAGGTTTTTCTAAAAGAACCGTGAAATATCAATAGAGAACAATCACATCAACCTTATTTGACTGTGAAGATTAATAAGGTTTTTGAACAACCATTCATTTTTGTTCGCGAACTCTTTAATTTTTCTTAGCTCTTTTTAATTATATTATTTTCTTATATTAATTTACTAAATGGAAAATTACTATTAATATTTTAAGTCCGTTACGTACTGATGTCACGGGGAAAACTAAATATTTTATTACGTGATTGTATGATATTTTTTGGTAACAATAAAAATTGAAGTCTACATTCAGGCGCAATAGCTAGGAAACGCTGGATTACTGGGAAAAGGGTTTTCTCGTGCGATTACTAAGTGTAAAAACAATAATTTATGAGAGAAAAATCTCAAAACAATACAAAAATGTTATTGAACCCTTGAGGAAATTACGACTACTTTCAAAAGTGTATTAAAATAAAAGGACCCAATTTATTTCGCAGATTTCCAACCCAAAATCTTTAAATCGTTTATTTATTCTTCCGTTATATTCCTGACTTCGAAACATTTGAAAAAAAATTTTTATCAACGGCCTGGGGATTGTCAAGTTTTTCGAAAGACAATAGCATCTCTAGAGAAATAAATAAAAATAGTAAACTTAAAAATTTTAATCAAACAAAAAAAACAGAAAAATCATAAAAACCGCATTTTTTTAATCAATCAATTCAAAAATTTCAAAATTATTTAGAATTTTTTTATTTTACTCTTTTTATTAAAAAAAAACTGTCAACTTTTTTACCTTTCTCCACTCCCGATAATATCCGTCCGTCGCACGAATTTCACTTGTAAGCAAAAATCTTATTAAAAAAATCGTAATCCAGGATTAAAAAGGGGCAATATCAAAACAGCAGCAGCAAAAGCAGTAATATCTTCAACAGCACTCAAATTGAAATAATGCAGAAAAACTTGGAATTACGTGACGTGAACAGTTTGACATCGACGAAGAAATTGAATCGCTGTCGTTCCTTTCACTTTCGGTATTTGGAACTCTGTCGGGCGAAGAATCTGACTCCTTTGCCAGATATTCGCACAAAAAATAATGCAACATCGATGTTAGATTTTTTTGGTGACAAATTAGGTGTTACTGATTGGTTACTAATCATAGAAGCTCTTTACTATGATCAAGTGCTGCAAACGCTCAGTATCCGCTTACGTAGAACCTTGGGAACAGGTGAGCGATCCAATTTTATAGTTTTCTTTTGATATTTAGTCGTGACCAATAGTCAATATTTGTATGTCTCACGAAAGTGTTGGAGC
Source organism: Neoceratitis asiatica (assembly GCA_030068015.2). Lineage (NCBI taxonomy): Eukaryota > Metazoa > Arthropoda > Insecta > Diptera > Tephritidae > Neoceratitis > Neoceratitis asiatica. The sequence continues at coordinate 22,207,093 of CM061528.1, read as the reverse complement.
ATTTGGATACGGAGAAAAAGGCAAGGCTCTTTAAACAAAAGCCGGTTGTCTGTACAAAGTACGTTTTTTCTGGTATCGTGGAGGCGATCTCAAATTGTATTGAATTCAATAAGAATTTAAGAATTCTAAATCTGGAAGGTTTGCCACTCAATGACAAATATGTGGAATCTATAGCGAAGGTGTGTTAAATTGTTTGTACTAGACACTAGGATCCTGTTTCTGTTTACTTAAAAAAAAAATAAAAAAAACAATTTTGAATTATTGTTTATTGTTATTGTTTGTATTATTGTTATTTATTAAATACAGTTTTTTTTTAATTAAACTTAATACCTCAGGCGTTATCTTCAAATGAAAGCCTTAAGGAAATAAGTTTTCAACGCTCGAATATTTACGATAAAGGATGCGAGGCTATATGTAATACAATTAAATATCTGGAAAATGTTGAGAAGTTAAATTTATCTGAGTGTGAGCTATCTACGAAAGGTGCTGAACATGTAGCCGATATGATAAAGGTAATTAAATAATTCATAATCTAGAGAAAAATTTGTTCTTTTACATACATACGAAAATAAAACTATTTCGAATATCCTTCCTATTCTAAACCGTTCATTTATCTTGTCCACAGATACAAAAGATAAGTCGCTATACAGAAGGCTGGCAGAAATCGTTACGCTATCGCGACGTAGATCCCGATACTATACCAGGACTACGCTCGATTGCGTTGGCGCGTAATCCGCAAATCGGCGATGATGGTGTTAAGGCAATTGTTGAGATATTAAAAGAGGATGTATGGGTAAAAGGTTGTGAAACAAAAAGCGAACACACCACTTTGCAAATTCATTAATCAAAATTCTTCTCCACTGCACAGTTATCGATATGGAGAATTGTGGTCTGACTGATCGTGCCGCCAACATGATTTTGGATTGCCTCGAGGTCAACAATTACATTATCGATTTCAATGTACGTGGAAATGTCGGCATAAGTAAATTTCTTCAACGTAGCATACGCGAGCAACTCGGTAAAGAGGATGAGGATCAAAAAATGCTAGAAGGTCAAATGCAACAGAGCGCGGGTGGTAATGGGCCGAATTCCCAGTCGAAAAAGAATCGAATTACATTGACACAGCTCAAAGAGCAGTTGAAAACGTTGGAAGAGCAATTGGCATTCGAGCGTGTGCTACGTAAAAAAGCTGAACAATTGAATGAAAAACTCAATCAGCAAATAATCGCGTATGAGAATCAAATGGAGAATGAAGCCAATTCTCGTATACCGGAAGGATATGTTGTTGTCAAAAACGAATCGTTGCAGTCCATCATTAAAGAGTTAGTAACACACATTGGAATAATAAAACTATACAATAAAAGTAATAAATGTGAACTCTCTAAATTTTACAGGCGCAATGATTTTCAGAAACTGGCGAGTAGTGTATGTCGTAACAATTCGCCACGCAATAACAACAGTCGATCCAAGCAAAAGAATATATTGCAACTGCAAAATTCGCATCTATCGTTGCGTGAATGCCAAAACATGAGTATTTCACAACGCAGCGTCGAAGAGACTTCGGATCATAGTAATACTCTTGTTGAGGGCACGAAAAGTGCGTCCTTGCACCAAGTCATGCCATCGCCAACTTCGACTGTGAAAGACATGCCTCGTAAGTTACTGAAAGTGCGTAAAGTTAAAAGTGAAATGAAATATGTGGAGCCCACGCAGAAAGACTCCTCTAAAAAGAAAGAGTCAAAGTCGGATCATGAGTTCGCAAATGAGACTGATGTAAGTACTCATTTCCAGAAGCAAATCTATGAGATTTTAGCTACATACATGTTCTACTGATTTGTTGTGTATCTAGGGATTATTTAATTTTGATGTTTAATTTATTAACTTTTTATATTTTTATATTTATTGGATTTTAATGAGTTAAGCCATTTTAGATAAAATTTCAAATTGAAGCAAAAACTAAAATAAACGCGATAACATTAATTTATATTCAGTCATTCATTAAAGACTTTTATTTTGTATATTTTTCGGTCAAATAAAAACAGAGATTTTCTTCTTTAAATTATTATTTTCTGATGACTGAAACGTGTTTTTGGAACACTTCGCTTTTTTTATTGCTTCTTTTTATTTGGAAAATAAATATTCAATAGATCAATGCTGTATTTCATATTTTTCCGCGCTTATCTCTGACCACAAGAAATAACAGCTACAAAATTGGGATTACAACTAAATTTTCGAAATGTAAATTTTTTTTCTCACTTCATTTTCTGTTAAAAAATAATCACATATAATTGGTTTAAAATCCAATATCTTAAGAAATTAATTTGTATCTAAGGTTGGCTGATGTAAGTGGTAAATAATAAGCTTAGTTGTAATTCTTTGGGTGCGTGGCATAATTGTCCATGGAATCATTAAGTTTAGTAATAAAAAAAACTTATAAATACCCCATATAATTAGAGACTCTCAATATCGAACAATCCTATGTTAAAAATCTTATTGATTTCACTAATCATCCTCCTCATTACAGTTCCAACTTACTACTGTGCACTTCGAGACAAATATTGGGGATTCGACAGATAATAATTTGCCTCCGATGATGTCACCTATGTCAGGCGTTTCTTCACCATTACTTTCACAATTGACGGCTCGCATTGATAAAAAGCCAATGAATAATGGCGGCGGTTGCTCCTTACCCAGCGGTGGCGGTAACAGTAGCCGCAATAATTTTTGTAATAAAATTGAAATGGACGATTTGTCCATATCGACATCACGCAGTCAAACTAGCGATGGCTGTTCCAGCGATTCGGATACTTTACGCAATAGTGTTGCTGATTATCAACCGTTGAAGGTGTTCATAAGACGCAACAAATCGTTGACGGCCCAACAACAACAACAGCAACATGGCCAAAGCGATGGCGGCATAAAGTCTCCCCGTACGCTGTTTATGGGACTATGCAATGATTGAAAAATGAAGTGACGACTGCGTGTGTATGGAAAAGAACGCAAACGCAAGAAAGCTTAGAAATCTATGTGGAACTTCATTTTACTTCAGTTCTTGATTTTAGTATTTTTTTTCTTTTAAAGCTGAGAAGCATATAACGGCCTCTCACTTCTCATATCTATTTCCTAGTTTTTTTTTAGGAAGTATAGAGAAGAGATATGTATGTAATATCCAAATGTGGTAAATTACACTGCAAAATTCTCTGTAGCAGCCCAAATATATTTTCGTATTTTTCTTGCTCACAGCAGTTCATGTGTAGTCCTTTTCTCAATTCCGTGTATACGTACATGTATATATTTTGTATAATATTATGTTGCAATAAATATGTTTATAAAAGTTTTAAGAAAATTATGAGTTTGATATTGCTTTACGTTGATTAACGTATATTTTAAATGGAGGGCAGAAGACCTTAACTCATTTTAAAGGAAAAACTTTTATTTGAATAAATGGAATTATATTGTATTTCACGTCTATATGTGCATATTTAGTTTGTAATTTGCAAGAATATTATAGTAGTTAAATCAAAATTTAAATATTTTTAGGTTGACAATGACCCAATTAGATCTTGTAATACATGTAAAATTGTGTTTAAAACATTTAACCGCCAAAACCGTATAGGGTACGTCCTTGGCGTTTCAAAGCGTAAACTACGTCCATAGCGGTAACAGTTTTACGCTTGGCGTGTTCAGTGTAGGTGACAGCATCACGAATGACGTTTTCCAGAAATACCTGGAAAAAATATATTTTGGTTACTCTCGCCCATGTATGTATGTATGTATGTTAGGAGGTATAATATTTAAAATAAATTAGCAAAAAAAATATCACTAATTTTAACATTTTAATATATTTTAAGATCAGTAAAATATAATTAGGATATTTTTTACCTTCAAAACGCCACGAGTTTCCTCATAAATCAAGCCGGAAATACGTTTTACACCACCACGACGGGCTAGACGGCGAATGGCCGGCTTTGTGATACCTTGGATGTTATCACGCAATACCTTGGAATAATCAAAAACTTAATGTTAGAAAATTGACTTTCATAACAAACACCATCAATATGTAGGGAACCAGGCAGCAATAATCGATCACATTCCAAACAGCAAAAATTTCACTTACCTTACGATGGCGTTTTGCGCCTCCTTTACCTAAACCTTTTCCACCCTTTCCACGACCAGTCATTTTGCTTTTTTATTTACTTAGTCAAGTTTTACGACTGAAAAATACTCAGCTGACTCTGTAAAAAAAACAATTTCGATAGCAGATTTAATTTAAGCTTTATTTGTATTTAGTAATATGTTTTACTTCATAAAATAACAAGTTTCTCTGTACTCACTTTTTGGTTGCTTTGCTTTGTCTGTGCAAAAATGGCGACGTTAATATTTTCTTTTACCTGTACACCTTTCTTTCGTTCCAAAGAGAGGCAGCTATACATTAAACGTTTAACAGAAAGAGATGTTTAGATCGGTTATATGCTTAGCGTCATCTATTGGGTGATAGCGAAACTTTTGCATTACATTATGTGCACAGCAACGGTGCATCGATAAATAAATATTAATGTGGAATCGAGTAGTTTATAAGAAAAAACTGCACTTACTAGGCTTCATGTTCCTTTTGTTTATTACATATATATTTTTCTATTATAAAAATTAATAACGTACTATTTCGACAAAAATATATTCATTATTTCAGTTGATTAACTTGTGATTTGCCACATAAGTGCAACGTGTTAGTTTTGATATTTCTATATGTATTTTAGTGAAATCTTAGAGAATTTGTTTATATAATTATGTATTATGATATATGAGTTATAAAACTTTCAAACAGTTCTTAATCTAACTTTCAAAATTACGAGACCCAGCAACTCTATTACTTTTATCAAAATAAAAACAAAAGCCACTCTCTATCCCTCCTTAACACATGCGATTCAAGCGTTCGGCGACTGTTAGTCGCCTCGTTGAAGCAAGCCTTTCGCTCCCACGCACACTCGCAAAGGTGGCGCCAGCAAGAGTGCTCACCGAGAACAGTTGAATAATAAAAAGAAAAGTCAAAATTGACAGAAAAATAACTACGGCCCAGTGAAAAGATACAACACAAATTATTTGAAGTTATTATGTGCTGAAAAACCTTATCTAATGGATAGAATTGCGCAGAAAATATTCGAAGAAAGTAATTTTCTTAAGTGAACGGTGAAATGTGAAAAATTACAGGAATATTAATTCCTTTTCTTTTGCATGATAAGCGTATAAATGTTCATGTGTTGAACAGGGCATAAGTGTTAAGGAGGTCACATTTCTGTGCTAGTGCAATGTGTACTTCAGATAAAATTCATGTGAATTTATATATTTATTTTAATCGCATATGAGAATGCGTCCTTAATTGTGATAAAGAAATTATTTAAAGTATTCTTGCAACAACTTAACTAAATTGTTGTAAAGAGCTCACTTCAAAAACAAAAGCAACAAACACCCATGCTTGCAACAGTACAAAAACTTTGAAATAAAGTATACAGAAGTTTGGAAATGAATAAAGTGAAAAAAGGATAATGTTTTAATAGAAATTTTACTGGATGTAATTGTCAAATTGAAGCTTTTATTAAGTTATGCAACAAAATAAGTTGACTATTTAGATAATGCAACGAACCAGAAAAGTAGTTTTTGCTATAATTAAAAAGTTGTAGATTCCGTAGTAGAAAATGCTGTGTTATAATTTATTTTAATTTAAAGTTGCTAATTTTGTAAACAACAAACTTTCATGAGTTCATTACTTTATTAACACAAAAATACAAAAAATTGTCATACAAAACTAATGTTTCGAGTGTTTTAAAATGAACAAAATCAATTTCCCGAGCGGTAGAGGGCAGATTTGCAGGCAACTATCAACGATGGTACTTCTACTCATCCTAGTAACAAGTAAGTTAATTTTCTGAGCATTTATATATTTTATTTTATAACTTTCGCCATTATATTTACACATATCCGTATGCACAGTATGCACATAACTACTATACTACTATACTACTATAAAGTGCATTTTTTGTTTTTCAAATCTTTCATAAACTTACTTTGGTTCGAAGTATGTAATGAGTATGTAAGTTCCAGAAGGAGAAGAGATATACCCATACAAATTTGCCCCCTGGGGTTAGGGGTTCAAGAGTTGCTCTCGCGACAGTCGGGTCTTTATACCGGAACGACCCGGACTTTTATCTGGCCAAGGACTGTCACTGCCGCAATGTTCCCCGAAGCCCAATTTGGGGAATTTTCTGCGGTTACAATAACAAGAACAACCCATCAAGATTTATACCAATTTGATGAGCCAAGTCCTGTCTCTTTGAACGCAAACTACTCTCAAAGTTTTTGAGATATTTGAATAAAGGACTGCTTTTTTCTAGTTTTAAATGTAAGCATAAGCTTTTTAAGTTTTCTTTTATCTTAATTTTTTTTAATTAACGTAAGGATAATTCTATTTTAACTATGTCAGAAACTAAATGAATAAATGAAGATATTTTTAACAAGTTTTCAGATTTTGAATTCTGGAAATATTAGGAAGTTATAGTTAAGGCTAATTGATTTGATTTTAATAGAACTTTTGTAATAACATCATCAATACAAGGAGACTAAATACAATAAAATTTGGAAGAAATGTACCGATAATATCTACCTAGTGTCAATTTATGAAACACATAAAATTTGCGGTATTGGTTCAGTAATTCCGCCAAAAAAATTAGACTAGGTTAGGATGTATTTTAAAGTGAAATGAACTAAGCATAGTGAACTTTTGATATTTCAATGTAAAATACAAAATCGCTAGGAACAAAGTTTTAAACAAATCGGTTGGCTCTAATGAATGCATATGTACGTAAATAATACGTACATTTCTAGAAACCTACCCTAACTATTTTCGCAACTCATTGCACGCCCGCTCCTGCAATTTTTTTTTTTAAAGTAGATCGAACCACCAACCAGCATACTCTTTAACAGTCCGCATTACATACAACTCCCGTTCTTGTTATGCCATATTAGTGTAATGTGGTTGTCCTTAGCATAGCTCATAGCTCACTTCTCATCTCTGCTCAAATTACCCACTCACTATCCTCAACAAACAACAATCAACCCAAAGCTGATATATACATTCATACCTTCCATGCACATTCATACATTTTCCTACTTGTATGAATGAAAACGTGCTGTTAAAAGGATTGCCTCGTAGTGATGAGTTAAGGTCGTGTACTATGTGGCATATGATATGGCTACAAAGCGAGGATTGAGCCGTAGCACCACTCAGTTCAGTAGCGTAAATAAGTACATATTTAGAGGCTTGGCGGCTAAATTTAATACGAAACTGTAAAATATTCTATATCGAAGATAAAAGGGCACCAATACTCTTGATGTACCATTCAATAATACCGCACCGAAGCATTATAATATATTTCTATAGAAAAACATTTGTTGCAAGTAATGTTGGAATGAAAGTCGTTGTTGGAAGTGAAACCCACTTACACGAATTTCATTCTTTATGTCCGCCTAAGTTGTGTTGATATCCAACATTTCTTTTCTCCTTACTTTCCATTTTATCTTTTTTACTTCCTGCTTGGCACTCTTGATACTATTTTTTCTATTTTCTATTATATATTTTTTCAACTTTATCTCTTACTCCTCACCAAATAAAGCATATAAAAGTACGAGTATATTAATACGTATTCAGAGAGTATTGACATTTAATATCTTTATTTTTTGTCCTTTAATTTTTTTCTTTGTAGATTTAGCGGTTTGGACGCAAGCTGCTGTTTTACCAGATGGTCATAGAATCGACTGTGAGAGTTTTGATGAAAAGAATTGCACCATGGAGGGTGATTGCGCGATCAAAACGGAACATTGCAAACCGGAGTCAGATAAAACATCTAGCTGTTATGTGCTATGGACTATGGATAACGCCACAGGTATGTGCGTACATACATATATACGGGTATACCGTTTATCAATGATGCTGGTTACATGTTGCAAATGCAATGAATAGAATTACTGTTATGTATATATATATGTACATACAAAAATATAGAAGTAACACTTTCACGATCCCTTTTCTTTTATTTATATTTTGTAGGTGAAACCAAAATTAAAATGAAGGGTTGCTTCACAGATATGCATGAATGTAATCAAACGGAGTGTGTAACCAGTGTGGAGCCCCGATCAAATAAATTGTATTTTTGTTGTTGCAAGGGTTCTATGTGTAATTCGGCTCACAAATGGATACCTACCACCACCGAGGCTACAACTCAAGGTAAATAAATACAAATACATGTATAAATATAATGCTATAAGGTCACACAGTTCATACACACGTGCTGTGTTCTTGAAAAGTATGTTTCTTAAATTGTTCAGGAGAACGCTTTAAAACTTCACTAAATTCCTTAAAGCAGTTATTAGACTTTTAATGAATAATTTCCGGGTCGCTGTTACTGTTATTGCGATGGCAAAATTAATACCCAAAGTGGTTTTTGGAGAATGCTGCTGGAGGGGCTGGATAAAAATCGGCATCTCTCCGATATATATATCCGACCGCCGCAGGAAATTTTGGATTTCAGTCGCCTCTTGCTATACCATGATTCAATTATTGAATATCTAATACACAGAGGCTTTGCGTCGAATATTTAGTCACTTGGTTGTTGAAAAAAATTTCCCCTGTGAAACTGTGGAATATTTATTGAAAATAATAATTTTATAGTTGGGGAAGGCCCATTTCATAGGGAAGAGTATTTCCGTTATGAAATATATACATACATATGTATGTATAAAAATAAAATTTCTCATAAAACTTCATCAGTGACTTAAAATAAACTGTAGGCCCCTACATTTTGTTGGAAAACATTTAGGAGCACATCAAAAATCGAAGGAGGAGCTGTTTTGAGAAGTCTTTTATGTTAGTCAGATTTTACCCCGGGTAAATTCCATTTTATTGTAGAATTTAAGTAAAACTGTCCCACTGTTCAACAGCGTAAGTTTTTCGCAGCTCAAGTGCCGGTTGCCACAGCTCTACACATTTCTGTACAGATATATACCAACATATGTATGTATTTACATATGAACATACATAAAAAGTTCACATACAATCGCATGCAAAAGTCGTGTAATGTTGTTGTTGTTGTTGTTGTTGTTGTTGTTGTTGTTGTTGTTGTTGTTGTTGTTGTTGTTGTTGTTGTTGTTGTTGTTGTTGTTGTAGCGGCATGTAATGCTGATGCTGTTGCTCATTCGCTGAAGTGTTCAAATTTGTAGGCGGATAGGGTTGCAAAAGCAATACAGCAAAGATTGCAAAAAAAAGCCCATCAACAACAAGCACATATACCACAATAGTCGTGTGGCACGTGTGCAGGTTGGAACGCGCAATTTGCAATTTTCCCGTTGTGAGTAGTGAGTTGTAAGTGGTTCTACAATGTGCACCCAGCGCCATACAGTATTTACCCCAATTTTTACTTTGTTTTGCTTTGCTACTTTGTATCGTTTGAGGTCCTCGCCTTTCGGTTTCGGTTGCTCAATCATAAGTTGTGGTTGTTGTTTTTGCTGCTGCTGCTGCTGGTGTTGCATGCAACCGATTCATGTGCTTGCTGGGGCAGCTAATATTGTCGTAGCACATTGGCATCACATTGCCACGCGTCGTTGTTCGGCGTATCGTATCATTGTATATAGTTGGTGTATCTCCAACTCTCCTCATTGTGTATGGAGTGAACGAACTCGGTGCGAAAAAAGAAATAAATACAACAAAACCTCAGTGCATAGTAAGGGAGGGATCTAGCAGCAAGAGCTCGCTTCTAGTAAGTTACATCTCTGCTGTTTGGAAAGAGCTCTGTTAGCTGCAATCTTATACGCTACTACATGCTTATACGCTTTCGTGTATTTGAATGCTGTTGCTTTGACTGTCGTTTTTTGTAAATTTTTTTATATTTTTATTATGCCGTATTTTTGCCATTTATTTCACTCTTTTGCGGATGCTTTTTAATTTTTTATTTTCATTTTTTTGTTTTATTTTTCACAAATACTAAAAACGCTTGATATGGGGAGTAAGCGCCCATTTTTAGGTTTTCTTGTTGCAAGGCCTTTTTGTGTTCACTTTTCACTTGGAGCACGTTTCTAGTAGATTTTTTGCGTTTTGTATATTACATATTTGCTCATGAGTATACGAGAACGAATGAGTGTGTACACGGGGGATTATCTGATGGAATGTATGTGTGTTTAGGAGTTCTTTCTAAAATTAGGGGAGAACTTTCATTTTTGTGGACTTTTTTGGTTCTACTTAAGCAAACATACAATTGTGCATACATATGCATACATATTTATATATGTACAAGAATGTCATACATATGCACATGCATTTGCCACCCTTCTCAATTTAGCCACTTGAGCAGTTGTTCACCTGTGGTGTGCCCATGTCGTTAAGAAAAACTCCTAACGAAAATTTATGCACCTTCACGAAATTGTTGCTGCGACATATTTATCCAAAAATTTTCCAATTTAAAAATTAGAAAACATTTAAAAATTCGGCTATAGCCGAACAGGGTAACAGTGCGTGCTACTACCCGGACGGTTGAACTCAAGCCAGTTCAACACCTAAAAACTCACATAAAATAAGGCGAATAGTTCTATTATGAAGACCATCTGTCGTAAGGCTGTTGCCTATTTCGGATAAACTGCTAAACAACAGAGGGATAGATGTTAAAAGATGGAAGGAATTAATTGCCATTTTGTAAATGCCCTTAAATGCCTTTCGGTATGTCTATTCAGCGCTAATGTTGCAAGCTCGTTTTGGTATATGATCATGAAATTTTGGCTACAGGTCCTAAATTTAAAGGTGAATTCCAAAACATATGGTTTCGAAAGCAATACTCTATAATACTTAACTTAAGATTTACGAGCCTCAGTGAGTAGGTAGGGTTCAGGAAGATTATGCAGGGCTCCTCTCACGATCTCGAACAAATAGTATGTCTATAGACTCTTTAACTTAGAGAAAACTTTTTGAACTTATAATTAAAACCATTATTTATAAACATTTCTAGGGATGAGGCGGATTTGCTCATGCCAAACTACCCCCTTGCTGCCCTATATATATATATATATATATAACTAATGATAAATTAAATTTATATTTTTCATTCCATCCAGTGCCAAAAGAAAAGACAACCGATAATACAAATATGATTTATGTAATAGTGTGTGCAGTTGTGTTTGTTTTTTTGGCGCTTTTATTGGCACCATTCGCATTTTGCTACTATCGCAAGAGAAAACCAACCAATTTCAACGAAATACCAACGGTAAGCTAATCAACAGAGCCATTTTTCTTTCATTAAATTTTTTTCTTCTTCTGTTCGTTAATTCATTTAATCACAAATTACAGAATGAAACGGAAGCAACAAATGCCACGCCACTACTCAATAATCGGCCCATACATTTATTGGAACTAAAGGCCAGTGGACGATTTGGTGATGTTTGGCAGGGTAAATTACATAGTCAGGATGTGGCCGTGAAGATATTTCGTATGCAAGAGAAAGAATCTTGGAATACTGAAGTGGAAATTTATAAGGTGAGAATAGTTCTTTATTATTTTACATAATGAAAAATTATATATCTTATTTATCTGCACTCATCAGCTGCCACGTATGCGTCATCCAAATATACTGGAGTTTCTTGGTTGCGAGAAACACACAGAGAAAATTCAACTGGAATATTGGCTTATCTCTGTCTATCATCCGAATGGTTCACTCTGTAATTACTTGAAATCGCATACGTTGTCTTGGTTAGAGTTGTGTAAAATTGCTGAATCCATGTCACAAGGTTTAATGCATTTACACGAGGAAATACCGGCCGGCAAAACGGACGGTTTGAAACCATCCATAGCACATCGCGATTTCAAATCGACAAATGTACTCTTGAAGGGCGATTTGACAGCGTGCATTGCTGATTTCGGTCTAGCCATGGTCTTTCAACCGGGTAAGCGCTAGAGTGCTTTCTTTTAGATTAATATTTTAATACATTAAATTTTATATTGATATTTTAAAAATTTCCTTTTTTGTGCATAGGCAAATCATGCGGCGAAACGCATGGCCAAGTTGGCACACGTCGCTACATGGCGCCGGAGGTGCTTGAGGGTGCTATTAATTTCAATCGCGATGCATTTTTGCGTATCGATGTATACGCGTGCGGCTTGGTCTTGTGGGAGATGGTGTCGCGTTGCACTGTTGTGGGACCTGTTGGCGATTATATGTTGCCATTTGAAGCGGAGGTGGGTGCTAAGCACTGTAAATTACTTATAATTGAATTTTTATATAAATAAATTTTTTAATATAGCTTGGACTACGTCCTACCGTTGATGAAATACAAGATACTGTAGTCGCAAAGAAATTAAGACCGCGCATACTGAATACCTGGCGTACACATGCTGTACGTAAAAATAAAATAAAAATAAATTTTTCTAAAATTGATTCAGAAAGTTGATTAATTTATATATTTTTCATATTGTACAGGGCCTCAGCGTCTTCCTTGACACCATGGAGGAGTGTTGGGATCACGATGCCGAAGCGCGTCTCTCTTCATCCTGTGTCATGGAGCGTTTCGCACAATTAGGCAAATACACGACAACACCGTTACTTATTGAAAATAATACAAATTGCGAAGAGGAGCATTTAACTTCCAATTCCTTATAGGAAAGGTATTGAATCACTTCAATCGATAAATAATGAAGTGATTACCTGCCAGAGCATGAGAACAAGTGTATAAGTTTGCTAAAATTTACCATACCATACATATATAGCGTTAAGTCCATAACAAAAAAATTAAATTTGTAAGTTCATTTTATATAATATGCATAGATCCATACATGCTTGCGAATGTTTACATCATATCCACATCTCGTTTAAATTGATACATTTTAAAGTGTATATTGAAATAATTTTACGTACAACAAATAGTCGGTAAAGTAGTAGCGTAAAAATTTAGCTGGCAGCTTAAAGTTGATAGTTTGTAAGTTATAACTGTAAGTTGCATATATTCACGTAAATACATGACCATACACAAACACATAACCATACACGAACCTTTAGATAAATAAAGGAAATAGTAAAAATTTGAATTTTATGTTAAAAGTGCAAAAGAAGTATTGCAATTATAACACACACCACAAAAAACACGTGACTAGAAATTTTACGACTGACACAACTGTTAAGAAAAAAAAAACGCATTAAATGATTGTTAATGTTACTGCTCTATCCTTATCTACATTGATATAGTTAATGGTATTCAGTGTCAGCTGGTTTTATTGCTATACATACATACTTACATGCATACTTACATACATACAAATGTGTCACTATATATCATACATGTAAGTTTGACAATTTTAATTTGTTGAATTTGTATTAGATATGAGTTTTGTGCCTTTTTCTGTTATCTAATTATATAATTTCATTTCAATCATCTATTTGTACTTCATACTGCCTTTTGTGATGTTTTTTCTTACAAAAATACATAGTTATAAAGATACATACATAACATATTAAAAAAAAATATATATATATATTTCATATTATTTTAACAATAAAATATTATTAATTGAAATATTTTTGTATATCCTAACAAAAATGTTTGTATATTATTTTAAACAATAAAGTTTATTTAAGGCATTGCAAATTTAGGTAAATTTCTTTGTTAAATGTATTACGTATTTTTGATAATTGTGCACTTGTTTCATTTTTGCGTTTGAATTGAAATAAACTTCATTTTTAGTTTTAAAGTTTCGTTTTATTTATTTTTTTCTTCTTTTTTTTTGCTAGAAAACAAAAATTATGCTATTTAAGATTAATTTATTTTTATTTAGTATATTTGATTACATACCTATTTGTCCTAATTTTTCTTTAAAAATGTAGCGATCGAATTTCCCGGCCGAAAACTTCATTGTGCCAACAAATAGTTAATATATTTCAAAAATCTGCCCATAATATCGTAAATTTCAACCGTAATGGTCATTTTAATTAATAAGTATCCTTATTAGTATTGATTTATATTCCGCCTTAACTCGAGCAAACATTTGTTCTTAGCCAAAACAAAAAATTTTTTTTGTTCCAAATTTTTTTAATTTCCAAATAGCAAGAACACAGCGTATTATATATAACAAATAGTTATCCACTCTAATAGTAACGAATTATATTTAAACAATATTTATAAAAATACACTTATGTACATTTTATATGTATAACAACATTTTGACGATAGCAAAAAGGACGATATGAATGATTATTCTCAACAGTACAATATTCACCTGAAAAGTTTTCAAATTAAAGTTTCTGTTAAACAAAAAACAAAGTAAATAAATTAATTAATATAATATAATAATGAAATTTCTACACACATACAATAGATACATACAAAAATACATTTAAAAATAGCCATATGTAGGAGTATAATTGCATATTGAATTATTATTAAGAATTTATTAGCTTAGTTTAATTAGCATATATACATATAATAATATATATGTATACATATGTACAAATAATCATATTTCATGCGAATATGGGAAATTAGCTATAAATTGTAAGTTACAAACACGGAGCTACAAAGTTCAAAATCGTATTAAGTTTATTTCATTAAATTAGCAGTGCGTTGATTTTAAAGAATATTTTTTTTCTGTAATAGCCTTGTGCAAAAAATATTTGTATTTATGTAATTTTTCCGTATAGTTTTTATTTCTCTTTGCCGAAAGATAACTACTCCCAAAATCTCACGCCATTTCCTGATTTTGAAGAAATACACTAAAAAATCGATCCCGATTTTACATATATACACATTTTTTGCATATATCTAAGCTTTATACAGTGGAATCGTAACTCCCTTTCCATGCGTTACAGCTTGCTATTATTTCAAGTTCGTTTTGGCCTAAAGAGATGCTACAAAAAATCAAAAGAACTCAATATTAAACAAACATACACACATATATGTACATATAGACATTTAAAGTATTTAAAATTTAAGAATAATGATTTAGTGCAAATAATATTAAAAAAAAGGCAAATTATTTATGGCAACGCTAAACATACCTGATTTATTTACAAAACACTTACACAAAATGCATAGTGCATTACGAAAAAAAAATACAACAATTGCATATAAGTTTGATTGTTTGTGCTGTTTTACGCGCTTGCTGTCGATATACGATTACATATGCAGTGGTGGTCTCATAATTGGGAACGATTTTGCTGCATATATAACAGTTTCCTTAGATATTTTTTATTACATTAAAATTAACCAGAATTAACAAAGTAATAAGTTTTCTTGGCATAAAAATAGCAAATATTTTTTATTTATTTACTAAATTTTAAAGATGAAATCCGCGTCAGCTAAAGTGCGTAGAATCGGCAGTCCTGGGAGTCCCACTTTGAGCTCAGCGTCACATCAACATCAAAACGCGTGCTCTGTGCTATCTCATTAAACGTCATAAACACCCAGATCAGTCATGACCTAAATCAAAATCAATCTTTCTTTCGAACTGACCTGGTAGCACTAGATTGGTCAAAAGCCTCGCAGTGCTACTATCGGGCATTAAGTACCCCTTTTGTGGTAAATAATCTGGACCATGACTTTTCATAGGTAGATTTTTGAGGCAAACTCAAGAAAATTAAATATGAGTTTCTTCCTCCACTATATAATTTCAAAACTCTACATCATCAGAGGGAATCTTTTTGTTGTCTTATGTCAATAAATGCTCGATCTTGTCGTCCGGCCAGGTTATTTGATGAACTTTGTTCGCAATGAACGCTACCACTTCTTCACCGTCAGTTACTTAATAATTTTACCCGTGATATACATGGCTGAATCGGCTGGACAAATAAGTACCGCCCAGATCTGAACGTCCCGGTCGATGAAGCGAAAATTCCAATAGTTAACAACCCAAAGTTACTGGGTGTGACATATGACAGCCAGTACGGCTGCGATGGTCACTAAGGTACAGAGCAAAGAAAAAATTCTCATATCGTTAGCTGACAGCGCCTTGGCCAAAGATAAAATAGGTTTCCTGTGCCTAGAACTGACGAGATGCAGAGGAGGAAGCTAGAGATATGTCAAAATATCGATTTAATAATTATAACTGGAAATCAACTGATGCTGTTTCTACGCAATACGAAGCGAAATGTAATTAGTACTCCCCTTGCGATCACCCTTACATATACTTGTTTGAAGTAGAGTCGTCTCCTAAGTACATCAAGAAGGAAGTAGGAGGCTAAACGGAGACTAAAGAGGCAATACTAAATGCACTATTATGAGATTTTCCGAAGGCTTTGTGCGTCATACGTAGAGAGTCAGTCAACACCTTCGATTTGAATAGCTTCAGTGGAACCCGACAATCATCTACTCTCCCTTTCTGAATTGGTCTATAATGGTTAAAGCAACAGTACAGCGACAACTTAGAAAAATTGTTCTTGATTTGCTGCATTTTCGTCCTTGCAATCTCTTTTAAAAATTTGAATGTGGGTCGATCAACCACGCTGCCTCTCTAGCAGTGGTCAGCCATCATATGCTCGTCCTATCGGCCCTGGTATCTTTCTTCAATAGTTTTTTGGTTCTGCTGATATCGCTCTTATTGTTTTTTGCTTTAAGAACAGGGATTCTCTGGAAATTAGACATGGTGACAGCACTTTAATAACATATTACATCCTAAGTTTTTGAAAATATCCAGCATTTATTGACAATTTCGGCGTAGTTGCTTGACTTTTCTAGAAAGTTTTTAGTAACTTCAACAAATGAAACTTAAGAAATCAGTATCTCATCAATATTGATTTCAGTGGGCTGTCAAAAATATCCGCTTAGACTAGGGCATTTTCACGTTATATATAAAGGGTGTTTTTTATAGAGGTATAGAACTTTATGTCGGCATTACTTTTCAAGATGGCGACCGATTTAACAGCTGTCAAGTGATTTATTCTCAGTTTGGTTTGGCAATTCATCATGAATAGACTCACGCCTGAACAACGCTTGCAAATAGTGCAATTTTGTTTCGAAAATAATGGTTCTGTGCGGAAAACGTATCGCGCACTACGTCCATTTTAGCGATATTTAGCGATAAAGCGCACTTCTGGTTGAATGGCTACGTCAACAAACAAAACTGCCGCATTTGGAGTGAAGGTAATCCTCAAGTGTATGTTGAAACACCGTTATATCCAGAAAAACTGACCGTTTGGTGCGCTTTATGGGCTGGTGGAATCATTGGTCCGTATCATTGGACGTAGTGCGCGATACGTTTTCCGCACAGAACCATTATTTTCGAAATAAAATTGCACTATTTACAAATTGTCTCATGAAACTTAGGTTAGGCAATATAATTTTATATGTTGTAACCAAAGTTGGGCTTCTTACATAACTAACATGTCACATACAGGTCAATCTCTTTTTGTCCAGGGTTGATGCTTGGTGTATACACCTTGTTGTTCTAATAAGAATAGATTTACACGACAGCACATCTGCAGATCCTTTGAGTAGCTCAAGATCCCTTATTAAATCGTTTAATTCTACTTGGTGACAGGTTTTGACTCTGTTCGCGACATTTCTTTGAATTCGTTGTGATTAGATGCTTCTAGCTTTCTTCACTTCAAGGTGCGTTCAAATGTTGGTTCACGTGTAGAACAAATAGTTGGAATAGGCACTTCCTCTGAATGTAATGTTCTAGCTGAATAATCAATATTTTAACATTATTAACACGAAAATCAACACAGCAGAAATAACATTAATCGAAATGGTTTTCTGGTTTTCTCCATTGCTGAGGTAACTCGAACCTCGAAACCATTGTCTCAAGTGTTCATAGCACATTTTCAAAAGATTTTGAGGTATCCAAGGCTGGTTTTCATCTACTTAAGCGACTTAAAGTATGAAAAATAAGCACTTTTAATAAAATCTTTAATAGGTTTCCTGAATTTTTTGACACTATTTATGATTCGATTATTTATAGAAAGGTACCATTAAGACTTCAAACCATGCCCCCCCCACAAAGTGTTAATTACAGCATAATTAAAAAAACAGTGGGTAGCCATAAAACTATACGTAGTAAAGATAAAAAATAAAAAATATTTTTAGTCTTCCCAAAGGATACCCAACACAATAAAACCAACTGAGATCTCACCCAAATTTTTTTTTTCATTTCATCAGGTTTGTAATTTACGGAAAGCGTTTCCGAAAACGTTTACACTAATTTTATATTTTCGGGCACATTATTTCTAATTATAAAATCACCACTGTAAATGCATATTTAATTACAAAAAAAGAAAAACATTCAAAATATCTATATATAAGTTTATTGAAACAAATCTAATTATGGTGCTGAAATGTTAGTTACAAACTTGTTTGCCAAAAAAAATGGACCAACTGACATTTATGTAGTTAAATAGTATGGAAATTGGAGAAAATCTACGGAATGCATATACATATGTATATAAAACATGTTAATATATGAGCAAAATATTAACGGCACTACAACGGAGCAACACCAAAAGTGTTTTTCCTTGAAGAAAGAGAAGAAAACTACCAGCGAAATCAAACCATATATTGGTATGAATTACAAAAATTTCGCTTTTGTTTAAAATTTATTTTTATACTTACGCTTACGTTCATATAAAATTACATACACCACTTGCATTAAAATCCGCATTAAACCGTTATTTAACATATCACTTGCATGTAGAACAAAAAAAAAACATATATGCATATGTATTCATAAATCCATTTGAAACTATTTTAAGTTGCTCTAAAAGAGCTGCGTACATATATAATTGATAAAATATCTATTAGTATGGAATAATTGAAAATTATATTTTTTTATAAATCTTCATACAGAATGGTACATACGGTGCAAAAAAAAAAACATTTTACAAACGAAATAGTGAAATAATTACGTAATGAAAATACATAAATAAATGAAAATAATACAATTCTTTTGCATTGTACAATACTTACAAGAAAGATTGATTTTAAGTAAAAGAAGAATTAGAAATCATTAATGAAATAATAATAAATGAAATTTGTAAAATAAAAATTTTGATGAAGTTTTAAAATACAAATAAATTAATATGCATATACACAAACAAATACACGAAAAGAAATGTAAATTTGTATAATATTCAATTTTCATAAAAGATGTTTTGATAATCAACTGTTGATGAAAGTTTTGAACTTTTTTGAAGAACATCGAGTTTTGAGGTGAGTGTTTTATTTTAGCATTAATTCGAGACGGTTTTGATCTTTTAAAATAATTTTGACAATTATGGTTTCATCCGCTTTAATATCAAAATCCAGTTCGTACTACTTTGTCCATCATCTCATTTGAGTTAAGGACTGAATCTGCAAATAGTAAAAACATTACCAGGTAAGGGGCGACCGTATTCTGAGAAAACCCACCCTACTTTTTATAGTCCTGCTCTGTACTCGTGACTCGTACCTCCAGACTCGATCATAGTTATTGTATATTCAAAGAACATACGAAATACTTAGGCTAATATTTCCAGCGACGTTTGATACGTTAGCCAAGTAAACAAGCTTTAATAACATATTAAATTTAGTATTTAATAACTTACTTTGAATTATTTCCAAAAAATATCTCCAATATTAACAAAAGTGAGCAAAACTTTTCAGAAAATAGTTCACTATAGTCTAAAATGTTAATACTAGCATGTCTTTAAATTCTATAAATCAAGAAAGAAAAACTGTCTTCGTCTATGCCGAAGTCTTTACTTATATACCTTTCATGAGCATATAAAATTTATTGCAAATTGCAAAATTCGATTTCGATGATTCGATTTCGATTATTTATAGGGTTTTTTTTATACGGCATCCCAACCGCATTGCTCGTTCTTTCATTCGTAATTCGCGAATTATCCCATTCACACGGAGCCCAATTTGACAGTTCTTTATTTCGCCTTTTGGCTCCTTAAATTTATTTGAAAACGGTGGGAAAAGGTGAGTTCTTGGTCAAATTTATAAAATACCAAATTAAATTGATAATGTATTTACTAATTTTATATTTAGTGCCAAGAAGAAGGGTCAGTAAGTGGGATCAAGCAAGCGAACGTACGCTAATAATATAATATAAAATATGGGAAAGCAGAATGTCAGAATGAGTTGTGCGGTTGCAGGAAAAAACAGTTACATTCTGCAAGAAATGATATCGGAATTGGCAAGTCTTAGCTTCCGATACACTGCTGTGGAGCTTAAGCCCAAAATGCATAATTTAAGCGCTCAATATCGGTATGTAAAGCGTGATCCAAGTAGAGGTACTTTTTTCAATAGCCTTTTTTTTGGAAAAATCACGCGTGAGTCGTGTCAAGCTGTTATGTTATTTTTGTTCAGTATTGTTTGGCATTTCATCGTGGAAAGACTTACGCCTGAAAAACGTTTACAAATCATTCAATTATATTACGAAAATTCACGTTCTGTAAATATATGTTTCGAGCGCTTCGTTCAACTTATGGTCAACATAATCGGCCTACTGAACGTATTATTCGCAAGACCATCATCCATCTTGAGACCCAGCATTCATTATTGGATAGTATTTGACCAAATAGACTACTTCCAGCACGTAGTGAAGAAAATATAGCGACCGTAGATGAGAGTGTACACGAAGATCGAGGAGAGTCGATTCGGCGCCGTTCGCAGCACCTCGGACTGACATATGGAGCAAAATACACCTTGTGCAAGAACTGAAGTTGTTCGACCTTTTCAAGTGACATCGCTTTTCTCCATGAGATCTTGAAAAGTTCCAAAAAGATCCGACAAATTTTGTTCAGCGATGAGGCCCATTTCTGGCTCAATGGGTATGTAAGTAAGCAAAATTGCTGCAGCTGCCATTCCATCCAGAAAAAAGTAACGGTTTGGTGTGGTTTGTGGACCAGTGGAGTCATTGGTCCATATTTCTTCGAAAATGATGCCGGGGAGAACGTAATCATCAATGACGGCCGTTATCGCGCCATGATAACCGACAATTTGATGCTTAAAATTGAAGTTCGTGATCTCCGCGATATTTGGTTTCAGCAAGACGACGCCACTTCCCACACATCGCATCAATCAATGGATTTATTGAGAGAACGTTTCGGTGAGCAGATAATTTCACGTTTTGGGCCGGTCGATTGGGATAATCCTCAAAAAATAAATACCAAAGATTGTTCTTTCAAATGATAATAAACTTTCCCCATTAAATTTTCTGTGTTTTTTTTTTTAAGTAGGGAACCTCGAAGTGGATCACACTTTATATACGTAGATGTATTAGAATCGGTTTTAACTTCCGTTATCTATCTATCAAAATTTTATTATCTAAAATATTTTATAGAGAAGTGGAGCCTTTTTCCAGCCATGCAGGCATTACTGGCTCCCTTCAAGAGTTACCACACTGAAAGCGTAATAGTCAATAATGTAAACAGTAAATAATTTAACTAATATTCTATATAAATTTTTCTGACTATTTAATTATTTCTTCTTTCAAATCAAAGTTCTACAGTAGTATCTACTAGAGCTCTGGAAACTCGAGCGAGTATAGGGCTACTCGCACAAAATTTTTTAATTATGTTTGTCAAAATTTTCTTAGTGTTTCAATGATTTTTACACTTCACATAACATAAATAATAAATTAATAAATAAATTAAATAAATTTAATATTATACTTGTATATAAATATTATATATGAAAAAAAAGTGAAAGTTATTGTCAAAATACTCGAAATGCTCGTTCGTGCTCGTTCTTGAAAATTTTCGAATAAACAGCAATGAGCAAGTGTGTGAGTGTTCGTTGTTCAAATGCTCGCACTACTCTAGTATCTATTCCATTGCGATCCGATCCTGTTTCATCACGTATTTTCACCAGGCTTAGTATCCGTCTGAACATTATAATTTCTTTAATAGTTAATATTTTATTCATTCCAGAAAGCCATAAGTCACGTGGTCTTATTTTAGGCCTTCTTGAACCGCTGCATTCTTTTCAATTTGTCTAACGTAGCCTTGATTGTGATCCATCTCAAGACTCATAATTTCAGTCAGATCTGATAATCAGAAAACAGCACTAAAATATACAATTTGAAATATCAAGCCTCCTGAAAAATATATCCCAATTTTACTTTACAGAAATACCAAGCAGAATTTTTAGTTTACCATATTTTTTCTCGTTTTTTAGGTTATCAAATTTCTTATGAAAATAATTGCATGTAAAACAACACATAATTGAATATCGTTCGTCAACAAATGCATGATTAAAAATTGGAATCTATTGAATAAATTAAGTTCCATATTCTACGGATAAAAATCAGATTAAAGAAAAGAAAATTACTTTAAAAAAATATAAGTTCATGTTTTCGATGTTACCTTGTAACTTGAGGATGGCTTCACCAAATTCAACCAAAGCCCATAGGAGGAAGCATACTGAATTTACAATTTCAACTACATTTACGATACAGATTTCTATAGAAAACCGAATGAAGAATTTGAATACTTTCAAAATTGTGCCAGAATTCTGGCATGCCTAAATATTCCAATTTCAAAAATCTTCTGAATTGATGTAGCTCTTAATTTTATTCCTAGAAGCTAGTATTATTGCGTAGAACATATCATAAATATAGGTCAATCGACTCACACGGTCCTGAGAAAAATATTCTTTCTTAATTTTGATAAAATTTTAATTTTTTTCGAAAACGGTAATACATGGAGCTCTTAAACTTGCAGTATCGAAGTATTTTATTGGTAAAAGTACCAAAATTTCCTGAAACGCTGAGCCCGGTATTTGTTTGGGGTCAATTCACTATAATTATCCGTCTTATATTCTTTATATGGCATATTCGTGGTTTGTGGTAAGTACGCCCAAGTCAGGAAATTGAGATGTCACTTCACGGTATTGGCAAACGGGGTATGGCACTTCGCATCCTACATGTAACAGGCCAATTGAAAAGTCCCCGGCCTTACACATAGATGGTGCTACTAGAATTAAAATCAGTTAGCCCTAACCTGCAAAAGACGCATGTATAAATTTGACAGCTGTTGGATCGTTAGTTTGTGAATTAGAGTATTTTGAGTGAAGCAACTTCTGTTATTGTGAAAAAATGGATAGAAAGGAATTTCGCGTGTTTATAAAATATTGCTTTTTGAAGAGGAAAAATACAGTTGAAGCAAAAACTTGGCTTGATGACGCGTTTTCGGACACTACCCCAGGAAAATCAACCATCAAGGATTGGTATGCTACGATTAGACTTGGTTAAATGAGCACTAAAGACGGTGAACGTAGTGGACGCCCAAAAGGGGTTGTTCACGACGAAAACATCAAACATCAATCACAAAATGATTTTAAATGACATAAATTGAAATTGAATGAAATAGCAGGCACTCTAAAGATATCAACTGGATGGGTACATCGCATCATTCACGAATATTTGGATATGAAAAAGTTCTGTACAAAGTGAGTGCCGCACGTACTCACTTTTGACCAAAAACACAACGACGAGTTTATGATTCGGAGCAGTGTCTGGAGATGTTCAAGAGCAATAAACCCGAGTTTTTGCGTCGATATGTGACAATGGATGAAACATGGTTCTATCATTTCACTCCGAAGTTCAATCGACAGTCATCCGAGTGGACTGCACTCGATGATCCCGCTCCAAAGCGTAGAAAAACGCAACGGTCGGCTAGCAAGGTTGTGGCGTCTGTATATTTGGATGCGCATGGAATAATTTCCATTGACTACCTTAAAAAAGGAAGGACCATCAAGAGCTACTATTATATAGCATTATTTGACCGTTGAAAGGACGAAATCGTCGAAAAACGGTCGCATTTGAAGAAAAGGAATGCTGTTTCAACAAAACAATACACCGTTGCACAAGTCAGTGAAATGGATGGCACAAATGCATGAATTAGTCTTCGAATTGCCTCCGCATTCACCGTGTTATCCAAATCTGGCCCCTCACAGAACTCAAAAGAATGCTCGCTGGGAAGAAATTTTCGTCGAATGAAGAGGTGATCGCCGAAACTGAGTCCTATTTTGAAGCAAAGGACAAATAGTACTACAGAAATGGAATCGAAAAATTAAGGGGTCGCTATAATAAATGTATCACCCATGAAGGGAACCACGTTGAATACAAAAAATTAATTTTGCCAAAAAAATGTGTTTTACTGTGATAGGCCGCGGACTTTTCAATTGACCTGTTATATGTATAAAAATAAGTGCACGAATTGAATCAAACCGACAGAAAGTTCTAAAAGTTCTTCACTCTCTCGGAACAAAAAACTGAAATTGTTGGAAAACTGGAAGCTTGAAAAAATTTCAATATTAAGATGAAAAAAATTCAAAAGAATTCCGTAGTAATATTAACTTTTGGTTTAGGTGGTTTGAGTGGTTTAGAAGTGCGTACTATCTTTTGGAGGATGAGGAAGAGTTGGACCGAAAATCGTGTCAGTGGTTTCAAAGCGACAATTATACATACATATACTTGTACATACATACATATGTATATTATATTTCTTTTTCTCACAAGTAGCTATTCAAAATTTTGTAAGATCTCATTGTTCACTACACACTCAAAAGGATTTTTGATAGACGAATATGAGTAATGGAATGACGCACGATGTTGCGCTATTATCGTGATGATTTTATCGAAGACTTCTAGTAAACAAAATCACTGAGACCAAAATCCACCAAATGAACAAGTAGCGCTAAGGCCATTAACACGAAATATTTCACATAATTTCTCATTTGTTTACGTTTAAATAACTTCTTAGCAAATTTTAAATATTTTTAATTTTGATATCAGCTTAACTAGAATAAATAAAATTATTTACGCGCGAGGCGTATAACCGGAATACATTTTTTTTGACGAGTGTAAAATGTAAATATGTCTGTTGCATACGTAAGAGAAAGTTTCTTCAACTTGTGGGAATTCTTTAGTTATCACTTATGAATTAAGCGTGAATAGGCGGCCTCCTTAATGTGACTCACTTGTGAAAGTTCCAATTGTTGTTGGCAATAGGTCAATGTAATAGACTTCACTCAGGATGTTCGTTATTTTTGGCGAAGTCTGTCACAGATCCATCAGTCGTTGCTGGAATGAAGATGAAAAGAGTTCTGGGTCAATGAACTCATTAACAATAATTTATTTACCACAATCTGTGGAGGTGTGAAACTTAAAAATTTTCAATGAATATTTTTCGGTTGTGTGTTTCCTTATGTTGTGGGAGTTTTGTAATCCAGAAACAATGAACTTTTTAGTGATATTTACTAAATGCTGTAAAAGCAATTAATATAAGTACTTTTTTCTATGTAATAATATCTGGTTAACAAAAAGAAATTTGTTTTACGATCATCTTTGTTCTTGCCGTATGAAATAAAAACGCTAATTTATTCCTGCTTTCCTTTGCATGTTTATGAAATGTTTTTTTTTTTAATATATATTCTTTATTTATTTAGTTTATACGAAATATGTGGTATGGATTTATGTACCTTTTACTTGCTATAAGTATATATGATTTATGTTTCAGAAAAAAGATTCCTTCACGTTTCTTCTCACCCGAATATTATATAATAATAAATATATTTTTAATACAATATGCATATATGTATGTATGCACTAATTTAGTAACAAATATGTTTACAGGAAAACTACATATCATGAATACATACATATAATAGATACATAGTTATACATACATAATATGCTTTTACACGCACCTAAATTGAGTATATAGTTTAGTATATAAATAGTAGGTAAATAGTAGTGATTATAAATTATCCTTGGAAATTATGTAATATGCAACAATTCATTTTTTCACTTGTTTGAAGTTGAAGTCTCTCTAATGAAGAAGTCTTTAGTGTTGTTAGCTTTCTTTTACCGTTGGCTACATTTTTAATATTTTAAGAATAATAATTTACGTTTTGAAATTAAATTTGTATGTATATCTAGATATATAGTTGTTGCTTCAAAGTACATATTCTGTGTTTGAAAAACATAATAATTACATATGTACAAACGAGCATGCCAATCAGTTGGTTTATGATAAAGTTGTATTTTTTGAATTTTTTTGGCGAAATAATTAATGCTTATATGTATATGTATGTATATGTGAATGTAAAATACTTGCCATGCTTAATTTACGATTTATAATTTTCTTTAAACTGTATGAATTTTTTTTTTTTGAATTTATGTTTGTAAATTATTTATGTACTCGCTTGTGTCTATGTCTATGTCTATTCCTCAGTTCTCTTACATACATATTTATCGATTTACATACATATTTGTTCCATTATATATTATTAAAAATTTTACGAAAGTTTTTTATCTTGCTTATATGTTTTGGTTAAATATAAATAGAGTTATATTTATAGTAGGTATGTTTGTAGTATATTTCGGTTTGTGTCTATCATGCTTATGAAATAATTTTGTATTTTATATATTGTTGTATTCATTAATGTATTTTAACCTTAGCAAAAGTATATTTATAGTATCTTTGTACGATATGTTCATCTAGTACCATCGATCGAATACAAATATATTTACTTAATTTCTAAAAAATCATCACATAAACTACGTATTTAAGGGGAGTTATAATTCAATTATTTTAAATAAGGGAATATACTTAATAATCAAAGAAAATACATATAGTTAAATTAACTTTAGTGCCCCATACATACAATTAATTAAATATATCTGCTTTTTTACTTTGGCTATTTTTATGTTTATATAGGCTGTTTTTTTATACAGGTATAGAACTTTAAGTTGGCATTAATTTTCAAGATGGCGACCGATTTAACAGCTGTCAAGTGATTTATTCTGTTATGTTTGGCAATTCATCATGAATAGACTCACGCCTGAACAATGCTTGCAAATAGTGCAATTTTATTTCGAAAATAATGGTTCTGTCCGGAAAACGTATCGCGCACTACGTCCAATGATACGGACCAATGATTCCACTAGCCCATTTGTTTGTTGACGTAGCCATTCAACCAGAAGAGCGCTTTATCGCTAAACATCGCTAAAATGGACGTAGTGCGCGATGCGTTTTCCGCACAGAACCATTATTTTCGAAATAAAATTGCACTATTTGCAAGCGTTGTTCAGGCGTGAGTCTATTCATGATGAATTGGCGAACCAAACTTAAAGTTCTATACCTCTATAAAAAACACCCTTTAGTTAGCTTTTTATATTTCGATGAATGCAGAATGATTTCTTCATATGGTACGTTTGCTATGCGAGAAATTTTTTTTCATTATTTGCTCTTTCATTTTACCGTTATATCAAAAATGTGTTGGCGTATTGGGTACTGTGTAGTAAATAATGGCTAATAGCGTCGAGGCAACATCTTAATATCTAAAAATTTTGTTTGCTAAATTATTGTAAGTACATTTATGGATTATGCCGAATTCGAATACAATTGTTACACCAAAATGACTCTTGGTACGAGTTTGTCGGTTCAGGAGGAAGAATGATACTAGTAATGCATGAAAGCGGTTCCAAAATATCCGCTATTGCAACTAGACTAAATCGGCATAGAAACTGTATTTCAACATTTCTAAAAAAAACCCCATGGTACAGCGCGACGCAGTGGACGGATGATGATACAAACGACAGATTCGACGTCCAGCAGTGGATAATAACAAATAGGAACTCATTTGTGACTGCAAGTAACCAGGAATAGATACATGCAATTGTTATATGAACATGAATTTCTTAAACATACCACCATGGCACCTAAACCAAAGTTATTGAAGTGCCATATTAGTTGCTCGTTTCGAATTTTCGAATAAATAACAATTCTTTACTGAAGAATGGTATAATATCATCTTTAGCGGTCCTGCTACAAGCGAGACTTTTGGGGTGTTACCATGAGGCTGTGGGCCGCATTCTACTACGAAGGAAAAACGCTTAAATGCTTCATATCCACTCGATTGAATGACAGTATGTATGAAGACCTATATATAAACTGTACTCTTTTTTTTAATTTAAAAAAAATTTTGAAATTTTAAATTTTTATTTTTTTTTTATCTTACATTGCAGCGAAAAGAAACTTGCACACCCAGAATCTTTTCATATATATTTAGCAAAAAGTTTTCATCAAAAAAGCATATATACATATATATATATTTGGCGCTTTGTAACCGCTGAAGCGATTTTCGGCCGAGCTCCTCCTCCAATTTGTGGTTTTGCGTCTTGATGTTTTTACCAACAAATGGAGGGACCTACAGTTTATTCTAAGCCGCCTCCGAACGGCTGATGGATTTTTGTGAGGAGCTTTATTTCATGCCAGAAATACACTCGGAGGGCTTGACATTCCCTGCCGAGGGGCGACCGCAATTAGAAAATTTTTCTTCTATCATTTTGGATGTTGCTCGAACCTGAGCTCGAACCCAGGCCTTCCGAATGTCAGTATGCAATGCTAACCACTCGGCTATCGCGGCCGCCAAGAAAGCATACATACGTTAAAAAAAGTTTAATTCGAAATTCAAAGTATTTTCAGTTTCTGGCACAATTTTGAAATAAACCTTCATAAATTCTTTATTCAATATTCTATCGAGTTATGAGTAGAAAATTTTTAAAATCTGTTCGCCATGTAAAAATAAAAAATAAAAAAATACCGATTTAAAAAAAATGTTTTCTTGCTTAATTGTGTAAGAGCGCTTCTAATATTGTTTGTTGCTTTCAATAATAATGGTATTCAAATTAACACCGTATTTTGTTATTTCTTTAATTTAATGTGTAATCTGATAAGAGTAGTTTCAAAATTGTGTCAGCATCGCATCATCCCAAAATTTATGACAATTTTGAACCTTTTTATGAAGAATCTTTTGAACCGATATAGCTCTTAAATTTTTCATAGTTGCTACCTTTATGACCTAGAATATATCCTGAACTTATATCAATCGCTTCAAGAGGTCCTGAGAAAAATTGTTTCTTTCTTTACATTTTTTCGAAATATTTATTGAAATGCAACTGAAATAATGATCTCGATACCTTACCGATTCACTTTCTTATCGTCCTATAGCTATTTGTAAACCTTTCTTATTTTGAAAATATATGATGCACATATAATTATTATTTGTATGAGGTACGTGCATATTGAGGATAATGAATTTTAGTTTTATGTTGAATGGCTTTATGATAGAGAGAAGATGATTCAAAATTTCTCACCAGCTCTTTCAAAAGTATTGTAATTACAAAGTTCCTTATATTTTGTTTTTCTTCATAGATGAATATATAATATAATAATTTCTTTTCAACAAAAAAAAATAAAAAAATAAAAAAATATATAAAAAAAATAAAATAAAAAAATAAATAATAATAAAGAAAAGGTATTTTCTAAATAAATTAGTTGAGACTTCCTCAATACCTGATCAAATTATTATAAATAGTTTATCCTAATTTAAACGAGATCTACTAATGTGCAAAAATTAAAATGAACGTGGTTTTAGTAACCAATCATCGAAATTGTGTAACTATATTTGTATATGGTTTCTTATTTTATTTCGCAAATTGAAAATCTCAGAAAGCTCTGAGCGTTTATTATTCCCCAGTAAACATTTTATTTTAAGACAAAATCTATGCAAAAATAATTTCTTTATGCAAAAAAATATGGGAAGTAGATGGTGGATGGTAGCATAATACTATGTTCGTGTTTCGCTTGAAACAGCTGTCAAAAACAATACATTTCCCTTTGAAGGGATATATGCGTGAAATTTCAAATTTTTTTCACGTCAAAGTAGTCCTCACTTAAAGTCTTTCTTGTTATATTTTCACCGCATTGATAAGAGAATTTCTTAATATTTATTCGCTTAGAACATTCTTCATCTGACCTCACCATTATTGATAAAAAAATACTGAAAATATGTCCGATTTACTTTTTCAGATATCATTGGAAAATAATTTTAGTATTAAATTATTCACAAACTCTACTTAAAACCATAATTGATTGCAACTACTTTATAAAAAAAAAAAAAAAAAAAAAAAAATTCTGAATTACTCTGATGTTGTCTCTGCTCAGTTGATAATGTTATTGAGTAAGCTCTATTATACTTATCTAAGGATTAAGTAAATTTGGACGTTTTCTTCTTGTTACATACATCCTAAAAACTGAAAGCGTATACTATACAAAATCCTCTAAAAGCTCATAGATAAATACTTATTAAAAATGGTACATTCATTGTATTAGGTGTATATGTATATATGTAAATAACTACTATATACTTATATGTTAGACTATTGCAAATAATCATTTATATACCGTTATAGATAAAAAATGTAAGTATAATTAATGTCAGTTTTTGAAGTTTATTTCGGAAATAATTTTCTAAATCTACTAAAAAGAAACAAAGGTTTTACTCCGATAACAAAATAGTCATTTATAAGGCAAAAATAAAGCCAAAAAGTATTTTTCTTATATTTTTTTTATCATAATATTATGTCTTAAAAAAGTGTTTATGAATGGAAAAATCCACTAAATAAATTAATAGCTTTAAGTGATTTACTTATGTATCGTTTTATCAAGTATGTAGATGAATATAGTATAATATTATAAATAATTCTTTTTATACACATTTAATGCATTTTTGAACATTTTGTTTGATAAATTTTACAAAGTTCAATCGCTTAGTGAATATGTCAGTACATAGCTATGTGAAAGTTCCATGAGATGCTGTCAAAAGTTTTATATTTGATAAATATTGGTTTATAGTCCATAAAATCACTGATACAGCTGCTAATTACACACTTACTCCAATACATACATATGTAATAAATATCTCCATTATAAGCCAATATTCAAATATTTATGTCGATATACATACTACAATATATATATACATATACATATAACGCTTCATTAAATACAAGTGATTATATGAAAATATACATACATATATTTAATTACTATACTAAATATTCTTTACATACTACATATTTAGGTAAATAAATGTATGTATGTCAGTATGTCATTGCTGTTAAAGTGTTGCCATATTCCTGATAACTATGCGATTTGTGTAAAACATTCTCATACGCCTTATCTGACTTGTGCTTCTAGTAATTGTCACCAGCGCTGGATACACCGCATTTTGAACGCAAAATTGCGGCAAGTCGTTGCGTCAGCGGTTCCGTTGGTGATTCCGAGTCGCTGCACGATGTTGAGGGTAATTTGTTGCCTGTAATGAATGTAAATTAAATAAACAACAATATATAAGAAAACAACAATTCAATAAAATCAACACAATATTCCAAGACGAATTTAAAAAGGTGGAGTTGCTATGGCAGCGAATTCAACTTTAATTATAATTTATACTTCGCAAAGATTGTCAAAAAAAATTTTTAGTCTGTTTTTTTTTTCTTGAATTTTGAAACCTGAAAATCATCAAAATTGTGATAATGCGATTGTGGTTTACGTGAAAAAAGCGTTGGTAATTTTTAAAAGCCATCAAATTTTTCAGGTTTTTGATAAATTCGCCTTGTCCTATTCTGAAAATTGTTACAAAATTCATAGCATCACTCTTGTAATTATTACTGTGATCAAATATATTCAAAGAAACAGTAATGCTAAACATTCTATAAAACTAATCAGTTGAAGTTGATTTGATCAAAATATTGAGCATATTTGAGCCACATTTCTAGTCATCGTATATTTTACATTAATGACGTTATGACACAAGAATACCGCTTTAAAAAAGTCTTAAACTTTAGTTTAACACCACTTGCCATTGCTGACATCCAAATCGGGCGATGAAAGTTCTTTGGTAAACTTCAAATTAACCGGCGCTATATCGTCATCTTCCTCGAGCAATAAACTCGAATAAGAATGCGTTGTATTGTCGCTGCGACTGCGTCCACCTCCACCACCGCCACTAGATGAATTTCGCGATGAGAGTGAATTGTTGCCAGTACCCGCTGCAGCTTCAATGGAGTTGGGATCATCGATTGGCAAGTCATCGCCACTGCTGCTAACGACGTCCTCCACATCGTCATCATCATCGTCGTCATCATCCACTTCATCATCATCGTCATCATCATCGTCGTCGTCTATATCACCAACATCCTCATCATCGACTTCATCTTCTTCCACTTCATCATCTATCGATTCACTGAGACTCGCACCTGCCGAATCACTGCTGCCGCTTCGACTACTCACATCCAATTCGTGACTATTTGATTCGCCCAGAGAATGACAATTGTCTTCATTCAGTCCATACTCGTCGTCCGCTACACCAATATGTTGATCTTCAAATGCTGCCTCATCACTCTCACCTGCTGATGGATCCGAGGATTGTAGCTCTAAAACTGGCTCGGGTGAAGATGATTTATTGTAATTCTCATCACTGTCACTTGCCGCAGCACCTGTTGAAGGAGAATAAAATTTCAAATTTCCATTTTCAAATTCAATAAAATCTGACACCATTCGCTACTAAACAACCAACTTAGTGAAGTAAGTTAACGGTTTTGACTTGTGTGAAACTTACCTCGTAATTTTTCGATTATAAGCGGATAGAATTCTTTGGCTGTTGCGTTGTTTGGCTCGTATTGAA
This sequence comes from Neoceratitis asiatica, assembly GCA_030068015.2. NCBI lineage: Eukaryota > Metazoa > Arthropoda > Insecta > Diptera > Tephritidae > Neoceratitis > Neoceratitis asiatica. The sequence goes on along the minus strand of CM061528.1, from coordinate 22,174,552 downwards.
GAACTGTTGAATTGTATTCGTTGACAGTTGCAAAAGTTTGATGAAGGCATGAACAAAGACGTACATAGATCAGGCAGATAATGTTGGAGAAAGTTTATAATTTAATTAAAAGTTTTGATTTACAAATGCTCTTATTTTTATCATTTTATGTCATTCAAAGAAAACTTACTCAGTTTGCAGTATTTCAAGGCCTTCTTGTAATCTTTGAGCATCACTGCTGAGAGAAACTGTAAATGAGCATGAAAATGAAAAAACTATTAGTTTTGTAAAATATTTAAGAAATGGTAAATTAATTAATTAGTTAGTAATAAAGTTTAATTAGTATAATTTTAATAAGTAAATTTTATTCTTGCTTAGATTTACATTGATGCAATAAGTGCGATTTGTCCTATGATTAAGAGATATTATTATTTTGTATAGTATGCTTAGCTTATTAAGCAGTAGTGTCTACGGTCATGTGGCTCCCGCATCTTATTCGCCAGTCAAAAATATGATTTAATGGATAGGAAGTTCCAAAGGCTACATGAAAAAAACGATCATATATTGTTTGGGATCTAAATGGGAATTCTATAGGTCATCGTACTTCCTCGCTGCTGTATAGCAAGTTGATGGCATGTGTGTTTGGATAGTTGTTTGGTCTCTCGATGTATCTTATGCTGTACCTTTTTGCGTCTTAGATCCTTTACTACTAATGAACAGCTGATATTTAGTAAATATTATTAAAATTTTTAGGATTTGTGAGAGGTAAAAAAAAAATTATGACACAAGTGGCAAAATGGTTCATTTAGTTCATCATTTAATTCACTTGACTTTAATAATAGAGGCGTAAATTGCTTAGATCAGTGATTCTCAACCACTGTGCCGGAATCTGTGGAACAGACATTCGGTGAATCAATTTCGCTGCCTGGTTATACGAAATGTTCTCGATAACGAAAAATCGATTCACGGATTTACAACTTGAATAAATTTGATAAAAAAAAGTATAACGATGATAATAATAGTGTGGTCGTAGTAATTATATCTACAATGGAAAATGAATCTATGGTATGAGGTGGTAAAATTTTCAAATATTACTATAGTTCCAAGCAAACCATAAAGTCACTTGCTTGCTAACCATCTTTTTCTGTCCTTAAAGCACAAAGCTACGAGTCCTTTCCGAAATTATAATCTGCAAGATTTAGGTAATGATTTTTCAATAGAAAGTTAATGTGCTTAAAGCTGTTTTCATATGAAATGGTTGAATTAATTGCTCTCAAACTAAAACCTCACAATTTTGTTGAAGATGTTCTGTTAACTGTTTGTCGAAAAATTAATCCAATTCTTTGTAGACCTGATGAAATATTGAAAAAAATACCACTAAAACTTTTCCACATTCAAATTTCGTGCTACAATTCCATGAATCAGCGGATATTAAATTTTCTATACAATAAATTCTTATTTGAAAAAAATTAAAATTTCGTGGAGTTCCTGCATTGGCATTTAGCTATTAAGGGATCTTTATAAGGATAGGTCGTATAAGTAAGAGAATATAATGCAAATATATTGTTCTTTACTTCAGGAAATTTATTACAACACAATTACCATTAGAATTAAAAATTGTGCTGGATTAGTGTGTTAAAATAATTAAATACTTAAAATCAATATTAAAAAAAAGTCGCATATTTTAATAATTATGCCAGGCTATGGTGTCAAAACATTAATCCTTGTTACTGCATAGGGAAGTTAGGTAGTTGTGCAGAGGAAAACTTTTATTTCGCTTGCTTGAATTAAAAAACCAGATTGGAAGTAATTTAAAAAAAATATACTAATGATTTTGAAAGAGGAAGAACATTTTAGTCTCCACCAATAAATTATTCCTCTTGTTAAAAAAAGATCCTATCCATTAAATTTAGATACAAATTTTGTTTACTTTGTAATGCCATTTTACTTTATATAGGTACCAGTTTGCCTATGTTTTAATAATATATTTGGTTTATAGTATTTCGTCAAATTTTTAATTATTAAAAGTTGAGAATCACTGGCTTAGAGACCCGAGCTGGATTTTTAAAATTTACCTCAGCCAAGAGCTAATAACTACAAATTTATCCTTTATGAAGTTTGTTTTCGAACAAAGTGCCTGACATTTCATTACGACTTGCAAGTGTGGGTAGACTAAGGAGCTCGAAGCGGTTGGTATAGGAGGAAAATTTATCCTCGAGTTCGTAGAAAGTATTTTAGTGACATAAGGGTCTTATCTTTTAACTTTTAAGCTTAGGTTAGGTCATGAAATCCAAAATCAGCAAAGTCATAAACTGGTTCTAAACTGTAATTAATAATTGTATAAGGAGGAGGTTGAACAAATCTTCATGAAAAGCACACAATTTCATGCTTTTTGAGGTTAAAAAGTAATTAAATTGGTTAGGTCTGGCCGTTATAGACCCTTTCGTCGATTGAGGTATATGAAAAAAAGCTTTTCATCATCCGCATATAACAATATATTTGAAATCATTTATAAATAACAATAACAGAATCGTACAAAGATACGGCGTTGGTTCTATAAGTATAAGTCACTGAATTTTTGAACTTGCCGCGTAGATCCTGTAAATACAATCCTGCTACTGTCAACTATTAATAGGCAGTTGTAAAATTTTGTGCAAACTGCGCCATTTAGTTTTTGTTTGACAGCCATAGAAAGCAGATGACCTGAAAAAACTATTCGCGCGATGGGTGCTGCTATTCCTCAGATGCTACTGTAGCTCAACCGTGTAACCACTTAAAAGGAGTGTTTCGCGATGTTTAAACGTAATGAAAACGATTTTTTACGCCGTTTCCGTAGGCGAAACAGGCAAGAGGTGTCATTCACATTGATTACCTAGAAAAGGATATACCGATCACCGGCGAATATTATTCAAAGTTCTTGGACAGATTCGATACTGATTTGAAGCAGAAACGACCACATTTGATGAAAAAAGTGCTGTTCCATCAGGTCAATGCACCGTCATGGCAAAAATTTATAAATTGGAAACCCATCCAGCATATTATAAAGATTTGGCCCTTTGCGACTATTTCTTGTTTACTAACCTGAAGAAAGAGATTCGGGTCGAAGAAGAACAATATGCTTTATACAAAAAGTCACTGATATATCAAACCACCCTCGCAGCTAACTTAAAGAACACTTGAAGAGGATTAAGATAAAGTGTCTTTAAATATCACTTGTTGCGTGTTGATGCATGAGTAAATCCATTGGAGAATTCTTCGTGGAAGCTCGCGAATGTCAAGTTAATGGATGAAAATTGATTATTTTACTGAAGTCGGTATAAATAACTTCTTGTTTCCTAAAAAATTTAGAGATATGTGATCCAAATTTTACAAAATTTTTAATTGTTGTCTGTAAATTTCAATAGTAGACCATAACCACTCTTACGCATAGATGGGTACTATGAAAGACTTTTTCTACAACAAATGGAAAACCTTGTTTAACGAAGGAATTAAAAAGTTTGGTTAAAGCCAAATACAGTTTTAACAAAAAATGTAAGAATCATATTTGAACCATAACTAAGAGAATATTTTAGACTTTTCAAATGATATAATACAACTTCCTGAGAAATCATTGGTGTATTAATTACTAGAGCTCCAGATTTTACTCAAACATTTTCGAGCTGTGCGAGCATTTGAGCAACGAGCACTCACGCCTGAACAACTGCTTGCAAATAGTGCAATTTTATTTCGAAAATAATGGTTCTGTGCGGAAAACGTATCGCGCACTACGTCCATTTTAGCGATGTTTAGCGATGAAGCGCACTTCTGGTTGAATGGCTACGTCAACAAACAAAACTGCCGCATTTGGAGTGAAGGTAATCCTCAAGTGTATGTTGAAACACCACACTGACTGTTTGGTGCGCTTTATGGGCTGGTGGAATCATTGGTCCGTACTTTTTCAAAAACGATGGTGGCCAGAACGTTACAGTCAATGGTGATCGGTATAGAGCCATGATTACTAACTTTTTCATTCCTGAATTGAATAACCATGATGTCCAGGAGATGTGGTTTCAACAAGACGGCGCAACATGTCACACAGCTCGTGCCACAATAGATTTATTGAAAGACACGTTTGGTGGCCGCCTAATTTCACGTTTTGGACCTGTGAATTGGCCTCCAAGATCTTGTGATTTAACTCCGCTAGACTACTTTCTGTAGGGCTATTTAAAGTCTTTGGTCTATGCGGATAAGCCACAAACGCTTGACCATTTGGAAGACAACATTCGCCGTGTTATTGCCGATATACGACCACAAATGTTGGAAAAAGTCATCGAAAATTGGACGTCCAGATTGGACTACATCCGCGCCAGCCGTGGCGGTCATATGCCAGAAATCATATTTAAAATGTAATGCCACAAGTTTATCTTTCGGATAAATAAAGTTCATGTCAATCGAATAATCCATCGTTGTTTTATTGCAACTTAAAGTTCTATACCTCTATAAAAACACCCTTTAGATTATCGTCCGCAATAGTCGATTGGTTAGTATTGTTTACTACCATCCGGAAAGCCAGGATTAGATTTCGGGTTCGGCCAACATCGAAATTTTTAGAAAATAAAATTTTCTAATTGCGGTCGACCCTCGGTGGGAAAAGTCAAGCCCTCCGAGTGTATATATGTAAGTGCAGAGATGAATGCAATACATTTTGAGCTAAATCAGGGAATTTAAATATTGCAATACTGTCACATTTGACGGCATTTTACTATTTTGAATAGCAAACATTGGGTTTGTTACTGCCAAAAGCAGATATACGAGTAAGTACATACCAAAATCAGCGATAAAAGAACGCTGCGCCCTTTTATTGTACTAATGAAAATTAAATTTATGCCTACAAATTCCCACAGCTGTCCTTCTTTTATATAAGGTGGTGAAAAAATTCTAGAGCGAAATATCGTACGAAGGCTTATATTTATAAATGCATTAATTATTTAGATATTGTTTGACAATTTCGGGGAAAAAATATTAAATATTATTCTTTCAAATAAGTAATTGTTTTCTTTGCCAATAAAATAGCTGCTAATCGTGTTTTATTTCACTTTTTCATATTGTTTTCAATGTTTTTGTTAAATCAGCTGATAATTAAATGCGCATATGTTCTGTCTGTCAGGGATAAAACTCAAATTTGAATTTGTGCCTCTTAATGCAACTTAACTCAGGTAGTGTGTCCCTAGCGCCTCTTTTTCAAAATTTTTATTAGGCAATGCAAATCTACAAACTAATTTTCACCTTATAGGGGCATATGAACACAAATAATTATGAATAATGTATGTTTATATATTGTGGTGAATTATTTCATCTATTAAATAATATTCACAAGAAAATCACTCACGTAGTTAATAATGCGATCTCCTTATATGGAATGGATTGAATATATTTATATACCCAAAAGGTTAAGATATAGATATATTGAATGAAAAAGGGCGGAAATGTGGTAAATACATTATATGGTTGCATCGCAGTTCTCGGTACTAAACAAACCTCGTGCGGCTAGGCGGGAGGTGGGTAAACCGTTGGGGTTAATAATAATAATAAGCGGAGTATACAACACATGCTTGAGGCGTGACGAAAAACTGATCAGACTAGGCTTTAGCCAGGTAAAAAGACAGCAAACTTTCCAACATCAATATGTTATGTATTTGGTGTTGTAAATAATTATTCTATTTTGTCTTCGAATGAGGAAGAATATGCTCTTCAGTGAGGAACTTTCACATATGTACATATGTACATATATACCAAAGAAATCAACCTCAGTATATTTATTGCTCCCTCGTATTTTGTTAACTTCATTTTGCCTTTATAAAAGTTCACAAATTGCCAAGTGACATAGGACAAATCGCAGATTTATTAACTATAATCTATATACTTGGAAGCGAGTGAAGCAAATTGCATACCTCTTGGCACGTTCACAACCTCACCTCGCTCCCCACTTTTCCCAACTGACTTTCTTCATCTGTTTATATTTATATCGTACTTTTTATTTTAATTTTTTTTTTACTTTTTTGCACACTCACCTCTGCAAGGAACTCAGTTGGCGCTGATATGCTTTCATCGGCATCCGTGTACTCTGATAAACTTTGACTTAGATCCTCATTGGAGACGGATGTGGGTAGTGTGGCTGACGTGATGCCGGTGCCGGTGCCGGCAGCATTAATGTTTGAGTTTGTGTTGGCGTTGGCAACCGCTGCTGTCATTGCCACAGTCGAGGCCGCTATATTCATGATGTTAATGTTGTTGATATTATTTGTGTTTGTTATTGTTGTTGTTGTTGCTATTGCTGTGTTATTTATGATGTTACTAGTGCTATTTGTGCTGTTGCCTGTTAGCATAATATTGCTGATGTTGCTATTGCTGTTGTTGTCGTTGCAGTTATTCAAGTTATTGTTGCTTGTTGTTGTTGTTGATGTTGTTAGTGCTGCTGCTGTTACGTTATTGACTTTGGATGCGTAGATGCCATTGCAATTCGTTTCATCCATGTAGAGCAACTGGGTATTTGTAGGTGTGTACACACGGACAGGAAATTGGCAATGGCATTGAGTGAGCGGATTATTGCAATTAGAAAAAGGAATATGTGAATAAAATAGTTTTAAATTAGGTATTAGGTATTGATTTTTAAGTTCTATAATCGAGTACTTAATTCTGTTTCAAAAGTTTTCTAATAAATTTTGGAAAAAATTGCTGTAGTTGGAATTTTTTTTAAATATTTGTTAAAGTGCAATCAAACGTAGCAATTTATTGATTTTAAATTTCATATCAAAATGAAACATTTCAAAATTTATTTTCTACAGCATAAAAAAATTCATGGAAATTGGATTACAATGAATGACAATTTTGAGAATCTAAATTTCTCTGACAATACTAGAATTCTTGGACAGCACTCTCAAGGCAAATACAAATTGCTAGTGCAGCAGGAGCAATTGGAAATTTTATTTCAGAAATCAATTTGCAGATAAATAACCACAGTCGCACACTGCAATTTTTATTTCTGCAATTGTATGAAATTAAATTACATAAATTAATTTCAAGGTGATCACACGGCGAAATTGAAATTTTTTACTGCGAATTGCCTTAACGAAATAAAAATTAAAGATTATAGGGAAAGAAATTTAATGTGATAATAAGCTGTTGCCGGAAGAAATTTTCATAATTCTTCATTCAAATTCAATATTGTATTATAATTATATGAATGCGATTATTTAAAAATCTTAATTTTTTAACTTACATTCGACATTTTGTTTGTTCAAATTATATTTTGCGACACCTTGTAAGTTAAACTCTTTAAAGTACAAAAGTTTTCTTGAGATCCTCTTCGTTTCGTTTTACCACAGCTACTAAATGTTTTTGCTGAATATTTAAAGTCTTTGAAAAGTTTGCATATGTACTTGTATGTATATGTATGTTTGCGGTTACTGTTTTACTTGCTTTTCTAAGTTCTAAGTGCGGTTTTTAGCCTTTATTGCATATTTTGGACAGAAACGAGTTGCATTTGGTAGATTGTCTGTAATGAAAAGAGTTTTTTTTTAAATTTAATAAGTACAAAGGGATTTATTTATTTTATAATACTAAAGATTTTTATTTAAAATAAACCGGAAAAGTTATAGCTACCACTCACATGAAAGCTCAAAGCTTTTGGTGAGCGTCTGTATAATAGAATCCATTAGGATATGTTCTATATCGGCACTACAATTCTTACTAGATCTACTACTGCTACAAAATGTCAGTAAAAAAACTGTATTGATTATGATAAGAGAAATAACAGGTAAAGAAAAATTAGTATCTTCGGTAAAATTGGGGTTGATATCAAAGAAAACATTTCTCTGACGTTCCACAATAGAGGCGACATGACGAATGATTATTTTCGAAAATAAATACAGCGCTCTAATGAGAAAAAACATCATGTAATCAAGCACAGATGGGATCAGAACCAATGTAGACATAGGAGCGGACATCACAGGTCCTTGGACCAAATACGCGGTGTGGGAATGTGTCAAACACCTAAATCAGACGGGCAAATATTGCGGCGGTTTTTGTCACTAAATGGTGTTGATAGTCTTAATTCATATATTTGTCGTGAATACAAATATGTTAATCGTCATTCATGTGAAAAGTTATTTTGTTTTAAATATTATGAAATTTGATTTTTTTATATCCTGTGTGTTTTACGGCGAGATCACCGTAAGTGAATGCTGAACCCAGTGGTGGCTTGCTCGATACCTTTTTCGAAATTTTGATGTCAAGTGTACAATTTGTTGTGTTTAACCATTCACTTAAAAAACCAATGAAATTCTGAAACTGTTGGAAGGAGACCGGCTTGAAAGCTGTCACAAGTGTTTTTAAAAATCATACTCAAATGAGCTCCATATTTGGGTGCCGCTTGAAAAATTTGATTGACCGAATTACCATCAGTGAAACACTTTAGATTACAACGCGACAAAATCGAACCATTTCTCAAATGACTCATAACAGGAGATGAAAAACAGGTTATATACGAGAATATGTATAAATGAAAAAAAAAATCATGGCCAAAGGTCGAAAATTAACCAGATTGCAACAAGCTCAAGGAAAGTGTTCAGAAATAATCAGTAGAAAACCGGTCAGACCACATACATTTTTGATGAACAAGAAAAAATTAATTGAGCTTGGTTGTGAAATTTTCATACACACACCAAATAGCATTGACCTTACGTAGTGCGTTAGGTTCACGCTTCAAATCTCACCGAAAGCAAATTCATTTTTATTATCATTTGATAGTTCTTAGGACATTGCCATCTTAAAAATACCAGTCGCTTACATGGGAAATAGATAGAAGATGGGTTAGTTAGTGCAAAAATGCAAACTAGTTGGATTCTAGTTAACAACTAGTATTTTTCACTGCATTGCAGTAAAATGTAGTGAACGTATGGTGGTGTGGGAATGAAAGGCAACGGACAAGGAAACGAACTAGCTGACATATTAGCAAACGAAGTGGCAGCAATCATGTCAATAAAACAGTGAGGACCAGTAGAGAAGCACATTATGGTTTAAGTTAGGGCGTGTAAAATAGACAATAGAACTCATACCAAAAGGTTTAAATAACTAATCTGACTCAGTAAAAGTAACTGAAAAATGTATACTACGATACCAGATGCATAAATTAGAAAACAGTTCCGACTACGTTTGCTGTTATTATAACATGCAGTCGGAAACATCTGTACAAATGTCACATAGGGTTCCTAAATTCACTTTGGCTATATGGAGAATTGTAAAAAGTACGGAGGACAGGAGATAGACGTAAGGTCGCAGCGAATATCGATTTTCTACTGTATCTATCAATCCAATCGTCATGACTAATATAAGAAGAATCTTATGTTAAAGTCGTTAAAGCTCAAAGAGTTTAACGGTTGTGATCACAGGGGTTCTCGGAAACTCTCTCTAGTTACCAATCGTTTCCTTATCAGCCAACGCTTTCCTTCACATAGTTTTGGTTGGCTTATATTTTTAGCACGGTTACTACTAAGCCAAGCTCGACACGTAAATTGCACAATGGTAGACCACGCACAATCAAGGATTTAAAACTTAAACTGCATAGTTGGTGGCTTCAACTTCATTTGTTACACAATCAAATATCGAACTTGATCTCTGGTTCACTTCCGGGAAAGAAAAGTGCGCAAAATATTTATCTAGGCAAAAAATACCTATAAAAATACAGCGAATCAAGCCATAAAAAACGGTTTCCAAATAGATCGGTTCTACTAAGTGCACTCTCCGTTTGTCCGTCTGTCTTTATTGTTCTCCTGGTTTTTGATATATTCTAACAAACTTTGTGTATAAGTACCTTTGTATTGTATTAGGAAAAGACCCACACTCAGTTCGATGGATTAAATGTAGAAACGCTTGGCTGTAGCTAGTGTTTGAAACTGAACATCAATTCGAAAGAGGAGAAACGACATTCTAGCTTTAATAAAAAAAAAAATGTTTTCTCTTCTGAAAGAAACAATTTAATTATTTAATGAGCAAAAAAAAAAAAAAATACAACTAGCCATCTAATTCAGCCATTAAACCAAAAACTAATCACATTAAAGAATTTGTGCAAGTTCAGCGTTCAACGTCAATGCGATATTTGCCATTTGCATTTCATGGTTCAGTGATTTTCAAAGGTTTCATACAATCCTTTGCCTAAATCTAATTAGTTATAAGCATATTTTCTTATTGTTGTTGGTTTTGCCGCTGACCCTCCGGTGCAATAGTCAAGTTAATATAATGACATAATTGGAGGATAATACGCTGCCCATTACGTGAAGGGTTAGTGAGAAAATCGATTACGAAAGAGTATTAACAAAACTATAAGTAGCTAAAAGTTAAGTGCTTTTCAACTGAAATAGAGAAGCGAAAAGATGGGTGGACTAAAAGAGACCAAATGACACCTACATACGATTGTTTATACTATGTAAATAGTTAGTAATTGAGACCGTTTTGCTGAATTGGCATTAGCACCATTTAAAACGGGAAAATTAATACTTTAATTTTATTCTAATACTATCCTCTCATAAGGGCAGGGACCAAAATAGGTTCGTTTTCTTATTTAAGAAGGAGAAGTAAAATGCTATTGATTGGAAGACCCGATATATGAAATTACAAAATACTAAATTCCGAAATATAAAACCCAGACACCACAAAATTCAGATCAGACATATTCCAGATACGAACGTATTCGGTATTATAAAAAATAGAGCGATTTTTTCTTGTTTCAAAAATTGTGAAATAATTATAGTTTCATTGGCACGTGAAATATTCTTTCAGTGGCATAAAGATGGTGTTATAACTTTATTTGAGATTGCTCTGTAAAATTAAAAAATGTGTTCATATTAGAGCTCTAGATACCCGGGTATAAAGCACTGGAAGAATTTTTAAAATAATATTATTTTAGGTATATTGAAAACATACTTTAATTTTTTTCAATAAATGATGTAAAAATTTATATAAAAACGAAAAGTAACTTATTTGTCGAGATAAAGAGTTTATTTATTTTAGTCTTGTCTGGATATTGAGTTATCTGTATTTCGTCTTGTCGTGATTTCGTTATGTCTGTTTACTTTGCTGTCGGGATAATGTCTTGTCTAGAATTTTTTAAAACTGCCTGGATTATGTACTGTCTGGATTTTGAAAGTCTTGATTATGGAGTGCTTCCCTTTACAGCATTATGAGGAGTAAAAAATTTAAGATCCACAACAAAGTGATGATCAGGAAAGCAATACATACGTATTCGTTGCCATAATTTTGAAATAGAATCGGTTGTCAACTCCTCTCATAGACTCTTGTATACATAAATTTGAATTTAAAATCTCGTTAAAATATTTTCCAGCCACTCGAGCATTTGAGCACCTAGTACTCAAACAATCGTTCAATGCTCATGACTCAAAATTTTACTGGCACGAGTTCGCGCAATTCCTGCTGTTGCGTGTATTTTGGACTAACATGCTCACAATCTTTTTTATATTATACTTGTATATAATATTATAAAAGTATTGAAATTATTGAAAAGGAGAAAAAATATTGATATAAAGAGTTATCCGTTGCCCAACTCTTTTAAAGAAAAAAAAAAAACACAGAAAATTAAATTTAATGGGGAATGTTTACTACCATTCGAAAGAACATTCTTTGGTATTTATGTATTTACGGTGGCCAATCGACCGGCCCAAAGCGTGAAATTATCTGTTAACCGAAGTGTTCTCTCAATAAATCCATTGATTGATGCGTGATGATGTGTGTGAAGTGGCGCCGTCCGCCAAATGTCGCGGAGATTATGAGCTTCAATTTCAGGTATCAAATAGTCAGTTATCATGGTGCGATAACGGTCGCCATTGACGGTTACGTTCTCACCGGCATAATTTTTGAAGAAATATAGACCGATGATTCCACCGGCCCACAAACCACACCAAACCGTAATTTTTTCTGGATGAAATGGCAGTTCTTGAATCTCTTCAGGTTTCTCTTCATCCCAAATGCGGCAATTTTGCTTGTTTACAAACCCATTGAGCCAGAAATGAGCCTCACCGCTGAGCACATTTTGTCGGATATTCTTGGAACTTTTCATGCTCTATTTTGTACGCTTTCAATTTAAGATCTCGACCTAAAATGCGCCAAGTCGTTCCATACGTCAGTCCTAGTAGCTGCGAATGGCACCGACTCGACTCTTCACGGTCTTCGTGTACACTCTCAGCTACGGCCGCTATATTTTTTTCATTGCGTGCTGGACATGGTCTATTCGGTCGAATATTATCCAATAATATCCCTCGCAAGAGTGATGATGGTGTTGCGAATAGTGCGCTCAGTAGGCCGATTATATTGACCATAAGTTGACCGAAACGCGCGAAATATATTCTTTACAGAACGTGAATATTCGTAATAAAATTGAATGATTTGTGAACGTTTTTCAGGCGTAAGTCTTTCCATGATGAAAGGCCAAACAATACTGAACAAAAATAACATAAAAGTTTGACACGATTCACCCGTGATCTGTCAAAAAAGGCTATTAAAAAAAGTAAGTCTACTTGTATCACCCTCTATAAAAATCATAATACTTCTTATGATGCTTGGAATGTCTAATAATTTGAAAACCTTCAACAAAGCAGCAAGTGAGTTTCGAAACTGATTTTTGAATTAATTACGAGAATCTCGAAATAAAAACACAATTTTCTATTTTACGAAGTGGTCTCAAAGAATGTTATGGAAAATTTTAATCTTTGCACTGAAAAAATATTTTATTTGACAATCCATTATTTGATAATTTGTTATTATATTAACACTGCATCTCTACGTGTTATATATATGTATATATATTTTGAGCGGAAGACAACGGTAATATAAAATCCAGACAAAAAATAATAAATGCTTTTTTGGTTATAAGTAAATGAGCTGTATTCAAAGGCCTATTTTTGTTAGAAATTTTTTTTTTCAATATTTTGTTATAAAACAAATAAAATTAATTTAAAATAATGGAAGACCTTTTTGATTTTTTTTTGTCCGTATTGTCTTGTGTTTGGATTGTGTCGTGTCTGGATAATATTTTGTTGGAATTTGGAGTCTGGATTATGTGTTTCGGAATTTTATATTTCGGGAATTTGTGTGTCGGGATTTTGTTATTCTATATAATATAATTAACGAAGAAGTATAGATCAAACCGCAAGAAAATCTAGACAACGCTTAGCAAGTATTTAATAATATAGGGTGTTTTTTTTATAGAGGTATAGAACTTTAAGTTGGCATTACTTTTCAAGATGGCGACCGATTTAACAGCTGTCAAGTGATTTATTCTCAGTTTGGTTTAACATTTCATCATGAATAGACTCACGCCTGAACAACGCTTGCAAATAGTGCAATTTTATTTCGAAAATAATGGTTCTGTGCGGAAAACGTATCGCGCACTACGTCCAATGATACGGACCAATGATTCCACCAGCCCATAAAGCGCACCAAACAGTCAGTTTTTCTGTATGTAACGGTGTTTCAACATACACTTGAGGATTACCTTCACTCCAAATGCGGCAGTTTAGTTTGTTGACATAGCCATTCAAACAGAAGTGCGATTCATCGCTAAACATCGCTAAAATGGACGCTCCTCCTCCTATTTGTGGTTGACGTTAAACCTACTGTATATCCTAAGCCGTCTCCGAACGGCTGATAGATTTTTATTAGGAGCTTTTATTTTTATTTGAGAATTTAACTTCATTATTTTATTTATATTAATTTTTTATAGCTTTGGGTATTGGTCGGATCAGGACTCAAACCCTGACCTTCCGGAAGGTAGTACGCAATACTATCCACTCGCCACTGATAGTATTTATTATTTATTATTAAAAATGAAGCAATTTTTAGGAATTTTCCACAGCAAAAGATTTTGTAGCAAATTTGAAATTTACGGTACTAAAATGAATAAATGCACATATCTTAATTTGACGCCAAATAATATAATATTTTCAGTTATTAAAAATTCATTTATTGTTGCTAATTAAGCCAACTTTTGTTGGTGCTCTCAATGGAAATACTCAAATGCACACAAATATTGAACGTATCTACACAACCCCTTAGTGTACGATTTACTTTTGTGCTAAGCAGCACTCGACCTCAAATTGTTTTGGATATTCATTGCCACCCAGAAATTTTAAGGAGTAAGAATTTCTCGTATTTCTATTCCTTTTTATGCTTCGCTGCGCGATGCAGAATGGCACTTTGCAACTACTGTACAACTGCAAATACGAGTACATACCACCAGTATCGAGTGCAAAGAAAAATACATAATAATTCCTTTTCCTCTCCCTACCGCTGAAGTGGTTGGCTAACCCATTTTGGCTTTGTACTTGTATATTTCAATAGTATTTAAAAATTTATGACTAGGATTTTCTGGGTTTTGTTGAAAAGTACTGTTAAATTATTATATTGGATGGCATTCATTTCAACTTACTTTTCATCTGAGTCATGAATTATAAATTTTTATAATGAAAAAAAAAAAATGAAATAGAGCGTGAATTTTGAAGGCATTACTATTTGTCTTGTTTAAAAGTGCACTTTTTTTGGTGAAATGGTGAAAATTTATATAATTTTCGCACAAGCAAAAAGTGATTATTGCTTCTTTATTTTGTGTAAAACCTTTTTTTGTTATAATTTAAGAGTTATAATTGCTGAGATTTCAGAAATTTTTAATGCATATACAGTGGCCGGGTGGTTTCCATTTCGTGCTATTGTGTGGAGGGTCATGGGCTAGAATTGTGACAACACCAACATCCAAAAATTATTTCTAAATGCGACCATACCGCCAACCCCACTCAGTGTCCACTCAGCTCCTCCTAAAAATTCATCAGCGATTTAGAAAAACCTGTCCCCTCTTTTGTCACAAAACCATCAAAAATATCGCTTCAGTAATTTTTTGAAATTTTAACAGATCTATTCTACTATACAACAAAGCGACTTCAGCGTAAAATTCGTTTACTATTTGTGCAAGTAAAATTTATACAGGAATTATTATATCCCATAGAAAGAAACAATACATTGACAATGAAGCACTTGTTAAGACTATCGTGTTGAAATTAATAAATAATCCTTCAAAATAAAACCGAAAATGTATATGGTGGATGTGAAAGACCTTCCCAACCAAGCTCTGGCAATTTCCATCGGGTGATCAAAATCTATGTGGTGTTGTCGTGATCAAATAAAACACGTGTCCATTGATGAATTCTGGATGATTTTCTTGAAGAGTTTGTTATAAGCTGGTGAATTGTTGAATGTAGAGCAGACTATGATGGACAAAATTCTCTTTAAAACCCACCATACAATCAACATGATCTTGTTTGCCATTAATTCTGGCTTCCAAGTCGTTCTTTGGAGAACCACCGGCTATTGACCATAATTTTTTCTTTTTATCTTTTCGTTTTAAATATATTTTTCATCATCCATGATGAGACGCTTCAAAAATGGTTCGGTTTTTTCGCGTTTCAGAGGTGTTTATCTGATGGTAATTCATGCGGCAACCTAATATCGAGCTTCTTTGAATAACCAGTTTTTTCTAAATTATTTCAAGTTGTCTCGTATGTGATGCCTAATTAATGTCTCCACTATTTCCTGACAATTTGCATGTCGCTCTTGATCCAACAGTTACAGAATTTCATTAGATTTTTGAGTGATTGGCCGATCAGTAGGAGGAGAATCTTCGGCATCAAAGTCTCCGGGGTCCAATTTTCACTTACAGCATATTCTCGGTAAATTATACAATCTTTTATTTCTTCTTAAATTTCAAAAATATTTCATATCATAATAACTTTTCACATGAATGATGATTTATAGAACTGTTTTCACGAAAAATATTGCTTTAAATATCAGCTTTCGAAGACGTGTTAGTTTGACACATTGGATTAGTGTTGCCCAATGTAAGTGTATCAACACCATTTAGCGACAAAAATCGGTGGAAAATTTTTCTTTACCTAATACAACAGTTTAAAAATATTCAAATAACTTAAAACTATATTAACAACTTTTTCAAGATTTCATTTTCGGATCATATCACCAATTTTCTGTGTTTAAATGAAAACAGCTCTGGAGGTTGTTCGGTCGAAAGCCCTCCCACAGTGCCGTATAGTAAGTAGTGAAGAATCATCATCCCAAAAATATTGAGGTCAATAGGAAAACGTTTTGACAAATACATCTAGCCGTAAAATTGGAAAACGATCCTGAAAAATTCATCAAACTAAAGCAATTCTCATTTAATACTCCACAATCTTTTCGCTGCAGAGCTTTAAGAATGCCATTCGTACATAAATATATGTACATACATATATTTTCAGGGCACTGAATTTATACGTAAATTTTTCCAATACCACTTTTTCCATTCTAAGAAAAAACAAGCAAAGAATAACCGACCAGTCGCAGCAGAGAGCAATGTTCCTGCAAATTTTTATTTTTTTATTTCAGTAGCAAAACTATTTCCGCATTGTTCCAAGTAATTTATTGCACTGAATTAAAAAAAGCCAAAGGAAAAACAACACGCATACATAAATACAAGTTCCTTAACTGTAATCGTTTGAATTGTAGAGGTTTAAATAAAAAAATAAAGAAGTTGTTAAATTACAGTGTAGGAAGGAGCTAATGCAATTTTTATGCATATTAGAAGTACAACAACGAACGCACTAAAATGCAAACAAATCTCTGCAATGGATTATATAAACCGTAAATGAATCCAGAGAGTGATTTATTACATTGACAGTACGTTAAAAATAGAGTAATGAGCTTTGGTATTTTTTGACGTTTCTAAGGGTACTCGTAAATATGGATTATTGAAGGTCAAATTAATTTGAGTATATACTACAAACAGACAATAGTTTTTTGAAGGAGTTAAGTAAAGAACGCAATGGGGATCTAATGTTAACTGCACTTCGTTGGTCCAGTTACTCATATAGAACGAAATTATTACATTATAGAGGGAAGTAGCCAAAAATGGACTTTATACATATCCCGAAGGTGAATGATTAGAGCCTTGATCCGACCGGAACTGCAAGCATACCTGCCTTCCGGAAAGTTTGGGAATCAATTTGTATAGTGAGTTCGCTAAACCGGCGCATTATCGGACGAAAAATTAGCGCGTACGTGCTCTCATAGTGAATTCAGAGAGGAAAATATTACTGCTGCAGCTCAAAGCAAAGGTTTTAATTTTTTATTTTATATACATATTTATCAGAATGAATATTTGATGAAAAGTTTATTACTTATTTTGTATATGTGAAGTTCTCACCTGAACTAATTATTTTTTATTACGGGGTAATATATGACCCCAAGGCTGTTTGCTACTCAGTTGAAAAACGGTTTTCATATTTTAAAAATAGAAAATTTTCACATATTCTGAAACAAATAGCGATAACAAAGTCGATTGAAGACATAAATCGTTTAAAAATATATATTTTTCAAGTAATGGAAGTTAGCAAAATAATGAAAAATCTCTCAGAAAATGCTTCCAAGTTGGTTTGCATTGAGCATATTTTTCTTGTATTTAAAAACAAAACAGTTACAGAGGTTCATTACACCATACATAAATATAAAAATAATATTTTTTTTACTTCGCTTACAAACCTCATCTGCTATAAATAGCATCTCGACAACAATATCCGATACCATCGTTTGACGGTTCGCCTCTTCAGAAATGCCGCATTGTATGGCATCAAAACGGCTAAATTTTGATACCATTATAATACAATCAAGTTTGATTGATTGTGATACCATTATAATACAATCAACTTTGATTGATACTTTTTGATTGATTGTGTTTTATATTCGGGAAAAAGACCTCAACATGAAGACTTATATGCATAATTGGTTAATGAACTTAAGCTCCCGATGAAAATTCGCTTTGCTCAATGGGCTGAAGATCGCCTCGAAGAAGATGAACATTTTCACGCAAAAACCATCTTTTCGGATGAAGCTACTCATTTGGGTTCAGAACATCCACATGTAACAACGGAAAACCTAATGCTTCCTCAACGATTGACAATGTGGTGAGTCATCTGGACCGGCAGCTTCATTGGTTTGTTTTCAATCGAAAAGCGGAAAGGATTTGCACTCAATGTAGATTATTAACGTACCATACACAGATTTTATTTGTTTCTAAATGTTAACGAGAATAAAATTGTGTGGTGCCAACAGAACAACGCTAGGTGCTATACAGCTAACGTTATAATCGATCTTTCCGTATGGCAATGGTAATTGGCTGCCTCGCAGCTGCGATGTGACTCCGTTGAACTGTCTTTTGTGGAGAGCCGTTAAGGATAAGTGCTACGTAGACCATCTAGAGGCGATTCATGACTAGAATCTCGAAATTGAAGGCGCCAATGCAACCACATGAGGACACATTATCGATCAATGTATTAAAAAATTATGTTGACAGAATAAGCAACTGCAAGGCCAGCCACGTCAGCTTCAATAATAAAGTTGTATTCCATCATTAATTGGCATGTTGAGGTATGAAAAACATTTGTCCACCTTTTTTTATAACAATTTCAAAACGAAAATTTTTCTTGGCCCAACCGTTACAACATTTTTTACGGCATATAAGTAGTCTGTAATAAAGGGTGTTTTTTTATAGAGGTATAGAACTTTAAGTTGGCATTACTTTTCAAGATGGCGACCGATTTAACAGCTGTCAAGTGATTTATTCTCAGTTTGGTTTGGCAATTCATCATGAATAGACTCACGCCTGAACAACGCTTGCAAATAGTGTAATTTTATTTCGAAAATAATGGTTCTGTGCGGAAAACGTATCGCGCACTACGTCCATTTTAGCGAGGTTTAGCGATGAAGCGCACTTCTGGTTGAATGGCTACGTCAACAAACAAAACTGCCGCATTTGGAGTGAAGGTAATCCTCAAGTGTATGTTGAAACACCGTTACATCCAGAAAAACTGACTGTTTGGTGCGCTTTATGGGCTGGTGGAATCATTGGTCCGTATTTTTTCAAAAACGATGGTGGCCAGAACGTTACAGTCAATGGTGATCGGTATAGAGCCATGATTACTAACTTTTTCATTCCTGAATTGAATAACCATGATGTCCAGGGTTTCATGATGGTTTCAACAAGACGGCGCAACATGTCACACAGCTCGTGCCAAAATAGATTTATTGAAAGACACGTTTGGTGACCGCCTAATTTCACGTTTTGGACCTGTGAATTGGCCTCCAAGATCTTGTGATTTAACACCGCTAGACTACTTTCTGTGGGGCTATGTAAAGTCATTGGTCTATGCGGATAAGCCACAAACGCTTGACCATTTGGAAGACAACATTCGCCGTGTTATTGCCGATATACGGTCACAAATGTTGGAAAAAGTCATCGAAAATTGGACGTCCAGATTGGACTACATCCGCGCCAGCCGTGGCGGTCATATGCCAGAAATCATATTTAAAATGTAATGCCGCAAGATTATCTTTCGGATAAAGAAAATTCATGTCAATCGAATAATCCATCGTTGTTTTATTGCAACTTAAAGTTCTATACCTCTATAAAAAACACCCTTTACATATAATTCTTTGGAGGAGGGGGAAGTGTCTCAATATCATCCAGTTGGTTCGCTCCTGAAAGTTGATTGCAAGACGAACTAACTTTTTGAAACAACTATATATAGTTGCATAGAGATCTGATACCTATTGAAGAAAGTTTATATCTTACCTCACAAGCTCCTGCACTGTAGAAGAGATAGTAAACCGCAGTAGTAATCTTATGATTGATTTCAATAATCTACTACTAGGTCTAGGAATTGTGCTTGCTAGTCTCGGTAACCGCTGATCTCATTATAAGTCATGTTAGTTAGTGGGATCCGCAGGAAGAAAAGACTTAGGGACTATAGAACTTGAGAATAATAAAAGTCGAGCTCTGAGTGATTCTTCCTCGATAAATAGCTGTTGATTTAGTATTATTGACATTTTCGTTCTTATTTATACACTTTTTTCTAAATTAGATATTCATACTAATGCGCCATAAAGTAGGCAATGCTTTACCACTACCCTATAGTCTATTCACATGTTGGCCTTACGGATGAATAAAAATCATGTACCAATGAAAATATGTTTTTGTGTCATTAGTTTACCTATTAGTTTATCGTCTAACTGGATGCTATACTCCCTTAAAAATGCAGTTCATAATAATTTATTTTTATATCTTTTAATTAACTCAATATGCTGTTGACAAACATTTCAATTATTACCTTTCATGCTTTTTCTTTTAATTTCTTGTTTTTTTTTATTGAAATAATTACAGTTTAGTCATTATGGTTATCAATGATTCGAATCTATATTAAAACTGTCTATCGTTGCTGACTGAATAGAGCAACTATCGTTATTCTTACAGACATCATAGTTACAAACAAATAAACGCACAAACACATATTCATTATACCATATGCAGATATCATCAGAGACCGTCTGTCTGCTTGTCAGTCTGCCTGTCAGTCTGCTGTTGCTGGTCGTCGCGTAAAAGTTCATAATGAAATTCCCCATAATGGGAACAACTGCTACAAATGCAGCCGGTTTTGTATGACATGTCAAGTAAAGGGGTAGGGGAATAATGGTTGTGTTGGCTTACAACACACATACACATACTTGACAATAACAAAAATTTCAAATTGAGTTAAGGGCAAAAGTTCATTTTATTTCCAATGGATGGACTTCACAACATTTGCCAACTGCCGCAATCGGATAAACCACAAAAAGCCATAAAACCGGTGGCTGCAGTACTATATAGTATATGTATATACATGTTAGACTGCAATACTCTCACCTACTTGCATGCATTCGACTTTGTGTACTTATTTTTACCCAATAAATACAAAAACAAGTACGATCTTGTACCAAATTCGAGGCAAACTAGAGAACATAGGCTCCTCGGTTATATATTAATTCCGATTTTTTTTCGCATAGCTTTCGAGACGAAGTAAAAGAAATTTAATATTCTTTGCTAGGACTGCGCACATTGGATGACTATTATTTTAAGTCGTCCGGTATGAACTCAGTCCAGGAAAACAAAACAAATACAATTTACATACATATTTATTTTTTAATTTTTCATTGAGATTGGATTTTGATGTTCTATACATCTTAACGCCGCGGATTACAAGCTGCGAGCTGTTGAATTTAAAATGCATACTTTCGTATGGAAACAAAAAATTTGGCGAATATATGACTGTAGAGCCACGCATCTAACGATTTAGCTGTGGTTCAATTAAATCCATTACTAATTTGACGGACTATGACGGTCAACGATATCCCACGATGTTTTACACATGTGGTCATGTAGTTGTCATCGTTTATATGTTTTCAGTCGCAACCTCAAACTGAGATGATTTTTTTTAACGAAATGTAAAAAACTATGAATTTCCAATGACACGAAAAATGAAATATTCTATTCAACTAAGCAAAAAAAATCCTGAACGATCAACAAAGCTAGAAATAAGTAATTCTCCATTCGCCCATGAGCGGTGGCTCTCCTACGAATACGATTTCTATTATAGAACACGATTCCGTTTATATTATAGAATACGATCCCGTCTATAGATTGAGTGCAATTAGTTTAAATTTTCTGCGAAAGATTTATGGTTCCTTGTGCGTTTGCAACGCCAAATAACGCAGATGATGCTGTACAAGTTATATGACGACATTGACATAGTTCTGCGAATCAAGAGACAATGTTTACGCTGTCTAAGTCATGTTGTCCATATAGATGAGAAAACATTGGATGCAGAGCCTGCTGGTGGAAGCCTAGGAAAAGAAAGACATACATTCCGTTAGAAATAGTCAAGTGGCCTGGCTGCATTCGGTATCTCGCGTAAGCGCCGCCTATGCCTACAAAGAAGAAGAATCATTCATTTTTAATACTAATGTATTTTCCTGCTTTCTCTATTAAGTTTTCTGCAGTAGGCTGTATGGTATATTTTTTATCCAGATCACCGTAGCAAGTAACATTTTCTCCAGTTTCTAGTTTCCGTGCTCTGAACCGGTATGCCGCATCTGTTAATCCTTATCCGATACACGATATCTTGTATCAATATCTATTATCCATCTCTATCCAGTATTTACACCGTAAGCATGTTTGTTTTTACTAAGAATCTTTATTCCGATATGTCTTATTTGGTACATTGTACCTAGTGTTTGTTCATGGGATGCAGTTAAAGCAGGTTGTCCTGCTTCTTTTGCAAACTTTTTTTCTTCGATATCATATTTTCGACACCGAGTAACATATTGCGGCGAAAATGTGAAGTGAATGTCAGATGAAGCCGATAACTAGTATGTTCTAGAGCGTGAATTAGGAACATTAGTTATCGAGAAAAATTCGATCATTCCATGTGGTAGTTGCAAACAATCGATTAAGTATATACGGGCGAAACACAGCTACAAAGCTAATCAGTCGTAAAGTGAATGTGCTGGTGATAACCCTACTATAAATTAAAAATAGTACATTGTGAAAGTTCTAATATAAGTGATTGTAAATAGTGAGGCGAATTGTTAGTTATTGAGGAATAAAAGAAAATTGAGTATATTCTTTATAATCAAGAAACTGCAAATGTATTTGGCGACTTTTATTTAACAATCCAGTGACCTGACTCGAAGGATTTGGCAAATCAACGAGTTAATTTAGCAAAATCGTAACAATATACTTCATTTGGTAATTCAATGTCTTTTATCTCATATTGCGCTATGTACCTGCACATTTTCTTACGGGGATACGCAAGTCTACATAACTGCAGTAAGCCCTTGTAAGCATGTGTATTTTTGTCACGAGGTTTTTATGTCCATTACAAATGCAACTAACGAGTGGGAAAATCGATTTGAGATTTGCAGTTGCAATGACAATATGCAATTTACAACAGCAATGAGCAATAGCAACAGGGCTTAATTGTATTGTGTTTGCAACACGTTTCGAAGATTACAGACCTGCATTTCTTTTTTTTTTCAATTACAACCACAGAGAAAATGGCACTACAAACAGACATTTGTAGTTTGTAAAGCCACATCAACCAACCTTTGAGCACAAGGGAGCTATATGTTATATATACCAACATAAAGATTTTTAGTTATATGTATGAATGTTTCTATTTGTGTTGGTAACTGTATGCGTATTTTGAGTAGATACTGTAATGAAAAATTGTGAATTCCCATGGAAAGATTAATTGAAACAAGGAAGATGAATCACCGAGTCTCTACTCTAATTTATGGGCCTGAAAATGTGGCTAATCTAATAGTGCCGGCTAATTACGAGATGCTGATGTGTTTCTAGTTTCAATGTACATATTCAATGGAGAATATATTTTCTCCATATATAAGTATGTAGCTCAAGATTGGATTAGTTTCGTTTTGAATGTGTTTAATCATTCACATTTTTAAATCACAATCGATTGGTTATTGGGTAATTATGCACCTGCCAGTACATACGCTTGTACATTTCAACACGATGTAACTTTTGCAAATTCACAAAAAATGCTTATATGTCCATGTTGATATTTCCTTCCATGTAATCCTTCTTTCTCCTATATCCTCCAAATTCAGCTTGTAAGCTTCTGAGTACTTCTCGCGTCGTTTGCTTCTGCTTTTGCGTCTGCATTTGATTTTACGAGTATGATTTGCTCTGAACATTGAATGAATGAATGAATGAATGATTGAATGCTGTTTGTTATAGCAGTCGTAGCTCTTTTTGTGCATCATTCTGTGTTCATTTGATTTGTTTGCTTATTCACTTGGGTGTCTCCACATCCTCACTGCCATTTCTATTGATTTTAGTTGTTGCTCAACCTGTTATTGCATGTGATAGTACGTAGTTGTAATCCTCTAGTAAAAGCTATTAACTACAGATTTTCTAAAGCCATTTGTGGTTGGCTATTATTTAGAGTAGAAAAGGTAGAGTAAATTATTGTACTTGCAAAAGATTAAATTCAAAGCGTTTTCTTGGCCAAAGCAATTACCAAGCACTTTCACCTTTCCTGGATTTCGAAAAAAAAACTCAGTATAATTCAATTCTATTAATACAATTTTGAATATCTCGTTCTTTCCCCGAAGAAGGGGAGGAATGAGCTCCTCTGCTCCATTTCCTGCAAAAAAATGTTAAGTTGGGTCAAATCACTGCCGGCTACGAATTTTTATTAAAATTGGTTTGTAGTTTCGGAATTAATCGCGCCATATCGCAACATTACGATATGATAGTCGGTTTAGGCTATGTATTGATCCGACGGTCATTTACAACAAAGAATTTTTTGCATATAGAGTACAACTCTTTCAAATTTTTGAATCGGTACCTCAGAAACGGTGGTTCTTAGTAAAAAAAAGTTTTTTGGATATTTTTTCTGATCTACCATTTTGCTGAAAAATGCAAAAAAAAAACGCTTTTGTGACCTTTGACAGCGAGTAAATTTTTTCTCAGTGTCGGAACGATGAGAAACTTTTAGAATTCATTTAAAGAGTGTTTTGAAAAATCCTTCGAGCTGGCTGCGAATTATTGTATCTTCCGTTATATTTTTTATCTAAAGTGACCGGACTACATAAACTCAAACAGATTTGACAAAAGTAAAAAAAGAGCAAATTTAAGAAATTCCATTCCGATCATTATTCCGGGCAACACTAATTCGATTGTGTCAAACTAAAATGTGTTTGAAAGCGGGCATTACATTCAATATTTATTTTCATTTGAAAATGAGTGAAATTTCAAAGAAATACGTTATGTGATACTTTTTAACTATAAAAGAGGTAAGAGCGCTGCGAAAACGTGCCGAAAAATCTGAATTAATTACGTTGAGAATACTGTAAGTGAACGCCGGACCCAGGAGAGCTGCTTTTGATATGTTAAAAAGTCCAATTCTGACCTTCACTGTCAACTATTGACCACCTTAAAACAAGTTTATTTAAAAAAACTTCCAGAATTTATCTATTAAAAAACGTGTTGTGTTTCATTATGACAACGTTAGGCCACATACATTCAATTTTGATGACGGAGCTTTGTGGGGAAGTTTTAATGCACCCTACATATAGCCTGGGCGTTACACCATCTGATTACCATTCGTTTCAGTCTACGTTTTATTCTAAGCAACCTTGAATGGATGATGGATTAATATAACAATAATAGAATAATGTATAGAATCTTTCGTTGTTCTGTAAGAAATTAATCGTGCCTTTCTCAGTTAACTTGTATAATATTGTCAGAAAAAAAGCAATAGTCTATAACCGTCGGTGCAAAACTTTTATATGATTGTTTTACTCCCGCTTGTTCACACAAATCATTTTAACTTTTTTTAATACAAATTAAATTTATGCCCGTTTGTTTGATTATTTTACACCTGATAAGGCCAATGGCACAACAAAATTTGTCAATTTTCTCTCCAACTATTTATATTTTTCTAATTCCCAATTATTATAGTTTGAGTGCCAGCAGTTGTCGATTAATTTTACATTTGCCTTATGAGAAATATAAGACGAAAATAATTTACTCTGAAATAGTCTACGACATATTGATAGACTACCTGCCGCACTAAATAAATACATATGTATAACTGAGGTGAATCATAGATATATGCATACTCACACAAAAACATAGACTTGACAGACAGACTAATGGAAATGTGAATATTTAATGCAAGAATAACAGTAATTTATAGCAAGCCGACAAGTCGAGGTGAAGGTTTGAAGTAAAGTGAAATAAAGTGAATTACAACTCTCGCTAGCTTTCACTCATTGCATGTCAGTGATGGCGCAACAGTATGCCAACACAAACTTTAGCAGCCATATTTGTATATATATATGATATATAGTTGCGTTTGTACTTCTATTGCATGTTTAACGCCATTGGCTATTCCATTGTTGTATTTTAGCCACAAATAAATTTCACAAACCGGACGGAAATGGATAACAAGTTAGCCAAAAATGTTTGAATATTTTTGTAAGGTAGTTTTATATTGTATATTTGTTTGTATGTATATTTGTGTACATATATGTGTTAAGGCATGCTTATCACGCAATAGTATCTACTAGCTAGCCGGTCTGCTGTAATAATCCTTTTATGCTGACTAGACAGTTGGCATACATGAAATTGTGCAGGCGCATGCACTCCTGGGAATATATGTATATGGACATATGAGTATGTACTCGTATAGTTGTGGCCGACGCCAAACATGCAATTGTTTTGTAATTTTCATGCATCAATTTATTTCCTTTAAACTTTCTCCTTCTACCACTTTCAATTAAATACAAATAGACAAACTATTGCACATACATAAACATCTGCATTGTTTTTCTTTAATATATAAAGCAATGTGTATGTACATATACTTGTATATGGTTGAACTTTTACTAGTTCGCCACTAATGGTTGCGTGTATTTTTGTAAGAATTTAAAAAAAAAACTGTTTTAATGCGCGCCTGAGATAAGACCTGTTAACGAAGCTCTTGTCGTCCTTCAAGAATTTATTCTTATCCGTTTTTTTCTTTTCACTTCTCTTTTAGTCGTCTACAACAGAAAGTGTTCGCGACAAGTTGCGAGTTTCTTAAGTTGACACATGTTTTGTAAACTCTTACGCTATTCTCAAGTACTTTTGTTTCATGCATTTTTAAATGACGATGGGTGAGTAGAACACCTATACTACAGCTACTACATAGTCTATGATCGACACTAGGGTGCTAGTGAAATGCGGCAGGAGTTTAATATGTGAAATTAGTAGGATAGTTAGAAAATGATCAAATTTGGATGAGACCAATTTCTGACAATACTTTTTTTTAATGCAAAACCGTGTAACAATTAAACATAGTTTATTTCAATTATTGGAAAAATTTTCTAGCAATACTCAAATCCATGGAAAAAAATAAACAAAAATTTAAAAGAAAATAATATAAAATAAAACAAACAATCCTGGCAAAAGAAGTCTGATGAGGAGATGTGGTGATCTCCGAAACAGCTGTCACTTCTGCCATTTTTTCTTTGTTGTATAACAATATTCAATGAAAAAATAATGTTTCTAATAAAAATAAGCCTTTGAATGCAGCTCATTACTTACAACTAAAAACAATTACATGCCTCATTAAAAATACCCATAAAACAATCAAAAACTGAAAAAAAAGAATAAACGAAAATTAAATAAACTAATAATATATAAAATTAAAATAAAATAAAATAAATTAAAATTAAATGAAATAAAAAATAAAGTAAAACCAAATTATATAAAAATAAAATCTATATATATTAAAATAAAATGAAAAAAATAAAAATAAAATAAAAAAATAAAAAAACCATCCAAGTAGAGGTGCTTCTTTCAATAGTTCAGTATTGTTTGGCATTTCATCATGTAAGGTCTTAAGCCTGAACAACGTTTACAAATCATTCAAATTTATTACGAAAAATGACGTTCTGTAAAGAATGTGTTTCGCGCGCTTCGCTCAAGTTATGGTCAACATTATCGGCCTACTGAGCGTACTATTCGCAACACCATCACCCATCCTGAGACCGACCCAGCATTCATTATTGGATAATATTCGACCGAATAGACTATGTCCAGCACGCAATGAAAAAAATATAGCGGCCGTAGCTGAGAGTGTACGCGAAGACCGTGATGAGTCGATTCGGCGCCGCTCGCAGCAACTCGGATTGACGTATGGAATGACCTGGTTTATTTTACGTCGAGTTCTTAAATTGAAAGTGAACAAAATAAAGCTTGTGCAAGAACTGAAGTTGGTCGACCTTTCCAAGCGACATCGCTTCGCTCTTTGGGATTTTGAAAAGTTCCAAGAAGATCCGACGTTTCGAGCCAAATTTCGTTCAGCGGTGAGGCTCATTTCTGGCTCAATGGGTATATAAACAAGCAAAATTGCCGCATTTGAGGCGAAGAGCAAGCTGAAGAGGTTTAAGAGCTGCCATTTCATCCAGAAAAAACAACGGTTTGATGTGGTGTGTGGGCCGGTGGAATTATCGGTCCATATTTCTTCAAAAACGAAGCCGGTGAGATCGTAACCGTCAATGGCGACCGTTATCGCGCCATGATAACCGACTATTTGATGTCTGAAACTGAAGCTCGTGATCTCCGCGACATTCAGTTTCAACTAGACGGCGCCACTTTTCACACATCACATCAATTAATAGATTTATTGAGAGAGCAGATAATTTGGTGAGCAGATAATTTCATGTTTTGGACCGGTCGATTGACCACCAAGATCGTGTGATATCACAGCGGTAGACTTTATCCTGTGGGGATATGTAAAGTCTGAAGTCTATGCGACCAATCCCGCCTCGATTCAGGCCTTGAAGCAAAACATCTCGCGTGTCATTCGTCAGTTACCGGTCGAAATGCTCGAATGAGTCATCGTCTAAGACGTAGCCGCGGCCAACATTTGAAAGAGATAATCTTCAAAAAATAAATGCCAAAGAATGTTCTTTCGAATGATAATAAACATTTACCAATAAATTTGAATTTTCTGTGCTTTTTTTTCTTTAAAAAAGTTGAGAAATGGATAACCCTTTATAAACAAAATTAAAAAAAAAACCAAAAAAAAATATAATATAATATAAAAAAAAAAAGAAAAAAAAAATAAAGCGATGAAAAATGTAGTATTGCTTGCATGTTGAATTATTATTTTCAAAGGTTAATACTAGGAGTTTTTCATAAAAATATTAAGGACTGTTTTTTTTTTCTAAATTAGTAACTTAAGAGTAAGAGTTACCCTAATATTTTCACATAGGCATATGCTTGGTCGACTCTTGTGGCAGGTCACGTTGACAGCCACTAGTTAGCTGAATTAATTGCAAGAAAATATGCAAATACGTAGCATTTTTGCTGCTGGCAACAGTTTAGTCCTTGCTCAACATGCTTTGTATACTTTTTAAATTCGCCATATGCAAGAGCAGATTACTATAGTTGTGAAAAGTCTACAAGTCTGCATACATACTTAAATTTGCCGTTTTTCTTTCCTCTTAAATACAGCAGACGCATCAGCTATAAAGACACGTTCTCAATTAAAAGCATATCATTTACACGTTTATTGTAGCGAAATGAAAGTGATGTGAGCAAAGTAAAGCTAGATTTATAAAAGTAAAAGGGATTTGTGCTTTTAAATTTATATTTTAAAATTAAAGTTACCTACAATTTTCATTACGAGTATTATTAATTTTTTATTTATTTCTTATATAATTTTTTCTAAGTAACTATACAAATTGTAATTTTATTTTTAATAAATATATATATATACTTATATTTATGTAGTTTGAAATTTCCGGTTAGTTTCAATGATTTCTTCGCTTTCTTACTTTATACGTCTTGATATATGGGTAACATTTTAATATAAAATTACCCACACGCACACATGCTTGCATACATATAGGAGTATGCATTTTATTAAATTACAACTATTAAAGGCAGTGTAATTTTTGTAGTAAATGCCAATTAATTGCAATTTCGCAATTTCACTTGCCATTGCCAGGCACGCAACTCACCTCAATGTCACACACGCCTATTAGAGCAAATATATAAACATGCATATCGACCATAACATTGTACGTTGAAAGTGCGTTTAATAATTTATGATTCTGCCAATTACTGTCACTTGTCAACGATTTGTTGCTGTTGGCATTGCTGTTGTTGTTGTTGCCGCAGACGGCGGCATAAAATTGGCATAGAGCTTGAGCTGCGGTGTCGACTTGACTTTACCAGATTGCAGAATGTTGAAAGATTTCGCTATATATTCATACAAATGCACATATCTATATGTGTGTGCATTCACCGGTCTGACATGAAGTCGCTGTAATTTGTCATTTTATATGCACTCACAGATATATGCAGAATAATTGTATATTTCCTTGCCAAATGCCAATTTCGTTTTGATGCAGTTTTTTTTGTTGCGCCCAAAAGCAGACTACAACATATTTTTATATAAGTAAATAAACGATAAAATTAACGAAAGAATATTATTTATAAATAAAAAAATTTCTAGCACTAATAAATAAAAAAAAATCTTTCTAAACTCTTGCTTTATGGCGTTTTGTAGACTTTTCTCTAAAAACACATTCACTGGAAAAGATAGAAAAGCAACAGTTCTCGTCTTGTATTTAAGCGACTTAAGTGATGTTTTATGTTAACACATAACTCTGTGGAGTTTGAACTTAAAAGGTTGCTCATAATTTCTGTGCATTTTAATTTTACTTTTTCGCATCGCTCATTTTCTATTATGATTTTGAATCTATGCAGTTTTCAGTTTTCACACTTTACGTGATGCTTCTGTTGTAGTGTATTCTCAAAGCGATATTCTGTCCTGGCCTATAGATACTTAAATTGTAGACAACACATGCGACTTGATCAGCTCAATTTGATTCGGAATCTGTTAAACTCTGTATCGGTTTGGAACAATAATATTTTTTTTAACCTTTATGAAACAAGTTTCTTTCTTTTGATTCCACATTCCTCTCTTAAAGAATATCCACCACTTTTAAATAAAAAATAAAATAAAAGAATTATGAGGATGCTTTTTGTTAATGTGATTTAACATTAAAATATACGTAAAGAATCATATATTATATATTGTGACCCCTGCGTCATTTTGGACCTATGGATTCTTCAACAAAATTTCACTAATATATGTAGGATCGCCCTTATTTGCTCTTTAATTAAAATGCACTTGTTTAATGTTCTAATAATAATAGTTTATTATAATATAAATGTTACAATATATTTATACCGCCCGATTAGTATGTTATGCGGGTCAAAGATGACTAGATACGAAACTTACTCAAATTCACTCCCTTGTCAGTAATGTGTGTTATCGTAGGTCAGTGTTGTATTACTTTAGTGTGGTGAGTATGCGTACGTTATTATTGGTATGTTTGTTCACTACGTGTATTCCTATTATCAATTACCACATATATACCTTTCAAGATCATTGCAACGTTAGTAAGTTGTATGAAAGTACCAGAAAGTGAGGAGATAGACCAATTAAAATAAAAATCGAATTCAGGGCGATTAGGCACTGAGTAGATTTCACTATATCTGACTGTCTGCTTGAGGACAAACAAAGTTTGCAAGCACACAAAATATTGTTTTAAAAATTTGTTTGTATACAAATTTCATAATTTCGCTTTTAATTGTTGAAGTCGATTAAATATTTCCCAATACTTTTAAACTTCATCCAACCTCTTAATATAACAGAATGTAAAAATCGAACTTTCGAAAAAAATTACGAGAGTTTAAACTTTCTATAATTTACTTATAATGAAAAGTGGATGGCTAGTTATTTCTTTTTTTACTTCTGTCACCTATGTAATTGTCCTAAATAGTATAAGTTTCTGCTTGGAAGATATCCCCAACAATAATTAGAAAACACGCTTCGTGTCAAAAATTTCGAAGTGGAACTACCTTCAATAATTTTTGTATCCTATTGTACATATTATCTTATTCTTTTTTTTCCCTAATACATAGAAGTCCTAAGGGATGAGAGCAGTTGAAGCTCAACATCCCAGTGCTATATAAATCTGTGTACGTGATAAGTTTGTTAAGAAAATTAGATTTGTATTTCAAAGCTTTGTCTAAAGGATAAAATGACTTTCTTCATTATATGTTAACAAATTGATGAATTTCGTACAAATATCTTGTCATATGTAACCTTAATTAGCAAATTTCGATGATGTCGAGAATCACACCCGAATCCGCCTTTGAGTGAGAAAACCACCTGGCTGAGAGTGGTCATGGGGAGAGCACATTCTTTGAAATGCTAAGGTGATGGTCCAACGCTGGCTGGTATTATTTGCTTTGTTGTGAGAACTGTCAGAAAAGAATTTAACTATCGTAGAACATATGAAGAGAGACCAAATATAGTTTTGCTTTAGCATTTCAAGCACTGCAATGCTTCTAATAGATCTATGCTTTATTTGCCTGTGCTTTTTACAGTAGATATTGTAGCCACGGTTACCACTTTGGTCGAAATTTTAACAGCGTTTGAAGTGCTCTTTTGGTCATACAAGTATTCAAAGTAAGACAAGTCAAGAAAAGCCAGCACAGCTGCTTCACATTTGGTCAGGGTCTTTAACTTCATTTGTTTTCTTCTTAAATTTAAGGTATTTTAGTGATGTTATATTTATTAAAACATACTTCATATATAATTAGGTTTTTCATAACACAAAATTCAGAATAAACAATTTTTCCACTATTACGGTAAGAATGTTATGTGGCACCAAATATCGAATTATAATCCACATCACGTGGTAACGGAATTTGGGGAATTGAATTTGAAATCAAAGAAGCATCCCCTCTTTCCTACCCCAGCTATTCGATTTTTCTGAAAAAGTTATGCGTATGAAATATGATTTTTAATGTTGTATCCTCCCGAATAGCTTAGAAATAGGCTCGTGGGTTGGTTGGTTGAAAGGTTGGAGGTTCAAGACATTTCTTCTAATAATGAGAATTTGTAGAAATCCCTAAAGAACTATTTACTCAGTGGCATTTGAAGATTATTTAAGGGAATGAAATTTCAGTGCTGGACATTAAAAAAAAAAAAAATTTTCATAAAAATACAACTGAGTAAATTTTTTAAGGAATACTGATGCGAGTATTGAGTAATGAGGATCATAATTCAGCTAGAAATACTCGGAGATACATTAAGCGAAACTTTGGGCTTTAAATTTTTAAACGATTCAAACTCCAAATATTGAGCAGTTGAAGCTTTAAACTTAAAACTAGAAAAGTCTTTTCAAAATATCAATTCACTACCTTTGACAGAAGTAATATATTGTAACGGAAATACGAAGGACAGACAAAAAGAAGTAGCAGTGTGACGAGATTTCCAAATAAGAAGTAGAGAAAAAAAAGGTGGCAGTATGATGCAAATTACCCGTACCAAGGACAAACAAAAGGGTCGACAGTGTAAAGGAAATTCCACGTCGTTAAGGATAAGCGGAGCGGCTGCAGCTACCCCAGGCAAACGAATAATCAGCCTATTCTTGAGCGCGTGAACATAATGTTTGGGTCATCTTCAGGTATAAAGAGATCCGCAGCCGCTATCACAAGAGGAGACGAGTAGAAAACGCAGCGGAGTTAACATTGCTGTGAACGGTGTGTTTTAGAAACGGATAAGCTGTGTGAAGCAGAGAATAATTGTGTGCCATAAAGAATTGTAAAATCAGCCATTGGGTATAGTAAAGAATTTTAATTAATGAAGATTAAATAAACGTTGAGTAAATTCCTGACGATTTAGCGGCCAAACGAACAAATCTTCGGAGTTTTATTTAGCAATCCAGTGATCGGACCAGAAGGATTTGGGAAATCATCGAGGGTAGCTAAGAAATACGTTACAATATATATGGTTCCCCTATATACAGCACCTAAAAAATTGTCATAGTCTCCCAATCAAGAATTCATGCTAAGAAAATATATAGGATCACCCTGTGAAATATTTGCATATTTATGCACTCTTCTTAGTTGCTATTAACTTTCTTCTGTTGGGAATGTTGAAAGCTTTTGGCATTTCAAGTGGCTGCATAATTTGAAAAATTGGTTTTTGAGGGTAATTATTGTGCGATGATGGTTGAGAAGAGTATTTTGTGCTAACAACGATGGCTCTACATAAATACAAGTATTAGCAAACAGCAACATGACTTTTTTTATAAGAGAATTACGCTTTAATCAAATTAATACTAATACTGCAAAGTAAAGAGTTATATTAAGCCAACCAAAGTATTAAAATGAAATTTATTTAATGTTGGCAGATTAAAAGGAGAGTGCGCTTGATATAAGTAGTGTAGCGGCATTTGCAAATATTGTGGCTACATATTTACAAATATACATAACATACTTATTTGTACTGCAGCAATCGGTATTTCCTAAACATTTTCTCCGTAGCAAGCTATTTATCTAGGTCATGAGCAGCACTATTATACGAGAATGTTTTTGGAACGCTGACGGCTTGCGCCAACATAAAAATGAGCTTCAAGTCTTTCTAGAAAGTCAAGCAATAGATACGTATACTTATATCTGAAACGCATTTAAGTCAATTTAACAAATTCAATATTTATGAATTTGTGTTTTATGACACCAAACATGCTGATTTCATAGCCCACGGTGGAACAGGAATACTTGTCGGGGAAAATAATTAAACATTATGGAATGAAAGAGTATTGTAAATACTACTTTCACTCTACCTCAGTTCCTATAAACGAAAACTCTGTTGAAACAAACATTTCTGTCATTTATTGCCCTGCACTTTACAAAATATCTGAAAAACAATTCACGAATTTTTTCTATTAATTGGGTAAAAGGTTTCTAGCAGCAGGTGATTACAGTGCAAAGCATTTGTTCAGGGGATCTAGGCCTATATCTCCAAACTGTTGAAATTTATACAAAGCCATTCAAATAAAGGATTTAACTTACCATACAGCTAAATTACTAGCCAACCGATCTAAGTAAAACTCCAGATGGGATTGACTTTGGAGTAACACTTGTGGTATCAATAGAGCACAAGTAAAAACCATTTTTCGACTTATCGTCTGATCACTCGCCTTTTTTGTGTTCTATCAACACAGTCCCAGTTTGCAATGAATTGCAACCACTTTTAACCAATAAATTCATAAATTTTGCTTAAATACAAAAAAATTATAAGTTTCCACACATATATCGACAATGTAGTTAAGGACTTTCCAACATTACGAAAATTGGCAACGAAAATCTCAATGTATGCCCTGCCTAAGAGAGGGGGACAAAGTTTCAATGGTCTCCAGGGAGACATTATAAGATTAATAACCAGGAAAATACAACTCTGGAGAGATTAGCGGAGGTTTCGGTCCTCAACCTTAAGACATGAGCCCAATAGCTGCCTAAAAGAGCTTCAGAGTGTCCTGGCGTAAAAAGGGGAAAAATAAATTTCAAAAATCCTCATCGGCGACTTTTGTTACTAACTAATATTTGTGGCGTACAGGTAAAAGTATGGTAATTTGCGACCCTTTGCTAAGAGCTCACAATGGTGAGTGAGCTCGAAGTGACCAGGAAAACCAGGAAAACGACATATAATTTTCCACGCATCTTTTCAATGGATTTGGCGCTTTGTAATCGCTGAAGCGATTTTCGACCGAGCTCCTCCTTCCATTTTTGGTTTTGCGTCTTGATGTTTTTACCAACAAATGGAGGGACTTACATTTTATTCTAAGTCGTCTCCGAACGGCCGATGGATTTTTATGAAGATCTTAATTTCAGGGCTTGACATTCCCTGCCGAGGGGCGACCGCAATTAGAAAACTTAATTTTCTATAATTTTCGATGTGCTCGAATCTGGACTCGAACCGAAGAATTCCGAATTGTAGTGGGCAACGCTAACCACTCGGCTATTGTGGCCGCCAATGGAACCAATACTTTTCCAGAATTTGTTGAAAATTGCGATGAAAAATTTTATTCAATTTAATTTTAAGCCACTGGGTGAAATTATTACCAATAAAACTAAGAAAAGGAAAGCTCCTGGATATGACAGGATAACGGGTGATATGATAAAAGAGCTTCCACAGGTGGTAATAAGACCCATGCTTTATATCTTTAATTGCATATTAAGATTGCATGACTTTCTTATATCCTGGAAGCTCTTGGAGGATATTATAATCCCTAAGCCAAGTAAAAATCCAATTTTGATAGGTTCCGAAAGACCTTTTAGCTTAATTCTCCTATATCTACGAAAAAATTTTATTAAAAAACACAACCAATTTTACAAAAGAACCGTACCATGCCATGTTACCAATTTTGCTTTAGAGTAAAACACAGCATAATAGATCAGATGTATAGAATCGCTACAAACATAAGTTTAGCGTTTGAAAGAAAACAATATTGTACTGCTGGGTTCTTCGATAAAGTTTGGCTAGATAGACTACGAGTGTTATATACGCTGAGAGGCAGAAAGAATTCGTTTCTTACTTGGGAGTTATATTGGATCGAAGACTCACATGGAAAACCACAGAGCTAAAAAGATTATCCAAACTAAATTGAAAATTTTTGCGATTTTGCATTGGATTATAGGTTCTAAGTCCAAACTAAGCTTAAAAAACAAAGTATTACTATTTAATATGCTTACAAAACCATATTGGCTGTACGTGATCTAATTATATATACAGTCAAAAACGTTAAGAGTAATATGCAAGGCTCCTTGGTATGTAAAAAAAAATCCGGAAATTGAAAAAAAAGGAATCTACTCTGATAAAATAGAGTCTGTTCAAAAACAATTCCTACTATTTGCCTCAAGAAATTTGCAATGGGACTCTCAGTACAATCTTCCTCCTTATGCTAGTCGCTTGAAACTTATCAACCTCCCTATTCTCGCCAGTCGCCGGGAAATGCTTGGTGTAATTTTCATGGTTAAAATAATAACAGGCTCAATTTCTAGCCGGAATTTAATATTCCGTTTAGAATGTCCAGACACTTGTTTCTGAAAACTTGTAAACCGAAGTTTGAATTTCACGAGCCTATACATTGTTTGTGTCTTGATTTCAACTCTCCACCTTTGACATATCTGACTCGCTTTTTCATATTAAGCAAACTATTTCGTCGACTCTCAACTAATTATTAAATAACATTTTACATTTCAATTAAGTTATTCTTAAAAATCAGCTAAAAAAAACCCCTGCTCGGTATTCATGAAAAAATAAAACAAGTTCCGTATGTCATTCGGACTGCGCTCCTCGGGCGGATGGGTGGGAGGTTGGTAAACCGTTGGGAATAATAATATTAAAGAGATAAAAGAACTGCGTAAAAATTACTTAAATCATCAAAACTTTCTAGCTAATAGTTTATTACAGCAGAACTGACTAAAGCGATTAAAGAGAAAAGAGCTGTGACGAAGGCCTTGCCGGTAATTTCGGTCTATATTCCTCAAGAAACGAAGACTCTTTGATGAGTCAGGGACTTTTTGAATTTAGCGCTCAATTACTGTAAATATAACACTGATCCCGTCAAATGTTATCGATCGCTGTAAAATTTTCAGAAAGCTGCGCCATTTAGTTTGTGTTTGACATCCTTTGAATCATACCTGAGCACAAGAATTTCGAAAATAAATTTTGCAAAAAAAAAAATTAATTTGAGCAGTTGAGCAGTGATTGAGTATCGAGCGAGAATCGAGCTGCTTTCACTGCTCGATATCTGGGTATCTAGAGCACTACTATGTATATATATGTATAAACACATTCTTTGTGAAAGTTTAATTACATATATTTAAAGGGTGATCCAAGTAGAGGCCATTTTTTAATAGCCTTTTTTGACAGATCTCGCATGAGTCGTGTCAAGCTGTCATATTATTTTTGTTCAATATTGCTCGGCATTTCATCATGGAAAGACTTACGCCTGAACAACGTTTACAAATCATTCAACTTTATTACGAAAATTCACGTTCTGTAAAGAATGTGTTTCGCGGGCTTCACTCAACTTATAGTTGACACAATCGGCCTGCTGAGCGTACTATTCGCAACACCATCACCCATCTTGTGACCCAGCATTCATTACTGGATAATATTCGACCGAATAGATCACGTCCAGCACACAGTGAAGAAAATATAGCGGCCTTAGCTGAGAGTGTACACGAAGACCGTGGAGAGTCGATTCGGAGCCGTTTGCAGCAACACGGTCTGATGTATGGAACGACTTGGTGCATTTTACGTCGAGATCTTAAATTGAAATCGTACAATAAACAGCTTGGGAAAAAACCTAAGCCACTCGACCTTCCCAAGCTTCATCGCTTCACTCTGTAGGCTCTTGAAATGTTCCAAGAAGATCCGACTTTTCGAGTCAAATTTTGTTCAACGATGAGGCCCATTTCTGGCTCAATGGGTATGTAAACAAGCAAAATTGCCGCATTTGGGACGAAGAGCAAACTGAAGAGATTCAAGAGCTGCCATTCCAACCAGAAAAAACAACGGTCCATATCTCTTCAAAAATGATGCCGAGGAGAACGTAACCGTTAATGGCGACCGTTATCGCGCCATGATAACCGACTATTTGATGCCTGAAATTGAAGCTCGTGATCTCCGCGATATTTGGCTTCAACAAGACGTCGCTACTTCTCACATATCACATCAATCAATGGATTTATTGAGAGAACACTTCGGTGAGAAGGTAATTTCACGTTTTCGGCCAGTCGATTGGCCACCAAGATCGCGTGATATCACACCGTAAGACTTTTTTCCTGTTGGGCTATGTAAAGTCTAAAGTCTATGCGGACACTCCCGCTTCGATTCAGGCCTTGGAGCAAAGCATCAATCATCGTGTCATTCGTCAGTTACCAGTTGAAATACTCGAACGAGTCATCGAAAATTGGACTGAACGGATGGACTGTCTGAAATGCGGCAAATATTTGAAATAGATAATTTTCAAAAAAATAAATGCCAAATAATGTTCTTTCGAATGATAATAAACATTCTCCATCAAATTTGAATTTTCTGTGCTTTTTTCTTTAATGGAATCAGAATGGATCACGCTTTATAATTTATTGCTCTTTGCTTGCTTTGATAATCGATACAGTGGCAATCATTAGCTTGTATTATGTATAAGAATGGGCTTAAGATTTTTGAAATTATTTTTAGGTTTTTGGAGAAAAAGATTCAATAAAATATATCAAATTTCTCTATAATCCTCCGAAATGCATATTATCTCATTTCGAATCAATTTTGATTCATTTTTATTGCATAAAATATAAGTAAATATGTAGTTATTGATTTGCTATACAACAACTGTACAAAGTACGAATATTTTAATATAATCATTGCGCGAAAAGTGCACATACAGATACTCGTTTATGTATCATGCCAAAATCAACTCTGCTCATGCCTTGTATATCAACTGAATTGAATTGGTTGGGATTCCTTTGAATCACACCGCACCAATATGTGGGCGTGAAGAAAGCGAGCTTGCACTTTCTTCGGTAGCAAGATGAATTTACACAACAGCTAAATATTGCACGAAGTACAGTAAATGTAAATATGTATATTTTGTGTATAAGTGCACTTACGTGACAGTAAGCGTTGCATGCAATTGAGAATTTATGAAGCTGCTAAAAACTTTCTTGGAAATGACTTGGCTGCAGTTTGTGATAGATATAAATATATAACTATTTATATATGTATTTCAAACTTTTCAGCTACAATATATATATTTATATTATATCTACCCACACTCCCCTCTACACGTAACAATCATTTCTGTATTGCAGTTAATAAAAGGTAATGATGTTCATATAATAATGATAGTAATAAGCTACTTGAATGCCAATTCATTGCCAAGAACTTGTATTTTTTTGCTTTTCCCAAAATATTGCACCTTTTTGAGCTGCTGCCAAATTGTGTGCATAAAATATTCCAATTGACTGCCATTTCACTAATATTAAGCAACATTCATGGCAATCGGAATATTTTTTTAAATTTTTTTTTTAATAAAAGTATTTTCTGCTTTACATATGTACTTAAAGATTTGTATATATTCCGCTCGTATTTACCTAAGTAAATAATATAATGCAATATTATTAGTAGTAGTAAAGGTAAATAACCGTAAAAATTACCGCTTCGTAAAAAATTTCTTACGTCGCTAAAATCCGGAAACTTGGTTATGGCGGCAGCCTTGGACTACCACTCATCGAATGTATTGACTCAAGTATATTCAATTTAATATTATGGTAAATGATCTCTGATTTCTTGTAACAATATACTATATGAACCAATATATGTACGATTGTACACGGCCGCAAAAGCCGAGTGGGCAGCATTGCATACTACCATTTGGAAGGTCCGACCAACATCAAAATTTATAGAAAATAATTTTTTCTAATTGCGATCGCTCTCGTCAGGGAATATCAAGCGCTCCAGTTGTATTTTTTGACAAGATATAAAGCTTCACATAAAAATCCATCGGTCGTTCGGAGGCGGCTTGGAAGCTTCATTTAACTGAACTTCTCACGGCAATAAATGAAAGTAAATGAACTGCATTTTAATAATACTAATTATATTGAATTAAATCAAAGATATTTCCTTAGATGCTCGGAACTCCCGATAACTATTATTCGTAAGGTGAGATCAGGGTTTGGCGATAATTTCCTTGATTTTTCTATCCCAACTCCACAAATCGGTCAAAAATAGATGGTATCTTATACGGGTGTTTTTTTCTGAACTTGTACCGGTCATTTTTGGTACACCTTTTGTCGCCATTGAAAGCAGTATAATTAACGAGTTTGATTGAGTTCTGTTGATTAAAGTCTTTAATGTTCGAACTCGAGCCAAGCGATGGGCAAAAAGTAATAGGTCCGTAAAGTGGAAAAAAGGCGTAACATGATTACGCCCGTATTCAATTCGGTTTCTTACAAGACCATGGGTATTATAAGTATTGAACAAATATGTGCAGTTGTTTTCAGTTATACCTATTAATCCAAAGTGTGTGGTCCAACTCCAACCAGAAATATTTTTTTAATTAAACGTCATCGTCTCTAATAAATATGTTTCTAATTTCACATTTCGTCACTGAAATATCTCGATTTTCGTTGAATTAAAAATTACAGTTATATGGGAGGTGGGCGTAAACTTGTCCAATTTAACCTATTTGCATTTCTTGTTCATACGGGTGACTCAAGGAATTCCATTAAAATATCTGAATCATGACTTGAGTTATCACGTACAGAGATGGACGGACGCACAGACAGATATGGCTAAATCGATTCATTTCATGAAGTTTGATTTACGAGTATGCAATATATGCCCGTATCTATTGCGATTATTTTATACCGTTGCATACAACTGTTATCTAAGCAAAACTAATGTAATCTGTGGACGTAGTACAGCCGAGTATAAAGGGTTTGTATTATTTTAAATGTATTCTCAAAATATTTCATTAAAAAAAAAACACACAAAAAAACGATTTGTCCGATTGATATTAGATGAATCCACAACACAATTCTTTTGTGAATTGAATTGTGGAAATTATTTTGGAGATGGGCATGAAAAAAAGTTTCTCATAAAAATCCATCGGCCGCTCGGGGGCGACTATTTTCAGGTAAAACCATCAAGACGCAAAACGACAAAGTGGAGGAGGAGCTCGGCCAAAAATTCAGCGTCAGCGATTACAAATCGCTTTAATTTGATACTCACAATTTATAAAGACCGAATTTTATTCTTTCTTCAATAAGGCATTTTATGATTTAATTTTACTAGTATTAAAGGCGAAATATATTGAGTTTGTTGACAAACCAACTATTTAATAATGTGGTGAAACAAACACATACGCACATTACTGTTACGCATACGCCCAGTGGCCACATAACACAAGGAATTTGCATCTTGGCAAACAAACCACAAAACCAATAATAAATACAAAATTCAAATTCTCTTCAAACCAGCAGACGATACAAAAGTGGTATGTACATTTAAAACTAGTATTTACATATGTACATCACAATATATATAAACAACAAAACATACATATGTATGAGATTGTAATAAAAAGAAATAAATTTTTTGTTGCTATTGAAATTGTGCGCATATTTAGGGCTTCTTCAAACATTTCGTGTTCGTGTAATAATTGTTTTCCAATAAAGGTCACACACAAAATGTAAGAGAAGAAGAAAAAAAAAACGCAAAAGAAAGGTGGCAACACAAATTGGCAATATACAAAAAGCTCTTTGAAATACCCACGAGCGTGGTGGCGGCCGAGGAATAGCCGTAAAACAGATACGTATTGACTATTGGCGTAAATGTACGCATCAGTGACTTTAAGTTTCCTACCAACGAGCGAACGAATGGCCAAATAAAGGAATATTTGAACGATTTCGCCGTTGGCTTGTATCCGTTTTGTTGGTTGCTTGTTGCCAGTTGTTGGTGGGCTTAATCAATAGCAATTCTACGTGGCGATTTCGTGTGGTTATGATAGATCTTTGCCTTTGGTCATATTCCAATATTCACTGGCATTCTAGCATTCTTATGACCGCATACGATTGCAAATTAGCGATTATTGACCGAAACGCTTTGGATGCGATTTTCACACGCATTTAATATTGAAATAGCTTTTTGACCATCAATGCGGTTGGCGTTGTTATTAATGTGCGTAACTACTTTTGTTGTTGTTTGGTGTGTTGCTGAAACATATATAACTACATAGAGAGATAGATGTAAAGATTGTGAGCTTGGCGGTGAATGATTTTAATGAATTGGTCGTTATTAAATCAATATTAAATTGAATTTGTAAAATTTTATTAGGAAATATATAATATTAAATATTTTACCTTTCATGAATCCATAGAAATTTTTGCAATATACAAAATCGATTTTGATGATTTTTTATGTCAATATTTAATTGAATTTACGTGGGAATCATACCAAATTTCACATTATTAGAAGCTTTTTTGACGGATTTTTGATTCAAAACCTTATATCTGAACGAATCGGTTGTATGGGAGCTGTACTGTATAGTTGTCCGATTTCGATGATTTTCAGTACCAATCTTTAACTTACTATGTGTGTGTAGAATAAAGACTTTCATGTTTTAAGATGCTTTATTGAAGTATTTGTGATTCAAAATCATATATCCGAACAAATCGATTGTATGGGGGCTATATGATATATTCGACTGATCCGGCCGGTTTCAACCAACAATCAATATATTACAAAAATATAATTTTAAAATATCTCAAAAACTGAGAGATTAGTTTATGTTCAAACAGGCAGATGAACAGACGGATAGACGGACATATCAACTCAGTTCGTCATTCTGATATGATCGGTATACATTTTGGTGTGTCTCTTTCTTCTTTTTCCGGTACTTACATACATCGGACCAAAGGTATAGTTATGAAGTGTTTTGAAAAAGCTCATGCCCACATACTCGTACTAATGCTAGTAATTAAATGCTTTTGTTATATAAAACATCTAGGAATAATCAACATTGTTTAAATTGAAAAAAAAATTAATAACATTAGCAGTTAA
Organism: Neoceratitis asiatica; assembly: GCA_030068015.2. Taxonomy (NCBI): domain Eukaryota; kingdom Metazoa; phylum Arthropoda; class Insecta; order Diptera; family Tephritidae; genus Neoceratitis; species Neoceratitis asiatica. Next base: position 22,131,602 of record CM061528.1, on the reverse strand, counting down.
CCTAGGACTAAATATTTTTTCATCTACTTTAATAAAATCATTTTTCACACAACAATATAAAAAAAAGTTTGAATTTTCTTAACTTTAACGTTTAAGTTCTCTTAAAAATCTGTGCTGTAAATATTGCTTTTCTATTACTAATGCACGTTTTTTAAATGTGTCAAAAGTTTTTATAACTTCTTACAACATGAATTTTAATTATACAATATTTCTCCATTCAAATTTTCCTTCAGGCTTTAGGTCGTATATATTCAAGATTTTTAAGTTTATTTAATTACAATATTTATTTTTATCGTAGGTTTCACTTAAAATTTTTTTGCATGAATTTAATTGAAAATCATTGTTGACTACGTTTTTTGCATGTTTGGTAAGCTTGAATTGCTTTTGTAGCTTCCGGCCACTACTGTTTATATGTTTTAATGAAACAGTGTCAATAGGAGGGAAATATTTATGTAAATCAAAAAAATTTTAATTTTATTACTCGGCTAATATTTATATTAATGCCACAGATCGGTAAAAATTAGAAAATCAGTTTTTAGATCTATTTCTGAACCTTTTCTACGAATTTTTTTATAGACCTTTAGCCCCCATTAACATTAAAAATACCAACTGAATTTGGTTGAGTTCAGTTGACTAATGCATTAAATATTCGGTTTCTGATATATACTGTTTGGCCCAAAAGTAAGTGGGGTCACACCTATTCAAAAGTTGTTTCCACCTTCCATATTTTTCTATTTAATTCGATTTGATTTAATTCCAAATTTAGCTACATATTTATTGCGATTCTGGTACTTTTCATAATTACCGTTATATGGGTGGCATGAACCTGATTCGATTTCACCCATTTGCAATAGTGTCCGCGCTAGCCGAGGGGTTAAAATCGCGTACTTTAATTCGGAACGCCTGGGTCCGAAACTATAGAAAATTAATTCTTCTAATTGCGATCGCTCGTCGACCGGGAATGTCAAGCCCTCCGAGTGTATGTCTCGGTGCTTCTCATAAAATTCCAGCGTCCGTACTTGTAATTCAAGGAATGTTTGAACTAAGTTTCATCAAAAAATTAATTTGGTTTATCGTGTACACGAATGGACAAACAGACGGACGGATAGACAGATATGGATGAATCTATTCGTCTCGTCGTGATGAGATTTTTGCAGAATTAGAATTAAAGAAAATTTATTTCGGATCAAATGATTAAAAAACATATGCTGGTTCTTAGCTATATATATAAGAGATAATGTATGTAAACACCAGCCGAATTCGTTCCCGGAGAGTGTTCCTCCTAAGTGGACTTGTGGTCGCAAAAAATCTTATTTATGGCTTTATTTACTTGAAACTTGGTGCACAGTCAGCTTTTGACCTGTTTCTGCCGGGAAGTGGGTCTGCAATGGATTCAATGAAATACCAGCTTATGGTAAATTAACTTGATATTATTTTTTTTCAGGAAGTGGGGCAGATACGAGTCTTTTTAATATATATTTTGATTATTTGCTTTTGCTGAATTTAAATTCTTTGCTAATTTATCTTTTTATCTTGATTGGATTAACATATAAATTACATTTTTTCGGGAAGAGGATCACAGATCAACGGATCGACAAAAGTTGGCATGATTCGGTTAAAAATATAGATAGTTTGTGGATCGCTGCTTCATTTTAATATACAGTTATGTTTTATGATTCGGTTACATCCATATCGAAGCATTCATATTTACATTTACGTTGAAAATTTTGAGTGACGACTAATCTATGACTATCTCTGGTAATAACTCTGCTGCGATAGTGCAAATACCAAATATTGTAAACACAAAAATAAAAATATTTAGATAGGTTAATAATATATTAAGAAGTTTAATAATTCGAATTTACTGCATCATTTTTTAAAATGCCAGTTATAATATCTAAAGTCAACAAAATAGGAGCAATCCACAACAACGTGTAACCGGGCATTGCTAGTTTGTTATAAACTAGACAGTTATAAGCCAATTTAAACAAAGTCCATAGGACGATAAGTATAGTGAATCAGTCCCAGAAAGATATTGTGCTCATCATGTCAGGAAATATTGGTATCAATAATATACTTATACCTTGATACTGCAAGTTTGAGATCTCTATTTATTGTCATTTTCTAAAAAATTCCGGATATGTTCTAGGTATTAATAGTAGCTTCTGGGAAGAAAATAAGCATCTATATCGGTTCAAAAGAATAAAATAAAAATATAAACAAAAACTGCGTAGACTTGTTTTCAACACCACCAAAGTTCATTATGCACCATAGTCCACATATATATAGGCAAACACAATATAAAATGAGCACCAAACGAATATATATATATATATAGTAGTATAGTCCCTTAGTAGGGACATAAATACTGTTACACACATTTTATGCTATAAAATAAATGAATGTTTTTGGACCAATTTTTTTTGCATATTTATTGATATATATTGTATACAAAAAAGCAGTTTTCATTCGAAATGCCCGCCTTTGGCCTTCACGCACGCTTTAAGTCGGACTGGCCAATCATCAATAGCCGCACGCACCTCCTCCATTGGGAAATTGGCCACAGCACGAATCGAAGCTGTCTTAAGAGAATCAATGTTGGGGTATCTTTTGTGGCAAGCCATGTCCTCTAAAACTGTCCACAATTTGTAATCCAGCGGGTTCAAATCAGGACTGCCAGAGGGCCACTCTTCAGAGGAAATGAATGCTGGTAAATTGTTTTGGAGCCAGATTTGGGTCGTTTTAGCTTTATGGGCCGGTGCAGAGTCTTGCTGAAAAGTCCATGATTGGTTTTGGAACATGGAATGGTTAAGTGGTCTTACAACAGCTTCCAAAACGGTTTCTTGGTAAACTTTGGCGGATGTTTTGACCCCTTGTTTGCAAAAATGCAAGTCAGTTACCCCATCATAAGAGACACCCCACCAAACCATGACTGAAGCTGGGTGATGACCCTTTTCGACCCGGGAAATCAGTTCAGATGCTTCCATAGATGACCGTGCATACACCCTATCATTTTTTTTATTAAATTTTCCCTGCACGCTAAAAATTTTTTCATCGGTAAACAAGCAAGTTATCAGCGTGCTTCACCAAAAGACGTTTTCATTTTACCACCCTATTTTTTTTCAAAGCTGCAGTCAACAAATTTCCGGTACGGCGTTTGAAAGCCCCAAGTCCCAGGTCTTTTCTAAAAATTCGACTCAGGGATTTTTGTGAAACATTTATCTCCCGGGCCATGATTTTCTGTTTTCGGAGCGGATTTCACAGAATTCTTGATTTGACAGCTTTGATGACTTGCGGCGTTCGAACTGTGCGTGGACGGCCAGACCAGTGGCGGTCTTTAACATCCCCAGTCTCCTCAAACAGTTTTATGCACCGGTAGACGAACATGCGACTAATGCCGAGCGGACGGAGTGTTTTGAAAATATCACCTTTTTTCATTTCACACTTAAAAAGCGCTATAACAGCGATACGGTTTTCATTATCTGACCATTCCATGTTGAAAACTCACAAAATTTAGAATTCCCGATACAGACTAACGTTTTACAGGTTATATTTTATAAATCATATGGGAATTATGTGGTATGCTCAATTCTTCTATTGAAATGCGTGTGTTTAATGTTGTAACAGTATTTATGTCCCTACCATGTATATAGATATATATGGCAGTGCCATTAAATCAGCGTAACTGTGCCATCAATTGTTCTGAAGAGAAGAATAAAAAATTATTGTTAAAATAATGCAATTCAACTTTCAGATGCTTCGCCACACTGCAACGACGGCAAATAAGCGTCATCTTCTATACACATAAAAAAATATATATGCGCATACACACGCATACAAATTGCCACACATACATATTTGCTTATGCTCACATTTGTTTTCCTTACAGTTGAAAGTGCAAAAAAAAGTTAAATATACTACAGCAGCCATTGTAATAATGAAAAACGCGCACTCGGCATTATTTCACAACCACAGTTGAATGTAGGCATACATACATACGTATAAACTTATGTGTGTGTGTGTATGGGAGATAGAAAAAGTGTTAAAGAACCTATTTATTATTATTTCATTGTTAGTTGCCACACACGCTTCACTACCGCAGTGACAGCGACATCAACATCACTAATACCAATACAAAAGAATCACAGCATCCCAGTTACACCCGCAAATGTTGCGCTGTCATGGTGTATAGCTTTTTAATACCGATTTTTTCTTCTACTGACTTTTGCTGGGTCGTGTTAAGCTTTTGTTTTTTGTTTTTGCAACATAGCACTATAGATCTATATATGTTCTATATATGTATGTATGTATATGTAAATATATATGTATTTAAACTCTTTAGCCGCACGCCGTGAGTGTTAATTAAAAATATTTTCGTCACTGTTGTTTGCTAAGTGTGCCTCGGTAATGTGGCCGCTGCTGTTGTTGTGCTCACAGAAATTGCATGGGTGTTGTAAGTGCACATTCCACTCTACATCTAAGTATTTGGATATGACACTGTTATTCACGCCTGTGAATTTTAAGTACATGAAAATGTTAATGATGAATGTTATCTCGTAGAAAAATTTACTAGTTTCGCATTATTGAGCTACTGAATTGGCTTAAAGTTTATTCTATTAACGATTAGAAGGAATCAACTCAGCATACCAATCCTCGATGGTTGATTTTCCTGGGATAGTGTCCGGAAACTCATTAACAAGCCAAGTTTTTGCTTCAACCGTATTTTTCCCCTTCAAACACCATTGCCAAGCATTTTAGCCAAAGGTCTGAAGGGCTTAAACTCTAGAATTACTAAGCAATTGGTAGTTATAAACCTGATTACTTAGTTGTGGTTACTGGTCACTTATTTCTATTTTCATTCATATCATTTATATGGAATAAAAGTCATGTAGAAGTGAATTCTGTATTATGTTCAATTTAGATGTTTTAATATTTTCATTGTAAAGGCGGTGCAAGATAAAGTGATGGAAAGTTCTAATTAAACTGCAAAGAAAGTTTCAATTATATTCAGAGACTACACGCTTATTGGCTGCTTAAAATCTTCAATGAAAATGTGAATATGAATGTTTCGAGATACTACTCGGATTTACACTTATGCACAATAATGTTAAACATAACAGGTAAATTGAAAGTCCCTGGCCTGACATATAGATGGCGCTACTAAAATTAATTAATTAATAATTTTTAGTCAGCCCTAACCTGCAAAAGACGCGTGTATAAAATTGACAGCTGTCCGACCATTAGCTTGTGAATTATAGCATTTTGAGTTAAGCAACTTTTGTTATTGTGCAAATAAATTGGGTAAAGATGAACTTCGCGTGTTGATAAAATATTGCTGTTTGAAGGGGAAAAATACAGTTGGAGCAAAAACTTGGCTTGATTGATGAGTTTCAGGACACTGCTCCAGGAAAATCAACCATCAAGGATTGGTATGCTAAGTTTAGGTGTGGTGAAATGAGCACCAAAGACATCATGTCATTTATGAATATTTGGGTATGAGAAAGCTTTGTGCAAAGTGGGTGCCGCGCGAGCTCACTTTTGACCAAAAGCAATGACGAATTGATGATTCGGAGTAGTGTTTGAAGATGTTCAAGCGTAATAAGCCCGAGTTTTTGCGTCGATATGTGACAATGGATGAAACATGGCTCCATCATTTCTCTCCGAAGTCCAATCAACAGTCATCCGAGTGGACTGTACATGATGAGCCCGCTCCATAGCATAGAAAAACGCACCAGACGGCTGGCAAGGTTATGGTGTCTGTATTTTGAGAATAATATTAATTGACTATCTTGAAAAAGGAAGAACCATCAACAGCGACTATTACATAGCGTTATAATTGCATTTGCAGAAAAAGAAAGTTCTGTTTCACCAAGACAATGCACCGTGTCACAAGTCAGTGAAATCGATGGCAAAAATCCATGAATTGTGCTTCGAATTGCTTCCGCATCCGCCATACTCTCCAGATCTGGCTCCTAGCGACTATTTCCTGTTCTCAGATCTCAAAAGAATGCTCACTGGGAAGAAATTTTCGTCGAATGAAGAGGTGATCGCCGAAATTGGTAGGCCGAGAAATTTTCAATTGACCTGTTATAAGCAGCTTGCAACCAGTATGGATGCAAAAGCACCGTCAAACTCAGAACAACCTGCAGTTTCAGTAACCGCATCAGAAAATTTTCGTCCATCTGTCGACATCTGATCGCCTTCCCGCATAGAAAATATTTAACATTTTCATCCAGATAAAAGGCTGCTCACTTTCAAATTTAAACAAATCGAACCTTGTGCCTAGTCCATTTCTGGCAAAGAAGTGAATAAGAAGAAAGAGTAGAGTTCCTGCAGAAAGCTACTTACATGTATATACCAAATTTCAAGTAAGTCGAACCATAAAATGAATTTTTTCGAATAGATTGGATGCTGCTACACTTCCTAGATTTCGTTCGGCCAATACTGTACTGTAAAGTATAATAAAATAGATATTACATTATCTGTAAATCCACTTCCTTACAATCCGAATAGCAGCAGCTCGCATAACGCAATTTACAAATTGAAAATGCATATCCTCTGTTTATCGTAATTTAATTAAAATTAAATTTAATAATAAATAAGCGATGCTGCCAATATTGGGCATTACCTTGCATATCAACTGATCGAGAGAAAAAACTTTTTAATTTACAAAGAAACTTGCTATCAATCACTTAAATATTCATAACTTATTTTTCGATTTTTAGAGTAAATATCTTTTATATTACTCAGCCTTTGTCTTCAGAATCTCAAAAATTTAGGGTTTTTACATTGAAACACTAGAGAAATATTCCATCAAATTTTGTTTCAGTTTTGTGTCTATACTAACTAATCTGAACTAACTTGAATTGCAATGAATTAATGTATTTGCGAGGATTACATTTGCCGTCTATTTCAAAATCGTAGCTACTCGAATACGCGTATAAGGTAAGGTTAATGGTCCTACTGACAAAAATCCATACATATAGAAAATATAAGAGTTTGCTCGTATAGGTGGAGATATGTTGCTGTGTGTTGTCTACACTCTACTTCTCTAGAACACTTAGTTTCATATTCCTACTCAAGCTTTCGTAGAATTGTTTTCATAAATGATTTGGAGTTTTCATTGTGCTACTATCTATCATTTTATGCTCAATTCTGTTCATTTCGCAGCAATATTCAAACGAAATCAGGGCTTAAAGGCCTTTGACACAGTTTTACGACCTCAACCTATCATTGTTATTCTGTCAAATTGAATATTCCGCTTAAATTTTTAGGAAATCTTCAATAATTCTTTAGTACTTGTCTAATTTATTTGCATCCATCAAAAAAAAAATAAGTGTGCGTCTCTCTCTCTAGGACAATATCATATTCCCCTATATCTAGGATTATTATTAGGTAGGTCTTAATGGGTTGAGGGTGGTTAGAGGCCAGCAAAATGAAATTTTCAATTTTTTGACTGGTAAATACACCGCACTTCCACTTTACTACACGAAAATTTAAAAGGGAAAACTTAATAATTTTAAAAGTTATGACTCTTTGTGTTGGGCCAGTTTAAAAGAAGTGCTTTACTGCAAATTTTTTTTTATTAGATAATCTAGTGAATAATCGAAGCTATTTAAATTAATTAAATGTCGGCCTAAGGAAATTATTTCTTCAGATTTCCGAGAAAGAGCTAACCTTAAATCGTGCATTGAAAACAAGATCCATATTTTTGAATTAATATTTAAAAAAAAACATGAATTTTATTGAATTCTATTGTCCAGGTTTATAGTTACAGTTTCAAGAGCATAGTTATTAGAAAACACATTTAAAGTTTTAAGTGAGCGATCTGCAGTGCCAGAGAGCCATTTGCAGATAATTCGAAACGTATTTGCAGGATTTATTCAAAAATTTTCAGAGCATAGTTTTTAGATATAATATTGTAACAAAATGTTGCAAAATCTATCACAATTGAAATTGCGCCTAACCTCTTAAGAAAGGAATAAAGAAAGAACTCCTATTCGCACCACGAGGTTCATTTGTAGTGTAAATATGTAAATGAGTTTCTGTCTTTGTGGCATCTACTATGTGGTCAACTAAAATATTAACTTTTGGCGCTCTTTACTATGGCAAATCATTATCTCTGGCGTTGACGACGACAGGTGCGGTGTAAAAGTGTAAAAGTGCTGCTGACAATGTTGGTGGTGCAGAAGAACGACATTGTCTCGTAACAACTTGATTGGTCCGAAGGGACACAGGTACAGGCACATAGACAAATGTGTATTACGTATATATATTTATAAACTAACATATATAAAGGTTTTTATGACAGAGGCGCGAGCAGTTAAGTGCAAAGTCGGATCCACCCATGTAATGTAAATATACGCAACACCGTTACAGAGAGAAAAGTTTTCGCAAGCAAAACACAACCATGACAATAACACACAGGCATTTTTGTAAGTATGAATATGTGTACAATGTAAGGCTTCTTGCTGCTCGCTGCTGCTGTGGCAAAGATCAAGGACATTCTTTTTGTCGTTGGCCTTAAGTGTAACTAAAGAACATGTATGCATGTATGGGTGCTTACAACTGTGCATACATTTATTTTGATTGCGTTGCGAAATGTGCCTGCAATCGGAGGAGGGATGTGTCGGGTGGTGTAAAGAAAGAAATAAAAAAAAATCGTTGTAAATGTAAATAAGCAAATAGTTGCAGTCAAGCAGAAACACAATAAAAGAAAGCAAAATATGAAGAAATAAATATGCAAACTTTCCCACACACACACATGCACAGTTGCAGCTACACACGTTCCATTGAGAACATAAAAGTAATAACATGCAAATACACGCATACAATTGCATTTGACTGGTTATATTTGTTGTCTCATCATGTAAATGATGCCCTTAGGACGCACTTACAAGTGCACCACTTTGACACGCACGCACGCGAACTAGTTTTTCAAACGCCAGTGTAATCTTTGTAATCACCGCAATATCCTCTTGCCTACTTGTCTATTATTGTATGATTTTTTTATTTTAAGCAAAGCTTTTGTATTATCATGCGGATACCATCGAGAATTGAATGTGCATACTTAATGTTTGTGGACACACTTTTCAAATATGCACTTTGTGTTCTACGATGTTTTGGTTGCTTGTGTTCAACTATTAAGGGGGTGTGAAAAAATTACCAAATAATTGATAATTTTTTGTTGAAGAAGTAAAATAATTTAGACATGTGCGCTGTTCTACAAAATGATTATTTAGGTTTCCTTTATACTATCGAAAATTTTGAGTGTCGGGTGTTGGAAATGCCGTCAAAAATGACGGCTGCAGCAAAAGGTGCTTTGAAAACCGATCCATCTGCGGGAACGAATCACGTCGCAATTCATCGTCTACAAGCAGAAAACCGAAACGATCTTGAAAATTACATTCCATAGAGGCACCCCAACCTAAAAAAACATTAAAAAATTCGCTATGGAAACAAAAAGGGTTTTTTTCGCATGATTTTTCCACTTTGGCCGGCTGTAAAAAAACATTACTGATCAAAATATTGCGATTTTTTAGGTTACAGCGCCGGAGAATTTTGTCTTCTTTTAGACGGGCAAAACACGAAGTTGATTGGTTAAATGGTTCAAAAACAAGAATGCACGCAGATTCGAAAAATCTTTTTTCGAAAAAAGGTGGGTTAAAGTTTGAAAACAGTTTTTCGTGTACAATTTTAGTTACTCCATCTATTTTTCTAAGAGTAAGTGAACTTACAGGTTTCTATGGTCACTAAACACGAATTTGAGGTTAGATTTGGAAAATTCAAAATGGCGGGTCCAATATGGCGAACTTAAAAAGTAAAATATTTATCAATTTGAATGAAACTTCGTTTATATTGGTTTTTCAGGTCACTGAACACAAATTTGAGGTCAAATTTGACAAATTCAGATAGATGGATCCAATAATATCCGGAGTAATAAAGTGAAATATTCACTAATATCAATGAAACTTTGAATATAAGGATGTTTAGGGTCGCTGAACACGAATTTAAGGTGAGATTTGAAAAATTGAAAATGTCCGATCCAATATGACGGCCAAAAAGTAATTTTGAATAACCTATAGAATTGATGTCGGCTACCAGAGTTACCTTCGATCGGCATAGTAACTTGTTTTGGAGCGCGCGGCAAACTTGATTCTGAGCGTCCGCCAACGCTCAGGACATAGGTCCGTTCAAAGCCGTGTAGCGACGGAACTAAATCACGGATCGAAAAAACATTTTACCAACATATTCTAGACACTTTCAGCCTTCTATTTGTAAAATAAATAAAATATCGATTTTTCAAAAAAGAAATTAGAAGAGGACCCCTTAACAGGCTTGAAAAGAGATTGCATGAATAGTGCTAACCCACGCTTCTTCGTTGATTGTCTAACTGTTGTGGAACTTGTTCATTTCCCTATTGTAATTTTACCATTGGTTTTAGCAATTATTTGACTTTTTATTATTATTTTTGCGTGCTTGTTTATATACTAAATAGGCAGTTGTCAAGATATCTCCTTTAAAGTAATAAACGACCGCTCTGGAGTGTCGGTTAACCCCTTGCTATATGTAGTACTATTTGCAGAACTATTTGCAGAAATTTTCAGAGAATATTTTTAAGATGCAATACTTTAATAAAATGCAGAAGAGGCAAGAATCACTGCTAATCAAATATCATTCTTTCTGTGATCCTTTTGAGGAGCTTTTCTTTACACTATAAAGTTTATTTGCGTTAATATGTAAATGAATTTTTATGGCAACTTTTGACGCTCTTTACTATGGTAACATTGTCTCTGGCTAGAATTTTTAGGCCAAACGGAGTAGAAATTTGGGGATAAATCTTTAGAAAGTTGGGCGTTCACGGCATGCGAACTTCAAGTGCGTAAAGTTCTTTAAATTTTAAAAGACAGTTATGGAGATATCTCAGAAACTACTAAGCCAATTCTGATCAAATTTTACACATGACATTAGTAACAACTGTAATAACTAATTTTGAATAGTAAATATTAAAAAATCTGTAGCAAATTTTAGCGGATTTTTTAAATTTTATTTTTTAAAGATCTGTCGTAAAAACTAATTTCACTTTATCCAAATACTAGTTCGAAGTAATATTAAAAGGCGAATTATTGGATTTTATAGATCTGTTATGAACCTGAGAAAATATTTGCAGTAAAGAAACATTGTACGTAATCCTAAGAAGCATGTATTTGCAGACAGAAGCAGAGAGAGGCTGAAAAGAACTACGAAAAATGAGGCAACCTTGAGGAGTTCTCAATACCGAAGAGTTTGTTGTAGGATCGATAAAAATTATCTGATAACTGACTTTCAGAGTACGAAAATTAATGGGCGGAACACTTGTCCAGCCTGCTTGACTACAGTGAAAATGAACAACCAGAGCAGGCGAAGCCGATTCCCTAATCGACGAGAATGTTATAAACATCACCCGACTATGATGAGATTCAAGTATGGTGGTGAAGAAGTGACAAGGTGCATGCATCATCTACTCTGCAGAATATGCTCAATTGATTGGACCTTATCAGTGGACCTTTAGACCTGGTATATCCGCAATTAACCAGATATTCATCATGCACCAAATCCTCGAAAATACCCGTGAGTAAGGACTGATACACACCACCTCATATCAATTTTAAAGTTGCCTTCGACGGCACGAAAAGCAGTTGTATCTGAGCTTAGTATCACCGCAAAGCTGATTATTACTACATTGGCGCAGGCGCCACTTGCGTGATTGTAGCCGAAACCATAACCGCTACACTTTTGTAAAATATTTTACCTTGTCTATTTAGCTCAGCGGCTCTTTTTCCAGCATCAGGTTGAAGAAATTTCACGATAAAGAGTCACCCTTTCTGAAAATTTGTTTGGTATTGAACAGCTCGGAGAGGTTCTGCAATTCCGAAAAACTTATACGGCTATTATTATACATTATTATTATTATTATTATTATATTATACGGCAGAATTGGAAACAACCTCTTCGAACCGTTCGATGCCAAACGAGGTTTCAGACAAGGTAACTCTCTTTGGTGTGACTTCTTTAACTTACTGCTGTAGAAAATAACAAGAGCTAAATATAAAAGGTACAATATTCTATATGAGTGTACATTGGCCGTAAAAACCGCGTCGTAGGTTCTGCCTTCTCAAGACTATATAAAAAAGCGAGGCGAATGAGTCAGATAGGGAACGGGGACAAGATGTAAAGTCCTCTCTCTACGAACAAAGACAAAACTCTAAACGTTCCTCATCATTATCGTTCTGCTAAAATGGTGCGAAGGCAGGCACGTTGATAGTATCCGATGAGTTGGCTTTGGGAATATTCCAGAGAAAATTTTTGTAAACGAGTTATGAATATTTGCGCATTGAAACTATGAGCTGTACGAGATATACGGTGACATTTACGTAATGCAGCGAAATAAGAGACAGTGGCTACGCTAGCTTTGTCACGCCGTCCGTATAAGCGATAACAACACTTCAACTTTGAAAACATGCGCCACATTTCACGCCGGTGAAGGCAGAGGCACCGAAAGGCTAGAAGAAGAAACGACTGGTGCGCGTTTGTTGACTCGACTATAATAGCCTATACGGCACTTACGCTAATCAAGAAGAAAATGGTCTCACTACGATTGGCGAAGATGGTTTGGTCACCCTTTTTTAAGGATTGGGCAAAACATACTCAGTTTCTCATCGTCGATCATGCTTTGAGTTTGAATAGCTTTGAATAGCTACTACGGATAAATGTTTCTCCCACAAACTCGGTATGCTTTGGACAGCTGTCACTGGATCGTCTTTCTCATTCCTGCATGAGTGTGTTTCGTTCATAAAATCTTCTGAAAGTAATTGAACTTTTGAGTATTGTTTCTGTCGGTAATGTGTACAAATTTCTGGTATTATTTCTAACAAAAAGATGATCCAAAAAAAAAAAAAAATTATTCATAACAGTAATTAAATATAATTTACAATATTAATAATATAGACAAAATCAGTACGTTTGGAAACTTCTGGTAACTATTTGGTGTGCCGTAGGTACTTTTATATAAATGCACAGTTATTTGGGTATAATTAACTATAAAGTTCCAAACGAAATTTATTATTTATTATTTTGAGTTAAAAAAATGTTTTCGAGCCATCATTTATTTTCCATAAACACATGCCTACTTAAAGTATGCAGATCTTTGTATGCCTACGAGTATAAACACTAGCGTAGCTAATGAAATTATTGAATATATCTCGAGTATTTAAATACCGGCACCTACCTTAAATAATTTATAAGCGGTGGTTAGTAGGTAATCCTTTGCTTAGGATACACGGGGTTTATTATGATGCTTTGTGCTGTTGATTTTAAATATTTGTTCACATTTATGTGTATATATTGTTTCCGTTGTAATTTATATTCGTAGAAATATTAAGTTTTTTTCTTTGTGCGTCAAGTTGATGAAAAATAGTTTTCAAAAGAGAATGTCTCACAAGCACATCTCAATATAATAGTTTCACTTGAAAGCGTTTTTGTTTTTGTTTGTTGCGTGAACTTCGGGAATGAAATTTTTTGTATTCCACTTGTTTTGTTCAAATCTCCTTTCAGTTGTATTGTAAGTAAGTTTTATTAATTAAAATGTGAGCATTGTTGTTTTTATAGACACCTGAATAGTAAAAAAAACTGACATACAAGTGCATTCAAGTAGTTATATATGAACATAACATTTATACGCACCGTTAATATTTATGCCGGCAAATTAAGTGTGACACCGTGTCGTATGAGCAACTTTTTCGTTAGAAAGCTAAATTAATAAATTGTGACCTTCTGCCTGCATCCACCAGCGAAAATAAGAAACACAAAACACAACCGTATAGCCAAACGTACAGGTGTGAATTCTTGAACGCAATAAACGAACTGCTGCGACTGCGATGCTGATAACGACTAAGAAGTGTCCACAAATGAGCCTTTGGTGAAGACAGTGGCACTCAGTGGATCTCACGTTGCCGCTGACTGAGGTCTCTAACTAGTAAACGACGTTAAAGTTTTACTTTCGTGAGAGAGAGCAAAGCTGCCCGTGAGTTGCACTGTAGCTGAGCGCCTATGTTTAAGATGGGGAGTTTGGCGATGCAAAGAGTTCGTTTGTTTTAAATCTGTTTTGATTTTCCGCTTGAATTTTGTTATTGTTTAATGCTGGTGTTGTTTGCTATATATCTTTACTTATGTTTCTTTGGCTGCTGTTGCTTTTATTTAGATTTTTGTTCGGTTGCATACTCTAAGTTGTAACGGCATTGGATGCGATTGTAGTAGGTCCGTCGCAAATGTTACGTTATTATGGTAGTATTGTGTAAAATATATATATATATATGTATATGTGTATATGTATCTAAATCCTGGTAAACTCGTCTACAATTCCTTGCGTACTATTGTTGTATGTATGTATCTAAGTTTCTAAATGCTGAAATGCGTAATATCATATTGCACGAAAAATGCTTGAATATGCCCTGCGTCTCTTTATAATGATATTAAGTATAATCAAATGTATGCTGTATTTACAAATTACTTGAAATTTATTAATTTAGGAATTACTTTAAATTGCTCAAATATGTGAACATTCGTTGCAACTACACTTCTCGACTGCACTTTAGATTTTCTTCCGTTCACTTCACTTCTTATTTTAGAATTTATTTAATCGTTATTTAATTTACCAAAGCTTTTATATTTTATTTTGTAAAAGAAATATATTCCTCAAATGCCTAGTTGTTGTAATTTTTTATTTAGTTCAGCAATTGATGTTTGCTTTCTATGCTGCAGCTAATTTATTTTTCGTCGCTTTCACGTTTAATTCAGAAAGAAAACTGAATGTGCTGTCTACACTGCAACCACCACTTGCTCATTTCGCTTAGTTAGGGGTTTCTTTCAGCATATTTTCGGCAAAGCTTTTCGTTTCTGTTGTGTGTTAATGTGGGTTTGTTTTCATTTTGTCTGCTAACTAAGCAACCAGTCTGTTGCTGGTATTGCAGCTGAGCTTCGTTGAGAGTTTGTTTTGACGTGAGTGCTACAGGATGTTTCAGATGAAAAGGAATTGTACCAGACAAGTAAAAAATTTAACGGCCACGAAAATTTGGCTTTTTAAGATTATCATAATAAAAGACGAATAAATATTTTCCTTTATTTAAATTACTCAAAATTTCGACTTGACTTGTTCTACCTGTCCACCCAATTTTTCAACACATTTTCGATTGTATGGCTCGCTACGGTTGTAGTGTTGAATTCAATTCGGTTTTTGTAGTCATCAATAGTGCAACCAGTTGGACTCGCCGTTTCGGTTAATTGTGTGATTTTCGAACACAGTGCGTAAAATATCGATTATAACGTTGGCTGTGTGGCATGTAGACCCGGCCTGTTATGACCTCACATCTTTCATATTATTGCCTTCAAGACATGGAAACCTCTAATCTCTAAGCGTGGCATGGTAACGATCAGAACTTAAAGCAAAACGGACCAATGATACAAAATTTAGCAGCTTTGCTTGTTATCGTAGTTGTTCAGCTTGAGAGCTAAATCACAAATTGATTCACAAATCAGTAAACAAACCTTTCAAATTTTTTTCAAGCATAAACTTAACCATATCGTAACCCACAAACCGTGTACTGAATATTTAACTCATCAGGAATGTCATTGAATATGTCAAAGCTCAAATAAGCCGTACTTCAAAAAGCAAACGGTAGATGGCGGTCGGAATAGCCGAATATCAAGCCCTCCGTGCGTATTTCTGATATGAAATAAAAGCTTCTCATAGAAATCCATCGGCCCTTCGGAGGCAGCTTAGAATAAACTGTGGATCCCTCTAATTTGCTGTTTAAAAACATTAAGACGAAAAACCACAAATTGGAGGAGGAGTTTGGCCGAAAATCGCTTCAACGGTTACAAAGCGTCAAATAGATATATATTTATATATATCCATGTCCAGCCTTTATTTGTGTAGATAATTATATTGAAATTTTCAAGACTTTCAAAATTTTCGAGTTAATAACCACAAGTCTTGGCCTTTTTGCTTCTTGACCTAAATTGTAAAAGCCAAAGTTGAAGGATTTGGTGACCTGGTCGGTCTTTTTTTTCATTCGTCCAGAGACTTTTGTTCCCACACCTGTCCGAGAAAAATCCTAACAACAATAGCAACGTTTGACATATTTGCGAGAAAAAATCTGATATGAAGTTTTTAAAGTGGTAATGAAGAAATTTAATGTAGAAATGTAAAGTTTAATGATTATAAATAACTTTCGGAAAAACCAGAAATCTGGGCTGTCGGGTAGCCGATTACCATCAAAACAGCATTCCATACTAAAACCTACAACATCCAAAATTTGGCATCTCAGAAGTATGCTGAAACCTGTTCCCTGACAAAGAAAAAACCAAGAGCGAAGCAAATTTTATTGCGTTTATTCGCATCGAACAATGGGTAGGAAATTTTTCTGTTAGTGTTAAGTCATAAAGATTTTAAGGCTAATTTTTAGTTGTTTATTTTACGTTTTCTGTTATTTACTCATACTTCTAAAAGTGGTAATTATTCAACTTTGTTATCAATCAAAAACATTTTTTTTTACTATTTTTAATTATAAAGTAATTTTCTATGCATCTGAATCTTGCTGCACCCATTTTGAGTAAATAGAAATATATTCGGAGAGTATAACTTTTATTTACGGAATCGGTCTCCCTTGCAAATTTGGTGAGTGCGCTGAGAGGCATCTTTTAAATGCAGTCAAAAACAGCTGTAGTTTTCGTCAGCGCCATCGTATGTAAAGAACCAGGCGACTTTATACGAGTTTAAAACAACCGGAAATCATTGAGGGAAACCGTTGTCGTTTACGAGCATACGAGAACGTTTCCGCTTCAATGAAAAACACAGCAGGTGAAAAGGGAAATAATGTAATAATAAGCGGCTTGTGCTGCTGTGGAAACGCTGACCAGCTGAGTTACTCTACACATTTATATATGTAAAAGTAAAAGCAGAGAGTAACGAAATGAAAGTGTGTGAGCAAAGAGATGCATATATATATATACTGACGTATAATTGCCACAGTTAGAGCGGCAACAGTGAAGTGGAAAGTTAGCCAAGCGTATGTTTTCCTGAAAATGAAAGCTGTACTCTCATGCACGAGTAAGAGCTACTTTGCAAAATAAGAAGTAGGAAAAAAAGAAAAAAAAGAAAGAAAAAAACAACACTCATTTTTTACATATTATACACGAATGTGAGAAAATAACTAAAAAGAGTAAAAATTATGCCGGTAGTCGATGTGCTTATGTATGCATGTGCAGTTCTCAGAGTTTGTAGCACGAGCATTTCCAAAGAAATCCGGTTTGAAAATGGCGTAGTGCTATTGCAGGGTGAGGTAAATGACAAAAACACGATAGTTTAGCGTTTAAACAGCAACTGCACTTCAACAAGTTCATATGTAAATATTTTTCTATGTGTGTGTGTATGCTTAAACGCCTGTATTTATGCTTCATCATAAGCATGTGTTTTCGTTGAAATTTTCGCTTGTTTGGTTGCCATTTAAAAAATGAATGAATTTAAAACTTTTTAAATGGCACACAAACAAAAAATGAGTTGAACGCTTATTGTGACTTTTTGAAATATAAAATGTGTGAGGAGAAATTTTTTTAAATTTTTGCGGCTTGTTTTCTATTACCTTAGGGAACTTTGTTAATTCGTATGAAGCTAATAAGTCTTTTGGCTTCAAGTAATTTGCGGAATAAACATATATTTATTTACGCATCGTTGAATATTATTACAGGACTCAAACATATGTTACACATACATGGCACTTTGCGCCACACTCGTATGGGTTTTAGTTTCCAACCGGTGATCAAAGTGAATGCACAATGAGCACAGCTTTCATTCACGATTACAACAAAGAGTTTCTATATTAAAAAGGGTTACTGGCATTATATGGATTATCGCTGCTTCTGTAGAATCAAAGCAAATATATATATATATATATATATATATATATATATATAAAATTTAACTCATTTAAAAATCTATTATAATAATTTTCAGAAAATTTCAACTCAAGTTCAAGCAAGTTTTTTTTATCTTTAACAACCAAAGTGATGTAATTTGGTTTCTTGATACACATTGACCATGAAGTCTAGGGGCATTATACAATAGCCAAATTCTGAATATTTGACCAGTATGCTTCGGAACGTTATCCTGTTAAAACCAAAATGTCGAAGATAAGCTTAATTTCTCTGCAATTTGTTTCAAGTTATTGTTATAATATTTAAACCCCATTTATCCATTGTCGATTCGATAAATTCAAGCTGACCCATACCATTAGCCGCCATGCACCCCGACACCATAATTCCTCCACCACCATATTTCACTGTACCAACAAGATTTAGTTTTTCAAGAGCAGCTCCTGATTTGCGCTACACAATTTGGCGACTTTTTATGCCGAATATACAAAATTTGCTCTCATCAGAAAAACTGGCTTGTTTCCAGAATTCCGGAGACTTATTTATATAATTATGAGCAAATTCAATGCGCTTTCGTCTGTTGATTAGTGAGATATAAAGTTTTTTTCGAGCGACTGTTCCTTGATGTATATGTATGTATGTAGGTATACAGTTTTATTTTAAATCCTTTTCTATCACATGCATTAAAACAAATCCATTCTCTAACATAAAATAAAACAATTATGGTGAAAAAACGCAAAAATGTCCTTGACAAAAGTCTAGATACACCACGGGTTTATTAGCAGGTAAGTCGATATACTGTGTTGTTATAGTGGTTAGATACCCTTTTTTACTACTTTTTAAATTATGTTTTCTTATTTGCTAGTATTGAATTTAGTTGTGGTTTAAACGCATTAGCATCAACAATGGCTCCTCGAAAAGAAATATCCATTGACGAACGAACAGTCTCTTAAATTTATGAATGAAAACTTTATAAATTATCTATAATTTAATTATATCTTAATTTAAATTTTTGCCCAATACCGCTTAAGTTAGGCTGTATTGCTCAATATTAATTGAAGAACATAAAAAAAGTCCATTCACCTATTCTTTAATTGGCTGTCAGGCTGAAGTTCTAAGGCGAGGAACGTTACCAGAGGTGGGTAGGAGTGTGATTCTGCGTTTGATTTCAAGGCTGACATTGTTGGTGTTGTTGAGGCTGGTTCCTACATTGACAAAATTATCTACGACTTCGAAGTTATGACTGTCAACAGTGACGTGGGAGCGAGGAGCGAGTCGCGAATGAAATGACTGCTTATTTGATATCAGGAGATATTTCGTCTTGCCCTCCTTCACTACCAGACCCATTCGCTTCTCTTCTTTGTCTAACCCAGAGAACGCAGAACTTACGGTGCGGTTTTTGTGACTATTTATATCAATATCATCGGCATACGCCAACAATTACACACTCTTGTAGAAGATTGTGCCTGGTCTATTTAGCTCTGCAGCTCCTATTATTTTCTCCACCATCAAACTGAAGGAGTCACACGATAAAGAGTCACCTTGTCTGAAACCTCGTTTGATATCGAACGGCTCGGGGAGGTCCTTCCAATTCTGACTGTGTTTCTGGTATTATCCAGGATCAGTTTACATAACCGTATGAGTTTTGTGGGGATTTCAAATTCAGCCATAGCGGCGTAGAGGCAGTTCTTTATCGTGCTATCGAAAGCAGCTTTAAAATCGATGAAAAGGTGGTGTGTATCGATTATTTTTTCAAATGCCTTCACCAAGATTTGACACATGGTGATTGTTTGGTCAACGGTGGATTTATTAAATTTAAAGCCATGTTGGTATGGTGCAATCAGTTTATTGATGGTGGGCTTTACTCATTCCCAGAGTATGCTAGAGAGTACCTTATAAGCGATATTGTGATGGCTTATCCCACGATAATTGGCGTAGCCCGTGGTGCTCCCTTTTTTTTTGAATTTGTAACTTCATCATAGTCGGATGATGGAACTTCTATACCATCGTCATGGTAATATTTATACACAAGTAAATTAAAATAAAGTTTGGTACTGGAAATCATCGAAATCGGAAGAATATTTGATATGAGAAATTATATATTATAAATAAAAAATTTAATAATAATTAATAATTGCATTACAATAAATTTGATATGTTCATGAGAGGCTACGTAACGTTTTCGGACACATCATTTCTTTCTTGTTTTCTTTTGCATTCCAATAACTTGGCATCCAACAAATAAAGCGGTGAAATTCTAATGTCAATGGAGTCTGAAAAAATTACATATTGCTGCATTCGAGATACATATGCAGTATGCTGCATTGTACGTAATCCGCCCTCATAGACTTTAAAGGCAGTATTGTGCTACCAAATATTCCCACACATACTAGGCGCGCACAAATCCACAGCAAGCAACATACAAAAATCACGCAGACACTTTCTATACGTTCCTGTTCACTTGGCGAAAAGAGCGAAATGTGAGTATTGAAATGCAGCGCATCAGCACAGGGTGGCATTGAGCAAATGAGAGAAAGCAAATAGACGTGTGTTGCCTACTTTCAGGCGCTCTCAAAAGAGGTAGCAAAAAGGGTTGGTATAAATAATAAATCAGTATTTTTTTTTTGCTTTTCGAATTTATTTTATTATATTAATAAGTATATTTTTAATTTTATGAATCGTCAGCAGTTTACATTTACAATTAATATCTTTTTAATTTATATTTATTTATTATTATTTTTTCATATAAGAACTACAGCAAATGTATAAGCAGACATGCCTACAATTGTGTTATAGTAGCATTATTTGTAATATCTATATTTCCATTATTATTTAAATTAAATTCGAAACTTTTAAAAAGCATACAAAATATTTGTATGAATACATATGCACTCGTATGTATAATAAAATCGCAAATAAAATTTGCTTAGTAAAATCAAAATCGTTGGTTTGTTCGTTTGTTTTGTCAATACTACAATTTCATACAAACTAAAACTAAACAAAGTACAAACTTAAATATAAATATTTAAATTAAAAAAATTATTATTTAAGCTAGTCGAAGTGATATGTGTTTAATATGTTTGGTTGTTGCTGTACATATGTAAGATAGTTAAAATAATATATATTTATTTATATTTAAAAAAATATGTAACTTACAATGTATGTATGTGTGTTTGTGTGCGTAATGATTACAAATAGCAAAATAAAATACCAATAAAGTATTTGGTTGATATGAAATGGTTAACATAAATATTTAATTTTTTGAATTTTTTTTTTGAATTTGCCATAACAATGCAGAATTTAACAGTCTAAAATATCTCACGCGTTAGTTTAATCAGCTTTAAATTTATATTTAGGAGTAATTTAGAAACCTTTTTCCACGGATACATGCCTTTTTTTTAAGTTTAATATTAATTATTAAATGTTTTTAACTAGTTCATACTCATTTTTGATTTTTTTTTAATTGTAATTTATATATAAATATATCTAGCGTAAGCTTAAATTCGATAAAACTTAGTAAAAATTAATATTATATTGGTAAAAAATAACTATTTACAGTATTTTATTAATATTTCGTGCAAATGTAAAATTTCAACAAATATTGAAATATAATTCTTGCTAACTCCAGGCATATACTTATATAAAGGTATAGGTTTGATTGCGATAAATTGCCTGAGCACTCGTTTGCCTTCACCATGGTTCTAAAACTTCAGCAGTCAACAGCTGTGCGTCAGCACTACGCTCAACAGTTCATATAGTTGGGAGACTCCCCACCATTAACTTCCGCCGCTGTAGCACTTTCCGTGCCGTTCTTCACCACTTCCACTTCTTTGATCTGTTCCAAATTGGGACTAACATTCTGGTAAACCTCAGCCTGCACTTCGATGCTACCCACCTGTGGTACAGCTACCTGCTTCGGCTTAAAAGAGCTGCATGTCGGCGAGGCTTTCGTCAGTTTGCCATAGATAATATTAGGACGTTCGTTAATTTTTATTGGTTGCAGTGTGACATTTTGATAGTTACAATTAGCACTGCTACCACCATCATTCTCTTTGGCCTCCATTATGGTATTCAGATAGTTATTTGGCTGGGATGTAGACAAATTCTGGCTGGTGTAGACGGGTATATTGGAGGGGAAAATTTGATAGTGCTCACTACCGGTTGGACTTGTGGGCATATTCAAACGTTGAAGCGATGATTTTGGTGAGGGAAATACTAATTGCTGGCGTTCTTCGCCTGGCGTTGAATTGGGGGTGAGTACGGGACGTGTTGGTGGCGGTACAAGATAGTTTTCCATGAGCGTGGCGGGTGAAGCTAGACGACAGCCGAAGCGTCGTTCTTCGTGATCAGAATGTGTGCCGGAGTCACCGAGCGATGCGCCGCTGCAATTGCTACCCGTACTGAGGCGACCCGACGAAGATGAGGAGGAGACACTTTGTAAACTAAGCGAGCTTATTGGGCGTTGTGTAGACTTAAAGCTTGAGCTGGTCGTAATGGATGATTTGGTATCATCAAGCACGCTGTCGGCGCAAGATGTTTTCTCTTGCGTGTTCGTTGTAGATTTGTGACGTGAGAAGAGTTTCTTAATTTTCTCAAATGGCGTTTCACGCTTTAGCTGCAATCGAAGATTTTCCTGTATGCGATTGTACTCTTTACGCAGCTGATCGATTTGATCTTGTTTTTCGCGAAAGCTTTGTTGCACATCATTGCGATGTTTCCATTTTTCTACCAACAGCTCGACGTCGTGTATGCTTAGCACATTGTTTTTGAAGTCGTGCATAATCTCGGCTAACTCATCATCGGCGTTTGAACGCGTGGTTGCACTCGAAGCGTCTGAAGCAGTGCGCTTCCATGTACCATAAGTGGAATTTTGTCCGGAACGCGAGGATGAGCTTATCGAGCGACTAAAACTGAGACGGTTATGTGGGAGTAATTCGTCTTCAACGGGACGGTTGGAGGGCTGGATGAGAGAATTGTCATCATCAACTTCTGCGCTGGTCGTAACTGTGGGCGCTTGTGTAGGAGTGAGTTTTAGTGGTATTGGTATATTTAATGGCTGGAGGACATAATCATTGCCAGCTGTTGTGCCGCTGCAATTCTCGAGCAACTGCGAACATTCGTGGCTGAATTTATCTGACTGGTAAGGCGAATCGGTGACATCGACCGATTTGTTTTGCTCATTCGACTGATAGTAAGGCGGTTCGCTAATACGTAACTCGTTGGTGGTTACCTCAGGTGTGGTTACGATCTTTTCAAAGTTCTTACACACATCAGCGGAGGAGCCTTGTAGGTTTTCATCTTCCGTCTCAACGCTAATGTAATTCAAGTTCGATACAGCTAACGTCTCGATCTTCGGCTTGGCATCAGGCGTATGCTCACGCTCAGAACCGCTTGACATTTCCATATACTCTGCCGGTTGTTGATCTTGTGGTTCTGGTGCCGCAGGTTTTTGTGCTTTCGTTGGCTTTACTTTTGGTGATGCAGGCGCCGACTTCACTGCCTCAATAACAACTTTGCTATTGCTAGGATTGTTAAGATTTTGATTGCTGTTATCCACTTTACCATTTACCAACGACTGATTGTTATTATTTATTTGCGTACTACCAGCACCATTAATACCCTTGAAATAGTGATACATTGTGGTGAGCTCGTGAAATTCAGAGAAACTAACAATATTTGTGGCGAGTTTGTGATGACCCTCCTGTTCGGCCAATTCAGCAGGTGTTTTGCCAATACAGTTACGTATGCCACAGGCAGTGTCGCCGCCGGGACACTCCATCAGCTGTATACAAAGACGATTCAGACCCCAACGTGCTGCGAAATGCAAAAGTGTGGGATATTCTTCCGGACTTGATTCGCGTATTGTTAAAAAGTGAAGCTGCTTCTCATAGGGACCGTTGAGTAAATGGAAATTGGGCGGCATATTTTTCTGGAAACATTGCAACAAATGCAAATCGAGCGCATCACGTTCAGCTGGCCCAATACCGAGTGAGTGACACATGAACTCGATGGGTGAGTCTTCGGTGCGTAATAATTGCTCGAGCTCGCGCATGCGACTTTCACATTTGATCGGACGTGCGCCAAGACTTTTCTCATTCTTTTCGATGCGTATCTCAACCATTGTTGAGATTTCCATGCAGGACTCTAATTTTTGGATTAAAAAAAATTTGAAGGAAACAGAAAACGAAAGAATTAGTTTTGAATATGTATGTATATATATAAC
The DNA here is from genome assembly GCA_030068015.2 of Neoceratitis asiatica. NCBI lineage: Eukaryota > Metazoa > Arthropoda > Insecta > Diptera > Tephritidae > Neoceratitis > Neoceratitis asiatica. The sequence continues at coordinate 22,107,412 of CM061528.1, read as the reverse complement.
AATTAAAGAAATCATATCTTAATTTTATTATTTTATTTTTCTTTATAATAAAACAATTTTTTTTTAGCTTTTTTGAATATATATTTTGATTTAATTTTTTTATTAATTTATTTTATTTCATTTCATTTAATTTTTTATTTTGTTTTGTTTCATATTATTATATTTTTTATTAATTTAATTTAATTTTAATTTTTTATTTTAATTTTATTTTGCTTTAATTTATTTCATTTTAATTTATTATATTTTACTTTGTTTTATTTTATTTTTATTTTTACTTAATTTTGTTTTATATTTTGTAATTTGATTTATTTAATTTATCTATTTATTTTTAATTTTTTATTTTTATTTTATATTTATTTATTTTACTCCAATTTATTTAAAATGTAACTTTATTTTGTTTAATTTTTTTTTTTTTTGTAATTTAATTTATGTAATTTTTTTCTTTATTTTTTTTATTTTTTTGTTTTATTTAATTTAATTTTACCTAATTATATTTTACTGTATTTTAATTTATTTTGATTTCATTTATTTTATTTATTTTACTTTTTTAATTTTAATTTTAATTGAAGTTATTTTGGTTTACTTCAATTAATTTAATTTATTTTTTTTGTTTTAATTAATCTTTTTTTTTTGTATCACTTAAGATTGTTTTTTAATTCACTGAATTTTATTTTATCAAATATTATCTTTATTTAATTTAATTTAATTTTTTTATTTTATTCAACTTTACAGAATTCAGTTTTGAAATTTTTATTTTTAATTTATTTGGTTTTACTTAATTTTTTTTTTTCATTTGTTTTTTTTTTTTTAATTTTATTTACCTGGTATGGAGAACTGCACTGTGAAGGGATTGCGGCATTTAAAATTTCTGATCTCAATCAACTCTCCTGACTTTTCAACCATTATTTTGATTGTATCATCTTTTTCCAACGGTTCAGCCAGCATAGCTACGACTTTATTTTGCCCAATTTTCACTTTCTTCGGTAGTATGGTAAAACCTTCCGAGCAGCTTGAGAAACTACGCGAAATGCTACTGTGATCATGGCAGGGTGGTCGTTGGCAGAGTGCGCGTCCCAAAATGTCTGTAGCTATGCCAAGGATATTGCTGATTTGGGCTTGATCATTGTCACGTATGGTGCAGCGGCGCCATTTGTAGTAATTTGGCAGTGCTGGAAAGAGAAATATGAAATAGTACATAAAAAAAATTCGAAGAGGTAAATAATGTATAATTTTCAACAAAAAAAAAAAGAAGAAAATATCGATATAGCGTTTTTTATTTTCGTTTTCCAACAGGTTTCTGCGTAACAAAATTTGTTTAAAAAAAAAAAGATAAATGATGGAAGATTTCATTGTTCCCATTTCTATTCATTAAATTTTTTTAAATTAAAAATATTTATATATAAATTAGAAGATCGGGTTGTCAAAGCCTAGAACAAAATAGATTTATTGCAAAACTGAAGAGGTTGAAAGAGTTTAATTAATGCTGATTGGGAACATCTCGACTAAATTTTGGCCATTGCCAAATTAAATTAGTTTGCAGGAATTTTAAATTTTGAACTGAAATTAAGACTTAATGCGTTTTGCTGCATTTATTTGGTTTGTTGAGAAAATATTTATTTTTCAGTATTTATTTGCTTTCCCCATAAACCTTACCAGTTTTCTGTATCTCCTTGATTTTGTCCTCCGTAGTATCCAATAAAATACCCAAAACCTTCTCCACGCGTATAATGGCAGTTAATTGTGAGAGTAAAAATGAGTGTGAGAGCGCCAATAAAGCGGGACAGAGTATGACAATCTGTAAGGCGGTATTTTGATATTTGTGAGCGATCTCCTCACTGAATAGACCATCCTCGATTTTGATGTGCAAAAAGCTAAAATAAAAAATTAAAAATTAAAAAAAGACACATAAATAAATAATGAATAAAATTTTAAAACAGAAAAATCTTAATGCAAAAAATTTGAAGAATATTACAAAAATCAAGTTCTCTACTTTTAGTTTAATTTAATTTAAATTTATCTATTTCGTTTTTTTTTAACTTACTTGAAAGGCTTGCGTCCACGTTGTTTGGTAATTTTATCAAAATGATTTTTCAAAAAATTGGCGCGCAATATGGCGCGTTCACTATGCTTTGCCGTTATAATTAGTATATCGTCCATATTATAGGCAGCCGAATTGTGCGCGGATGAGTTGCTTACTGTGCCGCAGTTATCTGCAAAATGAAATGGGGGAAAATATATTGAAGGAGATGTTAATTGAGACAACTATATATGTATGAATATTTTATCTATATGTTTAAATATAAATATATTTGTTTCTAAGGTAACACACTCGTGTGTGGGTGACCAATAAATAAAATTTTAAGTTCGAAAGGTATGCATTTAAAAAAAAGAAATCAAAACAAGTGAATAGGAAACCACAGTGAGTGCTTACTGATAAGTCATGTGGTTACATATTCATATATATATATATTTGTATGGAAATATAAATATACGCTTGTATTGAAAGCGATAATTTATGTTTGTTATTTACTTAGGATTTGTTATTGGCAATTTATAGGCAGACATTTGGTGGACATTCTTCCACGAGATCTTTGTGATTTACATGTGTGTGTGTGTGAATGCAGTTTTCTGAATTTGTTGTTTATGGTATTACTTGTTTTTATTTTATATTATTTGTTTCTGTTTTTGTTACTTGAGTGACAGCAACCAAACAGTCAATACGTCATGCATGTACATATGTACCGTTTGCCGATAGCACGCTGCTGACTTTTACCGTGCAGTTGACAGCCGACTTTGTTGCCTTTTACAGTGCAGATAAGGCGCCCATAGCCACAGACAGTTAGGAATTGTGCATTTGATGTATGCTACTCATGTGTGCATGTTTATGTGTATTTGCAGTTGTCAATGGGTTGTCAAATGGTGTAATATTTATTTGTATTTGTATTTTCTTAGTTTGGTGAGGAAGAAAATTTATGGTAAATACTGTTTTGGTGTTTTAGTTTGCAGATCTTCATTTCCTGTTGACCCATTTCTCAGGGATTTGTAGAGTTTCTTGCTTGATTTATTGCAACATAACAGGTCAATTCGAAAGCCTTCGGTCTGATATATAGATTGCGCTACTAGAATTAAATCCATATAAATTTTTCTATTAACTCTAACCTTAAAAGACACGTGTATAAATTTGACCGCTGTCGGATAATTAGTTTGTGAATTAGAGCACGTTGAGTGGATGCCCAAAGCGGTTGTTTAACGAAAACATCAAAGAAATCCGCCAGTTCTGAATGACCGTAAATTCAAATTGAATGAATTAGCAAGCACTCTAAAGATATCATCTCAATCACGAATATTTGGGTATGAGAAAGTTTTGGGGGTGCCGCGCTAGCTTACTTTTCACCAAAAACAACGAAGAGTTGATGATTCGGAGCAGTGCTTGGAGATGTTCGAGCGTAATAAGCCCGAGTTTTTGCGTTGATAAGTGACAATGGTTTAAATATGGCTCCATCATTTTACTCCGAAGTCTAATCGACAGTCATCCGCTCACGTGGAAAAACGCAACAGTCGGCTGGCAAGGATGCGCATGGAATAAATTCATTGACTACCTTGAAAAAGGAAGGATCATCAACAGCGACTAATACAGCGTTATTGGACCGTACGAAGGACAAAATCGCCGAAAAACAGCCGCATTTCAAGAAAAAGGAAGTGCTGTTTCACCAAGACAATGCACCGTGTTAAAAGTCGGTGAAATCGATGGAAAAAATCCATGAATTGGGCTTCGATTTGCTTGCGCATCCACCATATTCTCCAGATCTGGCACCCAGCGACTATTTCCTGTTCTCAGATCTCAAAAGAATACTCACTGGGATGAAATTTTCGTCGAATAAAGAGTTGATCGCCAAAAGTGAGGCCAATTTAGAAGCAAAGAACAAATCATACTACAAAAATGGTATCGAAAAATTTTAGGGTCGCTGTAGTCAGCGTATCACCCTTAAAGAGATGGTAATGATGAAGATTAAAATAAAGTTTATTAGCCAATAGTTTTAGGAAAAATATTTATATTTATAAATTTTATTTATTTTAAACGAATGTTCAATTTTCTATAGTTTCGATAAAAATAAATTATTTTGAAGAAATCTTAACTGTGCTATTTCATTTTGTACATTGAATAAATGCACTCAATTTCAGTACCAAATTATTTCTCTTGTACAATTATTAATATATTTTCCACCAGATTAGTTGGTATTTACACTTTTTTTTTAATTTTTTAATTCCTCTGTTGTGTTTCACCTTTTTTGTGACATCCTTGCAGCGTTTACACACAGCTAACCAGCATTCAGCAAGAGTTTTTTTCCTCTCACTAGCGCTTGGCATTTATTAGGTCTCTACCCTCTTTAATTGTCTGTCATTGCATTTTTGTCTTTGTGGCGTCATAATTTTTTGAGACGTGTCTACGCCTTTGTATGTATATTAAATAAATGTGGGATTGTCCCTAAAAGAATTTTCGCTTTTCATCTGTTACGCACGAAACAAATATAAATAATTATTGTAAAATACATACATACATGTAAACTACTCCAAATGCAAATGTATTGTATGTACGAGTGTGTGAAGGCATTATTTTGGCTTTCGTGTTGTATTATATGTTTTCTGGACATAAAAACTGTTGTTCTGCTGATTTTTATGTTAAGTAGGGGGATTGAAAGGATTAGTTGGTGCAGTATTTGTGGACAGTTTTTTTTTCAAGTATTAATGCATACACATAAATATATTTAACTTTAAATAAATAATGGCGAATAAGTGAGAATTTGGAATTTATAGTGCTGGAAAATGTTGAAATGAGTGTCTGTTTTGTAGATGTCGGAGTTTAGTTTTGACATCAAGTATTTTGGAGAAATTAGTTGATAAATTATCATGTTTATGCATGGGATAAATAGAGAGAGGTGTAAAATAGAAAACTTTTTATTTTTGTATAAATAATCGAAAATGCTCTGAAAAAATTGAGCGAAGTGAGCTTAAATCCTCTTACACAAACTGACATTAGACCGGATGATATCTACTATATTTTTATTGAAGAGAAACTTATGATATTTCGAATACAATTTAAATAAAAATAAAAAGAGAAGATTGTCAGTGTAGTTTAATAAAATATGCAACTCAAAAAATTTCAGTTTGGAATATTTTATTTAAAAAGTTTTAAAATTAATTTTATCCAAAAGCTTCTAATAAAAATATTGAAAGGGTTTGATACATGTAAATTTTTTTTAAATCTATTACTAAAATAAGCATAATACACTGCCATTCAAAAGGCCAGGTTTCGATTCCTGGTTTGAACAATATCCTAGTATACAGCAAATTAATTTTTATAATTGCAGTCGGCGCTCTGCGAGTAATTTCAAGCTTATCGTGTGTGTTTATGACATGAAATAAAAACAGCTAATAATAATCCATCGGACATTCTGAGGCGGCTTAGAATAAAATATAAATCCCAATATTTGTTGTAAAATCACTTCATCCCATCACTTCAGTGTACCGTAAATTGGAAGAGAAGCTCGGCCGAAAATCGCTTCAGCTTTTACCAATTTTTAAAACAAGAAAATTAAAGCATTTTAAGAAACCTTTTATTTAGACTACGTTTAACTATTTTTCGTATTTGTGAATTGGTGTAAAAAAATTCTTTAAAAATTTAAAAAAATTCTTAAATTTTTTTAATTCAATTTAATTTAATTCAAAATAATTTTTTACTCGCCATTTTCCTTTTTAATTTCAACTTTAAAACTCAGTGGAAACGGACTTAAGTTAGTCATTTAAAAGAAACTGGCTTGTATTAAACAATTTTTTTTCCAAATCAATTTCTTTTTATGATTTCAACCTTGAAATAATAATTATAAATATAATTAATAAAAATCACAAAATCATTAGAAACACTCCCATTAGAAACCAATTAAATCAAAATATTTTTTAACGGTTTTTAATATAATGAGAAATTCGAAAACATAGTCGAAATAGCTTCTAATTTTTTCCTATTACATTATATACATATATATATATATATATATATATATATATATACATATGTGGTATATAAATATATATATATATATATAAATATGTGTTATATATATATATATATATATATATATATATGTTATAAGTTATTATAATCACCTTAAATATAATCAACGATTAGATAAATCGCTTTACAAAATGCTTTTTCTTGATGTTGCAAAAATTTGATTTATTCAGAAATTGCAAAAGTTCGAGAGATATCTTAAATTTACAGCATCGAAGTGTCTTATTGGGAGCAATATTCTCTGAAATGATGAGCTCGATATCTTTTTAGGGCCGTGCCATTATAATAATCATCCTCTGACTTATCATTTTAAAACCTAAAGAGACTATTTAAGGTTAAATAGCCTACATTTAGGGGTACACCCGGTATTTATGGCGCTAAAAACAAAATATATATATGCAACAGAAAATAGAAAAACAAAAAATCGAACAAATCTAACACAGATAAAAGTAATTTTTTAAGTTTTTTACTTTTTGTTTTCTATATATAAGACTAGCTTAAACATTTCGATTTTTGTTCAAGTTACAAACAAAATTTTCTCATAAGATTTACCTCTCTTGCTTTTCACATTCACGTGTGTTTGATTTATTTTATTTCGAACAGCCATTTCAATACTTGCGAAAGCAGTTTATTATGCATAAATAAAATAAATATCAAAAGCATTATTTCAACATAATTTTGGTCTCATTAAACATTATTATTATTATGAACACAACAACTGTATGAGCCATAAATAATGCACTAAAGCTCATTTAATAACAAATTGTAAATACTTTTAGGTGTGCATGTATGGTTTTTACAAAAACTACAAGTATAATAAATTCAGTCACGTTTTGAGTATTTAAATGAAATTAAACAAACACAACACTTTTCTGGTTTATTTTTGACATTTTTTTTATAGTTTGGGTTTTATGCGCTGCTCGAGTAGGGAAAGGCGAGCCGAAAAACAAAGCAACAGATTCACACGTATATGTTAATATACATTTTTGTGCTTATATTGAGGCTTTTTTTGTTGTAGTTCGTTATTTGTTTTTCTTTTGGCTTTTTTTTTTGGCTTTTCGTTGATAGGTAATTTCTTTTTGTTTGTTGACTATTAAAGCTAATAATAAAATCACTTAAACTACTGTGACGCCGTTTTGTGCTGCACGCTTTGGACAAGTTTCCACCGTCCTGAATTAATTTTAGGTTTTTAAGTTTTAAAAAGTTTCAAAAACAAAAATTGTGCACAAAATCTTTCACTTCCTCACTTAGCCAGGGCTATTAGTAACAAAACAAACGTCGCGCATCGCGGTGAGTTGACAAATGCAATTGCAGCACACCACATTCTCAAGGCATGCTACTGTGAGAGCCGTCCACTGGCGCGCGCGCCCAAGTTGGGAACGCTGTTGGGTTAGAGAGCACATTGCGCTTGCTGTTGCTTTTGCCGCCTGTACACTTCTTGACACCCACCAATGACAACGGCGGCGTCAGCGACAACAGAAACATTAATAAGAACAACAACAACATCTTAAACGTCTGTCAAGGCAGCAAACAGTTGGTGTTGGCGCTCTGTCTGTGGAGTGATCGGGGATCTTGCATATAAGAAGTATATACAGCACAATGGCACCGCTCACTTGCCTTCTTGCCGAAAAGATTGCCTTCTAGGGAAAAGAGAGGAGGGCATTGTGTTATATGCAAAAATATTTGACGCTCATTATGTGCATATAAATAAAACTACGACAAAAATTCCCTTTTAATGGCATTCATAAAGATTTTTTTTCGGATTTCTTTGCGGTTGTGTATTTTCAAATTTGCCGCCGGTAGACGGCTACAAGACATAAATCCATATATATGTATATGTATGCATGAGCATTTGCGGAAAGAAGTAGTACATAAAATTGTACATGTGCATAAAAATAAGTACGGGCATGTTGCGCACCCACAATACGCATGCAAAGCAGCTGCAAATATTTTTTTATACAGCACTACTTTTTTCCCGGACAAAAGCAACAATAATGTGAGCATGAACGGCAAAAAAAAGCAAAAAAATAAATATAAGACAATCAAAACAAGCAAGAAAGCGGCAAAGGGACTTGCCAGCTTCTGTTAAAAAATCTCTGGAAATATTCTTTCTTTGTTCATGAAATGTATTGATGGTTTTAAAGAAGAACTTTCTAAAGCTTTTGAGACCAATTGAATCTCCTAAGCTGTTCATGCGATCATTTTGATGTCTTAGTCAAGTTACAGAAGAAGTTATATCAAATTTGAAGCATTAACTAAATGGGTATTAAAATAAAGAATATTACCAAAAATAAATCAAAGGCAAAAATTCAATATCAATAACAAAAAAAAAAAAAAAAAAACAAAAAAAAAAAAAATTAAAAATAATTAAAGTAAAATTATGAGATAAAATTCGATAAAAAGCCAAACTCTTCAAACAGTTATAAGTTTTTAATTCAGTTTAGAAATATCTTGGCACAAAAACACAAAAATAGGAATTTGAAAATTATATAATTAGAAAACTCATAAAATTATAGACCCAGCTGGTGAGTATTATTTATTTTAAATTTAAAAAATTCGAAATCTATCAAAAATACTTAAAAACACTTTTATCACTGAAAATACCCAAAGAATTCAAGAAGATATTTTTGAAATATCTTTATTTGCGAGCACAGTGTATTCCTTAAAGGGTTGATCAAAAAATCTTTGAGCCACATTGGCAACTCTGTACCATAGACAGTGTGTTGTGTATATAAATACGCAACAACAGCCATCACTCACAGGCGCAACAGCAACAGCGGCAACTGTGGCAAAAGCAACAGCTGTCTCAACATCAGCCGAATTGCCGACTGCGCTACACTCAGGACTCCATCACACTTGAGTCTACTATGGCATTACTGCCTCCCCCAGCATTGCTCTTTTTTATTCTTTTCTGCCATTTGTGGCGGGGTTTTGTGGTTGCGTTTTTTTTTTTGCCTTTTTTGCTTTGCGAATATTTCGTAGAATACACCAAAATGTAGACCACGAAAGATCCTTCAGTACAATAAGAGCATGCTGTATGCGAGGAAGCTTATAGTTTGCAAACTAATTAAATTTTAAAAAATCTAAAAAGTAAAATATTTCGAGTAATGGATTTCAAAAAAGTTTGTGCTTTGGCAGTTAGTTGTGATTCGGCGAATGCACGCTTGGTTTAGGAGGTGTGGTGTAGAAGCAGAAGCAGCAGTTTTCAATGGAATTGTTGTACAACTTTATTATTTCGACATTTGATTAATTTCTTCTAAAAAAGCATATGACGTTTGAAATTCATAAATTTTTAGACGGGGGTATTAGCGGTTTTTTTTGCGCTGAGCTACAGCAAATTACCAGTAAATGAAATTTATTGGGATACACATTTTGTGATTGTATATATAGAGATAGAATTCAACATATATTTATATATTTATGATCAAACAGTTAAATAAATATGAATAAAATAAAATAAAACTGAAAAAAAAAATTAAGTATATAAAAAAATAATTATAATAATTAAAGGAATTGTGTCAAGTGATGTTCATTGCTTGATGCGAAATCGATATTAAAATCTCCCAACTTCCAACTCTCAGCTCTTGAGAACCTTATCCAGCCGATAAGATGTTTATTGTGTAAAAACCTGCACTGTTTATTACTCTCTTTCTATTGTTACCAACGTTTATCTTCCCTCTCAACTTCCGTTTGCCTGGCCCGATCACATTTTTCGTTACGCCTCCGTAACACATTCACTACTTTGCTGTTTAAACCCAACGCGCATAATGAAATTATGCTTCAAAATTGAAGGAAAAGTTATCACGAAAAGTATTTGAACATTTTCCATGTTTCATTATCGATAATGCGTAAATTCCTATATGCAAGAAATATTATCAATTTCATTAATACAGCTACGACTGAGGATATTTTTAACACTATTGCATACTTTTTTGGCGTATATCGCTCCTCTCAATTACCGTAAAGCACTTAATGAAGTTATATCCCACAAACATTTTGTAAACCACTAACATAAAATTTTCCAAACCAAAGCCAAAGCTTTGTATGATTACAATATATAAATATTATTCATGTTATTTTAAATTCTAACAAAAACTTAGACTTCTGACGTTGCTCACAACTGTTGCGCCTAAAACTATATGCAATATGTTTATTTCCTCCCACTCAACTTTCGTTCGCCTCGACCGATCACTTACTTCCTAATGTTTCCGTAACACATTCACCAGAAATAATTTCAATAAACGTGTTGAGAATTTCTTCGTTTGTGACCTCCTAACTTTAATCTAATTACTATCTTTCGAATTATTTTTCAATCGTTAAAAAAAAATTGTTTAAGCCATAAAAATTATTTTAAAAAACACTCCAGCAAATCCCCATAAGCGTGCAGCCCAAATCCCTACAGTAACGAGGATAACGCATAGAAATCCGACGCAAGCTCACTGCGCCAATTACTAAAATGTCATATTTTCCATAAAGCAAATTCCATATTACGAATGACAAGTAAATTCTACTGAAATAATGACACACATTTTCACTCATTTACATATGAATGCAAGCAGAAGTCAAAAAAGTGTAAAAAAGATTAATGGGATTAAAATGTTGAGGTCTACTGATCGACAAAGAACAGTATGTTTTTAAGCCAAGTAATTGTAACGAAAAGTACAAAAAAAAAATTATTTCAAAGTCAATGCAAATTTCAACATACGTTATTGTTTGCAAAAAAATACGTTTACGTATTTAAAAAATAAATTACAGCAGCCGGTGTCTCAGTCTGCTGTAAGACAAACATCTGTTAAGTGTTAAATTTTTGTATTTATAAGAGATCTCGTGCGCATCAACCAACGACCGCTGCAATGCGACCTAACCGACCTCTTATGTGATTATCAGCCAATATATAATGTTATATATAGCATTTACTATATATATATCTGCAGAAGCATAACTTACTCTTAAAAATATTTATGCGTTTATAGCAAAATGCATTTGTTTAAATTTAACTGATGACTTGATAAGCAAACAATGTGTGAAATAAAGCTCTTAAAAATCCCTTATATATATTTTTTTTAATTAAAATATTACTTTTGTACATATATACTTTATACACAAATCATTCTGTAAGTTTTTCTCACTAAAGTGAATTTCGCAGATGATAAATGTTGCATTTAAGAAATTTAAAGTGAAATACTTTCTTTATTATTCTTTTCGGGGTTGGTTCATTTGGGGCACTTGAATGATTTGTGACAGCTTTGCGTTGTCTCAAGAACGTTTCTCGCTTTATCGAACCCAATTCTCATGCTACATATTTTTCAGTTTAAATGTTTTAAGTAAACTTTTATATACATTACACTCCGTTCAGTGCGACAATTTGCGAAAGCACAAGCCAATTAAAAAAGTAAAATGAAAATAAAAGAATAAAGAAAACTAACAAAAAAAAGTGAAAAACCTTGCAAATTGCCCCAACAAATACACGCTTACTCGCCAGCAAGCCAGAAAGCATAAACCCGTGTCTTTCACTGGCATATTGTGACAAATCAATTGCCGATAAGTTTCAATAAAAAAGTTGATTTATCGTCAATCGATTTCAATATACATAAGTGCACAATTTCAGCTTATTCTTTTTTATCTTATTTTTTTTTTTTGTAATTTCATTCCATTTTCGCTTTATTTATGCACTCACCCGCCATTGACATTTCAATACATTCTGGATATTGCTCACAGTCGGAAATTTTACGTGGAAATGCGCAACTCAGTATGAACAGCTGACAGGTGCTGCACGTTTTTTTGCTGCCAACACCACCACCACCACTCGATGACATATGTAGTTACAATACTATACAAAATTTACAAGAAGTAAATTTCACTTTATTTCTTTTTCAAGGAAATATTGTTTTAATTTAATTGTAAGTTTTTAAATTGATATTGGTTTTTAGTTGGAAACGTTAGTCCGCACGTTCGATTGTATTGTAGTGACACTCTGGTGGCGTTATCCCGCAATTGCACTAATTGTCGCTTTAGCAATTAAGTCACAACTAAAGTGTGAAGCTTGTGATCAGCTTCAATTTGACAACAAACTCAAGGCACGCGTATGATATTAGCAAACATATTAAAAAATATATACTTATATATGTATGAATACATATACAATACATATCATACATATTATACATAAAATCATACTTTTATATATGAGTGATTATGAGTAATTAAATCTTTAGCTCTGTGTATTATATTATGTATACAATTAAGTAAAATAATCTGTATTTTATCTTAAGGAATGTGCTAAATTTTACTCAGCTTAATTGACTAATTGAACTGGCGTCTAGTTCTTAATAGGACGAGTGTTCACTGAGCACAGCGAGTAAGTAGCTAGTATGAGCATGACAAACAGTTGTGTGTGGCGTTTAGATGCTTTATTTTTTTTTACTCACTTCCATGGATTTACGATACAAATGATAATTAAGACAATTAAAATATATAAAAAGTATTGTCCGAAAAGAAATGTAATGCCTTAAAGTATGCAACAGAAAAATCGAAATGTGGTTTCTGAGCCAAAAATATTCTTATACGAGTATATATGTATGTGCCAATAAAACAAGTGAATAACAATATATTAAATAAATAATTAAATAAATTCAATATAAATTGATATAAAAAATATATTATAAAATGAAAATATATTTAAAATTTAAAGTATAATAATAAAATAAAATAAAATAAAACAAAACAATTTAATCAAAAATAAATTAAAACAAAATATTATAAAATAAAATAAAATAAAATAAAATAAAATAAAATAAAATAAATGAAATGAACCAAAATCAAATAAAAAAATTAAGAAAATAAAAGAACTAATTTAAAAGTTGTTTAATCCTAAGTAGAAAAATAATTTAAAAAAATAAACTACTGGATTCTCAATTTTGCGGTGTCCAAAATAAACCTAAATAAGGTATACTTAAAATATTTTTTTTTCATGAAACTCCTTTTTTATTATAAAGTTTGAATTTTTGCAAGCTTCAATCTGTTTGGGATAATTTTCGACCAATTTTTGGCATATATTAGGCGGTACCTCAGGCATAACTTGACGAATTTTGGCTTCCAAGAGACAAAGAATTAAAGGTTCTTACGCATAAACACAGTCCTTCGCGTAGCTCCACAAAAAGTCCAACGGTGTCAAATCGTACAATCTCGGTAGCCCATTGACATCGCCGAGACGAAAAATTACGCGGCAGGGAAATTTCTCTCGCAATAAAGCCATATCAGCTCGTGCTGTGTGGCATATAACACTATCTTGTTGGAACCACAAATTGCCTAAGTCGTGTTCCTCAATTGCAGGCCAAAACAGGTCGGTTATCATACGACCGACAGTGACATTTTTGCCGTTATCGTTTTTAAAGGAGTCAGATCCAATCACACCTCCTGATCAAATAGCGCATCAGGCAGTAAATTTTTTTGGGTGTAATGATCCTTGTTCAATCATTTGTGGATCCTCGAAGCACTAAATGCGACAATTTTGCATAATTACATATCCACCGGGAGAAAAATGTGCCTCGTCGCTGAAGAAAATTTTGCTGGAAAAATTGCGGTCCACTGATTGTTGTTCAAGTACCCAATCGACGTAACTACGGTGCTTTGAATGGTCAGCTAGGCTTAGTTGTTGGGTAAGTTGAATTTTATATACTTTCAATACAGTTTCTTTAAATTTCTTTAAAATTTTATCAATTGCTTGAGTAGTTGGACGATTATGTGCACCATAAACTAATCTTGAAGCACGAGAAGTGGCGATGTTTGAATCACCATTTTTGCAAACTTTTGGATAAAACTAAACATGTTTGCTTTGAAAGTTAAGTTTGACAGATGTCAAAATACAGCCCTGCACTTTCTAAACCACTAAATGGGTACCCTTACAATGAAATTAAATAAAAAAATTACAAACAGTGGAAGAATAAAATATAATAAACTAAAATGTAAAAAATTAAATAAAATAAACTTAAAAAAATAAAAGAATTTCATAAAGTAAATAAAATAAAATAAAATAAATGAACCCAAAAAAAATATAAAAAGTGGTATACTACTTGCTTTACCATATATATATATACCATAGCATTTTCATGAATGGTATAATTTAAAATAATGTAGAAAAAATGAAATAAAATAAAAATAAATATAATTAAAGAAATAAGTGAACAAAAATTTAAAATCTGTTTTGAACAAAAAACAGAAATATTATGAAATAAAGTGTTAATGCAACCCACTGCCACTTCATTTGCGGTGCTCCAATTTTCTCACAAATTTTATGCGTAAACTACTGAATAAATTTAACACTCGTTTGCTTGATGCGGGTCCATTCAGCATAATTAACGCCACACTAATATCAGTAGAGACCATAGTACATAGGCAAAAGTATATATGCCGGCACATGGATAAAAGCGGTTAGAGTTGATTATTAGAAATATAAAACCACAATAATAAAAGAAAATAATAATAAAAAAATATAAAAAAATTTGACTTAACATTTCAATGTAATACAGCTAGTGGGCGGAAGCGCGTTATTTTATTTAACAAACTGAATAGTGGTGCACTCATACATACATAATACTTATAAACAAGCTGAATAGTGGTACACTCATACATACATAATACTTACAAATAAGCAAATTTATATACTAAATGATACATATGTAAATAACTATGGGGTGGTTAACTTATGTTTAAGCAAAATATGTATGTATATACATATTTATGTACAATTTTTATGTACTAGTACATTTGTGCTACATTTTTTCTCATTGCTTTTGTAGCACGCAATCTCAAATACTGCTACAGTTTGCCTACATACATATACTCATGTTCAGCCCCAGCTAATCCATGTATAAAACTCAAGCTGAACTCAAAAGCACACATTGTTGTTGGCGGATACTTATGATTTATGTTATGTTTAGTTATAAAGTTTATTAGAAAAAATTTGCAGCGCATTTTTCAATGTTTTTGTAGTTTACATATGTGCTTACTGTGGCGGCTTTTGGTGTTTGTATGCACGTACATGTGTCGGCAGCATGAATTTAGCGACGCGATTTTTAAAGTGTTAAATTGGCATAAATCAAATCAAATAAAGTGAGTAAAAAAAGAAAAAAAATTATTACAGCTTTATGTGGTTAAATATTTGTGTGATTTTGCATAAATGTTCATATGTGCCACGGATTCATGTGCATATGTGCATGTATACTATACGCAGTATATAATATGAGGAATGTACTGTAGAATTACTACTGTTTTTGAAAAGACACTTTGAAGTTGGTTTCAGTGAAATTAATTTTGTTTATTTATTATTTTGATTCATTTAATTTAATTTTATTTATTTCATATTTATTTCTACATTATTTCTATATTTCTGTTTAATGGACCAAAAATTCAGTACTCTAAATCATTTTTAATTTAAACGAATACCATTCGTTTTTGTTGAAAATATTAGACAATTTAATTAAAATTGAAATATAAACAAACAAATTTTGAATAACATAAATAATTTTAGATTACATAATCGATTTTTTTTAATAATCAGGATGCAAACAATTAGCGCTACATACTATGTAAAAAAGCTAAAATTTTTGACTACATATTTATATGTCAATTTACATTTCCACGCCTCTTTACATACAACACAAATCAAATTTAATTTCTACGTTGCACAACAATACAATATCCAAGCAACATCTTCAAAAAAAAAAAAATAAAAAAATAAAAAATTAATTAAAAAACAAAAACTTCATTTAATCAAAATGCTGAAAATCCATAGCTCACATTGAATCCCGCTTGGCCCGACACTAACTGAGATGTAAAAAATTAACTATCGTTCACATGCGTGTATTCTATGTATGTGTGTATCGTTGTAGTAAATGCCATCACAAACTTGTTGCCGGACCACACTCCACTGCTGTATGTTACGATTTTAATTAAGTTAAAGTTGTCATTATTTAACAATTATTGCTTTTTTGGGGTTAATTTGTTATACTCTTGTTTGATGCAAATTAAATATGTGTGTGTGTATACTTGTATGTACAATACATGAGATAAAAGAGATGTTCACCATAGGCTGACAAGTAGAAACTCATACGTATATATATATATGTATAAATATTTTTGTGTACGAACGTATATGTTTATCTTATGTTCCATTAAAAAAATATATGTATGTAAAGGAATTAAAGCTGGAAATTGCTAAAGGGCCAGCAAACTTAATCTCGCATTAATTTTGATTTATGCGTCACCGAATGTCAAACCAAGCAATGTCATTGATTTAAATTAACCAGCTGGTCAATTGACAGAGGTAATGGAGTGAGAAAAAAAATTGAACACATTTTTTCGAAAGAGCATAATATGAAATAATTCTTATTTTCCTATCAAAAGCAGTTATATTTTGGAATTAAAATTTTCTTTATTTTGGTGTGAAAAAGGAATTTTTATTTAATTGAAAAAGTGAATACTTAGTAAAGTCATTGCGTGTCCTACTAAAAAAAATTCTTTTTAATTTTTTTATTTTATTATATTTAATTTTATGAATTTTTGCTTACTTTACCTTATTTATTTTTTTAAATTTAATTTAATTTAATTTAATTTTATTATTTTAAATTATTTTTTAAAGTAGTTTCTCAATTCGTCGTGAATATTTATTTTTATGTATGACCATAAATATTTTTTACAGAGTGCCCCGATTTTGATAATTCTTTTTTTTTATTGGAAAGGGAATAGCTTGAGGTTTGTTCCATTAAAAATTAAAAAATTAAAAGATTAAACCAGGAGGTGATGATTCATTGATTTCAACATATAATTCCGCTTATCCTGTTACCACATAATCTTTTTTTTTATTGGATAGGGTATGTTTTGAAGTTTGGTCCCACATAAATCTCGAGGAAAAAATTAAGACCGTAAGCAGAGAATAGGGGGGTTGATTCACCAATTTCAACGTATGACCAGTCATAACTTTTTATAGAGCAGTCCTTTTTGATAATTCCTTTTATATTGGATGAAGTTGGTCCCATATATATTTTGATTCAAAGTTCTGTCATATAACGTAGCGGATGGATCACTGATTTTAACGAAAGATTTCTCTTCACCGCGAAATCCAGGTTGGATAACCCTTCTTTTATAAGATAGGGTATACTGGTATACATAGTTCGAAGTTTGGTCAAAATTAAAAAAAATCTCTTACTCAAAGAATGAAAAAATAGGTGTGTTTCGCTGTTCCTCAACCATTTTAGTGGTGAGTTGTGTGTTATAAAAAGGAAGTGAGAGTTTAATCGTGTAGTAATCAACTACAGACACACAAAAATATGAAATAAAATCTTCTTCAAAAATTGATATTAATCGGGTATAATTATAATAACTAGTTTAAGAACTTAGTTTATAATTTACCATTTTCTGCTTTTTATTTCTTTCTGTGGTTAAATTTTGTTAACAGTTTGTATATTATTTCATTTTATTTATTTATTTTTTCATTTTATTTTCACTTCTTTTGTTTATTTTTTAATTAAATATAATTTAATTTTAATTATTTAGTTTTATATTATTCTATTTTTATTTCGCTTTGCTTATTTTATTTTATTTTATTTTATTTTATTTATTTATTTAATTTATATAATTTAATTTTTATTTTATTTTATTTTATTTTTTATTTTTATTTTTATGTGTTTATTTTAATTTTAATTTTATTATTTTATTTTATTTTATTTATTTTATTTTATTTTATTTAATTTTGTTTTACTTTATTTAATTTTTTTATTTTAATTAATTTTTCATTTTTTTATTTTTTATTTTATTTTATACTATTTTATTTATTTATTTTATCTTATTTCATTTTATTTCATTTTATTTTATTTTATTTTATTTTATTTTATTATATTCTACTTAATTTAATTTAATTTTTAATTTAATATTTTTATTTATTTTATTTTATTTATTTTATTTTCATTTTTATGTTTATTTTAATTTTAATTTTATTATTTTATTTTATTTTATTTACTTTATTTTATTTTGTTTTACTTTATTTTATTTTAATTTATTTATTTTAATTAATTTTTTATTTATTTATTTTTTACTTTATTTTAATTTTTTTATTTATTTATTTTATTTTAGTTTATTATATTTTATTGTATTTTATTTTATTTTATTTTTTTATTTTATTTTATTTTATTCTACTTAATTTAATTTTATTTTTAATTTAATATTTTTATTTTATTTTATTTTAATTTATTTTATTTTGTTTTATTTCATTTTATTTTATTTATTTTAATTTAATCTTAATTGGTTTTATTTAACTTTTTTATTTTTCATTTTTTGTTTATTTTTTAATTAAATATAATTTAATTTTATTTATTTAGTTTTATATTATTATATTTTTATTTCGTTTTATTTTATTTTATTTTATTTTATTTTATTTTATTTATTTGTTTAATTTATATAATTTAGTTTTTATTTTATTTTATTTTATTTTAATTTTAATTTTAATTTTAATTTTAATTTTAATTTTAATTTTAATTTTAATTTTAATTTTAATTTTAATTTTAATTTTAATTTTAATTTTAATTTTAAATTTAATTTTAAATTTTAATTTTAATTTTAATTTTAATTTTAATTTTAATTTTAATTTTAATTTTAATTTTACTTTTAATTTTAATTTTAATTTTAATTTTACTTTTATTTTTAATTTTAATTTTGATTTTAATTTTAATTTTAATTTTTAATTTTATTTATTTGTTTTATTTTATTTTATTTACTTTATTTTATTTTATTTACTTTATTTTACTTTATTTTAATTAATGTTTTTATTTTTTTATTTTATTTTATTTTAATTTATTTATTTATTTTATTTTATCTTTTTAAATTTAATTTAATTTAATTTTAATTAATTTCGTTTTTATTTAATTTTAATTTCAGTTTTAAAATTATTATATTTTATTTTATTTTAATTAATTTTATTTCTTGTTATTTTTTATTTTATTTTATTTGTTTTGTTTTATTTCATTTTTTATTTTATCTTACTCCTATTTGCTTAATTATTTATTTGATGATATTTTATTTCATTTCGTTTCATTTTATTTTATATTATTTTATTCTTTTTATTTGTTATTTTTTATTTTTCTTATTTTATTTTATTTTGTTTCCTTAAATCTTATTTAATTTATTCCATTTATTTTAAGGTTTTCGTTTACGGACGTGGAGTTATGAATAGTTCGACGATTCATGTTCCATTTATCTTCTTGCCGCTGCAAATAATCCCGCTAACACATAATTCTTAAAAATTCTTCACAGAAATGCATCATATCTTTTTAAGACAGCATACCACAAAATACTTCAATAAACAATGGCAGGAATTGTTTACATTTTTTTAATCTTCAAGGCGAAAACAAAACAGATTTTTACGTATTTTTTACCATAAACATAATATATGTACAAGTATATGTATTGAAAAAAAAACTGCGTAAATTTTTTTAAGTACAAGGGAGGCATCACCTTTAAACATTTTTTTAAATGCATTAATAAATTTTATTAAAGATTTATATGAAATAGCATAAATTTAGATGTGCAAAGCGTATAAGTGCAACTTGGTATGGGCAGCAGGCGAAGTTGTATTGAATTGTACATCTGTGCATTGTGTGGCGCTGAATTGTGGAGGATACAAGTTTATAGCCAACAAGAGTATGAACGTTTTCTAGCGTAGTTGTTGTAAATATATGTAAATGTTTTTTTTTTATTGTTTTGCCTTGCTTTCTATGAGCATTAGAGTCAGAAGGGCGCTCAAGCATTTAATGGACTCCGAGCATATTTTTTTCTACAAGCAAGTACGACTGGGAGTTGGTAGTAGTAGTATATTAAAGAAGCATGGCAAAGAATGAACAAAAGGCATGTGCGGCTGTATGCATTTGTGATGGGGAATATGTGTAGTGCAGCATTATGCTATTGTTATTGTAGTTGTTGGTATTTCAGTGCGTTTGCTGATTATTATTATTGCTTTAACATAAACGAGCAATTTCCGCTTGGTTTGCATACAAATTTGGGTGAGTTTCGTCGCTACTACTGCTGATTTATATTTCAGACTGAATTGTTCTTAAAATGAGTATTGCCTATAATAATACTAATGATTTTGAAACGACAATATTTCGTTTGAAGAAATGATATTATTATAATTTAATAAATTAAAAATTTTTTTTAATGAATTGCTTGAGAGAATAACCAAAATTAAAATACCTAAAAAATATTTTTTTTATTCTACTGCATGTTTATATACTCTTTTAAGTAAGTTTGTAAGTATTTTTGTACAATTATTTAATATTCTCTTTTGGCCTTCTCTTTTATAGGATTATCTGAGCTGATGGTTGCGTTAAATGCATTTTAATTTTCATATTTTTTTCTTCCTCACTTCAGGGTGGCCCATCAAAACTCATGATTGACACGTGAGTTCAAGCAGTATTGTCGACGATGATTGTAGTAATCGTGATTTACTTATTCTGAGAAGAAATATTTTATTTGTTATTTTTAAAGATTATAATTTTTTTAATTATTATGGGTTTTGAAGAATAAAAAAGTTGACTAAAAATTTATAAAATAAGCAAAAATTTAATGAAAAACAGTTAGCAATTCGGAGGAAAAATTTAAACTGTTATGCACATTTTTTACTTTTTTTTCCGAAATTCATCGCGTGTGCACCCAGCATAGTAATAAAGTATATTCTAATAGAAGAGCTAATAAATTCTTGTTTTCATTTCTTCTCTCTTTGGCAGTCCTACGTCTATCTATATTTTGCTTGCAAGTTTTTAGGTCAATCCATTCGCTTTTATATGCCATTTATCTGGGCCTTTGAGGAATTTACCATTATTTTGTGCAGAAAAATTATTTAGATTTTCAATGTGACCAGAATTTCTTTTGATTATCTAACAACAACAATGTAGAACTTGAACTTTGTACCAACAAATTCACCCAAAAGTATTCTTGTCACTGTCGTCAATTTCATATAAGTGAATGACCGTCCAATTCGACTGAAGTGCATATTGTACGAACACAAGCGCCAACTGTAATGCAGAATGGACACACACAAATACAAAAGCCAGATAGAGTCACACAGCGGCACACTGACATCCAATCAAAGCGGCAAATAGTGAAATTCATTGAAATTGAACTTGACAATTGAAATTGACAATTAGGTATGAGAGTATTTCGTACTGAAATAAAGTGGCACAAGAAAATGAATGAAATAAATATTTAATTCATTGCACAATCGCACTTTTGGGAATCACTGCCAGTATATTGGAATTTCGTATTTTTTCTTCATTTTTTTTTTGTAGTTTGTTGAAAATGTAAATGGAACGAATATTTTGCAATTCATAGATGGTAGCCATGACTTTGGAGTTACATATATATATTTATAATGTTTTCTTTTTGGTATAAATGGTGGGAGCAAGTGAGAAAATTTTCGAATGTGTGCTTATTGACAGCACACAGCTGATGGCATTTCCGCCGCACGCAGTAGACTGCAGTATTTGTTTGACGCTGCTGTTTTAGCGCCACAGTAATCATAATTTTCAACGATTGCAATCATTTTCAAAATAAATTCTTTGTAAGCTATAAAATTATTTACAAGAAAAATTCAAGTTTTTTAAAGGGCTTTATTTAGCACATGAGAAATGCGAAATGCACTTCCGCTGTATGTACATACATACAGATTGTATAAAGCCTTTAAACAATATAAAGCAGCTGTTTTTAGAAAGAATTTCATTGATATTACACGTTATTGTTATTACACGAAAATTTCTAACACTTGCATACTTTTCGCACAGTTAAAATTATTTATTAATATTTATTAAACGTAATGGGGAATGAAAGAATTTTCGCAAAAGATAATCTTCCGGTGCGAGCTGTTTAATGTTTTGACTGTCAGTGCTTGTAATGGGGCAGTGGCGATTTAAAATAATAAAAATTAAATAAATAAAACAAGAAAAGCAAAAACAAATTAAAAAAATTAAAAATCAAAAGTCAAATCAAAATAAAATCAAACAGTTAAAAGAATACATTATACGAGTATTCAAAAAAAAAAAAAAAATAAATAAAGCAAGAAGGTACGGATGTCTGCGGCTATGCCGAAATCACATTAATTGAAAATTGCAAAATTCGATTTCGATGGTATTCAGTGTCAATATTTATTTTAATTTAATTATGTAAGATACCAAATTTCACGCTACTGAATTTTTTAGACTGACTTTTGACCAAAGCTTCACTTCTGAGAAAATAGCTGTGTGGAAGTTATAGGTAATAGTAGTCCGATTTTGATGCTTTTCAGAACCAAAATGCAATTGATTATGTGTGTATAGTATACCAAACTTCAAGTTCTTAGGTACTTTTTTGACACATTTAAGACCCAGGATTTCAAATCCGTCGTATATATGCTATCATCGTTTGTAATGAACATATGGCGGTATCTACCTACCAAGTTTGGTCGAAACTTACGCACTAGTTTGCGCTCAAACAGACAGACGGACAGGCGGACAGATGCATATGGCTAAATCAATTCAGCTCGCGATTCTGATACGATTGGTATACATTTTCGGGCAAATGTTAATATAAAGTTTCATGTACATGAAAGGTATAATAATCTATATAAAAGTAAAAAAAGTAAAGTGAAAAAAAACTGAATTAAATTTACAGTAAAGGAAAATGAAATAAAATAAAATAAAATATATTAAACTAAAATAAAAAACATAATAAAAACGAAAAAAATATAAATAATAAATATAAATAAAAATAAATAAAATATATAAAAAAGTAAATAGAATATAAAAAATAAAGGGAATGAAGCAAAAAAAAATAAAGTAAGTTAATATAAAGTAATTATAATCTAATCTAATTTAGTAAAATAAATTAATTAAATTGTAACATTACAAAAAAAAAAAATTATATAAATTGAGATAAAAACAAGAAAAGAGAGCTTTATTACCCAAAAAATTGTTCAGATATGACAAATCGATTGAATGAAACAAGTAAGTGCAAAGTAAATAAGACCGATTCTAAATTTAATTTACTAAATAAAAATTAAAAAATTAAATTTAAATATAATATAAGATATTATAATATAAAACAAAATCAAGTTTAATATATAAAATGAAACATACCTAAATAAAATTAAATTAATTAGAAGTAGAAGAAAATAATATAATATAATATAATATGAAATAAAATAAGATTAAAAACTAAATATAAAATAAAATATAATAAAATAAAACAAAAAAAAAATATAAAAAAATATAATGAAATAAAATAAAAAAAAAAATAAAATATAATTAAATAAAATATATTAAAGTTCAATAATATATTAAGTAATATAAACTCAAATAAAATAAAGCAAATAAAAGAAAATATGCAAAACTTTATTTAGAGTAGAAGAAAATAAAATAAGATTAAAAATTAAAAATTTAAATATTAAAAATTAAAAGTTAAAAATTAAAAATTTAAATATTAAAAATTAAAAATTAAAAATTAAAAATTAAAAGTTAAAAAATAAACATTAAAAATTAAAAATTAAAAATTAATAATTAAAAATTAAAAATTAAAAATTAAAAATTCAAAATTAAAAATTAAAAAATAAAAATTTAGAATTTAAAATTTAAAATTCAAAATATAAAATTAAATATTAAAAATTAAAAATTAAAAATTGAAAATTAAAAACTAAAAAAAATTAAAATTAAATAATTAAAAATTAAAAATTAAAAATTAAAAATTACAAATTAAAAACTTATAATTAAAAATTATATATTAAAAATTAAAAATCAAAAATTCTAAGATTATTATTAAAAATTAAAAATTAAAAATAAAAAATAAAAAATAAAAATTCAAAATTCAAAATTAAATATTAAAAATAAAAAATTGAAAATTAAAAATTAAATATAAAATAAAATAAAATAAAGTAAAATAAGATAAAATAAATAAATAAAAATAAAACAAAAGGAAATGATATAAGTAGTATAAAGTAAAGAATGCCCACTCTATTTTAACTTTAAGAAATATTTTTTATAATTAGCTTTCTACTGTGATTCATCCTATATTTTACATTCGAAATCAAGCGATCGACACACGCTAACGTTAAATATTTCTTTGTTGTCAATATGGCAATTTATGATGACATTTATGAGGCGCTGCCGTCATACATCAAGTGATGCAAGTAATATGCATCCATAGACCCATGTGTGCATTCGTAGATGTATACGAATCATGTAAGAAATGCATGCAAACGAATTTTCACTTTCACCAAATAATATATATGAGAATTTTAGTCGACAAAAATCACCTCAATGTATTAGCGATTTATACGTGTATATATACAAATATATATACATATGTGCTTATATTTGAATGCATTTATGCTTCTAGTTATTTTCGTAGGTGCTTCGCGGCAGCTTTGTCCCCCTTAGTCAAACAACCACCCACAATTAATGTAGAATTTATGTGCTTTCATATGTGAGTATGTGCATTATACACAATAAGTATAACATTATTGAAGTTCTTGATGTTGATTATGTTGTTGATATACGTATAAGTATAATACGTAGCGCACACATAACATACAATATATATAAGTAAATAAGTATGTCAAAAGAAGAAATCCAGTACACAATATACAAGCTTATATATCCATTTATATATGCTTGTAAACACATAAATATTCAAATTTCCTTTACGGTAATGGTTTCGTTTTTTTTTTTTGGAGCTCAAGAGCAGAGATCATCGTCACATCAGAGAAAATTTATGAGCGCGTGAATTTATTAGGTAGTAGCTGGGAAAATATGTTCTCGTAAATTTATTTATGTATTGTTATCGGTGACACCTATGGCGGTTTGATTGAGCATTTTGACACGATTGTCGAACACTATTTCAACTTAAGCTACAGTCACATACCAAAATTAAGTCTCACATAGCATAGCACGTGTGAAATGTTGTTTTTGTTGTTGTTTGTGGCTTTTGTGGCACGATTAATCAATGCCATGTTACGAAAAATCAAATGCGCATATGTATATACGTAAGCAAAGATGTACATATAACATACCGTTAGTTCTCATAAATGGTACACTCAACTAAGGAAATGCATTTATAGATATTTACTAAAAGTGTCAAACATTTATGTGAGAGAGAGAGGAAGTTGATTGTAAAATTTTCACTTCCTTTACCTAGAAGCATACACATATACATATATATGCACATACTACATAGTATGCAAGACACTTATTGTGTGGAAGAAGTATCTCCAATTTTGGCTTTTCCACTAACTGATACCTACATATTCATATATTCATACTATGGGCGAGTATATTCGTATATATATATCAAATTTTTATGCTTTCTTGAGGTTCTTCGACAATTCCTCCAGACAACTTGTGTTGATGCGCAGATGAGTAATTGCCACTTCCTGTTGTTGTTCTAATTTCTATACAAATTTCCATAGCTTTTCAGTTTTGGGCATAAATTGGTTGATGGAGTGGTGTGTGCTTTGGTGTGCTTAGTGCACGTTTTGCTTCTACTATTTCTTAGTAGAAATATCTTGGTATTTGGGGCATATTTATGTTATGTGAAGTTTTTTCTATTCTTTTTTGAAATTTAGTAATCATTCGTTTTCCATGATGAAGTTGCCGCAACGAAGAAAATATGAGAAATATGTTAAAGGATGTTGGGCGTATGCTCGCATATCTGTTTAATAGCTGTTAGGTATGATCGGTATTTATAGATGCTCAAATATTGCAGCTAATGCGACACTTTTTTATTACTTATGAAATTATATGAACTGGTAAGATCGGTCAGTAGAAAAGTTGAAACTGTTTTTCAACTTTAAAAAAATATGTACGAGTTATGTTCAAAGGAAAATTTGAAGGTTTTCCATTACAATGGTGTGGTGCATCATGAGTTCATGCCAAAAGCTCGTATAGTTAATACGGAATGTTACAAGGAAGTTATGCAACGTTTGCGTGAAGCAATACGGCTCAAACGATGAGAATTGTGGAAAAACAAATCGCGGATTCTGCTTCACGATAATACACCAGCTCACACATCAATGCTTATTCGTGACTTTTTTGGCCAAAACAAAACCGTAATCATACCGTATTCACCAGATTTGGCTCCATGCGATTTTTTCCTTTTCCCAAAACCAATGCAAGGAAAGCGTTTTGCCACAATTGATGAGACCAAGTCAGAATCGAAGAAAGGGCTGATGGCCATATCGAAAAGCGCATTTCAGAAGTGCTTCGAGGATTGGCAAAAGCGTTGGTGAACAAAGAAGTACTTTTCAAAAAAATTCCATATTCACCTTTTTCTTTGAACACACCTCGTATATACCCCAATACATTAATTTTATATTAATATTTTCTTTTGAATAATTTACAAGTAAAAATCAAAAGTTTGAATATAACTAGAATGTAAATTAATTCTTATAAAATGATATCATAATAGTTACCACACTTTTTTCCCTATTTCCATTAAGTGAGATGCTGGTGCACCTCTTCCGTCTCTGTCTGGCCTTATCGCGAGAACGACTCAAATATCTACTAGCTTTACAATATAGAGAACTCAACGAAGTTTCAGAGTTAGATATTAGTACTTAAACTAAAACTTCATAGAAGCTCAAACCAGAACTGACCTCTATCAAGCCCTACATAGGGCCAGCTGGTCTATGTAAGGCGTTGCAGCCAGTGCATCCTAATCTAATCAATTGCGATTTAGACTTGCATTGGAATTGGAACATTATCAAGCTAATTGAAACCCAATATCTATAAAAGGTAATATTATTTTTGCTATATTTCCTAAGAGTAATGACAAATAAATTTATGTTACTTATCGGTCTTAAGAAAAATTCCCATACTCCTTTCAGTTTGAAAAAAAGTTTTGAGTTGAAGAAGGTAGATCCAGAAAAGGTCATTTTATAATTAAATTGCCATTAATAGAATACATAAACTTATATGAATTTCATGTACACCTGGGAATAATATGACTACATATCAGGGTGATCCTCAAAGACAAATCGAAATTTGGACCTTTTCATCCACAATGACCCTATTATCAAAATCTATTATTATTGATTTAATAACATGTAAACCAAAGTATTAAGAAGAAAATATTTTTAATAAAATTTATAAAAATTTAATTTTTTTAATTTTATTTTTGAACAAAGTAATTTTTTAGCTTTTCGTGAAAAAAAAACATACTTAGTTATAATTTTGTAGAAAATTGTCATTAAGATAACTGTTTGAAAACAGCATGTTGCTAAAAAAATAATATTTTTTCGGTGTGAATATTTTTTATTAATTTTCTTCGACCGAGACCCTTTTTTGAAACACTTTAAAGTACATGTCCATACATATAAGTATATAAAAAATTTCTTAAATTTTGTTTTTCTATTTTCAACATTTTATTACTCTACCCTCTAGAAATAACATATGAGTTGTCAAAAGTATTGAAATTCAAGAATATTGAGTTTATGACACTTTGCAGCTCAGCATGTGGGCTATTTACAAATGGTCATAATTTCTTTAATTTGAAGTGCCTCACAATACATATGTTTGCAGTAGTTTTTGTATGTGCGAGTCCTTGAAATCGTCCTTTATTACTCAGTTTGTATGCTAAACGAGAGCACACGTGTTGCCTTTTTGTTTTAAGGGAATAAGCGGTTTTGAAATGCTTGTAGGTATTTTCTTCGGTACACTTTTTTTTGTACCAAGGAATATAAAATATCTTCGAGACAAAATACCTTTAATAATAAATAAAAATTAATAAACTTTCAGTTATATTAAAGAAACATTTTCTTTTTTTTCTGTAAAACTAATTTAATTTCGCCCCAAGCAAACCGAAAATTTGTTACACTTTTTCAAATCAACTAAATTTTGTCTGCAGATTTCGCATGCACAATTTGTGGTAAACTAACAATGGAAAAAAGCCAGTGACGACAACAATAAAAAACTGCAATTACCTTTATACGTCACGTGCTGCGGTAGCAATACTGATAGCGCATAACTTTTTATATACAAGTAGATATTCTGACTGTTAATGTTTGACGATAACGATGTGATGTGGTTGTAAGCTGTTTTGATTATTGTTATTATTGTTCATGCTAGTTGTATTATGGTTTCTGCTGTTGTTGCAATGTGGGTGCGTACGTCCGTTCATTTTTGTGTATACATGTATTTATTTATGTGTGTATTGTATGTATGAATATGATGAATTTCCGGTGCGTACAGTTTACTAGTAGTTTGACAGTTATGCATTTCGCTATTGTTTTTATTTGCTGCATACACTTTCCGGTCGTTGAAAATTTATACATTGTTGCATGTAGAATTTTTCAAAGTTTTGACTTACTATTAGTTGTTTTTAATAAAATTTTGGTGTTTTTCGTTTAACAAACCAAAACAAAATAAGAAAAATAAAATAAAAATGAAATATTACAAGACAAAGTAAATTAAAAAATTAAATATAAAAAAATTAAATAAATCCAAAAAAAAATTAATAGAAGAAAAAAAAAACAAAAGAAAAAGAAAAATTTAAAATAAAGTAAAAAAAATAATAAAAATGAACAAAAATTTAGTGAAATAATGTAAAATAAAATAACTTAAATAAAATGAAAAGAAAAAAAGAGAAAAAATTAAATAAAACAGCGAAAAAGAAAATAAAAAATATAAAAACATAAATAAAATAAAAAAATAAAATAAAAATTAAAATAAAGAAAAACAAAACAACCCAAAATAAAATAAAATGTAATAAAATAAGATAAAAAAATAGAACAAAATAAAACAAAGAATTAAGTGAAATTATAAAATAAATAAAATGAAATTAATTAAAATAAATAAACAAATAAAAGAAAGTGAAGTAAATTAAAGTATAATAAAATAAAATAAAATCGTGTACGAGTGATGAATAACACATCCTGTCACTCAGATAACGTTTGCGATATTGATTTCGGGTTGTCATTGACTAAATAAATCTCATAGATAATTTCCAAAATCTAGATACTTTGATAGACACTGAAGGTGTACCTTTTTTGTCAATTATAAATCTACTAAAACCGATTTTCACTCAATTTTTTATTTAAATATGTATGTATAATTGCTGGGTTCATTTTCCTACGCATCTGTTCCCTAAGTTTTGCCTCAAATGATTTGTTGCTAGCAATTTTAGTCTGTTGCAAGCAAGTCGAAGTTAATTAATAGACATACTTTCCACCCTTCAGCGACTAAGCATTTGCATTGTAAATACATTTACACATACAGAAATAACTAAAAATATTTCAAATGCAACACACCGTTAATCACTGCTTTGTGTAAACTCCCATTCTTTTTGCTAAAAGAAAAAAATAAAGCAATTTTCATTTGAAAAAAAAAACACTCAATTCCACCAGTTGCTCCTGCCAATTGTTTCAAAGTAATTTTTCAAAAGGTATTTTAATCAAACAAAACCGTGGAAATGTGTTTGTTGCATGGCAAAATTTTTTTTTCCAAATTTGAAATTTAGTTTTTTGTTTTTGTTGTGCTAGATTTTGCTTTGCGTTGCAGGCACGCGCTTATTTAAACAAGTGTACATTCAATGATATATGCCGAGTATATGCACATGCATACAGTATACAGACAGCATCTGCGTTTCCCTATCACCAGCGGCACATCTGGTGGCAAGCATCAAACGCCATGAATATGAGATATTCCATCAAAACCAAAGATGAATATATACAAGTGAGCGTTGAACGTTCGCATAGGAAAACAGCAATAAAACAAAAAAAGAATGCTGGAAAACAAATAACAAACATACATACATATGCTAGATACTCCTATAGATCATTTTTGAAATTTTCGCCGTGAAAATACGTGGGGGAGTTTTATTGCTTTTTGATATTCTTCTTTCGAGAATTCTATACACGCGCAGTATTTTAAGGACTCGTTGTTTACTAACACATAGACATATGTACACAAATGATAGTAGCAGCGTAGACTATCCCTAAAAATAAAAATTTATATTTTTTAAGTTTTTTCCTGTTTTTTTTTATATTTTTTATTTTCTTTATTTAAACCACTTCCAACTACACACGTTTCCATGTCTAGACTTTAAATTACTTTGCTTCATAGGAAATTCAATCAGTGTTTCTATTTTTACAGAATTCCACTAAAGAGTAGGGTAAATAAAACTGGGGTGTGTGGGGCAAATGCATGCAACATTTTAAAAGGGTTACCAAACGTACGGTGAAAGGGAAAACTTTTGAGCGCGGAAATTCGACAAGTGTGCTGGCGGCTTAAATACATTGCACATGCATTAACACACATATGTTTATATGTGTGTGAGTATTGAAAACACTTTTCCCATTTTCAATGTATTCAACTAAGCGTAGTCACGTTTGAAAGGATATGTTCGCATCGTTTATTGGTGGGTATTATGTTACTAAATTGATTTCGACTCAAAATTGGAAACATTTTCAGCTCAAAAATTAATTTTACTTATAAATGTTGGTATTAAGCACGGATTTTTAATTAAAATTTCAAATTTCCCTGCTTGTTTTTCTTGTTGCGATTATTATTATTAGTGGCACGTACGGGTTGGTTGTTTTGTATTGTGTTTTTTGTTTTTGTTTTGTTTTGTTTTGACTCAACAGGAAGCGCACGATGCGGAATATATAGTCTTCGTGTTTACGAAATCAGCGGATGTGTGCTTGGATTTGAAGGTACGACAGGCGACAAATGGAAAATTTTCTTTTTTGGGAAAACTGTCTAGATAGCAAAACCGAAGGGTGAACAGTAAGACATGAAACGGTGGCAGAAAGTATTGAGAAGTAGCTTTTTGATTCAAAATTGTTAATTTTTTTCATTGTATGCGCTGGACTGCTGTTCAAATGGCAGACAAAAATAAAAACGAAAAGATAAACATTTAATAAAAATTCATTAAAATTTTGAAAATAACTAATTACAATATTTTGTGTATGATAAATTGTGTGGGAAAAAATTAACTAACTCGCATCAAAGCTGTATAATAAATAACTATTAAGCAAACAACAACAAAAAAAGAATAATAATAATAATAACAGCTCTGGAAAAATCTAAATTTTTGAAATGGCATTGTCAATAACGACAGATTCTAGTCTTCTTATGTTCTCGTAGATGCACGCCCTTCAAAACTTCGCACTTTAAAAATTGAATTGTAATTTTAGAAATTTATTGTTTATTTTGTTAACAACAATTTTTTTTATTTAATGAAAGATTTAAATCTAAATCTCCGGGCTTAATTGTGCAAAATGCCTTTTTTTAATTATTAGAAAAAAAATTATTTTTGGAAAAAAAAATTTATTCAATAACGATATCTGAAACAAATTTGCTGTGAACATTTTGCCCTAGAAATTTAAAAAAAAAAAGATTCAAAGTAGTAGCGAAATTTTTCCATTTTCTATTGTAGTTAATAGCACACTTGCTCATTGCTCAGTACTCGAAACTTTTCGAGAACGAATACGAGCATTTTGAGTATTTTAAAAACCCTTCACTTTTTTCTCAGAATTTTTTTTTTTAATAATTTTAAATTTATTTATGCAAAGTGTTGAAACGATTGAAACGCCACAGAAAATTTTTTATAAACAAAATTAAAATTTTTTGTTCTGCTAAGCACTTGAGCAATGAGCGACTATCGAGCGATCATCGAATTGCTTGCATTACTCGATACCCGGGTATCGTTCATAAGTAAGTTCATAAAAACTTTAATTTATATTCTACAAAATTTACAAAATTTATAGGAAATGGTTTGCTTTGAAAACAACTGTAGGATGGATGTTTAGATCAAAATGATTTAATTTTAAAACTGAATTTTTCCAAAATTCAAATTCGCAGATTGTACAAGCTTCAAAAAAGTATAAAAATTCTATCAACCTTAAATTCAATGCATAAAAGATGTACAATTGTGAAAAAAGTTTAAAAAGTATTGAATTTTTTTTTAATTTTTTCTAAATATTGGAATTTTTGTAGGAAAACTATATTATCGTTTGGTCTGCCAATTTGCAGAGCAATTGGAGGTACATTGGGGTATAAAAAATCATCTAAACGTAATATTCCCCAACAATATATGCAAAAATAAGGTCTATCTCTAAAAAAATAATTTCTTTTAAGTGACGAGAAATATTCTTGTAGGAAATTTATTCTAAATTGCGGAACTGCCCCACAATTTTCTGTCTGATAACTGATCGCTGAGATATTGGTGATTAAAGCCAAAAGGATTATGGAAGCTTAGCAAGCCTGTTAATAAGCAAGGCAATTCTTCGATTTTTTAATAAAAATCCAAAAATTAGAATCTTTAAGCTCCGAATTGCTATTTTTACCATCACCATAAGATCATTCATCGTTTCACAAATTACTAATAAATTCGCAGTTGCTTTTTGCGCTCCTAATGTGTTTCGGTACTGTACGAGTATAACGGGAACAATAATAATTTGTATATAAAATTAATTAAAACAAAATGAAAATTGTTTATTCTAGGTTTATAATTTCAAATTATGCAATAAAAGTATTCAAAAAAGTATATATTATTAATAAATTTCAAAATAGCATGACAAGCCAAATGTCCTATACAAAAAATAGTTAACTAATAATTTGTATAAAAAAAGTTCATAACTTGTATATAGTGAGACGAAATACCGAAATAGTTTATGTATGTACATATGTACATATGTGGCACCTTTCGTCAATTGTGCGCTGAATGTCAAAGATGGTTTCTTTTTCAATTTATTCAATTTTTTTCAACCAGCACTGAATGTTTGCTGTTCGAAACTCATCCCCTCCCTTAGTAATCTATTGATGGGTAATCGTGTGGAGCGTTCCAAGTGGTGTACTTAAACGACATAAAGTACTCTACTTTGTTAAGTATAGCGCAGAGGTGTTGCAGTGGTATTACCATATTGTACATATACATACATACATGCATATGTATGTTTGTATGTAGCTATATCAATGCACTCATAAATTTCATTCTATAGTGAACTAGCGGATTATATAAGTAAGTGAGTGCTCGCATATCGCGCATGAGTAAGCGGCGTAAAAGAAAGGTTTATGCACAAAAGCAGGCAGTCAGCACCTCCACCAGCCGTAGTGTCGGTGGCAGTGGCACCTTCAAAAGTCAAGCAATGGCACTTGAACGTAATATCAATTGACTGCTATTAGAACAAAAAAAATGCACACACATATATTCACACAAACATTCAAATTCAACTGTTTATGCTCTTCTATTCTACATGGGACGGTTGTGGCTCATACTTTTTACTTTTTTTTTGGTTTCAATTGCATTTTAAAAGCCTTTGTAGTTGTAGTTATCCATCACGATTCTTTTTTAATTATTTTATTCTGTATCATTATTTTATATGCATAGAAGGCGTTCGGTCGAATTGAGATTTCTCTTTTTGTTTTGATATTATTTTCAGATGTTGCCGCGGTAATAATTATTTAGAGTAGTGTTTGAAGTACCCACTCCTGCTATCTAATGTACTTAAACACACTCAAACATTAAGCATTTAAATGACATTGGTTTTTATTTTGATTTTTTCATATACATAATTTATTTTTAAAAATATAATAATTATTTGCCAAGAATGCTAGAGCGCAGCAGAGATTGTGCCCAAGGGGCCACCATTATTCTCTGTTATAAAACGCAACCATCAGCTGTTGCTTGGACTTTCGTCACATTTTCGATTAATCCTTAATAGATCACAGCAAGCACACGGTTGATTTGAATATTTCGCGAATTTACGTTGTAAATTTTTTCCTTTAATAATACTAAATTGCCAAAATGAAGTGTGAGGTGTATGGTTGTGAAGCTAAATATGAAAAACTGCAGCAGAGTGTAGTTTATTAACATTTTTCACTGATTAAAATTTGGCGCGCGAATACCAGTAGAAATATATAACACAGAAACAATATATAACTTAAAAAATTGTTTCATTTGAAATCTGATGGTAAGGCAAGAAAATGTTGAATGTCGTAACAATAAAGCAATTGTGGCTGAACTTCTTGATAAAGCTTTTCAATATCACTAGAAGATAATGTTTTTTATCTACATTTGATTAGAACCTAAAATGCTGATTGTCTAAAATTGAAGAGACTTTCAGTCAGCGAAATAAAGATCCATAATTTTGAAGGGCTACTCACTTCAGTGAATATAATTGCCTTTAATAACCAAAGACTTTATATAGAACCTGATGAATAAAGCATCTAATGTAGATTGTCGTTTGAAAATTATACAAAATATTTAGAACAAGTATTTTTACAGAAATAAAAAATAAATAAGTAAAAAGAAAAAAAGTTCACCAAGGAAAAATATAATATACAAAAATTCAAATTGAATAAAACTTATTTAATTGTTTATGTGATAAAAAAAATGGGTCTTTTTTAATACACTGAGCACTCACAATCACAATCACAAACAAAGAAAACTATCTAAATTTGGTTTAAAATTTCCTAAATTGCTCCGAAATTCTCTTATTTTAATATTTTTTTTTCAAATATGCGCAGCGCATACATTTTTTGTGAAAATGTCTGCGAATTGAATAAAATCGATATTATGACGTATACAAAAACAACAACAGAAATTATAGGCGCAATCTGGTACATATCATTCTTGATTATTTGTTTTCAATTATTTGTTAATGTTAATGTCAGAAGAAAATTAGTTGACTAAAAAATAGTTCTCACAATATGTATAATTAAAATAGCACTAAATACTAGTGAAAAAATCATTACGAAACCAATAGATAAACGTCAGTTTCAGGTTAAAATTTTATTTGCGGAAAGTAATTCGAATTTTTTTCCAACTTATGTAATTAATCTAAATATAATTGAAGTAAAACTTTGTCAAGAAATTTATAACTTGTACTGTTCCAAAGGTAACAGAAATTTCCTTCTGATAGCAGTAAAAGAGGTATAAGGTACTGAGATTTTAAAATGTATAGAGAATTTTTTGTGAAATCCATAAAAAAAATCAGTTCTTAATTTCTTTCAATATGGCGTACCGTTTTTGAAATTTGCTTAAAAATTCAAATTATGAAAAGTTTGAACTTAATTTCGTATTTTTTTGAAGAATTTTTGAACTGATATAATTTTTAAAATTGTTTTCTAGAAGATACTATTATCACCTAGAACATATCCAGAATATAGATCAGTTTTTTTTCAATCTCGTGAAAAAAGTTTGATTTTATTTGTTTCGAAAACGGTAATATATGGGGATCTTAAACTTGCAGTATCGAAGTGTTGTGGTACTGTCATATCCTGAAATGATGAGCGCGATACATGCTGCAGCTGATTCAGTGTACTTATTGTTTTATGGCCTATAAGTTTTTTAATAACTAAAATTTATTAAGGAAATAAATACAGTAATTAATTAGTCAATACACATAACGACAATAATAAGATTTAAATCTTAATTTATCATATAATTATAAAAAAAACTAAAATTACAATCTAAATTAATGTAATTTTTTTTATATATATTTGAAAATTGATATTTGCGAATACTAGAAATAAAATATATTCAATCAATATAAAATTGTACAAACCAAAATTTTCTACTCTAAAATAACTAAAAGAGAACGGTTTATTGCTAGAGAAAATGACTGAAAAAATGTTTTTTTTTTAATTAATAAGGCGAGACGACACAATAAAAAATAAACAGGACATACATAGACATATATTTACTTGTATATATATTTTGTTTTATATATATTTTATTTTTCATTTCAGTTCATATCGAAAATTTCAGTAAAATTAGTCATATTTAATCAACTACTGGAACTTTCGTTGAGCAAAAAGGGAAATCAAATACTCACCACAACAAAAAGTATCCATTTCAATAAACTCCATTTTTCGCATCTAAGCTTTAGTTTAAAGCATTGGGAAAATTTCAGTTGAATTATCGATTTTTTCTGCACACATACACGCACTAACACGTTTGCATGAAATTTCCGTTTGTAGTTAAAATTTTTTTTTTTTTAATTTTAACAAAGTTTCGACATCAACACTTATTGCTGTTAAATTGTACAACACATACTAATACAATTTCAATATTCAATTTGATATTTTTATTTTTGTATATTTATCATTTCAACGCTGATGAACTTTCAATATGATCGTTTACACTTGTCGAAAACAATGCGCACATAATAGTTGCGAATTAAAACAACTGAACACTCAACGGTCCTTCGCTTATCTGTCGCTGTGAAGTTGGCCAAGAAAGTCGTTACGACTACCAAGCTGGCCAAGCCAAGCTAACGACACACAAGTGAGAGCGAGAGAAATTCGCTTTACAACGTTAACCTTGTTCTCTTTCTTAGCTTAGAATACTACCAAGATTCAGCTTTTAACGTAGCGGCTTAAAGAATCGTACTGACGAAACGAAGTTTAATCGAAGCACGATCAGTTGCGTTGACGAAGTAGGAAAAGAAAATAAATAAAAAATAAATAAAAACTTTTGAATAAGGAGTACAACGTATATGTAGACACGAAGTAAAAGCAGGAGGCATAATTGCAGGCGATAAAGCAATGTGTGTGAGTATGTATGGAAAGTAAAGTATAACCATATGTTCTGAGTGTACATATATACATATGGTGTGCTTTGGAGAATGCTTAGTACGTGCTTGGGACTCAGGCTTTAACAGAAACTCACATACACACAAGCACAGAGTGATAGCTTACTAACCACAAAGCACCGAATCGAACGCGCCGATCGCGCGTCAAAAACATTACTATCTATAAATAGGGTGGTCATTGTTATTGGAAGAGAGCAAGCGGTCGAGCAGTGCCACTGCCGGCTAGTCAAAACCATATAAATGCCAAAGGTAAATTGATGGCAATTTAAATGGCGCTGAGTTAATTAACTTCAAAAAATGTTGAAAAAAATGTTTGGAAAAATCTACGCACGTAAATTTGTTTGCCTTTTTTTAATTTTGATTATTTATTTGATTTTGGTGTTAGACACATTTTGTACTTGCAAATACTAAATTGGCATTTTGACAGTTAGAATTTGAAGAGAAAATGACAATTAACTGCAACATGCCACATTTGCACATCGCCGCCAATTTGTCACTTGTCAAAGTGAACGAATGCGCAAGTGTGTGTGCTTGCGTAAGTGTGAAGGGAACGCAACAAACAGTAGATTGTCGGATAGCAATGAAATTATTGGTTTTGGAAGGAAGCTCTGCACAATTGTGACAGCGGTAGCGTGGACAAATAAACAGGCCTACACACTCACATACAAACACACACACCAAAACAAAAACAAATTCTTAAAGATGAATGGTAGGCGATAGCCGTTGTTGTATTCTGCATTTTGTAGAAAATTGTTTGTATGTGTGCATTTATGTCGCCGACTACTGCCACTAAGGTAGGAGCAGTAGCCAAAACACAGGTACCCTCTCATACATATAACCATACTTATACATATATATATATTTATTCACTTGATATGCCTGTCATAACAACAAATATTTTAAAAAGAACCATCTGAATGTATGTATATATAAATATGCATACGACTGCCATTTTTATGCAATAATTTCACTATTGCAGCTCTTTTCATTTTGATTTAAGTGCAAACATTGAAACTAAAGACAAGGGCAACGCGACATTTATTGTTTATGAGCGGCAAGACGCCAACAAGTTGCCGCCACCGTAAACGGCCGACCATCTTCATTTATTTAAAGCTCGAATATATGTATGTTACATACATACATACGTGCATAAATAGCCCAGCTGAAGAAGTAATGAAGAAGCGCTGAAGGAAATTCGCCTCTACCACAAATCCAAAACAATAATGGAAATAAGGTATCAAGGAGTACACACAAAGTTTAAATATTAATAAAAGAATGTGTTAAGGAAAGAAATTAAAACAAGCAAAGGAAGAAAACATATTTTTACGTTGCAAACGGTACGTGATTGCCATACACAGAAATTGGTCTTTTTCTTCTTTACATTTTCCTTCAATTACATACATATATATTGTTGGTTTGGTGGTTAAGGGATTTCAAAAATATGAAATATTTTACAAGGCATTACAAAAAATGGTTAAAAATAATATTTTCTTGAAGAGTCGCTTTTTTGGTTTTGCCTTGTGTTTTTATAGCTTGTTACTTTAAGTTTAAACATGGTTTTTAGTTTTGACTACTTTAAAATTCTGCTTTGCAAGTATGCTCCTACATATGTATGTATGTATATGAATTTATGTACCTGTAAATCTCACTCGCAAACAAACTCGAATTTATGATTTGTTATGTTAATTTATGTTTTATGCATGAATTAATAAACTTTGTGCTTTGTGCTTCAAATTTTATATCCAACACGCTCGCACACACACATGTTTATACGTATACACTCATGATGGGTACGTGACATTGCTGCATTGAAAAAGGTCATCCAAGGACTCTAGTTCGTTCGTGCATTTAAATTTAAATTACGGATATGTATTTTCAGTCTTTTTTTTAAGACCTTCACAACTGCGAGAGGAAGCATAATTTTTTAATAATTGCACAATGCATTAGCAGGGGCCATATACATATGTGTGTCGTTGACCTGTCGTTTGTTTTGATTTAAGGCGATTCAAAGGTTAAAATATTATTCCAACGAACTGATAAGCGAACAGAGGTTAAAATCTTTAAAATTTATTTTAATTTTATTATTAATTTAGTTTTTATTTCCTTCTATTTTTTTTTGTATATACGACACAATACGCTTTCTTAATTTTATTTAAGTTTATTTCATTTTTTTCTTTTTTTTTTTGTTTATTTTTTTCTTTTGTTTTTTTAACATAAATTTATTTTTTTGTGTGTGTTAGTTTATTCAATATAAATTATTTATTTTTTATTTTTATTTTCTTTACTTATTATATTTTAATATATTTAAGATTAGTTTATTTATTTTAAATTAATTTATTTTATTTTGTTTTGTATTATTTTATTATATTTAATTAAATGTATTTTAATTTAGTTATTTTATTTTAGTTTCGCTTATTTTATTTTTTAAATTTATTTAATTTATTTAAATTAAATTTTTTATTTGGGCTTAGTTTATTTAATTTAATTTCATTCATTTTATTTTAATTCTTTTGAGTTCTTTGTTTAATTTAATTTAATTTAATTTAATTTATTGTATTTAGAGTTTTCAAATTTTTTTATTTTGGTTTATTTTGCTTTGTTTTATTCAGATGTATTATATTTTATTTTAGTTTAATTCATTTGCTTTATTTATTTTATTTTAATTTGATAATTAAATTTAATTTTTTATATTAAATAAATATTATTATTTTTTTTATTTTTTTTATTTTGCATTTTATTTTGATTTACTGTAATCTCCCCTTAATTTATTTTTAAATAGTTTTATTTTATTTCATTTGATTTTATTTGATTCACTTTAATTTAATTAATTTTAATTAATTTTTACTTATATTATATGGGTTTCGTTTATTTAATTTAATTTAATTTATTTTATTTTATTTATGTTATTTTTAATTTTTATTTTTATTTACATGTTTTTATTTCGTTTTAGTTTAGTTCCTTTACTTTATTTATTTTATTGCAATTTAATTAATTAATTTTAATTTTATTTCAATTTAATTAATTTAACTTTATATTTTTATTCATTTTATCTATTGTAATTTATTTCATTTCATATTTCATTTCATATTGTATATATTATTTTGTTTTACCTCAATCTTTTTAACTTCTCTTAATATAATTCTAAGTAATTTAATTTACTTTTTATTTAATTTAATTTTATTTAACTTAACTTAATTTATTTTATTTTAATTAAGTTTCACTTAGTTTAAATATTTTTTTTAAATTTCGTTGGTTTAGTTATTTTTATTTATTTTATCTTATATTAATTTAAATTTATTTTAAGCTAATTAATTTAATTTTTTTATTTAAACTCCATTTATTTCCTTTCATTAATTCTTTTTTATTTTTTTTTTTGGGTTTAGCTTATTTAATTTCACTAAATGTTTTGAAAAATCTTATTTTACTTACATTTTATTTTAGTTAATTTAATTTGTTTTATTTTAATTTAAAATATTTAATTTAAATTTATTTTAGGTACATTATTTTTTTTGTTTATTCATTTTTGTTTAAATTATTTAAATTTTTTTGTCTTATTTTTATTTTAGTTCAGTTTTTTAATATTTTCACTAAATTTAATTTTAAATAACTTTATTTTACTTTTCATTTAATTTTTATTTTTTATTTTGTTTCATTTTATTTGA
This sequence comes from Neoceratitis asiatica, assembly GCA_030068015.2. Taxonomy (NCBI): domain Eukaryota; kingdom Metazoa; phylum Arthropoda; class Insecta; order Diptera; family Tephritidae; genus Neoceratitis; species Neoceratitis asiatica. The sequence goes on along the minus strand of CM061528.1, from coordinate 22,067,076 downwards.
TTAAATTTTTTTATCTTATTTTATAAAGTATTTCTTTATTTCTTTTCTATTTATTCCTTTCCGCGCCCATGAAAATATATTTAAGGCAAAAATATTAAAATTTGAAAGCTAAAATTAGCGATTTGAAATTATATTTCTTCATATGGATATAAATTTTTGCGGTTAAAATATCATTTTGCATGTTAATAGTAATGGTATGAAATCAAATTTACTCGTTAGCATACACAAATTTACATAAGGAATATTTACATACGAGTGTATTTACAGCCATGTTAATTCTATGTGTATAGGTACAACTTTATTACACTTGTTTGTATTGCCACCTAATTGACCATACATTTCCGCTTGTACTAACCGTTTGCTTGTCTCTACTGTTTGTTTTGGTTCCTAAGTAAATACATACACATATATGAGCATATTTGCACTCTTTTCACTCGGTTTGGTGTGAGTTTTATTAGTTTAGTTACTAGCTGGTTTATTTATTCAGCAGTTAAGCAAGCGGTGAACGATTGTCATCAATTTTATAAATGTCGAAAGCATATCGAATCAATAATTCCATGTTACAAGCATTCACAGTCTGTACGGCCCTTTATTCCAACAAGCAAACAACAGCGCGATTGACATTTCTTATGTTTACTTCAATGATTTTTTTCCCCTGTTTTCTCTATTTAGCTTCGGTTCGTTTTAAAAGGTCGTTAGCTTAAATTAGCATTGTTGTTATTTTTATTTACTAACAATAACAATAATTTTTTAATTATTTGACGAACGTGTCGATACAGAACAACGGAAGTAAACCACAAAAAATACGAGTACAAATTTTCTTATAGCAATTCCAGGCAGGTACTAAACCAAGTGCTGGCCAACACACGTATATATTATGTACATATATATGTATATATTTATGTAGTTGTGTGTGCGTACAAAGTAAAGAATAGTTTGGCGCGTGCCAATTTTTCTTCGTTCCGCCATATATGGTTAGGGTTAAGGAAGTGCCACGCCATAATTGGCAAAACGGTCTCTGCTGTTTTTTATTAAGTGCTTTCAAGTGTGGTGAATATTAATATGCGCGATTTGTTAGGCAAGTTTTTTTAATTTCTTTTGAGCTGAATATAAATATTTCATTTATTTATTATTATTTTATGCTGGAGCCGCAAAGTTAGCGGTAAAATCTTTTAAAAATTCAATGAAAATCGTGGTTACATATATCTTACATGAAATATACAAAAAAAAAAAAATTCTTCATATAGCCAAAAAATAATAATAAGCCAGATGCTACACTATCCTCTTCTAAATTCTTTGATTTAAACAGAAACTATTTTTGGTATATTTTCCTAGCGCATCTGTGCGTAACTGAAATTGGCAAAGGAAAAGCGCATTTCCGCACAAATTCCAATTTGCATATTTACCATTCAGACATACATACATACATGAACTTATTTTATTCCCATGGTTTTACAAATACATACTGAAAATAGCAATATTTACATATGTATCTACGCTTTCACGGTTTCCAGCATTTTCGCCATTTGGAGCATTTATCAAACAAACTGTATGCTATCCACAATTGTAAGTATATATGTACATGCACACACACATCCCCATTTGACTTTCCCGGCGAACTACACTTTCCTACAACACGCACTCCATATACTTTCCATTTGTGTCCCACGTGTCTGCGTTCATGGGTGGCCCAACTACTTCGTTGCGGTTTTCGAAAACATTTTCTTGTGCAATGCACGCGCTGCTGCCAATACATTTTGAAATATTGCAGGTGATTTTGGGTCAAACGTCAATTTCAATACAATTAACGCACGTCATTCAATACATCAAAACTGGCTTCGAATATGCTCTGTACAAAGAGAAGATGATCCGGGGAAATACATGCATACATAGGTATGTAAATTTAGCCGGATTCGCTGTTTTATTTTCCTTTCAAAAATATACATATGTAGATGTTGTTGTGTTTGTTATTACGCGCATTTCAATGAAATGTTTATGAACTGGTGCACATATGGGCATAACTGTTTATATTGCCGTGCATTCACTTTACATATACGTGTGTTTGTATGGAGATGTGGGTGTTTTTATATCCATTGTTTGTTGTTCTTACACAGTAATGTCTTACAATAACGCAACGGCGGCAGTGAAAGGGGTGGCGTTGCATTTTGGAGCGTAATGGTGGTAGATGATACGGATTTCAAAGAATCGCTACTCATCAACATCTGTTTATCAGATTTCGTTATGAATGTGTACTTTTTCGATAGAAAATTTTTGTTGAATATTCATCGAAAAAATTGTGAGAAAACGTATGTTTCTTCTTAAAAAAAAAAAAAAATTTACCAAAATAAAAGGAAGTAAAATAAAATATGGTACATAAAATTAAATAAACTTTAAAATTTAATTTAATTATGCTAAATTAAATCAATCAAAATAAATAGTATAATGAAGTATACTAAAATTACATAAATTAAACTTAAATTAAATATAAAATTAATAAAATTTAACTAAATATAATAAAATAATATTGATATAAAAATAAAAATAATAATGCAAAATAAAAAACAAAATAAAATAAAACAAAAAAAAACAAAATTAACTTATACACAAAAAAAATTGAAATAAGAAAGTTATTGAATCTAAAACAATAAGAAACAATGAAATAAAAAGTTATATAATAAAAGAAAATAATTAATATAAAATAAATTAAATAAATTCAATTGAAGAAATACAAGAAAGTTAAACCAAAAACCAAATTAACTTATACAAAAAAGTAAAAATAAATAAAAATTGAAATAAGAAAGTTATTGAATCTAAAACAATAAGAAAAAATGAAATAAAAAGTTATAAACTAAAAGAAAATAATTAATATAAAATAAATTAAATAAATTCAATTGAAAAAATACAAGAAAATTAAACAAAATAACACAAAATTAAAAAAATAACATAAAATGAAATAAAATAAAATTAAATAAAAGAAAGTTAAATCAAAAAGTAAAAGGAAATTGGATAAAAAAATTAAAAAATTAAGATAAAATACAATAAAATAAAAAAATATTAAATATAATATAATTAAAATGAAATGAAATAATATAGAGTATATTAAAGTAAAATAAAAACCATAAGATAAAAAATAAAATTAAATAAAATCAATAAAAAGAAAAACTAAATAAAATAAAATAACACAAAATGATATAAAAACAAAATAAAATAAAAAATTTAAATATATTAAGTAATTTATATAAAATAGAATCGGCCGCAATAGCCGAGCGGTTTGCATTGCGCACTACAATTCGGAAGGCCGGGTTCGAGTCCGGGTTGGAGCAACATCAAAAATTATGGGCATGAAATAAAAAGTTCCTAATAAAAATCCATCGGCCGTTCGAAGGCGGTTTAGAATAAAGTGTAGGTCCCTCCATTTGTTGATAAAAAAATTAAAACGCTAAAACTATGAATTGGAGGAGGAGCTCGGCTAAAAATCCTTTCAGCGGTTATAAAGCGCCAAATTTATAAATATAATTAAATAATATTGAATATAATATAACTAAAATAAAATACAATAAAATAAACTAAAATAGAATAATATAAACTAACTAAATTTTATAAATTTAAATAAAATAGGTTAAATAAATAAAAAAATAGATAAAAATTAAATAAATAATAAAATAAACTAAAACAAGGAATAATATATAAAATAAAATAAAAGAAAATAAAACAAAAACAAAATTAAGTAAACATAAACTAAAGCAAAATAAAATAAAATAAAGTAATAATAATATTAAATAAAATATAAATGAAATAAAAATATAAAATAAAGAGAAAAAATAAAATATAAAATAAAATAAAATACGAAGAAAAAAATTAAATAAAGTAAAATAATTTGAACAAAATTATATAAAAAAATAAAAAAATGAAATAAAATGAAATAAAACATAAAATAAAGCAAAATAAAATAAACTAAAATAGAGAATTAAAAATATTATAAAATAAAATAAAATAAATTGAGACAAAAATTTAAAAATTTAGAAATTTGTTAAATTCATATCAAAAATTTTGATTCAGTCTATTTTTGCTATTTCATGTTATTAGAATATTAGAAAAAAAATCGTTAAAAGCTTAAAAGCACCTAGCTAAGGGACATATTTAATTAAAAATAATTTCAAGGCCCATAAGGGTACTTTTTGAGAGAATCGTTCAGAAGACAACTTTTTTCCAAGTACATTAAAATTCTCATATAAAGTGTCATTCATAAGGAGTAAAATACATGATATACAATATCCGAAAATACTGATGCCATGCTGCATATTCTGAGTCAAGATACTTTAACATGGAATCAAACATTACTATATTTAAAAATTATTTATTTACTGTTTCACCTAAAGGAAACTTCACTTCAATTAAAAAAAAAACGATATGCCATAAATAATCTCAAGACATTTTTCTAATTCCAAACCAATTTGTAGTCTCCCAGCTGTAGTCCGTACACATGTTTCTGCTGTTTTGTGTGTGTTTTTTTGTCTTCTAATAATTAACACTAAATCATTCGAGGCATTTAAATGGCCAATTAATGGAAATAAACTGATTATATTTTTATTTATACACTCAGTAGAACACACCAGTTGTTTGGTTTTCACATATAATTTATTTGTTTGGTTTTGGCGTTAGTTGTACCTGGTCGCACATACTTGGGTAAATTAAGTACGCTCTTCATAACTTTTTAACCATATATATGTGTGTGTTGCGTTGCGTTTCATTGAAATTTCGCGCATGCGCCCGCAACTGCTTCCTACATGTCAGCATACGATGATGGCTCCTCGGCTGGGGTTTTGAGTGGCCGCGCCTTAACCTGCCACAACAACACTAACTACTATTAACGGAGCTGATCGAGTGGCGACTGATCATCAGCGATTCTTGACCAACGATAATTGCGCTCAATCATTTTCACTGCTGTCAATGTCAAACAAATAACAATAATAAAACACCAAAACAACAACAACAACATGAGTGCAAAAAGCAACAGCAACACCTCAGTGATATACTCATGAATATGTGAGTATATAGAATAACAAATTGTTATGTGTTTGAGTTGATTTGCGGCAACAGCAACAAATACAATAAATTCAAATAATGTCGGCAGTCGGCTAGGCGCTTGCCTGCCGCTGAAGTTACTCCTTTTTCCGCTATCTGTGAAAAGTGAAAAATGTGCGGCAAAACTTTTTGTTTGTATATGTAGATTTATATGAAATGCTACATAGATTAGTTTAAGTACGCATATAAATAGCAAATGTTTGTTGTTGTTTTCGTTTTTGTAATTCCATTGATTTCACTTTGCATAAATAGCTGTAACACAATGCATCCACTGGCGCCTACTGTATCGCCAGTTGTTCCTGTTGTTGTTTGTTTTTAACTTGAAATTGACGTTGTTTGTTTATGTGTGCGTGTGTGCGTTCACAATGTTGGCAACTCTTTCGAAATTTTAGTATGCAAAAACACTGTTGTATATTTTAATCAAAATGCAATTGTTTAAATTGTTTACGCATAAAATTTCTATAAAACACTTAAACCAGCGGAGCGGCTGGACGCAAAGGATTGTCATCGCGCATAGTCAAATGCGACAAACAGTCGGCTGAATTGGATGAGCACAAAGAGTCGGACAATTTTGTTTGTGCAGACATTACAGAGTTACCAGTGCACAGTGGGACAGTTTGAGTAAATTTACAACATTGTTGATTTAGTAATTAAAAATAAAAGAAAATAGCGTTCATATGTACATAATTTATGCCACGTAAGGCAAATCTGGTGGGGTGAAGGTGATAAATGGCTTGAAAATTGCATTAAAGCATAAATAAAGATTTGAAATCAATGTCGGTCAGCTGATAGTATGATTGATTGTAGTAATAAAACAAATAAAGAAGGCTAAGTTCGGCTGGAAACGAAAATTAGAAGCTTGGCTGGTATTTATATTAAATGTCAGCCGGCATTTCTGACATTCACAGTTGTAGGAATGGGGCGTGTTACAAGTTAACTGTGAGTAAAATATCTTGAGAGTTATACATTATTTCGTTTTTAACTACTCTACAAATATGGCCTATTAAATTGGGTTTCTTGTGGACCAATGCTAGTATTGTTTGGCAGATGTTTGGAACTCACTATAACTATCATACGCATTAAGTACGTTCAAATTTTTCTCCATAAATTCCATAAATATTATTATTCAATCTAGTTCTACAGATCGGCCGAAGATTTAAGGTGTGTTTTATGTGATTTTTTTTTACCTATGTCAACCATTTTTTGGACCTTATTAAAAGTAGCATACCTGCCAAATTTGGTTGAGACTGTTTATTAACGCTTTAAATATTCGATCTTGGGTCAAGTAAAAAATGCGTTATATGGGACAAAGACTTAATTGTAGCTCGATAGCGCCAATATTCTATTCGTGTACACACTAGACCATGAAAATTATAAATATGAAATTTTATTGATTTCTGTAAGGGGGTTTCTAAGATCTCCTCTTTGACTCAAAAGTAGAGTGCGTCAAGTCATTTTTTTCCATCTATCATGTTTATCCATTTGATACCATCATGCCTAAAAAAATGATTTTAATCTATCTGAACGTGGACACGGACAGAAGAACAAACAGACGGTTAGATAATCCCAGATCCCAGATGAATAAAAGCTTTTCTACAGCTCTGAATTTGATTTGAGGATAATAATTTTTTATATTGCTAAGAACGTTACTTCCGCTTTTTATATATATGTATATTTTTTCATTAAAATCATATCCGAATCTGTATGAGATGGTTTTTATAAGCATTTATTCGATTTGTGCAGTGCATCTTGATGTATTCACTACAGACCTCAAATTTCAAGCCGCAGCTGGTGTATATTTATTGAAACCTTTGATTCACATCAAAAATATACTCACAGGTGTTGGGGGCCGATCCAATCACCCTATGATTTAAGTTAATATATATCCAACAGCCTCTATTTCCATATGAGTGAAATACCCGATATATAAAATTTTCAGTTTAACCCTAATTTCTTTGATTTTATATAATAAGGGAAAGTATTTGAGCTTTTCCATTCATATTTCATAAAGGCAGACATTTTACATCAATTAATTGTTTTACATAGAAACGAAAGGTGAAAATCGCGTTTACTTTCCACAGAGGAGTCTTGAAAAGCTAAGATTCGGATTTCTACAGAGGAAATTTTATAAGGATCGGCTATGGTAATTTAGTCAATAAAATATTTATGGTCAAATTAATACCAGCATTATATTCGTTTGAAAGGATAACTGAAATCAATAAGGAAAAGAGGTTCTTGGTAAGACTTTTCGAGCATTTGAATCGAATAGACGGATCTTATAGGAGGTGATTGTCAAGTTGACAAAACTATCTTCTACTTTATGGTTCATTTAAAAGCGTGACACTAAAATAGATGTCGGTGAAATTAATAGAAAACGTTTCTAATTGCAAGCACTTGTGCTCATCTGAACTCAACCCGATGTAACTACCTTGGTCTAAATAAGTTATTTTCATTACATCCCATTGGGTCTCGTTAAAGTCACTTTATGTAAGAGATTAACTTTGACATTTCCATAGCTGGAAATTTCGACATGTTTGCAGATAATTTGCACCTTTTTCTTATCGCTTTATCATATTCTCTCTCTTCTTATAAGCGAAAACAAATAAATAAAATTCCTCTCTCTAAAAATACACACTTAAAGGCGTAAAAAAAAATAAAAATAAAAAATAAAAATAAAACAAATATCTCACTCACCTCTTCGCCGAAGTAAACCGCGATATTTGTTTGGTGATAGGACGGGCGGTCGTGGAGCCATCATATTCGGCACTTCATCCGGTGAACAGGCAACCGTGCTTTTGTGATGATGGCGTTCACTCGTTTGTCGCCAATTTCCGAAGGAGTGACGCCGCGTATTACTGTTCGGCAGCGTGTGATGATGATGTTTACTATGATTTATTCACATTCGGTTTTTGTGCGTGTGTTGGATGAGGAGAAAAGGAAAATGGGCATAAGTAAAAGTTAAGGAGATAAAGAAAAAGATGGAAATTGCATGCACGATTAGCAAATTAATACCAAATGTCAACAGCTGCATTCATCACAGTTGTCAACAACTCATCAAACACCAATACCTACTCGTACTTGCTTGCGTACACAAGCGGCGAGGAGATTTGCTTATAAGTCAAGTGTACAAGTAAACTTAATGTCTAATGAGAACACTCCCATTGCGTACTCACCTTGAGGGTGACATGCAAAAGACATCATCAAAGTCAGTGCCTCCGCCACCACCTACACCAACTGCATTGCCAACGCCAGCAACACCGCCAACACTGCATGTCGTGGAGGAGTTGGACTCATTATAGGAGCCCAGCCGTTCGCGAAACGTTTCCGAATGTGAGTTCGACGACCGCTGACGATACATCAATGGTTGCAGTTCAAAAGATTGCTATTTATTTACAAATACATCAACGTATATAGTTTGCAGCCGGTCATGTAGAAGAGTTACGAGCAAAAAAATAAAAAAATAAAAAAATAAAAAATATAAGTAAATATTTTGATATATGTAAATGCTGAAGAATGATATGAGAAAAAAAATGAGAGAAAAGCCTTTAATTGTAATTTTATGATTTGCTGACAGTTTGTTGTTCATATATTGCATATGTCTCATTTTTATCTGTATCCATGTAAAGGCATTTGATTTTTTTTTTCTTGCATTTTGTCATTTTATTGCCATAACTCACTTGTGAGAAGCCGCCAAGAGAACCAAAGCTACCGCGCGGACTTCCTAATGCCATTGTGGCTGCCGAATCGAGATTCGCTGAAGTGATTAAGCGCGTCTGTTCCGGTATGATAACACGCGGACTGTTGCCTTTCGAATTGCGTCGCTTGAATATCGAAAAAGTCTTGCTGGAACTCTGTGAGTCCGGTGTGCGCGGTGACTTGCTGTCATTATAGAAGTAATATGGATTGTCTGTAAATGAAAGGAAACATATGTATAGTTTTTAGTCTTTTTTTTTTGGTATTTTGAAATAATAATGAATAGCTAAAAATTAAATAATTAAACAAATGAACTCAAAAAATGCATGAACGAGAAATAATTTTTCATTAATAAAAACAACAACTTCCATTTGATTTATTCATAAAACTTATTCATCATAAATTTTTTACTTTTTTGTCTTTTTAACAAAAGCATTCCAAAATTCATGAATTCATTTTTCAACCTTTTCAACTTTTTTACTAACAAGACCAAAACAATTTACATATGCAAAAAGTGGAAAGGAAATTCAATTAACTTTTTATACAATAACCAATGGAGGATCCAAGCAACCGTATTCTGATTAATCAAAGAAATGAAATGATGATCCTCGTAGGCCTAGGATACAGTTTTTCTTTGTTTCGCGAAAGGTAAAGCCGGATATATAACTCCTAATAACCGATGAAATTAAACCTCATCTCCACGAAGCGATCTTAAGCTTTAACTTAGACTTAAACGACGGGACTTCTGACAGTCATAATAGCTGGATAGAGCAGAAGACTCGGGTTTACAGAAAAGGCGCTGCATATATTTACAGATGGGTGTAAAGCGGGGGAGTGAGGCGTGATGTTTACTGCGACCAAACAGAAATAAGAAAGTCATTCGAGCCAAGCATAGTCGAAAGGCCACTCATATGGGTATCGAAGGTAATGAGATAGCCGATGAACTGGCTACCAGTCCCATTGAGAGAATATTTAAGAATGCACTCTTTTGCAATGTCAGGCCAATATGCTATGGAAACGAGGTATATAACGTAATAGTACAAGGTAATAACACAACTGTTAATGCATGCTTTGAAATTAAGTCTGGTTGAGGACAAAAAATGAAGGGAAGAGGTAAAGACAGTATAGCACGTAATCTGTGTTTGCCTGACGGTCTGCGGACATAGAATTATCCCATCTGGCGAAGATAAACTGGAGCACCTTAAGGTGACAGTGGAAAAAAGTTTCGAAACGTCTGTTCCAATTTGTCAAGAGAACAACAACAGCAAATAAAACAAAAAATAAATAAAAAAATAAAAATAATGATCACATGTAGTGTATTTGGTAACACTATATGCACATGAGACTCCCTAAACAGTCGACCAGCACAATCCAACCGAATCGACGAGAAAACAATATTTACATACATTATTGAATACATGAACTCTCCAAATCTTAATATGATAAGTTGAAAGCCTTATGGAAAGTTGATAAACTGTTGTTCACATTAAGAACTCCCGGTCATGTTACTAGAATTTCACCTCTATAATGTTCCAAAGACCTTATAGTTAACTGTACTAATTTAAAATAGAATGATGGGCTTTCTGTCGACTACATTTTTTTAGTTTTACTATATATATATATATATATATATATGTATTTATATATATATTGGAGCTTTAAACAAATGGAGGAACTGACAGGTTATTTTAAGCCAGCTCCGAACGGGCTTCTATAAAGAGTTTTTCTTTTCTTGTCAAAAATGCACTCGAAGGAGTATCAAAAATCACTCATTAAAATAATTTTCTGTAATTTTGGATATTGGCTTGGCTAAAGTTCGAACCCATGAACGTTCGCATGGTAGTACTCACTGCTAAACTCTCGGCTAAATGCGTTCACTTTTAGCTAATTATTCAGGAAATTCAGAACCAATAACCTTCAGAATATATTCTGCTCAAGACTAAAAACCTTACTTTATACTCTGGATATTATTTGCTTGAGATTAGGGTAAGCCATCCCTTAATCTTAAATTGTAACTTTTATTTTCGAAAATTCATGAATAAATCTATATTTTTGTTTCACCTACTTATATGAAATACGTGGTGTGTTCAAAGGAAAGGGTGAATTTCGATTTTTTTTTGAAAAGTACTTATTTATTCATCAATATCTATTTTGTCCCCTTCAAAGTAGTCTCCATCGGATATAATACACTAATACATAGGAAAAAGTCGCGGGGAGCCAAATCGGGTGAATACGGTGGTTGATGCATGATTACGATTTTGTTTTAGGCTAAAAAATCTCGAATAAGCATTGATGTGTTAGCTGGTGTATTATCGTGATGCAGAATCTACGATTTGTTTTTCCACAATCCTTACCGTTTGAGCCGTATTGCCTCACGCATGTGTTGCATAACTTCCTTGTAGTATTCCTTACTAGCTATACGACCTTTTGGCAGGAACTCATGATGCACCACACCCTTGTAATCAAAGAAAACAGTGAGTAAAACCTTCACCTTTTTCTTTGAACATACCTCGTATATATGACACAATGGTAGGCGTTTTTCATACAATTTGGGAATAACATTAAAGAAATTTGAATATTTGAGAGAGATAAGGTTCTTATCTTAGAGTATATTTCAACATATTTCGAGTTAAAATTTTGTGATTTTTAATATCATACGCATTCTTAGTGTAATTATTCCATTATAAACATTAACAAAAGAAGGATGGTATAGTAAGAGGATGAGAAGACAACTCTATAAAATTTATACTATATAATATAACAATAATAGTAATAATATAACAATAAGTGAGCAATGGCATAAGTATTTATTGAAATCGTATTGAAAGTTATAAGGAGCTCTAAAGTAAGCGAATTTTTTCCCTCAATAGAAGACCACAATAAGAATTTTTCTCTAATTTTTTTTCCTCCAATGGAAGACCACAATAAGAATTTTTCTCTAATTTTGTATATTGTTCTGATTCTAACTCAGGAGCTTCTGCATGGTAGCACACACTGCTAACCGCTCGGCTGCTGTAGACGCCAAAAATCTATATATATATATATATATATGATGTATTTTAGTGTAGATCATTGGAATAGACCAATCGTATTTTTTCCAATTGTCCAAAGGTGTAAGAAAAGTCTTCGAATAAGTTGGAGAATTTCTAAAAGTAATTTTAATAAAATTCTGTTTATACCTGAGAAAAACGCATTCGTTTGATCCAAAGCGATAAACATTTTGTCAAATTGTTGCGCTGGCATAGCTTTCTCAAAATCAAGTAATCCAAAAAATGTCAATTTAAATAATTGGTTTGCCAAAGATTTCTTTTTCGTTTTTGAATCGCGCGTCAAAGTTATACCAAAAATACACTTTTGGCTTTGACACACATTGCGTTAAAAGTTTTTTATTTATATTTATTTATAAACTCAAAAAAAAAAAAGTTTTCACTAACACTCTATAAGGTTAAAAAACATTGAAAATCTATTTTTAGTTAGTTTTTATTTTGCATTTATTTAACGGTGCTGACGTGCGCTTTTTTTAAGTTTTGTTTATCCAACAAATGAAAACTTGAACACTTTTTCAATTTGTGGCGCGCTTTTTTCGAGCACATACTCACACACATACGCACTTATACATAAATACGGAATTCCTTGTTATTGTTGTTATTGTTATTGTTATCGTTCACTCTCTACACAACAACTCAAAATCAATAAAAAAACACATTTAAGCTTGGTTTGGTGCTTTAAAGCTTGTCTTCACTTCAATTCGATTATTTACTCAGGAGAGTACGAGTATAAACAACTCCCAGCCGACAATAGCCGATCGATACTAGTTAAAAACAACAACTCTGATAGTTTCGGCACAAACATAAATTCTTCAAATATCAAACGAATTTATTTGATTGCTTTTATTGGTTGTCGGTTTTAATGCGCTGGTGCATGCTACTGCACTGACATCCCGAAACGGAATAAACAAATTTGAAAACTTCAATTATGCAGACGAGCGTTGTTAGCGTCGTGTTTTGTAGTGTCTTCAGCTAAAGCAGCGCACAATTGCAGCGGCAACTTCAGCTGAGGAATATTGTTGCTGCCTCGCATATATTATGTTGTTGCTTCGTGTGAGTAGTACTACGATTGTGAATCCCCCATGTTTTTACTGTATACTTTGTCAGACGCTTCTACTTCTTTTTCTTGTTCTTCTTGTGTTGAAACCCTCTGAAATTTTTTTAATTTTTTTCTGCTACAACAACAAAGCAGTAGTAATTTTGTGATTTTTCATACAGTCGTACATATATGTGTACATACATACACATGTGACTTATTGTATGCTGAATAATGGAAATCACAACGCAAGAACAAGCATACAACGCGTTCCTCTCACTCGATCCCACACACACATGGTTCGCTCATTTAATGCGGCACATGCGTGATCAGTACGCGACGCACACACAATTGCGTTCGTCTGGCAAACATATTGCGCCCACTCAACAGCGTCGAGTCGAACTCTGCTACGTCACGCCGCGCAGCTACGAAACGGCAATGTCCAGCTGCGCAACGCGGAGTATTTATGTTGCATGTGGAAAGGAAACTCATTATCGATGCGTCGGTGGAAAATTCAAACATATCCCAATGTTTGTGTGTGTGTGTGTGTGTTTGCAACTGTGTTGGGTTTATGTGTTTTGACTTCTACTTGAATCGAGTGTCGACAACATACTAGAATGCACACACACACACATACACAAACATAGTCTTGTTACCTGCCACATATGCAAGTTTCGGCTTTTGTTTGTGTCCTCACATGAGTTTCCACGCACATACACATGCGCACATACCGTGTCAGTCATTCGATGGTTTTCATTGATAACTTCGTTGCATGCATAGTTGATTAAACCACTCAGATGCGCAATTCAGTGGTAAATATACCTACATATATATTCATCAAAGATTTTCCTTTTTCGTGCATCAAAAGACTTGTAGACAACATTGGACATACATATGTATGTTACTTGTGTATCAATCGAGTTGTGTGATTTTCCTGTGACAATGCTTTCGCAGACATTTATATGTATAATCTCCTGTTGCTTGTCGCATGGCTGATTACTTCATGCAAATGTTTACTTTGCTTTTCTGAACAGTTCCCTTTTTTGTTTTAGGGATATTTGTACATTTTTAGTTTTTGATTTTCAATTGTGCAATTGTTTTTAGCAGAAATTTCAATATTTGTCGAATTGGTAACGGTTTTGTTGTTGTAAAAATCTTTGATGTTTCTGCACCATTACTTTTGCCGGATTTCATGACCTCATACATTTGTTGGTTCAAAGTGGATTTTGAGCAGTTTTTCGATATATCTCGGTTAATCAAAATAGGCTTTTGTATCTGTGATGACCTCTTCATTCGACCCAAATCTCTTACCGCCCAGTCATTTCCTTAGGTTTGGAAACAAGAAATAGTCACAGGGGGCTAAATCATATTTTCCCTGAATGGGGTAGCAGTTCGTAACCTAATTTATGAATTTCTGCTATTGTGACTACATACGTGTCCTGATGGAACAGCGCTTTTCTTCGCCAAATGATATCTTTGCTGCTTCAAATTTATATTGAATTTATTCAAAAATACTGAATATATTCGCTGGTGACCGTCTTACTTTTTTCAAGACAATCGATAAGAATGACACCACGTGCATCCCAATGAACTGTAACTATGACTTTGGTGGCCGTCAGACCCATTTTGGCCTTCTTTGATGCAAGTTCACCCGGAGTAACTTACTGTATTGATTGTTCTATTTCCTCTGGTGCAGTGTGGTAGATCAATGTTTCGTCTACGATAACGCAACGGCGGAAAAATTCGTTTGGATTGCGGCTAAATATCGCCAAACACTCCTTTGAAGTGGTTACACGGTAGCGCTTATAATAGCGTATAGCGGCACCCATCGCGCATATAACTTTTTCATGTCCAAATATTCATGTAACATTTGATGAACCAACTCAGTTGATATATCTACAGGCTCAGCAACCTCACACACTTTTATTCTTCGATCGTCCAATATCGTTCCATGAATTTTATCGACGACCTCTTTTGGGTCGCTTGAACGAAATTGATGATAAATTGTCCACATAGTGTTTATCAAGTATTTCCTTGGTTTCGGTGAATTATTTTTACACCAAAAATAATGCTTAATCATCACATTGTGTTCACTTTTTTCCACTTTCACTGACTTTTTTTTTGTAGTGCTCCAGGTATTTGGAATAATCTGCATCATTTTAAGAAAACCTTTTGTCAGAGAACTATCGATTATGCCTATTTTCCGTAAAATATGCTTTAGGCCATCCCTAATCTTTCAACTCTGAATGGTTAACCGGGATCTGTCACAAGATACTCGTTTTTATAATATATCAGTCGTAAGACCAATACTCAATGGTTAGATCAATACTCTTCTTAGATATGGTACTCATAAACAGGACGCCAAAGGCTAAGTTCACAAACAAATACAGAGAATCCTCAAAATCTTACCACTGAACTTAGTGGGATATCAAACAGCGGTATGGACTGTCTTTTGCCGAAGTTAATTATACTTCTCAAACATCCTTGAAAGGTACAACTGTTTCATACCAAGCAGATAGCGTTACTCACCTCTGAATACCAGTAACAAATATGCCCAGTGACTCGAATAAAAAAATAGAGCAACAACTCCGACGTACATACATATATACGGAAAATTGTAGAATTGATGCTCGATTTCATAGATTATTGGGGTTAGAAGGTTTCAGATCACTTTGACGTGCGAGTGATCGTTTTTATGTTCATGGAAGGGAGGATAAAGACTAGAAATAAAAATTTTTTTTTTCATTTTCAATACTTTCGTCTGCAAGAATTATACAATTTTCAGATAGCCTCATAAAAAATGTTTTCTCTATATCTTCAAAATACGTTGAAACTGCCTCCTTGACTTTATCATCGGTGATAAATTTTTTTACCACCCGACTCTTTTTTCATTTTTGGTAATAGGTAATAATCACTCTGAGCGAGATCTGGGCAGTAGGATGGGTGATTCAAAATATCGAAGCCCACCTTATGAATGGCAGCCTATGCATTGCTCCAATATTGAAGCATGTTTTTTTTCCAGTTACAGGAACACCTTTATCTCTTTAATCAATAAATACAAGTAATATTCCTTTCGAGGCTCAGAAGAGCGTTGTCATGAATTTCCCAGCGGACTATGACACCTTAATCTACTTAGCAGGTGCTGTGCCCTTTTTAAGCCACTGCGTGGAGTCTTGTTTCGACTTAGGTTCATAATGACGAACCCGTTTCCAGTAACAATTCGACTTAATACACCATCCTTCGCTTCATTACAGAGGTCCAAATGATCGTAATGAGGCTCATCACCACCCTACATCTCCTTCATTCTGCGACCATAAAAATGCTCCCTCGCAATTTTGTTGCAACGTAATTGATTGTCTTTCTACCGATTTGCTATTCAGCGGCTTCCATGATTGCAATGAGCTCTGCTTGGAAGACACTGCAATGGTCTGGTAGTTTCATGCTTATAATAATTGAGTTGATCGAAAAGTAGATTCCACACCCCACTTTGTCGTCGAGTTTTGGGTCGTCTGTAAAGATGGGAGCGGCTCTCTGATCTAAGATGTTTACGTTTTCCCATTCGTTCCTGGTTGGGATTCTTGTGGGGAAGAAATTGCCGAATTAGATACTGGAGGTGGAGTAAGCCACTCCTCCGGCAACTCATTGAGAGATAATATTTTGGCAGCTCGCTTCTAATTTGTAATAAAGGTCAATGAGAATGAAATTGAAGAGAGTGTCCAGACGTTTTGTGCGAGTTAGTGGTTGAGCTTTTATTATGAATGCAGCTGCATTCTTTCCAGCTTGCTCCTGAAAGTAATTTTATCAAGTGCCGACTGCTTCACTGTGACTTCGTAGAATAGGATTGGTCTAACTACCGCTATATAAATACGGTAGACAATATTCGATTTCAGACACCATCTCATGCCAATGACCGCCTTGCAACTACGTAGAGTACAGTTACAGGCTTCCTCGAACTTTATGAAGTGTTCCGACCACAGTTCAGTTAGCTATCTCAGATTATATAGAAATTTTTGGCTTCGAAGTAGAGGACCCTTTCGGTTTTTACAGAGAACTGTTACCAGTTTTGAAGTTGATCAGTTGAGGCGGTTTTCTGTCGCTGTTAGGACAATGCTGGCAATATAGGCTCTTAAGTTTTCGAATCAGCATGTTTACTGTGAGACACAACAGCAGTGTGTACAAAAATAGCATCCCAACAAAGATTGGCAAAAAATTTCTAATGATAAATATTATTATATTAACATTTATTAGTGAAATCATCAACAGTTCTTTTTTTGAAGCTTTAATATTAATAACTTTTTTATTAGTTTTTGATGGATTCGGTATCTGTATACTTGTTTCGCTCACGTTTGAGAATCATTTGAGAATTGTATATTTTCTGCCGCTTCTCAAACTGATACTGAATAAAAATGTTTACTGGGATATACTCGTATGTGAAATTTCTGCTTAATGTGTTTCAGAGAATTGCAAATTAGCAACAACTAAAGAAATGAAAAATTGAAAATAAATATTTTTTGCCTACAAAAACAAAAGCAATACGAGCACACATTCACTGTAAAACAATACAAAGTGAAGTGGCCAACTGCTGCGCAGACGGACCGCATGGCCATGATCGTTTGGCAATGAAGGAGAAAATGTGGAAGATCTTCACTTGGTGAACCAGAAAATAACAACTGACTGGCTGGTTGGCTGGCTTTGTCGTAAAATTGAAGACAACAGTCAAGAAAATTGCACATTTGGCTGCTGTGAGGGAGTACAGAAATACTTGTGTATGATTAAAAGTGGGAAGATATACAAACACTTAATACTTACTACAGTCTTGAACTAGAAGTAAATGAAGTTTAGAATTTCAAATACACATGATAGTCGACTTGCGTCCACTTGGCACATTCTTGCAGCAGCAGCTATAAGTAAATCACCGATAGATGTGGCAAGGAGTAAGCGATTGTGATTTTGTTGCAAGTGAATGCAGTATATAACTGTACGTATTTACATGCATTTAAGCGTTTATGTGCATTGTGTGCAATAAGGCTTGTGGTGGAATGCCAAACAATAGCAAAAGAGCGAAAATATTTTATTTAAGTGGTTCGTGCTAGAAAAATTCGTCCATTCCACTTTTCATATCAATTTAGTGCTTTGGTACTCTATGAAAATAAGAACACTTTGTGAACGTTCTTTATTTTTACCTCTTTACACTTCAACTGCATTATGTATTGCAAGTGTTGTTGGCTATACCATACCTTTCTCAAATGCAAACTGCTGTGGTGAGCGAAGCGCTCAAGTGTTTTATTATTATTACTACTTTTCTCCGCAACATGTAGTCAAAGTCATAAATCTGTAAACACTCAAGAAATAGAAGTGTATCCACTGCATGTGTGCATTTGGGGTGGCTATCGGCAACCCTTTCAGTGTTACACCCTATTCACTAAGTTACGTAAAGATTTTCATTTTTTCGGAAGAGTGTAAGAGTTCATTGTCATTTTACTTCCGCACACCGTTGACAGGTTACTTCAAATGGGTGTGTGCCATCAACAAGCACATCAAGCAAATAAAACATACGCAGATTGTGTAAAATCACCAGGAAATTGAGTTTAAAATAAAGAAAAAAACTTTCTTTTATATTTTTGACCCTGATATCCACTATGCCTTGTCCCTTAATGCATATCCTATATGTAGGCAATGTTTCTCCTTAACTTAGAGATTCACAATAATGTAAGAAAAAACGTTATCTACATTTAGAAGCTAACCGTTTTTCTTAGTGCGCTACGCATATAATTAATTAATTTGTTTGGTGACCTTTTTCATAATTATAGATGTTGATCTGGCCAAAGCTCGAATTCAGGACCCTCTGGCTCGTAACACACACTCTCTTATTGATGTGAGCCGTTAAAGGTTTTTCCAACTCTGCTCAGATTTGGGTAATATGAGCCTCAGGTGTCGATTTATGATACTCAAAAGAAATAATCCAATGAACTGTGTCGCAATTAACTGAAAGCCTTAGTTAGGATTTAGCATTGATGGTTAAGGTTGCGAGAATTCCGTTGTCTCAAACTTAGCTGTTTCTATGAGGAACTATCTCTATATATTTATATATAATTGGCGCTCTGTAATCGCCGAGAAGCTTAAGCCGAAATACACTCGAAGAGGTTGGCACAGTTAATAACTGTCGAGGGGTTACAACAAATCATTAAACATATTTTGTTATAATTTTTGACCAGGACTCGAACCCTGACCTTCTACGTGATAGTTTGCAAATTATTTGGAAATTGCGGCCACGGAATTATCTCTGCGGGAGCAAAAATCGACTTCCAGAGGAATGTGATGAGACTTGAATTAATTATTTGAGGCTGGATGACAGTAAAATGAAGTGGATATTGAATATTTCTTGGTGTCAGCGATTTAATCAGAATTTTATAGCAAATTATTGGACCATATTACTTTCGAGTGATCAAGATAGGACAAGTTTTCACGATTGATGAAATTGAAATTCTGACAGACTTATGGTCGAATGGGAATTATCGGTTGCAGATTTGAGATCATGCAGCAGGAATGTTTTCTTATTTTTTTAAAGCTGGGCTTCTAAAAGGCTCGGCATATTTTTCATAGCAACTTCTGAAGGAGTTTTAACTACAACGGGATCGGTTTTGTAGTAGTTCAGATCTACATAAAGGCCATTTAATCAATATTTCGGAACTATTTAAGAAAGTTTACCCCGTTTTACATTGCAACATATATACCCTTATAATTATAAAAACAACGAACGAATTTGAAAAAAAAAATCGTTCAAAAATTTGATATAACATTTCTGAGCGCGTCTGCAACAATATGTTGCAAGTTGTCAGAAAAACTTGGTAAAAGATCAACAAGCAAGCCATGTCTAACTATGGATGTATGTGTGAATGTATGATTTTTTTTTTTTTTTTTTTTTTATTATTATAAATTTCATACATATTTATTTAATTCGAATACAAACTAAACAATGTTGCCGCAATCACGTATGTGCTGCACGTTGTTTTGCTCCAACAGCGGTGCCCCTTCTTGGCGCCCCTTTATTGTTTTGACTTCTATTCGATGTATGTGACCCTTAGTTAAGCTAACGGCCAGTATGGAACATTAACAACAACAGCAACAATATTGTGCGATCACGTGCAAGGGGCCGTAAGGAAAATGTATGTATGTGCAATAATAAATGAGGCAAGCATATTATATATTTTCTTTGTGTATATTGTATCTAAAGGGTGATCCATTTCGAAGTGCCATAATTTTTAAAGGAAAAATAACAGAAAATTAAAATTTAAGATAAGAGACTGTTTAATATCATTCGAAAGAATATTCTTTCGCATTAATTTTTTGAAGTTTATCTCTTTTAAATGTTGGCCGAGGCTACGTCTTAGACGATGACTCATGGCCTGAATCGAAGCGGGATTGGTCGCATGGACTTTAGACTTTACATATTCCCACAGGAAAAAAGTCTAACGGTGTGATACACACGATCTTGGTGGCCAATCGACCAGCCCAAAACGTGAATTTATCTCCTCATCAAAGTGTTCTCTCAATAAATCCATTGATTGATGCGATGTGTGGGAAGTGGCGCCGTCTTGTTGAAACCAAATGTCGCGGAGATCATGAGCTTCAATTTGGACTATCAAATAGTCGGTTATTATGGCGCGATAACGGTCGCCATTGCTGGTTACGTTCTCACCGGCATAATTTTTGAAGAAATATGGACCGATTATTCCACCGGCCCACACCCCGCTCCAAACCGTTGTTTTTTATGAATGAAATGTTAGCTCTTGAATCTCCTCAGGTAGCACTCCGTCTCAAATGTGGTAATTTTGCTTGTTTACATACCCATTGAGCCAGAAACGGGCCTCATCGCTGAACAAAATTTGGCTCGAAAACATCGGATCTTCTTGAAACTTTTCTAAATCCCATAGAGCGAAGCAATGTCGCTTGGGAAGGTCGAGCGACTTCAGTTCTTGTACAAGCTGTATTTTGTACGCTTTCAATTTAAAATCTCGACGTAAAATGCGCCAAGTCGTTCCATACGTCAGTCCGAGTTGATGCGAACGGCGCCGAATCGACTCTACACGGGTTTCGTGTAAACTCTCAGCTACGGCCGCTATATTCTCTTCACTGCATACTGGACGTGGTCTATTTGGTCGAATATTATCCAATACTGAATGCCGGGTCTCAAGATCATTACCCATCTTGTTGTGTTGCGAATAGT
This sequence comes from Neoceratitis asiatica, assembly GCA_030068015.2. Lineage (NCBI taxonomy): Eukaryota > Metazoa > Arthropoda > Insecta > Diptera > Tephritidae > Neoceratitis > Neoceratitis asiatica. The sequence continues at coordinate 22,045,988 of CM061528.1, read as the reverse complement.
ATGCTCAGTAGGCCGATTATGTTGACAATAAGTTGAGCGGAGCGCATTCTTTAAAGAACGTGATATTTCGTAATAAAGTTGAATGATTTGTAAACGTTGTTCAAGCCTAAATCTTTCCATGACCAAAAGCCAAACATAACTGAACAAAAATAACATGACAGCTTGACACCAGTCATGCGAGAACTGTCAAAAAAGGCTATTGAAAAAAGTGCCACTACTTGGATCACCCTTTATAATACACGTATATAAATACACATATATTTTGGTTTGAATGTGTGTGCTCATAAGTGAATTGTGCAAGAAATCAACAGGAAGAGGACGCTTTGCATTTGTGATTGCAAACGCACATATACATATGTATATATTCAAGTGCGTATGTAACATATATAAGAATACACATATTAATGTATATTTTCATATCATTGTATTAAAAATATCAGTGCATAAGTGTATACATTTCGTCCGTCTTCTTTTATGCAATCACATCGATCGATGAATGATCCATGTAGTGGCCGCGCATTGATTGTTGGTGCTGGTGTTAGAAGCATATGCACTGGCATAAGTATATTTTTATGTATGAATGCTTATATATAATAATCACTTTTGTATTCATTACAAATATGAAATATGAAAAATCGTTTTGTTGCTGTTGTTCTCCACTGTTTATGTTGTACGCTACGCAGTTCACTTGCAATATTTGTTGCATGCAACACTGATACCAGATGCGTAGCGCAAATAAAAATAGGCGACCATAAAAACGTTTTGAAGGCACAAACTTACATACATATATACGCAAATTCCTTTAGTTTTATTCCTTACTAATTCGTCTATTCAACATTAATTTGATTTGATTGAAATCGATTTGATTTGCTTTCGATTCGCATTTAACAGCTGAACTACTGAACTATTAGGGGAAACAAGCGCACATGAGGAGATATATACATAGATACGTATATAAATACACAAGTATGTAAAAAAATGTTTGAAAATTATGGCTGAGTGATCTCTTCAACTATTTATTTACTAAAATTCATGGAAATGAAGTATGGAAGCGTAATAAAAATTAAAAAAAAAAAAATTTAGCTGCTACCAGCCGCGGTAACCCTTCCAACGCAACACTTCAGCCACGAAATGCCATAAAGTATCCAAACTTAATGTTCTAAAGTTTTCGACCTTAAGACGCCCGGAAGTAGTGTGGCTATGAGCAAATCAAGAGGGGAAAGACGTCGCTTTTTTACTTTTTCTTGTATTTTTAGTATTCTTATATTCTTATCATTCCCACAGGTGTACATATGAGTTTATGCGGCGCAATATGTTAATTAAATTATGAAATTATAAATTCATAATCGAATCTCTTGAAACAATGGGACTGTTTCTTATCCCTTTATATTTTAATTTTTCGAATTTGATCTTTTCCATTTTTTTACGATGTCGTTTGAATAATGGGATTTTCGTTGAAAAATCATAAAACTTCCGCAATAATATTCATAGTTTATGTCGCGGTGCCAGCTTGGCTGTTGGCCCACCCACCTTAATTCTCGCTTTATGGGGATTTGGATTTTTTGTTGTTAAATATTAGATTTGTGCTTTCATGATAAGTATTCACATACATATATCTTTGTGTATAAACGATGAATTTGTCTATATGTAAAGGGTGTTTTTATAGAGGTATAGAACTTTAAGTTGCAATAAAACAACAATGGATTATTCGATTGACATGAATTTTATTTATCCGAAAGATAATCTTGTGGCATTACAATTTAAATATGATTTCTGGCATACGACCGCCACAGCTGGCGCGGATGTAGTCCAATCTGGACGTCCAATTTTCGATGACTTTTTCCAACATTTGTGGCCGTATATCGGCAATAACACGGCGAATGTTGTCTTCCAAATGGTCAAGCGTTTGTGGCTTATCCGCATAGACCAATGACTTTACATAGCCGCACAGAAAGTAGTCTAGCGGTGTTAAATCACAACATCTTGGAGGCCAATTCCCAGGTCCAAAACGGGAAATTAGGCGGTCACTGTGACATGTTGCGCCATCTTGTTGAAACCACATCTCCTGGACATCATGGTTATTCAATTCAGGAATGAAAAAGTTAGTAATCATGGCTCATACCGATCACCATTGACTGTAACGTTCTGGCCACCATCGTTTTTGAAAAAGTACGTACCAATGATTCCACCAGCCCATAAAGCGCACCAAACAGTCAGTTTTTCTGGATGTAACGGTGTTTCAACATACATTTGAGGATTACCTTCACTCCAAATGCGGCAGTTTTGTTTGTTGACGTAGCCATTTAACCAGAAGTGCGCTTCATCGCTAAACATCGCTAAAATGGACGTAGTGCGCGATACGTTTTCCGCACAGAACCATTATTTTCGAAATAAAATTGCACTATTTGCAAGCGTTGTTCAGGCGTGAGTCTATTCATGATGAATTGCCAAACCAAACTGAGAATAAATCACTTGACAGTTGTTAAATCGGTCGCCATCTTGAAAAGTAATGCCAACTTAAAGTTCTATACCTCTATAAAAAACACCATTTATTTAAGTATGAAGTTTTCACAATATGCTAATGTATTGTTTTCCTCGAGTACATTTCAAGATTTCAATGAAAATTAGATTTCCGTGGAAGGTTAAAATGAAATTGGTGGAAAATATAAAAGCACTCACCTTTTTCTGAAATATTATTATATATATTTTTTTTCATGAATTTCTTTTGCCATTAACATTACAGAAATTTAACTATCTTATTTTTTTACCATTCATTGCACCAAATAAAATGTGGTAACCAAAGTACCGACATTCTGAAACAACATCTATGAGACCTAAGTTGACAATAAAACATTGATTGAAGAATCCTGAGCCTAACATGTAGATGGCGGTGGTTTTATTTCATTTATATTTTCAGTAGGTACTAACTTTCGAAACGATGCTGTTAAACTTTCATCATATTCTACTCATTAGCTTGTGCTAAATTTGATACTTCTTTTGCTATTTAAAAAAAAAAAAGGATCTAAAACATTTTCGTGATTTAGTTTTACACTATTCGGGAAAAATATCTTTCAAGCGAAGCAATGACTTCAAAAGTATTATAAGAACTCTGCTTCACTAGGAAGAAAAACAACACGTGGGTTTGACTTCGAACCTGGTCGTACAGAAGCTAATGACGCAGAACGCAGTGGACGTACAAATCAAACGGAAACACAAGAAAATATTAAAGAGATCCATAAAGTCGCTTAGAAATATTGAAAAATTAAGTGGAGAGAGTTAGCTGTCATCCTTAAATATTCAATAGAAAGTGTCGGTTTTTATATTATGAGCACCATCTCTGAAGTTGCAAATGAAAAATATTTATTTCGCAGGTAAATACCATATCTCTGAAGAATTAGAAAAAATTAACAAAATGTGTAGCTGATAGGATTTCTTTCCTCCATTGATTTGTATATATCGACCGCAATCACAAAAAAAGTTTAAATTGATCTCACATACGGATATTACAAGCAGGATATGGTAGCAGGTTATGTATATAAAAAAAATTTCTCAAAAACTGAAAAACTGACTAATTGAAGATAAACGCACAGCTGCTGATTGTAACTTGTTAGATTTTATTAAAAATTTCCTTTAAGAGAGTAAAAAGGAGGGCACATTGGAAGGGGCAAAGTGATTCCTTGGTCCAATCTACTTCATATTTTGCATAAATACTCTTTGATAAGAAGATGTGTTCCAATCGGATTTTAATTAAAAAGATTGAAATCACCTAAAGTTCTAGTGCAATTCAAATACTCTTTGAAACTGGAATGTTTCGAAAGACAACATCGCACAGTGGACGAACTTGTGTGGGGCAAGCGGCTATAAATACTTCCACTGAAGACATTGGCTGAGCACGTTTTACAAAATTCTTTAAAAAATATAGTAACTAATAAAATCTATGGTGGTCATACCTGAACATATTCAGAATCTACCCCAGCAGCTACGACCCTCCGATCTCAAGTAAATAAACCGAATTAATAAGTAAGAAATTGCGTATAGCAGTAAGTACTACCATTCGGAAGGAATTCGAGTTCTAGCTCTGCTACAATCTAGATAAAAAATTATTATTAAAATTAATAATTAAATTAAATTAATTTTATAAACTGTACGCTTTCCTTTTCACAATAGACGCACACCACAAATTCAAGGTAGGCTTGGTAATACCAGGATAATTTAATAGTAACGTCTTTGGTTTTTTTACTACGATTGTTTTAACATACATTTTTCAATATTAATGTCTTATCCTAAAGATATCGCTTGCAATAATTTAACACGTCTTTCAATTTGGTTTTGATCTAATCAAGTAATTTGAGCGAACAAGTTAGCGGTATTGAAAAAGTCTATCGCCGAATTTTTATCATTTGATGTTTCACTTCCAGCAGATTTCGATTTCCGCTTGTAACTAAATTTCTGTTTGAACACTCTTTTCATTTTCTTCAAGGGATCTAATTTGCCAGACCTCTAAATCAAGTTTATATGACAGATATAAAAAAGGTTCGAAAAACCGTTTGTAGGCATGAAGTGGGAACAATCGAAATTCAAATTGATCCATTTGAACTTTTCTTTGGATACATTCCTCAATATCATTCATTTGTGTAGCGTTACATAAATAACAATTTGGGGATGAAGTCTGAGTTAAGGCATTGTAACTTTTATCAATCACTAACAATAATACTCTCCAGAAGTCCAAAATTATATATAAATATATATATATTCTTTATTAAGTCACAAAACAGAACTCTCGAAACAAACGAAGACAACAATCACAACAAGCACCTCAAAAATCCACATTTTCTAACAAAACAAAAAAACAACGAGCGAAGACGGTGTAGCTGCTTTAGTTTGACCGGTAAAAAAAGTATTTCCAGATATTTGCAACCGAAATTATACCAAACTAGCGGACCCCAGCGTGCTTTGCTACACATATAAAAAATAAAAAATCTAACTGAAATTTTGAATTTTCTGGTTTTTTTTTTTTGGAAAAGGAAATGAAAAAAATTGATTTAAAAATTTTTTCTCAAACTTTTTTTTTTTTAATTTAAAATTTTTTTTTTGTTTTCATTCTCATTTTTTCCACTCTCTCTCTCTCTCTTTCTCTTTGAATATCACATATGTAGGTACAACTCAATGTACGCGTATTTTGGAATTTTACATGTATTTGTTGTTGTATGTATTTTGTATGGGCAGCGACCAATGTTCACTAAAATGGTCATATCTCTGGAACGGCTGCGTCAATTTCATGAAAACTTCTCATTAATCTTCTCCTAATATCCCTTTTTAACTTCTAAAAATTTGGATCTCATGTTATAGGCTTTCATCAAAATTTGCATTGATTTTTATATATATAGATAATCTGTACACATTGACAAATATTTTGAAATTAATATGATTGTTAACTTCGATTAATCTTACGGCACCACCACCAAAAGTCTAAGTAAAATTTAAGTTTGGACACGAATTAGTTTTAACACATTTCTAGTTAAAATTGTGACTTAGATTTTTTATTTTTGGCTATTGGAGCCGACCACTGTGCGTAGTATATTAGTACCGCTAAGTTTTTGAACACGACCTTGTAGGGACGTAGAGTTCGCACATTAAAATGGTAAGCACTAGGAACATATTCAAAACAAACTCTTAGATTGGCTGAAATAAACTTGGCTTGAAAGCAGTTTCAGCCAGTTGTATATGTCATACTCAAGAGTAAGCGCACAGAGAAGCCTGGTGATTCTAGTATCCGAAGGAAAAACAAAAAAAGAATATTTTTTACAAACATTACTATGGTTTTAAAATGATAATATTCCCCGTACAACTTCCACAAGATTAATGGATTACTAAAATGTTCTATTTTAATGTTTATTTTACCTTTAAATTCCTACAACAGAATAAATATTGTTATATTTTATAAGTACATATATAAATGTTTTAACCTAATCATTTTTGTGTTATAATAAATTTAAAATATAATGTAAAAAACCTATTAAAACCATTTTCGACTACCGAAGTCGTATTCATTCTTTTAAACTTAAAAGAATATTCTTTGCTTTCAGCTCTGAGTAAGGAAAAACTCGTAATAAAATAAAATAAAATATTAAATTTCACTTTTTTAAATTAACTTATATTTTCAGTACAATATTTTCTTTACGTTCCTTCGGAAACCTCTTCGTCTATCCTTCTTTTCACTAAAACAAAACATTTGCAATTAAATCTCAAATGTTTTTTTTCTTTTTTTAAGTAGCGGATGTATTTAACACTTTTTTTACAACTTAAATACGGAAATGTGTCTGCCTTTAAAATAACAATGGTGGGCAGTTTGAAACGCTTGAAATGCGACAAGAAGGCGGAGTGAGTAATTTGTTAAAATAGGATTATGCATATGTGAAAAAAAACAAAAAAAGCAAAAACTCTTCAAACTTAAAAAGGACATGAATGTCCAGACACTTGGCACATGGCAAACTGAAGTGGAGAAAATATGTAAAAATAATTTGAAAATATTTGTAAGTGGCACAAGAGCTGAACTCGTACTAAAAATGTACATACATGTATACAATATATACGGTTTAGAAATAAATACAACAATAGAACTAACAAATAATAATAGTACAACTGAGAGAATTTTCTATAATTAATTTTAATAATAATTTCAAATTTTATTAGTAAGATACAAAAAAAAAAAAATTAAATATTGCAAGCTGTGAATGTCTACAGTGTTGTATGCAGCATTCAATTGGTGCATATGAATTAAAAAGCAACAATAGTAGTTATAAATGCAATAATAGAACTAACAAACGCTCCTTGAGAAAATGCCAATTCATACAAACATACAAAATCCATACAAATAAACACACACACATACACAACTGCACGCGCATTTAATATGAGTACTCTAAGACAAGAAAGGAAAAGTGATTGCCTGTTGAAGATACAAAAATCTTCTTCAATATACTCCACGCGTTATCCATTTGACGCATCTGTTATGAAATGAATGAAGGAATGATGGTGTGCCATATAAAGTAGTGTCAACAAAGTGTGAAATTACGAATTTTACTACCTGCCAGAGGTGTCAAATACACCATTAAAATTTTGAAATAAAAGAGTTTTATTGATTGTGTCTATTCGTAGCATACAAATGCATATATATTGCGGGTGTGTAGGTGACGCAAACGCATGTAGGAACCCTTACTTTTGGAAAAGAGGTTTCGGCAATCAATGTATGTAACTATATGGATCCCAAAGAGTGGTTACAAAACTCAATGACTTCAATTTGACTTTTACTTCCGCTATTTTTTTTTCTTTTAACTTTTAACAATGGCACGTGAAGGTAAATACACGAAGTGGTGGTGGAACAAAACAGAATGGCCTTTGAGAATTTGTTGTCATTCAGCTATCGTCAAATAGATATTTACGCGGAGGGGTTGGACTTATTTGTCGATCGCCGACTGTATTTAGATTAACTGTTTTGGATCGTTTGCATTATCAACCGGCATCGGGTTCTAAGAAACGTAAGGCTCACGCCATCCATTGAATCGAGGGTGAATGTGGTTAGTACAGTTAGAGGGCAAAGACAGCTCGTCTCTAAATTTAATGTCACAAATATTCTCTTCGTTAGTGGACGTGTGCAAGACGAAATGTCTCCATAACATTAAAGTCGTAGATAATTTCCTCTGTCTAGAAACTATCATTACCACCAACAACAATGCCAGCCTTGAAATCCAATACAGCATTGCTCTTGCCCACCTTGGACTGAGTAGTCAATTGAAAAGTAAAGTCCTCTCTCCACAAGCAAAACCCAAATCTCCGTCCTGCTAATATATAAGTATATGCTATATGGTGCAGAAGCGTGAATCTGATGAGCGGACCATTGAAGTTTTCGAAAGAAACGATTTACGAACGTTTTATGGGTCTTTACGAATTGGCCATAGTGAATACAGTAGACGACGGAACTATGAGCTGGGAAAATGAGAGTTTCATTTCTCAAAATAGTAGTCTTTTAGCTCGATTCATTTATTCCATCGTTTCTACAATTTTCGAAGTCCTTCAAAATAATAGAGGTTTTCAAGGTCCTCAAATAAGCGTTTGTTTCTTTGATGACCTTTTCTGTTACCACTCAGCCATTTCTTCAAGTTTGGAAATAAGAAACAGTCGCAGAGAGCTAAATCTGGAAAACATGCTGGACGTGCAGTTCGTAACCCAATTTATAATTTTTGACATGGTGACTACACAGTTTTGCACCCATGCATTGTCTTGATGGAACATCACTTTTGTCACCAATACTACGATCGTCCAATATCATTCCATGGATTCTGTCTATCGTTGATTTCGTTGAGTGGTGACCTGTTTTGTGCGACCTGAACGTTCGGCGCCACTTGCACTGGTACAACCACAACGGAGCTCAGTAAACCATTTATAACATTGAAATTGATGGCGCAGAGTACCCACAGTATTTATCGAGTCATCCTTTGATTTTGGTAATTATTTATTTACGCTAAAAATAATGCTTAAATTGAACAGGAAATTTACTTTTTTTATTTTCGTTAAAATTCACGAGGTTGTCTGCTTTCAATGGCTGTCACAAACCAAAACTAAATGACGTAGCTTTCTCGAGTGTTGTGTAAATGTTATATTTACAGTAAATTTCGAAATTTAATTTCAGGAATTGAATTTCAAAATTTGCAAAATTAAATTTCTCTAATAATACTCAAATGCTTTGTCAGCACTTTCAAGAGAAATAAAAATTCTTGGTGCAGCAATGGCAATTAGAATTTTAATTTCAGAAATCAAATTACAGATAAATGAGCGCGGTCACACACTGCAATTTTAATTTTTGCAATTTTATTTCAAAAACTACATTTAGTGGTGCCCCACTGCGAAATTTCAGATTTTTTGACAGCGAAATGTGTGAACCAAATAAAAAGTAGCGAAGATTTATAGTCTGACGACACCATAAAGGAAAACTAAAAAAAATTATTTTAAGATAGGAATTGCTCAGTTCATTCATAAAATCATTGCGGAAGGCAAGATCGGAAGTATAGAAAGGGTGCGTTGCATATTAATTAGTGGCAACAAAAACAATCGTCAGGACATATTAATATAATTGCCAAAAATAATTCAGATCTACCAACCGCAAGCACTCCTATGAACATTCGCTCCGAAGTTTCCGCTAACTATATGCAACGTACATATATGCATATGTATATGTATGTACATACAAATATTTTTGAAAACGATATCTAAGTCGAATACCAAAGACAAGTGCAGCTGGCGTGATCTATGGAACATCCTGGATGCGCACGTGTATATACCTACATGTATGTATATATGTATGCACGTACACGTGAAGGTAAACGCTTGTGACAAGTGTGTCTCGAATAACAAATGAAGTGAGAATCGTATAAATCAATATGAAATCCATACAAACACACACACTCATACTCACACTCACACATTTTATGAGATGAGCAAAGGAGAACATTTATTAGAGCCGAAAAATAGCATCTCAGCAATGATCATCATTTTGGAGAAAGTGATCGCTTTCTTTTCCTCAAGCGCACGCTCTTCATACTCGCAACATAATTTACTTGGACACTCTAATGTGGATGCCGTTAATTCTCAGGGGTGCAACAATTGACATTTAACATCAACCTGTGGTTTCTGCCGCTTGTATGGATGAGCACATGACCTGGGCAACGAGGGGGCGATCGGATAATTGCATCACTTACTCGTATGTATTTATAAATATATATGCATCTATGTATGTATGTATGTTTCTGCCAAACCCATTCAGAATAGTGGAAAAAATGTATCTTCTTAAAAAGGACTGCATTTTTTTCAACTACATACTCAACAGTTGTGCCATAAATATTTAAATTGTCGTCAGACAGTTGCTCCCCCAGATATGAGCATCGAAGCAAAATGTTTTTCGGGGAAACGTAAACGAATTTGGACGGCTGTTTGTCTCCTTCAGATGCTTTTTTTACGTCATCTCCATTTACGTGTATAAATATACATACAGAAATGTTTCTATATTTAAGTGTGTGTACACCTTTTGTATTTTTTACGCGTATTTTGGCGTTGTATAGTGTACGCATACATACATACATTATTTTCATTATTATTACAAAAATAATTAACGTTTGTTTTAATGGTGTTCAGCACCACATATTCCGCCTGCTGCTCCCGTTTGTTTGCTTCTGATTTCATCGATCCACACATTTGCCTTCACATTGAAATCTGTTCGGCAGATGTGTCGCGCGACTATAGCGACGCTACGTAGAGCTACTGTGGCAGACACCCGGCGGGGTGTGGCGCGGGTTTTGTTAATATAAAATTCCTATCGTTCTTTTTCACGTGTTTATTAGAGAACTCGTGCTTTCAATTTTTTTTGTCTTGTAGATCTATTAATTGAGTGGGAAAAGTAAAAGAAAATATTTACTATTGATCAGAAGGGACAACCCCTGATCATAATTGTTGGATTTTTGTTTAAGTTTTGTTGACTAAATTGATTTTTCAATGGTAATTTTGTTGTCTGAAATATTTATACATTTGACAATACCAGTAAAGGCGGATTGGTTGGTTATAAAAAGTGATCCATTTCCAAAACGGCCCAAAACGCGAAATTATTTAGCTTACCGAAGTGTTCTCTCAATAAACCAATTAATTGATCCGAAGTGTGGGAATTGGCGCGGTGTTGTTGAAACCAAATGTCGCGGAGATCACGAGCTTCAATTTCAGGCATCAAATAGCCGATTATCATGGCGCGATAACGGTCGCCATTGACGGTTACGTTCTCACCGGCATCATTTTTGAAGAAAAATGGCCGTTTTTTTTCTGGATGAAATAGCAGCCCTTGAACTTCTTCAGGTTGCTCTTCGTCCCAAATGGGGTAATTTTGCTTGTTTACATACCCATTGAGCCAGAAACGGGCCTCATCGCTGAACAAAATTTGGCTCGAAAACGTCGGATCTTCTTGGAACTGTTCAAGAGTCCATAGAGCGAAGCGCTGTCGCTTGGGAAGGTCGAGCGGCTTCAGTTCTTGCACAAGTTGTATTTTGTACGCTTTCAATTTAAGATCTCGACGTAAAATACGTTAAGTCGTTCCAGATGCCGAAGCGACTCTCCACGGTCTTCGTGTATAGTCTCAGCTATGGCCGCTAGTTCAGCTACGTCCGCTAATTCGGTGTTGCGAATAGTACGCTCAGTAGGCCGATTATGTTGATCATAAGTTGAGCGAAGCGCGCGAAAAACATTCTTTACAGAACGTGAATTTTCGTAATAAAGTTGAATGATTTGTAAACGTTGTTCAGGCGTAAGTCTTTCCATGACGAAATGCCAAACAATAACATGACAGCTTGGATCACCCTTTAAAGGGTTTGGTTTAGCGCACAGTACTAAAATATTAACATATATTATGGTGAGGGTTCTAGACTTTCACAGATAAAATATTAAAAAATTTTAATTTAATTTAATTTAATTCAATTTTATGGTTTGTTTAATTTTATTCAATCAATTTTATTTTACTTTATTTAATTTTTTTATTTTATTATTTTATTTTATTATAGTACGTCGACCGCTCTAGCCGGGTGATTAACACTGCATTATACCTTGCAAAGTGTCAGAGGCTCGAACACTGGCCATGTCGGCTTGACCAAATATTATAAAAATAATTTTTCTACAAGTATTTGCGTTCGCCCCTCGGCAGGGAATGTCAACCCTTCCGAGTGTATTTCTGACATGAAATAAAAAGCTACTCAAAAATCCATCAGCTGTTCGTTCATCTTTACGCTAAGGATAAACGGTGTAAAAATTGAAATACATTGATGAAACTTGTAAAATCCTATTATGACAACCGATTATTTTGAAGATTATATATGAAATTCAGTAATCTGATTTTGTTATGTGAGCAAAACAAATTTAAATTTAAAATATACGAAAGTTGGGATAATGTAACATAATTATACTCAAATTGTATAGAAATTATCACTCATATCAATCAAAAATATGCAATGAGTCCCTTTTACGATATACAAATATTTCCATACAATTTTGAATATAATGCATGGAACTCAGTTGAACGCCATTGCTGTGATCCACTCATTCGCACAATAATGCTGAATGACTTATTAACATTAGGTCGCAACCACTATGAGATTAGCACTCCAAACTCAAAAATACCCATCATGAGTATCATCTATTTTTTAGTGCTGAAGTATTCAATAGGAGTGTTCTTTTAGTCTAATATTAGTCCTACTTTTTTCTATTGGTACAATAGCACAAAAAATATGCTACAATAGGAAAAAAATATCCTATATCCAAGCCAATGTATATTTATTTCCAAGAGATTACAAGAAAAGAACAACAACTTGTTATTTGCTTTGAATTTGTCGCCATCATGCAACTGGGATGCTCTCGTTTTCCAGCAAATTTTCTTTGGAAAATTTTACAGTTCCTAGACTAAAAGATGATGATTCATATTTGTGCGTGCAACACTGCGCAGCAAGCTTCCATATACACCTTCAGATGTCCCTGCTGCTGGTGAATATTCACGACTCATCCCTGTCGGGAAGGGTCCCGTTAACCCAAGCCCCGTTTTGCCTTCTATCCTTTGTGGAAGGCATAAAAGGCCGATGTTGCCGTTTTAGCCTCCTCTTTTATCGTCAATCCCAGCAGCAGCAACATCAAGGTGAGTTTTTCTAGCCTTTATATTTTTTCGTTTTATATACCCATATATATTATATATACTTAGTATATGCATACATGCATTTTGTTGTTGGAATAAATGCATATGTATAATTAATAACTTTCTTTTATTTAAATTTTTGGAGAAGGTAGTTTCTTCATTCCAGAATTGATCGCCAGAAATATCGGCCCCTAACTCGATCCCCGTTTTCAGAATTCAGGAGGAATTCTGGCCCCCAACATCCCCGGAATGAATAATTCATATGAAACTTTTTACGCCTTACTTGGCAGATGAAACTCTGACTATGAAGCGCAGCGAATCGAGGGTATTCTACAATCAAAGTCTTAACCGTTAAGGCTTAATGTTTCTAAGGTTTCGGTTTGACTCTCATCAACCAATTCCTACTTATCTTCATTTGAAAAAATGCATACTTCGAACAAATGTATCTGTCAAAACGCAGCTCTAATCTAGAGTATCATAAAATTCTTATCTCTTAATATATTGGATAGTGACAACCATATTGGGTATCTCACTTTTAAGAGGTGAATGTGTAGGCCGACAGCGTTACCATAAACACAGATGATATGAATACACAAATTTGATGGATATGATTTAACTCTATCCCATCTGACACAATTCACTGCGGATTTCTGTTACTCGATGTTAGTACCATAAGGCATTCGTGACTTTTGGAGAATATACTTGGTGCTATGGAAAATATCGCATAATTATTGTAGATTCTTACCTGAAAGTACATTTTCAACTTTAAATCCTAACTTCCAATTTTATTTTTGGAAGTATTTTTATGTCAACTGCGAAGGAATGTCACTGTCGGCAAAAATCACTGTATGATATGACAATAAAGACGCTTACACCTCATATAATAGTCTTTTCACGTCGGACTCCTCTGTTCACAATACATCAAATATTTGGAGCTTTCAAATACAACCATACCTAATGTTATTTTCGTATGCTCTGTAAATATAAGCAACTATTAAAAATTACATATATTAGCCTACAGCCATATCCTCCCCTTTCTCTGATGATCTTGTATCTACAAAATCGCAATTCTCGGAAAATCGATAAAAAATACTAAAACATGACTCGTGCTATCGGCATTGAAACTATTATCAAATTTTTCTATGAGATCATTGAGGAAGTATTTCGATAGGCAAAGCTATCAATTCATTATTATTTGGTATTTATTAATTTAAACAATTTCATTTGATTTTAACTTACCATGTTATAAAAGATTTCATTATTTTAAAATATGATTAACTTAACAATTGGATAATCTCGAAAATAACCAAGGACTAAATTCAACTTTCAATTGATCATAAAAGTTGTGATAATATTCGGGCACTAATCTTTTCAAACTTTGCAAATCTCTAAATTTTCATGAGCAATAATATTTTTTCTATTAATATTCACTTTTAGTTTTGTTTACAAACATTCAGTCATAACACAGCAAGGCCATCTCAACATTTCTGGCGGTACTTACGGCAGATATGACGAACTCGAAACCCCAATCGATGACAATGGTAGATGTGTAGAATATAAAAAAGTTCGAATACCGATTTCCCTCGCTTAAGAAATAACAAAGCGGCGGGAGCCGATGGCCCACCAGCACAACTATTCAAATACGGCGGCGAAGAACTGACAAGGTGCATTCATCAGCTTCTTTGCAGAATATGGACGAAAGCATTCACGACAAATGGAACCAAAGTGTGCTCTACCCAACCGAAAAAAAGGGAGACCCCACGGCCTGCGCCACTTATCGTGGTATGAGCATCCTTTACATCGCATATAGGGTCATATTTAGCATGATGTGCGAAAGATTAAAGCCTTCCGTCAACAAACTGATCGGGCCTTATCAGTGTGGCCTTAGTTCTGGAAGATCAACCATTGACCAGATATTCACAATGTGCCAAATCTTGGAGAAACCCCGAGAGAAAAGAATCGAAAAACATCACCTTTTCATCGATTTTAAAGCTGCCTTCGACAACACGATAAGGAAATGCCTCTACGCCGCTATGTCTGAATTTGATATCCCCACAAAACTCATACGGCTATGTAAACTGAACCTGGATAATACCAGAACCGCAGTCAGAATTTCGAAAGACTTCTCCGAGCTGTTCGATACCAAACCAGGTTTCAAACAAGGTGACTCTTTATCGCGTGATTTCTTCAATTTGATTCTGAAGACAATAATACCAGCTGCAGAGATAAATAGACCAGGTACAATCTTCTACAAGAGTGTATAATTGTAAGCGTATGCCGATGATATTGATATAATCATAACAACCGGGCTGTAAGTTCTGCGTACTCCACTTTAGACAAAGAAGCGAAGCGAATGGGTCTGGTAGTGAGCAAGGGCAAGACGAAATATCTCCTGTCATCAAATAAAGAGTCATCGCATTTGTGACTTAATTTCGTCTATGTAGGAAGCAGCCTTAACAGAATTCAACGCAGAATCACTCTTGCCAACAGATGAGAAGTTTTCGAAGAATCAGGTGGAGAGCGACCTGGTCTCACTTGGTATTTCCAATTGACCCACAAACAGTAAAGAGAAGGAACGAGTGGCGCTCTATTTTTGATGCAGCTATAATCGCATAAGCAGTGCCTACGCCAAAGAAGAAACAGGAGTACTAAAAAGTAGTTTTCACTGAAAATCTCATTTTCGAAAAAAAAATGTAGTTACGTTTTTTGAAGATGTTACTACAACTTACATAAATGTGAGCTGAAAACATGTGACGTAAATACATCTATTTTCATATAAACGATATAGTCGTGGATTTGATATATAGTTAGAGACTCAATTTAAGTTAAAGCTCAATCGTGAGCCAAAATAAGTGCACAAAACTTTAATATATAAATTCTTGAAATTCGTTGAAAATTCGAAAGAAATAATTTTTTCTAATTTAAGTTGGACAATTTCGAAATTCCAAGAAATTTCTTCAAAGCTTCGAGCAAGGTCAAAACCTTTAAATACAGTTTTATAACATGAATTTCTAAATTTAGCGGAAAATTACATTAAACACAAAAAAATTCCATTGAGTACACAGTGGTGTGACCACAATCTTCCCACAAAGTTCGCGTTTAAGAATTTTTATGTTCAAAACAATTGTTTATAATCAATAATATAAGTATGTTGGGTATGTGCTAGCTAGTTGTGAATGCGTTATTATTACAACAATAATGGCAAAGTTGTTGAAGCACAACACAAGTACTTGTAAATCGTATGTGCGAGTATGTATATATACATATGTGCTTTGCCGCATCAAAATAATATAAATACAACTACAACAATAAACCAGAGTAGTATTTGTTGTATGTATGTATGTATGTATGTACTGCTATAAACTTCAGCATATTCAGAAGTCCATTAAAACTTGATGAAGGAATAATAAACTGGCCGATCGAAAGCGCAAACTTCTAGAGTAGACTTACTTGAGCGTTCTTGAGGAGTGTTTATGTGCATATGCATGTACACTACTTGTAGATACAAAAGTTGTTGCACGGAAAATTTACTATATGTTCGCACTACGTTCAACTTTGCTCGATCGCTCGCTTTTTAATTTGAAGTTCCACTTTTAAGAGTGGAGAAAAAACTTTTCTGGAAATACTTTGAAACAAAAAAAAAAAAACAAAAAAAAAAAAAAAAAAAATACCAACTGAAATGTATACGTATGTGAATATGTAAATAATTGTATCTGATGGGTGGCGGCAAGCGTTGTTTGGTGGTATGCAGCAGCAGCACGCCAACAAGAAACACTTCCTCATGGTTGCGGCATAAACAAATTGGAAGTCATTCGGCGCAATACTTTGTATCGTTGCTCCTTTGACTTTGTTTATGTGTATGTACCATGTACATATAACACGATTTCATTGTACAATTTGAACTTCTAATTTTTTGTTATTTATTTACTTAAATTTTTTTTTGTAGGTAGCAAACACTCTGCTCCCCTTCACGCAAGTCTTTTGGAGCAGCAAGCAACTGTTAGGGTAAGCAAACGCCAACGCACAGCGCTGCGTTTACGTAGGACGGATCCTCTCGGGGGGCACGCGTCGTTAAATTTCATTTACGAAATTTGATCAAAAATACATTTTTTTAGTGCGAGCGCTAAGAAAGCGGAAAATGGAAACCTAAACAAGAAAATGTAATAAAGAAAATATTGCTTTTTTGGTGTATTTTTTGATCTTGTTTAATTGTCAACTGGGGATGACTGTGGTGTACGCAATTGGGTGATGGAAATGTACATAGATATGTATGTGTAATTGTCGTGCAGTTTGATGCTATCTATGCTGACAACAAATGAATATGAGGTGTGTAATTAGAATCTTTACGCTTTTGGTTTTGCCGTCATTTAATTATATGAAGGAACATGATAATTATTCATCGAGGAAAAGAGTGTGTGATTCTATTGGACATTTGAAATTTTAAATGTGATATGTACTAGAGTTCCAGATTTCGCTCAAATAAAATCTAGCAGTGCGGGCATTAGAGCGATGAGCACTCGCACACCTACTCATTGTTCATTACACCAAAAATTTTCGAGCCGAGCACGAGAATTTCGAGTATTTTGACAAACACTTTGTTGACTTTTTTCTCAAAACTTTTTTTTAATTAATTTTAAATTTTATTATAAAAGTGTAAAAATCATTGAAACGCCAAAGAAATCTTGACAAACAAAATTCAAAATTTTTCTTCTGTTGAGAAGTTGAGCAATAAGCGAGTATCGAGCGAACATCGAGCTGCTCGCAATGCTATTTGGGAATCTGGAGTTCTACTATGTATTTATGTACACGAATTTCAATTTTAATAAATAGATACATATATACAAACAGTTATAATTAATTGAAGATAACGGAAAAATTTTTCAAAATGTTGAATATAATTTTTTTTCCATAAAAAATATAAGCAGAATACGAGGAATTTTTCAATAAAAATACCGAAAATCTGTGTGGTACGGTAACTTTCGAATTATTAGATTAGAAAAAAGTACAAAAGTTGTAGGATTACTAGTCAAACAATTAAGATGCGAACAATTTTATTTTATGACTAATTTTGAAAAATTTTCATCTAATGGGATTTTTTAACGATATAGCTCTTCCGCAATGGCTGAGTGGGTAGAAGTTTTTTCCACCATTCGAAAGGTCAGACTAACATCCAAAATTATGGAAAATTAATTTGTTTTCATTGCGGTCGTCCCTCGTTAGAGAATGTCCAGCCTTTCGAGTGTATTCCTGAGATGAAGTAAGAGCATCTCATAAAAATCCATAAGCTGGAAGGACCATTTGTTGGGGAAAATCGCTCAGTCGGAAATCGCTTTAGTGGTTATAAAGCGAAAAATATAAAAATATAATTATACAACTTTATTATACAAGTATATATAAGAGCATTTGTGTTTAAATTTTGACAGATGACGTTTCGGATGAAAATAAATATTTCTGTACGAAAAAATACATCAGAATTCACACGTATACATCATATTATACTCGTATACAAACGAGTATATCTAAGTACAAGTACTTATTACAACAAAGTTAAGTAATGTTGTCGTCATTTCAACACAATGTTGGTGTAACGCGCTCGCGTTGGTGGCTGACATCTGTCACATTCCTTTGGAGATCGTGCAATTATTTGCGTATTTTTGCTTGAGTGCTCAAATGGATAGGAGTCTCGTGACAACAACAATGGTGCAACGGTACGTAGCAGTACCATATTTATAAGGGAAAAAAATAACAAATAAATTGTATTTACAAATGTGCAACTGACATATTTACTGTGGAGCTTTAATACATACTATTTCACAGTTATTTATGAAAATGTATATAATGTAATTATGATAAAAATTACAAAATATACATATATATATATATGTAGGTTTGGAATTTTTTTTAGCATATTGAAGTACGAATTACTAAAAACGGAGGAAAAATAATAATTAAAAGAATTTTTTATAAAAAGGAAAAAAAAGTCTTTCACTAATTTTCAACATTTTCCGAGATCTGAATGGGAGCTTAATTAATTGCATAACAATTAGCGCATTCCGTTGGATATGCGTATAGCTGTGAAGGCGAGAGTGCGTACCATTGTAATATACAATTATATATACGTACCATAATCATTGTATAATTCATAAAAACATACTTTTTTATGTTATTCCATGCTAACCCGCACGAGCTAACGGTCACTTTTGCTTTGTAAACTGTCAACAACTCCTATTTAATTGTAATTAAGACGGTATTATTGTAAGCGACATAGGAAATTACATATTCGCATTTTCCTATTTCCATCATCTATTGTTGATCCCTTCCGATGATAATTAAAATCAATGAATAGAGGAAGTGAGAGTGCGCATGTCAATTGTTGAAATATATGTATAACATACATTTGTGTGTGTGTGTGTGTGTGTATGCGTATAATTTGGTTCCCTCTAGCTGCGCTTACGGTAAGTGCGTTTTAAATACTTAATAAAAACCGATAGGAAATGCATTTCAAAGCAGGGTTGATTTTACTTATAGAAAAGCATAATAGATGTAGTTAAATCTTCAATAAAACTCTCAAAAGATTTTTGTTATACCAGAAAGTCCATCCCTGAGTGGCAAATTAATTTCTCTTGACAACAATTACGAAAACACTTTTTCTGAGAATTTATTTGAAGAACGTCTTATTAAGGCGATTACTCGATTTAGCTAGCATTGCATATTATTTTCTCTAGCATTAGGACAAATACGTCATATACTTGAAAATAAATCACCTAGCTTCGTACCAGACGGATCATAGCGATTTATGAGCACAACAATTGTGTACAACTTTTATTATCTTCTAAGGATTTCATCTTCTTCTTCATTCACGTAGGCGCCGCTTACGTGGTTACAGCCGAGTCAGCAATAGAGTGCAATTTTTTTTTCTTTTTGCTGTTTGGCGACAAATGGAAACACTAGATGAAACCAGGCCGTTCGCCAACTGATTCTTCTCGTTGTAATGTATTCTTCTTTCCCAGCTTTCGCTAGCGTTTACTACAGCTGGAGTGCTATCTCACTTACGGAGGCCGTGACCTAGCCAGCGTAATCGCTGTCTCTTTTATCGCTCAGATATGTTAATGACACCATATAACTCGTGCAGTTCATCATTCCATCGTGTACGGTATTCACCATTACCGTAAATATTCTGCAAAACATTTTTTTTTTCGAAAACTTCTAGTGTTGTATCTTGGAATGTCGACATTGCAGCATTCTGCAGCATTTGTTTTGCTCCTTTGTCTAAAGTTGTACTATAGCTATTCAGCTCTGCAGCTCTTATTATTTAGTCCAGCATTAGCTTGAGATACCCTGTCTGAAACCTCGTTTGGTGTCAAACAGCACGGAGAGCATAGAGCATAGAGGTAGCTCTTTTAGTGCTGTCGAAGGCAGATTTCAAGCATAAGGACGTGGTGCGTGTCGATCCTTTCCTCACGGATCGTTTTTAAATTTGACGCATGGTGAATATCTTGTCGATTATAGATTTCACAGGCCTAAAACCACAATGATAAGGTCTAATTAGTGGTCTTTAATCTTTCACATAATACGCTAGATAAGACCTAATATATATCCAAGTAGAGGTATCTTTTCCAATAACCTTTTTTGACAGATCACGTGTGAGTCGTATCAAACTTTCATGTAATTTTTGTTTAGTATTGTTTGGCATTTCATCATGGAAAGACTTACGCCTGAACAATGGTTACAAATCATTCAAATTTATTACGAAACTTCACGTTCTGTAGAGAATGTGTTTCGCGCTCTTCGCTCAACTTATGGTCAACATAATCAACCTACTGAGCATACTATTCACAACACCATGATCCATATTCACACCCAGCATTCATTATTGAATAATATTCGAACGAATAGACCACGTCCAGCACACAGTAAAGAAATTATAGCGGCCGTAGCTGAGAGTGTACACGAAAACCGTGGAGAGTCGATTCGGCGCCGTTCGCATCATCTCGGACTAACGTATGGAACGACTTGGCGCATTTTACGTCGAGATCTTAAATTGAAAGCATACAAAATACAGCCTCTGCAACAATTGAAGCCGTTCGACCTTCCGAGCGACATCGCATCGCCCTATGGATTCTTGAAAAGTTCCAGGAAGATCCGACGTTTTCGAGCCAAATTTTGTTTAGCGATGAGGCCCGTTTCTGGCTCAATGAGTATGTAAACAAGCAAAATTGCTGCATTTTGGGACGAAGAGAAACCTGAAGAGGTTTAAGAGCTGCCATTTTATCCAGAAAAAACAACGGTTTGATGTGGTGTGTGGGCCGGAGGAATTATCGGTCCATATTTCTTCAAAAATGATGCCGGTGAGAACGTAATCGTCCATTACGACTGTTATCACGCCATGATAACCGACTATTTTATGCTTAGAATTGAAGCTCGTGATCTGCGCGACATTTGGTTGAACAAAACGGCGCCACTTCACACACATCCCATCAATCAATGGATTTATTGAGAGAACACTTCGGTGAGCAGATAATTTCACGTTTTGGACCGGTCGATTGGCCACCAAGATCCTGTGTTATCATACCGTTAGACTTTTTCCTTTGGGGAAATGTAAAGTCTAAAGTCTCTGCGGACAATCCTGCTTCGATTCAGGCCTTGGAGCAAATCTTCACGCGTGTCATTCGCCAGTTACAAGTCGAAATGCTCGAACGAATGATCGAAAATTGAACAATCTGTGACGTATCCGCGGCCAACATTTGAAAGAGATAATCTTCAAAAAAATAAATGCCAAAGAATGTTCTTTCGAATGAGAGTAAACATTCCCCATTAAATTTGAATTTTCTGTGATTTTTCTTTAAAAAATTACGGAACCTCGAAATGGATCACCCTTTATATTTAGGAGGTTTACTTCAAGGTAATTGTAGGAGACCAGTGTTAAGTGGTCTTATGGATCGGGCAAAACACACTTAGGTTCCAATTATCGTGCATAGAATTTTCGAGCATTACACTTATCGGCCACTTTCTGAAGCCCTTTATACTTACAATTTTTGGTCTCTTTATTTTTTCGTCTGCAAATGCGTCTTCCTCCCTACTTTAACTTTGAGTATCTATCCTACCTCACATGTGTTTTGTTTTCTCACCACTGCCATTCGACCTTCCTAATAGCACCAGCCCTTTTTCCGACATTGTCAAAAACCAATGGCGTCCGTATCGGTGCTACGTAGGGTGCTTGAAATTCCGTTCCACAATTACTTTATACCGAGCTGCTGAAGAGTGCTCTCAGAAAGTGCGTGTTCAAGTCGGGGTAAAAATCGACTAGCCGTATGTTATAATTGCTGTTTTTCGGAGACGAGTCTTCATTCTGTTTGTAGACCTGCGACAAGGTCCTGGGAACGTACGCACATCCAATACGCTGGAGACATCTCTTCCGGAGACAGCCAAGTAGCTTATTGTAGTTTATAATAAATAAAAGCAGTTAAATTGACTTTACATTAAAAATTTTATTTTTGTGCATTATCATTGCATTTCACAAAAACGAAATCTCCTTAATCCCTCAAAAACATATCAGTTTGAAAACAAGCAACTAACAGAAATTGAAAAGTTCACAGACCCGTGACATGTTTAGTCCGCCCACAACAACCGCAACATTATGTGCACAACAACCGAAAACCCAGAAAAGGCAGAAAACAAGTGCAACTAAATCTGACACCAAGTAACATACACACATACAAAAGAGAAATTCAACTAAAGGTCATCCGGACAAGTGCGAGTGCAAGCGACTGCACACGTATATGTAAGTAAGTGTATGCATGTCCTTTGACATTTGCACTGTCCATCTAATGCACTGACTCGTTATTATGAAATAGTATATATATATATATATATATATATGTATATATATGAAAGTAAAAATAGACAATATCAATTTCCCAGAACGCAAAACAATTTATCTTTTCTTGTATCTATGTATTTCGTTGCCATTTAAACTCTCGGTCTTTCCTAACTTCCATAGAAACACAATGTGAAGACTGAAGGAACGTAGCGGGCTTGTAAATTCATACTAATAGTGTTTTGAAATTAGAAATTAACAAACACAGTAATCTAAGATAAGCAATCTGCATATGAACAGAAGAGACGATTAGTAGTGGACAACCCATTTAAAGAGAGGGTGTTACGACGGGGCGTTTTAGAATGGACACATTACACGAAATGAGCACCAAATAAAGAGGTAAAACTTAAAATGAATACATTGTTGCGTACAGGGGAATTTGGAATTTTTTAATAAATGAGCCTAACATCAAAACTGTGAACTGTTGCTGGGATGTATTGATTTTCGGTGGCTCACTCATTGTGCCGTTGTCTCGTATCTGTATATGAAGCGCAACGCAATGTTGTCAAACTAAATGTTCGCTTGAACGCCAATTCGGTGTGGGACTTGTATGTTGGGAAAAATCTGCTTATTACTCTTAATAGATTGTGCATATGTATGTATTTAAGCGTGTGAAACACAGCAGGCGCTAAGCCAACATTTAATTTATTACTCGAGTGATTTTCATAGATTATTCCACGACATATGAACATCTAAATATATATGCACATATAAGTGCTCAAGTACTGTAAGTAATACAGTTATTGCCTTCAACATATTAATCATTTGCATCAATTATTTTTCCCATCACTTATACTTTGCTTCATTATTTTGATACCTTTCTGTCTTGTTTTACTCGTTTTTCTTTATTTTTTGTGTGTAATTTATTTTACTCACTGCTCGACTTTTCCCATATCACAGCACGATCTGTCATTTAGTGTCGACACTGAGGTCATCCATTAATTTGTTGCGCTTTATATCTTTATATATCTCACTTATTATTATCCTATTGTGTTAAATCCCAAACGCTTTGTGTTGCAAACGGTTTTAGCTGAAGAGTTTTTTAGAAATACAGAAATGACGTATGTGTGGTTGATTGAAAAGGCGTGATTATATCAATAAAAAGATGTACAAATATAGTAACAAATTCAAAACATGTTAACATGGAAAATATTAACTTTTATGTTGGACAATTTCCCACAAAATCAAACCAGATGTATCGTCAGTAAAACCAACGTCAGCAGTTGAAATATTTCTTCAAAATTTTATTGTAACGGAAATTCCCAAAGCACGCATGTCTGGTACATTAGCTTTAGTTTTAATTATAAGAACATTATAAATGCAGTTTTTAAATAAAGCTCATAGTGACTTTTTTTTATTTTAAAATATAATAAACATCGTTGACTTACATATTAACAAATTTATTTCTATCTAAAAATTTTGTAAAAAGTTTGTTTTGAGTTCTTGCTGAACTAACAAATCTTTAAAAAAATTAAGGAAATAAGGCCAAATAAAATAAGATACAAAAAATTGATATCAGAGAAAACAATACAAACTGAGCTACAAAAAAAAAAAAAATTGAATCAAATGAAATAAAATAGATTAAAATAAAATATAATAGAATAAATAATAAAGGGTTTTCCAACAGGGATGATATAATTTCTGAGTGTCGTTTTGGTTAATATGTTATGATCTGTTATTTTTTTCATTGTATTCAGTAAAGCTTACAATTTCATCTTGGCAAGATATACGCAAGAACAACGTCTACAAATTATTTAATATTATTATCAAAATAATTGGTCTGCAACTGCAACTTTGCGTGCGCTTTTGCCATTTTATGGTTGTAATAATTGTCCACCTGTGCTCGCTATTCGCCGAATTGTTGAAAATTTCGAGCGTACATTTTCAGGACATAATATTCAAGTGCAAGACAAAGAACTGGTCGAAGTAATGAAAATATTGCTGCCGTTCAGGCAAGTGTTGCTGAAGACCACAATTTGTCGATTAAAAGACGTTCTCAAGAATTATAAGTGTCTGAAACCACAACATAGTGGATTTTGAGAAAGAATTTGGGCTTGCATACGTATAAAAATGTTCTCACTCAAGAACTGAAGCCATAAATAAACCATAAATGTCGTGAATTTGCTGATTTCGCCTTGGAACAACTTGAAAACGATAACTTTTTTTTTAAGAAAATCATCTTCCCCGATTAGGCTCACTTTCATCTGAGTGGTGCGGTGAATTCGATTCTAGTGCGTAGAAAATCCACAAGTTTGGTGTGGTTTTTTGGTCTGGTGGAATCATCGGTCCGTACTTCTTTCGAAATGAAGCTGGTAGCACCGTTACTGTCAACGGAGAGAGGTATAGATCTATGTTACCAACTTTTTATGTCCAAAATTGGAAAAAGTTGATATTAGTTCCTGGTGAAACCGCTTTCCTTGTTCTTTGCATAAGAGCCAGGAATCTCTGGAAAATGATCGAGCTCACTGTGGAGGTAATGCATTTTGAAGGACATATTACAAGTAGTCCCAAACTGGTCATTGAATTTTAGAAATCAGCATCTCTAATCAGTATTGCTAAATGTGGGCCATCAAAAATACTAGCTTTTATCTGTTTTATGTTTAGAATTTTCGATTTTGTTGTCCTAATAGGAAGTTAATCATCTGCAGATCCTTAGGCTAGTTCAGGATCTCTAACTAAATCGTTTATTTCATATATATTATATTTAAGCACAATTTCTTCGATATCAGTATCGCTAGATACTTCATTATAGATTTCTGATAGAATAAATTCGCTGATAGAATAAATAGTTAAAACAGATACTTCCGAAAACAGACAAAGCAGAAGTAACAGTCGTCGAAGTGATTTTCTGTTCTCTTTATAGCATAGACACCTGGAACCTTATATGACTTATTTTACCACTGATCCACTGTGTTTTTAGCCCGTTTGGGAACATTCTGAGGTATCCACGGCTTGTTTTCATCTACAATTTCTAACTTCAAATACGATTTTTTTATAATTCTGTTATAGGTTTCCTCAAGTTTTTTGGTGTGTATTCCCCATAAATGTAGTAAAACACATTTGAATCATTGAGAAAACTCCTTCGCGATAACGACATAATATTAAAATTGATATATTCATATACTTATAGAAAGGTACTAATAAGACCGCGCTCCCGAAAGTGATAATTATAGCAAACTTAAAAAGAGAGGGAAAAAATAAAAAACAATTTTAGTGTTGCCAATGGATACCTGGTACAAAATCACAAGTAAGATCTCAGCACCAATAGGTTTTGTTTCATTTGTTAAGGGGTGTCATCTTTCCCAAATAATTAAGCGGTTTTCAAATATTTATGAAATAGACATTTAATTTGCGAGCAATTAACGGTATTTGCGCTGTTTAAATAACCTAAAAGCACTTTTCATAATCCATTTATAGTTTGGCACTAAAAATTTAATTTCTTGCCAAAAAAAATTAAATTAATGTCAGTTAGCCAATGCAACTGCTAATCGGCGATCAAAACATATGTTATATACGACAATAAAATGATCATTAAATTAATTGTCATTAATGTCTACAACACTGAACCAAAAAATATGTATTGGCAATTCCCCGGGGTTTTTAAGGGTAAACTGAATATATTACAACTGAAATTCGACCAGCATAAAATATGGTAATGTACCCATAAAAATGTATAAAAACAATAGTTACAATACTGTAACCACATAAATATATGAAGAAATACATTAAGTGGCATACACACTTAAATCAATAATATCTGTATGTGTTCACTTACCCACAGACATTTTGTCAAATTTCCGCAATAATGGTCAGCATAAAGTCTTCACCGGTTTCTTGCACTTGTTACCGCAGCACAAAAAAACCACCTTACATATGTATGTATTTGTATGACTGCGGCAGCTTTTAATGGCCAGGTTAATGCTAAGTCTATTGTTGGCCGCCACAAAGAAATTATGAATATAGCCAAAAACGTATTTCCGGCGGATGTACCGTTAAAGCGTCTAAAGGTGGTTACTTGTAGTGCGTTTTTGATTACAAATTAATAATAACAATAAAAAAGAGAGCTGAAAGTACAAGAAAAACATAAATATGTAAATAATTTGAATATAAACATTATTTTATTAAAGCTTTTCAAATGCTTGTACATATAAAGTGAGCACATAGAACACGCCCACAAACATACAATCAATTATTTCGGCCTAACTAAAATGACGAGGAATAATAAAAAATTTAATATAAAGTGGTGTAGACGAACTTGCAACAGAGTCCGAAAACCTCAAATCGTTTAAGGAAGTGCTGTGTGGAAGAAAGACTAAAAAAATTTAAATTAATTAAAAATGTACAACGACAAATAGTTCTATATACAAACATACATATATATAAATATATATTAATATAAATATTCTTTTAGAAGTATAATCCATAAGGCACTACCAGTTCTAAAGTTCATTTGAATCATTACACCTGTTGTTGTGACCGTCGAGTCTTCCTGTCACTTGCTCTGTTCTGCTACACAACCTACAATACAAATGTGTCTCTCGTGTTAGTGGCACCAACCGCGCATATTAAATAAGCTTTCCCCTTTTTTTTCTTTTCACAATCAATTGAACCGTTTCATAACGGAAGCAAACACACTTTTCCATCATAATTGTTCATTGAGCCAGTGAATGGAGTTGGAAAAACTTAGAAGACTCAAATCCATAAAAGTTGATAGCAAACGGCAGGGAAAACCAATGGATACTACAAAAGGAGTGAAACACATACCAGTTGTACATATGTACATACTTAAAGCGCAAACATATACTTGTGTATTTTACTTATACAAATATGAACTTTCAATAAATTCTAAGTACAGTTCACTTGGTGGGTGTCTGGGTTGTTTTGGTTTGCAAATTGACATAAATACATTTTTTTCTGCTGATATCGACATGAGAAGTTGAAGAGTTGACAACATGATATGCATTATATTCTTTTGTCTCTGCTATTGAATCCATAATTACACCTTTGTGCAAAAAAATTGAATGACTTTTATTTCTATTGCAAAATAAAAGGTGATCAAAGTAGAGGTACTTTTTTCAATAGCCTTTTTTTTGACAGATCATACGTGAGTTGTGTCAAGCTGTCATGTTATTTTTGTTTAGTATTGTTTGGCATATTATCATGGAAAGACTTACGCCTGAACAACATTTACAAATCAGTCAACTTTATTACGAAAATTCACGTTCTGTAAAGAATGTATTTCGCGCGCTTCGCTCAACTTATGGTCAACATAATCGGCCTACTGAGCGCACTATTCACAACACCATCACCCATATTGAGACCCAGCATTCATTATTGGATAATATTCGCCGTTCGCAGCAACTCTGACTGAAGTATGGAACGATTTAGCGCTTTTTGCGTGGAGATTTTAAAATGAAAACGTACAAAATACAACTTGTGCGAAACTGACATTGTTTCGCTCTATGGATTATTGAAAATTTTGTTCAGCAATGGGGTCCATTTATGGCTCAATGAGTATGTAAACAAGCAAAATTGCCGCATTTGGGACGAAGAAAAGATTCAAGAGCTACCATTTCATTCAGAAAAACACTGGTTTGGTGTGGTTTGTGGGATGGTGTAATCATCGGTATATATTTCTTCAAAAATGATGCCGGTGAGAACGTAACCATCAATGGCGACCGTTGTCGCGCCATAATAGCCGCAAAACGGCGCCACTTCCCACAAATCGCATCAGTCAATGGATTTATTGAGAGAACAATTCTGTGAGCAGATAATTTCACGTTTTGGGCCGGTCGATTGGCCCCCAAGATCGTGTGATATCGCACAGTTAGTCTTTTTCCTGTGGGGAAATGTAAAGTCTAAAGTCTCTGCGGACAATCCTGCTTCGATTCAGGCCTTGGAGCAAAACATCACGCATGTCATTCGCCAGGTACCAGTCGAAATTCTCGAACGAGTCATCGAAAACTGGACTCAACGGAGGGACGATCTGGTATTCTACAGACGATGACATTGACCCTGGAAATTATCAAAATCGAGCTTGGAAATTTACAATAAATTTAATATATTCATGAAGGGTATAGAGACTTCGGCATGGTCGAAAACAGTCGGTCTTTCTTGTTTTAATATAATTCGGTTGTATTTAATTCAAATTATTTTTATTTGCTTTTTCTTTTATTTGATTTCATTAAATTTTAAAGTATTTTCTTTCAATTAATTTTCTTGTATTTTCTTTTTTATTAGATTTATTTATTTTATTTCATATTAATTTATTTTCTTTTATTTTGTTCCACCTTATTTAATTTCTTTATTTCGTTTAAATTGATTTATTTTATAGTTTATTTATATTTTATTATATTTTATTTGAATTTTTTTCATTTAATTTTTCATTATTTTATTTTAGTTTAATCTATTTTACTTTAATTCATTTTATTTCATTTTTTTTGTTGCTTTTATTTTATTTATTTAGAATAATTTTATTTATTACAATTTTTTTTATTTTAATTTTTTCTTATTTCGTCGTTTAATTTTATTTGAATTTATTTACTTAAATTTTTTAATTTTATTTATTGCAAAATTTCTAAAATAAAATTTCAAATATCCGTAATTTCATGTGTAAATTCTGTTCACTGAAATTTTTTAAAGAAGAAATGGGCGCTTTCAAAACATGATTGTAGAATTTCATCAACTTTGAGCAATTAAAATCGGAACGAAATTCCGAAGCAACCGCAATTAGCACTTTAAATGACCGGATTGGAGTTTCCCTAATTCTTTATATTTAGTATTGCCCTTAACCCGGTTATCACGTATCGTGCTAATGGTCTGCACATTATTTAAAAATAATAATTTAAGTTACCTTATAGGTAATTACAAAAAAAAGAAGAAAATATTGGAAACAACTTTGAATTGGTTCATAAATAAGTGATTAATATTCTGGCGACGTGCCTCTTGCAAACCACAAAATATTTTCTCAGCTTTTTATCGTCTATATTTGCATCCATATTTTTTTATTGCTTTATTTTCCATATAAAAATTTCCACAAGTAGTTTTTAGTTATTTTTTACTATTTTTCATATGCTATTTTTATAAACAAGTGTCTTAAAGAAAATAAAAGTCAACAATTTTTAAAAAATTACTAGCAACAACGTCAGCAATCTACTCATACTTAGAGCCTGGACGCGTGCAAACAATTTCGAGTTCGCCTTCTCAACAGTGTAGCCTTGTCGACGCATTACCTTCCAATTATGATTTGATTAGTTCTTCTTTTTATGGCGATCAATTAATTTAAAGTTTTTTTCTCTTGTTGACAACTAATATTTTTATTTCATAAGAAGCGTTATTATCTTTGTTAATATTTAAGGAATATTTTAAGAATACTTTAGAGTAACTCGATGTTAAGCAGAGGGAAGTCAGTCACACTTGAACTAGCCATGAACAAACCATAATCACTACCAAGACCAGGACATAATAAAGGGTTGATCGCTTTTTCTCTCCTTTTGATTAGTTAAAAAACATATTGTTTCGATTCGAGTTCAAAGAAAAGCTTGGTTTTCTAAAGAAAACGTTCTTATTTTGACGAACTATTTCTTATCCCGTCCATCACGTTTTTGAATTTCTTTATCGTTGCCAGAACATCGAAAGTATGAAAAGTGGCAATTTTTGGTTACACAATTTGTCTGCGTAACAACTAAAGCGATTTTCAATCTAGCTTCTCTTTCGATTTATGGTGTGAGCCTTGATGACTTTCCAAACAAAGGTGCCTACAGTTTATCTTAAGTCACCTCCGAACCGCCGATTGATTTTTATAAAGAGCTTTTATTTCATGCCAGAAAAGCACGCGGATGGTTTGACGTTCAATGCCGAGGGCGGAAGAAATTCGAAAAATTAATTTTTTATAATTTTTAATGTTTGGTCGGACAAGGAATCGAACCGTAATCTTTCGAATGTCAGTACGCGCACACCACAAATTGGAGAAGGAGCTCGGACTAAAATCGTTTCAGCGGGTAGAAAGCACCCGGGAAATCGAATAAAATGGCCATAACCTAACTTATCTTCTGCACTTCGTCCTCTGTTAAAATCACAAAATACTCACAATAAACTCCTTGTGAACCCGAATGAAATACAATACGAAAACTTGAAGACAGATATTTTTTATAGGCTATATATTAGGCAATTCTTGAAAGATTCTAATTTTGCCATATCAATTACCGATTAGAATTCGGCTTGGAATTCATATCTTTGGGTTATAAGTAATTTTCACACAAAACGAAATCTGATGAGCATATTAAGCTGCTGTGAACATTGCATGAGCATAAGAACCCACTTCCTGCACTCGTATTTAGACCGATTTTCACAAATTACGGACGATTTTAGAAAGAATCAGCGTCTTCGGACAATAGGGGAGCGTCGACAGGGGCGGTGGGACTCATATATGATGGCAGACACCTGTTTGAGTTTGCTGCGAGATCTACCCTACAGTTCTTCATTCCTGAGAATCTTATAAACTATCAATGGATGGAGCTAATTTTTTTTTAAAATAATTTATCAATCTTCTGTATTTATTTTATCAAAATCATAAAGCTCCGATTAGTAGTCCATAATTAGAGCAATAGAAATACCCAATAACAAAAAAAAGAAGGGTAACAAAACTTGTTTTGACCACTGTTATCTTTAAAATGAATATACAGTTGGCCGCATAAGTAAGTATACACTAGCTCTTTCTTTGCAAATGTTTGAAATTAACTAATTTTCTGTAATGATTTTACAAAATGCTACGAAAAGCAAGATCAAAGGTTCTGGAATCAAGTCATATTTCCAGATTAATATAAATTTTATATTAGCGGAGTTGAATCCTATAGATATAACTGGCCCCGTTAAGCATGGTGAGGGCTCGGTGATGGTTTGGGGGTGCATTGCGGCAGTGGGTAATTTGGTTTTAATCGAGAACATTATGGACCGATTTGGTTATTTAAACATTTTGAAATTTAATTTAAAACATAGCGCTATTAAATTGAACATGGAAGAGCCAATCAGCTTCCAGCAAGATAATGACCCCGAGCATACATTGAACATTGTATGAGAATGACTTTTATATAATGTACCATCATCGATAATTATGGAAGCACTCAAAACGAGAAGTACGTAAGCATTCGTTAAAAAATAAAGAACAACTAAAGAATGTCCTTGAAGAAGATTGGAACAAAATACCTCCAGCAGTAACAGAATATTTGGTGAAATCAATATCATCCCGACTTAAAACCATTGTTAAGTCTAAAGAATATCCAAATAATTATTAGGATATCCTTTCATCTTATCTTCAATACTACATTTTACGTAATGAAGGGTTTTCCAATAGGGATGATATGATTTTTAAGTGTCGTTTTGGCCATTTTTAATATGCCATGATCTGAAACAACGCAAGAACAACGTTGCTGATTTTGCCCTGGAGCAACTTAAAAACGATAACGATTGTTTTAAGAAAATCATCTTCTCCGAGGCTCACTTTCATCTGAGTGGTGCGGTAAACAAAACAGTCGATTCTGGTGTGAAGGAAATCCACAAATTATTCATGAACAACCATTATATTCACCTAAATTGACATTTTGGTGTGGTTTTTGCTGTGGTGGAATCATCGGTCCATACTTCTTTCGAAATGAAGCTGGTAGTACCGTTACTGTCAATGGAGAGCAGTATAGATCGATGATAACGAACTTTTTATGGCCACGATTGGAAGAAGTTGATCTTAACAACATCTGGTTCCAACAGGAATCACACAGCACGTGTAACAACCGAATTATTGCGAGAAATTCAAGAAATTATGACATTGAATGGCCTCCAAGAAGTTGTGATTTAACACCATTAACTACTTCTTGTGGGGTTATTTGAAGTCATTGGTATTTAGCAATAAACCAGACTCTCTTCAAGTTTTAAAAGTCAATATTGAACGTGTTGGCCATGACATACGACTTGATTTAGTGGGAAAAGTGCTTAAAAATTGGGTACATCGAATTCGTTCCAGCAAAAGAAGTCGTGGAGGCCATTTGCATGATGTTATATTCAGAACTTAATTGTATCGATTGTACTTCACATTAAATAAAAAACATTTCCTTAACAATTGGTGTGTTTTTTTTTTCAAAAAATCATATCACTCTTATTGGAAAACCCTATATATCTACCATTTATTCTATTCTTTTCTTTTATATTATTTATATTATTATTATTCTTTTGTGCTATGAATTTCTATGCAATTTTGTTTGAAACGCTAAAAAAATATTTTTCAATTACTAGGTATTTTTGGTTTTAGGTATTCTGTAATTATTGCTGTCCTGAAGATATGTGTTAAGTTTCTTTCAAGTAAATGAAATACCTTTTTATTATATTTTTTGTTGTTTAAATTTTTTTTAGTGGAATACTCATGACATACCTAGTGTATACTAACTTATGTCATTAACTGTATTTCATATTGCATATCAAATACCTAAAAATATTAGAAGTTACTCTGGTACGTAAAATTAGAAGAAAATCGGTGTGCTTAAAACATTAAAAAAAAACGATAATTAACTATGCATGTGCAGAGTTTCAGCCAAAAAGTCAGCATTTTATGTCATGCTTAATAAGGAATTCAGTTTTTATAAGTTTCACTAAACGAAAAGATATTTTTGAAGATAAGAAAGATGTTTTTTTCACAAGTTGGACGGAAAACACTACATCTACAGTGACTTGCAAAGAGTTTCAATTTATATAACTAATGAGATTCTCTTTTTAAATTTTATAAATTATTTGTATTATACACATGCATATATCAAGGTTATTAGCTCATTAATTTTAATTTTGCGGCGAATATTTCAAATTATATAGAAAATAAATATAAGGCAACCCTTAAAGCAACTGAAAATAAAACTGTCTAGTTTTTCAAAACTTAATTTCGCACTTTCTGTCATAAGAAATTTATTTTTATATAAGTTTCACTAACCGAAAAGACATTTTGAAATATAACAACGGCGCTTTAAAACTAAGATTCAAAAATACAGCAGAAGATAAGAAAGATGTTTTCTCAAAGTTAGTCGGTAAAGACTACATCTACAGTGACTTGCAAAGAGTATCAATTTATATAACTAATGAGATTCTCTTTTTAAATTTAATAAATTATTTGAATTATACAGATGCATATATCAAGGTTATTAGCTCATTAATTGTAATTTTGCAGCGAATATTTCAAATTATATAGAAAATAAATTTAAGGCAACCCTTAAAGCAACTGAAAATAAAATTGTCTATATTTTTCAAAACTTAATTTTGCACTTTACTTTAGGTTAAGCTCATTTATAATGTAATTCACGTTTGAAATGACCCTCGTCATTGTCATAATTTCTTCATTAATACATACATACTGACGCTCATACAATCCCTTCGAATACAAGTATGCATTTACGTTTTACTTTTTGTATATATATTTCATTGAATATGTTTTTTGTTGTTGCAATTAAATTTCTTTTTTACGTCTATTTACGATTATTATTCCATTTAAGAAGACGCTGGTGACATTCACTTACATCGCCAAAGTGGTTTGTTGTCTCGAACGTTTCGTCGAGGTTGTTGCTGTTGCTGTTGTTGCTGTTGTTGCTGCAACGTTTTACTTAAAACCTAAAGCTTTTTCACTTGCAAATGCATCTTGACGGCGGTTATGGTGACGGGTAAAATTTGTTTGTGTAAATAATTATAGGCTCGAGATTATAGTTGTGAAAATGTATGTTTGCATATGTGTAGTTATGTATGCCTGCATATACGAGTATGTACTTGTATGTGTGTGGCAATGTAGAGCAACAATTGAGCACATTATTTAATGTTTTTATGTTGATTAGTTTTGCATTGTTGCTGTTGTTGTTGCACAGTTATTTTTCTCTTAATACATACATATGTACATATGTATATGCACAAACGAGTATTACTCTTTGTTAGTATATGTAAATATAAGCATTTGTGTGAACGTTTGACTGGGGCTAAGCTAGTTTTGTACTCATAACATATACACACATACATATATTTTACCGGAAATTCCAATTTAGGTAAATACGCCGTTAAAAGTTTTCGTTTTGTTGTTTTGAGGGATTTAAATACAAGTATACGTGAAGGGGCAGCATCCATGCCGTTCAGTCGTTGCGTTCTTGTCGCAGACTGGGATTAAGATCGAACCGCAAACGTGCCACAGAGCGTGTGCTTTGCCCCTTAAGTGTTGTTGTTTTGGCATTAGGGTGGTTAGAAAATTTACAGGAAAATAGTATTTGCAACCTTCTCGCACTTACTCTACTCGACGGTTCATGTAAACGAATCCTGGCGGGTGCAACAAATAAGATTTATTGAAAAAGTTGCGAAAATTAAAGTTTCATATAAAGACTCATCAGCCACCGGAAATTTTGTCTCAAACTTATAGATCCTCTTAGTCATAGAAAAAACGTCAAGTTTCTTTCTCCAAACTAACCCTTTCGAGTCCGACGTTGCCTGTGAGCAATTTAAGTTGCTTAACGTCTAACGGCAAGCGCACTTTTTGCTTTCATCAGTTCGGTATAACGGTACTTTTATTATTCTACTTTAAACTTGTGCAAAAAAACGATCTTTAGAGATCATTTAGCAAAGATATTTTCAAGAAATTGTAAATTAAATGCTTTTAAGCAATGATTTGTTTTGATTAATTTTGTTAAAATTTAAATTCATTTGCTTTTTAATAATAAGCAAGGGAGTGATTTTCAAAGTTGTGATGCTGCTTGTGGGCAACCTTGGACAATGCTGGTGCTAATTATATTTGCAATGTCTCTATTGACGATGGAAGTGGTGATGAAATGGAAAATATTTTTTGAGTGCTGGAGAAGAATTTGGAAGAGATGGTAGAAAGAGGAGAGTCGATAGAGGTTAGCCTGTTTAAAAATATTATTATAGGAAAATTTGAGCATGAACCCAGTGTTGTTACTGATAATTGTTTCGAAAAAGTTGATTTGAAAACACTTAGGTGGGGAACAAGGCAACAAGACTTTTTGGGAAGAAGAAAATGATTTCAAAATTGATGATATGATGACGCCAGTACAATATTTTTACTACTTTTTTGATAATCAAGTTATTGCTTTGAACGCAAAAGATTTAAAGCTTACCGCAGTAACAAATTCAATGCCCCGTGAAAGGTTTGAACTATGTTTACACTTCAACGGGAACTGTAACCAATCCAAACAAGAAAGAACGGAAGTTTTATACCTTTTATGAACACATCAAATTTATTGAATTTATGTCTGTAGAATACCAAATTTCACACCTAGATTACTTTTCGGCGGTTTAAGGATACAAAACCCTATATCTGAACAAATCTGTTTTATGGGGGCTATATAATACCAAATTCCAATTTCGATGATTTTCACTACCAACATGCATTTCGTAATATGTGTGTAGGATACCGAATTTCACGTTCGTAGGTACTTCTTTGACGAACTTATGACCCGAAATTTCAAATCTGACAATAGAGTGGTCCGATCTGACCGGTTCCGACAAATGTCCGACACATTTCTAAAAAATTGTGGGACTAGTTTGCGTTCAAACAGACCGACGGACAGGCGCACAGACAGACAGACGGAGAGACGGACATGACTAAATCATTTCAGCTCGTGATTCTGATACGATCGGTATAATTTTCGGTGAGTCTATCTCTTCTCCTTCTGATACATACATACTTCGGACTAAAGTTAATATACCATTTCATGTACATTAAAGGTATAATAAGGAGATTTGAACTATGGTAAACTGTACAAAATACACCTTTTACTGAACATTACAAAAACACAAATTTTATTAGTTACCGTCGGAATTATATCAAAGTAGTGACAAACAAATCAATGCATTCAAAGGTATGACTTCGTCCATAACGAATTCATTATTATCATTTAATTTTTTGGATTTATCTCGATCGTCATATAAACAATACAACTCTGCCAAAGCACACAAATGGAGTCTGAAGGTGTTTACTCTGGCTGGAACATTGGGATTAGCTTACGACTTTACGCTATATGCTATCGGAGACACCTTTACGTCTTATGGTTTGGGATTATCTTCGATTATAGTATTGGGTGAAAGATCTTCCCATTGGAAAGTATTTTAATCTTATTTTGGATAAATGGTTTGGCCGATAAGTCTTCTGCAGTAAGAAAAAGAAAAAGAGTGGAAGAGGATCTTTTGATGTGAAATGTGAAATGAATTACAATCTTGTATGTGTAAAATGGTTTCACAACAAACTAGTTCTACTCATATCTTCGTGTGAAGACCATCAACCTATTGGAATATGTCAACGTTGGAATCCATTGATGTGGAGGCCCGCGATTTTTGCTTCTTACAATAAGTGTATGGGAGGAGTAGATTTGGCAGTCATGCTCAAGGAAACAATATAGAGTGGCCATCGTAAAAAAAAGGTAAATTAAAATTATTTATTGCGTATAGGAACATCAATCACAAACACTTGACTTCTATAAATAAAGCATTTAAAATCGATAAATTCGACACAAAAGTATATTCCGCTTATAAAATTCCAAATGGAAGTTGCTCATAAGCTGCCCCAATGCACAGCCACTACATCTTTTGAACAAAAAGAGGCCGACCATACAATTTAAAACAGTAATTATGAGCTCCCCATCAGGCAGTGTGTCTTCACATCAGTCAAGGAATTATAGATTCCAGCCGAATCTTCTAAGTTCGCAACGTTACGAAAAAATGGCACATTGGATGGTATTTGGTTGAAAAGGACGCCGTTGATTGTGTAAAAAGACAACACCAATATCCAACGACTTAAATGTAAAGTAAATTAAAAAAAAAACTGTTAACCTATTTTCTTTTTTATCATACCTAATTTTTCAAAATAAAGGAAAAGGAGTTAAAACTGTTTTCACGGTAGAAAAAAATTGATATATCACTATGGTCCAACTTTGCTCATAAACAACTTCCGCTAGCGCCCAAACGAATGGTCGTGGCATCTCCAAATCTTGAATAAATATCTTTGAAATAAATAGATAATAGGGCTCCAGATTTTGCTCAAACATTTTCGAACAGTGCGAGCATTTGAGCAACGAGTTACCCGCACACTTGCTCCTTGCTCATTATTCGAAAATTTTCGAGCCGAGCACGAGCATAAAAATCATTGAAACGCCGAAGAAATTGTGATAAACCAAATTAACATTTTTTTGTTCCGCTGAGCAGATGAGTAATAAGCGAGTATTGAGCGAGAATCAAGCGAGTATCGAGCGAGCATCAAGCTGCTTGCAGTGTTCGATGCCCGGGTATCTGGAGTTCTAATAAGCAATCATGAAAAGTAAAAACAAAAAGTATGCAGGATTGCAAAATACTCGATAACCCAAAATAGCGGCTAAATATTAGCGCACATTGTAGCTGTTGGTTAGTAAAAAATTGAATAATACAACAACAGATTACATGGCAGGCGTTGGCTCAGTTGGTAGAGCACTCGCCTGTAATGCCAAAATCCAAAATGTTCACAACATACGAAAAATGTTGGGGTCGAAGGGCTAGAGACAAATATTAGTCGTATATTATGATTGGAAATAAGATATAATTATTGAGAACAATTTCATGCTTTCGAACAAATTTTTTTCAGCTAAAAAGATTTTTTTAATGAGATTGTTGCTTAAACAGTTCTTAATTAATTTATAATTTGATTAATCCTAAAAATAACCAGTTTCGTTTAACAAATCAGATCAGAAAAAATTTATTAAATATTCAGTGCATAAAAATAGTTCTAAAATCAATCAAGTAAGAACTTTTGAAAGCTTTCCAGGTTATTCAGTTTTGAGATGAACCAGATTAATAAGCTTCTGATTAAACAGATTATACTCAATCGCAGCATGAAATGATTAGATTAGTCAATAATTATAATACAATATTTAATTTAATGTTTATTATTTGTAAATCAGCAAAATCGGTTAAATAATTTATTCATTAGAATCATAAAATAAATAAAAAAAATATCTTAAAAATTGATTTGCATAGAAGTCATGGGATTGAAAATACAATATATGATTTATCATTTAATTTTTAATAAAATAATACTAGATTTTTTTTATAAAAAGTTGTCATTAAATTTTTTAAGAATTGAAACTTGGTCTCATTTATTTCAATGTAGAATAAACCATGTTTTCATGAAAAATTAGTGAAATTAACGGTTAAAATAAATTTTTATATTTAAATAAATGTTTGGATTACCCTTAAGAACACATGTAAAGAAACAGTACAAATTCGCTTACATATATCCATTTAAGATTGTATGAAAGCAAAAAAAAAAAAAATATATATATATATATATATATGTATTTATGTACTTTTATATTGTGGCATGTAGCAGATTAAGCGCGTACAACCACAATAAAACATCGTGACGTCGTACAAGTACAATTGTATGGTTGGAAAACACCGAACAATTTCAGTCGTGCGACGCGACGCCACAGTGACAAGATCAAGTAGGTAGTACGTACCTACAAACAATTGGAGACAAATTTTTATGGGGGACTGCATGCGAAATTTATTTAAGCAACAGCAACAGCAACAACAAAAACGACAAGAGTACTCACGCCATTTACGCACATAAAATCCGCTGAATTTGGGTAGCAGGGAGCAAAAATCGCAGCAACAAACGACTCGTCACAAGAGTTGACCCCGCGTGTGTGTTGCTCAGGCAGTCAACGTCAACCAACCGACCGTTGGCTGTTGGGTTAATGAAATTTTTGTCAATCTAACCGCTGATGAATACAAATCATGGATGTAAAATGAGAAAATCAACGAAAATTATGATTTATGAGTGCAAATAATGCGGCGAGTGGTAGGCGGCAACAGACGATTTGACGTTTTATGCGAATACGCGTGCGAATAATATATATGTATATGTGAATACATTAATAAATGTATATATGTATGTATGCATAAATATATCAAACACATGTTTCAGCGCTAAACTTTTAATATGCTGGAATTTGATAATGGGAAAATTGTTTCTGATTTGTTTTATTCTATTATTATTTATAAGTGAATATACCAGCACATAACATACGTACATACATATGTATGTATATCTAATATTATTTTAGCATTGAAACAATTTGAAGTGAGTTTTAGCATAATGTTCCATTCGCTAAATTCAGTATATTAAAAATATTTTTTGTTGCATTCATAAGTTAAGTGAAAGTGTTATTTGATCAAATTTATCAGCAATGATTTTAGAATATTTAGCATTTTCACTGGCAGAAGTTTATGCAATTTTCTATATTTGTCTTGCACGGCAACACATTTTCATTTCGAGGGAAAAAATTATGGGCACAATTGTTATTTCTTTATAGCATATATTTTTAGTAGTAGTTTAAGTACATTCATATTTGCGTATATTTTTGTACTATAGTTTCAGTTTTTCACATCAACTTAATTCACATTTTATGTTTCACTTCACGAACACATACATACTGCATATCAATCCACATGCTATTTGTTGAACATTTATGTTTATTTATACATTTTTCTTTTGGTCATTGCCTCTTTAAAATAATTTTAATATTTCCGAGAAGTACATGATTACCCCGAGGAAATACTCAAAGAGTATAAGTTTATTAAAAATATTTAGTAAGAAATGGATTTTTATAAGAATATAATTAATTTGTATTCAGCAAAAACGGTAAATCTGCTATAAGTGAATAATAAGAAAACATACTCTTTTTTTAGAAAGACATATAAAAATAAAATAAAAATATATACATACATATAAGTCAATATAAAGAGTAATCCAAGTAGAGGTATTTTTTCAATAGCCTTTTTTGACAGATCTCACATGAGTCGCGTCAAGCTGTCATATTATTTTTGTTCAATATTGCTCGGCATTTCATCATGGAAAGACTTACGCCTGAACAACGTTTACAAATCTTACAACTTTATTACGAAAATTCACGTTCTGTAAAGTTGGTGTTTCGCGCACTTCGCCCAACTTATGGTCAACATAATCGGCCTGCTGTGCATACTATTCACCACACCATCACCCATATTGAGACATAGCATTAATTATTGGATAATATTCGACCGAATAGACCACTTCCAGCATGCAATGAAGAAATATAGCGGCCGTAGCTGAGAGTGTGCACGAAGATTGTAGAGGTTCGATTCGGTGCCGTTCGCAGCAACTCGGACTGAAGTATGGAACAACTTGGCGCCTTTCAGGTCCAGATATTAAATTGAAAGCGTACAAAGTACAGATTGTGCAAGAACTGAAGCGCCTCGACTTTCAAAAGCGACATCGCTTCGTTCTCCAGCCAATTTTTTTTCAGCGATGAGGCCCATTTCTGGGTCAATGGGTATGTAAACAAGTAAAATTACCGTATTTGGGACGAAGAGCAACTTGAAGAGATTCAAGAGCTGCCATTTTGTTCAGACAACAATAAGACCACAATTTTGTGTGGTTTGTGGGCCGGTGGAGTTATCGGTCCATATCTCTTTGAAAATGATGCCGGTGAGAACGTAACCGTCCATTACGACTGTTATCACGCCATGATGACCGACTATTTTATGCCTGAAATTGAAGGTCGCGATCTCCGTAACATTTGGTTTCAACATGACGGCGCCACTCACCACACATCCCATCAATCAAATGATTTATTGAGAGAATACTTCGGCGAGTAGATAATTTCACGTTTTGGCCCGGTCGATTGGCTACCAAGATCGTGTGATATCACACCGTTAGACTTTTTCCTGTAGGGAGATGTAAAGTCTAAAGTCTATGCAGACAATCCCGCTTCGATTCAAGCCTTCGAGCAAAACATCACGCGTGACATTCGCCAGTTATCAGTTGAAATGCTCGAACTAGTCATCGAAAATTGGACTCAACGGATGGACCATCTGAGACGTGGCCGCGGTCAATATTTGAAAGAAATAATCTTCAAAAATTAAATGCCAAATAATGTTCTTTCGAATGAGAATAAACATTCCCCATTAAATTTGAATTTTCTGTGTTTTTTTTTGTCTAGTATTGGTCTCACCAAAGTCGTATAAAGTGTTTTAGTTACATAAGAGCATTTAAATTATTTGGACCATCTTTTGACGAAGACAAAAAGCATTTTTAGCTTTTAAGACTGTAGTGTTAATATGAAGAGAGAAATTAAATCAACAAACTACAAACACTTGTTCTAGACTATATTTATTAATTGAATAAGGAGAAGTTTAAGTATCACACATTGTGTTCTATTACTGAAGTACGAGGAAATAAAGATTAGGAGGATTGTTTGAAATATTTAAAAGGTCGGAATAAATTGAAAATAAATTAAAACAAAATAAAAAATGAGAACACAAAAAAAAATTTACAAATTAATAAAGTAATAAAATCAAATGAAGAAAAACAAAATAAATTAAAATAATATAAAATAAAATAAATACAATAGAATAAATTAATATGAAATGAAATAAACTTATACAGCAATATGCAATAAAATCTGTTCCTAAACAGTTTTGAAAATTAAGTAACATACGAGGCACATCCAGAAAGTAAGTGTACTGCGGCTTTCAAAGTCGTTGGGATTTTATTTTCGTCATGTCGGCAAGCCAGACTTCTCTCCTTTACAACGAGACCGGATCGAGGTCAGTACATTTCATTTCGTGTACAATGTGTACAAGCGGGGTGTCGGGAGTTTAAAAACGGTCGTACGATACGTAAATTGTCTGCGACGTGGGATTCGAGAGAAACTACAAAAAATTATACACCGCTTCACCATCTGCATAAAGAGGAATGGCGAATATGTCAAAAAGTAGCTTACATTAAATGCTAAAATAAACGAAATTTTTTTTTAGATACAAATTTTTAAAAGCTACAAAAATTCAGTGTACTTAATTTTTGGTTTTGAAATTAGGAAAATCTACCTTTTAAAAAAAAGTAATCGAAATTTTTGTATGAGCAATTTATAACATAGAACAAACAGTAAATTGCCTACAGAAATCAGTTGAATGAAAAACATGAACCTTTTTAATTAACTCTATAAATCAATTTAATTGTTTTGCAGAAAATTTGTCACAGAACCAATAAAATTAATTTACCATAGCAATAAAACGTACACGCTTATGTATTACATAATAAAAAATGAAGCAAATATACAAGCAATAATAACAGCAACAAGTCGAACGATGTCCGCAATAAAATTAGCAATAAAAATTGTGATGATTTTTTATTTTTTATTTTTATTTTTACCATAATTTTTTTTTCTTTTCATTTCATTTTCACTTTCGAGAAAATTTTATTTACGCCAAAACGAAAAATGTATTAATATTATCTAAAAAACCTAGAAACAAGAACAGCAGCCACAAAAAGGCTATGAATAATTATGCTAGAC
This sequence comes from Neoceratitis asiatica, assembly GCA_030068015.2. Classification (NCBI taxonomy): domain Eukaryota; kingdom Metazoa; phylum Arthropoda; class Insecta; order Diptera; family Tephritidae; genus Neoceratitis; species Neoceratitis asiatica. The sequence goes on along the minus strand of CM061528.1, from coordinate 22,003,012 downwards.
AGAAAAAGTTCATAAAAACAAAAGCATTGAGTGCGAACGTCAGTGCCGTGAAGATCAATGGTTTGTTTTTCGCTGCTTACTAATTGGCAGTGAATTGAAAGAAATTCGAAAAATTCAGCGACGCAGCAAAGTAAAATACTCGAAAAATAGAAAATGAAGAAAAACATAAACAGATGAGACGACCGAAATGCCGTGTGATCTCTGAAGCCAACAGCTGATGAAGATCGCGATCAACAAGAGCGAGACGTAGGCAGGCGGTGAAATGCTGCTTGTATACTAATTTATTTTTAAATTACATTAACATTGGCATAAGTGGTATGAAGCGTAAAGAATTCACAGAAATCCAAATGTACAAACACAAATACAAAACTTTTTATGTAGTAAATATTTTCCACTATTTACACGCATGCAGTGACACGCAAAAATAGTTTCGACTAAAAAATTTAGAGCAAATTAGTTAACAAGAGTATTTAATTTAAATGGTGGGCGTATTGACGAAGTGTTATGTTCTGTTGAGTATAATGAAGAAAGCAACCAAAAAATTCATTATGCGAATTGCTTTTCACTGTGACAAATTAATATATGGTTCAACAGTTGGCGAGACGTAATCAGCTGGTTTCAACTGCGTCTATGAGCGTAGCAAAAAGTCGGACAGTGGGTTAAATATTATTAATTGCTTGGAACTGTTCGCCAAAATAGAAGAGTGAAAGTCAGACAGGAATGACAATTCAATTGATGATAATGGTACATTTGTTATGATAAAGGCCGTAGCTTGCTAAATTTGTTTTAACCCAGACTAAAATCTGCCTACAAAATGTAATAGTTTTTTTTCTCGGAAAAGAATGGAGTTGAATCACGAACATTTTCGCGCGATTATTTTTTACAACTTTCGAAGTGGATTAACTCAGCAAAAATGCATCGATGTACGTAATTCAATTTTTGGTGATAAGCTCCATGAAAGACCAGTTTTTATCGATGACATGAATTCAATCGTGGTCCTAGATCACTCCACGACGAATTTCTAGAAGGTCGTCCCAAAACATTTGTTGGTCCGGTAACTATTTAAGCTGTGTGCGAACTGATATTACAAGATAGTCATGTGATCTATCGTGAGAATGAGACAACTAGAGGCTTGAATGAGACCCGTATAAATTCAATATTGCATGGACATTTGGTTGTAATAAATTTGTTCATGTTGGATCTCACACAATTTGGCAATCGTTCAAAAAAGACCTTTCGTCGATTGGTCAAGAAAAATGTTTAAAAAAATGCAGTAGCGGTACTTCCAACACGCCTATGATATCGTGACAGGTGATGATGCGTAGATTTACGCGTAAAAGATCGAAAGTAAACAGCAGTCGACTGTATGGGTGTTTCAAGATGAGCTAAAACCAACAAAAGTTGTTCGCGCACGAAGCACTTCCTTCAAATGGTTACCTTTTTTTGGAAAAACTGGACATTTCGTAATCATACTACTAGAACAACGCAGAATAGTAAATTCTGAGTGGTACACAAGCATTTGTTAGCCAGTTATATTTGAAGAAATCAGGAATACCAATCCCGGAGATAGATCACTGTTCACCACGACAATGCGAGCTCTCAAACATCGACGAAAACAACTGCATTTTTGAGCACTCCATACATCGATTTGATGAATAATCCAACGTATAGTTCTGACTTGGCATGGAGCCCTCGTAGCAGTCGTGCTAAGGAGCTTTAGATGTCTTACAGTTGAAAACATTTTTGGGACTTTTTGTCACAATTTAAAAATAGTTATAAACTGTTGAGGTATATTGTTTCCTTAAAAAAATATTAAACCTTGTGAAGGAAATATTAAACCTTTCTGCTGCTCAAATTGTACGAAACGAAACTGCATGTTATGGACGGCGGAACATACGAAAGGTGTGGGCCCACCGAATGTATCAGAGTTGCGACCAATTGAGCGATAGTGAACTCTAATTAAAACTAACCTGCAGAAATTCTCCCACGGAAATGAGAGTCGTGCGGCATCAAATTAAGTTGACAAAACGTTTATACAAACACTGATAGATTGTCTTTTTTTCGACGAACCTAGCATTACCCAATATCGCCCAACCGACAGAGACGCGTGCTTAAACGTAAAATCTAGCAGACCGCTGAACCAGGTACAGCACTGACTGTCCTGAACCCGTAACCGATCACGGAAGGTCGCGGTTACACTTCACTCTTACGCTGAACAGCTACAGCTTTGTTTATCAGCTGTTGTAAACAAAATTTCGATAAAGAAATGTTGAGAAATAAAGATGTTATTTATTAGTTTAAAGCTTGCAGTAAAAAGCGAGTCGGAAGAATCAAGGCTAGCGGAATGAATATTAAAATTGTTACATGTACAATGGAAAGGGTCGTGAATTTAAAAGTTTGGTTTGCTAAAAAGCAAAGAAAGAGGCCTAAAGTGTTCAGATGATCTTAAAGCGATACTAAAGTTAAGCTTGCTAAGTAGGAATAATGTCTCTTATCAACTCAGTTTAAAATAAAACTCCAAGCAACTCTGTACGACTATGAAGTGTATATGTATTATTATAACGAAGAAGAGTCTTATTCGTATGCCAATGTAAATTCCTTAACGCGAATAATAGAAATTGTTTTTGTACAGATTCCAATTTATTACTGTGCAATAGATACGAGAATTCATGTAGGTAGATTAATGTCGAGGTAAAATATATGACTCTTTCCATAACGAGGGAAATATATGGTGACGGAAAACCCAAATACAAAGAACAAACAAAAGGAGTGGCAGTGTGATGGAAGTTCTCAGTGCAAACTACAGACAAAAGGAATGATAGTGGAATGGATATTCGCAGCGGTGCAGACATAAACGGAGTGGCAGCAGCTATCACAGGCAAACGAATAATCAGACTATTCTTGAGGGCGTGAACAGAATGTTTGGGACCTCCTCAGGTATTAAAAGAGCGGCAGCAGCTATCACACGAAAGAGACGAGTAGAAAACGCAGTGGCGTTAACATTTCAGTGAGCTGTATGTTTTAGAAACGGATAAACTGTATGAAGCGGAAAATAATTGTGTGTTATAAAGAATGATAAAATAAACCATTGTGTATAGTAAAGAATTGTAATTATTGAGGACTAAATAAATAATAATAATAGTAATAATAAATACAATTCTGACGATTAGGAGGCCAAACGAACAAATCTTGGAAGTTTTATTTAGCGGTGCAGTGATCGGACTCGACGGATTTGGGAAATCCTAGAGAGTAGTGTTAAGGTGGTAGTAAACAATATCTGTGGGATTACAAGGTGCTCTTACGCAAACATATCTGCGATTCTATAACAATCACTAGAAATTTCATCCATCTTTTTCATAGATGATGGAAATCCATAAGACTTTCGTTTCGAATTACCAAAATTATAGAATGACCTCGGATTTTCGGTAATATTATTACGAATTCTTGTTATGTACTTTACGTAACACGAGTTATTTAAAATATTATGTCAGAAGCTTTACTGGACTTTTTGTACAGTTTGAATAGTCTAGTCTTTTGATTTTTCAAGTACTTCAATTACGCATTGAACCATAAGGCGTATGGGATTTGAATTAGTTTATTTGATCTAGGTACACAATGTCTAAAGACTGAATGTAAAACACTTGTGGAGTGAGAAACACTTACCTTTGCATCACCGGTGGACATTGGCCAGGAAATCACAGAAAACGCATTTTAATATAAATTGCTTTTAAAAAAAAACGAGTGTTTTGTGTTTTTGAAACATTTATCAGGCATTTCAAACCACGAGATATTCCTAAACCAATTCAAGGAGGTGTGATAAACATTTTCAGGCAGAACGATATGATCACAGCCATTTAGAGAGAAGGACGAGATGTCATCCAAAAGTATTAAATCCAACACCTTCCCAATCTATTAATAAAGTTATTTATTTGAAGAAATTTCCGGTCACAAAGCTCCTTTTTAGGAAATCATGAACATGTTGTGGCGTGGAGCTAGGTACTGGTAAATTACCATTAATATGCAGGATAAATTGGAGTCACCAATCTTACAAGGAAAGTACTATTCTATCCTTTCTATTATTTCAAAAATGTATTTAATTAAAACAAGAAAGAAGAGATGTCTTCGGCCATGCCACAGTTTTATCTCTTTCATGAATATATCAAAATTACTGCAAATTGCAAAATTCGATTTTAGAGATTTTCAGTGTCAATATTAAATTGAATTTACGTCTGTAGAATATCAAAATTCACGCTCCTAGATGTTTTTTGGTGGATTTTCACCAAAGCCACACATCTAAACAAATCGGTATTGTTATATGTTATAGTCGTCTGATTTAAATGATTTTCAGAGCCGCTTTGCACTTCATTATGCATATGTAATATACTAACTTTCTCTCTTAGCAAAAAAAAAAACGAAACATGGAGGATGGGGCCATGTGTAGAAGTTCATGCAAGTGAGAAAAGTTTCTGACTGTCATTCACCTGGGAGTGGCCAGAAACGATTCTTTTACATATGGCTCAAGCAGCTCACGACTTCCGGTTCTAGACCAAGTATCCTCTGGGTAGCCAACAAACATCCGTTTGGAGGCGAGCTAAAGTGAGAAGGCGAATCCCTGCGGTTGTGCGTAGGGTTTGGAACCCACCACATAAAAACTATACTCCAATGAAAAATCAGCAATTGCCTCGGACGAGAGACCCCCATTTTGATGACGACCCCCGCAAACGTTTTAAGGATCATGATTTGAGGGCATGCTCCTGGAATGTCCGGTCCCTTAATTGGGAAGGTGCCGCTGCCCAGCTGGTTGATGTCCTCGTAAGACTAAAGGCTGACATCACCGCCGTCCAAGAAATGCGATGGACGGGACAAGGACGGAAAAAGGTGGGTCTTTGTGAAATCTACTACAGCGGCCATTTAAAGGAGCGCAAATTTGGTGTTGGGTTTGTGGTGGGAGAGAGGATCCGTCGCCGAGTCCTGGCATTTACCCCGGTGGATGAACGTCTAGCCGCAATTCGCATCAAAGCGAAGTTCTTTAACATATCGTTAATTTGCGCCCACGCCCCGACAGAAGAGAAGTATGATGTGACCAAAGATGCTTTCTATGATAACCTAGAACGTACTAATGAGCGCTGCTCCCGCCACGATGTCAAAATCGTGCTGGGCGATTTCAACGCCGGGGTGGGCAAAGAAGGTGTTTTTGGCGCAACAATCGGAAAATTTAGCCTCCACGACGAAACATCCCCAAACGGGCTGAGGCTGATTGACTTTGCCGGGGCCCGAAATATGGTTGTCTGTAGTACCAGATTCCAGCATACGAAAATTCATCAAGCAACATGGCTGTCGCCAGATCGTAAAACACGCAACCAAATCGATCACGTTGTGATAGACGGAAGACATGTATCCAGTGTTCTAGACGTGCGTACGTTCCGAGGGCCAAACATCGACTCGGATCATTATCTTGTAGCAGCAAAAATACGCACTCGCCTCTGTGTGGCAAAGAACGCCCGTCAACAAACACAAGGAAGGTTTGCCGTCGAAAAGCTGCAATCACAGCAGACAGCCAGCAAGTTTTCTACTCGACTTGCACACCTGCTCTCTGGGAGCACTCATCAGCGACTTGGTATAAGGGAGCTGTGGAACGAAATATTAAATTCCTTGCGTACCGCTGCTTCGGAAACTATTGGTTTTCAGCAATACCAGAAAAACAACTGGTACGATGAGGAATGTCGAACTGCAGTGGAGAGAAAACAGACTGCCTACCTCGCAACTTTGCGATCGACCACAACACGTGCGGGGTGGGATAGATACCGAGAGCTGAAGAGGGAAGCGAGACGCATTTGCAGACGAAAAAAGAAAGAGGCCGAAATGCGTGAGTATGAAGAGCTTGAGAAGCTGGCCGACAAGGGTAGCGCTCGAAAATTCTATGAGAAGATGCGGCGACTTACAGAAGGTTTCAAGACCGGAGCAAACTCATGTAGGGACAATAGAGGTAATCAGGTGACAGATGTCCAGAGTATACTTAGTGTATGGAGGGAACACTTCTCTAACCTGCTCAATGACAGTGAAAATGAAAGCCCCGGAGATGGCGAACCCGAAACCCCAATCGATGACGATGGTATAGAGGTGCCATCACCCGACTATGAAGAAGTTCGGGTAGCGATTGCCAGCTTAAAAAATAACAAAGCGGCGGGAGCCGATGGCTTGCCGGCAGAACTTTTCAAATACGGCGGCGAAGAGCTGCGAAGGAGCATGCATCAGCTTCTTTGCAAAATATGGTCGGAAGAAAGCATGCCTGACGAATGGAACGTAAGTGTGCTCTGCCCAATTCAACGTCTGCGCCAATTATCGTGGGATAAGTCTCCTTAATATCGCATATAAGGTCTTATCTAGCGTATTGTGTGAAAGACTAAAGCCCACCGTCAACAAACTGATTGGACCTTATCAGTGCGGCTTTAGACCTGGCAAATCCACCATTGACCAGATATTTACCATTCGCCAAATCTTGGAGAAGACCCGAGAGAAAAGAATCGATACACACCACCTTTTTATTGATTTTGAAGCTGCCTTCGACAGCACGATAAGGAAATACCTATACGCTGCTATGTCTGAATTTGATATCACCACAAAAACCGATATGGCTTTGTAAACTGACCCAGGATAATACCAGAAGTGCGGTCAGAATTGGGAAGGAACTCTCCGAGCCATTCGATACCAAACGAGGTTTCAGACAAGGAGACTCTATCGTGTGATTTCTTTAATTTGATGCTGGAGAAAATAATACGAGCTGCAGAGCTAAACAGACCAGGCACAATTTTCTACAAGAGTGTGCAATTGTTGGCATATGCCGATGATATTGATATAATTGGTCATAACACCCGCAATGTAAGTTCTGCGTTCTCCAGATTAGACAACGAAGCGAAGCGAATGGGTCTGGTAGTGAACGAGGGCAAGACGAAATATCTCCTGTCATCAAATAAACAGTCATCGCATTCGCGGCTTGGCTCCCACGTCACTGTTGACAGTCACAACTTCGAAGTCGTAGATAATTTCGTGTATCTGGGAACTAGCATTAACAACACCAACAATGTCAGCCTTGAAATCCAACGCAGAATCACTCTTGCTAACAGGTGCTACTTCGGACTGAGTAGGCAATTGCAAAGTAAAGTCCTCTCTCGACGAACTGAAACCAAATTCTACAAGTCGCTCATCATCCCCGTCCTGACATATGGTGCAGAAGCCTGGACGATGTCTACATCCGATGAGTCGGCTTTAGGAGTTTTCGAGAGAAAAGTTTTGCGGAAGATTTATGGTCCTTTGCGCGTTGGCAACGGCGAATACCGCAGACGATGGAACGATGAGCTGTACGAGCTATACGACGACATTGACATAGCTCAGCGAATAAAGAGACAGCGGCTACGCTGGCTAGGTCAGCTTTGAAAGTATTCGATGGAGTACCCGCTGGTGGAAGCAGAGGAAGAGGGAGACCTCCACTCCGTTGGAAAGATCAGGTGGAGAGCGACCTGGTGTCACTTGGTATTTCTAACTGGCGCCAAACAGCAAGAAGAAGAAACGAGTGGCGCGCTATTGTTGACGAGGCTATAATCGCGTAAGCGGTGCCTACGCCAAAGAAGAAGAAGAAGAAGTATACTAACTTTCACGTTCTTAGGTGCTTTCTTGACGGATATATGGCTCAAAATTTCAAATCTGAAATATCGGTCGTAAATATACTATAGCGGTCCGATCTGGCGTTTTCCGACAAATGATCGTGGCTAAATCAACTCAGCACGTCGTCGTTTTGATTGGTATAAAATTTGGTGAATCTATCTCTTCTCCTTCCGGCACTTACATACGATTTAAAGTGAAGAATGCAACATAGTGTGAATTATCAATTTTTTTCAACTTTCTGTACCGATCCTTAAGCACACATACAAGTTTAAAAAAAATAAAGCATAAATAAATAATAAGTAACTCTTTCTTCATTTCTTTCTTAGTTCTGTTAAAAGTGGCTAGTTAGGATGAGCCATAGAATTTTTCGCTTTTTCTTAAGATAACTTCTTTAAATTTAGGAAAATATATTCTTCCACAAATTAAGGAAAAAATATAAACTAAAAATTATATTTATGACGATTATAAAATCAAGTTTCGATTTCAACTAATTATTTACGCACTCTGTCCCAATGTGCAATGGCACTTGCCAAATTACTCATACGACATGTAGGACACGTAGCATCTTTCAGCTAGCGTATATTTTACGAGTGTTTGTTAAATATCTCTTACATACACACATATACATATGTATTTTATTTAATTTTTGGCAACTATATTGACTTTAAAAGCCTTTACAAAATTTTAATAGCATTTATCGAAATATAATTGTGTATAAGTATGTAAAATATTTAAAAAATATAGCCTGGTGCCTGCTACGTATTGGCATATTCGCATTTGCGTGGGCATGCCATTTATACATATCACATTCATTATCAAAAACAAATGGGATTTTGATGTTTCAATGTACGTTAACCTGTTGCTTGCTTGCTTAAATTAATTTCTTATTTTTGCTTTATTTATGTTTATTTTATTTTTCTATTTAATTATAGGCAAAGTACGTGTGTTTTAGAATTTCAAAATTATTTGCAACATCAAATGTAGCGAAAAGTACTTTGATCGTGACTGTGCGGCTGTGCGACTGTGGCTGTGCAGTGAACTTTGAGTGCAATCGCACCGAGTATACATAAATATGTATAAAAAGGTATATACTTTTACATGTACTTGTATGTGTATGTGTATCTGTGTTACATTTAAATTTCGCTATGATACACATTGTTCCGTCATTGCCCGTGAGATTTCCAAACTGCCTGCATTTATAGCCATACATACCTATGTACGTATGTAACATATATACATACATTTGAGTATTTACGCTTCATTTCTCTTTGATGCATTGCCATATCAAATTTTCGTGTTTAACAATCGTAAAATTTGTTAAGTAGACGCATTTGATTTTATGTACTTTCCTTTTCGCTTGAAAGCCGTTTTTTTTTTTTTGCTAAGAGAGAAATAAAAATTAAATTTTCCTCGTTTGATATTGCTAAATTTCCAATTTGTTTTTGACGTTTTCCGCATTTTGCACTTTGCCAAAGTTTTTTGTTTACAATTTTTATATGCATCAATCAGTGAATACTGCCGCTTATTTTAGGTTAGCTCTCCTTCTCAAAATATTTTTGAGGAAAAATTAAATGCCGAAACTAAGTCGTTTGTATGGAATTCATCGATGAACAAAAAAAAAATTGTTGTTTCTCAAATTATCTGCTCTCTATTCCATTTATCGGAGAAGCCTCATGATTCTCGATCGCAGATCGTTGCAGCGCCATTTATATGTATACACGAACTTGACCGATTTTTTTATATTTCTTTTTCTGCAAATTTTAATTTTTTTTAAGTGTGCTTACTAAGTAGTTTTAGTCAATGTCAAAAATAAATTTATTAGAATTTTTTTTTTAAATCATGACGTGAACTTTAGAAAAATTCATTTGCGTACATTTTAAATTTATTTGTATGTACGTAGGCATGCTCGAAAGTGATTTATTTAAAAATTTGACACAACAGTCGAAGGTTAAGCTACAGAAATATTAATGCGAATTTTGAATTTTTTTCAGTTTTTCATTGTATTTTACACAAGAGGCAAAATTTTAAAGTTTTAAAATAAAATTTTCATATAATATAAGTATATAACTTTGATTTAAAGAAAAAATATATACTTTCAATAATGTATGCAATAATCTTTTTTGAATCAGTTGGAGAGAAATGCTTGGTAATTTAGTAAGTGTAGTATTTTCCCGATAAACAGTTAAAAAAAATATAAATAAATAATTTTTTTTACATGAAATTTCTTTTTTTTATTTGACATGATATGTGAAACTCTACGCCATTCAAATGACCGTCTCATGAATTTTTGTAAACTTTGATCTGTTTGAGGTAATTTTCAACCAATTTTTGGCAAATATTGGGTATTTGGTGGTATCTTAGCTGTAATCTGACATATGTTGGTTTTCAAGTGCTCAAGACCAAGACGAGAGATTACGCGGACGGAAAACTTCACTCGCAATAAAGCCATTTTCGCTCGTTTTGTATGGCAGCATGTGGCGCCATCTGGTTAGAATCACATATTGTCCAAGTCGTGTTCTTCAATTGCAGGCCAAAAAAAAAAAGTCGGTTATCATACGATCATAACGCTCCGAATTGACAGTGACAGTCTCGGCGTTATCGTTTTCAAAGAAGTAAGGCTCAATCACATCTCCAGGCCAAAGATCGCACCAGATGGTGAGTTTTTTTTTGGAGTAATGGCCTCTTTTTATTTACTTGAGGATTCTCGGAGCCCGAAATGTGACAATTTTGCTTATTTACATATCATTATATGTTGCTCAACCACCCAATCGGTATTGTGATTGATCAGCTGCTTCAATTGCTGTGTAAGTTAGACTTTATGGCAACATATGCCATAATCTGTCGTAAGAAAGTGCCAGAACTTGTGAACGTCGAGAATAGATTTATTGAGAGAACACTTCAGTGAGCAGATAATTTCACGTTTTGGGTCGGTCGATTGGCCACCAAGATCGTGTGATATCACACCATTAGAATTTTTCCTTAGGGGATATGTAAAGTCTAAAGTCTATGCGGCGCATTTGTGTCTTCTTTTACTCTTTCACTTACAGCAGCGATAGAGCAAAACGATGATGCACAGGCCTTACAATATCTATAACCGATCCAGTTTCTTCAAATTTCTTTAAAACTCTATCAATTGCTTGAGTACTTGAACGATTTTGGGCACCATAATCTCCTCTTAAAGCACCAAACGTAGCCATGTTTGAATCACCATTTTGGTAGTAGATTTCAACAATTTTAACGCGTTGTACGGTTGTTAGGAGATATATTTTCATTAATGCCTGACTTTTAACTAAAACAAAACTTGACAGTTAAGTTTGGCAGATGTCAAAATACCGCCTGCCCTTTCAAACATTACTAAACGGATAACCCCTTATATGTTGCTGCATTTATTTTTTTTAACACAAGAATGCGACTATTTTGCACTTTTGGAAAGTTCTTATTAATTTTTCAAATGAAAGCGGCAATTTCACTAGAAGCAACAAGTTACTTAGTACAGGCTACTTCAAGAATGTGGCTAAAAAGGCAGCCGATCGACAAGCTGTCCAATCAGTAGTCAGAAATCAGCGCTTGTTGGACAACATGAATGCATTAAAAGAAAGCGAAAATACCTTTAAAATTAAAAAAAAAAAAAACTGATAAAAATGCGAGTGGCGCAAAAATGTGGCTGAATCGAAGGCGCAAAGTACAAATGAATTGGTGCGCATGCGCCATGGTTAATAAAATAAAATACCTGAAATGTTATCTGAGAAAATGTAAATGCAAATAAACATACCTTTTGTCTACCTATAATAAATAATTTGTTTTAACGATTATATGTACCAATGCACAGTGGTAGATTCAAAAGAGTTAGCTTGAGAGCCTGATAAATATTTTAAGACCTTAATTGAAAGCCTTCGGATGGTAGTCATCCTAGTATCATTCCAAACAAAGATTCCCAGGAATTTTGGGCGACATATAAAAGTTCCAAAAGTGTATTTCTTAGTACTCTTCAGTACCAGTCTGCTACTTTTTGGTATATAACCAAATGAGTATGTAGGATATATTTCTGTAACGAACTGGTCCCTTGTGATTCGACATTTAGAAAATTAATATCAATATGTTAATCTCTGGTTGATTAATGGGAGAAGCGTGCCCAATAACTTTTCAGCCCTTTGAACTTAGTAAAAGTTTGCAATATATCTGTCTCAGTCTCTCAAATGCCGAAATAGCCAAATTGAAGAAACTAATGAAACTTTGATGCCTCTAGACTCTCAACACAATCGCTGAGTTGGCCCAAAGCTAATAATACGGTGATGCAGTGAACAAATTTATAACATCCCACAGAAAACTCCACTATTTAGTTACCATCAAGTTTCGATTCAGTCGTAAAGGATAAATGTCAGCACTTCTATCTTGTAGAATTCCCCTTCATAGGAGAATGAGATCAAAGCTACTTGAGGCAAGATCGGATACACAACATGTGTTTAGTTAAAAATAAAATCAGTACTTTCGGAATCGCAGATTATTCAGTATCCGAGTCGATCAAGTATCCAGTTTCTTTGAACAAGACATTGACTGTATTTAGCAACAACGAAGTTGTTTAGCTTTTATTATTGTTGTTGCTGTAGTGAGGCAGTCAAGTAGGTCTATAGAACCGCAGCCATTTAACGGGAGGCCCAGAAAACGAGCAGTTTCAACGCGTTCTCAGCGAAAGAGAGATGAATGTTAGTTTCACGGGACAAGCAGAAGAGAGAAGAGAGTGTCATGCGAGAACTCATTGCATGCAGGTTATATATTATTATGTATTGCGGGGTCAGGTCTGGATTAGTAAGAGTTATAGATAGAGATAGGTACAGTATTAAGAACATAATTGTGTCATGATTGCTAGAATCTCACCTCGTCCGCAACAGGTGATGGTCGGATTTCAATAACACCATTCATGAAATACGAGGAGATCCAGCCCTGTCGGTAACACGTCACGTCTAGCGATTCTGTTAAGTATTGCTATATGAAGTCCGTGTAGTCTTGCACTTCCCTCCTGATGTGGTGGAAGAAAAGGATATTGCCTCCGAAACACTGCATTATGCTTAGCTGTTTTTCGGTATAGGTGATGCACAGACGACATCAGAAGGTTTCCAGTCACGGACCCCTAGGCGGTACTCTGGCAGTTCTGTAGCTTTTTTATCTAGGTCTCCATAGTCGTCGGCATTCACGCTGTGAGCTGCTTTTGAAGACAATCGATCCTATTTATTTATTGATTTTGTTTTATGAATTTTCTCTATTAATATTTATTTTTCCGAAAATATATCACTTTTCGTATACTGTGCTGCGTACTTATTGCGTTTGGCATCTAACATACATCCAACTACTCTTTGCTTGAGCAAACTGATATGGAAAACAATGTTGACAACTGCTTGTACAATAGCAACAACAACAACAACAACAATTCGAACAGTAGCAAAATAATTGAATAAAAGCGAAGCAACAATAACAACAACAACAAAATGAGAGAAGTAAATATTGTATAGGTAGATATGTAGCCATATGAGTATGTATGTACGAGTATGTAGGCAACAGCAAACAATTTGCCAAGCAACTCGTCCAGCACGCAGCGCATCACATTCTCAAGTGAATGCTTGGAATATTAATTATGTGTCGCCAAATCGATAAATGGAAACAAAAAGGTAATAAAAAGTACAAATACAAAGCTAAAAATATATGAACGCATGTGCATATGTATGTAAGTATGTATGTGTTTATTCGTATGTGGTAAATAAATATTTGCATATGATATTTGCTGCCAATAATATTGTCATTGTTGTTGTTGTTTTTTTTTTTAATTTTTTATAGCAGTTAGTGAATTTATAATTGTCATTGCTGTTGTTGTCGTTGCTGCTGTTGCCGCTTTGCTGCTGTGCTCGTATTGTTCATAGTGACGAAAACATGTGGATTAACAAGACATTAGCACCAGAATATTTGTTTTGCAACTAAACAACTACACCGCACTTGTGCAACAACAACTACAACAAAACTGTAGCCACTCGTATACGCATTCCAGCGGTGAAAAGTGCGTCGTCAACGACATTGGCGGCAAGATGGCATTTGCATGCTCATTTGTATGGCTGTCCAGCAGCTAGAATATGCTAACATAACATAGTTGTTGGTAGACACAGATTCTTGCGCGGGTGCGCATGCTTGGCGTCCATTGCATATGCGTGCCGCGTGATATTTTTCGTTGAGATTTTTCTTTTGCTCGCCATGCTGATTTTATTTTCGCAACTACAGTAATTGTTATTGTAATTTGGATACAATTACATATTATTATTAATTTTTCTTTATTTTGGCATTCCATTTATACCTATTTACAAACAATTTTTATTATTATTTTATAATTTTTATTTTCATTATAATTATTTTGAGGATATCTCGCCACTTCGCACCGCTTATTTTGCAATTGGCGATGTATTCAATTGATTTTGATCGACAGCTGACATTTTATGTCGTTTCTGTCAGAGAGCTGATTCCATATGCTAAGATGTTTTGAATAACTTAGATTGTCGTAGAAATATACCCTTCATGAAATCGTGAATTGTTACTGCAATATAGGTAAAGGCAATATTTATAAAAATCCGATGCAGAAGAGATTGATTGAGATCTATTAAAATTTATACAGATAACCTTAGGATAACGTACTACCATTCGGAAGGCAAGGGTTCGAGTCTTGGTTTGACCAAACTCCAAAATTCTAGGAAATAAATTTTTCTAATTGCGGTCGCCACTCGGAGGGGAATGTCAACCCCTCTGAGTGTATTTCTGAAATGAAATAAACAATAATCATAAAAATTCAGAGGTGACTTAGAATATCTGTTGAATGTTCTTTCTCCTCTCTAAACTCTTGCAGTAGTCGGTTGATGATACGCCCAGTCTGTCTGCGTTCCTGCCTAATAGAAGATGTTCCATAAGTAAGCCCTTCATTGCATGAGGCATATACAGAAAGTGTACTGAGGCAATAATGTAGCCAGACTTTTCCCATTTGCAACGAGACTGATTCGAGATCAGAACGTTGAGAACTATCCACAACACGTTTCGTGAACAATGTCAATTCAGTCTCCCGCCAAGAGCCAAATACGCGAAGGGAAACCCCCTATTTGAGATATATGAGGTGAAAACTGCATATGGCGATCAAGCTATAAATCGTATGAGTGTGTAAAAGTTGGGTGTTGCGAGTTAAAAAATGGTCGTACGTCTGTGCATGATGAAAAGAGGAGTGTAAGCCATTCCATTATGAGAATCAGATGAAATTTCTGGAAAAATTGAAAACACGCTCCGTGACGATCGCAGATCGACTGTGATGAACTTTCCGTCACGTTTCCGTTTAAATTTCAGTTCTCTTCTACACGAAACCAGCCGAAAACCCCCCGGATATCGTAAGCTGTTCATTAGATTGGATTGGCGGGAAACTACTTCGAAGGAAGACATAAAAAAATGTATACTCTGTATAGAGAAAAATGCCGCCTACGTCGAAAAATAGCTCAAATTATGTACTAAAATATCTTGTAATTTTTTTAAAACCAACAAAAATTCATTACCTTACTTTCTGCTCCGCTTGAAAAACACTACAGTAATCCGATAGCCAAAATTACTTCATTTACAATAGATAAAAAATACATCCAACACACCCACTTGCGAAAAAGGATTATCCATTTAGTGGTTTCGAGAGTGCAGGGCTGTATTTCAAGATCTTTAGTTAAAAGACAGTCATTTATGAAAATGGATCGTTTAACAACCGTACAACGCGTTAAAATTGTTGAAATCTACTACCAAAATGGTGATTCAAACATGGCTACGTTTGGTGCTTTAAGAGGAGATTATGGTGCCTAAAATCGTTCAACTATTCAAGAAATTCTACCTAAAATAGCTGCTGTAAGTGAAAGTGTAGCCGAAAACACGAATGCGTCTATTTCTCGGCGCTCTCAAGTGCTGGGACCTTCTTACGGCAGATTATGGCTTATTTTGCCCTTGAATTTACATTAGCATCCACATAAAGTTTGGTGCTTTAAGAGGAGATTATGGTGCCTAAAATCGTTCAACTATTCAAGAAATTCTACCTAAAATATCGCTGCTGTAAGTGAAAGTGTAGCCGAAAACACGAATGCGTCTATTTCTCGGCGCTCTCAAGTGCTGGGACCTTCTTACGGCAGATTATGGCTTATTTTGCCCTTGAATTTACATTAGCATCCACATAAAGTCCAGCTCATTTAGCAACTGAGGCCAGCTGACCATTCACAATGTCTTAATTATATCTATTGGGTGCTTGAGCAACAAGCAGTGGATGTAATTAAGCAGAATTGTCCCATTTGGGGGTCCGAGAATCCTCAAATAATTGAAAAGACGCCATTACACCCAAAAAAAAACTCACTATCTGGTGCGATCTTTGGTCCGGAGAAGTGATTGGGACTAATTTCTTTGAAAACGAGAACAAAAAGACTGTCACTGTCAATTCGGAGCATCATGATCGTATGATAACCAACTTTTTTTGCCATGATTCTAACCAGATTGTGCCACACGCCACACAACACTAGCGAATATGGCTTTATTGCGGAGAAATTTCCCGTCCGCGTAATCTCACATATTGGCGATGTCAATTGGCAATCGTTGGAGATCGTGCGATTTGACACCGTAGGAGTTTTTATTGAGGGGCTACGCGAAAGACCGTGCTTATGCGGATAAACCTTTAACTCTTGAGTACTTCAAAACCAACATTCGTCAAGTTATGGATGAGATACCGTCCAATATGTGCCGAAAAGTGGTCGAAAACTACCTCAAATTGATCGAAGTTTGCAAAAATTGACGAGGCGGTCATTTAAATGATTTAGTGCTTCACATATAATACCAAAGTTCTAACATTTTAATAAAAAAGGAATTTCTGATAAATATTATTTTAAATAAATTTTATTTACGTTTTTTTTTTTTTTTGGAAACCGCAAAATGGATAACCCGGTATAATTTATTTTCCGAAGATGGCCAATGTCGCTGTTGTTGCTTACGAAAGAAATTTCAATCTGTGACGCCCATTTTCTATCTGCTATTGACTTAGGGGTTCATAATCATCAAAAAATTATACAAAGTTGTTATTTAAATTAAGTTTCCTATAGTTTAAGCATTTTATTTACTTCTATTTTGAAAATTGGATTTCAAATGAAATGTAAAAATTGGCTGAAGTTTCGCTTCGTTCGGCCAGAAGAAAAATCATTTTGTGGAAGGAGCTGGGACCAGAACTGCGTTTATTAATATTACAGTTTATCCTCTCTTTTTTTTTTAAATCGACTACAGTTGCGAAAACAACAACACTAAAAGCCTTAAACTACGATCAAATGAAAATATAAAAAACCAGGATTGCTGCCAATTTTTATAATTTTGTTTTCAAAACCAATCAAATATTCCAAATCAAGATCTCAAACACATTATGCACAGAGGATCATCCCAGATTGTAATTGTTGTCAGATTTGAAATATATTTTAGTGCCACTGTGTTAAGCAACGCTGTTGCTATAAGAAAATTAAACTTATCAAAAATATGTGAATTGAAGCTGATTATTTAAAGATAATTTTTTTAATATATATATATATATACATATATATTGCGCTCATAAAAAAGTAGCACCGCCTCCGATATCTCTTTAGGTTTAATAAGAAGAATAGAATTTTGTTTCTTTTGCTGTTAATGCTATGTATACACGCAGATATTACTATAGTGAAGGAGGCAAATTCAAAAATGCATTTTCGAAAGTTTTTATATAAGCAGCAATATAAAGATTGATGAAAAATTATATACATACATACATGCGTATGTATATATGTAGATATATATATATTTAGGTATAATGAGAGATTTTTCTTAAACTCACACGCACCTCTGTTTTGTTTACCCATAAATTAAAAACATTTCACTGCTACTGCCAGCGTTTATATACTTCTATATACATACATATATTTGTATGTATGTCTATATGTCTACGCTTCACTTTAGCTAAAATTCAACAATTTGCACTGCATTTATTTTGTTCTATTATTATTATATTTTTTCTTTTTCTTTTTAGTTCCCTCAGGTGCTCAACATTTTCACCTATTTTCTTTAAATAAAAAAACAAACCGTTAACATCAAAGTCCCTTTTCGCTTGCAAAAACACTTCTCTGCATAACTGCTTTATTTTACTCTTTTTGTCACTTTTCTCTTGTTTTAGTTATTCCGCAATCGTCCGAATACCAATTTTCGCTACATACTCGGCCGTATATACTCGTACTTTGATTTAATTTCTAAATCAGAATTCAATCACGCCCGCCACAAACACAAAACCGTTTCACGCCGAACTGTTTACTCGTCTCCAAAACGAAAATGAAAATAGTTCAGCGTCAGCGTTAACACTGAGCGTATTTAGAGCGTACGCAGCGAATATGCTTTTGGGAGCGCTCAATAGCTCAACAACTAGAGCCCAGCTAGGTAGAGTCAGGAAGCTTGTTGGCTAATCAAACACCTCACTAGCGGCCAGCCACCTCAACGCTGCCACGAACGCATATAACTACTTACTGTGTGGGGGTGCCTCCGTGTGTGTGTGGGAGTGTGCGGGCGTGTATTTTGATTTCGATTTGATTTTGAAGCTCGCCGAATATTGCGAATATTGCTTGTGCTTTTTTTCGGGCGCCGCGACTCACGTTGTTCGTTCACTACTGTTCGCCATTGACGCTGCTGCCGCCAGGCATGGTGATCACTATCTCAATTGCATGGCGTACTCTCATTGCGCGCGCGCCTTTTGCACACGATTGCTCATTCGGCCATATCGCCGACGGAGCCGTTGATGTCTTTTGGTTGTACATACATATGTACATATGTAGCTAACTGGCTGGTTGGCTCAATGCTTGCGAGCTCGGTGGGATATGCGAAAATATTTATTTATGCTCTTCTTCCTATGGATTCGCACATATTTGTAAATTGCAAAGATGTTTTTGTTGATCGGCACCCAAATGGGTCGTTCGTTTCTTGCAGCATTGCTCCATACAAATACATACATATACATAACATATGTACATATATAGATCATGCAATGTGCGATAGTCGTCATAGTTCCTAATTCTTGACGCAATGGCATTTGGAGTTGACCGCATTCTTTTGCATCAAAGCGGAAGAACAAAGAGGTGATTTGTGCGAAGCGAAATTATTTTTGCAACAACTTTAACGCTTGTGCATGTTGGGGTCAGTGGGGTTTATCAGGTTCATGTGAAAATGTGGAATTTAAGTGTTTGTCATGTGATATGTTTACATGTTCCTAATTATATATGTACATACATACATACATATGTATGTATACACACAAGAACATATGCATGCGTATATACGAAATATGTAGTCAATGCTTTAGCCGCTTAAGCGATTTTCAGCCAAGTTTCTCCATTGATTTTTAGTGTGCCTCTTGAAGAATTTCTTACAAGTCGAGAGTCCCAATGAATAAAATCGCCATCGGACGGTTGATTTATGACTTGACAAGCTTTTATTTCATGTCACAAATAAAAGCGTAGAATTACAAAAATATACAAAGTAGAGCTCAAGATTTTGCTCAAACATTTTCGAGAAGCGCTCGCACACCTGCTCGGTGCTCATTACTCGAAAAAATTTCGAGTCGAGCACGAGCATTTCGAGTATTTTGTCAAACAGTTTGGCTTTCTTCTCAAAACTTTTATTTTGAAAATTCATTGAAACGACAAAGAAACTTTCACAAACAAAATTACATTTTTTTGTTCTGCTGAGCAGTTGAGCTACGAGCGAGTATCGAGCGACCATCGCGCTGCTCGCGGGCTCGATAGCCGGGTACCTAGAGCTGTAATACAAACTGGAAAGTTCTTCCGTAGAGCGTGGTATAATTGGTGCTTTATAACCGCTAAAGCGATTTTCGGCCGTTTTCTTCCTAAAGTTCATTTTCATTTTTGGTTCAAGTTCAAAATACATTGGGAAAGGTTGACATTCCCTGCCGTGCGTTTGGTTAGGTAGAAGTGGTTCATCCAAAGAGGATCCCACATAGCCACATAAGACACGTCCGCTGTGATACCACAAAACGTAAAATTATTCTGAACGCTAGACCATTTTCATTCAACTACAAATTCGCCTGATGTTAACGTTTGTTATTTTTTCCGATATGCAGGACAACCATCTCGTTTTCCAAACAACCACGACAGTGTGGCCATGAAAAATCCCAAGTGTAAACGCGTAAATTCACAACGGACAATGTCCAATCAAAACTCCCACTAAGTGTGATGGCTTTAGTCTTGAGATGGAAAGAAGTTTTTTGACCTTCCACGGTCCGCCCTTGGCAGAAAAATTTTGCATCAGCGCACGCTACAGTGTTAGTACACTCGCTGAGTTGATTCAATTCAAATCGGTTCAGAATCAGACCGCAAGTTAACAGAGGAGCGCCCATCTCCTTCAAAACGTGCTGGCGAGGAGCGACAGCATTGAGAAAATTTTCTTTGCCCCTTGCGGGTTAGTGGTTCAAGAATATACACGCGGTAAGGTATATCTGTCGGGAGAGGCGACTAAAATCCAACAGTTCCCGCGACAGTCGCAATATTCCCCAATGCTTAATTTTTTAAATTTTCTCCGGTTACAACAACAACAACAGAAAATTTTCTTTCAATAATTTTGAATGTTGGTCTGAACAGGCCTCATGACGCTTTACGTTTGGTAGATTGTCTTAACTCTACTCAAATTACTTCAACTTGAAGATGACCACACGATCAAATGTTTTATACATATAATCACGGCCTACAGAGAACTTAGAATAACGAGAAGCAGAGAACTTAGAATAAATATTCTAAGTTCTCTGCTTCTCGTTATTCTAAGTTCTCTGCGGCCTATATTTGTTGTTGTTGTCACAAAAAAATATTCCCGAAATTGTAATGTAGCGGTAATGTAGCCGGAATGACAGTCCTTCACCAGATAAAAATCCGGGTCGTTCTGGTATAAAGAAACAAAACCAAATCAACTTATAAAGAAACGATTGGATTTATATCCGAAATATTGTTAACTATTTAACGAAGGTTTACTTTTTATTTACTTTAAAACATGTGTTAGTGTTGTTTGAATGGTAGTCAAGACAACAACCGGCAGCACCGTCTAATCGACCTTGCTAATAGCTGAAGAAAATATGAAAATTATTTGTTTACTAGTCTTTTTAACTTCATTTTCCAAATGAAACAAGTAATTTAATTAAAATAAAAGAGTCCAAAATTACTACGCTGGATGTGTTAACAATGGGATTTCACTTTGTCTCTATAGCTTCAAATTATTTACAGCTTTGATGTACCTATTATACCACAGTACCTATATTTCTTACATTTTATAAAATTGTTGTTATATTTTTTAAATAAATTTTTTACCCTGCTCCGCTCCTACCTGTGCCGCAAACACCTGTGCATTCATTTACGCATAATACTTAATGCGCGATATGGCAATGCTGCCCGTCACCTTCTTCAGTCGGCGTAATCAGCAATCACCGCTCGCACCAATTAGCGTATTCACTAAATTCCATTGAAGTATATGGTCAGTAATTTTGGTAGTGAAAAGATTCAAGGAAATTTTTTCTTTTTCGTTCTTGAATAGTGGTAAATCACTAGCAAATCGTGAATAAATATATTCTATAAATAAATCCTCAAGTGCAAACTCCTTTAAATACTAAAGTGTTCGCGATAGTACCTGGATTCGACGAAATTTTCCCAAAATTTTTTATCTATTGCGCTGTGATGTAATCGCGTGTGACTTGGTTCGACCCACATTTATTGTACGAATAGCGAATGAATTTTTGAGTGACCCTTTCTTTGATTGCATTATACCTTTGGTGAAGGGAACGCCGCAAAATAGTTTGTAAAAAGTGTAAATAAATAAACCACCTTAACCTCATTTGGACATAACCTCGTAAATTGTTTGGAAATGGAAATTTAGTTCGATTAAAATATAGTTGGAATTTTTGTTAGTGCTTGTCGCCTTGCTAGCCGATGGTAAGCAGTTCGATTTTGATAATTAGTAGCCATTGTCGATAACATAGTGCAGAAGTAAAAATATTCTAGAAAGAGACGGCTTATGTCATCTGCGATAACTTGGACTGGAAAAATGTTTAGTGATGCCGAACTGTGTTCTGAAATTATCAGATCAATTTTATTGAGATGTTTATTGATGTATTTTTGAGTAATAAGATTTTGTTAACGAATATCAGAAAAGAAAAACATCATTCACTTTGCCCGAAAAATGTTATACACCAGGGTAGTGGTGAGAGATGCTATCTAATAAAAAATAAATATTACCTGAAAATTTGGAGCTAATTGGCAGTACTGTCATTGTCTCGTGGTTTAATTTTTTGAGCTTAGTGGGGGTTTGAATAATCTTTTCCAAACAAATTATTATTTTCAATGCAAACATTTCAGTTATTACCGAGTATTAAACAAAGTTAAAGTGTTGTGTGTAGTGTGATGGATAGGCAAACATTTCAAATACAATGGATACAAGGAGATACGGATGATTTGAAAACAGCTGGTGGGCAATTGATTGTTAAACAACAAGCTCCATCAGAAGACGAACTATTGGCCAACAATATAGTAAGGGAAGCTGATGAATCCGCGGCTTATCATTTGGTCACTGGCGCTGAAGGCGATGGCAATGTCCCAACTGAAGTAGATATCGATCAAATAGCTGCTGAAAATTTGATATTTATGTCACGGGAGTGTCAGATGGTGACTGAGATTATTGATGCCACAACAGACGAAAATGGTACTGTCGTAGTTTCGGCATCTGAAGGCATTGACTGCGCAGAGGCATTGCAACAAGCAGCTGCTGCTGTTATGGCACAAAATCAAATGGCGGAGGAACATGAGAATACGGGTGGGCGTTTTCTAGACAGTTTTGTGGACACCACACCACAAATGGTAACGGAGGAAGTCATAACAGACGACTGGGTTCAGCATCAAGGCGAAGAACGGTAGGTTAAACTTGTTATAAATATTATGTATTCAGTAAATATATTTCAATTGTATTCTGTTAAAGTGTGGAAATACCAGCAGATCAGATTATTTGTTCACGCTCACAAGTGCTACTCGATTTGGAAGTGCCCTTGCCAACTGTTCAAGATGAATATACAGCATTACGACCCTACCCTTGTGATTTCTGTAGTCGTCGCTTTCGTAAGAAGACAAGTTTAATGAATCATATAGTGGCCCATCAAAACGACAGGCCACATTTGTGCAAACTGTGCGGCTCCCGTTTTTTCCGACGGTCGGATTTGATAAATCACTTGAAAGCACATGCCGATACACCGGATCCCGAATTTGATTCTGAATGTAAGCAAAACATTACTAAGAATCAGCAAACTAAAATTATTAAATTTGAATTTTTTGCATTTTTAATCCTCAAATTCTTTTTTAATAGTTATGAATTTCGTGGAGCAAGAACAGCAACAACTACATGCAAAACAACCAAATGACCATTACTATGAACCGGATTGGACTACACAAATAAATTCTTTACAACGCAACGAAAGATCTAGTCGTAAACCGCATAATACCAGCGGCAATAGTTCATCTACCTCAACGTCGACGACAGTAGGTCGTGGTCGTATCAGTCGTATTAAGCCAAAAGAAGAGAGATATGTATTGACTGAGCCAATGCGGAATGAGTCGGGGAATATAGACAATCCGTCGAATGCTTACGAAGACTGCCAACAACTACAAGCTTCCACAGCAGTTGTGAAGTTTACACAGAATCAATCCCCAGTTCATCAACAAAGTTTTCCCATTATCGACGAAAGTAAACCGTTTGTTTGCCAACAGTGTGGATTGGCATTCGCACGCGAGAAAGCATTACTGGCACATACAAAGGTAAGAAGCACATTAGGGGTATTATCTATGTCTACGAAATGTATGCTATGCAAATATTTCCTATGAAATTTTGTTAGAGAACGAGAGCACCCCCATAGATTTTGTATATGATATTTTACCTTTTTGTTTTGGATTAAAATTTCGGCAATTACTTCAAAACCACATTTTTTTAGAATCATCGTGATGATCAGCCGCATGAGTGCAGTCATTGCAATGAGATGTTCTGGGATGCTAACGGTTTGCAGGAACATCTAAAGACACACCAGTTCGAAGAGAGTAACTCAGAGTACGATCCCCAAGAAGCAGAAGCTGAAGAAACTCAAAGTGAATCAGAATCGGATCGCTTATATGGTGAGTTCTACTGTAGCGAATGTGGCATGTCCTTTCATCGTGAAGAGTTACTACGTAGACATTCTAAAATTCACGCAAAGCCTATTGGTGAATATGATGTTGAAAAAGACAAGGACCGGCATTGTTGCAACACTTGTGGTGAAACATTCGCTGAGGCGTTAGATTTATTAGCGCATGCAGAAATACACGCGCGCTATCCGCCATTTAAGTAAGTTTGTATATGTTTGTTTATAAAAAGCTTTCACTCATCCTTTTTCATTTAACAGATGTGTTCTCTGTGGTGAGACTTTCTTCGAGGAGCTTACCATTAAACGTCATTTGCAGTCTATGCATCCCAATGATATGTCGGCCAATTCGTGCATACTTTGTGGTAAGGAATGCCGCGACCGCAAAGCTTTAATAAAGCATGCCTGGGATCATTCTCGTGAAAAATGCCACTCATGTTCCAAATGTGGCAAAAACTTTCACAACAAAGCGCGCTTGAAACGCCATATGGCTTCACATCGAGATAAGTCAGTTATCTGTGATGTCTGCCAAGAAGAATTTCCTGATGGCCGCACACTCTCAAATCATCGACACTCGCATACCAATGCTTCGGGCAAAATGTTTCCCTGCCATGAGTGTGGCAAAACTTTTGGTTCACGTAGTTCACAACAAATACACGTACGCATTCATACCGGTGAACGACCATATGGGTGTCGCTTCTGTTGGAAAGCATTTGCCGATGGTGGTACATTGCGCAAGCACGAACGTATACATACGGGCGAGAAGCCCTATGCTTGCTCTGTATGCGCGCGTGCATTCAATCAGCGTGTTGTGCTGCGCGAGCATATACGATCCCACCACTCGGGTCTAGATGTGAAGCGTAATACTTTTTATTGTACGGTTTGTTCCATGGATATGCCATCATCTCCAGATCTCGTACAACATTTGATACAGCATAGTGATATGAACACTGCCATGCAGAGACAGCCTGTGGTAAGAAATAACTATAAAAAGTATTTTAGACACATTCTGACTATGTTTTTTCTTTAATTCAGACTGGTCCACGTAAGTATAAACGGCGAAGAAAATTAAAACCTCATGAAATTGCGCGTCTACGTCGGGAAAGCCAACAGAACGGCAATGGTAGCGACATTGAAATATCAGACTTCGATATGGACAACGTAGATGATCTCCTAGGCATAACAGACCCGAATGACGCATCCAGAGTGGCTACAAAAATGAAACGAGGCAAGGCTAAGAATAACACTAAGAATAATTCCTTGATAAACGAAGGAATTAATGGGGTCATATTGCCCGATAATGATCTACTTATGGAGCGCCCAAGAAAACCGCGTTATAAATCAACGGGTAGCAACTCGGATACATTGTGGCAAACAAAACTGATCAATTCGAGCTCGGTGCTTTCGAATTTAGAAAACACACTGCAATCTATCGACACACTTGTCGTGGGCTCCTCAATTGGTGGCACTACAACACATACTGATGCTGAAGAACGCAAGTCGAGGTACAAATCAGGCAGTGACACTAATTACGGTGGTTCACAGCGCACGCAAGAAGTGCAGATAAATAAGAATCATAATACGAATAGAGGAGGACGTAAACGACCTGAGAAGTTAACAATATCGAAAGTGAGTCGTCCGCGTATGATTCACACCGAAAAATGGCCTGCCTCAAGCAATGAAGCTGGACGTAAGCGTTCAAAAACCGTTGTAACACAAAAAGAAGAAAACGATTTGGATTTATTGTGTCGGACTCGTACAATTGTCGATGATTATGAGATTATTTCACCTGCCACAGAATTGCCCAAACAGATTAGTTCGAGTCCACCACGTATCAAGCAAGAGATAATTCAAAATAATCACCATGATCGTACCATACAATATAGAACACAGCGTATGAGCGCGTCAAGAAATATTGATCTGTATGATGCACAATTCCTTGGCGGCACATCTACGTTGCGCAAAGAAGCCTATGAGAAATTCAATCCCAGTATAGTTAATGATCTCGAAGAGATTTTACGTTCGCCCTTAAAATGTGACCGCACTGAGCGCCATCGCTTCATAAGTGAATCTTCGACGCCATTCCTCGAAGAGGAACAGCATAACATGATTAAAATCGAACCAACATCGCCAGATTTACGTGAAATTGTTGTTGGTGTAAGCGCTACTGATAGCGTGGGGGTGAGTGGTAGTAGTGCCAGTGGCAGTGGCAGTGATCGGCGCAATGCACGTACACCGCGCAGTCGGGCCAGTGTTATTAATCGAAAATATCTCGAATTTGAATCGGATTTGCATAGTAATGGTTTAACACGAGCACAAAAACGTAACATCACTAATGCTACTAATGGCAGCAACTCAAGAAGTAAGCAAGTAAGGAGCAATAAAAGAGAGAAAAAAGAAAGTTCCATAAGTAACCAAAGAATTAGCACATACTCTTCCTCATATAGTGGCTCACTAACAACTACCAATGATTCATCTTTCTCTTCCTTATCACCGACTGATGGTGTTTCTGCGGTTTTAACAAAAACACGGTCAATATCAACAACGACAACAACCACACCTCTCACTGCGTCACAACCTGAACGCAAAGTGCGTTATTTCGAGTGCGAGATGTGTTCAGCTGTATTTCCGGATCGTGCACAACTGCTGGATCATGTGCCTATACATATATAAGTAAAGGTTTCAAAGTATACCTTTAAAATATATTAAGGATAAATCCAAATTGTAATAGTGTACCAAAAGCCTTGGCTCAAATATTCTTATAAGTTTTTGAACTAATATTATTTTTATTTGAAGATTCGTACGTGTATAACATGTATACCAATATGACTTTTTTCAATCACAAAAATTGTAGAGAACTTTATTTTTTAAAGATTTTAGTTTTAAAAGTCTTACACATCTTATTAATTTTTTTTATTGATTTAAAAGGTATTTCCTAGAGATATTACAATTAATTAGTTACTATGCATAACTAAGTTACTGCTATAATTAACCAAAAAAAAAAAAACAAAAAAAAAAAACGTTAAAACAATGTATTGTAGTTTGTAATTAGCTAAAATACGGGATAAAATATCCACAAAATATTACATTTTTTATATATTCATATAGTTAGTATATACGTATCATAGTGTAAAAAAGCAAAAAATCTGAAAGCGTAAATGACTAATGTTATGACTTAATAAAAATAAATAGTTGAAGAAATAATTCAAAGAGTGAAAAAAAATATTGTTTTTTTATTTATCTCATAACCACTATAACATGAACATATGTATATGTGTTAATTCAATTCGTTTGGGGTTAAGTTCAGCTAAATGAAATCTTTAACTGGTATTGGTGTGTTGATTACACAGTATTTGCTTTTAAATCTAAAACCTATGCTTGTATACATACATACATACATAAAATGTATGCAGTTTTTATAAATTTGCATATTAATTTCAATCACCTTCATGATTCGCTTTTAATCGTTTCTAAGGAGAGTAGTTAATGCTGAGGGCTGGTGCAAGTCGTGAATAAATGCTCCACCCAGAGCAATATCTAAATAAAAATTGTATGCGTATAACGCATCTCCATGTATGTATGTATACATTTCATTTGGAAAAAATTGTTTTTGTTTTTAAATATTTTTCTTCTAATTTCTATAAATTTATTTTGTTTGCTGTTTTGGTAATACACACAGCCTTAGGTGAATATGTAAATACATATGTGTGTCTAAATATGTTCGTAAACACGACACACCCCCTTTTCCTCCGTTCTTAACAAATATTTAATAGCAGTTAATGTACAATCTGCCTTTATTTGCATATATTGCCTTTATTTATTGTTGCTTACAGTATAAATGCCGGTTTAACGTGCTTAACAAAATCTTATTTAGTGACAAATTAACATACTGAAATATAAACAAAAAATTACCTTACTTAGAGAACAACCCAATGTACATATTTGTTTTACGGCAATCCTACAAAAAATAAAATAGTTTTTTTTTTCTAAATGTGTTCGCCTCTTGGCAGAGAAAGTCAAGCACTCTGAGTGTATTTCTGGCATTAAATAAAATGTGACTTATAAAACTTCGCCATCAAAGGTATAAAGGCGGAAGTTTCTTTCTTGAGGGAAAGTTTGTTCACTCTTTCTGGTAAATTTGCTCTTAATATATCAAGATAAGCATTTTGATCCATTATCCCTTCAATAAAATGCACAGCTGAAAATGAGGAGCCTCATACCATAACTGATGATACGCCATATTTGACAGCTGGCTTTAAATTTCTCAGTTCTAGCTCCTCATTCGGTTTCCTCTAAATATGTGGTTTTCCATTCGACACAAAAACGTTACTTTCGTTGCTTTCGTCAGTATAGGAAACGTTTTTCCAAATTGAAAAATCTACATTCGAGCTCTTGCAAACTTTACGCTGCTAATTTGATTTCGCTTGTCAATCAATAGATTTTATCGAGCTTTTCTACCATTTAAATTGACCTCATGAAGTACATTCCGTATGGTTGACACACTGGACTTTTTTCCCAACTCAATTTGAGCCATTATCGATAAGCTTTACTTTTCGCACCAAATTGCGCCTGTTTCAGAATTTTTTTTTTGTGAGCAGTTTTTGGCTTGTTTTTCTTTCCTGTTTATTAGTTTTCAAACGTTTAATACAGCGTGAACAGTTGAATGACTCCTGTTGACGATCAACAGATTTTCCATCTTTAAAATGCTTTATAGCAAACTTTCTGACATCAATATTAGTTAGACGTCTCTGTCTGAACATTTTGCATTCATAACTTTTTAATTGAAAAAAATAGATTCACAAATAACTGTCTAGAAAGGTCCCATTAGTCACAGAAATACTTTACTTAAAGTAAATTGGTTGCATTTATTTAAAATATCTTTGATACTTTCCGAGTTTGGCTTTCGCATTGTTTTAATTTAAGTAAGAAATTTCAAATAGTTTATTTTTTACGAAGAAAACTTTCCACAATGGTGTCCGAGATTGGTTTGGAGCTGCGCATAAAAATCCATCGCCCGTTCGGAGGTGGCTTAGAATAAATTGTAGGTCCCTCTATTTGTTGGAAAAGCATCAAGACGCACATAACAAATTGGAGAAGAAGCCCCGGCCTAAAAATGCTTCAGCGGCTGCAAAGCGCCAATTATATATGTATGTATTTGCAATTTGCCAATAGCAAAGATTATAAAATATATATTTACATGCATATAGAGAGATAAGACTGAGGTCTATGAAACTTTCACTTGCGGCAATTGATAATAATTTATAATAATAAATTAAGTACATATCTACATATATATATGAATATTGTTTTTTTTTACTTCTGTCCAACGAGAAATTATCGTAAAATGTCAATAATAAAACAAAAAGCTAAATTCGAAATTATGCAATTATAGCAATATTCAGTTAAAAGTATTTACATCATTAAGCATCATGCTTAATTGTATTGAGAATCAGTTAATTTTTTTTATTGAACAACCAATTTTATTTTGTTACGCTCAAATTATAATATACTGGCGGATCCCAGCGTGCTTTGCTACACCTATCAAAAAAAATTAATAAAATCTAACTGAAATTTTAAATTATCGATTTTTTTTGGAAAAAGAAACGGAAAAAATTGATTTAAATTTTTTTTTCAAACTTTTTTTTATTAAATTTTTTTTTGTTGAAATTTATTTTCATTTTCATTTTTTTTCACCCTTTCTCTCTTTTTTTCAACACCACATGCAACTTAATGTACGCGTATTTTGGAATTTTACATGTATTTGTTGTTATTGCATGTATTTTGCATGGGTAAGCGACCAATGTTCACTAAAATGGTCATATCTCTGGAACGGCTGCGCCGATCTCATGAACCTATACACATTAACCTTCTCCTAATATCCCTTTATAATTCCAAAAAATTTGGTGCAATTTGATCCGTTGGTCCTCAAGTTATAGGCGTTCAACAAAATTTGCATTGATTTTTATATATGTATGTATATAGAAGATGTACATATATAATTTACAATAAACAACAGTATAAAATTAAACTTAAAGTGATTGAAGAAGTGAAACCTTAAATTTGTAACGGTTCAATCATAAGTAAAACAGAAGGTTATAAGGAAAAATGTATACTTACATATATATGTATGTACATACATACATACATATTTATATATGTACATATTTTTAATGATGAAATATGCGGAATTGTTTGATAATTTTCTTCATATACATACATATGTATATACATGACTTCTTCTTTTTTGGCTTACGAGATTATAGCAGCATCAACAATAGCGGGCCACTCGTTCTGTCTCTTTACTGTTTGTCGTCAGTTGGAAATACCAAGTGAAACCAGGTCGCACTCCACCTGATTCTTCCAGCGGAGTGGAGGTCTTCCTCTTCCTCTTCTTCCACCAGCAAGTACTCCGTCGAATACTTTCAAAGCTGGAGCGCTTTCATCCATTCGGACGACATGACCGCTGTATCTTGATTCGCTCAACTATGTCAATGTCGTCGTACTCGAAAACCTCATTGTTCCATCTTCTGCGGCATTTTCGCCGTTGCCAACGTGCAAAAGACTAAAAATCTTCCGCAAAAATTTTCCCTTGAAAACTCCTCATCAAAGCCGACTCATCGGATGTGGACACCGTCTTTTCAATTACCTACTCATCCCAAAGTAGCATCTGTTGGCAAGAGTGATTCTGTGTTGAATTCCAAGGCTGACATTGGTGGTGTTATTAAGGCTTGAATACGATTTCAAAGTTATGACTGTCACAGTCACTTGGGTGCGAGGAACGAGTCGCGAATGCAATGACTGCTTACTTGATGACAGGAGATATTTCGTCTTGTCATCGTTCACTACCAGACACATTCGCTTCACTTCTTTGTTCCACCTGGTGAATTTGCGGTGCGGTTTTTATGACCAATTATATCAATATCATCGGCATACGCTAACAATTGTACACTCTTGTAGAAGATTATACCTGGTCTATTTGAAGAAATCACACGATAAAGAGTCACCCTGTCTGAAACCTCGTTTGGTTTCGAATGGCTAGGAGAGGTCTTCCCGATTCTGACTGCGCTTCTGGTATTATCCAGGGTCAGCTTACATAGCCGTATGAGTTTTGTGGGGATATCAAAGTCAGTCTTAGCGTCGTAGAGGTAGTTCCTTATCGTGCTATCGAAGGCAGCTTTAAAATCGATGAAAAGGTGGTGTGTATAGATTCTTTTGAATATCTGATCAATGATTGATTTTCCAGCTCTAAGCCTACACTGCTATGGGCCTATCAGTTTGTTGACGGTAGGCTTTAATCTTTCACACAATACGCTAAATAGGACCTTATATGCGATATAAAGGATGCTTATACTACGATAATTGGCGCAGTCTGTGCGATCTCCCCTTTTTCGATTGGGCAGAGCACACTTAGGTTCCATTCGTCCTACCATATTCTGCAAAGAAGCTGATGCATGCAACTTGCTAGTTCTTCGCCGCCGCATTTGAATAGCTCTGACGGCTATCGCCGATTTATTTTTTAAGCTATCAATCGCTATTCGAACTTCTTCATAGTCGGGTGATCGAACGTGTATTCCATCGTCAACGATTGGGGTTACGGGCTCGCCATCTTTTTCACGACGAGTTTTTCACGTTCGCTGCCATTGGGCAGGTTGGAGAAGTGTTCTCAACATATACTAAGTACAATAATAATAACACGCATTAATCAATAAATATATTGGCAATTTCATTGGTTGATCTTTTGTCATCTTTCTGTAAATTGAAAAATTTCACATTCGAGGAATCCTTGGGTTTTAGAAGAATGCGAAAAACTGTTAAAACTCATAGTTTGACCGGAGTCGATATTTTACCATTAAAATGGTTTTGAAAGGAGCGGAATTAATGACACCCTAATGCTGCTTAGACAGCGTTACATGGCGCATATGACATTAATTTTCCATTGAATTTTTTGTTAGCTTTTGACGGGTTATCAAAGAGGTGTCGAGCCTGGCGTTAGTTATAATGATGAAGCCTCATGCCTTTGCGAATGACCATTTCAAATCAGGTTTTCTCTCACACCGAAAATCATGGAAATCGGAGGAGTATATTATGTAGTTCCCGTTTAGATATGAGAATTTATATTTAATCATAAAAAGCAATACAATAAATTTGATATTTTCGTGAAAGGTACTCGTACAGTCTTCGGCAAGTACAAAGACAGCACTTTTTTCTTGTTTTTAACCAAGTTGTTGTGTCGCGCTATCATAATTACAAGAAAAATGTGGTTCACGTCATTTTTCCGACACAACATGAATAACCAATTAATTTAATAATAAAAAAAATTATTTCAGTTCAATAAACTCTAATTGTTTTACTCACAGTTCGTATGTTATCTATGAGAAATTCTTTACAATGTAAATAAACAGCTCATATCAGTTGGGGAAATAAGTATTTGTCTTAGCCCTTTAAAAGTTATTAATAGATTTACCACTTGAGGTGAAGGATCGCAGGTCGCAACCAATAAGATTTTCTTTTTATATTCTTTTTTTATGAATTCTTTTCAAGATCTTCAGATGAACATTATTCTCCATTATAAGTTTTCCAAGTTTTTTTTTCGCATATACATCTGTAAATAACATATTTTTTGCAGGTAACCAAAGTAACAACGTTCAAAATATGATTTTATTAACACAAAGATAATTAGATTTAAGGTTGTAACTCTTTTTGGCAACATGTTTAGCACTAATGAGTTAAAACTAACAGTGAAAACAACTACGGTAAGATTTCTATAACTCACAACTGTTTGTTCAAATGGAAAATTTGTACGAACAGATGCAAAATTAACACAAAACATTTCAAATATATAACTTAAGGTGGTATTCTAGTCTAGAATTTTGAAAAATTCGATTTTTTGCATATTTTTAAAGTTTAACTATTTAGAAATATGTCTGTAAGAGGATTTTTCAAAATTTAAATTATTTTCGCAGAAAAATGTATTTTTCTCCATCCAAAACGGTTCGGTTTTTACGCGAAACTTTAAACACGTTTTTTTTCGAAAATGTCTTTTTCAAAACGGTACTCACGATTTCTCAAGTTCATTTGCAATTTAAATTTTTAACAATTTTTTTTAAATTCGAAAATCAAAAAAAAAAAAGATAAATAAATTCCGTTTTCAAGTAGTCGCCATTTTGTGAAAAAAATTTATTTCGACTTTTCCGTAGTTCCAGGCATTACGACATTCCTCTAGATTAATAATCTTTTTTTCAGATTTCTAGAAGGGTTGAAATTGTGGGTATGATCACGTGACAATTTTTCACAACCCCTCGCTTCATCAGATGTTAATTCTTGAAATAAATTTTTTTTCTCATGTTATTAAATAACTTATAAAAAGATGTATGTATAATAAAAAATTGATTGCTTTCTTTTTACGGACCGAAAATTCATACATACCTCTAGACTAGAATACCTCCTTAAGTGATTATGTGTATAGACTCCCTGAAGAAGATTCAGTAATACATCGAAAAGCATAGGAAGCAGTAGAGGAAAGCAAAAACATTGTTTCACATAAACGGCCAAAAGCTTGAAATATACAAACCAAAAAATTAAATGTTCATAGGCCCAGCATACAAACTAAAAATCACTTCATTATTGAGTATTTTTATAGCCAACTGTACTTTGTCTGAGGAGTAGGGTTGATTTGTATTGGAAATGGTTTATATAAAAATATGTAAAATACGTATTTTTTTATATGAGTTTATATAAAATGGTTGGAATCGGAAATCGTTCAGAAAATTCAATGAATAATAATGAATCTGAGGCTGAAGTCAGTAATGGATAATCGTATTGAATTTTTTTTCTTTTTTTGATTTTGACATAAGGATATTTCCACAGAAATCTCAACCGCAGCTAAAAAACCCAAAGTCTATAAAATTATGTTGTTTTTACATATTTTCAAGGGAATCTATCAAATTTAGCTAGTGTAAGTAAATTCTACATTTATTCACCGCATTTATACGAAAAGAATATAGGAGAATTGTAAAAGGAACGCGCGACATTGAAAAAGAACATTTATTATTACTGTGTCGAAGGTATTTGTACAATGCACGTAAATTTTTTGAATGTCATTACTAAATAAATTCAATGTATTTTATATATGTAATGAAATTTTTTGCTAATCCTCACGGAGTCATCTGTTCAAATTTAAAATTTGTTTCTAAATTTGGGGCTGTCCATAAATTACGTAAGCACTTATTAGTATCCTATTAATTTAGAAATTGCAGCAGATCCACGACGACGTTCAAGTACTACGTGCGAAACATTAAAGCAGCTTTATCAAGCTCTTTTAGCTAGTGATCTTCAGCACTCAAGAAGCGTAACCTATCTTCAGCTTCAACCAAAAAATGTTACAATCCTGGAAGGGAAAAATATCCTGTACAGTCACTGTTAAATTAGCTCAACCGACTGCTGAGTTGTACAAGGGTCACAAGGATACTTTGTTTTGCACATCAACCGTATTGTCATTGAATGCCTCCCCGAAGGCGACAGTATTACAGATGTAGATTTTATTACACTGTTGTATCTTTTTTATGTTACAAGTATTGATTTTCTTATTTCATTTATTTTCATATGCTTAGTGCATTAATTTTTTTAAATAATTTATTAGTTAAATCAAAGTTATGTAAGAAAATTAATAAAAATATTAAGTTAAAAATATTCTGTAACTTATTTGAAACTTGAAATTCATCATAATTATTTTCCAATAAGAGTGATATGATTTCTTCAAAAAAAAAAAAAAAAAAAAAAAAAAAAAAACACACTAATTGTTAAGGAAATTTAAATGTTTTTATTTAATGTGAAGCACAATTGATACAATTAAGTTCCGAATATAACATTATTCAAATGGCCTCCACGACTTCCTTTGCAGGAACGAATTCGATGAAACCAATTTTTGAGCACTTTTTCCACTACATCAAGTCATATGTCATGAATAGCACGTTCAATATTGACTTTTAAAGCTTGAAGAGAGTCTGATTTATTGCTAAGGATAACTGACTTCAAATAACCCCACAAGAATTAGTTTAATGGTGTTCAATCACAACTTCTTGGAGGCCATTCAATGTCACACTTTCTTGAAATAATCGAATATCCAAACCTTTCTCGAAATAATTCGGTTGTTGCACGTGCTGTGTGACACATAGCACCGTCTTGTTGGAACCAGATGTTGTTAAGATCAACTTCTTCCAATTGTGGCCATAAAAAGTTGGTTATCATCGATCTATACCGCTCTCCATTGACAGTAACGGTGCTATCAGCTTCATTTCGAAAGAAGTGCGGGCCGATGATTCCACCAAAGCAAAAACCACACCAAGCTGTCAATTTAGGTGAATGTAATGGTTTTTTTATGAATAATTTGTGCATTATCTTTTTTGTTTATTTACCGCATGAAAGTGAGCCTCATCAGGGAAGGTGATTTTCTTAAAAAAAATCGTTATCGTTTTCAAGTTGTTCCAAGACAAAATCAGCAAATTCACGTCGTTTATGGTTTGTCCATGTATGAAATTGTAAGCTTTACTGAATACAATGAAAAAAGACAGAACATGACATATTAAAAATGACCAAAATGACACTTAAAAATCATATCATCCCTATTGGAAAACCCTTTATATATTCATTAAGATTTTAGAGGGGGATCCTCAGTTCAAAATCAGTAATGCTCATCATAGGGCAAGGGGTTGTAAAATGCTGCAAATTATGCTTACGTAATTTATGGGTAGCCCCTTATATGCAAGATTCATTATTATATTGTATTTTCTTTATGGAAGATATTTACAACTTTAATTTTTGTTGTGAAAATAAATATTTTTTATGTATTAAAAATTATTTGTAATCGTCCTAAGCATGTTAAATTATGTACATAAAAAATAAACTACTCAAAATTTTTCCATGAAGTAAAAAATATTATTCTGATAAATCATTGTAAAACAATTTAATATAAGTCG
Organism: Neoceratitis asiatica; assembly: GCA_030068015.2. Classification (NCBI taxonomy): domain Eukaryota; kingdom Metazoa; phylum Arthropoda; class Insecta; order Diptera; family Tephritidae; genus Neoceratitis; species Neoceratitis asiatica. The sequence continues at coordinate 21,967,126 of CM061528.1, read as the reverse complement.
CCATGATATATTCCTTCGAGCTCCGCTGAAATCAGTAATTGATTTTTTTGCTTTGAAAGAGAATTCCAGTTTTGTCCCATGCAAATGTCTCGGGTTTTTGTAACTATCTAGAAAACGAACCATTGAAAAAATCAATCTAAGCACAATTTTTAGTGATATTCAAGTGTTCTAAGTTCCCTCTTATGTAAAAAAATAAAATAATATCGTGGCGAATGCCTTATTTTCACTTTGATTGTGTACGAAAGTCGCATTCTACGTTAGAACCCATATGTAATTCAGCGAATTAAGGGACAACGACCTAAGTCTTGTCGTTCGGAAGGACGAACTCGCTCCTGCTTTGAAAGTTTTCGATGCGGTAACCGTAGATATGTAGGTGAGAGGGGATGGCAGATCTTCATTCCGTAGGAAAGATCAGATGGAGAGAGACCTGGCTTCACTCGAACTGAACCTCTTCTTACTTGCATTTTATTAAATTCGCCTTCATTTATAAATGCCATAAAATATTAGGCAGTGCCAAAAACAGAAATTTTTTCTTGTTTTGTTAGTAACAGCTTGTTGATTCCATTAACAAAAAAAAATTTTAATGTCCCTTATTCTATTTATTTGCTATATTTCCCACTTTCACTGAAAACGATACGTAGATATACATATGATGTATGTACGGGCTAATAAGAAAAATGTTTCCGAAATTAGCACTTCTTCCTTCTGATAAGAGTTTGTGTACACAAGCAGATCAAATGTGTGCTAATGTACATTGATGTATGTATGTTTGAAACTAACATAATTACTTGCCACTTAACATTTGTTAAGGAGAGAATAACTGATGAATATTGGAACGAGTTCCCGTCGTCCCTTGTCAAATTTGGTTTTGAGACAAACCGGTTTCGGCGTTCTGCCATCTTCAGTGTCGTTGATCGTTCTCGAGAATAACTATAAATATTTGTTTTTGTTGAAAGAACTTGCTTTTTATACAAGAAATACAAGAAATTAAAGCTAAACCTAGATCAAAATCTACGAATATCAACTATCTAAGAAGTCATATGCATAAACATCTGTGAGTCGATAAGATCAAATTCGTACAGGTAATTATTTGGCGGGAAAAATATTATAACTTTTCTATTATTACTATAGAAAGATTACTTCTCAATTAAAAAAAATCTATATATTGGTAAAGAAATATTTATATTTATCGGTAAATGAATAAAAACTTGCCGACGTTTTTGTGGGTGCTTCAGAGACTTATTTATATTCTCAGTTAATATGTGGTCATAATTTGAGGAAAAATCTCTATAGTGACTAATATGTAAATGCACGTCAACACTTACTTATCGCATAATTGCAGTAAAATATTTCTGTCCAAGATATCCATTGTTTGCTAAAAACGTCCTTTAGAGTGTAAGCTGGGATGAGAAGGTAAATTAACTATGAGCTATAGCTATACTAGATTGGAATTTTTATTTCGAAATTAATATTGATCCGATAGTAGAAAAACGTACAAACTATCAATCTGTCAAATTGATATGAAAAAAGTAGTGGAATTTTGTACCTATTATAAAAATAAAATCCAGGTCTAGTGGATAGAAATGAAATTTATTATTACTATTATTATCGCCATTTATGGTTTTCAAATCATTAGGAATGATAAATATTACAATTTTAGTCTGATTTACGTATGTAAGTCCTAGAGGTATAGAGATTCAAGTTTATTTAGCTAGCACACGAGATTTTAAGACATTTGAAAAGGTTTTGGTGATCAATTGCATTTTAACGATTATTTACTGGAAAGGGGTTCCCATGTAAGCGAGTTATATATGATGAGCGAATTGGGTTATTAGAGTCTTATTTAAACAGTTAAGAACATGAAATGTGATATATTTATAGTGAGTTAAGAACCTAGATCGTCCTATTGCATTATATAGTTGCCATTCTTTTGATTTTTCAATTACTAGACTTAAAGATACGGCTGAATCCAGACCGAGAGATAGTAATTTAGTGAGAGAAAAGAGGATGATTTGTTTGTCATTAAAAGCATTTACAATTTAAAATCATAAAATACTTTTGAGAGTAAGTTAATAGGAGAATACGTGTGAACTGCAAGCGCACAATTGTGCTACAAAATATGCTTTTTCGCTATTCTTGCTACTTTATCTTCTTTGTCAAAATCTGCATATTTTTTCCATACAATCAATTATACATATTTCATCTTTGTTTCACTGTCTTTTATTTTTCTTTGAATTACAATCATTTTCTGTATTTTTTAGTCTGATTCGAATCGAATTGAAGAACTGTGCTATTAATTTAATAAATAAATGCTTATGTTTTAAGCGTCACTGTATTTAAATGTATGTATGCATGTATGTGTGTACGTGCATACATAGGCATATACCTTAGATTTTGAACAAAGACAAAACTGAGAGAACTGTGGGGTAGCGTGAGCGACTATGACCGAATAATTACCTTTGTATTTGCTCATGATTGGAAACAATGGACATAAATTTGAGTGGAAAGTATAAAAAAATTACAAATATATATATGTATGCATACATGTAAACTATCGCACTTTGCGGTCTATAAAAGATAGGCTTCATTCTCAGATTATCAACAGTTTAATTCATTTCATCGTACAAAGAACTCACAATTTACAATTCTCTTAATATAGGCATACATATATAATAAATATAAATTAAATAAATACAAAATGGTCAGTATAAAATTATTTGTGTTGTTGAGTTGTATCGTAGCAGCGGTCTACGCGATGCCAAACGAAGTGAGTTGAAAATTAATCTATATCTACTTTAATGAAATTTATATTAATTTTTTTTTAAATTTATTTAGAAGTTGCTTGGTGGAAAAACTCAGCTCAGTGGTGAGGAGTTGAAAGAGGCGGAGAAAGATCTTCAAAATTCCTTAACTAAACTTAAAGGTCTCGATCAGGGACCAGACTTCAAGTGAGACATTTAAAAATCTATGTGTATGTTGTTTTACTCACTAATTGTTTTTTCTTCTTCTTTGCTACATGATGTTGACCTCATTTGCAAATTAAACAGAATCTCAAAAGTGAACTCGGCTAGCAGACAAGTTGTCTCTGGTACACTCCTGAAACTTGATGTAGACCTACAGGTTGGAGATGAAATTAAAAACTGCCTTGTTGAGATCTGGTCTCAACCTTGGTTGGAAAACGGTATTCAAGTTACATTTAATTTCCCCGGCGAAGAGAAAATTATTCGAAAACATAGCGCTTAAGTGAAATTTGAAAAAAAAAAATGAATTAACGTCAACAAAAGAATGATGCAATAAAGATTTGCAAATTAATCTGACTCGTTTGTTTTATTCAGAATATGAAAACAGGTATGACAAGTGTGAATTGTTTATATAATAATCTGTAGATATTTTAGGTGTAAGAGTGATACATTCGTACATTTGTATATATGTATGTATATACATATATGTGTGTGGAAATTTGAAACAAAATATGAGGATTGCCTTATTGTTTGCATTTAATTAGCCTTCAACTTTGTACAATAATAGTGAAAAATATTGAAATTTACCATAAAATGAATATTATTTGCGAACTTGTAAGGAATTTTCATAATAAATTTAATAACATTGTTTGATCTAACTCTGATTAACTAGACACTGGTAAACACTATATATTTGTATGCTGTGGAGAATCATCATAACATTGCTCTCATGATAACTAATTTCGTAACGTGGGAAATTCTGCTGATTTAGCAGTTATTATTACAAATTCAAACTTTAATTTGGCGTCAAATTCCGTTTCGATTCATCTTCGAAACTTTCGATTCTATCCAATTCTATGAATTCTGCATATCGATCGTAATTACGTTTTTATACGTTGTAATTTAGTTGGCGGAAAAACAATTCTGAATAATTTCTTAATTGTACTTAAACAATATAAATTTAACAAAAATGTAAGTAAAACATGATTTTGATAATTGGAAATGTCATAACGATGTCTTTTTTTTATAGTTTAATGTGCTTTTTGATACAACACAAAAGCAACATGAAAAATTAGAGTTTTGAAATAACGTTGCCAAAATACAGTTGATCCACCTGTAAAAAACTACATGATTTCGAGAAAGTTGTACAATGACGTTGACACTGTTGAGTGACACATTCCTATGTTATAATCGGCACCAACTGTATGTTGGTAACTGCCTTCCGTAAAAAATCGCAAATCTGCTACTACTCGATTAGGTGGAGATAATCATGTCAAAGTACTTGATTGAGTTTCTTACGAAAAACTATCCAGGACATACTTTAAATCATCTTTACTAAGTTTAAATTATTATTATTTTTTTTTGAATCTAAATAGCTAAATTTATTATATAATAGATTACCAATTAAAAGCTTAATTTCATAAAATGTATCACTCATCTGAAATGGATAACACTTGTCTCGCAATCCTCATGAAATATAGCCGAGGCCATTGATTCCATTTAACGCTAAAAACACGATTTTATTTATATTTCACACATTCCCATGCAACCAGCTGACTTCGAAAATGTATTCTCTCTTCCTCTTCTTCTTTCGGTTCGATCGCAACTCAGAATACCTAATTACGATTGTGGCGGAGCGGAGAGCGGGAACGTAATCGAAATGTAGAATGGCCCTGAATACTTTTAGCAGAGAACGTAGAATATAGAAAAGGTCCATGGTGTGCCGATTGCTTTTGTTATACGTGCTTTTAGTTTCACTTCTTTCTCAATGTTCGCATAGCAGGAACAAAGATGACTAGATATGAAACTCTTTATTTCGTGATAGCGCTTGAAAATTCACATTTTCTTATAAAATTTTCAAACCATGCTATTTCAATGAAAAAGTTTCGCCCTGGGATTTCTGGAGAATTTTTGGAATACAAAGAATATTTATTCTTAATTTAAACATACATATTTACCGTTCTTAATGAACATTTATAGATAACCTAAAATGCTTTTCAGATGAAAAATGGTGCGTTTCATTATAGAGAAAATTTGAAGTAAAATTGCAATTGCGATTATTGTACTAATTATATATAAAAAATTCCTCTAAAAATTCCAAAATATATATTTCTATCACAGTGGTACAGTTCGGAAATGTTATGAAAAATGTGAGATTTTGAGTGCTCTCATGAAATAAAGATTTTCGTATCTAGTTATCTATGCAGCTGCAGCCAACCGTTTTACCATCAATTTTGATTTCGCACTGGGAGGACCTAGGACGATAAGTATAGTGATTCGGCAATTTTACCAATAAGATATTTCGATACCACAAGTTTGAGATCGTTATTTATTACTCTTTTCGAAAAATACAAAATTTTTCAACATCAAGAAACAATTTTTTCTCATCAATCGCTATATAAATTCTGGACATGTTCTAGATAATAATAGTAGATTTTAGGAAAAAATTAGGTGTTATACCGCTTTTAAAGGTCCTCCACAAAAAACGAGGTTTCCTTCGAAATTGTCGTATTTTGAATTTTGAAGCACGTTAAGATATCGACACAATTTCGAATTTTTTTTTTCAAATTCCTCATTAAATTTCTAACGGAACTATCACAATGAAATAATAACCAGATGAAGTAAGTAACCAGTTGTCTCTCTCCTGCACGCTGCCATAGCAAAGGATGTTGCTTTTATATTATTAAATTCCTATATTTGAACATAAATCTTAGAAAAAAACGTTGAAACTAAAATTTTTCATCGACGAAAAGAGTATGCAGCACTAGTAATTTTTCAATGTTTGTCAAGGTAACATTCCGTTATAAATTAAATTGTATGTATATTTTTATTTAAGAAATTAGATAATAGATCACATAAGTAATTGGAAATAATGTAAAATATTTTAAGATAAACTTACAATAAAAAAATAATTCGCAGTTTATAAATGGACAGTATAGAGTCTATACGCAAAGGGAAATTTTCAATTTATGGACTTGAATGTGTTTTCGAAAATACAATATTTTGTATGTTTAGGAAACAAGCTGTGGAAAATAAAGCTGTGAGGAAGTATAGGAAAAATGATTCAGTGTTTATGAACAAAAATACAGGCGACCGCTACCAAGAAGTGCACCCTTTATGGTTATGTATATACAAGGCATTATGAAATTCAAATTTGAAATATTCTGCAAAATTAAGAAAATACGTATTCGCTATAAAAATTGTTTTTTTTATTTATTTAATTTAGTATTTTCTCTTCTCGGGCTTGATCGAGAGCTTTAAATTTATGCCATACACATTTGAAACTCTTCGAAAAGTTATACGAATGGATAACTATCTGTTTCGCACATTTGCAGGCTGCCGTTCAATATTATTACTTTTCCAAAAAGGTGTTTTATTGAATAAAAACTCTTTGTGTGAGCTATATAAATATGTGAACGAGAATTATTCACTTCAATGTCTACAAGCAGATGTTTAACTAAACAAACATATTATTGAAAATTTTTTTTTCGGTATGAATCGTGGTCTAGGTGGAATGCTTGAAAACCTCAGTCCTATAAAATATGAAAACAGATGGAGGAAATAATTGACTGGTGAGTCACTTACATATTTATTGTATGATGATTGTTATATAAAGGGTTTGTGTTCTTATATAAAAGAAAAATACGGAAAGTTAAACCTTTCGAGAAAACGTGGAAACCTATGATGCGAAACCATCACAGAAAATTCAATGGATTCCCTTAAAAATTTAGTGGAAGAAAATGGGGTAAACAGTTATACACATGTCTTTTTTACGTTTAAAATGCTAATATTATTTGCACTAATTTAATATTATCCTTGCTAGGATGAAGAGTTAGTTTCAAAAAATGGCTGGTTTATTTTTAAATTCCCTAGTATTCCCTAGAAATCACTGATTTCTATTTCTTTCCTCCCCTTTCTCTTCAAATTCGAAATTGCAGCGTTGAGCTAAGGCAATGCCAAAGAAGAAATATATTTTCTTAAATAGAAAAAATTTTAATTTTTATAATTGTAAATAAATAAGTTAGAATTTGTCGAAATCGGACATATGAATGTGTACTTGTACAATATTAATTAGGGCAGTTATATATGATAATGAGAAAAGAAATTAAATATTTTTATACAATTTAATTTAAGGTATTATTACATACATATCTACAAAATAAAATTATTCGTACAAAAATAGCCTAATTTTTGCATAAATTATTAATGAATTGAAAAGGTACGAAAAGACTTTTGTTGAATTTTGAAAATGTTATTATATCTTTCTTATTGTTCTTTTTCGAACGAGCTCAGCTCTTCCTCACATGTTTGGTCTCCCTTTCCTCAGATTAACACAATACGATATTAATATTTTTAAAAATTAGGTTGGCAAAAGTCTCAAATGACGCCCCTTTTTCATTTTACTATAATATTCGAGTAACTAATTTTCAGTTTCACTCTAATTAGATCTTAAATGCTAAACTTTTGTTTTTATTGTTATTAAAGAAAAATATTGAAGCTTTCGAAGTCCTCAATATTTCCAGTATATATAAAAGATTCAAAAGACTATCATTCAAAGATAATATATATAAACCATATAAACCATGTAAATATACATATGTACGTATACAGAAATAAGGCTGTAGTTTTTGAAATTTTCACTCAGGCCAAGTAATAAGAATTCATTTATAAAAATTACAACATTCAAGTAGAATGGAATTTTTTTTGTGGTTATAAGTGAAAAAGATTTATTCAAAAGGCCTATTTGTTAGAATTTTTGAAGTGCATATTTTGTTATACAACAAAGAAAAATGGTAGTAGTGACAGCTGTTTCGGCGATCACCTCTCCGATCCTCATCATACTTCTTTTGCCAGGGATCGAACCAACAGATCCTGACATCACAGGCGAACGCTCTATCACTGAGCCAACGTCTGCCAAGTAATCTGTTGTTGTAATACTTTTTTTTTATCTACTGTGAACGAAGAAATAAAAAATATCAGCGATAGAAAAAAATAGCGTTCAACTATACCCGAATTTAGCCAATTTCGAAGTTTTCTCGCTAATAAAAATAAAAATAAATATTGAAATTTATATCAGAGCTTCTTCATGCAGCTTTCAAATCACGTGCCAATCACTTTTCAAGCTCGGGTCGTAGTGTGGCATGAGATTCGCTTTCAGCCCTTTTAATTTTTGACAGGTTATCAAAGGAGTACAGAGTCTAGCGTCATCTGATGATGAAGCATCACACCATCACAGGATTGGTCAGTTCAGATAGTTGACGGTATTCAGACATTCGAATCCATCACTAAGTATCTTGGAAGCAGCTCCTTGCAACCCCAACAAATCGAAAGTATAATCTACTTTTGGTTAACATTAACTTTGAATTTCATTATCTATTTTGGATTACGTTTGTGTATCCTTTATATAGCTATATGTTAGGTCGTTTTAGTTACGATTAATCAAATATTTATTTTTCTGTCACTAGTGGTAGTTTGAAGAGCGGTATGTGAAGGAACTTTAACATTCAAATTTCAAGAACGAAAGCAGGCAAACCACAACTGACGCAAGCATTCAGTAAGGCAGACCTAACCATAAACTTCACATAATCTCTTCCCAGCTCGCATTTTTGCCTTTTTACAAGAAAAAAAAATCTGCTGGATAAATCGTTCAAATACTCGTTAAAATTCACTTAATTTTTCATTTATTAGAAGAACTCCCCTAAGTTGACCTAGTATGTTTGAGTGCACACATATGTGCCAATAAAATCCCAGAAACATTATTTTTGTCACATACACTTTTCGATAATTTTTGTTCAGATCAGTGTACTCTCATAAAAATGTATAATTATTTGTTTTCAATCACATCCAGTCTTTTTGTGACACCCATATATTCATTTTTGACCTTATATATACGTTCTTTTGTTTGAAATAATTACATAAAAAATATGCCAAAAAAGTTTTCTAACAACTTTGACAGTTACTGTTATGTGTATGGAGAATTAACAATTAAATCTTAGCGTCAAAATTTTATATCATTAATTGAACTGTGATATTTAGACTATTTTGGGATTCCTATGAGGAATCAAGATAAATATTTTGTTCCACATAAATGTTGTGTAACCTGAGTAAAACTTCTTTAGGTTGGGTTATAGAACAACCTAAACATTTGTCATACCAATTCCAATTATTGGATTCAAACAAAACCTATTACAACCAAGCACAAACACACTATGCACTATCAAAATTTTTCTTCTGCCAAAAGGTCCATCTCACATAGTATCGACCTGCCTATATCTGCAAATCACGTAGTATCGACCTGCCTATACCTCCAAATCGACCAAAATACCGGATTCTAGTGAGAAATTTTTCTAAGTCAGCGCCATGTGGTATTTCAAGATAGGGACCCAAGTTATAAACCGTCAACTTAAAAAAACACCTCACTCTTTGACAAAAAGTGATTTGAGTCAAGAAATGATAAGGCCTTTGAACGAAAACTGAATGTCCAGAGAAAGCTTGCTTGGTAATGCTTTGCGAATTTTGTCCATGGTTTTCTTGGAAACAATTAATCAGAAAATATTAAAGAATTAATATATAAACTTATAATGTCCTATAAAACGTTGGGGGGAATGGAGTCCATGAATGTTATCAGATTATTGTTGGAGGTTCAGAAGGGGCCTACCAAAAGCCAAATATTTACGAAAATTCTAAGTATTTTTTGTAAGTTGAGCAATAAGGTGTACATAGATTTTTGTATTTGATAATGTAGATATGAATATGTTTACTAAATACTACAATGAACTTTATTCCATACAATAAAAACAGTCGGGCATTAGAAGTTCAGTTCCACTCGATTTCAAACTCTTTTAACATTTTGATTTTAACCTTTCACTGCTGTGGTATATTCCTTGTACATAACCACTATGGTAGGGTCTTTCTTGCACCTAACCCAAAAATTAAAGCCAAGGATTAAAAAAAATCTGTGTATAGTCAGTAATTGAAATAATTTTTTATTGAGATAAAAATATATGTATAATAAAAATGTTCATATAATAAAACGTATTTGCATGTTAAAAAATTAATTCTTCATTTAAGTAGAAAAATTACGCAGAACGGAGTACGTAGGATGAATTTATAAAATACGCTTACCTATCGTTGTGGTTTCTGCGAGCTCAGTGCTTACCAACGACACCAAAAGAAATCGATATTCATACATTTGGAAACATTCGGAACGTGAGTACTATTATGTCATTCGAAAAATGAATAAATACCTACATAAGTACTATCGAGGGATCTTTCCTGACCCTGAGTCCCGGTTACGTGAAAATTCCCTTACCTATGAAAAGCGCAACATCACCTACACAGCACTGAGATTACTTTGCTCGGCAACGATGTCCGTCATATCATTATTCCAACGTAAACCAAAATTAATCGACTAGGGGGAGGGTTAAGAATCATTCTAATCTGCTTGGGTCTGGAAAAGATTAACGTTTTTTTTTTATTCGGGAAATGAAGCCTAGAAGAAATAAATATAGTATTGTTAAAATTTCAATTTGAATGGGTTAAAGTATCAATAGGAGTATTCCCTAAGTAAAGGGAATCTATGGTATGCAAATATTTCCTATGAAAATTCACTAGAGAGCGAGAGCACCCCTACTGCAGGATTGTGTTAAACAAAAAAAATAACCTGGCATAGGGTTGATTTTTTCTTCTTTCAATTTGTGGGAAATAAATATAAATAGATTTGGATATATAAGTAGGATATTTTTCCTATCGTAGCATATTTTTTGCATGCGTTTTGCTGTTGTGCCATTGCACGGGAAACTTTGCTATCCGCGCGCCGTAGCATGAATTTCTATCAATATCGCAAATAAATAAACACTTGTTGGCGTTATGAGATTGACACATAGATTTGTATTCCTCAGATTGTATTCATATGTATCTACATATATTTTGAGGGGTATTCCCGATGTGAATGTGTATATACCGATGTTAAAAATTGCAGCAGAACATCAAATTAAGCTCTTTTGCTTGGAGCATTCCACGTACGAAGTAAAATTTCGGTTTTTAATAATCTGTCAAGAGGTGAAAATTATTCTTCTTCCCCTTGGTGGTGGGTTTCCAAGGTGGTTTTTCTTATATGGTAAGAGAACACGAAATTTGATATTTTGAACTAGATCGGAACTTTTGGAATTAGATATAATGTTATAGTTTGTCAAATGAAGGTAAATAGATGTTCTTCATAGATATCGTTGTACCCAAAATAAAATTGATATCAATTAAAAAAAGTTTAAAGTCTTAAATAAAGTGTTTACATTTAGACGTATTTCTTGGATAACTTCACTAATTTTAAAATCAAAATAACCTTTTAAAATGTAAACCTTTTTTCAACACAATCGGATATGTGTTGCCCGAAATAAGAGTATTAACACCATCTTGTGACAAAATCTATGAAACTTTTTAATCCAATGCCTAATATTTTGACACTCAACCGTTGTCTTTCGCTTTACTTTATATTTTAGTAATATTACTTAACTTTAAATATTTTTTATTCCCATTTTAATCGGCACATTTATTGCTTATGTTTTAATCGCCACTGTACTTAAATATATGTATGTGTTTACAAAGTAGATATTACATACATATGCATATACTTTAGTTTGATAACAAAGATCAAACTGAGAGAACTATGAGCAAAAATGAGTACTGTGATAAAATACCTTTGTATTTGCTTACTAATGTATGTAAGTATGCCCAATATTTACATAAACATGTGAGTCATGAATTTTTCGACTTTATTCACAATACGAGTAGAGGATTCACATTGGGGTGAGCCAAAAATTAACCTATCCTATTTATGGGTTAAAACGAGCCTATTTAATGAGATGAGATTTAATGCCTCCACAAGCCAGGATTGTTTTGCTCAATTTTAAAAAGTATTGGTGAGCATTGAAGGTTTTCAGTAAAATTGACAGGTAAAATTTTTTTCCATTAATATGATCCTTGTAAAAATAAAATTTCTTAAATATCAGTTAGATTTTTTTTGAATGCAGTAACTTTTTCTAATAGAAGCCATAAAAGTTAAATCACAAAAAAACTGCGTATTCTGATTTTGCTCACTACTAAAAGCACGAATTATTTACTTAAAAAATCGTCAAATTTTATGCTAAACAAGAGCCAATCACGTAAAAAAATTTACCGCGAACGGTTCAGAAGTTATTATAATTTTAATTTAAAAAAATCTTTAAGTTTTATATATCTCATAAAGGGTGATCCGAGTAGAGGTCCTTTTTTCCATAGCCATTTTTTGACAGACCACGTCGTGTCCAGCTGTCATATTATTTTTGTTCAGTGTTGTTTGGCATTTCATCATGGAAAGACTTACGCTTTAACAATGTTTACAAATCATTCAACTTTATTAAGAAAACTCACGTTCTATAAAGAATGTGTTTCACGCGCTTCGCTCAAATTATGGTCAACATAATCGTCCTATTGAGCGTACTATTCGCAACTTCTTGAGGCCCAGCATTCATTATTGGAGAATATTCGACCGAATAGACCACGTCCAGCACGCAGGGAAGAAAATATAGCGGCCGTAGCTGAGAGTGTACACGAAGACCTTGGAGAGTCGCAGCAACTCGGACTGACGTATGGAACGACTTGGAGCATTTTACGTCGAGATCTTAAATTGAAAGCGTATAAAATATAGCTGTTGCAAGAACTGAAGCCGCTCGACCTTCCCAAGCGACACCGCTTCGCTCTATGGGCTACCGAAAAGTTCCGAGAAGATCCAACGTTTCCGAGCCAAATATTGTTCAGCGATGAGGTCCATTTCTGGCTCAATGGGTGTCTAAACAAGCAAAATTGCTGCATTTGGAACGGAGAGCAAACTGAAGAGATTCAAGAGCTGCCATTTCATCCAGTGTGTGGTTTGTGCGGCGGTGGAATTATCGGTCCATATTTCTTCAAAAATGATGCCGGTGAGAACGTAACCATCAATGGCGACCGTTATCGCGCCATAATAATCGACTATTTGATGCCCGAAATTGAAGCTCGTGACCTCCGCGACATTTAGTTTCAACCAGACGGCGCCACTTCCCACACATCGCATCAATCAATGGATTTATTGAGATAACACTTCGGTGAGCAGATAATTTGCTCACCGACAAGTATTAAAATTGAGCAAAAAATCTTGGCTAGCCGGTATATTGTTTTCTCAGTAATAGTAATACATAAATTCGTTAGGATAGTTTTTGGCTCACCCTAGTGTACATATGTATGTCTATACGTAGTACTTTTTTCAGAATACAAAACCAACGCTCTCTGCAGTCTATAAAAGCAAGACTTTGTTTTCATATTACTGTCAGTTTCATTGTTATATTTATATGCAATTCTCGATTCTCTAAGGTGAAAATAAATATATACAAAATGATCGGTACAAAATTATTTGTATTGTTGAGTTTTATCGTTGCTGCAGTTCTCGCAATGAAAAACGAAGTGAGTTGAAGAGTTGAACATTTATCTACTTGTATATCAGCTTTAAGTGAAACAGTAAAATTTATATTAATTTTTTTAATTAATTTAGCAATTGGTTGGTGGACAAACTCAACTCAGTGGTGAGGAGTTGAAAGAGGCGGAACAAGATCTTCAAAATTCTCTAACTAAACTTAAAGGTCTCGGACAGGGGCCAGATTTCAAGTAAGACGTTTAAAAACCTATGTGTATGCATTTCGGCTGTATTACTTACCAATTGTTTTATTCTTCTTTGTTTCATGACATTGACTGCATTTGAAAATTAAACAGAATCTCAAAAGTGAACTCGGCTAGCAGACAAGTTGTCTCTGGTACACTACTAAAACTCGATGTAGACCTACAGGTTGGAAATGAAATTAAAAACTGCCTTGTCGAGATCTGGTCTCAACCTTGGTTGGAAAACGGTATTCAAGTTACATTCAATTTCCCCGGCGAAGAGAAAATTGTTAGAAAACATAGCGCTTAAGTGATTTTTGAAAAAAATTAAGGCCAACAAAAGAATGATTCAATAAAGATTTTCAATTGAATCTGCGAAAACAGATGTGAGAAGTGTGAATAAGTGATCTCAGTGTATGTTAATAAATGTGTTGATTGTCTCATTGTTTACACTTAATAACGCGTTAAGAATAAAATAATTTTGTAGTTTTCCACTAGTTAGCCATGATCTTTGTGCAATTGTTTTGGAAAAACTAAATAATATATGTATGTACATACATATATTGACAACGGTGATATGAATATGACACTATAAGAAATAATTTCATTGGCGCATTTTGTAGGAATGTGCTTATATATTTTTCCATAATTCTAATATATAATCGAAATTTATAATTCTGTTTAATTAATATCTGAATATTTAGATGCTGAATAACGCATTATATACGTACAGTGGCGGACAAAATTCTACATACACCTCCTGTTTTCGTTGAATTGAAAGTCCAAAAAGTTTATTGGAAAAATTAACGATACAGTTTATTTCAACTATTTTCCCTTATCATAAAAAACCAACAAAAATAATTTTTTAACTTAAAATAGTAAAGCTGTGACGAAAAAAAGCGTAAATCCTTCATTGACAAAAGTTTACATACAGTACATACATAACTTATCTTAGCGCAAAAACTTTGATTAATATCAGGTAACATGATCTTTTTAGTATTTAGTTGATCCACCGTTCGCATCAATAACAGCTTGAAGCCATCGTGGCATCGAAGCTACTAAATTTGTTAATTTGAGGCAGTAATACTATCTCAAGCTTCAATAACACGTTCTTTGAGTAATGCTGAGCTGGAAATCAGTTTTTTCTAACTTTTCGCTCAAAAATCTCCCAGACATTTTCAATAACATTCAAATCTGGGCTTTTAGATGGTATGAAGTTGCCTTGGAGCATGATGAAACCACCAATCCTTAACAATATAGACCATATGCTTAGGATCGTTATCCTGTTAAAAGATCCAGCCTGCGCCAAGCTCCAAACTGTCCACCGAAGGCTTCAGATTAGCTTCCAACAATGACTTATATTTCAATCGATCCATATCATCCTCAAGAAAAACAAGCTTTCCAACTCCAGATGCCGCAACCACTCCCCAAACCATTACGTTGCCGCCACCATGCTTCACTGTTGGTACTATGTTTTTGGAGTTAAGTGCAGTGTTTTCTTTTCTTCAAACTTTCTCTCTTCCATCGCTGCCGAATATATTGAACTTCGATTCATCTGTAAACAAGACTTTTTGCCAAAAATCCATACCCTTGTCTAAATATGCTTAAGCGAACTCCAAGCGAAATTTTCGATTTTTTCAGAAGTAAGAGGCTTTTTACGGGGGGTTCTACTGTGAAAGCCGTTATCGTTCAGAACTCTTCGAATCGTTTTTGGATGGACACACTTTCTTGATGATATTACGATGTGTTCGGTTAATTTTGCAGCAGTAACTTTAGGATCATCATTCCCTTCCTTCAGAATAAAGCTAATGTCTCTTCGAGTTAGCTTCTGCGGGTGGCCAATACCCGGTTTTTTTTCGGTGGATCCATGTTTTTCAAAGCTGTTTACAATGGTCTGTACCTTTGGTGGACTTAAAATTAAAATTTTTGAAATTTCACCATACGATTTCTTCTCTTTTCTGTGCTGAATAATATCGGCGTACCTGCTAGTAAACGCGTGGTGTATATAGACTTTTGTCAAGGATATTTTAGCGTTTTTTCACCATAATTGTTTTATTTTATGTTGGAGAATGGATTTGTTTTAATACATGGGATTAGAAAAGGATTTAAAATAAAACCTACATTTTTCAGCAAAGCGGTAGTACTTCCTCCACAACGAATACAGGCGGTGTATGTAGACTTTTGTCCGCCACTACCCATACACAAGGTATTGCTCTCATAAGATTAAACTATCAAATGCCACCTTGGCTTTTCATACTGAAGAGAGATCAAGTGAATTTGGCGGCACTTATTCTGCTTTCTTGCCATAAAGCGCAAGGACGACAACCCATTTATTCAATTCTAGGCACGAGTAGATTATATTATCAGTGATACTGTACTGAACGACATTAATTCATCCACACAATGTTTAATTACATTTGTAAACTCGCGGGCCGCGATGGCCGAGTGGTTAGCATTGCGTACTGATATTCGGAAGCCCTGGGTTCGAGCCCAGGTTCGAGCAACATCCAAAATTATAGAAAATTAAGTTTTCTTATTGCGGTCCCCCCTCGGCAGGGAATGTCAAGCTCTCCGAGTGCATTTCTGGCATGTAAAAAGCTCCTCATAAAAATCCACCGGCCGTTCGGAGGCGGCTTAGAATAAACTGTAGGTCCCTTCCATTCGTTTTTAAAAACATCAAGATGCAAAACCACAAATTTGAGGAGGAGCTCGGCCGAAAATCGCCTCAGCGGTTACAAAGCGCCAAATATATATATATATATATAACTCGCGTGAAGATTGTTTATTTAAAAAAAAAAAGTACATAAACCTTGACAAAGCGTTACCGGTGTGAAATTGTTTATTTTTATGATTCCCTTTCCGCAATGTGTTATTTTAATTATATTTTACTTAATAATATATTATAATCGAACCTTCATGATTATGTATGTCTGTACTATGTATATGATTATTTTCTACGTCCATATTTGTGAATAAATAGCAGGTTGGACTGGAACCAAAAATGGTGAATACCAGATTGCGGGTTTAATTTTTGTTGTTGTTTGTGTATAGGCAACATATGTCATATTTTCGATTTTTTTTTGTGAAGCAGACAGTTTTCATACATTTCATTGCACATATTTTAGAAGAAATCATAAAAATAAAAGAATTCCGGAAGAAGTGTTGAAATTAAATTAAAGGTAGATATTTTTCTTTGTTTGCGGTTAGTTACCTGTAAATGAAAAGGACAAATGAATAAAATGTTTATCACATAAAAATTAAAAAAGTTTATATCTTTGTATATTTTCTTTTTCATTTGTGAGCGTTTTCGAACATTTCTTCCGTAGTTTTTTGTTATTTTTGTAAACATTCTTGTTCTAAAGAATATTCCTTTTAATTTTCAAACTATCAATCTATATTGGATGCTTTACCCATCAGGTTATTTTTAAAGTTATTAACAAAGAGTTTCTCCATGAGTGAACACAAAAACTGCCGCCATTTGAGTCATGTACTGCATCATTACTTCACTTGGCAGAGTTAATCTACCCCCCGCAGTCACGTTAGTAGTTCATGACAAAAAAAAAAAGGATGGTCGTGAGTTCAAACTAATCATTTATCTGAAGAGTATTGTTATGTAAATGCATGTTTATTTCATTCATTATTTCCATTAATTTATTACCTTCTTGAACAATTGAAAGCTCTCCTGCCAATTTTACTCGTTTAAATGACACTCTCTTTTGCAAAACCTTAAAAATACATGGGCTCATAGCTTATTTCAAGCAGATTGAGTTTATCAATTTATATTGGTTGAAAGAGGAAGTTCAGGACCAGTCAGCAGGCGGTCGCACATAGTAGGCTATTAAGTAAGCCCTTTGTGATCCGTCGTGCCTCTTACTCGAATTTACTGTTTCTTCCGGACCCTCAGGTAGTACTCCCGTAAGAACGCTAAACTGTCTTTTGCTTAATGCAAGTAAAAGTTTGGTCTGTCTTCAGCACGAGGCAGTTCGTCCGCCTTTTTATTCCCTCTACATGTTAGGTGTGTGAGTGTTTACCCACGATGGTCCGCTAGTTGCTTTTCGACATAATCTCACACATTTAAGACTTTCTGTTGATACATTAAATTTCCTTAATTGCTGCTGGGCTGGCTACCAGAAATTTAATAGGATTTCTAATTAAGTGGTTACCTTCATTAATGTCCACATACTCAGCTTGTAAGTTGATTAGTGCAGAGGATCACTTCGAGGGCCTTTGTTGGGGAAGTTCTGATAACCTCTGCTATACCCAGTAAACAGGGACGTTGCATTTTTTAATACGACCATTTTTCTTTAGTGTCCACCATACTAGTTCGCAGGGTATTATTATATTTTCTTTAAGGATATAGTGTAAGGGGGCCGTGTTTATAGTGAGTCATTGTCTGTTAGCTCAATCCGCTGAGATTTCAAGTTCACGCTCTATTGATTAAGATGTTTGCTCAAAGATAAGATGGTACTATCATCTGGGTGGCAAACTATCTTAAGTTCTCAGTTGAAAGCAGCTGTACAAGTTGATTTATAAAATTTCGCCACAATAATAAAGACGAAATGCTCCTCTGTTGAGTATCGCAAGTGTTTTGGTGGATAATTTCGACATTTTCACTTTCACATATGACCTGTTGCTTAACCCATGCTTTAAGCAGCGAATCAATTCCGGTTGATACCAAATAACGCAATAGATGAGATCAATGCGGTGGAGTTAAAAGCTTCACTTAATATACCCGTGCTACTGGTACAGATTAGTTCTCCTTGTCAGGTATCTCCTTAAAGCTTTTAAAGGTCTTTGATACCATTTCAGGGTTGCAACAGAGTACCACGTCCCGTTCGGGTAACTGACGGATTGAGGGCTCATGATGTTAAATTGTGGAAAGTGAGTAGTATTAAAGGGTGATCCAAGTAGAAATACTTTTTCCAATAGTCTTTGTTTTGAGAGATTACGCGTGAGTCGTGTCAAGCTCTCATGTTATTTTTGTTCAGTATTGTTTGGCATTTCATCATGGAAAGACTTACGCCTGAACAACATTTACAATCATTCAACTTTACTACGAAAATTCACGCTCTGTAAATAATGTGTTTCGCGCTTCTTGAGACCCAGCATTCATTATTGGATAATATTCGACCGAATAGACGGTGAGGAAAATATATATACAGTGGCTGACAGAAGTCTACAAACACCACCTGTATTCGTTGTGTAGAAAGTACTGTCACTTTGCTGAAAAATGTAGGTATACAGTTTTATTTTGAATCCTTTTCTAATCACATGTATTAAAACAAATCCATTCTCTAACATAAAATAAACCAATTATGGTGAAAAAAAACGATAAAATATCCTTGACAAAAGCGTCTACTAGCAGTTATGTCGATATGCTGTGTTGTTATGGCGGTTAGGTACCCTTTTTTTACAATTTTTGTTTAATTATGTTTTCTAATTTGCTAGTATTGAATTTAGTTGTGGTTTAAACACATTAGCATCAACAATGGCTCCGTGAAAAGAAATATCCATTGACGTACGAGTCTTGGTTATTCAGCACAGAAAAGAGAAGAGATCGTATGGTGAAATTTTAAAAATTTTAATTTTAAGTCCACCAAAGGTACAGACCATTGTAAACAGCTTTGAAAAAAATGGATCCACCAAGTGAATGATGATCCTAAAGTTACTGCTCCAAAATTAGTCGAAAACATCGCAAACTCATCAAGAAAGTGTGTCCATTTAAAAACAAATCGAAGAGCTCTGAACGATAACGGGTTTCACAGTAGAATGCCACGTAGAAAGGCTCTTATTTCTGAAAAAAGTCATAAATTTCGCTTGGAGTTCGCTTAAGCACATTTAGACAAGGGTATGGATTTTTGGCAAAAAGTCTTGTTTACAGACAAATCGAAGTTCAATATATTCGGCAGTGATGGAAGAGCAAAAGTATGGAGAAAAGAAAACACTGCACTTAACTCCAAAAATATAGTACCAACAGTGAAGCATGGTGGCGGCAACGTAATGGTTTGGGGAGTATTTGCGGCATCTGGAGTTGGAAAGCTTGTTTTTCTTGAGGATGATATGGATCGATTGAAATATAAGTCTTTGTTGGAAGCTATTCTGAAGCATTCGGTGGACAGTCAGGAGCTTGGCGCAGGTTGGATCTTTGGACAGGATAACGATCCGAAGCATATGGTCCATATGGTAAAGGATTGGTTGCTTTATCATGCTCCAAGCAACTACACGCACCACCTCAAAGCCCAGATTTGAATGTTATTGAATATGTCTGGGAGAAATTTTCAGCGAAAAATTAGAAAAAATCTGATTTACAGCCCAGGATTACTCAGAGAACGTCTTATTGAAGCTTGGGGTTGTATTACTCCCTCAGAATTGATAAATTTAGTAGCTACGATGTCAAGCTGTTATTGATGCAAACGGTGAACCAACTAAATACTAAAAAGATCATGTTACCTGATATTAATCAAAGTTTTTGCGCTAAGATAAGTTATGTATGTACTGTTTGTAGACTTTTGTCATTGTTGGATTTACGCTTTTTTTGTCATAGCTTTACTATTTTAAGTTAAAAGATTATTTTTGTTGGTTTTTTATGATAAGGGAAAGTCATTGAAATAAACTGTATCATTACATTTTCCAATAAACCTTTTGGACTTTTAATTCAACGAAAACAGAAGGTGTTTGTCTTGCCTGTTTGACTTTTGCCCACCATTTTATATATATATTGGTTTCAACAAGACGGCGCCACTTCCCACACATCCACAATCCCATCAATCAATGGATTTATTGAGACTACACTTCGGTAATCAGAAAATTTCATGTTTTGGGCCGGTCGATTGGCCACCAAGATCATGTGATATCACAGTGTTAGACTTTTTCCTTTGGGGATATGTAAAGTCTAAAGTCTATGCGCACAATCCCGCTTCGATTCAGGCCTTGGAGCAAAACATCACGCTTGTCATGCGCCATCGAGTCATCGAAAATTGAACTCAACGGATGGATCATCTGAGACATAGCCGCGGCCAACAATTGAAAGAGATAATCTTCAAAAAATAAATGCTGAATAAATGTTCTTTCGAATGATAATAAACGTTATCCATTAAATATGGATTTTCTGTTTTTTTTTTCTTTATAAAAGTAGTGAACCGCAAAATGGATCACCCTTTAGTATGGAATTATAGATAAAGTATTACGTACATAATAGCAAAATAGTTTCTTTTGGTATTATTCGCTTATTCACTAGAAGGAGGTTTAGTTGGGGCACCCGTTGGTAGTAGTCTCCGACTGTAGCCAAGTGTAGCTTAACTTGCAGCTCTAAGGATATGAAGGAATATGATTATTTTTATTTAGTCCAAATACTTCACAGAATCTGTTCTTTTGGTATTAGCATGCGAAACATAGTTTATAAAAAATAAAAAATAAACAAATAATAGAAGTTGGGTCAAGCAAAGGGGAAAACCGCCTCTCACTTTGAACTTTTTTCCCCAGTAATTTTATACTACAAACATATGACTGTTTGTCAGATTGTAGCAATTTTTTTAATATGTAAAAACCATTAAACATTGCCTAGGTGATACGTTGAAAGTATGAAAAAAATTTTCTCGCCAAATCCGCAGTGTTGTTCGCTTTTGCTGACTAAATCAAAGAAGTTGAAGAATAAATATGATTTTCAAGCCCACATAAAAATTTATTTAAACCTTTAGATACAACTTTCGGAAGTTTCTTCACTGCTCCGTTACGTAGACAGGTATTCATCATATTCGCCCTCGAATTGTTAGGAGTTTTTTTTTGAATTATTTACATATGTACTCGTATTTGTAAATTTATAGCACATGTTTTCAAAATCCAGTAATTTTTCAAACATAAATATTATAAATTAAAAGAATTGAATAATAGAAAGATTTAAAGCACTTCAATGAAAAGGGCATTGGCTCTAAATTTAAATACTCACGCATTTCTTTGTTGAAATAAACGGAAAAATTCAAATATTGAAACAGGTTTGTACTCGTAATTGCAATTATACTCATACAAATTTTAATTTAGTAGCGTGCGAAAATTTCAATTGACACCCACATGTACATACATACCTATATAAATATAATGAGAGCTAGTAAATAGAGCTAATGGAACATATTTAAAGAGCATGTATTCTTTAAATTTCGCTAAATATATAACTATACATACATACATATTTATATCTATTCATATTTGTAATATAGATATTTGAACATACTTCTGTAAAAATGTTCCATTCAAAATGACAAAAAAAACTATTTTCCCACTTATGTAAACAGACATGATTTGGAATTATGCTGCTTTGATTGTAAAAAAATTGATTTTGATTGTAATTTACAAATAATTTAAATATTTGTACGCTATAATTGGCTGCTAAGACGAGAGGATAGTATATTGTAAAAGAGTGTGATGGCGATTCCTTTCAATTCAAAATTTAAAATTTATAATTAATTAAAAAAAAAAAATTAAAATTAAATTTAAAACTAAAATTAAAAATGAAATTAAAATGACAATTAAAATTAAAATTAAAATTAGAACGAAAATTAATATTAAAATTACAATTAAAATTAAAATAAAAATAAAAAATAAAATTAAAGCTAAATTAAAATTAAAATTAAAATTAAAACTAAAATTAAAATTAAAATTAAAATTAAAATTAAAATTAAAATTAAAAAATTAAATTAAAAATAAAATTAAAATTAAAATTATAATTAATATTAAAATTATAATTAAAATTAAAATTAAAATTAAAATGAAAATGAAAATTAAAATTAAAATTAAAATTAAAATTAAAATTAATATTAAAATTAAAATTAAAACTAAAATTAAAATGAAAATTAAAATTAAAATTAAAATTAAAATTAATATTAAAATTAAAATTAAAATTATAATTAAAATTAAAATTAATATTAAAATTATAACTTAAATTGAAATTAAAATTAAAATTAAAATTAAAATTAAAATTAAAATTAAAATTATAATTAAAATTAAAATAAAAATAAAAATTAAAATCTAAATTAAAATTAAAATTAAAATTAAAATTAAAATTAAAATTAAAATTAAAATTAAAATTAAAATTAAAATTAAAATTAAAATTAAAATTAAATTTAAAATTAAAATTACATTTAAAATTCAACTTAAATCAAAATTAAAATTAAAATTAAAAGTAAAGCCAAAATTAAAATTAAAATTAAAAATAAATAAAAAATTAAAATTAAAATTAAACCTAAAATTAAAATTAAAATTAATATTAAATATATATTTAAAATGAAAATGAAAATGAAAATCAAAATTAAAATTAAATTTAAAATTCAAAATTCAAATAAAAAAAAAATTAAAATTAAAATTAATATTAAAAAGTTAATTAAAATTAAAATTAAAATAAAAATAAAAATAAAAATTAAAGTTCAAATTAATATGCAAATGAAAATCAAAAGAAAATGAAAATGAAAATGTAAATGAAAATGAAGATGAAAATGAAGATGAAAATGAAATGAAAATGAAAATTAAAATTAAATTAAAAGTAAAATTAAAATTAAAATTAAAATTAAATTTAGAAGTAAAATTAAAAATAATAATAATAAAAAGTAAATAAAATAATAAGTTGATCCTACTTAAACTGGTTGTGCCCCATTTCTGTGTATAGAGGCCTGACCAAGCATCCGTAATACCATGATTTAAAAGTTAAATTTCTGAATATTTGGGTTTAAACGGCTGTTTATCTATGAAATACAACTACAAAGCAATAAATGTTAAAAATTATAAGCAAAATTTTTTATTTCTTTCAGTCATTCAAAATTCTGTCTCTTTCAACATTATTTAGAAAATTGTCTCTCGCTTCGTTTTCCGTGAAGTGAACCAGGGACCGGCTTGTTCGAATTTATAGTTGGATTAAGTTCTGAGATAGGATTTTGCCTAAGAGAGATCACCGAGAATTATAAGAAAATTTATATGTTGTGGATAAAAGCATAAGTTAGATAGTGCGCTTAGTTTTTCGCTGTCCCATGTGTGTATATCACGACTATTGTTAGATTATGAAAATCATTAGCATTTAGGTATAATTACAGCTCAGAGGCTTACGTCGATGTCATCATATTCACTTTTTCATGACAGAAAAATCTCTAACTACGAAGTTTGTTCAAAAAGTATCGCAACACACATTCACAATGATTTATTCGATTGCAGAGGCGTCGTGCATCATGAGTTTTTTGCCACGGGATCGAACGGTCAATAAGGAATATTACTTGGAACTTATGCGTAATTTACGCAAAGCAATCCA
Source organism: Neoceratitis asiatica (assembly GCA_030068015.2). NCBI lineage: Eukaryota > Metazoa > Arthropoda > Insecta > Diptera > Tephritidae > Neoceratitis > Neoceratitis asiatica. The sequence goes on along the minus strand of CM061528.1, from coordinate 21,943,213 downwards.
AAACAAGGAATTGTCAGATTTGTGGAAAAACAAAAAATGGCTTTTTCAACATGATAACGGCCCTGCTTACACTCACACCGTATTCCCCAGACCTGGACCACTGCGTTTTTTCTTTTTTTTTGTTCCCAAAACTGAAGAATCCCATGGAAGGTCAACGCTACACTACAATTGAGAATATAAAGAGTGCATCGAAGGAGGAGCTGGACAAGATCAGAAAAGATGACAGTTTGAAGTACTTTGAAGATACGTAGGCATAACACATTATAACTGGGGTGACTGTTCTGATGGCGACAAAATAGATATTCATGACTAAATAGAAGCTTTTTTAGGAAATACAAAATTTGCGATACTCACAAAAGTAAAATATAACTCAGCCGCTGTAATATGTGAACCTAAAACCCTGCATGGATATACATATCCATATATATGTATATATTGAATTGAATTCTGTATTGGAGCTTTTCGTAATTTTTTACCTATTACCCCCCTTAGAAAACAAAAATGTAAATTTTCATAGTTAAAATAACAACAAAAATCAATTAATTTTATTTTATTTCATTGCTCTTTCTTTAGTTGTAAACATTTACATATGTAATTATTTTGAAATTTATTTACTACTTCTTAATTTTTAAATTTTTGTAAAATATGTTTTCCATAAAAATGATGTAAGCTCAACAACAACAAAATTATTAAAAATTAAAGATTAAAGATTTCAAAGATGAAAACAATAATTACTTTCCAACAGGTTTCCCACACACCTATCGACAATGTGGATTGTAGCGTGTAATAAAAATTAGAATGGAATAAATTTAACATTACAGCAACAACAAAAAAGATGCCACAATTAACACAGGAATCACGTTAACAATAACTCAACTGGTTTTCAGCGCAACAACGTTGAATTAGAAAATTGTGTGATGAATTTTGAGTGGGTGTAGTTTTAGTTGAAATATTTCGGTTGTAGGAGACACAACTGCTAAATAAATATATTTTTATGTATATTTAAAAATACAATATTATTAAAGTGAAATGTGCAAAATTGTAACAAAATTTCTCAGTGTTCTATTTTTGTTATTAAATTTCTATGCGCGCAGTATTGTGAGTATAATAAAGTTGCTTATTGTTTTTGTTTAGAGAAAAATCGTAATTAAGTTATAAATATTTCCCTTTATAGAATTGCCTCTGTTTGGCAACAGAGCCGCCAACTTGTCTAACGAATGTGAGTTGTTGTTGGTATTATTTTTCCTATAAAGAAATTATTTAAATCAAGATTTTAGTTGGATGATGAAGATGCCAAAGAAATTCTGGAATACGTGTTGAAAAAATACGAGGAAGTGGATATGAAAATTACCGGCGAGCCATTGGCGTAAGTAGAAAATGTGATGAAATTATTTAAAAGAGACATTGTAGCATATACGTGGGTGGTACCGAAAGTTTTTAAGCTTTTGTAAAAATTTGCATAGTTTTGAAAAATTAAAGGCGATAGCCTATACCAAAGATTAAATAAATAAAATAATGATTCAAATTACTATGTTGATATGTTATTTATATATTATTATTAAATTTCCACAATTACCTCATATCATGTCATCTTTTCAGTGTTCGCGGTAAGCGTATATACTCTGGTGGTACTGAAGAATTTCATATTGCTTTCCATTATGTGGACAATACACCTGGCGATGTTATACAAAATTGTGTTTTTGTTGTTATACATGCACCAAATGCTTGTGAAACTATAAGTACCGTATGTAATACATTTTTACCCGTTACTCCCAGACCACTTTTGAAGCGAGAAGATTTAACGGTGTGTGACGATGGTGAGGACCAAGCAAGTTCACGTGAAGACACCGAACGTTAAAAGTTTAATTACCAATGAGTTGAATGTTGTATGTAAACTAAGAGAAAATATTGTAAAAGTTATGTTTCAAATTAATAAAAGTACTCAAGCATTATTGGGTCGCAATAGCCGAGTATTTAGCAGTACGTACTATCATATGGAAAGTCAAGGGATTGAATTCTGCTCCAACCTACATTTAGAATTATAGAAAACTAATTTATATAAAAAATTTAATTCTTCTTTTATAAAAGTTAATTTTTCTAATTGCGGTTGTCAATCGGTAGGGAATGCCAAACCCCTGACATTATTTCTAACATAAATAGCTTCTCAAATAAATTCCTCCCCTGGAATAAACTATAGACCCCTAGGTTATTGAAGAAAATAAATCCCACACCACACATTATATAACTAATATATAAATAGGTAATTTTCAGGCATTTAAAAAACCATGTATTTTTTCAAGCAGAAAAATTTTACTTTGCAGTTGAAAGCAGGGACCCTCATCATTATAGGTAACAAAATAAAAAAAATTTATTGAAAATATATATCGTCAGAAAATAATCTTAATTTTTAATTGTTAGTTTTTGCGCTGGAAATACCGCTTAAATTCGGATTATCTTTTTCACGGAAATTTTCAAGAAACTTCTTCTTATATGGACTTTATTAAGTGAAAAAGTAGATTGAGAGATATTTTGAGCGAATATAATAACGATAAGGACTACTGATTATTGTCAGAGTGTTTAAGTAAAACTCGAAAAATAAACATTATGAACTGATAAAAATTATAAAATATCATGAAATGATAATTCACTTTAGATTTGAAAAGAGAACGCAAGTGGTAGCAATTCGGTGGAATCTGTTTCTTCTGCGGCTTTTCTAAGTGGATGATTTTTTTCATTAAAGAAAATATAGATAACCATTATTTAGGGTCTTTGGTTTGAGACCTAAGTATTAGGTTTGACGGCTTGAGTAAAATTTTTCTATGTAAAATGTTCAACTACTCAAACACTTGACCAAATTTTAAAGAAATTTGAAAATACTGAATCACAGTTACAGATATTGTAAGACCTGCGGATCATCGTTTTGCTCGTTTCACCTCAAATATCGCTGCTGTTAGTGCAGGCAAAGACCCGGATGTGTTTATTTCTTGGCGTTATTAAGTGCTGGGATTTTCTTATGGCACACTACGGCATATCTTGCACTTGGACAACCAATAATAACTGAAGCAAGCTGATCATTCACACGCCGTAATTATGTCGATTAGGTGCATGAACAACAAACTGTGGACCGCGACAAACAAAATTCCCACAAAATTTTTTTCAGCGACGAGGCAAATTTCTCACTCGTTGGATATGTAAATAGGTAAATTAGTTGCATTTGGGGCTCCGAGAATCCTCAAAGAATTGAAAAGAGCCCTTCACACCCAAAAAAACTTACTATCTAGTGCGCTCTTTAGTCCGGAATTGTGATTGAACCTTACTCTTTCAAAACGATAGCGGCGAGACTGTTAATGTCAATTCGGAGCGTTTTGGCGATGTCAATTGACCATCTAGATCGTGCGATTTTACACGGTTGGGCTTTGTTTTGTTGGGCTACGCGAAAGACCGTTTTTGTTCGGCTAAGCCTTTAACTCTTGAGCAATTGAAAATTAAATTAATTATTTAAAATGCACTTGAGTTATCTTTTTTTTTTTTTTGGAAACCGAAAAATGGATAACTGTGGTTTTACCGATGCTATGAACATCCTTGGTAAATATTGAGTTGCGACAAAATCCAAGGTTAACACGGAATTCCAACAAAACTATGTTTATGTTATACGAGTATTATATCATGAAAATGATCCTGGTTTAAAAAAATATATATGTTAAAGAAATTAAGCATTTGTCCTGATATTATATGATGTGATAGTTCATTTAATATTAAAATTTTATTTCCATAGGACACAAATAATTCAACAAAACCTTTTTTATAAGGACCTTAATGGAAATTTGAACAATATGAAGAGAAATTAATATGTTTCTGATTTGACGACCAATTCAATTTATTTCAAAATGGTGTATTTTCTGTAAAATATGTGTATGAGCTCAAAGCTGGAGTGCTCTCATCCGTGCATACAACATCACCTAACCAGCGCAGATGCTGTCGTTTGATTTGTTGAATTATGTTAATTTTGGCGCAAAAAATATTCTGTGTTGTTGTTTGTACTGTTTCCAAGATAAAGGAAATCATTTATCATGATATGATAAGATATATTTCGTTTCGCCCTCATTCACTACCAGACACATTCGCCTTGATTAACTACCCAGCTATTAGAGGTCCTTCTTTCAGCGTTTCTTTGAACAGCCGTATAAGTTTCGTGGGGACACCAAATTCAGACATAGCGGTTATTTTCTTCATTTCGAAGACTGCTCTAAATTGATCAGGAAATGGTATGGCTACCCTTTTCTCACATGTTTTTTTTTCCAAGAAATGGTGAATGGTGATTATCTTGTCAATTTTAGATTTCCCATGTTTGAAGCCACGCCGATAAGATCTAATCAAGATGTTGACGGTTGGGTGGGTTAGAACCTTATATGACAGAATATACTTAGAACGGATTCTTGGGTCTTGGGCAGAGCAAATATATGTAGAGCTCAATCGTCAGGTATGTACTTATTTGACATAATTTCCCAAAGAAGCTGATGCATGCATTTTTTTAATAATACCATATTTTGGGATATTCTTCGCAATATGAGTAGGAATTCAAGTGAACAGATTTTCCCTGTTACTGAAATTTTCCTTCAAGATCCCTCATTTGCAAGAGGGGGAAAGGAGGGGGGGGGGTGCTATTTATAGTACATGTTAGAGTCATATATTGAGACAATTATGATACATCATTAAACCCCATGTGCTATCAGTTTTTTTTTTCAACTGTCCACGTATTTTGTGTGACATTTAAATCTAAACTTTTCTAAAAAAAAGCTTTTAAATACCACCTTATGATAACCTAATTGACTCTTATCGAGCACATGCACCATCGTATCGAGCTTTCCCATTCTTTGGGGTGCTTTTGAGTAAACGAAATTATATACAAAAGCTTTTTTGCAGACTCTGATTCGGTATGAGCAGCAGTTGCTGATTGAAGAGAATAAAAGCAAAAAGCACGTCCAAATACACGCGCAAACCATTGTGTGGGTTATAATACTCGTATGTAGATGTGTATTTATGAGTAAACGTGTTTTAGGCGCATATGCTGACGGCCTTCCCCTATATTTAACAAGTAATAATGGAGCTCGTCATAATTCATATTCACAACAATAACGATATATTAAATCTGTGTTTAATTTGAGAGCGTAATCCGTCGTAGTTGATAATTACTAAGAGCATTTGAATTATTATCAGTGCGCTTGTAACAACAAGAAAAAATATTTGTAAATAATTAACAGAGAATAATTCGTAGCAAAATAATATTAGTTAGGTAGTGAATATAGGCGGGAGAGAAGGAGAATGCTTAACAGTGTCTACGCCAGTAAAGAAAAAGAAGACTTTGTTATGATTATTGAAATATTTTATTTTTCTTCGTTTTTGTCTCGTTTTGTCATATTTTACATTTTTATTTATATTAAGCATTCGATTCTAGCGAAATACAGAATGTATTTTAGGATTATTACAATTTATACGAGATACTAATAAATGACTTATTTAATTCTATTTTTATATTTAGTAATCACAAAATATTTTAACAAAATCATATTTGCCTACTTTTATCATTATGTATAATACCAAAAATTTTCATTTTTATAAAATAACAAAAAATACCCAAAATTTAAGTAAGTTTTAACAAGCTTAGCCCACTGTTGAACATATCAGCTGATTTGTTGTTTTCGAGCAGAAATTTTATCAGTATCAATGTCGCAAGTATGTAAACTTTACATCTCTCTGAGTACGATATGATAAAGTTAAGGGTAGTAGTATAATGAGCGGACATTTTAATTGAGAAGCTTTATACACACATACACATGCATACATATATATATATATATATATGTACATATCTATATAAATAAAACGATATAGATATAAATTAATAACGAAAATGTTGCCAGTTGTTCTCGATATTTTCGTTCAAACTCATACTATTATTTTATAAAGAAAATTTGTAGGAAATTTTTACATTAAAAAAGGAAATATAATACTGTTATTCTACTCTGTTTTAATAAACAAACTTAAGTTATATTTTATATAAATTTATTTTATTTTATTATATTCTGTTTCATTGTATTTTATTTATAATATTTATTTTTAGTTTCTGCTGTATTTAGTTCAATATAACTTAAACAGTTTCTTTGTTTTATGTATTTTTCATTTTATTTAATTTAATTTTATTTTATTTAAATTAATTAATTTAAATTTATCTTAGAGTATTTTATTTGAATTTAAATTATATTTAAATTTACTTTATTTTATTATTATTTTATATTTATTCTTATTTATTCTTCGTTTTATTTTGATTTAATTTATTTTTATATCTTTCATGTACATGAAATAGTATATTAACTGTGGTCCGAAGTATGTAAGTACCAGAATGACGAGATGAGTTGATTTAGCCATGTCCGTCTGTCCGTCTGTCCGTCTGTTCGTCTGTCTGTTTGAACGCAAACTTGGGAGGAAGATGCACCTATGTATACATTTAAACGATGATTTGTCAGAACCGACCGGATTGGACCACTATAGCATACGACCGATTTTGCAGATTTTAAATTTTGCGTCATAAATCCGTCAATAAAGTACCTTCAAATGAAGTAATAAATCATGAACCATTCAAAATAATCAATTTATAAAACAAATGGGACTAATAAAAATTGTTATTAAAATTAATTTTAACATTATAAAACATTAAATGATTGATAATTTATTAAATTTAAATAAATATATTATATAAAAAATCAATTTTATACATTTTACTCTAAACTCAATAATATAGGCAATAAATGTTTTCGATTAGAAACAAAAACCATAATTCCTGTTAAAAATGAATGAAATTTGGTATACTAAACCTACATAACGAATTACATATTGGTACTAAAAATGATAGAAATCGGATTGCAATATCATATATCGGGGCTATATGATATAACAAACGATTTGTTCACATATGAAGATTTGGGTGAAAGATCCGTTAATAAGGCATCTAGGGGCGTGAAATTTGGTATTATCCACACATATTATGAATGTGAATGAAATTGGAGTCGGGATTTGATATCATATTTTGCAATTTGCAATAAATTTGATATGTTCATGAAAGGTATGAAGACTGCGGCACGGCGGAAGACAGCCATTGTTCTATTTTTAATTTATTTCATTTAAATTTAAACTTAGTTTATTTTATTTTTTATTTACTTTATTTATTTTGTTGTTTTTCTTTACTTTGTTTAATTCAATTTATTTAAATTTTTTTATTTCACTTCGTCTTATTTTATTTTATTTCAGTTATTTTTTCATATTATTTTATTTATTTATACTTTTTTAATTATTTGTTTATTTAATTTTTTAAAATTTTAATAAATTTAATTAGATTTAATTTATGTTTTGTTTTAATTGAATTTTGAAATTTTTTTCCATTAAATTTCGTAAATCTAGATGGCAACATCTAGAGCGCTCACCCCTTACTGTTACTGGGCGGCATGACATAAGAGCGCTTAAACACATACTTATTCTATAGTAAAACTCTAGCACACGCATAATAATAGCAATTTCATAGAAGCTCTTGCACGAAATAAACTGAGCGGGAAACATGTAAAAAAGTCAATGAAAAGAAGGTTAAACAACACAAATACAAACGCAGACGTTATGCAGTAAGACCGTGAGTGAGTAAGTTCAGTGTAAAAGTTGCCGTCGTCTGAAAATGTTGTGCACCGGAAATTGAGCAACGGATACGGTATGGCCGCCGGTGTATGTTGTGCTACAGTGAAAATCTTTGCATAATCAAAGTAGAACAATTTTTAAAAACCTGATGAAATTAATCTTTGCAAATATGTACAAGACTATTGAATAAATGTATAGTATCGAGTGTTTTTATTTTAAATTTATAAATAATAAAATCTATAAATAATATTAGTTCTATTAGAAAAAGCAATGAGTGAACGTGAAAATCTTGCAGAAGCTGTGTGCTGCAGAATTTGACATTTTTTTTTTAATTTTCAACAGCTAGCTGTTGTTGCTTGGTCTGCACAAAACATATAGCAAAAAGTGAGCGCAAAAGGCACTGCGAACGCTTTGCGTCTAAACAACCAAGACTTACGCACTCTGCGACTGAATGACCAATTACCAGTCATATTATTAGCTGACAGGCGGACAGATAGACAGTCAAATAAACTACGGGCCTGAATGTCCGATGAGCTCGCACTTTGCGTGAATTGAGTGAATGTCAGACTAAGTAGCTGACTTGAGTGTGTGATGGAAAAAATAAGCAAAATAAAATGGAAGGAAACAACAAGCAAACAACAAGCTAATAAATAAATATATTACGCGCTAGTGCTTTTAATTCATTGAAAATCCAACTGAGTTGTGATAGCAGCACGGGCAGTGGGAAGCAAAGCAACAAAAAAAAAAAAAACAAAAAAAAAAACAAGCGCGCAAACACTGCACGCGTTATCAGAAGCAAGTGAAACAACAACAAATAATGTAAAAGAAATAAATAAAAATACTATTAAGAATAGCATGCTAGTGAAGTGCTGGTTGAATGCGTGCAAACAGATATACAAGTATGATGATCAATATATCAACCAATGTTGACAACAAAAATAAAAACAAAAATGATAAATAAATAAATGAAGAAACGTAAGCGCTAAAACAGCAAATGTGTGGAAACCAGAGCGAGTTTATTAAACAAAACAAACGAAATCGGTGTGAAAATAAAAAAATAATTTGACAGTAAATACCGTGAAAAAAGGGAATAGCAAAGAAAGAACAAACTGAAATCAGAGCAAAATAATTCCACAAAAATAAAAATATTAATGAAAACAAATCTCACATTATATTAAAAGTATAAATGTTACAAGAAGTATATTTGAACTCCCTAATAATTTAGTTTTTGAATTTGGTGAACAATGGCGAGACATTGGTAAGTGTGCCAATAGTTTTTTTTCACGTTTTGTCATTACTTTAATGTATAGAATTAAGCACTTTACTACATTTAAAATCTCATCGGTGGAATAATCATCTATCCTTTCTGCTGACACTCCCAGTATTAAACGGATTAATTATTTGCAAAGCAAAATTATTGTTATTTTCTTTCATAGTTCGTTTGTTATGTATTTGGCAATTTCGAAAAAACTTATTTGGAAGTCTTTTTTGGCGTTGGATTTCCGCCTTCGTTGTTTGTTGTTGTAACCACAAAAAAATTCCCCAAATTATGCTCTGGGGAATATTGCGGCAGTGATAGTCCTTGGCTGGATAAAAATCCGGGTCATTCCGGAATAAAGATCCGACTGTCGAGGGAACTATTGAACTTTAGTCGCCTCTTACGGCAGGCCTGCCCTACCGCGTTTAAATCCTGTAACCCCTAACACGCAGTAGGTCAGATGCTTCTTATGGCTTAAAAGTGGTTGAAATTATCTATGATTTAGGCGATAAACCTTCGTTGACGCATTATAAAATTTTTATAGGAAGAAAAAGAAAAATTACAAACTAATGATATTCACAATTATTTTAATTTAATTTTAGAGCTATATTTATTTTTTGTTATGTCAATAAAGCTCAGCATTTTCATTAATTATATGAGGGTGGTTTCATAAGCCAGTGACTTTTTGAATAAGTCACATTTTTGGACAAATACGTGTTTGGTTTCTGAACATCATCTTCTCTTAGCTGCATACATTCAGTCCAGCGTTTTTCTAATTTTTGTATTTCTTCCAAATAATAGGAGTCTTGCAGTCCTCAAATTAGGCGTTTGTTTCTATGATGACCTTTCATTTGACCCGAATCTCTTACTGCCCAGCCATTTCTTCAAGTTGAGATACAAGAAATAGCCGCAGGGGGCTGAATTCGGAGAATATGATGGAGAATATGCTGGATGAGATAGTAGTTCGTAGCCCAATTTAAGAATTTTGGACATGGTGACTACGCATATGGGCACCCGTGCATTGTACTGATGGAATAGCACTTTTTTTTCTGAATTCGGTCGTTTCTGCTTCAAATCCATATCGGATCTCTGAACTCTGAATAATACTCGCCGGTGATGGTTTTTAACCTTTTCAAGGCAATGGATGTTAATGACACCTCATACATCACAAAAATGAGATGCTTACAGCCTTAGCCCCTCACGTACTTTTATTCTATTCGAAGGAACATAGACCAATAAGTTTCAGCTCATTCCTTCTGAAGATATTTGAAAAGATTCTATACACCTACATTAGAGATAAACTCTTGCCGGTTATTATATCAAAAGCATAGCTTGTGTGAAGGATAGATACACTGAGATCATCACCCATTAATCCTAAATATAGAAGGAGCTATACAGCATAAGGAATACATTCTAAGGGTCTTTCTGGATATAAGTGGAGTATTTAATAATGCCTGTAATGTGTACTCTGATGGAAAAGTGACTAGTCTAGTGACTAGATGACGAGGAAAAACTAATAACGGGCAAGTCCCTAAACAGAAAACTCTATGAGTTATACACTAAAAGGCCACATCGGTCAACTTAGAGGTAATTGGTGATAAAACCCATAGGGTACTTTTTACACTAAGATACGAGGAAACGTCCGAAGCTCAAAAGGGTTGAGTTGCCAATTAAGAAGCATATTGAGTATATATTGAAAATCTTGCGGATAAATCAGCTGTGAGACTTGCAGTACTAGGTGAATTTTCTGCAAGAATCTTAACGTATAGCTCGATAAGCAAGGCAATGGTGGACAATGGTGGACCCAATACTCCCACGATTTATCTGCTAAAGAAGGTCTAAAATCACAATACAAGTGACCACATGGCGAAGTAGTTTGCGACTCACCAGCGAGAGCAAAAATGGCTGATGGAGGAGAGTCCCGAATCCATTGCGTTGAGCTAGATCTTAGATAACCGCTCAAGCATTTGTCTGGCTACCGACCCAGTACAGCAAATATAAAATCGCCAAAAACGATATATAATATGAAATTTTCGAACGAAAATTCTGGAAAACGGATCAGGTTGAAATGGAATGCCCTTGCGGCGTGTAAAACCACCAATAATATGTGCAAATCTAATGAGGAAGAACACATCCAATTTTTGCTCACGTGGTCTTGGAAGGACTGTTGACTGACGGACTGAGTATTAATAACAGTGATATATGTAGCGGTGTAAGGCGGAGATGTTGGAACACCTCCTCAGCTCTTGCCCGGCCTTATCCAGAAGTCGTCTTGGATATCTAAAAGCTTCGCAGTTCTAAGGACTGGATGGAGTAACAAAATTGGTGAACCAATTTTAAAAATTCCAAAAAAAAATAAAGTTTGTCGAGCAAAAAAAAAAAAAATCTTCATATAAAATTACGAAGACTTTAAATGTAAATTTTTTCAAGAATTTTATACACCGACTAGCGGACCCCAGCGTGCTTTGCTACACCTATAAAAAAAATCAAGAAAATCTAACTGAAATTTTGAATTTACGATTTTTTTTTTGGAAAAAATTGATTTAATTATTTTTCCAAACTATTTTTTTTTAATTAAGAAAAATATTAATTAATTTTAATTTTCATAATTTACACTCTTTCTCTATCTTTCTCTCTCTTTTTCAACACCACATAGAGCGTAATGTATGCTCATATCTCTGGAACGGCTGGGCCAATCTGAATGAAAACACCACATTAATCTTCTTCTTATGTCCCTTTATAACTCCTAAAAACTTGGTGCAATTCGATATGGTGGTTCTCAATTTATAGGCGTTCATCAAAATTTGCATTGATTTATATATATATATAGATTAGCTCATGATGATTTCTACTTATTATCGCACAAAACATATCCAGCATTTAGATAAAGCGATTAACAAAGTGCTTCAAAAAGTTGCTTTCATTATTTTTTTGTATTATTTATTTACTTAAATTGCGGCAATTTTTAACATAACTTGCAACATGATTCATAAATTCCTATGTCCGCTTCACTTTCTGTTTATCAACCTTTTAAAATAAAAACTGAGCCACAAGTCGATTTATCTATGTGGGTAGGGGAGAATGTAGAATTTATTTAATTACTAGTTTCATGTCAAAAATTGGGTGGAAGGTCTGCACCCTATGTGCGAAAGGAATCTGAGGCGGCGCAGCCTTCAATTGCTACTGCTCCAAAGAGCAGGGAGGACACAAGATAAACCATTTGTAAGAATCTGTAGAAGATAAATAGCTTTGCAAGCAATAGACACTTTATCTTTATCACGTTTCTGGCCAATTAAAAAATCTTATTTAACACGTTGACTGCCAACTACGAGATGACTCGTAGATTGCGATCTTTTCTAGGACGCCACCTACGAGTTATCTCGTCCTGTGTTTACTTGCCAGTTTTGTGTAGCTACGTGTTAACTCGAAATATATCAGTGCTAATATCGATGTTTGGCTTCTGGGAAAAGATAAAAAAATCAAGGCTGGCTTGCATGAACAGAAAATTTATTAAAAATCGAACAAAAAACAATTTCTTCATTTTTTTTAATATTAATCTAAATTTAAAAAATAAAATAATATTTTATTGATTGTGAAACTTCGTGAAACAATCTTCCACACAAAGGGCTGGCTACTCATTACAGGCTGGACAGAAGTAACGAGTTTCTTGGCGTTTTTTTACTTGGGTACATATACGGCATTGCTTTGTCGGACGCTGTTTTTTTACGGTTGGTGGTAGATTCTCTAAATAATGGAGCTCTTGCAATCTAATTTTTCTCCGAACTGCTTGGATTTCTTCTCCGATCAACGTGATTACGAATTCTTCTCTGAACTTTATCAGTTTTATTTTAGAAGAAGTTACTCTGAAAAATTTTGTGAGCATTGTGTATGTATCTAATAGTCTTTCTTAGAGATGAGTAGTACGAAAGCATTTGATCTGATCGGTAAATGCCAGACATTGTTGAATTTCTGTCCACAAACTATCATTCGCATTTGATGTTGTTGCTTGGAAATCATTGTCATTATCTTCTGGTTCTGGATCAACTTCCGGTTCGAGCGCGACTTCATCTTCACTATCACTTGAATTCTCAGAAGGTTCATAATCGCTACTGTCGTTACTATTCTCGCCAAAAATCTCGTCGATTTCTAAATCGCCTTGATTCGCGTAGTACTACATTTTTTCTTGTGTTAGTGGTCATTTCCTGCCCATATAGGGTTTTTGATAATTTAGTTAAAACAATAATTATAAAACAAAACACAAGAAAGGCAAAAATATGAGCACTGGACAGCTTTACATTCAACTTTAGCGAAGCGACATGCCTGCGAGCGAATTAAGGAATTACGAATTAACTCATATTTGGTTTCCGCGAAGAGATTTCTCGTTACAGAAGCCAATTACGAGAAAATTCGTAAGACCTTTCCTTTACAAAAAAAAAAAAAATTTAGATTTTGATGAAAATTATGCACTAGAAATAGAGTTTTTAATAATACTTGTATATTGTAATTAAATCGAATTGTAATTTTGGGCCAGATTTTTAAAAATTGCCGCGGCAGTCAATGTGTTAAAAACTACACGAAAGTTGTCAAAAAGCCAATGAAAACTATGTAACCAAACTAATTTTATCTGCGATTATTTCATAAGCGTACATAAAACTTTACGCTTGGCATTCCATACAAATTTTAAGTTCAGGTACATATGCGTGGAAAAATAAACACGGTTAATATTAAAATTGTCAGCGTCAAAATCTCCATTTTTCTACATTCTCCCCACCCTCTTTCTTCAACATGAATTTTCATTTTTGAAATACGAATAATATTTCCATAGCATCTGTTAGGCGCATAAATATTAGCAAGAATTTAAAAATAGAATTTGGCAAATTACAAACGTAACCTCTATTACGCTTTTTTTGCCTGGTGTAACTAACTTTTGAAACTAAATAGTTATGAACTATTTTCACTACTGAATATTTGCTAAACAGTCTCAGTTCGTAATGCTTTTACTTTTCCACGCACATTTCCCTTTACTTTCTGACGTAAAATAATACAAAAAAGTTAACGCAAATTTGTGCTTTTTTGTTTTCATAAGTCACTTCTTCCCACGTGCACTTATTTTTATTGGCAACTGTTTGTTTGTTCGTAAAGTGCGTGACTACGGTGTTTTGCACCACAATATAGACGTGAAATAATAATATATATTTATGTAAGAGATACTGCCAAACGGTTATGAAATCATATACATATTATACTTCTTCCTGCGCGACTTGCAGGGTTGTCGCTTTACAGAACTGCTTTTTTGAAGTTGAAATAGAATTGTATATTTTACGCGCTTCCTCACTTGACACGCTTTTTATAATTTTTTATTTCACTTTTTAAACTTTTTTACAATTTAAATTTGATAAGGTGCGCTGGTGTTTCATTTGCAATATCCTGAGCGCCAATCCGTTTGCTATTTAGCATTTTAGCAGCATGATTTTTCGAAACTCTTTTTTTTAACATTTTTTACGCAATTTTTAATGCTTGTGCAAGAACTTGGCGCTTCATTGGCTTTGGTTTTTCCTTTTTTTGCTTTTCCTTTTTTTCTTTATTCTTTGTATACATTATTTATTACTCACTTTTTCACTTGTCTGCCAGCAACATTCTGGCGTTCTCCGCATACAAAATTGTGTAAAAACTTATCTTGGTTGAAGGGCTCGAAGTGCGCATTTGCTTACACAGAAACTTAATTGTATACTCATATGTAGAGGGTGATCCATTTTGAGATTCCCTAGTTTTTAAAAGAAAAAAAACCACAGAAAATTCAAATTTAATGGGGAATGTTTATTATCATTCGAAAGAACATTCTTTGGCATTTATTTTTTGAAGATTATCTCTTTCAAATATTGGCCGCGGCTACGTCTCAGATGGGTCTAATTTTCGGCGACTCGTTTGAGCATTTCGACTGGTAACTGGCGTACGACACGCGCGATGTGTTGCTCCAAGGCCTGAATTGAAGCGGGATTGTCCGCATAGACTTTAGACTTTATTTATCCCCACAGGAAAAATTCTAACGGTGTGATACCACACGATCTTGGTGGCCAATCGACCGGCCCAAAATGTGAAATTATCTGCTCACGGAAGTGTTCTCTCAATAAAACCATTGATTCATGCGATGTGTGGGAAGTGGCGCCGTATTGTCGAAACCAAATATCGCAGGGATTACGAGCTTCAATTTCAGTCATCAAATAGTCGGTTATCATGGCGCGATAATGGTTGCCATTGACTGTTACGTTCTCAACGGTATAAGTTTTTAAAAAATATGGACCGATGATTCCACCGACCCACTAACCACACCAAACCATTGTATTTTCTGGATGAAATGGCAGCTCTTGAATCTCTGTATGCTGCTCTTCGTCCCAAATGTGGCAGAATGTGATTTTTCATAATAAAGTTAAATGATGTGTAAACGTTTTTCAGGCGTAAGTCTTTCAACGATGAAATGCCAAACAATATTGAACAAAAATAATATAACAGCTTGAAAAAAGATGCTATTGAAAAAAGTGCCTCTACTTGGATCACCCTTTACATACGTACACTCCCACACATAAGTGGGATGTGTTATGTAAATCTTTGCGGAGAGGCGAGTAAATATAAAAAACTTTTAAGAGTTTGAGCGTTACATTTACTTTTTCTTCGTAAGAGAGTTTTTTGCATGTGTGTATGTGTGTGTTTGTATTTTAAGAATAACGGTAAAAAAGTTTTAACGATTAGCTTCTGTTGGGAGCTAAGCTAGTTTTTGGAAACTATTGCATATGAAATATTTGGCTTTGTAGGGAAAAAAGTTTCATATACCTTTTCATACAAAAGTTTTCTCATTGACTATTAAACACTTAAATTAGGCAGCCTTATAGCTTTTATCAGTGGCTGTGATGGTAAAATAAATTAATAGCCAGGACACAATGGGATACAAATTTCTTTTTATTTTACTATTATTTTTTAATCAACGGAAATAACTATTTGGTTATCACAATGGACTATACATGAAAATGAATGTAATTATTTTTAATTGGAATTATATTTTAAGGCTTGGCAAATTTTTAAGAAATTTTAAAACCACAAATTAAAACCCAAAAATAGAAAACTACATATAAGAGATAAGGTATATATTCTAAATATACGGTCAGGATACAAGAAATTAAGGTATCAAGACTCCTTTAAATAAATCTTGCGGGATCATGGGTTGAAAAGTCTCGTGGCCAAAAAACAAAAACCTCTTTATTCTGTTGAAAATTAGCTTTATTCATCAGTATAATTTCCATCAGTAGATACACAATCATTTCAGCTCTGCTCTAAGATTGCAATACAAATCTAGGTCTGAGTTTTTGTGATGTCCTTCACATTCGAGCGAAGTTTCTTAGTGGGGAAGACTTTTTTGAGACCTGTGGATAGTCAGAAGTCACTTGCAGCTAAATCTTGGAAATGCAGTAGAGATGATGGAGTAATTCAAAAGTCAATTCATTTATTTTTGCCATTGCCATTTGATTGAATTTTGACACGGTGCATTGTCTCGATGAAATAATTTCTTCCTTTGTGATTTGAAATCTTTTCTTTTTAATTTTCTTTACTTCTTCTTTTTCAAAATACTCGTATAATAATACCACGCGTATCCTAAAATTCCAACACCTTTTCAGCTAATCGTTGTGTCCTCCTCGGGCGCTTTATACGGGTTTCTCCAGTTACTGCTCACTTAGAAAACGACAGCTTTATTTTCGCAGTGAAGTGAAGCATTCATGTTTCATTTATTGACACACATCGACCAAAAAATTTAATTTTGTAACACTTAAGCATGGCCAAACTTTGCTTAGAATCGTCAACATGTTCTTGTATTTTGGTGAACAAAATCCACTCTCAACAGAGCTTTTTCATAGTCAACAGAGCTTTTTCATAGGACTCACGCAACTGCACTTTTCGAACCTTCAAAACGATTTTATAGATTTTTTTTGTGTTTCTTGGTATCGGCTTCGTTTGGACGTGTAGTGCGTTATGCATCATTGTTGTCTCTAGGACCACGATTGAAGTCAACAGTCTTTTGTTTTATTATTTTTTTCGTTGAAGCGGATTCCTTATACTACTTTTCAAGTATTCTAAGCTGAAACGGTACTTTTCGTCTACGAGAAGTAGTGTAACCTGTTTTTGATCCACCTCAGTTGAAAATAACTGAAGCAAGATTAGGGCCGGGACGTTTCAGACCATTTTTATTTTTTTTTTCTATTTTAAATTTTATTCGAATTTATAATGTTTTAGTCCGATGTCTTTTTAAATGTAAAGCAATAGCGTGCATTTTAAAATAATATAAAATAAATTATTTCAACTAATGGCTATAGGATGATGAGTACAGGGAAATGGCCCCAGATATCATCATTTCTGGAGGAATTGCTACCAAAAAGATAATTCGATACTACAAGTTTACGATCTCTATTTATTACCATTTTCGAAAAAATCATAATTTTATCAACATCAAGAAACCATTTTTTTCTCCGTACTTTATCAAGCGATTGATTTAAATTCTGGATATGGTCTAGGTAATAATAGTAGCCTCTAAAAAAAATTAAGAGCTATATCGGTTCAAAAGATTCTTAAAAAACAAGTCAAATTCAACATTTCTGTAATTTGAATTTTTAAACATTTAGGATTCTGATACAGTTTTGAAAACATTTTTTTGAATTCCTTATTCATATTAAAAAAAAAATCGATTCTTATGAAAAAAATTATTGGTTTAATTTTTTTAATGTTTTTTTGTTGCTTGTTATTTTCAATTATATAGTATTCGAATAAGCTACATATTTTGACAATTCTGGTGTGAAATCATATAAAGACAAATTTTTTTATTTAAAAAAATCGGTTTTTAGTTTTATAGTATATAAAGAAAAGTGATTTGAATGTGAAATTTGAAAAAAAAAGTTTTAAAACTGTGCCAGAATTATAACCTTATAATAAATTTAAATTGCCCCGAATTTCAAGGTAACCCAGCTTTTTTTGAATAACCTTTAGAACTGATACACTACGAAACAAATCCTTTCTTGATGTTGAGAAAATTAAGATTTTTTCAAAAAATATAACAAATAGAGACCTTAAACTTGCAGTACCGAAATTTCTAATTGGTACCAACATTTTCTGATATGTTGAGATGTATAAGCTTCTGAGGCCAATTCACTACACCTATTGTCGTATGGCCTTTGATGTAACATAGGCGCAATTCTCTATTGGTGATGTTGCTCATACGCCTAGCCCAACGTTTGTTTCAAAAAAAGTGAACACGTTGACTCAAATTGATTATACAAGAGAGGATTACTGGAAATATCATATGTAATTTGAGTACATAAGTGCGGCCGTAATAGCCGAGTGGCTAACAATGGGTATATCATTGAAGAAAATAATTTTAGATTAAATAAATTTTTCTGATTGATTAATTTTACCCTGCTCATAAGCATCCACCAGCCTTTCGGAAGCCTCTCCATTTGTTGGAATACCATCACGATGCACACCATAAATTGGAGGCGGCGTTCGACTGAATATCAGTTCAGCGGTTATTAAGTATGAATAGTTCCTTTTCGAAGCCTCAATTAACTATCCCTTCCATTAATATTCTATTTCGTTTTTCGTGGCGCATGAGTGGCTAGAAGGATATGAATATATTCATAATAAACGAAATGTTGAAATTTACTGTAAGGTCTAAGGGGCTCTCAGAGATCTGAAAAAATGAGAATTTTCAATATTTCTTTTTTGTTATTCTATTTTTAAGCAGTCAAAAGGCATGATCGAAGATTAAAAGAAAATAAGAAAATGGCGGCATCAGAAAAATTTTAACCAAATTATTGAAAAAAAAATAACAACAAATTTCTAATAAAAATCGAAAATAAGAAAATTTTTGTCTTTTATTAATCGTTTTTCCAAAAGCTGTAGAAATTCCTTTGAAATCTACAGAATTTCCAAGCTACACTGACAAACTATAAAAAACAAAGTTTTTAGAAAAACACATATTTTTAAGATATTTTACTTTAAAGAAATACAAAAAAAAAAGATTTTTATATTTTGACTGCACGTAAATCCTTCAGAGAAATAAAATTTAATGCCAAGTAAATTATGAATTCGAAATTACTAATTTTTTCATAATTTTTACTCACTGTGTGACTGTGGGCGGATTCTTATTTTATTTATTTATTTAGTCTATGAACAGTAACAATGATTTATTTTCATAATTTAAAACAAAGTAATTAATAACAAACAATAAAAGAACAGCTGATAAATTAAAGTGTCATATTTAAAGTGTGTGAAAGCACACTCTTGGAAATTGAAAATGAACTTGAGATTAAATTAAATTCATTTGAGGCTTGAACAGGTTGAGCACTCAGTGAATACTCGGTATTACATTTAGCTACACTTAGCTACATAAACGGTAGAGACCTGCATAAATGACGTAAGGATATAACGAAATGAATTATATTCAAAAGAGAAGAGGAGTCACTGTCACCTCTGATAATTTGATAAGCAAAAGAAAGTGAGATCATGCTGCTTGCAAAGGTTTTAAGTCAATTTAAAGTAAGAGCGATTCATAAGAGGGAATAATATCATCGAATATCAATGAACGTAACGCGCATATATAAGATATATTTTTAGACTTGATCTCCAGATAAAAGCAGCATATTCCCAATTTGAGCGAACGAAAGCTGTATATAATATCTTTAGAGTATATCGCGATGGGACTTTTAACCTATTTCGCCTCACAAACCCTAGTATGGAGTAAGATTTCGAAATAATAAAGCTAAGAAACCAATTAAAAAAAAAACTTACTGGAAAAAAATTTCGACAAGGTCTTTAATCTTATACAAACTTTCCAGAATTAACACTCAAAAGTAAGAAGCTACCAATACCTTTTTGAGGCTTAATATCATTGTCGAGATTCGTGATCTTTGAAAATACCTTGAGATTATCTGTGTAAAGCAAAATCTTTGCTAATTTAAAACAAACATTTATATCATTGATGGACAGAGAAAAAGGTAATAAGCCTAGGAAACTACCAGAAGACGCAATAAAGGGTTCAGTGAAGAAACCATCAAATGTAACAACACAAGGTAGTTGAGATAAATCAGGCTTAATCAAATCTAAAAACGTTGAATGAAATCCCAAACGAGTTAGCTTATATGTTGACAAACTGTGTGAAACTTTATCAAAAGCTTTTGAGAAATATGCAATACAATAGTCGCTAAATACAACCAAGCGCGAAACTGTTGATCGGTTAGGAATAAATCCATGTTGGTACGGCAAAATTAGACTCTTATACTGAAAATATATTTTATATTTAATGATACTTTCAAAGAGTTTCGAGACGCTAAACAACTTCGAAATGGACCTATAATTACAAAATTTTTAATTTTTATTACCATCTTGTAAATAGATCCAATGGAATTAACTTTCCAATCGTTAATGAAAACATCTGACATCAAGTACCAATTAAAAATTATTGTTAAAAGTAAAACAAAAGTGTAACCAATTTTTCAGCAATTGAACTGAAAGGCCATCAATGCCCGTTCCTAAAGATGGTAATAGTATATCCTTAGATGAAAGACCTAGAGAACCAAAGCTTAAAGTAAAGTTCTGTTCAGAGACAAGGTTAAATGAATGATTATTTTTATCAGCAACTAAATTTTGACTGAAAAATAACTGTGGCTGTATTCTTATATTATACAAAATATATATTTGAGAAAAAATTTAAAGCTTACTTTCTTTCGAAATAAACGATAGAATAGACAAAACAATGACATAGAATTAGATGCTGTTTTGTACAATTTCAAACAAATTTGAAATAATGTTATTCACTTAACAATATAGTAGGTACAATGTACGTGGAAGATGCACACATATATACGCAAATATTTGTTTTTTTTTTTACCTATATTTGTATATACTTCTACCAGGTGCGTGTGTTTATGTGGAGAAAAGCAGCAATTAACTTAATGAAAATAATATAAATTTGTATGCATATGTATATGCGAAGAATAAACTCAAATGTGTTCATATTTACATTTATATAGGAAACAACCGTTATATGCAAACTGTTTGGTTACTGCTGAAAAGGACGTTGGTGGCTTAGCAAATGGCAAATACAATTGCAGTCTGTTATTGTTGTAGTTATGTAGTGTATATTATAACGTCAAGCAGGAACAAAGGAGTGCCTTTTGCATAAAAAGCTTTAATTATATAGGTTTGTATTAAAATTATATGACAACTATAACTACTACAATTATGAAAATCTTGTTGGGAGTAAAAAAAAAGTTGTATGGTATGGCTTGCCTGAATTTGGCTCTAAGCAACATTTTGTATAAATTTATGAAAAGAGATAATTTTTGTTTGTTAACGGTAGGTAAAGTAGTTTTAGATGTTATTCCATTTTTTTAAATTACATTTACTACAATTAAAGTGAGACTTTTACAACATTTTAAAAGTAATGCTCTAAAATTAATTAAATTATTAAAATTGTATTCTTAAATAATATAATTTTTTTTTGACGAAACACATTTTGTTTGAGATCCACCCAATCTGAGAGTTTGACTGACATAAAACTACTTTAAAAGATTACTTTCGGTGCAACTTGTACCCAATTTTACAAGTAAAATTAGTCATATTAAATATATCCACAGTTGACTTGCTATAAGAATTTAATTTAATAATTTTTATTTGTGATTTGATGCA
Source organism: Neoceratitis asiatica (assembly GCA_030068015.2). Classification (NCBI taxonomy): domain Eukaryota; kingdom Metazoa; phylum Arthropoda; class Insecta; order Diptera; family Tephritidae; genus Neoceratitis; species Neoceratitis asiatica. The sequence continues at coordinate 21,921,549 of CM061528.1, read as the reverse complement.
TTGGAAAGATGTTTGAAAAATATTTAAAAATTTTTAGAGGCATACAAAAAATATTTAAAATATAAACTACAGTGCGTATACGCAACCTAACTGAGTTTACATGTCATATGAGATAAAAGTTTGATTAACAACAAGGTTAACTTTTCTATAAAATATATAATGGAGAAAAACGGAAACGCATAAAAATTTGCAATTTTCTATAAATAATTGTGGTGTATTCATAATCATAGACCAAGGTTACTGGTGCAGTTAAAATTCCACCAAGTGAGAACAATATCCATACATGATATTATCCTACCTTGGAAAGGCGTTAGTGCATAGCTAAATTGTGTACTATATTTACTGACATCATCATTACAAATATTTACTTGAATAAACACAACAACAAAGTTGTCTCTTACTTAACTGACTACACTTATTAAAACTTTTAAGCTGCGTGAGTTGATCACATAGCCAAGTTTCGTTGCTAAAAGTTGAATGGGGAAAAAGTGTGACAAAAAAACATGTTTTTTTTTGTAATACAAGCGGTTAGCAAGAGGTTATATAACCTTGAACGAAATAAAGGAGCAACATATACGCAACGCAAATATATATTTCTGCGTTGATACAAATTTAAGAACAAAAGTTTACATATGAACCCTATTTTCTTCTTTCGTGTCTGCGCTAAAATTCCTTAATCGCTAGATAATTACCTTTACAATCGTACACAACCACGATAAGCTGCCAATTCAATAGGCTAATGTTCTATGCTACCCTCCATGACTTGCAGTATTTTGTATGAGCTTATAAATATACATCTATGTATTTATGGGTTGCGTGTTCAATGGGATATACTCTAAATTACTGACAAAGCATATAAGTTTAGTGGGGTTACCCACGGGCTTTCAACACGATATTGTTACATATTTATTCACGTACATACAGCAGCAAGACAAGCAAGCAACCATGGTGGTGACGGTACTAATGAAGCGATATTCTCATCTAAATTTACACACATACCTGCACGCAATGTGGCAAGCCGGGCACAAGTGCCTAAGCTTGCAGAGACGCTCTTTAGGTCGCGTGCAAACGTTGACGTTCGCAAAGTATATGTGATATGTAATAAAAGCTTTGGAATTCGGGTTTGGTAGTAAAGCTTTATCCAGTTAGTCGTTTCGAAAGTGCAGGGATGCATTGTTAAACTTAACTGTCAAACCAAACATATTTTGTTTTAGTTAAAAGTCAGGCATTTATAAAAATGGATTGCTTAACAACCGCACAAACCATCAAAATTGTTGAAACCTACTGCAAAAATGGTGATTTAAACGTGGCCATGTTTCGTGCTTTAAGAGGTGCAAATATTCCTCCAACTACTCAAGCAATTGGTAAACAGATATTGTTACAGATATTGAACAGATCGGTTACAGATATTGTTTGGCCTGTGCATCATCGTTTTGCTCGCTCCACCTCAAATATCGCTGCTGTAAGTGAAAGTGTAACCGAAGACCCGAATGTGCCTATTTCTCGTCGTTCTGACGACGATATGGCATATTATGGCGAATTTTGCACTTGGACTTACACCCGCATCCAGCTCACACAACAACTGAAGCCAGCTGATCATTCACTACGCTGTAGTTAAGTCAATCGGGCGCTTGAACAAGAAGCAGTGGACATCGATTTTTTCAGTAAAATTTTCTGCAGCGACGAGTCAAATTTCTCGCTGGGTTGATTCGTAAATAAGAAAAATTGTCGCATTTAGGGCTCCGAAAACTCTCAAATAATTGAAGAGACCCCACTACAAAAAAAAAAAAAAAAAAAAAAAAAAACCGAGGTGTGATTGGACCTTACTTCTTTGAAAATGATAACGGCGAAGGCATCAGTCACTGTCAATTCGGAGCGTTATGGTCGTATGTTAACCAACTTTTTCGGGCCAGTAATTCAAGAACACGACCTGGACAATATGTGGGTTCAACAAGATGGTGCCATTTCAAAAGTCTTCAAATCCTTGTTAGCGACTTCTGATACTAACTACTCCTTGTGGCGCAAAGTTAAAAGTTTAAAAATTCTGGTCATTTGGAACCATCCGCTAGAAGCTGGGCCCGTAGTGACCAGGAAAAGGATATCTTATTTGTCAAGTGCATTATATCCAGATGAAAATTTTTCCAACTACAATATGAGATAAAACACCTTTAACAGGTGCCAATAAAACTCATGATTTATAGCTCAAATAGCTTCGAAAAAATATTATTAAAAAATACAACCGATTTTAGAATCAAACCGTACCATACCAAGCCAATTCAGCTTTCGAGAAACATACCTCATATTAGAGCAGAATCGCTATGCTCTGGCATTTGATAAAGTTTGGCTAGATGGATTATTATACTATAAGCTGGGAGGCACGGTTCCCGCAAATATTTATGCCGAACTAAAAAGTATCATTCCTGGCAGAAAATTCCGAGTTATGTAAAAGTTACTATACTGAGATCCAAGAAACATTAGCAACATGGTATTCCACAATGAAGTGTTTTGGGGTTCGTCTTATATTTAATTTATACAAGCGATCTTCCTATAAGCCAAAACCTCATCAAAACAACTTGTGCGGATGATACAGCAATACTTAGTTTACGTTCGAGCTTCGCTACGGCCACTTAAAGATTACAGCAACATTTCAAAATATTGAAAGAATGGTTAAATACTTGGAGAATTAAAGTCAATGAGTTTAAGTGTATACAAGTTACATTCACCCATATAAAAAGACACATGTCATTCAATCACTAAAAATGGTAATAAAATACCACAAAAAGAATTCGTTTCTTATATGGGAGTTACATTTGATCCAAGACTCACTTGGAAAAACCACATAGACAAAAAGATTACCCAAACTAAATTGAAAATTGCGAGCTTGCATTGGATTATAAGTCTGTGCTGTTAGCTGGCGGTTTTCGATAGACTTTACCATAGAACTGTGGGTGGCTTGCCAAAGATATCAGAGTCCCTTTTATACCATATTTACCTAAACATTAAGAACGATAACCCTTCAGAATAGTTATAAGAGTGTGCCTTTTAGGGCAAACAAATGAACAAGGAACAGTTGGTAATGAAATACTTTTGAGGTCATTGGAAGCGGAAGAATATCAACACAGTGATAAACAACGATGATGCTGTTCATTATCCGATCATGTTCCTAATTAAATTGAAATCTTCCAAAATATTGCTCCGCATTGTAATCGGGTCAACTATATACATACATCGGTTACTCACGAATAACTTACTAGAAACATTTTTGACTACCATGCGAGCGAATTCGCGGGAAAATTATAGTATTAAGACAAATCTTTGCTGCTGCTGCTATTTGCAAATACTCTTTACAGCTCTAAAGGATATTCTGCAAGAAATTGTTGGAAATCCGTTCATAATTTTTGTTTTTTGAATAAAATGTTAACAAAGATAACAGCTGAAATATGTAATGCATAGGAAGCAGATGAAATTTAAGTTACCATTCAGTGAGGAGGCCACAAATATAAAGCTAATAGTTGAAACATACTTCACTTTTTTCGTTGTTAAGGGTTTTTAACGCTAAGCTCCAGATCCACGGAATGCTCAATGTGGTGTAAATCTTGGTATTATTTCAAGGCTTTATGTGAGCCTCGCTCTACATAGGCTGTACTTTGTAAGCAGAAATTTTACGTTGATATCATAATTACATCACAAGGGGTGATCGCTTTTGTGGATATGTGATAGCTATATTATCAAAAACATATGTAAAATTACTCACTCTTTCAATGTACTTTACATTCAAGGTCCAATGAAACGGCTTACCAGACGCTTACCAACCAAGCTCGACTATCGCTTTTAGCTAATCTAAAGTTGTGTAAACAAACTCAGCACCACCACATTTGGCTAAGCCAATTTTGGTTGAAAAGTTCGACTAAAATTGTTTTTTTTTTTGCGAACAAACTTTACTCATTCTGACATCCTCACTTTCCGATATCGTTGTACTTGCTTACCGACAGCGCTTTTCAACTTTATCGCACATTATGTTGCGCTATTATATTCGCAAGGATTTTATTTAAATTCATTGTGATTATATTTTGCTTTTTTTGTCCTCTTACACTTTGTTGTCCGCTTTTTGAATCCTTTTCGGCGGCCTCATGGTATTATTGATCTTTTTTTGAACTTTTTTCTTTTTGACTTTCCCTTTTAATGTTTGTTAACTTTTGAGTTTTCTATTTGTCAGCGCCTTACTCCGTCAACCTCAAATAGCGCTAGCCTGGCATGTATGTGTTCGTTACGCTCGATTTCGTATTTATTTTCATGTGTCGCTTGTCGCGTAACGCAACATTTTTATTTTTCCTGTCTGTTTTGGGTTTTTTTGGCGGTTTTCCGGCAAGTACTAAAGTCGTTGATATTTCATTTTTAATGGATTGTAACGCTTACGCAAGTGCACAAAGTTTTTTGTATCATTCCATGTCTTTTTACGAATTTCCGATTTTTCTCAAGGAAAAAATTATTATTTTTTAAAAGTGTCCTTTAGTTTGTTGTTGTTTGTCTGAGTCTATATTTATTTATTTTTCACGACATTCCAATGGTGTGCAATTATAATTTGTTTGTCCAACCTAAAAGGAAGCGCACTTCCGCCCAGACTGGCACACAAACACACACACGCACCCACACCCACACGGTTTGATTAAACTCAAATAGGCATTTCTTTGGAATTTCTTGAATTCCTAATTTGTGCTGCCCTTGGTCAAATTAAAATGTATCCGTAATGCCTTTCTTGAACTACTCTTTTTGGTCTTCTCAATTTTTTATTTGAATTTTTCTTTTTACCAGATCCCTGCCGCGTTGCTATTTTTAGCAACTGTAGTAAAAATATTTATAAAGTTATATAGTTTGTGAGGCATGACAATACCATAGCCAGTACAGGCACATACTTTTTAAAGGCTGTTAGCTACAGTGAAGAAAACGAGTGATTTTAAGTGGTAAAAGCAATGTGTAGAATTTTCAACATTGAGCAAACCGACGTATCCTGTTATTTCGCTTCGCCCATATTTCCGATTATTGCCAACCCTAGAGACTTCATCCTATTACAGGTGCATTCGCAAAAGAAGCGCTCTAAGGTTTTAGGTTCCTCCTCCTGTCTGAAAATTCTGCGTGCCTGCCTAATAGAAGATACCATGTAAGAAAATCTATAATTGTAGATATCTTATTTCTTTTTAGCGCGATAAAGTCTCGCGACTTTCTCTTATGACATGTTGTCCACATTGTCTTGGCCACATTGCAACCACTGAGGCTTTTCCATCTTGATTTAACACCTTTGATAAATAACTTTCCTATAGTGAGCTTACGAGTGGAGAGTCGTATGCCCAAACTCTTCCATGATGACGAGAGTGGAAGGGTAGGTGACCCGCAGCAGTTCTCTATGGCTTTCGATTTTATTGTTACAGATTCCAGGTAAACGAAATTATTTGCAAGTAATCTTGCGTAGAACCCACCACCCATCCATATAGACATGTATTTTTTGGTCAATTCGTTCGTCAATACGCTGTTTCGGCTCAGTTATAAGACTTGATTCTGAAACTTGTCGACTTATTAGCATATAAAGCACGGCACGAAACTTATGTGTCGTCACCAACTACAATGCCATTTTATGAATGTAGGTCGGAACTATCTCCTTATAGAATAAATTCAACAAGAACTGAAACTGACTGACAACAGTGAGAAACTCTTTAAGCGGGATTTCAAAGTGATAAATTCGAGAAATTTAAGAGTATTTTAAGTGAGAGAAGCGGACATTAAATTGGATTATGTGACGTTTTAAAATTTAGCTGAGATTTTGGGGATATCTAAAGTAATTGTAATTGATAAGTAAATTGTTATTGTGACTCAAATATGTGAATGATTGGAGAGATTTTTAATTCAAAAAAAACCATCTTTGAAAATTATTTAAATGTAGTTTGAAAGCTTTCTATTTAACATCCCCGAAAGAAATAACATAATCATAGAAATTGAATTTGAAAACTCAAGTATTTTTAAGTGAATTCATTGAAGAAGATTGCTTTAATTATAGTCAGTTATGCTCGCTACTGTACTCTGATGCCGCTACCTATATGTACGCTCACAGGTGACTTATTCTTGCTTTTTGATATATTTATTCGCTTCACTAGTTTACCATTACAATGTGTTTTAAACCTTATTTTTCCTTAAGCTTTGTTTGAAAATCTGTAGTTTCCCATTTTTTGTCTCTTATTTTTCTGTCGTATTAAACAGAATGGGTAAATTTGGGTTGAATAGTTTCGTTTTCTTTTTCTCTGTCCTTCGAAATGCTACGACGCATAAAAAATTCAATTTGATATTCTTTGCTGAAAAAAAGTTGGCCCCCCCGGTATTCATACATTCACATTTAACAATTTTATTTGATCTGATGCAGGTTTTCATTTCTACGTGAGCTGTCTGCGAAGTTAACTGTTCACCTTAGCCAAAGTACTTAAAGTTAAGTGTTTGGCCGAAGTTGAGTTCATAAATTATTTGCATAATGTCTATTTAAAATGGACTATGAATGGTGAGTAGGCTTATAGCAAAGTTGTTGAGTTGATGGTTTGGTTGGTGTTCTTTGTAATGCCAACACAATTTATGCTTTCCTTGAATATTTGCTGTGAAGTGAGTGGGGAGAGGAAAAGATTTATATGATAGATTAGAGTAATGCTCATTTGAATTTATGCTCTAAGTGCGAAGTGTAAATGCTAAATTCCGTATTTATTTGCATTAATAATATTTATTTCTGATTTACTCAAAATATTTGTAAGAGATAAGATAACTTTTTGATTGAAAACTAATATTGCTTACTTCTAAAGATTTTCCATTTGGCATTATTAGTTAAAATATAGCTACATGTACATATATATACATTATTTTCCGAAATACATGTGCATATGCTATTCATGCTATTCTACTATGCAGAAAAAAATTATTACTTTAAAAAACTTATAATAATAACAAAAAATATTTTGAAATAATAAATAAAGAAATATATTAATTAATAAAAGTTAAATTATTAAATTATAAAGGAATAAAAAATTAGAACAAAAAGCACTTCCATTTACACTCATTGACATTGAAGTGTTAAAACGCCAGTGAGAGAAATGTGAGGGCACAGCAATGCCTGCAGTTGTTATGTATCATAAAATGCCATAAATAAGTACAAAAAAAAACTAAGGCTATTAAAACGCGTTTGGTTTCCTGTACGATAACATCACAGGAAGCACATTTTCGCTCGAAAACGCAAATTAATGAGAAATTTACGTGCAGATTAACATTCTATTTCCAAAAGCGTCTCACACTTAGCAAAAGTCCTAAATTAATTTTATGAAATTCAAAATAATTTCGTAATTTCCTTTCGTAGAAATTTTCTAATTGCTCTAGGGTATAGAATACGAAAAAAAGGAAGAAAAAAATTAACAAGAAAGAAATGCTGTCTTCGTCCATGCCGGAGTTATACCTTTCACTAACATATTAAATTTATTGCAAATAGCAAAATATTATTTCCATGATTTTCAATATCAATATTTATTTGACCTTATGTGTGTAGTATACATAATTTTACACTATTGATTGCCTATTTTGCCGATTTCTTACCCAAAACCTCACATCTGAATGAATTGGTTGCTTGAGGGCTATATGATATAGTCTTCCGATTTCGCTAATTGTTTTGGTGTCAATATTTACTCGATGTAACGTGTATAGAATACCCGCGCTCAGAATGTCACGCTCTTAGTTGCTTCATTGAAGCATTTTTTTCTTTTTGGCATAAAACCTAACGAATCGTGCGATTTTGCTAATTTTCAGTACCAATATTTAGTTCATTATGTATGTGTAGAATACCGAATTTTTCATGTTATTATAAATCGGTTGTATTACAGATACATGATGTAGTCAACCGAACTGACCATTACGACAACTGATCAAAACGTTACAGAAATCCACCCGCATAATAAGTTTCGTTTGGTTTGGTCCATCTCTTCTCTTTCTGGTACTTAGATGCTTCGCACCAAAGTTCATATACCATTTCATGTACATGAATGGTATAAAAAAACAAAATCAGCAGACAATTGCAATAAAATTAAGAGTAAGCCACAGTCCACAGCCTTCGTTGTTAGATGTTGGCTGGTGTAGTGGTGGCCTCATTGCCGTCACTGTAAACCAACCACAAAAAAAAAAAGAAAAAAGAAAAAAAAATGCTGAAGTGTTTAAGCTCGGCATGCAACATTTTGCGGTTATTCCCGCCCAATTATTGTGGCTTTCAGCATTGTTTTAGTAACGAGCTGTGCATACATATTTTTTGCGCTTCTCTTTGAAGTAAATTGTTATACCTTTCATGACATAATACTGCCCGTCTGTCCGCCTGTTTAATATATTTTTACATTTAATTTACTATTCGTCGGAAACGGCCAGATAGGATCTCAATAATAAACTTCTTCAGTTAAGAAGTTTTGGATTACAAATCTGCCAAAAAAGGCATTTACGATCGTGAAATATATATACTATATAATAATGTCACACTACAACCGATTTTCAGATATAAGTATTAATAATATTTAATCCTAAAATTCAATACAATAACATATATTTGATATATATGCATGAAAGGTATAAAGAGCTCGACATGGCCGAAGACAGCACTTTTTCCTTGTTTTAATTGGAAATGAAGCGAAACTTAACGAAGTCAACGCTATGCGCAGTAAGAATAAAATCCAAATTAATCCTTTCATTTTCATTAAAAATAAGTGATATTTTTTGTGTAGTGTAGCTTTATGTAATGGTAGACAAGGCAAAAACGAAAACAATGACAATAATGACTTCAGCGGCTTTTATATCCACGGTTTGAATTTGAAAATTGTGAGAGTGGTGAGTACGTAGAAATCGTTAAGAGCGTTGAAATGGCAACAAATTAATTATTCTTTTTTTTTTTAAATGTCGTTTTTACTTCTTGGTTTATAGTTTAATTATGAGCGAAGGGTGCTAACTGGAAGCACAGAGTTGTGATGAAGCAAGTAGTCGCCTAGTGGAATGAAAACAAAAACAAGAAAGGAGTGAACCTGTAGTATACATTTAAGAATTAAATATTTATTCGATTGTAAATATCGAAGGATATAGTCTTCCGATTTCGACGATTTTCGGTGCCAATATTTATTAGAATATTCGTGGCGCTGCAATAGCTGAGTGGTTAGCATTGCGTACTACATTTCGGAAGGCCTGGGTTCGAGTCCAGTTTCGACCAACATCAAAAATTATAGAAAATAATTTTTTCTAATTACTGTCGCCTCTCGGCAGGGAACTTCGGAGGTGGCTTAGAATAAACCCTCCATTTGTTGGTAAAACAATCAAGACGCAAAATCACAAATTGGGGGAGGAGTTCGGCCGAGAATTGCTTCAGCGGTTGCAAAGCGTATGTAGAATACAAAATTTCTCATTTATAAATGCGTTTTGGTGGATGTTTAATCCAAAATTTCAAATTTGCAAAACAAGTTTGGTCGAAATATCTCAAAAACTTCGGGACTAGTTTACGTTTCAACAGACGGACAGCTCATCATCGGTATAAATTTTGACGGGTTTGGTACTTACCAATATTAGTATACTATTTCGTGTTCAATTATGCATAATTCTTATAGGTATGATATTCCGTATATTTTTTTTAGTTGAATTAGTTTTATTTCCTTACATTTGATTGAATCTTCTTCTTGGAATCTTTTAATTCACTGATGAACTCAGAGGTGTTAAAAAACCACTTGGCTGTTCGGCCGAAAATCGCTTCGGCGATTACAGAGCGCCAATTATATTAATACGTCGGTGGCGGTTTATATTTCCGGATTAGAGACAAAAACAAATATTAATTATAAAAATCGCTTTATTGTTATTCAAAATATTCTCCATTAAGATCTATACACTTTTGAATGCGTTTGAACCAATTGTCGAAGCACTCTTGTCACTTTGCCTCTTCTGTTGCCGAAAAATGTTGACCTTTAGGTTTATTTAATACGTACGGGAATAAAGATAAGTGATTCCGTATCATGTCAAAATTATACGGTGGATTATTCATTAAATCAATATATTTTGTGCTCACAAATGCAATTGTTTTTAGTCGATGAGTGCGAGCTCGGTTTGTCGTTGTGAAGAGTGATTCATATTCGGCAGTTGGTTTACCTGTTTTTTTTTTGAAAGACAACTTGTCAACAAATGGTTTGAAGGAAGTGTTTCGTGCGCGAACAACTTTTGTTGGATTCGGCTCATCTTGAAACACTCATATAGTCGACTGCTGTTTACTTTGGGGCTCATACGCGTAAATCCACAATTCATCACCGGTCACGATGTCATAGACGTGTTTTTAAGTACCGTTATGGTATTTTTTTTTAACATTTCTCTAAACGCGAGCCTTTTCTTTTGAGCGATTGAAAAACTGCGTGGGATTCTATGTGAACAAATCTCACTAATGCTTATAGTTGTCTCTTTCTCACGATAGGTCATGATCTTGCACTATCAGCTTACGCACAACGTCAATAGTTTCCTTAACATTTGGGAATAACCAAATACATTAATTAATGAATTAAGTTAATCGATACGCTGTTGCTGAGTAAATTCACGACAAAAGCTATAAAAAATAATCACGCAAAAATTTTCGTGATTTATATATTATAATTTTTGCTCGAGATAAATATTTGAAGTTACTGTAAACAACAACAATAGCGCTGATGTGTCAAGCCGTTCTGAGTATGTATAACATCGAAAATGTCAAACTTTTCGATAAGGTTGTCAGTTGTCATATTGCAACACTAGGATTCCCAAATCCGAACATATATAATGCAACCCTCGTTTTTTACTTTATTTAATTTTTTATAATATTTGTATTTCATTTTATATTATTATTTTTTATTAATTTTTTCTATAGGTTAATTTAATATAATTATATATTTTATATCTAATATATAATTTTATTTTAATTAATTAATTTTGTGTTATTTATTTATTTTAATAAATTTATTTTATTCTGCTTTACTTTGTATTATTTTTTGTTTTGTTTTATATATTTTATTTTTATTTAAAATTTTGTCATTATTTTTATATGACAGTTAAAATTGTCGAGGTTTTGTGTTTTTGAGCGAAATCATAATGAACAAGTAATTATCCCGTGTAGTGCTAGCAATGAAGAGGCTGCGGATTGAATGAAAGAAAAATATGTTAGTAAAGATCTGTCAACGGCGCTTAGGCGAAAATTTGAATCATTTATGAAACAAAAAAATCTCACTTTAGAAACAGGCCTAGAAATCTTGTTCATTCTTAGAGCAAAATCTAAAATATTTAGTTCGATTCAATTGAATACGTTGACAAAAGTCTAATGTAACCCAAAATAATTGAGTTCAAAGTTTCATGTTGTAGGTTTTTTTTCTAAAATTCCGCCAATGATTTAACATTAGCATTTTCACTTTAGAAGTATAACAAAAAACATTCACTTTTCAAAAATTTTAAATTTTCCCATTACTCACTTCAGCTAACTTACTTTTAACTAAATTAGAGTAACGAGAAAAAACGAGTTTCGTTATATGATGCCAGACTCGAGGGGCAAATTAATTACTTTTTGAGTTTCATACGCTTCCCTGCGGTAATAAATAATGTAAATTTTATTCTCTAATACACCTATCGCACACACATATAAGTACATACATCAACATTCATCAAAGTGAAATACTTGTTGTTTGGTGTTGGTTTGCGGTTACTTTGTTTGCTTTAAGCATTATTAACCACATTTAATGTCAAATTTTTTTATTTGTGTTTGTAATTTATTAGTTTTACAAGTTGCTTACATATGTATGTGCAAGTGACTCCTGCAATTAATGGAATATTATAGTGGCAGCATCATGTCCTTAAGGCAAAAGCTCTATGCAAAAACTTCATTAAAATTGAAAACAGTAATTGCTAAATTAGTTCTTATTTTATATAATGGGTTATCCATTTTGCGGTTTCCAAAACAAATGCAAATGAAATGCATTTAAAATAATTTTTTTAATGAAATTTCTTTTTTATTATAAAGTTTGAACCTTGGCATTGTATGTGAAACACTACTTTGTTCAAATGACAGTCACGTGAATTTTCGCAAATTTCGATCCGTGTGAGGTAATTTTCGAGCACGTTTTTTCAAATATTCGAATATTCAAATATTTTCAATCATAATTTGACGAATGTTGGTTTTCAATTGCTCAAGAGTTAAAGGTTTATCAACACAAATACGCTCTTTCGTGTAGCAGCACAACAAAAGTTCAACGGTGTCAAATCACACAATCTCGGTGGCAAATTGACATCGCCAAGACGAGAGATTACGCGGCCGGGAAATTAAGCAATAAAGCCATATTCGTTCATGTTGTGTAGCATGTGGCACCATATTGTTCGAACCACATATTGTCTAAGTCGTGCTCTTCAATTGCAGGGCAAAAAAAAGTCGGTTATCATACGACCGTAACGCTTTGAATTGACAGTGCTAGTCTCGCCATTATTGTTTTCAAATAAGTAAGGTCAAATAACACTTTCGGACCAAAGAACGCTGCAGACAGTAAGTTTTTTGTTGTAATGGCTTCTCTTCAATTATTTGAGGATTCTCGGAGCCCCAAATGCTACAATTTTGTTTTTTTTTTCACGTATCCACCAAGTAAAAAATGTGCCCCGTCGTTGAAGAAAATTTTGTTGGAAAAATGCCGGTCCACTGCCTGCTGCTCAAGCACCCAATCGACGTAACTACGGTGTTGTGAGTGATCAGATGGCTTCAGTTGTTGGGCATTTTATACGGAGAAATTCATCATATTTATGTCTAATGCCAAAATTAACGCTTTTAATGTTTTGTTTTGACGGATTTATGGCCTCGATTTCGAATCAGAAAAATTGGCCGCATATATGTTACATTGCCCCGATATGGCCGGTTTCGACTTATGCATCAGTATCTGCCTACCAAGTTTGGTTGAAATATCATAAAAACTGAGAAACTAGTTTGCGTTCAAACAGACGGACAGACTGAGAGATGGGCATGGCTAGATCAACTTTGCTCGTTATTCTGATACGATCGGTGCAAATTTTTGGTGGGCTTATCTCCTCTTCTCCTGCAGGTACTTGCTACTTCGGACCAAAATTAATATATCATTTTAAGTACATGGAGAAAGTATGCAGATTTTTAATCTTCTGTATTTTATTTTCAGATTATTACTTCTTTAAAATAGTAACCTACTCAAAAATTTTCAATAAATTTGGCTTTCCATGACAAAATTAAGTTAATTTTCATATTCAGCACACGCAAAAACCAAAACAGCTTTCAACTTTTGCAATAAAAAAAATTATTTTAAGTAAAATTTAAAATATTTTGGATTTCATTGAGATTTAAATTTACTCGTTTGGCTACATAAATAATTCAACTATTTTGTCAAGTGACATTATTTACTTAAATAATTCTGGTTAAAGCAATCAAAATAATTGGTAAATATGTACACAAAATTTATCTAGCATACTTTTTTTACCATATTATTAATTTCAACTAATTGCAATTGAATATTTTTTATGCAAAATTATTTAATGAAAATGATATATTGAATATGTCAAAAATTAAGTAAAACAAAAAAATTTGATTAAATAACTATCAACTACCGACTTTTCTAATCAATCTTTACTCATATAAGTGATGCTTATAACATTTTACTAATATATTTTTTTTTCAATAACTGCTTCTACACTTAGTATTAATTAAATTATTGCATTTAACCTTAAAGACCATCATGTGTTAAAATTATTATGCTTTATTGCAAATGTCTGCCACGAAAGTGCTCTGCTTCATATGAATAAATAACCCTTATGAGTATTAAACTTAAATGATCTTCAATGGAATGCAGCAGTGAAAAAAACTAGTTGTTAGCTAGAATCCAACTAGTTTGCATTTTTACATGAACTAATTCATCTTCTGCCTATTACCCATGTAAGCGACTTGTATTTTTAAAATGGCAATGCTCAACCAGCTGTCGATTGTACGACTATGCATCAGCTTCATACTAGTTAAATACTAGTGCATATATTCAGCAAAAATAAAAATTAATTTGCCTGCAGAGAGAATCGAATTGAGAAACTTAAGCACAACTGTGATTACCACTACCCACTCGGCTATCGTGACGATGTAAAGAACAGTGACGACGTGATGTACTAGAAATAACAACAACATACGAATGGCGTGGTGATGAATTCTATTATTATTCCCGTCACTGGTGAACTGCTTTACAAATAACAAATTGGTACAATTGACTCTTTAAAATACTAACATTTAACTAGAATTTTCACATACTAGTCTACCATTTTACTGCAGGTTTTGAACAGTTTTGGTTGTGAGCGACAGAGCCAACGCGCTTGTACATTTATGATTTGTACAGAGATAAATTGTTAATGTTTACAGTCACTCAAGTGTGTTGTTGCCATTTTTGCTGTTGCAACAGCGGCAGTAGCAGTCAGAGCACATTGTAGTTATTACATATATACATATTGTACATTGCAATATCCCTATCAGTAGGGATGTACTCAAAACACTCTTATTTATGTCGAATTGTCTACAAGTGTGGAAGTTTTCATTAGAGGACATAATAGACAGTATGCAGGATACTTGTGAATGTACAGGATTGTATTGAAAGTGCGCATAAAATTATGATATATTATCCATTCTTATTTATGTATGCATAAAATTGTAAATTCCTGTATTTGCTGATATAATTCTGGCAAAATTTCCAAAACATACGTCTTTTATTCACTGCAATTATTGCAGACTTTATATATTAACGAGGGACCGTAATCAATTAAAGTAATAAAGTTCAAATCACCACTCACTGAGTATTTATTGATATTTATAATTTTCTTCAGTTGATAAAATTTCTCTTTCGTGTTTGCCCTAACAACATTTCAAGAACGATAATTATTATTCTCAGCAAAAAAAAAAAAGAAAATATCGCCAATACTCGGATTATTATTTCTCGCAAAAAAAAATAACGATAAAAAATAATGATTTTTTTCTGAGACATATTTTTTACGCACAAAATAATTGCACTAGTAAAAATTGTTTTTGTCAAATGAATTTTTTGATTAAAAATTAATTTTTATGTCAGTATATCTTCATCAAAAATTTATAGTTGTTTTATTTTAATCACATCCAGTTTTCTTGTGACATCCATATATTTTTTTCTGGCCTTAAATGTATAACACTTGCGTCAAATTAATTATATCGAAATTTCCTAAGTAAATAACGTAAGTCAAGTGTGAGTTAAGTGTAGATTTTTGTATTTAAAGCCAATTGGGAAAATATTTTTCTATATTTCCTGGTATATTTTTCTATATTAATGGTATGCATACAACATCCATGTAAAATGCATGAACAAGCTGCTCTGTATGCATACCAGTATAAATTAACTTCTACGCTTATGCTTTAACCGATCCAAAATTTTTTTTTATCCTTCTTCATACACGTCATGTATTCTTATCTTGGATTATTAGAACATACAGGCATATGTATATATATTTGAGTAGTAGTAGATATTTTGAGTAGAAATTCTCTTTTTACATTTCTATATATGTTAGATGGAATTAAAATAAATATTTGATAATTTCCTCCACAAAAAAATTAAAGGGGAGAAAATTAATTCTAGTCTAGAATTTTGAAAATTTTTTTTTTTGTTGCATATTTTTAAAGTTTAACTAATTAAAAACTGTTTTGCTCACGCGGCAGCTATATCGGCTCGGCCTTTACGCGAAACTTTAAACGCGTTTTTTTTCGAAACTGATTTTTTCAAAAATACCCGCGATTTCTTAAGTTTACTGTACCGATTTACTTGATATTTTTGGAGAGTTATCTTTATAGACTTTTCTTGAACCACGCTCATCGGCAAATTTAAATTTTTACTATTTTAAAAAAAATACGAAAAGTCAAAAAAAAGGTTAAATAAACTTTTAATTTTTTTTCAACTTTTTCGAAGTTCCAGACATTGCGACATTCCTCCAGATAAACATTTTTTGTTTGTTTGATTGCTAGAAGGGCTGAAATCGAGGGCATGGTCATGTGACAATTTTTCACGACCCCCACTTTATCAGAAGTTAATACATGTTTTTGCAAATCTCTTTTTTATTTTTCTCGTGTTAATAAATAAAAAAGATGGATAGTAAAAATATTGATTGCATTCTTTTTATGGAGCTTCAAAGACTACGTAAAATTCTTCTAAACTAGAATATCCCCTTAATCAGCATTAAAATGTTACTAAATACCCATTGCAGCTTTACACTGTGAAGCGGAAATAATAATTCTGTTTTCAAGGTAATTTGGGTCTAACATACTTGATAATGCTTTGTCCACACTATGAAAAGTTTATCATTCAATAGCGTTGGGTTGGGTGGTTGTTGTTAGTTGAATGCACTGTAGGAGTTGAGGACCTGACCGTAAACAGTCCCATTATATGTTTTGCGAAGAGTTTACTCGATTTAAGATTTATTTTATTTTCTTTCACAAATGCCTATCCATTACCGTGAGGCTTAAGCTTGGGACAACGTGCAACATATGACATATTAAATGACCTATCTCATAGATGTAGTGCTTCAGCGTTCCATTCTCTTCTGGGCTTGCTCTGCACTCGGCTATTGCAACTTTGCCTGATTTTTGAAGACGATATATCAGGAATGCTAGGCTCTCTCATTGCAAGTGATAGTTTGGTATGTCTGCATTCTCACAGAAGTTTTACATTCAAATTGTTCCAGAACTTTAAGTGTTCCTCCAGGTAGGTCTGTGGGGTAATACAGCAAAAAAAAAATATACCAATATTTTTGTATTTATAAGTTATCATACACTATACTAACAGTGTGAGTAAGTACAAAATGCAAGACTAAAGACCTATTTGTTGCAAGTGGAAATGCTGACTTTATTGCCAACAATAATAATTTATAACGTCTTCAACAATTGTAGGTTTGATGAGAGATCCGCTCGATATCTCCATATTCTTGGATCCTAGCCGTTTATCTTTTCACGAATAAAGTAAACATCATGTTTGTTAGAAATGATCAGAAGAAAGCTTCATTTGTGATTTGAACATAGCACTGAATAAATGGAATACCATATCCATTTGGATAGTACAAGCAAACATCCTTTATTAAAGAAGTCTAGGAAAAGTATATATGGATTTACAGCCACAATAGCGGGTGCCTTAACCCCTCGAAGGGCTTGCTTCAAAGAGGGGTATACCCTACTAAAACCATTGTAGTTGCTACTAACAAAAACGAAAAGGGAATAGAAATAACAGTTGTCTATTTCCTGGGTGAGGGCTCAGCTCTATCACAATTTCGAAATAAATATAATTACTGGAAACCATCGATAACAACTGCTGTGGCTGTTTACAAAAAGTATCCCAGATATAAGCAGTTAAAAATTATTTTATCAGCTTTCGTATTCTACCTATCTCGCTATCCATTAGCTTTCGATAAAGGATCATAACAACACACAAATAAAATGTGATTAATGAAAATTTTAAAATTTGGTTCAAAATACTTTTGAAGTTAACACATTGATTGAACAAATGGAGTTTTTTCTAATACGCTTCCGAATGGCTTATGAATACTTAGGAGATGAAGTTGCCATTTCCCATCGAAGGGTAAAAATTATATTTCCATAATTTTGAATGTTAGTATGTAGAACGTAGTAGCCGAGCAGTTAGTAGTGAATGCTTATCTGTGATCAATTCCCAAATATGTGTTATGTCGACGACATTATAAAGAGGAAATCAGAAATAAGTAATTTTGAACAAGTTTTTACAAAGTTCAATCTCATAACGTGAATATGAAATTGGAATGACTGTACTATGGTCCACAACAGATTATAAGCAATACTATTATTATTATTATATCATTTTGCCAAGCTGTTATGTAACTCCTTAGGACCCTTTTATTATTATTAATCCAAACTCATAATACTATTTCTTATTTAGAATTCAATTTTTTATTTATTTATTTAAGTTTCCGACGAGTCTGCATCGATCAGTGTTAATAACTCAAGTAAATGAGTAAGTTTTATAGATAACTATGTTAAGTAAGTATATACCAGCAGACGTATGGAGTGAAGTTATACATACATATTTGTCAGATAAACAAGAAACATTAAATGAATTTTACTCATACTCACACTCGTTTTCCATTCACATAATAAAATCCCAAGTGTTTGTAGAATAAATTTGAGTACTTATGAAAAGTACTAGTTTTTGAGTAACGTAAATTTGAAGCGCATGACGTTCATATCATGTATGTGTATGTGAGTATGTACATAAGTGTATGCATAGCAATTAACTAAAGCAATTTACAAACTTTTAATGAAATGTATAAACTATCTTCAAAAGGTAAACACCTGTGCACCTGCGTGTACCCACGCAAATTCGAGCAAATTAAAAAAAAATATGAAAATAAAAAACAGAAAAAATGAAAAATCGAATAAAGTAGACATAAACTATTAGGTATCCATTAAAAATCTAATGAACGCTAAAAAAAATTTAAGGGATGTGTAAATATAATACAAAATAAAGAAAAAAAAAGAAAAAAAAACTAATTGATGCGTGTGCTCTCACTCTTAATGCCAACAAAATATTATACATTTCGAACTAACAGTAATTACACAAATTTTTTTTTTTAACTGTAATTTATCTTGTATACAGCAATTAAGCACAGCAATTCACAATACGAAAATCAAATAAAGCAAAATTTAGTAAACTTTACGATGAACACTTAAACACACACACACACATATCAATTCCTCTTAACACAAGCAATTTGCATCGTTAATAACAAAGCCGAATTTTTTTTTTCCTTGCACACCACAAACAAGTATCTGACACTACAGTTTGTAGCAATTATTTCTGGACAAAAATTGAATTCCACGTAAAATTGATTGCTTGTCGATGGCAAAAGGATAATAAAAAATCGTTTGGCACACAAATGTTGGTTTGCACAGCAAAAAAGAAAAAAATGTCGGAGAAACAACAATAGCTGTGATTTTGTGTAAACTGAAACGGGAGGATGACGAAATATCAGGAATTCAAAATATTGTTGGGCAAAAATAGGAAAAATATTGCCGGCGCGTGCTCTGAGAGCACTATACAGCGCTGTGTGTGTGCGTGCGTGTGTGTGTGTAGAAAAGAATTTAATATTGTTTATTAAGTCAAAAGCAGAAAATGACCACAAAACGAAATTGTACAGTGATCAATAATGGTGTATTTGTTTTTTCAATTTCAATATGTATGCTTGTTTCGAGATAGTGTGTGTTTGCAAGTCAGACGATTTGTGTTTCGTTATTTAGAAAAGTGCAAATTTTGCTTTTTGCATTTACAACTGCATATGAAAGACTTATATTTCATGTATTTACTTTGCTTTGATGTTGATGGCAAAAGGTAGCGTCTTTCTACAGTAAAATAATTGAGCAGGGCAAAACTGTACGGCTTAGCCAGTTTCACACTTAGAGGAAGGACTTATTGCCATTTAAATAAGTTATCTTATATGAGTTCTTAAGGCAAATTATAATGTACCAATTTTGACGGTAGGTTTGTACTTGAAATACATTAGTCGCTGTCAATGATCCGAGGAAATGAAGTTTTCGTTGACGTCGGCGGCATCAATGAAGCTCAGATCGTTCTCCACGTGATTTTTTGAAGAGTATGAAGGGTTTTCTTCCTTATTCTGGATCCACCGACGCGCACAGTAGCGAATATTATACAAGCCGAAGTGTCTTCACACACCCGAACGGCTAGTTAGTGCGCACCCTGCCTGTTGATTTGCTGCTTATTTTAATGTCAGCGTTCGTCTTATGGAATTCATCGCTTCAACGTCTACGCTATTCGGCAAAATTAGTGCGACCATATTTTGCAAAATGCTGATGCATGCACCTTGTTAGATCTTCGCCGCATTATTTGAATATCTCGGCCGTTAAGCCATCGGCTCCCGATGTTTTGTTATTCTTTAAACGGACAATCGATATTGGCACTTCGTCATAGTCGAATATTGGAATGTCTATTTCATTACTTTCAATTCGGGATTCGGGATTACCATCTCCAGGTGTCACACTTTCACTGCCATTAAGCAGGTTAGTATGTTAATGCACTATGCCCTGCACGTCAGTGAGCAGATTACCTGTTTTCCGTCTATCACACCATGATCGATTTAGTTGCACGATTTTCGATCCAGAGACAGCCAAGTAGCGGAATTTGGTACTATGGACAACTTTATTTCGGACCTCGACGATGTCCTTAACCTCAGCCCATTTGGAGATGAATGTTTCGTTATGAAGGCTGTATTTCCCGACTATTGCGCTCAAAATTGTGACGAAGGCAGCGCTCAAAGCAACTTTGGTTACATTATTCTCCTCTTCCATCGGGGCGAATTGCGGCTAGACGCTCATCCACCGGAGTGAATGCCAGTACTCGGCGACGGAGTCTCTCTCTTACCACAAACTCAACACTAAATTTGCACTCCTTTAAATGGCCACTGTAGTAGATTTCACAAGTCATTTCACCGTTGTCCCGTCCATCGCACTTCTTGGGCGGAGGTAATGTTAGTTTTTAGTCGTATGAGAACACCGACCAACTGGGCAGCGTCAGCTTCTCAATTAAGAATTCGGACATTCCAGGTGCATGTCCTTATATTGGGATTCTTAAAACGTACGTACGAGGCTTTTTCTGATTTTTCATTGGAGCAGATTTTCTATTTGATGGGTTCGCCTAGAGGATACTTGGTTTAAGAACTGAAATCGTGAGTTTCTTCACCCGAATGTAAAATAATCGTTTATGGCCACTCCCAGGTGAATGGTTACATAAAAATCTTCACTCTCTTTCTTCAAAACTGATTTCAGTTTTCGGTATAGTCAATAATTTAATTTCTTAAGGTTTTTTGATTAATGGTCACTATATTAAGAATTAAGAATGTAAGAAAATCAGAATATTTATATGCCTGCCGTCAGAAATTTAGGGGGCTAAGCTATCAAGTAGTGTTAAGAATTCTTCTAAGCTACTCACGTTCAGAAATTGACTTCATTTTGTAAACTTGTATAATTTCAGTTTTGTATTTTTCTTTTATTTTCAATAAAAACTAAATTAAAAATTAGTAGTGAACGCTTATTTTCATCAAACTGGATACTTAGTGGAGAGCTCTTTTCTAATAATTGCAAAACGAACATCCCAAACAAAGACGTCAATCATGCCATAATGACAAAAATAGCCACATGGTTGCCCTAACATCATATAATATTAGTGACTGTATTATTTTTAGCCTTATTATGCGAATAGAAATTTCATTATAAATCAAATGCCAAGAGCAACACTTCAAATGAAACTGGATGTGGAAGAAAGAAAAGATTCTAAAAATAGAGTCTGAGGAAAAAATTGTGCGGGTAAATTTCAAGAGAATTATATATTTCTATACAAAAAATAAATATAATTAGTGCTTTGCGTGGAAATAGTCAGAAAATCATTTCTTTATTATTAGAAGAACTTTAAAGCCTACTTTTCATTTTCGAATACTTATATTGAACTATGCATAAAGTATGCAGTCTTCAATTGCCGAAAGCCAAATTGCTGAGATATATTCAGTTAATCATGTTTCTCTTAAAAATATAAATATTTACAAATGAACAAATCGCGTGAAATATTTGAAGGAGAAAATGAGTTATTTATACTGGATACGTGTGACGAATATAATTAACTTGCCACACACTACAGAAAAAATTTATTTCCGAAATGTCCTGTTGGCAATAAAGAAATTTGTGAAGGCACTTAGCGTAAGTAGAATTACTCTAGAAAGACATATGAAATTTTTAAGTAAAGAAAAATTTTAAGCGAACTTACTTTATCAGATTTATTTTAATTTTTTATTTTACTGAATTAATATGAGCATACATAGTATTTGCTTTCAAATCTCTTATTTTGAACTTCACCGATAGAAGTGTAAAATTGACTTGACTTTCTGTCAACCTCAAATCCATTTCGAAATCCTCAACAGTCAATAGAAAATATGCAAATTAAAATGTGGGAAAATATTTAGAAAATCTATGTGACAAGCGTTTAAATGTTTCCTTCCTAGCCGTAGGATGAGCGTAGGGTGAGTAGGATGAGCCTCTAGCACGAACATGCCTGTGCAAATTTAAATGTGATATATATATATATGTATATATGCCCTGCAGGGCAAAAAACTAGAATCCTACTAGTTAGCATTTTTGCACCAACTAGTTCATTTTCCTTCGATTTCTCATGTAAGCAATTAGTATTTATAACACGGCGATGTCCTACGAATTGCCATATATAAGTATACATTTGTTGAATTTCTAATTCACCAAAAATAAAAATAGAATTGAATTTGCCTGCAGCGAGAATCGAGCCGATAACCTCCAGTGCTACATGGATAACCTCCAACCTCTCGGCTATCGTTGTGATTTGTAGAGTAACCACTTACAGAACTTATTAGGAAATGAAACTCAGTCGTGGTGTATTAGAAATAACAACAACATACATATGTGGTGCGTGGTGATGAAAATTACTCCTGATGAACTGTTATACAAATAACGAACTGGTATAATTTTATACTATTTCATACTAGTATTTTTGTATACTAGTGTACGTTTTCTCTGCAGGGTGGCTCGAAAAATATTGTAAAATGCGCATTGGAATGTACTGCTGAGCGATTTTTGAACGATTCATTTTTTATCTGCGCCGCAGCATCCTATATTTATATAAGTGTATGCGTATATTCGTGACATAAATATACATACTCCAACGAAATTCTACAGAGCAACATGTGGAGTGATTAATGAAGTTGTTTGTTATTTCTTTGCGGGAAATTTAATTTATTTACATAATTTAATGACAGCTTTTTATATTTTTTGTATTATTATTTTTTTATTAAACATCGATAGTGGTATTTTTTGTTTAAAGTCTTTATCAATGGAAATCAAATTGCATGAAATTCTCGCCAATTTTGTATAAATACTTTTTTTCTAATACTGTTGATAGATAGATCGTTATTTACAAAAAGCTAAATTATTTATGATATTCATATCTTTTTTTTGGAAATCAGTTTTAATTAATAAATGATAATATTAAAAGTATAAGCAACACTTCAAATGAAAAAAAAAACTGATACCTGTCTCAGAGAATAGCATTAATAATATTAGTCACTGTTATTTATAGCAACACTGTAGTTAGATATTTAGTCTTGCAATTCTTATTCACAGCTCTTTGTTTAATATTGCATACCTTGAGGGCGCTAAACAAATGCTCTTTGTTTGCTTTGATTAGTAGATGACAGCCTTTCTTCAGATTTTTATGGCAGAGAGAAAGAGGTTAAGCTTCATAAATTCTGTTGACACTCGGCAAATACTCATATTTTTTTCTTTTAATAAATACTTCTCACACTGTATTCGTGCTTTCACATGCTTTGCATGCATTCTTTCTACTTGATTTATTCACATTTTCTCTGTTAAGGCAAATATTTACTTTTTTTATTTTTGCTTGATTTTTATATATTTTTTTCAATTTTTTTTTTGCTTCTTCACTTGTCTTGATTTTATGTTACGTTGACAGAGAATTGCACACAATTTTAAGGTAGCAAAAGTGAAAATATTCAAAAGAAAAAGTATTAAGTAATTTAAATTTTCATGCTTGCATAACTATGAGGCAATCGAAACTGCTGTATGTAAGGCGAACTATAAGAAAGGGTCTAATTTTTAATTCGCAATAAAGTTTCAAAGAGCATAGGGTAGAAGTACATATTCATTGTCTATGTAGATTATTAGTTTTTGTTTCGACACCTTAGAATTATAATGATTTCATATTTTGATATAATATAAAATACTATACTCGACTTCTGCTACATTTTTTTTTCAATTATAAAATACAAAAATTATTTATTTTATCGTCTGAACCATTTTTACGTACATATATAATATTAAAAAAAAAAATGATGAGCGTAAAGCCAAATTCAGCAAAAGTAAAATCTTAAGACAACCTGAAAGTATACTGGGATATATATTCAAATCAATTGTATTAAAGTTCAATGATTTTCAACTTAACTTTTTTATTAAAAAATTATAAATCACTTATTTAAAAAAAATTATACTGTCTTATAAGAAATAGTTCAAATGCTTGAAAGGTCTACAGGGCCTGCAGATAACTATATTGTATACCAGAGTAGCTCTTCGCAAGATTAAATTTCTATAGTTACTCCCAGATGAGGATATCCTCTATAAGTGAGTATATGAACGATTTTGCAGGAGAGAAAGATACCATTTCAATCTACATAGACGGGTCCAAAATGTAATGCGGAGTGCGGGCGAAGAATCCTGCGAAGATTTCCGAAATCTTTCTTTCTTTGTGTCTGCCAAACTCAGATACTAGCTTCCAGGTGGTGTTACTAGGTATAGAAAGTACTCACTCCATAATCTGGATTGCTAACATTGGAACGTTTTTCGAAAAAAAAAAAAATTGGAAATAAATAGTGCTCAGCATATTTACGAATCTGGTCGGTAGGAGATAGTTTAAATTGTAATTTGAACAATTAGCCTTGAACAGATGGAAATCCATATGAAACTCTATTATAATGAAACAAATTTGACACAGCTAATATATGACAAGAGCAGTGAACCTATCAAAAAGGTCGCGGTAAAGTATATATAGAATAAAACCTATAACGGTGGTCCACAAAAAGGATAGAAGTAGTTTTATAGTATTTTCATGGTTCGAACGTAATGACGAAACATGAGAGGAGGGATATTCCGGTATTAATGCAGTGCATCAAAATGACGCATCCTACACTAATTCCGACCAGGGCTTAAAATCCTTGGAGTAACCCCCATCTATCCCACAAGGAATTATTTATTGAAGTTCAATTTGAAAACTACAAGTATTAAATATTCATATGTAATTTTTTTTTAATATAAAATTTGAGCCGTTTTCATAAAAAAAATAAAGATAAAAAATTGAAATTTTAAGGAATTGGTTTAATTTGTTACATATATATAGGTTGCATAAATAAATAAAAAATTTTATTAGATATTAATCAAAATTTTAGCTCGCTACATAATGAGATTTTTTTTTGGAACATATTTTATTATCAATTTTCCTTTTTTGACTTGATTATAGCTTAAATGGTAACTTTAAATCATAAAAACGATTTCTGTTAATTTTAATTTTAATTTTGTATTAATTAACTTTTTTCATACAATTAATAGCTTACCATGTAAGAATACCAATAAACACTCTATCAATGCATACTTTTGAACATAATTCGCTTATATTCCCTAATGAATATAGATCAATTGCGTAAGATAGGATTATTGATTTCTAATGGGCGGATCAAAATAGTAAAGTGTTTGCTATAAACCTTTGCAAAGCTACATAAAGCCAGCAATTTACACATAACCTAAGAACTTAAACATCAATGTATATACTACACTTACACGCATACTTAGGCACACATACATTTGTAAATGTTGTGCCTTTAAGTACATCTGATAAATCTTGATACACGCCACTTCTTACGCAAATATTTTCCTGCGCCATTAACGACAGCAAGTAGTGTAAATGAAGGCGAAAAAAACGAAAAGAAGGATATAAATAGAAGAAAATCGTGTCCACATATGCATATAAGAAACTCATGCTCTATACATATGTTATATGTACCTACTTATGCGGCTAAATACAAAAAAAAAAAAAAATGTCGATTTTTACTGTCGATTTGTTTATAGCTCAAAGCTTATTTACGTTCTTTAGCAAGAAATGAAGTAAATTTAATCTATTTTTCTTGTCTATGTGTTTGTATTAAATCAATTCATTTTAGCATATACGAACCTTTTACAGCATATCTATTTGTTAGTGCATATGTTAATACATGTAGATCAATCAGTTAGTATATTTATTTATGCATGTAGATGTGCATTTGCGTACGAAAGTTTTAGACATATATAAAAAAGTACATATATGCTTTACCTGTCCAAGTAAGTTTAGAAAAATATGTTACTACTCGCAAAGTTTGTGAAATTTTTACTCTATTTTTGTTTATTTTGTGCACACATACTTGCTTTTGTTCGAGTATTGCTTGGTAATTTCCAAACACGCAACATCGCATATACCATAATTAGGTAAGTTAATATGGTTTTCTATATTAAACTTTGTCAATTGACTCTACCAATTACATACATTCGTATTTTGGCTGCCGCGGTTATATATACATGCCGTATACCTCGGCGTATACGTGATTTTGGTTAGTAAACAGCTTTTGTAGTTTAACTACTTTAGCTAAATAGATGTTGAATGGGGAGCTGGCAGCGTAGTATTGACATCATCTCTAACAGTAAGTTTATATTAAAAATTGTAAAAAAGAGTTAAAAACGGGTGGAGTGGAACACGATGACATAACTGAGCATACGAGCTGTTATAAATTAAAGCAATATTAAAATTTAATAAAATATTAGACAAAATGTTGTTAAAAATCTTAATGCAATAGATCAGTAAATCTCAATTAGTAATATCACAAAAGGCCTATTTATTTTTGTATATTGATTTTTTCAATATAAGACAGGAAAATGGTAGAAATGACAGCTGTTTCAGATATCACCACATTTACTCATCAAATGTGTTATGATAGGAATTAAACTGACGTATCTTGAGTCGCAAGCGAGTGTTTCTATATCACTCATATCCTTAATATCGTTGTTATTTGTTGTTGTTGTAATTTTCATACTTTAATCCAAGTTTTTATTAATCATATATTTTAATTTATTTCCTTTTTTTAAAGGTGGCGATTGTATGAATATAAAAAATATCGAAATTACCGTGAAACTGTCTACATTTAGCCATGACTTAGACACTGAAAATATTTTTTTTTACTAGAACAAACAGGCTTTGATTGATTGACCCAGTATTATAAAGTGAAACAGTAGTGAAGTACATAACTCTTGATTAAATAATAGCAAACACTTAATTCACTGTACAATATTGAACTAATTTCTGTTTATGTGTGAAAAACTTTTTTATTTATTCTATCTAATTCTGTATTCTTCCCTTTGATTTTGTAGAGATTTGTATTTATTGAATGATTAAATAGAAAAATATTTGCATGCTAATTGTATCAACACTCTTTATGTATACAACGGCATGTGTTGTAGTACAAATTGAAATGGAAAACAACTGGCTTAGCTTACATTTCTAAAAATAAAAATAAAATAAACGCATTTTGACTGCACATTGCAGCTGAGTTCTCACATATCAATCGATTATTTTCACTTTGCTTCTTTTTGTGTGTTTGTATCAAATTTTATAGGTTATTTAGTTTTTGTCAACACCTGAATGTAGATTGTGTTTTTATTCAAAAGTTACTTAAAATATACTGGCAGTATGAAATAATAATAAAAATATATTTTTTTTATTCCCAAAGCCAATGGATTAAACCCAGTAATGTTCCTCTTCACGATTGCTTATTTACATATTTTCATTTATTTTTTTTGAACTTTTTTTAATTTTTATTTTTTGCGAAAAGTAATTAAATTTATTTCAAATTTTAATTGAACTTCCAATTCAACAGTGTTAAAAAGAATTTCATTTGTTCATATTGTTTTGTCGGACCTTTTACAAAATTTATTACAATATTTTTGTCAATCCAATTTAGTGTACGGCAAAGTCATGCACATGTAGCCAATGCGGCGTATACGTGACATGAATTCTCATTCAATCTCCATAAAATGTTACGTATACGCAGTGGTTTACAATGGTATATGACAGTGTTTTTTCGCGAGAGTATTAACTGGCAGCTTAGTTGCTATTGATTTTGGAGAAGTGCTGAAATTATAATATTTGATCATAACTGCTGACGGCGTATACACTCCTATAAATATATATATGAAAATTTGTTGATATGTAGGATTGTTAGCATTTACTGTCAGACATAAGCGCTTAACAAGTATATTTTTAATATTCTGACAGCAAATTGTATACGCTAAGCTTGTAAAATCGAATGCATTACAACTGATTGAACAAAGTAATTTGCTGATAACGTTATGACTAATTTGAAATTGCTATTGGTGAGGGATTCAACATAACATATAACTATAATTAGCAGGCCATAGAGATTAGGGTAATAATAGCATAATGCCCATTACCGAAATTACATTGGTATGGGTAGTATTAAATGCAATTCGATATTTTAAGGAATTTCAAGCGGATATTTTTAGTGAAACTATTAGACCAATACTTAAATTATGTTGATTAATTTATTGAATTGTTTTTTTTTTTTTGAGCACTTATTGCATGATTTTAAAATAAAAAATAAGTAATGAAAAAAAATATAATAAAATAAATAAAATAGAATAAAATAAAATAAAATAAAATAGAATAAAATAAATAATTAAAAAAGTAAATAAATTAAAATAAAATAAATTAAATTGAATAGAATAAAATAAAATAAAATAAAATAAAATAAAATCAATTAAAATAAAATAAAATAAAATAAAATAAAATAAAATAGAATAGAATAAAAAAAATTAAAAAAAATAAAATAAAGCAGAATACTATAAAAAAATAAGATGAAATAAAATAAAATAAAATAGAATGAAATAAAATAATGAAAAAAGTAAAATAAATTAAAATATAATAAAGTAAAATAAAATAAAAAAAATTGATTAGAAAAGAATAAAATAATATAAAAAAAATAAAATAAATAAAATAAATAAATTAAAAAAGGATTAAATAAAATAAAATTAAATAGAATAAAATATAAAAATAAAATCATATAAAATTAATTTAAAAAATAAAAAAAAAAATAACAAAATAAAATAAAATAAAATTAAATTAAATTAAGTTAAATAAAAACAAAAAATCTAAAAAAATAAATAAATAAATAAAACAGAATAAGAAAAATAAAAATAAAAATAAAAAATAAATTAAATAAAATAAAAAAATACAATAATGAAAATAAAAAATATAAGATAAAACAAATTAAATTACATCAAAATAAAATAAAGCAAAAAAAACAATATAAATCAAAATAAAATTTAATTAAATAAAGTTAAATTAAATTTATTAAAATAATTAAAACTAAAATAAAAGAAATAAATATTATAAATAAAAATATAACTGAATAATATAAAATAAAACAAAACAAAATAAAAAGCTTTTAAATAAAGAAATAAGATAAAATAAAAAAACTAAAAAAATTAAATTAAAATAAATAAAATAAAAGAAAATAAGAAAATAAATTAAATAAAATAAATATAATTTTTGAATCAAAAACTCTAAAAAAATAAAGCATAATATAATAAGATATAAAATAAATAAAATCGGAAACTCCTTTAAAGGATCTGTTTAAAAACTGATTACTGCGCAGTCAAAGCTTTATTGAAAAAATATAAGTTTATTGATAGAAGCTAAATAAACTTAGATGAAATTTAATGTTCTAAGAAAAAATTTTCTTACAGCGCTGTAATAAAACGTTTTGGATCAATAATTTCAAAGTTTTCTATTATTTCTTCTTTGTTTATACTATTTTTATTTACATCTATGTCATTTTCTCTATTATAAATGACAATGAAGAAATGATTGATTACTATAACGTTCTGTGTACAAATTATAAACACACATTCAAATCATTGCTATGTAAACAAATTGTGAAATATAAAAAAGTATTTTATATAAGAATTATATATGACTACACTGCGCTAGATGAAAGCTAAATGATAGGTGTGCCTAGTTCTAAATGTAAGTTTGAGCATACTTAATTGTAATAAATGCAGTTTAATTTTGTCTATACTTATTTATTTATTTATAACATCCTTTTTCCATGTAATCAAACGCAGTCGCAATTTTAAATATATTCCATTGTTTTGTATACATTCGCAGCTCTTATGCCAGCATTGTATTTTTCAACCATTTTTTCAACTTAATTACTAAATTACTTGACACAGTATGTTAGCTTTATTTACTTCCATAAATTTCGAACACAGTCTACAGTCAATACATTAAATGTTGCCACAATTCATTCATTCTTTTTCCTGGAAAGCACTTTCATTATTGTCTGAACGCAATGTTTGAAATTTGATCGTTATATGTTGGCGTAAAATTTGATACTATAATTTAAATGCAATTTGCTGTCATTCACATAAAAATGCCATGAAAGAAATCAAATGACACAAAAAGCAACTGAGTAAAAAAGAAAATGTGGACAACAATAAAATTTCATTATATTGTGTAAAAAAAGTAGAGTCTAAAAATGGACTTTCAAGTAAATGAACTCTAAAGCAAAAAGTTTCGGATGTAGTAGTGTACATCGTCAAGATTTTTTAGCAGGTCCGTTTCTTCATACTAAAAGGTTGTTGCATAAGAATTTTTTCAATTAAATAAAAGAAGAGGCAAAAAATATGATTTTGCCTAGCAAGGCGACTGCCTTATGAAGGTATGTGTCTGATATGCACCTGTAGAATTCAATTTTTATTGGCCTGCGGCGGCATAAATATTCAAATATATATATCTACTATCATTGTTCTCCTACTCTATTCATATGGCCGACGGTGCGTATGAGTGATATTTTCATCATCATCTTGTAGAGTACATACACTAACATACATATAACTACAAACAATAACTTTGTATATGCATAATACACATTTACGTGTATACAAGTGCTCTATTAAGTGCGTTTGTATGTCCACACTTACACTATACAGACGGTGAAATACAATGCAAGTGACAAAGTTGTAAAATATTGCTTGAGGAGCGCACACTGAAGATGCTTTGTGCACAATTCTCGCCACTTTCCCTTTGTTTTCAATAAATATACATACTTCCCTGAAGAGTTTATTTCCTCAAGTGTATTTATGATGTATTTATCGTGTACACACCTATTGTACGGAAATGCTTGTATCTATTAAATTTACTGCATTCAGTGAAATTTGTAGTTTTATAGAAAATAAATAAGCAACGATGATGAATTTGAAGGTTTTTATACCAGTGAGAACTTCACAAATGTTTATTAACTACAATTTGAATTGATATAAATGATTTTAGTGTTCCATAAATTTCTTTCTATATTTTTTTTTAGATATTTTAGAATATCTAAAAAGTTTATTTAATAAGTCACTAATAAAAAACAATCTCTTTAACAAAAAAAAAAAAATTATAATAGTAATAATAATAATTAAATTGGTATATAAAATAATTACAAAAGTGAGTAAATTTCACATTATTGCCTTTGCGATCACAATAGTAAAGTATCGCTTTTGTCTATTTACAGATAATATTGCTATAAGGCGTCTAACTGAAAATAATGCAGGTAATGTTTCATACGAACCACAAAAGGAAGGGAGTAAATTATAAAAATGTTCATTCATCAAATGCATTTTTTAAAATTGCCAAAATATTGATTTATGGACGAAAATGGGCGTGAAGGTATAAAAAACACGGATATGTAGTTTAAGTTATAAATAAATATATATAGACAGTGGGAGATTTCTTTTGCACCTGATATGCAAAAGAACACCGAACTGGCTTATAATTCATATTTCCTTTACAACACAGGTATTAGCTGCTTATTGAAAAATTTATTTTAGCGAGAATATGTTGACGATTAGACAGAACTTCACTCGACTTTTTTCAGTGGTCCACTCACATTACTACCACTTTTTCTACTTTGCAACACTATTAGCCAGGTCGGATATTGTTTAAGCGATTTCAACTCAAAGCGATTAAGATCTAGATGATGGTAGATGAGTACACTCCAGCAACAGAGGAAACAAAAGAAGAGTACGATCTTCACATAGAGAAGCGAAACTTCGAAGAATTGTAAAACAGTTTCTAAGCAGAGTTCAATAGTCTCTATTTATTGTCCAACAATCACACCTTATTGAGCAAATTCAGTGGATTTAACATTTTGTGGTAGAAAAATCGTTTCACCATAGTCTAACCAAACCATATTATTGACATAGGTTGATACTGAACTATTATACTTGAACTGAACTTATGTATTTATCTGCAATTATCAACTTATGAGGGAACGAATCTTCTGGAGATGATTCTCTCCGGCGGCCCAGCTTTTGATTAAATAATTGGCATTTTATATTTACTTACTCAACTTTAAATATTTTTTATAAACAAATATTTTGAACTCTTCTACTGGAGGAAATATTTTCCTCCAAACACCCCTCGATTTTTTTTCTTTTTTGATTATAAAGGGTGTTTTTTGTAGAGGTATAGAAATTTAAGTTGCAATAAAACAATGATGGATTATTCGATTGACATGAATTTTATTTATCCGAAAGATAATCTTGTGACATTACATTTTAAATATGATTTCTGGCATATGACCGCCACGGCTGGCGCGGATGTAGTCCAATCTGGACGTCCAATTTTCGATGACTTTTTCCAACATTTGTGGCCGTATATCGGCAATAACACGGCGAATGTTGTCTTCCAAATGGTCAAGCGTTTGTGGCTTATCCGCATAGACCAATGACTTTACATAGCCCCACAGAAAGTAGTCTAGCGGTGTTAAATCACAAGATCTTGGAGGCCAATTCACAGGTCCAAAACGTGAAATTAGGCGGTCACCAAACGTGTCTTTCAATAAATCTATTGTGGCACGAGATGTGTGACATGTTGCGCCATCTTGTTGAAACCACATCTCCTGGACATCATGGTTATTCAATTCAGGAATGAAAAAGTTAGTAATCATAGCTCTATACCGATCACCATTGACTGTAACGTTCTGGTCACCATCGTTTTTGAAAAAGTACGGACCAATGATTCCACCAGCCCATAAAGCGCACCAAACAGTCAGTTTTTCTAGATGTAACGGTGTTTCAACATACAATTGAGGATTACCTTCTCTCCAAATGCGGCAGTTTTGTTTGTGGACGTAGCCATTCAACCAGAAGTGCGCTTCATCGCTAAACAAATTCGCTTATGAAAATCGGGAACAACGGTAATCTCGTATTGGGCGACGAATCTCTCGACGAATCTACGCAAGCGTTATTCAGGCGTGAGTCTATTCATGATGAATTGCCAAACCAAACTGAGAATAAATCACTTGACAGCTGTTAAATCGGTCGCCATCTTGAAAAGTAATGCCAATTTAAAGTTCTATACCTCTATAAAAAACACCCTTTACATCACTACATTAAAAAGGAAAAATTAATAATTTTTTTTAAATTTTATTGAAAATATGATTTCAATAATGTGCTTTTCTATTCTTAAGTGCCTGAGTTAACTTTCAATGCTCCAGACAGTTTAAAAATCTACTACAACAACACTATTTTCAAGTTATTTCTCAATCATTTCTGACAACTGCAAATCCTCTACGAGCACTTATCAAAAGAATACATCAATTTGCTCACCAACAGCAGTGGAAAGAATGAAAAAGCAATGAATCAACTGACAAATAATCCAACATCAAATTGATGTTGATAGTGTTGTTGTATCTTTCACACAACCAAAAAAAAAAAAAATCGAAAGCGCATTGAGTGCCCTTTAGCGCTTTGCCCAAACAAATAAAGCTTAGCATGTAAGGAAGGAAGAGTAAGTTTGGAAAACTTGGACATAACAAAATTTTTGGTTGTACCACAGAAGCCAACACGAACAGCAACAACAAACTGAAATATGAGTTCGAGTACAATATGTAATAACAAGTCATACGCCAGTGGCATTAATTCAGTTTAGAAATGCAAATATATCTACTAGAGTAGTATGTGTTCCTATTCTTCAGTTGGTACTTGTAAGAGTACACAAAAATGGGCTTTCCTTATGTAAACTTTTGGATGCGCATATTACTGTCAACTTTGTGGGAAGGAGAAATGATGCAACCATGAGAATTTGTGGCGAAAAATAGACGCCTTGGAGAGTAGTAGTGTGACCCTACACGTTGCAAAATAGTTGCACATATATGCATGCATACACACATATGCATATAAGCATGTATATATATATGTGTGGCTGAAGAAAAAATAGCTTTTAAAGGCATCAAAGGTGAAACATACAGTGGCACAAATTGCAGTTATAACACTTATTAAGAAAGTTTTTTTTTGGAAAAAAAAATTACAAAAAATAAAAAATTAATTAATTAACCTTTACTATTTTGAAATAATCCATTATTATTATAATATTAAAAAAATAGATTTGGTTGATAAATGTTTGGTTTGAAGCAATATTTTACATTTAACAAAATTTCGGAATATTTTTTTTTGCTACTATAATTTTTGTCTCCTCCGCTGTCCAACCCATCGATAAACTAGTTTAGTCAAGCAAAAAAAACCTCCATATTTGCGAACCAAGGCTGCCTTACGCCCTGTACGCAGTGGTCTCATGGCACGAACTAAATGCCAACTTTTTGCACACATGTCTGTATGTATGTACGCACGTGTGCAATGTGTGCTTTTCGTTTCGGTTCTGTAGCAAGGGATAATGCATAAACAACCGCAGAGTTTCCCATAAATAAACCACACACGAATGACTCAACCACCGACCGACTGGGCTCACCTGGCCAGGCAACCATACAACAACTAAAGGCCTGCCATCATCAGTATTACATAGTCAAACACACATATATATGCACGCGCACATGCCTTTGTACAATACTTATTAAATGTCCGTTTGCTTTGTACGCACATTTCTCCGATTTCATTAATGCTTTCTCCAGTGAAATATACTTTAATCCAAATAAACGGTTGCGGTGAGTTGGCAATTTTCGGTGAAATAATATTTTTCAGATAGTAAAAGTATGCAAAGTATTTTCGAATTAATTAAGAATTTATCATAGCCATGTTCCAATGTTGGAAATATCCACCTCATTGCTTAACCGCTAAATGGAAGCTTGTAAATGTTTTATATGCATGCATATGCATGTGTATATATATAAAATATATATCTATGGTATGTATTATTGTACATAAGGCGTATTCATATGATCATTTGCAAAATTAATGCGAAATTCTGTAAGTAGTTTTTGGGGAATAACTAATGATTGCCAATAGAGACATTAACAACTATTTTACACGCAATTAAGTTCTAATCTAGTGATATATGATTATTTAATCTTATGCATTTACATATGTCTGCGTAGGCAATTATCGAGGTCATTAACTAATATCATCAAGAAAGATAATTAAATGTTACAACTTCATTTTGATAAACGAAGGATTGCCACTTCCACTATTATATGAAATCAAAAGTGGTCGGATTTTAATGAAATTCTGTATAAAACTTCAGTCAAAGTCAAAATATGAAATTTGGCAGGGATTTGGTTTCAGACACGACGCACACGCATAGAAATGTTTCACCTGGGATCGGCTAGAAACGATTCTTTTGCATATGTTTGACGCAGCTCACCACTTCCGGTCTTAGACCAAGTATCCTCTGGGTAGGCAGCAAACATCCGTATATCCGCGATGGAGAAGGTAAGAACGGAAGAAAGTGGAAATATACTACAGCGGTCATTTAAAGGAGCGCTAATTTGGTGCTGGTTTTGTAGTGGGAGAGAGACTCCGTCGCTAAGTCTAACCACAATCCGCATTAAAGTGAAGTTTTTCAACATATCGCTAATTTGCGCCCATGCCCTGACAGAAGAGAAGGACGGTTTGAATAAATATACTTTCTATGAGAGCCTGGAACGTAACTACTAGCGCTGCCCCCGCCACGATGTCAAAATCGTGCTTGGATAGGCCAGGGTAGGCAGAGAAGGTATCTTTGGCACAACAGTCGGCAAATTCAGCATCTAAGAGGAAACATCTCCAAACGGGCTGAGACTGATCGTTTTCGCCAAGGCCCAGAATATGCTCGCCTATATACGTACCATATACGGGCATAAGAAAAGGGTTCGAGTCCCGGTAGGAACAACATCCAAAAATATAGTAAATTAATTTTTCTAATTTTCGTCGACCCAAGGCAGGGAATATCAAGCACTCGCAGTGTATTTGTGATATACAATAAAAGATTCTCAAAAAAATCTATCGGCCGTTAAGAGGCAACTTGAAATAAACTCGATTTTTTAGGAAAACAGCAAGACGTACATCACAAATTAGAGGAGGAGCTCAGCCGAAAATTTAAAAAACGCTAATTATATATTAATTTAGTTAGAAAGATGAGTGCTCATTTTTATTTCACAGAAACAGTAATTCTAAAATATTTATCTACTTTTATCTGAAACAGCTTTTAATAGAAGTTCTATATCAATTTCCGTAAATATTTTTTTTACGGTATAAATTAATTTGCTTTATTTGAAAGGCCTATTAGTTTGTTTGGAATTGAATTTTTTGTCATACAATAAAGAAAATATGTAAAGGTGACAGCTGTTTCCGAGATCACCACATCACCTCATACGACTTCTTATAGCGGGGACCGAATCAACGGAAAGTGACTTCACAGGCGAGTGCTCTACCATTGAGCTAGCTTCATTAACGTAATCAGTTGTTGTAATATGAGTTTTTTGAAATTCTGCGTACTTTCAGGCAATAATTTTCTGCAAAGAGTATAAGCAGGATTTAGTATCGGGCTCTCATTATACATTTTTAATTGTTTATTGCGACCTGTAATTGATTTAATTTTTGAGTTAATAGACTTTATTGTTTTGCTATACCTTGTTTTTTTCGAATAATTGCAAATATTAGCATTAAATATTTCATTATGAAAATATTGTGGCGAAAATGTGAAGCGAATGTTAGATGAATGGAGCATGAATCCAGAACATTCATTATAGAGAACAATTCGATTGTTCCAGGCGGCAGTTGCAAACAATCGAATAAAGTATATATAGGGGCGAAACTCAAATGCAAAGCGAATCAGTCGTAAAGTGAACGCGTTGTTGATTACTGTGAAATAAAAATAGAATATTGCGAAAGTTGTAATTCAAGTGATTGTAATTAGTGAAATGAATTGTTAGTTATTGAGTAAATTCTTTATAATCAAGAAATTGCATAGTTGGTGGCTTTTATTTAACAAACCAGTGATCGGACTTGAAGGATTTGGGAAATCATATTTTTGAATATCACGAAAGATAATTAAATGAAAAAACCAGGCCAAATACATCTTACTAAACTGATAATATTTATGTGTTATTTATTGATTTGTCAAGTGAAACGCTAGTTGTATGATTAAGTATTTCATAAGCACCTTTTTTGAAATTATTTGTACGTATATTAAATAAATTATATTTTATGCTCTTAATTCTAGGTTTAAAAAGCATCAAATTTCATTACATGGATAACATTAAACAAGTTTATGTTTAATCAGAAAATATTAAATAGTTATAAAACCTCCACAGAATTTTTATCGCACAGTCATTACTAAAACAAATTAATAAAATGTATAAGTTTTGAAAACTGATTGATTAGAGTAAATAGTACTTTCCACATTAAGCAAATACGAGGTATGTTCAATGGAAAATATGATTTTTGTTTTCTTTGCTTACAATGGTGTAGTGCATTATGAGTTCGTGCCAAAAGGTCGCCCAATTAATAAGAAATACTACAAGGAAGTTATGCAACGTTTGTGTGAAGCAATACGTCTCAAACGATGCAAATTGTGGAAAAACAAATTGTGGATTTTGCATTACATAATGCACCAGCTCACACATTAATGCTTATTCGTGATTTTTTGGCCAAAAACAAAACCGTAATCATGCCTCAACCACCGTATTCGCCACATTTGGCTCCTTGCGACTTTTTCCTATTCCCAAAACTAAAGCAACCAATCAAAGGAAAGCGTTTTGCAACAATTGATGAGATCCAGTCAGAATAGAAGAGGGAGCTGATGGCCATGCCGAAAAGCGCATTTCAGAAGTGCTGCGAAGATTGGAAAAAGCATTGGCACAAGTGTATTATATCCGAGGAGGA
This sequence comes from Neoceratitis asiatica, assembly GCA_030068015.2. Classification (NCBI taxonomy): domain Eukaryota; kingdom Metazoa; phylum Arthropoda; class Insecta; order Diptera; family Tephritidae; genus Neoceratitis; species Neoceratitis asiatica. The sequence continues at coordinate 21,883,637 of CM061528.1, read as the reverse complement.
TTACTTTAAAGGGGACAAAATAGATATTGATGAATCAATTAGTACTTTTCCAACAAATTCAAAATTCGCCTTTTCTTTTTAACACATCTTGTATATATATTTACATTCAGTTATTTAAGTTTGTGCTTGAAAGTAAGTATTTAAGTGCATTTTACGATGATACTTACTAGGCAAATAGCAGCAAAACAGTGATTTTACTTGTAGTGGCTTGTAAATGTACTTGTTGAAGTATGTCTAAGTAGCAATAATGAAGGAAGTTTAGATTAACAACCTTGAATTTATTGGTATCTACTTCGAACATGAAAATAATTCATTTTATTGTTAGCAAAAAACTATGTTAAATAATGTATAAGTATCTGCAAATATGAGAGTTTAAGCAATAGAAAATAAATTAAGGATATACCTCAGCAGTCGAAATAAGAAGGAAGGCTATGATTTTTGCTAGATATTGAAATCAAATGTTTTGGAAACATAATTTAAAAAATTTCTAATTACTAATTTTTTAATACTTACCTTTTCTTTTAAAAAATTTGTCGCTCGTATGTTTGGAAAATGTTCATTGCTGATCAAAAAAAAAAAAAAAAAAATTAAGAAAAATAAAAATAAAAATAAAAATAATAGTTACTATTCAAAAGCTATTAACTTTAGTATTAACGAGTGACTTTTATTCCTTTTCACGCATTTCACATATTAAAAAACACTTAAATGTCATTTATATTTCACTCTCCTCTTGGATGCGTAACAAGTACTGTATAGTGCTACATGACGTATGAGTGACATTATGCTTTTTTCTACGCCTTTCTTTAGCGCTTCACATTCGCATTCAACAAACTAGCTTATGCATACTTTACTGTTAAATACATTAATGTTAAATGAAATGACAATCACGGTAAAAATGTCAGGTAATGACAGCGTCACAATGCTTATAAAAATATTTCATATATGAATGTGTCCTGTATGTTGACGACATGCATGCATTAAAAGTGTAGTGTCACTCAATCGTGGAAAATGTATGCATTCGTAACCTCATTCGATTATTTATTTGTTTGTACATTTTTCCTCTTATTGTTTACATGCAATGACTGTAACAAAAGTTTTTACTTCAATGGCTTTTGAAATTTGTAAACGTGCGTAAATTTGTATGCAACAATTATGTTATCGCTGCGAGTTGAAGTTAAGTTTTATATATGTACGTTATTACGTTATACGTTTTTATAAAGTCCTTTCTATTTATTTTTATTTTACATTAAGCGATGATATGACAGTATAAGAAGAGAATAACCAGAGAAAATTAAAATGAAATAAATAAAGCAAAGCGAAATTCTACGAAAAGAAATACGGTTGAGCGCAAATAAATAAATGCAAAAAGAAAAGTTAATTTACATCGAAATCGCCAGTGGTCGCAATTCCGTGTGTGGGATGATGTGTTTAGGGTGATAAATATAATAATAAATGTAATAAAATAAAATTGTTTGCAATGAAATGAGAAAAATGTGATTCGCTAATACTAAATATATCAAATTGGAGGTTTGGTATAATTCATTATACTTCTGTTAATCATACGATATGGTGTATTTTACATAGTTATAACAAATCTTTTTTGACAAAAACGCGTTGACACTTATATATGAACCGAAAATAATATTATCGGCATCGCTTGAGATATTAAACAACCAAATGTCAAAAATACATTCTTAAGACGAGTCATAACAAGTAGTAAAGAAGAGTATCCCCAGAAAATTTGTTTTAATTAAATAAAATAAATTAAAATAAAAAACAATAATAAAAAAATATAAAAATATAAAAATATATAATATACATTTATTATAAACAAAAATAAAAAATAAATGAAATAAAATAAAAAATAAGTTATAAAAATATAAGGAATTATATATAATATAATAAAGCAAAGTAAAGTATGTGATACAATAACATAAAATATATATGAAATAAAAAAATAAAAAATTGAAATAAATGATCCAACGAAACCACGGGGTGTATGTAGACTTTTGTCCGCCACTGTATCTATTTACATACATCTACAAGTGTAAAATATGTTGATCAATATGGTTGGATAGATGATACATTGACGATTACTTTCAGAACTAATTTACTTATATATCTAGAGTAAAACACTGTAAATATAATAAAAATGAATTTTTTCCTCTGCCGTTTGATGATTTTACAAGTAATAGGAGCTTATTTTAAACTTCCATTTCCGTTTTTGAAAACTAAAAAATGAATATTTATTGAAACACCTACGAAGAAAATAACTTTGCTAAACAAAAGTCCTTTGCTGCTATGCAAATGAAACTTGACCTATCTTGGCAAAGCAAACAATTTGTATATCACATTGTTCTGCCTTTGCTTACTCAGACGATATTTCGACAGTGCGAAAGTGACACTAAAATAGCTTTGTACTATTCTTATTTTAACTTTTTCATGATTTTGAGAGGAAAGGTGTTTGTAGACATTTACCTAGCAACTAAAGGAGATTGAGTAGAGCGAAAGGGTAAACCAATATTAAACTTTTTAGATATTTTAAAAATAATAGCAAAAGAGGAACATAAGTGAAATATATAATGTAAAATAAATTTCCAATGTAAAAAATTTTTTTTAAAGATAATTAACCAGATTATCAGCTGTAAAACATATCTTTTTTATACTAATAGCGAACAAACAACTCACCACAGCAAGAGAATAGTGATGTTTTAAGACCTCTAAAATCAAAGAAGATAATCATAAAATCAAAAAAGTTAAAAACAAAAAACCTTAATATGATTTATTATAGGCTATGCATATCAGTAGCTTGAAGATAAATATTTCGACCATATATCTACTAGGTAGGTGGCGCTGCGGTCAATGGGGTATTGTCCTGCTTCTAGGTGTTGCTGCAGTGTACAAGGCTGTACCCAATTCCAACTATTGCGTCCTTCTGAAACGCGAAACAACCCTTGTTGAGATGCGGTAACCAACCTGAGTTACAGCCAAAAGAGAGCGAGCTTAAGTGAAGCTCCTGCAACATATTCGATTCAAGGATTCACTAAAGTCTGTATATATGAGGGTATTTTTAAATTATACCTACTTGCATAGCAAGGTTTTGCCCTGGACTTTAGATTCACCCCGTGATAGCCTCGGATGAGAACTTACAATTTTTATTACGGTCACAGTAAGCGTACAATGGTTAAAAAAATTTAGCCATGCACCTGGAATATCCAATCCCTTAATTGGGAAGGAGCCGCTGTCCAGCCGGTTAATCACCTCGTAAGAATAAAAACTGGCATCACCTTCGTCCAAGAAATGTGTTGGGCGTCACAAGAAAGGGAAACAGTAAGTTCCGGTGACATATACTACATTTAAAGGAGAGCAAATTTTTTTGGGTTTGTGATAAAACAGAGACTCCACCGTAGATTGCTATCGTTCACTGCGGTGGACGAACATTTTTTCACAATTCGCATTAGAGCGAGTTTTTTTTACAAATCGTTTATTTGTACCCACGACGATGAAAGAGAATGACAATGTGTCCAAAGACAAGACGCCGGAAGGTATTTTCGGCATAACAATCAATCAATGGAACATCCCCGAATGAGTTGAGACAGCTCTACTTCATCGTAGCTATCAATATGGTCGTCTAAAATCAAAAAAATTCATCAAGCTATAAAGCTATTTTCAGATTGGAGAGCTCCTACTTAAATCAACTATTTTGAGATAGGCCGACGAAATGTCTCCAGTGTTCTAGACTGCTTTTCGACAAGGCCAAAAGAAGAGCTGGTCGGTATTATCGTGTCGTAGCGGAGAGAAAACAGGCTACCTACTTCTCAATGCTGTAAACGACCGCAGCGCTCGTTGTGTCGAAAAGTACACCGAATGGTAGTAAAAGTGAAACATCCAAACATGATGAACCCGAATTCTTAATCGATTGTGATAGAATGGATATTTATGACAAAGTTTGTATAAAGGTTGCTCGTTTGAGGAATATCAAAGCGCTGGAATGGTATGGATGGTTTATCGACTGCACTATGGTGGCTCAGAATTGGCAATGTGCATACATCAGATTTCGAGGAAAGTTTGCTGGATGGCTGTATGTATGACTGACTAGAATCTAAATTTGGGTGACCACACTTTCTGCACTAAATTAACGAGGGATAGTCTGGTTCAATATTGTTTTATATACAATCCTATTGAGCGTAAAAAAAAGATTAAAATCCACTGTCAACGAATTGATTGGACCTTAATAGTGCGGCTTCAGACATGTGGAATCTACAGTTAACCAAATATTCACTATGCATAAGATCTTGTAAAAGACCAATGAGAAAAGTAACGAACCCATCATCTCTTCGACAAATTTAAAACATGATATTAATGTCAGTGGCCTCAGCCACCAGCATTCACGTCTTGGCTCTCACGTTACTGTTGACAGTCATACCTTGAAAGTCGTAGATAATTTTGCTCATCTTTGAACCAGTATGAGTATTTCATTAGTCCATTGGTTACAGAATTATCTCGATAAATCTATATGTGCTATTAAATTGCGCAGCATAAGAATTAATATTTAATATTCAAGATATTATGGTAATTATTGTATTAATATTATTCTCTTAGTCTTTTACTATTATTAGCTCTGCGTAGGATACGTAGGAAATAGAAATGCTTCTCATTGTAGTATTGGCATTTCTTAGGGAGAACAATGAATATCCAGCCGTTTGCTTAACAAATTTTACCTAATGATAGCTGCGGGATATTTTTACGTATACTCGTATTGACGACAAACAAATATTTACTTACAAGAATGCTGAATTATGCTGACAATGCCAGTGTGCAATTCGCCCACTGAAGCTATTGCATACAAATCTAAATACTTATTATGTATGGTCGAGGAGGAATCTAGGCAATACTACTGTTTGCATTTGTTTCTGTACATACCTTAAGGCATTGGTTGTTAATGTACAAACATAAGTGTGCTGTTGAGGAATTCTTTCGAAATGATTTGCCAACTTTGGGCACAAACTTGCTGATAAAATCCTTAAATAGTGCTTACCGTCGCTTTTTCTACTCTTTTTCTTCTACGTAGTTATTATATTACTTTGCCAATTTATTTGCTTATAATTAGACACATTAGTTTTGCATTTATTTAACTTTCGAGGCTGATGTTATTTGCACAGATTATATTGGGTTATATGGAAATTGCTGGGCCACACCTTTGCAACAGTGTTAATTTGCCGCAAAATGATGAAGGCTAACTTAATTTTGCTGCGTAATATTTATTGTGTTTTCTTTTTCGGTCTAAATGTGTACGTAAACATGCTTATATATGTATATGAATGTAAGTGTATATGTAAATATTAATATTGATATTGTAACAACTCGTTATAAGCAACTGTGCAGTGAACCACTTCGTCATAAATCACGTGATTAATGTCTTTCGCTGTCATTTATAATGATTTAAGTTGGGTGTGCGTCATTTGCCAATGGTTGTATTGATGTCAGAGAGTCAAGAGCTTTACATGCATTCATATAGCATATATGTGCATATGTATGTGCAAGTGTACAAAAAATATTTATGAATGAGTTAGAGTGAGCAAATAAAGCCAACACTTGAGCACGAGCCATGAAAGTACGAGTGATAGTTGTTGCGCGTTAGAGTTAAAGTTATTAAATATTGCCACACTTATTTTCCATGCTAGTATGTAGATGTAGGCTCAAATTAAGATGTTTAATTTCAAATCTTCAAATTCTGGTGAGCTGAGCTCAAGGAATGGCAAGAGAGAAATAAAGAACAAATCTTGCTATTTTCCTCCATTTTCCTCCCACCGAATTAGTATTATACTGATGACGAATGAACTGGTATTTAATTACCATAATGCTAATGTATAGTTGTGCTTCGGAGGACACCTACACGGGAATATAATGAGGTAATTAACTTTGTTGACTACATTAACTAGGCCATTTCGGCTGGACGCTGGACGTATTTGATGCAGTATCCATAACGATCTACTCACTTAGCTTGACTTTATTATTTTGGCACACTAATATAGATTTTGCTATAATAGCTTTAACGACTACAATTCCAAGACTGTTAAAGTGCTAAATAGGCACAAAGAAGGTTTCAGGAGACGGCTCATGATTAATGCCGGAAATGGAAGTTACTTTGACCCCCTCCGTCTAATTCTCATGAAGAGAGTATGATAATAAAATTTTTAGGTTCACTCTTTTCCTGATCCACGTCTGATAAAGGACTGATTACATTGAATGTAGGCTTGAACAGTGTTTTTCTTGCTGCGTCTGCGTTCTGGCACAGGGTGATTCCTTTAGTAACACTCTAACTGATAGTGATACTTTAAATGCTTCGCAGTATGTATCATTATCATATGAATGACAGATGCATTCTCTTGCCGTCTTTAACATTAAAATTGGTCCATATTTTTAGCCTATTCTCCGTTCAGAAGTTTCTGCGCTCTTTTTTGATCAAGGAATGCCACTGTTCTGCTAATTAATGAACTAGGTGACCCTAGTCTATTGACGTGATTACCAATAAGACAGTGACGTGATTGCACTCCTATTGGAAATGTTAACTCATTTGGTATGATTCTAGCCTTGCTAACAGATCAAGATACTCCTTCACTATCTTTTATGTGATCCTAAATGACATTAATGCTTTTAGAGCCGCTTGGTTATCTGTATTGTTTTTTTATATATGTTTCTATGTTCCTTCATAGTCAGAACCACCAGACTCTCTTAAGATAAACAATAAGCAGTCTCTAACTGAAAAACATTTCGGCAATCTGTATGGCGAAAGTCGAATCTGGTGTAGATAGTAATCTCTGTATCTCTTACTAAAGCGTTTTCCAATAGGGATGATATGATTTCTAAGTGTCGTTTTGGCCATTTTTAATATGTCATGATCTGACATATTTTTCATTGTATTCAGTAATGTTTACAATTTCATTCATGGACCACCATAAACGTCGTGAATTTGCTGATTTTGCCTTGGAACAACTTGAAAACGATAAAGATTTTTTTAAGAAAATCATCTTCTCCGATGAGGCTCACTTTCATCTGAGTGGTGCGGTAAATAAACAAAACTGTCAATTCTGGGGTGAAGAAAATCCAAAAATTATTCATGAACAACCATTATATTCACCTAAATTGATAGTTTGGTGTGGTTTTAGTCTGGTGGAATCATCGGTCCGTACTTCTTTCGAAATGAAGCTGGTAGCACCGTTACTGTCAATGGAGAGCGGTATATAAGTAGATCGATGATAACCAACTTTTTATGGCCACAATTGTAAGAATTTGATCTTAGTAACATCTGGTTCCAACAAGACTTGGCTACGTGTCACACAGCACCTGCAACAATAGAATTATTGCGATAAAGGTTTGGAGATTCGATTACTTCGAGAAATTTTGACATTGAATGGCCTACTTCTTATGGGGTTATTTGAAGTCATTGGTATTTAGCAATAAACCAGACTCTCTTCAAGTTTTAAAAGTCAATATTGAACGTGTTGGTCATGACATACGACTTGATTTAGTGGAAAAAGTGCTCAAAAACTGGGTTCATCGAATTCGTAAGAAGTCGTGGAGGCCACGTTTATGGTGGTCCATGGTCAGAACTTAATTGTATCGTTTGCACTTCGCATTAAATAAAAAACATTTGAATGTCCTTAACAATTAGTGTTTTTTTTTTTAAAGAAATCATATCACTCTTATTGGAAACCCCTATACCTACTCTTTATTCCATTATTCCTTGGAAAGGCAGGCAACTGTGAAGGACGAATCTAAATTTATTTGTAAATGATTACAAAAATCCGTAGTATTTGTAAGAAAAAGGAATTCGCCAAATGTGAAAGAATGTCCCTTATTACAGGTTACTAATAGGGAGGATTCTCTCAGCCTAAGTACCAACTTAGGAGTCAGTTGCATGCAATATCTATCTATCTGCCCTTTATATATTTTCCATACGCTTTATGGCGTATTTCTTATGTATTATTTGTCATCACGCCAATATACCGTAAGTAATAATCGGTCTTACGACTGCCATATAAAGTTAATGTATTATTCGAAGTGTTAAACCTAATTTGGGTCTCATCACCCTTTTACAAGTATAAAATGATAATGCTTTCTGACCCTATCTTCTAAATTTGGTCTCCATGAGAGCTTCTTGTCCAGTGTTAATCCTTAGAATATCGCTTATCCCTTTAATTATAACATAGCACCATTCACTGTTCGTAGGGAGAAATGTGTTTACTAGTCCACATCACAATTTCAAACATTTAAATTTAACCCACATAACTCGGCTCAGCAATTTACATATATCAGATATAATTGTCTGTTTAAGATTCGAGAGTGTATCCGTGAATTAGTCTCTCACAACATAAGCTTGCTTCTTTTTAAGTCCAACAACATTTTATTTAAAGATCCAGAGAGATCGTTGAAACTGTCAGCGTTGAAATAATGAGCCTGTTCAAGAGCACCTGTTCAATAAACTTCATAAGGGACTCTTCATAGTATTGTTCGCGCGTTCATCATGGTCCCTGGCTGAATGTTATTTAAGGTGCCTTCTATGTCAAGGAATGTCACGAATGTGTATTACTTTACTTCTGGAAATTTTTAAATCTCTACGATCGCCGAGTTTAATTCCGTTTCCATGGATTTCCCCTTAGTGTACGCATATTGCGTCATTTAATTCTAACGTTTTTTAAAAGAACATAACAAAGACTAATTGGCCCAAAGCTTTTAGAATAATTATGCGAGCTTTTTCCTGCTCTTGGTATATATATTACTATTATTATTTCCGCCTAAACGAAGGAATTTAGTTTAATTGCAGCACTACTTACCGTGATAAGTGTGATTAAATATTCCAGATGCAGTTAATGGTCAATAAAAACCCCGCTGGCTCACAGCATAAAGTCTACTCTTGATCCAGATGACAATTTTTGTTGCTTTGGAGCCACCTTAAGAACTTATTCGGCTTTGAGTCATAATGAGCTTCTAGTAAGTTATGGTCCCTTGTTCAAGTTCTTAAGCCAAAGCCAGTGCCTATCATCTTCCTCTGTATTAACGGTTATGCTTTCGGGCAATACTTACTGTAATTTTCCTTTAATTTAAATTCATGCTCTCAAACATTATTACAGCTGAACTCAATCAGGGAAGTCAAGAACGTCGTGCAGAAAATCACCAATCGATATTGCTGTTTTCCTAACTCTAAATACTTTTGCTATAAATATTATGTCTGCTACTAACACCAAATCCCTAAATAAATTTTGCTGTTTAAAATATATTTATGCAAATCAAAGTATCAACACAATGATTTCGTGTATTTCGCGTATTTCCGGTAGGTGGGTGTTCTGACAGCAAGCTACACCACATCAACAAAGCAATCAAGTCAAAATAACTAACAAACAAGGACAATGCAAGTTAATGAAAGTCAATGAAAGTCAATTACTTGCTTTGGTTGAGTAAATTTGTTTTTGTTTGTAAACTGATTTTGACACTTCGCCTAGTGCTCGCATGTGTGCGTATGTGTGTGTAAGAAGCTAATTGCTTATATTAAATACACCTTCACACTTACATATATATGCAGCTATCAACGAGTACGTGCAGAACTGCTTTCACTATACATAAATAATATATTTACATATCAACATACACACAGTTACATACTCCAGTGTTGTAGGCTATAATATTAAGTAAAGTTTTTGCAGTTATGCTATGACATGCATGCTGAGGATGACAATGATTTAGCTATGCATTTTGAAGCGTATATTTAAATATATTTACAATGGTAAATATCCCAATGCGAAACCGGGCAATACAATTTGTAAATTGGAATAATTGGTTTTTTGTATTAAAAAAGTTCTCTCAGTTATTTTGGACAAGGGACTCTTGTTGCATAGATGATCTTCCATAATTCGAAATTTGAGATAATATAAAATATTAAAAGATAATTTCATACCTTAATCAATGAAATTAGAAGTTTCGAAGGGACTCCAAATAGCCCGTGAATTTATTTTATATGGTGCTCAAATGTATCTAGTCTATGGAAACATTTGTGTCATGTCTAGATATATTTGCACTAATTTTTGTTTAAGGGCTGATTGTGAAAGTACTTGCTGGAGGGGAGAAGTTGTGAACTATTTCATGGATGAATCGAAGTTCTTAATGGGCTTGTGGTTTAGGTTTGTACGCAATTTTTTTTCGGTTAAATACTAATTTATGTGCTTGATTTTCATTGCTATAGCGTTGAGTGATGTTTCGTTGAATGATTTATCGCCTGATTTGAGATGGGTGAGGACACTTTTGCAATATTCCTAACCCATCCTACGCTAACTGTCGCGAACACTGTGCTAATAATAGAACATGTACATTTGCATGATCCTTCTGATCTGGAGTGATTCGCAATAGATTGGGAATCTTCTTGCACTTGCTAATGGGATCTAACTATCCATTGCCCGACATAAAATCAGGTAGAAAATCTAGGTAAAATCTTATTATAGGAGCTGAGGGGAAGATGGCGACGAGGAATTAAGTCTGCACTCTCTTGGTAATTGACCTGAAATAGCTATACTAAGACTTAGCAGCTTGGTCCTGACATCTTCAGCAACCCTATAAAAGTTGAAAGTGTGCAGTGTTATTTTAAGTACCTATAACATAGCACAGTTTCCACTTCTTTTATTTAAATTGCATAAGAACAACGATCCAATATGAAATGGTGTATTAATTTTACTTTGAAGTATGTAAGTGCCAAAAGAAGAACAGAGACCTACTAAAATTTATACAACTCCCACGACAGCCGGTTCTACGCACCGGAGTTGACCCGGATTTTATCCAGCCAAGGGCTGTCACCCTTTCGGCGATGCCGCTACAACAACAACAACAACAACTAAAATTTATACCATTGAAATCAGAATGCGGACATGGATTATTGACTGTCTATCTGTCCGTCTGTTTGCACACAAACTAGTCGCTTAGTTTTTAAAATATTTAACCAAACTTTGTACGCAGATTTATTTTTATATTGTATTGATCATTTGTCGGTACCGGCAAGAAGACTATTCAGAAGTCAAAAAAACATCTATGAGCTTGAAATTTGGTATTCTACACACATAAATGCAAATATATATTGACACTGAAAATCATCGAGATTTAGTATGTGGTATGACCGAAGACCCATCACTTCTTTCTTTTTTTTTTACAAATTTCCCGTATGGTAGTTTTGGTGCATTTCGCTATATAAAAACAAATATTGGAAAATGGGAAAAGGTTTTTAATTTGATAAGGTTTATTTTTTCTAAAGCAATATTTGTCTAAAATCTCTCTTTACAATACCAATATATTTTCGAATAGTGGAACACTTCTACGAAAATCTCCGTCAGCAATTCTCGAAAGATGTTTTATGTTCCATTGTGCATTCACCCAAGCAAGTGGTTTCGTTTTTAAATATTTGACATCTGCATTTTGGAGGATTCAGATCAGTATTTGCAGTGCTACCACCTGCTACCAACTTTTTGAAAATTCTCATTTTTGATACCCATATAGTTATATTTAATTTTTTTAAACAATATTTTATATTAAATTCTTTCAGACAGGTGAAAGATCTTTTCAAAAACATTTTCGCATTATATATTTCCTAAATATACTTAACTTGGTAGCCGCAGTGTATATCTAATTACCTTAAAAATTTGTTTGTATTTAAAATTAAAAAAAATGGCATCTCTCAGTAATGCTATGTACTATAAGCTTTTAAAATTCTCTTTAGTATAATACCCTCAATATTAAATTAAACTTAACTTGTAAGTACAGTGTGTACTAAAATTTTCAAACAAGTAGCAAACTTCTTTGAAAACTCTGCTACTATTAAGCTTCAGAATTTTTTTATATCGATACCCATATAGTAATGTAAAATCTATAATATATTTTAATACTTATTTTATACCATAATTTTAAAACAGGTGGTAACACTCGTTAAATATATGTTTTTGTTAAGGCTTTATTTAATCTCTTTAGTTTGATATCCACATTGTAATGTTTCCTTTTTTTTCACTATTTTTTTATTTAAATTTCGGATCAGATGGTACTTCTTGGAATTGTGACTCTAAACCTTTTTTGACCACACATGATTACAAACAAATAATAAATTCAGGTGCAGACATTTAACTTGAGTTTAGTCATAGACACGTTGACAAAGGACTTTATATGATTTAGAAATAATTTCAAACAGACGACAACACTGCTGAATTAAAAATTTAACCATCTCGAGTTCTCAAGAAGGCACACACATTTTATCATCTACATCGTTTCAATCATTAAGGAGGAATTTAGTCCCAAACACACATACGGTATATATATGTATATATATGAAAGCTGGAGGTGCCACGCCTCTATTTCCAAATTTATCGGTAAAAATGAACCATACGTATGATAGCTGAAATATCCTGTATAATTTTGGCGAATTTCACTGAAGCCGTTCTCGAGTTATAAAGTAAGAACGAAAACGTGAACTTAATTTTATACCTTTTATGAATATATTAACTTTGGTCCGAAGTATGTAAGTACAAGATGAAGAAGAGATACATAGATCCACTGAAATTGTCCGTCTGTCCGTTTGCTTGTTTGAACGCAAACTATTCCCTCAATTTTTGATATATTTATAGGAAGATACCCCTATACGTTTAAACGATCATTTGCGGCCTTTTTCAGATTTGAAATTTCGGGTCATAAATCCGTTATAAAAAAATCTAGGATCGTAAGATTCGGTATAATGCACACATATTTTGATTTGCAACTTAGTAGACAAAATAATCGGAATCGAACTACTATATTGTGGCGAAAATGCGAAGCGAATGACAGATGAAAGAGAGGAGCCGACAACTGGCATGTTCTAGAGCGTAAACGAGGCGATTATCGCAAACGAAGATTATCGTAAACGAGGCGATTATCGTAAACGACGCGATTATTCCAGGGGTTTCGTTTTTAAGCAGCAAACAAGTATATAAGGACGACATACGACTGCAAGAGAATCAGTCGTGAATTAAAAACGTTGGAGGTTACATTACATTGCAGTAATAAAAACAGTACATTGTGAAAGTTATATACAAGTGATTGTAAATAGTAAAGTAAATTGTAATTGAATTGTGAATTACTGAGTAATCAAAAGGACATTATTTAAATTCTTTATAAATAAAGTAACTGCAAATTAAGTTGGCGATTTTATTTAACAATCCAGAGATCGTACCTGAAGGATTTGGGAAATCATCGAGGTTAATCAGCAAGATCGTAACAATATTATATAGCCCCCATACAAACGATTTATTCAGATATGAGGTTTTGGGTCCAAATCCGCCAAAAAAGTGGCTAAGTTCGTAAAATTTGGTATTCTATAGACGTAAATACAGATTTATGTTCACAACTTTGTTATGCTGAATAAATTGCTCGCAATAACAGGTATTACACCCCGTTAGCCAAACATGACGATCCAATAAATGTCGTGGCATTGCGTCTACTGTCACAAGCTATTAAACTTCAGATTTGACTTATGCCACTAACCCATTATTAATTTCTGCCTGTTTGCTTTAGATTTCACCTAGCATACTTTTCTGTTGCACAAGCGAACGTCTTCATTTTGGCAATGATTTAATTCGTTATTTTTCTTCTTTTTTTTTCTTTATTGCAGATTCTCGTTGATATTGTAATCGATGCACTGTCAAACAAACAGTGATAAACTTCACCAAGATGAACAATCGGCAGTGTTAGGTAAGCTGAAGATTTGTTGTATTTACTGGCGTAATTTTTGTGACTAAATGGCTTAAAAGTATTACCCGTTAAATCGCTTGCGATTCTATAATACTAAGTATTTATGTACGAGTATGTAAATTACTTTGAAATAACTTTGTATCAAGATGGTGGAAGCAAGTGAAAGGGTTGAATTCATGCAAACAAGAAAATCTATTTCTTATTTGCTCAGCTAGAATTAATTGAGCCTATTTGTTGCTGTAAATTGTAGAGCAATTTTGTATTAAAATTTATAAACTTTGAGCTATTTAATGCGCATTAAGAAAGGAATTTGAGCAGTTATTAACTTGACTAGCTCTTTTATTAAACATTAGTTAATCACCAACAGCTCTGTATATATTTATATATATGTACGGGTATGTACTCGTATACAGAGATAATGGAGTGTTTTACTTTCACAAAATTAGTTAACAAAATTCTTATGCTAAATTAATTTTGCATGAAAACATTTCTGTTTAGTTTTCTCCTATCACTTTTTAAATCCGTTGCTTGGTTAGATTTTTATTTTTTATTTTAAAACATGCAAATCATTTCTTCATGCTGCATTTTCACATTGCTCGCATAGTTAGAGCAAAAAGGTATTGCTTCGTCTGCGCGCATAATCTATTAGAAGTTTTAATTACTCTCTGCAAGCATTTTTCATTATGCATATTAAGCAATGCATTTATGCGACGTGCTTAATGATTTTAACAACAAAATAGTTTCAAAACTTGGTGCTAACGAACAAAAGCAAGAAAATGCACGAAAATTAAATATTTGTGCAGGAGAAATGTAAGTTGACGTTAACCGAGCGTTTACTTTATATCTTTAATGCGTGAAGTAATGGATAGGATAGGATAGGAGAGTGAATTAAATATTTAACGGGATTTTGTAAATGTCATTAAATATTTTATGACTTGAGAACACTATACTATATTCTGCAAGACCACAGTTTGTCTTAAAATGAACTGTATAATCTTGCTAAATTTAATATAACATAAAAATAATATAAAATTTAAAATATTTAAATATGTTTCAGAAATATGACAAAGTAAATTTTTGCTTTTATACTTACGCTTTGGAAGTGCAACTTATAACTGTATATCTTTTCTTATTTATTAATTATGAACACAGTTAAATGCGAAAATATACGTATGTGTATGTGAAAAGCAAAACTTTTAAATAATAGTTTTAATAATTTATGACTTTTATTATTTAAATTTGGAGTGAGAAACACATTTAAAAGTTATGATTCAGTTGTAAAGGGCGACCCATTTAGTCGTTTCGAGAGGGCAGGGCTGTATTTTGACATTTGTAAAGCTGTTATTTTAGAGTCAGGCATTTATGAAAATGCATTGCTTAACAACCGCACAACGCGGTAAAATTGTTGAAATCTACTACCACATTTCGTGCTTTAAGAGGAAATTATGGTGCACACAATCGTCCAACTACTCAAGTAATTAGTAAAATTTTAAAGAAATTTGAAGAGACTGGATCGGTTATAGATATTGTAAGGACTGTGTGTCATTATTTTGCTCATTCCACCTCAAATATCGCTGCTGTAAGTGAAAGTGTAGCTGAAGACTCGAATGTGCCTATTTCTCGTAGTTCTCAGAAGCTGGGACTTTCTTACGGCATATAAAGGATTATTATGCACTTGGACTGACACCTACATCCATATAAAGGACAGCACACACAACAACGGAAGTCAGTTGATCATTCATAACGACGTAGCTACGTCGAATTGCTGCTAGAACAACAAGCAGCGATTTTTCCAACAAAATTTTCTTCAGCAATGAGGCACATTTTTCACTCGGTAGATAAACAAAGATGTCGAATTTCGGGATCCGAGAATCCTCAAATAATTGATGATTACACAAAAAAAAAAAAAAAAAAATTACTGTCTACTGCGTTGATTGGGTTTTATTTCTTTGAAAACGATAACTGCGAAACTGTCACTGTCAATTCGGAGCGTTATGGTCGCATGATAAGTGACTTTTTTGGGCTGTAATTAAAAAACACAACTTGGAAAATAAGTGGTTTCAAGAAGATGGTGCCACATGCCACACAATACGAGCGAATACGGCTTTTTTGTGAATCCGCGTAATCTCTCGTCTTGGTGATATCAATTGGCCACCGATATTATACGATTTGACACCGTTGAACATTTTTTGTGGGGCTACGCGAAAGACCATGCTTATGCGGATAAGCCTTTAATTCTTGACATTCGTCAAGCTAGCTGAATCAGCTGAGATACGCCTAATATGGGTCAAAAAAGTGGTTGAAAATTACCTCAAACGGATCAAAGTTTGCAAAAACTCACGAGGGGGCATTTGAATATAATACCAAAGCTCACAATTTTTAATAAAAAAAGATTGAATAAAAATTTGTTTAAATTATTTATCATTTATAGCGAGAACCAGCTGTTTCTAAACCAGAGAAGATTCATAAAATCTGAAAATGTCTCTAACTATCGCATAAAAGGTATTTTTGAGTGCATTGTATGAAGTTGATAAGCTCACAACATTGTAGTTGAATCAGTATCAAGCCCAATAACAATATCAGCCTGGGAGTCCAATGCGAGATCGCTTCTGCCAACATATGCTACTTTGGACTGAATAGGCAATATTAAAGTAAAGTCCTCTCTTGACGAAAATAAACCAAACTCTACAAAACGATCATTACTCCCGTCCTTCCATATGATGCAAAGAAATGTACGACAACGACATCCGTTAAGTTGGCGTTTGGAGTTTTCGTAAGAGGGATCTTGTGAATGATTTACAGAAGTGTGTACTACCGACCGCGAATACCTCGACAAGATGTATGAGATATACGCAGAATAGAAAAAACTACGTGCTATCGTTAACTCGACTAAAATCACTTACGCAGTACCTACGTCAATAAAGAAAGCAGAACAATGAGATACTGGTAAGATCTGTCAAACACACCGAAAGTGCTAATGCATTTACAAGAATGAGGTTAGGTAAGGTTGAACTGTTCGACTCTAGCGGGCCTCATATAGATGACACCACGTCCTTAGTTTTACCATATGCCCTACATATGACCAAAGCTGTACTGTGGAAAAAAACATTGCTGTTAACTTCGCAAATTAGTCTTTTATCCATCATTCACTGCATCTTTAATTGTACAAGGAGCGAATTTAGATTTTTAGTGTTAAGTTGACTATCTCACTTGAATTTTAATTTTTCTTACCGAATAAAAAATAAATGCAAATTTATAATTTTTAAAATTTTTATGTAAATGTAATGGTATATTAAGTACCAGAAGGAGAAGAGATGGATCCACCGAAATTTATACCGATCATATCACGACGATGAGCTGAGTTGTTTTATCCATGCTCGTCAGTCCGTCTGTCTGATTGAACTCAAAATTAATTCCGTCATATAATAATAAATTGTTGATTGGTACAGAAATTCATCGAGATCTGACGACAGTAGCATATAGCTCCCACCCACCGAGTTATTCAGATATGAGACGTTGGGCAAAACTCCTTCAAAAAAGTTTAAGAGCGTGAAATTTGGTATTATACACACGTGAAGTTAATATTGAATCGAAAAATCAATGAAACCACATTCGACAATTTTAAATAAATTTGATTTGCCTAACACAGTCCTTCTCTTTTGTTTGTTCTAGTATAACCTCACAGCGCCACTCGACTGAGTAGAATCTTTACCCACTTAGAAGCTTTAATATTTAATTCGTACATTTCCACAATAACTAGCCGGAAGATAAAATCAATAAATATATGAACATACATATTTACATGTATCGCACATGTTAAGAATTTTAAAATTCCTTCAGTTATTTATTCATTAACTATGTAACTAAGTGTACAATGTTATACATCCCTATAGACAGTACGAGTAAGTAACTGTACACCAACGTGGTCACATTAAAATAATTTAAATAATGACTGGCCATGAAAATGTTCAAAGTTAATTTCAAATTCACCACAAGTTGCTGCATGCAACGCAATGAAATTAAACAGAAACCGTTAGCTTTCTGAGTGGTCAACAAGAAAGAGTTAATTCAGAGCCATATAAGAGTGCTTCCTTCGGCAGGCATGTGGCATGTTGCATGTTCAAAATTAGAAAACCCAAAAATTAAAATTGTCCACAACAGACAGTTATTTTATATTTTTCAGTTTTTTTATTGCAGACAATACCGAAAAATGTCAACTAAGCGACTTATCAGGCGCACACTTACCGTTTTGGGTCACTTGCCAGTCGCTTGACTGCCATTTTTTCTCATTTAATTTTTTTTCTTGCATTTTCACATTAATTCTATTGGTTGGCTGTCTTGTGCTTGGTCAGTGGCGGCTTGTGGTTTTTATTATTGGTAGGCATGCCATTACTTGCGGCAAAATGATTAATGAATAATGATGTTTGTAGCGCAAAAATTTTAGGGATTAGCTGTGGAAATTGTAATTAAATCAAATTAATATCGTATTGGAGTCTGTTAGTGAAAATCAAATGTTTAAACTGAAAAGTAAAATATAAATAATAAGTGAAAAGTAATAAAGAATAAGGCAAATATAGATAGGTGTATTTGGGTCAATGAACGTCCTACATTATGCTTTTGAGTCATCGTTTAGCAATTTTTAACTCTGAATAATACAGTGCCACGAAAACAAAATTTCTTTAATATCATTGCAAATTTTTGTGTTTTCAAATGTCCAGATTACGAATATATTCATGAAAGTATTGAATTTATTTTCCCAGTCATGATTAGACTTTTACCCACTTTTTAATCCTACTCTTAGACGCTTTATCGAAGAACAGTTGAGATCTAAGATCTTTGACTGTAATAAAGTACTTGCTTGTGACTCTGGTTAAATTGTCAATATCTTGTTTCAATCAAAAAAATTATCACAGATTTTTCAAGGAAACTTATACTAAATAATAGTATTTTGATATTAATTGAACAAATTAGATACCTTGAAAATTTTCGTCATGTGTTAAGTCGGATCTAGAAAACATTAGACTTATGTGATTTGGATGGAGACTCAGAATCGTGGCAATGATTGTGAATTTTGTGTAATAAAAGCTTAATGTTTTACAACCAAATCAAACGTGGAGATAACCAGACCTACAGTCTGCAAAACATACTGTACTGCATAATGCGTATCTCCCTCGTACAATTTACCTTTCAAACGAAATTTGCATTGAATCAAAAAAAAAAATGATATTGCCAAATTTACAGAAATCCGGGCTGAACTCTTAGACTTAAGAACGAAGGAAAAAATGCATGTGCGCCAACAGTAGCAATTACAACGTACCGAACACCAGAAAGTAAGTGATTAAAACTTTTTAACTAAAACTCGTACATTGAAGATATCGCTGTTTCTAGACATGGGTTTAAAAGAGTTCAAAGCTACCGAGTGACGCGATTTTTATGACAGTTTTAAAGGCTACGTCTTATCGTTCGTCGTGTACAAGCAGAAGAAACGAATTGCGCGCAAATATTGATTCGGCTATAATCGTGATAGCGGTGCCTAAGCCAATGTCGTAGCAGTAGTAGTAGTAAAGGAAGTTGTTGTGTTGGCAGTCGAAAATTTGTTTGGTAATTATAAAGCGCCAAATTATAAAGAAAGTGTGCTAAATATGAAGACAAATTTTCAAACTTTAGGATAAAATAAGGGTATCAAGTTACTTTCTCCAGAAAATTTAGGAAATTATAATGAGGAACAGAGAGAGTCATTCCACCAGAATTTTAAAGCGATGGAGAGGTATCAAGATCGATGGGCATATGAGCGCAACTCACGTTTTGTGGCGTCTTACGGAAATATTACTTATGTTTTTCACATTTTCCTCGCTTTTAAGTTAAATTACCTTAATTTTTCAAAACAAAACTGTCAGGGTAAATAAAATTTGTTATTTTGTTTCTTGTTCTCAGATGTTTGTAAAGTAAATTGAAAAAAAAAACTATAGCAAATCTTACAAAATCATTAATAGTTTGATGAATTCTGAGTGCAAATATATTCAAAATGAATCTTATATCTAGGGCAAGAAAGCTAACATACCACTCCAATTAATTTAATTAAAGTGTATAAATTTTTTGTTTGTTTAAACAGAACAGATGTCAACAATTTCAAATTCCACATTTAGCTTTTAATCACTTATTTAGAAATCATTGTAAAATTCGGTTTAAAATTAAGTAAGTATATATATTTTAAAAACATAAAAAATATGAATTAATTCAAATTATTTTATTCTCCTTGTAAGTTTTTTTTTGTTAAAGCAATTTAAAGAATTTAAAATTAAAATTGATTTTATTCATTCACGCATAAATACATAACATATGTATGTATATGAAAATTGTATAACAAGTATACTCTTAAAGCATTGCGTGCTCAGTTACATATACATATGTGGCTGCCAAAAGGACATTTTAAGCGACGACAAGTGTTGCCATTCACAGACCTTCAACAAGAGGCATTAGAAATCAATAAAATTCAAACAATTGTCATAATACGTGCGTATATACATATATACATATCGGCGGAAATAGCCGAGTGGTTAGCATTGCGCACTATAGTTCGAAAGATCTGGGCTTGAGTCCAGGTTCGAGCAACATCCAAGATTATAGAAAATAAATTTTTCCAATTGCGATTGCACCTCGGCAGGGAATATCAAGACCTTCGAGTGCGAGTGTATTTCTGACATGAAACGAAAGCTCCTCATAAAAATCCATTGGCCGTTTGTTAATATCAAGAAGCAAAACCAAAAATTGGGGGGAGGAGCTCAGCCGAAATTCGCTTCAGTGGTTACAGAGCGTCAATATATATATATATATATATATATTAGAGCTTTAGACAGACGTGGTGAAGTGGTTTCGTGCATGTCACAATAGTCGTTAATTCACATGAATTTTTAAAGCGAAGCAATTAAGTAAGGCGTTTTTAGAGAAAATTATACTTACTTACTTATTTAAATGTTTTTTTTTCACATTTTGTGGTATTTATTAAAAAGTGAAATATATGCGCCAAATCGATATTTGAAAAATATATGGTGGGCGGTTAATAATTAATCAGAAAGTTTTCTTTAATACCATTCCTTTTTTTTTTTTAAATTTACTTGCTATGATATAATATGAATCTCTATTTAATTTATAGCGAGCAAAGCTCTTTGTAAAGGAATTCAACAATGAATTTTTGTTTTGTTCTCATATATGTATATGTGCTATTGTGTTATATTTTTGTATGTATGTAGCCGAGCGCTCATTTTCAGTGTCACATAATTAATTTATGAAAATAATAATTCCCTGAAATTCTGGTTAAACGTTTTACACATTTTTCCTTTCATTCTATTTCGTTTTCAGAATTTTTTGGTAATTAATTAAGTTAAATAACTCAACGTCGCTGGAAGATTATTACTGTCTTCATTCCCCGTGAGATTTAATGAAATAATGAAACAAAAGGAAAAGAAAATGTTAATAAATTTTATTAATTTTTCTTGTCACTGTAGATTCCCGGAAATCGTTAAGGAAAAGGAAACATTTAAGAAAAGCGCATTTGGATGATTATGAAAGGATAATTACAAAATAATAAAATAATATAATATAAGATAAAATAACACAAATAAGAATGAAAAAATAATAAATTGATAGTAAATAATAAAATGAATAATAAAATAGAATAGAATGTAATCAAATAAACCAAAATAATATAAAACAAAATAATATAAATAAAATAGTACCAAATACAATAAAAAAATTAAAAAATAAAATAAAATAAAATATAGTAAATAAAATAAGTGAAAAAAAAATTGAAATATATAAAATAAAATAAAATAACTAATATAAAATACAATAAAAACTTAAATAAATCAAATAAACCAAAATAAAATAAAATGGAATTAAATAACTAAAATAAAGTTAAATAAAATAAAATATAATATAATTTAATTAAAATTAAAAGAGAATTAAAAAATAAACGTGATAAAGTGAAATAAACTAAATATAAATAAAATAAAGTAAAATAAAATAAAATGAAAAAATCAAGTATTTTACTTTAAAAAAATAAAACGAAATAAACAAAATACATCAAAAATTAAATAATATAAAAAAATGCGATAAAATAAAATAAAGTAAAATAAAATAAACAAAATATAATTAAATAGAAATTAGATTTATTTGAGAAACTTGCTAGGCCAAAGTTTATAAAATCGAAGGTTTTGACAACAGCAAATTCATATGTTTAAAGCCATGACGTGGTGCAAATTTATGGGTGGCCATGGATTTTAAAATAAGTGTGCAAAATTTTATTCATAAAACAACTTCACAATTTGACTTGAAAATTATAAACAGCTTTAATTAAATACGTCCTGAATACTGAATAGTTTTATGTCACTCTAAATTTATTTTAATTTTAAAAAATATTGAGATTATAAAAATTAATATAAATTTTTAACAAAAATTCCTATAGCTAGGAATATTATAACTTTTGTAATGCGAATGATACGTGATAATAATGTCAACAACGTTTCAAAAGTATCAAAATTTTAAGCGAACGCGCATAATTTACAAAAATTTTATATATAAACTAATTTTACCGTATTTTATTTAATCGATACAAAGCCTTTGGGAAATAATTGATCCCTATCTTGTAAAAAAATCGTGTTTGAAAATGAAGAGCGTACCGTAAGTTATTGCAAAAAAATTGGATAATATTTCTGAAAGTGATTCATAATGAGGTTTTGAAAATAAAAATAAAGATGCGATATTGTAGAATATATAAAAAAAAGAAAATATTATTAAAAGAAAATTATATAATTTATATTTTCTTCTGCTTAAGTGTTTTATGTTTCCATTTGTGTAAATTCTGTCCACATTTATATGGTTTACTTCACATATGTACTCATATTTTAAATAAATAAAAAATACCTATACCTTATTAAATATAAAGTCATGTCCACTTTAAATATGACGAAATTAGTGCGAACACAGCGATTGTCGTAGCCTTTTATTATACAAGTTTTGAGAAACTTGAATATTTTTGTACCTATAGTGAGACTTTACGAATATGTAAATATCTACATAGACATTATTCGGAATTAACTTTGCTTACATCACTGCTAATTTTGCACTAAAAATTTACCAAAGTAGTAGATTTGTGTGTACACAGTTACTTTGGAAGTTACTTAGAAGTTACTTAGATGTTTATTTCGTGTACTCTGCGTACCTACTTATATACATACATATACACATGGCAGAAAAAGTCTGCGTTCATCTAAGTATATTTTGTTTGCGCTATGAAAAGGCGAAAACAAGAAATCATTCATAATCTTTTTTTACGCTATTTTATTTAGTTCAATGAAAAGTAACTGCTACACAAATTTTGGTGCAATAATAAATATTTAAAATGAGATCACATATAAATAAAAAGATCACTCAAACCAAACAGAAAAAGTCTGCGTTCACTTCAAGAATAATGAAACAAAAGACTAAAAATTAAAAAAACATATATATTAATTCAATAACTTGTTGGATATTCATGTCTTTAAATTACTTCTAGAAGGCGGTTCTTCATTGACCCAACAAGTTTGGTTGCTTCTTCTGGGCTTATAGCTTACCATTCCGCTTCAAGCGCGCTCTTAAGCATTTCCTTGCTGGTTATAGTACGCTGTCTAATTTTTCTTCCTAGTACATCCCATAAGTGCTCAATAGGGTTAAGATCAGTCGATTTCGAGAGTGTACGCAGTTGTTTAGGAATATTGTACAGCAACCAAAGCTTAACAATTTCCGTTATGTGCTTCCAGTCGTTGTCATGTTGGAAAATAAATTGCTCACCCAGTCCCAGCATTACCGCACTTTCTTTTAAATTTATTTTCAACATATTAAGATAATCATGCTTGTTCATGATCGACTCAATAAGCTCAAATCTTCTTACACCCGAACTTGCTACGCACCCACACATCATAGCACCTCCACCACCGTGCTGTACCGTAGGTACAAGATTTTGTTCTTCCAGCGCTGTTCCGCTTTTTCTCTAAATAATTTTACGGCCTTTTATCCCAAAAAAGCAAAACTTACTCTGATTTGAAAAAATAACTTTATTCCAAAACTCTGCTCCTTCGCAAAGGTCATCCGCTTGATTGGCGACTTACTCTCGATATGATGGGCTTTCTTCGTGCGCCTCTGCCATGAAATCCGGCTCTTTTCTGAATTTTTCGTACCGTATCTGGACATAATTTCTTTTGGTACTTTAATTCAATGTGTTTGGAAAGTTGGCTTTCTGTTGGACGTGGGTTAGACTTCCTTTAGAATGGTTAGGTTGCGTTTTTTTCTTTCTGTCAGTTTTCCTGGACGACCCGAACGTGTCTGAGACTAATAAGATTTCATTCGTTTGAATTTGTTTATCACTTTGGACAGAGGAGTACTGTCTCCCAACAGTTTTTACGATTTCCCGATAACTTTTACCATTTTGCCACAAACCAACAATGATTTTCCTTTCGCCAATTGCTATTTCTTTCTCCTATATTTATATACGCTTTAGCTTCTTCCTAATCGAGATTACTATCGTGTATCATTTAAAATTAAATTCAACATAAATAATTTGTATTTTCAAGGCAAAAAACAATCGCTTTTTAAAGTGAACGCACACTTTTTCTGCTCAATTTACTTAAGTAGCCGTACTACAATCCCGTTAACTCAGAACGACGCATCTCAAATTCTACAAAATTTTGCTCAAAAATTCTTCAAATAATTGTCTTCAAAGTGATTGTTTTGAAATGTAAAAATTTTTTTTAGTTGAATATTTAATACAGTGAGTGAACTCAGACTTTTTCTGCCATGTGTATGGATAGATATAAGAGCCAAAAAAAATAGGGGAACTTTTACTTAAGCAGTATTTTTCTTTTTCCTTTTTTTTTAAATAATGCATCGTCTACATGGTCAATACCAAAATGTCATGAGGGACATGGCTTGTAATCCCAAATTTGAATAAATTAAAAAAAAAATACACATATTGCGTCTGGGCAAGAATAAATGTAGTCATACATGAATGTCATAAGAGAGTGATGACTTAAACTTAGCTGAGTTCTGAATTCACAGTGGTGTTTAGCCATATGAATAGATATTTGCGTAAATATGTTTGTATGCTCTGTGGGATCAGCTAAAATTACATCACAATCTAATATGTACTCGCATATACTAGTATGACAACTCACAATAGAAGATGGAAAGTTTCATCTGACGAACATGTAAGTAAGATATTTTAAATTAAAAAATAGCCAAAAAATATAGCAATCATTTTTTACACAAATTGTTTTTATAAGAAAACAAAATACCTCGCAATTGCAAATCTGAAACCACATTCAGGATTAAGTATTTCCGCTCTCCCTTCTATTATTACTTGTTTATTGCTGTGTCTGCTATTATTTCAACTTACTTGTCCATTCACTTGTTGAAAGCGTTAAAGATACACAAATAAGTTTGTTTTTATATTTAATACTTATACATCGGTCTGCTTACATTACTTGGAAAATTTTATGTTCTCTCTTTTTGCGCTTCTTGCTTTTTCTGCTCTCCCTAAGCTCATTTTAATTGCATTACTTCATTAAGTTTTCAGAATTCACTGCTTTATAGCTACTACGAAGCGGTGACTTCCTCCTTCATGTCTTCCGTTCCGTGTTACTAAATGACTGATTGTTTCAACTGAAATAAGCAGCTTGTTTTTTTGCTTGAAAATTTCATTCTATTTGGTACTTTAATCCTCTTACTGACCTTGTTGGTTATTTTATCTTTAGAATTTTCGCAGCTTTTAGTGTGACGCTGGCAATGACTTTGAGTGGAGACGTGAGTAAAATTTTAATTTGTAAGCTCTTTTAATCGTCGAAAATAGTTATAATTTTCATCTTTTCTCGGAGTATTTCAGATTTGTTGTTCGTGTATTAAAATAAAAGTTAGCCGTAATATATAATGTGTACATATTAGAGCCTTAGAGTACGGATCTATGCGATGAGTTGCTCGGTGTTTTATGCTACATTCAAATATTTCTCAAATTTTAAATTATTGGCTTGAAATATTCCAGTTTCAATGTAAAATAATTTCAGAGCTACATTATCATTTGAATTATTAAAACTATCATAATAAAGTTCCTTAAAGTATTTGTGTTTATTCATTAAAATTAAAAAAAAAACAGAATATTTAAAAATTATAAAAATTTATTTTTATTAAGTGCTTTTTTTGCACTTGATCTCCAAAAGAACGCCCATCTGACTTATTTTCAACAATAGTGTTAGCTTCGAAAATGCAAAAAACGTTGAGTTGGGAAATATTTAAGCGAAAAGCAAGCAAAATTAGTTATTACGAAGAATCTTCGGTAAATATATATAAAGGGTGATCCAGGTAGAGGTACTTTTTTCAATAGCTTTTTTTGACAGATCACGCGCGAGTGGTGTCAAGCTGTCATGTTATTTTTGTTCAGTATTATTTGGCATTTCATCATGGAAAGACTTACGCCTGAACAACGCCTACAAATCGTTTAACTTCATTACGAAAATTCACGTTCTGTAAAGAAAGTGTTTCCCGCGCTTCGCTCAACTTATGGTCTACATAATCCGTCTACTGAGCGTACTATTAGCAATACCATCATCCATTTTGAGACCCAACATTCATTATTGTATAATATTCGACCAAAGAGACCACTTGCAGCCCGCAGTGAAAAAAATATAGTGGCCGTAGCTGAGAGTGTACGTGAGAGTGACCGTGGAGAGTCGATTCCGCGCTGTTCGCAGCAACTCGGACCGACGCATGGAACGCCTTGGCGCATTTTACATCGAGATCTTAAATTGAAAGCGTACAAAATACAGCTTGTGCAAGAACTGAAGCCGCTCGACCTTCCCAAGCAACACCGCTTGGGCTGTTGAAATATTCCGAGCAGATCCGACTTTTGCAAGCCAAAATTATGTTCAGCGATGAGGCGCATTTCTGGCTCAATGGGTATGTAAACAAGCAAAATTGCCACATTTCGGGCAAACGTCAACCTGAAGAGACTCCATACAATTGCCATTTTATCCAGAAAAAACAACGGTTTGGAGTGGTTTGTGGGCCGGTGGAATCTTCAGTCCATATTTCTTCAAAAATGATGCCGGTGAGAACGTTACCGTCAATGGCGACCGTTATCGCGCCATGGTAACCGACTATTTGATGATTGATATATGTAAAGTCTAAAGTCTATGCGGCCAATCCCGCTTCGATTCAGGTATCGGAGCAAAACATCACGCGTATAATTCGTCAGTTACCAGTCGAAATGCTCAAACGAATCATTGAAAATTGGACTCAATGGATGGACCATCTGAGACGTAGCCGCGGCCAATATTTGAAAGAGATAATTTTCAAAAATTAAATGCGAAAAAATATTCTTTCGAATGATAAATTAAATTTGAATTTTCTGTATTTTTTTCTTTAAAAATATAGGGAACCTCGAAATGAATCACCCTTTATTTAGTCCGTTTTTTCTCTTGCGTTCTGAAATATAATTTACGTTTTTTATGAAATTTTTATACCTTTCATGTACATGAAATGGTATATTCACTTTGGTCCAAAGCAAGTAAGTGCCCATTCATAATAGTTCCATTTTTTACTTTGCCACACTATTAGTCAGGTTGGGTATTGTTTAAGCGATTACAACTCAAATTCGTCAAATTAACATAAATTGTTTATTATGTGTTGCTGATTTCAATGTTATTGTAATGTAATGAGAATGACCAATTCTTTTTCAGGTCATTGTTCTTTAACATTAATTACTTTTTCGAGCTGTATGAGACCATTTTTTGTTTTTGGGAAAAGTGAAAAAATTACAACAAAAGTGTGAGCGGTAGAAGTTAAAGCTATTTAGGAAACCACCACGTTTCCTTATCAGACTTCTTTCAAATGTTAAAAATTTAAAATTATAAAGAGAAAATTTCTTTTAATAACATATACCACGCTAAAGGGATTTTGAAATTTTTTTCCTTAACCTGAGACAGCTGTCAGTACATTGTTGAGTTTTTCTTAGAGTGTTCACTTTTATCAGTACATATCAAATGTGTATAATGATTTTTACAATGGATAAAAATATCAAACATAGAGTTTGTCTCAATTTTTGCTTTGCAAATAGAGTTTCGTGCGCAGAATCGCTGAAAATATTACTGAAGCTTTGATTGTGAAAAGCGCTCAAGAAGTGGTAGAAAATTTGCCTCGCTTTGGTCGGCATTCAACGCCTTCAAATGAAGTTAACATTGCGAAAATGAAGTAAATGATGTCTGAAAATCATGACGCAAGTTTGAAAAAGGTAGTTGCTGAAGATTTGTTGCCGATCGGTTAGTCCCGAAAGGCCTGAATATTTTTCAAAAGTTAAATCGCGTAATGGCCATTGAAGGCATACTAGATGAAGTCAACTCTGTTCCCACTTTCATAAAATGCATTATAATTGATTATGACATATGAGCTTGCGAGTTTGTTATGCAAACCAGTCGATAAGCTTCGGGATGGCTTCTTCTAGCTGAGCCGAAAACGAAAAGAGAACGTTACGCTGTGTACTTAGAAAGTGCCCGAAAGTAAAAAAAAAAATTACTTGAGCGTAATTCGGCATTTTAAAAAGAAAATTAAAAAAATAAAGATTAGATTTGAACGAACATCGAACATCCACCGCATTCACCTGATTTAACTTCGACCGGTTTTTATCTTTTACCAAGTAGCTAGAACTCAACCAGTTCAAAATAAGCTAACCTATTAACTTATGCCTGGTGCTCTTCAGACGGAATATATATGATAAGCTGATAGTAAAAAAATTACTTATGTATGTAACATATAATACCAATCATCAGAAAAACGTTATGACGTATTGAAGAATTCAATATAATTAAAAAAAAAAAAAAAAAAATATTTTTAACTTCGAACATAAGTTTTATTTTTGATTGAAAATAAAAAATAAAAATAAATTGAATAAAATAATTGAATAAAATATGAGGGTCAATGGATGTTGAAGAAAAAATAAAACTTAAGATAAACGTTTTTTTCTGTACAACTAATAAAATAATTAAAATTTTTCATTTTGTCTGCTCAGAAACAGTCATTATATTTAAGTGATGTGGGAATTACGAGTACAATTTCTATTGTCTACATCACGAAATATAGACATTTGTCAAAACTGTCTTCATTTGACTTCGCTGTCTTTATGAAACAATGTAGACATCAAAACTGTCTATTGTGAATATTTGATTTAAAAAAAATTGGAATCGGCTGAAAGCAGCGAAAATGAGTTCTGTAGAGCTAACGTTTTACTTCGTCTTCGTATTCTGAAGAAGAATCGCAGGCATATAATACAACTTCGCAAACATTTGAATCCTTTAGAAATGAGCGAACACATGCACAAGTTTTAGGCAGCCAATATTTAATTTTCTATTCAGTTTTTTATCAAATTTTCGCCTGAGTAAAGAGACATTTCTTGTCTTTATGGAAGAGATAAAGTATAGACTTCCAGAAGGATCATACTCATTGAAATTATCTAGCATTGTAAAATTGGACAATACCTTGAGATTTTATGAAAAGGCTCTTACCAATTGGGAAATAGTGGCTCATTTGAGTGTGCTTACTAGAAAGCGTTCTTTGCCCAGAATTCATTCTATGCAATTATTCCGAAACAGATCTGGAAGAGTCCAAGCCCTTTCTATTTAAGAAATGCGAAATACGTGAAGTCTTGGAACGCACATAAAGTATTGCTCCTCGCCATAACTTCTCAACATATATATTGTGGCGAAAATGCGAAGCGAATGTCAGATGAAAGAGAGGAGCCGACAACTGGCATGTTCTAGAGCGTAAAACGAGACGTTATCGTAACGACTCGCTTATTCCAGGGTTTCGTTATCAAGCAGCAGACAAGTATATAAGGGCGACACATGACTGCAAAAGCAATCAGTCGTAAAGTAAACGCGTTGGTGATTACATTACAGGAAAGTAATAAACACAGTATATTGTGAAAGTGATTTTAAATAGTAAAGTGAATTGTAATTGAATTGTGACTTATTGAGTAATAAAAGGACATTTAATAAATTCTTTATAAATTAATAAACTGCAAATTAAGTTGCCGATTTTTATTTAACAATTCAGAGATCGTACGCGAAGGATTTTGGAAATCATCGAGGTTTAATCAGCTCGTCGTAACAATATCATAACAGAAAAGGCATTTTTAATATCAACACAATGATTGTAAGTTGTTTGTATACTTTCTTGCTTCTGATGTTGCCTTGATCATTTTTCAAGTTTGCGATCACAAGACGATAATTCGTTTTACAAATGAAATATTTCCAGAATCCTGCTATGATTCAATGGTGTTTGCTAAATCATTCTTGTTCCAATTCTTGGAAAGGCAATATTCAAATGGATTAAGGAAAACCTGTTTTCTAGGTAATTTTTTCATGAATAAAAAATAATTATTAATTATTAAAAGAATTATTTTTATTTATTAAGGTAATGGTGGGTATGGACTCCAACCATACCTAATGACACCTTATAGAAATGCGAAAAGTGGTTATTTTCAATATACTATAATAGGCAACATGCTCGAGGCAGAAACACCATTGAGTGAACGCTTGGCAAAGCTCTAGCACCTAGCATGCACCGCCATCGATTTTTAAAGATTCCAAACGTTCACTCAATGGTGTTTCTGCATCTGACATTCGCTTCGCATTTTCGCCACAATATATATGTTGAGAAGTTATGGCGAGGAGCAATACTTTATGTGCGTTCCAAGACTTCACGTATTCCGCATTTCTTAAATAAAAAGGGCTTGGACTCTTCCAGATCTGTTTCGGAATAAATGCATAGAATGAATTCTGGGCAAAGAACGCTTTCTAGTAAGCACACTCAAATGAGCCTCTATTTCCCAATTGATAAGAGCCTTTTCATAAAATCTCAAGGTATTGTCCAATTTTACAATGTTAGATAATTTCAATGAGTATGATCCTTCTACTCAGACGAAAATTTGATAAAAAACTGAATAGAAAATTAAATATTGGCTGCCTAAAACTCACATTTTTTCGCTCATTTCCAAAGGATTCAAATTTTTGCGCAGTTGTATTATATGTATGCCTGCGAAACAAAATTATCGATTCTTCTTCAGAATACGAAGACGAAGTAAAATGTTAGCTCTAAAGAACTCATTTTCGCAGCTTTCAGCTGATTCCATTTTTTTATTATTATCAAATATTCAGGTGCTAGAGCTTTGCACTGCACTCCGGAAAAAGCTGACATCGAAAATATCTTTCAAAACAGAAGCGGAAACAATAAGAAGAGAAATTGCTAATTTGTTTTGAAAACATGTTGGAATTTATTTGATTTTATTAATAAAAATCCCAGCAGTCCTTTACAGCGTTTTGGTCATTTTATGAGCAATGTAACATAACCCTCACAGCTCTTGAAATTCTTGTCCCTGTTAAATTTTGTTAGCCAATTTCTAATTGTTTTTTATAAAAGCAATCATCTGCTTAAAAAAATAATTTTGTTTTACTCGAGAGCTAAAATCCGAGTTAAGAGAACTAGAAAGGTCAATGCGGATAACTAACTTCAAAGAATGTCGTCAATTCGCAGAAAATTAAACAAGTCATAATGAGACCGCAAAATGGATAGCCTGCACAAAGTTAAAAAATAAGTCTTGAGAAATAATATGTATACTTTAAAAATATTGTACTAGTCGTAAGCAAATTTAGTCTGGGCAGATATTGTGTCGTTTAGGGGCTACGTCGTCACCGACAACGACATCATCGCTAGCAAGTACAGTGGCGGACAAAAGTCTGCATACATCCCTGTTTTCATTGAATTAAATGTCCAAAAGGTTTATTGGAAAATTTAACGATACAATTTATTTCAACTATTATTCTCATCATAAAAACTCAAGACAAATAATTTTTTAACATTAAATATTAAAGCCATAAAAAAACGTAAATCCAACATTGACAAAAGTCTACAAACAGTACATACATCTTAGCGCAAAAACTTTGGTTAATATCAGGTAACATGAATTTTTTTAGTATTTAGTTGGTCCACCGTTCGCATCAATACCAGCTTGAGGCCGCCGTGGCATCGAAGCTACTAAATTTGTCAATTCTGAGAAAGTAACAATGTCCCAAGCTTCAATAAGACGTTCTTTGAGTAATGCTGACTGGAAATCTGATTTTTTCTAATTTTTAGCTCAAAAATCTTCCAGACAATTTCAATAACATTCAAATCTGGGCTTTGAGATGGTATGTAGTTGCTTTGGAGCATGATGAAGCCACCAATTCTTAACAATATGGACCGCATGCTTAGGATCGTTATCTTGTTGAAAGATCCAGCCTGCGCCAAGCCTCTAACTGTCCACCGAAGGCTTCATATTAGCTTCCATCAATGACTTATATTTCAACCGATCCATTTTACCCTCAATAAAAACAAGCTTTCCAACTCCAGATGCCGCAACCGCTCCCCATCGCTGCCGAATATATTGAACTTCGATTTGTCTGTAAACAATACTTTTATCCAAAAATCATTTCCCTTGTCTAAATGTGCTTTAGCGAACTCCAAGCGAAGTTTACGACTTTTCAGAAATAATAGGCTTTTTACTTGGCTTTCTACTGTGGAAGCCGTTATCATTTAGAGCTTTTCGAATTGTTCTTAAATGGACATACTTTCTTGATGAGTTTGCGATGTTTTCGGCTAATTTTGGAGCAGTAACTTTAGGATCATCATTCAATTCCTTCAAAATAAAGCTGATTTCTCTTCGAGTTAGTTTCTTCGGGCGGCCAACACGTGGCTTATTGTCGGTGGATCAATTTTTTCAAAGTTTTATACAATGGTCTGTACTGTTAGTCGACTTAAATTTAAAAAAAATTGAAATTTTACCATTTGATTTCATCTCTTTTCTGTGCTGACTAACCAAGTTTCTTACGTCAATGGATATTTCTTTTCGCGGAGCCATTGCTGATGCTGATGTGTTTAAACCATAACTAAATTCACTACTAGCAAATTAGAAAACATAATTAAAAAAAAAATTGTAAAACAAGGGTAGCTAACCGCCATAACCACACAGCATACTGACGTAACTGGTAATAAACCCGTGCTCTATGTAGACTTTTGTCGAGTACAGTTTTCCGTTTTTTCGCCAGAATTGTTTTATTTTATGTTAGAGAATGGATTTGTTTTTATACATGTGATTAGAAAAGGATTTAAAATAAAACTTTCTACACAACGAATACAGGTGGTGTATGTAGACTTTTGCCCGCCACTGTATGTGTTAATAGCTGTCAATAGTTATCGATAAAAACTACGGCAATACAAATTTTTACAAGTCGTCGGCGGTTTGTGTCGAGAATAGTTACTATTTTTTCTGAGCCTTTATTTAGCTTTTTTTCTATCTTTATTTTTTCCTGTGAGTGGAATGGATGAAAGATAAAAGAAATTCTGGAAAAAATTTTATTCTCCTTGCTTCAAGACTAATTCTATTAAAATTTTTGCTTTTTAAGTATTGTACGTACCAAAAAAAAAAAAAAAATTTTAAACTTAAATTATAATTTCTCACATGCTAACTTACAAATTGAATAATTAGAATAATAACCATTACACTTAACATGTGGCCAAATACCTAACTAACTAATTATTGAGAAATTTACACACATGAACGGGTTAATTGAATATATGTATTGTATATGTATTTATAGCTTGTGATAAAATGTACGCCCACATACCTAGTTGCATGAACGCATAGACAAATAAAGTTCGCCCATAAGAGTGAAGCGTTGTAACAAACTGTCTGCTCCCGGAAAACATTTAATGAAGCGTAATACATACTTAATTAAATATTTAGTATGCCTCTTAATTATTTATATATGTAGGTATAAAGAAATCCTCCTAGCACTAGAACACCGTGCAGATGTACGTAAAATAAAATGCGAGTACAAATTACCACCCGCTACTTGTGCTGGGGTTAAGAAGGCATTTAACATGACAAAAAAAAAATAAATGATAAAAGCTTTCTCACTTCAGTAAAAGTAAGCGATAACGCGGATCTTTTAACTTTTAATTTGTAGCTCTATTTTATGTACTGTTTTACGGCACAGTTGGCACAATTTTATGCGCTACTTAAGTTTGTTAACAAGTGTCTTCTTCTTCTTCTTCTTCTTCTTCTTCTACCCCTTTTTTATTGTTGCTTTATTTAGTTGCATAGATATTTGTACATATGTATTTATGTTGCAGGGTTGGTGTTTTCCGGTTTGTATAGAATATGTAGGCATGCTGTATTCGCGACCTCTCTTTAGGTGTTAAGCCGTATATAAAGCTTGGTGACTATTGCTAATGTGTGCGTGCAACTACTTAAAACATTTAAGTAATCCAACAAAAAGAGTGACACAAGGAGTTATAATTGTTGAAGATGGAAAATTAATATTCACCTGCAGCACTTCTGAGAGCTTTTGAGTTCAAAAGTTGTTCACTTTTTAAATTAAAAATATATGAAATTTCCTATGTCAAAAACTTTTAAATTTTAAATAACTTTATAATTGAGAAAGTTATATGAAGAAGTGAAGGATAGTGAAGGAAGTTAAATGACGTGCAAGTCACCGAGGCATCATAGGGCTTTGGATCTGTATTACATTTTCGAATCATATTTCATTATTATTTTTATTACAATAGCCTTTTAGAACCTGAAAGTAGCTTGAAATGTTATTAAATGTGATTGGTTGTTCGGTTCGAGTCCTATCAGTATACAATGAGAATTATCGGTTCCAAGCCGGAATTTTCTTCATGAAATTCTCATCAGGTGTCAATCTTTCAAAAGTGAAATATTTAATACAATACACAGCATCTCCTAACTTCACTGTAATTAATCAGTCCAGATCAAAGAAAGCGGTAAATAGTCTTAAACTCAACGTGAAAATGAATTACTTAGGTTTAAACGAAACTTGAAATACATATAATCCTGAGGTGTTACGGTCCCGAGTTCGGAAACTCTCCTCCAATTTGAGGTGAGTGTGTTAATGTTTTTACAACAAATGGATGAACCTACAATTTATTCCAAGCCGCCTCGTTATGAGAAATTCTTTATTTAATATCAGAAATACGATGGGAGCGAAGTTGACATTCCCAGACGAAAGGCGACCCCGATTAGAACTTTTTTTGTATTCTTTTGAATTTTTGTCTGGTCAAGATTCTTGGTCACTCGCATGGTATTATTCACCGTTAACTACTACATCAATCTTATTCTTCTTTTATTGACGTAAACACTGGAGTGGAGGTCTTCCTCTTTCTCTGCTACCACCAGAGAGTGCAGCATTGAAATCGATGAAAAAGTGGCAAGCTTTTTTTCACTGGTCTTTTCCAAGGCTTTTCACGTGGTGAATATCTTATTAGTGGTTTATTTGCAGTTCTGAACACAAATTTATAAGATGAATTTTTTGACACAATACGCCTGATAAGATCTTATATGCGATATTGTGGAAGCTTCCAACACGAAAATTGTCGCAAACTGGACCTTTTCAGTTATTTTCTTTTACATTGGAGCTGGCTCGACTACTGCGGCCACCTAATTGATATAGGTTCTAATTATAATATACATAAGTAATATCCAAAATTTAATTTTAAACCATGTTAGCTTATTTACAAAAATTTCTTTGAGGAAATAAATAAAACACGTATTATTAATAATTAGAGTAGGCAAACGAGATCTCCAGATTAGACAAAGAAGGGAAGCGAATGGGTCTGGAAGGAACACTTCTCTAACCTGCTGAATGGAAGTGAAAGTAAAACACCTGGAGATGGCGAACCCGAATCCCCAGTCATTGAGTATAGTATAGACTTTCCATGACTCGGTCGAACTATTCAAATACGGCTGTGAAGGGCTGACGATGCATCAGCTTCTTTGGAAAATATGGTCGGACGAAAGCATATCCGCTGAATGGAACCTACGCATGTTCTGTCCAATCCAAAAAATCATTGTGTCTTTAGGTAAATTTACAACTGACCAGATAATCAACTTGCGACAAATCTTGGAGAAGATCCTAAAGAAAAGAATCGATACATAAAAAAATTTCATCGATTTAAAAGCTGCCTTTAACAGCACGATAAGGAGCTGACTCTAACACTCTAATCACTGTTGCCAACAGGTGCTAATTTGATACTACTTTGGACTCTCTCGACGAACTAAAATGAAACTCTTTATAAGCCGCTCATTATTTCCGTCCTGCTATATAGTGCGGAGGCAAGGACGATGATAACATCAGGCGAGTCGAGTTAAGAAATTTTCGAGAGCAAGGCTTTGCGTAAGATTTATGCGCATTGGCAACGGCGGGCACCGCAGACGATAGAACTATGAGCAGTACGAAATATACGGCGGTATTGACGTAGTTCAGCGAATTCTTGAGAAAACGTATATATTGGCTAGGTCATGTGGTCCAGATGGATGAGAACACGTCCGCTTCCAAAATTTTCGATGAAGAGATAGAGGAAGATCTCCACTCCGTTAAAAAAGATCAGGTAGAGAGGGACCTGCTTTCGCTTGGTATTATTTCCTATTGATGCCGAACTGCGAGAAGCAGAAAAGAACGGTTAAATTGGCTGTAAATGCATAAGCGGCGCCCACACCAATGTAATAGTAGTAGTAGTAGTAGTAGTAGTAGTAGTAGTAGTAGTATTAGTAGTAGTAGTAGTAGTAGTAGTAGTAGTAGTGGTAGTAGTAGTAGTAGCAGTAGTAGTAGTAGTAGAGTTTCATTTGTTGCTGGAAGATTTTATTATAAAATTGACGCATTTATTTATGAAAATTGGAAAGATCTCAGCAAAAAGCTGTATAAAAGTGGAGTTCGTTCTTAATCCTTGATTAAGAAAGTTAAAAACCAAAATTTTTTCAAAGAATTTTCAAAGGACGTTAAATTATATATAAGGTGGTCAATCTAATTAATTAATTGGCAAATTATTTTTTCAAAACTTTAAAACCACTACGTAACAAATACTACTGAATTGCTTGATGAAAAACGAGTCTTTAAGCCATTTTATTCCATTATTCCATTCAAAATCGCCAACCGGTTATAAATCAGCAGTCGTCCTCGAATTAATCGATACAGCTAGAAATTAAATATTTGTTTTTGCCAACTTTTTAAGTTCGTAATTGATTCGAAGATCAAGCAAGGTCGAAAACTGACGAGTACTAAATATTAGAGTTTTGTCTGCATTGTTTTAATTTCTGCAGCACTGTGTGACGTAATCGTATAAAAATTAATTTTATATACATAAAATAAGTACTAATTTAAAATATATCGTATTTATTTCAAAACAGAAAATGATATTGACAAAGTTTTATGGTATTGAATAACCCTTCATTAAATAGTAATGAGAAAAAATTTAGTTAAGCTAATATATTTGTCAAAATTTTGTTTATTGTGTACGAAAGGAGACTTAAAATTTATAAATTTACACATGCCATACTTCACCACTCTATTTTTTCTTAGAAAAAAGTTATAAAAATCATTTCATTTCATTTCATTAGTACCGAAGAAAAATATATTTTGAGAGAAATTAGTGTGCCATCACCACATTAAGCATTCAATAAAAATGCATTAGATTTGATCACTACCAAGAACTCTAATTAAATTTCTGCAATACTGACAAATGCAGTTTGAAGACACAATTTAACCTGACCGACCATAAATGAAACTAAGTAAACCAAGCATCTGCCATTGAAGTTGCTACTCAATTCAAGAGCAAAGTAAACTTTTTTGAGGTTTAAGCAAAGACTGTGGTAGAATGCAACTAGTACTTGCAAAGTATACCGCAAAATTTTGCAATGGAAGCAAATTTAATTCTCAAAGAACCACACACACAGACGTGAAAGTTTGCAAATAAAACCCCTGTGTACTATGTGCGTATGAATGTGTGCATGTTGCATGAGACTGAAGACGAAAATTGAGTATTTAATATTTGTCTCCCCCTTCCGCCGACATCCTATATATTCCTGCATTGTGGTTTTGAAAAGAAAATAGAAAATGCCACAAAAACATTCTACTTTTTTAGTTGTGGTTTACAAAAAGATTATAAGAATAATAAAATATACGTGTGGGTGTGATTGTATGCTTGTATGTGTTAAAGTTGATTGCGAGTGTCGTGAATGTTGTTTGTGGGCGTTGCTGCGTGAGTGTGCTGCTTGAAAATGCATGAAGACGTCAAGCTCTGTTTCGGACATTTGTAAAAGTTTATTTTTGTCTACACGTCTGCT
This sequence comes from Neoceratitis asiatica, assembly GCA_030068015.2. Taxonomy (NCBI): domain Eukaryota; kingdom Metazoa; phylum Arthropoda; class Insecta; order Diptera; family Tephritidae; genus Neoceratitis; species Neoceratitis asiatica. The sequence goes on along the minus strand of CM061528.1, from coordinate 21,845,632 downwards.
TATTTGAGCATCGCATTTTAGTTTAAATTATGCTACTGCACTATTATGTGGTGCAAAGTTTAATATTTTTGTGATAAAAAGGGAAATTAAGAGAGTCTGCATGTGGTGCATTAAAGAAAAAGTAATAGGTTCAATTTTTTAAGTGTAAACTAACTAGTAGAAATGATTTTCGACTAACCTCGTTCTATAATTTATGGCGCACGTCTTGATGTTTTCCAGAAAATGTCCTGTGTTTATAGGAAGCTTTTATAAAAAAATAAAATTAATTAATTTAAAATAAAATAAAATAAAATAAAATAAAATAATATAAAATAAAATAAAATAACTTAAAATAAAATAAAATATAATAAAATAAAATTAAAAAAAATAAAATAAAATAAAATAAAATTAAAAAAAAAAATAAAATAAAATAAAATAAATTAAAATAAAATAAAAATTAAATATATTAAAATAAAATAAAATAAAACAAGATGAAATAAAACCAAATAAAATAGAAAGTAAAATATAAAAAACTAATTTGAATTAGAAAAATAAAATTAAAATGTTGAAGAAATAAATATAATATGAAATTAAATAAATTTAAAAAACTTTATAAAATAAAATAATAAAAAATAAAATAAAATAATAAAAAAAACATACAAAATGAAACGAAATAAAATGAAAAATAATGAAGAAAGTATAATAAAATAAATAAATAAAAATAAAATAAAATATTATAAAATAATTAAGTATAATTAAATAAATTTAAGAATATTTAAATAAAAAATTTAATAAATACAACAAAATAAAATAACTAAAACAAAATAATATAAAATAAAACCAATTAAAATTAATTAAATCAAAATAAAGTAAAATAACATGAAAATTAAAAAATAAATAGATGATAATTTTTAATCAATTCTTCCTGGCTTCTCTTCCGATATGTGGTGAGCGGAATAGACCCACACCTCAGACGAGCTGATGCATTTTTATGAAAAGCGTTCCTATTCAGAATATATTTTGGGTATTGACAGTCATTTTTTTTTCTTTAATAATATTTTTAATTATTTTCAACACATTATAAAAAACGGATTAGAACAACAACACAAACTCAGGTATAATATAAGTCTTCAGTTAGCCCCTCTCAATTAGACAAAGTTTAAAAGCATTGCGTCATAACGTTCCGAGACCACAGTCAACATCAACATAGGGGGTAATTGAGTGAGTTAAAGGGAGTTGTACAGAATGTGGCTGCGGACGTGACCGCATTGCCAATGAGGCGATTTAAGCCTTAAAAGCCACTTGACATGCCATGAGCCGCTAGTTTGCCACTCACTCACTGCAATAGGCTGTTAATGTTAGATGTTGTTGTTATTGTTGTTAATATAGCTGGCAACTGTAAGAGTCGCGTTTGTTGTTTATGTCGTTAGCGCTTTGTGGTCACAGGTCATGCCCTTAATTGTGGTACACGTGCGTATGTACATATGTATGTTCGTTAGAGTGATGAAATTATCTACTTGAGTGCAACAGAAAATGTGAAAATCATATTAAATTGCAATGCTCACGCTATTCTGCTATTAGCCCAGTTTAGTGTTTAGTAAAGCAGGCATTTAGCTAATTTGCGAAATTAATCACTCGCGATTCAACACGTTGCAGAGGCGTGCAGAAATTCATTCGATTTAATCCGAATTCAAATTGCCGTTAATTTTAAGAAATTATTATTGGGTTTCATAGAATTATTTTTTGTGTGTCTCTAATGTAGATGCTATCATTAAATTAATTAGAAGAGAGACAAGCGTTGATATTAGCCATAATATTTTTCCAATTGTCTACATAATTTTCAAAAAAATTTATTTTTTAATAAACAAAATTCGTAGTACAAAAATGAAAAAAATCCTTATACATACATATATCAGATAGCTAATGCCTTAAATCTCTTGAAGTATCTCACTCCTCTCCTACAAACAAATAAGTTATTAGCTAATTCACCATTGTACTATTGACATGTCGACAAATGTCAACCCTATAAAACAAAAGTGACTCATAAAAATTCATCAGCCGTTCTAAAGCAACTTAATATAAATAGTAACACCCTCTTTGTTATTTGTTGGAAAAACATCCAGACGCATACGACAAGTCAACATTGTTTATTTTTCAAAGGTTGGTATTAAATTTTTAGTTTATTTGCTAAAGTACTAACAATTAACTGATTGAGCATATGTGAACAGCAGTAGGGTTGCCATTAGGGGTATAGCTATATTCTTCTGTGGGCTCCATGATTTTGATAAATTGAGAATTTTTCATTCTAGTTGTTTGCCTCTGACGCTCACAAGTTAACTAATTTTACTGCTCCAAAAAATAATCCTTTAAAAGTGATAGGTTTTTTTTTAATAAAAATGGGGTCATCATCGCATCGCATTCATGCTATTTATTGCTTACGCATTTTTGCCCATCGGCTCAGTAATTTTAATACACTTCTCTTTTTCCAATTCTAAGGGAAATACTTCGGAAGATATCTCGATAATTAATATGATTAATCCATAGAAGCAACATTATAATACATTCTTTTAGTAAAAATGTGAGAGTTCAAAAGTAAGTGAAATATTTTTATAATCTCGAAACACATTTATTGCCAAACTAACATTTCATGAAATATCAAAAGAAATTTCCACCTTTATCACGTCGTCAAATAATCATAAATGCGTTAATTTTCTAATCAGGAATGAATGCTTGTACCTGGAGAAAATATTACTTACTGTTTGAGGAGGCACATATTCGAATCAGTTTCGAGTGTTACTTCTGAGGATCGAGGTGATTCCTATAAAAAATAATCTTCCAAACGCTGAAAGGGTAGATTGAATAATTTCTTTTTTATAAACCGTCAAAAAAATATTTTTTCTTTCCCCCTGAGTAGACGGCGACTCCTAATTCATAAATCTACCCCTTCTGGCTTTTGGTGGGCGTTTGCAATAAGTGTACAGTTTTTATATTAAATTTTATGAAAAATGTAATACAAATTGTTTCACGAGTCATTTGCATGTTACTCTCCTCAAGTTGTGCATATTTTTTATGTTTATTTTTATTAATTTGCGTGTTGCTGGCGACAAATTTACTGATTGCGTTTATAAAGTTATACATCGTGGGCAGGACTAATTTTATAATTGCAAGCGGACGTCATATACATATGTAAATATGCATATATACGAACAACTTTTACATATGTACAGTGGCGGACAAAAGTCTACAAACACCACCTGTATTCGTTGTGTAGAAAGTACTGTCACTTTGCTGAAAAATGTTGGTATACAGTTTTATTTTGAATCCTTTTCTAATCACATGTATTAAAACAAATCCATTCTCTAACATAAAATAAACCAATTATGGTGAAAAAAACGCAAAAATATCCTTGACAAAAATCAACATACACCACAGCTTTACTAGCAGTTATGTCGATATGCTGTGTTGTTATGGCAGTTAGGTACCCTTTTTTACAATTTTTTTGAAATTATATTTTCTAATTTGCTAGTATTGATATTAGTTGTGGTTTAAACGCATTAGTATCAACAATGGCTCCGCGAAAAGAAATATCCATTGTCGTAAGAATTTTGGTTATTCAGCATAGAAAAGAGAAGAAATCGTATGGTGAAATTTCAAAAATTTTAAACTTAAGTCCAAAAAGGTACATACTATTGTAAAAACATTGATAAAAATGGATCCACCGAAAAAAAGGCCGCCAGAAGAAACTAACTCTAAGAGACATCAGTTTTATTCTGAAGGAAGTGATCCCAAAGTTACTGCTCCAAAATTAGCCGAAACCATTGCAAACTCATCTAGAAAGTGTGTTAATTTAAGAACAATTCGAAGAGCTCTGAACTATAACGGCTTTCACAGTAGAATGCCACGTAAAAAGGCTCTTATTTCTCAAAAAAAAAAAAACCTCGTTAACTTCGTTTTGAGTTCGCCAAAGCACATTTAGACAAGGGAATGGATGTTTGGCAAAAAGTCTTGTTTACAGACAAATCGAAGTTCAATATATTCGGCAGTGATGGAAGAGCAAAAGTACGGAGAAAAGAAAATACTGCACTTAACTCAAAAAATTTAGTACCAACAGTGAAGCATGGTGGCGGCAACGTAATGGTTTGGGGAGTGGTTGCGGCATCCAGAGTTGGAAAGCTGGCTTTTATTGAGGGTAATATGTATCGGTTGAAGTATAAGTCATTGTTGAAAGCTAATCTGAAGCTTTCGGTGGACAGTTAGGAGCTTGGCGCAGGCTGGATCTTTTAACAGGATAACGATCCTAAACATGCTGTCCATATTGTTAAGGAGTGGTTGCTTTATCATGCTCAGATTTGAATGTTATTGAATATGTCTGGGAGTTTTTTTGAGCGAAAAATTATAAAAAATGAGATTTCCAGTTCAGCATTACTCAAAGAACGTCTTATTGAAGCTTGGGACAGTATTACTACCTCAGAATTGACAAATTTAGCAACGACAGCCTCAAGTTGTTATTGATGCGAACAGTACACTAACTGAATACTAAAAAGATCAGGTTACCTGATATTAACCAAAGTTTTTGCCCTAAGATAAGTTATGTATGTACTGTATGTAGACTTTTGTCAATGTTGGATTTACGTTTTTTTCTGTCATAGCTTTACTAATTCATATTAAAAAAAATTTGTTTTTTGTTTTTTTATGATAAGAGAAAATAGTTGAAATAAACTGTATCGTTAAATTTTCCAATAAACCTTTTGGACTTTCAATTCAACGAAAACAGTGGTTGTATGTAAACTTTTGTTCGCCACTGTATATGCGTTTGATAAAAACAATAAAGAGCAAATAAACAAAATACAAAATGTCCTACAGTCCTGTGGTTTTATGGAAATATTTGCGCTTGTACATTTATGTATGTATGGCATGTAAGTTGTTAGCATGAAAATGCCGGATGTTTCCACAGCATACAACCTCAACAAAAATAACAAAAACATTGGTATTTTATGAGTATTAGGTACCGGCATTTATCCCACAAACACTCACACGCTGTCCTAAGTGTGTGCTAACAAATTGTTGTCGCATGCCGCAATGGCATTTACAGCCAGCCACTTATATACAACATGCAAACATTTTATCATACATGTAGACTTAAATAACCTACGGGCCATGCTGCTACTTGAGAACTAACATGGAATACTGCCAAACTGCTCACAACCCTCACTAGTTCATTTTTCCTAAAATTTTTCTTTGGCAAATATTTTAACCGAATGTGTGTCATCTCATACTAGTTAGTTCTCAAGTATGCAGATATGCCTGTTTATACATATATATATATTTTATAATGTACTGATGAATCGGTCAGATCGGTCGGCTATATCATATAGCTCCCATACAGCCAATTTGTTCAGAAATGTGATTCATAAATACTTTAATAAAGCAGCAAAGAACATGAAAATGGTATTCTACACACATATAATAAATTAAGCATTGGTACTGAAAATGATCGAAATCGGAAGACTATATCATATAGCCCTCATCGAAACGATTCGTTCATATATAAGGTCTTAAGTCAAAAATCTGCCAAAAAAAAAAGCATCAAACTTCGTAAAATTTTATATACACAAAAATTTTCCCATAAATCAAGAGGCTGAATATCATCAAAATCGGGAGACTATGCCATATAGCCTGCCCACAATCGATTTTTCAGATGGGAAAGTTAACATTTAAGTTGCTCAAGAAGGTTATAAACACCTCGGCAGCGCCGATGATAACAGTTCTTTCTTGTTATACTTATATATACTGAAATAAGAATCTCAAAAAAGTATTAATCTGCTTTTGTATTGAGTACCAGTATAAAGCGCATAATTTAAACATTATTTCTAGTTCTTAACTGAAAGAACTTGCATTATTCTAGTTCAATATGAACTAGTCTGACTTCATTCTGTAAATACGAATTAATGAGCTAGTACCTTCGCATGCCAGCTTAGCTTTTCATCATAGAGTATATGGTACTTACATATATTCTTTCTTACTCTCCTTGCTTTACTTTATGGCTGCTCAACAATTACATGGAATGCAATAGTTTGCATAGTTTACATGATATACGGGGCGTTTGTTTACAATAACGGCACTTATATGTAGTTGAATATATGAATATGATATTTCTTCTTGTTTATACACACACATATGTAATATTATACTGTATGGTCATATTACTTTAGAGATGTTTACTTCTTTTGTTTAAAATATACGAATTCTAACGAGGTTGCACAGGATAAGATCCCTTGTGAAGTGAAGCTTAGTCGTTTGAGAAGTTTTTTAGTTTTTTGTGTGTAAATTTATAGATGCTTATTGTTGTTGCAGTAACCAAAACCATGTTGTGGGAGTAACAATTATTGAATGGATAGAGTTGTTCTGGGTGTTCGACTTTCTCGGGATCTTAACCCCTTTGAATATTTTTCTGTCGCACTTGCGGCAAACACGGACTGACTTTACTATGGATAGATTCTGGAAAGTCCATCAAACCTTAAAAATTAATAATACCAGGATCTATCAGTTTTCCAATATAAGTGGGGGAGGTGGAATAATATTTTCATCACAGTTTCATTTAATATCCCCGTATATATACAGTAGCGGACAAAAATCTACAAACACCCTCCCTGTTTTCGTTGAATTGAAAGTCCAAAAGGTTTATTGGAAAATTTTAAGAAACAGTTTATTTCAACTATTATTCTCATCATAAAAAGCCAAGACAAATAATTTTTTAACATGAAATATTAAAGCCATGAAAAAAACATAAATCCAACATTGAATGGCATCGAAGCTACTAAATTTATCAATTCTGAGGGAGTAATACCTTCCCAAGCTTCAATAAGACGTTCTTTGAGTAATGCTGGGCTGGAAATCTGATTTCTTCTAATTTTTCGCTCAAAAATCTCCAAGACATTTTCAATAACATTTAAATCTGGGCTTTGAGATGGAGCGTAGTTGCCTTGGAGTATGATGAAGCCACCAATCCTTAACAATATGGACCGCATGCTTAGGATCGTTATCTTGTTGAAAGATCCAGCCTGCGCCAAGCTCCTAAATGTCTACTGAAGGCTTCAGATAAGCTTCCAGCAATGACTTATACTTGAACTGATCCATATTACCCTCAATAAAAACAAACTTTCCAACTCCAGATGTCGCAACCGCTCTCCAAACCATTACGTTGCCGCCGCCATGCTTCACTCTTGGTACTATATTTTTGGCGTTAAGTGCAGTATTTTATTTTCTCCATACTTTTGCTCTTCCATCACTGCCGAATATATTGAACTTCGATTTGTCTTTAAACAAGACTTTTTGTCAAAAATCCATTCCCTTGTCTTAATGTGCTTTAGCGAACTCCAAACGAAGTTAACGACGTTTTTTTTTCAGAAATAAGAGGCTTTTAGGTGGCGTTCTACTGTGAAAGCCATTATCGTTCAGAGCTCTTCGAATTGTTCTGAAATGGACACACTTTCCTGATGAGTTTGCGATGTTTTCGGCTAATTTTGGAGCAGTCACTTTAGGATCATCATTCACTTCCTTCAGAATAAAGCAGATATCTCTTCAAGTTAGCTTCTTCGGATGGCCAACAAGCGGCTTTATTTCGGTGAATCCCTTTTTTTCAAAAATGTTTGCAATGGTCTGTACCTTTCTTGGACTTAATTTTAAAATTTTTTAAATTTCACCATACGATTTCTTCTTCTTTCTGTGCTGAATAACCAAAATTCTTACGACAATGGATATTTCTTGTCGCGGAGCCATTTTTGACACTAATGCGTTTAAACCACAACTAAATTCAATACTAACAAATTAGAAAACATAATTTAAAAAAAAATTGTAAAAAAAGGGTACCTAACCGCCATAACAACACAGCATTTCGACATAACTGCTAGTAAACCATGTGGTGTATGTAGACTTTTGTCAAGGATATTTTTGCGTTTTTTCACCATAATTGTTTTATTTTATGTTAGAGAATGGATTTGTTTTAATAAATGTGATTAGAAAGGGATTTAAAATGAAGCTGTATATCTACAATTTTCAGCAAAGTGATAGTACTTTTTACACAACGCATACAAGCGATGTTTGTAGACTTTTGTCCGCCACTGTATATAACTGAATCCATAGCGAACTGGCGAACTGCATGGTATGTGTTTTGTAACTATTTGGTGAGTGGGCTCATTAAATTTATAATAAAATTCCTAAAGCAATTCCGTAAGTTATATTAAATTGCTCTCTTTTTTCTGGCAAAGTTTTTTAGTGCCTTGTTAAAGCTAGGATATTTTCCACCAGCATGATAAAAGTCGCAGATAATTATGAAAGCTAAACCAGGTAAAGACTCAACCCTATCGTCATCATATAGACCAATCAGACTATTGCCTTGCCTTTCCAAACTTTTCGAAAAAGTCACCACCAAAAAGAGGTAGAAATCGTTACACAAAAAGATATAACAAAACTGCATAACCGTCCGAGCCCTTTAGTTGACACCTTGGCCTCCGCAATAAGTCAAACCCGCCTGAAGAGAAGAGATAAGCAACTCTTTTAGAGAGCAACATTGAGTCAGCAGTCCATTCCTATATTACTGGGTCATTATGTTTAGTTTAGTAATAAGACTTTATTACTTATTGTGCGGCTTTCGAAGGAGAAGCAGATTCAGTAAATAAATAAAATGTTAATAAAAAAAATTAAATTTACCAATTTTAGCTGCATGAGCTGAAAACGTTGTAACCCGCAGCTGCATAACTGAACAGTCGACTTCATCCCATACTTATCTACTCGTAATTCGACCAGTAAATCAATAAATTGATATTTTTGCTCAATATAAGGAAATTTCACACAAAAACAAATATCTGAAGATTGAACTAAGTTCATCATCCATTTGATGAATGGTGATCAAACCATAGTTATAATGAAATTTCGTAATACGAAAGATATTGGGAGATGCGCTTTTTCCGCTATCGACCGCTTCTAAAATATCTGAAAGTTCCTAGAATTCTTCTCTCTAACAGCAATCCATCAGTATGATATATCAGTAAAATCCGCTGTTAATTTCCGGATCAATCATTGATCAAGTTCCTTCCTGTCTGGCATAAATAGAATCAAAGCTAAAGTTAGACCTAAAGAGCACAGGTTGTGAGCACTCGATTTTTATTTCGACTGCACTGCGGGCAAAGAAACGTTTTTCAATCCACATCATGAAGTTCTCACTCAGAATGGTTAAGTTCCACGTTTGAAAACTCCATTCCTCACCAGCATATATTTATATTTTAATAATAACAAACTTGGGCTAGTGGGAGTATTTTGCATGAATATATTATATTTTCGTTGTTCGCCTTTAGCGAGATGCAAAAGTTATTGCATAAGCGTTTCACCAAACAGACTATAATCGTAAAGCTTTACTAGCAAATTGCTTTTTGCCGCAGATGCAAATGCGGATGCACTTGCAGAAATTTATTGTTAACATGCAAAACGCCGCACATTGTACGAGTACCTGTGAAGACTTTAAAATGTCAAAATAACATTGCGGCACACCAATTTTTGTTGGGCGCAAGCGATATTGTTGTTTGTTGATGATGGAGATGAGCATAGCAATTTCAGCATATTTCGAACGTACTTCAGCAGTTACGTTTCTGAGTTTGTTCTTGTGCATCATATATCCACAGTTTATTATCTTAGGGAGTTGCGCAAATTTATTTGTATAAAATTGGATTATCAGCGTTCGGTTTAAAGTGTTTCACGATTGCAATTTTAAATTGGATTATAAATCTGAATGCCCAAGGGTGATAGTGATTCTCTTTTGTGGTTTGCAAGCATGTCGGTGAAATTTATCACCGGCGTGGTTTTGTGGCAAGCATACAAAACATGGTGAATTGATGTTCATGAAAGTTTAATACCCAATAACCTGGCAAATGGTTGAAACAAAATTTTGAGAGCAACAATGTGCAATGGTTCAAAATTCAATTTGGTGTTTTCCATGAATGAAAAAAAGAAATACACACACACACAATTCTAATTTCTCAACATCAAGAAACATTTTCTTTCTCAGGCTCTTGCAAAGTGGTTAATCTTAATTTTGGATATATTTTGGGTAAAAATAGTAGTTTCTAGAAAGAAAATTAAGAAAATAAAACGAGACAACGATAAAATTTGTCGTAAAATAAGTTTTCAGCAATGTTCGGATTCTGCCACAATTTTAATAATTTTAAAAATTTTCCTTTCTGTAGATTTATGAGTATAGTAAATTTTTAGAAACATAAGGGTATAAAAGCCTCGGTGTGGCCGAAGACAACACTTCCTTTTTTTTTTCAATTAAAATTTACTTAGGTTATTTAATTCAATGAAATTTAATTTTATTAATTTAATTTTTTTTATTCTATTTAATTATTATATTATTTTATTTTATTTTATTTTATTTTATTTTATATTCATATATATTATTTTATTTTGTACTATTTATTATGTTTAATTTCCATTATTTTATTTTATTTTATTTACTTTAGTTTATTATATATTATTTAATTTAATTTAAATTTCTATTATTTAGTTAAATTTTTTTTTATTTTTTATATAGTTTTTTGTTTTATTTAATTTGATTTTATTTGTTTTATTTTATTTTATTTTATTTTATTTTATTTGATCTTATTATATTATCTTATATTATATTTTATTTTAATTTACTTTATTTTAAATAATATATAATTTAATTTAATTTAATTTAATTTAATTATATTTAAATTTATTTATTTAATTTAAATTATTTTAATTAATTTATTTTTTGTTTAATTTAAGTTAATTTTATTTTATATTTTTATTTTGTTTGATTATATATTATTTAATTTAATTTAAATTAATTTAATTTAATTTTGTATCAATAAATTTTATTTTATCTTAATTTTTTATATTATATTTTATATATTTAATTTTATTTATTGTATTTCATTCTATTATTAATTTTTATTTAAGTTCATTTTATTTTATTTTTTGTTTTATATTATTTTATTTTGTTTGGTTTTACTTTTTATTATTATTTTATATTTATTTCCTCAATTAAATTAATATAATTTTATTGCGCTTCATAGTATTTTGCTAATTATGCATTTTAAAGAATTCATATTTCATGATTCGCATATCATCTTAACTACAAAATCTTCTAACAGAAATATATTTCATATTTTATTTACAGATATGATTACCGCGACTTCGCAACTGATACATCCACCAGATGCCTCAAACTAATTTAATTGAGACAAGAAAATTTTGAAATGTGGCATGAATGCGAAACAATAAAACGCAAGCTGTAAGCACAGCAACGATAACAAGCGTCCAAACACAGCTATTGATTTATCAACAGTTTCTTATTTGAATAAAGTTTTGTTTGCATGAATACAGCTATTTAAATTTTGCCAATAATGAAAGAACGTGATTCTGAAATTTAGGAAGAAGAAGAAGAAGAGAAGAGGATTGGATTTCTTAGACTAATAACAGCTTAACAACAGCAATTTTCTCCCAAGTAACAATCGACAACAAAGACTTACACAGCTCGGCTCAGCTATCGAAAATCAAAATACAAAATACAAATGCTAGGCAACAACAGAAACAACAAAAAAAAACACTCTACCTAAGTGAGTAAATTAGGACACGACCATCAATTATCTGCTTAGCAGCAGGTGTAAGGGATAAAAGTAAACCTACAGGATAAACAGCCAGACATTGAATGCCAGAGAATAGCAAGCACAACAGGTTGCAACCTGTGGGCGAGAAATAAACACACATAAAGCGGCAAGCAGTTACTAAGTAAGCTGTTTGGCAAGTGTTGGTGAGGAAGAACGGCAATACAGACTGTGATGAAATTGAATTATATTATAAATTATAGCAACACACCAAATGAGACGCTTTAGCAAAAGTGTGTTCGTTCAATGGAACGTGCCGGAAGCATTAAAGCGTTAAACGTTGCAAATTGGATTCTCACAAAAGTCTAAAATCTGAAGGAAGTTTGACAGCCGATCACAAATCCCTTCTTAAACTAAATTATACCTTTTACTAGTACTTAATACAATAAATATCGACAAACATATCTAAAGTCTAATTGAATAGTGATAGTAGCTTTTCAGTACCACATGTGTGACATGTGAATGAAGCGACCATTGAACCGGTTGTGTTGCTATTAATGATTTGCACCAAACGTTTTCATGTTCGGAGAGCAACAACATTTTAATTACCCCCTACAAAATGACAGATGTTTCAACGAAGGCAACAACAACATCCACAGTAGCAACAACAGCCACATCTCCACTTGCAACAACATCAACGCCCATTGGCGACACAACTGGCTCACTGCCCAAAAGCAAAGTCGCCACTATCGATGACCCGACTGTCAGTGTAAATAAATCCTTTACAAATGGCGATGGTCATGCACCGCCACTTACTACGAAAACCGAACAGAAATTGAATCGCAACAACAATGAGGCCACAGTCGACGGCGTCGGCAGTGGCGGCGACAACATGTCAACCAGCTTGACCAGCAATCGCTCTTCATGTGGCTCTTCTACAGTTCAATCACCTACAAATGTTGCGTCAACGACGCGTAGTCGCATGCATTCTACCGATAATGGCGCTACCACATCCACTGCGTCTAGCTCGGCGAATAATTCGATTTCCGCTTGCGATATGGCAACATTAATGCATTCGTCGAATAGTAGTGCGACCAATACGACGCTTAATTCACCGGTAAGCTGTAGCAGTCCTGTTGGGTTATATGTAGCAGGCGGCGCAATGTCGGGAGCTACTGCGGGAAATAATGGTGGCAGCAAAGGAGGCCGAAGGGAGGCGACACAGCAAGATGTGGACGAAGTTGCGCGGTTATTTGAGGAAAAACCGGAAGCATTCGAGAAATGGTTGATGGAACGTGCGCCGCCTGAGGCGTTAGCGCGTTTGCACGAATTTATCGATTCAAGAAAGCCACCAAAGCGGCCATCAGTGACGTCTGATCTCTTTCAACAGTGGATGGCAGCATCGCCGGTGCAGGTGAGTGGAAAAGCGCAGCAGTTAATTGGTTGGTTGGTTGAAGCGAGAGTGTTGGGTTTTAACGAACTCACTAAAGAAATAGTTAGAATCGATTTTTGTATTCCTCCCAAATAATAGAGGTTTTTAAGACCCTCGAGATGGGATTTTGTTTCTGGGATGACCTCCTCATTCGCCTAGCCATTTCTTCAGGAAGCACGAAATAGTCGCAGGAGCTAACTCTGGAGAGTATGCTGGATGGAGTAGCGGTTCGTAGCCCAATTTATGTGTATTGTGCTCTCGTGTATTGTCCTGATGGAACATCACTTTTTTTCTTAAAATGCGGACTTTTCTGTTTCAAATCAATATTGAATCTGTCAATAAGCTCTAAATTATACTCGCTAGTGATCGTTTTAACCTTTTTAAAGGTGATCGATGTGAATGACACCTCATGCATCCCAAAAAACTGAGGACATGACCTTGTTGGCCGGAAGATTTTTTGGTTACACGGTTGCGCTTATGGTCGTGTGTTAGCAATCGCTACAACCATCGTGCGTATAGCTTTTTCATGTCCAAACATTCATGCAAAATGTGATGTACCCCCTCAGTGGAGATGCCTACAACCTCAGCGACCTCGAACACTTTTATTTTCTAGTCGTTCAAGATTATACCTTGAGTTTTATCGACTATTTCTGTCATGACGACCCCTTTTCGGTGACTTGTAATGGTACGACCACAACGGAATTGAGTTAACCACCTCTTAACTATTGAAATTGATGGTGAGGAGCCCCCTTAGTATTTATCAAGTCTTTCCTTGGTTTTGGTGATGGGATTTTAAAGCAAAATGTAATGTTTAATCAGCACACAAAATTCGATCTAGTTCTTTTTCGTTAAAATTCACATACTCGGGAAAAATCTTACAGTAGTCCAAGTAGCCGGAAGTAGTGTTGTAATTACAGTAACTGTGCAGTGATTTCAAAAATAACTGACGCCCTCATAATTAAACTAGGATTGCTTTGAACGTTGAACCGAAACAGACCGAAATTTGCTTTCCAATTAAGGTCAATCTGTAGGAAATAATGTTCTTACCATTTTATTCGTAACCGTCTTCTTTTTTTTATCCATACACGATAAGCTCTTCCTAAAAGGTTTAGTTTGAGTATTCCTACAAATGGCTGTGAATATTTCCTCAACTTAAAGGCTAATTACAATCCATTAAGACTGTGAATCAGTACTTAAACACGAGTAGTGACCTAACTCAAACCATAGGTAGTGCAGTAACTTGTTAGCTGGAGATTTTTTTCCTAATTTTTCAGGATTTACTGTGAAAGAAGAGAAGTAACGGGGTAAAGTAGTTAGAGTACATACTGTTAGTGTTCGGTGAAGTAATTAGAATATATACTGTTCATGGTCGGTCATCTCATCTTCACACGCCAAGTGCAAGCGATTTTTATAGTAGCTGCTTTATGGAGATCCAACCGTCAATTAATACTATATACCATTCAATTATCTCAGAGAAATATTTTTGTGAGCCTGGTATATCATGTATTTAGACCTGTAGAACCAAACCTTAATACTCAACTTGTAGGTGAAGCTCATAATCATCATCTACCGAAGATATACTACAAAAACTTTTAAGAACAAAGAGACTAAGCCTCTAGGGACCCCACATTGTTCTGTACTCGCAGAAAAGTTAAAAACAAATACTGCTGCAGACTTACTTGATATTGTACATTCTGACGGAAGCCCAATTCTAAACAAATTATAGGTACCAGATCAGTTATTAAGCCATTCAAACTCTGTAAGTTCATATTGAACAAGTTACTGACTTCATTGACTTAAGTGTCACAATAGGCTAAGCTAGATTTTAGAAATCATATAAATTCTTGTGCTAACAAGACGAAAGCAGTTTAAGCTTTCATTAAACGATGGGCTAAGTGTTCAATGCCCCAATACTTGTTAGTCCGATTTTAAAATAATGCTTAAAGTGATAAATTGGAATCTGCACAAAAGCAAGAAGAATATCTCTTCTTACAAAAGTTGTTTACGGTTTATTAATCTGCCGACACTCCCGTCGTAGAGAGATACTGCTACTATTGTGAATAGTCCTAACTAGAGTGCAAGACTACCACTACCTATATGATTAATTATGGTTTTATATGTGTTCACATGTGCTATTACTCGCACAGCGACTGCACTTTATATGCACTTCCGACCAACAAATTCACTTAATTACTCAACTTCCTTTCTTTGACTCGATTTCCATTGAATCATATTCACTGCATTCTTTGATTAAACGTTAATTACTGCTTTACACAACCATCAGAGCTCAGCGCTGCAACTGCTCTATGCAATGATGTGTTCTCATTAATTTCCATTAAAACTACACTATTAAAAATATGTAATGATGAAAATGCAGTAAAGAAAAATCATTATTTGCAGGACAGTATCAGTAATTTTTCAATAAAAATATATGCAAGTGTGCCCAATAGTTACTTTACTGCAATAACAATAAATTTACTACCTGTCAGCATCAGTCAGCTCATATTAACTATACATATATATAAGTACAATAAATATAACATATTTATGAGAGTATATGAGCAGTAATGCCTCAACAAATTTCACTAAAAGTAGTAATTTTTATACTTTTTATACCTTTTATGTACATGAAATGGTATATTAACTTTGGTCCGAAGTATGTAAGTACCAGATGGAAGAGGGATAGACCCACCAAAATTTATACCTATCGTATCAGATTGGCGAGCTGAGTTGATTTAGCCATGTTCGTCTGTCCGTCTGCTCGTCTGTCTGTTTGAACGAAACCTAGTCCCTCAATATATTTCAACCAAACTTGGTAGGAAGATGCACATAGACGTTTAAACGATCATTTGTCGGAACCGGCTAGATCGGTACACTATAGCATATATACAACCTATGTTTCAGATTGGAAAATTTTGGTTCTAAATCTATTAAAAACGTGATTTTGATTCACTACATATAAATAATGAATTGCATATTGCTTCTCAAAATGATAGAAATCGAACAAATATAACATGTAGCTCCCACACAACGATATTTTCCGATGTGAGGTTTTGGTCAAAACTATAGTATAGTAGTATTTAGGAGCATGAAATTTGGCAATATCCACAAATATTATGAATTGCATATTGGTACTGAAAATCATCGAAATCGAATACTATATTATAATTTCAGATATGAGGATTTGAGTAAAAAATCCTCTAAAAAAAGCTTCTAGAATCGTGAAATTAGGTATTATTCACCCATATTATGAATTGCATAGTGGTAGTGAAAATTATGGAAACTGGAATATTATATCATATAGCCCCATACAATCGATTTGTTCAGATATAAGGATTTGAGTCTAAAATCAATTCAAAACCGCATCTAGAAGCGTGAAATATGGTATTCTATAGACATAAATTCAAGTTGATATTGACACTGAACATTTTCAAAATCGAACTTTGCAATTTGAAATAAATTTGATTTGTACATGAAAGGTATAAATACTTTGGCATAGCCGAAGACAAGCATTCTTTTTTGTTTTCTTTAACTTTAAAACGCTTTTTGAGCCAACTGATACTTGCACTTGTACTTGTTATACATCCTTTCAATCTTCAAAAAAAGTTTATATGGCTTTTCATAAATATGGCCATAAAGGTTATGTATGTTTGGCAGCCAGTGAGCCAGTCAGTCAGCCAGCTGTTGATTTTCGTTACTTGTTGTTCTGTTTGCCAGCGTTGAGCTAAATGTATGTTGTTGTGTAGTTTAATGCGGTTCTTGCTTGGTTAACGGCTTTCCATTTTTCCCATTTTCTTTTTACAGCGCATTTGAGATATATTTTTGCCACTGCATTTTATGTGGGCTGAATGTACTTCGTATGTATGGTTGTAGTTTAGTTACAAATTGTGCACGTGATCCATAAAGTTATTACATAAATTTAATGCTATGTATGTTATGTATATTGTTTGTGTGATATTACTTATAGAAATATTGCGCGCTTACGCGTAGTTTTAAATTAAAATAGCTGCTTTCAAAAAGAAAAAAAAGCAGACAGCATGCAAGTAAAAGTTTTTTCATGTTCAGCTTGTAGCTACTTGAAATCAATTTGTGGTAAGTGAGTCTCATTAATTGAAGTGCATCCAGCTTATTTTGAGATCACAAACAGGATTTTCAATTTAGATTACACGGTCGGATTTTTGCTTACCACATATGTATGCGTGTGGCTTATAGAGTTAGGAGACCCTATGGTTCGTCCACCATATTTCATGACTTCAAACTCAACTTCCAAAAAAATATTTTTAATAGCACATAAAGGGTTTGTTTTCCAATAGGGGTGATATGATTTCTACGTGTCGTTTTGGTCATTTTTAATATATCATGATCTGTCTTTTTTGCATTCAGTAATGCTTACAATTTCACATGGCAAGATATACGCAAGAATGAATTTGCTGATTTTGCCTTGGAACAACTTGAAAACGATAACGATTTTTTTAAGAAAATCATCTTCTCCGATGAGGCTCACTTTCATCTGAGTGGTGCGGTAAATGAACAAAACTGTCAATTCTGTGGTGAAGAAAATCCACAAATTATTCATGAACAACCATTACATTCACCTAAATTGACAGTTTGGTGTGGTTTTGGTCTGATGGAATCAGCGGTCCGTACTTCTTTCGAAATCCAGCTGGTAGCACCGTTACTGTCAATGGAGAGCGGTATAGATCGATGATTACCAACTTTTTATGGCCACGATTGAAATCTTGATCTTGATCTTAACAACATCTGGTTCCAACAAGACGGGGCTACGTGTCACACAGCACGTGCAACAACCGAATTATTGCGAGAAAGGTTTGGAGATTCGATTATTTCAAGAAATTGTGACATTGAATGGCCTCCAAGAAGTTGTGATTTAACACCATTAGACTACTTCTTGTGGGGTTATTTGAAATCATTGATCTTTAGCAATAAACCAGACTCCCTTCAAGCTTTAGAAGTCAATATTTAACGTGCTATTCATGACATACGAGTTGATTTAGTGGAAAAAAATGCTCAAAAGTTGGGTTCATGGAACTCGTTCCTGCAAAAGAAGTCGTGGAGGAATAATGTTATATTCCAAACATAATTGTATCGATTGTACTTCGCATTAAATAAAAACAATTTAAATTTCCTTAACAATTAGTGTGTGTAGACAAATAATGAGTTGCACATTGGTACTGCAAATCATTGAAATCGGATGACTACATGACAAAGTCTCTATGTATCCGATTTGTTCAGAAATGAGGTTTTGTGGCAAAAACCCTTCAAAAAAAGTATCTAAGAGCGTGAAATTTGCTAGCATACAGACGTGAATTCAAGTTAATGTTGACACTGAAAATCATCGAAATCAAATTTTGCAGTTTTCAGTAAATTTGACATGTACATGAAAGGTATAAAGACTTTGCCATGGCCGGATACAGCTCTATATTCTTGGTTTGATTTCTCTTAATTTTTGTCTAATAATTTCTATCAATATTATATTACTTAAGTTTTTTCTAACACAATTTTCTTTTATTGCTCAGTTATATACATACATACATACTTTGTGTATATAAATATAGAAATAGTCTGTTATTTTTTGCCTTTATTTGAATAATGTTAAAATTGTAATTATTTTCGTTTACATAAGTCGAGAAATAAATAACAAAATTTTGTATTGTTTAATTTAATGCTTTGAAATACTCCTATGTAGCTGAAGTCACTCATGCGAGATGTCATACCACACTGGTACATATATATTTTGAAATATATTTTCAAATAATCGAAATTAAAAAGTTTCCAAAAAAACCACACAATTTTTACCATCAAGAGAGTTTTGTATAAATGGTAATAAGTGATGGTGCGTACACCAAGCTCAGTTTTGTCTGTTCATCAAAGATGTATGGTCTGACGTTGTCATGATGAATTGAAACACTTTTTCTATCAGTTCTGGAGATTTTTTTTTTTTGAAAACTTGTTGAAATCCGGTTAATTGCTAACAGTAGAGCTTAGAATTGATCGTTTCGCCAGATGTTATTAATGGACAATTCATTTCCAATACCACACCATACACTTAACATCAACTTGTAGAGGGCCACCGGTCTTTGCCCGTGTTGAGCGGCTTCAGAAATACTTTGATTTTTGCCTATCTTCTTCTTCTTCTTATTTACTAGCGTAAACACCGCTTAAGCAATTATAGCCTTCTTTTCGCTGTTTGGCGCCTATTGGAAATACCAAATGCAGCCAAGTCTATCTCTACCTGATTTTTCCAATGGAGTAGAAGTTTTCCTCTTCTTCTACCTTCACTGCATCAAAAACAATCAAAGCTGGGGTGTTCTCAACCATACGGAACCACATGACCAATCTCTTAACCCGCCGAACAGCTCATCGTTTCATCGGCTGCGGCATTCGCCGTTGGCAATTCGGAAAGAACAATAAGTCTTACGCAAAACCGTTCTCTCAAAAAGTCCTAATGCCGACTTATCAGATGTTGTTCTTACCTCCATATAGCAGTAAAAGAATGATGAGTGACTGGTAGAGTTTGGATTTGTTCGTCGAGAGGGGACTTTACTTTTCAATTTTCTACTCAGTTCAAAGTACCACCTGCTGACAAGATTGATTCTAATTAATTCTAAGTAATTCTAATAAGGCTGGCATTGTGTTATTGGTGTTGTTAAGGCTGGTTCCTAGATAGACGAAATTATCTACGACTTCAAAGTTATGACTGTCGACAGTGACGTCAGAGCAGAGTCGCGAATGCGATGACTGTTTCTTTGACGACAGGATATATTTCGTCTTCTTCTCGTTCACTACCAGACCCATACAATTCGTTTCTTTAGCTTGTCTCAAGAAAGCTGAACTAACGACGCTATTGTTGAGAGGAACGATATAAATATCATCGGTGTATGCCAGCAGCTTTACACTATTATAGAAATATTCTCTATTTAGCTCTGCAGCTCGTATTTTTTATCTAGTAATAGATTAAAGTAGTCATCCGATAAGGAGTCAACTTGCCTAAGCCTCGTGGTATCGAAAGGCTCGGTATAGGTTTTGCGGGAATACCAAATTCAAAGGCTGCTTTAAAATCGGGGGAATACCAAATTCGAAGGCTGCTTTAAAATCGACGAAGAGGTGGTGTGTGTCGCTTCTCTTTTGACACTCCAAACAGTTTTTTTGACGGTTTGCTTGAGTCTGGCTGATGGTTATTCGATCAATAAATTTTTGTTTCCCCATTAATTTATTGACACCCAAATATCGAGTTTCTTTGGATATCCAGCTCTTTCTTAAATAAATCCAAACTGTCACATGAGTGATGCCTAGCGTCTCTGCTATCTCCAGACAATTTTCATGCTGGTCTTACTCTCCCAGTTGCAGCCTTTCAACAGCTTTTTGGGTGACTGGCGGACCAGAACGACATAAAAAATTTTGGAACTGAATCGAACACACCTTTGGGTCCGGCGTCACATTTTTGCAGCAGTTTTAATTACTTATATACTTAAAAAATAAACATCACATAACGTATTTCGCTCGTTTTCACGAAAAATCTTGCTGGAAATGATTCTTTCAAAAAAGGGCTAAGTTTGACACAACTTATTGCTGCCCGAAATAGGAGAATTTTACACCATTTAGTGACAAAAACCACGAAAACTTTTTAGTATTCTTCTAACAAAAAAGATTCATAAAAATTATAAAATCTGACACAAGCAAAGAGAGAATTTTTTTCGTACTTTTATTTTTTATATTTTTTTATATATTTACAACGAAAGCTCTAAAAGAAATTTAGCAACAATTAAATAATTTTTTTTCTACTCTAATTCCATTTTGTTCTATAATTGCTGTAGAAGAGATGATGAATTACAAAAGCAATTTCAAAAATCATGGCTTTTATATTAATTGAATTTCAATTTTATTGAATTCTTGGTATCCATCTCATTCTAATATTCTGTTGCCATCGTAAGTATTTGAAATACTTGAATAAAATAAACCATCAATAAATAATACATATGTACATATTATTTACTGTAAACCACAAATAAAAATATTCACATTTCCTGTGTCATAAAACTTTTACGGCAGAGCAACAACTATTTCAATATGCATATATGTATATTGACAGCTCATCAATAACAGATGAAGTTAGAAATATGTGAAATTACGCGCGATGAATGTTGGATAAAAGTTTTACGAAGTTTTGCTCTCTGAAAGCGAGCGTAGCTGCTGCTGATTGTTTTCAATGTAATATCAAAGGAATATTAGAAAAAGGAAGATGAAAATATGAAAAATTGAGAGCATATGCATATATAGATAGAATTCGTATGCACCTTTTACGTAAAATACATAAAACAAGTGTAATTTTTTGTGAAAATTTATTTTCTAAATGCAGTAATATTTGAGCGAAAGTTGTCATCCTAAAGAAATAGTTCTGCGTTTTTCTCTTTGATGAAAATTTCATCTTATCTTTGAAGTTAGGTATAAAAGTTTGTAAATTGTGATAATGTATTGGATATTGGGATACAAAATAGACAGATATGCTTCAAAAAAAATTTCTTTTCAAGGAAGGAAAAGTTCTATTTTCAGTGGAGTGGAAATCACTCACGCTGGTCCACGGTGCCCTGGTAAATCAATTATACAGGGTTATCCATTTTTCAGTTTCCAAAATAAATGTAAATAAAATTCATTCAAAATAATTTTGTTCATGAAATTTCTTCTTTATTATTAATTTTGAATCTTCAAATTGTATGTGAAACAGTACGTCATTCAAATGACCGCCTCGTGAATTTTTGCAAACTTCGATCCGTTGGAGGTAATTTTCGACAAATTTTTGACACATATTGGGCGAGCCATAACTTCAGGAATGTTGGTTTTCGAGTGCTCAAGAGTTGAATGTTTATCCACATAAATACGGACTTTCGTGTAGCAGCACAAAAAAAAAGTCCAACATTGTGAAATCGTACAATATCGTTAGCCAATTGACATCGCCAAAACGAGAGCTTACGGGGCGGGAAATTTCTCTCGCAATATAGCCATTTTCGCTCGTGTCGTATGGAATGTGGCACCATCTTATTGGAGCCACATATTTTCCAAGAACGTACCAGACAGTAAGTTTTTTATTTTTTTATTATTTATATCCTCAATTATTTGAGGATTCTCGGAGCCCCAAATACGACAATTTCGCTTTTTTCTCTATCCACCGAGTGTGAAGTGGGTCTCGTCTCTAAAGAAAATTTTGTTGTAAAAAACGCGGTCCGCTGTTTGTTGTGCATGGTCAGCTAGCTTCAGATGTTGTGTGAGCTGAACTTTATATGCAAGTCCAAGTGCATAATAATCCTTTATGTGCAGTAAGAAAGTCCCAGCTATTGAGAACGTCAAAATATGGACACATTCGGGTCATCAACTACACTTTCACTAGCAGCAGCGGATATTTGAGGTGGAAAGAGCAAAACGATGGTGCACAGGCCTTACAATGTCTGCAACCGATCTAGTTCATTTATATTTCATTAAAAATTTACCAATTGCTTGAGTAGTTGGACGATTATGTACACCATAATCTCCTCTTAAAGCACGAATCGTGGCCACGTTGGAATCGCCATTTATGTATTAGGTTTCAACATTTTCATCGGTTTGTGCGGTTTTCTTTTTCATAATTGCTTGACTTTTAACTAAAACAAAACATGTTTGGTTGGACAGTTAAGTTTGACAGATGTGAAACCCTACACTTTCGAAACCACTAAATGGATAACACTATAACAAATAGCATGGAAGCTTTAAATATGGTCAGGAGTCGGTAAAAGATACCCTCTGGGTTGCTTGCTGAAACAATCATATGAGAAAAATAAAACCTTACAGTAAAAATTTATTTAAACCCGCCTATTGCCATGTTATGATATTTTTGAGAAATCCATATTATCACCTAGATATGACCAAATTTTATGCAAGATGTATACCCAGAATGGTCAAAATTTTTTTTTTATTCGTCTTTATTGTCATAGATACCCCTTAAGCGAATATAGCCGAGTAAGCACTCCAGTAGTTTCTTCTTTTCGAATTTTTGCACCAAGCCAAGTTCTTTTCTACTTGATCGTTTCTACGGAGTGGTTTCTTTTACTCTGCTGCAGCTACCGTGTCAAAAATATTCAAAGCTGCAGTACTGTAGTCCATACGGTCGCCATGCTTTTTTTCCTTAATTCGACATAGTTCAGTCAATGTTACCATAAATATCGTACAACTTATCGTTCCATTGTCTGCGGTATTGGCCGTTGCCAAAGTGCTAGAAAAAAAAATCTTAAGCAAAACTTTCCTCCCCCAAATTTCTAAAGCCGACTCATCGGACGTCCACTTCGCCCACATACACATAGACCGTAAAGTCTGCCTTCAACCAAAACATTTTATTAAGTAAAGTAAAAACACAACTGAAATAGTTAATTCAGTTAAAAAAATTTACATGAATTTATTCATTATATTTCTCAATTCAAAATGCAAAAACAAAAACCTATATTCCTATTTTTATCTTCGAGATAACGGTGTCTAAGTGCAGCAACAAGTAAAAGTAGGCACCACAAAGTCTGCGTTCAGTTTGCTTGATTTGAGAATACCGTTACTTTTCATGAATATGTTTCTTCTCTTTGCATATTTTCTATTGTCTTTTATTCTAATTAATCATTTAAAGAGTTCGTGTCGTGTTTTAATATTAGTTTTAAAAAATGGAAACCAAAGGGAGAGAAATTAAAGTGTCAGAAAGAAAAATAATTATTAAACTGTGGAAAGATGACGAAAGTTTCCGAAAAATTGAACAAACTATTGGAAGAACGTATTCCTCCATCCAGCGCGTAGTAAATAATTTCAAGCAAACCGGTGTTCTAACATCTAAACCCCTATTTGGCCGTTCAAAAATATTATCAGTACGGGAGGAAGAATAGTTGAAAACGCAAATAAAATGTTAAAAAAAAAAACAATCTGTACAGAAACTGCATGAAAAATTTTACGTAAAGCTGGATATCATAATAAAAAAACCTCATTTGTCAACAGACCAACGCGCATTGAACTTTCTCATAATTATATATACATAAGTAGATCTCCGGAATTCTGGAAACAAGTCATTTTGTCGGATGAGAGAAAATTTTGTATATTCGGCAAAAAAAGGTGACGAAATCGTGTGGCGAAAATCAGGAACTGCCCTTGAAAAACAAAATCTTGTAGGTACAGTGAAATATAGTGGTGGTGGAATTATGGTGTGCGGGTGCATGGCGGCTAATGGCGGGGGTCAGCTTGAATTTATCGAATCGACAATGGACTTGAAACAAAGTGCAGAGAATCTAGGCTTAACTTCAACGTTTTAGTTTCAATAGGATATCGATCCTAAGCTTACTTCTCAAAAAGTCAGACTTTGGCTCTTGTACAATGCCCCTAAATAGTTTAAAACGCCTCCTCAGTCACCCGATCTCAGTCTTATAGAGCACCTTTGGAATATATTAGGAAAAATAATTCATCAGCATATAATAATAAATAAAGAGTTATGTTGGCAGAATGGTCCCGAATCACAGCTGAGGAAACAGATAAGTTGGTAAATGCAATGTCAAGCCGATTAAGAGAGGTATTAAAACAACGTTGTTATCCAGCAAAATATTAAATTTAATTTTTCTTTATAATTTTTTAATGCTTTTGTAATTAACGCAGACTTGCGGTGCCTATGTTTACATATTGGTGCACTTAGATACCGTTATAACGAAAATGAAAATTGAAATATAAATTTTTGCTTTTACATTTTAAACTTAAAAATATAATGAATAAATTTATGTAAAATTTTTTAACTGAATTAACTATTTCAGTTGTGTTTTTACTTTACTTAAAAAAATGTGTTGGGTGAACGCAGACTTTATGGTCTATGTGTATCTTTACAAACCAGCAGGATGGAAATGTTGAGCGACTTGTAGAGTGTGGTCCTTGCTTCTTGAGAGAGGATTTTACTTCTAAATTGCCTATTCAGTCCAAATTACTACCTGTTGACAAGAGTGATCCTGCATTGGATCTCACGGCTGACATTGTGTTGATGCTAATTCCAAGAATGCCAACCGTGGCTTGGGAGCCAGGACGTGAATACGGAAAGTGTTTGTAAAATCTAAAAGTTTTGCGGTTAAACGAATTTTAGATATTGGTTTATAGAGACAGCTCCTTTTCGTGCTATCGAAGGTAGCTTTAAAATCAATGAAGAGGTGGTCTGTGTCTATGCTTTCCTCTCGTAAATCGTATTTACCGAAATTCAGGCCACAACAGTTTAAAGATGAACGTCTAACAATCCACAGCTAACAAAGCTCTGGTGACTTTTGTAAGTTATCAAATCTAAAAAAATTTAAACCGCTTATTCGTTTAGTGTCAACATTTTTTTTTAGATAAATAAGAAATCTATATTTTTAGTTATCCAAGCTATCCAATTAATCTATTCAAAAAAGGGAGTTTATACTGAAAATGAAAAATAGAGTTTTTATTCCATTTACGACCTTCCATTTATGAACTTTAGAATCTATATATTTCAAGAAACTCTTTCGTCTCCTTTCCGGGATAAGCTCGTATCTACAAAATCGCAGTTTTTGGAAGATTGAGAAGTGTAATAATAGAAAATAAATTTTGTTTCAATTGTTTTCTTCGATTTTATGAGCCAATACTCATCATGACAACATACATAATGTAATGTCACTTGTGCATAAGTTCTTCAATTCAATTGAAGTGCTAAAACGCGTTGTCATTCTGTTGTAGTATATACATACATATGTGCATTAGTATATATAGCTAGACAATTTCCAATAACTACTCTTAAAATAGCTTACTCATATCTTCAGCTTTTACATTCTTTATTGGCCAACATTTTGCTTCCTTGTTAAAACCGTATTCTGTTTTTTTATTTTTATTTTCATTTATAGAAATCCAAATCGCGTTCACTGTCCACGTCCTCTGGCAATTCCTTACTGGATAGTCGACGTCATCTAATGGAATTGGATGAAGGTGAACTATTCATGGAGTTGATTCGTGATGTGGCCAATGAATTGGACATTGATGTGCTGTGTCATAAAATTCTCGTCAATGTTGGATTGCTTACTCATGCGGATCGTGGCTCATTGTTTTTAGCCAAGGGACCACCGAATAATAAATACCTGGTTGCGAAGCTCTTCGATGTGACACAAAAGACAGGTGAGTGAAAGTTGCATAATAAGCGTACATGAGATCTGGTATGTATTTATATACCCGCATAAATACATTTGTAGGAGTATGTAGATATTAGTAGAAAAATAACTTTGTTGTTGAGTACGAAAGGCTTTACTTTTGCATGCAATTGAAGCGTAATGGAAAAGTATAGAAAATTAAATCATTTCTTTTTTCATTTGTTTTCCTCCTTTCATTTTTCCCAATGAATGCAATGATTGCGATGCCTGCTGTTGAAATTTATTTCAATTGACTATTGGTTGGCTGTTTCGCAACTGAATCATCATTATTTGTATGTGCCTGTGTTGCCATTTGCAGCGCTCAACGATGCTGTCAAGAAGGCTAAGCTGGAGGAGATACGCATTCCATTTGGTGTGGGTATTGCCGGCATGGTGGCACAAACGAAGGAGATGATCAACATAAAGGAGGCTTACAAGGATGCACGCTTCAATTGTGAGATTGATTTAAGGACTGGCTACAAAACGAATGCGATATTATCGATGCCAATATGCAATTATGAAGGTGATGTCATCGGTGTGGCACAAATTATTAATAAAACAAATGGTAAGTTAAGGACAAATTTTTGAAAATGTTATAAATGGAGTGAAAAGATTGGCAATAAAGATATGGTTAATTAAAAACGATTCCTTTAAGCAAAATTTCACAAAACAATCGCAAGAATTTACTGTTTTGTGACCTGATTTAGGGAACTTTTTATAAATCCTGTCTGAAATCCCGTATTCACAAGATGCTTTTGGAAGACATTCATAACTGGGAATATTTTGAAAAAAAAAAAATTAATTAATGCAAAAAAAAATATTGTACAATAAAATAAAGGAACCTCAAGCTATTGTAGAAATTGTCTCTATGCGTTTATTAACTTTTTTGCTTTTCTCCAATTTTAAAAACTTAATCCTCATTAGCACTTAATATTCTTGAACAAATTAGCAGACGGTGCCATAATCGACAAGGTGTTACATGGACTTTTCCAAGGCGAATTCACAAATATTATAGCAGGAGAACAGAGACAACAACTACCGCTTTTAAAACTGCACCAACTCTCTTATCCACTCTTTTTTCGCACAAATCACAATCACCAAAAAAAAAACTATTCTTAAGACTTTTGCATTTACAAATAGAAAATCAAACTAAATTTGAGCTAACAAAACGTTAGCCGAAAAAATAATTTTGACAATCTCGGTGTTTAAAGAATGAAAAAAGGTTAAACTCGGTGAAATAGTAATTCCACCTAGTTAAATTAGCCGTAAGAAAAAGTTAAAATAAATAAAATAGCTGTTTCTCTTTTCAAAACTAGTGTTTATTATACGAGTATCGATTTCAAACAAAAGAAATTAGTTTACATTTGCTAGTTTAGGCTGAAAAACTCCTCATGGGAACATATATATATGTGTATATAATTGACGCTTCATAACCGCTGAAGTGATTTTCCACCGAAATCCTCCTCGAATTTGGAGTAAACATCTTGATGTTTTCTATAGTTTATTTTAAACCGACCCCAAACGATCGATGGATTTTTATGAAGAGCTTTTACTTCATGTCCGAAATACGTTCGGAAGGCTTGACATCAGCCTACCGAGGGGCGAGCGCCATTTGAAAAATTGATTTTCTATAATTTTGGATGTTGATCAAAGCTGGACTCGAACCCAGGCCTTCCAAATCATAATACGCAATGCTAACCATTCGGCCGAGCATTTCTCTAGCTGTTACAAAACACCAATTATTATTTATTTATTAAATTACTAGCTGACCCGGCCACATGTTGTTGTGGCTTTCTGTATTTTCTCAAATTTTTATTCCAATTGGTATTGCCAAGGGTCATTAAAGTTCTAATTATGCAATTTTTCTGTCGTCGGGGATCCCTTTCCCGTAAAGAAATGTTTCAAGCAAATTGAACTTTTCCTGAGCCATGCTCCATTTAGACATAAAATTTTAACCAAATCGAAGCATAAATCAATTTTTTTCTCTATTAAATCGGTCCACAGTCCGGAAACCATTATTCACGTAAATCTAGCTCTAGTATATATAGTAAGATTTCGAAACTAGTCCCTCAATTGTATTTAGATATTTCAACCAAACCTGGTGGGAAGATGCACCTATACGTTTAAACCATCATTTGTCTGAACCGATCAGATCGGATCGGATTTATTTATGTACCATTATGAAAAATCGATCGTGTATACTATAGCATTCATAGTGGTACCTAAATAAATCCGTCAAAAAAGTACCTAAGAGCGTGAACTACATAATAATTGCATATTGGTTATGAAGATAATCGAAATCGGAATGTCATATCACATAACCTCCATACAATGTTCTGATAAAAGGGATTGTGGTCAAAAATCCGCCAAAAAAAATAGCAAGAAGCGCGAACTTTGATGTAGAGAAAATCATTGAAACCGGAATACTATAAGTATATCATATAGCGCCAATGCAACCGATTTGTTCAGATATGAGGTTTTGGGTCAAAAAACCGTCAAAAAACATCAACAAGAGCGTGAAATTAGAATACCAAATTTCAGATTACAGACGTAAATTCAAATTGATATTGACACTGAAAATTATCAAAATCGAATTTTGCAATTTGCAATAAATTTAATATGTTCATGAATTACGTTCACTTCAGAGATACCACTTTCAACAGATTCTGTACGAGTCATAATTTGCTTGAAATTTAGAAAACCATTGAATAAAGGAATTCGGAAAATCAATCCGTTACCAAATTTTCAAGTTATATATGATATTTGAATTTGCATGGAGTACTGGTATAAGAATTTGCATAAACATATATGTATGTGATCATATAGAACGGTGTCAAATTCGACACCGTGGTCTAATTTGAAATAATTTTCGTATGCCTAAAACTTAACTTGTAGTTAATTGTAGAAATGAAGTTGTAAAATTTACAATTATACTCTTTTTTATAATAATAATTTATATAATAACCGAATCACTTAAATAATTCATCGTGAAATCTCATAAACATTAACATTCAAACAAAAAAACTGCGCTCTTGGTACGTGCACTCGCATTGTCGTACCTCACCACCCTTATGGTAGAAATTTTTAAATTTTCAAATTTTTATGGAACAAACTTCGAGGTAAACCCTATCTAATAAAGAAAAATAATAATCAAACTTGTTTACTCGGAAAAAATCATACCCATTTTTTGGTCATATCCTTTCCAATAAAAAAAAAACATAAAATAATATAGACGATTATCGCCTTTATCAACACCGTAAAACCCAACTGTTTTAAAACCAAATTTAGATTCCAGAGGAAATTCCCATGGAACTTATACGTATATTTGAATCTTGTGTAATGATGTTCTTCCTTAAAAGCGTGGGGCTCACACTTTTTGATTACCTCTGTTTAACGACTGGCGTTTTGAGCAGCTTTCGGTTTATGTGGCACAATGCCACAGCCAAAACAAACCTCACAACCATGTGTATTTGTAAATTCATGACAGTCCTAGGCTGTCAGCCTTTTCTTCATTGTAATTTTATATTTTTAAACTTCCACACCCAACAACAGTAACCTCAGGTCGATGCAGTTTTTTATATTCATGGAAGATCTTCACTTCCTAAGTTGGCGGTTTGGAGAAGCTGGATGCCACTGTCTCCATTGTTACAATTGAAAATATAAAATGTAAAGCACAGTGAGAATAACTTTTCCATTCCCTCCTTAGTATTTCTATCCTGCCACGAGCTACCTAGGCACGAGCATTAGTGTTCGCGCCAACTAGGACGTGAGAAAAAAAATTAACAAAATTTTAATGTGAGCCAGGTAATATAGTTAAGCTTTTGGTGGGATGTTCCTAAGTCGATCATGATTGCCAACTATCTCCCTTCACCTAACATTTACCAAAACTGTTTCACTCGTTCTCACTGCTTGATTTCTCAATGCTTCTGACAACTTATGTGATTCTCTCTTGATACCAAATCCCTCTTTTTGCTCAATGGGCAATGAGCCAGCAGTCTCATTGAAATTATTTAATTTTACAGCGACTTCACCGTTGGTGGATACACAACATGAAGCCATGCTTCTCTCTTTTATACCAAAAATATTCGAGCTTTTCGGTTCCTAAAGCAATCCTAATTGGTTAATTTATAAAAAACTTTAAACGCTAACATTTTTTCAATTGCCATTGGGAACAGAGCTACACCTGTTGGCAAGAGTTAATATTAAGGTTGCCATTTTTGTTGTTTCTCGTTCACCATCACTTTTAACTAGTCGGACCAAGCCGGTGCTGAGGCTAATGATCTGAATGTTATCGATATACAGATCTGAGATATGTAATTGCCAGAACGAGTTGTAAGGAACCATTAAGAAGATGACGAAACGTGTTTGAATATTTAGAGATAAACTGTCGTTACCATAAACTTCTTTTAAAATATTTTGGAAAAAATGTGAGAAATCTTCAGAGAAAATAACCACGGAAATATCACTTTCTGTACTTCTACAGGTTCGATGGAATTCGATGAACATGATGTTGAAATATTTCGCCGTTACCTAACCTTTTGCGGCATTGGCATACAAAATGCGCAACTATTTGAGATGTCCGTCCAGGAATATCGTCGCAATCAGATACTTTTAAGTTTGGCACGAAATATATTTGAAGAACAAAATAATTTGGAATGTCTTGTAACGAAAATTATGACCGAAGCGCGTGAGCTACTGAAATGTGAAAGATGTTCAGTGTTTTTGGTGGATTTGGATTGCTGTGAAGCGGTAAGCAAAAGGGGCATACAATGAAATTGGAATAAATATAAGATTTGGTAAAAAAACTGCACCTTTTTATAGAGTCATTTGGAGAAGATTATTGAGAAGCCAAATCAATTGCAAAATCGCCTCAATCGCGCAATTAAGGATGTGGATGACGACGAAAGGGATGACAAAGTGAGTATGAAAAAAATATTCTTGCCATAAGGAAAATTTCTTTACCATTAATTAAAATACATATGTGTATATTCGTCTCATTATAATTTTTTTTTTGGTTTTTTTTTTACATTTTTCTTTTGCTTTTCAGCAGAAGACTCGCACCCGCTTCACAGTTCTTTTCGAACTAGGCGCCTCTAATCAGTCGGCCAACATCTCACGACCCTCCGTCAATGATCTCTGCAATTCTACTTTAGCGCAGATAGCACAGTTTGTCGCAACCACCGGGCAGACGGTAAATATCAGTGATGTACACGAGTGGGTGCGAGAGCATAATCAAATACGTACCGAGAATGAAATTGATGCGGCTAAAGCGATCTTGTGTATGCCGATTGTGAATGCGCAGAAGACAGTGATCGGTGTGGCGCAGTTGATTAATAAGGTATGTAGAGGCAATGGGAGAAAAACATTTGAGTATCTAATTGAGACTAAAAATTAATTTATTGACATTTTCTTACTCACTCTTCAGGGCACGGGCCTGCCTTTCACCGACTCGGATGTCTCAATTTTCGAGGCTTTCGCAATATTTTGTGGTTTGGGTATACATAATACCCAAATGTATGAGAACGCATGCAAATTGATGGCCAAACAAAAGGTGGCTTTGGAATGTCTGTCCTATCATGCGACCGCGGGCGCGGAGCAGACAATGAAGTTGGTCAATGATAAAATTGAGTCTGCGGAAAAATATGATCTCTATAGTTTTAAGTTTATTGGTAAGCTTTAAAAAATGACAATTTATTTGCTATTAATTTAATTTAATTTAATGTAATTTGGTATATTCTTCCGCCAACAGACTTTAATCTCTGTGATGATGACACTTGTCGCGCTGTCTTATGCATGTTTCTGCAATGCAATCTAGTCAATCAATTCCAAATACCCTATGAAGTAAGTCAACAAGCCACACCTACTATTCGATATATGAACTTACACACTATACTTGTATATATATATATCCCTTCGCAGGTCCTTTGCCGTTGGGTGCTGAGTGTACGTAAGAATTACCGTCCTGTTAAATATCACAACTGGCGTCACGCCCTCAATGTGGCACAGACAATGTTCGCTATGTTAAAGACTGGCAAAATGGAACGTTTTATGACTGATTTAGAGATCTTGGGTCTTTTGGTGGCATGCTTATGTCACGATCTGGATCATCGTGGTACAAATAATGCATTCCAAACAAAAACTGAATCGCCGTTGGCTATTTTGTATACGACAAGTACAATGGAACATCATCATTTCGATCAGTGTGTGATGATATTGAATTCGGAAGGCAATAATATATTTCAGGTAAGATGTGAGATTTGATTTTGAGAATAAGACGTTATTAAAAGAATATATGTTAAATTGATCATCTCCACTGCCTTAATAACTGATCCTCAAGCATCAGCGTAGCCAATTCGTAGATTCGAAAACGAAAAGATCAGACCTTTAAAGCTGATATTTTAAATTGCAATCTTCAGCAGATCAGGTCGCAATACCTTTTAGTGAAAAACATCAACGTAACTCTTAATTTCACTGGAAAAGAGATTCGGGCAAATTCGAGTAAACTCTCGAATCATTCTTCTTCTTTCTAATGAGTAAAATATAAATCTCTGTTTCCAAAATGAGAAAAAATAAATAAAATTCTTCTTGAGATTATTCTTTAAAACTAAATATGCCTAAAATAGAGCAGCCTGCCTCATAGAGCAGAAAAGCCTCATATTAAATAAAACAACTTAGAGATACCAACCTAACCTATAAAATAACTTTTCACCACAATCAGGCACTCTCGCCCGAAGATTATCGCTGCGTGATGAAAACGGTGGAGAATGCTATACTTTCTACTGATCTGGCGATGTACTTTAAGAAACGCAATGCATTTTTGGAACTCGTCGAAAATGGTGAATTCGATTGGCAAAGTGAGGAGAAGAAGGAATGTAAGTCTTGCCATAACATTTGTAGTAAAACACATTATGGCTTAGCCAAAAAAATCTACATTTGAATTTACATTCTCAGTGCTCTGCGGCATGATGATGACGGCCTGCGATGTGAGTGCCATAGCAAAACCTTGGGAAGTGCAACATAGACTGGCTAAATTGGTGGCCGATGAGTTCTTTGATCAAGGTGATCTCGAGAAGTTGCAGCTAAATACACAACCAATCGCCATGATGGATCGGTGAGTTAAGGAGTTTAGTTTCTTTTAAGTTTTGACAAATTTTCGAATAAAAAATATATATTTTATAGCGAACGCAAGGATGAATTGCCCAAAATGCAAGTGGGTTTCATAGACGTTATTTGTTTGCCACTCTATCGCGTGCTTTGCGACACTTTTCCTTGGATAACGCCACTATATGAGGGTACTTTAGAGAATCGACGCAATTGGCAGGATTTGGCTGAGAAGGTGGAAATGGGTTTGACTTGGATAGATCATGACACTATCGATAAACCTGTAGAAGAGTTTGCGGGTAAGAATATTTACAAATTTTTCCTTACTTCGAGTGTTTCTTAAATTCACAATTTTTTTTCCCCTGTCCCCAAATCAGGCTGTGCTGATGAGGAGATTAAAGATATAGAGTTCACTGTGACAACACTGAATTGCCACCCCCATGGAGATGATGCATCCACACCGGAACATCAACGTGGCAGTACGCGTTTGAGCATCAAGAAGACAGGTGCACTCG
Organism: Neoceratitis asiatica; assembly: GCA_030068015.2. Classification (NCBI taxonomy): domain Eukaryota; kingdom Metazoa; phylum Arthropoda; class Insecta; order Diptera; family Tephritidae; genus Neoceratitis; species Neoceratitis asiatica. The sequence continues at coordinate 21,811,794 of CM061528.1, read as the reverse complement.
GCAAAGCAGTGCGCTCGAAATTGACGAAGACACTCTACAACAGCATGGATGGCGTGAAACAGAAATCCTCATTTAAATTACTCGACTCACATGTGAGCGAAGATTTAGATGATAAAAGTCCGACAAGTCCTTCACAGCCCATGGTTACTGGACCTGGTCACATGTCAGCTTCATCCTCTACATCTTCGGCAGGCACTGTCAGCACAGCCGATAAGTCGAAAAAACGCTCCAAGTTGTGCTCGCTGTTGTGACGAAAACCGTCCAATTAGAATTTGGTGACCTCCACTGAGAAACAAAATGCCAGTGGAGGGTCGACCGATGTCTAATTGAAGTATATGAGTGTTTGCTGAGAGACCGAGATGGTTTTTAAATAATAAAATAAAAGCACATGTACCAAAGAACAAAATCAAAGTGAACAAAAATCAAAATTTTGAGCAAAATATGAAACAAAAGTTAAATAAAGTTCAAATATGTAACTATTAAAAGAAATCAAACTATAAATAAACATTATGAGACACATTAAAACCATGAAAAATCACAAAGAAAATTGGAATAATCATGAATAAGAAACAAGAAATCAAGAATTAGTGCAAAAAATGAGAAAAAAAGTGATGTGATTTAAAGAGTCTAAAATATTATAAAAAAGTAGAAAGGTGACGTTTAGAAAATACACTATTGCTTGTACGATACTCAAAGCATAACGCATTCTTGAAAATATAAAAATTAGACATTTTGTCTTGACAAAATTTGTATTTATATACATATATTTACATTATTTTTTTCGTTACTGCTTACAATTCTAAGTACAAAGCTATATCATGGATTGGAGAACTCTGAAGCGAGTTTCGTTCCATCTGTTTCAATTGAAAGTGTGGATTTTTATCTGTTCAACTATTGTTTAAATAAGTGTTGTTAGTCTTAGGTTAGGTTGATATATATTTGTAGTTGGAAAACTTCTAGTTTCAACGCACAAGGTAGAAGGATAAAAGAAAGAATATGTCAGAACAATAAGGAATGCTTCTTGATATCAAAGCAACTCCAAGTGGTGATTTTAATAGTTCAGAAATATAGCATTACTGTTTCAGGAGTAAATGAAGAGTTTATATCTACACTGGGCTGTAGGATCACCTGCGAACTCAGTGTTCACTTATCAGTCTCTTTGATCGAATGATTTAAAAGCAAACCACATACATACATATAAACGAGTATGCAAAAACTGGCACAAATCGTCAATATACGTACTGCAATATGAGAAAAGTGATTACTCAAATTCCTAAACGCACTTAAGTAAATTAATTTAATTAAAACTCAATTTTGTATAGATGTTATTTAGCAAATCTTATTTGTGCAAAAAAAGGTTAAACTATGTGTTAATGTGTGTATTTTTTCATTAAATAATAACTAGTCAAATTTTTCTTAAAAAAAAGTTATAATAATAGTAATTAAGTTATTGAAGAACAATGGCTTCAGCAATGTGAGCCTCTATTCTAGTCGCATCAAAAGATAGAAGAAAAAAAACATAATCAAAAGAAATTAAAGTAATAAGTTATGTATTTATAAATAATTAAAAAACAATTTTAGAAATATGCAAGAAAATACTTAAAGAACTTTACTCACTAAAAACAGCAAAGGATACGATCACAAAATAGCAATTAAATAGTGAAAAATTACTTTATAAAGCTAGATGAATGCAAAGGGAACATGTATTATATATTTATATATATATATATGTATGTATTAATTTATGAATGTTTAATAAAATCTGTTATGTAAAATCTGCTCGCGCGCACGTTTAAGCTGGCAATAGCGGCAAACTACTATTATAGCAATAAAAGAAAAATACGCATACATTGATGATCATATTTAGAAAATCTTAAAACAACTGCGATTTATGCATGTTAATATAAATTTAAAAAAATATTAATAAATTAATTTATGAATAATGTTTGCTTATATATATACATATTTACATATAAGTAAAAATATTAGAATCTACAATAAAATAAGTAATTTTACAAGAAAACATTATAAATGTGTGCACAATAAGCAATTAATATAAATGTATTGTATCATATTTTAATGTTAAAAAAAGCCATTGTTTTATTTTCAAATTATTTATGAGTATTCGCAAAAATTTCACAAATATAACAAAAAAAAAAAATACATATATAAATAGAACAATGGCTAGTAGTGTTACAGCAAAGCACTTTAAAGCTATATAATAGAGTATAGTCTTTAGAAAGTAGTTTAGAGCAAATGAATGAATGAATAAAAATTCAAAATGAAATACAAAAACAAAAAATAAAATAAAAAACTAAAATAATAAGCTGTTGTAGACCATGTTCACCAACTATAAAGCTTACTAGAAATACTTTTACAAAACTTTTGAGAGCATATCTCAGCAAAAGAATAAAAATTTACAACTAAAAACCGCAAAAAATTGTTGCGAAAAAATCAAAAACCAATTGATTAAATGTGCATGTCAATTTTTAAGTTAAGTAAGGCAAATATAACTTACTACAAAAATTATGTATGTATTAAATTTACAAAAGCAAAAAATAAAAAATTAAATAAAAATAAAAAAAAATCTGCGAGAAAAAGTATATAGTATAACCAAGTTGATACGTAAGATTTTTAGTATTGAAATGATGTAATTTGAGCAAAGGGAATATTTGATAATGTGAAATTGAGGGAAAAAATTTGAAATGAAAATAGAAAAGAAATATTTACTTACAATTATGCACTCAATTGGCAATACCAATATGGATATACATATGTATTGGCACATACACTGCAAAAATAACTACTTGTAAATGGTAATCTCAATCTTATCTTTTTATATAAAGTGTTGTAAATTTATTTAATCTAAATCCAAGAACTTTGATAAAAAATGTTTATTGTTTCTGCAAAGACTACCTTGATTGAGTAATTTTATGATTGCACAAATTGAAATTAAAAAAGAATAAAATTAATTGAAAATCATTCATTCCAAAATAATTTAAAGGTTAGAAATTTCACAAAAACTCTTTAATTTTTTTTTTAAATTAATATAAATATGCAAATTATATGCACGTATGTACGTGTGGTCTTAAACTTTCTTGAAATTATTATCTCTAATAAGTTTTTTTTCGGATTTCAAAATTTTTTCAGCTATATCATTCTTAACTTTTTTTTTTTTTTTTTGTAAATAAATATGAACTTTAATATTTGTTGGATGTATTTTTTATAATTAACTCGTCTGCTTAGAGCAAACGACAACCATAATTAGTGACATTAAAATCAGCTAAGATAATTGTTTTACTTTTTAAAAATAGTTTCAACAAAATATAATACAAATCTTTTGAAGATAATTTGAAAATCGTCCTTATTACGTTAATTAATTGAAATATATTCTTCGTTCTTCTTTGAAGCAAAGAAATGTTGAACAAAACTTTTGAATTCAAATTAAATATATAACACACTTGATAAAAATATACAAACCTGTGGTTTTATTTACGGAACAATATGCGCTTGGATGTTGATGAAAATGTAAAATTCGATTTCGATGATTTTCATGACGGATTTTTCACCCAAAAACCTGTTCTCTGAACAAATCGGTGGCTACATGATATACTAGTCCAATTTCAATGATTTTCAGTACCAATATGTACTTTAATTTGCTTGTATATAATACCAATTTTCATGGTCTTTCTTGACTGAGTTTTGACCAAACCTCACATCTGAACAAATCGGTGTGTCGGAGCTGTATGATAGAGTAGTACGATTTCGATGATTTCAGGACCAATATGCAATTTTTTATGTATGCGTAATGTACCAAATTTCACGATCTTACGTGCTTTTTTGACGGATTTATGACCCAAAATTTCAAATCTTAAAAATCAGTCGTATATATGCTATTGTGGTCCGATCTGGCCGGTTTCGACAAATGTTCGTTTAAACGTATTAGTGCATCTGACTACCAAGTTTGGTTGAAATATCTCATGGCTAAATCAAGTGAGCTTCTGGTGCTTACATACTTCGAATCAGTTAATATACGAGTTCATATATGTACATGATTGATATAAATACAGAGGAATGTGCTATTTTGTTATACAATTTTAAGAGAAAAATATGCAGATGAAAATTTAAATATTAATTTTCAAAATGTTTATCAGTTTTATTTGTTTTTAGTTCTTTAAATAACATTATCAGTTTTCGTAGTAAACACATTCAAATCTACATACACATGTACGCTTGACTACTAACACTTAAATATTAAGTTCTTTTTCATTTAGTTTGTTCAATTTTAAACGGTGACTTATATATACGCTACATATCGTTTGAATGGATTTCTCTGCTTTATTATGCGGCTAATGACATTGCGCTGACGGCTAGCAATGTAATATATAATAATGCCTATTTCACTATTATCATGTACTAGTGATTTTAGCTTGGACGTTGTGGATGTTCTGTGTCCATCAACATTATTACACATATTTATCTATTTAAACATTTGATCTTTTGTGTTTATCTCGGATATATAAATTCAGTACAAATCATATAAATAGGGCATAAAATGCAATATTTGCTTAATTCAATTTATATGTGTATAAATTCAATGCTACTCGTTTAATATTCATAACTATTTCGATAGTTTAGTGGGTTAATTTTAAACACATAAATATTTTTTCTTTTCTTGATTTTCTACGGCTTTCTTTGTCCCAGGCCAGTGGTATTTCGCATTTGCAGGTTACACTAGATCAATTTAATTAGTTATACATAATTACAATTAGGTGTAACTAAAAACATTAAGCTAAGCTTGGCTTCCATACTAATCCAATACAGCTTAGAAAATGCTTTAACATATTATAATTAGAATTATGTGAAGAACGGGGCTAAGCCGTTTGATGGAACAAATCGTGTTCACAATTGTTTTCACATAAAAAACTCTTCGGTCGAATGGGAAAGCGGAAGTCACGTTCGTCCTGGACGATCTAACACAGATATTTCTATAACACGTAAACCACGGTATGTTGGATCGATCACTTGCAACCCTTTTGGATTATATATGCGCTCATTTTGGGAAGCAATAAATTTGGAGATTTTCCGTAGGGTCTGCTTGAAATAGTGCATATACATATATATGAGTATATGATAAATAAAATCAAAACAAATCTAAATACCTTTTCATAGTGCGTTTCCGAACACATGTACACTAGATACGCCGTAATGCAACCAATACAACCCTCGCAATATGTACTGCAAGAGCCTTTCTCGGCCTCCGCAAAAAATTCATTCAATCTATTGATGGTCGACTCGAAAACCTGTCGCTCAACCTAAATACGTATATGTATATAACAAATAACATGAAATATGAAAACTATAATCTTGTTGCTTGCATTTCACTAGCAAGGTCGTGAACTGCTTACTCACCAGGCCTTCCAATTCGCTGGGGAGTCGAGTGTGGAATTTGACCGAGGTGCCTTCGCTGTAATCGCGTTGTATGAACACCTTATTGGAACCGCCCTGTAGCGAGGTTAAACCTTGCGACATATTCTTTTTTCTGCAAAGAAAAAATATACCTTATTACTTACATATATTTCAACTTTTTTTAAAATTAATAAAATGTAAATAAGAGATTAATAGCACTTTGACGGGCTCATCTTTTTATTGCTGGTTGCTGGGAAATCCAAAACTATTGGTCGATGCAAAGACATTTATGTAGATAAATTCTATGCGAAGTAAAAATAAAACTATAAATTTTGATTGAAAACAAACCTTTTGCTTTTATACAGTGAAACAACAAGTTCAAAACACTTTTGATTCTACAATATTTCACAAATTTCCATAAAAATATATGCAAGTCTCAACTTTTCGACTAAACCTTTTGCACACTTCTTCTTGTATGCTTCTTCTTCCAAATGGTGAACTGTCAATCTGTACACAAAGAAAGGCGGAGAAAATGCGCGAAAGAAACAACTAATATTGCGCATAAATGCAAATAGTTTTTGATTCGTACTGTACGTTTAAAATGCATTGACACAGCTGTTAGTGGTTTGTGGCTGCGCTAAACACTAAAAATAAACAAATTTGAATCTTAATAAAATTTATAATGTTAAAATTTTTGGAAAAATAGTGCAATGTCGGTCTGCAGGTACATATACATATATAAATGAATAAAAAATTTTATGAGTGTTTCATTATATTGGTTTTACGGTTCACAGTGATTTAATACAAACAAAATCAACAAACAAATTTGGAAAAAAAAAAGTTTCAGTTTCTCGGTTTAATTTATATATTTAGTAATTTAATATATTTAAAAATTTAATAGTATTATGAAATATGTATAAAAAAACCGTGGTTTAATGGATTAATTTTTACTTATTAACTCTGATTCTTCAAATCATTTTGATCAGCAAAATTTTGAAATATTCTAGCCTATAAGTGCATTCATTGTTCATTCTCTGTTGCTAATGTTATTTGAACTGTATATACACAGCAATGCTGAAATATTTCTGTTCACAATATCGACTGAGATATATGTATATCTAAATTGAATGGAAAATATTTTAATTTCAAAACAAATTCTTAATTTTATAGAAATAATTATTTCTCTATTCAAACTTACATATATTAACTATTGAAAACTGATTATTTTTCGTTACCTCAATATCTAAAAATATTATACACTAATATATGTATATCTCTCAAACTGGAGCTGATGGCAGCAGCACGATCAAAAGCTTTATTTTTGGTTCGAATATTTTAGAAAATTTTAAACATTTTTGGCTCATGAATATTAGATGTATGTTTTTAACATACATAATTAGGAAAACTCGAAATAAAAAAGTTTAGATTAAGCCATGGAATGTTGCGTTTCTCTTTTTTTACAATACTTCCTACTAATGGATATTTCTGAAAATTAGAAACGAAATAAATAATAAAAGCTCACTCCACTCACCACTAGATTCAAGTGAAAACCATAAAATTTCTATTACTCCTTGTCTTCCAATCTTCGCCAGTAAATATTTCGCAAAACAATTTAAATGCTTTAAATTAATTCGTGTCGCATCTAACGAATCACATTTACAAAAGAAAGTGCATATAATTACAGAATCATCCACAGTAGCAATCACTATGCTATCATCACAGAGTCCGTTCGGTTGCGTGCTCCGCTAACAATCACTGATGCACAATTCCAGGCAGTCGTAATAAAAAGCTGTGTGCTCAGCCAAATGGGCAGATGTGTACAGTATGTATGTACTTACATATATTTGAAAAAAAAGAGAAAAAGTTATTAATGGAACTGCTACCGACTTTACATTTGCTATTGTAAAATATATATATTATGTATGTACATATGTATGTTTGTATAACAATAAACTTACTTTCTTCTCCGATTATATATATTCATAGGCATATCTCACTATCTCATGATGGAGTCCGAATTATGGCGCTTGGGCAGTATCCTCGTCTGTTGTAAACTACCGTCATTTCCTTATACAAGTGTTTGCAGTTCTGTGGCTAAGTGCATATTCCAAAAAAAAGTATGAAAAGAAAGAAGAAGAAAATGGAAAAAACGGTTTTTATTTTCATAAATATGCATGTACGTACATACGAGGTGTGTTCAAGGGAAAAAGCGAATTTTGAAATTTTTGAAAAGTACTTATTTATACATCAATACCCATTTTGTCCCCTTCTAAGTAATCCCCCTCGGATATAATACACTTGTGCCAACGCTTTAACCAATCCTTGAGGCACTTCTGAAATGCGCTTTTCGGTATACTTTCTTCGATTCTGACTTGATCTCATCAATTGCGGTAAAATGCTTTCCCTTTATTGGTTTCTTTAGTTTTGGGAACAGGAAAAAGTCGCTAGGAGCCAAATCTGGTGAATACGGTGGTTGAGGCATGATTACGGTTTTGTTTTTGGCTAAAAAATCAAGCATTGATGTGTGAGCTGATTCATTATCTTGATGCAGAATCCACGATTTGTTGTTCCACAATTCGCATAGTTTGAGCCGCATTGCTTCACGTAAACTTTGCATAACTTCCTTGTAGTATTCCTTATTAACTGTACGACCTTTTGGCAGGAGCTCATGATGCACCACCACACCATTGTAATCAAAGAAAACACACACTTATTGGGCAAAAGCTTCACCTTTTACTTTGAACATACCTCGTACATACTTATACATGTATGTATAGTAATATATATGCTAGTGCACAGTCTTGTGGCTGCATGTCACCGCCTTATTTATGCACGAGGGCGTGCCAGTGAGGATTATGCTGCAAATAGTCTTCTTTCATAAAATTTTTGAGGAGAGAGAGGTTCAATTGTGGCTTACAAAGTTTCCGGTGGTAGATCAATCCATTCAACGAAAGCAAAGCAAATCATAAGCAATTATATTAAGGTCCACCAAATCGAAAAAAATCCTCTTTAATTTGCAAAAAATTAGACTTTTGAGGGAGCACAGAACCCAAACAAGCATACGCTTGCATATTATATATGTACAAGTATGTTTTCCAGTATAACCTTCCAAATTTATTTCCGCCACGGAGCAGTTTGATGATATTTAAGCTATTGCATAAAACGCTCGAAATCGCAGATTCCTAGGAAATTTATAAAATTATATTTTTAAGTTTTATTACAAACTATATTAGGTGTCAAAGTAATGAAAATGCCCTGGGATCATATTGCACAGTTAATGTCTTTTTAATTTTTTCATGGCTCTCCGCACTCTGGAGAAGCTCCAAATGTATAAATTGTGATGCGCTCTTGGGTATTTAGCATTTACCGTCAAACCCTTGAGGCTAGGGTCACATATTTACGTACAAAAGTCATATATAGAACTGTGCTACCTACCAATTGAAAAAAATTTCTTACCATTTTCATATTGATAGAATGGAATCCATGTTGGTTGATAAAGGCTTCTTCATCATTTCTGAGGCATGATTGATGATGAGCTGAGCAGAGCTCTTCCTCTAATTTGTTGTTTTGCGTCTTGATGTTTTTACCAACAAATGAATGGAGTCACCTCCGAACGGCCGATGGATTTTTATGAGGAGCTTTTTATTTCATGCCAGAAATACACTCGGAGGATTTGAAATTCCCTGCCGATTGACGACCGCAATTAGAAAAATTTATTTTATATAATTTTTGATGTTGCTCGTATCTGGCTCGAACCCAGACCTTCCGAATGGCAATACGCAATGCTAACCACTCGGCTATCGCGGCTGCCACATAAAAAATCTTACTTTTGTGAAAAGCATCGAACGGTTGCGTCTGTTACTTTATGTATACATCGGCTTACATGCAACTAGCTCATGGCTTTCCCACACTGCTCTCTAACAGGACGTTGATAGCAACCAATTACGAAGAATAGCACGGCGGTTAGAACTTTCAAGCAATTTAATAGTGTTAAAAGTTGGAAAACACTTGAAAATTAAATTATTTACCTGTTTCTCTGTAGATATCGTCGTTATTCTTCTGCCTATTGGTTGGATATCATGTTGAGAAATGATTTCTTCAACTAAATTTGGGGTTAATCGATATAACTTTCGAAATTCTATATCATACAAGTTGGAAAGACCTTCTGCTTCTAAAAAATATTTTGTCGATGGCACTAACAACTCGAAAAAATTTTGTCGTTTAATTAACTAAAAACTTATCGAGTAGTTAATGACAACAGCTGAGTTAGCGATAGCGAGTATGGTTAAATACGCAAAGATTATACCTTGTTCGGACCGACACGAAAACACTTTGAAAACCTGTGGTGTTGTGGGTTCAAAGGTGTTCGCACCAACATTTTCTGCTTTGGTTGAAACATCTTTGGTTACATCTTTTGTTTACATTCACATGAGGAAACTAAAAGGAAAATGATAAATAACTACAATTAAATTAAAAAAGATTTGAACAAACACTTATTTCACAGAATTTTGACAAGAAAAAGAAAAAAATGAAAGCGTTGGCATAAAGGAATCAATATAAAAACGCTGCCAGAAATAGTACAAATATCAAAACTTTGGAGGTAATAACGAAACATACAACTTGCCAGACAGATCGCAAAAAGAAAACAACAACAAAAAAATCTTTACAATTTGTTAATGGAACTGGAGATGCCAATGCATTCTTGCTGGACGAAAGTGATAAATAATTTACCGATGTAGCAAGTTATAAAAACTATTTTTCGTTCCAGAAATGTACTTACAGTCTCTTTGGGAAGACAATTCTCAAACAAATGACAATGACTTTTTTAAGGAAAATTTTCGTAAGAATCGAAGCTCATTTGCGGAGCTGTGTGAAATTCTACGTCCTTCATGAAAAAGGAAAACATAAAGTATAGGAAAGCAATTCAGCTAGAAAAAAGAATAGCTGTTGCAATATTTGACTTTGACTCGTCGTCGGAATACCGCAGCATCGCATGTACATATGTTAGGGATAAGCAATTTAAACGTGTGTGAGGTTGTTGGATTTTTTTCATGAACCTGGAAGCTATTGCAGCCAGCTTATTTTAATAAATTCCCACTTGCAAGTGAAATAATTGTGAAATAATTGCGAAAATTATATATTGATGTGACAAAATTTATCATCTTTTTCGATAAAAAAATCGATTAAATTAGTACAGGAACCATTTGGTATGAATGGAACATGAACTTTCTAGTGGTTTTCAGTGAAAACTGATTTCCGATGTGGTTTCGTTTGACGAATTTTATATGGGCGAAAAAAACAAGCTTTCACGTGAATACCAATTTTTACCACGAAAAAATGAAAACAATGTCGGTCCAGATAAGGTATAATAGTCGAATCGTTAAAATTGGCGCTAAGTAAAATCGTTAAAATAACACAGAAAGACGTTGTAGGCTATGAAAATGCCACGAAGGAAAAAATTCAGATTCTAAAAATGTAAATTTTTTTTAAATCCGATCTAAGACGCTACACTTTTTAAGGATTCAATGATGATGAAACGATTTGCTAATAATGGTCATTATCATTATTTTGCCAACTTCCAAAAGAGTGGAAGACCACGGTAATTTTTTCGAAATCAGGAAAAAAATGAAGCACTACCTGATAAAGAAATTATTGAAAATAAAGTGGAACATCTCCTAGCCCATAACGAACTTATCCTTCCAACGAGATGCAGGAATCATGGCTGTTCAGCACGTATTTTTTTATTTGCCTTAAATTTAATGCTCGCTTACATATGTAAGTATTTCAAGTGAAAAATTGTGTTTTATTTTATTTTGACTGCTTTAAGAAAATAATAAATTCTAGCTTGCAAGAATTTTAATCCAAACTGAGATAATTTTTGAAAAAAAAAAAATGAAAATATCGGTTTTTAGAGCTCAAGATTTTGCTCAAATATTTTCGAGCAGCGCGAGCATTTCAGAAACGAGCCCTCGCACACTTGCGCATTGCTCATTACTCGAAAATGTTTCAGGCCGAGCACGAGCATTTCGAGTATTTTAACAAACACTTTGACTTTTTTCTCAAAACTTTTTTTTTATTAATTTAAAATTTCTTTATGTAAATTGACAAAATCATTGAAACGCCAAGGAAACTTTGACAAACAAAATTAAATTTTTTTTATTCTGCTGAGCAGTTGAGCAACGAGCGAGTATCGAGCGAACATCGAGCAGCTCGCAGTGCTCGATACCCGGGTATCTAGAGCCCTAGTATTTTTAACTCCGTAGCCTAACCAAAAAAATATTTTTATTTTTTATTTTATTTTTGAATATTAAGGTCGAAATTTATCAGCTGTAATTCGAAGCAGATCACTTGATTAAATTAAATACGGTATTCACGGGAATCGTATGTCTTAGATTATTTTGTAAGTACTCCGTATAAGCTAACTTTGTCAAATGCTTATTTTCGATTTTTTAATTCAGTTCTATTACGCTGTGCTGTACCCTAAGGCCGAATTTGTTGTGTGGAATAGTTATTTTCGATTCTAAAGTCATGTCTTTCCAACATTTACTTAGTTTGTGAAAAAAGGGTCGACTCGGCCATGCCGAAGCCTTTATACCTCGCCTGAACATATCAAATTTATTGCAAATGGCAAAATTCGTTTCGATGACTTTCAGTATAAATATAAACTTGAATTCGTTTCTGTAGAATTCCAAATTTATCGTTCTTAGGTAATTTTTTGAAATCGGTCATATATATGCTATGGTCAGATCGGACCGGTTCCGACAAATGAGCGCTTAAGCATACACGTAAATCTGCCCACCAAACTTGGTAGAAACATTTCAAAAACTGATGGACTAGTTTGCTCTCAAATAGACAAGACGGACAGAAGGACTAAATCAGTATAAATTTTGATGGGTTTACCTCTTCACCTTCTGGTACTTAAATACTTCGGATTAAAGTTAATATACCATTTAATGGAACGCATAGAAAACACTAGATGATCTAAATTGTAATTCAAAATTGTATTGAGGAGAATAGATTTTGAATATATTGAAAGAATTTGGCACAAAAAAAAATATAATAATTTCTTATCTTCCTTTTTCCATACATTTTCTATCAGTAATGAAGTCCCAGGCATAACGCTCAAATGGGCTGATACTCTGTCATCAGTGGCGATATAAAAAAAATTGGGATGAAAAAGAATTTTAGTTGCATCCAATTTATGAGTATATAAAATTGTGTATGTCCATGCAATTTAACGAGAAATGGCCTCACATGTGTGTAGTAGCACTAATTATGCCACTAATAACTATATAAACTCATAGTATGATCAATTCGGTAGTATGTTAATAGCACTCAGCATCGCGTCAATGTGTGATTGAAGGTGATTGGTGTAATTAAAAAAAAATGTCGAAAACTTTCGCGAAAAACACTTTAATCAGCTACCAATCGAAAGTGTAGTAATCAAAATCGTTGACCATAAACAAAAAAGTGCAAAGAGTACAAATATATATTTATAATATGTGCATACACGCGCATATATATATTATACTATATTGACATACATACATCTAACTGTCCCTACTATTTCCACTTATATACATTGTATATGTTAACTAATGTTATTAGCGCATTGTTATGCGGTCTGTGGCCAACTAAGTTGTATCGATTGCCATGCGTGAGGCATTAACGAGAGCAATAACAACAATAATCAGCAATAACAACAATTACAACGGAGTTTCGTTGTTGGCGCCGATGGTCGCTGTTTGTGGCAGCAAATCGATTGGTGTTTTGTGGTGAAGTGAGAATAACGGTCATCCATACGGACATTGATAGCACTAACCAAAGGAAATGAGATCTGGAAGGCAAACAGGAACAAAAACTACTTAATAATTAAGGGTTTTCCAATAGGAAATATATGATTTCGAAGTGTCGTTTTGGCCATTTTTAATATGCCATGATCTGTCATGTTTTTCATTGTAAACAATAAACGTCGTGGATTTGCTGATTTTGTCTTGGAACAACTTGAAAACGATAACGATTTTTTTTTAAAGAAAATCATCTTCCCTGATGAGGCTCACTTCCATCTGAGTGGTGCGGTAAACAAACAAAACTGTCGATTCTGGTGCGAAGAAAATCCACAAATCATTCACGAGCAACCATTATATTCACCTAAATTGACAGTTTGGCGTGTTTTTTGGTCTGGTGGAATCATCGGTCCGTACTTCTTTCGAAATGAAGCTGGTATCACCGTTACTGTCAATGAAGAGCGGTGTAGATCGATGATAACCACCTTTTTTTGGTCACAATCGGAAGAAGTTGATCTTGACAACATCTGATTCCAACAAGACGGGACTGCGTGTCACACAGCACGTGCAACAACCGAATTATTGCGAGAAAGGTTTGGAGATTCGATTATTTCAAGAAATTGTGACATTGAATGCCCTCCAAGAAGTTATGATTTAACACCATTAGACTACTTCTTGTAGGGTTATCTGAAGTGATTGACCATTGGCAATAAACCAGACTCTCTTCAAGCTTTAAAAGTCAATATTTAACGTGCTATTCATGACATACGACTTGATTTAGTGGAAAAAGTGCTAAAAAATTGGCCATTTGAATGATGTTATTATATTCAGAACTTAATTGTATCGATTGCACTTCACATTAAATAAAAAACAATAGAATTTCCTTAGCAATTAGTGTACATGTCTTTTTAAAGAAATCATATCACTCTTATTGGAAAACCTTATACATACTTACATGTATATGAATACATCTATGTATGTCTTTAACAAACATTTGCAGCTTCAACAGTTGCATTATTGGCACAATTTATGTTAATCGATAGTAACTAGAGAAGAAATAAAAGAAAAATGTCTGCTTTGTGTTAACGCTTTTGCTTTTGTATCTCTTTTCTATTCGTTTTTTTTTCTTCTTCACTGCAATTTCTGCCTCCTCTTAGTGCGAACATACATACATATATAAATAAATATCAGGTTTTATTAATTTTACTTTCATTTCCTTGCGGCAAACTGTGCTCGTTGATCTTACAAATAGACCATATAACGACAACGTGTATGGTTGAACAGATTTCTTGATGTTTGCAATATGTCATTGCTGTCGTTTCTGCTTCACGCCGTCAACCAGCCAGCCAGTTTTCATTTATTTATATTGGTTTTTGTTGGTCTATTGTTGTTATTTGAACTCTATCGAGGCTCCCGCTCTTAATGTCTTCTGGTTTTAGAGTGTTATTTACAGTGGAGTTATGGCAACTTTTATATACAAAATATGGATAAATATATGTATATACAGAAATTAAAAAAAAAAAAACTAACTACTCACTACTCAGTTTGCAATTATAATAATTCTGATTTTTAATCGCTGATGGGATTTTCAGTCGAGCTCCTCCTTCTAATAAACCGAAGAACTTACAGTATTTCTAAGTCGTCTTCTAGCAACGTTCCCAACCAAAGAACGAAGACATTTAGAAAACTATTTTGAATTTTGGTCTGGCCATTATTCGAAGCTATGTCCCTTAGCATAGTAGCACGCACTGCTGCCCATTCGTCTACAGCGACCGCAATTAACTTCTACTAATTTACCAGTCAGTCGTTGTCAGTAAATTTAGGACAGGTAACAACAAAAGAGTTAGACTCGTTCACGGCAGATTCTAAAATCGTTCTGCGCTATCGCAGATCTCTTCAGAACTATGCAAACTTGGTCGAGATGCGGCTAAAAAAAGGAGGTAACTTCTATGGATTTAGGAGTTCATATTCCTTAGCTCTAACAGAACATTTTTAAGGTTTCACAAATATCTCTGGAAATCTTCTCTAGACAACTAAGCAATTATTTTTAGAACATAATACTTTACGGATCTGATTTCCTTCTCTAAATTCTCTTGTGCTCCATTACTACTAGCAATACGGCAGAGTATAATATTCATTTTGAAAAATTCGACTACGCTCATTGCTTCTGAGATCGTTGTTTCTTGAGAAAGTTTATTAAAACATGTTGGATATATGGATAGTGAAACGGCATGAAAATGAGCATAACTCAGTTCATATTGAAATCAGCCATATGAATAGCATTTACCGCCAATTTTCTACTTCAGTTACAAATATGTAGTTTTAGAAGAAGCGAAGTTCTTTATCCTAATATAAATCTTTTATATATGGTTTGGGCACTGTTCGATCAAAATCAATTTCAGGAGCTTTAAAATCAATCACAATACTAGCTGTATTGTAGAAAAAAATCATAATTGGGGTTTCAGTCCATATTTATAATTTTTGAAAAAAAAAAAACCTGATTGGAGAGAGTGATTTAAGAGTACTTTTCCTTTATTCATGTCAATTATTGTCTACAGTGCTGTCGACTCAAGTGTCTTATTAAAATGCACACGCGACATCAAAATATGCATGCAATTTTTTTCTTGCAATTTTATCCTGAGCAGCACTCTGTGAACACGCTGTGTGATCGTTTGAACTGAAATTTACTCACATTTGTGCATTACGCATTATTGCTATTGCTGATAGACTCAAAGTTGATGCTGTGCGATGAGGCGGTGGAATTTTATGATCTTTTGATTAAAGCACTCACCCAGACAATTCCGTTGTTGCATATAAACACATGTATAAGTATACACATTGATGTGTGCAAATATATGTTCGTTTGGACGCCCGCTCGCTTTACTCACTGACCTAGTTTGTGCAGAAGTGGCAGATGTATGTAATATTCACTGTGACCATACATACATATATCTGTCGCTTTGTCTTTGCTCCTGCTGTTGATGTGTTGGCTATTGTTGTTGCTGTAGAATTAAATGCAAGAAACAATGCGAATAATAACGACCAATTGGTATTAGCCAAAGGCATTTATTGGCTGTGTTTTGTTTGCTTTGCTCCTATGATACCGGTTCCGGTGCTCATAGCTTCGCTGACTGTGAAAGATACTCACATTGCAGTGTTGTTAATGTATGTGTGTGTTTGTTTGTCGGCCTTATGTTTTGTGATAAAAGGAATCACTTAGTGTCGTGGCTTGGCATTTGATGGCCGGGTATACGCTAGTCTAGAGGCCAAGTTCAAGTTCATAAAGCAAAGAGTGGTCGAGCTATCTGTTTCAACTTCTATTGTTTCGAATCTGACGGTTTGTTGGCGTTACATATATATACGCGTTGTGTTTTTGTAAATATTATATTTACGTCAAGTGCAAGTGTTACTTTGAGAATGTGTTCCTTTAACTTATTTGGTCTCGCATCATTAATACTAATTCATGCACTTTTGCTGAGTGCAAGTGAGAACCAGAAAAACTCTGTTCAGCCCGTGCCTAGTGACTTTTATTCGTCTAATGCGCATGTGCAAAATAATGTGATACCTCATCGTGACTTAAATAACTTTGCAACTCACACGAATGCTACCTATACGCCCACTGATAACGACAAACCCGCTTACCAACACAATATTATCGCTCATAGCGATGAGTATTTAGAGCGCAATCAACGACGTTGCCTTGAGAAACGCAATTTGATATCCTGCCTCAAATACAAAGCTTCGAAAATAGTTTGGATGTTGGCGACAAATAAGCTGGGATATTTTCCCAATGAGTATAGTCGTGCCTTGGTAGAGGACGAACGCCGAATACGTATCATTCAGCTGGGTGAACCGGCTGATATAGTGGTATTCAACGATGCTAGGAGTGTACAAGGTAGGGCAGTGAAAGTGATAAAGTGATAGTGCAATTTCAATAAAAACGTGAAATTATCGATTTTATTGTGTTGAGAAAGAAAAAAGATAAGGAAAAAGATAACTGGGCGTGAAGTCGTACGAAACACTAATATTCATAGTTTTCCTCAAAAAAGAAATTAACCGTAGACTAAAATTAACCAGAGTCACAAAATTTCTTTCATTCATTTCGTATCATTGATTTGAGAGAATTTTGCTTTGAGATATTGAAAGCCTGCTCCACGCTTATTCGTAACTTCCAAAAACTGTTCTATGAGTCCCAGAAGCGGTGGTTGAAAAATGTTTAAGAACATTTCTAAGTCCACTAAAGGTGCTTTGCTGAAATTTGTTTCCGCTTATAGAACTGAAAACCTTAATGCAAAAGTGTATACATTTTTGGAAATAAAAGTGACACCGCCTGTTTTATAAATATATCTCCAAGAAAATTCATTATATACTTAGATATTTTTATAAAACAAAATTTTAAAAATTAATGTTCACAGAACAAAATAACATTATTCTGAATCTGAGCTATCAGAGTCAGACAAATCGGTTTCAGGGTTCTCTATTAATAGCAAGTTCATAACATCCTCGTCCAACATACAATTTTTTGCAGAGGAAACTGAAGAGCTATTGGACAGTGAAGTTATTAAAGGATCGGAAGAAACTAAAAGTGCATTAATTGTATCCTCCATTGTGTTTTTCCTGGAGTTTTTTCTTGTGCTGTGCTCACGTATATATCGGCCAACATCTACTTTAATTAACGATAGCGACGTACCTAACCACTCCTGGTGTCGTTTCTCAAATACATTTTATTTTTAGCACAACTCTTCCACCTTTCAACAGCCTGGTATTAAAATTTCGTAGTTTCCTACCAACTTCGCAACGCTGCTGAATACTTAGGTTATTATTTTTAAGAACTGTGCCGAAAGCGTAGTTTTCGATAGCAAGAAACTTCTTCCTGGGTATTTTTTCGTCCAGCCATACTAAGTAAAAATTGCGTTTTGGTACTGAGGTCATTGTGTCTAAGAAATGATAAATTGATGGGTAGTGGGTGGTAGCGGTTCAACTAAGACATTTTGAACACACAATAAAATACGCTTTCACAAAAAACTTAACTTGAATACGCTTGCATTTTATTAATTTCTAATCCACGAAATATAGGTGTAGGCTACCAATATCATGTTGTTAATACCATTAAACTCAACTGAGTTTTATAAGTAACATATACTTACTTACCTTGATGTAAGCTATAAAGTAAACTTTTAAGTTAATAGGAAAAAATGTTATTATTTACAGCGAAATGAAAAGAACATTCTATAAGGCAAAAAAAAAAAAATCGTAAAGCACTTGTTAAAAAATATGTTTTTTTTTATAGGTAACAGCTGTTCGTATTTGCTTGGAAGTGGTAATTAACTATCGATTATTAACTAATTGAAGTATGCGTTATCGATAGGAAATGCAAAATTTCTGCATTATTAAACTTGAAAATTGAATAAAATGCCGCTAGCGCATCCAAATCGCCCACTGTGCCCCGTGGTATCACAATATGCCTGTTTGGTGGTCTAAGTGAGCAGTTGCTAGCAACTATATCAAACTAATCAACTTAATCTTGATCCTCGAAATTATGCCATTTTTATATATTATGTATATATTTATATATTTTCCAATTTTTTCTTAATTTTGGTGGATCTAAGGATGAAATTTAATTCATTCAATTCGGATGTAAAGTTTTATTATTTTTCGAGAATTCTGCTGTTGATTTTATGCAGGTCATTCTGAATTATTGGCATCCTATTCGCCTCGGAATGGTGGTGAGATTAACACTTACTTTCGACATTACTGTAATATGTGTCCAATGGTTGGTTATTGTCGATAAAGTGGTGTTTGGCTTTTAGAATTTTTGCTCTACTTGTATTCGGCAGAATGTTCGCAGTTCAATTTAGATGGTTTCCAAGTAAGTATGCAGTTAAATGCGATGCTCCCAGAAGTGGATAATACTGGCTTGTTGTTGTTGCAACCGTAAAAATATTCCCCAAATTGGTTTTCGGATGCTCGTACTCAGTTACATAAAGTCAGGTAACAATTTTGGAGATGTTTTTTTCTAGACATATACAATATGTCATGGATACGAGTTGTACTATTATTATTTCAAATCTAAGACCACAGAAAGGAAACTGTTTTTGGTTTTATTAACGGATCTAGGACTGTAAAATCAGAGTTATACAATATATGAGTGTGACCAAGGCCTTTGATCTGTTGTTTAAAGACCTCCAAAATACCAATATTCTCAAGAAACTGTTAAAAACAAAGGATCGATCAAATTGCCTTGGTACATAAGCCAAACACAAAATCAAAAGGATGGCAAGTACTTCAACGAACTCCAACTCCTTACAAGAATCAAATGTGGGTCAAGAAATGGTCGTTCGTTATCTAAAAAATTGTTTATATCAAGACTGAAATTATCAGTTATTTAGGTAAAAATTCTCAATAGAGATATTCGTAGACATTCTGTGAACAACAACAACAACAAACACATGTAAAATATCAAAATACGCGTACATTACGTTGGATGTGGTGTTGAAAAAGAGAGAGAAAGAGTGAAAAAAATTAGAATGAAAATAAATTTAAAAAAAGTTTGGGAAAAAAATTTAAATAATTTTTTCCGTCTCCTTTTCCAAAAAAAAAAAATCAAAAATTCAAAATTTCAGGTACATTTCTTTGATTTTTTTATAGGTGTAACAAAGCACGCTGGGGTCCGCTAGTAGATATATACATATATATATATATATATATATATATGTATATATTATTTTTCTTTTTCATACAGCGAGCTAACAGTGTTAGTTACTGTAGGAATAGCTTAAGCATCAGACTTATTATTGAATTGTTCACAACGGAGCCTCAGCTAAATCATGTTTTTCCGTTATAACCTTTCCTCTATCGATCAGATTTTTATCCAAAATCATGCGGCAGACATTTAAAGAAGTATTAAGCGAAAAATTCCTTCAAAATTCAAAAATTATAGAAAATTAATTTTTAAATATACAAAATAAATAAAAACTAAGTTAATTTTTCTAGTGTCGGTCGCTCCTTCGAGTCTTTCTCTGACATAGAATAAAAAAGCTCCTCTTAAAGAAACATCAGCCGTTCAGAGGCGACATAGAATAAATTGAAGTCCCTCCATTTTTGGTAAAACATAAAAACACACACCACAAATTACAGGAGGAGCTCGGTCGAAAATCGATTCAAGCTGTTATAATGCGCCAATTACAAGTATATATATGTTTAAACAGAGATATGCTCTCCGTTGCAAAATTGCTCTCCGTTTTGGGTATTGTACCAATAAACCCAAGAGCAAAAGCTCATTTTGGTATGAATTCGAAACAAGATCGGAGGAATGTATTCCTATAAAATGTTGTTCTCTTTGGCTCTTAAGGCGAACTAAAGTAAACTGGCTTTCTTGTTTCGTCTTCAAGGATAAAAAAATTTTCTGAATATAAAGTGTTTTATAAAAATCTGGTTATTGAAATCGTCATTATTAAAAAAAAAAAAACAATCGAATGAATTAAGATTATACGTCTTCTTAGTAATGCCTCGATAGCCCTACAGAAACTCTAAAGGAACTCGTTTTGAATTCAATTAATTTTTTAGATTACTTTCCTTTACAAAAATTCCAATGTATTTTCGTACATACATACATTTGTATGTAAATATTCACGCACAACTAATATCTATGTATCATCTGTCCTCTCACACACACACCAGGTGACGGTGAGTTAGTGAGCATATTGAAGTTTCTCAAGCGCGCAGTCGAGACCTTTAGCCGCAATCATGCCATACAAGTAAAGGTATCCAGTGACACAGGTGCGCGCATTGTTGACTCCCAAGTTGGTTAGTATTGTCGTAGTTTATTTACTTATATACAAGTATAATAAATGCGCTTACAAAACTGAATATTGTTTAATATTTCTGGTAATTTATTTATGTAAAGATGGACGTGGACGTGGTGACCGCAAGCGACGCAAATGGTTGGTTATATTGCCACTAATCATTCTATTGAAAATCGCCCACCTTAAAATGACTGTTGTGACGTTATTGTTGGGCGTGCTTGGTCTCAATGTGCTGTTGGTGGGCGGTATGGGTTGGCTGATACATTATCTGAAATTCAAGACATTGTGTAAAATACATCCGCATTTGGTGCAATCGCATTCGCATGTCTACGACTCGGATCCGGCTGGTAAGTGGAGAACGATGGAAGAGTGAGAAGAAGAGTTTGAGCAAATTGCTTGCAGAATTTGAAGAATATCATGCAACATAAATACTGTTGCGAGTATAGAAGGAGGACACTCTTTTCTAATTCTATGCAAAATAAGCAATTATGTTTCAGGTTTTTTTTAATTAATTTAATTTTTTCTTCATATATTTTCTTTGCATATAAACGGTTAACTCTGATGATGGTACACGCGGACAGATTATTCCTCATTCGTTGGCAGTAGCTTTCCTGGCTCCTATTATAGCGGCGCTGGTGGCGGTATTCATGAAATTAACGGAAAAGACTGGGCCACAAGTAAGGCATACCATGGCGGCAATTATTTGGACACCATAAGTAAACGACTGAAATAGCTCAGGTTATTATCGTGGCGTTATTTGCTCAACATTTTACGTGTGTATTATGTGCGTTATTATCGGTTCTATGCTGAGGTAATCGGAAATATTGAGTAGGTGTGGTGTGGAAGAAAAAATAGATAGTTAAATTTATTATTTATTTTATATTAAATTGCATTGTAGTCAGCATTCTTAAGATAATAAATGTAATTTTTATGTTAATATTTTAAAAGTATAATCACTTAGTAGCAATATTCCTTTTCGAGTCTCTCCTCTTCAGAAAAATATGTTCTAAATTTATTAAAAAAAAAAATCTTTTGATGACCATAATCTGAGAGAGTTTGGGAATTGTGAGATAAGTCTATGTCTATATATTTGTTTCATATTCTGGCTCACTATGTTCAAATATATGAGTATTGGTAAGAAACTGAGCTTATTATATTCTAAAAGGAAGTTCTCTTTGTTACTAATATAAGTTTGGAAAGGAGAGATAAGTGATTCTTCGCTTGAATGATTTTTAGAAACATTTTGACTCCAGCAAAGGCTAATCGGTATTTGTATACTTTTCATGAAGATGAAATGAATAAGTTTAAGTACCGAAAGGAGAGGAAAGAAACCCATTAAAATGTATACTGGTCGTATCAGAACGACGAGCTTAGAGTTGATTTAGTCATGTCCATATGTCTGTTACTCTGTTTCAACGTAAAATAATCCCTCAGTTTTCGGGATATTTTAATCAAATTTGATACGCAGATGTATTTTATATATATACTGTATTGGTCATTTGCCGGACCCGGTCGGATCGACCCACTCGTTCAACAGTTTTGTTCAGATATAAGATATTATGTCAAAACCTCTTCATAAAAGCGTAAAGTTTAGCATTCTACACACGTAAATTCCAAAAAGTATTAACACTGAAAGCTGATTCTGAAAGGTATAAAGATATTTCTGAAGACAACATTTATTTTCTGTATATTTTGTTATCGGTTTATAAAGAAGTTTAGAGGCAAATTAGCAAAAATATAAGCTGTGATTTATTATTCTCTATGAAATCTTTCATTCTTATGTTAATAATTTCGTTCTACGAGGGTTGTTTGATAAGTCATTGGCTTTTTGAATTTGTTGCGAATTTACTATAAATACAACACTACTCCCATCAACTGTTATCGATTGAGCAAGCTGCGTCTGTTTGTTAGCCGTTGAAAGCAGATGAACTTTTGAATTTTAACGAAAATGGAAAAAAGTCAATTTCGTGTGCTGATTAAGCATTTTTTTGTGCAAAAAACCACCGAAACCAAGAAAAGACATGATATATACTATGGGTATTCTGCACCATTAATTTTAATGGTCAAGAAGTGGTAGAGGTCCGTTGTGGTTGTAGCAGTACAAGTGACGCAGAACGTTCAAGTTAACCAAACTTGATGCCAAAAATCGTTGATAAAATCCATTGGACGATCGGAGAATAAAAGTAAATGAGGTGACTGAGGCTGCAGGAATCTCAACTGAGTGGTTATATCACATTTTACATGAATATTTGGACATGAAAAGGCTATCCTCGCACCATGAGAACAATACACGGGAAATTTGGCTACGTACTGCTAGCCCTTCCAGCATATTCTGCAATATGAAGAGGTCATCACAGAAAGAAATACCTCTTTTGAGGGCCTTGAAAAGCCTATTTTTTGAGAGGAATACAAAAAATTGAAAAAATCTGAACTAGATATATAGAGATAACAGAAGACAATGCTTAAAAAAACGCTTATTTGCCGAAAAACATATATTTTATTTAAAAAGTCACTTGCTTATCAAACCACCCTCGTAACGTTTTACTATTTCAATTTTTATTACATATTTTTCAGTTATTACTCATACTACTTAAGTTTTTTCTATCTTTGTATTAATTAATGAAATTATTTACACATGAACGAGTATGTGATGGTTGGATTTTAATTAAATTTTTAGTTTTTTTATATTGTTATTTTTGAGAAAATTCTGTAAATTTCATTACTTAATTGTTTTATTATGTTTTTTAATTTTATTTTTTATACATCTCATTATTTTTATATATATATCTGAAAAATCTTTCCACTTTTTTACATAATTTAATTGTTCACATGAAAACGTAATTTTCTTTTTTTTGCATTTATTATATATTTACATGCTATTTAATTAAATAGTAAATTGTATATTATTGATTTTGACGAACAATAAATGTATTGATATACATTTTATTCCATCTTTTTTAATACTTTTTAAAATAAGAAAGTTTATCAAATTTTATTAAGCGAAAACTTACTATTATTTGTAAAGGGAAACATATAATAAATAATTTTAATCGATAATAATTCATTATTTCTTAGTATATTAAAAAAAAAATGTGGTTCAAAATTAAATTTTTTTATAACTACTTTCAGTATATACCGCGCTATTAGTGAGCTTTTAGCAACTGGGCTTTGCTCACAGCATTTTTTTGTTAGACAGAGTGAAAAGAAATAATTACATCTTAAGATCAGCAAGATATTTATAAATTGGCTAAAAGAAAACACTATTAATATAAATACATATTTTATGCCATCTGTGTGTTTCACTTTTTCGATTAATGTTAAAACGATTTTTATTGAATTTAATTGTACACAATTGAACTGGTTTTCTATACAGATATACATATATATAATACAATATATATATATATATATATATATATATATATATATATATGTATGTACGTGAAAGCTCCAACAATCTCACATAAACTTAATAGGCACATATCAAAGCAAATCACAAAATAAAAAAGAGAAGCAGCAAAGCAATATTAAAGGAATTTCCACTCTGTCACCCTGGCCCGTTGAATTGCTCAATGAATCATAAAATGTTAGTTTGGGAAATTGCAATAGTTGGCTTTGAAATTGTACATTTCCCCTCCCGTAACTAGGCGGAACAAAACAAATAACAGGATGTGTATATGTATGTGCTGATTTAACATTAGTTTCCTGGCGCTGGCATTTGTGATAAAGTGCATGTATGTACATACATATATATATTTATAAATAGAGATATATTTTTGTGTGTATGTTGAGGCATTAGTTGTTCTTTTGGCTCACAGTCAACACCGGCAATTTTTTCTGTTGCTCTATTTACTAACTACTGTATGAATATATGTAGTATGTGAGTATTCTCATAATTAAGTGTTTTGTTTGTTTCAACTGATTGCCACACATTTTCGTATAACAAATTGTTTACAAATATTTGTTTTGAGTTTACCATTCTATTTTGATTACACAGCGTTGCAGAGATAAAAAAACTTCTATTTGACTATTACTACTAATTATTTTTAATTTTATCTTAATTTATTTAATTTATTTTGTTTTATATTATTTGATTTCATATTAGTTTATTTTATTTAATGTTATTTTATTTCATTTTGTTTTAAAATATTTAAAACTTTTTATTTTATTTTAAAATAATATTATATATTTTATTTTATTTAGTTATTTTAATTGTTTTCTTTGTATTTTATTCTATTTAATTTAACTTTATTAAACTTTTTATTGTTCTTTTCTTTTTTATTTGACTTAAATGTATATTGTTCCACATTATTCCAATCCACTATATTTTATTTTGTTTTATTTTATTTTCTTTTATTTATTTACTTTTTCTTTGTAAATTAATTTTATTTTTCCATTTTATTTCATATTCAACCATGTTCTAGAAAAATAGTGGAATAAAAGTGAAGTAAAATTCGAAAAGCAAACTCTTCATTTTAGGTATTCTGCCAAAGTAATATTTGGAAGTTATTTTTTGCTTTTCGAAATGAACTATCAAACAGCTGATGACAGTTGATAAAATTAAAAATCTGCGTTTGGCAAACTATAAATGTAATCTCATTTATGAGCTTTAGTTAGATAAAACGTAATACTTAAAATGAATTCTGTTTTATTAATTATGACGAAAAAAAATATTGAATTTGCAGAAGATAAGTTGCAAAGAAAGAGAGAAGTTGCGAGATCATTTAAAACCATTGGAAATCAATGACTCTTTGTAAGTAGACAATAGTTTGCGTTATTTAAAACTGTAATTAATATTTATTTGAATAAAAACTTTTTCCTAAGGTTTTTACAAAACTATTGTATCGACAAAGACGCGCTTTAAGGTTAAGGCTTCCATCATCGTGTATCCCACCTCACACTCAACTAGTTGCAATTTTAAGATTTTTGGCAGACGGCTCGTTTCTGCGAGTTGTTGGAAAGGACAGACATGTAGTTTTAGGCCGCAGCACTGTCTGCAAAGTTTTAAATCATGTCCTTGTTATTTTTTGAACAATACGTTTGCAGTATGTGGATTACACTAAGAATGTCCAGCACAGAAAGCAGCCTATTTAAGCGCTATTTTATGGCTAAGTTCGGAGTACCTGAAGTAATGGGAAGTTGAGGGGCACCACTGCTGTTGAGCTCCAGCGTGAGCTCTTTCCGCAATTGGTCCGTTCTAGTTATGATCCTTTTGTGAAGCCTTCCGCCAAATCTCCATGCGCTTGCATAAAACGCAGCATTATAAAATTTTGTGATCTATTCTTATGTTTTCTCTAAAAAATTTTTTTTTTTAATTTTTAATTTAAATATTTTATAATTTTATAAAATAATTTTATTCTACTTACATTTTGCACATCCGTCGATTAAATTCACATACAAATTTTAAAGTGATTTGAAAATACATATATTTGCGTGGATTTGGATTTCAGAATATGGATATTTTATCCTCGAAAACAAAATGAAATTAATGAACAAGGTAGAATGCAGAACATTGAAATTTCAAATTGAAATATTTTCAATCTACTTTCACTCAAAAGTGAAGTTCAGAACATGGTTGATTATTTTATTTATTTTTATTTACATTTTTTATAATTTATTTGATTGAATTGTTTATTATTCTATTTTTCTTAATTTTATTTCATTATTTTTATTCAATTTTAAAATATCTATTATATTTATTATTTCCATCAGCAGCAAGTCACAAGTACTGTGTAGATTGTTTAGTAAAACTTTACCTAAAATAAATTCACTGCTAGTTTTTGGTCTAAAGATAAGTAAAATGAAAATGAAACAAAAAATATAAATAAAATAATATAATAGGGGTCCACACTTAATGACGCAAACGATTTGAATAAGGACATGGTAAAACTAAAATTATTTATAAATTAGCGTCTAATGAGGTGAACAGCTGACCAAGATTTTTACACACACTTAACCGGAACACTAAGTTTCGAACCTACGAATATGCATATTTAACACAATTCTACATAAAGAATTTCTTAGGAAAAGCAGTTTGCAGTTAAACACAAAACTATAAATGCATACATACTTTCAAAGTTTAAACACATAAATTGTCTTCTACATATGTGTGTGTTTGTTTTACGTGCAAATTAAATTCGTTTAAATTCGACCACCATTAATTTCACTTAAGCGGTTGCTTCTTTCCAACCAGAGTAAATTATCAGAGCAAATGTCACAATGACATTTATTTTATCTAATCGTGAACATAAATCATGTCTCATATATATGTTTGATGTTATTGTTTTTGTTATACTTGCACCTGTTAGCTATTAATAATAGTATTTATTGAATAGCTGCGGGTTTTATGAACTTTAGACAATGGAGTTGATGCTGTCAGTTCAAAAACAAGAATAAAATTGTATTTCTTTATTGTGGCGATTCAATCATATTTTGTGTCTCAGTAAGCACGGACGTGTTTATTAGTAGGATTTGTGACAATAAGGGGTTAAAGAACTCCAGGCTGGGAAAAATACAGTTAACTCAGTATCCAAACAAGACAAAATCTTGACAACGCTTTATCACGAAATGACAAAATAAATTACTATTTGTTTAAGGTAAAAATTTTCCTTCAACGTACTGGAAAAGTAATATGAATCAAATAGAAAATCTTAGAATGTACAAAATTAATGAAACAGTTTCATTTTTGACACAAAAAATATTTCATATGACAATTGAAAACATTGTTAACACATTTTCACTAATTCTGTAGGTATATTTTATGCGAAACATTTGGTGGAATATCATACAGGTACGCAATTTCGACGAAATATACACCTTGTACTCTGTTGGGATTTTTGCCGAGATTTTTTGTCTGGATTGTATTGCATCTGGATATTATAATTTTTCGGTATTTGGTCGTGTCTGGGGAATGTCTTTCGGGATTTTGTATTTCGAGATTTCGCCTCCGATCAGTCCGATGATGATTTTTATGAGAAGCCTTTATTTCATGTCAGAAAAGCACTCGGTGGGGTCGAAATTCACTACGGAGGGGTAATCGCATTTGGAAAATTAACTTTTTTTTAAATTAAAATTAAAATTCTATTATTATGGATGTTGATCAGACCAGGACTAGAAACCTGAGCTTTCGAATGGCTGGACGCACTGCTAACCACTTGCTTATGGCGGCCAAATAATATAGGGATATATGTAACTACGATGGTAAGTCCGAAAGTTCCTGGAATGAAAGTCATAAAACAAGGAATTATTGAATTCCTACCAAAGTTGATTGGTGACGGCCCTCGCTTCACTTTCGATTTAAGGCGACTACATAAGGCTTCATAAAAAAAATTGTCAGGATACCCGTCGAAGGAATTAATATTTATCTTATTCATTTAAGTATGTGGATAATACAACGATATTACTTTAGTATAACAAAAGTTACTGCGAAATATATTTCTGGAATGCCCATACCGAATAAGAGGAAGTAGCGCCTTAGGACTGGATTACTAGAAGAGATGAAAATTAGACTCATGATTTTGCACCTACATCGATTCAGTAGCTCATTCATTTGACACAAATACATATGTTATTTCAAACGCTTTACGATCATAACCTGGTAATTCTACATCATGCCAAAAAAATAGAGATCAATTAATTGGCCGGTCCAATAAAAGTTCCAATTCTTTCACTAACGAACATTTGGAATTCCTTCCGAATGTATTGACCTATATTTCAAAATATACATACATATATATATCAGTAGCGGATCCAGAATTTCCAGAGGGGGGGGGTCCTAAAATATATTAAATTTTTTTGGAGACACAGACACGAATAAACTTCAAAAGAAGATTCGAATTTAAGATTTACATTGCTTCCGAAGGGGGGGGGGTCCGGACCCGAATCTGGTGAAAAGGTGATATTTTCAAAACACTCCGTCCGCTCGGCATTAGTCGCATGTTCGTCTACCGGTGCATAAAACTGTTTGAGGAGACTGGGGATGTTAAAGACCGCCACCAGTCGGGCCGTCCACGCACAGTTCGAACGCCGCAAGTCATCAAAGCTGTCAATTCAAGAATTCTGCGAAATCCGCTCTGAAAACAGAAAATCATGGCCCGGGAGATGAATGTTTCGCAAAAGTCCATGAGTCGAATTATTAAAAAAGACTTGGGACTTGGGGCTTTCAAACGCAGTACCGGACATTTGTTGACTGCAGATTTGAAAAAAAAATAGGGTGGTAAAATGCAAACGTCTTTTGGTGAAGCACGCTGATAACTTGCTTGTTTACCGATGAAAAAAATTTTACCCTGTAGGAAAAATTTAATAAACAAAATGATAGGGTGTATGCACGGTCACCTAAGGAAGCATCTGAACTGATTCCACGGGTCGAAAAAGGTCATCACCCAGCTTCAGTCATGGTTTGGTGGGGTGTCTCTTATTATGGGGCAACTGACTTGCATTTTTGCGAACAAGGGGTCAAAACATCGGCCAAAGTTTACCAATAAACCGTTTTGGAAGCTATTGTAAGACCACTTAACCATTCCATGTTCCAAAACCAATCATGGACTTTTCAGCAAGACTCTGCGCCGGCCCATAAAGCTAAAACGACCCAAATCTGGCTTCAAAACAATTTACCAGCATTCATTTTCTCTGAAGAGTGGCCCTCAGGCAGTCCTGATTTGAACCCGCTGGATTACAAATTGTGGACAGTTTTAGAGGACATGGTTTGCCACAAAAGATACCCCAACATTGATTCTCTTAAGACAGCTTTGATTCGTGCTGTGGCCAATTTCCCAATGGAGGAGGTGCGTGCGGCCATTGATGATTGGCAAGTCCGACTTAAGGCGTGCGTGAAGGCCAAAGGCGGGCATTTCGAATGAATACTGCTTTTTTGTATACAATATATATCAATAAATATGCAAAAAAAAATTGATCCAAAAACATTAATTATTTTTTATTTTATAGCATAAAATGTGTGTAACAGTATTTATGTTCCTACTAAGTATGCATATATATACATATTCTCTACGTACGTTTCTTATGAATTATTTGTTTCCATAAATTGTTAATCTCTGATATTCCAGTCTGCAGCTGTAGCTTTTGTTACCAAGTACCGCTAGTTTTTTATTTTGCCACTGCGTTTTATTGGTTTTGTCTAATTCATTGCATTTCTTGAGGCGAAGCAAGCCATTTAAGTGCCTACAAATATACTCCTATATGGGAACTACTGGACCAACTTATGTTTCTATACCAGCTTAGCACGGCACGACCATTCTTCGTGTTTTACCGATCGCTATCACTACACGAATTTACAATTGCGCGATTGACTGAGTCAGTTTCATTTCACTAGTGGGCTCTGTTGGTACACAAAAAAAAAAGGAGTGCGAGTTTATTATTATTTCAATTAAACAAGTAGAACAAATACCCAAACTAATAGATATTATATATATTAACAGTAATTTATTAATATTGACATAAATTTAAATAAAAAAATAATGTTTTCCTAACTTTTCACCAAAGCAGATGCTATTCGAAACTAAAAAGTATGTTTGAATGTAATTTCACAGATACTCCATAATATGATCCCTTGTAGGTATCCGAGGTGGATTATATGGCCCAGCCCTAGGACATCACAATGCTAATTGGACCATATTTTTTGTATGGATTGTGGGAGGTTATGGATTACTTTATTGGCCGCGTGGAGTATATATTTCATGCGTGCCTGGAGTACTCGCGTTGTTTGCAAGGATAATATAAATTCGTATACACATACAAATATATGTGTATGAAAAATGTAATAAAAGATTGAATAAGCCCTTTTCAAAATTTACGAAAATTTTATTGAACACACACTTTTGAATGCTTCAAATTGGGATTATAGTTTCAATTATGACAAAATATGGTAATTTGAGTTAATTTTTTTATTTTTTTACATACTCCTACTAACAACTTGCTAGTTGATAGCCAATATTCGATTCGTCATGACTGTATGACTGAAAAATACATTTGAGATTGACTTTTTATTTGAAATATCTGTACTGTGTTCTTTTTTCTCAATAATTTTTCTATAGCTGTTGGCATATTTTCCTTTAGTAACTGAAAATTTACTAAATTTTTAATTTTCATATCAATTTGCTACTACTGCTACTAAAATAAACCACTTTCCCAGAAACTAGCTGGTACACATACATATCTCCATAACATACATATATACTCATATTTATAGAATTTACTGTTAGAAATTATTGACCGAAATGTTATTAATGTATTTTATATTAAAACGCAAAGTTTAATTTTAGTAATTTGTCAGAAGAAGACTTAATTATTCCGACAGTGGACATTAGAAAGAAGCAAAATGCCTCCAATGATCGTAAGACTTCATTAGAACATCTACGAATATTTGGTAATTTAAAAGAGAAGCTGAAAGCATTATAAATATACATATACACATGTTATATGTATTTGAAATTTTAAATCTATTTCAATGCCATTGCGGAGCAAACAATTCTACTTTTGTCCGGAAATACTTTTTTTAAGATTCCATTTAACGTTTCTTCATATAATCTACTAGTAATAAGTTCAATTTTGTACATGATTAACTAGATGGCGCCACTGCATGCTAAACTCAGTTCTTTTTTGTCAAATGAAGCTCAAACATATGCACGATGCTTCAGCGTAATATACTAAAGGTTTGAAAATATTTTGACTCGGAAAGAAAAAGACGAATATGCAGTAAAAATTTGGAGCGTTTTGTATAAGATTAAATTTTAATTTTGGATGGTAGTCGGACTAGGACTTCCGAATGGTGTTATACAATGCTAACCATTCAGCCATTGAGGCCGCCAATCTACGCAGATATTTAATCGTCGAAGTTTTCCTTACAGTCTCACTGAAACTTTCTGGATTGGCTTGGTGTATAGCGTGGACACTACCTAGTTGTTTTTTTTAGATGATTAAATTTATAAAGGGTGTTTTTTATAGAGGTATAGAACTTTAAGTTGCAATAAAACAACGATTATTCGATTGACATGAATTTTATTTATCCGAAAGATAATCTTGTGGCATTACATTTTAAATATGATTTCTGGCATATGACCGCCACGGCTGCCGCGTATGTAGTCTAATCTGGACGTCCAATTTTCGATGACTTTTTCCAACATTTGTGGCCGTATATCGGCAATAACACGGCGAATGTTCTCTTCCAAATGGTCAAGCGTTTGTGGCTTATCCGCATAGACCAATGACTTTACATAGCCCCACAGAGAGTAGTCTAGCTGTGTTAAATCACAAGATCTTGAAGGCCAATTCACAGGTCCAAAACGTGAAATTAGGCGGTCACCAAACGTGTCTTTCAATAAATCTATTGTGGCACGAGCTGTGTGACACGTTTCGCCGTCTTGTTGAAACCACATCTCCTGGACATCATGGTTATTCAATTCAGGAATGAAAAAGTTAGTAATCATGGCTCTATACCGATCACCATTGACTGCAACGTTCTGGCCACCATCGTTTGAAAAAGTACGGACCAATGATTCCACCAGCCCATAAAGCGCACCAAACAGTCAGTTTTTCTGGATGTAACGGTGTTTCAACATACACTTGAAAATTATTTTCACTCCAAATGCAGCAGTTTTGTTTGTTGACGTAGCCATTCAACCAGGAGTGCGCTTCATCGCTAAACAAAATTCGCTTATGAAAATCGGGAACAACGGTAATCTCGTTTTGGGCCCATTCCACGAATCTACGCCTTACTTGATGATCGTTTGGCTTCAATTCTTGCACGAGTTGGATTTTGTAAGCACGCAAACCAAGATCCTTCCGAAAAATCTTCCATAAAGTGGATGGACACAGATCCAATTCCTGTACTCGATGGCGGATGGACTCATTCGGGTCTTCCTCAATGCTACGCTCTACAGCAGCAATAGCTTCTTCTGTACGCACCGTACGGCGTCTCTGGGGATCCCAATTATCAATAAGAATAAACGTGGTGCGAAAACGTTCCATGGTTAATCGAATTAACTGCTCTGATGGACGATTTTGTCGACGATAAAATGGACCGCGCACTACGTCCGCACAGAACCATTATTTTAAATATAATAATAATAAATAAAATTGCACTATTTGCAAGCGTTGTTCAGGCGTGAGTCTATTCATGATGAATTGCCAAACCAAACTGAGAATAAATCACTTGACAGCTGTTAAATCGGTCGCCATCTTGAAAAGTAATGCCAACTTAAAGTTCTATACCTCTATAAAAAACACCCTTTATATACAGGGCGTTGTCTCTCACTTCCATACCTCTACAGTTAACGTGTAATTGTACGTTAGATGTAAGAAACCTATTCTACTCTGCTGAAGGAGCATATGGTTATATTCACGAGGCGTAGGGGTTTTCTGCAATTGTTGATGTTGTTATTGTATTTTTATTGTGTTTAGCGCTAATCAGTGAAGCTGAAAATAGACAAAAATAAGCACTTAAGACAGTGTATTAGTGGTAAAATAAGTCATATCGGGATGTCATGAAATTGAAGGAGGGAACAATAAAATCACTTTGATGCTGTTTCGATTTTCCTAGTGCCTATGCTAATAAATAATTTATCCTAAAAACGGGCAATATTTTTTTATATAACGAGAAAGACAAATATTTTTGATGGCTCACAGATAAAAAATCTTGATGAAAGATACTAATTTTCAAGTTCAATGACCAGTTTGGAATTCCTTGCGTGGAGTTCGTTTGTAGAAGATCGTAAAAACTTTCTGAAAACTTACAAGATAAGTAACTACTCTGAAATCGTTAATAATATGCTGGACAATTTAAAAAGCTCATGTTCTTAAGTGCATTATCTACCCAGTCACCTCGATCAGTATCTAGAGAATCTCGCTTATAATACCGAAGAGCAAGGGGAGCAGTTTCAGCAGGACCTAAAAACTATGGGACAGGGGTATCAAGGTCGATGGGATCAGAATATGGTGGATACTGGGGGTGCTACGTGATTGTCCTGCTACACATTATTCTCATAAAATGGGTAAAGGAAAGTTTTTATGAAGAATATTATAAATGTTTTTTTTTATAAATATTTTTTTCTGAACAATTAAAGTTCAAAAAAAAAACTACAAATAAAAAATCAAAATATTTGCTATTAATTTAATTAGTATAC
Organism: Neoceratitis asiatica; assembly: GCA_030068015.2. Lineage (NCBI taxonomy): Eukaryota > Metazoa > Arthropoda > Insecta > Diptera > Tephritidae > Neoceratitis > Neoceratitis asiatica. The sequence continues at coordinate 21,777,657 of CM061528.1, read as the reverse complement.
GGTGCCATATTAAAGAAATGTTACAGCCTCTTGGCACCTAAGCTACCGTTATCAAAAAACAATTTTCTATAAAATGTGATTTTCTACTATAAGACTATTCTTGATAAGATATTTGTGGAGGAGGTGGATAGAAATTGGCAGTTTGGTAAAATTCTATTTGCATAAATACGTAACTACGAAATGAAATATTCTAAAACAGTACACTGTACCCGGTACTATTCGGCAACAAAAGCTCACTCAAAAGCTCTATTGATAAGAAAGCTTCGCTAAACCGCAAAACAGCTGATTTACACGTTCAAAAATAAGTATGGAAAACAAAGGAGGCCAGGCGAACAGTATGCGCCTTCGCCACTATAATAAAACAGAAAATACGCATCTTACGCGCTTCAGTATTGACAAGAACGCCGAAAGGAACACAACTAAAATTGTTAACTAAAGCGGTTGTGAATCCTTTGGCAGTGATAATATAGCAAATGTGAATGTGTAAATTGTATTTGCAACTCTTGTGGACTAACATTTAAAGCCTACACTTACATAAAAGTGTCTAAATGTATATGTGCGGCTTAGAGGGAAACATTATAGTTTATTCCCCATGAACAAATCGGTTGTGCGGAAATGTTGAGGCGTAAACGGAATTATATTAATACCAATTTGTATTGATAATAAAGCAGTTATCTAATATATGTCGTACTAGTATATTAAAGGTGGATAAATGTTGACATATGTTACATTTCATAAAAAAAAAACAAGTGGTTACAGTTGCATTAATTGAAACCATAAAACGCTAACAGCAAGGATTAGATATTTAAATAAAAAATCGCTCTAACATTATTGATAACAAACTTAATAAAATGTTGTCATATAAGTGAGTAAATATACATACATACAAAAGCGGTGATTTAACAATTTTATCTGAGGTGAAAATAACACACAATAGAAACTAAAAATAAAAATAAATATATGTATATATATAAAGTGTAACTAAATTTAAAACAAACAATGAAATATGGAAACAATTAAATATGGAAAAAATTAAAAAAATTATAGTGGACTAGTTTCAGAAAGAGCGAATTCTGAAGAAAGCTTCTGGCGGAAAACGCGTAGTTATGATTGGAGTTTTGTGTATGCTGGATATCAATTTGGTTATCAGCTATTTTATTTAATTGCAATTTTAGTGAATTTTTAACAATAATACTTACTTATTTATAAATATATACATCTATATACGCATATGTATGTATGTAACACACATTGTAAAATGTAAACCATTTACGCATATTTCATTGGAATTTTTAAAAATATTTTCAAGTGTCTCTCCTGGCAAAACGACATCAAACGAAATCGGTCAAAACTATTTAAGTCGCGTGAAGTATACTTTTGATCGTGAGTGTTTGTTTGCCTGTTATTAGTTTGGACTACTTATGCATGAATGAAAGCGCGCGTACGCCAATTTGTGGTCATAAATTCTGGTATTTACGACTTGTGAATTTTTAAACTAAAGAGAGTTTAACAACAACAAAAAAAAAAAAATAAGAAAAAAAAGAAAAAAATAGACTGCGAATCGGAAAAAGAAAAATATACAAATATTAAACAAGAATTGGAATAAACATTGATAAAATTTATTTATTTCAAATAAAATTACCATTTGATTGAGAAAGTAAGTGTTGAATCATTTTTCAAATAGATAATTCTCATAGAGACTATTTAAGAATTTATTTATTTCTTTTTATTTTTAAATATATATTTCTTTTTAAAATCCACGTTTTGTCGAGCAGACTTGTAAACAAAAAAAAAAAAAGTAAGAAATACTAAATTCGCATGGAACGACCATTATATGCTCTGCTGATATTTATATTGATCTAAAGAGGGGACCTGTTATTAGCCATCCTAAAGCCGTGTTAGCTAATTTTGGTACGGACTTTAACCTCCGTTTCATGAAAGGCACTTATTTCCTTTAAAGACTTACCAAGTTTCATTGGATTTTGCTGATTAATGCCTTAAATAATTGATCTTAAGCCAAGCGGAGGTTTGGAAAGTATAAAGTCCATTATATGGAACAAAGGCATACTTGTTGTCCGATTCATACTAGACTATGGAAATTATAAATATACAATTTTATCAAATTCTGTTCAGTGATTTCTGAGATAAACATTGTGACCGAAAGTTGATTGGTTAGAATCGAAATTTGTATCCACCCTTCATATTTTGCCATTTCAAAAATTTCAAAATTGCCGTTATATGGAAGGTGCGCATTAATTTTGTCTGATTTCACCTCTTTGCAATAGTGTCTGTACTTTTTATTAACGGAATGTGTGAACCAAGTTTCATCAAAATATTTCAATCCTTATCTAAGTTATGGTGTATAGTGACGGGGGGCACGAGCTAAATTGATTGGTTTCGTCATTTCAAGAAGTTTGATATATACATATATGCCCATATATATCTCATATATTTTATGCCGTTTCATACAACCATTAGCTGTACAAACCTAAATATAAAAAATCGTGTGACAAAAGGTGCCAGAATTTAAAGCCTTTTTGGAAAATTTATTTTAAATTAAATAAGCTAGAAATGTAACAGTAAAAATAAAGATAATATTGTAGAAGTTTAGTAATTTTGTTCTACTGCTTAGACGGCAAAAGAAAAAAAAAAGATTTTCAATACGCATACCTGTTTTTGATAATTCATTTTGTTTTGGAAAGGGCATACTTCGAAGTTGGTCGCACAGAAGGTTGAGAAGGAAATTTTAACCAGCGGAGTAGGGAATAGATAATGATTCATTGATTTCAACGTATATTCCCACATATCCCGTTTCCACGAGTTCAATTTTGATAATTGACCTTTCATTGGATAGAGTATACTTTGAAGTTGGTCCTAAAGAAAGTTGAATAAAAAGTTTTTTTTTTTATATTGGAAGGGGTATAATCCAAATTTAAAAAGTTCCATCCTTGAAGAGAGAAACGAGTGTATGGTTCATTGATTTCAAGACAAGATCACGCATATCTCTTCACCGAGATAATTGAAAGGAGAGTTTTTAGGTTAAAAAAGCTAGAACGTTTGAAATCTTTCTTAAAAAATTGAAACTCCGAAAGAACTTAAAAGCAAAAATTAATAAATAATCCAATCATAAAAACTCACTAACACTACAACTACTAATGTAGTTGTACCTAACTAATTCTGAGTCGTCGACGCAGGCAAACTCATTAATTACAGAAAGCGTGATGCTAGGTGACGGCGTGGTGCTTCGGGTGAAAATCTCGAGCGTTCACGAAGTTGAAGTCAGTGAAAATGGGCTCACAAGTGAGGCCGCACGTCGAGTATTCATTTTTCGTTTGGTGTTTGTTGTTTTGTGCGTTAATTTCTATTAAAAAATTTTTGTTTTTAAAAATGTGAATAATTCCATACTTCAAGAATTTATGAAATTCATTTCAAGAAAATAGTTTATTTACTTTCATGTATCGAAAAGAAGAAAAAAAAATGAAATGAAAAGCTCAAACAAGTAATATCTATTAAAAATATCTATTAAAAATATCTATTAAAAAAAATTACTACATTTATGTTTATATGTTATAAATACGTTTTGCACATCATTTAAAGGTCGTAAAATGAAGCTTTTATAGCTTTGAGGAACTTTAGAAGAAAAAAATACAATACATAAGTAAAAAACAAAACAAAAGTAAGGCAAAATTCATTGCTGATCCTAGACGTAAAACTGCCTTGAATAAAAATACTATACCAGTTGCTGTATATAGAAAAAAACATGACTGAAACAATTGTTTTCAACTTAAATATTTATTTACCTTCTTTTATCGGTTTAATGTGCGAATTGACACAAAGAGTGCACTCGTGAGGAGTGGCCGATCACTTATAGCGTTGTTTTCAATTCTTTCATATTTCGCTTACAATGTCAATTTGGGTGATAAATACCCAGCAGGAAATACATCGTATTTTGGTTTTTCTGATTTTGTGTAAAATTTATTTATAAATAAATCTATTTCTAAATAAAAACGTATATATGTCTATTCCAAATACCAATATTAATTTTCACAACTTTTTTCTACCCCTCTAATTTGAAGCCAAAAAATTTTTTGCGCTTATAATCACAACATTTTTCATTTTTTTCATATTTTTCTAAAATGCATTGAAAATATTTAAATAATACCAAGATTTCTCGCACATCTAACATGTTGATGCAGCTGCTGATTCCACCAACGCTTTTAATTTGAAATTTATTGCTATTGTAGTTGTTGTGTAAAATATATTCCAATTATTTAGAAGAATATTTGCATTGTGGCCACGATATGCTTACAACAAAAATTCACGGGTGGTCCTCCCCACTTCTCGTTCCACCACATAATTTTGCGGTTCATCAGCATGTCTAGGCAAGAAGGCTTAATAAATTTAAAATTTAATTTCTTAAGCAAACAATGTACGTATTCATATATAGGAGTATGCGCATGCGAGTGATTATATTTCTTTAGGCTGATAGAACGTAGTATTTGCAAATTTTGGTGAATATATAAATTTTTTAAATTGATTTACATTGCTAATGTTTTTGTTCATAAATTAAATTGAAAAAAGTCGAAAGTGAAAAATTATTTAAATCATTGTTTTAAAGAGACGATAAATAATCTCACTATATCAAGATGAATGGCTAATTGAATAGGAATCTAACATAAAAACTACTTTATTTATGGAAATTTTGTTCTCCTCATTCAAAAATCAGATAAAATAAAAAAATAAAGCTAAATAAAACAAAACAAGAAATAAATCAGTAAATAAATCAAACTTAAATAAAATAAAATAAAATAAAATAACAATAAATTAAATTAACAAATAAAAAAAAATAAAAAAATTTAATTAAAAGAAAAAAAAAATGAAAAAAAAAATAAAAAAAATAAAAAAAAAATAAAATTAAATAAAATTAACAAAAGTAAAAAAAAAAATTAAATAAAAAAACCGAAATAAAATAAAATTAAATAAAAATGACACTAAAATCGCGGTGATATACCTGCCAATTACATGTTCATGTAATTTGTATAAGTTGTTAACTGCTGGCTGAAAGGATTTTGGCTATGGAGCAAAATGGCTGCGTAGAACAATCACATGGATGCAAGGAGCAACTTGTAATTGCCACCATTATAATGGAGCAGACATACCACAAACAAAGAAATATATATACAGCATATATTGAATACCAAAATCTTATGATAGTGTACCGCATTCATGGCTCTTAAAAGTATTATATATATATATATATTCTTCTTCTTCTTTGGCGTAGGCACCGCTTACGCGATTATAGCCTCGTCAACAATAGCGCGCCACTCGTTTCTTGTCTTTGCTGTTTGGCGCCAGTTAGAAATACCAAGTGATACCGCTCGCTCTCCACCTTCCATCCTTCCAACGGAGTGAAGGTCTTCCTCTTCCTCTGCTTCCGCCAGCGGGTACTCCATCGAATACTTTCAAAGCTGGAATGCTTTCATCCATTCCGGCGGCATGATTTAGCCAGCGTAGACGCTGTCTCTTGATTCGCTGTACTATGTCAATGTCGTCGTATAGCTCGTACAGCATATCGTTCCATCGTCTGCGGTATTCGCCGTTGCCAACACGCAAAGGACCACAAATCTTCCGTAAAACTTTTCTCTCGAAAACTGCTGAGGCCGACTCATCGGATGTAGATATTGTCCAGACATCCAGACCATTTGTCAGGACGGGAATGATGAGCGACATGTAGAGTTTGGTTTTGGTTCGTCGAGAGATGACTTTACTATTCACTATTCAATTGCCTACTCAGGCCAAAGTAGCACCTGTTGGCAAAAGTGATTCTGCGTTGGATTTCAAGGCTGACATTGTTGGTGTTGTTAATGTATGGAATGCCAGATAGACGAAATTATCTACGCCTTCTTCGACTGTCAACAGTGGCGTGGGAGCCAAGTTGCGAGTGCGATAACTGTTTATTTCCCTCGTTCACTACCAGATCCACTCGCTTCGCTTCTTTGTCTAATCTGAAGAACGCAGAACTTACGGTGCGGTTGTTATGACCAATTATATCAATATCATCGGCATAAGCCAACAATTGCACACTCGTATAGAAGTTTGTGCCTGGTCCATTTAGCTCTGCAGCATCAAATTGAAGAAACCAAACGATAAATAGTCCCCTTGTCTGAAACCTCGTTTGGTATCGAACGGCTCGGAGAGGCCCTTCCCAATTCTGACTGCACTTCTGGTATTATCCTGGGTCAGTTTACAAAGCCATATCGGTTTTTGTGGTGATATCAAATTCAGACATAGCAGCGTATAGGTATTTCCTTATCGTGCTGTCGAAGGCAGCTTCAAAATCAATAAAAAGGTGGTGTGTATCGATTCTTTTCTCTCGGGCCTTTTTCAAGATTTGGCGCATGGTGAATATCTGGTCAATGGTGGATTTGCCAGGTCTAAAACCACACTGATACGGTCCGATCAGTTTGTTGACGGTGGGCTTTAGTCTTTCACACAATACGCTAGATAGGACCTTATATGCGATATTAAGGAGACTTATCCCACGATAATTGGCGCAGACCGTGGGGTGTTCCTTTTTTGCATTGGGCAGACTTAGTTTCCATTCGTCAGGCATGCTTTCGACCGACCATATTCTGCCAAAGAAACTGATGCATGTTCGTTGTCAGCTCTTCGGCGCCGTATTTGAATAGTTCTGCTGGTAAGCCATCGGCTCCCGCCGCTTTGTTATTTTTTAAGCGGGCAATCGCTATTCGAACTTCTTTATAGTCGGGTGATGGCACCTCTATACCATCGTCATCGATTGGGGTTTTGGGTTCGCTATCTTCGAGGTTTTCACTTTCACTGCCCTTGAGCAGGTTGGAGAAGTGTTCCTCCATACACTAATTATACTCTGGACATCTGTCACCAGATTATCTCCATGGTCCCTATACGAGTTTGTCTTGAAACCTTCTATAGCCGCATCTTCTCATAGAATTTTCGAGCATTACCCTTGTCGGCCAGCTTCTAAAGCTCTTCATACTCACGAATTTCGGCTTCTTCCTTTTTTCGTCCGCAAATGCGTCTCGCTTCCCTCTTCAGCTCTCGGTATATATATCCCAGCCCGCACGTGTTGTAGTCGATCGCAAGGTTACGAGGTAGGCAGTCTGCTTTCTCTCCACTGCAGTTCGACATTCCTCATCGTACCATCTGTTTTTCTGGTATTGTTGAAAACCAATTATTTTTGAAGCAGCGGTACGCAAGGAATTTGCTATTTCGTTCCACAGGTCCCTTACATCGAGTCGCTGAGCAGGTGTGCAATCCGAGTAGAAAACCTGCTGGCTTGTTGACGGGCGCTCTTTGCCACACAGAGGCGAGTGCGTATTTTTGTTGCTACAAGAAAATGATCCGAGTCGATATTTGGGCCTCGGAACGTACACACGTCTAGAACACTGGATACATGCCTTCCGTCTATTACAACATGATCGATTTGGTTGCGTGTTTTACGATTTGGCGACAGTCAAGTAGCTTGATAAATATTCGTAAGCTGGAATCTGCTACTACAGACAACCACATTTCGGGCCCCGGCAAAGTCAATCAGCCTCAGCCTGTTTGGGGATGTTTCGTCGTCGAGGCTGAATTTTCCGATTGTTGCGCCAAAAATATCTTCTTGGCCCACCCTAGCGTTGAAATCACCTAGCACAATTTTGACGTCGTGGCGGGGGCAGCGCTCATAAGTTCGTTCTAAGCTCTCAAATTGACAATGACAAGTGTAGAAAATGTCAGCAACAAACAGAAACTATAAGCATATCACAGGGGCGTGTGTTATGTTAGCGGCCACTGAGTACTTGAAGCGACATAACAACGTAGCAAAAATTATATACCAGTGCTTTGCTGTATGTAATAAATTATTGGAAAAATAAACGCCTTACTACAAATATAAACTGGAGTTTTAGAGAATGAAGAGTATAAAATCTACTGGTATCGCACGATACTGAAATGCCGGCAGCTGGCATGAGAAGGGAAATAAATGTGGCACTTGGACAATGTTACAGGTGTACCAATTATTATCTCGTCGATAGTTGTAGTTCTGAAAATGTTGCTGAAGAGGCTGGATGAGCTAAGCTACCAATTAAGTGACAAGTTTTTAAGTATACAAAAGCTTTTTAGCTCTTAGCACGACGCATTCTACAAACTTTGCTACATTTTTCCAGCTTATTTCATTTAGGAGTACGGCTCAAATGATGTTATCTGTATTTAGTGGTTCGAATGTGTTTTCAGGTCTATATAAATATATGCTCGGCATCATCCTCGTAGGCTCCCCGGACTTCCCAAACTTGTATGAGTATTTTTTGGAGTACCAGTGCTCGGAAAGCATGTGTATGATATATAAATCCGAAACTTCTGTTAGTCCAATCTTTGACGTTTGTTTTTAGTCTGGCTGTCCATTGGCCACGGCTTTCTAGTTCAGGGTTTTTTTTCGTATCACTTCCCTTGTAATATTGACGATGCTTCCTTGGTCCTTCATTTTCATTAGTGACCAGCTTCCTTTCTTTTCGAATGCCCGGAGGTCGATAGGAATTCATCCGCTTATTACTGTTACAGCATCATCTGATACAGCAATGCTGCCCTCAAACTTGTGTGCCATATACTTTGTTTCCTTCGTCGGCTGGCTTTATTCAGTTCGACTCTGTATAGCATGATATCGTTTTTAACTGTTCCTTAGGTAGCTCCATTGAGTTAAGAGACGCGGGCATTCAGAATGTTTCATTCAAAGCTTCAATGATATCCTTCTATTGGGTGCAGTTAAAATCACTTATTATTTCCAGGGTAGCTGGTACGCAGCAATGCTTTTCAGCACCTGATGAAGACATGTTCTTCTTAGTTCAGCTATTCACTCGTTCCACTACTACGCTGCTTGTTTTGTGTGCTCTCGCTGACTTTTAGTATCCTCCTCTTTCATGCTCTAGTAATCATAACATTGTATCCTTTCCAGCTTTTTAGCGTCTCACTGGTTAGAAGCTAATCTACTGCTATGTGGGGACCTGGCTTGATCCTGTATCGTAAAGGATATATACTGATGATCTCTACCAGTATATTCCTTCAGCACTTCCCAGCGTTCAATAGTGCCTGCTATGTATTCTGATGCTAATGTTATGCCCGGTGTAGTTTCTTCACATCCTGGTCCCCTAAAGGGCAGCCATTCTTACAATACGTCTCTAGTATTGGCTATTGCGCAACTGTTTTCTTTTACCCTATGGATTTTTCTTCATATTTCAGTGATTTTTTTATTTCTGCTTATTATTATTTCACATTAGTATCAATTTAGTTTTTTAATAAAACAATTTCAATGAAAAAATACTATGTTACGTATACGCCCTGCCTGACACAAATTCAGACGAATTGTCTTTCATATGTGCGTGAGAATGCATATGTAAAGTTAGCTTAAGCGTGTACGCTTATTGACTAAGCAATATGTGAACTTTCTTCAACTCCTCTTTGTGTTATGATATGAAAGAAAGCATGCCCATGAGCGCTTTGGTGTGACTTCACACATATTTACTCTGATATTAATATATGAGCAAAAGTTTTTTGTAAGTATTCATACACAATTTTTGGAATTTTATCTCATCACCCTTTTATGGTAGATCATAAAATATGTCAATGAAGCCTTAGGGTAAATGATGTTAGGGCTAATTTGTGTCCTAATGCAAAGTTATAAAAATTTAATATAAAAGTTATACACAGCACTGAAAGTGAATAATGTGTTGAAGCGTATAGCGTTGATCTCAAATAATTGAAAGAATTCTTAGATATTGTCTTTAAACATAAGTAATTTAAGTAAAACTTATGCAGAATACGCGAGGAAGGTCTGTATCGTATAAAGTCATATGATAGAAATGGAGGAAATTTATTTAAAGATTTGCATGTGAATATATTTTGGGAAAACAATTATTTCAGGATATATTTTGTTTTAATGGCACAACACTATATTTAGGCGTTCTTGAATTCAGTACATTTTAGAATAGTAATTTTTATACTCTTCATGATAATAAAATGAAATATTAACTTTGTTGATCCGAAGTATGTAAGTACCAGAAGAGAAGCGATAGGCCAACCCAAATTTATACCGAGCGCATCACGAGCAGAATTGATTTTACCATGTCCGTCTGCCTGTCTGTCCATCTGTTTGTTTGAACGCAAACTAATCCCTCAATTTTTGAGATATTTCAATCAAACTTTTGCATTTAGGGGCATGAAATTTAGTATTAATAACAAATATTATGAATTATATATTGGTCCTGTAAATCATCGATATCGGAATTGTATACCATATAGCCCCCTTACAACCGATTTGTCTCATATCTGAATTTTGGATCAAAACTCCGCCCAAAAAGCATCTAAGAGCGCGAAATGTGGTATTCCACAGACGTAAATTTAAGTTTATATTGACACTGAAAATTATGAAAATGGAATTTTGCAATTTACAATAAATTTGATATGTTCATGGAAGGTATAAAGATAAAGTCTTCGGCATGGCCAAAATAGCGTTCTTTCTTGTTTCAAATAATTCATTTGAAATGTAAATATATAGGTTTTGTTTGTTCGTTTTTCGTATGTGAATAAATTTTGTTTCAAAAATTTTATGTTTAGCTTTATTTAATTATTTATTTTTTTGCATTATTTTATGTAAAGTGTAATTCTTTGATCTTCAAAACTTAATATTTATGTATATTTTTTTAACAGTATTTTATGCTTAAAAGGATATTTTTTATTTAACAAAAATAATTCTCTAGGTACCAAAATGTTGGAGAGTAGAAAGCAATTTATTTGCAACCTGGCGAAGAATCCACTACACAATAACATGGGTTAAGATATCATATCACCCTATTTTAACTTTTTTCTCAGCACACATAATCTGTTTAATAATATTTTGTATTTGAATTGTCTTAACATGAAAAGATAGCTGAGTTTATTCTTTCTTTGTTCATTCGCTTTTAATTTTTGGACACATCAATAAATCAATCTGTTGTTTCTGATTCTAACTGGAGTGGGTGCAAAATAATAAATTTGTAATATAATAAAGATAATGTTAATTTGTGGAAATATCCATACATATTCGTATGTGAATATTAATTTACCGCACTACACCAGGAATCAAAGAACAATCAAAATAGTGGGTTTCTCTGGGTGAACGTGCACCAAAAAAGGAAAATGGTGGGTATATCGGCAAACAAGGTCAAGTGCACAGTTTTTTGGGATGTGGATATTTATGTCGATTACCTTGAAAAAGGTTACACAATCACCGACGAATATTATTACGAGCTTTTGGTTTGAAGCAGAAACGACTGCATTTGGCAAAAGAGAAAGCTGTTCCATCAGGACAATGATGCCCAGGATATTCTCTAGATTTAGCCCCCTGAAGAGGTTATCACTGAAACAAACACATATTTTGAGGGCCATGAAAAAACCTATTATTTGGGAAGAAATTAAACAATTGGAAAAACTTAGTCCAGCTTAGAGCTAAAAGGAGACTGTGTTGAAAAATACCACATTTATTTACCGAAAAAATATATTTCATTCAAAATGTCACTGACTTAACAAACCACACTCGTAGTAATAAAAGTCGCTACCTTTTGGAAACTCCATAGTAAAAGTTAATTGTACAATGCTCGCCAATCTCACTGCCGACGTCACTCTGGCTGCTTTTTTAATATATTACTATCTCATAACATGAATCCGACACTTTTTAGATCATATTCACTTACTTAATATATGTACATATGTATATCGGCTTCTGAATATATTGAATCTATTTCAGCAATATATATTAATGACATTTAATGCAGACAATTAAGTCAGTAGCAAGTGAGATTAATAGCAATATATATATAGCTAAGTACATTGAAGTGATAAAAATAATGATTGAAACAAGCTCCATAGGAGCAAAAATGAATAACATCTCTAAAAATTATAGTTAATCACCTGTATTTTAAGGATAAAATCAGACCAGTGCGTTATTTGTGCAGCAGTTCTGTTATGATTTGTTGAAGGGCGCAGTATTTTGTTGCTTGTTAAATCATCACGGTAGATGAGTGGTTAGCGTTTTTCACTGTCGTGTTTGGTATTCAAGTTCGAATATCGCTGCTGGAAAATTTATTTTTAAATAAGTTCTGCGTAAATTTTTCATTCTGAGGATGTAAGAATACTACACATGCATAATGAGGAATTCGTTTGAGCAGGTTATGTACTATCTAACGTATTTAACCGAGAGAAAGATAAATTTAAATTTAAATTCCCCTCGCTGAGAAAAAGTTTTATTTAGCTCGTTAGTGTGAATTAACTAAGTTTATTAATATGAAATAACTGAGATTATTATTATAATATGCAGCAGCTCAGCAACACAACAAATTTACGTTGGCAGAGCGTATTCTCAACGAGCTGTCTTTTTCCGAAATAATACTTGAACTCAACGGAGGGGAAGTACGGGTAGTAGCATTTGTAGACAATATCGGTGTTATCAAAAACTCAATGTGATTATGGAGAGGGGTTTTATATTCACTCATATGCCACGAACTACGGACTAGGTGTTGATCCTAGTATGACTGAGCAGATGCTATTCACAAATGTTAAGAAAATACCACAATTTTAGCTTTATGCAGTCGGCGGTACTATAATTTCTTGGTTCCCTACAGTAAAATATCTGGTGGTTGAGATTAATACCAAACTGAAGTGTAAGTGGCGTATTACATTTGCAAGAGAATTCATAGCACGAAGTTGGTCTTTAAATCAAATATAATTACTAGGATGTATACCGCCATTTCATACCAGTTCTAACGTAAGGAGCCTTGCTTTGGGGGTCAGCATTACAGATAGTATTACAAATAATATAATATTAGCATATTAAATTGCATATAAAGAACAGGGAGGTGGGGTTTTTGGAACCAAAAACGAGCAATATTCTAAAACCAACTGAAAGTTTCCTTAAGTAAACCCGACTATTGCCTCCCAAGATTAGATATCAAAGTTAGTAGGTGCTATGTGAGAGTACCTTCTAGAAGTGAATGGAGAAGAGATATCGTAGGAGAGGAGTAAACCTTATTAATCTACAACGAGGGAAACCAAAAATCTGCTAACTGGGGTCGGAGGAAAACTTCAAAATCGAAAACTTCGTTTTTTTTTTTTGCATTTACCAAAGTTGGCTAGCACCTTTCAAGCAGAAGTACTAGGTATAGAAAAAGGCGGCCTTGATGGAAAGCTCTAAGCTTACTGGTAAATCAACTTGACATCTGTATAATTTGGGTTGACGAGTTGGTCAAGTCAAGAGCCTCTCTTGACAAACCTGAAAAAGAGTTTATACATACTATGACCATTAGAAACGATGAGCAGAGAGTTTCGTTTGCAATTTGAATAAATAGTACTTAATAAATTGAAATTCATATTCAACTGAAGATAATAAATCAGATTTGGCTCAAGTATGACATGACGAAAACAAAGGATTAAACAGATCTAGGAAAAGTATATATTTAGGGAAATAAGAGGTCCTTCAAAGACCTATGGATTGGAAAGGAATAGAAAATCTCACCAGCCTAATCTATTCTACCATGAACAAAAGAAATATATGTTTGGTTTTAGACACGCAAGAAAAACGATTGACTCGAAGAAAAGGCCCATCCGGTCAGGTGGAGTCATCTCACCTCTGCTGCGTTTTTGGTGAAAGCAGCCCTGAGTGGTGCGTTGACTCCATACATTGTTGTAACACACCCTAAATCTGATGTGTCTACATGTCCATACGTTTTGTTCGCCTAGTGAAAGTCTGCGCCCTCACGTCCTCTTACGCCTCATCAAAACCGGAACTGATTAGCCCTCCATCGTTATTAAAACTAAAAAATATAAAAAAATTTAAAATTCAATCCGAAAGAAAATATATTGGCATATTAACAGACCAAAAAGCAAAAAAAAAAAAAAAATTGGGTATTTTCCATACATATATACATATATATATATATATATGTATACTAATGAAAAGAATTTTGTATAATGAGAATTTTGGTACTCCGCTGCTATACCTCCCTCGTTGCTCAAATTTCCAGTAGATTTCGACTCCATGAACATAGTTATGTGCGCCCGGGCGTTGACCTTCTTCCAATAGCTCACTTTGACCAGCTGACTACAATCTTGTTTGTTGTTGTTGCCGATTGTGTTCCCACGTAGTCGTACGTGCCAGAAGCTGCCTCAAAGCCGAAGGAAATCTTTCACAAATCTCTTTCAAACTTCTAAAAAACAGGGCAACCTAAACAAGTGTAAGAAAACTCTATTATTAGGCAGGTATATATATATGAGCATATTGTCAACAGTATCATGTGTCAAGTAGCTTTATGTTTAGGTAGACTTATCTCAAATTCCCATATGATTTTGTTGAAGAGCTTCCCTCTTTTTTTGGTGCTATACAAACGGAAGATTATCGCTGGCGATTTGTTAACACTATTTTGAAATTTCTTGTAATGATTCTAATTTTTTTTTGTACACTTCACGGTCGACCTGTGACAGTACCGCAAACTTTGTAGACTTTCACTTTGGTCTTGAGTAGCGCTATCTTTAAGCGTTTAACTCAGCCGAAAAGTTACCTCATCCTCCATTTCAAGATGGAAATCTTTCGGGTTACATTGACTCTTATCGAATTCCACAAAATTACTTTCACACAAACCGACTCAAAACGCTTTATCGAACCACAGGGTAAGCGAAGCTTCACACCCCTGCCATTAAAGGTAGGAAATATTACCGCAGAACCTAATCCGGTAGACACGCACACACACCTAAACATACAAATAAGATCTGTAGTTGCAAATAGTCTCTTTTTTACTTAAATTTCATTTGCATCTCCACAAACGTGAGCTGGCTTGCTTTTATATAGTTCATGTTATCACGAGTGTACTGTATACCAAATATTAGAAAACACTAATTAGTAAAGGATCGGTGCACACCATTTCTTTGCCGATTTAAAGCTACCTTCGGCACACCAAACCCCGTAATATCTAAATGATTGTATTATTTTCCGTGTCTTCTCCAGACTGGACTGTTCTGATAGTAAACGAGGACAAGACGAAATTTGCCCTATCAACTCCCTCGCACGTCATTATCAACAGTTAAAACTTTGAAATTGAAGACATATTCGTATATCTAGAAGCCAGGATTCTACAAGTCACTCCCGAAACTGAAAATAAGGTTTTGATATAGCTGACAATACTTCACTGTTTTTTGGCCTATACAAAGATGCTCTAAGATATATTACCTTTTACCGCCTAGTTGTTGTAGAGGTGATCACAGAACACTTTCTCTATTTTAGCTCCGTCAGTGTGTGGAGCTACAAATATTTGGACGCTATATATTGTGATAAGAATTTTACTAAGTTTTTCATTTTATATATTTTTTAGTTTCTGTGGTATTACAAAAATTAATGAAATCGAATTATGACATTTCAAGCTAACTGCGTTAAAACTTAATATTATAGCTTTCCACGTCATATAAAATTTATTCCGACAATTTTATTCTCCATAGAAATTAGTTTACGGTAATACCGTATTTAATATGCGTGTGTGAGAGTGTTGAAAAAGTGAACTGAAAACTCATTACAACTGTGCTCATCAGTATGAAAAACATTAAAAGGCAAAAAGTATGCGCAAAACAGGAAACACACATATGCATAATTTAATGACAACAAACGTAACACAAGTGAATACAAATACAATATTTATGAAGTGTATGTGTGTATTTCGGCGGTGTACACAGATACTTAAGCAAAGAAGCTAACCTTAAAAATAAATAAACGAAAAAAGTTATTTAAATGAAATGTTATTCTTTATTAAAACTTTTACCACATAAATATGTCAAATATAGTGGTTTCTTATGCTAGCATTTCATGTGAAATTTTGAATGAGTTGTAGAAATTTTTTGGGCCATAATAAGTCAAAAGCAGAATTTAAAGAATTTTGTTGAGGATTTGCACACTTGTTAAAAAGTGCAGGTAATCATGGTGAGTAATATAAATAATAGAATTAAATTAATAGTTAAATTTAAAAACTAAACAAAGCAATTAAAATGTGTAAAATTTTATTCAATTATATTCACGCATACAGGGTTATCCATTTTGCGGTAAATAAAATGAATGTTAAATATTTTTTTTTCGTGAAATTCCCTTTTTATTATTATGTTAGAATTTTGGCATTATATGTGAAACACTGAATCATTCATATGTCCGCCTCGTGAATTGTTCCAAGCTTCGGTCCGTTTGAGGTAATTCTCGACCAATTTTTGGTACACATAGGGAGGTATCTCAGTCATAGCATGAAGAATGTTGATTTTAAATTGCTGAAGAGTTAAAGATTTATTCGCATAAGCACGATCTTTCGCGTAGCACCACAAAACAAAGTCCAACGGTGTGAAATCACACAATCTCGATGGCCAATTGACATCGCCAAGGCGAGAGATTACACGGCCGGGAAATTTCTCTCGCAATAAAGCCATTTTCGCTCGTGTTGTATGGCAGCATGTGGCGCCATCTAGTTAGAATCACATATTGTTCAAGCCGTGTTTTTCAATTGCAGGCTAAAAAAAGTCGCCTATCATACGACCATAACACTCAGAATTGCCAGTGACAGTCTTGCCGTTATTGTTTTTAAAGAAGTAAGTTCCAATCACACTTTCGTACCAAAGACCGCATCAGACACAAAGTTTTTTTTTGGCTTAATGGCATCTCTTCAATTATTTGAGGATTATAGTAGCCCAAAATGCGAAAATTTTGTTATTTACGTATCCACGGAGTGAGGAATGTGCCTCGTCACTGAAGATTTTTTTTTTTGGAAAAATTGCGGTTCACTTCTTGTTGCTCAAGCAACCAACCGACGTTACTACGGCGTTGTGAATGGTTAGCTGCCTTCAGTTGCTGTTTAAGCTGGACTTTGTATGGATGTAAATGTAATGTAAGAAAGTTCCACCTATTGAGAACGTCGAGAATTAGACCTCGATTAGTCTTCGACTACACTTTCACTTACAGCAGCGATATTTGAAGTGGAACGAGCAAAATGATGATGCACTGGCCTTACAATATCTGAAACCGATCCAGTCTATTCAAATTTTTAAAAAAAATTTACCAATTGCTCCAGTAGTTGGACGATTATGTTTACCATAATCTCCTCTTAAAGCACAAAATGTGGCATGGTTTTAATTACAATTTTTTATAGTAGGTTTCAACAATTTTAATGCGTTATGTGGTTGTTAAGCGATCCTTTGTAAAAAATGCCTGACTTTTAAATAAAACCAAACATTTTTGGTTTGACAGATTTCAAAATATAACACTGAACTCTCGAAGACACTAAATGGATAACCTTTCATATACAAGTACTTACTTATATCTCCTGCATATTTTATACGCATACAAAATCGATGTAAGGTGCACGAACAAGCAGCTCTGTGTGCATGCCTATATAAATGCGCTTCTATCTCTTTTGAACACGTGGAGTTCTTAGGAAGCTTTAACCATTCAAAAGTAAATAAAAATTCTCATACTATTTTTTGTTTCATGGATTTCTTTTTCATACTAAGCCTGTAGTTATTGTGATATTAATTTTTTTTGTGGTATTAGTTTTCATTCATATATACATCCACATATATAATAATGTATACAGACGGATGTAAGAACAGGCAGCAGCAAAAATAAATTTATATATCGCATTTTCATAATTGTTTTTTTCTATTTTGAAATGAAGTAAAAACTTAAAAGATTTTTGGTTCAAAAATATAATTACTAGCAGTTCAATTTTAAAATTTAATGCTTCTTCATATATACGTCATGCATTCCTTTTGTATGAGTACAATTTATTTCAACTGGGTTACTACATTTTTCACATGAATTTCAGTTTGTAAATCGAGTTATTAAGAAATAAGGTAAATCGAAAATTTATTTATAGACATACAAATGTATATTTCACTAAAAATTGTTCGACAAAAGCATTGTTTCTATAAATAATATATCAACAACTTTGAATCCAGCCAAAGTATTAAAAATAACACAAATTTTCTACAGAAAAGCTCTTTTCATCCATACCAGTGGACGTTATTTCCATTTATGCATTACTAGAAAGTACAGCTATATATGAATGTTCCAATTAACCGAAATTTAAAGCTTGTTCTTTTTGCTAAAATTCAATTTCCATTTGAGCTACAACAATAACAAAAAATATATCTTAAATTCAGTCTTAACTGGGATATTATTTAATATTTATAACAAATTTTTCGTATTTGCATAACAAGAGTTTTTTTGCTGTTTTAATCAATGACAGAATAATTTTTGTTTCGTGCCGAAACTAAACAAGTTCAGCTACAGAACAAAAATTCATCAGCTGATTTTTTAAAAAATAATTCAATTCAAATATTACATGTTACTTAATGATTAGTTGAGAGTGGAAAAACTTGTTTTCTTAATATGAAAAAGGGAATCAGATTTGTCAAATATGCTTGAATGAGATTTGAAATCAAGGCACAAACGTTGCAAAGGCTCATGAAATTCAAAATTCATTTACGAGTTTTCAGAAACAAACATGGCTGGACATTCTGAGTGGAACATTAAATTTGATTTCAGAGGAAATAAGGGCGCCAGAAATTGAGCCTGTTATTATTTTAGTTATGAATATTATACCAATTAGATGCCTTTTACAATAAAGAGTGGGGAGGTTAACAAGTTTGAGATGGCAAGAATAAGGAGGAAAACCATATTGAGAGTCTCAATGCAAATTTCTTAAGGCAAAAAGAAGAAATTGATTTTGATTAGATTTTATCCTGTTAAAGTAGATTTTATAATTTGGGCTCAAAATTACCGAGGAGGTGTATTCCAGAACGGGCCTCAATAATGTTATATACAAAGCTTTAGTAACATAAGGATCCTTGAATTCTTTGGACCACCGTTTCACAAATACCAATATACCTGTTGACTGTCACAACAATGTGAAGTGTGAAGTCTAATTTAGGATCCATGAAGATTACCAGGTCAATATAACGGTGAGCCGGTTCCAAATTGTAGTTATCTATTGTGTAAGTAGTATTATATGTATGACTATTCGGAAGAAAAAAATAATTTGACATTTTTTAAGATAAATTTAGGGCCATCCCATTTATTTTACACCATTCAACCATGCTGTTTATGTCTTGTTTGTGATAAGACGCCTTCATTTGCCGAAGTGTAGGATTTGCCGAAGTGTAAGATTTATAGAGTTTTAAATCATCCGAGTAAATTAAAAATTTTGAAAATGTTATCAGAGAAAAAATGGCATAAATAGTGAAAACAGAATCGGGTCTAGATAGGTACTCTAAGGCAATCCGAAATAAACGTTGATGGACTCTGAAATGGAATTTTTAACCACTACTCTTTGAGTACGATCATACAGGTATGAGAAGACTCATTGTAAAAATTTCCGTTGAAAACCCAATAAGCCAAGCTTAACAGCGAATGACACACTTTATCAATAGCTTTGTTAAAGTCGGTATATATTGCACATTCTTTCTGAACACATTTATGGTATAATATTAGAACGTCATTAAACATAAAAAGGCATCCAGAATTATAGAAAATTAATCTTTCTAATTGCGGTCGTCATGAAATAAAAGCTCCACATATAAATTGGAATAAATTGTAGGCCCCTCCATTTGTTGGTAAAAGGTCTCAAGACACACAACATAAAGTGGAGTTGGAGCTGGGCCGAAAATCGCTTCAGTGGTTACAAACCACGAGTATAATATATGTATAAAATATTTATATATATATTATGTTTTGCGGGTAGCTCCTTTAGTACTATCGTAAAACAGCTATAAAATCAACGAAAACGTGTTGTGTGTCGTTCCTTTTCTTTGAGGTATTTTCTAAAATTTGAAGCATTGATAAGGTCTAATCAGTTCGGTGACGATGAGTTTTAATATTTCATAAAATGAGATAGATATGACCTTTTATGTGATATTGACGAAGCTTATTCCACAATAATTTGTGCGGACTGTAGTTTCTCTCTTCTTAAAGATGATTTGACAGAACATATTAAGGTTCTAATCGACAGGTATGTACTGACCGAATTTTTCATAGAAGTTAGAGCATACACCTTATCAGTGCTCCGCTGCCATATTGGTATAGCTCGTACGGTAAGTCATCGTTTCCTGCTGCTTTGTTATTCTTTAGGTGGGCAATTGATATTCGGGCTCCATTATAGTATGTGTAAGGGAGTGTCTGCTTCATCATCATTGATTAGACTACAGACTGAAGAACAGTTCCCTCCATAAATTAGTATGTTCTAGACATTTATCGCCAAATCGTATTTCGTCTTTTGTTAGACTATTCGAGCATTATCCCTATCGGCCAGCTTTTTAAGTTCTTCATACTCACGCATTTTGGCCTCTCTCTATTTTTTCTTTATCTTATATCCCTTTCGAATTTTCGCTATCTATACCACACTGCGCGTTTTGCTCTCGAGTGCAGCGTTGCGAGGTAGACAGTCTTTTTTTTCTCCACTCCGTCACGACAATTCTCATCGTATTATCTCTTCTTTCGACATTGCTGAAAATAAGTAGTCTCGTTTGTAGCTAAACGTGGGGAGCTTTAAATACCGTTCTACAGTTCAATCATAACGAGTTGGTAGTGAGGGCTCTCAGTGAGCAAAAGTACAAGTTGGGTAGAAAACTGTTTGACTGTGAATTGTGATGGCAGCTTATCGACGCAGAATCTTCCTCCTGTTTGCTGTAGATCATCCTTTGCTGCTGCTAGATAGTAGTTGGAAACGATAAAAGGCCCGCGGAGCATACGAAAATCCACCTAAAAATCTTTAAAAATTTTTGCTTAATATAAACATATCCTTTAAATATTAAAAAAATTTAATATAAATTATTTGTTTATTAATAATAAAATGTTTTCACAGCGGCAAAAATGCTTGAGGTACTAAATATAATTTTTCCACTCTATCATGCAAACACTGTTTTGTTCAAATAAAATTACCATCTTTCAGCACCACTGCGGAATAACATCTATTTTCTTGTGAAATAATTACCTAAATTCCGGCTGATAGTGATAATATTTAGGGAAATTTATGACACCTGCCATGCTGTAATAAATTTATTTATTACTGTTGCCTAAAGTTATTTCGCAAATAGAAAAAAATATATATTACAGATGATAGCAACAAAAAAAAAATATATGAATCATAATATAATTCAGAGCTTACTGACACTCTTGGCTTACCAACTAAACTAAAAAAAAATATTTGCGACAAAAATAAATACCTTTCCAATCGCTTTCTGTGGTTACAAGAACATAAGTAATACTCACATGCCTTTGAAAATTTTCTTAACAACTTGAAAGCGATGATGGTTACATGTTATTAGTCACTTTGACTTATCGTAACTTTTTGTAAAAGTTCATGTTGACATTGAATCAAGGTAAATTAAAGCGTAATGTTTGCTTATTTCATAGCCATTTTTTGGCTTCCCTATGGTGAATATCTCAGTTATAATATTATAATGAGGTTTGCTACACCTTATTGCTGCAATCAATCACTTTCGAATGTATAAAGTCCTTCCCCATACCAACAACTACATAAAATAATGAATATTGAATATTATACAGGTATTTGTGTCAAAGGAAATCTGCACTTGACACAGGTAAAAAAGCGGCTACATGTACTGAAGAAAAATTACTGTTATCCTTGAAAAGAATCCACTTGTTTGGTTGCTTTAAGTCTCTACGTTCAAGTATATGTACATATGTATTATTGATATGATTTTTTGTATAAACAGTATACTTTCTACATACTTATTGGCGTCTATATTTGTACACATTTTCCATTTTCTTGAGCTATCAAGAAGTTTTGTAAATTTACTCACCAAACGGAATGATAGATTTTATATATAACCCGACATACATATGCCAGAGTTTTATAAGGAAGTTTAAAGATTCAAGGAAAATTAAAAAAAAAACAATTTCCATAAATTGTAGAATATATTAAAGCTTTATATTTATTAAAGTTTTTAAAGTTATTTATAATTTAATATTATTAAAATTTTTAATAAATAAATAGATTAAGATTAAGACTAAAATTATTTTATTTTAAATTTTTTGTAATATTAGAAATACTATTAATTTAATAATATTAATATTCTATTTTTTTCAAAATATTTTAAATTCTTTATTTAATAAATAAAATTAATGAATATTTATACCATGAATTACATAAAAGTGTTGTATTTTTCAAGTTCTATATGCGAGTAGAAATGGATGAAAATCAATGAATTCCATACATTTAAATATTTTATTGACTTTTACAACGAATGGTTTTTCCCTTTCACATACTTCCAGCAGGATTAAAGCACCCGCACATTTATACATACATAAATGATTGTGGAATGTAATGAAAAAATTCCTCGTCGAGATTTACACATGATCAAAGTAATACTTTGGAAAACATTTACGTGTGATTAAAAAACTCACTAATGCAATAAATTTGTTGGTGATTTATTGAGTATACGCTGTGCACGTCATTGGTAGATATACTTGTGAATACCCATATTGTCTTACATATCCTCATACATATGTATGGCATTAATAATTGCTGAACTCTTCTTGTTTAAGCATTCCAAAGCGCTTAAATATGTATGTTATATGGTAACAAGAGGAAATAACATATTACGTCGCCTGACACCAAGCTGGCTGCACTAGAATTAAATACATATGATAGTTAATTAGCCCTAACCTTAAAAAGTCGCGTGTATAAATTTGACAGCTGTCGGTTCATTAGTTTGTGAATTATGGCATTTTGAGTGATACAACTTTTGTTATTGTGATAAAAATGGATAAAAAGGGATTTCGTTTATTGATAAAATATTGCCTTTGGAAGGAAATAAAAATACAGTTGAAGCAAAAACTTGGCTTGATGAAGAGTTTCAGGACACTGTCCTATTAAAATAAAACATTCAAGATTGGTATGCTTAGTTTAGACGTGGTGAAATGAACACCGAAGACGGTGAACAACGCAGTGGACGCTCAAAAGATGTTGTTATCGACAAAAACATCAAAAAAAATCCATGAATTGCTTCCGCATCCATCGTATTCTCCAGATATGGCCCCCAGCGACTATTTCCTGTTCTCAGATCTACAAAAAATGCTTGCTGGGAAGAAATTTTCGTCGAATGAAGAGGTGATCGCCGAAACTAAGGCCTATTTTGAAGCAAAGGACAAATCGTAGTACAAAAATGGTATCGAAAAGTTTGAAGGACGCTATAATCAGTGTATCACCGTTGAAGGCAACTATGTTGATTAAAAAAAAATTAATTAAAAACAAAATTCAACTAAGCAAGTAACAGTCTGGGAGCAATTAAAAAAAAAAAACAAATAAAAGGGACAGTAATTTGGGGCTTATTACCTGTTTAATCGCATTAATGTATCATAATATAAATAATAATAAATCATGAAATAAATAATAATAAATAAAGTTAGTATATCTGCTTGTTTAAGATATTATTATACAAAAATCTTCCTTTATCTTATATGAAAGAACTCATAAACTGCAGAGCTTCGAAGATTGTTCATATTGTTGAAAACAACAAACAACTGAGAAACATTCATATAAAAACAGTTAAATATATTTTTTTTTTCACAAAAAAACATTATTAAATATTATGCAATATGCCGTACCGTTTTTTAAAATCGACGAACTCATAAATCTATATAATTTATATATAATTATATAAATCTCTCGGAATCCTAAAATGCTTAAAAACTCAAATTACAGAAGTTTTGAACGTTGGATGACATCTCATAATTTTCTCTAAATCGCTGTGATCCTATTGTTCTGCCTGAAGATGTTTATCATCCCTCTCTTGAATTACCTTCAGAATATCCTCGATAAATGTTTCAAAATAATAAAATACTCGATTTTTATACAAAATATAAATATATTAATTTTAGAAATGCGTTATCTGCGATTTCTTGGCCAGTGTAAAACGGTGATGTAGAAGAAAGTGTTCCTCATTTCACAATTGCTTTACATGCAATCTTTAGACAGTGTGTACCTAGAGCAAATAAACCAGCTCGCACCACATACACCTTATGGCAAGAGAATGAAATAATATTACCGCAAATCCGAGGTCACTCTATAGTTTTGTTAATTCGAAACGAAAGATTTATGGATTTCCATCACCTATGAAAATTAATGATGAAATTTCTAGTGACACTTACAACCACACAATCTGTTTCTTATCTTTACAAATTACCCTTCTTCGATTGCGTAAAAAGCGCCTTCCATTACCGCAGATATTGTTTACTACAACCTTAAACCTCTAAAGAGCTCATTTACATGCGGTTCTGATAATATCCCATCTAGTATACTTGATGATTTGTGCCGATTTTCTATATCTACCATTAACGAACAAATTCAATAATATGTAAAGAGTCATATATTTTACCACCACATAAATCTATTACAAACTACCTGGGCATTATAAAGTTATGTTCTATTCCCAAAATTTTTGAAGCTATTATAACTGATCAACTAGCTCACTCAGTGTCATCAATTATTGACACTTCATAACACAGGTTTTGTTAAATTAAATCGATCTTATCGAACCTACTTGAAGACTACCCATGTCATTGGTGGTTTTAAAATGGCTATCAAACCGATGCTATTTATACAGATTTCAGCAAAGCATTTGACAAGGTCTCACACTCAATACTTCATTATAAACTCGATAAGTTTGGGTTTTCACCATCTTTACTCAAATGTATTATATCATTATTGACAGGTAGAAAGCAAAGAGTAATTTTTAACCCTAGTACTTCGTGTGAAATATCAGAAATATCTATATATATATACCTTTTATTCATCAATGAACTGTCAAATGTGGTTCTTCATTCTAAAGCACTTATGTACGCAGATGATGTCAAGCTCTTTAAATCAGTTCGTTCCATAGAAGGTAGAGAACGCTTGCAACTTCACCTAAATAATGTGGTAAGTTGCAATCCTTTGCCTATATGATTAAAAAATTACAATGTTGATCAAGTTACTTACTTCATTGAGTTAGGTGTCACAATGAACCCCAAGCTACATTTTAGAAATCATACAATTTCTTGTGCTAAGAAAGCTAATGGATTCCTAGCTTTCATTAAACGGTTAAGGAGTTCAATGACTCATATATTTGCCAATTACTCTACACTTCGCTCGTTACGCCCATTTTGGAATATAGTTCCGTTAGATGGAATCCACACTATCAATTGCATAGGGATAAATTGGAATCTGTACATAAATAATTCCTATTATTCACGTTGCGAATAAGAATCTCTCTGTTTATAAAAGCCAATTAAGGTTTATTAATTAAGGTTTATGCATTCACTCCATAATCGACGAGAGATGCTTGGAGTTTTATTCTTAACTGAGCTAATAAATTTTAAGCCAATAAGAGGTATCATCAAAAGTCCATTCCTACTTAGTAAGCTTAACTTTAGTTTCCTTTTAAGATGATCTAGATACTTTGGGCCCTATTCTCTTGTTATGCAAAACAAACATCGAAAGGCAGATGCTTGTGAAATAATTTTAATTTTTATTCCGCCCGCTTTGATGCTTCTGACTTACTTTTTTTATAAAGAAATATTTACTAAGAGTTTTAAACTAATAAATAATTTCTTTATTCTCAACGTTTCTTAATCGCAATTTACTTTAAAGCAGCTAATGAGCAGATCTATAGCTGCTCATTGTATGAGGCAGGTGTAACCGCGACCTTACGCAATGGGTTTCGGATTCGGGACAGTCTGGGCTGTGCCTGGTTTTCGGTCACCGGCCTGTTGAATTTTAAGTTTATCCATCAGGCGTGCTCCTCGGTCGGTTGGGCGGGTGTTTGGGCAACGTGGAGTTCGTTGGCGAAAAAAACTTCGCAGTTTTGCTATTTTTGAAGAATGTTTTGTAAGGTACTATTATTACAAGAAAAGAAATCGGTATTGCAAAATTGTGGTTTTTTCGAAAACGATAATATATGCATTGAAATGAAGAAACGAGATTTTTTTTATTGGGGCCAACATTTGCTGAAATGAAGAGCCCGAAATCTTTCTCGAATCGATTCACTAAACTTTTCGTTCTGTGGCATTTCTGAGGAAACACGTTATGTGATATTTTTTTTAATGTAAAGAAAGTGAACCATTTCTCTAGCGACGAGAAAAAAAAACGAAAAAGAAAAGTTGGCGTATGCACCGTTCACCGCCATTTTATTTAAAAGGCTTATTTCTTTAGATTTTGATCCTTTTTATTTTTTAACCCTTCAATTGCTTTAGCCATATAAAATTTTTACCCGGTCGTTAATCATCGGAAGTTTGAATACAAGTCTCCTGGGCGAGTAATTTCGCATCGAGTTAATAACAAATTACACTTCGCTGAGAGTTAAACTCACTTAGAGATGAAATATATGGATGTATATCATAAATACTTTGCTAATTATAATTCCTTATTAATTATGAAATTCCGTGAAAACTACGATTTTTATTAATTTTGTAAAATTTTATTCTTCCAGAGATAGCCACCTCGGTGGTGTATGAGTGACCTTTTGAGTTGTAAGAATATATTAAATACTTTTTTAACTAAATTGATTGGTGTATTAGAAAATTTGTTACGTATTTAGTTAAAATACATACCAAAAATATAAAACAAATGAGATTAAAGTAATAAAATTAAGTTAAACATTAAAGAATTGGTATTGTGAAATTCGAATATAGCTTGAAAAACAAACACGCTTATTTTACAATCTGTTGATTATTCCGTTTTTATTAAAATCTTATATTGTTTTTCAGCTTAATACATTTTTTCATAATTTACTTTGTACTACTATAAAATTTTGAACAAACGTACTGTGCTCGTTCTCAGGTTTTTATTTTGAATAAATTTTCCATGCTCTGATTACAGAAATTGGAAATTTCTATAATTCTTTGAATTCTTCTGCTATTCTCTTCATGTGAAATAACAACATAGCCTGTTTGTGTTAAAAATGTTTTCTATGGAATACTGAATACATAGAAATATAGTTTTTATAGTAGTAGTAGTTTTCTGAAAGGAGCATTATACGAGCTGCTTATGAATATGTAATAACTAAGTTCTGCGAACATTATACGCAACGGCGCCGTTTCATTTTGTGGAAATACTATTATTTTTTCAACTGTATAACTGCTGTTACAGGAAGCTATATTTTATCCGTAAATATCTTTACTTTCAATTTTTTCCACCACCTTGCAAAGCTTTGCACATTTATATTTAAATTGCGTATATTAGCATTACTATAATGAATAAATACAATCAGATCAATATTCCAAAATTAAAATTAATTAATTTAAAAACGATTTGCATACAACAGAGTGAAAAATTTATGAAAAAGTGATTTATTGGTTTGCGTCTTTCATCAGTTTCATCATAACTCTGTCAGCTAAAAAGTTATTAATCATACTTTTACCGTATTATAAAAAATATTAATTGATAGTAATAACTCTAGCGGAAAAAATTTAAATTTCAAAGTTCAATAAACCATCATACATATGTTTGAGTGTATTATTTTTCGTATCTGTTGCAGGCCAAAAATGCATACGAATACGAAAAAAAGAATGCTATATTGTATTTAAGCTTCCTTTTGTTAAAGACATTCATATTTTTTATAGCAGATTTTTATATTTAAAGACAATAAAGTGGAATATAATTATTTCTACGTAAATTAAATAAAAAAGTAGTAAAAAAAACTTTAAAAAATTACTGGAAGAAATATTAAAAATTTAACTAAATTAAAATATACAAAAAAAAATTAAATTTATCGTATTGTTTATTTATTTCGTTCTTATTGCAAACTTTTATATATAAAAAATTAAAATTTAAACAATTTTTTTCTTAGCTCTTCCATTAATAAAGCCTCACAAGAGTTAAATGAAATATGCGAGTGTCATATAAAACCATTGCATACTTTTCAGCGCTTGCTAGCATTGTGTATACGAGTACGTAGGAGTGAATATTTTACGCATTGCAGCCACATCTATCCGTTGAACGCAAATTGTGTGACCCTGAGATATTTTACATTCTACTCTTATCTTCATTCTTCTTCGTGCGTCTGCTTGACAAGTCTATTGATTAATTGATTTGAAATACTATTCGTTATCTCGTTTCTCGTTAACTGTTCTTTGTTATTAGCGCTTTGCTTTTACTATGTCATTAAATGTTGAATTCTACAGTGTATTGAGTTTTTTCAAGCTTTATATGCTTTCTGACTCTAATTCCAACAATGTGGCTAAATTTGCTTATGTAAGTGCGTATTAAAATGTCTGTAAGTTATATTGAATGTATACAATAATTATTTACGACGAAATGAGTAAATTTATTTTTACATACAATTTCGCGGAATGCGTAAAATAATTTTAAACACAAACAAACTCAACACGCTGCTATATATGTGGATGAAACTGTGAACATATGGTCAAGACGGATGCCTAAAAATGCAAAATTATGACCGCAAAATGACTCCATTTTGAAAAACCATCGCTAAAGGGTTGGCTGAAATCGACAATCTCAAGGATAATAATGACATGACATGACTCACTCTGGGTAAGGCAGTATTATTTTAGAGATGACTGAAGCAAACCTCATACGCTTAAGTGTAGCTTCATAAACATATCAAATTTGTCGGTTTGCATTTTAGGATTGAGTTGAACAGACTCTTAAGAACTCCTGGAAGAAAGGATCTAACATAAAATATATGTGCATACCGCTGAAAAAAAGGGGTAATGTTAAATATGACACTTAAGTTCTTATTGGCTTTGGGATAGCGAAGATGTCTGTTACACCTAAACTTTTTTGAAGCCATTATTACTAACCAGTTAACTTTTTCCATATTTCCCTCAGTTTCCAGTTCCCAGCATGGGTTATGCGTGGGAAAATCTACTCATACTAATTTGCTAAAATCTGTTCCTCCCATTTAAAATAGATTTAGGGAAGACAAGAATACCGACGATACATTCAAGATATGTTCGAAGGAAAAGGTAAATTTTGATGTTTTTGAAGTACTTATTTATTCATCAATATCTATTTTGTTCCCTTTAAAGTAAAATACTCTTGTGCCAATGCTTTTTCCAATCTTCGAAGCACTTCTGAAATGCGCTTTTCGGTATGGCCATCAGCTCTGTCTTCGATTCTGACTTGATCTCATCAATTGTGGCAAAACGCTTTCCTTTCATTGGTTTCTTTAGTTTTGGGAATAGGAAAAAGTCGCAAGGAGCCAAATATTGTGAATACGGTGGTTGGGGTATGATTAAGGTCTTGGTTTTGGCCAAAAAATCACGAATAAGCATTGATGTGTGAGCTTGTGCATAAGCGTGATGCAGAATCCACGTTTTGTTTTGCCACAATTGCGATAGTTTGAACCGCATTGCTTCACGCAAACGTTGCATAACTTCCTTGTAGTATTCCTTATTAATTGTGGCACCTTTTTGTAGGAACTCGTGATGCACCAAACCATTGCAAACCATTGTAAGCAAAGAAAACAGTGAGCAAAAATTTCACCTTTTCCTTTAAACATACTTCGTATACTGACTTTCGTAAAGCTTACGACAGAGTAAATCATACAAATATTATGAAAGGACTAGATCTTCTTGGCTTTCAACCTAGTCTTCTCCAATGGATATCTTTCTATCTCTGTAACAGAACAAAATGAGCACTATTTAATGAGAGCTTTTTTGACATAATCGATGTATCATCTGGTGTTCCGCAAGGTAGTCACCTGTGACCGTTTCTTTTCTTGTTATTTATTAACAATTTATCTTCAGTTATAAAATATTTTAATAAATATATATTTTTCAATTAACGAAAGGTTTACATACAAACCGATTTAAATAATGAAATGTTGGGAATATATTTTTTTAGTCGAGCTTCTAAATGGACTGATTTGCGGTTCATTTCTCTTAGGTGAAGTAAATTTTAATTACCCCCATCCGATTATCAAGACAGTTTACACCTACATATATTTTTAAAATCATGTAAAAGAAATTGTGAAATATATGAACCATTTCGTCGTTTACGTTAAGATTTCAATTGTTATTCCAGCACATTCGATTTGACAGACTCACGTTTCGTAACAAAAAATGCTAACTTCTTTTAACAAGTAACTCAAAAAATTTCTTTGTAGTATAAATAATCTTCTATTACAGCTGATCAATATGCGTTCTGTAGATGATTTTGTGATGCTTCTCCAGGCCTGTGCCCACAAATTATTAATATATATATATATATATTAAATTGGCGCTTTGTTACCGCTGAAGCGGTTTTCGTCGAGCTCCTCCTTCTATTTGTGGTGTGTCTTGATGTTTTCCCAACAAATGGAGGGACCTACAATTGTATTCCAAGCCGCCTCCGAATGGCCCATAAATATTTATGTAGAAATTTTATTTCATGTCAGAAATATACTCGGAGGGCTCAATACCCTTGTCGAGGGGCGACCACAATTGGTAAAATTAATTTTTTATAGTTTTGGATGTTGGTCAGACCAGGACTAGAATCATGGCCTTTCGAATGACAGTGTGCACTGCTAACCACTCGGTCATTGCAGACCAAGTTTGGTTGAGATATTTCAAAAACTGAGGACTAGATTGTGTTCAAAAAATAAAAGTTTATTTTGAAAAGTGATGTTGTAAAAAAAAATTCTTAATCAAAAGTCACAAAATATTATTTCAATGACTTGTGACTTCAGTAAATAAATAACTCACTGCTTGCTATATTCACCACAGCCACTGTTAGTTGTTTGTAGGTCACTGCTGTCTCAAAAACCTCATTGTTCTCCAATTTTCTACCAGAAATTGATGACGGATATTTATGTATTATATTATGTACAAAGTAAAAACTAAGCGAGAATAAATAGAAAATAAAATCTGCGAAACTTAAATACCTACAAAAAACCAAAAATTCTTTCTTCATATACACATATAATACAAAAAGGTTTTTTTATTTGCTTAAATGCTTACCGAAAGAAATTTTTTATTTTTAATCGTTAGTTTTTTTGTTTTTTTGGGAAATTGAAAAAATTGCAACAACAGTCTGTGCGGTAGACGTTATAGCTATTTCGGAAGCCAACACGTTTCCTCATCAGACTTTTTTCCGGACAAACATGCTTGAATTTGATTCGAACTTGGGATGCCCACAGCACGAACCAATGGTTAAACCATTAGGCTACTTGTGTGCGGGGTTCGTTTCTTAAATACAGAAATTCCAATATAAAGCCATCCATACCTTTTACATTTGTAAAAAACAAAAAAAAATCCCAAAGTTTTAAAAATAAGTAGGGAAAGGGTTATCCATTTAGTGGTTTCGCAAGTTCAGGACTGTATTTTAACGTCTGTCAACCAAACATGCTTTTTTTTTTTGGTTAATAGTCATTCATTAATGGAAATAGATTGTTTAACAACAGCACAACGCGTTAAAACTGTTGAAACTTACTACAAAAATGGTGATGCAAATCATCGTTTTGCTCTTTCCCCCTCAAATATCGTTGCTGTAAGAGAAGGTATACCCGAAAACCCGAATGTGTCTAGTTCTCGAAATTCTCACATGCTGGAACTTTCTTACTGTACATAAGGGATTATTATGCACGTAGACTTACACCTGTATCCATATAAAGTCAAGCTCACAAAATAATTGAAGCCAGCAGACCACTCATAACGGCGTAGTTACGTCGAATAGGTGCTAGAACCTCAAGCAGTGGACCGCGATTTTTACAGCAAAACATTCATCAGAGACGAGGCACATTTCTCATTCGGTGGATACGTAAATAAGCAAAATTGTCGCATTTGGGACTCCGAGAATCTTGAAATAATTAAAAAAAGTTCATTACACCCAAAAGGAAACTTACTGTCTGGTGCGTTTGATTGGACCTTACTTCTTTGCAAACAATAATGGCGAGACTGTCACTGTCAATTTGGAGCGTTTCGGTGATGTCAATTGACCAGCGAGATCGTGCGATTTGACATCGTTGGACTTTGTTTAGTGTGGCTACTCGAAATACCGTGTTTTTCCGGATAAACCTTTAACTCTTGACCACTTGAAAACCAACATTCGTCAAGTTATGGCTGAGGTACAGCCAAATATGTCCAAAAAAAGAAATTCATTAAAAAATTATTACAAATGCATTCAATTTACGTTTATTTTGAAAACCACAAATGGATAACCCTGTTTAATGATAAGCATGAGAGCATACAATTTCTTTCAAACTATTAATTCTCCATAGAATTCTATGAACAATTTAATATTTTAACTACAAGCAATGTGTAAGGGCTTTATCCTCGTATATATCTACATATACAACGTATAATATTAGAACTAGCGTCATTGCTTGAGTGTATATGACGTATATTTATAGTTGAAGATGTGAACCCACATATAAAATTTACATTCAAATATACAAACATACACATTTAGCCAGTAGCATAAGTGGCAAGCATCCCTTTTTATAGTCAGCATATCTTTTTAGTACCAAATATATATAAAGGGGTTTTTTTTATAGAGGTATAGAACTTTAAGTTGCAATAAAACAACGATGGATTATTCGATTGACATGAATTTTATTTATCCGAAAGATAATCTTGTGGCATTACGTTCTAAATATGATTTCTGGCACATGACCGCCACGGCTGGCGCGGATGTAGTCCAATCTGGACGTCCAATTTTCGATGACTTTTTCCAAAATTTGTGGCCGTATATCGGCAAGAACACGGCGAATGTTGTCTTCCAAATGGTCAAGCGTTTGTGGCTTATCCGCATAGACCAATGACTTTACATAGCCCCACAGAAAGTAGTCTAGCGGTGTTAAATCCCGGGATTTTGGAGGCCAATTCACAGGTCCAAAACGTGAAATTAGGCGGTCACCAAACATGTCTTTCAATAAATCTATTGTGGCACGAGCTGTGTGACATGTTGCGCCGTCTTGTTGAAACCACATCTCCTGGACATCATGGTTATTCAATTCAGGAATGAAAAAGTTAGTAATCATGGCTCTATACCGATCACCATTGACTGTAACGTTCTGGCCACCATCGTTTTTGAAAAAGTACGGACCAATGATTCCATCAGCCCATAAAGCGCTCCAAACAGCCAGTTTTTCTGGATGTAACGGTGTTTCAACATACACTTGAGGATTACCTTCACTCCAAATGCGGCAGTTTTGTTTGTTGACGTAGCCATTCAACCAGGAGTGCGCTTCATCGCTAA
The DNA here is from genome assembly GCA_030068015.2 of Neoceratitis asiatica. Taxonomy (NCBI): domain Eukaryota; kingdom Metazoa; phylum Arthropoda; class Insecta; order Diptera; family Tephritidae; genus Neoceratitis; species Neoceratitis asiatica. The sequence continues at coordinate 21,744,391 of CM061528.1, read as the reverse complement.
ACAAATTTCGCTTATGAAAATCGGGAACAACGGTAATCTCGTTTTGGGCCCATTCGACGAATCTACGCCTTACTTGATGATCGTGTGGCTTCAATTCTTGCACGAGGTGGATTTTGTGAGCACGCAAACTAAGATCCTTCCGCAAAATCTTCCATAAAGTGGATGTACACAGATCCAATCCCTGTGCTCGATGACGGCTGGAGTCATTCGGGTCTTCCTCAATGCTACGCTCTACAGCAGCAATAGCTTCTTCTGTACGCACCGTACGGCGTCTCTGGGGATGCGAGTTATCAATGACAGTAAACGTGGTGCGGAAACATTCCATGGTTAATCGAATTAACTGCTCTGATGGACGATTTTGTCGACGATAAAATTGCGCGATACATTTTCCGCACAGAACCATTATTTTCGAAATAAAATTGCAAAATTTGCAAGCGTTGTTCAGGCGTGAGTCTATTCATGATGAATTGCCAAACCAAACTGAGAATAAACAAACTTAACAGCTGTTAAATCGGTCGCCATCTTGAAAAGTAATGCCAACTTAAAGTTCTATACCTCTATAAAAAACACCTCTTATATATATATAAAAATATATATCTTTTAATATATTTATATTTGTACACAGATACATAATCCAGAACTAACTCTTGGAATAAAAATTGTCTATTGGGTTTAATTTTGATGCTTTAATAATTTATGAATATGCTGCAGACAACTTTATGGGTAAAATTTAATAAAATGTAAGTTTTACACTAAAAGAGCAAAACCATTGTATCGTCAGCTTTTTTGCATTAACTATTATTTGTTTGTGTTTGTGCACTTGGACAATCCTCAAGCGTTGGTTTGGAAAACTAAAATTTTACGATTCATATTTACCATCAACTGAAGATATACATATATATTTATACCTTTCCTGAGCATGAAATCGAGCCTAAGTATGCTAGTATCAGAGGGCGAAGTGACAGAACCATCCAAAATAAATATTTACTTATTTATATACGGTTTTCCAATAAGAGTGACATGATTAAAAAAACACACGCACTAATTGTTAAGGAAATTTAAATGTTTGTTATTTAAGCTGAAGTACAATCGATAGAATTAAGTTCTGAATATAACATCATTCGAATGGCCACCACGACTTGTTTTGCAGGAACGAATTCGATGAACCCAATTTTTCAGCACTTTTAATTAATTAATCGAATCTCAAAAACTTTCTCGCAATAATTCGGTTGTTGCACGTGCTGTGTGACACGCGGTCCCGTCTTGTTGGAATCAGATATTATTAGGATCAACTTCTCCCAATTGTGGCCAAGCTAAGTTGGTTATCATCGATCTATACCGCTCTCCATTGACAGTAACGTTGCTACCAACTTCATTTCGAAAGAAGTACGAACCGATGATTCCACCAGACTAAAAACCACACCCACCAAACTGTCAATTTAGGTGAATGTAATGGTTGTTCGTGAATAACTTGTGGATTTTCTTCGCACCAGAATCGACAGTTTTATTTAGTTACCGCACCACTCAGATCAGCCTCATCGGAAATGATGATTTTCTTAAAAAAAAATCTGTAATGCAAAACTATTATTTTCAAAATAATATTGATTAATTTGTAAACGTTGTTCTTGTATATATCTTGCCACGATGAAATTGTAAACATTCCTGAATATAAAGAAAAAAAAAGACAGATTCTGACATATTAAAAATAGCCAAAACGACACTTAGAAATCATATCATCCCTATTGGAAAACCCTTTAAAATCAGGATCTACTGTATAAGTAAAAAAAATCACGGTGGTTTTTGTCACTAGGAGGTTTTGATACGTTTATTTTTGGCAAGCTAACACGTGTTTGAAAGCTGATGATTAAAGAGAAAATATTTTTTGTGCAATAGCATTCTGCCGATTGATATTCGTGTGAAAAGTTATTTTGACTTGAAAATTAGTGAAATTTCCAGGGAATATGAAGTGCAATGCTTTTTTTTCACCATAAAAAAGGTTAAGAATCAGCAAAAACGCGCCGAAAAGGTTGTGCACTCGTTCATGTTTTGATGCACCCATGGCAGATAAGAATGATATATAAATACTTGATAAAAATTAGTTTCGATAAGGGATGTTATATTTAAAAAACACACAATAAACCGTCGATACCGTTTTTAATTATCAAATATAGATTGAAATATTTCCCGCACAACTGACTGTTTAGAAATGAAACTTTACTTCACTAAACAATTAATTATTTAATTTTGAGTGAGGTGTTAATAAAAATTTTGAAACTTAAAACTAAATTAAGCCGAAATTATTAAAGTTAAAACTTCTTCGATGTTGCTGAAAACAACGTGTTTCTCTTATATTTATTTTCATTCCATTTTTTTCTTCTTACAAATGTATTTGCTAATACTGAATATTACTGTTTTTTAAATTTATATTCTCAATTATAAATTACATGTAAATTTTTCACACACAAACCATGCAGGTTTAAAACTACTTCGAAGCTAATATCCAGAAGAGAAGAGTCCAGCAAAGTAGAAGGAAAAGAAGAAGTACAGCAAAGTAGTTAATCAAATATCTTTTTTCCATATTAGCAAGTGATATTTTCCACACGAAAATATATTGTTATCGATTGTCAGTTTTAGATCAGAAATTTTCTAGTTTCATACTAGTTCGAAATTAACAATGAATTTATCAAAATAATATTTGTATATGCGGTAACTAGTTTAACACTACTTCGTAGATAGTATGCTAGAAAGTTCATTATTATTTCGTACACAAATATGCTTAACAAGACATTTGCGAAGCTTCGATCAGAAATATACTAATTTTTGAGAACGCTGTAGCACAGTCGGTAGCAGTGCATTATTATTTAGACCAAAAAAAATCCTTAAGCCGTTGGAGTAGATTTAAAATTTTGAAATCTCTTCATTTACGTCAAAACGCACAAATCATCCCCAGAGGAGTTGTCCTTTAAAAAATGAGTGCCTAATTATATATTTTTTTTTTAAAGTAAAATCATTTTGTTTATTTTAAGAGTAATTAATAAACAAAGAATTATTATCAAGCGTTAATGAAAATAAAAACAAACATTAAAAATTAAAAACAAACGTTTTGTATTAATTATTATATTTCTACCAAGCGTAGGTTTAGTATTTTTCGTGTGGTTATAGAGTTTTTCTAAAGCAGTTAAATGTCCTAGTCCTCTTCCCAATGAGTACGCTACTTCATTACCTGTTAGATATTCACTACTGTATGGAAATACTTTTGTGTGCAATTTCCCTATGGGCATTTCATTCATTCACTTCAAAAAGACCTAAAGCCACTGATGGCTATTGAATGGTTGATGGAATTCATTGGAATTTCGAATGCTGCCGTTGCCAAACCAAATCAATTAATTTTCTTTAGAATAATGCGCTTGAAGCAAGGGAGGAATTTTTTAAATGAAAATAATAAAAAAGTCCGATATATACAAGTATATATATTATATTTCCGATGAAACTCGTTTTTTATTTGTACATATATTTCAACAGATTTCCATTAATGAGCTATTATTGTTTATTCTGTTGTTCTATAGCATAACCAGAGCTTTAAATTGACATACGTATTTATATATGTGGACATAATTACAAGTTGATAATTTTGATATTATGGCCATATATATATATTATACATACATTTAAATTTACAGTTAAAAAAAAGCATTCATGAATTACATAAACCTTTTGGCTATACATCACTTACTTTCATTCATGAATATTGCTAAATTTTTGGTGTCACCGCAAGTAAACAAAACAATTAATTTTGCTTTATTAGTTATGTATGGGAAAAATTTGTAATTACAATGCAGTCACGCGTAAATGTTCCGTTATAATTACGCACACTCTTTATGAATAGAGTAAGCAACTACCTGCTGATTGATGAGTGCGTGTCCTTCATGAGAGTTTGCATTGGTGTATGTGACAAATTTGTATGGTTTATATAAATGGTATATAAGGTTTGACCAACATCCAAAATTATACAACATCTAAAATTATACAAAACTAGCAGTGTCCAGCCACATGTTGCTGTGGTTCTTTCTGTTTTGGTGAATTTTCTTTCCATTTTGTTCTTTTCACATTATCTACATATTTGTATTTGCGAGCGTACAATATTTTATATTTGCATATTGCAGAGGCTGGGTTATTTCAAGAAAATTAGATAATTTCCGGCATTTGTAACGACAATAAGATTAATTTAAATAAAAACAAGGTAATTTTTCTAATTGCTTATATATATATCTGACATTTTTGATTGAGTATATTTCTGGCATGAAATAAAAGCTTCTCAAAAAAATCCATAGGCCATTCGGTTGCTTAGAATAAATTGTAGGTCCCTCATTAGTTGGAAAGAACATCAAGATGTGCAATAATTGGTTTTAGGCAAGGCCACAAGAAGAGCAGATGCTATGAGTATTAGAGAAAGTGAGCCTTTTAAACAGTTATTTCGATTTTCCTCTTTTTTGCTTTGAATTGTAATAAAGTACATTTAGAATAACGGGTTGGATGCCGGTTGGCGGCATCAATTGTAAATGTTATTAATTTAGTAAATCCTGAAGACGGTACAATTCAGTAATAAAAAAATACAATAAATGAATAAAATAAATTTTATATTTTAGATCAGTTTGTGAAAAATAAATAATACTTAGTTGGTCAGCCATTTTAGAACTTTTCTATTAAATAAATCTTAATTTACTACTCCCAATAAATTAATACTATTAATATACTTGTAAAGGGTGTTTTTATAGAGGTATAGAACTTTAAGTTGGCATTACTTTTCAAGATGGCGACCGATTTAACAGCTGTCAAGTGATTTATTCTCAGTTTGGTTTGGCAATTCATCATGAATAGAGTCACGCCTGAACAACGCTTGCAAATAGTGCAATTTTATTTCGAAAATAATGGTGCTGTGCGGAAAACGTATCGCGCACTACGTCCATTTTAGCGATGTTTAGCGATGAAGCGCACTTCTGGTTGAATGGCTACGTCAACAAACAAAACTGTCGCATTTGGAGTGAAGGTAATCCTCAAGTGTATGTTGAAACACCGTTACATCCAGAAAAACTGACTGTTTGGTGCGCTTTATGGGCTGGTGGAATCACTGGTCCGTACTTTTTCAAAAACGATGGTGGCCAGAACGTTACAGTCAATGGTGATGGGTATAGAGCCATGATTTCTAACTTTTTCATTCCTGAATTGGATAACCATGATGTCCAGGAGATGTGGTTTCAACAAGACGGCGCAACATGTCACACAGCTCGTGCCACAATAGATTTATTGAAAGACACGTTTGGTGACCGCCTAATTTCACGTTTCGGACCTGTGAATTGGTCTCCAAGATCTTGTGATTCAACACCGCTAGACTACTTTCTGTGGGGCTATGTAAAGTCATTGGTCTATGCGGATAAGCCACAAACGCTTGACCATTTGGAAGAAAACATTCGCCGTGTTATTGCCGATATACGGCCACCAATGTTGGAAAAAGTCATCGAAAATTGGACGTCCAGATTGGACTACTTCCGCGCCAGCCGTGGCGGTCATGTGCCAGAAATCATATTTAAAATGTAATGCCACAAGATTATCTTTCGGATAAATAAAGTTCATGTCAATCGAATAATCCATCGTTGTTTTATTGCAGCTTAAAGTTCTATACCTCTATAAAAAACACCCTTATATATAGTATATATATTTGTATACTAATTAAATAAATTAAAAATGTGTGTTGAGTTTTTAGTTGTCGATTCAGCCTATAATTAAAAACCTCCATATCTGTTTCCATTATATATTTCTTCTTATAACTCAGACATATTTTAATTGAAAATTTTCATTACCATAGAAATACAAAACTTCTGCATGGGAATGTCATTATTAAGTGTGTCAGTATATGCACACATGCATGCATAGGTATTAGGAGAACTGACAGATTTTGCATAACATTAAAGACATTAAGTGGAGGCGTGAATTCTATTAGCTTATAGTTGCTTTTGTTGCTTATGAAAACTACTGGATTTTGCAAGAGTTGTTCGGGTGAAAATTCATTTGCTATCATCAATCCTTGCTGTCAGTTTAAATATTTTTTTTATTATTCTTTATTTAAACAGATAAATGAAATATGCTTTGGAGACGTATTTAAGTTAATACTAAGAGCATTTTATACAAAAATTTAAAATATGCAGCGTATACGAGTATATACTTATAAATATGTATATTTTTTGATTCATTATCTTTTTTTTTAATTTCCTTTGTTGTAACATTTAAAAGATACAATTCTATTTTTGTGCTTCCTTCTCACTCCTAACCACTATCATATAATTTCATTTCTTCCTCTCTTCGTTCGTGTTAAAATCATATTAATGTCAACACTTGACATTCAATACTGTTCACATAGACGTCATACTCTCTTTTCTCCATTCTTTCTTAACTGTATTGTTGTCCGTCAAAGTTCAAGGACTGTCAAGTTACGCATTATCAATGGTGCGGAAAAACAAAAACCACCATCAGATTCTATTGTATAAAAATGGTAGTACGTATGTATTTTGTTTTATTTGAAATCGGATGCGAAAAAAAGAAAAAAGCCAAAATGCAGAAGAGATCTATTATTAAAAACATTTTTTTTGAAAAAAAGTAAAAAATTTATTTGGTATAGAAATAATTTATTTTGACAGTAAAAAGTAACAAAAAAAAAATTCATTTAAGTTTGCAAATCCGCTTTGAAACATTTCCGAATAAGGACAATAGAATAGACCTGCCATGGTGGAATCATTACTACTAGTGTTCAGGAGACTTACCTCACTTTTTCCTCAGTCTTATTTCGGTATTGTTTTATAAGTTAGTAGAAAAGGGGAAATTTAGAGAGTTATTTATGGAATAATATATATAAATTGCTTCCGTTGAAGTACTATTGAATCTGCTTAAAGCATATATAGGGAAAATCAAATGTTTTTTATTTAATGTGAAGTAAAGTCGATACAATTAAGTTCTGAATATGACATCATTCAACTTCTTTTGCAGGAATGAATTAGATGAATCCTATTTTCGAGCACTTTTTCCACTAAATCAAGTCGTATGTCACGAACAGCAAGTTCAATATTGCCTTTTAAAGCTTGAAGGGAGTCTAGTTTATTGCCAAAAGACCAATGACTTCAAATAAATCCACAAGAAGTAGGCTAGAGGTGTTAAGTCACAACTTCTTGGAGGCCATTCATTGTCACAATTTCTTGAATAAATCGAATCTCCAAACCTTTCTCGCAATAATTCGATTGTTGCACCTGATGTGTGACACGCAGTCCCGTCTTGTAAGAATCAGATATTGTTAAGATCAACTTCTTCCATTTGTGGCCATAAAAAGTTTGCTATCATCGATCTATAACGCTCTCCATTGACAGTAACGTTGCTACCAACTTTATTTCGAAAGAAGTGCGGGCCGATGATTCCACCAGATCAAATCCCACACCAAACTGACAATTTGGTAAATTTAGGTAAATTTAAAGGTTGTTCATGAATAATTTGTGGATTTTCTTCGCACCAGAATCGAAAGTTTTGTTTATTTACCGCTTATACCACTCAGATCAGCCTCATCGGAGAAGATGATTTTCTTAAAAAAAAAATCTAAAATGCAAAACTATTATTTTCAAAATAATATTGATTAATTTGTAACCCTTGTTCTTGCGTATATCTCGCCATGATGAAATTGTAAAAAAAATTACATATTAAAATTAGCCAAAACGACACTTAGAAATCATATCATCCCTATTGAAAAACAATTTATTATTGCTTAACTAATAATGTGTAGGACATAGAAATCGAATAAAATTCTAAATTCTGTGTTAACATGATGTAATATTTTCATGATAAAAATTTGAAATAAAATTTAAAGATTTATTTAAGTTTTTAACACTGAAATGCATTCTTTATCTGAGAAATAATGTCTTAATTTCGTCGGGTAAGCTAGGGTTTCATGAAGAAATCCACATGTTTTGCATATTATTTTGGCCTAAATGCAATTTGGATGTGTTTAAAGAGTAGAATATATTTTCCGCTTGTTTCAATTTTTGTACAAATTGGGAACAAGGTTTTTTTTAAACCATCTCTAGATACCTCGTCAACTTACGTAAAACTAGAGTATGCTTCGCATACCTTTAACTTTCATATGATAAACCCAGAAATATATTCCAAAGCGTCTTCGTGGAATTGATCCTTATCGCTTTCTATCTCATGGTCTCTCGCACCGGCGATGCAGCGGAATCCAATCGATGTAATCAAGAGCGACATTTCCTCGGCCCGATAATAGTTAAGTATTTGCAATAAAACCTACCAATAAATTATTTTCGAAATCGCTTTTTAAATTTCATTGTACTAGGATTATGTCATATAGCCCAGATTTAAGTCTTATAGCTGCAAAAACATGTTTTTATGACCAGATTCAGAGGATATGTAAGAATATAGCTTACAAAAAAAATTTTGTTTTGTATGTTGATTCAAACAAAGCTCTTAGAGATGTATTACTTATTGAAATACCTATCTGAAAATTTAGGAATGTTTTTTTTTTTTGGAGCCCTCGATTCACATATGCCTAAGAAATTTTAAATTTCACGGGCTAGGAGATTCAGTTCTTAAACTATACAACGAGAAACGCAAGAACTTAGGAGTGATATAAGCGTTTCCAAGACCGTGAAGACATTGAAGATAACGCCTTTCATAACATAGCACATCAACGTGCAAAAAAATTAAAGAAATGGTTATGAACGTTCAGCGAATCACAATTAGAAAAGTCGCTGAAGATGCCTTTTATAAGGAACGAATGTGTTGTTAAATGGTTTGGTTAAAAGGAAGTATTAGGTTTTCATGGACTTCCAATATAAGTTGTAATACATTTGCCTGGAACTAATTATTGTTAAAATTTCTTCCTTTTCAATATTTTTTCATTTTAATAAAGTTTTATAACGATTGGTGTTAATTCAAATTCGGAAGACACTGACGTACATATATGTAGATTTTTATAACGAAAAACTTAAATGGAATCTTCTTTTTATTACCATTTCCCTAGTTTTTTTTTCAGTTAATTATATTAAAGCGAGCAACGCTTCCAATACGATTGCCAATTTTGTCAAAATTATGTGTTTGACGTTTCTATCGATCACAGCTTTTCTGATTACACCATGAGACCTGCGATAGCTGGAGTCTGAACCAAATCAAAACCAAGTTAAATTGCGAGTTGTTATAAAAAGCTTTAATAAAAAAACCTGTCAGACTGAAATGAAGCTCTAATTATGAAAAGTGTTGTTGCAGATTTTTGGCTTTATTTACAAAAATAATATAAAACCCGACGGTAAGGATAGATACTCATGAATTAGTCTTAATTTATTTGAATTGGAGAGAGAATAATTTTTTATAAACAAAATTTATTAGACTTTTTCGAAAAATAAAGGAAACTTTCGAAGTAAATATAAAATAGACTATCATTAGTGCAACATGCTTATATATATATAATATATTACGATAGTTTATTCAATTAATTTATAATAGTAAGAAAATAGTTATATTCTGGTGAAATCGAATAGCATGCCTTTATTCAATTTTTTCCAGTAATTTTAACGGCTTGTGAGATTTTCTATTTTATTCTATTGATATATCTAGATTAAACATTTTTTCAAGATTATTCCTTATTATACCTCCCTAGGCATATTTAAACTTACAATATTATTTATGAGCGTATTTAGTTGCTCTTAATTTATTTTAAAGCTGGAAACTCTGCATTTTCGCTCTGGGATATTTTTTTTAAAGCAGCTTACTATGAACATTTTTCACTGTATATCAACATATCTGTGATTTCTTCTTGAAGTTATGCATAATAAATATTAAAGAGAGACAAAGATAATATTTTTCTTACTTACATTATGAATTTGTCTAAATGACTAATAAAATTATATACATATATATGTATATAATATTTGTATGTAACGTTGCTTACGTTTTGTATATGTTGAACTTGGTGCAGTCACATGCTGAAATATTTAATTATTATTAATGTCTGTAAGTCCAGATAAATTAGCGATGATTGGCTGGACATAATTTATGCTTGAAGAAAAATTAATAAGATAATGAAATGAGACGTAATGTAAAAATTATACAAAAGGACGTTAATGAAATTAGTTCCATTGAATTTGAAATCATTATGACTTGTTTGTGTGTAGAAAACAATTTGCCTTTGACACTTCATTTATACGAAGTGGAAATCATTGATAATTTAATTTTTTATTTTTTTTTGAACAACAAACAAGTGGAGTTAGAAATTATTTCTAACAATAATAGATCACATAACACTCATACATTGAAAAGTAAAAGATTTTAAGATTTTAAGTTCAGAAATTATTCTAAGAAGTGTAAATTCTTTAAATTTCAGTTAAGTGAGAGTTATATTTTCTTCTTTTTCCTCTTTAATGATGTAGACACCGCTTTCGAGATATAGCCAAGTTCACAAAAGCGCCTCACTTCTTCTCTCTTTTCTTTGCTTGGCGCCCATCGGAAATACTGGATGTTAAGTCTTTCTCCTACTAATCTTTCCAACTTCCCCCGCTTCCAGCTGCTGGTACTGTTTCGAAAATGCTCAAAGCTGGAGTGTTGTCATTTGTACGAACCACATGAACTAGCCAACGTAGCCGCTGTCTCTTAATTCTCTGAACTATATCAATACCGTCGAATATCTCATACAGCTCATTGTTTCATCGGCTGCAGCATTTGCCGAACGGCAATTCGGAAAGAACAATAAATCTTACGCAAAACCCTTCTTTCCAAAACTCCTTATCAGATGTTGTCAACAAACATGCGCCATATAGCAGAAGGGGCATAATGAGCATCTTGTAGGGTCTCCGCTGTGGGATAATGTATGAGTTAGTGTCAAATGCTTTAGTAAATTCAGACAGAAGAAAGCAATTTATTATTGACAACTTTGAGAAGAGTTTAGAGCAATAAGAGATTTCAGATATTGGTCTGTAATTTTTAATATCATTTTTAAGCAGGTAGATTTGAAAATTAGTAATAGAAGCGAGTTTCCAGTAACCAATGAACACATTTGTGGAGAGTGAAACACAGACATTGATACGGTATTGCTTGGTCAAGAGATCCGAATTCAAAAGAGTGACCCAGAAATAAAAGTAAATTATTGCACATTGAAATACTTAATTTTTGAAATAAGTGAAAGCTTTTTAGAGAAAAACAGTTTCTTTGAACAATGTTATAAGGTTAATGAAATCAAGGAGTAGCTTGTAAATATGCATAACCATATCTTTACACATATATATAGATATATACATATATACATATATATACGAAATATGCTCAAAGGAAAAGGTGAATTTTGCAATTTTTTTTAAAGTACTTATGTATTCATCAATATGTATTTTGTTCCCTTCAAAGTAATCCCCTCGGATATAATACACTTGTGCCAATGCTTTTTCCAATCTTCGAAGCACTTTTGAAATGCGCTTTTCGGTATGGCCATCAGCTCTTTCTTCGATTCCGACTTGATCTCTTCACTGGTGGCAAAACGCTTTCCTTTCACTGGTTTCTTTAGTTTTGGGAATAGGAAAAAGGCTCAGGGAGCCAAATCTGGTGAATACGGTGGTTGAGGCATGATTACAGTTTTGTTTTTGGCTAAAAAATCAAGCATTGATGTGTGAGCTTGTGCATAAGCGAGATGTAGAATCCACGTTTTGCTTTGCCACAATTGCGATAGTTTGAACCGCATTGCTTCACGCAAACGTTGCATAACTTCCTTGTAGTATTCCTTATTAATTGTGCGACCTTTTGGTAGAAACTCATGATGCACCACACCATCGTAATCAATGAAAACAGTGAGCAAAACCTTCACATTTGATCGAACTTGGCATGCCTTTTTCGGTCTTGGCTCATCTGGCAGCTTCCATTGGGAGGATTGGGCCTTCGTTTCGATGTCATAACCATATCCCCACTTTTTGTCGCCAGCTATGACACGTGTGAGCAAGCCCGGATGGTTGTTGATGTGATTCAAGAACTCCGGAGCGATACTAATGCGACATTGCTTTTGCTCAAAATTTATCAATTTCGGAGCACACTTACCTGCCACACGTTTCATGCCCAAAACATTGAATGGCATGCGTCGATTGATATGCCAAAATTCTCTGCAAATTACCTAATATTGATTCGACGATTTTCAAGAACAATTTTGTTCACTGTTTCGATGTTTTCTTCGCTTGTTGACGTGGTCGCACTTCCAGGATGCTCATCGTCATCAACATCTTCTCGGCCTTCTGTAAAGCGCTTGTACCACTTGTAAACACCTTTTTGAGACAAAATGGACCCACCGAATGCCATAGACAACATTTCAAGTACCTTAGAGCACTTTACTCCATTTTTAACGCAAAATTTAATACATATTCTTTGATCCCTTTCCTTCAAAAGTCAAAAAACGAAGAGCACATAAAAACGTGACAAACCTCTCCTGTTGACAAAAACAAACTACTAATCGAAATTGGCTCATAATGCAAGCACATGATGAAAATATGTGTCCGATAATGACAATCGAATGTACTTATACACAGTCCGCGAAAAAACTAAAAAATTCAACTTTTCCTTTGAACATATCTCGTATATGTATATATACATTTGGCGCTTTGTAACTGCTGAAGCGATTTTCGGCCGAGATCTTCCTCCAATTTGTTGTGTGCGTCTTGATGTGTGCCCAACAAATGGAGGAACCTAAAGTTTATTCTAAGCCCCCTCCGAACGGCCTATGGATTTTTATAAGGAGCATTTTAGTTCATGTCAGAAATAGACTCGGAAGGCTTGACATTTTTTGGCGAGGGCCGACCGCCATTAGAAAAATAAATTTTCTATAATTATGGATGAGGCTTGAACCGAAACTCGAACCCAGGCCTTACGAATTGTAGTAAGCAATGCTAACTACTTGGCTGTTGTGGCCGCCAGATAAAAAAAAAAAATAAAAAAAAAATAAATAAATAAATAAATAAATAAATAAATAAATAAATAAATAAATAAATAAATAAATAAATAAATAAATAAATAAATAAATAAATAAATAAATAAATAAATAAATAAATAAATAAAAAAATAAATAAATAAATAAATAAATAAATAAATAAATAAATAAATAAATAAATAAATAAATAAATAAATAAATAAATAAATAAATAAATAAATAAATAAATAAATAAATAAATAAATAAATAAATAAATAAAAAAATAAACAAATAAATAAATAAATAAATAAATAAATAAATAAATAAATAAATAAATAAATAAATAAATAAATAAATAAATAAATAAATAAATAAATAAATAAATAAATAAATAAATAAATAAATAAATAAATAAATAAATAAATTTATAAATAAATAAATAAATAAATAAATAAATAAATAAATAAATAAATAAATAAATAAATAAATAAATAAATAAATAAATAAATAAATAAATAAATAAATAAATAAATAAATAAATAAATAAATAAAAAAATAAATAAATAAATAAATAAATAAATAAATAAATAAATAAATAAATAAATAAATAAATAAATAAATAAATAAATAAATAAATAAATAAATAAATAAATAAATAAATAAATAAATAAATAAATAGATAAATAAATAAATAAATAAATAAATAAATAAATAAATAAATAAATAAATAAATAAATAAATAAATAAATAAATAAATAAATAAATAAATAAATAAATAAATAAATAAATAAATAAATAAATAAATAAATAAATAAATAAATAAATAAATAAATAAATAAATAAATAAATAAATAAATAAATAAATAAATAAATAAATAAATAAATAAATAAATAAAAAAAAAATAAAAAAAAAATAAATAAATAAATAAATAAATAAATAAATAAATAAAAAATTAAATAAAAAAATAAATAAATAAATAAATAAATAAATAAATAAATAAATAAATAAATAAATAAATAAATAAATAAATAAATAAATAAATAAATAAATAAATAAATAAATAAAAAAAATAAAAAAAAAAATAAAAAATAAAAAAATAAATAAATAAAAATAAATACATAAATAAATAAATAAATAAATAAATAAATAAATAAATAAATATAAATTATTTTAAATCTATAGTTTATTGTTTTCTTACTAAGCATTTAAATATTTCTAAAATTTTGTTTAAGAAATCAACTTGATTTGGCAATTTATTTAAATTTACAAAATTTTCCCTTCAACTTCAATATACCATCTGCAGCAGTTTAATTAATGACACTTGAGTATTTCATATTTAATGCTGCAAGAAAATGTAATTGCATTTTCCGACATGTAACTTGAATAAGAAGTTTAAAGCTTAACTAACTGTAACTAATGACCAATAATTAGTTAGTGCTATTGAACAGCACTTAGTAACTTAAACGTAATCATACAGTAAATAAACAAACGTTACATAAATCTGTCTGTTTATGTGTACACACATGGATTTTAATAGGTTTAAGGTTTCCATCTATGCTTTCAATTAATTATATATGTGTAGATTTGTAATTAAACGTATATAGTGAAATAAAAGTAATTTTATATGGCTTTATGAGTAGTAGAATTGTGAATTTTGACAATTTCATGTGAGTTATAATGATAGTAATAATGTTGGAAGTGTCTGTATTACTGAAATTCAAATGTGGCTTATAAATGTATAAAAGCTAGAAAGAAGAAGACTTAGTACCCTTCATGAATATACCATATTCATTTTAAAGCATTTTAGGATTGCAAATTATTTCTCATATCTGAAAATCTAGGGAGTTCTAGGGGGAGGGGGGAAGGGGTCAATAAGATATAGTCTTGTGATTTCGATGATTTTCAGTACCAATATGTGTTCGATTTCACTTGTGTAGAATATCAAATTTTTCGCTTTTACGGACTTATGTGAAAAAATAAAATCTGAAATATGCACGTTTATATAGCTGGTTCCAACAAATGGTCGTATAAATATAAAAACACATCTGCGTCAACTTAGTTCGGCTGTAACTTACATACTTTGGACCGAAGTTAATATACCAGTTCATGTACTTATAACTACATGACAGATATAAAAATTCAATATATAAAGTGATTTTTAACATTTTCTTTAAACTAGTTGTTTCACTATAAAATTAAATCAAAAATTAGTTCAATGATTTCACTGTTTTCCTTTCATTAAATTTGACAGCTAAAGTGTTCCACACATAGAGTGTTCTCACCGCAACTTGTCTCTAAAGGATATCCGTATGAGTAAAAAAAGAGAAAATTTTTTTCAAAACGTTCAACATCCTTTATTAATTTGTGTTACACGTGTGCCTATGTATGTACACTTTTGTTTCTCATTTTATTTATACATATATAACTTGTATATATGTACGTTTAGGGTTTTACCTTTTTTTTTACAACAACCGTTGACGCTTTAGTCAACTACGTTAGTATGCCTTCATGGAAATTAATATGGCTTTTTATGAAATATCTGCATAGGAGATGTGAGAAAAAGTAAGTAGTTAAAAGCGACAAATTTATTACTGCAAAGTGGTTGCTACGTTATCATAAGCATTTTTAAGGATTTATTTAATATTACTGAGTATGGTAATGCTTACATATGTATGTGTATTACATATAGGTTGTACTTTATGTACTTCTTCATATTTTAATATGTACATATATATATAATAAACTTGCGCTAGTCTAAATAATGTTATACTTAAGACCTTACGTTATATACGTATGATTAAGGCAACATTTCCTTGAGTTAAGGGGTGGTTATGGTTACATATTAAATAATTGAGTGGCTTGTGTAGTCTTTAAATTTCTCCCAAAAAATGTTAAATATATGAAAATATAAATTACTTTTAATAAAGATGAAAAGATAAAGGAACATTAGATATACTTGAAAATTTCATCAAAATCTTCCTATTTCACAGTTTTTGTAAAAATTTTTGGTGCGTATTCCTTTTTTTTAAAATAATAATATTTTTGAACTATATAAGCCGCTATTCCTAGTTATGAACATTTTCAGAATTTCAATTTTGTTTATTTTTAATTTTTTTTTTTACTTTTGCATACCCAGATACTCAAATGCATATCTATTTGTTAAAATATGCTTAAAAGTCATATATGTACGCACCCACTTAGAAAGAATCAAATATTAATCATCCAATATATTGTCGTAGCAACACTGATGCAACCAAGCTATGAATATATGTCAAAAATAAGTTTATGTCAAAGATAACATAGAATAAATGATATTTGAATATAATGTAAGAGCCAAAGATTCAGGGATTCTTTAGCTAGAAATTTAATAAATATAAATAAGTATGAGCTTTTTTGCTCAAAACTATTATTTATTGAATTCAGTACTGTAACGCAAATAAGGTTTTAACTTAGAATGTGCGGGCCTGAATGATAGTAAGAAATAGTTTGTATATATATTTAGGGTTTATACTCGTCTAGAATTTAAAAGAAAATCAATTTTCCTTTTGCATATTTGGAATTTATATATGCCTGTTTTTAAGTATTTTCTTTATGGAAACCAATGAAATAAATATTTTCAGAGATATACTTGATATAAACAATAAAATTTAATTCAATGTAAGCCAAATTCTAAAACTTTCAACGACTTTTTCTCAAAACAGTGGTAGATTTCTCGGAACTGTCTAAATGCCTATCTAAGTGCAGCGTCTGTTCTCCAGAGGTCGTCGGCTCTGAAGCAAGCGGCTCGCTATATATATGTGTAAAAAATTTAGAACTACTCGTCTAGAGAGATTGTGCTACGTGTTTTGGGACCGGCCACATAGACACCAGCTCGAATGAAAAGGTTAGTAATGCCTTTGTTGAGAGACCCCACATTTGATGACGATCACTGCAAATGTATTAAGTACTATGATTTAAAGGCATGTACCTAGTACGTCTGGTCCCTTAATTGGGAAGGTGTCGCAGCCCAGTTGTTCGATGTACTCGTATGACTAAAAGCTGAAATCACCGCTGTGATGAGATTCGTAACGAGAGAAAGACTCAGTCTGGTATTGACCTCGGAAAACGCAGCTTTCATGTTGAAATGTCCCCAAAATAGATTAAGTCTGATCGACTTCGCCGGGGTCCGAAATATTGTTTTCTGCAGTACTAGATTCCAGCATAAGAAAATTCATCCAGCTCCTTGAATGTCTCTGTATTGAATAACTCATAGCCAATCAATCATGTTGTGAAAGACAGACGGTATGTCTCTAACGTTTTTGACGTGCGAACGCTCCAAAGATCTAACATCAACTCAGACCACTAGTTTTGGCAACAAAAAACGTCCGTCAACAAACATAAGAAAGATTCTATGTAGAAAAGCTGTAATTACAACAAACAGCCTGTGGAGAGAAAACAGACTGTCTACCTCGCAACGTTGCGTTCGATCACAACCCGCTCGGGGAAAAAAGCGAGACGCAGTGCGGACTAGGAAGAATGTGGTCGACATGCCTCACTATGAAAAACTTAAGAATCTGACCGACAGGGGTAATGTTCGAAAGTTCTACGGAAGGATGCGACGACTTAAAGATCGTTTTCAGCCCGAAGTGACAGACGTTCCATTCTCAGACTCTAAATAAGTTCGAATAGCAATTGCCCGCTTGAAAAACAACAAAGCGGCGGTGGCCGACGTATTACAGTTTGAGCTATTCAAATACTCTTGGTAAAGTGCGGAGGAAGGCTTGCCCAACAATGGGGTCCCAAGTGTGATACTATAAACCATTAAAAAAGGGAACACTATAGACTGCGCCAATTACTTTGGAACAAGTCACGTCAATATCGGAAATGTAACCTGCGTGAAAGACTAAAGTTGGCTGACTGCTGGCGTACGCCGGTGATATTGACGTCATTTTCTTTCCGCTCCGTGAGTTCTACTTTTCCCAAACTGAATAAGGAAGCGAAGTGATGAGTCTGGTTGTGAATGAAGACAAAACGAGATATCTTCTGCCATCAAACAAAGATTCAGCACATCCGGGTCTTGGCTCACACTTTATTGTGGACGTAGATAGTTTCGTCTATCTTGAAACCAGCATTAACACTACTAACAATGTCAGCCTTGAAATCCAACGCAGAATCACTCTTGCCAACAAGTGCTACTTTGGACTGAGTAGGCAATTGAAAGCAAAGTCCTCTGTCGACGAACAAAGACAAAACTCTACAAGCCCCTCATCATTCCCGTCATTGCTGCATGGTGCGGAGGCATGGACGATGACAACATCTGATGAGTCGGCGTTAGGAGTTTTCGAGAGAAAGGATCGCTTAAGATTTATAGTCCTTTGCGCTTTGGCAATGCGGAATACCGCAGCCGATGGAGCGATGAGCTGTATGAGCTATACGACGACATTGACATAAAGGGTGATCCATTTCGAGGTTTCCTTACTTTTTTAAAGAAAGAACCACCGACACTTCAAATTTAATGGGGAATGTTTATTCTAATTCGAAAGAACATTCTGTGGCCCTTATTTTTTGAAGATTATCTCTTCAACTGTTGGCCGCGTCTACGTCTTAGATGGTCCATCCGTAGAGTCCAATTTTCGATGACTCGTTCGATCATTTCGACTGGTAACTGGGGAATGACACGCGAGATGTTTTGCTCCAAGGCCTGAATCCAAGCGGTATTGTCCGCATAGACTTTAGACTTTCATATCCCCACAGGAAAAAGTCTGACGGTGTGATATCACACAATCTTGGTGGCAAATCGACGGACCCAAAACGTTAAATTACCTGCTCACCGATGTGTTTTCCCAATAAATCCATTGATTTATGCGATGTATGGGAAGTGGCGCCGTCTTGTTGAAACCAAATCTCGTGGAGATTACGAGCTTCATTTTCAGGCATCAAATTGTCGGCTATCATGGCGCGATAACGGTTGCCATTGACGGTTACGTCCTCACCGGCATCATTTTTGAAGAAATATGGACCGATGATTCCACCAAACCACAACCCACAACAAATCGTTGTTTTTCTGGATGAAATGGCAGCTCTTGTATCTCTTCACATTGCTCTTCACCCAAATGTGGTAATTTTGCTTGTTTGCATACCCACTGAGCCAGAAATGGGCCTCATCGCTGAACAAAATTTTGGCCTGCAAACGTCGGATCATTTCTCGGAATATTTCAACAGCCCAAGCGATGTTGCTTGGGAAGGTCGGGCGGCTTCAGTTCTTGAACAAGCTGTATTTTGTACGCATTCAATGTAAGATCTCGACGTAAAATGCGCCAAGTCGTTCCATGCGTTAGTCCGAGTTGCTGCGAACGGCGCCGCATCGACTCTCCACGGCCTTCGTGTGCACTCTCAGCTACGACCGCCATATTTTCTTCACTGAGTGCTGGACGTGGTCTATTAGGTCGAATATTATCCAATAATGAATGCTGGGTCTCAAGATGTGTGATGGTGTTGCGAATAGTACGCTCAGTAGGCCGATAATGTTGACCATAAGTTGAGCGAAGCGCGCGAAACAGATTCTTTACAGAACGTGAATTTTCGTAATAAAGTTGAATGATTTGTGTAGGGAACCTATTATAATTATTATTAATAAGTATATATGTGTATATAATATACCTTTGTTCATTTCACTTTGTATTTTCAACTAGTAAGATTTTTATTTCTTGTTTGTGAAAATAATTTTTGGCAAAAATGTGGCCATATAATTTTTATTTAAATTTTTTTGAAAGCAATGCTTGCAGCTTGAAAATTTCTTGAAGAATAAAAAAAATTATGTAAACAACAAGAAATAAAAATCTTACTCAAAATTAAATTTTTTTAACAAGTTGAAAATACAAAGTGAAATGATCAAAGTTATATCATATAAACTATATACTTATTGATAATAATTATAATAGATTCTTTACAATTTGTAATCGTTGTTCAGGCGTAAGTCTTTCCGTGATGATATGCCAAACAATACTGAATAAAAATAACATGACAGCTTGACACGACCCACGTGCGATCTGTCAAAAAAAAAGCTATTAAAAATGTCCCTCTACTTGGATCACCCTTTAGGTCAGCGAGAGATCAGATGGAGAGGGGTCTCCCTGCATTTGGTATATTCAACTGGCGCCATACAGCGCAATGAAGGCACGACTGGAGTAAGTACTCATGCATGACAGTAAGCAGGAAATAGGCTCACCGACTGCTCTCACATATATACGTAATATGTTAGATATATTCTTCAAATTGAACGAAGGAATAAAATTTTGAAAATTTCTTATAATTTTTTTAGGTGCAAAAATTTCAATTTCGTAAAAAAAATCTATAATTCTTTCGTTCTAATCTATCGTTTCAAAAAATCCATAATTTTAACTGTTACAGGCACATAATGACAAAGATATAAATGTTACCATGCCTTTCGAAAATGGATCAAATAGTCAATGTTTACGGCTCGAAATAGTCTCGTCAAAGCATGAAGCTGGCTTTTCGATTTGCCTTCTTTTATCTTTAAAGAATACTCTTTTCATGAGTTTATATACGTTTTAAAAACCATTCTATTTCACGGAAACCAGAACAACTTTTCAATTCATTCATCTACTTTTCGAAAACTTTTCTTTCGAGTGAGTTAAGTGTCTCTCACTTTTGTTCTCCATTTCAAATTGTTTCCTTCTCTCCTGCTGTAAGCTGTCAATTGTTTGTTTACAATTCCCCCCAAACTGCAAACGTTTTATTTTTGTTTAATTAAATTTGTGCTGAACTCCAAAATTCCTTGAAATTTGATGCGAACGTACAGCTAATGCCTGACGGCGGCTATCGCTGTGCTCTTTATACTACTTTCGATTTTGTCAACACATACATATGGAAATTTATGATGTGAACAATTCAAATGAATTTAATTACCTTCTGACGCCGTCAAAGATGATTGGCTTTGTTTATATAAATCGTTATTTATTTGATTTCCATAAATTCAAGAATTCAATGAACGTTTAATAAATGTGACGAAGCGCAGGTACGGATACCCTCCATGAACTCGAAGTACTCTAGATGCGGGTCATCATTTCACTTCCTTGTTTCTGTTGCTACTCAAATATCCCATTTTATACTAGTATTTAACTAGAATTTATACATGCTATTGTACTTTTTCGCTGCATGGAATAGATGTATGAATGAGAAATATGTATGTGTGATTGTTACAAATGCAAGTGGATGTTTATGTTACAACTGCTGACAGTTAACCACTTGAGCTACGTCACATTTCAAATAGTTCGTTCATTTCTTACATAATATCGCGTGGGAAAAAGTTTTTCACCAAAGTGGGTGTATACTCATTTCCGCGTCAAAGCGAATTGCTTCCGCTGCCTCACTTCTGTACGTCAGCTGATCATGTGTTAATCATCAAAGGGGCTACTGGAGTGCGTAGGGAGTAATTTATATTATTTGACATTCCTTTGGTTGGTGTGGTTGTGGTGAAATTTAAGGGTCTGAGTAAAAAAAGGACGCATCAGTAAATGAAATTCATTGCTCATAGGAATATATATATATATATATAAACTGCGAAAAAAGGTGGATTTGATATGCGGAAGGAAATGTGGGTGTGACAATGATGTAAAATTGAGCAAATAATCATGTGAGTATATAAAAATGTATGTCAGGTCATTTTGATTAGCACTAAAATAAGCTCAGGGTTAATCCTTTGTAGAACTAAAATAAATATAAATTTTTTTCTTTAACTAAAAATCATGAGCTAAACATTCAGCAATTTTATTTATATATTTTATTAATTTTTTTTTGGAACACTTGTTTAAGATTTGTTTTAATAATACCAATGCATTCCCGAATGGTCTCCTAGAATAATTTTTTTATGTTCCATTGTGTGTTCACACCAAGCAATTAGTTTCGTTTTAGAATTTTTGACATCTGCATTTTGACCCCTTCAAATCCGTTTATGAAGTGCTTTCGTCTGGCGGATAATTAAATCTTTCTAACATGTAGTAAAATAGGTCTGTAACGAAATCCCGACATACAAAATCTCGAAAGAAAAATGTCGCAACACATAATCCAGGCAAACTGACCAAGAACATATTGCCACATGAAATAATTCTTATGTGGATAAGATTAAAAATTTTGCCGTTCCGGATTTCATAAAGTTTGTTTTGTGTAGTGTCGCGACTATACCTGGTTTGAATTTTTAAAATTATCTGAATTATGTATTGCCTGGTAGGGATTTTGGAGTGTTCCTAGCAAGAATGATCCAAAATATATTTCAATCAGAAACTTCATGTCCACTAAAATTTTAAAATTTAAATCTCTTTATTTTGAAGCCTATATTGTATAATTTATTAAAAAAAAAATACTGTCTGGTGTGCTCATTGGTCCGAAGGTGTGATTACATTATGATCATATGATAACCGATTATTGTTTGGCCTGCAATTGAAGAACACGACTTGGACAATATGTGGTACCAAAAAGATGGTGCCACATACCACACAATCTCTCCTCTTGGCGGTGTCAATTGGCCACCGAGATTATTCGATTTGACACCGTTGGTCTTTTGTGTGTGGCTACGGGAAAAAATTGTGCTTATGCGGATAAACCCTTGACTCTTGAGCACTTCAAAACCAACACTCGTCAAGTTATTGCTGAAATACCGATCAATATGTGCCAAAGCGTGTTCGAAAATTACCTTGAAGAAAAAAGTAATTTCATCAAAATATTATTTTAAATACATTTTATATACGTTTATTTCGGAAATTGTAAAGTGGATAACCCTCTATATCTATATACTAGAGCTTAAGATTTTGTTCGAACATATTCGAGCAGAGCGAGCATTTCGAATATTCTAACAGAAATTTTGACTTTTTTCTTATAACTTTTTTTTTATAATTTTAAGTTTATTTATGCAGAGTGTAAAACCATGGAAACTTCAAAGAAATTTTGACAAACAAATTTGAATATTTCTGTTGTGCTGAGCTGATTAAGCAATGAACGACTAAGAAGCGAGCAACGAGCGAGAATCGATTTACGGGTATCTAAAGCTCTATTATGTGCGTATATATGTTTGATTGTATACCTTCATTAAAGATTAACTACGTGCTTTTGAAGCTTTAATATTATCTCATTTCGGCATATGACAGTAATCAAATCTTAGGTATATTTAAATTTCATAAATATGTATTTAAAACTTGAAAGTTTTCCCAAAATATTACAGCTCATTTATTGATATAAAATTTGTATAACCTAAACTTTATGTTCTTTAAGGAAGTTGCTGAATACAAATCGTAAAAAGATTTAAAATGTTAGTTAGAATGAGCGTCGACCGAAATCTTCCTTCTCAGTTACTAGAAGTGTCAATATAAAATCGGTGGGGAGGTTGAAGTGGTCATCAATGTAGGTTCATTTTAATTCCCTTGGATTCATAAATAAATTTCAAATTAAGAGAAAATTTTAAGTTCATCTTTTGTTGAAAAAAAAGAGCTCCAACAAAATCCGCCTAAGAGGTTTCCCTCAAGCCAATAATACGCATAAATGTATATATAATATTATTCCGGCGTCTGTCACAAGATTAGGGCTCTCCATCAAAGTGACTACAAGATTTTGATGTCCAATTCTGCTTAGCATAAAGAAAGAAAATCGCTGATGCCTTCTTTATCTAGAAGAATCTGCTTCGACGTACCTGAGCCAACAATTCTCATCCATTTTCTTCCGATCATATACTCGGAAAAGGTGTTGTTTGCGCTATTTAATACTTTTTTTATGAGATTTGGATCAGTTTAGCGGAATTTTAGGGTTTATCCAGATTTATATTGCAGCCTAAAGCTATGGTGCGATATTAAAATTTGAATGGAATCAAAATACAATAGAAAAATAAGAAAAGTGCTTGTTCAGCGGCTATTTGCAAAAGATGGTCCTAAGACCGTATATTGATCATTGGGCCAATGGGAATACACAGCGGTGGTCCATTTCAAAAGGCGTCATCGTTTGGTACATGGCACACGTTAAAATCAAATTTAGGAGCAAGTTAGGCAGAGTTCAGTAGTCGACAACTGTGCTTCTAAAAGGAGCTTCCCCATCGACTCCCATGAAGGCAACAGAGTTGCAACGCAGTTATACTGAACGAAACTTAACTTTAGAGGCACCAAGTTATAGGGTACGCACGGATATTATATTTTCTACAAATTCCGGAAGAGGTGGACTACACAACCTGTTTTGATAATCGATTTTCCACAATGATTTCTCAGAGGTACGACTAAAAAAATTAAATGCGTAGATCAAGGAGCAATAACAATTTTTACAGGCAGCTTAAAAGACAATGACCGGATAGCATGCTGAAACTACACAAAATCATGCTCGCTCAATTTGAGCATGAGACTACCGGATCACTGCAGAGTTTATCAAGCATGATTTACTACAATCACGAGAGCCACCAAATGACTGATTTAATCTACAATCACCATTTAATTTTTTACCACATATTCTGACAGCCAATCTAACGTTGGATCTCTTCAATGCAAAAGCTTATCAATAGACTCTAGAGATAAAGGAGCACGACTGCGATCTGGGTACCCGGACATAGATATATACTGTGTAACTGGGGGATCAGTTTTTGAGAAATGGCATAATCATAACTAATAAGAACTCTGAAATCAAAAATTTTATCACTTAGTATCGAAATACATAAAGACGGATTTTCTGAACTAGCATTAAAGGCAGACTGAAGTGGACATTTTCTTATTTGTTTGACATTTGTAATCTTTGTAATCTCTTTAGCATAATATGATGTAATAGAACTTCACATGATAAGCTAATACATATTTACACTTTGTATAAATTTTTCAATACATTAAAAAAATGAAAACGCGGTTTAAGCATGTATTAGGATCTATTGTATTCTGCGGCCTTCAGGCATTATGGAATTTTATAGGAAATGAAATAAAAATAAAAAATTTTATATAACATTTTTAGTTCTTGCATGATATAAAAATCTGCAATGCAGTGATGTGTATAAAATATTTTATGCCGACACTAACGCACATTGTGCACACATACATATGTCACACATATGTATGTATGTATATTTGCACAATTCGCAGTAGATATTTCTATGAAGCTGTGTGTGCCACTGCGTATACGTGATGGAAATGTTTGCATGAGTATTTTATCTCAAACATATGTCACGCATTTATGGCACAAATCAATGAGTTAATAGAACTAGAACACAAAGTCAATTGAAAATATTGGGCCTTCATGAAACTTATTTAAATAAAAATCTATCAATAAAAATAACCATACAAAAAACCTATTTTTTAGTTCAATTTTAAAAAAAAAAAAAAAAAAAAAAAAAAATTCCTCAAAAAAATCCATCGGCCGCTCCGAGGCTGTTAAGCGTAAACTATAGATCCCTCTATTCGTTGATAAAAATAACAAGAAGCACACTACAAATTGGTGAAGGAGCTCGGCCGAAAAATACTTCAGCGGTTTTTATGTTATATATATATATATATCTATAGTGTGTTTGTAAACAAAATCTATATGTACACATGTATTGTAAATCAGAGTATGTTTGCACATACATACCTCATACCTTTTGTACCTCTAAATATTTACATATTTTTTATGATTTGATTTATGCTTTTATTTACAAATACTTGCACGTATGGACATATTAGACATTGCATATTTAAGTATGTACACATTCTAACATATTTAAATAGCTGGCATGTGCATTGTTGACACTCCACTTTGTTATTGTTGACCTGATATCCAAAAGTGTGACAACAAATTACAAACGTACATATGTCAGCGGGATATGTTTTGACAGTGACATATTACAATGATTGTGTTAAAGGCACATACAAATATTTATAAAAAAACACTGTGAGTTGAGAGTATTGGTTGTTGAGGTAAACATTGAATTTCGCGTTTATTTATATTAAAATAATTTCTATTTTTTACTTTTATTTTAAGGTTTAATTGAATACTCCAATGGAGAATAAAAAATATATTCACAATCAGATAAAAATTAGAATTTACACAATTTCCTTTTAATAGTTTTTGTACATAAATATTTTTGTGAATTTAAGCTGAACAAACAGAATTTAAGCTGAACAGAAAGAGCAACAAATATGACTGAGAAATGATACCATTAATTTGAATGCAAAATTTCTACAGACAACAGTATTTCCATCAACATAAATTCAATGCTTAAAATTTTTTTAACATTAAACCTTCACAAGAAAAAAATGTATGCCAATTAAATAATTATCGTTGATTTTGTAATTTTTGGTAAAATTCTCAAAGTCAAATATACAAATTTTATTAATAATTGTTCAATAAATTATTTACAAATCCAAAAGAAAGTAATATGAATATATTATTTAATCTTTTTTTTACGTTATTTATTAACACTGCTTTTCGGTGAAATGTGGATTGAATTTCATGTTTTTTTCAATGTTTACTTATATTGGTACATACATATGTATATTTTATTGCATATATATTTTTGTGGATTTTACATCCTTAAAATGCGAAAATGTTATTGAAAAATGCTACAATCATATATATGTTATATTTGCATGTACATACGCATCCACACGTAAAATAAGCCACAGATTACATATGGCTGCATTTTTCAATAATAAATGTAAAGAAATATGTTTATTCTGGCAGCAGAGACAAGCTGTTACAAAAATTTAATGTTAAGCTTACTTGCCTGGAATATTAAGCTAAAATAATTGGAAAAGTATTGAGAGGATTTAAGTTATAGGAATATATATACAAGAAATATATTACGTTTCAAACGCTAAGAATAACATTGAAATAAAAATTAGATTAAAGAAGACAAAGGTGCATAATAAATGCAAAATCCTAAGTAAAATAAGTATTATTGAAAAAAAAAAAAAAATTAGGAGCGTACACGAAATTGTTTATAAATCGGAGGATGGGGCCATGTGTAGAAGTTCACGCAAGTGAGGAAAGTTTTTGAATGCCATTTACCTGAGAGTGGCATACATATGGTTCATGCAGCTCACGACTTCCGGTTTTAGACCAAGTATCCTCTGGGCAGCCAACAAACTTCCGTTTGTTGGCAAGCTATAGTGAGAAGGCGAATCCTCTGCGGTTGTGTAGGGTTTGAAACCCACCACATAAAAACTATACTTAAATGAAAAAATCAGTAAATGCCTCGGATGAGAGATCCCCCTTTTGATGACGACCCCCCAAACGTTTAAAGGATCGTGATTTGAGGACATGCACCTGGAATGTCCGGTCCCTTAATTGGGTAGGGGCCGCTGCCCATTTGGTTGATGTCTTCGTAAGACTAAAGGCTGACATCACCGCCGTCCAAGAAATGCGATGGACGGGACAAGGATAGAAGAAGCGGCAAATTTGGTGTTGGGTTTGTGGTGGGAGAGAGATTCCGTTGCCAAGTCCTGGCGTTCACCCCGGTGGATGAACGTCCAGCCGCGCTTGTGAGCGCTGCGCTCGCCACGATGTCAAAATTGTGCTAGGCGATTTCAACGCCAGGGTGGGCAAAGAAGACATTTTTGGCGCAACAATCGGAAAATTCAGCCTCCACGACGAAACATCCCAAACGGGCTGAGGATGGCTGACTTTGCCGGGGCCCAAAATATGGTTGTGTGTAGTACCAGGTTCCAGCATACGAAAATTCATCAAGCTACATGGCTGTCGCCAGATCGTAAACCACGCAACCGAATTGATAATGTTGTGATAGACGGAAGACATGTATTCAGTGTTCTATACGTGCGTACGTTCCGAGGGCCAAATATCGACTCGGATCATTATCTTGTAGCAGTAAAATACGCACCCGCCTCTGTACGGCAAAAAACGCCCGTCAACAAACACAAGGAAGGTTTGACGTCGAAAAGCTTCAATCACAGCAGATACCCAGCAGGTTTTCTACTTGGCTTGCACACCTGCTCGCTGAGAGTACTCATCAGCGACTCGATATAATGGAGCGGTGACGAAACTGAAGAAGGAAGCGAGACGCATTTGCGGACGAAGAAAGAAAGAGGCTGAAATTCGTGAGTATGAAGACAAAGGTAATGCTCAAAAATTCTATGAAGAAGGTTTCAAGACCGGAACAAACTCAAGCAGGGACCATGGAGGTAATCTGGTGACAGATGTCCAGAGTATACTTAGTGTATGGAGGGAACATTTCTCCAACCTGCTCAATGGGAGCCGATAACTTACCGATAGAACTATTCAATTACGGCGGCGAAGAGCTGACAACGAGCATGCATCAGCTTCTTTGCAGAATATGGTTGGACGAAAGCATGGCTGACGAATGGAACCTAAGTGTGCTCTACCCAATCCAGAAAAACGAAGACTCCCCGGTCCGCGCCAATTAGCGTGGGATAAGTCTTCTTTATATCGCATATAAGGTCCTATCCAGGGTATTGTGTGAAAGATTAAAGCCCACCGTCAACAAACTGATCGGACCTTATCAACGTGGCTTTAGATCTGGCAAATACACCATTTACCAGATATTCACCATGCGCCAAATCTTGAAGAAGACCCGAGAGAAAAGAATGGATACACACCACCTTTTCATCGATTTTAAAGCTGTTTTCGGCAGCACGAAAAAAATTCATACGGCTATGTAAACTGGCCCTGGATAATACCAGAAGTGCAGTCAGAATTGCGAAGGACCTCCCAGAGCCATTCCATACCAAACGAGGTTTCAGACATGGTGACTCTTTATCGTGTGATTTCTTTGATGCTGGAAAAAATAACACGAGCTGCAGAGCTAAATAGACCAGTCACAATCTTCTACAAGAGAGTGCAATTGTGGACGTATGCCGATGATATTGATATAATTGGTCATGACAACCGCACCGTAAATTCTGTGTTCTCCAGAGTAGATAAAGAAGCGAAGCGAATGGGTCTGGTAATGAACGAGGGCAAGACGAAATATCTGCTGTCATCAAATAAACAGTCATCGCATTTGTGACTCGCTCCTCGCTCCCACGTCACTGTTCACAGTCATAACTTCGAAGTCGTATATAATTTCGTTAGCATTAATAACACCAACAATGTTAGCCTTGAAATCCAACGCAGAATCACTCTTGCCAACAGGTGCTACTTTGGACTCAGTAGGCAATTGAAAAGTAAAGTTCTCTCTCGACGAACCAAAACCAAACTCTACAAGTCGCTCATCCGATGAGTCGGCTTTAGAAGTTTTCGAGAGAAAAGTTTTGAGAAAGATTTATGGTCCTTTGCGTGTTGGCAACGGCGAATATCGCAGACAATGGAAAGATGAGCTGTACGAGCTATACGACGACATTGACATAGTTCAGCGAATCAAGAGACAGTGGCTACGCTGGCTAGGTCATGTCGTCCGAATGCATGAAAGCTTTGAAAGTGAAAGTACTCGATGAAGTTCCCGCTGGCGGAAGTAGAGGAAGAGGAAGACCTCCATTCCGTTGGAAGGATCAGGTGGAGAGCGATCTGGTATCACTTGGTATTTCTAACTGGTGCCAAACTGCAAAGAGAAGAAACGAGTGGCGCGCTATTTTTGACGAGGCTATAATCCCGTATGCGGTGCCTACGCCAAAGAAGAAGAAGAAGAAGTTTATAAATCGTTCAAGAACAAATTAAAATTTATGGTTAACTAAAACTAGCTTTAGCCGAATAAGGTTTTTTTTATCTAGTTAGTTCTTATTTAATTTTTTTGGCTGCTTAGCTTCTACCTGTTAAAGAGTGTAATAATAAAGAAAAATTTGTCAGAGCAAAAATGTGTATGTTCAAAATATTTAACGTACTTAAAAGTTTTTGCTCTAAACTTTTTTAAGCACATTCATATGTATGTGTCTATGTACTTTTGCCTCTCTTTTGCATGTTCACAACGAATTTCTCTCTTTCATTCGTTAACAAATTATTAAATTTTCAACTGGATTTTGCTTTCAGAATGTGTAAAAGCACTAAAGAAAATCACATTGGACATGCTTTTAGGCAGAGTATAAAAACCTGTCTTCATCTGTGGCTTTTTTACGAAGTGACGTGAACATAAAGTGACAAAAATATCAAATTCTTACTGATGCAAAAATAAACCGGAAAATTGAGCAGAAGTCTTTGTTGCTAAATATATATTCTTGCGGTCAAAATACTTTTTACTTTTTATTTTTTTTAGGGTCAGGTATTGGGTGTACAAATTAATTTGGTCCGTTTGTTTTGTTTTCAAAAAGTGTTGAGAAAAGGTAAAAAAAATACATCATTCAAAGTTTTGTTCGTCGGAAGCGATTACTTTTTCCCATCTCTCTAGTAATTTTCGAATACCATCTCAAAGAAATGAGTCGTCTCTGTTCTCTGTCGATTTTTACCAAAGACAAGCACCGGCGACCCTTTAAATCATCTTGCCTCCATCGAAAAAGCCAGTAGTAGGAAAAAGCATGGTTTGGAGACCTCATTTCGAGGTAATTTTTGATCGCTACAACCAGGTGTGACCGAGCGTTATCATGCTGCAAAATCAGCTTGTCATGCCTTTCGGTTGCTTCTGGCCGCTTTTTGCGTAATGCACGGCTCACGCATTAGCCTTAGTCGATAACGAGTTCAGTTTGCGTTTGGTATGGATCTTGATCCAGTAAAGCCTCCAATTCCTCATCTTTAAACTTTTTGGATTGGCCAGCTCTTTGTTTTCAACACTAAAATCACCACTTTGAAGCTTCGAAATCACTCTCTGCATGATTTATGGGTCGGTGCAAATTCACCATAAGCGTTCACAAGCATTCGATGGGCTTCAGCTGCACTTTTCTTCCAATTAAAATAGAAAATCAAAACTTCCCGCAAATGTTGTTTCTATAACACAAATCCAAACATGTTTGAACACGCAAAAAGAAAGAAAAACAGAAGTGAAATCATTCTATAGGTAATCGCTTCCAACATCGGTCATAACATGTGTATGGAACCACCTTTTGAGAACGGATCGTATAAATTTTTACACCCTATATAAAGAAAAAGAGTTCAAGGTAAAAGTCTGTATCAAAAATATGCAATTATGCAGTGAGTCGCATTTTGTCTATTCAAACTTATACATTTACGATTAAATATTAATCCTTCGTAGTACCAGCCAGTACTCATTACGGACTTGTATGATATAAACTAGAGCTCTAGATACCCGAGTAAGAAGCAGTGCGAGCATCTCGATGTTCCTTCGATACTCTTCCATTGTTCAACTGCTCAACAGAACAAAGCTTTTGAATTTTATTTGTGAAAATTTCTTTGGCGTTTCATCGATTTGTAAATAGATTGAAAATTATTGAAATTTGTTGAGAAAAGTCAAATATTTTGTCCAAATTCTCGAAAGCTAGTAAAATTTCGAGTAATGAGCAAGGAAGAAGTGTGTGAGTAATCGTGGCTCAGGTGCTCGAAATGTTCTAAAATGTTTGTAAACAAACTATGAATAAAGTTATTTCTTAAAATAAATCTATAAAAAATTTTACGAAAATAAATTTTTATGACGAGTTGTGAATAATTTCTTTTTATTAAAAATGAAAATAAAAATAACAATAAATAAAGAAATTTAATGAACTCAAGGCTGAAATAACTTTTCGCAGAGGTTTACCATCTGTTTAAACTTTTTTATTAAAACAGTTTGAGGTATATAACAAAATCGTTAGCGAAAGAGCTTTAATGTTAAATTAGAGAAAAACTTTTGGTAGATGTAAAAAAATATTGATACATTTAAATTGATAAGAAAAATTTTATACTACAACTACGTACAAAGTTCCTACGGACAAGCGATTAATATACACTTTGAAAAAATACCTCATTTTTTGTGTGTAAAAGTTTTAGAATCACTAATTTATGTAGAGCAAGGTAATAATTTCAATGACAATGTTAGTATATTAGTTTTAAAGCTCTTTGAAATATGACAAAAATAATTAGAAAAGGCACTAAGCCAATTATTTTGAATTTTATATGTAAAAAGTGGTACTATTTTTTATGTCCTTCAAAAGAAGCTTCGCGATAATGAATTAAGTAAAAGAAAAATTGTGAAAAATATTTCAAATTACTCAGTTATACTAGCATTAGTTGAAGTTTTTATTGAGGTTAAATTATTTATTACTTTTTGCTTTTTAGCTCTTTCAGAGGTAACATTTTTTTAATTACCCATACCGTATTCCCTATAATTTTTTCGAAACACACAAGTCGCTATTAAAGTGTGTGCGTGAAAAATAAATTACAGCTATTTCGAAGTACTTCGAAGTTTCCCTATACATTAAAAACAAAACTATCCTACTTTTATGATAAAGATACATATATGCGTGATATCAGTGAAACAATTAATGAATGCTTAGAGTAAGAACTTTTTTAAACTTTTTATGGATCAAAATCGGACTAAAAAAATATTCCTGGTCATATATTTTTGTATAGTATATACATATAATATATATATGAGTCGAAACGTGAACGTTTTTTCTATTATTTATTATTTATTTTCTCTCTTTTTTTCTCTCGTCTTTCCAGATAATCAATATGACTTACACCGAACAAGCGCACAGTGAAGGTGGTAGTGTACCAGTGATGGATGTGTTGAGTTCTTTTGCTCCGGCTGCAGAATTACAAGATGACTCCTCATCTCTAACCAATTATCTTGGAGTGAATTTTGGTAATTCAACTACAGATTCGAATACCAGTCTGTTTGGTGTGCAAAGTAAAGGACTAGTCGAGCGTTTTACACGAAATCGTGCTATCACCGATCAATGGCACTACATATTGATCGTCATATATGTATCTATGATTTTATTCGGCACCGTAGGCAATACACTTGTTGTAATAGCGGTTGTGCGAAAGCCAATTATGCGTACAGCGCGAAATTTATTCATACTAAATTTGGCTATTTCGGGTAAGTGTGAGGGTGAGTGAGTGAATTGATGAGTCGAAGGAAGGAATAAATATTTCGCTCCTTCTTTTTTTCATGCTACTTCCTTCACTTTGTCTTTGCAATTGCATTTCCGTTTTCACGCTCAATTGCATAATTTTGATGCTTAATTTTCCGTATTGCTTTTGTGTTCGCTTTTATTTTCTTGCCTTTTTAATTTCATTGGTGCAGTAAGCTTACTTCAGATTCCATTAATTTTTATTTCTTTGTTTTCTTATTGACATTTATATAAATATATTTTTGTACTCTTTTATGTATTTTATTTTATTTGTAACTTTTTCCATTTATACGAAATGCCATTTTAATTTCCACTCAAATTTCTACAATTTCAGATTTACTCTTATGTGTTATTACTATGCCAATAACATTGTTGGAAATACTTTCAAAATATTGGCCATTCGGTATGGTTGAAGTACTGTGTAAACTGGTAGCCATGTTGCAGGCGGTGAGCATTTTTGTGTCGACGATTTCAATAACAGCCATAGCCTTTGATAGATATCAGGTGAGTGTGCATAGACATATGTGAAATGGTGAATGCAATGCATCAGACGTAGATATGCCACCGTATATATACATATATTCGATGGTATTAACAAATATACATAAAGTAAAGTAAAAATAAAATAAGTCAAAAAGCTTTAATATTTGCACTTTTCCACCCATTCCATATTTAACTTCCACTTTTAATTCCATAAGCTGCAGTGGGTTTACTGTTGAAACTCGTTATATATTTCATGCAGTCACAGAAACCTCAAGCATTTGGCGAATCGGATTAACGATTAAAACTTCTGATCGAAAAAAGACGATTTTATGAAGGCTTTATATATATTTTCTTTAATATGGCGATGGTGAAATTTCCGCTTGGGGTAAAAAGCATAACTTAACGATCGGTCTGGTTAGGATACCGGCTTGAGTCCGTACAGCAGCTACAACCACTATGTTGGAGGTAGAGTGTAATCATTGACTAGAACGCAGTCGCCGATTTTCGTGTTCGCTGCGTTTTTTTGGGTTTTTTGATTGGCTTTTCTCACAAGATTTCTTTTTATGCTTCGTCATTGTTGAAGAGCTGAGATGCGGGATTCACCTAAGGCCATGTTATCACGATACTTATTTTTTTGAACGGCAGCCTAACTACATAATGGCCCTCACTTCTTAGAGTTGAGGTGGATTTTTAAAATCGTTCGCTACTGTTATCATCTACAGAAATTCCTATGGGTTTAGGAATTTCTTTTACTTCCTAAGATTTCTGCAGTTCAGTGGAGAAGCAGGCAACTCATTTGGAAACTTCATCACTTAAGATACAGCCAAATATAGAGTTTTGTGCAAGCATAGTTTTTCAATACCTTCCAGCATATGTTAATTTGAGTGGTGAGATCGCTACCAATTGCATGGGGAATGTCGAAGTGCTAACTGAAGTTGAGCCATTTTTTCTTGTTATTCGGGACTCGGTTAAAATTTTGGAACCTTTTACGTCGACTGTGACACCTTCAGCTTTTATCTTTGTGATCAAGTCAGCGGATACTAAGGCTAATGAGCATTTGAGGTTTGAACATTTTATACTTTCGCAAATGCCAGAGTTTTGAAAGCTGGAACTTTATTGAATTAAGAGGTTTGTCGTAAAGAGACACGGAAGTTTAGAGGTAACTATGTATGTGAGGATGTGATCACAACTTTCGGCTTGTACTTGCGAGAATTTAAAGGTAGTTGCTAACAGATGAGTGATATCTCTCTTGTCTTTGTTCTTTTCCATAAATGCAGGTTTTGAGGTTCATAAGTATGCGGATTTGATTATTTACGGGAACTCTTCTATTCTCGTAGCGAGAATTGAGGACTTCCCAGGCTAAGTTAAACTCATCATTAGTCAGTCACTTTCAATAATTAGATCAAATACCTATTTTACTCGATCCTAAAATTTATCAATATTTTTGTCTTTACTATGACTAATAAGAGCAGTTTCTGTGTTATTTGGATGAGGGTTGTTCTGAATCTGGAACAATAAATATTCCATGAAATTATCTCTTTGCGTTATGGACTTCATTGATTGATTATATTGCCTTTGTTTTTGAGGACTTATTTCCGAACGCGTTTTGCGTTGAAAATCAATGGACGAAAAGTGTATTTTCTTCGCCCATTTTAGTACTTTTTTTGCTATCGTCGCTTTTGGGTATGCTTAAAATGTGGGACTATTTCTGTTAAATTGGATATAGAATGGAATGTTTGAGAAGAAAAATTTTCAACTATTAGCAACTATTGTGACCAGACAAATTGTTTATATTTAGCACAAAAAACAAAAATTTTTGTTTTTGGAAAATTTGACCGTAATCAATGCCACACACACCTTATATTAGATACAGAGAATATTCTTTTACATTCGAAATCGATTGGAAGTTCGGACGTATTATCCCCGCGTACTGCACTTTGACTACCGTTCAGCAGATTAAGAATGTGGGCCCTCCATAAATTGATTAGCCCTGGACATCTCTCATCAGAAAGCTCCTTGGTACTTAATGATACTATGAGTATGAAGCGGGACGTAAAACCTTTCGTATATCGTTGAATCTTTTTATAGAATTTTCGAGCATTACCCCTGGCGTCCATCGTCTCTCGTTATTTTTTTGTTGTTGTTTTTTATTTTTGAGTCTGCGCTTGCTGCCTTGCTTTCCTCTTCAGTTCTCGGTATCTAGATCACCCGACAAGTGTCTGTTTGCTCTTCACTGCAGTTGGACACTCTTCATTGTTCGTACATTTTTTCCAAAATTTTCCAATTTTTTTAGTGATGACATGAAAAGAGCATGAAATGCTGCAACGTTTTTATTTAATCCAAACATTATACGCAAAAACTGCCACATGTACACTGTTCCAGAAAATTAGCAAGAATTCAACTTATAAAATTAATATTCCCGTGAAAAATTACTGCAGTTCTATAATTATATATTGATACCACAAATTTTCCTAACAGATATTAAGTAAAATTAAACCTTCAATACCACTAAAAATAATTTCGATTTATCGGATTCCAGATTAATTCGTTAACATACTCTTTTGCAAATGAATTTAAAAATGTGTGGAGATGAAATTGCAAATTAACATGAAAATTCCTATTTAATTTTGTATTAATCTATATGTATATGTTAGTTCATGTACATACATGTGCTTATGAATATTTCCATAAAAGCAATTTAACTTACATGCATAAATTCTCACTACAGAGAATTTCAAATACAGGAAAAATTTCTCTCGTAACCAGGCGATTTAATTGCTTTCTCCTTATTAATTTTTTTTTTTTTGTGCAAACTACAAATTAATTTGCGATGGAAATGCTTTACAGAGAAATAAAAGTTTATACATGGCACAATCAGACTCAAGGTAATATCAGAATTTTTTCTTCTCTTGTTTCATGGAAACAAATTTAATGAATTATCAAATGAATTTCTGACAATTTTTTATTAGGCTTAAATGTATTTACAGAAATATTCAAAGTGATAATCATAGGCATAAGTAAGGTAATTTCTAACTATTGGCCTGCTATGGATAGATAAAAAGTTTTAAACATACTCAGTTATGGAGTTTCTTCAATTTCGCATACCAATTTAATTTCAAACGCCGTACCTTCTTGAGCATTTGAGTCTCCATCTCAGAAAAATATTCAGCTAAAAGTAAATAAATATTTTTTGTTTACATGTTGTTTGTTAAAAACGATGTGGGAACGTTCATTGAAAAGTTTTTTTTTTTAAATAAAGGAAACAAATTCTTTAAAAAAAATATTTATATGAAATTCTTTAAATCAACGCATTACGATATCAAATTTTCTTAAGTCGGTTAACTACACAGTGAAACATTTTTCAGGTCAACGTTTCGGTCCTAGATTTTGACGAATGTTGCTGAAAGATCTTACCAAAACTAGAGTTTCAGCATCATTACTTTTATCAGTTAAGCTGCCGTTCGAATGTTATGACCTCATACATTTACTGGCTCAAAGTCGTTTTTGAGCACTTTTTCCACATTTTCACACGGCTATATCTCTGTTAACCGTAAGCAATATTGTTTTGGTGTATTCAGCAAAATCGAAAAAATTCCATTTTTCTACATTTTCAGCATTTTTGCAATAAATCAGCTACACATCCATAAAAATGTTGTTTTCTATTATTTTTTTTTACTAATGTTTTAAAATTCAGTTCTTAGAAATTAAGACAAATGAAATGTGAGTTTATGATTGGTACGCATGTATGGAGAAGAGATAAAAATAAGTTAATTTTTTTTTTTTAAGTTGATGCCTGCTGTTCCGAAAACCTCAATCTCTTCCTGAGTGTTTGTAAATTACCGTCGTCATTATCTGAGCTAGTTAAAGGTTTATATCTAGTTGTGTGATCTTCAGTTCTTCCATGTTCCTCTTCATAAACGCTTCAGGTAGAGTGAATTGTGTTTTCATTAGCTGTGGTGAAATTATTCACCTTTATACTCCGCTTCTTGGAAAAATTGTTGCAACAAAAAAAAATTAATTTGTGAAATAAAAATGCATGTAGAAAATTTAATTTTAATGTCATTGATGCCCCAATTTCTTCGAAGAAATACAGAAATGCTTTCAATGCATTCCAGGCTCCCAGATGATTATTTGTTAGTATGTTTATGAGGCTTTGATTTTCGTCAATTTTTGTATATCTGGTTCAATAAGTATACCTGTTCGGAACGAAAAAAAAAACATTTTTTCTTTCATAAAAATTTATTAGTATTACGAATAGCGTGAAGTGGAGTAATTTAGATATGAATATATTTAAAAGCACTATTATACTTATCATCTTCAGTTTTATATACAGTGAGATTCGGAAAGATGGGACATTATGTTATCGACCTTTTTCTGTTCAATCCAACATCAGAATTATTGAATATGTTACACATTTATTATGTCCGGTTGGGTCTTTCATCAAAATTACTGGGTTTGAAAAATAAAACTGTACTACTTTTTTAAGTATCCAACCTAAACTCACAAGAGCATTATAAAAATAACGTGTTTGAATAACGTGTGCTGCGTAAAATCTGTATCACTTAAACCAGGTTAATCTAAATAATTATGATATACTGCTTTGAAGCTCACTCAATCTGTTCTTGTTTGTTCATCTTTGTCTATTTCTGGCACTATATGATCACAAATGTAGCAAAAATTATCTATTTTGTCATATTAAAATGTTAAATTTTTTGTTCTTTTAGAATGTTATTCATTCTCAATTGTTAAAAAATGGGAATTTTTGCGACTTTGAGATACTAAATGCACTTTTTCCGGCAGCTAAACTGTCAAAAGTAATAATGCAGAAACTTTAGTTTCTAGTAGGTAGCTCCAGCAACAGTCGCCAAAGCCCAGGCCCGAGAGTATGTGTTGCACTGAACTGTTAACCAACCTGTGACTTACCTTTTAAGACTACCTTCATGCTCTTCTCAGTTTTGCCAAGCCCATAACATTAAAATTTGTAAAAATATTTGAGGCAAATTTTTTACAAGTTTTAACATGAAATTATATCATAATATGACCGACTTTAAGCGAAATCGAAGGCTATCGCACAGTAGCCTGATATGTTTAATATGGGAAGGCCGCATATATGTATACAAAAAAGTTTGTGCAATGAAATCATTACTTTTACTTAAAAACAAACAAATATTTGAACTTCATAAAAATTTTTAGGCAATTTTCAAAGTGTAGCTGATTGAAAGGGAAATTTCAAAAGTATGTCGCTGGGTAAATAAACCGCAGCAATAGTGGGAATTAAAATAAATATATGTATGTTTGAAATTGACAAAAGTTAGTAAAAAAATATAAAAGTTAGAAAAATCGAACTTTTTGCTTTATAACTATGTATGCATGTGTCTAAAGCAAAAACCTTAACAAATTTGTTTATTTTTGTGCTTTTGTGTATACTTTTACGCAACGTACATAAGCGAGTTGAAAACCACAAAAGTAGAAATCAAATACCAATATTTATCCCAGTTGGAAACTGGGTAACGCATTACTATTTTTGAGCAAGAAAATTTTTTTTAAACCTTAATGTGCGAAAACATGCATCTCAATGTGAACGAAGTGATAACGCAAGTTATTCCGATATATGCGCTGAGCCTTGATCAAAAACTTCTTTCATCTATTTTATGCAGAACAAAGTAATGCAAAAAGGTATTAGGTCGTTGTCAACACATTCATTTCGTAGGGCATTTGCTGTTTTAAGGGTAATGTATTCTGTAACCTATTAATAGAGTAACTTTTTAAGCTTTACCTTACACTAGCATTCCAAGTGAAATGTTTTTACCTATATTTTGTATTATAGGAAGGTTGCCTTATATATGTATGTCAGGATTTGGCCATGCTAGTGATGCAATCTGGCAACTGCCAACTTAATTATAATGTTTGGCATAAATACT
The DNA here is from genome assembly GCA_030068015.2 of Neoceratitis asiatica. Taxonomy (NCBI): domain Eukaryota; kingdom Metazoa; phylum Arthropoda; class Insecta; order Diptera; family Tephritidae; genus Neoceratitis; species Neoceratitis asiatica. The sequence goes on along the minus strand of CM061528.1, from coordinate 21,705,099 downwards.
CAGAATATTTTGACATACGACCGTTTTTGTGTTGTTTATAGTAACTTAAAATATTCATCTCTGCCAAAAAATGGAATTAAGTCGAGAGCATTTTCGTACGATAATTTTTCGTAAATTTCGACGTGAATTAACTCAGCAAATGTGCATCGTTGAACTTAATTCAATTTTTGACCAGAAAGAGTTGTTGTTCCGGAAATTATTGATGCTGAGCGCAAACTGATACTGTAAGATCGGCAAGTGACCTATCGTGAGATTGAGACAACTACAGGCATTAGTAGGACCAGAATATATTCAATATTGCATGAATATTTGATTTTAAAATAATTTTTTTCACGCTGGATCCCACACAACTTGCTAAAAGAAGGCGGTGCTCCGAAACACGACTATGACATCGTGACAGTTTATGAATCGTGGATTTGCGCGTATGAACCCGAAATTAAACAGCAATGGATCGTAAGGGTGTTTCAAGTTGAGCCGAATGCAACTGAAGTAGTTCGCACACGAAGCACTTCCAAGCAAATTGTTGCCTGTTTTTTTTTTTTTTTTTTTTTTTTTAAAAACCTGGATATGTCGCACCCGTACCACCAGAACAAGGCAGAGCAGTAAATTTTGAATGGTACCCAACCATTTGTTACCCATTTCTCTTTCAAAAAATCAGGAAAACCAACCGCCATAGATGGATCACTCTTCACCACGACAATGCGAGTTCTCACACATCGAAAGAAAAAACTGCATTTTTGAGCACTCGAAGCATCGATTTGATGAGTCATTCACCGTAATGTTCTGACTTGGCACAGAATGACTTTTCGTACGTAAAAAATAAACTTCGAGGTTAACAATTGGTTCAAACTCATGCAAAAGTGTATAGATTTTCGATGATTAATATTTCTTTTGGTTTTCGAATTCCAAAATATATAAGGCAACCCTCGTATGTACATAACATATAAACAGCTCTACAATATTTGTAGAGTACTACCGCCCACTGAGTTAAAAAAATAAATTTTTTCCGAAAGAATCGCAGAATATTTGCCTATTTATTCAATATAAATGTATATGTGCGCACAGATTTAATTTGGTTTTATAAAGTTATATTTTCTGTTTTTTCTGCTGAGTCTGAGGAGCAAGTTCAATTAAAGTATGTCCTTGTATGGCTGCAAACAGCATGTGCGCACATTAACCACATTTACTGGCATTTATTTTGAAATATTTAAATACCACGCAGTCGTCTGTTAAGAGAATTACTGAAATATTTGCAAGATGACTTTGGTATATGTACATACGTGACATGTAGCACAGTTACATTTCAACTCAACCGCAATAAATTGCAACTCGCTGTTCGCAGACAGTGCCTTTCGTGTTGCATAAATCAGATGTACGCACTTTGATTGCACACACACACACACGTAAAATTACCTACAAACATACACAAAAACATAGTAATTCATATAGTCCCGGCACATATATGTTTTCGACTAAGACGCTTACTGAGCTCGAGTAATATATATATATTTATATATATATATATATGTTTGACACATTGTAACCGCTGAAGTGATTTTCGGCCGAGCCCCCTCTCCACTTTGTGGAGTGCGTCTTGATATTTCTTACCAAAAAAATGGAGGGACCTACAGTTTATAACAAGTCGCCTCCGAACGGCTAATGTATTTTCATGTGAAGCTTCTTATTTCATGTCAAAAATACACTCGGATGGCTTGACATACCGTACCGAGAACGACCGCAATTGGAAAAATTAATTTTCTATAATTTTCATCTGTCTCAAACCCTGGCCCTCCGAATGGCAGCATGCACTGCTAACTACTCGGATATTACGGAAAATAAATGTGGAGTGCAAGTTTCTCTCATAAAATAAAATTTACCCATATTTTTTGTGTCTGTTCTCTTTCCCTCACTCACTTTACTTTCCTTAAGCACATATTGAAAACAATAAAACATATTTTAACTTTTAACTAATTTCTTTTAAGCAAATTTTAATTATAAAGCAATTTTATATTATATTTTCTCAGCCGTTTAATTTATACAAGAAATTTTCATTTTATTTGTGAACTATTCAATGTGTGCCTGTACAACAGAGCTGCAGTGTGCCAGTTGGCGCATTAGCGTACAGGTTGGCTTTGTGGAATTTTCCTACAACTTTTATTAAAATACCTATGTAAATATATTTAGAAAATGCTGCCTAATGTTCTATTGTTTTAGAGGCTAGTTGGTAAAGATAGCTGAAAATGCTTTCCTCCTTGTGAAGGAATGACAACATATATTTCATACCATACAATAAAAATCCATCGGCCACATGGTAATGCCCCTAATTATACTGGTAAACACTGTTTTTGTAACACTGTTATTTTATGTGGGTGTAGCCCCGGTAAAAGTATACAATGATTTTGTTTCACTCACATAGAGTTTTTTTGTGAGACTCATATTTTCATTTCCGACCTTAATATGTTGCTTTGTTTGAATGACTCTATTTAGGCGACTTCAAAACTATTACATTCAATCAACTTGCATTATATTTGAGTTAATTATTTCACATATATGCCGTGACAGTTTCTGTTATATGTGAAAATTTGAACGACCACATTTCAGATTATTAATTGAACAGCCGGCCGAAAATCGTTCATCGGTTACAGAGCGCCAAATATAAATAGACTATTTTTCATTTCCTGCGAGGAATCAGGATATATATATATATATGTGCCACTGGTTGCTTATCACGAAACTTGACTTGTTTAAGAATTACATTTAAGATTCCATTACAGTTTCCTCAGGAGTACTCCATGGTAGCCATTTAATACTGATTCTGTTTTCACTATTTATAAATGATATTACTGCTGATATAAAATTTTCAAAAATTTTAATGTATGTCGAAGATGTAAAATTTTATAAATCTTACACTTACATTTTCCTACAATCACACCTAAAAAACTTGGTTGCATAGTGTAAAATAAACCGAATGCCCCTAAATGTAAAAAAGGAAATATAGAGTTATGAGTTTCTCCCGACGAACTGTGCAGACTGCTACTTACACAATAGATAACTCTGAAGTTGGAAAGGGTTCACCGCTTTGTTGATCTGGGCATCACTATGGTACCTAAATTGAACTTCAACCTTTACATTGGTGTGACAAGGGCAAACGTTTCTTGACATTTGTAAAATGGTAGTCAAATTAATTCAGGGACCCTTACGTTACTAAAACTCTATTTACAACATAAGTAAAACCTATTCTGGAATACGGCTCGGTATTTTGGAATCCAAGGTATCAAATCTACTCTGACCGTATAGAATCTATTCAAAATCAATTTCTTATTTTGCCTTATGAAATTTGTATTGGAACTCCCAATATAATCTTCCTACTTATATTAGTCGTCTGAAACACCTTAACCTCTCTACTCTTGACAGTCGTAGGGAAATGTTTGGTGTAATTTTCATGGTGAAAATAACAACAGTCTAAATTTCTACACCCCTTATTCTGTAATCAAATTTAATATTCCGTTGAGAATGTTAAAAAACTGTAAAACGACTTTTGAATTTCACGAGTTCTTGCATTGTATATGTTTTGATTTCTACTCCCACTCCAGCATAATTGACATATCGGACTCTCTTTTTCATATTAAGAAAACAAGTTTGTCCACTCTCTACTAATTATTAATATCAGTTTATATTTGAATGGATTGAATTAAACCACTTACAAGTATTTAAAATCAGCTGATGCATTTTTTTCTGTAGCTTAACTGATTTCGTTTTCGATATTTAACAAACTCCTGCTAATCGTGACTCGGCGTTAATGAAAACAAAGAAAAAGGTTCCGAACGTAATGCAGACTGCGCCCCTTGTGCAGTTGGGTTGGAGGTGAAAAATCGTTGGAAATAATAATAATAATAATAAAAACTTGGATTCCACATAAATGCTGTGTAACGTGCCTGAGATTTTTATTAGGTTAGGCTGAATTGAGTGATTGTTATTTGACTCAAACCATAGGTATTACAACCAAGTCGAAGCACACTTTCCTCTATCCAAAATTGTCTTCGGCCAACGAACCCATCCTACACAGTGCCGACCAGTCTGTGCCAAAACATCGAAATCAATCTGAAAGGCAGAATTCTAGTGAGGAATTTGTCCTAAGTCAGTACTATACGGTATTTCAAGATACGGACCCGAATCTCAGTACATTAAAAATTAAAAATTTTATATAAGTTTTTATGTGATAAACAGAGTTTAAATTTCGTTGACATGACAGGTCAGAAGCAATTTCAACAAATTTATTTTAATTATAAGGTAAGTAAGCTCAGATACTCTCCTTCTTCTTCTTCTTCTTCTCACCAACAATAGGGCGTAACTCGTTACTTCTCTTTGCTGTTTGGCACCAGTTGGAAATACTAAGTGATACTAGGCCGCTCTCTCCTTCCAACGGAGTGGAGGTCTTCCTCTTAATCTGCTTCCGCCAGCGGTCACTCCATCAAATATTTTCAAAGCTGGAGCGCTCTCATCCATTCGAACGACATGACCTAGCCAGCGTAGCCGCTGTCTCTTGATTCGCTGAACTATGTCAATGTCGTCGTAAAGCTAGTACAGCTCATCGTTCCATCGTCTGCGGTATTCGCCGTTTCCAACGCGCTCAGATTAATGCCTAGTATTTAGCTTGAAGATCTCAGTATCTTCCTGTTTCTTCATCCCTCTATCTCTCTCTCTTTCTTTCCACATAAAGCTCATAAAATATTAATTATTTGTCGTCTGGGGAAAAATGTGTACTACATTGCAATAAACAAAGAAGACAGGACACGAAGCTTCTTGATTGGTTTGCTCAACAAATTTGTGAGCCGATGTCAGTACAACTTCACAGCTTCTTAGGGCATTACATCACTCGCATTACGAACTCCTTTCCTGCAGCTTCAAATGAAATCATTTGCTTTTCAAAAGGTAAAAAAAAAGAACAGCCGGTAGGATGAGGATTACCGCGATGCAGTGGAAGAGATACCGAGAACTGAAAGCAAGATGTATATGCAGACCAAAAAGAAAGAAGCCGATTGATGCTGACTGATACACAAAGTTAACTGAATTTATGAAGGGAACAATCCTCCAGCCTATTGAATGACAATGAAAATGAAAAAGTTCGAGTAGCAATTGCCCGTCTGAAAAACAACAAAGAGGCGGAAGCCGATAATTTACAGGTCGAGCTATTCAAATACCGCGGCGAAGAACAGAGAATTTAGATGCAAAAGCTTCTTTGTAGAAAATGGTCGGTCGAAGGCATGCCCGACGAATGGAACCTAACAGTGTTCTGTTCAATCTATGACAAGAGAGACCACACATATGTGCTAATTACTGTCGTATAATCCCCCTCAATGTCGCATAGAAGGTCCTATCGAGTGTATTTTGTGAAAGACTAAAGGTCGCCGTCCACGAACTGATTGCACCTTATTATCGTGAAAACAAATCACTTTTCGTCAATTCTAAAGCACACTTCGACAGCGCGAAAAGGAACTGATTCTACGCCTCTATGTCTCAGTTTGGTATCCCTGAAAAACTTATACGGCTATGTAAACTGACGTTAAGCAACACCGGAAGGTCTCTCGGGATCAGGAAGGACCTCTCCGAGCCGTTCGATACCAAGCGAGATTTCAGACAAAGAGCTGCAAAGCTGCAGAGCCGCGAATTCCGCTTTCGACAGACTGAATAAGGTAGGGAACCGTATTGGTCTGGAGTGAACGAGGACAAGGCAATATATATTATGTCATCAAACAAACAGTAATCGTATTCGCCACTCGGCATCCACATCACTGTCATAGCTTTGAAGTCGTAGGTAGTTGAAAAGTAAAGTCCCCTCTCGACCAATCAAAACCTCTACAAGAAGCTGATTATGATCATTTTACTATATGATGCAAAAGCGTGCACAATGCCGACATCCGATTAGACGGCATTAGAAGTCATCGAGAGAAAGGTTTTGCGAAACATTTATGATCCTTTGCAAATTGGCAACGGCGAATACCGCGGACAATGGAGCTACATCAATGTAGATGGAGAAGTAGTAGGGCAGATTATTGCTAATATTTTGGGCTTTTATTTTTCACTTTAACAGGTGCAGAATTTATAGCATATAGTCTATATTAGAAATAAAATATATATATATTTAGCGCTTTGTAACCGCTGAAGCGATTTTCGGCCGAGCTCCTCCTCCAATTTGTGGTTTTGCGTCTTGATGTTTTAACCAACAAATGGGGGGACCTACAGTTTATTCTAAGCCGCCTCCGAACGGCTGATGGATTTTTATGAGGAGCTTTATTTCATGCCATAAATACGCTCCGAGGGCTTGACATTCCCCGTCGAATGGGAAGACTGCGATAAGAAAAATAAATTTTCTATAATTTTGGATGTTGATCGAACCTGGGCTCGAACCCAGGCCTTCCGAATGGCAGTGCGCAATGCTAACCACTCGGCTATCGTGGCCGATAAAATACTTTATTCAAAAAATATTTATTTGTTATTGATAAATAGTTTGGCTATAATTAATAGCTTATGTGCCCTTCGAGCATCGGTGATATTTGGGAGTTCTCGAACATCTGTTCGATACACATTATTCAAAAACTTACAAACACCAATTGTATAATTTCGGAATTTGTCTAGTGCTCGTGAAAGAGTGTTTCTTTTATCTCATTTATATAATTATTTGGAAAATCGAAACTCGATAAACATAACTTTTTAATATTAATTTTGAAAGTCGCTTTTATGTATATAGAGATATGAATACCTTTCGTAGTATTATATTTCTTTTTTGTTGTAAAAATTAATTTATTTTATTGACAAAACCAATATACATAAACATTTCATTCAGAAGTGTATCCTCCCTCTTTGTTTCTTTCTTTCAGCTTATTGTATATCCGACGAGGGAGAGCCTCCAAATGGGCGGCGTCATAGGCATACTTGCAGGCATCTGGTTATTAGCAGTGCTGCTGGCGAGTCCACTCTTCATTTACAAGCGTCTTGAACAAGCGGAGATTCCGCCACTACTCCAGGAGTTGGGCATTCATGAAGTTTGCTTCTGTTTAGAGGATTGGCCCGTTAGCAATGGACGATTTTACTATTCCATATTCTCAGCATGCGTACAATATTTGGTGCCAATAGTGATAGTTTCTGGAGCATATTTTGGCATATATCGGAAATTGCGTAGTCGCACTACAGTCGTAGCAATGCAGACGCCACAACGTAAAGCCGAACGCGGCCGACGTATGCAACGTACTAATTGCTTACTGATAACAATTGCAATGATTTTCGGTATATCATGGATGCCCTTAAATGTTTACAATTTATATGCGGATATGCGTAGTCCGGTGGCAGTGACGGAGCGTATGCTGGTGGTGTACGCCTTCTGTCATATGTTCGGCATGAGTTCCGCTTGTACAAATCCGCTACTCTATGGATGGCTGAATGATAATTTCCGTAAAGAATTTACAGAATTATTATGTCATTCTAAAGAAAACACTAATGTTGCTCTTAATGGTCATACGACAGGCAGTGGACAGACGCGTCGCAGACGAATGAATGCCGAAATATCGAAAGGTGATTTGAAGTTGTTGACCAGTAATAATGGTGTCGGTTTGCGGAATATCGTCACTGAGTCGATAGCATTGACGGAGAATCCAATTTCAACTGAAATCACAACATTGACAGCGGTTAATTGACAACAAAAACAAAGATTGAAATTACAACGACAACAACAGCATATAAAACAACAACACAATAATTACAATAATAATAATAGGCAAGCAAGCATTTGTTAATTAAATTATTTCTACATTTGTTGGCGTTATGCATACATATGTAAATATATAAATGTATATATAAATATTAGTAGATCGTATAAATAGCCTTTTTTTTGGATAAATATTTTATTAATTTAAATCAATATTAATTAATTAAATGCTTCCACATTTAAGTCTATTTGCATATAATTTCAATTTTATTTTTGTGTTTGTCCAAGATAAGTTTGTATTTTACCCTGTCCGAATACACTACTATGAATTAAGATGATTTCATATAAAAAATATTAATAAATGTATTTAATTTTTTTTTTAATACTTGTAGATGTTTACTTTTGGAAAACATATTTTTTTCAATTGGGTTGCCGAAATTTTTTATTTTTTTGCTAACTTTTTCATACATATTTTCATTGTTGGCTATTACTTCAGAAATATGTATATTTACTTCAGACAGTGCTTAATTGGCAATTACTTACAATATGTTTAAATTTCGTATATATATTTGTTAGGTCTGCGAATAGGGACTGACGTATTCAAAAAAATTCGTATTTATAGTTCGATTCGCTTGGAATTTGATTCCTTTTGGTAGCTTTTTGCTCAATGGTACTGACCTATTCGCAATCTTATTTATGGTTCGATTTACGTGAATGATGATTTCCAGGCTGTGAAATGATTTAATTGAAAAAAAAAGTGGATCAAGAAAAAAGTTTGCTTGAAACATTTCTTTACGGGGAAGAGATCACCGTCAGGCTGACAAAAATTAGGATAATATGGATGTAAGCATAGGTCCGTGCGTAGTTTGTTCGCTGCGTCATGTTTATTTCGAAGCATTCGTATTGACATTTTCGTGAGACTCTAAGTAGTGTATTAGCGAAACACATTACAAATACCTAGCTAGATAAATATTACAATATAATGAAAAATTTCAAATTTTGATTTACATTACAACTTTAATGACCTTTTGCAACACCAATTAGAATAAAGATTGAAAAAAAAAATATATATATATAAGTAAAAAGTCATAACAATGTGTGGCCGGGTCTACTAGTTTTCTTATATATTTTGGAATTATGATAAAGAAAAAATAATGTTTTCTGGAATTAAAAAAATTGTAAAAATTTTAAATCAAACTTCAGGATTGGTTGGTTCAATCCCTACCATAAGAAGTCTCATGAGCAGATGTGATGATATCTGAAACAGCTGTCACTTCTACGATTTTTCATTGTTGTATAACAAAACCATTCAACTCAAAACAAAAATTAGGCCTTTCAAGTAAGCTTCATTCATTATTCATTACCTGGCAATTTCTTCTTTGAAATTTTTGTTTTCTAATAAACTTGTTCCTTAGAAATTAAAAACTTTAAATTATAGAGGTTTCAGTTACGCTAAAGATATTTCACATTGAAAGATCTGCTTCCAAAACTCTAGTAAATTTTATAATCTGATAAATCGACGCTTAAAAATAAAATAAAAATAAAATTAAATACAAAATATATATTATGTTAATAAAAATTATATGAGTGGTTAAATTTTTTGTAAATTTTTTGAATAATAGTTAATAAAAATTATTTAATAATATGTAGATATTGAAAAATGTGCTTTTCTTTATGGAACTTTATCCCAACTGTATCCCATTGAATCCGATAGGAACGCCAATAGTTTTTAGAGTATTATATTTAATATAATTTTCTTATTTAAAGTTTGTTGTTGCTTCCCTTTAAATATGACTAATCAATTTGCAATTATTTTCAATTTAATATCTGTAGTATTTGTCTTTTAGATAGATGAAATTTTATTAAAAATTTAAAAAAATTTAATTCCGTCGTCGCGTGATCAAAATTTACCAACATTGTTAGAATTTGATTTGAGCAAGCATGGAAATATATCTGAGACTAAATTGCTCGGAGAAAAATAGATAATGATTTTTAATTTATCTCTCATCAATTTGCTTAATGGGTCAGGCCAGCCTAGATTTTCGGAAAATTGATTTTTTTCTTTCAAATGATACATTATGGTCTCAAAAATGTTATCCCGAAAAATTATGACAGATAAAAATTTCTAAATGCCCCATTTTTGTACTCTAGTTGAAGCGTCTGTTCCAGTTAGTAAGGCATACTCAAAACTTTGAACGCGTTTATCTCAAAACTGTTTTTTTCAAGTTGGCCGGAAACATAGCTCAAACAATTTACAACCGATTCACTTGAAATTTTGACAACATCTTCAGAAATAAATTATCTACAGAAGTACGTAGGTTTTTTTATTTATCGTGCATATTTTTTTATCAACAAATTTCAAACAATTTTTTAGGTCAAATTGTTACTTTTTCTTTTAAAGACTCGCCATTTTGTCAGAAAGACAGATATTGAAAAAATCCAACGTAGTCCTGTAGCTATTGCTATCTATAAGCGGAAACCGTTCAACAACTTATTAAAATGAAACAATTGCAGGAGCTGTGAGTCCGGCCGTGGTTCCAGAAAAAATGGAAACATCCTAAGGAGAACGCTGTATATCCGCCATTTTTAAATTAAGTTTTCTTAAAACATAGTTAAAAGCAGTTAATTATATGTATAATAAATGCTTTTTATCAAAAATCAAATTTATTTAATAGTTTTACCGAAAAAAAATCTCAAAAGAGCCCTATTTTGTAGCCCTCTAGAGTGCCATAACCCCTTTATTAATTCATTTCTAAATTTATAAACGTTCACACACATATTTACTCCTCCTATATAGATTCTAAAAAGTTCGATTTCCGGATCGTAGAAACTCGTTCAAACTACTAATTTTATTAAATGAAATTATTCAAAAGTAAAAAATTATTTCAGCTATATACTCGTATTTTTTTTGTTTTGGTGTTTCTGAATGTTTAATAATTCATATTAAAATAACAAAAAAAGGTTTAATGAATAAACTGACTTTCTTTATTTTTTGACAAATTTTCAATTAAGCGAACTTCGAAATCATTGAAATATTTTTTTTAAATTTTATTTTACTCTATAAATATTTCCTGCCAAAAATTCTCTTTGTAGATCAGTTAGCATAATTATCTTCTGTACTGAAATTGATTTTGAGTGAGATCTGTAGTTACAATGGAGAAAAACAATGGAAAAAATATCAAACAAAGAATTTGTATCAAATATTGCAATGCAAATGGAAATTTTGGCTCGTTTCGAAAGATCTAAATTTTCTTCAAAAACTAATCGTTTAAAGGCCGTTGGTACATGCTTGAAAAAGTAAATTCTGACACCAAATTCTAGTTATTAAGAAGTTTGTTCAAAATCTTGAGAGAATATTCAGTTTATTGAAAGAAAAATAAAATATGTATTCGTGTTGTTGTCTCCTAAAATACTTTCCCCAACGCTTCTTTCAATTCCCATAACACCTCTCAAACTCTATCTTTGAGACAACCTTTCAGCGATGCGCTTTGAATGTCATCTACGGTTGCATCTCTTAACTTTTGGATGTAGGAAAAAATCTGGCGAAATTGTAAGTTTGGGCTTGGTTACAATATTGTTTTTGGCTAAAAATTCATGAAAAAGCAATTAAGAGCATTTACATACGTGATGTAAAAGTCAAGAACTTTTTTCCTTAAATCCGGACGCTCTGATTGATTCACGCAAACGGGGTTGAAATTTCAAGTAGTACTCCTTATTAAGTGTTTCACTTGCTGGCAGAAATTCACGGTTCACTATGCCAAAAAAAGCGAAGAACACAATGATCATAACTTTCGCTTTTGCCGACACTTGGCCAGCTTTTTTCGGTGTTGAGTCTTACTTTGTACGTACTTTTGTACATAAACTTATGTTTGGTTTTGCTGTCACACATTTCATACCCAAAACATTATAAAAATGTTATGACATGATCGAATTGATACGCCGAAATCACCAGCAGCTCTCAAACTGTGATTTGAATTGAATTTTTCAATGAGCATTTCTTTTAGGTTTTACAAGCTCTCATTAGTTTTTGATTGCTGCGGCGACCAGAGGCATTCTTAATCTTCAACGTCTTCGCGGCTCCTCCCGAAAAGGTTATAACACTTGTAAACTCTTGCTTTGTTCATAGCAGAGTCACAAATTTCCATTTTTATGCAAAATTTTATATAATTTCTTTAATCAATTTATTTTTATAATCGAAAATCGCCGAGTTCATAAAAACTCTTCTAACTGTAGTGGCTGTCACATACAAAGACATAAATGAAAACAGCTGGAAGTTTTATCATATTTCGGTGGCATATAGACCGACATAATAAGAAAAATGTTTGTCAATCAAATTCTCCCATTCAACGATTGTTGCTGATTGTTTTGCTTTGATTATAGCCCTCATTAGGGATGAAAATGGGTACAAAGTTACATGACGATGTTTAAATTGGTCCAACTTAAAAGAAATTATAATTTCTTTCCGGGAAATGAACGAGGAACCGATCTATTTGAAAAATTGTGTTTTTAGTTCGATTTACTTGATATTTGGGATATAAATGTATAGCGGCGTGTCTAATCTAATATATTAAAAAATATCAAAATAACAGTATCAATAAAAAAATATTATTTCATCACTCGGTTAATAGTATCTGTATCATCTCGGCTAGCCAGGTAGCATTAAGAATTAAAATATCTATCACAATAAAATCGGAAACGGTAGAGAATGACTGCAAATCCACACAGTAACATTTCGGGTAACGAGATTGCAGACGTACTTGCAAGGAAGGGCACTTCTCTTTCACTTTCGCCATCATGAAAGGATCTCAACTTGTAAGCACACTACAAGAGAGTTCTTCATTGCAGATGCTAACTGAAGCTGGATAAGTCTAAACTCTTGTTATGTTACTAAGGTAATGTGGCTGGCATTAAATAAAATAAGATCAAGAGAGCTAATCTCCCTAAAAACGAACTAAATATCAACAAGAGAGGCTGAGCTTACCATAAAATAACTTCTGCAGGAGTTGTAAATGGGAGGAAGAACCGGCAACCGTAAGGGACTTCCTGTTGCGAATGCCCCGCAACCTTTAGAGACTTGAAAGAAATAGCTGCTGCTAAATTACGTCAATTGCTCTGCTATGCCAACTAGCAAATGGGGGCAAATGGGTTCATTACTAGTATCACAATGGGCCCATTTGCTGGCCTAGGTGAGCCACTTCAAGCTCACCTTACTTAACCTAACAAGAGTTTCGTTAATGCAACATGGAATAGGTTTTGTGATGTTGCATTAGAAATTAGAAGCGATTCAGTAAAAATTTACAGAAAAAATTCACTATATTTTAAATCAGCTGCCAAGATTGTAGCCGTAAAAGCTATTTACGGCCGCGATAGCCGACGATAGCCGAGTGGTTAGCATTGCGTACTGCCATTCGGAAGGCCTGGGTTCAAGCACAGGTTCGTTCAACATCGAAAATTATAGAAATTTATTTTTTCTCGGTCGCACCTCGTAAGGAAATGTCAAGCCCTCCGAATGTATTTCTGACATGAAACAAAAGGCTAATCATAAAAATCTACCGGCCCTTCGGAGGTGGCTTAGAATAAACTGCAGGTCCCTCCAGTTTTTGGTAAAAACATCAATACTCAAAATAGCAAAGTGGAGGAGGAGCTCGGTCAAAAATCACTTCAGCGGTTACAAAACGCCAAAATTTATATATATAAAAGCTGTTTCCCATAAGAGTTTTGCCTAGTCTTACCTTCAGAGTTGGGTTCTGACAGATACGTGCGCAGTGTGTATTTATATGAGCATGTACACACAGAGAGTAGTTGAGGCGAGGCGAAGCGAGTTGAGTTAAAATGTTGTCGAACATTCAACTTTTTTACGTTTCGTCAATTCTCTAATGCAATATATGATATTTAAACTTCACAGAGGAGTGGAAATAATAGCATAATAAAAAATATAAATTTTTTTAAATATTACAAAGTTATTAAACAACAAACCTAAAAAATATTTGGTCATTTTTGTTTTGCTCTGCTGTCAGTGTTTCATCTGTCAAACAAGGGGAAGCAGTTTTTATGTGAATCAGCCTTAACAATTGATAAAAAATTTGACAAAATATATATTCGATTTAAAAAATTATTTAATTTTATTATGTTGATTTATAAACATGACTACACTCACTGCTTTATATACACATGTATATACATCATATAATAAACTATTAATATATAATACAATATATTTTGTTGTTCAGCAGAATGCTTTGAAATTTTTTTTAATAAAAAAAAATTGTTTTGAAGTGCAGTTATGATAACTTTACAACTTATAATTATTTGCTATCTAAAAAGCGCAGTAGTACATTTAAATATAGTTACTTAACTCTAATGTATGTTTTATTCACTCTTTTGCCTTTGCTTTATTTTTTTCTCATTTCATGCAAATATCAAAATGATAAAACCACACGACAGGCTAAGCATATGCTGAATACGGACGTCATTTACTAAGTTTGCAACGTATATAAATGTATATACATACATATATGGGTGTGCGTAAGTTTCATTAAAAGTGAAACTTCCTTAGCCGAGTGTATACAAGTGCATTCAATAATGCAGAAATACTCCTGCAATTCGTTAAATTACGGAGAAAACAAGCGAAGCAACCAAATACAAATACAATACAATGAACTGGAATGAAAATCCCAAAAAAAAAGTAAATTTGTATAATTTCTTCTAAAAATTAAGTATTAATATAAGATTTTAAGTACAAATGTACATATGTTTGTAAATAGCTTTATGTAAGCATTATAATAAATAAGTGTATATACTTATATATTAATTGTACAGTTATGCTAATCAGAATCATTTGACTGCGGAACACATTCTCTTGAAGCACACCTGAAGTGAGAGAATGTGACATTTCGTCTTAGGTAAATATTTGTTAGTATTTTCCATACGCATATATCTACGTCTCCTATAATGGACGATAAATGTATTCATATATTCATGTGGTCTTCTAATGTTCTAATGTTTTTCCAACAAATGGAGGGACATACAGTTCATTCTAAGCCACCAACGAACGGCTGATGATTTTTTATGTTGAGCTTTTTATTTCATGCCATATATGACTATCTATGACTATATATACTTGAAGTGGTTGAAATAAAGGTTAGTGACGTAGTAAAATATATTTATTATTATTTTCTTCTTATTTTCTTATTTAATTTATTTACCTATACCAATATATCCAAACATTCATGCCAGAAAAGTTTTCGCTCATGTATAAATTATTATTTTCTAGTTCTGCCTAGTCTTATCTGCTCAAAGTTGGTTGGTGCGGCTGATTGTTTCTGTGGCTTGTTGTTATGACATTAGAGTGACATAGCAAGTGAGAAAACTTTTCCCTCTCTTTTTGTGTTTTAAAAATCTTTCAATATATATATTTTTTTAATAAAATGTCTGTTATATGGGTTGTTGGTGTTTTTCTGAGCTTATGGCTGCCATTTTTGTAAGGACTCATCTTGTACTTCTTGTACTGCTATGAGTTTTAAGTGCTACCAGGACATAAAATCACATCAAATTACTGCACATTCCAGATGCATGCCTTAATCCTTAAAATATTGGCTGGAGTTTCCATCAAAAGGGGGTCTCTTCCAAGGAATATTGTTTGATTTTTTCATCGGAGCAAAATCGAATGGTTTAATCTATCAATACATATATGTAATACAACTGCAATTGTTTTTGCCATCTGACTCCTCATAAATGACTAAACCGAATTGAGTGAAATTAATATGATTTGGATACCAAGTCCGCTGTCTCATCTTAGTATACTAACCCGCAGAAAAATCTACAGGTTGTTAGCTAGAATACCAGTAGCTTTAATTTTTACATCAGCTGGTTTATCTTCCATCATTTTACTATGCTAACAACAATTATTCTTAACACACCGTCTTCGCACGGAACGTCAATTGTTCGACTACGCACCAGCTTTACACTAGTTATATACTAGTTCATTTACGTATTTTGAGGGTATACTTTGAAGAAATAAAAATAAAAAAATTACCCCAGTTATATTAAAATTCTTAGGGAAAATTGGAATAGTGCAAAAGCATCTAATTACATACCTCTGAAACATACCCTCTCCTCCTATATTACGCGGCCCAGAAATTTCTCTCGCAATGAAACCATATTCGCTCGTGTTGTATTGAATGCGGCACCATCTTGTTAGAACCACATATTGCCCAAGTAGTGTTCTTCAATTGCAGGCAAAAAACAATTGATTATCATACGGCCATAACGCTTCGAATTGACAATGACAGTCTCGACGTTATCGTATTCAAAGAAATAAGATCCGATCTAACCTCTGACCCAAAGAGCGCACCAGACAGTAAGTTTTTTTTTGTGTGTAATGGACTCTCTCAAATTATTTGAGGATTCTTGGGGCCACAAATGTGACAATTTTGCTTATTTATGTTTCCACCGAGTGAGAAACGTGCCTCGTCGCTGAAGACAATTTTATTGGAATTTTGTTTGTGGCGGTCAATTGCTTGTTGTTCAAGCACCCCATCGACGTAGCTGTGGCTTTGTGTATGGTCAGTTGACTTCAGTTGTTGTGTCAGCTGGACTTTATAGTTGGACGGTTATATACACCATAATCTCCTCTTAAAGCACGAAACGTGTCCACGTTAGATGCCTGACTTTTAGCTAAAACAAAACATTTTTGGTTTTACAGATGTCAAAATACAACCCTGCACTTTCTAAACCACTTAAAGGATAACCCTTTACTACCAAATAAATTTATTGCAACTCAAAGGAATTTACTGAGAACTTTGCTAGTATAAGTTAACAACTTAAAGATTTTAAGTTGTAGGTATAATGTAAATTTTGATTATATTAACAAATTAATTATGTTAATAAATATTTAATAATTTCAATTTAAGTAAGCCCATTTGTAGTTATATTCAAACAATTTCTGTAGGTATTTACATGTCATGGTTATTGTACGAATATATAAATATATCATTATAAACCTATGAAATTTATAGAATATAATCAAATCTCCTTTGTAAAAATATAAATATGTAGTCACTAAGAAAAGCTCTTTAGTAAAGTTTGTGAACGGAAATAAATAATTCAAAATCGTTTTTACAAATTGTTATAACGAAAATTTTTTTATAAATTTTTAGACTTAAAAAGTAATAATAATAATAATAATAATAAATAATAAATAATAATTATATTATACGTATATTATTGTAAATGTAATTGAATTTGTGTAAATATTCAAGAATTTGTTCAATAAATAGTAAATATTTGGCATTTATTATCTATATGTAAGTATAGATTTATTTCAACTTAAGTACATTTACATATTGATTATTTATTTATAATGTATTTAAGACTTTGTAAACTATTAAATTTTTATGAATATTTCCTATCTTTGATTATTGTCTTAAAGTAGACTACTTTTGTACATATTTATGTATGTATGAATGTAAAGTTTTACGATTTTTTTGTAAATTAGCATGCTAATATGCTAAGTTTTGATGTGCATTTTAAAAAATTTGTGAATAAAAAAATTTAAAAAAAAGAGATACAGCTCAAATAATTGTGTGCATGTTTTATGATAGAAGTTGAGTTCAGCAGGTAAGCTAACTTAATTGATATTAAGAAACTGGTGAAAATCAGTAACATATATTTAATACTCTTTGACAAAAAATCCAGAAATTGAAAAACTCAGTAACATTAATTTACCTTCAGAAATAATTGTTATGTACATATAAGCGAATCCGAAACCCCAATCGAAAATCGAAAAAAGAAGGCATACTAGGTCTGTACAGAATTTATTGCGTCACAAACAGTTTTCTTCGCTAACCGGAGAGTCGTGATTCATGATTACTTGGAGGTTATGTGCAATTTGTGCGAAGCAAACCGCAAGAAACGTCCTGGATTCGTGGAAGAACAAAAATTGTCTTTCATTGCTTTTGGGCGACTATTTGGCGAAGAGTAAGGTAATAGTGCCGCAGCCACTGTATTTTTCGAGATCAGGCCCCCTGTAATTTTTTTTGATCCCAAAACTGAAGAGGCACATTAATGGACGATAAAGACTGTTTCGAAGGATTAGCTAAATAACATCACTAAAAGTTTTAAGTGTTTTCAGGATTAGACAAGAATGTTGGCATATGTGTATTATAATATATATTGGGTGGTTACTTCGAAAGAGATCAAATATATATTCATGAATAAAAAACCAATCTACCGATGTAGATGTTCAATCACCCGACAACTATAAAGAAACAAAGACACGGAAGCCGAAGACAGATTCTCTATGTAAAATGATACTGCGTAAAACTAGAAGCGATACAAATCAAGGTTTCAGAAAATATGCCTCTTTTCGTATCGCCAAAAAATAGTTAACGCATTCCCATTTTTGCTCCCATGTTGCTGTTGGAAATCATAAATTTCAAGTCGTTTTCGTTTACCAAAGAACCGGTTTCAACACGAACAACACCTGAAACTCAAACGTAGAATCACTCTTGCCAATAAGTCCAACCATGTACTGAATAGGCAATTGAAAAGTAAAGTCCTTTCTCAACGCACAGAGATCAAATTCTATGGGTCGCTGATTATCACTCCATTAGCAGGATCTGGTAGAGTAGGACTCCACTTTACTTGGTGCCACCAATTATATTCAAACTGCGAAAGAAACGACGGGCGCGCTATTGTTGATTCGGATATGATCGCATTAGCTTTGCTTACACCAGGTAAGGAGAAGATGACGACTCTTCGAACAATTTTACAAAGATTTAAAAATCAATTCCATGGTCTCCTTATTGTTTTTTTCAACAAAGATCCTTTTTATTGTTAAATTTTACTTACGTATATCGCTGTAATAAATTTATTGTATAAAACTGAATGGGACAATTTTCCATGCCTTTTTACATCTAGGTAGTCTCTGCGCGATCCTTAAAAAGGTTGTTTTTTATAGAGGTATAGAACTTTAAGTTGGCATTACTTTTCAAGATGGCGACCGATTTAACAGCTGTCAAGTGATTTATTCTCAGTTTGGTTTGGCAATTCATCATGAATAGACTCACGCCTGAACAACGCTTGCAAATAGTGCAATTTTATTTCGAAAATAATGGTTCTGTGCGGAAAACGTATAGCGCACTACGTCCATTTTAGCGATGTTTAGCGATGAAGCGCACTTCTGGTTGAATGGCTACGTCAACAAACAAAACTGCCGCATTTGGAGTGAAGGTAATCCTCAAGTGTATGTTGAAACACCGTTACATCCAGAAAAACTGACTGTTTGGTGCGCATTATGGGCTGGTGGAATCATTGGTCCGTACTTTTTCAAAAACGATGGTGGCCAGAATGTTACAGTCAATGGTGATCGGTATAGAGCCATGATTACTAACTTTTTCTTTCCTGAATTGAATAACCATGATGTCGAGGAGATGTGGTTTCAACAAGACGGCGCAACATGTCACACAGCTCGTGCCACAATAGATTTATTGAAAGACACGTTTGGTGACCGCCTAATTTCATGTTTTGGACCTGTGAATTGGCCTCCAAGATCTTGTGATTTAACACCGCTAGACTACTTTCTGTGGGGCTATGTAAAGTCATTGGTCTATGCGGATAAGCCACAACACAACAATAAGCAGAAGACAACATTCGCCGTGTTATTGCCGATATACGTCCACAAATGTTGGAAAAAGTCATCGAAAATTGGACGTCCAGATTGGACTATAGCTTTATAATCAAAAGTAGTGCAGTTTTTTCTTTCTTAACTCATCTACTGTATATGGAAAGAAGTGAGTTGTATTTATCAAATTTTATTCGTGAATGGAAATTCAATCCAGAACTCCGATGGGCTGAGTTATAATATGGCTGCGCTGCGCTGGCTTGGTAGCCAAGAATGCATCAAGCCAATTTTTGATACCTTTTTCTGGTGTAAACCATATTCAAGTGAGGGCGTTAGACATCAATATGATAGTCAGAAAAGACAAGGTCTAAGTCAAAACTCCCTAGCCGCTGTTTTTAACCAGTAACGAGCAACTTAATAAGTCCGAGCGTTGCCATTATTGAAAATTATTTCCTTGTGTCTTGTGGTCAATTCTGTGTTTTCTTTGGCAATCTTCAATTTGATCAGTTTTTGTTGGAAGCGTTCGCCTTTAATAGCTTCACCCTTCATATATTTTTTTCTTTTTTTTTTTTGCATTGCATGACAGTCACAATCCGATGACAAAACGACTTGATTTTGAACAAATCTGGCTGCTTTTAAACGTTTTGAAATGGCTGCTGAATGAATACTTCTAGTTTCTCATCTTAAATTTTTTTTGGCCTCCCAGGACCTTCTTCGTCCTTCAAGCCAAAATCACGAGTTTTTTAAATCGTTCAAACTACTTTTGAAACGTTCGCTTAGCTTGAGCATGTTCACCACGAACTTTCTTTCATCAAAAACGATAACTTTCGGCAGCAGTTTTCTGCATATTAAAGTAATGAAGAAGAACAAACACTTTTTTCAGACAAATTTGAGTAAAAAAAGTTGTTTTTATTTACGTTTCAAATGAATGACATACACAAAGACGTACAATGACAGAAGCTTTTCAAGGCATGTTCGGAATATTGGAACGACAGAATAATAATCAAGTTACGCCACAAATGAAGTTATAAGCCCAATTATATATATGTATATGCTCAAAGTTTTTTTAGTTTCAACATGGAATAATAGCATGTTAAAAGAGCATCGCTTTGAGTAGGTCAAAAGTTTATGGCAAAACAAGGACAATGTGGTATAATTCTGAAAATATATAAATATATCATAAGTTGGTCAAATACGTATTGTAGATAAACATACTGATTTCAGTTTCAAAAAAAAAAAAAATTTTTTTTTGCTTTACAATTGCAAATCATACAAAATATTGCTAACCAACTTTAAGAGTCAAAAGTCAATTACCGTTATATGAATACATAATGAGATAAAGTTTTTCCTAAAATCTACTGTCATAACATGAGTTGCAAGTAAAGCAGGCAAAAACTGAAAATTGCCAAATCAAATTGACAAAACAGCCGAAGCTGTTTATATGTGTGAGTGTGTGTATGTGTGTGTGTTTGTACAGCAAGTATTTTGTGTTTTTGTGGTGTCACAAAATATCAATCAGTAATAAATTGTTATCTGTACTAAGCTGCTGATGTGATATTTTACTATAACGGTAAAAGTAAGGCCAATGACAATATTTCACACAGACTTGATTGTTTGTTGTACACGGATATAGAAAAGAAGGGAGCAGATATATATGTATATATGTAGCTCCTGGTTTACACAGTCTTTACGTGGAAAATATGTAAATTTTGCAACACCACTTAAGGAAGCAGGCTTTAAGCACAAACATACTTGTCACTAATCACTTCGCTGAAATCATCAAGCAAAATGTCTCCAAAACATTTGTGTGTAATAAATCTTATATATGTCATTGTGCCAACATGATTTGTGGTATACAATTTGTTTTTGCCACATTTGTTAGATTTTGGTTTTAGATCTCTTAATTTGGTAAGATGATAAATCAGCGAGCTTTTTTTTTTTGTTGATGTTTTCTTTACTGGATAAAGATAAAATATTGATTTTTGTTTATCAAACTGCCAATAAGTGTCATGAAAAGTCTATTAATATTCCACCGTTCATGCAATTGTTTCTTCAATATATAATAATACACAATATCCAATTTAGAAAATGCTTTCTACTTTTTAGCTTGGAAAATATATCTCATCTCTATACACATCGAAAAAATATTTTATTGTATATTTTTGGAAAATAATACTAAATATATGCGTTAAAACACAATATATGGGATGGCTATATATGTATATGCAAATTTGTAAATTTATAAACTTTTCCATGTAACAAACAAAAGTTTTGCTTAAACCAATCACTGGTATAAAAGTATATGTGCATGGGGATATATTATTACAATGTGAGCATTTTTCACTAACTTTGAAAACTTTAGCAAAGTCTATTATCTGAGCAATTAAGAGTTTTCATACCGGAAAATAATCTTTACCGAAATGTTAAGCAGCTTTTCCCCTTAACCTTCTTTAACGCACTCGTTCACTATTCCTCTTTTCTATTTTTTTCTCTTCATCAAAAGATAATATGAAGAATTAGTATATACACATCATACGAGTATATCTATCTATCTATATATATATATATATATATATATATATATTAATATTTCTTATGCTGAAGCGATTTTCGGCTGAGCTCCATTTTCAATTGGCCTTCGGCAGAAAATTTTGATCCGTCCGAATATATGTATTTCTGATGCGAAATAAAGGCTCCCCATAAAACCCATCGGCGCTTCGGAGGCGCCTTAAAATAAACTGCCGGTCTCTCCAGTTGTTGGTAAAAACATAGTGACTGATTGTCAGCTGTAAAATTGTTTTTTTTTTTTTTATAATAAATATAGGTTGAGATAAATAAAAAATTTAAGCTTGGTAAATTTTTCCATTTAAACTCATTTATTCAATTTATTTTTCCATCTGTATGGAAAGAATCTTTTATTATACCCCTTCATAAAAGTGGAAACAGAATTGACCCTTTGGAAGTTCCGCCTATCATATTTTTTTTTGTTCAAATTTGACACACGTCTCTATAATAACATAATCTAGTCATTGAACGAAGGATTTTTTTATTACAACTAATTTTTTCGAGCCAATGCATGACGAAAGTTTGATAAAAAATGTGTTTTTTTGTTTAAAGTCCGTCAAAAAATCAAAATAGTCAAGTCAAAATAACGAGATTTATCCATGTACCAACAAAATATTTTTGGTTTTTTGATTTCAGATGAACTAATAATGAGTTATGCTGTCCACGGCGAGAGCATTTTCTTTTGAGACTTCAAGGGAGATGAGGTACCAACGGCTGAGTTTTCGGAATTTTTGAATAAAAATTTCACAAAATACTGCTTAAATAAGTATCTCTGATATAGTGAATTGTTTGAATAAAATATATGATTATATACATAAAAAAATAGTGAAAATTCCTTTTTTTAACCCCTTAAAAACACCTAACCCCTTAAAGGCAAATCTTCAACCACCAATTTACTTGAGTTCACTCCTTATAAAATCAATGCGTTCAGAAAGAACAGCAGCGTTGACGTCATATATACCGACTTTAGCAAAGCTTTTGATAAAGTTTGTCATTCGTTGCTAATCAAGAAACTTAACTCACTGGGTTTCCAACCAAAAGTTTTACAATGGATCTCCTCATACCTGTATGATCGAACTCAAAGAGTAATGTTTTAAAATTCCATTTCGGATTCCATTAATGTTTCTCACAACAAAGCCAAAAGAATCTTAGCTTTTGTAAAACTGTGGTCAAAGGAGTTTAATGATCCTTATGCTCTGAAAGCTTTGTATTCATTATTAGTAAGAACTATTCTGGAATACAACTCGGTAAATTGGAAGCCGAGATATCAAATTCCTAGTATTTGCATTGAGACACTCAGTAAAATCTTCTTTTCTATACTAGTCGTCTGGAATTTATCAATCTCACTACTCTTGCCAGTCGTCGGGAAATGCTAGGCGCAATTTTCATGGTTAAAATTTACGCAGGCCCCTTGTTTCTGAAACCTTGTAAAATGAATTTTGAATTTTACGAGCCTTTGCAATGTTTGTTTCTTGATTTCAGCTCTCATTCAAGCACTTTTGACATATCTGACTCGCTTTTTTGGTTTATTTTTATTATTATTATTTTGTCGACTCTCAACTAATCATTAAATAAAATTTTATATTTGAATTAGGTTTTTCTTAAAAATCAGCTGATGAATTTTTGTTCTGTAGCTGAACTTGTTTAGTTCTCGACACTAAACAAACTATTGCTCATCGTGACTCGGTATTTATGAAAAACAAAACAAGTTCCGTACGTCATGCGAACTGCGCAAACCGTTGAGAATAATAATATACTGTTCATTCAACGTATGTGGATATGGCCAAAACACAGTCTAAGACGATCCTTATTAAGTTGTCAAATCTTAATTATTAATTGTTGCTCGAAATTTTGTAGGATATTATGAATTTACATATAACAATAAATCATCATTATACACAGTAAGCAACCAAAAGAGGAATTTTTGTTGTTATTAAATATAATTATATAATATACCCCAGCGTGCTTTGCTACACCTATAAAAAAACTAAGAAAATCTAAATGAAATTTTGAATTTTCGAATTTTTTCGGAAAAGGAAACGAAAAAAGTTGATTTAAAATTTTTTTTCCAAACTTTTTTTTATTAATTAAACAATTTTTTTTTTCATTTCTTCCACTCTTTTTTCTCTTTTTCAACACCACATACAACGTAATGTACGCGTATTTTGGAATTTTACATGATATTTTGTTGTTGCATGTATTTTGTACGGGTAGCGACCAATGTTCACTAAAATGGTCATATCTATGGGACGGCTACGCCAATCTCATGAAAACTTCATATTAACCTTCTCCTAATATTTTTTTAACTTCTAAAAACTTGGTGCAATTTGACCTGGTATTTCTCAAGTTATAGGCGTTCATCAAAACTTGCATAGATTTACATATATACATATGTATATATAGATTTCGAAAAATGTCTATAAGTGTAAGGACAAGGGGTACTCGGTTTATCCACGTGATAATTCCAATAGCGGAAGCATTACTTTCGCTCGCTTCTGATTTTCACCATGTAGTCGGCTCACGATCTGAGGATAATTTCTTGACAATCAACATCCATATTTGTATTAGTATTACCAAAATAATTTGCTTTTTCAAAGAAAGTATGATCTTGTTCAGTTCGTTGATTCCATCACAATCTTCTCTAGTTTTTGGTCGCTAGGAGGCGGGCTTGCCGTTATTAATTCTGGTGCTATTAACAGCATTCGAATCTCTTTTAATGCAATGTAATATATATAATGAAAACCACTTTCTTTTGGTGGCAGATTATTACGATATACAACACCAAAAACATTTTCAAAAGCATATTTCAATTATACAGTTATACAACAATACCACTCACTTCACTTAAACTACAATTATTTTTTAAACGATCTGTATTACGATCTGCTTCCCTTATTTGTTAATCCATTGTTGCTAATTTTTTTCTAAATTGTGTACTGTCCTTCAAAATCTACTCCTCAACCGGTATTTGTATTGGCAGGCGCAAAGTAATTATGATATGGAAACGTGTAATTCTTACGACTTTATACCGTAATAATAACAACAATAATAATTGATTATTTATCCACTTTTGCAACATTGTTATAAATTAGTTGAACAACAATGTCATACGATTACATCATTCAAGTTTTACCAGTTTGGATCATACGATCTTTACGTCGTTGACGATGATGATGGTGACGACAACAGCGGCCGCAGACAATCTCTCAGTTATGCTTTGGCCTAGTCATGCGTTGTCCATTCATTGTTCATTGTCCTCTGCAGCTGTCGTCATACTGTGTTGTAAGTTTTTTTCTACAGAAAATTTGCTCTATGAAGGCGAAAAATTGTTTCAAAAACATACATATATGTTTTGGTACAAAAAGTGGTCACACTATCAGAGTTCTTATATTCTCCTGAAAATCATATGAAAAATTAGAAATTAGAAATTAGAAAAGGACCGTTTCGGAATTCATCGATTGTGGACGATGTAACACCGGTAATCACCGATCACCTTAAACGATTCAAGCACACAACGATTAGCGAATACTTAAGCAGTGGAAATAACGATTTATCAGTAGAAGCAGAGGAAGAACAAACTGAATTCACCTCAGAACACCGACGGATTTTTATGAGGAGCTCCTTTAGTGCATGTCAGAAATTCAGTCGGAGGACTTGAAAGTTTATGTCTATTTATGTGGATTTTTCTATACTTTTGGAGATTGGTCGAACCAGCATTCGAACCCTGACCTTTTAAAAAAATTTTGCGAATATTTATGATTGTTATTTGCTACATACATATATATGTATACATAAGTATGCTTATTTAGTTCATAATGGTAAATGACTTGAATTTTATGAAATGGTTATTTAAAAACTGTTTGGCATATAAAAGTTGAGAAATTTCTGCAGAAATGGGCGACAACTACTTTCAATAAGTGGAATTCAAATTATTTTGTTGTAAAAGTATAGTAAAAGTATTAAAATATAGTAGATATATTAATTATTAAATTTGTGGTATTATTAAAAGTGAAGATATAAGAGGAGTAGCCCATGTGTGTGTCCGGTCCCTTGAGACTACTGCAAAAGTCTGGAGGATAACGCTAAAGAAGTTAAAAAAAACGAATATTTCGTAATAATATTTAATTTCTTGTTAAACTTTATAGCTGAAAAAATAATTTTTAAATGTTTATTACTCACATGACATTAAGAATGACGAAGAATTTGTGGGAAATTAATTCTTTTTTTTTAATCATAGATACCATATTGTTTCGCTCCTGTCAAATTAGCCGTCCTGGATGTGGATGGGCTCTCATCATCTCGTCTAATGAGGCTTGTCACTGTTCATGGACTGCTTTCCGGCCGATCTTTCTGACACTCTGCAGTCCTACCAAGTGCGCTCTCTCTCACGTGAAGTTGGGTGGACCTCGTCTGTCTGTTTTCCAGGGCTGATTAAAAGCTCCAGGCTGTGCTATCTACATCAAAGTAATCGATCTATTAGGAGACCTCAAGATTGATTTGTGATTCAGCTATGAACTCGCACTAGGTCAAGGTCCCCTTCATACCCTTGCAAAGATGTCAATAACTGAGCTTAAAAACATTTTTTTTTCCAAAAGGTTTTTGTTTTTGTGTGCTTTAATACGAGTTTGTTTTTCGTAGCTACCCTCGATGATTTTCCAAATCCTTCGAGCCCAATCAATGGATTGCTAAATAAAACTCCCAAGATTTGTTCGCTTGTCCTCTTAATCGTCAGGTATTTACTCAACATTTATTTAGTCCGCAATAATTACAATTCATTACTATACATAATGGTTTATTTTACAATTCTTTATACCACACAATTATTTTCCGCCTCACACAGTTTATTCGACTTAAAATACACAGCATGTGTTAATGCCACTGCGTTTTTTACTCGTCTGACTGTGATTGCTACTGCCGCTGTTTTTATACCTGTGGATGACATAAACATTCTGTGCGCTCAAGAATATGCTGATTATTCGTTTGCCTGCGACAACTGCTGCCGCTCCGTTTATGCCTAACGATGGTCGAAACATTCCGTTCAAGCGCTAATTCGTCTACCTGCAGTAGTTGTTGCAGCTCATTTCATTTGTTCTTTGCTCACTTCTTTTATTTGTCCTTTGTACTTGACGGAAATCCCAAGTACAAAGGACGGATAGTAGGAGTGGCAGTGTGACGGAAACCCCAAGTACAAAGGACAAATAAAAGAAAACTTAGTAACCGCTGAAGCGATTTTTAACCGAGCTCCTGCTTCAACTTGTAGTTTTGTGCCTTGATGTTTTTATCAACAAATTGGAGGAACCTACAGTTTATTCTAAGCTGCCTCCAAACCGCCGATGGATTTTAATGACGAGCTTTTATTTCATGTCGTAAATAAACTAGGAGTGCTTGAAATTCCTTCCGAGGCGCGACCGCAATTAGACAAATTAATTTTTTTATATTTTTGGATGTTGCTAGAACCTGTACTCGAACCCAAGCCCTCGGAATTTTAGTACGCAATGCAAACCACTCGGATATTGCGGTCCCGTCAGTTATGTTGAATAAAATCATACCAGATCGGTGTCTGTTCGCAAGTCACTAGTTAATAGAAGAGCAACCATTTTCACCACCATGCCATCAGGTGAGTTTTATTTACTGCGCTATAGCCGAGTGATTAGAAGCTGTTGCTCTCTGCATGAGATTCACAATTCGAATTTATGTATATATTTGTTTGAATTAATATTTCCAAGTACATAAGTAAAATAGTATTTGGCTAGTACGAAGCTGATCCAAAATGGGACAGTTGATTCTTCGAACGATATCGCCATTTCAAAAATTTAAGGCGCTTAACTCCTACTTGCGAAAATGTAGGAGGATGTACTAGTTAGTGTAAAATGAAAACTAATTGGATTCTAGTTAACAACAAGTATCTTTTCCTGCTGGATTGATAATCAGCCAGGTGTTTAAAGAATTTAAAGAAAATTTAAAAGGCAGAGGAAATTTGCAAAAAAATCTCTCGATTGTTACACGATAACATTAATAAATAGTTGTAATTTGAATTAATGCATTGAAATTACCAAATAATCCTTTAAACAAAATCTTTTGAAAATTTGTTTTTTACAATGAAAATTAATTTATCACTAGTCAATCGGTGATGATACCGTATGATTTAATTCTAGCTTATAGTTAGTTTTGAATAATTTTCATATACACATGTATGTGCTTCAATAATTTTTATTTTCTTTCAAAGAATTTCAAATTACATAGAAGCAATTTTGTCAGAAAAATTCTTGAAACTTAAATTAAATTTAACGTGTTCTGTGAAAATCATTTACACAATTTTGTGTACATTTACCATTTATCCTATAAATACACATATGCATAAACAACAAAAATATTTGAAAGAGATTAAACAATTACTAATGAAATAAATTTCACAAAATTTTTTTTCTCAATTTCACTTTCGTTGCAGTTCATTAAGTTATCAATCGCACACCAAAAAATAAAATTAACTTCTCATGTGAAAAATGAAAAGCAGAAAAAGCAACAATCAAAAGCATCACAAAATTCACAGAGAAATTCCATTTATTTATATGCGAAGTTTTGCATTTTCGGTTTATTCATTTTATATATGTATACATATGTATGTACAATATACCAGCATATGTGAATTATTCATCTTTTATAGTTCACCATCAATGTCAGACGTCGCTGTTACCACAAAACCATAACACAAAAGCTCACTAAAATCCAAATTGACCCTTAATTATTAAATACCGAATTAAATTTAACATAGTAGTTGGAAGGATTTCCGAAAACCAGTTGTGTGACACTTAATCTTCCAGTACTCAACCGCAAACTGTGCTACGCAATGATGCTAAAATTAATGGACATACCAAAAAGCAGAATTCGAAAAGAGTAATCACTGGTGCGTATTTAATATAGGTGTTAAAAGCTTAAAGTGAAATCCCAACATTCATGTATGGCTGTTAAAACGGAGAGTGACAATTAAATATGTATGTGCATCAACAGCGGGTAGAGAAGGTAGACAAAGCCATCGTCACAGTGAAGAGAAATAATTAACATCCACCAAATGTGAAAAGAAGAATAAACAAATTCATTACAATGGAATAAGGAAATGAGTTGAAAGAAATGAAAAATGGTTTTCACCGTTAAAATGCGAACCAATTAAACATTTACTCTACAGATTCTAAAGGGTGAACCAAGAAAAGTTACTTTTTTCAATAGCCTTTTTTTTGACAGACCACGCGTGGGTTGTGTCAGGCTGTCATATTATTTTTGTTCAGTATTGTTTGGCATATTATCATGGAAAGACTTACGCCTGAACAACGTTTACAAATCATTCAACTTTATTACGAAAATTCACGTTCTGTAAAGAATGTGTTTCGCGCGCTTCGCTTAACTTATGGTCAACATAATCGGCCTACTGAGGGCACTATTCGCAACACCATCACCCATATTGAGATAATATTCGACCGAATAGATAACGTCCAGCACGCAGCTAACAAAATATATCGGCATTAGCTGAGAGTGTACATGAAGACTGTGGAGAGCCGACTAGGCCCCACTCGCAGCAAGAACTGAAGCCGCTCGATCTTCCCAAGCGACATCGCTTCGCTCTATGGGCTATTGAAAAGTTCCAAGAAGATCCGATGTTTTCGAGCCAAATTTTGTTCAGCGATGAGGCCAATTTCTGGCTCAATGAGTGTGTAAACAAGAAAATTGCCACATTTGTGACGAAGATAAACCTGAAGAGATTCAAGAGCTGCCATTTCATCCAGAAAAGACAACGGTTTGATGTGGTTTGTGGGATAGTGGAATAAATGGTCCATATTTCTTCAAAAATGATGCGACATTTGGTTTAAGCAAGACGGAGCCACTTTCCACAAATCGCATCAGTCAATGGATTTATTGGGAGAACACATCGGTGAGCAGATAATTTAACGTTTTGGTCGGTTCCGCTCGATTGGCCACCAAGATTGTGTGATATCACACCGTTAGACTTTTTCCTGTGGGGATATGTAATGTCTAAAGTCTATACGAACAATGCCACTTCGATTCAGGCCTTGGAGCAAAACATCACGCGTGTCATTCGCCAGTTACTAGTCGAAATGCTTGAACGAGTCATTGAAAATTGAACTCAACGGATTGATTATCTGAGACGTAGCCGCGGTCAACATTTGAAAGAGATAATCTTCAAAAAATAAAATGCGAAAAAATGTTCTTTCGATTGATAATTAACATTCCCCATTAAATTAAAATTTTCTGTGTTTCTTTCTTTAAAATTGTGGGGAACCTCGAAATGGATAACCCGTTATATCTTCGCTCTCTTCGGTTTCAGTTGTTCTGTGCTCATTTGTTATTTTTTATTTTTTGGAATGTTTTCGTCAATTATTGATCTAAGTGCTTTGTACTGTACTTTCCTTTTCGCATAAAGCCATTCTTTAGCATATATTTATATTTATAAGTGATTTCTTCATTGTGCAATTGCCTGCAGGGATCAAATATACTGCTTATCCTGCTGTTTCCCAGAATTTGATTTAATACAATATTTTTTTCTATTCGCGCAAGCTGTGCCCCATAACTGGATTCCGCAAAAGTTGACGTGATTACTTTTTCTCTTGTTAGTATGTCTTCGATGAACAGCGAATACTTGTTCATTTGTGCTTTTTTTCTACGAAAACCAAACTGATAAATAAGGATTACTCGTATGTGATTTATAATATAAGAATAATGCTGGGTAATTTTTTTTAGCATCTTTTGTGTAAAAGGTGTTTTTTGTTTGGATCTAGGACGGTAATAATCTTTTCCAGCTCAGAAATAGATGATCGGCTGTCAAGGGTGCAGTATTATTTGAAGCAGAATTTGGCTGGAATATCTTACTGAGGTGTTCTGCAAAACATGTCGCCTTTACTTTTTTAGTTATGACCAAGGAACCATTATTCAGCATTAACGGTACTTCAATAGTTACTTTCAAATATTTGGAAAAAAAAATTTTTTTGTGGAAGCGAGGACAAGTATATTGTAAAGCTTGTCATATGTTTTTTTTTCTTCGTATCTCATTGCCGCTTTTAACATTTTTTTCGCCCATATTAAGTCGAATTCTCGCATCGAGCGATCGTTTTAAGTTGTGTTTTCTGCTCTGGGGAGTGATTAGAAGATAAGTCAGCATTTGTGGGTCTGCAGGCCAGTAAGTTGGTGTTCTTAGGATACAAAATCAAATGTACTTTCGGTACTCATGATCGTATTATATGCTTTGTATTGTAATCTCCTCCAGCTAAAAATTTATCTCCAAGGGTTATAAAAAGCCATTTGCCTATTTCTCTACTATTGTGAAGCTTGGCGGACTGAATACCGAGTTTAAAAATCCAACTGAAACATTTAGAACCTCTATGTATGCAGATATTTTGTGAGCCCAGTAGTTAATGGAAGTACGAGTACAACTCATAACGCTCTTCGGGCTTTAGTAGCAAACTGCTGGATGTGTTTTTTGGGAACGTTAAGGAAAGTGTGATCGAGCGAGGCGAACATAAGTTGATACATTTTGTAAAAAAATAAGAAATGCAGCAGTTCTGAGCGCCATTTATAGCCTATTAAGTTTTGTTAAAAAAATTGTACACAGTAGACTTTTTATTTATGAACGAGTGGACTTTTAAGGTTAATGTTAAATTAAAAAAAAACTTTAAATTCGATTTTGAGGAAAATTCTCTCCTTGTCTTAATTGTCTTTGTCGTAGCCAGCAGTTCCTTTATTCTATTATTATTATTATTATTTGATTACATTTTCAGCTCTTTGTGAGAAGATATAAGTAATTTTTTATGAGCGTTATTTTAAGTTATTAATCGATGGCTTCGGAAACAACTGTTTTTCAACAATGCCAGAAAAACAGCTGGTACGATGAGGTATGTTGAACTGCAGTGGAGAGAAAGCAGACTGCCTACCTCGCAACTTTGCGATCAGCTACACACTTGTGGAATGGGATAGATACCGAGAGTTGAAGAGGGAAGCGAGACGCAGTTGCAGACGAAAAAAGAAAGAGGCCGAAATGCGTGAGTATGAAGAGCTTGAGAAGCTGGCCGACAAGGGTAATGCTTGAAAATTCTGTGAGAAAATGCGGCGACTTACAGAAGGTTTCAAGACCGGAGCGAACTCGTGTAGGAAACAAGTAGGTAATCTGGTGACAGATGTCCGGAGCATACGTATGGAGATGTCGAACCTGAAACTCCAATCGATGACGATGGTATGGACGTACCATCACCCGACTATGAATAAGTTCGAATAGCGATTGCCCGTTTAAAAAAAAAAACAAAGTGGTGGGAGCCGACGGCTATCGGTGCTCTGCCCAATCCAAAAAAAAGGGAGACCCCACGGTCTGCGCCGAATTTTCGTGGGATAAGCGTCCTTAATATCGTATATAATGCCCTAACTAGCGTATTGTGAGAAATATTAAAGCCCACCGTCAGCAAACTGATCGGCCCTTATCAGTGTGGCTTTAGACCTGGCAAATCAACTATTGACCAGATATTCACCATGTCCAACAACCAAATCCTGGAGAAGACCTGAGAAAAAAGAATCGATACACACCACCTTTTCATCGATGCGTTCGACAGCATGATAAGGAACAGCATCTACGCCGCTGTGTCTGAATTGTAAACTGACACTGGATAATACCAGAAGCGCCGTTAGAATTGGAAAGAACCTCTCCCACGTCACTGTTTATAGTTATAACTTCGAAGACCTAGATAATTTCGTCTATCTAGGAACCAGCATTAACAACACCTGGCATTGTTAGAATCCAACGCAGAATCACTCTTGCCAACAGATGCTACTTTGGATTGAATAGGCAATTGAAAAGTAAAGTCGTCCTCGACGAACCAAAACCAAACTCTACAAGTCGTTCGTCATTCCTGACATATGACCTGGACGATATCGCAATCCGATGAGTCATCTTCAGGATATTTCGAGAGAAATAATGAGCTGGACGAGCTATACGTCGACATTGACATAGTTCAGCGAATCAAGAGACAGTGGCTACGCTGGCTAGGTCATGTCGTCCGAATGGATGAAAGAGCTTCAGCTTTGAAAGTATTCGATGGAGTATCCGCTGGCGGAAGCAGAGGAAGTGGAAGACCTCCACTCCGTTGGAAGGATCAGGTGGGGAGCGGTCTGGTTTCACTTGGCATTTCCAACTGGCGCCAAACAGTAAAGAAAAGGAACGACTAGCACGCTATTGTTGATGAGGCTATAATCTCATAAGCAGTGCCTACGCCAAAGAAGAGATCTTGATGGCTAAAGAGCTTGACAGTCTTATCTCCTGTTTTTTGTGGAGTTTAGCTTGAACTTGGAAAAAAGGAAGTGGCTTTTCCTCCACTTAATCAAATATTTTTCTAGAAAAACCCTTATCGGTTTGAAAATTTTAAATTTCTGAGGGAACTATGGATGCCTAAACAGATTGCTATGTTCTCCTGTTTACTATAATTTTTAGAAAATGACATGGTAAACTCTGATACAAATATTACAAAGTAAGTCCCACTTTCGCCAGGGTTTTAGTGAAAAAAAAATTTGTTTCAAATATATTCACTTGGAAGTGGTCTCGTCTTCCATGGGATTGAATTTGTATCTATAAGCAATATTCTTAATATTCTTTATTTATTCTTTATTTGTTTGCATCTTCCAACAAATTTGCAACATATTTTGCAGTAAGCAATCTGGTAGAGTCCATCAGAAAAAAATAGTAAATATATTTTTCTACAATACAAAATATTGCCAAAATAGAAAAGTAATACCCTCCAAAATATATGCGTGTGTGCTAGTGCGGCAATGCGTAAATCAAACTTCTGCAAAACTTTCTCGTAATACTTACGTAATCAACCTGAACATTCACATCTCATAAATTCTGAGCACTAAAAAATCAAAGGCAAAAACAAAAGTCAGTTTTTATGCATTGCAAACGCAAAGGAAAGAAAGTAAAGTTGAAAAAAAAAAAACACAACAATAAAAAACGACAACTCGAACGCGCCGAGTTCACATGTGAATGTTAATGAGTAAGTTGTATGTATGTATAAATGTAATATTTATATGATGATATTGTTGTTAAGCGACGCTTTGGTTGTTGTTTTCTCTTATTGTCGTTGATTTGTTTGTATGTATTTATGTACTTCTAGCGTACGCTTTTTTATTGAAAGCGAAATTGAATTGACTGGAATGCGATTTGGTTCAGCCGTTAACGTTTATTTATATGTATGTTTATAGCATAGGTATGTATGTATATGCGTTCCATGCAGGGCAGTCGTTTGTATTTGTGTCTATAGAGATATGTACGCACATATATTTGTGTTTATTCGTGCGACTTATGAGCATGTACTTTTTATTAGCATATTTATGAGTAAAAGTGAAATCAATACAAAACTTTTTGCAAATATTTACCAATTGAGAAAAGAAATAATATAAAAAATTAAAAATATTTAATTGGTTAGAGGAGAAAAAAGTGAAAGAGTGGCGTATGCATGTGCGTAAATTTGTAAACTACCGTTTAGCACTTAATTGGCGTAGGAAGATATGAAAATATGAAACGCGAGACAAAATTAAGCTATGGAACGGAAATTTTTTTCTTTTTGTCGATTGGCTAGTGAAGTTGAGATATGTGAATCGTAAAACTTTTTATATAATTTTAAATAATTTACATAATTTATCTGCAGAGCGAGCACGATCTCCTTGATTTTTTTTTTAGTTAGTCGGAGGATTCTACAAAGTCAAAAAAGAAGAAATCACTCACCTGGTCTACTCCGTGATGATGGTACCAACATGCTGGAGAAGAGCCTGTATGGGGGAAGATTTGCTTACCTGTAACATACATACATATTAACCTAGCTAAATGGCACTGTACTCTTTCGCTTATCTGCTTATTACCATATGTATGTATACGAGGTATGTTGAAATGAAAAGTTGAATTTTGTTTTCTTAGATTACAATGGTGTGGTGCATCATAAGTTCCTGCCAAAAGATCGTACATTTAATAAGGAATACCACAAGAGAGTTATGAAACGTTTGCGTAAAATAATACGGCTCAAACGATTGGAATTGCGGAAAAAACAAATCCTCGATTCTGCATCACGATAATGCACCAACTCACACATCAATGCCTATTCGCGATATTTTCACCAAAAACAAAACCGTAAACATACCTCAACCACCATATTCACCAGCCATCAGTGTATGTGATATGTGTAAGTGTATTATATCCGAGGGAGATTACTTTGAAGGGGACAAAATAGATATTGATGAATAAATGAGTATTTTTCAGAAATTCAAATTTTCTTTGAACACACTTGGTATATTGTAGAGCTTCAGATACCCGGGTATCGAGCACTGCGAGCAGCTCGATGCTCGCTCGATACTCGCGCATTGCTCAACTGCTCAGCAGAACAAAAAAATTTTAATATTGTTTGTCAAAATTTCTTTGCCGTTTCAATGATTTTTACACTTTGCATAAATAAATTTATTTAAATTTAAATTTATTTCAATTAAAAAAAATTTGGGGAAAAAGTCAAAGGGTTTGTCAAAATGCTCGAAATGCTCGTGCTCGACTCGTAAAATTTTCGAGTAATGAGCAATGAGCACTTATGTGAGTGCTCGTTGCTCAAAGGATCGCAATGCTTGGAAATGTTTGGGCAAATTCTGGAGATCTAGTATATATATATATATATACCTTTTGTTTTCTAATTGATCTACTACACTTATTAGTGATCTTGCTCAAGTTGAGATATATAGGTCCAAGTGCCATACGAGTCTGATTAAAATATATATACATTAATTCATAAAAAAATCCAGCAAAAATAAAATAGTAAAAAGGTGTGTGAAAATAGTTGAATTAATATCACGAATAAAATTTTTTACGAATACGTGTTCTAAAAAAAGGAAGTGGAAATTTATATGATAAAAATTGAGACCAACCAAAGTGATAGTGGAATGAGATGAAAAGAAAATCTAAGAAAGTGAAATGAATGACAGTGAGATGTAATATTAACGAAAATTCAGAATAAAACAAATTTAGCAAAGAATAAAAAACTAAAAAAAAGAAATATTGAAATTAAAATCATTCTTAATATGACAACTAATATTAAATAGGTTAAAGCAAAAAAAAAAAAAAAAAAAAAAAAACAATATATATTGAGATGATTACAAAAAAATCGAGAAGCTCTAGATCGAAAATTACAATTAAAAAAATTCTTGTGGTAATAAAATTTTATAAAAAATTGGTAATGTGGTGCTGACTTATTCCGTTGCATACGTAAGGATGGAATCGTTGCTTTTGTAGATATCCTTGCAGTTGAGGTGATACCTCCGTTCTTCCTGCACTCTTGGTAGTAATAGCATTAGTATTGAGATATGGTGCTGCTGGATGGTATTCGCCTCTTCTAATGTTATAGTCCGTTGGTGTGACACCGAGTCACCGCAGCTTGAATAAAAAAAAATCGTTTAGGCCTCTTTTATACTTCTTTACTGGGGACCTTCAAATAAAATATATTTAGTATTAATTTTAGTAATATGTTCTTTCCTTTGAGCTAATTCAACTCAACAATGACATTTGAATATATCTTCATGTCTGTGACTGTATGCATATGTAATAAAATTTAAAAAAAATTCAACCAATATATATTATCACGCTACATTAAATCTTACCCTTTTTTTTAAAGCACTTTGAAACCTTTTTTCCTTTTCTGGCATCATATAATATTCTGTCGCGTTTGTGGTTTTTGGGCCTTATATAAATTTATTTTGTTCTCATAATACAGAAAGAAAGGTCTTCACACATACTTGTACTTTCATTGCGGCGAATCTTGCTAGCAGTACATGTTGCCCACTCGGAACTTCCGCCAACATGTCGCTAGGGTTATTTGCTATATTTTGTCAAGATCATTAATGACAACAATTTTATTCATACAGACACATACTCATACTCAAGCGGACACATACTTGAAATTCATATATTCATGTGTTCGGGTAAAGGCTGTCGTTACATATTCCATCTAGATAAATAATAATAATGGCAAATAGAATTTAATTAAATAAAAATATAATATGAAATAAAATACAAAATATAAAATAAAATAAAATAGAATAAATGAAAGAAAAAAAAATTAAAATTAAAATTTTCAGTACCAATACTTATTTGAAGCGATGTGTGCAGACGGATTTTTGACGCAAAACCTTATATCTAAACAAATCGGTTATGTGGGAGCTATATGATATAATTTTCCGATTCCGATAATATGCAATACCAATATTTATTTCAGGCTATGTGTGTAGAGTATCAAACTTGAGGCTCTTAATGCTTTTTTGACCAAAGCTACAGCTCTAAACAACTCACGTAACCTAGTGGGCTATTTGTTTAGCCTCCGATTTCGTTAATTTTCAATATCAATGTGCAATTCATCGGTTTCGACCTACGAGGTTTGGTTGAAATATCTCAAAAACTGTGGGATTAGCTTGAATTCAAACTGACGGACAGATGGACAGACGAACATTGCTATATAAACTTAACTTGTCTTTGCGATACTATCGGAATATATTTTGGGTGAATCTCTCTCTTCTCCTTTTAATATAATAATGATATAATGAATAAAATAACAGTGAATAAAATAAAATAAAATATAATAAAATACAATAAAATGCAGTAAGGTAGATAACAATAAATTAAAATAAAAAGTTTTTGAATAAATTAAATTCAATTCAATTAAATAAATCTTATACCGAGAGTATAAAATTTCATAAAAAATACTTTTCATTTTTGTCCTGAGCGAATGCCATGGTTTTCGCTGCTCAGACGACATACTAATGAAGCGCTTACCTAATGCGCCTCCATGCATATCTTTGTCAGTAGTTATATGTAGAAGTAAAAGAAGCAAATTATTTTCGTAAGAAAATGCAGACTGCAAATTAAGTTAAGCCCAAATCAAAAGTCACTGCTCTTATGTATACCCCTTAGAAGTATTTACCTACCTTTTTTAACTCCAAATGCAAACCAATCAATCAGTCCTACGCCTTGTAGTAATATTGGTAATCACTCAAATAGAAGGTAGTAAAGGAAGAGATAAACACCAATTTTGCGACCTCAAATAAAGACCTACATCATCATCATCTCCGGACCAACTCAACTCATCTCATCAGCAGCCGCAATTGAAGCAGTTAATAGTAGACTTAAACGCATTGGAAGAGATTCCGATACACTGGAAATTTGATGTACTCGTAAGGTTGTATGTGTGTGGGTAGATGTATTCTGGTATGTCTTTGTTTGTTGTTGCATTTGACGTGACTGTAAAACTGGTTGAATGGACAAATGCGCTACCTATTTGCACCGAAACGCACACGCCATGAATGTCAATTTATAAAAGGTGGACTATGTACCAAGAAATACAACTTTTACGAAAAATTGAAATGCTTTCATTTGAGGTAGACGTTGGGGAGAAGAAAAAATCTTAACAAACAGCTTTCAGTCGCAGTTATCGCAAAGGTAGAGATGCGTCGATGTGATTATTGGAAGCTGGGACATTGGGGCGATATGCACATATTTAAATAAATTTGTATGCATATGTATATATGTATAAGTGTTAACGCTTACATATTGGAATGAAGTAGTCTGTGCATTGTGATTTCATTACAAAATATATATATATATATATATATATATATATATATATATATAGATAAAAGAGTTTTAATATGCAACTTTATTTAAACTCTAATTAATATACTTATATATTTTTAGACATAACAACCTACATTATATACTTCACAAAAAGTGATTAATCAGTTAATCCTACATTTTATTTCCAGCAGCGAATCCAGTTTGTGTATGTTGACAATCAAATTCAGTATCCAGAATAGTGCAAATTTAGTTCCCATAAACTTGGAGTCTTTTAAGTACTTATAATTTCGCCTGTTAAGATACTACGTAAAAACCTAACTTTCTCCTTATTGAAATTAATCAATCCGTGTAAAAAATGTAACAGGTGTACAGAAATCCTCTATTGCAGCAATTTGCTGTCTTATGTGAAGAGGATAATCTTAAAAAATCTCCAAATGCCTGGAGGCTACTAAAGGGAAGGGTATAAAATGAACAACTGAGCACAAAATATATGTAGATTACAATCATGTGAAGGCAAATGCAGGCTTACAGGCATTTAAGTAAAGGGTGATACAAGTAGAGGTACTTTTTTCAATAGCCTCTCTTTGACAGATCACGCGTGAGTCGTGTCAAGCTCTCATATTATTTTTGTTCAGTATTGTGTGGCATTTCATCATGGAAAGACTTACGCCTGAACAACGTTTACAAATCATTCAACTTTATTACGAAAATTCACGTTCTGTAAAGAGTGTGTTTCGCCCGCTTCGCTTAACTTATGGTCAACATATTTCGCATATTCGCAACACCATCACCCATCTTGAGACCCAGCATTCATTATTGGATAATATTCGATCGAATGGACCACGTCCAGCACGCAGTTAAGCAAGTATAACGGCCCGGTACACGAAGACCGTGGACAGTCGATTTGACGCCGTTCGCAGTAACTCGGATTGACGTATGGAACGACTTGGCGCATTTCACGTAGAGATATGAAATTGAAGTCGTACAAAATACAGCTTGTGCAAGAACCGAAACCGCTCGATCTTCCCAAGCGACATCGCTATTACAAAGTTCCAAGAAGATACGACGTTTTCGATCCAAATTTTGTTCAACGATGGGACCCATTTCTGGCTCAATGGGTATGTAAGTAAGAAAAATTGCCACATTTGGAACGAAGAGCAACCTGAAGAGATTCAAGAGCTGCCATTTCATACAAAAAAAAAAAAAAAAACTAACGGTTTGGTGTGGTTTAATAATCGGCCGGTGCAATCATCGGTCCATATTTCTTCAAAAATGATACCGGTGAGAACGTAACCGTCAACGGGGACCGTTATCGCGCCATGATAACCGACTATTTGATGCCTGAACTTGAAGCTCGTGATTTCCGCGACATTTGGTTTCATTAAGATGGCGCCACTTCCCACACATCGCATCAATCAATGGATTTATTGAGAGAACACTTCGGTGAGCAGATAATTTCACGTTTTGGGTCAGTCGATTGACCACCAAGATCGTGTGATATCACACCGTTAGATTTTTTCCTGTGGAGCTATGCAATGTCTAAAGTCTATACGAACAATGCCACTTCGGTTCAGGCCTTGGAGTAAAACATCACGTGTGTCATGCGCCAGTTACCAGGCGAAATGATTGACTCGTTCAATCAATCGAAAATTGGACTCAACAGATGGACCATCTGAAACGAACCGCGGCCAACATTTGAAAGAGATAATCTTCAAAATCCGAAATGGATCACCCTTTATATGAACATATGTTTGTATATATATATTATTTTTTGTGCTTAAAGGTTTTGTACAAAATTAAAAATTTAATAATAAAAACCCAAATATCAGTCTCCCATTTGTAAACGTGCCATGCATGAGTGAGTACTTTCACATGCCACAGTTTCTATATAAAATTTTATAAGTATGTATGTACATATGTAGGATTTGGTATGCAAAATATATACCAAGCATGTGTATTGAAATGAAAAAAGTCAATAACTACTGAACAACTGACTGACTGCATATCACGTGCATATACATACATACATAACATAAATGTATTAAGTAAAACTTAAAAAAAAAAAAACAAATAGAGAAATAGTAAATAAGTGGCGATTCATTTCCATTTGCAAAGAAAGTTGATGCTATTTTTCGGCTGAATTGATTTTATAAAAGTTCACTCCCTACATCCATTTATTTATATATATGTATGTAAGTATGTTTTTCCTTTTTTTTATTTTAGATAGCTCTTTTGTAGTTATCTAAGATTACATATCAGATCTTCAACTTGGTTTCTGAGAAAGTTTACATACATTTGTATATATATACTCGTACATGAATTGATTTGTCAAGTGTGCCACAAGGTGTATGATAAGTTCAACCGATAACTATTTTGTTCATTCATACTTTGTTGGTATTCTTTATTGCTAGTTTTTTTTTTAACGTTTAATGCACATGAAAGTCGTATTGAAAAATTTCGAAACTTTGCAAAATAACCAGAATTCAAAAACTTTCAGTTTCGAGTAGGTCCCTTAAGAGTGTGCCATAGGTTTTAATATTGTATTTGCCTAGTGTTATAAATCATGCAGTTTGAAACGTTGAACACGGGTCTTCGGCAAGTTATATACTTTGACAAAAAAAAAATATTGCAGCTGCTTGATCCGACGTGGTCCCACAACGCCAATACATTTTATTTTTCAATCGATGTACTAAGCTATTTATAGACAGGATCTAGTTTTATTTTGGTTCTATTCGTAGTAATTCAATTTATCTTAAGATATAATTATAACTTGCAGAAGGTTTGCCTCACAAAATGTTCTAAAAAAAAATTAATAATTTTTTCAAACATTACTCCTGAAATAGCTTTCTTCTTCTATAATATGATTTGCAAAACTATCATCACTTCAACATTAAGAAACTAACTGAGTGAAGTAGTTGAGTGGGAGTACAAATTGAATTTTTGACCTTCAGTTTCAATTTCCTAAGCATTATCACTTTGCCCAACTACCGGATTAATGCATTACTACAATTAATAATTAATAATTTTAAGCAAGCTAGTTCTTGGGACACTTGGAGAAAGAGAGTGAGAGAGAGAGAGAGAGAGAGACATTCCAGTAATATCACTTCATTTATATGACTACCGCGGCTGGCCTTGCAGTATCTTATTGCGTCTCCTCTATGACTGCAATGGCGATTTCAATTTTGTGTATCAAAGGAAACGAATAAATCTTCTCTGGATGGTTGGCGTTGAACTTTTCCTCACAAAAGTATAGACCAAAGGAGACAAATAGCAGCTGCCTTTCTGTTAAAAATCACACATCGCCCATGTACTTCTTTTTAATATTTGAAAATAAATTATCGCTGAGCATGGCGGTCCACATGCCGCAAAAAACATTCTCTCATTTAGGATGCCCTGACATTTCTCTTGGTTGCGTATGGGTTTACTGAGCCCCATATGTGGCAGTTTTGTATGCTAAAATAGCTGACGAGATGAAAACAATCTTCCTTCGAAAAGATGAGTTTTCGGTAAAAATTCTCATCTTCTGTCAAGCGAGCTTGTAGCTTTTGAGCGAAGCAAAATTGCATCGGATGGTCTGAGCCTTCAGTTTTGGAGCAATCTTTACCGAGATCTTTATGCGAATTGCTGCACAATGAAGTGCACGAAATCTTAAATTCCAGCGAACTATGCTTATTGCTGTTTGAAAACATTTTGACGCACTGAAGAGAATTGTTTTTTCTGATAACAAACCGGCTTGGCGAACTTAATCATTTCGTTAACCGCAAGTGTGAACTAATTAACTGACACATCGGGAACGTTATTGAAAATATAGAAACTCAAATGAGTCATATTTCAAAGAGCAAACGACTTTCAATTTCGGTGATCTCCGAAACAGCTGTCACTTCTACCGTCTTTTTTTGTTGTATAACAAAATATTCAATGAAAAAATAATGTTTCTAATAAAAATAGGCCTTTGAATACAGCTCATTACTTATAACCAAAAACTTTCAATTTCTTTATTGTAAAGAATTCACTCAACAGCTAATACTGCGCTTCACCACACACGGCGACTAATTCTATAACTCTCTTTATATATACACGCAGCTGGAATATTTGAGTCCAGGAGCTCGCACGAAAGTCACTATAGTGGTTACAAATAACCAAATACGGGGTGTGTTCAAAGGAAAGTGTGGATTTTGAATTTTTTTAAAAAGTACTTATTTATTCATCAATATCTATTTTTTCCCCTTCAAAATAATCCTCCTCGAACACTTGTGACAACGTTTTTTCCAATCCTCGAAGCACTTCTGAAATGCCCCTTTCCGGTATGGCGATCAGCTCTTTCTTCGATTCTGACTTGATCTTTAGTTTTGGGAATAGGAAAACGTCGTAGGGCGTCAAATTTGGTGCATACGGTGGATTGAGGCATGATTACGGTTTTGTTTTTGGCCAAAACATCACGAATAAACATTGATGTGTGAGCTGGTGCATTATCGTGATTCAGAATCCACGATTTGTTTTTCTACAATTCCGATCGTTTGAGCCGTATTGCTTCAAGCAAACGTTGCATAACTTCCTTGTAGTGGTATTCCTTATTAACTGTACGACCTTTTGGCAGCAACT
Organism: Neoceratitis asiatica; assembly: GCA_030068015.2. NCBI lineage: Eukaryota > Metazoa > Arthropoda > Insecta > Diptera > Tephritidae > Neoceratitis > Neoceratitis asiatica. The sequence continues at coordinate 21,661,962 of CM061528.1, read as the reverse complement.
CAAGATGCACCACACTATTGTAATCAAAGAAAACAGTGAGCAAAACCTTCACCTTTTCCTTTGAACATACTCGTATACCTAATTCATTTTGCACTAGTGTTGTCACAAACGAGCTTGCGACAGTGTTTGGAGCCAGTATTTATTGTTCAGCTCCGGCTCGAGCTCCCTTACTATTTTATTGATCAATTATATTGATTTTACTTTTTTAAATTCAATAAGTTTCAGTTTCTTTACGACTGATATCTTTCTCATAGAAAATGATATAAATTTCTATGCGATTTAATATTAGTCCCATCGGAAAACCGGGTACGTTTGAGCATATATACATATATGTACATCAAGCGAAAAAGCAATAAGTATCATATTTCTGCTTCAATAAAATAACAATAATTTTCGCTGCTACCTCTCTTCTTGTCATTTCTTTTATTATTTTCATTTGTTACTGTAACCAATATGGTTAAATTTTTAATGCACGAGAAGATCATTGATGGTTAGTTTCCTGTTCCAGTTGGTTGTGTGTCTATGTTAGCCACACATTTATTTTTATAGTTCTATGAGTTATTTGTTTTGCTACTTTTTGCGGTCAATTTCATGCCAGCTTACAAATACAATCACAACGATAAACTGCACTGCGAAATATTTACTCCATGCGGAAAGTAGAGTACTAACATACAAAACTAACCACAATCCATAAAAAAATATATAGTCCAATTAACTAGAACATGGCAATGGTTCTAGAGCTGGATCATGAAGTACCCACAGGAAAGTAGTTTTAAACTACTCCACAATTATACTTGATGAAGTACTGCGAAAAATTACATTCGCACATATTTTTCAGCTTCGAATACAATCTGCTTTGTTAGTAAAGTTAGTAAAACATAATATTTATTATATAAACTTATATTGATAGTAATAAATATGCATAAAAACTATTTCTATTCGCATTGGAAAATATTAGTTCGAAGCCGATGATTCTGTGCACCAGCAAAGTTCAGCAAAAAACGAAACTGATTAAATTTCATTTTGACACATTTTCCGTATATAAAACTTATTTCGCATTTGCAACTCTGTAAAATACGAAGAATAATCGGGCTGCACAAAGCTGGTATAGATACATGAGTTAGTCTACTAGCACACCACAATGGAGTATAGTTGTAGGTACTCCAATGGATCAAAAAAATTTTGTAGGGTATTTGAACTTTCTTATTATGTGTGTGGTGTTTTGTGTAAAAAAAAACTTGAAGGTATTGTTACGTGGAAGATATTTGTTGTCAATACACATGTATAAGTAGATATACCATACATACATACATGCCTAAACACATATCCATAATTTTTTTAAGTGAATTCTCAAGCGAACTGTGTCAGTAGTGCCGATAATATTTATTATTATGATGAAAACAAAACCGAGACTTGTTTAAAACGTGGTCATTGAAGTTATTATCACTTTTCTTTTATTTGTTTACTTATGCGCAGTCACTTTTTATTTATTTATTTAATATTTATTCTGCAGCTCATTAACTGCTTTCAATAATGATTGGTGGTTTGTGGTCAACCATGCACTTGACGTTCCAATAACGAAATTAAAGAATGTTATTTGTTTAGTTTTTCCTTACTAAATATATACATATTTTTTCAAACTAAGTTTTTATATATGCATGTATGTGTAAATGTGTAAAATTTATTCATCCATGGTTTGTTTGAACTGCGTTGATATATTGAGCGCTTACTGTGTTTGATTAAGTTTTCTTTTATTAGTGTTCACTTCAATAAGCTTCGGATGAGAGATAACCCTTTTGATGACTACTCCTTCCTACGTTTCAAGGAGTGCCTAGTTCCTTAACTGGGAAGGCGTCATTTGCCCAGCTGGTTCCGGTAGATGTACTTCTCGTCGCGGATGTCGCTGATATCACTCCCCGTTAGAAGAGAAAAACGATGTGCTCAAAGATAAATTCTCTGAGCGCCTAGAATGCATCAGTGACCCCGTTACTATGTCAAAATAGTGCTTCGTGATTTTAATTTCAGGGAGAACAAAAGGTATTTTCGAACAGCAGACAAAAAATTCCCAGACGGGCTGAAGCTAATCGATTCGTTGTAGCCCGAAATATGGTTGTCTACGACTGACTTCGGACTGAAGACTCGCAACCAAACCGATCGTGTTGTGATAGATGCAAGAGGTGTGTGTGTCCAGAGTTACGAGGACCTTTCATTGACTCTCTATCTTGTTGCAGTGAGGATAGCAGCCGCCTCTGTGCAGAAACTAATCTCCGTCAACAAACACAAGGAAGATTCGACGTACAGTTTTCTACTCGATTTGCACTCCGGCTTTCTGAGACCACTCTTTAACAGCTGAATATAAGGGAACCGAGGGATGGCTTTTCAAGCTCTCATGAAGAATGCCGAACTGCAGTGGAGAGAAAGCAGGCTGATTATCTCGTAGTTGCGATCTACCACAACATTTGAGGTGTAGGATAAATACGGAGAGTTTAAGAGGGATGAAAGCCGCATTTTCAAACAGCGGCCATGCCGAAGTCTTTATACTTTTTTCTGTGTCAATCTTACATTCAATCAACATTTATTAGATGTTTTTTTTGAAGGTTTTATGGCACAAAATTTCAAATGTGAAAAATCGGTTGCTTATATGCTACAGTGGTCCGATCTGATCGGTTTCGACAAATGAATGCATAAATATATCGGCGCATCGCCTACAAAGTTTGGTTTGAAATATCTCCTATACTGAGGGACGAGTTTGGGTTCAAACATACGGACAAGCGGACATGACTAAATCATTTCATTTACATTAAAGATATACAAATAAATAGATCGAAAGGAGTTACTATGAAGATCGTGAGAAGCGGGCCAACAGGTGTTGTGCTCTAAAAATTTGTGATAGGCTGCGGCGACTTATAGAAGGATTGAAGACTGTATTAATATATTGATAAATTCATCAAAAAAAAAAAAAAAAAATCAGCTTTAGAGAGTGACATAAACAAGCAATCCACTTAAGCCAATGCAGTAGAAAAATAATAGCCAATTGATTGACATAATGCATACTGCACACGACGGGGAAGCATGAATAGCTGCGTTGCTCTAAATGATCGTGGCCACCAACGAGTGGGGCAGTCGAGTAAAATGTCAAACTGGTCTTCAGCTGATTGCTAACAAATTGCGAGAATGAAAAAATGCAAACTTTTTTCACGATAATAGCAACTATATGGTGTGACCAGCTGCAAAAGATGTGAAAATTTATGATCAATTTCACTTTTTTTGAAATGAGAAAAAAAAGAGTATAAACATAAAAAAGCTAAGAAAACCGACAATATTAAATGCGAAGGGGAAAACTACAATTGTTTTCCTCTACTTTCAAGTTTCCGAATGTGAACATTTTTTCCTTCACGCTGCCAGTGGGATTTAAAGCTTACGTTTGCTAAATTAATGTTGAATTTAATATTAAAAAATTTCCGCTCAGTACAGAGTAAAATAGATAATTAAAAAAAAAAATAATTATGCCATGATCGTATAATAAATACCTCTGATTTCCTTCAAAATATCAACTGATGCCTATTTAACAATACAATCTTCAATACTAAAGTTCCATGCAGGGTTCCACCAGTCTCGCTGTACTTGTCAAGCGGCAATGCCATTTTGCGATTATTAACGCGTTTAATTATGACTTAATTACACAAATGGCATTCATTCTTTAATGAGCGTAAAGTCAAGTAAATTTCACACTTACTTGGGCACGTCGATTATTATTTATCTGACAAATTGTTCCAACTTCATTATTGTATTGAAGATAGTAAACTTTATCATAACTTTTATTTTTTTTATTTTTAATTCAGCACATCATTACTTTTCCGAATGAATTAGAGGGCTTAATAAGAAAGATAGATATTTCAGCAATAAAATTCATCAATATCGTATATAAGGACTTATAGAGAGTGAATATAATAATGTGGTTTACTCTACTTTTCAATTTGCTTACTCAGTCCGAAGTAGCACCTGTAGGTAGGAGCTATTCTGCGTTGGACTTCCAAGCTGGCATTGCTGTTTGTGTTCACGTTGGTTCCAGGATGGACGAAATAGTTTCGACGACTTCAAAGTTATGATTATCATCAGTTCCGACTGTCATGGGAACCGAATCGTGAATGCGATAACTGTTCATTTAATGACAGAAGATATTTCGTCTTGCCCTAGTTCACTACCAGACCCATACACTTTGCTTCCTTATCCAGTCAGTTATAGCAATATCATCGGCTTACGCCAGCAACTTTACACTCCTTAAGAGGAGTGTACCTTTATTCAGCTCTACAGCACGTATATATTTCTCCAGCCATATATTAAAGAAATCACACGATAAGAAGTCACATTTTATGAAACCTCATTTGGTATCGAACGGCTCGGAGTGGTCCATTCTGATACTGACCAAGTTCAGAGATAGCGGCATAGAGGCAATTACTTTTCGTGCTGTCAATGCCTGCTTTAAAAACGTGGTGTAATCGGATGTAGTAATGCTTCAGGGTATGCAGTTACAGTCGCAAGGCTATACTCAATTTCTACTCTTGCGTCCACGTCGCACACCCTGGAAACGTGAGCAACCCTTTTGCGAGATGCGGTAACCAACCCATGTGGAGCCTTGGGTCACGACTAAAATAGAAGAAGGTTCAATGAAGCCACTCCGATATATTCGGTTAGAGAGTTCGTTGAAGTCTAATCGCCTCTGACTGTAAACCAAATGTTGAAAAATATCCTTTTGAGAAAAATCGGCACATATTGTCGTTTTCAAAGCAGCTCCTAAGCCACTATGTCTGTATTTGCGATCTTCACAAAACTTGTACGGCTGACGCTGAGCAATACTAAAAGCTTCGTGAAGACCGAGAAGGACCTCTCCGAGCCATATAATACTGATGAGGTTGCAGAGAAGATGACCATGCAGTCCGTGTGCCTTCTGTAACTGATAAAGTACACTATTCTGTAAGATCGTTCAACTGTTGGCATATGATACCAATATTATCGGCCTGAACAACCTCTCCTTTATCTCTACATTCCTAAACTGGGTGAGATGGGGAAGCGTTTAGTTTTGGTAGTGAAGGAGAATGCGAAATATCTTCTGTTATCAAACAGACAGAGAGAACAATCTCGCCTTGACATCCATAACACTGTTGATAATCACTTACCAACAGGTGCTCTCTCGGCGAACAAAGACCAAACTCTACAAGTGAAGTGGGCCCCATCCAAGGAAAATCTCCTACAGAAAACTATGGGGGTCACTGCACTCTGCATAACAGCAGAACTAGGAACTACTCTCACGACTGCACTCGAAGTGTTACTCAACCAATCACCAATCGACAATGCAGTGAAAAGCATTCAATCGAAATCCGCTTAAAGACTGGTGGAGTTATGTAAATTTTTGGCCAATCCCTTTGGGTAAAGCGCAGTAAGCAAGGGTATGGTGAATAAAAAAGACCACGTAGCCGCACGCTTTATTTGGCAAAGAGGATTTTAAGCCACGTCAAAGCCTCTGAGTTTGGTAACATAGTAGGAAACCATAAGTCAAAGTTAACAACTATGCGGCAATTTAATTTCACACTGTATTATGTTAAAAATGTTCTTAGAAGCAGGGAGTGAGTGTGTGAGGTGGTTGCAAGGAAAAAAAAGCATGCCTGTTGGGAACCTGCACATGGAATACGAAAGACACTTAAGACTCTGTGCAAACCGAAATTTTCACATTTTGCTCACGTAGACTCAAAAGGACTACAGTACAGGTGCAGACCTAATGACCTGCCTGGCATTATCTAGAAAAAAAAGAGGGCTAGAAGAAGTTTCTAAACTCCAAAGACGCGACGACTACTTTATCTCCAATTAAATTGAACCTCCCGTTGCTACTATAAAGGACCAACATGTCTATCTAACCTTCATAAATACTTTACTATTATCCATTTGATTTTTTTTACTTTACGTGATGCAAAACCAAGATCGCTCCATTACTCCGACATACTTTACTTAACTTATTCTGTCTTCAACATTTAAGTTTATTCTTGTCTAACAATCAGCCAATATCTTTTTAGAAAATGTCTCTTCTTGTTTTACAAAGTGTTTAAAACATTTGAATGCAAATATTTATTTTTCTTCAACCGCATTGTGACCCGATAACAAAGTCGAGTAGATTTTGCAATTTCATTTGACTTGAGTGACTTTCAAGTTGCGTTGCATTACCCAAATATACATGAGGGAATTGATTTTCGTTGCAGATACTGAATTTTGTAAATGATAAAGATGACATTAAAATATATTTGCACAAACATACAAGTGTATATATTGCTTATTTGTTAGCACACAAAGTTTTCAATTCAACTCTTCCTTCGGATATTGAAATTTTGGCTGAAGTTATTTGAGGTTGAAAAGAGCCAAAAATGTTGCTGAACTCGTACAAAGAGTATTAAGTAATACAAATTTAGTTTGTGCAAACTTTTCGAAAAATGTATTAAAAATTCTCATTACAAATTTTACAGGGTGGGCCATAGCTTGTGTAGCTATCGAAGGCAAAAAATTATTTGAGCTATTAATATGTAATTTTGGAAAAAGACTTTGGGAAAAAGAATAATTTTTGTAATACCTTTCCTCCACCTCACTCCTGAAAAGGCCACCTCACAACATTCAGGGAAATCAAAGCCACCTTAGTCGATGTCCTAGATATAGTTAGGAGGGCTGGAGCAATATCTCGCGAAGAGTTGAAATCTGTGAAGGCAGCGGCTTAAAATGCTTTTATGGGGGTTGTCATGATAAATCCTGTGTGTTATTTAGCGAAAGAGCTGGTTGGCAACTATGACAGCACTAGCAATTCCCCTGGTGGGTGAGGTCAATACGGAAACTAGGATCATTGACAGAGCAGTATGGCCTTTTCGTCCACCAACTCGAGTCTGGCGTCTTACCCGTTTTTTCTTTTCTACCTTACCTACAAGCGCTGATATCGATTCTCTCAGCAAAGCGGAAGATCAACTTTTACTTCGGTAGGCGGGAATTAATGACGATACATTGGTCACTGGGTCCGTTTTCAGAATTGATCGACTATTTGAGAGAGCTGAAGTGGACAATTAGAGCATATTTTGGGTCAAGACAAAGCCAATGTAATACTGATGAAGGAGCCAACACTGAGAAGTAGCGGTATCTCTGAACTTGGAAACAGAAGCTAAAAATTGATGGCACTCAGTTGCGTAGGTAAAACCAGAAACTGACTGCTTCTTAAAAATAGATTAAAATTCTCTTAATTTATCTATTTTAGAAGATATTGTGCGGTAGAGAAAATCTTTCCTGAACCTGAGGTTCATGGACTCGAATTATACTGTAAGGACCTTCGAATAGATCTGCCTGATGATCCAAAGAAGAAATCAGACACTGAATGAGTTTGTGGAAGTTTTCAGCCCTACCTCTAAAAAAGCAAAGGATAGCCATAGCTGTTAAGAACTCCGAAGGACGGAGGAAAAAGCCTCTGGTGGATGACATAGTTGTGAAATTGAGAGCATCTATCAGACGCTATTATAAAAAAGCTCGAAGAAGCTAAATGTGTTTGACAATTGATAATTTCGAAATCAGAAAAATTAAAAAATCGTATGGGGAAGATATACGGATGGCTCGATTTTCACGGATCTTCTAACTGATTGCCGCGAATGGACGATAAGCTCTTTTAGCCCTTTAAGTCCTTGACACTTGATGTTTCTCAACTACTTATTCCTATCTCCGCGAATGTAGGAGGCTAAAGAACATCGCCAGAGTGTAGAGCAGTGTCAAGGTGAATTTCATTCCGCCGGTAGGGGAAATTGGCATGTGTCTCTTAAAGACTTAAGACTAATTAGTATATTAAAAACCCTAGAAAGGCTGATTAACTTGTATACGAGACCTCGTGCGCGGATACCTAAATGTGGTTTTACGGCTAAAACTTGTCTTGCCGTAAATCACAGAAAGACAGACTCCTCGATAAGAATGATCGCCTTCTGTAAATTTGCTTAATTGCCTAATTTCCTTCATTTTCCTCTGTTATCCATACAAATCTACACTCATCGCTTATTCGTTTGAAGAAAAAGTATGTATGAACTGCAATAAGAGGATCTGAACTATTTTTCTTATTCAAAGTAGTCTAGATCTTCTTAACATACTTCTCTATGAACAAGGGACTCGTAGTAGGGCAGGATCTTTTTTGCATGGCTCGAAGCTTACAGTCTGCTTTCTACATAATTACAGTCAGCTGTCAGTATGTATTGAGCGCAGAATCAGGAATACAATTTTTTTTAATAACTTCGGATAAAAATTTTGAAATTTTTTCAGTCCTTTTTCCAAATACATCTCTTTGTTTTTGTAACAAACTTTTCATAATAATTATGCCCACTTCTACAAGTAGATTATGCCGCCAAAAGCCTTCTCATATAATTTTCCATCTACGATGCAATGCGTGTCGTACAAAACTTTCTAGTAACAAATTTTCCATCTGACTGCATATGAAAATCCCCCACTATGAGACAACAACAAAGGCAAAATAAGCGAAATTGAATAAAGAAGAAAAATCATGGCACACTTTGTCACTTCATTTTGGACAGCAGACATAATAGATATGTAAGTGCTGGTGGCAAGTTGACAAATGTGGAATACCGAAAATAAATAGAAAAGGCGATTTTACAGCAAAAAAAAAAAAAAAAACTAGTGAGTTAGAGTGAAATTATTATTACTCATATTACAAGAACCCAGATGAACTACAATAGTGCAAAGAGCAACAGTAAGAGAAAATATTAAAGAGTGACTATTGATTTTATATGCTCTTTAATAAGCTTAATACACAGCTTGTGGCTGCGCTTGCGCTCTAAACAAAAAGCAAAAGTCAAGCTCAGTGCGTGAATGAACTCTCTTACTTATGCTGATCGCATGTTTCTACAATTGCTTCAGCTTTAATTTGCCGGTATCAGTAAAACTTACATATCTTAGCCAACACCGTTTTGCGAAAATACAGCTTAATGCGATCAGTTAACGAACTCGCTTGAAACGTAACGGTCGCGTGTGCGGAAAACAAAGTGATAGAGTTAAATTCACGTAGCGAAGAGGAACCAACATAGTTCGTTATTTGCCTTGAACTTGGTTTTGTTATTATTTTCTTTTGGTATTTTTGTTAGCTGGGTTTGGAACAAGTTTCGTGTAAGTGAAGTTGCAGCAACAGTGGCAGCAGGCGAAAATCTGTTGTAAATTATGCCAAAAACTTGTTGCCGAGTGAGCTTACTTTGTGAGTGCGTGCGTGTAGTTTGGCATCCAAACCGTTTACTTATTCCAACGGCCAAAAGCAATCGGGTTGATTTCCCTTTTAAACACTTCTCGTGATGCCGCTGATATGCTTCCGGCTTGTTTCAGTACTATGGATTATGTATTCGAATATTTTGGAACAGGAATTTTATGAAAACTAAGTGACTTTTATTGTTATATGACCTGTTTTACGTCTGGAATAAAATAAAATAAAACAAATATAAATAAAAAAGAAAAAAAATAAATTAAATTAAACTTAAAAAAAAATTAATTAAACAAAAAATGTTTTAAAATAAAATTTAAAAAAAATTAAAACAAATTAAATAAAATGAAATAGAAAAAATTATTTAAACTAAAATGAAATAGAATAAATAAAACACTATAAAATAACACAATATAAAATAAAATAATCTAAAATAAAATAAAAAATATCAAAATAAAATCAAACGACATAAATAAGATGAAATAAAAAAACTTAAAAAAAAAATTAATAAAGAAATGAAAAAATTAAATTAAATTAAAAAATTAAAAAAAAGATGAAATGAAACAATAAAATAAATAAAATAAGATAAATAAAATAAAACAAAATAAAAATTAATGATATAAAATTAAATAAATAAATTTAACAAATAATTTAAATTTAAAAAAATAAAATAAACTTAATTAAACAAGATGAAATGACGATGATGAAAAATTAATAAAACGTTATAAAATAAAATAAAATGAAACAAAAATCGTTATAAAATGAGATTAGATAAATTACAAAATAATTAAAATAAAATAGAAGAAATAAATCAAAATAAAATAAATTAAAACATTATAAAATAAAAAATAAAAAAATTAAATGATCTGAAAAAAATTAATAAACTAGAATAAAAAAATTAATACAAAATAAATTTAATAAATAAATACGTTGAAATAAAATCAAGAAATTTTACAAAAAATAAATACACTATATACAATAAAATCAAATGAATAATAATATATATATAGAAAATAATAAATTAAATTAATTGAAATATGACAAATCATTCAAAATAAAATAAAATAAAATACTTTAAACAGTGACAGATACGAATAAAATAGACTTATATAAAATAAGATAAAAAAAGTTAAAAAATATATATATAAAATTAAAAAAAAATTTTGCAAAAAAATAAATTAAATTAAATTAAGTTAAATAGAATAACTAAACTAAAATTAAATAAAACAAAATAAAATAAACTATTATAAAATAAAAAAAAATTAACAAAATAAAATTATGTAAAAAATAAAAAAAATTAAATTAAATATAAAAACAAAAAAAATGTATATAAACAAAAATAAATTAAAAAAAATTAAATTAAATTAAATAAATTGATAAAAATAAAATAAAACAAAAAAAATTTACAAAGTAAAATTAAGTAAAAAATATAAGAAAAAGAGATAAAATAAAATAAAATAAAAATATAAAAATTTGATGAAACAAACTAAGATGAAATAAAATAAAATAATAATTAAATGTTAAAATTAATGAAATAAAATAAAATAATATAAACCGAAAAATGGTATAAAATAAAATTAAATAAATTTTTATTAATTAAAATAAAATATAATAAACAAAGTAAAATAATCAAAGAGTAAAAAAAAATTAAATAAGCTAATATAAAATAGAAAAAAAATTAAATTAAAAAAAGATGTTAAAAGAAAAACAAAAATTTGAACAAAAAATAAATTAAATTAAATTAAATAAGATGAAATGAAATAAAGCAAATAAATAAACTAAATAAAATAATATAAATTAAAGGAAGAAATTAAATAAAATGTAATAGAAAAAATAAAATGAAAATATTAACAAAACAAATTGAGATAAAATAATAAAATGAAATAGAATAAAATTAAACAAAATTATAAAATATATGATACAATAAATGAAACGATTTAATTAAACAATTGGTAAATATCCATTTTTCGTTTTACATATCTGCAGCATACTTTTGCCTAAAATCAATTAGTGCAGAGATTTCTATTTCATTTCATTCGGTATGCAGTACACATTTAAAAAATATATATATGTACATACATACATGGGAAAGCGTTTTAAGCCTGCAAAAATTTCGCGCTAATGTAAAATAAATGAGCTGATTTACCTATACCTTTCCGAATGTATTATACAAAAGTAAGCACTGAGAAAAAGAAATTCAAAATAAGATTAAGATAAACCAAAAACACGTAAAATTTAAGAGAAATATAAAAAAATCCGACTAAGTTGCAATTTGAAAGTAAAAATATATTTTTTGTTTAGCCACTCCAAGTGAAAGGTGGAGTTAAATGCACTTGAAAATGCGCCATAACAACCAAACGGTAGTAGCCACGCACTTAAACCCGTTCAAATTTGTGGCTTGTTGACTTGACGTTGCATCCTTTTCTACTTCAGGTTTTTTATTATTCATTTTTGTTTTGCCTGCATTTCGTGGCAAGTAAATGCAGTTTTATGCGTCAAGTGGACGCTTGAATTGGAATTTATTTATATTTGTTATTTTATAGCCGACGGTTTCTGTATATACGATTGGGTGCAAATACATAAGTAAGTGCCTGGCTATGTGAGTTTTTATGTAGTGATGTAAACAAGTTTAAGTGCTCTGCGAAGAAGATGCAAATAAATAAAGTGATAAAAACACATACATATGTAAAAAATAAGTGAGAAAATGATTTGTAGCGTATTTACTTGAGTAGTGAAATTTTCAGAAAGTCAAGAAAGAAGCAGTTTCTGTCACCGCATTTCATCTTAACCTACAGACACATTTTAGGCGAAATGCACACTTAATTATATTACTCAACCGAAATTGCAGAGCTGTTAAAGAATTCTGTTGGCGAAAGTAGTGTGTTTCCATGGAAATGGCAGTGGTAAGTAAATGCATTTGTATGTATATATATATATATATTCCTTTGACTTGGCAATGGCTTTGTGAAATTGCACTTTAATTGACATAATTTACTGAATAATGCTCAAAAGAAATTTTGGAAATGCAAAAGAGATGTTGTTGCGTAAATTTGAAACCTTTTTTGGTACTTTATGCAAGTGCCGGAGGGTGATAGTTAGAAATTTTGTTTCTATAAATATGGATGATCATATTTTCATAAATTGTAATTAAAGTGGCTTCAATGTTTCATTGGCTTCTTAATCTAAATGTATTTAATTATCATACATGCGGCTACACCAAAACTCGGAGCTCTGCTGCCGATACTTTACTTTTAACCAATGCCTATTTCTTTATTCTCATTAGTTAATATTACTGTTAAAATAAATTCAGAGGTAATCAGTGTTTAAATTGGATTTTGGTAAAATTAATTGATTTTCGCGTTTAAATAATTATAAACAACACTAACGTTTTTCATAAAAATATTTGTAATTTTCATAGTATGGCACATTAATTAATTTTTATTGAGCGAATAATTCTCAAATGAATATTAAAATATTTTTGACACAACCACAAATTTGCAAAAATAACACACACTTTTAATTAATTAGCTCATAATTATTATATTTACCAAAAACCATTATATCAAGCTCATATTTCATAATATTTAATCCAATTAAAAGACGAGTAATCATTAACTAACTCCTATTAGTTTTGCAACCATTTGCACATGCGCACACATGTTCATGAATATTTCCAGCTAATTTATAAATATTTACTGCTATAAAACGATATAATGATTCTCATGTTTTCAAAATTTTGCTGAAGATTTATTTCATTTATTTTTGTTGAAAGTAATAATATAAAATGTGCTTTTTCAAGCACAGTTTCGACCATATTGCAAACACTCAGCGCCTGTGGCCTAGTTGCCATGCTTTTTACCAGTTTATTAAAGTCAAAAAGTTGTTGAAAACATTTTAATCACCCTCAACGAAAAAACTTCGAGGTATTTGCATATATGTTTGTGTAACTAATAACAATAATTACAGTATCTGTTTAAGTGTTTATCAGTTTTAAACTAATTGAGTGAACTCTTAATTGTACAAACACAAATTCATAATGAATTTAATCATTTGCGAATACTAAATTGCATAAGCAGATCTGCATATTTTTTAATATGCTACTGTTAATGTAATTTATGAAAATAGTTTGAATATATGTTATCTCTAAATAGGAATTCCACTTTTATACATGACGTATGTCATACTATTGTATGATGATCACATGATTATGCAGCGCATGATATATTTATCACGTGATTATGTGGAGCATCCATTAATACTTCTGTGGTCATATTACAATACAAGTGTGTCATATTTAACTTGCTTCTAATCACATATTGCGATACAACCCAAATAAAATAAAGTAAATAAAATAAAATTAAATTAAATTAAATTAAATCCAAAAAAATGTTATAAAAATAAATAAAATAAAATAAAATAAAATTAATTAAAATAAAATAAAATAAAATAAAATAAAATAAAATAAAATAAAATAAAATAAAATTAAAGAGATAAAATAAAATAAACTAATCTAAAAGAAATATAAAAATATCAAATTAAATCAAATAATTAAAAACTAAAAAATAAAATAAAAATAAAATAGGTAAAAGAAATAAAATGAAATAATATAAAATAAAACAAATTAAAACAATAAACAAAAATAAATAAAAAATAAGATAATTAACAAAAATTAAGATAGTAAAATTTAATTAAATGAAATATACAAACAAGAAAAAAAAACAATAAATATATTTATATATATATATATATAATGAAATAAAATAAAATGAAAAAATAAAAATAAAAACAAATTAATTAAACGAAATACTTAAGAAAAAAATTTAATATAAAGTAAAATAAAATAAATAATATATAATAGAAAAAGATGAAATAAAAACAATAAAGAACGACTGTCTTCGGTCATGCCGAAGTTTTTATACATTTCATGAACATATCAAAAATATTGGAAATTATAAAATTCGATTTTGATAATTTTCAGTGTCAATATAAACTTTAACTTATTTCACGCTTCTATATGTTTTTTGACCCCTAACCTCATACCCGACCAAATTGGTTGTTTGGGGCTATATGATATAGTATTCCGATTTCACTACCAATATACAGTTCAAAATATATGTGTATAATAACAAATTTCACTTTCCTAGATGCTTTTTTTGGCGGATTTTTGACAACAAAACTCATATCTGAACAGTTCGGTTATTTGAGGGCTATATGATATAGTATTCCAATTCCGATGATTTTCCAATACCAATATGCAGGTCATAATATGCGCGGATAATAACAAATTTCATGCTCCTAAATTCTTTTTTAACTGAGTTTAGACCAAAATCTCATATCTGAAAATATCGGTGTGTGGGAGCTATATGTTATACTCATCCGATTTCGATGATTTTCCGAACCAATATGCATTTCAATATGTTTGTATAGTATACTAACTTTCACGTTCTAAAAAATAAAAAATAAACTAAAAATTCTATTTAAATATATATAAAAAAAAAATTAAATAAATGGAATGAAAAATTATGAAAAGAAAAAGAATTAATATAAACTAAGAGTATAATAGAATAAAATAAAATGAAATTAAATAAAAAATAATAATTCTAAAACATAATTACATCAAAAAAACTAAAAAATTGCATGGAAAAAATAAAAATAAAATAAAATAATATTTAAAAAGTTAAATTAAAAAAAATAAAACAAAGTAAAATAAACTAAAATGAAAAAAAGGTAAAATAAAATTAAAAAATATTAAATTACATATAATAAAGTACTATAAAATATTAAAATAAAATAAAGAATAAAGTAAAAGAAAATAAAAATAAAACAAAAATAAAATAAAATTAAATAAATTTTAAAAAATAAAAGAATATAATATAGAATAAATTTAAATATAAATAAACCAATTAAGGTAAAAACCATAAAAAATTAAAATTAAATTAAATAAATCAAAATAAAATTGTATAAAATAAAAAAATAAAGTAAATATTAAATAAAAAATTGAAAAATATTAAAATATTAAAATAAAATAAAAAAGATCAGAAATTAATTCTTTAAAAAAGTAAAAGTAAAATTAAAAGAAATAAAAAGTTATTAAAAAGAAATTAATTTTATTTCGAATTATATTTAATTTGAAATTTTTAATTTCTCAAAAATGTATGACTATAACAGTAAAATTTCTTTCCTTTGTTAAATTTAATAAAGAGTTAGAACTCACTGACCCACAAAATCATTAACAGCAGACATTGAATTTGAGCAGCAGCTGCTATGACAATAAATATTTTTCTAATTCACGTTTATTGCTGCTGAATTGAAAATGGGTAATTGAGTGAAAATGATAATCCTTTGATTGCATGGAAATAAATGACCGTATGAGTTTTTATAGGTATATATATATATATATATATTTTGATAACGCATGCAGGAAGTATACATACAAACACAGTAAGATCGCAATGAATACAATTCAGATTAAAAAAAATTAAAATTCAGCTACCACTTTAAAATAAATTTGCCAGAAAATATATTAATAAAAATATTTTTAACATATTTCGCTCCTTTAATTGTAAACTCATTTAATTAGATGTTTATTTAATTATTACAGAAATCCATTGACCGTTTTTTTGCTTTACAAAACGGCTATACCACTGCAGTAAACTAAACAGATATGCATGTTTAAGCTAATAAAACTTGTTTTGTATTGGTATTATGCAACCCGAATAAATTAAATGATGTTTTTTTTTTCTTGTTAGCTTAACTTGAAATCTCTTTTTAATGATTCACCCCAATATAACTTTCCACTTTCTGACGAAAGTTGCGTGATAATTTCCGCGTTGTCTTTTCATTTTACCTTCAACTTCACCTTCTCATGTTCACAGATACTCAACATCAAATTAATAACGACACCACCAGCATCATTACTTTGCACGTATTTACAAAACTATACAATTTTCTCAATTTTCTCAACAATCTCTTTTCTCTAAACTGACCACTCGAGTGGGCAGGAAATTGAATGAGTTTGCTTTGCGTTATATAATTTTTACTTCACTGACTAAGCGTGCGATTTAATTTGGTTTATGACACTTTCTTTTAACCTTTGCAAATTTACATACACAAATAAAAATAAATATGACGAAAAAATAAAATAAAGTCTTTCTTTATTCCAATAAAAAGGCAAAGAAAGCGATTACGCTTTGAAATGTCTTTCCGATGAGTTTAAGCAATAATAATATTGTAAAATACTAGTATAACTGACCAAAACATCATAGTCATAATCACTCGCCCTGCATACAAATATATGATGTATGTAATAGAGTGAGCCAAAAGCAAACTTATCGCAATAATGCATTTTTCATCAGTTTTAACATGTGTTGGTGAACATTCAAAGTTTCCCATAGTAAATTGTTAAAATGACCGTAACTTTGATCCGCTTATGTAGAAGTTGTGCATTTCAAATTCTTGTAAATCATAAATTTTCCTAAAAAATTAAAATCTTTATTGAACTCAATAATTCATATAGTTAGAAACTCTGAAGTGGCAAAATCAAACCAAAAATGCATATATTTTTTTCAAGACTTCGAAATATACGAATTATTGTCACAAAAAAACGTAAAACGTAAAAACCTCGAACGGTTCAGAAGTTAAGATAATTTTAATGAACAATAATTTGTGTATATGGTATTTATAAGAAAAATTTTGAATGCTCACGATACCTATTCAAAATGAGTAAAAAGTATTGACTTGCAGGAATATTGCTTGCTCATTAAGTCGGATAATTTTAACCCACAAATGGAATATATTACTTTTTGGCTCACCCTAGTATGTTTGTTTTTACTCGTGTTTCTCTGTCACACTGCATTTTAACTTAGTTGGCTGCGTGCAGTTCGGTGAAAAGTTTTAAATTTAACATCCACTCAGTTGTTAATTATAATGTCATCACTGGTCGTTTTTGCTTCCGGTGATGGACTGTACGTTGGATGTTAATGAAAATAATTGTCAGCTTTTTTTAGTGAATTTTTTTTTAAATTGTTTGAAGTTGGTTTCAATAACATTTTTTATGTTGTTATTTCTGACACAATTGTGTAATAGTGAGGCGTAAACCTAATAAATCTTAAATTTTATATTTCTATTAGTTATTATTTATTATTATCGAAAAGAAAAATTGTTTTAAGTTACAAATTATTAAATTCCAAAGCCATTTTCTTTCGGAAGAGTACATACCATCAAACTATTTATAGCGTATTCCATTTGGAATATAAAAATATATATTCTAAAATATACATTGACTCTGGCGTCGCATATCGGTTAAAGATAGCCAATGCTCTTGCCACGGTCTAAAAGAGTCCACTCATCGTCAATGAACTTTGTTTGAGGTAACAAATACTTAATCAAGATCTGATTATCACTATTCGGTAGCAATTTCCAACTATATGACGATAATCCTATGTATTCAAACGTTTCAAGGTTTTTTTTTTATAGCTGACTTATAAGTGATCATCTCTGATCGGTAACCCATTAGTGTAGCTTCTCTCTAAGTAATTAAATAAGTAGCCATCCTCCTACTAACTCAAGAGGTTCATTAGCTTAACTCTCGACTTTGTGAATTTCATTCCCACTGCGAACACATAAAAACGAAAAAGAATGGAGCTAAAATACACAAAGCAAATGAAAACAATTGTTTATTATTGTCAAATTTTATTGATTTGACATATATTCAACGATGCACTTTCCCATTTTCAATAAAATAATATGTACACATTCTAAAATTGAAACTAGGAATCGCTTTTCATTTTCAACATGCACTCGAATTGGATTCTGCAATATGTTGATTTAAAACATTTTGTACATATAGATATATCCATAAATATACTGTCATCCCAGCTGAGTAAGCAACAAATGAAAGTTTTCATGTGGAAATGACATCAACGGTAAAAATATTCATTCACCTACTAACCGTTTTGTACTGATAACAAATTTCTTGCTCGTACATATGTATACTAATACACTTTTGAACATAACATATTTATACCCACATCCACATACATGAATGCACTCGACTTTTTATTTTTTATTTTATTTTTTATATCCATAAACGAGTGAAGCATGCAACTTGCAACGCGGTTACACACATAAGCATACAAAAACCTATATTAGTAACGGGTGATCCATTTCGAGAATGATTCCATTCCAATGATGCCCACAAATCACATCAAACCGTTGCTTTTTCTAAATGAAATGACAGCTCTTGAATCTCTTCAGGTTGCTCTTCGTCCCAAATTCGGCAATTTTGCTTGAGGCCGAAAGGGCCCTCATCGGCCGAAAGGCCGCTATATTTTTTCACTGTGTGCTGGGCTGATAGATCACTATTCGGTAAGAATATTATCCAATAATGAATTCTGGGTCTCAAGATGGGTGATGGTGTTGCAAATAATACACTCAATAGACCGATTATATTGACCATAAGTTGAGCGAAGCGCGCGAAACACATTCTTTACAGAACGTAAATTTTCGCGATAAAGTTGAATGATTTGTAAACGTTGTTCAGGCGTAAGTCTTTCCCTGATAAAATGCCAAACAATACTGGGCAAAAATAATATGACAGTTTGACACGACTCATGCGTGATCTGTCAAAAATGGCTATTGAAAAATCGCCCTCCACTTGGATCACTCTTTATAATGATAACATACATACATACATAGGTATATATGGTGAAGCCGGTAATGAATAACGCTGAGTAGCTGGCGAAGCTAAAATTTTAAGTGACAATTATGTTTTTATGATGAAAATTGAAGAAAAAAACTTGATATTGACAAAGTGAAAATATCTGTCTGCTACTATTTGAAGGTGTAGTATGTGTGGATTCAACTTATACGCTTGCAGCAAACTGCTGCATATATCATTTAAAAAGATTTTTATTCAATCGGAAATGCCACTTTAACCTACATGCATATTGTACATGTGTGACTAGACTCGCTTATGGTGAGTAAAATTAAATTTTTTTCCATTTCTTCTCGCCTTATAAGGACATTTTATTTATTTACTTTCATTGCAAGTGTTTCCTTCAGGTATTATCACATATGAGAGTGAGTTAGTTCAAAGAGTTGTGATTAACAATATGCATATACATGTAGGCGTATATGTGCATGTACGTACTTTCCGGGATTAAAAAATAATAATAATAAAGGATTAAAAATATAAAACAAAAACTAAAATAATTAATTGAATAAAATCAAATAAAAATAGTATAAAAAGTAATAAAAACAAAATAAAATAAAAATATTAATAAATATTAATTAAATAAAATTAAAAAAAAAAATTCAATATATAAATCACAGTAAAAAAATAAAAATAAAAATAATAATTTAATAAAATAAAATAAAATAATGTAAATTAAATTAAATAAAAAATTAAATATAATAAAATCAAATCAGATCAAGTAAAAATAATAATATAAAAAAATAAAAACTAAAAATAAGATAAGAAAAATAATAAATCAATTTCTTTTTATAACATCCGCTAAAACAAACAGAAAATAATATAATAAAAAAAATATAAGCAAAATAAGTAATAAAAAATTTGAAAATACATTAAAATTAAACAAAATATACAAATAAAGACGGCCATGCCGAAGTCTTTATACCTTTCATGAATAAATAAAATTTATTTCAAATTGCAAAGTTCGATTTCGATGATATTCGATGTCAATATCAAATTGAATTTACGTCTGTTTTTGTGGATTTTTGACTCATGTCTCAACCTCATGTCTGAACAAATCGGTTATATGATATAGTATTCGGATCTCGATGTTTTTCAGAAGCAATGTGCAATTCATTATTTATGTGTAGTAGTAAAAAGTACCTAACCTTTTTTGGCGGATTTATGAACCAAAATTTGAAATCTGAAAAATCAGTCGTATATATGCTATAGTGGTCCGATCTGGCTAGTTCTGACAAATAATCGCTTAAACCTATAGCTACATCTGCCTACCAAGTCTCAAAATGCGTTTAAAAATCGCAAAAAAAATAAAAGCTCACCGTTCTGATCCGATCGATGGATATTGTTGGGCCCTTATGTTCTCCTTTTGGTATTATATATTTCGGATCAAAGTTAATATGCCATTCATGTACGCAAAGGGCATAATTATGACATTAAATTTTAAAATAAAATAAAATAAAAATGTTAATATAAATATTTATACAAATGTATTTAAAAATTTGTATACAGAAACCTGCAGGTATGCATACGTGTCCATATAATTATGGAAACACATTAAAAATTAATATATTTATTAATATTTATTACTTGAAAATAAAATGCTAAATCGAACAATTTATTTGCCATGTCACGCGGAAAGGCTTTTTTTTTTTTAATAGTAATTCTAATAAATAAAAAATATAATTTGTGGAAATAAAAAAACAAGAGGCATTTATGCCCAACTAGGCATTTTGCAAATAAAAAGTTTCCAATTTCATGAAAGCTTTTAATGTCACGCACACACGCTCAAACACTCGTCGCATTGGGGCGATTTACTAATATGTCTGAGTTCCACCAATGGTTAGTACTCGTAAAATAAAAACAATAAAAATAACAACACCAACAAAACAAATTTGTTTATCGATAATCGAATGACAAATGCCATTGAGTAAAATCCTCAATAACTATTTTATGCATTTATAGCATATAAGTGAAAGTTGTTAGCAAATGTTTGTTGTACTACAACAACAACAACAAATTAATAGTTTATTGATATGCTTGCTCTACTGATTTTATTTGGTCGACACGTCGTGGTTCTCTTACGTTAAACTCTTACAAAAATTGAACACGAAACCCAAATTCGCTTAAGCGAAAAAGAGAATCAACAGAAAAGCCAGCAAATGCTAAGCATGATGTTGCTCAGTAGATTGGTGAGTTTGCTTGCGCTGCTTTAAGTTGGCTTAAATTTATTCCAGTTCAAAAAGAGAAGTACGCATTTAATTTGATATAGGTTTCAAATGAAAATAGAAACAAAAATATTTGATGTGTTGATAGGAATACTCTCATTATATATAGAAGCATAACTCTTAAAAAGGTTTCATGCACTGAGAACGTACATATAAAGTTTACTTAGTCAAATAACTTGCTTTAGTTCACCTTGTGACTTTTCAGAATCCGCAATTTGTCTTCTGAGAATGCGTTTTAGGGAGATGCGCAGAGGTGTAATTTTTTACACTTTCCGAGATTAGAATAAGTCATTCATGGTATCCAATTGTAGTTTACAGTTACTGTAAAAATTGGACTCTGACGACACCTAGCGGCAAGCAGGTATAATTTACTTACTATTTCAAATTATATGTTTATTTCCCGAGCCAAAATATTTCTGTTTTATATAAATAAGGACGAATTGGGTTATTTTTTTTTATATTATTGTAGTAACAACGATTTAGCTTGTTTAGATTAAAACTTAGTTTCTCAACAAAAATGGCATGGGAACTAATTTGTTTTATTTATATGATAAATATTCTCTAAAAGAGAGTGACTTTAATTTTAGTTTCATTAACTGGTATTAGTTTAAGCAATAATTTATTGTTTTGTTGAAATGAAAATTTTTTCCAAATATTAGACATAATAAAATTTTTTTTCTGTTTAAGAAATATTGGGTTCGAAAGCAGTCGCTCACTAAAAGTATTAAATATTTAAACTTAATTATTTATCGCATTTTTCCATACCTTAAATACCCATACTTTTGGCTACATTGTTAATCTCGTAATATTCCTACTTATTTACTGCGAATTATGTTTTATTTCATAACGCCCATCAGTGTCTTTGCTAAATAAGTGAAAATTTATTAAATTTTTTTCTACAATGACATTTTTGTGGTTTTCACATAAATTTAATATTTTGTTTTTTTAGACTTTTTCCTTGATCTTAAACTTGATTTTCTCCATTTCGACACACAGTTCGTGGTCGTCAAGTTACTTTTCCTTCGTCTTTTTCTCTGATGCTTTGTGTTTGTGAATGCTTCCAAAAGACTTTAATAGTGTTATTGTACTTTATTTCTCCAGCATTTCTTATCTTGCAATGGAATTTAATATGTTTTTGTTATTGTATTTAGCTGCTTTTATGTTTAAACAAGACATTTTCCTTTTTATTTGTCAGTTTGGAAAATTGTACGCAAAATCACTATTATCATGCTGCTCTACTTTTTTGTGGTGAATCGAATTGATAAATAAAAATTTTGAAATGATAAGAAGATTTTAGTGTCAGCAATTTCTCTAGCCTAATGCTATGGTTTGATATTGTACAAAGGGCTAATAGAAAGTAGTTCTATTTTATTAACATTTCAATAAAAGCTCTTTAAGACTGTTTTATACTTGTATGTATATCTCTTATTTAGAGGACCATAAATTTTATTAAAATAATTTATTTCGGAATCAGATGTGTCGTTCCAAGTTTCTAGACTATAGGGCTTGGCGAGTGACGAAAGAGAGTTCGTCGAGAGAGGCGCCAACTTAGTCGGAAGAACACACTGTAGCTAGATCATGGGTTTGGATCTCGGGCAGGCTACAATCTAAAATTATGGAAATCTGTTCATTCGAATGCGAGTTAAAACTGTGCGAAGAAGAAACTTTGCTGCAGAAAGGTTAAGCGATTACAAAGAGAACGCAGACAACTACCCTAAGTATCTTATCTAGATAGTTAGGATTTACCTAAGGTACAGAGTCCTGTTATACCAAACCACAAGCGACCTGCGGAGAAAAACTGAAGTGTTATTTCAAACGATGAAAGAAATCCTTTTGAAAATAGATATGCACACATCCTCCAATGTTCTGGGAAGGACTAGAGTTATTAATTCCCTAGGTGTAGGATTGGATCCCAAGTTCAGTTTCTGGGCGTAAATTCAACACGCCACCGAAAAAAGCGCCAAAATCATTTCCCAGCTCAATATCGGGGGGACAAATACAAGAAAAGACGACGATTGTGATGTCAACAACCTACTGTATCTTGCTATATGGAGCAGAACTGTAGAAGAACTCACTAAAGGGAGGCAGTATACAAAATGATACTGACCCAAGTGTGTGTAAGCAAAAAGCCGCACTGTATCTACAAAGACGCCAACGAGGATGAATACAATCGGACCACTAAATGCAGATAATATCATCTCAGTCATGCTCCTAACTGAAAGAAGCTGGAAATGTAGCAATGTTTGTAAAAACCGTGCTAAGGGCTATAAAGCCGAATTTGAACGCAGATTGTGAGATGTAAATCTCCCGATGAGAAAAATGGAACGCAACCCTGAAGTAATGCGAAAGCAGTTCCAGGGTGGGCGACGGTTCGGAGGAAGAGGAGAGTGTTTTGTATCCTGCAAGTGGCACATACTATTTTTGGGATGAAAAATTATAAAACTATACGAATACTCAGTCTGTAGTAGCGTTTGCTGACTGGAATGTTTCGGCATTAAACATTAAATATTCCCAGAAGGTCACATTTGATAATGCCCAGACTCATCCCGTTCAATACCAGTATTTTAAATTTCTGGAGGACTCAGAATATCATCCTTAGTTGTTCATAATGTCAAACAACTTCTCATGCTCGTACTCACGCACTTCCGCCTCTTTGGCCTGATGATTGCAGAGTTGGCTCACTATTTTGGCTTCAGTTGTGGAATTTAGGCAGAAGTAAAAGATACATGCTGAGAAAAAACATTTTCAATTCATAACACCGGTCAACGCTCAATTTGGTGTTAGGAAACTGTAATGTTTTTTTTAAACCCTATACTAATTACCTCTGTTAAATAGTTTGAAGGTCGTTGTGAAACCACTTCTCTAGTCTTTCACTATAGGTACCAAGATTATCTGAATATTGGCCAGAGTGATTATGGAGATAATGCATTTAGATGGGTATATTATATCCAAAGGGAATGAAATTGTCCAGTATTTTGTTAACAGTGGCGGATCCAGAATTTCCAGAAGAAGGGGGGAGGGGGGGGTTTCTAAAATATATTAAATTTTTTTGGAGAATAATCGTTCGAATTTAAGATTTACATTGCTTCCGAAGGGGTGTCCGGACCCGAAAACCCCACCCGTGGATCCGCCACTGGTTGTTAACAATATCTGAGTAATTACTTGACTTCTAATTTTTCAGAAAGTTTTTAAGAACTCCAACGAAAAAGTTGTGAGTTTTTCACAACTGGGCATTGAACTTAAGAAATTGATATCTCACATCCATATTCTTATCTCCGGGACATAAACGTACCAAATTTTATCTTTTCTATGGTTAGGCTAAATATTTTTCTTATTATAACTTTAAATAAAACATTGCTAATTTTTACATAACGCTTTCACAAATTCACCACGGAATTCGACGCAGAAAATGTGAGAGTCATCGAAGTGATATTTTTGTTCTCTGCATTTCAAAGGCAGCCCGAACCTCATGGGGCTTCTTTTACCACTGACCTACTATTTCAAGTTCTCCTAGCATATTTTGAAAACAATTTGAGGTATCCACGGCTTTATTCCTCTACAATTTTCTAATTAAAGTACTTAAAAAAAACTTCTTTCATGGAATATGTTATTGATTTCCTGTGCCTTTTGACTGTGTACTCGCCACAAATGTAACAAAACACATTGGAATCATTGAAACAACTTCTTTGTGAAGATGAGTTGATATCAAAATCAATCAATTTATAGGAAGGTACTAATTACAGTAAAATTTAGAAAATAGAGGGTAGACACAAAACGATTGATACCTATCATTAAATCGCTCTCTAGATCTTGACACCAAAAATTTTTTTTTTCCATTTTTTGAGATTTGTTATTAATGCTTCTAACGACAAAATTCGTGTCACTCAAACCTTTGCCCTGACATGCCTCGCTTATTGTCTTTCAGTAAATGTTTTCTACATATATTTTACAGTTAACGGCTTACTTTACCACATATTGATTATATAGTGGCATTATTGGACAGTAAGTTAAACTTGCAACATATGTACGAATGACGCAAGCGTGTTCGAGCCGAAGCACCAATTGGTGCATAACCACATGAAAAACAATTCTAAACGCAATTTGTTGTCATTCAAACCATAACAAATAGACCAGAATTCTGAAGAGTTAATTTCTAAAAGTTACCGTTTTAGTTAAGTGAGTTAGTGACCGGTTGTGTAAACGCCGTTATTCACTCAACAGGTATTCACTGCGAATGACAATGACCTGCAGATGACAGTTTGTTTGAGTTGATGACAGCATAGAAAGAAATATTATATAATACACACTTTTTGACTGCTTAAAAGTTTGATTTTGTTTTAATTGTATTTTTCTTTTATTTACTAATTTTTTTTTATGAAAAAAAATGTTTTATGAAAAGCTGGCCATTACAGGAAAGGCTTACAAGGGGTGATCCATTTCGAGGTTCCCTACTTAAAAAAAAAAAATGCACAGAAATTTCAAATTTAATGGGGAATGTTTATTATCATTCGAAAGAACATTCTTTGGCATTTATTTTTTGAAGATTGTAATGATATGCGTCTTAGATGGTCCATCGTTCGAGCATTTCGACTGGTAACTGGCAAATGACACTCGTGATGTTTTGCTCCAAGGCCTGAATCGAAGCGGGGTTGTCCGCATAGACTTTAGCCTTTACATATCCCCACAGGAAAAAGTCTAACGGTGTGATATCATACAGTCTTGGTGGCCAATCGACGGGCCCAAAACCTGAAATTATCTGCTCACCGAAGTGTTCTCTCAATAAATTTATTGATTGTTGGAACCAAATGTCGCGGAGATCACGAGCTTCATTTTCAGGCATCAAATAGTCGGTTATCATGGTACGATAACGGTCTCCATTGACGATTACGTTCTCACCGGTATAATTTTTGAATAAATATGGGCCGATGAATCCACTGGCCTGCAAACCACACCAAACCATTATTTTTTCTGGATGATATGACAGCACTTGAATCTCTTCAGATTGCTCTTCATCCCATATTCGGCAATTTTGCAATTTTGGTTGTTTACATACCCACTGAGCCCGAAATGGGCCTCATCGCTGAAAAAAATTTGGCTCGAAAACGTAGGATATTTCAAGAGTCCATAAAGCGAAGCGATGTCGTTTGGGAAGCTCGAGCGGATTCTGTTCCTGCATAAGCTGTATTTTGTACGCTTTTAAATTGAGATCTCGACGTAACATTCGCCAAGTCGTTCCATGAGTCAGTCTGAGTTACTGCGAACGGCGCCGAATCGACTCTTCCCGGTCTTCGTGTACACTCTCAGCTACGACCGCTATATTTTCTTCACTGTATGCTGGACGATTATTACACAATAATGAATGCTGGTTCTCAAGATGGGTGATGGTGTTGCGAATGTGCGAATTACGTCAATCATAAGTTGAGCGAAGCACGTGAAACGCATTCTTTACAGAACATGAATTTTCGTAATAAAGTTGAATGATTTGTAAACGTTGTTTCCATGATGAAATGCCAAGCAATACTGAACAAAAATAACATGACAGCTTGACACATGAGTCGTGATCTGCAAAAAAATGCTATTGAAAAAGGTACATCTACTTGGATCAACCTTTTTTTAACTCTTTAACATTGTAACGGTTAAGTTGAATGAAAACCAGTTTAATTTGTTGCTTTACACAAATAGTCTGTATGATAGCTTATGGCAGCACTCAAAGAAAAATATATTCATTATTAAGCCAGAAAGTCTAATGTCTCTCAAGGCGTTGAAAAAAGGCTACGTGATTAGCTGCTTTGTAAAAAATAAAAGAAAAAAGACAATGAAAATAAATTATGAAGTCACATTTATTTGCTTATTTGCATGTGAGTATAGAAGGAAGTGCACAGATATTCTATAAAAAAAATTTTTTAAATTCGTATTATTATGATTTGAAAAGAATTAAATAATTTTCTCTTTTTTTAATTCACAAATACTTACATATATCACAATATGTGTACACAATATTTATAATCATAAATTCAACTTCTATGAAGTATATATATTGTATATTTTATATGTCTTTCCTATTTGATTACAATTATTTATTACACATATGTTTAATTAAAACAGTCTTTTGATTTTTATTTCTTTTGATCTAATATATGTACGTACATACAAATGTATGATGTAGCTAAATATAGCCAAGCTTTAATTAATTTACATGTTTTCGCCCATAAGGCGCTCTTAGCTGCCAGAGCGTTTAACTAGGCTAATGAGTCTACGATGGCCTTTCTCTCTTTTCTCCAACATCTGTTTGAATTCGTTTGATGTAGATATGTATGGATGTTTTAAGTTTTAATTTTGTTTACATTTAATCAATGAACATTATGAGTCCATATGGAATCGTAGTGAGTATATGGCTAATGCGTTCAGGTGGCTTTGAACGAGGAAAGAAACTAAATTACTAGGTTACTTTGAAGCGATAATCAAGTGTAGGCAAAACCATGCAATTCGAGAGTAAAATATGAATATAATTATTTATTGTATTAGTGAACGTGTATTTTCTGCCAAAAACATTGATTAATAAATTTTGCATTGTAACATATTATTTTCTTCCGTAATTGAAGCTCCGAATAGTCTGAATGTGTTTATTCGACGCTAAGTGCCGTTAGGTTCCAAAAAAAATTCTCAGATATAAAGTGTTATCCATTTAGTGGGTTTGGAAGTGCAGGGCTGTATTTTGGCATCTGCAAAACTTAACTGTCAAAGCAAGCATATTTAGTTTTAGTTAGAAGTCAGATATTTATGAAAATGGATTGCATAAAAACCGTGCATTGCGTTAAAATTGTTGAAACCTAATACCAAAATGGTTATTCAAACGTAGCCACATATCGTGCTTTCAGGAAAGATTATAATCTCCCAACAACTCAAGCAATTGGTAAAATTTTAAAAATATTTGAAGAGATTAGATCGCTTACAGATATTGTAAAGCATGTGCATCATCTTTTTGCTCGCTCCACCTCAAATATCGCTGCTGAAAGTGAAAGTGTAGTTGACGACCCTAAGGGTCTGTTTCTCGACTTTCTTACGGCACATTAGTGCGTAGTGTAGTGCACTTTTACATACCTCTACATCCATATAAAGTCCAGCTGACACAACTGAAGCCAGCTGAGCATTCACAAAGCCGTAGTTACGTCGATTGGTTGCTTGATTTTTCCAACAAAACTTTCTCCAGAGACGAGACACATTTCTCACTCGGTGGATACGTAAATAAGCAAAATTGCCGGATTGGGACTCCGAGAATACTCCAATAATTAAAGATAGGTCATTACACAAAAAAAAAAAAACTCACTGTCTGGTGCGCTCTTTGGTCCGGAGTTGTGATTAGACCTTACTTCTTTGAAAACGACAACGGCGAAACTATTCGGAGCATTATGTTCATATGATAACCTGCTTTTTTGGCCAGCAATTGAAGAACGAGACTTGGACAATATACTCGTATAGTTCTAACAAGATGGTGCCACACAACATTAGTGAATATTCCGAGTGAAAAATTTCCAGGTCGTGTAATCTTTAGTCTTGGCGATGTCAATAGACCACCGAGATCGTGCGATTTAACACCTTTGGATTTTTTTGTAGGGCTACGCAAAATATCGAGTTTATGCGGATAAATATTAAACTATCGAGCACTTGAAAACCAGCATTCGTGAAGTTATGACTGAGATATCGCCAAATATTTGCCAAAAGTGGTCGAAAATACCTCGAAGTTTGCAAAAATTCACGAGGCAGTAATTTGAATGATAAACACGACATCACGTATAATGTCAAACTTCAAACTCTACAATAAAAAAAGGAATTTCATGAAAAACATTTTTTAAATGCATTTTATTTACGTTTCTTTTGGAAACCGTAGAATGGATAACCCTGTACGACCCCTTGTATAACGACAACAAAAATGTTACTTGATTACGTATGATTGGCTGTCGTTGTAGGATCATCAATTCACTACTTCTCCACACCTCATTCACTTTCCTTATATCAAGTTCTGTGCAAGGCACTCCCTAGAATAATAACTGAACAATTTTTTTTTTTTTTTTGCCTGCCAGAACTGCTTTTGCAATTGATGTTTTATGAGAAGATCTCTTTGGATCATATCTCGTACAATTTGGCCCAGATTTACTGAAGGATGCAATGTGGGTCCATCCACACATGAGTAATTTCTATAAGTATCATTTTACAAGTGTAAAAGTTATACGAATTCGTTCTTTCTCGCATCAAATCTGCTTGATCATACCTTGCTCGACAAGTTAGTCTGCCTTGCAGTTTCTCTCTATGTCCTTATGGCCAGAAATTCAAGTGAAATACAGTGTGTCCTGTTCAGCTATCTTCTGTAAAGATCGTCGACAGTCTAGCACAATACAATGTAATTTGCTGTTTCTATAATAGTTGAAATTTTGTCTTGAAAAATGCTGAAAAAATCGGTTAGCCTAGAAGAAAGATTAAAAACTGAATTCCTTGGGAAGACACCACCACCAACTCTTCAATCTATACGCATATATCTCAATATTATTAAAATTTTTATCACGTCGTTTAAAATGACCAGTGCTTTTTATACCTCTTTTGCACATGAAATGGTATCCAAAGTATGTAAGTACCAGAAGAAGAAGAGAATAAATTTATACCGATCGCATCAGAGTGATGACCTGAGTTGATTTACTAGACATGTCCGTCTGTCCGTCTGTCCGTTTGTCTGTTTGAAAGCAAGCTAGTACTTCAATTCTTGAGATATTTCAACCAAACTTGGTAGGAAGATGCTCCTATATGTTTAAACGATTATTTGGATGGCCGGCCAGATCGGACCACTAACGCATATATACGACCGATTTTTCAAACAAGTACAAAAGAACATGCAATTGGTATATGTTTCCACATAAGCATAACGAATTGAAAATTGATTCTGAAAAACATTGAAATTGGACGAATATAACATATAGCTCCCATACACCGATATGTTCAGATGTGAGCCTTTGGTTAAAACTCAATCAAAAAAGCCATCTACCTGTAGCTACCCTCTAACCGATTGGTTCAGATATGAAGTTAGGTATCTAAGAACGTGAAATTTGGTATTCTACTACTAAGATTCAAGTTTATTTTGACACTGAAAATCATCGAAAGCGAATTTTGCAATTTTCAAAAAGTTTTATATGTTCATGAAAGGTATAAAGACTCCGGCATGGTCCGATACAACCGTTCTTTCTTGTTTAGTATTGGGCTTATCCAAAAATACAGAATTGTCCGCTGCTATAAAAATCCAAACGGTCGTTTCGGTTGAAATCCATATTTTAATTTATGCAAATGGTAAAAGCACTCACACATATACTTATATATGCAATTGCACTTAACCACAAAGTCATTTTTGTTGTAAATATCATGCATAATTGATCATTTTAAGTCAGCAAAGTTGTTTTCATGTCCAATTTACATCTTTTAGCAATTTAGAAGTCAAACCACAAATAAATGTTTGATATTTGAATTTGAATGTGTTTCAGTCAATTTAAATTAAATTTACAGCATATTCAAAAAAAAAAAAAAAAATACATGCCTTTTTGTCTATGTATGTATGTATTTTGATTTACTTAAATACATATGTATCTTTGACTATTAAATATTTACATAAATATATTGACATTAAAGCGCTTAAAAGAAAACCGAAAAATGATTTAATATTAGATATGAAATAGTTTATTAATTATTTAATCGAATTTTTCCCTTCATTTAAATTTGTCTAATAACTCTTTGTCTATATATATATATAAAAGAGGATGTATATATGTACATATGTATGTATGTGGATACAGAGCCTGTGTACTACGAAACCACTCTGCCGACTTTGTTTAACCAGAATGGCTTCATTGGGGTCTGGAGAGTGTTCGGGAAGTCGTTCGTGGGCCGATCTATCCCGAAAAATGTTATTTATTTTTTTTACTTGGATAGCTTTTTGCATAAGTTAACCTCTTTCCTAAAATATCTCCTTTATGTTTTAATTTGCTTGAAATATTTCTTCTGGGAAGTGGATCTAGAACCTAAATATCTTGTTCAAGGTACAATTTACCTGAAATTCATTTTTTTTTTTTGAAGAAGTGCGCCAGATTTCAATCTGATTGAGACAAATACTTTGATGGTTCGATTTTGTTGAATTTTTGTGCGAAGGTATCATTTTGTATAGACAAACAAATACCGGAAATTGACTAGTGAGCAAATTCGATTTGTTTGAAATTTAGTATGTTCGAATATTCTTGTCTGTATTAACGTATACAAAACTTTTCTTCCTGGAATCTTATCACAGTTCAACAGATCGACGAAAATACACGTTTGAAGCGGATACAAATGTAGATAATTCGAAGATCGCTACGTTAGTCTGTTTTGAGTTTTACTATTCATCGATATGGCTGCGAACTATTCCTAGTCGTTGACTCTTATGGCCGTTTGATTAATTTTAGTGAATATATTTACATTTATGTGGAAAGCATTGAAACTGTATCCACAATCTGTATAATTTCTAATAAAATTATTATTAATTTAAATTTTCTTACAAATGGTGTTTCAGATATAGCGAATTAATGTCTCTTAGTTTCATATTTTGGTCCGATTTTGTAGCAATAATATTACTTACTTAGGTTAAACAGGTTTGAAATATTTTATGGTTTACGTTGTTTTTAAATCTTTCATAAAAATCCTGAAAGTTTATCTCTATTAACTTTTTAATGAATAAAGTAGATTCTTTATTATTATTATTATTCTAGACAGAATATGGTACTTATATAATCAGAAAGCTTGCAAACTATTTACTCCATCGTAAACTAATTTGTTTTCCAATAACGAGAATAAGTTCAAAACTAAGTCTGTCTGATATTTTATTAAAAAAAATGATTTGAACCATCGTAAACTAATTTTTTTAGAGCTTAGATTTTTTTTTTTACAAATCTGCCCGAAAAATAGGTCAATAATTTAAAAACGTGCTTGTGCTTTAACTAAATGTATCAATTTATGGTTTACAAAAGATTTAAATTTGTTAAAAAACAGAAAATCTTTTGCCTTTAAACAATATAAAATAACAAGCTTGCCTACAGACTATATAAAATACTCAAAGCTACGTCGTAAGTACTTTGAACTTAGCAAAATATGTTACAACAACTACTTAAATAAGGTTAAACGGAGCATTGCACGCAATCCTAAGATGTTTTATGACTTCGTTAACTCCAAACGCAGAGTCTCTTTGTTTCCATCCGCCATGACATATAAATCTACTACATCAAGTGATTTTCTTCATATCTCTAATATATTTGCACACTTTTTCAGGTCTAATTACATTGTGAATTCAACTGGAAATAATTTTGTCCGTCAAGAGAATTTTTATACTCAAAGCTCAATTAATACCCCAATTGTTTCTTCCGAAGATGTGTTATACCAGTTAAAGGCTTTAAAGAGCTCTTTCAGTTACGGCCCTGACATGATTCCAACATGCTTTCTTAAATATTGTTCTGAAAATTTGTACCGGCCTTTGACAAACCTCTTTAATGCATCCCTAAAACAAGGCATATTCCCTTTGACATGGAAAAATCATTTATAATACCCTTGCATAAGAATGGTAGTTGATCTTCAATTGAAAATTATAGAGCAAAGATATCTGCTATACCTAAACTTTTTGAAGCCACAATTACTGCCCAATTAACTTTTTCCATATTTCCTTTAATTTCCAGTTCCCAGCATGGATTTTGCAAAGGGAAATCCACTATAAATAATTTACTGGAATTTGTTACTCACGTTTCAAATGGATTTAGAGATAACAAGAATACTGATGTTATACATACTGACTTCAGTAAAGCATTCGACAGAGTAAATCATCATCATCAACCAGGCCTTCTCCAATGGATATCTTTCTATCTCTGCAACAGGACTCAAAGAGTATTAATTAATGATATCTTTTCTGACATAATTGATGTAACATCTGGTGTTCCGCAAGGTAGCCACCTGTGACCGATTCTGTTCTTGTTATTTATTAACGATTTGTCTTCAGTTATAAAATATTCAACGATTTTATTATATGCCGATGACGTAAAGCTTTTCCAATCTTATACCTCAATTAATGAAAGATGTTTATTACAAACCGATTTGACAATTTAGTAACTTGGTGTAATAACAATGATATGCCTCTTAACCTTAATAAATGTAAAACCATGTTATTTACACGAAAATATGTTCAACCACCCTACACAATAAACAACTATAGTCTAGAGCAAGTATGTAATTTTGTTGATTTGGGCGTAACAATGGATACCAAACTCAACATCAATCTTCATATTAATACAACTGTGTTGAAAGCTAAAAGTGTCCTTGCCTTTGTAAAGCGATGGTCT
This sequence comes from Neoceratitis asiatica, assembly GCA_030068015.2. Classification (NCBI taxonomy): domain Eukaryota; kingdom Metazoa; phylum Arthropoda; class Insecta; order Diptera; family Tephritidae; genus Neoceratitis; species Neoceratitis asiatica. The sequence goes on along the minus strand of CM061528.1, from coordinate 21,628,368 downwards.
AAAGAATTTAGAGACCCTTATATTACGAATATACTTTTTACGTCATTAGTAAGACCAATATTGGAGGACGGTTCGGTTGTGTGGAACCCCAATTATAAAATCCATTCTGATAAAATTGAGTCCTTGCAAAAACAGTTTTTGTTGTTTGCTTTGCGTCTTTTGCACTGGGATTCCCGCCAAAATCTTCCTCGGTATACTAGTCGCTTAAAACTTATAAATTTACCCACACTCTCTAGCCGTAGAGAAAGTTTTTTAGTCAAGCTTCTAAATGGGCTGATTTGCAGTTCATTTCTCTTAGGTGAAGTAAATTTTAATGTCCCCATCCGATTATCACGACAATTTAGACCAATATTCCTAAAATCTTGTAAAACAAACTTTGAACTATATGAACCGTTTCGCCGTTTATGTCAGGATTTCAATTGTTATTCCAGCATATTCGATATGACATACTCACTTTTCGTAACAAAAAATGCTATACTAACTTCTCTTAACAAGTAACCCACTAATTTTATATTGTAGTATAAATAATCTTTTATTTCAGCTGATGAATTTGTTTTCTGTAGCTGAGCAGTTTTAAATCTCGACGCTTAACAAACCTTGCTTTATTGACTCGGCATATTCCGTACGTTATGCGGATGGCGCCCCTCGTGTCGGTTGGGCGGGAGGAGGGTAACCGTTGGGCTTAAAAATAAAAAATAAAAAAAATTCATAAATTCGACAAAAAAAAAAAAAGAGATCATGTCTTCGGACAAACCTTTATTATCTCTCTGTATCAAATTTATTATTATTTCATGTTTGACGATTTGAACTTCTCTCTTATTTGATATATCGCTTGTATATGATATTCTTCTCGGATTTCGAATACCAAATTTCACGCTCTTAGATGTTTTTTTGGCGGTTTTTTAACCAAAACCTCATATTTGTAACGTTTGTTAGTATTTTTGTTTTCTAAGATAGCTAAAACTATCCGACAGATAATACGGAACATTTGTTAGTTTGTTGCCATCGTTCCCGGGAAGTTTTATAAAGAAAAAGGTTTCGGGAAATGGACCAGGGAACGAAACCAAAAAAAATCATCATTATGATTCGATTCACTTAAAATTTGGATATATTTTTGTTTATATTAGTATGAATGAGACCTTTTATCTGAGAAGTGGACCAAGGACCAACCTATTCGAAAAAAGTCATATATTTGGTTTGATTTACTTTTAATTTGTTAGATAGATAGTTTTGTGCTCATTTGTTATATGCAACTTTAAGCTTGGTTTAATATGAACACTAATTTTTCTTCCAAGAAGTGGAATTGACCTTTGGTCCACTTTCTGGAAAGAAAAGTATTTCAAGTAAATTGAACCGATATATTCGCTTTGCTCGACACTAAGTCCGTTGGTAGCTTTTTGTGTAAAATAGCGTATTACTTTTTTTCAGAGAGGGCATTTGGCTTCTTTGAAGGTATTTGTATTAATATTTTCGTGGAAGACACTGAGTAGCAACTAATATCTGACTATCTCGGATACGTATCTCTTGAGACAGTTAGACAGACGAGCAAACGGAGAGTTAGACAGACGAACATGAATAAATAAACTCAGCTAGTCGTTCTGACCCTATTAGTATAAAGTTTAGTGGGCCTATCCTTTTCCTTCCTTCCTTTACATACTTCGAACTAAATTTAATATACCATTTCATGTTCATAAAAGTTATTCAAACAAACATTGAGACTCCAACCTCTGCTGGGTATGTTTTTCACCTTCTTATTTGTCCTTAAAAAGGACGCAAAGCGATGATTCTCTTCACCTCCCCTAATCAAGACTGTAGGAACCATTAAAAAAGTTTAATATAATTAAAAGTTGAAACTGGAACATTCATCCGTAAACACACACACACCAGAATGGTCAATTTTACATATAAGACTACTTGTGCCCCATTTTGTTGTAATTAAATCGAAAAGCGAATAAACACGGCGTAGTTACAAGTCAATTAACCCAAAATTATGCTACTTAAGAAATTTCAATTACAGCATGTCGTAACGATTCTGTTAAATTTGATGCTCAACACAACTCGCAACTCTTGCACAATCTACGACATAGTTCACAAACGACAAAGTTTTCCCTTTCGGAACTAAGTAAGCTCAAAAGGCAGCAATTCATTGATGGCAGTGGAAACATTCCAAGGAACGGTGAAGTTGGAAATGATAATTGTAGAAAAAAATTAACTGTAACAGTAAAAGTAAATTGAAAACAGTGCGAAATATTGATCATTTCCGACGCGAATACAGCTGGATGCTTGTTGCACATTTTTGCAGTTGCTGTCTGCCGCGAGCTACTCGTCGTCAGGGAGAAGTCTATAATGTTGTCAGCAAGGCTTATAACAAAGTTTATCACTATGGAAATTTATTTAAATGTTAATGTAAAAAGTTTTCTCAATGTCAAAACTTTGTTGTTGTTGATGTGTTTTTTTTTTGCATACAAATGGAAACGTGTCTTTCCTATTTGCGAGATTTTTTTCACTTACTTTCTTGCCTTGCACTTGAAAGTTGAAAAAATATGGCCTTGGTGTGCCTTGAGTAGGCTGGTTGCCCTGAGGAATGCTTTCAGTTAATATGAGTTAAATTTAGTAGCTTAGTCGTTTACTTAGTAAATATTTCTTTGGGTATGTGGGAGTATATGCGCACACATGCATTAATATTTACGCCATATGGAAGCACTTTCATATAACCGCTTCAGTCTGAAATGTTTGTAAGAAAAATTGGATTTATTTTTAAGTCAGAAAGTAGAATGCATTGTTGTAAAAAGCAAACATAATTTCTAGGAAATATTTCGAATAAAAGCCTCTGTAGTAAGAGCTAAATATATATGCCGTATGTACCGTTGTTCGAGATGGTTTCAGATATAGGAATTTAACTATGTTGTTTTTCGATAAATCTAGGATAGCTTTTTCTTGTTTACACATCTCCGTGAAGTGTTGAACAAGAGTTATACAGAAAACAATGAAATATTGAAACAATACAAATCCTTTGTCAATGACACGAATATTAGAAGATAATCTCTGAATAATGATTGAATTCCAATCTTAGAAAGAAAGCAAAAATAAATAATTTGCATTTAAATATTTTTTACGTTGCTCGGAAGACAAATATATATACATACATATTTTTTTCAGCGCTTTGTAACAGCTGACGTGATTTTCAGGCAAGCTAATCCTCCAATTTGTAGTTTTCGTCTTGATGTTTTTACCAACAAATGAAGGGACCTACAGTTGTATTCTGATGAATTTTTATGAAGAACTTTTATTTCAATCAGAATACACTCGGAGGGCTTGACGTTCCTCGTCGAGGAGCAAACGCAATTAGAAAAAATAACTTTTCTATAATTCTGAATGTTAGTCAAACCTTAACTCCAGCCCCGGTCTTCCGAATGGTAGTATGCAAAGTTTAGCATAGTGATAAACTATCGAAAAAATATAGTTCAAGCATATGTAGAATCAATCCACTTTTATACGAATGGGTCAAAGCTAGACAACAGAATTGGTAGTGGTATATAATCTAAAGAGATTTAGTAAGTCTTTTCGGCTATGAGAGTACTGTAGTGTTTTTCAAGCGGTGAATTGTTTCTACACTTTCTTGGAAAGTTAAGCAGCACTCAAAGCCATGAAATCAGTAAAAATGAATTAGAAACGTTACAGTATTGCCAAGATGGCGGACGAGCTTTCAGGGTACGTCACTTCCCTACCACTTTTCCTAATATGCAGGAGTCTTCGCATACCGCTCTTCACTTGCAAGCTCAATATAAGGAAGCTATTCAGCGTAGACGCTTACTTAAGATGAAATAGTCTAAAATTTTGCAATGTGACTAGTGTGATATGGGATTAGGGCTTATCTTGTTAATAATAAAGAATATACCTACCCTTATGGGGTTTCTTACGGGACACCTTCTATTAGACAGTCACGCAGAGAAGCTAGGCGTCCCATCAAATGACTTCCGCAGGAGTGGTATAGAAGAGGAAAAATCTGAAACTTTAACGTACTTCTTATGTGAGTTCCTCAGTGGATGCAAAGATATGTCGATTGTTATATTTGAGTAGCGGGTGGGGGCTACAAAAAAATCTCTATGGTATCACCATTAAACTCGTTTGGTGGTCTAAGTGAGCTGATGCCTAGTAACCACTTAAACTTAATCTAACCCACTTCAACATGGCTAACAGTTTACATTGAAATGAAACCATTAAAAATTGCAGCACATAAGATTGTACAAAATATTGCATAAATCGTTATTATCATTATCAACTTTACGTCAAAGGCCATTAAAAGCAAGCGGGTTGTAAATTTTCCGGATTTAAATATAATAATGACGCACTTACTTACACATTTATATATGTATATGTATACTCAAGTATTTTTAAAATAATATAAAAAAAAACAAAATAATTTTTAACACAAAAATACATGTGTCTATATTTGAGTTCGTTATTATCAGCGCAATTAAGTTGATGACATTTTTATGCCATAAGTCGAGTTGAGTGTGCAAGTGTAATGTTAGAAACGTGATAATTGTAGCAATAGACATTTACATGCACATATGCATGTATTATACATTTGTTCACAAGAAGATATGTCAGAGGAGATAATGGCATTGTTGCATAATAAATAGACAATTTAATAACATTTACACACACACATCCATATAAGTACATATGTTGGAGTTACAAATTCAACAGGTACGATTGCGATATGTATCAAATTAATTCAAATGTGAAATTGTACATAAATGAGTATACATACAAATATACATTTGTACATACATTTTATGTTGGCGTTTAAATTGTTGAATGTGAAAGCTTCGGATGATTCAACAGTATTTAATTTTAAACGACCATTTCAAATATCAAATATTCGAAAAACAGCTGTTAATAGCAAATATGTAAATAAATAAATAAATAAACAAATGAACACTCCACGGTTACACAGCAGCTATAAAAACATATTGATACCCAATGCTCACACGCTGCAAACAAAATGGAAAACAATAAAGCAAATGTACTTCAGGCGATTGGCCCCGCTAGCCAGCAAGGCAGCCACTCAGATAGTGGAAGCGTGCAAATTTTCACTTTCTTCAGCGAATTTAATGATAACAAATACAATATACATAAATAAATATACTTATGTACATATATACATACATATATAGGTGTATGCATTTAGAGTTATTGCATGCAAACAATGCAACCACGCCGAGTTAAGGCAACTAAAGTATTGTACAAAAAAATCAAAATAAGCATTACAACACCCAAAAAAAAAAAAAAAAAGAAAAACATTAAGGGGGAAAAATGGTATAAGTATCAAAAAAAGAAAGGTGAACAAATTGTTGGCATTTATTATAAGCAACACGTACTTAAGTACGTAAGTACATACGAGTATGCGTAAGCATCGAAGTCAGTTCATGAACAACAAATTTAAGCTCAAATAGCGAATGTGAGTTGTAAAAGAGAAACAGAAAGTAAAAGAAATTATTTAAGAGAGAAATAATTCGAAAGATGTAAGAATATATTAATACAAACATACATATATACTCAGGTATGAATTTACGCAAGTAATTGTAGTTTGAAGCTGACTTCAGTTTTAAAGATTTTTTTTTCCATATAATTCAGAGCATAAATATATTTTCTTTTTCTCTATTTCTTCTCCTTTTTTGCAACCTTAACAGAACTTTATTTTAACACACAGGAAAATGACAGAAATTCCAGGTTCTAATAATCTTCGTATTTGGCCTGGTATAATGACAAAAAATTAAAATTCTTTAAATGTCAGGAATGCGTACTCTTTATAATGTGTGTAATTGACCCTAGGTAAAGATAATGTCATTTGCAACAACTAGCCTTTATGACTCAAATTTTGGATTGTTTGATCATTTTTAAATTTTTGTTTAAAGTCAGTATATTTATATACATTAACAACAAACCTTAGTCACTCATATATGGACTATTTGATTGAATGACATTTTACCATTCTTCCGTGAGCTGAAATATTCCACGTTCGAAGCTACTCAGGTTTTTAGAAGGGAAAATCTGATAAGTAGTGGATGATTGGCCTGTTCAGGGTGCATTTTTCTTGATTTTTTCAGTAAATTGCGATAGTCGACAACAGTACAATTCAAATCAGTAATTTGGTTTATTCAAAGCAGCACAAAGGAAAGGAAGTATTTGATTTCGGTTCTGGTTGTTCATTCTGCGAATGCCATAATCGTTTTCGAGCGATTTTGTTTTATGGTTCAAAATTAGTGAGATCGATAGATTTTAACTTATGAGGAACCGAAAGATCCAGCATGTTTACATAATTGAGCCACTGTAAGTACAAGTCAATGTGGAATTTGAAATGTCGAGCTTCTTTACTATTTCTCAATTTATCATACAACGGTTTGTTTCGATTAAGGCTTTAAGTATGTCAACATCATATGTGTTGCGGCGGTTTACTCACGTAAATAGTCCAAATAAAAAATGCGGGATTTTCTCGGAATTCACTTTCCTTATTATATTTAACTTTAATTAATAATTCAAACTATTTACATACAAAATAAGCGGGTTTATACTTTTTATAATTGCGGTAAAAAACTATGCAAAAAAAAATACTAGCGGGGGCGTACGTGCGAACGAGTTGAGATCAAAAAGCGAATACATACAATAATTAGGAGTTATTAGTTAGTTAATTAGTTCATGGCTACGGACAAAGCATAAAAGGAAACGGCAATTACAATAGGTTAACCCTTTATGCTGCGATGTATATACATTAAGTTACAATTTGCATAGGTGAACTCAACAATATGAATTGGATGATCTATATGTGGTCTATCTTACACATTTACATTTCGTTACATAATTTTCTTTTTTGTAATTGTAATTAAATGTACTGAAAGTGTTCTTATGTTATCCATTTTCACCACCTGTTTGGTTTTTATTTTTTGACTGAGCGTAATGATTTTTTTTAGAAGGCGACACGACATTAACCCAACAAGTATTTACTAAGCTAAGATGTGTTATTGAAATCAGTGTCAACGTAGCGATTTTTCAGATTTCTGAAGTACTTCGTAGTTACATTATTAATGGCAATTCCTACGTGGTGAATATGGAGAATAGGAAATTATTGGCAACATAGTGATAATTTAAATTTTTTTATAACCCTGCAAGACGGGTAACTTTTACCTTACATGTAAGCTTTCTGTTACTCTTCACTTATGCATATGTTATTCTATTTGTAACTTTTGCTCCAGCCGAGGGAAGAATGTAACCAATTTCTCCACCTTTTTGTACATACGTGTGATTCTCTTGTTCATTCACGCACATTATACATTATACAATTATTCATAGGCAAGCGATTCGCCTCTTCTAATTTTTGCATATTTCTGTTTACCCCAACTGTTACTCTTTAGTTATCGTCTACTTTTTGTAGCTCTTACCCTAACTGTTACCCTTTAGTTATTGTAAGTAAATGTATTTGTTACCTGACCTTTTACTTCAAGTTATTGTTAACAATTGAATTCGTTACACGATCTGTTACCCTTTTGTTATAGCAAAGTAATGGACTTCTTACACGATCTGTATATATTTACATTTAGTTAAGTACTAGAATTTTACCATTCACATTTAAGATATGTACATTAATGCTTGCATATTGTATACTATAAGTTAATAAAAATAATAAACAATAAAAAAATCCTTATATAAGAAGGATAAATTGTAGGTCCCTCCATTTATTGCTAAAAACAGCAAGAGGCAAAATCACAAATTGGAGGAAGAGCTCGGACGAAAATTGTTTCAGCGGTTTCAAACCGCCAAATATATATATAATACATCTGAAATATACAATCCGAAGAAAAGTATTATCAGTTTTTATATACGTAAATGATAAATAATATTGAATATTTATTTGGTAAAATGTTATCATTGCTCAAATTTAACACATGCCTTAATAAATTTTATTTAAAAAAAATAGAAAAAAGTAGCTCATACCAAAATATACATACATATCACTTTTACAAGAAAACAATAATTAAACAAAATTAAAATAAAACGGCAAGAAAGTTAATAAATTTTTTTTTCTTTTCATTTACATTGCTAACATCAATTCTCAAAAATTGAATGAAAAAAGTTTTGCTAAAAACTTTCCAAAATCAAATTTTGTATTACATTAAAAATATTATAAACTATTAAAGTCTTTATAATTTATAAAAAAATAAACCATTACCGGTAATGAGCGGAGCATGAAGCATTCAGTCGTGCTGCTGCAAAAGCTTTAAGGCTGACATTCAACCCCTCCCTATGGGTTAGGGGTTTCAGAATTGATCCGCGGTAAGATATGCCTCGTAAGAGGCGACTAAAATGCAATTGTTTTCACAACAGTTGGGTTTTTATAACGGAACGACATGGCTTTTCATACGGCAAAGGACTGTCACTCCCGCAATATTATCCAAAAATCAATTCTCTTTGTAAATGACAGCGTCATGACATGTGTCTTTTTTCTACATATAGATGTCCAAAACTAAAGGGATTGTGTTAGTGAACAGCTGAAAAAGTTGAAGATGTATTTGTGTATATGTTACCACCGTCTGTAATAAGTGATTTATTGGCTTCCGTTGTGGTCCTAAGAATACAAATGACGCGAAATATAAAGGTCGACAAAAATCGTCGATAAAATCCAAATAATGATATTGGACGATCAGATAATAAAAGTGCATGAGGCGCAGTTACATCACATTTTACATGAATATTTGTACACGAGAAATGTATCCGCGAGATGTGTACCGCGATTGCTCACATATGATTATAAGCGTAATCGTGTTACCATTTTAAAGGAGCGTTTGGCGATGTTCAACCATAATCCAAAGGAAGTTTTACACCGTTTCGTTACAGTAGACGAAGCATGGATCCACCGCACTACACCAGAGATCAAAGAACAATCAAGACAGTGGGTTTAACCGGGTGAACGTGTACCTAAAAAGCCCATGATCGGTGTGTCGGCCAACAAGGTCATGGCCACAGTTTTTTGGGAAAAGGTCTAAACTATTATATTATATATAATTCAGATCAGATCGGCGAATATTATTCAAATCTTTTGAACAGATTCGATATTGATTTGAAGGAGAAACGACCACTTTTGGAGAAAAAAAGTAATGTTTCATCAGAACAATGCACAGGTGCACACGTATGTAGACACTATGGCAAAAATTCATAAATTGGGCTACGAACTTCTACCCATACAGAGTTTTCTCAAGATTAGCCCCCTGCGACTATTTCTTGTTTTCAAACCTGAAGAAATGGCTGAGCGGTAAGAGTTTCGATTCGAAGGAAGGGTTCATCACAGAAACAAGCGCCTATTTTTGAGACTTTGAAAAACCCTATAATTTGGATTGAATACAAAAGTTTACAAAAACGCTGGACTAAATAAATAGAGCTAAAAGGGAACTAGGTTGAGAAAGAAAGAAATGAAAGTAATTGAAATATTAAATTAAAAAATTAAAATAAATAAAACTATTCAAAAGGTGCCAGAATTTATGTTACATTACATAAATGATGCCAAGACATCACAAAACTTGGAAATAAAACTCATCAAATGTTGATATAAAGTTGTTAGAGTGTGTGAACATCGTGGGCAGGATTGATTTTGGTGGATTCAGTCGACCGTTGACCCCGATGTTTTATGATTTGTAAAAGAAATGAAAAGTCAGTGTTATTGATAATTTATATAAATTAGTTCAATCTTTATTATTGAATTTATTGATTGAAAAGTTGGTAGCGAGACATAGATTAATATTACCTATCTGCTGGGGTGAAAACTATAGTGGTTGGATCTCTCTTCTCAATTCGACAAAGGAAAAAATAATAATGGCTGAACTTTTCTTTTGTAGTTCACCGTTAGCCTCAACAGTCTTGAACAGTTAATGTTAACTGCTTATCCTAACGAAGCTAGCAGCGGTAATGTTAAAACGCAATACTAACATAATGTTAAGTATTAGCCGGGCACTGAAAACAGCTTGCAATATTTAGGCCAGAGGCGTCGACTTAACATTTTTTTTATGTGGTGTACGTTCGTACATAGATAATAACCTTACCTGAATCACTTTAATTTTGATTATTTGAAAATAAAAATGCATATTTTAATACTGAGGAAACTCTATATATATTTTTTCAATTTTGAAAAACTGTTTCCGGAAAGGTATTTATACTTAGTAGGGACATAAATACTGTTACACACATTTGATGTTATAAAATAAAAAATAATGAATGTTTTTGGACCAATTTTTTTTCTAAATTATTTATTGATATATATTGTATACAAAAAAGCAGTATTCATTCGAAATGCTTGTCTTTGGCCTTCACGCACGCCTTAAGTCGGACTGGTCAATCATCAATATCCGCACGCACCTCCTCCATTGGGAAATTGGCCACAGCACGAATCAAAGCTGTCTTAAGAGAATCAATGTTAAGGTATCTTTTGTGGCAAACGTTGTCCTCTAAAATTGTCCACAATTTGTAATCCAGCGGGTTCAAATCAGGACTGCCAGAGGGCCACTCTTCAGAGGAAATGAATGCTGGTAAATTGTTTTGGAGCCAGATTTGGGTCGTTTTAGCTTTATGGGCCGGCGCAGAGTCTTGCTGAAAAGTCCATGATTAGTTTTGGAACATGGAATGGTTAAGTGGTCTTACAACTGCTTCCAAAACGGTTTCTTGGTAAACTTTGGCCGATGTTTTGACCCCTTGTTCGCAAAAATGCAAGTCAGTTACCCCATCATAAGAGACACCCCACCAAACCATGACTGAAGCTGGGTGATGACCTTTTTCGACCCGTGTAATCAGTTCAGATGCTTCCTTAGGTGACGGTGCATACAACCCTATCATTTTGTTTATTAAATTTTTCCTGCAAGGTTAAATTTTTTTCATCGGTAAACAAGATTTTTCTGTGCAAGTTATCAGCGTGCTTCACCAAAAGACGTTTGCATTTTACCACCCTATTTTTTTTCAAAGCTGCAGTCAACAAATGTCCGGTACGACGTTTGAAAGCCCCAAGTCCCAGGTCTTTTTTAATAATTCGACTCATGGATTTTTGTGAAACATTTATCTCCCGGGCCATGATTTTCTGTTTTCGGAGCGGATTTCGCAGAATTCTTGAATTGACAGCTTTGATGACTTGCGGCGTTCGAACTGTGCGTGGACGGCCCGACTGGTGGCGGTCTTTAACATCCCCAGTCTCCTCAAACAGTTTTATGCACCGGTAGACGAACATGCGACTAATGCCGAGCGGACGGAGTGTTTTGAAAATATCACCTTTTTTCATTTCACACTTAAAAAGCGCTATAACAGCGATACGGTTTTCATTATCTGACCATTCCATGTTGAAAACTCACACAATTTAGAATTCCCGATACAGACTAACGTTTTACAGGTTATATTTTATAAATCATATGGGAATTATGTGGTATGCTCAATTCTTCTATTGAAATGCGTGTGTTTAATGTTGTAACAGTATTTATGTCCCTACCAAGTACAACATTGAAATCGTTTACAAAAAAATTCCAGTTTTGAAATCGTTTACAACAAATTCCAGTTTTGAAATCGTTTACAAAAAATTCCAATTTTTCCCCTCTTTGCACTTGCTTATGCATGACATCTTTGTTTGTCATTTTATCATGCCTGTGTAATTAAGTTACCTGGAATAAAGCAATATTTTACCATGCTCATAAGCTACTTTCAACTTTTCTCATTAATTTCATCAATTCTTTTTTCTGGATTTGTCAATTCCATTAAATTTTATTAATCTCTTTAGCGGCATTACCGTCAACAGTCATAGTTCCTTATACTAAATTTCCCTTACAATTTTAATAACATTTACGTATTGCAAAAATGGGATGGAGAAGAAATAATAATAATCCTACTTCTCAGCTAAATAAATTGAAGCTAAAAAAGGACATTGACATAATTAATATGAAATCTTTCGCGATAATTAACTTTAATCATCGTATTTTTCAGTTGTTCCCCTTGCTTGTTTACCTACTCATTTGCATTTTAAGATGCAGAGCAAAGCAAATACTTTGAATGAAGCACTCATATATTTTAATATCCACGTTATTTATTTATTTTTTTGCTTGATAACATTTACGTTATCACACTTCATAGTCAACTTAATTACAGTTGGTATTTTGTCACTTCAAATGCTCCTGTTGTTGGTATTAACGTACAATGTATTAACGCAGGTGTGTTAGCTTTTAAATTTATATTTGTTGATATATACACATTTATGTGTGCTTAAAGTTTTGAGTGTGACTTCAACTATAATATGAAATTACCACTTAAATATATGTATATATATTCATTGTAACAACATTGCCACTTAAGTTCTAAGTATGTTTCCACCCACTGGCTTAATTTGCTGGTAGCTTGTCAGGTGCTTTTTGGCGCCATTTACATATGTATATACATGCGTACAAGTCCTTTTTATACATGCACATTTGCTTATGAAATACAAAATCATTCCCATTAAGGCGTTTTTTGTTCTTCTTAATTTCCGACAATTTTTTGCTCTGATTTAATATTTCTTTTACTTCTGCTCTTCCCATTTTCATAATTTTTTACATCCATGTGAATAAGTCATATTTATTCATTTGTAAATACATTTATCGTCATTTTTATACCTTTCATGTACATGAAATGGTATATTAACTTTGGTCAGGAGTATGTAAGTACGAGAACGAGAAGAGACAGACCCACCGAAATTTATACCGATCGTATCAGAATCCACGAGCTGAGTTGATTAAGCGATGTGCGTCAATATGTTTGAGTGCAAACTAGTCTCTCCATTAATTATGGTGAGCTGAAAATATTATTATTACCTTTTCCTTACTTTTAACCAACACTTATTAGGACTATCTTCAGATGCTGCTTCCTGTATCAGAACATCTGCTTGAACAATCGCAAGTCTTATTAAAACAGTTCTGCCAACTAATGCTTGAATTGACTTCTGCAGATAGATCAGTTATAAAAATGGATTCCTTTGGAGGATAACATGCCATTTTTGCTTTTTTAATGTAATCATAGGACAGGTAAATGTTAGCATATCATTGTTTAGCGCTGGATCATACATCCAAATATGATTTAATTGTAAGATTTCGATTTATATGCAGAGCTAATGTTCCAGCTCTTCTGGCGTATACTTACTTGGTAGGAAGATGCACCTATACGTTTAAATAATCATTTGTCGGATCCGGCCAGATCGGAGCATTATAGCAAATATATGACCGATTTTTCAGATTTAAAATTTGGGTCATAAATCCGTCACCATAATTCACCTAAGAACATATTCCACACACATATAATAAATTGCAAAATGGTACTGAAAATCAGAGAAAACGGAGACTATAACATATAGCTCCCATACACCGTTTTTTTAGGAATTAGGCATTGGTAAAAACTCCGCAAAAACATCTTGGATATTCTACACGTGTTCATTCAAAAAAGTATTGATAAATATCTATCGATTTGTTCAGATATGAGAACAAATATTTAATTCTCAAATGCATAACAGTAAATTTGATATGTTAATGAAAGGTATAAAGTCTTCGACAGCACCTTTTCTTGTTTTTCTTTTCTTTTTTTGCGTTCTGTAATTTATTGTTATTTTCCAGAGATAATTTGGAGTCAAAAAGTAAGCAAACATAGCTGTCAATTCAAATTTTGTGAAAATGTATCTACATATGTATGCATTTATGTAGATCTCTATGAAAAAAAATGAGAAACATTTTTAAAATGCTTGCGGAAAAGATTTCAAACTTCTCTTTTATTCGCTTTTATTTTCTTTTTATTTGTACAAATGTAAATTGTGTATGGTAACATATGATAAATATGTACGTATATAGTACATAAATGTATGGTAAGTATTTAAATTGTGTCATTATCATTTTTCATGGCAATCAGTGCATATAACAAACAATGAAGGTCATCAGTGTTTATCTTAATGGTTCAGTATTTAGAAATAAAAGCAAATTTTTGAGAGCGTAAAGTGGAAAATGTGCAATGAAACTGATGGTGTTTAGATAAGAGCCAACCTAATTTCTAGCTAAGCTCGTAAACTACATTACTAAGATTTTTTCTCTAAGAGTGCCACCATGAAATGATCTTAAAACACCCTATAAATGAGGAGTTGATAAATATAAATAATATCAATAAACCTAAAGCCTTTTGGCCGTCAGTTCGTGTTAGTTATTTTCACATCAGTCCAATAAGCAACAGTAAACCAATTAAAGCGAACATATCAAGAATATTGAAAACTATACATCTCCTCCATTGTAATTCTTGAAAAGGCGAAGCAAGTCACACCTGGAATTGTGTTGATAACATTTTCCAAAGGCGAATTTTTTTCCATTATTAAAACTCACCTTATAATATCATATTTGTCCATTTATCAGATTTTTTATCACTATCATTCACACAAGTTTTCTTTTGGCATGTTTTTTCACTACCTTTACACGTTTACATACAAGCCGATAATCTGGGGACTCCCGATGTTAAATTAGATAAAGCAATAAAAGAAAACGAGTAAAAATAATTGTCCAACAACGTTAATTTTGAATTTAAAAGTGTTAAAATAGTGAAAATTCACTTATAATATTATTGACCAAAGCATTCCGCCAAGTAAAACAAAAACAATAGCTAAAATTTGAACCCATAGGGCCTATTTGTAAAAAAATTGTAACTACAAAAGTCGTGATCCTTAAATATTAGTACCTTTTCAGTTACGTAAATAAAAGTCATAAATTGACTTAAAAATTTTCGGCCAAAAAGGATTTTCTTCTTAAATGGGTCAAATTAGACGTCGCAAGGGATAGCAGCATGAAAGCGCAAGAGATATAATATTCGTATGCACATCTTTGAAAAAAAGCAGTCTAATGACTTTCAGTAACTACTCGATCTTACCGAGAGTTAATTAAACCACTATCTCAAAATAAAAAAATAAAAATAAAAAAAATATGAATAGTTTTTTATGAACTCGAATGTCTTTACATTGTAACTACATGAACCTGAGTCAACTTGAAGAAATGTTTCGGTACTAGTGAAATTTTAATGAATTTTTATAGATCCACATAGAAGAAAAGTTAAACCCATATTGCTATTTCAATCCTTCTCTTTTCTTTGTCAATACATATGTAGGGAATATTAAGAAGATTAGTCTACAAATCCAAATTTTTAAAATATCTTCATAGCGCCATCTATCTGTTGAATTAAAATACCTAAAAGAGGCACATAAAATCTAATTCAGTCGGATAGGGCGGAACAAACGCGTCTCAGAACTAGGTAGAAGTTATTGTAGGGATATTCCATTTGAAATTTTAAACTTGTAAACCTGAAAAAATTTTATGTTTATTATTGTTTTCATAATCAATGAACAACAACTCATACTCGAAAAACAGAGTAGCTTCAATTAAAAGAAAAAAAACACAGGAGGATGAGTCAAAGTAATTCGGAGAAACACTTTTCGAGCAATTTTCAAATATGATTGTATAAATGTTTGAATTAATAAAAAAAAATTCAAAAAAAGTAATCGCTTGCTAAGATACTTAACTGAAACATTAAATCATTCTCTAAGTTGCTCTATTTCTTCATAGGGTAGGTTCATAAGTAAAAGAAATAAAAAAGTCATGATACATTATATAATTTTCTGCGCAAAGAGTAGTCCACCGTAACCAAAAACTTTCAAAATTTATTAAAAACTATGTGAGTAGTAAAAAAAACCAATTATGGCCTGAATGTATACAGTATTGCAGAAATCTAAGTAACTCCGAATTAAGTAAATATATCGGCTAAAAGTTATCAAACTTAATAGTTGTTGGTTGGTACTGAATTGAATATTATGTTATGTTGGGAGATGTGGTGATCTCTTAAACAGCTGTTACTTCTACCATTTTTCTTTGTTGCATGACAAAGTACTCAATTCAAAACAAACAAAAAGGCTCAAATAAAGCTCATTAACTAATAATCCAAAAACAACTCTAGTTTGGGAAACTAATGGGCGAACTCGGACGTTGCTTTCAGTTACCAAAGAAGCCAACGAAAGAAAGTTCAGTTACTATGTAGAGTGTTGCACCGCCCACTTTAAGGATGGTTTTCTTCGAAGAATGCATGGAATGCATATATAAAATGTTTTCAAATATTTGTTTGTGTAAAAATGTGTAGAATAACTAGAACGGCAAAATAAATACCACTAAAGAGAAATGTAAATGCACAAGAAAAGCAACTATGCGAAATAGTGATTTATGCAGAAACGCGCGTGATTATGACACATAAGCGAAGGAGTGAAATATTTGCATATATTTTTGACGTGCCATGAAATACAATGGCACAAGCTTGTTCGAAAACATAAATATATATTTTGTGATTTTAAATCACCGTCATCATTTTAGTGTGCGTCACTTACATTATATGAGTCAGTTAAAACATAAATGCACTGATTTTTTACCACCCTTTTATGGAAGAAAATATTAGCCAAAATATTCTACATTCTTAATGCTGTCATTCCAATGCTGACATTCTTGCATTTAACTAGTGGTGAATGTAAATTTGAATAAATGTACTTTTCAATGAAAGCTAAGAGAGAGAAGAGTAAAATTTATTCTTTGCATTTTATTTTTCGGTGATTTCGAAAGTAGCTGTAAAGTGGTTTTCAGTGAATTAAAGTGATGATTTGCATTGAGATAAGATAATTTTAGTAAAATAGTTCTGAAATTGTATAGTTAAGTTTTTAGTTTTTTGTGAAAAATGAGAGGTAACAAAAATGTAATATATGAGTAAATTTAAAAAGTGATTTCATTTGATATTTTTGATCTTTGATTTTGAAAAGTTAGATAATTTCGACAATACGCGTACACACTGACAGTAGTAAGTAAATTTTACATATTAAATTTGTGAATCATTTACAATTTATCAGTTTTTTCATGGAAACATTTGTGGAGATAAACTCTGTGAAGAAGACCAGAAACCGATCTATTTGAATAAAATCGTATTTATGGTTCGACTTACCTGACATTTGGTATATGGATAACATTTTGCTTATATTCACATAACCGAGAAGTAGACCAGGGATCAGCCTATGCGAGAAAAGCGTATATATGGTGCAACGTGTAGCCGGATCTTATATATATAATTGGCGATTTGTAAGCGCTGAAGCGATTTTCGGCCGAGCTAGTCTCTCAGTTTGTGTTATTCGTCTTGATGTTTTTTCCAACAAACTACAGTTCATTCTAAGCGACCACTGAGGGGCCGATGGATTTGTATGCTATGAGAACCTTTCATTTAATGTCGGAAATACACTCGGAGGGCTTGACATTCCCTATCGAGATGTAACCGCAATTAGAAAAATTTATAAACAAAAATTTCTTGCATACTGAATACGTCGTCTTTTATTGGAATGCTTAGCTTTGAATAGTTTATTTATATTTAAATTTAACTCTTCCTTATTTACTACTTCCTTTTAGTTCTATCTTTTTATACATGATTTTTTTCGCCGATCCTCAAATTTTATGACCACAAATCAATGTTTCAAGTTTTTCGCACTCGTGAAATTTCTTCCCTTCTATTTCCAATTGCAAATTTGAAACTTTATAATTACTTTCCATGAGGACTTGAAAATGGTATTTACAAAATGGCATACGGCATAGGGATCGTAATGGTTATGACTTATCAATGGATTCAGCATGTAATTTTTTATTATTTTATTTCCAATAACAAAAAGTTGTGAGAAATTTTTATATATGTTCTAGAAGCTATTTTTTTTATTCGGTAAAAACTCTAAGTATCTTTTATTTAGATAAACCCTACACTAATCCTTCTCCACTATCGAAAAAAGTTTTATGGGAAATCGTAAGCTTAAAATATCTGTATATAATCAGTTTTTAACTTAAAACATATAAAGCAGTTATGCTCTCTCAAATATCCATGCCAAAGCCCTTACACCTTCCATGAACATATCTAACCTTTTTTTTTTGCTTGCTGTTGTGACGACTTTCTCATCTCTAAAGAATCATTAGTCTGCCTTTTTTGAAGCTTTCCAGTTTAAATATTTGTTTTAATTTTCTTTTTTATAATACCAAGCTTCACTCTCTTAGAAACGATTTTGATGGATTTTTGACACAAAAACCTCCTATCTGAACAAATCGGTTGTTTGACTGACCGACTTCCTTGACTTTCCGTATAAATATTAATTTGAATGTACATGTGCATAAGCCAACTTTCAAGCTCTTAGATGTTTTTAGAATGGATTTTTCGCCCAAACCCTTAAATATGAAACCGTCTGTATGGGAGCTATATGATATAGACAACCGATCTGACCAGTTCCGACAAATCATCAATATATTAGAAAAATACACTGGCGTACTAAGTTTCATTAAAATAACTCAAAAGCTGAGAGACTAGTATGCCTTGCAATAGACGGACATCGCGATTGGTAGGACAGACATACATAACGTACAGACGGAAATGGATAAATTAACTCAGCACGTAATTGTAATGCGATTCTTATATATTTTTCATGTTCATGAGAGGTGTAAAAAATATATAAATATAATGCACAATATTATAAAAAATAATTAAGTCCGTTTTCTTTAGAAAAAATTATAAACTCCCACTGAAGCTGGGGTTATTCACAAGAAAAAAATTTAAAACGAGATGACTAACCTCAGCCTAAATCAAGTGAATCTATACAAAAATAGGTCTGGCAACATTCTTGATCTAATTTTCGTTGATAATGCAACTAAAGCACCAGTAGAAAAAATCACTCCTCTAGTTAAGCCAGATGACGTTTACCACCCTGCTCTTGCTATTACTTACAAAACTATATGTGATCAGGTCTTAATAACTGTAAAAATCGGTTCGAATACTCGATTTAATTTCTACAGAGCTAAATTTAAAGATCTTAATAAGGCTTCATCGAAATTATCATGACCTAGATACAATGCGAATATATATTTACTGTATTAAACTTATTACTTACCGTGGCACACTAATGAAATTAAAGCTTAGAAAAATAAAAAAACACGATATTTCAAGCTTTATAAAAGTAAAGATATGCACTCATATTATTTAAAAGTCTCAATTTTGCGACACAAATTCTTTAATTTAAATCGAAAATGTTCTAATGCTGATTTGTGCAAAATGAAACGTAGTTTAATAACAAATCCTAAATCATTTTATGCTTTCATAAACTCTACCACAAGGTATCCGGATTTCCTTCTACTACGACGCTACAAAATAACAGTTCTAGTGATAGTTAGATAATTTCCAATTTGTTCGCTAATTTTTTTATATCTAATTATTCTGCCGGTATTCAAGTCAACTGATATTACCCTTACAGGTTATCTTCGGGTGACTTAGTTCATACACTTACAATATCGTTCGGTGATATATTACTCTATCTAAAGTCCTAAAAAGAGTCATGCACATATGAACCTGAACAAATGCATGCTTGCTTTCTTAAAAATTGTGCTGAATAAATTTTCGAACCTTCGACTCATTTTTTCAATTTATCACATATAGAGAGTAATTTTCCATCTGTATGTAAAGCATATTTTATCATACTAATTCATAAAAATGGAAACAGATCCTTTGTAGAATATTACCGAGGTATAGCTAAACTCTCTGCAATTCCTGACTTATTTCAATCACTTATCACTGATCATTTTACTCATTCAATCTCATCATTTATATCACATTTCCAACATGGATTTGTTAAAGGCAAATCTACAACCACCAATTTACTTGAGTTCACTTCTTAACTTCAATGCGTTCAGAGAGAACATCAGCGTTAACGTAATATATACCGACTTCAGCAAAGCTTTTGATAATCAAGAAACTTAACTGGGTTTCCAAACAAAATTTTCACAATGGATCTCCTCATACCTGTTTGATCGAACTCAAAGAATTATGTATAAGAATTCTATTTCAGAGTCCATTAATGTTTCTACAGGAGTGCGTCAGAGTAGCCATCTAGGCCAGAATCTGTTTTCACTATATATAAACGATATAACGATAACTTATCATTAGATAACATTCTATATTTGACCTAAGTTGTCCTTAGAAATTAGCTGATGAATTTCTGTTCTGTAGCTGAACTTTAAACTTAAACGTAAAATAAAACAAGTTCCGGACTGTGCCCCTCGTGAGAATGGGCGGAAGATGTTTAAACCGTTGCGAATAATTAATTAATTAAAAATTTTAGGCAGTAATTTTTGCAAAAATTTAAATTAAAGTAAATTTTTAGCATTTGTTTTAGTACCAACAAAAGCTAAGTTTATAAACTTATTTGTTTTAAATTACAAATAGCACTAATTTTTTATGTCCTTATTGTTTTTATTTAAATATTAGTGAAAATAAGAAATGCTTGCCAATTTATTCCTTAGTGGGTAACGAATGCAACAGGATTATAAAATTTGTTTGAAACTTCGCAATATTTAAATTTTTTTTTGAGTAAAATTCTCCATTTAATACCAGTTTAATTTGATTCAAATTACACTTTATATACACTGAAAGGTGGTCCAGTAGATAGTACTTGTAAAAATAATTCCAATAAAGAAGAAAGTTCTCTATGCAATCATACTAAAATTAATGTTGTGACATGCAGACTCAAAGCTGAATATATTTCATTACTCGTTCACATAATTTGTTCTGTTTTTTTGTTTATTATCAGTAATTGAAACTAAACCATGCCCAAACAATTTTCATTTCAGAATGCAAATTAACTACGAAAAGTCTAAAACTTAAATCCCGAAAGTCTCTTTATATGAGGCAAAGCAAAAGTTATTAAACATTTATATAAATAAAAGTGAATCAACTGTCCACAGGATAAGAATAAAAGAGGAATTGAAATTGTGTAAATTTGTTATACTTCCAGCAGCAGAACATCAGCGTTCAGATGAATAAAATGCTGTTATGAACAATAAAATGAAATATACCTGAAAAACTGTGTTTAATTATGAAAAAATCTCAACAGTTGTTGAACTTACAAAAGCAAAATAAACAAACCGAAAAATGTTAACGATAGCAATGAAGCGAAATAAAATAAGAAAACTGGCAGGAAGCAATTTGAAATCTCAAACAATGCAAACAACACAAAGTAGGAAAACAAAAATAACGTTATTTACACATACAGCAAGTGACGCAGACATACATCTATCACAACAGAGACGAAACTGTGCGAAATTGCACAAAAAGCAGTCGCGAAGGTATCGACATTTATGTGACATATCCTCCAGTCTCATGAGAACCACCAACATCCGCATCATTGTGAACACACACACCAGCATGTCGTGGCTTATACTGCTGCTCACAATAGTGACACTAACGATTTGTCACACAGCAGCCACGCAGATGTCAGATGCCAGCAATGTCGGCATATTCAGCACACATTTCATACCTTTTCCCAACTACAGACCATTGAGAGTGGGTAGATATAGTCAGCCACTGCACAGTGCGGCCGAATGGGCGAGTAATGTTGATGATAATAACAGTTTTCGGCCTCTTATCCCTAAGGATATTAGTCCTGAATATATAGCAAAAAATGTCTTTTCGAAAACAGGACAATATCATGTTTTTGAGCCTGTTACGAGCGATTTGCGCGCCACAATGGCAATGCATAGAGGAGAGGGGAATGAGAGCGTTGATGCAAAAGACAATAAAACAGTTGCACATGGCAACGATAAGACGAGCATTGAGAGTGATATTAGTAAAACAACAACCAGCGGAACATTAGTAACCTCGACCGAAGAAGCCATGGGGTCAGAGTCGCAGCAACAAACGTATGAAAGAAAGCAGCAAGATAGCACACAAGAGGCTGCAATACAGTCAGTAGTTAGCTTAGGTAATAGCAATAAAAATAAAATGCTGGACAAAATAGATCAAACAGCTGTAAAGCGCAAAGAAGTAACTAAAATATCTTGGTCTCCTATGACCCTGCATAAAAGTAAAGCATTGCCCAATGCGTTTACATCAAGCCAGGCAAGTACTGGCGGTGGCAAACTACAAAATGGCAATAAAGGTTCAACATCAAAAATTCCGGATGTCTCTCAAAATACGGTTGGCGATGACATAAAGGAATTGGAAGCATTGTTAGTCGAATATGCGGAAAGTTTCTTCAATAAGGCACAATATGAACCTTCTAGTGAACTGGTGGATGCTCTACAAAGCAACCACAGCAGCACAGTTGATAATTTGTCGCTAACAGGTGGCCCATACAAAGAGCGCCCAACGCGACATGCCAATGCAAATCCATTACCACAACCACACCATCATTTTCACCATCACCACCAGCATCTGCTTCATCAACATCAACATCTCCACACAGCGCCATACGACTACATACGCAAAGCGGATGGCGATGTGAGCATAAATATACCACGCGCCATGGAGTCAGGCAGATTGCTCTTCTTCTCAGGTACACTTTAACACATTAATACCTAAGACCGTATACATACATTTATTCGACCAAATAATTTATTTGTGTTTTATTCGTACTCCATTTACTTATGTCTTTAGGCTTAAAAAAGGCGCTTTGGCCAATTTATATGGGATTGCAGGTGTTAAAATCGCTGCTCTTTGCTTTGTTACTGCCGACATTGATTGGCTCCGTTGGCAAGCTTCTTGGAAAGGGTAAGTTTTGGTGAATACAATTGGCTTAAATATTTATACATTTGTATGTTGAGTGAACAAGAAAGCCAAAGGGTATTTACTTTGGCGGCAACATTGCTCTTCTACCATTATTAAAAGATTTGAATTCTTAAAACAAAATGGCTTTATGATAAGCTACTTAAAATGATTGGTTGGCATAATTCATCCATTTTTACATCACAAATTTTTTAATTTTTTTTTTTTTTTTTGATAGATTTTTGCTTGATACTAAAGATGGGTATAGAAAATAAAGTGTCATTTTTTCAATATAGTATATTTTAAAGAAGTTCTTGAATATTTTTTCTATGTATATCGAAAGTCTCTTGATACTCTTATTTCCGGCAATAATAATCTGATTGAATGAAATTTAACATGTTAAAAGCTGACATTTCAAGCAATATTTTTCGTGAAAGCATCTCTGAAAATTGCCACTTAGTGTAAGAGCTTCTTGGTTTGAAACTGTGTGAAATTTCCAAAGAAATACTTTCTGTTATACATTTTTTTTATTAAATTTTAAAGTAAAAAAAAAAAGCATTTAAAACGTGCCGATAATTTTGTGTGGAACGCGTTAAAAATTCTGTTAGTGAATGCCGGCCCCTTTAGTGATTCACACGATTCCGTTAGTTTTTGTCAAAACCGCACCTTGTTCTGGTCGGCCAATTACTCAAAAAGCCTATGCAATACTGCAACTGTTTGAGCAAGCAGCAAGCGAGTAGATAGAAAATAAAAGAGAAATTAGGGATCACTCTCGTGACAGTTTGGTGTCATTTAAAAAAGGTTGACTGCGCAAAGAGAGTCCAAATTTTGGGTATAATATAAATAACGGCAAAAAAAAAAAAAAAAATTAATGACCGTATTACCGCCAGTGGAAGGTTTCCGAAACGTGACTAAATTAAACAATTTTTAAAGCGACTCATCACGAGCGATTGGAATTTGTTTGAATACGAGAATATGAAAAAATAATGAACATGGTAACAATGTTTTGACACACGAGCCCTATTAATGTTGTTTACAGTAATTTAAAATATTCATCAACAAAAATGCATGGCTGAACTTAATTAAATTTTTGGTGATGAAGCTCCATCAAAGACTGCTGTCTAACGATGGTGAATTCAATGGAGGTCGTAGATAACTCCAAGATGAATTTCGCGAAGGTCTCAAAAAAGCAGATGTTGTCGCGGAAACAATTGATTGTAGAAATAAATTAGTTCAGTTTGGATCCCATACAATCTGTCAAATCGCGCCAAAAAAGGCTCGTACCGATTGGTCGAGAGAAATGTTTATAAAATACGATAGCGATGCTGCGAAACATGTCTATGACATCGTGACAGGTGATGTGCCCGAAAGTAAGCTGCAATATGCTGTGTGAAAAATGTATAGATCTTAATGGAGAATATTTTGAAAAACAATAAATCGAATTTCGAGAATTAATATTTTTTGTGGCTATGAGTGAATGAGCTTTATTCAAAAGGCATATTTCTTAGATTTTTGAATTGAATATTTTGTTATGCAACAAAGAAAATACGTCGTAATGCCACTGGCAATAGTGAAGCACTTATACGTGAATATCTAAAAATGGTCATGTGTTAATATTTTGTTTCAATTACTGAATGTCTATCCTGTTAGATTTGCCTTGTTTTTTTCTACATTTCATATACATGAAATGGTACATTGACTTTGGTCCGAAGTATGTAAGTACCAGAGGGAGAGGAGATGGCATGTTTATCTGTACGTATGTCTGTTTAAACTCAAAGTGGTCTCTCATTTTTGAGATATTCATTTTTAGATTTCAACTTATGGTTCATTAATCCGTCAAAAAAGTACCTAAGAAAATTAAAACGGGCATACTATACATGCAAAATTAATTGTATATAAGAACCAATCGGATTCGGACAGCTAAAACATATAGCTCTCATACACCGATTTTTTCAGATATGAGGTTTTGCTTTCGAAATCCGCCAAAAGGACATCAAAGATCGTAAAATTTGGTATACATTATCAGTGAATTCGGAAGCGAATTTTAAAATTTGTAATAAATTTGATATGTACATGAAAGTTATAAAGACTTTGGCATGGCCGAAGACAGCCCTTCTTTCTTGTTTAAAATATGAGCTCGTCACGAAGAAAGTGTTAATATACTAGTTATCTGGTTTGATATAATTGCGGTGTTATGAAAAAAAAAAAATTAACATCACAGACTTTGTCAAGGAGATTGATTCTAAATAAACCATGGACACTTCATAATGTCTGTAAGTCCTGAGTTGAGACTTTAAGGTTGTGGAAAGAAGTAGAAAGAGTTAAACTTTGGTATTGAAATTATCTGGATGGACCCGCAGAATCACTTCTATGATTGTTACTTGTGTGTAATAGATGCTAAAAGTTTTTATCGGAATTTAAAGGAAAGATAAGCAGACTTACAGTCTGCGAAATTTTCTGTACTGCACAGTGAAAATCTCCCTCGGACTATTCACATTTTAAAAGTAATTCGCACACTATGGATACTGCCAAATTCACAGGATAACCTACCAGGAAGGGGAAACAACTCGCTGATTTAATACGTGATTTTAATTTATAAAAACAAGGATCATGAGAGATAAATATTATTTGCACCAACAATAGCAATTACAAACATACATATCACCATAAAGTAAGTTATTACAAATTTTTAGTGAAAATAAAGGACATGTAAACTGTTATGATATCGCGAAGCTGCTTCTAGGTGTTGGTGTAAAAGATTACAAGAGCACTGAGTGGCGCTTTTTTACTGACAGATAAAAGAAAGCTTTATGTTGGTAGTCGAAGATTTCCTAGGTAACCATAAATCACCAAATTATGAAGACATTGTGTAACACATGCTGTCAAATTTTAAGACTTTATGTGTAAATATGAGTATCAAGTTGCAATTTCTTCGCAATCCTGAGGATAAATTTCCAGATAATTTAGGAAATTTTAGTGAAGGATAAGTATAGCGGTTCCAATAGGATTTAAAAAGATGGAGGAGAGTTATCAAGGTCGGTGCCATATAATGGCAGATTATTGCAGGTCCTTAAATTTTTTAAGAAAAGCTGAGAAAATGCGTTTTATGGAAATATAAAAATATAACTTCTGTTTTTAGCACTTTCCATGCGAAAAAAAAAAAAAACTGTTATGATAAATATATTGATCAATTATTTTGTTTCTTGTGGTTATATGTGAATGAGCTTTATTCAAAAATCCAATTTTTTTAATAATTTTGAATTGAATTGAATATTTTGTTATACAATAAAGAAAAATGGTAGAAGTGACAGCTGTTTCGGAGACCACCATATCTCCTCATCAGACTTCTTTTGCCAGAGATCGAACCAACGGATCCTGACTTCAGAGGCAAGTGCTGTACCACTGAACCATAATAAGCCATGCAATCTGTAGCTGTAATATTCAATTCATTACCAACTAACAACCAATATTTTCCAATTTCTACAGAGTTTAGTGGAGCATTATTTTAAGTTGTTCGTGTAGCCTAAGGAGTGCTATAACAAAATAATAATTTTTATGACTAGCTGCTATAATTAGTCATATAATAACTTAGTTTAGAGATGATAAAAAAATACAAAACTTGTTGTTAAACCAAGAACTCCTGAGGAATGACCTTGTAGAAATTCCAAATTTTATTTATCTCAATATTCACTAATTATTTCGATGCCATTATTTTTATAAATTCCATAACCATATGCTTTATATCCATTACATAGGCATTATTTCCGGTTCAGCACCGATTTTCATACGTCCACCAGATGCGCCACAGGATCTAGACTTTCGTGACAATACCATCAATTTCGACGATGAAAAATTTGCCGCCGTAGACGAGGGTACAAAAGAAGATGGCTATGCCTACAATCAAGCAGGTAAGTTACTGTAGCATACGTTTCTTAAATTCTCTAATCAATTATTTATATATACTCCACAGAAGCCTCTCAAGCACACTACACCTATAACACAGTAGGCGGCATTAATCGCATTGAGCAGCAGAATAAAATGCCTGACACTTATTTGAGTGCTTTACAGTCTATCGGTTCAGCGTCATTCAAAAATTCCGGCTCACTTTCCGGCACCTTCTCTGGCGGTGGCTTGGGCGGTGGCGCCGGACTTGGTGCACCTTTACGTACAAAACCAATTGCTCCAGCTAATATGGATACCTTCCAGAAATTCCAAAAAGTACCCGCCTCATCGCTTTTACTGTCCAATTATGATCCTTTCTATAGTCCACTGCTCTCACGCTTGGATTCCGTATTTGCGCAATTGAAATTGAATTCGGACAATGAGAATTGTCGTGAAAAATTAATTTGTCTAATGTATGCAAATCCGGCTAAATATGCGCCATACAGTAATCTAGTGTCAGCTCAATTATCGCGGTAAGTACATGCAACGAAGTGAATGTGTCGTGTCGCCTAAAAGTAGGCAATTAATTTTATATATGATGACATAAAATTTTGCCTTTTGCAAAGAGAGAGTTAGCTTGTGTGCAGATATATGTTCACATACATATATAAGCAAGAAAAACATAAAAACAAAAAATTTAAAAAAGATTTTACTCGAAAACTTCAGAGCCGTGTATGCATAAGTGTGTTCGAACCAAACAAACTTAATTAGTGTGAAGCAAAATCAAGAAAGTCCTACGACAGTTTTCTCATTTTAGATAGAAAATACATGAAAAATCAAAAAAAAAAAACAATTGAATACCCTTCTTTGAACTATGGCAAATTCGAGCTTTGACATTTTCACTGACATTCCCGATATATCAATGATTCAGTACAAAGTTAGCAAAGTTTACGATATGGTAAGGATTACACTTGAAGAAAATTATGAAATATTGAAAACTTTACTTTCGAAATTTGGGCGAAATAACTCGCCATACAGAATCTGTTTGTACAAAAAGTTCACCAAACCGATGAAGATCCAAGAACTAAAGCCTAATGACCATTCAGAAAACCTACACGTATCTGAGGAGGAGCCAATTCATCTTCAATGGTCACTGTTTGGCGCGACATGTGGACGGGCAGCATTAGTGGTCCGGTTTTCTTCAAAAATGAGCAAACCACTGCTGTTAACGTCGATGCCGACTATTACCGTGCCAAACTCAGAGAAATTTTGCTTTCAAATGTTGAAGAGAATTACATTTCCGATTGTGGTTTAATTTGTAAAATTAGCCAGAAGGGTGATGTCAACCGCCCGACTCGCAGTAGCGATTTGATTTAGTTGGATGATTTTTTGTGCGGAGAAAACCATTTACGATTTATGATTTGAAAGACGAGAGAAAGCCACACAATCGAAAATATGTCGAAGTAGTGGGCTACTGCAAGGACAGCTGCGGTAGCCTAATGAACGAAGTGTTACCTCATCTTACCTACACTATATCATTTTTTCGAAATGATGGAATAATTTTGAGAATATAATAATTTCTTTAATAGTGCAGGTCAGATAAAAAATAACGAAAATAAAATTATAATAAATTATAATTATTCAATAATTATTGCAATTATTTTTGCCTAAAATATCAGAATTTTTTTTTAAGTGGAAAAATACTTTTGTTGTTACAAATTGTTTTATTTGTGCATAAAACCTTAAAAAATGAAAATAAAAAATTTAATACTTACTGAGCATGCACCCTTGAAATCTCAGCTTTTTCCGACCATAAGCTGGCTTTATTGTAATAAATTTCAGCCAATCCTTTCTTGACTGCGTAATATATTTGTACTTAGCAATGCCGTTTAGTCAAGCAGTTTCGTATTATCTATAAATAATGACCAATGGAATACGGAAATTCGCGTCAAACAGGCAACAGACCGCCTT
The DNA here is from genome assembly GCA_030068015.2 of Neoceratitis asiatica. Classification (NCBI taxonomy): domain Eukaryota; kingdom Metazoa; phylum Arthropoda; class Insecta; order Diptera; family Tephritidae; genus Neoceratitis; species Neoceratitis asiatica. Next base: position 21,599,850 of record CM061528.1, on the reverse strand, counting down.
TGCTTATACGTAAGCGGAAATATATGAAAATGTTGCTCATACGCCAGGGCAAGCGTAAAGGACTCGTGCCGAGCTGAATGTACAGTGTTGGCTTGACAAATAATATTTGTAGCAGTTGATAGATAGTTATTTGGGGGTTTTATACTCTTGCATATGTATAAATATCTATCAATGCATATATATATGTACACATATGTGTATGTATTATTATTTAAGATAACAATACTCACACTTTGCTTGACTTGAGCTCAAAACTCACAGCATGACACACCGCATGCACAATTTTGTCGGAAAATCCTACAATATAGTAAGGAGCTTACATACATACATATATTTACTTACACATAATGTAAAATGTTTATCTTTTAAAAAATTGTTATTGTTTCTTCCTCTGTTTTTACAGTGAATTAAACGAGTTGCGCAAACCCACATCTGATAACCCGGATATTCTACGTTTCTTCAAGTATATGCGTGCTGCCAAGGATGGACAAGATGGTATTGATTGTGAAAAATCTTTTGATCGTTGTACGGAATTTAAGGATTTTGAAAATCCAGCAATGGTTTCTACATATCACGATATCAATAAATTGGTGCAGGCACGAAAGTTGTTGTAGACGAGTTGGAGTGTGATGCTTAAAAAAATAAGAACAACGATATAAATAAGAATAATATACAAGTATATGTTAGTAAAGAAGTATTTATTTACTGTGTAAAAGTTGTATGTAATAAATTTATTGAATGCATTGTTGTAAAAAGATGGAAAAGTGAATTAGAGTGTTGAGTGTATGGCAGCTGAAAGCAAAACAAATTTGCATTTGTTCGCACGAAGGAATTTTTCACTTTTATATATACTCATGGTCAGCGTGTATATAAGTAAGGTTAAACATGTTGCCTGTATTATACATTTTTTATTTTTGATAAATTTTTCAAAATACAATTTTATATAAATGCTTTTGGTGACATTTCATTTAAATTTTAATTTATTTTATTGCCAGCATGACGTCGATATAAATAAAAATACAATATTTATTATGTTCTTCAATACACTTCGGCTACACATTGGTGACCGTTTTCAGTGTCAAAAAAAAAATATTAAAAAAATATAAAATAATGTTACCGTGTGACTTGATGTTTTTTTAATCTCATTTTAGCTTACACTTCAATAATGTCTGATGTTACCTTTTATATATATATTTTTTTTTACATTCAATTTCATCTTTTCCATTGTTACAACGGTTTTTGTCACAGAAGTTAATCAAAGAAAAAATAGGCTGAAAAACTAAAGAAAATAAATGTTTGCTAGATAAATTTACGAATTTGGAAATGAAGGAAAAATGTAAAAAAGTTAAATGTGCGTAGGCCAAAAGTAGGCGAAGGAACTTTTTGGTGTAAATAAATGAGTTTAGTAGAAACTTTGTTCATAATTTATATAAAAAGAAAGCTAATAATAAATATGCTTAGTGAATAAATATAATAATTAACGTCATCAATATAAACATAAATATATTTATTTATATATAATTTTGTCTTATATCAATGGTTATAAGTCATAATCGCCTAACTCAAATTAAAATTAATTTAAATTAATCTTGACATTGGAAAAAAGCTTAAACTTTAAACTGTTCATCTAAATAAGTTTCAAAACAGACTAAGGCGCATATGAATTCAAGACAGATATATGAGAGATATTTTTTGTTTTAAATTTAAAGTCATAATTTAGTGAAATTTATTGCAAAAAAATATATATATAATTTTCTGGGAAGATATTCAACTATCATACCTAAGTAAGCAAGCATACATCACATACACCGTGATTAATATCCACTTGTAATATTATGTCTAGAATTTTATTTTAAGCTAAATAAAAAATTTGCATACAAAATGCTCAATGTTAAAATATGAATTAATTTCATTTCATTTAAATAAGTTTGAATATTTTATTGCTAAAATTTTGTTATTGTTACTATTTCTTTAGTACGATTATGTATTTTTCTTCGTAAAGAAGTGGAAGTTATTTTATAAAAGCGTTTTTAATTTTGAGAAAATTTATTCAAATTTGATTTGTGGGTTTTAATTATTGCTTTTATTTTTTGGTATCAAAGTTATTTTTGTATGAAATGGTAGTTTTTATGATTTGATAACCACTTTTTCATTATTTTTTATATGGTTTCATATATTTATGTATCTATATGCATAACTATATTATACTGGTGAAATGAAATTATTTTGAATTAACAGTTAAGCAGATATAATATTTATCTCTCTCTCTCTTTCTCTATAGATATACAGAACAACATTTTTTTGTTATTTTTAAAATTGCTGCATCATGAAATTAATTATTTATTCATTTGAGTATGTATTAATTCATTAATTAATTATTTATTTATTTATTTATTTATTTATTCACTTATTTATTTACTTCTTTTAAATTAAGCTCTTACGGAAATAAATCGAAGGTGTTGCAAATTGTAGTCATTATAAATCTATAAAATTAAATTGTATACATATATATTTAACTTATGCTTACATTTAGTAATTAAAAAGCTCTAGACTATTGCCAATAAAATTTAGTTAAAATTTAATGAGGTAATTTAAATAAAAAGTAAAATTTGTAAATATGTTTCCTCTCTCAGTTCATTTTTGTTTTTGTGGGTCCCTCTCTTATTATTTTGTTTGGATTTTCGATTGTGTTGATTGTTTCACAAATAAAACTTGATGCAGCACCTAGTGGTACAAGAGAAATGCCTTTACTGCTTTGGAAAGGTGACCTAGCTTCACTTTGTGTAACTCCAGTTAGCGCCGAAAAACTAAAATCAGAAATGGCTGGCGCAAAATTTATGATTCAGCTAAAAACTTATAACCAGTAACTACACTACTTAGGAAGAAAAAGTTTCATACAATCTTCCATTGCTTAAGTGCGTCAGTATACAAGGTACTTATTTAAGGTATTAATAGGCAAAAATTTAACCATAGCTGCGCAGGTGTTACTAAGTTCAAAGGCTTGGGGTCAAAACTTTGGACAAAGTAGCAGATATAATCGCAAAACTTCGAACCCAATGTACAAAATCATTATGAGTATGAAATTGAAACAAAAAAATAATAATAATTCAGTAATAGTAGTTAAAACCCTTTTTATATTCCTTGCTATGCAAGTACAGTCGGATAGGTGGAGTGTGTTCATTTAACTGATTTTGACGTTAAGTGAACTTAAATTCCTAAATCATTAATTGGCAAAACCTCAAGTGAAGTGCTGTCTGTTGTTGTTGTTGTAACCGCAGAAAAATTCACCAAATTATGCTTCGGGGAATATTGCGGCGGTTTCAGGCCTTGGCCGGATAAAAATTCAGGTCGTTCCGGTATAAAGATCCGACTGTGGCGGGAACAATTGGATTTTAGTTGCCTCTTACGACAGGTACACCTTACCGCGGGTAAATTCTTGAATACCTAACCCGCAAGGATTGCTGTCTACTTGTGTCCACTTTACTTGAGCTGCGCCTTTGGCTTTTAGATTTTCGAGTTTCCTTTGATAGTTTGTTGAAGATTGTTGTATTGCATTAAATGTTGTTTCTTATGCTGGTACGTTGGCTTATATTTCCTTACTTACTTAATTTTACTTAATTAAATTGAAAAGAACACCAATATTTTACAAAACAGTCTTCATTTCTGCAGTGAATCCAGCTCAATCGATATGAACTTTTCCTGAGTCGAAGTACTTTCTATACAGAACTAATGTTGTACTTTAAAAAATGTCAGAAATTAAAATTTTTTTGTATAAAATATTGATTCAATTGTCTACATTGAAGTTGTGGCCTTCAACTGAGTCAACATTAGAGATTATACACTGGTGCCAGTGCTTGAACCAATCCCCGAAACACTTTTCACACTCGATCTAAGAGTTGGACTTCAGTTCTTTCAGCGCTGCGCTTTTAGTGTCATTTACAGCTGTAAAACAACGGGTTTTTAGGGTGGCCTTGATTTTTAAAAGAGCCATGTCTGTCAAATATGGTGCTGGGGCATTGTTATGGCACGTGTTTGGTCAAAAATTCACGAACAAACAATGATGTGTGAACAGGTTCATTATCGTGCTGCAAAAGCCAAGAACTGTTACACTGTACTCCTTATTGACCGCTTTACATGGTAGCAGGACTTCATGAGAAACTATGACTTAAAAATCGAAATCGCATTCGACAGCACTCGTCGAGCCTTTTTCGGTCTTGGCCACACTGCCCTGATTGAGCCTTAATTTCGACGTCATACCCTTAAACCCATGTTTTAATATTTGTTACGCTTCAGTAATTCTGCGTAGTCGTTGAAATCATTTATTTTCTCCTGAGAAGCCTCCATTCGCCGTTGTTTTCGCGGTTCGTTGCTAAAGCATACGAATCAGTACAAGAAAAATATAAAAGGAATTAGAAAAGTGCTTAATGATATTGGCGATGAAAGCATCAATCTAAAAAATGAGCAGAGCAGCAACGTGAAACCCACGCTATAATTTTAAAAATACAATTAAAATATTTTGATTATAAACTTAAACTTATCCAAAGTAAGTACTTAAGCCAAAGCAAAAGTTTTTTTACACTTTTTTATTTTTCCTATTTTTATAAAACAAATTTATATTAGAAATGTAGTCTATGTAAATATGTTTGAATATATAGTACAGTACAGTATGTAGCATTTAAAAACTTCTCTCCTTTAAAATGACCGCAGTCGACCGATATAAAGTTCAATCTTATTCATATTTGAATGTCACGCGTTCAATAACTGTCACACTTAAGAGAGAGAAAATTAAATATAAACATGAAAGAAGTGCTGTCTTCGACCATGCCGGATTCTTTATACCTTTCATGAACATATCAACTTCACTGTATTGCATTTCAGGATTAAAAATTAGTTCTCATATCTGAAAAATCGGTTGTAGAAGGTTATATGATACAGGCTTCCGATTCCGGCTGTAGAATACCAAATTTTATGCCCTAGACGTTTTTTTAAGGGATTTTTGACCAAAAACATTATTTCTGAGCACATCGGTTGTATATATGTTATAGTGGGTCTGATCTAGACGGTTCCGACAAATGATATTATAAATATAAAATCATCGGTGTACCAAGTTTGGATATAATATCTCTAAAACTGAGAGACTAAGGTGCGTTCTAATAGACATGTCCGTAGGTCAACTTAGCTCGTCGATCTGATCTGATCGGTATAAATTTTGGCGGGTCCCTTACCTATGCTTCTAGTATTCACTTACTTCGGACAAAAGTTAATATACCATTTCATGTTCATGAAAGGTATAAATATTATTTTTAATTTAAATATGTAAATCCTTGAATATTATTCAAGTAGACCCGCGTCAGCCGAAGAAAAAACCCCAGCGACAGAGGCCAGAAAAATGACAAAACGAGCGGGTGTGTTGCAACAGCTGCGACAATTGGTCCCCAATCGAAAGCAAAAACAACAACTGAGTCAACAGCAGCCACAATAATAGTACATTCATCTCATAATCGCATGCGAATCAATGTGGAAAGCAGAATGAAAGAAAAAGCAGAAATTTGTAACTAAAATCCAGAGGAAATAGTTTTTGGATGTGTGTTATGTTGTGGTTTAATTTTAGACAACTGCCAAGTACGTACATATGTAATTCGTTACTGATTGAGTAAGTGAGCAAGTGTGTGTATGTATATGCACCTGTGCTTTTGTACGGGTGCATTTCGTTTCGGCTCAGACAAGCAATCTCTTTACTACGATGCTGTAACAATAATGGATGATTATTCACCATGGGCCATCGTAAATTGAGCACTAATACATAGGAATATATATATAGAGATTTAAAAAAACAACAAGTTGATAAATTACAATGCATGCGTTTTGAGCATTATTTGTACGTCCTCAGTTGAATGAATGCCGAAGTGTAAATATGTATGTAAATATGTGTTGAATGGATTGCATAATATTGCATGTCGTGCGTCAGACAACCGATTTAATATACCAAACAGTAGGACTATTAGCAATAGACACATTTCTCATTAGTACAGATGTAAGTATGTATGAAACTGTTCATTTGACTTTTGTGGGTATTTTCCAGCTGTGCGATGACTCATACACGCACTAACCAACAGTGAACACGTTTTTCAATTAAATATTGCTTATCGTCACATTAATTCAATCGCCCCTTGCGTTACCTAGCAGCATCAAGGCTATTGTACTTGTATGTGGTGAGCAGTGTTTAGTGTGTATCTACCAAGCTGAATGTTGGGGTTTTCTCAAGGTGTATGCTGCACACTCTGCAGTAAGGGTTAACGTCACAAGTTTACCTAGATACAATTCGGTTAGCGGGAAACGAGATATTAAGTAAATGCTAACAGAAAAGAGACGGTGAGAGGTTAAGTAGGGAAGAGCATAGTTCGGAGAAACCGAAGATTTATTTTTTAAAGCTTTAAACGGCGTATATGTACATCATATATACACACAAGGCTTTGTAAAAATTTACAACAAAAAAAAAATCATAAAATAAAATAAAATAAGGTAAAAGAGAATTAAATTAAATTTTATCAAATTAAAATAAAACAAAATAAAACTTATTATAATGAAATGAGCTAAAATTACGTAAAATAAAATACAACTAAATAAATTATATTATATTAACTTAAATTCAACTAGAATAAATTAATAATTTTTTGCGAGCTTCATTTAAAAGGCTTGTATTAAATTCATTTAAATTAAATTAAATTACAATAATTATATAATTTTATAAAAATATAAAATATAAAATAAAATAATATTTAATGAAGTAAAATAAACTAAAATATAATATATTCAAATTTTATTATATTAAATAAAATAGAATAAAGTAAAATGAAATGAAACAAAAGTTTATAAACCAAAATTTCGAAAAATCGTAATAACCGTATAAAAGTTAAAAATTAGAGACTTTCGTATGTTTGAAAATAGTTTATGATGATTTTACAAGCATATTTTATATATGGATATAGTACTCGTACGTAAGCTTACGCGTATCCAACGCATTTTTTGCACTCTCATAAAAACTTTGAAGTGAACAATCTAAATGTAACCTACACATCAAGCAACGCACCGTTGTAAAAAATCAAAACAAACAATCAAAAATCTACCGCAATAGTGTTGGTATTATGTGTACCATTTTTTTTCCTTCTTTCAGCTTGTTATATTATTTGTTTAATTTTGGCCACTATTGTTGTTTTTACTGCCACAACACGCATTTGACGCTTTAATGCCGCACTCTGTGTCTGGTTAAATTTTTGCGCTTCTTTTTTGTCATTTATTTCTTTACGATTTTTATAACCTTTTTTTATTTTCCTTGCTTATTTCACTCACTGTGTCAACTCTTTGGCTTACTTTGATTTTGTGCCTTCACTTGTTTATTGTTTTTTCTGCTTCTTTATTTTGCACATAAACTACTCTCTTACCTGCATACATTTTGTAAGCATATAATTTCCTCAATTTTGGTTTTACCAACATCACAACAACTCAACATCTTTGTTGTTGTTTTTCGTCTTTTTTTTAAATTATTTCTTGGGACCACGAATTTACTCTTTCGCATTGTGATCCAGTAAATTTGAAGTTTTCATATAAATTGCTTACGGTCGATTGTCGATGGCACAGTTCATTTGTTAAGTCAGCAGTGCAAAGTAGTTGTAGGCGCGTATATAACCGTCGAAAGGATATCAATTTTGAAAACACCTAAGCATTAGCAAGCAACAACAAAAGGTGAGGAATATAAAGTGGGAAAAATCGTTTACTTACCACAAGTGTTGATAACTTATTTGGATATGTGTAATAATAATCTACGTCGTTTTTGGCTGAAAAATGCATAAATTATCTGGCTCAGAAACGTTCGAAAGATTTGATATCAAGTGAATTTACGGACACTCATGCAAACATGCATTCAATAATTATAGTTACGAGAAACTGAGTAGCAAAAATTTTATAAAATAATCAGCGCTAATTCTCCTGTCAACGAAAAAACAAAATTATTTTAGAAATGGTACAAATTTTCTAGAAAACCCTTCATATGTTTGAGAAAGTACTAACGCGTGAGGGAGTAATTCATTTTAATATTTTGAAAACCAAATGACCATACCGGCATTATTAACAAAAAAATTTTTTTTTGTTTTTTTTTTTTAATTATCGTTCTTTAATTTTCTCTAGAAAATAATTTTTTTTAAATATAAAATTTTTGAATGTTAAATAACAACGTTTCTAAAAACTAAAAAAAAAAATTAGTAAAATTAAGGAAAGGTCAAAACAAATTCTAAAAAAATGGCAAATTACTTTTCAAATATGGTCTATTTACGACAGAAAAGATGACATGAAAAATTACAGTCTCTAAAAAAAAATGAAAAATAATTATCAGTCGTTCAGAAATAGATAGGTCCTCCATTTGCTGGGAAAGCCTCCCGAACGATTTCGCAGAGCGTGCAATATCGCGTCAACGAAAATACCAGTTTTTAACTAAACCGCTACACATTTCTTTGACTGAACTATTAATTTTATTGAAATTAGACAAAAAATGTTAAAATACAATAATTCGCGCTAAGTTGAAAGTTAGGAGAATAGTTTGAAACACTATCAAAATAAATAATAAAAATAATAAAATAAATTAAATTTAAAATGTCCTCATCGGTCCGACATTTGGTGAAAAAATTACGCGGTTTAAAAGTCACAAAAATGGCATTTTCAAATTTTCAGTGAAACACCTTATCGCAGAGACCTAAAACTTTAAGCGAATGTCCTGTGTTTGTCGTAGGCATCCTATAGAGAAGTATTTTCCGAAATAGTACAACTAAGGTGGAGAAAATTGCAAAGATTTGAAGAGAGCTCGTTTTGAGTTCTACTTTAATTCGGATTGTATCGTTTTATAAGTATTTTAGAAACCACAGGTAGCATTATTATTATTATTATTATTATTATAATTATTATCTAAGAAGAAGTCTCGTACATTTTGATTGAAATCGTTATAAATTTTCTTCGAAAAACACAGCAACAAAACAGAATATATAATAATAATGCATTCCTTAAAAGAATTGGCTGAGACAAGTCATTGGCATTTATTTCATAAATTTAGAGCTAAATTATACGTGACATTCCAGGCAAGTGCTTGTACACGATTCCATACGCGGTTTTACACTTCATTTTTATTAGAGATTTGTTGTTAAAAATGTTTTTTCTTTTTTTTTTTTGAACATGGTATTGCATTTTACATTTACGCTGTATTGCACGCTAAGCGACGAAATATAAAATTTATTTGGTTAAATAAATTAGCTGAGAGTCTTGTGTAGGAAAAATTTTGAAATTTCATACAACATTTAAAAAAAAGTTAAATTTCAGCCGAGCTCCTCCTCCAATTTGTGGTTTTGCGTCTTAATGTTTTTATCAACAAATTGAATTGACCTACTGTTTATTCTAAGCTGCCACCGAACGGCTGCTGAATTTTTATGAGGAGTTTTTATTTCATGTCAAAAATCCATTCGTACGACTAGACATTAGCTGCCGCAATTAGAACAAGAAAGAAGGGCTGTCTTCGGCAATTCATGTGTGTGCATTATACTAAATTTCACGTTTCTCTTGGAATTTTTTTTCTTTTTTTTGCATAATACACCAAATTTCACCCAATACTTCAAACTGAAAAATCGGTCTTATATATGCTATAGCGATCCGATGTGGCCGATTCGGACAAATGCTCGTTTCACCGTACAGGTACATCTGGCTACCAAGTTTGGTTGAAATAACTCAAATATTGAGGGACTAGTTTGCGTTGAAACAGACAGACGGACAGAAGGACAGATGGACATGGTTAAATCAACTCACCTCGCCATTCTGACACGATCGGTATAGATTTATAAATTTATAAAAATTAATTTTCTATTATTTTTTTACGTTGCTCGAACCTGTTATCAAATCCAGTTCCTCCGAATTATAGTGCGCAATGCTAACCATTCGGCTATTGCGGACGCCAAACTTTTCTTTTTACTTTACTATATTCCTAATAATTTAATTATTTTACATAGGAAAGCAGTTAAATGATTATTTTATTGAATTCACTTCACAAGGTCTTTTTTCATCATTAATAAATAAAAAATATATTGATTCGTAATTTGATTAATTTTTCGGTTTAACTAACTTATTATTCCGATCACGCATTTTTTATGGAATTTAACTTAGTTCAACTTCAAAGAATATAAATTTTTATTTTACTTTTTTATTTAATATATTTTTTTTTCATTTTGAGTTAATTTCTTTTAATTTAAAAATATTCAAATTTTTTTCATAAATTTTTATATTTTTTTTTATTTCTATTTTTTTGATATCTTATTAAATTCATTACAAATTTTTACTTAAACTTTTTGTTATTTGCCTAATTCAATGTTAAGACATTTTTCTTATACAATTTTAAGTTCCCTTTCCTTTGGTAAATACAATAATACTGATTAAATTTTAACCATCAATTTTAAATATTCATTACTAAAACATCATATAAGTATAAGTATCGAATGTGTTACAAGCTCGTACTTCAAAAAGTATTTCGTAACAAGGGTTTTCAAATTTTTATTTATTTATTTATTTATCTTTTTTTTGTATTATTTTGCTTTGCTATTATTACCACATTTACCAATATTAGAGACTTGGTTTGTTGGGAAACTTATGAAAGATATAAAGAGAGAGATGTAGTCTTGCTGAAACTAAAAAGTGCGAAAAAATATAAGTGAACATCAACAGCAAAAAAAAAAAAAAAATCTCAGCTAAAGCGGTCATTAAAAGCCACTTCGTTAATTGGCAATGAAAACGAAAGCAGAGAGAAGAAAATATACCAATACATATATGACTTTGTATTCATTTGAAAGCTTTTTAGGAAAAAGTGAAATGTGAAGGAGTGACTCAACCTTCGAGAGCTTTAAATTTAACACTGCATTGTACGAACGCGCACATTACTGGTATATGAACCCTAAAGAGACCACTATGTAGCGCCAATTGCTGCGTATATGTATATGTATATAAATGTGTTTGTTTGTGGTCTTTTTATTGTATGCTTTATGGTCTGCAGTCGCAGCGCCATTGATTGCGCAATGAGAGTGTTTGCGTATGCAAATGTGGGACTAAAAGAAATGCAAACAAAATTGAACAAAAACAACAAACAAAAACGGATCATAATATGCTAAAAAAAAACTTTTTAATGCCTATAAATATTCATAAGCATGCGGTGACCTTCATTTTGTAATAAAGACGCAATATCAATGTAGATATTGAAGTATTTTAAAAGCCGCGATCTGTCGTATGATTAAAATATTGTTCAATTTTTTATAACTTTTTACGCATAAAAAAACATATTTTAATATATTCATGAAAAAAAATTTTTTTAAATGGTCACTACCACTTGACATTGAGCTAAAATTATTTTTGATTATTTGTTTTCATTGTTATTGTTGTTATTATTTAATTTTAAAATATAAAGTGTTAAAAATAATTTTTATTCAACAAATAATTTTATTCATCAAAAAATACACTACAATTATTGAGGCTGTTTGTCTGCTTCTGGCTTTAAAAGTTTACAACAACTTTCAATTATTTTTAGACAATTAGAAAATTAAAATTTTACTTATCTAAAGTGTTATGAAATACTGTGATAATACAAAACCCTTCACAAATAATATCTCAAAATCAAATTTCCATGCCTTTCGGGCGGAAAATTAATATGTATGTATAAAGCAGAATATAAAATTAAGAATAAATATCAAAACTTATTATATTAATTATTTATTTATTTATGTATATTTATTAGAGATAAACAAAAATTAAAAAATTAAAATTCAATCAACCTTCAATGGTAGACATGTATTGAAAACCATATTTCCAAGTCAATTTCAACTATATCTAGAGCATACATTGTATGAATTTTTACATTTATACTTAGAAATATACATTAAAATTGCCCACAGAATATGGCAAATATAATTTTTCAATATCATATTAGAATAGCAATTTTTTTTAAATTTTGAGTAATATGATATTTGCATTTTCAAACATATATACATACATTTATGCATTTTTAAAAATAGTTTGACTCGTAAATTTCATTTGAAAATTTCGGCTGTGTGATTTCTTTCTAATTTTGAATAATAATATATTAAAAATCGACTTTTTCTTATAAAAATGTAAAATTATTTTAAAATTATTAATTTATGACATGTTCTATATCAACTTTAAATTACGGTATTTATAGCATTATTCATGGTCAATCTCCTTCAACAGTTCATACACCAATACGAATTGATATAAATAACATGCATACATACAAACATCGCACTTGCATGTTAATCTTCGTTGCTTGCAGCTTTCGGTGATTTCAAATATATTAAATAACTGAGCATAGTTTCAGGCGCCTTTGCTGTAAAGTACTTGAACATTTGCATATAAGCATTACTACCGCTTCATATACTAAGCGAGTGGCATAATTTCAGGCATCTTTCCTAGCAATAAAGCTTTAGATTTCTGTGTATACATACTTATGACGCAAATAATAATACAATGTAGGGCTAACAACTATGAATACTAACTCACTACCACTTGAATGTTACAGAGACTTGAAAGCTTTTATTAAATTAAGATCAAAAGAAAATCAATTGTATAGATTTTTTTTTTTAATTAAATAACCGCTGAATTCTCACTGTTTTTTACCTTTTAAAATATTAATTTATATATTTGTATATATATATATTTATATATTTATATATTCATATATTTATATATTTATATATTTATATATTTATATATTTATATATTTATATATTTATATGTTTATATATTTATACGGGTGTATATTTATGTATTTATATGTTGATGTATTTATATATTTATATATTTATATATTTATATATTTATATATTTATATATTTATATATTTATATATTTATATATTTATGTATTGATGTATTTATGTATTTATATATTTATATATTTATATATTTATATATTTATATATTTATATATTTATTTATTTATATATTTATATATTTATTTATTACATTATTTTTAATTAAGAGAAATTTTAAAAAACTTAATTTGTTTCATCACTTTTTCTGTATAAAGTTTATATTTATTCATTAAAACGATACTCAAATTCTTTAAGAATATTGTAATTACCATCAACCAATCCACTCGGTCTCTCTTTCGTCCATTTGTTGACAAACTTTATGCCAAAAACAAGGTTTTATTACCCTTAAATATCTCATTGTGGAAATTCGGGTAAAAATTTTTCCGCAAAAGCACCTAAAAACGAACAACAAAAGAGTATTTAATTGCACATTTATTACTTTATTTTTTTACTGAATTAAAGTGTTTTTTTTTTAATATTTCAAAGGTATTAAAAGTAACAAAATATGATTGATATTTTTATGGCAAAAAAGCTTAAGGGAACTCTGTAAAAATAATAATAGGATTTCATGCTTTACAAATGAAATGAAGAGCTAAACTTGCTTTTTTTAGGTGAATGACGATGGCTGGACGACTATGTTGAAATGCTTATATATGAAAAGTATTTATTTTTAAATTTTTTATCACCTACTATAGACAGCTTAGATTTTCTTAGTAAAACGAAATTTAATAAAAAATAAAGAAAAAAATTCGTTAGAAAAGATCAATCGAAAAATAAGTATGTATATGGAAAGAGTGTCCGAAAATATATCAACCATTTAGTCATTGTTATGCCAAAAGCCCACTGTAAACAAAGCATAGGTCAAAGTTCAATTTAAAAATTTCATACTCAAACAACAACAAAAATAACGAAAAAGGTGCAGTACAGCACTTGAATAGCCGCACACTGTAGACTCCATAGAGTTCATTGGCTTAAGTAAGCGCTCCATTCATACATATAAGCCTGCAGTTGAAAAGGTGCACGTCTGCATGTATACGAGCTCACGATCGCAGATAAAAAGTGTGCGAAAGCATAAAATATGGTCATGTTAGAAATGGAGAAATGAAATCATTGAAAAAATTAAATATGAAAAACATATATATGTAGATGTATGTATGTATACATGTACGTATAAACATATATTGGAATTTTAGCTACAATGAAATGCGAAGCTTCTCTGTATAAGTGTTGCTGAAGGTGGCTGAGAAAAATGAAAGTAAAAGCACACAGTTATATACATATATTGCATACATCAACATGCATGCCATTGGCCTCAGTAGTTTAACAATTGTAGCCCTGGTCCATACCACATCACCGCTACTTCAAAGATTTAGTCTCAAATTCATTTTGATTTCATTCTCCTCACGCTGTGGCGGTAATGCCACTGTTGTGCACATTGTAAATAGATACTCACTGTGATCTGAACGCCGCTGACTGGTTTGCACTTGAAAGTGCTCACATACATGCGAGTATATATATGTCAGCTGGTGAAAATGGATAAAAACGGTTCACTACAGTGACATGGAGTCTTTTAAAGTAGCTATAGGACATTTTTTGATTGCTTCCTTGGTGCATTTTGGCGCGTATTTAAGTTGCAGGTTTCACTTCTTTTTTTTTTTTTTTTTGTAATTTCCAAAGTAAAAATTTTGAGAAATTATTGTAGTTTTTATTAGCTTCTTTTTGCGTAATATTATAGTGTTTTTATATGCAACTTGTATGCTTGAGGAAAGTAAATATTTTTCTTTATTCATTGCGGCGCATTTTAATTTTCAGCCTGCTAAAAGGAAATTTTAAATTGTCCACTCCCAGCTAATTTTCCAACTTTTGATTTCCTTCCTAAACCCATTTCGTATGTTAACTAGTAGGCGCGCTCACCACATAATGCCTACTCCAGCGCACATTCACTGTTACATGCATAAATAACAATTGTACTTTATTGTTGTCACAAGCATATACTTATGAACGATATTAATATGTGTATGCACAAAAACGCCACAATTGGTAAATTACAACTGCGCAAATGCGAGTAATTTGTTAATTTGTGTAATTTTCAAGCAAATCATACAAAAAAAAAGGAAAGAAAAGAGCCACTTGCCAACCAAAGGCGTTGAAAAGGTTTTAGCATTTAATGGCTTCGAAATAATAGTATTGAATTTCAGTGCTTTGTGATTTTAAAGCGAAGTTAAATAACAAAAAAATAAATTTGGCGAAATGTAAAATACATTTTAAGCGGATATACGAATGAGTTAATAATAACCGAAAATAAAAATAGTTTTTGGGAATAATTGATTGCATTAGAATTATTATACTATTACACTTGTGTGTATTACAAAAAAAAATTTAAAAAAAAATAACAAATAAAAATAAATAAATAAAAAAACAATTTACTGAATAAAAAATAAAAAAAATATTATAATTAGTTTAATTAGAATTTATTCGGGTTTTAAGTATATAACGCATTTTATTCGCTTGCTAAGGAAACTAATCAAATCAAGTAGAGGTAAAGACTTCAAAAATCATTATTCAATGTTGGTGGAACAGCTTGTATTACAATTATTAATTTTACCATTATAAATTGGAAAAATGTATAACAAAAACTATTTTGTTATTTTAAATACCATTTAAATCGCGTTTAAAACTTAGTTTTTATAAGTAAAAAGATTAAAAAAAACCGGAAAAAAACGGTTATAGTTAACCATTTAAGAATTATATTGGTTTTTCAGCTTTTCGTCAGTTAAAAAAAACGATTAAACTTTGAACATCATTATATTCAAATATTTGAAAAATAATAATAATAATAGGCGGAACCCATTGCGTTCTGCGGCCTATACTGAATAGTAAAATGTTTTTCACCATTGCAAAACAATCTGTGAATGTTGCAAAATAAACCGATTTCGTTTAAATTAGTTTATTAAATATTTCGTACTTGTTCCGAAATGTTACATAAATATCTCGTACTAGAAACTAGTTAGTTATAGTTTTTTAAGTAACACTCAACTGAAAGCACAGGAATTAAAAATTGTTTCCATCTAGGCTCAAACTGAACTCAAAATATGTTTAACATTATTACAATGAGATTTGGAAATTTGCTGAAACTAATTCTAACATAATTTGAAAATGGTACTGAAAGTGTTTCACTTCAAACACAGGCGAATATTATTAAGGTAATAAATTTCTAGCAAAAATTCATTATTTAATAATCTAAAATTTCGATTAATCTAATCTTTCGCAATAATTATTCAGCAAAAAAAAAATAATCAAGAAAACTGATTCAAGCCCAGTTCAGAATAAATTTAAAAAAAATATATTCAACGGAGTCCCACCGGAAACACATGAACACAATTTTCAGAAAAAAAGACTTAAATGATAAATACTGAAGCTGAAAAAAAGGGAAAAAAGTCAGATAAAAAGATAATGTAAATAAAAAAAAAATTAAAAATCCAAAAAAAAAACGTATAAAAGCAGCGTTACTGAACACCTCCAGTGGCAAGAGAAATCAATAGAAACGTAAAATGCATGTGACAGGCAGTCAAACGAAAACAAAAACCAGTCAACCAATCAACCAAACAAGCACACAAACATAAAACAAATCACGTGCATTTACTAGGATTTTCACATTTCTATGATTTTTACGATTTTTCGTTATTTTTTTATTTTTATTTTTTTATTAACGAATTTCATCTAGTAACCAAACCCTAGTCTGTGCTCCTAAGCCAGACAAATGATGTCCTAGCGACGGTATTATGGCACATAAATTCAAGTGAAGATATGAAGAAATATATTCATGTCTACAGTTTTATATCTCTATATCTATGTGTATATGTATGCCGAAGAGTACGTTTGTTTAAAAGGTAAAAGCTGTAGATAAAATATTATTCATTCATTTTTCATTCATAAAATTTATGTATGTATATAGTGTGATTGAGGAAATTTGTAGCAGTATGCACGTATTTATGTGACTCAAGTGAATGGAAAAATGTGTGGAATAAAATTAACGCCCATAGCATCAAAAAAAATGAATAATGTTTGACGCATATATTGATAGACATTGGTATTGAGCTGGCGGAATTATTGGTTGAAAAATTTTCAACATTTAAATATAATTGAAAAATAACAAAAGGTATTTGCAGTGATTAATTAGAATTATCTTTTATAGAAATATTTGCAAATCTTCAAAAGAAAAATGTCTGAAATGTTAAAGTGCCGATTTGCTCTTGATTGCTATAAGGAGACTACTAGTTTTTAATTTTTTTTTTAATCTAACTTAGTTCAATTTTTTTCTTAAATAGTTTGCGGAGAAATGAAAAAAAAATAAAGAAATTTAATTTTGAGAGAAATTTAAAAAATATTATTTTGAGTTTTTTGCATTTAATTAAACGCAATTAAAATACAAAATAATCATCTCTTTATATGAATTCGAAGAATATTATTTGTATATATTTTTTCCATTTTCTCCTTAAATCATCACTATTTTGTGACACTTTAAGATAAAACAATAAAAAAAACCAACAGCAGCACTTGTAATTACTGTAAAAACATAATTTTATGTAAACTTTAATTGCTGCTTTTGTTCATCAGCTAGCTGCCTGCGCTGTAGTATACACTTAGTGGCCAAAAATTAATGAGCAACTGTAAGCAGAAGAGAGATGTTAAGTTATTTTTGTATTTCTCAAATTACGCCTTAAAGGCGTGGTGCCAACATCGTGTTAAGGTGAAAGAGCAATAATTCATAGGAAATTCCGAAAATAAAGCAATTATTAACATTTTGGAAAAATATGAGAAAAATGTTATAAAAAGTGTGGTTTATAAATATTAATAGTATAAGAGTGTACTAATTGTTGTAGCAAGGTGTTTTAAAAATTTTGGGTGAAAAAGAGCAATATAATTTTTCTTCCGCTTCTTAATTGAAAAAAGTTTTAATTTTTTTTTTGTAAAACAAACTTCAAAATGCGAATATTGCTACATATAATCCATTAAGGTTTTATTAAAAATATTTTTTTTTTATTATTTTTTTGATTAGCCCTGAGTTTATGCACATTTAGTAAGAGAAAAAGATTAAGAATCAATAAAAAAATTTAAAGAACTATAACAAAATTAAACCCTCGAAATTAAACCCTGCTTTTAAGCGCATGTGAGATGCAATAACAGGGTTTTTATTTTATTTCATACACATAAATTTTATACAAACTCTCTTGTATTTTTAGCTAGTTAAATATTCTTGTAATTAAGCACACGCTAACTAGCCATTCATTTCACTTTGTGCCATAAATCCATGGTTCGTATGTGTTTATAAATTAATCCCACGCAAATCCATTTCACACATGTTCATGAGCACCATCGTACTTGGAAATACTCTCACTTCATACAGATACATATATAGGTATGGTAAAATTTATAACAGTGTAGCAAAATCGCTTCATTTATGTGCAAATATAAATTAAACTTCTTAAGCAATACAAGTAATTATAGAATATATGATCAATCTTGAGCAAAAAAATATAATCGTTGAAAACAACGCTACAGAGCATCAGCATAACCCATATAACTACACAAATTAATTTTGCATGAAACGTGCGAGTACATTGATACAACGAAGTTAAGAAAACATAATAACAGAAAAAAAAAATAAGTAAGCAAGACAATAACAATAACAATCTTACTATAAACACTGAAAAAAGAGAAATTAATTTTATTTTCTATGGGTTGTCTCGCATTTTAAAGCGAATTGAAGCGTTACTTACATATGTAATAAACATACTTACATATAAGTATGAATATTCAAGTGGCTCTGTTTGGCCAACGACTGACGCAGCTGGTGAGGGCATCAGTGACATCCAAGTCAAATATCAGAAATTTGAAAAAAATAAATTAATTAATTAGTTAAATTAAATATAAAATTAAAAAAGAAATAAAATAAAATGAAATATAAATAAAAAAATAATTAAGAAATTATTAAAAGAAAGTAAAATTAAAAAATTAAAGAAATAAAAAAAATTAAAAAATAATAATAAAAAAATCAAATAAAAATAAAATAAAAAATAAATAAAATAAAATAAAATAAATAAAAAAATTGAAAAAAAAATATAAAAAATTACAATAACACAAAAAAAAAATAAAAAAATAAAAAAAATAAACAAAAAAACAAAAAAAAAGAATATAAAAAAAATAAAATAAAAATCAAAAATATAAAAAAAAATTTAAAAAAAAAATACAAAAAAAAATAACATAAAAAGTAAATTAAAATAAAATAAAATAAATATATGAAATAAAATAAAATAAAATAAATAAAATAAAATAAAATATATTATATTATAATATAATTAAACATAATATATAAAAGAAAATTAATTTCATACTAAATTAAGTTAAATAAACCTACACAAAATTAAAGAAAATAGAAAAGAATTATATAAAAACAAATAAAATAAATAAATGTTATATGTTAATATGAGCAAATAAATTTAAATTAATTAATCAAAATAGCATATAACAAACTAAAAATGTATTAAATAAATAAAATGAAATAAATTAAAATTTAATAAATTTAATAAAATGAAAAACGATAGCAATAATAGAATAAATAAAATAAAGTAAAATAGAAAAAAAATTAAATAAATTAGTAAATAAAAATAGTAAAATAAAATTAATAAATAAATTAATTAATTAATTTAATTAAATAAAATTTAAATAAATTAAATATTACAATATAAATTTAAATGAAATAAAATAGTATTGTTTAAACAAAAAAAAATAAAAAATTAATATTATAAAATAAAATAAAATAATTTAAATTAAATAACAATATATAAAGGATAATAAAATAGAAGAAAAGCAAATAACATAATATGAAATAAAATTATATTAAAATTATTTAATTTACTCCAAAAATATGATATGCTCTGCAACCACACCAGTTTTATAAAAACAAAAGTGATAAATAAATTTTATTTATTAAAAATAAATAAAGTAAAGAAGTAACTGTAACAGCCACTTTACAATTACAAATTCACTGTTGCACGACGCATGCTCTGCCATTGGGTGCCCATACAAGCGCACGCACTCATTTTCTGTGCAACAATTCAGTCTCGACTCTTGTAAATTAGAGCTGCTATTACGGCTCAGTCGTTGGCCGAAAGTGGGTCAGATGGCAACAAGATCATGTTGACAATATAAAAATAACTAGGAATACAATTTAAATGCGGCCAGAAACCCATAAGTAATATTTGACCGCGCTTTACTTGGCAAAAATAGGTAAAAAAATTATAATAATAAAAATTTTTGTGCATAAATCCTGGAGTGAAAAAATACAATATTTTGTTGCACTAGTGACCGCGTTGGTGTTTGGAACTTTAAACTGAATAATGCCTATATTTCGTAAACTCATGGTTGTATATGTATGTATGTATGCATATACGATTATGTGAAAATATTTTATTATATTTTTTGTTTTTGTTTTTGTATTATAAAACGCTCAACTGCGTAATGCCGACAACAATCGACGGTCACGGTAAAGTGAAAAGGCAGTTTGCTGTTTGTTGTTTTGCGTTGGCTGGCAGCATCAGCAAGAAAGTGTATTGACGACAAGAGTCGGTTGCGTTTGGTGAGTTTCTTAAACTGTTGGCGATTTTTGGTCATTACGTTTCTCAACTGGTTCGAGTCGCCATCAATGTATTCGACTCCTAAAGTGTTTAGTGCGAGTTTTGACTACAGCAAATACACAAACATTCTTTACATACAAGCATAGACAAGTAAAGTTGATATTGCGCGGGAAAATCGTGCGTCGTTGACACGACGTGTTTCCAATAAGAGTCAGTTAATTTTTTTTTTTAATATTTTTCAAATCTTCGTTTCGAAATAGAGAGAGTGCGAAATTTAATTTGAAAATTATATGCAAATGTTCAACAGTTTTATTTTGTCATCATTTTTTAGCCAACTCTATCAAGATACTTCAATCTACTTTATGCGATTTTCACTTTCATAAATTAACTTTGTATTTTTCTCTTCTTTTTTTCTTTTAGCGATGGCAACAACACGCATACGAAAACAACATCATCACAATTGGTGTGTGTCGCTGCTCATTTGGACCTGCTGTGTGGCTTTTGCCGCCGGTCAGGGTTTACGTTTGCCCGATCAGCAACCCCAACAACAACAGCAGCAGCAGCCACAGCAAACAAATATTCAACAGATTTATGCGCCACAGCCGCAACAGCAGCAACAGCAATTCCATCAACAACCGCAGCAACAACAACAGCCGCAATTGCAACAACAACAGTCTCCAGCTGCGAGTTATGGCCAGGAGCGTGGTTTGGGCTCCGCTTTCCTGAGCTTAATTGGTCTGCAGCAGGACAACGACCCCTATTTGGCGCGTACAAATCAAAATTGTGTGAGCGGTGATTTGTCAGAGTGTTTTAAGACACAAGCATTGAGCAGTTTCGATGAGATTTTCTATCGTGATTCATATGCGTAAGTCCCAATCAATTAATAAAACAATTTCTCTCCACTTTTACTTATTTTCTTAATTAAATTTGTTTTTTCTTTAACGCAGTTTATCAGATTTTGCACGCGTTATTCGTTTGCCTGAGACACAACAACGTTCCCTATTGCAGGAACCATTCGAATACTCACAGGAGCCACTTAATGAGGATAGCGATTGGGATCAGTTGGTTAAATATGCCCTAAGACGTGCTGAACGGTAAATTTTTGGAGTCTTTCTATCCACGCTCATACTTATAATAATTATTTTCTGCCTTTTTTCTTAAGCTTCGTCAAGTCTACTGCTTTGGAAATCGATGTGCCTGAGGAGCTCACCGAAGCGGGCCGCTATGAGGCGCGTTTCATCGGCAATGACATCGACAGCGAATTGGATGTGATTGAGGACAAACATGCGCCCGTCTTCAGTAAGTCGCGCTCCAAAACATGTAAATAAATTTACAGATTAATTTACTATTTTCCTTTTTTGATTGCAAATTATTGAAATTTTCCTTTTACTTTCCCACCAAATAGCACGCAAGAAGTTGAAGAAGATGATCATTCCTTTGTTGTTGGTTTTGAAGATCTTCAAGTTGAAATTGTTGCTCTTCTTGCCCTTCATTCTCGGTATTGTTGGCCTCAAGAAAATACTCGGCTTGGCTGCTATCATTTTGCCCGGTTTGTTTGCTTACTTCAAACTCTGCCGCCCACCAGGTGGTCCCGGCTTTGGCGGTGGCGCCTTCTCTGGTCTTTTTGGGAGCAAAAATACTATTCCTGAGTATTCACCGCAAGGTGTGGGCTCAGCCACCTATTATCATCACCATGAACACTATGATGGCGGCGCTGGTCATGGACAATTCTATCGTCAAGATCCCCAATTCTCAAAGCCATACACCGATTATTATAGCAAAAATTATCAAAATGTTGCTAATGGTGGCAACTCTGTAAGCTTTGGCGATGCTCATGAAGCTGCTTACTCCGGATATTATGGTCGCAATACTGACAAGGATATACAAAGTGAGCAGAAAAGTTGAATTTGAACTTATATAGCCATTTGCAGACTGCCATCCTAGCAGCATGAACCTTTTTGGAATTGTGTTTGTGCTTGTGTTTGTTTAATTTTATTTTATTTATAAGTATTGTTGTTGCTAAAATATGTGTTGTTTTCATTGAATTTGTTGTACGCTCGTGCGTGTTTTCATCGACAGTTGATTTGTAAATATTTTAGTTGCTCAATTGACTAGCCGTAGTTTATTGGGTGTACATCGAAAGTCTTAGCTAAATTATTTATTTTATTATATTTACACATATATATATATGTATTTTATTATAAATAAATTATAAACCATTTTCGTAAATCCATGTGACGTTTGCTTTTGGGTTTAGCTCAGCATTACTGGATTTTAGCGATTGGCTGAAGCCTCATGTGTGCAAGCCCTGTAAGAAAATAGAGCAGTCAGTTGACGATTATGATTTATAATGTCTTTTCTAGCGATGCCAAATCCGATTAACACTACTAACTACCCTGGAAAACGTGTGCTTGTATACAAAAATTCTAGATAAGTACTAGGTTTAAATCATACCAGTTCGTTATTTGTATAGCAGTTCACCAGTACCCGAAATAATAATAATTTTCACCAACATTCACCATTTGTATGTTGTTGGTATTTTTAGCACGCCACGGCTAATAAGCTCTGTTGAAGTACGAATTATTCCGTTACACCTCATATTATAACGATAGCCGAGTGATTAGAGGTTATCACCGTAGCGCGTGAGGTTCTTGGTTCGAATCTCGATGAGCCAATTTCTCTGGCTTTTAAGGGCTCATCCGTGTCTTGGAGAACAAAGTGAATCTATCAAATCGATCTAATTTAACTCACAAAACTAATTAATTTCCACAAGAGGTCAAGAGATTAAAAGACTTTTTCGCTGAAAAGATAATATATGAAATCATTTTAGTGATTTAGCTTCCTGAACAAATAATTAAAAGTTCGAAATGGGAAAGCGAATTCTGCTTGAACCACTTCGACAGATTTTCGTATTGGTAAACACAGGCGTAGAGGGTGAGATACAGAAAATATATAATATGCTGGCAGCGAAGTAGATGGAACACACATCCTAGGGTGAGTCAACCTGTGCTGTACGGCGGATATACTCACTACGGATATGCGATGAGCGGAAAACGGTCGACTGTGATCGACAATGAGCGTCGATATTTAATGTCGTCGTTTACTTTATTCATTCATTTCTAATAGTGTAAACAAAACTAATAAATATGAGCAGTGACAATGAAATTGATATGTTATTTGTACAAAAGACGAGACGCTGCCCACTTTATTGGTGTACAAATATTTCGAAATAATTGAAATGTTCCCATAAATTAAAATATTGAAATACTGGCGCTTTTTTCATCCTGATGAAATAATAATTAATATTATTTATTTAGAGCGGCAGGGCTGATTTGGTTAAAATTTATTTAAAATTTTGGGGGAAAAAATTTTTTTTCTGCAAGTGAACGATTTTGTTGTTCGATTTACTTGAAATTTGGCACACAGCTAGCTTTTTGACCTAAATTAAAACGGGCAAAATTTATTGTTCCAGGAAGTTAACCTGGTACCGTTCTAGTTTATGGTTCCATTCGTTTGAGACAAATATTTTTATGTTTCGACTTTGTTGAATTTTTGTACGCTTTTAATATTTTCGATTAATTGCGTCATTATTTACCCTTTTCTGCCTTTACAATGCCAATTATATGAAGAGAGCTATTAGATAAGTCAATTACTGTAAATGCAACACTGCTTGCGTAAACTGTTATCGCTGTACAATTTTGAAAAAGCTCCGCCATTTATTTCTTGTTGGATGGCCATTGAAAGCAGATGATATCGTGAATATTAACGAACTGATAATCCATCCAGCATATTCCCTAGATTTATTTTGATTAGACCTGTAAGTGAAGGGCAGACATGGCATATCATTTCGGCTTACTTTTCTGGATCGAGAGCATTTTCCAAACGACTGGTAAATGGAGATTGGATTGCCATTGAAGGATTTTCAGTGTCAATTTAAATTTGATTTATGTCTTTAGAATACGAAATTTCAAGCTCTTACATGATTTGTATGGCAGATTTTGGACGCAGAACCTAATATATGAACAAATCGGTATGATTCACCACCAATACAATTCATAATGTATTTTTTTGGCAAATTTTTGACCCAAAACCCCATATCTGAAAAATTCGGTTGAATGGGGGGCCACATTTCTCGTTCTCGATGACTCTTTCTCTTCTTCTACTGATACTTATATACTTCGGACCCTAGTTAACATACAATTTCATGCACATGAAAGATATACAAATGTCCACTCTTCGCATTGTATTTTCTACAAGTATATGAGCTATATAGAAATAAAACGCACTACGCCAACTCAGAAAATTACTTCTTAAATTTCTTATAAAAAAAAATATCAACAACAAAAACCAATCAATGAAAAGTGAAGTAATGGAATAAACGTACGCTCGCCTTAATCTCAGCATAATAAAGTGAAAAACTTTTAACAAAAGGCGGATATTGTAATTAATTTAATTAAGTGAGCCAAAGTATTGGGCAAAAACAAAAGTAAAAGTAAATAGAAAGAAAATCGAAGGGGAATGGATAAAGTAACAAGGAAAAGTTAATTACCTAAAATTGACTAAAAGCTATGTGTAAAAATGTATAAATATTTGAGTTTTGTCCTTTGATTATATAACCTTTATGCTCCAGCAGAGTTTCACTAACAAACCTTGCGTTTTGTTTCATTTTTCGTTAGGAAACACTCAAATTAAATTATTTATTTAAGTATCAATACTTTTCCCAAGTGAAGTACATTACACCGTGCATAGATAATAAGCATTTATAGTTAGTACGAGTCGAAGCGGCACAATCGGCTGAAGGATCTGCAATCGCAAAGATAGTATGCTTACTCTGCTATTAACTTATTCAACCTAACCTAATAATATGACAAATTATATTAGGAGTAGATGCCCCGTCAATAAATCTAAAATAATATTAAGTTCTGTCACCAGATTACCTCGTTGGCCCCTACATGAGTTTGCTTGTCGGTCAGCTTCTCAAGTTCTTCAATTGTTTCCGAAGCAGCGATACGTAATGAGTTTGTTATTTCATTCCACAGCTCCCTTATATCGGGTTAATGATGAGTGCTCTCAGAGAGCAGGTGCGCAAGCCGAGTTGAAAACCTGCTGGCTGTCTGCTGTGATTGCAGCTTTTCGACGACGAACTTTCCTAATGTGGGTTGGTGGGCGTTCTTTGTTGCACAGAGGCGGGTGCGTATCCTTGCTGCTACAAGATAACGATGCAAGTCAATATTTGATCCTCGGAACGTACGCATGTCTGGAACACTGAATACATGTTTTCCATCTATCCCAACATGATAACCTTGTAGCTTGATGAATTTTCTAGTGCTGGAATCCCTTACTACAAACGACCATATTTCACGCCCCGGCGAAGCCTCAGCCTCAGCCCGTTTGGTGTTATTTCGTCGTGTAGGCTGAATTTTCCGAATGTTGCGCCGAAGACACCTTCTTTGCCCATCCTGACGTTGAAAATTTTTCATTGAAGTATAGTTCTTATGTGGTGGGTCGCAAACCCTACGCACAGCCGCAGAGGATTTGCCTTCTCACTTTAGCTCGCCTACAAACGGATATTTGTTGGTTACCCCGAGCATACTTGGTCTAAGACCGGAAGTCGTGAGCTGCTTGAACCATATGTAAAGGAATCGTTTCTGGCCATTCCCAGGTAAATGGCACTCAAACACTTTGCTCACTTTCGTCAACTTCTACACATATATATATACATATATATGTATATTTGGCGCTTTTTAACCGCTGAAGCGACTTTCGGCCGAGCTCCTCCTCCAATTTATGGGTTTGCGTCCTGATATTTTTTACGAACAAATGAAGTGATCTACAGTTTATTTTAAGCCGCCTCCGAACGGAAATATACTTGGAGGGTTTGACATTTCCTGCCGACGGGCGGCTGCAATTAGGAATTTAAATTTCTATAATTTTGGATGTTGTCGAACCGGACTCGAACCCTGGCTTTCCGATCTTAACAATTCAGAGTGATAGCTCAATTATGTTTTGCCACTTTCCGAATTAAATCAGGGTAATTGAACATCACTACATGAAGAACTTTTGTCTCTATTTCTGTCATTACATTTATTGACGTGCCAATCTAATTTATCCCCACCATCTATGTGATTGTTATATTTGGAAATAATATCACTTTTTTCTAGGCAAACTTATTATTTGTTCTTTACTATGGCTAGAATTTTAAATAAAAAATATTTTTGGTGCCGCAAATAATCCAAAAACATATTAACACCTTTCAACACATGTCTACTGGCGAAAAAGCTAACAGCAAAGCATCTACTTATATTATGATCGTAAAACATTAACAACGGATAATTTTAAGCAATCGATGTTAAACCTTTATAATTTGTGTTGTTGTTGTTGTTGTTGTTGTTGTTGTGGTTGTTGTTGTGGTTGTTGTGGTTGTTGTTGTTGTTGTTATTATTTTTATTATTATTATTATTATTATTATTATTATTATTATTATTATTATTATTATTATTATTGTTATTGTTGTTGTTGTTGCGGTTTTGTTATTGTTATTGTTGTTATTGTTGTTTTTGTTGCGGCTTTGTTGTTGTTGTTGTTGTTATTGTTGTTGTTGTTGTTGTTGTTGTTGTTGTTGTTGTTGTGGATGTGGTATTAATATGCTTCGCGTGAAAATTTAATGCCACAAAGCGTTGAAAACACTTAACTTAATGATATACATATGTATGTACATATACAAACACATACGAGTTAACCAAACATAAAAACTAATAGTGGCACAACTCGAAAAGTTGAAATGTTTTAACTAACTACAGTTAGTAAACAATTAAACCCTGCAATTAATATAATATTGATATTTAACTAAACAGTTTTTTTTAATAAATTAAATATTAATTTAACAAAAATGTTTGTGTTTTTCAACTATTGGTTAATACAAACAAAAAATTGATTTTAAAATATTTTGAGTTGTGCCAATTTTGAAGTGCGCCTGTCGTCTGCATGTTTGTAAACACAAGTTGCATGCCACTAACAGCAACCACTTAACGCTGTTCGATTGCCATGGTCATGGTCGCTTTGCTATTGTTGCTGTTATTGATGCGGCCAAACAACATTTCTCAAAAGAAAGCTGCCTGCAACGATTGCTGTTGTTTATGCCGCACAAGGTGGCGCGTGGTTTACTTGCTTAGGCAGCTAGATGACTGCCTGACTTAGTTTATTTTTGTTTCGCCTGACTTGGCTCGGCTTGTCCAGTTGGCCGACCGGCGATTAATATTGCTTAGATACGAGTACATAGCAATGCAGTGAAATTGCAGTATTGCAACAATATTAACTGTATTTACTGCAATGCCATAAATGGCTGTGTTGTGCACACATACGCAAATATCTCCTCGAGTTAGGAGTGTGTATGTGTTTAGCGTATGCTGCCACTTACTTAAATATGCCGCTAAGCGACTCTACGTGTACAAGTTATCAGTTAGTCAATATGTCAGTCAGTCTGTCAGTGAGTGAATTGGTGAGTTGTGCGCTCGTCAAATGTGTAATGTGTATAATGGTTACCGTTGAAGCGTTTTTGCTTTCCGTTTTTCTTCCATTTAGTGATTTTCTATATGTACCTATATATGTATGTGCATTTAAGTAGTTGTATGTATGTATATGTCAATAAATTGTAAATTCAATTATTGTTAAATTATCAGAAACGCCTTCCATACATCACTCAGCTCGCTAGCATGTCGAAAGGAATTTTGATTATGGCTTTGCGTGGCGTTCCACAATTTACAAATCCTTTCAATTTTTATTCGACTTGTTTCGTTATTGATTGCAATTGTTATTGTGATTGTTTAAGTTGTTATTCTTAAGTTGCTGGTCACTTTCTTTCATTTCTTCTCTGGTAGTTAGCCCAGTTTTCATTCGAAGATTCCTCTCGGCTAATTCTTCTTGGGCATCAACAATAGTGAGCGCGTGTATGTATAAGTATATGTATATGTAAACTCAATTTGTACGAAAATAGTTATGTAAAAAGATTTTGAGTTTGAGATTGTTCGTTTTACATTTAATTTATTCTTTGTTATACTTGTATCGCAATCGTTGTCTTTATGATGAAACATAAACCGAAATCATTAAGATAGTATTTCTATCAGCCCCTGATTATAGATTTCATTAAAAAAAAAAAAAATAAAAAAAAATTATGCCGATATTTGACAAAATGACCTTCTTTAGATAAAAAAAATTTTGGCTGTTATTTGAAATTTGAAATTAAATATTTTGCTTCAAATTGTTTCACAAATATTTTTAGCTTTTCAATTTCAATCCCGACTTTGAAAGTTGAAACTGTGTTTGAAAACAACTAAAAAAAATTTTAATTTCTATATTTATTTGTATATCAAAATTTTGTTATCTAAAATTTCATTTTTATTAATACCAATGCATTTCCAAATAATGAAACATTTGTGGGATCCAAAAGGATCATCGAACGAATTTTTTTGCTCCATTGAGCTTTCACCACAGCAATTGGTGTGAGTTCTTAATTTTTTCACCTGCATTTTGGCAGCGTTATTTCCGAATATGAAGTCCTCAGAATATTTGTGTATATGCGGCCGCCCTCTTTTCCAAATTCGGGAATACATTTTTTGAATTCGATGAAACCATTCTCGAGTTATAAGGCAACAATGAAAATTTGAATTAATATTTATATAAGGTTCACATCACAGCACCTTATAAGAATTCGGGAAAACTTCTTATAAACCCTCTCCATGATAACCTGAATATATTGCAGAATTTTGGTTGAATTTGGTGAATCCGTTCTCAAATAATGAGGTAACACCAAAAACTTGAACTTATTTTTTACATATAATTGACTTTTTCTCATATTTTGAATACAATTTGTCGGAAAAAAGAATACCTTTTCATATCTCCACCAAAAAAAAGAAGTTAATTCTATGATCTTGTATACAATTAATTATAAAGTTTAAAATTAGATATCAGCACTAGATATTGGGTCCATCGGCTAGATTATGATTATTCGAGGTGTATTCAAAAATATCATACAAAATAATCATAATAACAGTTTTTAAATTTCATGGATCAGACCGATTGTCAAATATTTTTTTATTATGTCGGTATACATACTTCTGAAATATGATGAATCGTTCAATTGTTTTCACTTTAGTCTTTGCCTGTGATAGCCACCAAGGCTAGACGTGTTTTTATGAGCTCGGCATTTTTCGTGCCTTAAAGGAAATGAATGAAAGAATATCTATCAAATTTTGCTTAAAAAATGGAATAAAAGTAACAAAATGAGTGAAATAAAGGCCTATGATGAAAGCCCTGGATGCCCTTTCAAATCAACAACCTGCTGCTGATGAAAAATTTGTTTCGAAATTGTAGAACTTTTAACAATAAGAGCGACGATTGGAGATTGCTAATTAGGTCCCTAAAAAAAGTCAACGATACTACAGAATTAATGAAAAGTATTATAGAAAGTGATGAAATATAGGTGGGTTTATGGTTAAGACATGGAAATCAATCAGTAAAGGCTTAGTTATCGCAGTGGATATATTTTTGCTCGCCAAAACAGAAATTCTTGCAATTAAGTCAAACGGTCAATAGAGGGTACTACATACAAGAGCGTGAAACAATAGAAAAAATATACACCCGGATTTTGGGACAAACACTTCATGGCTTGTGCATCACCCTAACACTTTGTGATTTCCATGAATTTCCTTGAAAGAATCCATGAATCTCCTCTGCTCAATTTGATTTTAAAAACTATTATCACTTAGTATCATGTAGTTATACAATTCTTCCAACATTATTTAAAGGAGATTGTGTTGTTCCCGGGAAATGACCTTTTACAAACCTTCTACTTTTATGGGATATTACACTTTATTGTTGATTTTAAAACTGCCTTCGACAGCATAAAATGGAGCTGCTTCTATTACAACACTATGCAGTATCCTTGCAAAACTTATGTACGGAAGACACTACCCAGCCACAAAAGGTTCCTCAGTACTAAGAAAGAAAACTCCCAGCCGTTCTTTACAAAAAGAGACTTCAGGCAAGGTGGCACTCTATCGTGTGACTCCTTTACTTTCATGAAAATAATAATAATAATAATAATAATAATGAGAGCTGCGGAGTGTAATTCTTTACAGGATATTGATGGCGTTTGCCGTTGATAAAGATGTCATTGAATTCAAAGACTGCGCTGTTAATTTTTTTCCTCCAAACTGGATGAGAAAGGTAACAATGATGTGATATCCTGTTATAAAGTAAGCATAGTATTTGCGTCTTGGTTCCCACCTTACCTATTGATTGTCATAACTTTGAAGTCGAATGTAATTTCGTATGTCTAGTAAGCAGCATCAAAAACATCAACAGTGGCAGCCTTGAAATCCAACGCAGAAACACTTTTGCTAACTGATGCTACTTTAAACTGAATAATCAAACGAAAAAAAGTGCTATTCCGGCTAACAGAGACCAAGTCGCTCTCCATTTCCGTTCTACTATATGTGGTGCCACAGCGTGTACAAGGACGACATCTGATGGGTCTAGAAGTTTTCTAAAGAAAGATTTTGCGTACTATTTATGAACTCTTGCATTCTAATTGCAATAACAAATACCGTAGATAATAGAATAATTAGCTGTATGATATATATTTTTCCGTTGACATAGTTCAGCAGATTAAGAGGCAGTGGTTACACTGGTTAGTTCATATAATCTGAATGCGGGAAAACAACACTTCAACTTTGAAAGTATTCGATGAAGTATCGGCAGGTGGAAGCAAAGGAAGAGAAAGGCCACCGCTGCGTTGGAGAAATAAGGTTTAGAGGGCATTTACCATCCACCAGACTTGGAAATCTTCACGAGAAAATGTTGACACTTAAGCTTTAATTTTTTCTATTGAGGCAGTAACTCAATATTGGACACAATAATTTGAAGGTTAGAAATTTTCTAAAATTAACGTCCCGAAAAACCTTTGACATTATTTATAACACCCTTTAAGATAAATCATTTATGAATTTCATTTTGATTTTATTTGTATATTTATTATTCTCCTGTACTTCTCGTTCTGCCTCTTACAGTCAATAATATACAAAGTGGTAAATCGAAACTTGAGAAGCGATGAGAATGTAATTTCTCTTGGATTATTAACTTCATGTTGAATAGTATATAAATCATACACTTGTTTGCATAAATCTACATATAAATTATTCATTTAATTGTGTAAAAAAAAAAATAACTTTGTTGTGAAAATTAAATATGAATTGTTCAAGAAACGTGCAACATAATAAGTCCAAATAAAAAATCTCTCACCCTGGAAAGTGTTGTACTTTCTGTCATTGAAATTTCTATTGTATTCAAACAAAAAGGCCTACATACATTGTATATACTCGCACGTACATATATATTGCTGTCGACCTGTGGCAATAAAGTGAAAATCGTTAGTAAAATTTCAACGCTTATGCGAATATAACAAATTCATTTGTATGTATATATGTACATACATATATACATATTTGTATATATATATATATATATATAAATATATTTCCATATGCAGTATGTTATTTAGCAATAATGCTCAACCGCAGGCAACAACAATAAAGAAAGATTTTCAATTTTCACTGTGGAAATCAACTCTGGGAATTGGGTTTCCTGTATGTATGTTTGTACATACATGTTTTCATTAGAGACCGTAGATGAGCTTGAGCAGGCATTTTGATGGTTAATCTTAACGTGAACATGTACATGATGTATGTATGTGACAGAATTGTTTGTTTGTATTATGTGCGAGCAGGTGTTGGGAAGAGTCATTTGAAGCCGAACTTGGTTAGCAACAACAACAACAACAATAGTTATAGAGCAAATGCGACTAATTGCACATATATTTACATATCTACACACGCTTTTATGTATGCAGCTGTATGTAGACAAGTTTGAATCTTTATAGAATAATAACAAAACCCGACCATACAGATATATTTATATATATATATATGTATGTATGTATGTATGTATGTATATATATATATATATATAAACTAAAAGTCTACTGATTTATTTGTGCCAAGCGTGGTATGCTGCATAAAATTAAAAAAATAAAAATAAATAAATACAACAACAGCAACATAGACTATGTCATTGGCAATGGTTCGTGGCGGTGGATTGCTGCAGCATGTGCTTCCTGCCACTTGACAAACAAGTTGTTGTTGTTGTTGTTGATGCTATTGCTATTGTGAAAATATTAGACTTTCGCTGTTGTTCTTTTTGTTTTTGTGTATACCATCAGCATTTGTTCGTTTTAGCACAATGCTCATCCATCTAAAAAACAAACTGGGATCTTCTGCAACAAAGCGACGCGTCTGGTTTTCCAACCAACAACCACCACAACCGGCCTGATCCCACTTAGCCTAGCTCTTGCTTGTGGCAACATAGTGCAACCAGCCAAGCTGCCTGCCTCCATGCCATCTCACGGATAGTCAGTCGCTTGCCATGGCCGCTGTACGTTAGTAGTTCATATAAAATCTTAATCACAGGCATGAAATTCGCATTAGGTATTTTGATATCATGACGATGTCATCGAATTCTCGCCGCTTCTTTTGTGCAGTGTCAAGTGAGATTTGGAAGAAATAGTGAATTATCCAAAAATTGAGTGGAGAAAATCAATACGCCATCTCGGCAAGTGTTAAAAGGATCCAAATATAAGTGCACTTAAGTGAAAGGATAACGGTGAAAGTGTCCTTTGTGTATGTGTGTGAGTGTGCAACTTGTATCTTATTACGCATATGACAAATTTAATGAAAACTTTCGTTAATTATGCTGCCACGCATACGCTTATAATTATCCTGCCTAACTAAAGCGTTTGTTTTAAGTGCAGCATAACGGTTTAATTAAACGTACAAGTGGTTGTTGTATTTTATGGGCAAAGTAACGAAGAAAGGGCTGCAGCAAAATTATACAAGAAAAGTGAATATTGCAAGCGGATATAAGAGACAGAGAAAAAATTGATTCTGATAAATTACAACAAATACGAACGCAAGAGCTTGAACTGTAATTATATACTTATAACTCAGTTTAAATACGAAAAACGGCTTCAAAATGAAACCATTAATAACATTAAGTGTTATAACACTGCTAACGATCATTTCTGTTCATGCAACACCCGCCATCAGCTCCAGTGAAAATGCGGTAATTAAAAACTAAATTTTTATTATGATTCTTCATCTCGTTTTTTTACGAAAATTAATATTTAATATTTAGGTTAGATTAAAATAGAAAAATGTCTAATAATTTTTAATGAAATAAAAGTGTTCCTGCTGATTAAATGGAGGAAGCTAAATTACCGAAAAAACCTTATGCTGTCAGTGAAGCATTTCGATTTCCAAGGACTTTCATAATAACTACCTAACGTATCTTTAACACAACCTTTAAAAATGATAACTTTTGTAGTAGAAAGTTTATTATACACCCAAAAATTTCTTTGTTTCAAAAACTTATACTTTTTAATAGCACACAGACAATATCCTTAAGAGCTGATATACTGAACCGCTGGCAACTGCAAGTGGAAATGTGTGAAATATCTAAACTGTGCTCAACTGGTCGACACCGATATTGTTGTTGATAAATTTTTTTATTCGAATTTAATGAAACTTTAACATAAATGATTTGAAATCAATTTGTCCGAAATTAATTTTTTTAATAGAAAATCAAACCTTTATGAAAACTTGCATTGGAAAATTAATTTGGGCTACATAAAATTTGGCCTCGTATCACCGGTATCGGCGCGGCTACAATAGCCGAGTGGTAAGGAGTGCAAGGTGCCATTCGGAAGGTCATGGTATGAGTTCTGGCTGAACAAAATTCAAAATTATGGAAAATTAATTTTCTTAATAGCGATCGCACCTTGACAGAGCATGTCAAGCCCTCCGAGTGTTTTTTGAGATGAAATAAAAACGTTCCTCAAAAAAGATCCATCGGTCATTCGGTAGCGGCTTAGAATGAACTGTAGGCCTCTCCATTTGTTAGAAAAACATCAAGACGCACACGTCAATTTGAAGGAGGTACTTGAGCGAAAATCACTTCTGTAATTGAAAGGCGCCAATTATGTATATAATATCATATAACTATCACTATCACGAGAGAAAATTTTATCAAAAAATTTATTTTCTTTTCGTTTTTGTGCTTAATTAATCGGGAAATCATAAAATAAACTTCATGACAAAGAACGAAAGTTATCTTGTAGAGTAGTGTTTTCTAGTGAGGGTAAAATGTGCCATTCAAGCTATGTTACCTGCACCATAGCCCACAGCAATCAACAAATCTATTCGAAACTATGTATAAAGATTATTTTTCTTTATAATTTTCCAATTAAGATAAGAACTGCGATATAAATAAGGAATAAACAATAAAAAATGGAATATATCTGATTTTCCTCCCACTAAATTTCATTCCTTTCCATTAATTCCTTCTCATAGAATGTCTTTTTTAATTTAAATTTTTCTCTTTGAAAGATCAAGTATAGTGAAAAAAGTTTGGAAGCCTATATTGGTGAAGAATATGTCTATCTTAAAACACTAGAATTTTGAGATTTTGGTATTAGAAAAATACTGCTGTTGTAGTACTGCAATTTAAATTTCAGCTTGAAGCGTGAAATAAAAATTTCAGTAAAGTGCCGAACTTCGTATAATTCAACCATGACTTTCCTCGCTTTACCAGTAATATTGGATGTCAATTGAATTGAGTTTACCTGATCTTATAGTATCCCCCAAAATTCGTGAAGCCCTGTAAAAATTTTACGTTAAATAAATTTTTATCGAAAATATTTTGGTATAAATTTTTTTAAATACGTATCATATTCCTCATAATGTGATTAATACTTTCAAGTAGCATGAGCATTTGAGAACATTACGCCTTACATAGTCCCGAGTTTTAAAATCCAGAAATTACATAATCCAGAAAGTATAAAAAATCTATACCAGAAACCATACCACCACTACCTAAAATAGACAACGAAATTCCGACCAGAAAATTTACAGATGACACAATATCCAGACAATACAAAATCTCGGCAACTCGTTATACCGAAAAGACTAAATTTGTCACTTTTTGTCTTTAGTAAATATTTTCATTATATTTACTGTAAAAATTAAACTGTGTTCAATGTAGATATTTTAAAATAGGCCATATATCCGGTTCATTTGACTACGGAAATGTAATGATATTGGCATATGAATTCGGATAAACGTATTTTATACCCGTAAAATTGCCTGCTTTTTATGCTCAATATTTTGGTTCACTTGAATAGAAGCATTGTTCGCATTATTAACGTAGTAAAGGTGTAAATATATATATATATTTGGCGCTTTGTAATCGCTGAAGCAATTTTTGGCCGAGCTCCGCCTCCAATTGGTGGTTTTGCGTCTTGATGTTTATAAATGGTGTTTTTTTACAGAGGTATAGAACTTTAAGTTGCAATAAAACAACGATGGATTATTCGATTGACATGAATTTTATTTATCCGAAAGATAATCTTGTGGCATTACATTTTAAATATGATTTCTGGCATATGACCGCCACGGCTGGCGCGGATGCAGTCCAATCTGGAAGTCCAATTTTCGATGACTTTTTCCAACATTTGTGGCCGTATATCGGCAATAACACGGCGAATGTTGTCTTCCAAATGGTCAAGCGTTTGTGGCTTATCCGCATAGACCAATGACATTACATAGCCCCACAGAAAGTAGTCTAGCGGTGTTAAATCACAAGATCTTGGAGGCACACTTCACAGGTACAAAATGTGAAATTAGGCGGTCACCAAACGTGTCTTTCCATAAATCTATTGTGGCACGAGCTGTGTGACATGTTGCGCCGTCTTGTTGAAACCACATCTCCTGGACATCATGGTTATTCAATTCAGGAATGAAAAAGTTAGTAATCATGGCTCTATACCGATCACCATTGACTGTAACGTTCTGGCCACCATCGTTTTTGAAAAAGTACGGACCAATGATTCCACCAGTCCATAAAGCGCACCAAACAGTCAGTTTTTCTGGATGTAAGGGTGTTTCAACATACACTTGAGGATTACCTTCACTCCAAATGCGGCAGTTTTATTTGTTGACGTAGCCATTCAACCAGAAGTGCGCTTCATCGCTAAACATCGCTAAAATGGACGTAGTGTGCGATACGTTTTCTGCTCAGAACCATTATTTTCGAAATAAAATTGCACTATTTGCAAGCGTTGTTCAGGCGTGACTCTATTCATGATGAATTGCCAAACCAAACTGAGAATAAATCGCTTGACAGCTGTTCAATCGGTCGCCATCTTGAAAAGTAATGCCAACTTAAAGTTCTATACCTCTATAAAAAACACCCTTTACCAAAAAATGGAGGGACCTACAGTTTATTCTAAACGGCTGATGGATTTTTATGAGGAGCTTTTATTTCTTGGCAGAAATACACTCGGAGGGCTTGACATTCCCTGCCTAGGAGCGACCGCAATTAGAAAAATTTATTTTCTATAATTTTGGATGTTGCTCTGGGCTCGAACCCAGGCCTTCCGAATAGCAGTACACAATGCTAACCACTCGGCTAAATAAAAGTGTTGGCAGTCATCCTAGCTAGTAAACAAATGGAGTAAAGGGCTATAATCGTACATAAATAAAAAGTTATGAAAACACCATATTTGAATGAGCATAGCAAATAGCCACTCCTCGATTTCTTAATAGATAACTTGGCTTGTAGCTTCATCAAAAATGAAGAATCCGATGAGTGAAAAAGATATGTATTTAAAGACGAGAATAAATTCAATCTAATTGAACAGAATTGAATAAGGAAGAAATGTACTTGAGTCGGCATCACAGACGCCATTTGTAAACATTAAAAGGATGTAGGAAGAGAACATGCGGAACGTACTGTCAGAATCATTCTCGGTTTTATAGGCTCAAGGAGTAGATTCTGACCAAATCATTTGATAAAAGAAAAACTAACTATGCCTTGAATTTGCTTAAGAAGCCACTCATTTCCCGCCACATCGTGCGTTGAGTTGCCGTGAGATTTTTGTCACTTTCTCAATTTTTGCTGAATCTAGCTCATCGAGACAATCTAAAGCGTTTTTCTGGAGGAATTTGAACAACATGACGTCGTCAAGGCTAGCCAGTGACAGATGTAGTGATCAACAAACTCCCCTTTGCTTTGTCTTTACGATTACGAAAAATTCATTAGAGTAGTATAATACATTATTTTCCCTTGAAGCTCCATTAAACAGTAATCGGCTGCTATACTAATTAAGAACAAGTGTAGAAGGATAATATTCCTTGATCTGCTTTCGTCCAACTCTGACCATATCTGTCTGTCATATACATAGTTTATTATGGTTAAAATTGTTTTCTTCTCGCTAGCTCGTCTGCTGTTCTGTAGCCTGGGATGTTTCCTTATCAGACATCCAGATCGGCTTTACCCGAGAGTTTGTTCAAAGTGTTTCTACATTTTATTGACACTTTTGACGTTGCAATGTAGAGACAACTTGACTGTTAGAATATATAGTAATTGATGGACCTGCTAGATTTGAGGTACCATAATTGCAATATGTTCTGCTTGGAAAACGTTCCAATGGTCTAGCTCATATTAATTGAGAGCATCGGATATTGGAGATTTTTGATTTGTCTATAAAGGTGGCTGTAGCTCTCTGATCCTGAACGTTTGTTTCTTCCATTTTGATTTTGGATAATTGTTAAAAGATGATAGCCGGAGCAGATAATGGAGATTGTGTAAGTCAGCTCTATCTCCATCTCTGTGAAAGATGATATCTTTGCGGGTTACTCCTTTTGTAATTCCTCCTAGGTGGAGTTGCATTCAATCTAATGCGGCTCGCTTATTGTGCACTACCTGTCAAGAGGAGAAAATTGTGAAGAGTTTCCGGCACTTTTGAGAAATACAAGCTCTAGTTATGAGGATACGGTACGCTGAACTCTCTCTGAAAGTAATTTTTTCTAGAGCCGGTCACCATAGTGTAAAATAAGAGTGGTCCTTACTATAGCTGTGTAAAGCCAGTAGACCGTTTCATAGTGGGATCTAAACTTTAATTGGATTAAAAAAGAGGTTCTTATGACTTTAACTCTAAAGTATTTAGTTTTTGTCAAGGCCTATATTTCTAATAATTTCAAAATTTTTCATTCTTTGGCAGTGTCTCTATGAAGTTAAAAATATAGAAGTGGTATAAAAATCTCGAAATCTTTTTTGATTTCTTCCTTGAAATAACAAAAACGGAGCCTGATCCATTATTATTTCAGTAAAAAAATCATTTGAAGCACTAATATAAAAAAATATGAAAGAAGAGGTTACAATTAGAAGAAAAAAAAATTAAAAAGTTTAGAATTCTTTCAATAAGACGTCCCATTTTTAAAAATTCACGAAACTCATTTTTTAAGGAAAATTTAATGAGAAATTGAAAGAAATAACGGTAGTGTCATAATTTTGCCACAATCGTAACTCAGTTAAAATTTATAATTCCATAAAGCCATTAAAGTATATATCTTTTTATATATTAATGAAATAAGATATTTTTTTTTTTAGAAAATTTAAATATTAATTTTATTGATATATATTCATATAACATACATATATACAATGAACAAATTTGCTACCTCTACTCTCACATATTACATGTAAAGTATGATTACGTGCCTCTATTCTATTTCCATTCATTTTAATTTGACATTTGAATTAACTTTATTTATAGATTCCCATTGTGAATCGCAATCAACTGGAAGAGGGTTTCCTGCGAAAACTCAACATAAAATGTAGTCAAAGGGATAATCATTCGTGTATGATGCTCAAACTGATTGTATACATGAATCGAATATTCAAAAAGTCTTCAA
This sequence comes from Neoceratitis asiatica, assembly GCA_030068015.2. Taxonomy (NCBI): domain Eukaryota; kingdom Metazoa; phylum Arthropoda; class Insecta; order Diptera; family Tephritidae; genus Neoceratitis; species Neoceratitis asiatica. Next base: position 21,560,446 of record CM061528.1, on the reverse strand, counting down.
TCGATGTAAATGAAAATCTAAAAGTTACACAAAATAGGTAAGAATTGAATTGATTTCACCAAAAGTTGGCTAAGGGCAAAGTAGTTGGGGTAAATTTGTTGTTAGCTGGAATTTGAACGAAAAAAGCTGTAAACCGTAAAGCAATAAGTAGCTTACTAAGCATTTCGCATTCACATAAAATAATACAAAAACAATAGCAGCAATAATAAATTCCACTGCCAATGCACTCTATTTACCTTTTACCTTTGAACTTTTACATTTTGCAGAGATATCGACTCCATACCGGATGACCCAGACGATGATTTAATGCTGGCGCGTTCTATCGAATCGGATGATGAGACGCTCGGTCTGTTGGTGGCTGGGAAAATTTGGAAATTTATACGCTCACGTACGCTGCGTTATAAATTTTCCGACAATGCAGACTTTGTGCTCACCACCGAACCCAAAGGTAATTTAAACTTTGGTGTCTCCGTCAGTCCAGTGGATGCGCTAGAGGAGGGACGTGGTAAAATGAAAAATATGGGACCAATGTTAATGGTAGTGATGGCCAAAGCGGGTATGGTGGGTGCTATAATGCTTAAAGGTTTATTTCTGCTGGCGGGCAAAGCATTAATTGTCTCCAAGATTGCACTGCTGCTGTCGGTGATAATCGCACTGAAGAAGTTGCTCTCACAAAAGAAGCACATTGTTGAAATACCACATCATGACACATACAGTTCAGGTTGGGCGCGTGCTTTGAATGGTTTCATCGAAGGTATGGCTGAAGTGCCAGCGCAAATGATCGCTCAGGAAGCGCAAGATATGGCGTACAGCGGACAAATACCAACAGAGGAGCTGCACTGAGCGAGATAGTTAAACGACAATATTACGTGTATGTGCGACAAATGATTGTACTATGTACGAAAATAAAAATGAATCGCTGCAAGTGAAAGAGTATGAAAAAACAACGTAGAATTAAAAGCAAATAAAAAAAATTTTAAAACAATTTCGTTTACTCAAAGCAAGTGCAGAAATACTGCAATAAATGTAAAAACCCAAAGCCAACGACGCCAGCTGAGACACATCGGAACTGGTTTTTTGTTATTTATATACAATAATTATTTATTTATTTATTTATTTATTTATTTATTTATTTTCTTATTTATAAATAAACGCATATACGTACTAGTTGTTGCCAGTAACGAGGAAATATTTCTGTATAATCCTTAGAGTACAAAGAAGAATATTTTTTCTGTGTAAAAGTTGTATAAAAAATATATATATGTATATTTTTAACGCATATTTATTTAAGCTGGATATATTTGTAATTTTTTCAATTGTGCTATTCAGTTTTGTGGTTTTCCGTTGAATATAGCGTAAATAGCTTTTCATTTAATTACTCAACATTCACTACTGCACTGTAAGCTTTTTATACAACTTTTAACACTCACTTTATTTAAAATGTATTAATGGTGGAAAACAGTAAAAAAATTCTTGAAAAAAAAGAAAAATATTTCTTAAAATTTTGTATTTATTTATTATTTATTATATAATACAACTATTTATAGCGAATAAATAAATAAAAAACGAAATAAGCTTTTGAGCTTTGAACATCGCTTATTTGTCTTTAATTTTAAATAATATTTATACTAATTATTGTTACAAATAGAGTTTGGAAGTTATTAACACATTGCAGGTTTTATTATATTGAGTTAAAACTATTTTTTTTTTCTAAATTCATTATTTAAGCATTTTTGCTTTTGTTAGCAATAATTTGGTTTGGTTTTTGAATGTTTTTTTTTTGTATTTTTAATTGATATTTGGTAAGCATTTTTTAGTTTTTTTTTTTAATTTTTTTTTGTTGTAAATTTTATAGCTTTTTTTTTTGCTCATGCGCTTATGATTAACATTATACTAACACTTACAACTTAAAATTATTTAACATGTGTGTGTTAGAGCTCTCTATATTAGCATTTAGTTTAAATCGTATATTTAAAAAAAATTTTTTTTAATTATATGTAAAGAAGTTTTTTTTTGCATTTTTTTAACTCATTTTAATATGATTGCAATTAAAAGGAAAATAACAGATTATTCGTAAATATATAAAAGAATGTTAAAAAAATTACAAATACAACTTGTAACTACATTCTGTAACAATTATTAAACAATCAATAATTCTGAGACGATCAGTTTGCTATGTGTATATGCTACGCGTCGATTCTTATGCTCGATAGTATGGATGATGTGGTTGCACGTAATTGTAAACTAATGGCCGCCTAATGCCCAATCCTGCTGATGCTGTAAATTGGTTAAAGAAATAAGGAAAAATTATATACTCGTATAAAGAGTTTATTGTAAAGAAAACTATTATCAAAAAAATCTGCTAATTATAACAGAGTTGTTTATTGAAACTGAAAATAGAGAAAAAAAACACAATATAGCAAGTTAGGGCAAATCCGAGCAATTATCTCTTGAAATACTTTTCGGGCAACACTAACAACGCAACACTTTGCAAATATAAATGTTTGACACTTCTATTGTAAAAAAAGTTCTAAACATGTAAGATTTTTTTGTATATTTCTTTAATAGAATGAAAAAAAAAATTTTTTTTCTGACTTATTATTTTTCAACCCGGTGAACATTTTAAATTCATATTCGTCCCTCTTTCGTTTTTTCTAATCGCGTCTGCCGAAAAATTGTATAGCTTGTTCTAAGTTACCCTACCGAAAAAGCTGAAGCGGAAAAGTGTGCTCGAAGTGTGCTGACGTAACCTTGAGCGGCTCAATAAAAAAACCTTATAAAAGCTTTTTATGCTTAAAAGATTCCTATAATAAAAATAATCCTATACTAATATGGAACTCAGTCTTTATGAGCTTCAGACCCACCTTTAATCATTTCGTTGCTTGACGGAGAACTCTACGATACTGTCAAACCAGGTTAAGTTTAAAACAAGGTAAATGTCTATCGTGTGACTTCTTCAACTTAATGTTGGCGAAAGTAATTAGGGCTGCAGAGCTAAATAGGCAAGGTACAATTCTTTAAAAGAGATTGCGGGCGTATGCCAATGATATAGATATCACTGGCTTGACTTCTTGAGATAGGGTAAGAATGCGAAGCGAATGGGTTTGGTAATGAACGAGAAGAAGATGAAGCATCTTCTGGCTTGCATATTGACTCCCATCACAGTTGACAATCATAACTTTGAAGTCATACACAATTCCGTCCATTTAGGAACCCGTATTAACACAATCAAGAATTTCAGCCATGAAATTCAACGCAGATTCCACTTTGCCAGCAGGTGTTACTTTGTCAAAGCTGACTAGGTACGAAACCTACTCAAATTCGCTAATATTGCAGCTAAGAGCATTCCTCCATCTCACATTCTGATGTTGACAGCACTATTAGAGCAGCTGACTTTCAACAGCTGATGTACAAAAGATGCAAGTTACCACTATCTAAATTAAAAAAAAAAAAATACTCTCTTAAATTGAAATGAAATTTGCTTCAGGAGGAAATATTGAAGTAATTATTTTAGTTTGAATGTTCAAACTTAATTGTTAGATACAATATACGATTGTTTTTCAGTATTATATTGGAGCAAAATTGCAATTAAAGACGATTTTTATATTCTTGTTCCTAACGAAATATCAAAAATTCCTTTAAAAATCCCAAAAAGTTATTTTTCTATCACAGTGGCACTGTTCGAAAATGTTATAAAAATGCATATTTTTGAGTGCTGTCACGAAATAAACACTTTTGTATCTATTCTTCTTTGACCTTGGACTGAGTAGGCAACTGAAAAGTAAAGTTCTCTCTCGGTGAACAAAGACACAAGCTCAAGTAGCCACTCGGCATTCCTCTTCTGCTATATGGTGCGATAGCTTGAACGATGGCAACATTCGATCAGCTGCATTGGCAGCGTGATATACTGCAGGTACATTCACATAGTTTATGGACAAGTAGAAAATTCGGATAGGTTAATTACTATTTTACCCGGATGCTGTCCGGTCACAGATACCTCCGGAAATATTTTCATATAATTGGTAAAGTCAAATTCCATCAAGTATTTATAACGACGCCAACGCAGATGATGCCGAATATATATATTCAAATGCACTGGCTGGCAAGCTGAGCGATTTAGACTTGAAAACACCGTTGGAACAGTAAGAGCAGATTACATTAATTCAGTTATGTTGCAAAGTTGGTAGAACCAATTTATTTTGACGAGATGTAATTATCACTACGAGAAAAATGGAACGCCACCGCGAAGAAATGCGAAAGCGGTTCCAGTGTGCAAGACGGTTCCTTAGTGTAGAGTTTTTAGTGACCTGCAAATGGCACATACCATTCATGTGACGACACAGTGATGAAACGGAAGGCATTTTTCTTCTCCTCACCGACACCGAAAAAAAAGCATAGACACAATTCAGCGTATTAAGAGGCGGCTACCATGCTGTTTAGGTCGTGTGTCGTTCAAATAGAATATATCACTCCGGTTTCGATAGTGCTTGATATAGTACCTGCTAGGGGAAGTAGAGAATGCGAAATACTTCATTTGAAGGATCACGTAGAGGGCGATCTAATCAGACTTGATGTTTTAAATAGCGAAAAAAGAGACGTCTGGTGTGTTATTGATAATTCGGCTTTTTGATATACATACATCTAATATATAAAATTCTCGTGCCTCGGTGTTTGTTGCTAAATTCCTCCGAAACGGCTGAGCCGATTTTTACGAAATTTTGTATGCATATCGGGTAGGTCTGAAGACCGGCCGACATCTATTCTTCATACCTGGAGTGGACCTATTCGCAAAAATCGTATTTATGGTTAGATTTACTTGAAATTCAATATAGAGGTAGCTTTTTGATTAGATTAAGGTACACTATTTTCCTTTCCGGGTAGTGAACCATGGACGACCTTTACGGAAAAACTGTATTTATAGTTCTTTTTACGTGAAATTCTTTTTATCCAAGAAGGGGATTGATATATTTTAAAAATTAATTTATTTATGGTTCGATTTGGTAAAATTTGTTCATGATATACCCAAATGGAATACTTTTTTTCCTGGAAATGAACCAGATACCGGGAAAGGGATCATTAACAGACTAACAAAAGCTAATATTATTTCGATGTAAGCATAGATTGTGCATAAGTATGTCCGCTGCGCAATGCTATTATACAAATACGCAGTTACATCAATAGCATAGCAAAAAACTTAATAGAGGGATTCTGCATGTCTAGGAAATGCACGCTACGGTGCACGGACAGGAAATTTTTCCTATCAGTGCAGAAAAATATGCTACGATATGAAAAATATCATATATCCAAACCAATTTCTATTTATTTCCCGCAGATTTCAAGAAGAAAAAATCAGCCTCGTGCCTTGTGGTTGTTATTGTTTCACTTGAATATGGCACAATTTTTTCAACTGGGGTGCTCTCGATTTCTAGGAAATATTTGCATAATATGCATTTCCTAGTCATACAGAATCCCCCTAATATTTTATTTATTTATTAGCCAATGCTTAATTAGGTCTTTTTATCGTTCTTCGCGAAATGGGGCGGGTCTACTAGTATGTATATAAAACTAAGCAAAAATGCTCAAATAGAAAATTTATTTAAAAAATGGATATTGAAAAATAACCATAAATGGGATTTTATTTTCGGGCTCTTAATTTTTCGATGTTGAGCTTGTTTAAAAAAGTGAGTACTTGAAAATATTTCGTTCGGAACTTTTGGGTTATATTTAAAAGTCCATTAATTTTTGCTATGGTATCAAACTAAGGCCCTATAAAAAATGTTGGTCAAATAAAATAAACTTAAAAAACAATTTAAGAAACTGATGAATATTGGAACGAGTTCCCGTCGTCCCTTCTCAAATTTGGTTTTGAGACAAACCGGGTTCGGCGTTCTGCCATCTTCAGTGTCGTTGATCGTTCTCGAAGGGACGACGGGAACTCGTTCCAATATTCAACAACTTTTCACCCTGTCGGAGAATCAACTGAATAAAATCAATTTAAAAAAACGTTTCGAATGATATATGAAAAGTTAGTTCTAAAATATAATAAAATTTTAGGTTTAAAATACCGAAAGATGTAATCTTGAAATGACTTCATCCTGGCAAAAATCTCGAAAGAATATAAAAATAAATAAGAAAATTGTACGATTTTTTCGAAATATTATATCTTGATTGTCTTCCGTTCGAAAGTTATGCGTAAAAGATACCTAAAGATATCTGGAATCGAAATTATGGTGAATTTTTAACACGATGAATCGCTGAATTGAAAAAATGTTAATAATAAATGTATGTATGTTTGTATGTACTTTTCTAATTCAAGCATTTATTACTCCAATTATTTATAATCCCTCGCGTCTGCTTTAACTACACAAATATACACGTGTTTCATCATTTTAAAAGCAGACGCAGGTAGATATACAAATTTGTCTGAATAATCGTCTGACTAACTAAGGAGAATGCCTTTTCTTTCGTTTCAATTTCATTCCCAAATATTCGAATGTATCTTTTATACTCTCCTCCTCATTGAATATATCGTCATCGCCAAATTCCAGCTCCTCGCGCTCTTCCTCTTCCTCCGTAGCTGCCGCTGCCGCAGCCAAGGCAACTTTTACAGCGATTGCTTCGTCATTTCGCCGTCGACGCCAGTCACTTTTGTAGCGCATCAAAAATTCATTAAAATTATTTTGCTTAAATGGATGCCGGTAAAATTTACGCCTAAATGGACTATTAACGAAGCGTAATGGCATTCTCCAGTCAACTGGGATTTGTAAATTGAATGCAACCGAGGCACAGAAAATTCGTAAACAAACACAATACAAATACATACATATAGATTTATCATGAAAGGTTAGCCACCAGAGTAGAGGTGGCCCAGTCAAGTATACTCACTCTTTCCCAACCAAGTATCTTCCCGCTTCACTTTCGGTCCAAGGTGTACGGCATTCAAAGCGGCCAAAACCTGTGTACTGTTTTGCATATCGGCAATATTGTGATGTAAGCTACTCTCCGCTGCCATAGATTCAAGACCTGAGTGGCCACCGCCATTATGTTGCATAGGCGCAGCGGCTAATTGCAATGCGGCTGGATACATTTCGCCGCCAGATGCCATCTCCGGATGCATGCCGTAGTCCATACTGTAGGGCATCATGTAGGACGTATGCTCGGGGAATTGGTACATCATTCTGTAAAAGATTATATAAATATATATGATTATGAGGGATGCATGAGTGTGTTAATATATGTGCGTGCTTCAAAAGGAATTTTATAAATTCCAATTAAACGATGTTCAAATTCACTAATGTACATAAAGCTATTTAATGGCACAGTAAGTGTGTTTGTATTAATACTTTACTCACTTTTCCGAGGCATTATCCATTAACTTTTTCACAATAACCATTGCCGCCACTATAAATGCCAACTTGGAAACAGCTAAAGCTTTGAGCGTCAACAAACCAACCGCCTTTGCCGCTACCATAGTCCAACCGAAGGTGGTTGCCGCCAAATACATTGGTATATACATTTGAAATTGTTTTTTATCCTGCTTCTGTTTGCGATAGCGTCCGCCACCACCGCCACTACCTCCACCGCCCATGAGGCCACCACCACCACTGCCCCCTCCAATACCTGAGCCACCACCTAAGCCACTTAGTAGGCTATCACCACCTCCGCTACCCCCGCCACCACCGCTGAGACCGCCACCGCCACCGCCACCGAGACCACCGCCCCGACCTGTGAAATAAGAAATTAATATTCTTCTTATTTTTATTTTATGATAGACTACAGTTCAAGTATTCTATACTTCTGGGCTGAGCATACCAAATAACAAAATTTCAAAATTATACTAAACCTGATCCGTGAACGCATTAACTTTCTTACGAAACAAAATTCTTCCACTTATCAAGTAAATGCAATCTGCTTCAATTTTCGTATGTAAACGATTTTTTTATTGTGTTCGTATGACAGTTCGTAACAAGCGTACGATCGGCCATCCGTTAACGGAGGTCATCACACCCAACAACCAAAATTTCGTGACGAGTTGTACGTAACAGACAATTCGACCCCAGAATTGTTTTTTTTTTCAAAGCTCTACCAAAAAATTTACAATAATAAATTCTTGAAATTTTCAATATTTTCGCGAAAGTTCAAATTTGAAGAGGCTACTTTACCTTTAAATCGCAATGAAATTATTATAACAAAATCAAATAGAAATAGCATTATTCTGAATTCTCTCCATTTTAGTAATATTTCTAGATTATTATACCCGATCGTACTTTTTTAGATACAGTTATCTCCAGTAGCAGAAATAATTGAGAAAGAAGCCTCATGAACTTCTATGTCCCGATGGTTTGTATTTATGCCGCTAGGTGGCACGGAAGGACAGATAATGGCGAAAAGCATTTTAGTAATTTAAAAAATTCGCAGTTGCCGAGCGATTAGCAGTCCATGCTACAATGCGGAGGGTTATGAGTGCGAACCCTGATCAGAGCAACAAGCACAATTATAGAAAAAAAATTTAATTACCGTGAACACTGTTTTTTCTACCGAGAAGTGGATCCGCTACCGACCTATTAGTGAAAGTCTTATATATTGTCCAATTTACTCTATCGGACTATTCGATGTAGAGTAGGTTAAACATAAATACTAAAATACTTGTAAAAGATTCGTTGCTGAACATTTATAGTGAATTTCAGAGAAAATAAGTTCGAAAATCTGGGTTCCTAATCAACGAGAAGACTAATCTAAGCTATTGGCATCGTGCTACATATACAAAAAACTTAAATATATTAATTAAAATTAAATAAATTAAATATATATTATTAAAAAAAGATATAATAATAATTTAAAGAGACCAGAAATGAATTTGAAATATTAATATCAAAATTTACGAGCAAATTAAATTTTTAATGTTGTTGAAATTATTATTAAGGAAAACATATCGAATTTAATAGCTGCAATATTCATTAAGTAATCAAAAATTTATGTAAAATATTTATAGAACAACTCTTTTCCTTGTTTTGTACGATTTTTTTTAGAATTCTTGTTTTTATATTGCTCTCTGAGAGCTCCCATCAATATATAGGGGAACTGTGGAACGGCATCTCAGACTCCCTACGTACTGCTGCTGCAGAAACAATTTGGTTTCGGTATGATGAGGATAGCGGCTGTGCAGTGGAGAGAATGCAGACTTCCACCTCGCAACGTTGTTATCGACCACAACACGTACGTGGTGGGATAGATACCGGGAACTGAAGAGGAAAGAGAAACGCATACGCAGACAAAAGAGAAAGAGGCCGAAATACCTGAGTATGAAGAATTGGCATACATATGTAGGGACCAAGAAGTTTATCTGGTGACGGATGTTGAGAACATACCTAGTGTATGGAGGGAAGAGTTCTCCAGCCTGCTGAAGGGCAGCGAAAATGAGACACCAGGACATGGCGAACTCGATTACCCAATCTATGACGACGGCAGAGATGTACCACTGCCCGTATATGAAAAAGTTCGTGTAGCAACTCCCGCCTGAAAAATATCGGCTTTTTTACAGAACATGTTCGGACTAATGCATATCCGACGTTTGGAACTCCGTGTACTCTGTCCTGATAAAGGAACTGCCTCTACGCCGCTAGCCAAGTGAATTTGGTATCACCGCAAAACTTATACGGCTGTGTAAACTGACATTAAGCAACACAAAAAGCTCTGCCAGAATTGGGAAGAACCTCTCCGGATCGTTCGATACCAAGAGAGGGTTCGTGTTTTCACATGCGAAAAGAGGGAAGGAATTAAACGCTGTTGGTAAAGAAGATGAAGACAAATATCTCTACAATCATACTATTTTTTCAAGTCTTATTAATACATTTCTATAAATAGATCGATTTTGATATCATGTCTTCATCGCGGAGAAATTGGGTCAATCATAAAAATGTGTTTTGTGAGATTACAAAATCTTTAACAATTTTCATAAAAAATTCTTGTTTTTAGTACTTTAAGTAGCACATTATTAACGAGAGAAAGACGTGGATACCTCAAATTGTTTACAAAATGTGTTTTGATCACCTGAAATAGTGGGATGGTGGTAAAATAAGCCACAAGTTCGTGGTGACTATTAATGGAGAGAATAAAAATTTGATTTCGTTGACTTTTACTCCTGCTGTGCCCATTTTCCTGGTGTTTATGTTAAAAAAAAAAGATTTATCAAGACTTATCAAGCTAAACCATTTACCCAATTAGAACTAAACGACTTAATAAGGAATCTTGAACTGCCTAAATAAACTACAGAGGAGTTTTTGTGTAGATCATAAGATGGTTAACTTTTTATTAGGACAACAGAAAGGATACATCAAATGTAGCAATGGCAAAATTACATTGCCCTCTTCGCACATTTAACTATGTTCACTGAAACAATTTGTTGAGGCGCTAGATTAAAATGGGCAATGCTTTTTTTTTTTATACGACAAGAAGGTTCCCTTGTCTAAGCATTGGAAAGATAAAAGTGGGTACCTTTGATGTCCCAGAAATAAAGATATTGATGTGAGATACCGATTTTTAAAGTTCAATGACAGGTTGGAACTACTTACGTAGAATTCGTTTGTTGAAATTATTGAAAATTTTCTGGGAAATCACCACTCAAGTAACTACTCTGAAAGCTGGACAATTTCAAAAACTTTGGGTGTAATATGTCTACTAGGCTGAGCCAAAAACTAACCTATCGCATTTGTGGGTTAAAACTAAGCTCTTTTGTAAGGAGATAATGCCCCTGCATGCCAAGAATCTTTGTTCAATTTGGATTTTACTGTTTCTTGGCAGCAAACCCACTGTTGACCAGTGTAATGAGCTTTAGTTGGCTCATTAATCATTTCAAGATATTAATTGGGATGCATTGATGAAAAAATTGCGTGAATTAATTTTAGTTAAGAAAATATATTGGTCAAATAGTTTTACTTGTAACGGTATTAAATACTTTTTATTAAGATAATAAAATGTACGCATCTTCACAAGATTAAATTATTATTTTAGTTAAAAATATTTTTAATAACAACGCTAAAATCTTGAAAGATATAAGGGGAATTAAAAAATAAAATTAATTTAAATAAAATTATATGTTAACATATAATTAATACTAAAACATATATTCTATAAAAAATTTCATTATTAAGAATTGTTGAAAACTATACGAATTTCTATGTAAATATGCTATTATAATATTTCCAAATCCAATATTAAGTAAATTGAATGTGATTTTTGTTATAAGTAAAATAGTCCTTTCTTTTTTTTTCGTTGCAAATTATTAGTTGAATTTTGTCACTAAATTAGATAATTAGTGGGCAATTCTATAGTTTTTTTTGGATAATTTTTCTAAGGGTTTAAATGTAAGGAAAATCAAATTGTTTAACAAATTTAATTTATAATAAAAAGTGGCTTACTTAATTAAAATCTCACTTTCAACAAAAAAAAAACATAAAAATTGCTTATCTGGCTCAGTGATAAAAAAAATCGAATCACTACGGCAATAAATCTCGGTCTTGGCGACCGCATACTGACCATAAAATTAAGTTAAATACAAAATTTATTTAGATACAATAATTCCCTGTCGACCCCTCCGAGTGAATTTTTGAAAAGCGAAATAAAAGTCGTTCAGAGGCGATTTTGAATACATTGCTGGTTCCACCATCTGTTAGAAAAATATCGAGAAAAAAACCACAAATTAGAAAATATGCCTCGTTTTAGCTGTTGTAAAGCGCTTTATATATTAATTTGGAATATTATTTTTTTACGTTTTTAATTATTCTTAATTTCTGATTTTTCGAAGAAAACTATTTTAAATTGACTGCATATCTTAAAGTTGATAACTTGTTACATAAAAAGCTTGAAATTTTTGTACACTCTATAAATATCTTGATATATGTTAAACAAATACAAATACTACACAACTTTCGTGCATTTATAGATGCTCATATATTGTGGGTAATTTATACTCAGACAGGCTTTGATAAGACAAGCTTACTAATGCATCAACAAGTCTTTATATATTACGAGTAGAGTGAATATTGTATAACAGCCATTAGCATAAAATTAACTATGTATTTATATACATAAAGCAGCGTAAATTTTATATTCACACTTTGTGGGCGTTGATGTGTCGACAGGGCGTATAAGCAATGGCTTTCGTTGATCTACGATGTATTTAATACACTGCGTGCAAAGTACCAAAAATAATTCATTAGGTAAATGACTATTTGAGAGCTCCACCTGGCTGTTGTGTTATAAATTAAAAGTTTCTGATAACATCGATTTCTAATTGTTTTACTTCTACTTTTTCAATAAAATTCTATACTCCGAAGAGAGTTTTCAAAAAAGAAGTACTAAAATTATATGCAACACAAGTACAGTTGAATTGAAAGCCTCTTCTAGAGAGCACACTTTGGAAGCTTATGTATGGATATATATATACATATATATGCAAGTGTTGTATAAGCTTATGGAAAGTGAGACATATTTATGGATGCGTGATGTGTGCCACTCCTTGGTAAGTATGATGAGCATGTTTGGAACGCATTATTCACTGGCATGGAGTTGCATATTGGCTCATAAATTTTGTTTTACTTCTATAATTTAACTGTACATACATAGGCACTCAGCACAAGTTCTTGTTATAGTTGTGGCTACTTGTATGTAAGTACATAAGTATTAATAACAATTCTCTTGCAGCATGTTCCATACATTTGCACACAAATAAGTATTTATCAAGTGTTATCCATTAAGTAGTTTCGAAAGTGCAGGGTTTTATTTTGACATCTGTCATATTTAAATGTGAAACCAACATATTTGGTTTTAGCTAAAATTCAGGTATTTATGATCATAGATAGCTTAACAACCGCACGACGCGTTAAATTTTGTAGAAAACTACTACAAAAATGGTGATTCAAATGTGTCCACGCTTCGTGCTGTAAGATTATTAGTTTTCTTACGGCACATTATGGCATATTTTGCACTTGGACTTACACTAACGTCCATATAAGGTCCAGCTGACACAACAACTGAAGCCAGCTGACCATTCACAACGCCGTAGCTCCGTCAAGGAAGCAGTGGACTACAATTTTTTCCAAAAAAAATATTCTTCAGCGACGAGTACATTTCTCACTCAGTAGATACGTAAATAAGCAAAATTGGGAGTTCGAAAATCCTCAAATAATTGGAGAGAGGCCATTACACCAAAAAGAAAAAAAAAATTACTGTATGGTGCGCTCTTTGGTTTGAAGGTGTAATTGGACCTTACTTCTTGAACAATATGTGGTTTCAACAAGCACAAGAAGGTGCTACATGATACACAACACGAATGAAAATATGGCTTTATTGCGTTGTCAATTGGCAACCGAGATTGTGTGATTTGACATCGTTGGACTTTGTTTTGTGGTGCTACACGAAAGACCGTGGAAAAACCGTATGAGGATAAATTCCTAACTCTTGAGCAGTTGAAAGCCAACATTCTTCAAGCTATGACTGAGATACCTCCCTATATGTACCAAAAAGTGGTCAAAATTTAACTCAAACGGATCGAAATTTGCAAAAATTCATGAGGCAGTCATTTGAGTGATGTACTGTTTCACAGATAATGCCAAGGTTCAAACTTTATAATAAAAAAGAAATTTTTCATGAAAAAAAAAAATTATTTCGAATGCATTTTAATTACGTTTAAGAATCGTAAATCTATGCACTCAAAATGACTAAAAACATATAGGAATCTGACATCGACATTGGGTTGTTTAAGACGAGGGCTGTATGATAAGTCCGTGGCTTTTTGAATTTTCCGCTCAGATACTGTAAATATAAAACTGCTCCTGTCAACTGTTATCGATTAATATACTGTTGTAAAATTTTAAGCAAGCTGCGCCGTTTAATTTGTGTTTGACAACCATTGCAAGCAGACGACTTCGTGAATTTTAATGAAAATAAGAAAAAAAATTCTTTTACAATTAAGCATTTTTTGTGTAAAAAACCAAGAAAGGTCGTGATAAATACCATTGGAACTCTGAACCATCAATTTCAATAGCTAAGAAGTAGTTTACTGAGTTCCTTTATGGTCGTTCCAGTACAAGTGACGCCGAACGTGCAGGTCGCCCAAAGAAAGTTGTCACGCCCGAAATCATCCATAAAATCCAAGGAATGATATTGAACGTTCGGGAAATAAAAGTTCACACACGGTTAGTGAGGCTATAGGCATCTCAACTGAGTGGGTACATCACATTCTACATGAATATTTGAACATAAAAGAAAAAAAAAATACCGCGCGATGGGTGCTGCGATTGCTCACACACGACCATTGGTGCAACCATGTAACCACTTCAAAGGAGTGTTTGGCGATGTTCAACCTCAATCTAAACGAATTTTTCCACCGTTTCATTATCGTAGACGAAACATTTATCTACCACCCCGCACCAGAGGAAAAAGGACAATCAGTACAGTAGGTTTCTCCGGGTGAATGTGCACCAAAAAAGGCCAAGGTGGGACTGTAGGCCACCAAAGTTTTGGGATGCACAACATTGACTACCTTGAAAAGGGTTAACCGTTCGCCGGCGAATATTACTCAGAGCTCTTGGACAGATTCGAAATTGATTTGCAGCAGAATATTCATAATCTCCAGATTTAGCCTACTGCGACTATTTTTTGTTTCCAAACCTGAAGAAATGGCTAAGCAGTGAGAGATTCACGTTGAATGAGAACGTGAAACAGAAACAAACGCCTATTTCGAGGGCCTTGAAAAAACTTATCATTTGAAAGGAGCACAAAAATTAAAAAAAAAACATTGGCGTCAATTTTTTAAAGCCAAAAGGAGACTATGGTAAGAAATAAAACACTTATAGCCGAAAAAAAAAATTTTTTTTTTTGAAAAAGTCACTGACTTATCAAACAAATATCATCAATTGCCACTAAATTTGTGCGCTTGAAAGCAACACAGTGGTAAGGAATTTTTGAAGCTCCACTGAGTTAACAAAATAGGTTTTCAGCGAAAATGTTTGTGTCAAGCAAATGCTTCTTCTCTCCTTCTCAATCTTATTGATACATTATGCAATGGGGTCAGGGGTTAATCTTAAATGCCAAAAATTAAAATTGAAATAGAATTTTAGAATTTTTTTTAACCGATATACTTTTAAATTTTTATCATAGAATCTTCTATTACCTAATAACACAAAACCAACGTTTAGATCAATCGCTTTACAAAGTGGTGAAACAAAAAAATTTTTCTTGATGTTGAGAAAATTTTAATTTATTCGAAAACAATAATTAAAAGAAATTTGAAAATTCCACCTTTGAAGTATCTTATTGCTCTCAGCATTTCCTGAAATGGTGAGCCAGGTGATATCTTTCTGGGGATGATTCACTTATGGTTCTATGGACTTTTTCGGAAAATTTAAAAAAACGAAAAGATATATATATGGGTTAACTTGAATTTTTTTACGAAGGTTTATTTTCGTCTAGATAAACGTGTCTATTATTTCTCGAAAATGAAGCAGACACGAAATTTGATTAGCAAAATTTTAAGCCATGACCTTCTACATGGTAGTACCCACTACTAATCACACGGCTAATGCGGCCGATACAACGACAACCGCCGATAATCTCAATTATATGACCTCAATTTACATATCTCCTTCCATAATGCTGAAGCATTCAGCTGTTAGTTTTCTCTACGTAAAATTGGAAATATGCAAGAATTTCTCACACATCCTTCGGTGAAATCGTACACAATTTTGCACACTGCCTCCTGCCTGAAACCTATTTTGGTACCAAATGGCTCGGGGAAGTTCTTCCTATACGGACGGCAATTCTTGTATTGTCCAATGTCAGTTTGCACAGCCCCATAAATTTTGCAAGGATATAAAATTCAGATCTACCGGCGTAGAAGCAGCTACTTTACGTACTGTCGAAGGGAGCTTTAAATTCGTTTCCTTTCTCACTATTATTTTCCAAGGTTTTACATTTGGTGGTATACATATCTGGTGGCCGTAACAGCCGAGTGGTTCAGAATAACAGAGATCGGGTCTTTTTCAGACCAACATCCGAAAATTATGGAAATTTAATTAGAAGGTACATTTGTGCGGGTACTCATTGCATGCAGGACACAAGTTGGGTATGTTGGTGTCAAGTCTGGGTAAGTGAGAATTAACTCAACTACAATATCCATATCTTAATTATGCAAGTATTACACGGAATACTTGGTCTGCAACAGGTGGTGCTTGCATGCTAAGAACGCTATTCTCGGTCAGCCCGTTCAAATGGTTCTCCAACACGGAATAAAAAGATCCTCATAAAAAACCACCTGCCTTTCGAAGGCGGCTTAGAGTAACTCTGGGTCGCCACTCTAGGTCCCTCAAAGCAATAACAAGAATTGGGATTAATCCCTTATTACACTACCTTGACTTCCGCTCGCTTTCTTTAGCAACGCTATTTCAATATAATTGCCATCATCCTCTGCACGTTGCACGCTAAACACCATCGGACCCACTGGTATACGTATGGCATTGCCACTGATAAAATCAACAAAACTAGAAATACCACGCCCCGTTTCCGCGCTATTCAATTTTTCCGCATCCTTAGCACTGATTGGTGGCAATTTTGCCAAATCCATGAAACCCAGGCTAATGGTGTCTCCGCGTTTGTACGCTTGCAACATATCAGTGGCCAATGTATGTAGGCAGCTGGCATTATTAGCACACTGCCATGACATTTTCTCGGAAAAATCTCTTCTGATGCTGACATTTGGCTTTTGACGGTTGTACAGTTGCTTCTTAACGGTTGATTCAGCTGACTGCGCTGGCTCTTCTGCCTCACCTTCACCGATGGCATTGCTATTGCTGCTGGCAACCGATGATGTACGCGAGTGTATCGCCGGATGAACGGCAGTGATTTGTAGACAGAACAGCAAAAGCCACAAACAGTATACGAATAATATGAGCGTTGAGCGTTGACTATGCCAATTGGACATTGTTGCCAATGTTGCAATTTTGCTTGTTGACGAGCGAGAAAAAAAGGGAGATTACTTCCACGGTTTGTGGTAGTATGTTCGTGTATTAATATTTTTTTTTCTTATTTTTCTTTGTATGCACGTATATTTATTGTTACGCTGCCACTAATGCAACGCGATTGTCCTTGACATTGGACGGCGTTGCCACATTGGCTGTCAAACACTTTGAATTACCGATTGCACACCACACTTTTTCTGATTAAAATTGTAAATTTTAATATCAAATTGCAATACGGTTTTTTACGATCGGCGATAGAACACGAGCGGCGCGCACGTCTTTTGTTGCACAATGCGTTGTAAGTGTTAGACTAAACACTCGGTGGTGCATGCAACTCAGTTTTATTGTCTTTGGTCGCAATCAAGGCCGCTTAGATTTATCTGCCTATATGCTTATGCACGTATACGTGTGCATTTGTATATTAATTAGACAATAATTTTGTTACCATTTTATTTTATTGCAATCTTCGCATATACATATATATTTGCTACTATTGTTTTTTTCACTTATATTTTCTTTACTTTTAATATTCACTTACACCGCCTTGGCATTTGAGGCACTTTTGTTGTTACTTTTGTTGCTGCTATTGTTGTTATTGTTATTGTTGTTGTTGTTGCAATCATATCATCTAACACGTCTACAATTTGCAAATATCAAATATAAATGCGGCATGCAACATTATATATAGTGAATTACATTCACAATCTTGAGCATTCATCATATTAACGCCAACTACAAAAGCAAAAAAAAAAAAATGTAAGGCAAAGCTCTGTTCGTGCAGCCAAAAACTTTAAAATTCATTTCAATTTTAAAAATTTAATAGGTTTTGAGAGTGATTTATCTTTTAATTGTTGCTCTTTATTCTACTGATATTCAACTGTCGATTGAAAAGTTACCGTGGAAGAAAAACAAGTCACTACTGTGTATATTTTCCAAGGTAATTTTTATTAAAATTCTCAAAATATATATTTAGTCCCTTAAATTCAGTGCATCGCCTCCGAAGTGACATGTTTTTCAATTCCTGAAATATTTTTTTTTATACATCGGCCGTAATGACCTTAATTTCAGTAGCGATTCTCGTTATATACCCTCAAAACGGCTTTCCAGAAGTGTTCTTTTGAGCTTGTTGAATAACCAGAGTCGCACAAAGCCAGAATAGGCATAAACGGTGCTTGTGGTATAATATAAGTTGAATTGAAAAGAAGCAATTCGTTTTCGACAATGTCGAAATTAGGGCTGATATAATGAGAAATACCGCACTAGAGTGCAGAGAAAGAATACTGTTTAGCTTGCAACAAAGCTTATGTTATGTGGAGAAAGATACGGGGGGTTCAAGAGGAGGAAAAAGACAGACTGGTTAATGATAAGAGAAGATAACCAAATGACTTAAATTCTGCAACCTACAGGCCGATGACGATGACACAGCTGTTGCATCAGTCGACTGTGATTAAGTTACAGTAATTTGTTACAAAACGTCTATATAAAAGGTGAATTCTTCATCTTAATGCTCATATTAACATCATCACCCTTAACCATCTTACCGCTAGTTCTGCTTTCCCTAGAATCTATAAGAAGATTTCTGGTGCTATCAAACAGCTCTTTACTACCACGCACAGTGTACTTTCTTGATCTATAACTTTTGAACGGTTGCATTTTTTTTTGCAAATTATTGCTGATTACTTTGTTTTCTTAAACAAGGTATTTTTACAAGGTGGAATTGAAATGTGTGTACTATGAAAATATTTTTAATTAAGTATGTTCGAAGTAATGCATTTGAAAGGTTGGTTAAAATTTGACTTTTCAAATGTCAAAAGATACATAATGTCAGCTCTGCAATATTGCAGTATGTGCTTTCACTAAATTTGCATAGCAATCAATATATGTCCATCTTCGCATCTTTTTTGTTTCGGTCTATAGTTGTTGCCTTACTTTCTTTTTTGTGATATTTTTTTATGCAAAATTAAATTACTTATCAGTGTGCCCTGAAAGAGAGCACTCCATAATCCAGACTTTCAAGATACAAGCAGTACATAATTCAGACAATTTTAAAAAATCCAAGCAGGAAGCAACCCCTATAAACTTGTATTCAAGTTTTTCCATCAATGAAGTGATAAAATTTAAAGTATGGTTTCAATACGAGTATACATAAAAAGCGATTCTCGAAACTGTTTGAGCATAATCTGAAGCTTTAATACCCTCAGATTATGCTCAAACAGTTTCGAGAAGTGCAAGCACACTTCGAGTATTTTGACAAACACTTTGACTTTTTTCTTAAAACTTTTTTTTTGTGATTTTAAATTTATCTATGCAAAATGTTAAAGTCATTGAAACGCCAATGGAGCTCTATTATGTATCTACAAATATATGTATATATATTTTTGCTTTATAACTGTTGAACTGACTTTTGGCCGAGCTTCCCAATTGATTTGTGGTGTGTACCTTGCTGTTTTTCAAACAAATAGACTTATTTATTTAATTTATTCTATGCCTTCGAACGGCACGTATCACATGGTTTATAGAAAAATAATTATCGCGCGGGTTTGTTTTTGTTATTTTATTATTTTGTCCTTGTTTTTTTGTTTGGATTGTGTCGTGTCTGGACTAGGTTTTGTCGGAATTTGGTCGTTTCTGGAATATGTCTGATCTGAATTTTGTATTTCTGGACTTTCTATTTTTTTATTCGGGGATTTTCTTATTCGGTATTTCGTGCATCGGTATTTATATTTAAAATAGTTTCACAAACTTGTTTTTCCGCTTCTTTAGCATATGTGAACTAATAAAAGGTTTAAAAGACATCATCAGCATTTTCTTCAGTTGCTTAGCCAAATTGTTTATAAACTTTATTTTTCGCTTCTTGAACTACCTCTGATAACTTACCACACAGGAAAGAAATGCTACTTCATTATTTATCCGAAAATTTTACAAATGATAATGAGCACTAATCCTTACCGATACCTTAATTGGTTCCACAATGTTTTTTTTCTTATTAATTCACTTAACGTTTTATTAATTCAAGCAATTCGATTTTCGTAGTTCTATGTGCTGTTGTATTTTAGTTTCGATTTATGTCACGAACGCATTCATCATGTAAATGTAGGTATAGAAGTATACAATAGGAATAAACAGTTAATTGATTAATTGGTCAAACCAAGCCAAACAAACAATCTTTGATGATTACTTCTTTTTCTTTAATTATTCTTACCAGCAGAACAATAGAAAGAATAAATAAAAATATAATAGCGGCTGGCTTGCTTACAGAGCTGCAGTAAATGTTTAAATAATTGTTTTTAAAGTTCCTAAACTACAGAAGGTACACCTTCTGCTTTTTCTTTAATTTGTGTTACTTTTCTATACAATTATGCATCTCTTCCATTCCACTTTTTGTAACTATATAGAGGCGATTAGTTCCACGAAGTTTGTTAACAAATTTGATTAATTTAAATTAACATTATGTTAAAGAGATTTTAGGGTAAAATAAAAAATTAGTTAAAATTCATTCACATTTTCTTCTACATAAAACAAGCAGTTTCAAAACTTCAACAAAATTTTTTTTCTTTTTTAACAAACTTTTTTACACAAATTTTAAAAATTCAGAATATTTCCAATGAAAAACGGTATTTCAAATAAAAATCTCAAACTATGATTCGAGCGCTCAGAGTCTTCAAAAAGTATATTTTGCACGGCACAATTGACAGTCACCGGTATATTTTTCAGACTTTTCGTGAGAAAATATGTGGATTTTACAATGTTTATCACCCTCGACTACATTCGATATACCTTGACGAGAGGGATTATTTTTTGTTCAAAAATACCAGTTTTGGAGTAGTAAGGATGAGTCCAGACTTCAAATAGATTTTTCTTACACCGGAGCATTTAAATTATATATTTGTTTCAAATTCACGTCTATGAACACAGTGAACTTAATTAATTAGGAACTTTTTCTGTGTTTCAGGTTAAACTATTGAGGTACTCTTCTGAGAAAGAACTCAAAAAATATCCATAAAAATCCATACATATTATTTTATATATCTTTTTGTATTATGATTTCCAAAACTACCCTCCTGAACAAAGTCATTATACCCTCTACGAACGACAGTCAGTGTATTATAATATAAAAACAACAAAGATATATAACTTAATATCAATAAATTGCACACCACTCCTACCTCACCACACACACATACTACCACTTCACTGCTTAGCCACGGAAACATCACTTTCTGTCAGCCACACAGCAATATCTACATTCAGCACTTCGACCGCTCGACGTTACCTCCAACCATTTACTTGTTGCAGCTTAGTAGCTGTTGTGCGATGGAAAAGTGTTGCATGTTACACACTTGCAAGTCTGCAGTGATGCATGCGAACAAAAATTTTGTGCAGCTTCAGTGCATATCAACACTCTCTGTGGTCGTTTTCCCCGTATGCATTCTGCAGCATTTCGACTATTGCAGGGAGGGTGTTGAGGTGTCGAGTGGTCTCATAGCTGCAGCCGAAATGCTGATCATTACGTGAAAAGTGGTTGCGACTGCAGCTGTATGCGATCAGCAGAAGTAGAACTGTGGTAATCGCGTACACGCGAGAGATTTAGAAGAATGTTTAGTGGCAAGTGCTTAGTGTGGCAGAATGTGTGTCAACGGAACTTGTTTCAAAGAAAGTTTTCGCTGTGACACAACTATAGAACTATATTTAACTTGTTTTAGAATGTTTAATTCATTTTTAATGAAACCAGTATAGAATGCAATAGTGTAAAAGATGGGCATCGAAAAGTAAATAAGAAGAGACTATAAATATATTTAAAAAAAAATATTTAGGCTTCAGACTATTCAAACTGACTGAAAGGCTAATTTGTTGCAGTTGCCGACAATACAGAAGCATGGAAAAAATGTACAATATGAACTTTAGGTTGACAGAAAAATGAGGTTTTATAAAAGAAATGAATTTTCGTATTTGAAAATTCTTGCACTCATGTTATGATTATGATTTAGTTTATCTGATTTTATTTTGCCTTACTTTTATTTTACTTTTTTAATTTATTTTATTTTATTCTATGTTATTTTATATATATATTGTATTTATTTTTCTCCATATTATTTAATATTATTTAATTTTTATTATTTTATATTATTTCATTTTAATTTACTTAAATTTTTTATATTTTTAATTTTATTTTAATTAATTAAATTTTATTTTATATTATTTTATTTTATTTTATTTTATTAATTTTTTGTTTTATTTTATTTTATGTTGTTTTATATATTGTATTCAAATTTTTCCATAATTAAATAATAATTTTTTTCAAACTGTAACGATCGAATCTATTTACTTGTTTGCCACTTTAACTTTCAAGAATTCAAATAATTCATGCATTACCACTTTGATTTGGAAGATATGTGCACAAGACTGAGTGACCATACACTCACTCAAGCCATACTCACCTAACCGCTTACTTATTCACACATACTCACTTAATTATTTATTTAAGCTATGTGAATTAAGAAATGCCACGGCTTGTTAAGATTATTGAATTATATGTTTACATACGTCATAAGCATTTACCTTTAGTTCTTTTATGACTAATACATTGAATATTTCTTTAAGCCACAAATTATCCGCACTTCGTCAAATCAAATTACAGTAGAAACCACAAAAGTTGTTTAAGGCTTAAATTTAACGGTGTGGCTGGATTTTTTTTTTTTACTTACATATGTTAAAAATTTGTATAGGGCTTGTCGTTACCAGAGAGTTTAATTTTTTTAAAAATGGCAAAAAAGCATGCATTGTACACAAATAAAAAATAAAAAATACAGTGTCTTTTAAATAAATTTAAAGCCATAATAAGTGGTAAAAATCTTATTGTTTCCTTCATGACAGTTAGAATATTTTTATATTTTCTGGAAAAAGCTCTATATATTTAAATTTATACATAATTTTACTCTACACCGGAAGCGATATAACAACAACAAAATTTTAAATTGTTATTTTCACTTTAACATACATATGTCTAGCATCACCTTCATTATAGAAATTTAATACCCTCTTATATTATGCTTCGTCTCTTTTGATCTTTCCGATGCACCATTCAAATCGCTTTGTATATGTAAGTAAGGAATTTTTAATTGTCGCCCTTTTAAATTTAATTAAAAATTTTCTACAAAGAGTTATTATAAAATATTTTATTTCCGCTTTTATTTAATCTAGGGTTAAACATCTATTAAAATTTAAAATAATATTTGCTTTAACTTATATATATAAGGATTTTTTTCTTAATCCGTATCATACTAAATTTCTGATTATTAAATTGAGATTTTATTTTATTTAAAATATTAAATGAAAATGAAAGTTAAATATCTTATTAGTTAATTAAATAATAATTTTTAAATATAAACGTTTTGAAAAACTTTACATACTTTTTAAAAATGTTAGCAATACTTGCATTTTTATTAAAAAATGGCGGGAATATACAAGAATAAACAATTTGAAATTACCTCTAACGTTTTTTCTGAATTAAAAAAAGATATTATTTTAAATCAATTAAATTTCTATTTAAAATTATTTTACTTTTATTTAATAAAATAAAGTTTTTTTCCGGAAGGCCGTTTCTTCACCTAACTAAATAAACTTTATGTTTTATAAACCGAAAAAGGTTTGTTAATGTCTTTATATCAACGTTTGACTAAAGTGAGAATAAACGAAAGTAAATTTTAATATCCTCATTTGACTTTCAATTGGTTTAAGAAAGTAAATTGTGTATTTATTAACATAATTGCGTAATTATATACATATAAAATACGCCATTCTTTGATAGACTTCAATTCGCTTAGTTTCTCATTAACATATATTCGTTTGTATATTATAAGTACGTACATACTATTGGTATATACAGTGGCGGACAAAAGTCTACATACACCGCCTGCATTCGTTATGTCGAAAGTACTATCACTGTGCCGAAAAATGTAGGTATACAGTTTTATTCTGAATCCTTTTCTAATCATATGTATTAAAACAAATCCATTCTCTAACATAAAATAACACATTTGTGATGAAAAAAACGCAAAAATACCCTTGACAAAAGTCTACATACAACATAGGTTTACTAGCAGTTATGTCGATATTCTGTGTTGTTATGGCGGTTAGGCACCCTTTTTTACAATTTTTTTAAATTATGTTTTCTACTTTGCTAGTATTGAATTTAGTGGTGGTTTAAACACATTAGCATCAACAAGAGAAATATTCATTAACGTAAGAAATTTTGTTATGCAGCACAGAAAAGAGCAGAAATCGTATGGTGAAATTTCAAAAATTTTAAACTTGAGTCAACCAACAGTAAAATTTGTAAAAAATTTGAAAAAAAAAAATGTATCCACCGAAAAAAAGCCGCGTGTTGGCCGCCCGAAAAAACTAACTCGAAGAGGCATCAGCTTTATTCTGAAGGAAGTGATCCCAAAGTTACTGCTTTAAAATTAGCCGAAAACATCGCAAACTCATCAAGAAAGTGTGTCCATCCAAGAACAATTTAAAGAGCTCTGAACGATAACGGCTTCCACAGTAGAACGCCACGTAAAAAGTCTCTTATTTCTGAAAAAAATTGTAAACATCGCTTGGAGCACGTTAAAGCACATTTAGACATGGGAATGGATTTTGGCAAAAAGTCTTGTTTACAGACCAATCGAAAAGTCTCTATATATTCGGCAGCGATGGAAGAGCAAAAATTTGGAGAAAAGAAAACACTGCACTTAACGCCAAAAATATAGTACCAACAGTGAAGCATGGTGAGGGCAACGTAATGGTTTGAGGAGCGGTTGCGGCATCTGGAGTTGGGAAGCTTGTGTTTATTGAGGGTAATATGGATCGATTGAAATATAAGTCATTGTTGGTAGCTATTCTGAAGCCTTCGGTAGACAGATAGGAACTTGGCTGGATCTTTCAACAGGATAACGATCCAAAGCACAGAGCCCATATTGTTAAGGATTGGTTGCTTTATCATGCTCCAAGGCAACTACACACTCCACATCAAAGCCTAGATTTTAATGTTATTGAACATGTCTGGGAGACTTTTGAGCGAAAAATTTGAAAAAATCAGATTTCCAGCTCAGCATTACTCAAAGAACGTCTTATTGAAGCTTGGGACAGTATTACTCACTCAGAATTGACAAATTTAGTAGCTTCGATGACACGATGGCTTCAAGTTGTTATTGATGTGAACGGTGCACCAACTAAATACTAAAAAGTTCAAATTACCTGATATTAACCAACGTTTTTGCGATAAGATAAGTTATGTATGTATTGTATGTAGACTTTTGTCAATGTTGGATTTATGTTTTTTTTGTCATAGCTTTACATATTATGTTAAAAAAATTGTTTTTGTTGGTTTCTTATGATAAGCGAAAATAGTTGAAATAAACTGTATCGTTAAATTTTCAAATAAACTTTTTGGATTTTCAATTCAACGAAAACAGGTGGTGTATGTAGACTTTTGTACGCCACTGTAAATATATGAGTAAATACAATCATAGTACTTATGTATGAACGTGCACGTTTCGAGCACTTTTACAACATTGTTGGATTAAAAGTGCAATTTGATGTTTTCTTATTTTTCTCTTCACTAATTATGTATGTTAACATTTTCATTTTCACGCAAAATAATATTAATTTAATAAGTTTTTATATAAAAATTTAATGCTTACAGATTCTCTACACGATCACAGTATAATTACATATATTATGTACAATATACATATATAAAGTGAAATTTTTGAAATGTTTGTTTTTCAATTAATGTTACGGTATAATGCGTTTGTTGTGGCTCGCTTGCTGAGTTATCGTGTTATCATGAAATTAGATTTAAAAGTATTTATACACATACATATGCACATGCATAAATTTTTGCATATATTAACGACCGTAGCCAACGCTGTGTAGATTATTATTATTTTATTTTTATTATTTTTTTGTTAAATCAATATATTTAAATATATAGGAAAATATCAGAATAATTGATATAAAGTTGAATACACTCGCCTGTATGATGCATAATTTAAACATTTTAATTAAATTCATTTTTTATTTCTTATTTATTATTAAAGTACATCACACTTTATTAGCTTCAAATATTTCAATATCAGAGATAATGTTTAATAAGACTCATAAAATCGTTTTTAAAATAGAAAATAAAAGTTTTTGTAGATTTGAAATTTTGAGGCATAAATCCGTCAAAAAAGTACATACAAACGTGAAAGTTGGTTTACTACACATACATTATGAATTACGGAATGGTTCCGAAAATCATCGAAATCGGACGACTAAAACATATTGCCCCATACAACCGATTTGTTCAGATATGAGGTTCTGTGTCCGAAATCCGCCAAAAAGTCATCATAGAACGTGGAATTCGGTATTCTAAAGAAGTGAACTCAAGTTTATATTGACATTCTTATTGAATTCGGAAGCGAATTTTACAATTTGCAATAAATATGATATGTACATGAAAGGTATAAAGGCTTCAGCATGGCCGAAGACAGCCTTTCCTTCTTGTTTTTTGTTTTTTTTTTGTTTTTTGTTATTGTTTGCTCGGTATTTTTTTTTTCCAAGATAAGACCTTATATAAGTACATATACAATATTGAAGAGACCTATTATATCTCAGCATAATTGAAGTTCTTTTCTATGGTCTGGGTAGAGCATACACAACTTCCAATCGTCGCACATTTACTCATTCCGCCGCGTTGTGTTTTCAAACGAGAAATCGCCATTCCAACTTGATAAAAGACGGGTGGCAGAACGTCGTATAAGAATTTGCATTCTCCACCTCCGTATGTTTCATTTTACTGCCATTCAGCAGGCTGGAAAAGTGTTGCTCTCCATGAATTCAGTATAGTATGGGCGTCAGTCGCCAAATTACTACTTTGGATCCTACAAAAATATGTTTCGATCGTGAAAGCTTCTGTGAGCTCAAAAACTCAAAAAATATTTGCGGAAATTCTTTATTTTATATTTTAATTAGAAGAAAAGTGCAGCTGAAGCTCAACGAATGCATGTTTAATTTTATGGTGACTCAGTGCCGACTGATAAGTAATGCAGAGTAATGCGGTTTCGACGCTTCAGTGACCACTTGAATTTAGCGCCGATGATAAAATACGTGCTGGCCAACCCAAAATGTTTGAAAATGAGGAATTGGGGGCTTTGCTGGATCAGGATTCATGCCAAATGCAAACTGAACTCGTTATCAACTGTGTGCGAAAAACTTCCAGAAACGACTGAAGGGCATGGCAAGGTGATTTTGCAACATTGCAACGCTCGGTCCCATGTAGCTCTAGCGGTCGAAAACTACCTGGAAACGCTGAAATGGGAGATCTTACCCACCCTGCGTATTCTCTAGGCCTCTCTCCTTCCAACTATTGGCTTTTTCGACGGATGCAAAATAATTTTGAAGGTCACCGTATCGGGTCGTTTGAAGAAATCGGAGAATGGCTCAATGATTGGATCCTGGAGTTTTCATTTTTAAAGATATTAATCGAAAATTTCCGAAGAGATGGGAAAAAGTAGTCACTTCCGACGGACAATACTTTGAATGATGTAATTTTTACTTCTTTTAATAAAAAACAAAATTTTTTAACACACAAAAATGGGCAAAAAATTTGACAAATACAAGAAGGATACATGTCATTCGCTTCAACATTTTTAACCAAATACTCTCCGTCGGCTCACATGTTGCACCAAACTGTCACTTTTGAGGATGCCTGGACATTAGGCTTCAGTTCTTGTGCCTTCACAACGAGGTCTTTATGAAAAATACTGAGGAAAGAACTGCGCGATATGCAGCGTTAACCAATTTGCGGTCTCCAAAACAAACGTAAGTTAATATGTGAAACAGTACATAATTCAAATGGCTGCCTTGTGAATTTTTGCAAACTTCTATCCGTTTGAGGTAATTTTCGACCACTTTTTGGCACATATTGGGCCATATCTCAGCCATAACTGGACAAATATTGGTTCAAGTCCAACGGTGTTAAATCGCTTGATCGTGGTGGTCAATTGACATTTCTCTCGCAATAAAGTCAGATTTGCTCTTTCTGTGTGACATTTGACACCATCTTGTCAGAACCACATATTGTCCATGTCGTGTTCTTCAATTGCAGGCCAAAAATAGTTGGTTATCATGCGGTCATAAAGCTCCGAATTGACAGTGACAGTCTCGCAGTTATCGTTTTTACCCCCGGACCAAAAAACACACCACACAGTAATTTTTTTTTTTTTTTTTTTGTTGCAATGGCCTCTCTTCAATTATTTAAGGATTTCGGAGCTCTAAATGCGAAAATTTTGCTTAAAAAAATCCCAGTTCTTGAGAACGTCGAGAAATATATAATATAACATTCGGATCTTCGGATATACTTCACTTACAGCAGCGATATTTGAGGCGTAACGAGCAAACCGTTGATACATAGACCTGATAATATCTGTAACGGATCCTTTCTCTTCAATTTTTTTTTAAATTTTACCAATTACTTGAGTAGTTTGACGATTATGTGCACCATAATCTCCTCTTAAAGCACGAGACATGGTCCCGTTTGAATTACCCTTTTTTGTAGCAATTTTCAAAAATTTTAACACGTTGTTTGGGTGTTAAGCGATCCATTTTCCTAAATACCTGACTTTTAGCTAAAACAAAATATGTTTTTTGACAGTTAAAGTTGACAGATATCAAAATACAGCCCTGCGCCATCGAAACCACTAAAGCGATAACCCTTTACATAAACCTTGCGAACGGTGTCGAATTCATGTAGATGGATGTGCGAGCACACTTTAGCTACATGAGAAATATTTTCCTCTGAATACACTGGACGAGCACGTATGCGAGTTGTTTAGTCCGATAACGAACTGGTTTGGCGAACTTGTTGCACAAATTGATGCACAAGCTGCCTGTATGGCGAGTTAATTCGTCAAAACTTTGAAAGGAAGTTCTCAATAATTCGTAATTTGTTTCAATATTTAGAAGTGTGAAATATGATATTCTACACACTTAAGGGGTAAGGCCACTCTAGAATTTTATGATAATGGATTTTTTTTTTCAGATGATACATTTTGGTCTCAAAAATTCTATTCCGAAAGATTATGACAGATGAAAATTTTTAAATGTCTCTTTTTCGTTCTCTGGTTGAAGCGTCTGTTTCAGTCAGTAAGGCATACTCAAAACTTTAAACGCGTTTATCCCAAAACTGCTTTTTTCAAGTTGACCGGAAACATAAATCAAACAATTTACAACCGATTCACTTGAAATCTTGAAAACATCTTTAGAAATACATTAACTACAGAAGTACGTAGGATTTCTTTATGTTGCATAGTTTTTATTTTGTTTTTTATTAACAAATGTTGAACAATTTTTTAGGTAATAGTTTCCAAATAGTTACTTCTTCTTTTAGAGAATTTGTCAAAAATGCATATATTGAAAAAGTCCTACGTACTTCTGTGGCTATTGCTATCTACAAGCGGAAACCCTTCAACAACTTATTAAAGTAAAAAAATTACAGGAGCTGTGTGTCCGGTCGTGGTTCCCGAAAAAATGGATACTGAAAATCATCAAAATCAGAAGACTATATCATATATCCCCATGCAACCGAATTGTTCAGATATATAGAAACTTTAATTGATAATTTATATAGTAAAAATCGTAAGTATAATAAACAGGCTTGAGCATATTTGGAATATTGAATGGAATTCTTTTTACTAGCAACAATTTCAAACATAAGAAATTGTCTTGTATATGTACATACTCACATAAACTCTAAGTTGTTAATATTTTATTTGCAATAAATTTACCGCTATGCTCTAATTGAAACTTTATTATTTCTGTCTAACTGACGTCACAACGCTACTTTTAGAAGCAGAAAAAATGCTCGCTACAATTATATATAATTCTTTGAGCTGCTGACAGCATCTTTTAGCATTTCCATCAAGCAACTTGTAATACTAAACTCGATAAATGATTATTTGTTTTACACACGCTATAATAAAGGCAAAGGTGTGAGCGGCATTGGCAACATTATATACTATATATATTTATATATACGTATGTATTAGCAC
The DNA here is from genome assembly GCA_030068015.2 of Neoceratitis asiatica. Lineage (NCBI taxonomy): Eukaryota > Metazoa > Arthropoda > Insecta > Diptera > Tephritidae > Neoceratitis > Neoceratitis asiatica. The sequence continues at coordinate 21,530,352 of CM061528.1, read as the reverse complement.
AGAAGCAGTCAGATAAATCATTTTGTTTATTATTATTAGTATTATTATTAGTCTTTTTTTATTTTGAATATTTGCTTCTTTTATGCCATTTTCACTGACATAGATTTTGCTTCGCATTCTTTGCTCATATACATATATGTTACATATATATGTGCATACCAGCAAATGTTTGTGTTTTAACGCTTTTCGATTTTTTCCTTTCTGTTTCGCTGGTATGCATTACCAACACCTTTGCATGTTAATATTATGCAGCCAAACATGAGTATTAACCGCGGCTGGGTGTGTATTTATTCGCATAATTGAATGCAATTGTTTTTCTCTAATTGTCTGCACGTCTTAATCTAATTGTTTGCCAATTAATACATTTAACATAAACTTTATTTATTTTTCTTTTCCCTATTATTTTGCTTTATTTTCTTCTTTCATTTGTTTTTATGTTTCCAATATTGCTCAAATATCCAGTGTGTTGTTATTATTTTTGTATCTAGTCACGTGAATAAATTTATAGCATTCGTTTTGCTTATACTCCTGTTTTTTTTCTTTATTTAAAAAAAATTTCATTTTCTTATTATCTATTAGCTCTAAGTGCTGCTTGTTTGCTATGAAAATCACGGTTCACTTTGAGATGAATATGCTTTAACTAGCAATCAATTAAAATGAAATAATTTAAAAAAGGCGCATAATAATTGGAAAGTAATTTGTGGTCAGGCGATAATGGTGCGTATTTTTGAGAAAGTAATGGCGTGCAGTAATATGTACTACTTATTTACTTATACATAACTTACATACATATATGTAAGTACGTATGTAAACTTGATATACAGAGTGCAAAAGTGCTCAAAAATATATTTAATATACATTTATATACATATTTATTTAAAAAAAAAGTAGCAAAATATTATTCTCGTTTCTGTGTAAAAACCGATTTTATTTTATGTACAACTGTTCTGGTTAAAACCTCAAAAATAGGCTTTCCTTTGAAGCAGCAGATACAGCTATGGACGCATAAATGGCACAAAATTAGGTTCTTGCTATGCTACAAATTTTCTAATTCTAATGTAAGTTGTTTATATTCTAAAGGTTTTGCCGGAATAGTTCTCACATATGCGGCGCCTAAATATTCCGTTATGTTTGGCTTAGTGTTTAACCGTTATCAATTTTGTTGAACTAATACTAATTTTGAATAGGCACATAAATGGCTCAAATTACTTTGCATATGAACTATCCGCATAACTCACAATAGAACTGCATTATATTTGGTTATTTGGATAGCTCGTTTTATGAAAGGTATTTTCCGTAAGAAAAATAAAAAAAAATGGGATCAGGAAAGCATACAATAGCTGTAGAAAGGCGAATCATATAGAATATGCATGAAGAAGGGCAGGAAATGGCAGAAATATCAAAAGTTTTGAATACTTCTAATTCCCGAAAAAAAAAATCAATAACGCAATTAATTAATATCTGAAGAACCCCTATGTATTGACCAAAGGCAAAGTTCGAAAGCCAAGAGCTCGAAAGAGACGCTGCTGTTATAGGAATGATAAAACAATTATACAAGACATCGCGCAGATAGCATCCGATATGAACCAATCATTGGACATAAAAAAATCAAGCAGGCTTGTTCGAAGGCGGTAAAATGAAATAAGCTTGCTTGGGCGCATTTCCAGGAAGAAACCGCTGCTGACCAAATAGAATATTGCAAAGCGATTGACTCAGAGCTCATTAAGAAAAATTTCCAACTTTTTGGAGAAACGTGTTGTGGAGTGACGAAACGAAAATCAACAGGATAGGACAAGATGACAGAGCTTTTTCACCGTCAAATATCAAGAATATACATAATTCCAGGTTCACTCAGAAGACGGTCAAACACGGCGTCGAAAATATTATGGTGTGGGGAGCATTTTCTTGGCGTGACATAGGTTCGCTCGGACGAATTAATGGAAAAATGAACAAGTTTCAATATTTGGACATTTTGAAATACCATATGGAACCATATGCTTCCGATAGCAGGACAACGACTCCAAACACTCGTCCAAATTAATTAAAAACTGTTTGACTGACATAAATCCTATTGAAAACTTATGGAATGAAGACAATGCTGAAATCACAAAGAACAATTATAAAAATTTGAATGATCTTTGGTCTGCGGTTCATTTTCAAATAAACTTTCCTTCTATTTCCACGTTGTGTCATTTATGAGTCCCGCCTGTTTCACCAATTTTCCCACATTATCCTTCTTTTTGTTGTGTATAATAAGGTAAACTTAATAAACCATAGGTGTATATGAAGGTATGATAAGTCAGTTAGTTTTAGAATTTGTCGCGGATTTACTGTAAATACAAGACTGTTCTCGTCTTCGATTAATACTCTTAAGCTGCTGTAAAATTTTGAGCAAGCTGCGATATCTAGTTTTTGTTTGACGGCTATTGAAATCACACGATCTCGTGAATATTAACAAAAGTGAAAATAAAAAATGTATTTTCATGTGCTGATTAAGCATTATTGTTTGCGTACAAAAACATCAAAAAAAAAAACCGTACAAATGACGCCGAACGTTGTTGAGGTCGACCAAAAGAGCGCGTCGATGTAATGATATTGGGCGATCTGAAAATAAACGTGACTGAGATGGCTGAGGCTGTAGGCATCTCAATTGAGCGGATACTTCACATTTTACATGAATATTTGGGCATGAAAACGGTATCGGCGTGATGGGTGTCGCAATTTCTCACAAACGACCATAAGCGCAACTGTGTAATCACTTCAAAGGGGTGTTTGGTGATGTTCAACCGTAATCCGAACGAATTTTTTGCACCGTTTCGTTACCATACCACACCATGGATCAAAGAACAATCAAGAGGTATCAATTTCTTCATGTGAACGTAAACCAAAGAAGGTCAAGGTGGATCTCTCGGCCTACAAGGTCAAAAAAAATTGTTGTTCCATCAGAACAATGCGCGGGTGCATACTTGTAATAAATTGGGCTGCTAAACTGCTATCCCATTCAATATATTCTTAACATTCAGCCCATTGTGTCTCTTTCTTGCTTCCAAACCTAAAGAAATGGGTCGGCGGTAAGAGATTCTGGTAGAATGTAAACGTCATCACAGAAACAAACGCCTTTTTGAGGAACTTGAAAAAACCTCTTATTAGGAAGGAATACAAAAATATAAAAACGCTGTACCAAATGTGTAGAGCTAAAAAGAGATTATTTTAAAGTTATTCTGGTGATGGAAGGTATGATAAATCTGATTCACAATTACAGTCTGTACCCTTTCATCAAATTTAATGTTTCATTTAAAGTTTGGTCAAGTTTTAAAACAAAGAATTATTTTTCATTCTTCGTGTGAAGCTAATTCCATGAATGTCATGAACGAGTTAATTTAACCTGTACTACACGTCACAAAATTTTAACAATATATATAAACCATGATTAGCGTAGGGATTGTCTCCGTTCCACTCTATTTTTGCGCAAGCAACAATCAGAATATCACTATCTTGAAGTATTTCACATTTGAAAATAGAATGCCCTATGAAATTTGAGCAAACAACCCATTAGCTAACAAATAATTTTGATAATCTCTTGAAAAAAGAGGAATTCCTGCTAAATTCGGTTTGAGCAGATCCTATATTTCAAAAAAAAAAAAAAAAAAACTGTAAAAGTTATATAAAAAATACTCCATTACCTCCAAGTTGGTTTTCAAATGATTTACTTGTTGGCTTAGCTACATTAAAGTCAGGTTTACACTGTTGGGCGATTTGTTAGGAAGCAAGAGCGAAACAAAATTTGAGTTATGAAATTACGGCATATTTTTAGGCACCTTAGTTTTTGATCATGTTGACTATTTGTGGTGAATTTTAATAATTGAAATTTCAACGATTTCAATACGTACGTGCATACAAGTATATAGCTACATCTCTACTTATTTGGCTATGTTGCAGCAAACACTGTCGCTCCCATGTATACTTGAACCTGAAATAACTTTTTAATGGGAGCATTTGTCATAAAATCACGTGATTCCTATTTACAGGGCGTTTTAGTTCTACAAATTATATGTACTTCACATAGCTGTACATTCACTTGTTCACTAGAATAAATAACAATAAAAAATTATTTGGTATTTGTGTAGAAAAATATCATCTTAAGGGCAAGGTTTAATAGGATTGCAGAGAGCTGCTTTTGATTTTTGATTTTTAATTTTAATTTTTTTTTTTTTTTGCGCTATTAACCAAAAATTTAAGGGGCGCTGCAAGAGAAAATCAACTACGTAAATAACGGATACCCTAAGGTATATGTATGTATGTGGTTACCTCACGCAATATTCTAAATAATTTAGGAATGAGTTATATTCGGCAGCCTTCGGTCGGAGTTTTTTTTTTTTCAAAATCCAATCTCATCTAGTTAAGCGTACTCCGAGTCAAACTTCTAAAAATCATGAGCAGCGCTGAACTTAACATGTGTCTGGTCGACCAGAATCGCAGACACATCTCACTCCATATACCTCTCAACGAGTGGACATACTGATAGCTTACAATTAAATTGCCTTGGAAACGTATATACGAGTATTTCCATATCAACGGCCACTAACGCGATAAATTAGTGGACTTCTCTAATTTGAGTTCTTTTTCACAAATTTCAGTCTATTTTACTCCCAATAAATTACGGTAGGCACGGTGGAAAAACAAGAAATATAAGCGAAAAAATTAGTGGTTAAATGCAAATGAAGTAAAAGGGTCGTTCCATGAGAAAGTAAACCTTGAAGCCAAAATCCTATTTTATATTAACTAACAAATATTTAGATAAACAGTTTGGTAATATTCGTAGTCAACCAAAAAATAACAAATTAAAGCTTTAAATTCATATTTATTGACTTTTTTATTTTTGAAACCAAGTACTATACGAATTATTTGAGCGAGGTTGAAATAGCTATTTTCGAAAAGTCTGCCAAATAGTTTGTGTTTAATAATTCATGTGGTTAATAATTGAAATCTATACGGAAATTCATTTTTATTAATTTCAGTTAAATATTATATCAATTCAGGTAAGCCTAATTAGCTTTTTTGTAGGTTAAATGAAGCAATTTTGGCCTTGCACCACCCGTGACAAAAAAGCCAAAAAGGTATTTTTTTAAATTTATTTTAAACCGTGTTTGTTATGTAATTCTGGAATTTCAATGCCATTATGAAGTGCAATTGCATTTTCGTTTCTGTAAGATTAATTAAGAAAAAAGTGTCATTGAATTATGTCCCACCCGTCACAGATATGGGAGGGACCATTTTCAGAGGTGGGTGAACAGGGCCGATAAGATTTATAGTTTGAAAAAATTTTCAGAAAATTTATATTTAATGGCAATTCTGATCAGAAGGATGGGAAAGACTACTGCAGCGGAAAGGATGAGGAAGTATAGGCAGAAACTAAAGGAATCACCCGCAGTTTATTCGCAAAACCTGCTGCGCGAAAGGGAAGGGGAGCAGTTGAGGCGTAAAATAATAAAGGAGAAGGTGGCTGCATTCAGAACATTGCAAAACGGAAATTAAAGAAAAGAAAGAGAGAGGAAAAGGCTGTACCGGCAAAACAAAAAATCTTCGGCACTCGTAAAGGTAGATCCGCGCCTGTATTTATTCACAGGATGAAGGTAGTGTAAGGAGTGACTCTGATTCTGAACCTTTAGCATCCTTAATTCATAGGCAATAAATTTCTCAAGTACTTAAATTCGCACGTGTCCCACTTGTTACAATTGGTGTCTCAACCGTTACAACTAGTTACAGTTAAGTTTTGGATTATAACAATAGAAATGAAGAAAGTAACTTTGTTATAATTGTTTTGTTATAATGCTCATATATCGTTTCAAATGGAAATATGTGAATAAAACTAATAAATGTTATAAACTCGCAAAGCTTTTATAATACATTTTTCGACGCAAAAGTAGGTTCTCAAATTTGTCCCAACCGTTACAATTTTAAATCTTAATTTTTTTTTCATGTATATTACATTACTACAGGTTTTCCATTTAATGTAACGTTAACCGAATATTATATTTATAGACCGCTCCACAGAAGAGCAGAAAACGTTAGTTGGTTTTATGGAAATATATTAGCAAATATTAAATTTCGTGTAAATCCACCCGTTACGATGGAATCGCCCAAAAATATTATTATTAACGATATTAACGGAAAATATATGAGTGACTTTTCATATTTATAAATTTTTATTTCATTTTCTACTATATTAATATGTACATACTATATGTATGTATGTCTGAAAACAATTTTTATATATACATACATAAGTAAGAATAAACAAAAAAAAATTCATTTTGGTTCCCTAAGACTGAGTTTACACACGAATACTACTGTCGCTTTTAATCGGCAGTTTTGCTTTTGGTGTTTCCCTTCACGTTCACACGGGGAAACTATGTTCATGGCAATTTTCTGCCCTTCCATCTCATTTCATTTTCGCAATTTGCTTGCTACGCACTCCACCCCTATACAAGTGTTTACATATTTTTCAATATAATGCGTTATCATATGTATGCAACTGCATAACATAACAGCAACCATTCAGAGAATTTAAATATAAATGTGAGAAGGAATGACAAACGACAACAGCAACGAATAAGATAACAAAGCGTAACAACCGAGCACAACAGTGTCGGCACACTGCTCTCTTCGTCGTCACCCGCTCCCCAACAAACTAAGTGTCGCTTCGACAGAAGTATTCGTGTGTAAACTCAGTCTAATAAATATGTGTTTATACATACATACATGCATATATATTCATAAGGGCAATGTATACGCTCCTTTTAGATTTTAAACTCAAATTTCTTTAAAGTCAAGTTGTTAGTTTAGCCGTTTAGTAGTTAACGGTATGGGTAAGGAACGAGACAAAATAAGGAAGAATAACACCGTCTCTATAAAATTAAGTACATCTTTTTGGTTTACACATGGTTCGCAGAGCTACGCAAATGCATACGCATAGTACCCAAACAATTTAGTGATGTTTCCTTTGCAGTTTTTTGGATTTTTTTGTCTTTCCAATATCTCCTGTGGCAATTTTCATGCAGTCCGTCGTCCCGTTTTTTGTGTTATTAGAATGTGAGTGCAACTTTTCCGATGACATTTTTCCATATTGGCTTCCATTCAAGTTCAGCGTATCAATCACTATGTTAAGCATGCAAGTAGCTAAGGTCAAGTAGAAGGAGCAAAACCCCCGACCACCTGAGTGACTTAGCCCGGTCAACACAAGCATGCACGTCGCTAGTGCTGCATATGACAATATTTAATCAAATAAAAAACTCTCGCTAACTCAAATGAAGGGCAAACAATAATTTCACATGAAAATTATTTGTTTTTTTACATTTTTTTCTAAGTAACCGATCAATTGAATTTTTAAATTAATTTATAAAAAATTCCTCAGAACACATACATTTGTTCGTAATAATGAGCTCTTTTATTTGTTTTCGATTCAGTATGCAACTCAAATGCTTAAACACACAAACGTACTTTCCAACGCGCTGAAATATTATTTAAAAAAATAAAAAAGTAAAAAAAAAGATCTAAAATATTTATTTTTTAATTCTATGAAATCACAATATTTTTTATAAATTAATTGAAACAATCAAACTAGAAAGAGATTGGTAAAAATATCTACTGATAAAGGGAAAGTTATTTGAAAGAAAAAAAAAGAGGGAAAAAACTCATCTGTCGATTTATCAATTTGCACCGTCACAGTAAGCAGACGTTGCCATGGTAAACAACAGTGGCAATGACGGTGGTTGCAAATACAATTGCCGCAACAATTAGTTTGTTAAGCAAAATGCTAACCACACGCAACAAAATTAACAACATTGTATGTAGGTTTATACATATATACATACAAATATGTTTAAAAAAATATTAAAAAAAGCATACACAAAAAAAAATCATATTCAAAAAAACTAGTGTAAAATGTGAATGACCATTTATCTCATACAGCTGGAAAAAATAGAAACCAAAGCAGTAACAAAGCATTGAAAATATTTTTTTTTTTTTCAAATAATTCAAACTATACATTTTTGCATATTTACTTACATATGTAGGCACACTTATGTACATATGTGCTTACATGTGTGCTTTTGTATTTACATATAAGAGCCATATAGTGTAATATGAAGGCACGTCTCGGCATTTAAAATTGCTCATGAGATGCAAATATGCAACCATATACATACATATATAGTATAAGTGATTATGTACACATAGCATCCAATTACAAACGAGTTAATGTGTAGAAAACAGTTAAAGAAAACAATATTTAGCATGGAAAGCCGAAAACACGAGGAGTGATTTTAAGATGTTTTAAATTTCACATTAATGGACGAACCAACTCAATATGCACGTAATCATGTTTAACACGTATATGTATGTGTGTGAGCATTAATATATTTAGATTTTTAAGTTATATTGCACGGCCGAATAGTTAGTTAGCTATTCGCACTTGACTGACCGCCAACTGACTGACGCTGTCAATGAACTGTAGCAAATATAAGTACATGCAAAAATACAGACTTAGGACTCGATTTATTTTGTAGTTGGCATCGTTAATGTGATGATTGCATCTAAACAAATTATTTAAATATAAAAAAATTAAATTTCAAGCGAATATGGTAAATTTCCACAGTCATTTGCGTCAAAGGGCAGGATTTATTTTTAAATTTTCCATACAAGATTAAAAAAAAAAAATTTTCAACGATGATGTTTTTTTTGCGAAGAACACTTTTTTTTGCTTTTCTTCTTATTTTTCTCTTCCTTACGTGAAGTCGACATTACAATAGCACCCAACACAATTCTTCTTTTGCAGTCTGTATCCCTCCTGAATCTTTCATTAATGTGGTGGTTTGTTTTTCTCTCTCTCTACTTCCATCGGGGAGTAATGCAAAGATCCACAAGTTACGATCTAACCAGAGCAGATGTTAGATTTTAATTAATCGCTTATCTGCAAAAACCCTTATTTCGGAAGCACTTAAAACCTACTCACTAGATGTTGACATCATCCGCTTTTCTAAACAATGTGGTACGAAGGGTTTGATTAGCGAACATTTTTCCATCAAACGTTTTATTGGTATGAGAAATTCTACCTCCTGACTGCTGTGCATATTAACAGTGAGATCTACATGTGCGTTGGGGACCAACAATGGCTTCACTAAGGCATGACTGTCGAATGAGGAGACTATTATCCAGTGATCATGATTCCTGAGCTGTGTGAATGCTCAATTGATATTAGACAGTAATTTGGTCACGAGTACTAATTAGAAGAAAGACAGAAGACTCGTAATGGGAAAAGAAGCCCGCAAGCATTGAACTGGTTTAGTATTGCCGTAGACTCTCGGGCAGTACTGTGGTGGGTCTGATTTGATACCCAAATGTGCCAGGTACCAAAACCAATGAACGAGAAGTGACTGTTTAGCCTAGAATGATGCTGCTACCTGCTTAGTTCAAGGTAATTGGTGCAGATTGTGGAATGGGCTTTCGTAAAAGCCCACTGTGGATCTCTTAGAAATATCTGAAAATATTGATTGATTGTTCAGTAATAGCATCCTTAAACATCATTCATTCTGCATTAATCAGGCTTGCGAATTTTACCGGATTAGATAAAACTAAAAAGTGAGAATGTCATTTGAAAAAAAAAAAATTACTTAAAAAAATTTCGGTGTGAACATATCAGGTTGCCATCTGAAAATGTTGTTCACAGAAAATCTCTCCGAAATCGTGATATTATGTATATACGGTGTAGAGAATGGACATTTCCATCGTTATTGTAAATATTTTGAGTAGTAAGAACGAGTTTTCTCGAAGTAGGAGTGCAAGTGTGGAAACATTCCAATGCATCCATAGAACTAAACAAACTTTAGATTGAAAAAATCCACTAATGAAATTTTTAATAGTTGGATCATAAAAACTCTTTAAGATTACAATTTAATACTAATATTATAGAATATTTTCAAATAGTAGGCACCCGACTCGAAAAATAACATCAAGCTGACTTACTTTAAACAGGTTCATAATTTACATTTACTTAACAACACTGGTCAAAATATAAAAATTTGGTTTCTGAAATATTTAGACAAAAACTAAAACAAAATTAGCTATTCCGAAGAATCTTAGGTTATGTTTGTATTTTCTTAAAAATACTAGTAAATTCGAGCTGTGTGTGTACCGTATGTACAGATTGCGTCAATGTATGTATATGGGGGAGAATTAGGTGGGACTAGAACATCGCAAACTGTCAATTAAATACTGGATACCATATTTGAAAGTTCCAGTTCACCCTCTGAAGATTCCGAAAATGAAAGTGAATGCCATGAAAAGTGTTCCGGCCTAAAATAACACCTCAAAAAGAAACTCTGGTTTCTTGGTAGGTCCTTTTTCTTCGTTTGTTCTCTTGCTTACTGTAATATAAATCATATTTTATTTTCTTTTCCAGTCAATGAGTTTTAAAGTTTAACTGAAGTTTCCGAACAGTTTGACGTTTGGCAAGAATTTTCCTTTGTTTTTTCACTGACCCTCTTGTCAGTAGTACCACTTTTTTTTACTTTGCAACACTATTGGTCAGTTTGAATATTGCTTAAGCGATTACAACTCAAAGCGGTTAAATAAATTCAAGTTACTTATTTTGCGTTGTAACAGCATTCCATGTTATTCGATAACCTACCTAACGTTCTTTTGCACATCGGATGCAAAGAAACCGTCTAGTATTAATTAAAGTAATGAAGAGGAAAAAACAAATCAATCTTCCGGGTTCTTCTCAAGAGTATAAGCCATAATATTATGGGTTCATTAGCAATATAAAATCACTACTGGACTTGCATATGTACTTATGCAACAGATTTACTCGCTTACTTACTACCTTTTTTGTTGCCTGCGTAAACCTCAGCTAAAATAACAAGATTTTAAAAATAAATTTCAAATACAAAATTTAAAGGGAGTTTTCAAAATAGCAATAAAATATTAAACTGAAAAAAAAATGTAAATTTACTCATTTTAATAACAGAATCCCCACAAGAGCTACGCTAACGACAACCACAGCTACATGCATACAAGCGTCAAACAACAGCAGCCAAAAGTTAAGTTATAAAATCATACATATTTATGCATACCTAAGGATGTTCATTTGTACATAATGTATGTAACATTTGTATGTATGTAAATATATAAGCATGCATATGTGCGTTTATAAATAAATATGCATAAGTATAGAGAGAAATTAAAACGAAATCGAAAATCCATCCGATGAAAGTGAAAGTTGGTCGGTCGTCATATCTTACGGTTGAATGATTGTTGACGGCGTGACTGCGGCATGATTATGGCAAACGCAATACAGTTATGGAATATTTATATGCGCATGTGTTATGTATGTGTTTGATGTGTTACACATGTGAGTGATGCTTGTGATGAGTTAAGACCATAACCAAGAAACCAGAGCCAAGAAAGAGGTAATTACGAAGGCGTTAATCAAAATTAATGGGTTTTTGATAATTTAACTAAAAATAAGTATTTATCTAAGGCTCATTATGGCGCCACTTTGACTTGATTAAACCAAGCAAAGCCAAGTAAGGAAAAATAAGTTGTATTAAATGCGCAGATAGTTAAAAAATAAAATGTCTGTTATATGGGAGATGGGTTGATTTCTTAATTTATGTCAGCCAATTTTGGTAAAATTTCAGTACCCAGTAAAAGTAGCATACCCACCAAATTCGGTTAAGTTCTGTTTATTTTTACCTTAAATAATCAATTTTGCTTGAAGCTGTGAATGGAAATAAATGGTCCGTTATTTGAATCAAAGTAGTAGTTTTTGTCCGATTGCGCCCACATTCAATTCGAGTTCATAATATACCATGAGAATCATAAGTATCAAATTTTATCTAATTCTTTCCTCTCTTCAGTAGTTGCGGAGATACCTATACTTTTTGACCAAAAGCGAGGACTGACATGCTCATCGGTAATTTCTTTCCAATCTTAATTTTTTTATTTAATGCATACAATTACAGAATTATCGCGATTCTCGTACTTTTCAAAATTACAGTTACATTGGAGTTGGATGTGAACTTGCCCGATTTCACCCATTTACAATAGCTTCTGTACTAAACACGTTTCATTAAAGCATGTCAATCCTCACTTTTTTTTATCGTGTACAAAGACGAGCTGGCAGATCGACATGGCTGGATCGATTCGTCACATCATTCACTGAGATATCCAGCCAAAAATTAATTTTTACAAGTTAATTTTTTGTTTAAACTGCTTGAAAACAAAGGAAGAATTACTTTAACACATAACAGGAGTGAGAGAGAAACTAGAAAGAAGTGATGTCTTCGGTCATACCGAAGTCTTTATAGCTTTCATGAACAAATCAAATTTATTGCAAATGCAAAACTCCATTTCTAAGATTTTCCGTGTCAATATTTGTATGAAATTTTATTTTAAATTTTATTATTATTATTTTAATTTCACGCTCTTAGATGCTTCATTGAAGTGACCCAAAATCACAAATCTAAACAAATTGGTTCTATGCGAGCTATATGAACCGCTCTGGTTGGTTTTAGAAGAGATGTCTCGTTCAAATATCTTAAATATAGAACGACTCATTTACTTTCAAACATGATCCGGAATAAGTTTTGATAGGTAAATTTCTTCTCCTTCCGGTACGTACATACTCGTACTTCGGACCAAAGTTAATATACAAATTCACTTTCATGTAAGCTAGAAAAAAAGGCTCTTAAAACATTGTATTTAATTGAATTAAAAGCGGTCATAAGGTACACCTACTTACTTAACTAGAATCAACGTCAGAATTTAAAATTTTGCTATAGGATAACATTCACGGAACGTATTGTAACTGTTGATGGGACATGAGTCTTGAAGTATGTACAAACCAGCTGCTGGCAGAATGGCTGAGCCGAAATGGAAAACTCTACGAAAAAATTGCGTAAAAGTCAAAGTAATGTTGACTATTTATTTTCTTTGGTGCCGAATACCAGAAATTTTTTCCAAAAAATTCGGTGTTAAAAAAAGAGAAAATTTAACGAAAAAGGTCAGATTTGCAAAAAGGAAATGCAAAGATTTTGTACCACGATGACGAAGCATCCCAAAAGGTTATCATTGTGAACGAATTTAGTGCCATAAACTCAAGAAATTCATTTCAGAAGCAGCTGAAATTTAATGCGATACAAAAAATAATTGAACGAATAGCAAAATATTTATTGTTTTGTTGACAAATTCCTGATAATTTTCTGACAGAATATTTTATGCACTTTCTTCATGTTCCTCCGCCTAAATTGAATGCTATACTTTCTAGAGAGCTCTCTAACGTTTTTCATTATTTAATTTCTGGTTGTTGTCGAGCAATAAAGAAGACACAGAATACCCTTATATATATAATTGAAAAGATTTAAGTATTTCTTTTTTAACTTTTACCTACGGTTTCTTGGAATATTACAACATTTTGGGTTATATAGGTATATCAAACAATGAGATGACTAAAAAAAATATTAAAATAAATGTGTTTGTTACAGCCTTTGTGAATGACCTTTAAATAAATTATAAACTACTTATACAGGCACAAGACGTAATATATTTTACGCTTCACTCCCTTTCATCATGCACTTATTTATATCGTATGTATGCATATATGTAAAAATGTCTGATTAATGGTTAGGAATCTAACCGCATTCACTTTCGTTCTCATTTGCAAAAGCCTCAATCATACAATAACAATACCGTTGGTTAGTAGCGGTCAAGTAACTCCTACCTCACAGCCCATTTTCTATCAAGTTTTCTTTCATCCGCACTTTTTACTATTTATGACTTCACTTTTGTCTTAACTTTCCATTCCATTCGCACCTAAAGTGGTTGATTGTAAAATGCAAATTATTTGTAATAAAGCAAAGTGGTTCGTCATTCTACTATTCAGTTTCTTTGTTTGTTGTTTGTTTCACTAATTTATTTCGTTTTTTTTTTTCATAACCCCTACACTGTCTTATGATTTCCCCATTACAGTTTTCATAAGTTGGTAGTGCGTTTTTGGTTTTATATTGTACTTTGCACGTTCACTGCTTTCGCTATTTTCCTAAATTTGAAAATTTCATTCTCAGGCCCTGCAATTTAATAATTTTTAAATTGATATTTTAATGAGATCTATTTTAGGGGGAAAGGTATGCAAATCATTTCATTCAGGTTAAGTTAATCGCACGCATTACAGGTGGCTGATGAAGAATTATAAAATATATAATTATTCTACTGAGTAATAAATAAATTAGTTTAGAAAAGAAAAGGAAAAGAAATTGGGTTAAAAGAGATAGCAAAGTTCGTACGAATTTAAGAATTTGATACCCGTGAAACTGCTGGAAATTTTCTATAGGAAGTTTGATCTATTTAACAAAAGCAATTTTACAAAAGCTCAATAAAACCAAAAAAAAATCTCTATAGTAATTTACTCTATAATGATTAGACTATATACTAAAGTATGGTGTAAACAATTCATTTTTAAATACATTAATATTTGAAAATATTTAAATTTTGTTTAAAGTTTATTGAAAGACAGAAATTCGTAATTTATGTTTTAAGAAAACAATTTTTGGAAAACTAAATTTAACAGATCATCCTGTTCCATATTATTAAATTAATTTCGAAAGCAACTCTTATTAAATCAGTTACCGCTTAGATAATATATTTTATTCTTACTTATTTAAATGTGTCTATAGCAGATTTCTTCTGCCTCATTTTTACCCATTCACAATGATGTAAATTAAACTTACGATCATTATAAATAAAATACTTCCTCACTTATTTTCTCCTTGGATCACGTTTATTTTAATAATTTTAAATTATTCAATTTCAAATTTTTGTTTCCAAAAACTTGAGTTCTTGTAAGTAATCATATTCACTTATTTAATGAAGCATTTTATTTTGCATCAATTACCTTATCAATGTCAATATAATGACGGCTCAGACTCGAAAAATCAATTGCTAACAGGTCAATTGGAAAGTTCCCGGTCTGGAATTAAATCCATATTATTTTTACTTATTATCATTTTGAGTAAAACAACATTAACACAATAACAAAACTGAAAAAAAAATGGATAAAAAGGTATTTCGCGAGTTGATAAAATATTGCTTTTTGAAGGGAAAAAATTCAGTTAAAAACATCAAGGATTGGTATGCTAAGTTTAGACGGTGAACGCAGTGGACGCCAAAAAGAGGTTGTTACCGACGAAAACATCAAAAAAATCCACAAAATGATTTTGAATGACCGTAAATTGAAATTGAGTGAAATAGCAGGCACACTAAAGATATCAACTGAACATGTAGATCATATCATTCACGAATATTTAGGTATGAGAAAGTTCTGTGTAAAGTGGGTGCCGCGCGAGCTCACTTTTGTTTGGAGATGTTCAAGCGTAATATACTTATATAAGTACCCGAGTTTGCATCGATATGTAACAATGGATTAAACATAGCTACATCATTTTACTCCGAAGTCCAATCGGCAATCATCCACTAATCATCATCGGCCCGAATATTTTCGGGCGATCATTTTGTATTACTTTAGAAGTGGATAAACTAAGTAACAGTGACTATTTCTGGAGATGAAGCTCCATTAAGAACGAGTGTTTATCGATGGTATGGTGAATTCAATCGAGGTCGATCAATCAAAGACAAATGTCCTGAAGGTCGTCCAAAAACTGTTCTTCCGGAAGCTATTGATGCTGTGCGGAAACTGATATTGCAATATCGAAAATGAGACAACTGTAGGCATTAATAGGGCAAGCATATGTTCAACATTGCATGAAGATTTGATTTGAAAATATATAAATTTACGGGTGATCCGACACAATTTGGTAATCGCTCAAAAATAGGCTCGTGTCAATTGATCGATAGAAATGTTAAAAAAGTACAATAACGGCGCTTCGAAACATGTCTATGACATCGTGACCGAGCCGTTGAGCCGAATCCAACAAAAGTGGTTTGCGCACGAAGCACTTTCAAGCAAAAGGTTACCTGTTTTTCTGGAAAAACTGGACTTGTCACAACCATAGCACTGAAACAACTCAGAACAGTTAATCTTGAGTGGTACACAACCATTTGTATGCCAGTTGTTTTTCAAGAAATCGGGAAAGCCAGCTGCCGAACATGGATGATTCTGCACCACGACAATGTGAGTTATAAAATATCGGCTGAAACAACCAGATTTTTGAGTACTCAAAGCATCGATTTGATGAATCATTCACCATATAGTCCTGATTTGGTACTGAATGACTTCTTTTTATTCCCGTACGTGAAAAATAAACTAATGGGTCAAGTTTTTTGACACCTGAAGAGAATGTATGTTTTGGGGATAGCTCAATCAGAGTGGCAAAAGTGGTTCGGCAATTGGTTCAAACGCATGAAAAAAAGAAATAAAATAAAAAAAGCTCTTTTCGTTGAGAAATATTCATTTTAGTTCTCTAACCGCGGAAAGAAACCCCTTATGGCAATGTAAGCGACGTGGTAGTGTGAGCTACTCCGACTTCTGTTTTGTGCTTTTTTTTTTGCAAACACTTTTTTTTTTTAATTATCCGTTTTTATATTTATTCAAATTGAAATGTTGCCGCATTAACCTTTCCCTCGTGAAAGCTAAATAAAGAAATAATATAAACATTTTTTTGGACATTGCAAATAAGTGAAGAAACTACAGAAAAAAGTGATAATTTCAATTCATAAAGGGTTTTATATTTCCCACATTGTCTCCAAAAAGAGGGATATGAGAGATTCGATTCGAACTAAATAGCGATGCTTAAAAATCAGTGCAATATAGCGAAAATATTATTTCAAAACTTTAAATAATTAATCAAAAATATGTGAAAAGAGACTAAAAAAAAATAATCATAAATTAAAGATGGTTGGTAATTCATTATTTGCTAGCTGAATAATTTTTTTTATGCTGAGGACGAATGGAATTTATTTCATATATGGTTTCTTTTAATTTTTATATTATATTATTTCATGTAGGAAAAGGTAATGTAGAAAGTAATTTATCACTCACTCTCCAAAGCGATACATTACTTTCGAAGGTATTTGCTTTGTTAAGAGTAATATATTCTGTAATGTATCAATTCTGAAGTTAATAGCTTACTTTCTGCGTTACCACACATTACCTTTTACAATTGGGAAATAAGTCGTATATTTGTTAATGTGATTAGTAAGCTAGTTCAGTTCACCTGCTTTCAATCTGTCACACACCTGTGTGTAAGTACATATGTATTAATATTCAATTGTAAAAATAAAGGGCCTCTCGTTATGAGTTAGTAATATATAAATTATAATTTCTCTTTTCAAGTGTATATTTTTCCATTTGTTGAAAACGCATCAAAATGATATAGAGTATATTTTTAAATATACAAAAACGCGTCGATCATGTAAAAAATATTATAACGCATGGCATCTGTAGATGATGCCTGGCGGTGGTTCCCTGGTGTATTCTTAAAAACAAAAACAAAAAATAATGGTATTCAATGAAGGAATAATAAAATTTCTAATTTCTGACAAAATGACGACGGTAATTTCCTCCAAACTAAAAAAATACTAATATATTCCCTAAACCGTGTTCCTTAGTTCAGCACCTGCGGAAAATATCCAAGAACATTGTATAAAATTTGTATACCGTTCGTTTAAGACATTTCTCAGAAATAGAGATTCTTCATACATATATTTTTTTCCAGAATTTTAAATAGATTGTTTTCAAGTTTTCAAAATGTGTCTAAATTACTCAGTTTCAGCGATAATATCTTTATTCAATAGAAATTTCTCTGGATCCAAACTCGAGTGCCTACGATAGATGTGGGAGTATCTCGAAGTACAATTTGTGTAGTTTTTCATTGTTTGATTTGTGACACGGTGCGTAGTCTTGATGAAAGAAAATAATATTCGCCGTTGATGGTATTTCCCTCGAAAATTCCATGAATATAAAACCATTCACATTTCAAGTTCCAGTATGTTCCAGCAATTTTAAGTGTTCGATCAAACTAACCTTTTCAAATGAAAAAATAAATCTATAAAATAGTGAAATAGAACTCAATAAATGCTAAAAGTTAAGTGAGAAATGATAAAAAAGTTCAAAACATATAAAATTGGCAGTGAAACTCTTCTAAAAAACAACCAGCCAGCTGCTGTCTGACGCTCAAAATCTAGTTTGTTACATTTGCATATAAGCTAATAATAATATACTTGTTTAGAAATTAAAGCATTTTTTATTTATAATCTTTAATATTTCACTTTGACATTTCACCAATTAGAAGACCCTTTAAATGTAAAATGACAGTTTGCACCGAACCACTTTCATATGAGTGCTAATAATAGCCATTTCATATAAATACTAATTTTTCTTAGAGAGGAGGTTCAAAGACTGTAAAGACGAAATAAAAACATGAGGATTGAATGGAAAAACGTTGAAACCACAAGCCTATAATTTGTTGGTAAACAATTGTATTTTAGCTACCTGAAAGACGTACTACTAACTTATAAGCCTAGTTAAAATTACAATTGCCTCGTCTGTCAAAGCATTTTACTGCCCCTACAATTTTCCACACATTATTGTTGCTAACAATTGCAACAGATTCAGAATGCTATCATGCTATGTTCACCACTGATTGCCGAGACCTTGAAATAAAGACATTTCTTCTACTCAACGTGCGAGCTAATCAACATGTGTACGAGTATGTGTGTAATGCATGAATGTGTGTATGTTTGCATAGTATGTTGTACGTTGGGCCAATTAAGCATTCAAAATGGGAAATCTTTCTAATCCACTCAAGAGGAAAATTACACTGCAGGGAACTTGACAGAAAAAAAAAAATTAGTAC
The DNA here is from genome assembly GCA_030068015.2 of Neoceratitis asiatica. NCBI lineage: Eukaryota > Metazoa > Arthropoda > Insecta > Diptera > Tephritidae > Neoceratitis > Neoceratitis asiatica. The sequence continues at coordinate 21,511,483 of CM061528.1, read as the reverse complement.
TCATAAAAACGGAGTAGATATGAAATGGTTGGTTTGGGTGATTGGAAGGTTGGCCGGACAGAGCCTTTCTTTTTTCCATTTTTCCCCACTCTTTTCCATTTTCTTTTTTGCATTTTGCGGTATAATTTCGATTGGAGAATTGTAGCAGGTAATTATGTGGACTTTCGTTTTGCTTGATTGTTTGTTTATAACTTTATGCCCATACGTCGTTCCGGTGGAATAGGATCACAGACAGTTGAAAAATTTCTATAAAATATAGAGTACCGCTTGGCAAACGATTTAGTATTAAATTGTAACAATTTTGCAGCAGTTCTGTTGGCAAAACGCTTTCGGTCGCACAACGCCAAAGTAAACGAAAATATTCTCAGTAAAATTAAAAAAAAAAACTCAGAATGTGGCTGCTTCATTGTAACTCCTTTGTATTCCTAACTAGCACACTCCTCGCATTCGGTACACAACACATCGTAATTGCAAGTGAAAATATGGATATAGTCACACCCAGCATGCCGAATCCTTATTTAGCTAAGCCGACACGTGAGAGTTTTACAAATACGCCGCGTCCAATTGGCGCCAATCAAGCAACCGCCGACTGTTTGGCAAATTCACTCAATTTAGATTCGATTTATTGTCGTGGATCGCGTGCTATTCGGAATGTAATTAAAAATTTAAATCGTCGCGATAAACCGTTAGTGTTGATGCGTGGTCTTGAAATCGTACCAATTGCATCGGAGAACAGTGTCACACCCATGGAGTCTGCGCTCGATGGTGATGAATCCTTTTTGGGTTGCGTTTCCGAGTATTTGCGTAGTCATGAACTGAATATTAATTTCGCCGATTTGCTTGCTGACGAGAGTGAACGTTATTTGACTTACGATTTAGAGCGAAACGGACAAGCACAAGCTGATGACAGTCAAGGTGGTGGGTATTGACCAAATAATTTGTTATGTTCCAGCAATTTTAAGTGTTCGATCAAGCTAACTTTTTCAAATGATAGCAAAAAATTCTATAAAATAGTGAAATCAAACACTGTAAATGCTAAAAGTTAAATGAGAAGTGACAAAAAAGTTCAAAACATATAAAATTGGCAGTGAAACTCTTCTACAAAAAAATGTAATCAAATAATATTTGAGAAGAAATATTTAACCAATTTTTCCTGTATTTCTTCTCAATTTCAAGGCAAGAGTTCTTATTTTTTAATAGATCAATGAGGAATTTAACCCTCAGTAGTTTTTGTGAAAGTTAGGCGAATAAACATAAACTCGTGTTTTTGTATTAAACAAATGGTATTGCAATGTCAATTAAACGATAATGTTTTCGATAGCATGGCTTTACCTTCGGGTTGTGCTTTAAACTAACCGAATCCGCTGGATATAGGATACTTGGACCGTCAGTCTGAACTGACCCTCAGTCGATTCTGCATTTAGTGGGTGTTAGAATTACCAACTCTACCAAATTTAATACTCGCAAAAGGATGCTAGTAATTACCAAGTAGGGCACCTATACGTATTTACCTACCTTAACACTTTCGAAGGTATCATGTTATCTAATTTTTTTTTAATCTAATTTTTTTTCTTATCGGTCTCATTATTACATTCTCATTACATTACATTAGTGGCTCGGTTTGGAAGTGAGAAACTTTTCCTTTTCTGGGATGGCCAAATACAACATTTCTAGGAATGAGAGTAATTTTCTTGAAAATAGCCGCAAATCCAATACCCTGAGCCTGACGAGGCTTCAGATACTGATTTGATTACTTATTTGCTTCTTCAAATACTAGCCTAGTCAATTGATTTTTATCCCATATTCTACCCTCACAAGGCATGCACTAAAATTACATAGACTTCCTAAACGCTATGATCCAATCTTATCGGAGTAACTTAAAGTCTAATCCAAGGCTTGTTTCTTATATGGAGTCAGGTCAAGGTATTTATCTGCATTACGGGGTTTGACGTACCCTAATAGACATAGTCCTATTTACCTAGACTCAGAAATACACTAAAGACCACCACCAATAAAATAAGGGTGGCAAAATATCGTATTAATTTTGCAAGACACCGTTATTATCGATATTTTTAGAATATTTTTTTATGCGTTTTCTCACAGAAAATATGGAGAAAAACGAAAATATAGGTCACAGCAAAATAAAATTGGAATGAATTTCCGCCTTCATGAGAGAAAAATTTAGTTTTATTATATTTTGAAATAGCATTTCAAAACTTTGTCTTCATATTTCGGTTATTTAAAATATTAGTTCAAATCGGTTAGAATGTTTATTTTTGATAACAAAAGTTGTGGTAGCAAAAGTTATAATGGTTCCCATCATAGTAAGGATATCCTTAATTTGGGAAGCGAAACAATAATTAGCTCATGGAATTTGTCGAAAGCTGCACTCTTAACCATTCCAGTTATGTTTTAATGAACGTTAAGGAATTTTGTATTCATACTAATAGCACATTTGTCTCAATACGAGTCCCTACGCTACTATTACCGTTATATTAATTAAGCATACACTTTCATAGCTTAGCTAAATGGTACTATTTGCCTTATCAACCGCCATTATACAATTATTTTTCTCATTTTTTAACATACAGAGGCACGTAAGAAGGACAAAGGGCAAGGAGTGATTTTAGCCATGGCATTAATGTTTGGCAAAATGATGGCAGTCATGGGCTTAGGTGGTATTGGTGCAATGGCAATGAAGGCGCTCGGCGTGGCAATGACTGCTCTGATGATGGCCGGTCTGGTGGGCTTGAAATCACTAATGCAGGGTGGTCATGAGAGCAGCCACAGTGTGCAGTATTTAACGAGTGATGGACACCATCACATGCGACGCAGACGCAGCGGTACTGATTCATTAGTGATGGCTTATCGGGGCTGGTTGCAGCGGAATGAACATAGAGAGCAGAAAGTGGCAGAGAAAATAGGAAGCTAAGCAAACCAACTGATATATATATATATATATAAAATAATAAAAAAATAAAATAAAATAAAATAAAGTAAAATGAAATGAAATTATACAAAATAAAATGAAATAAATAAATAAAACAAAATAAAGGTAAAATAAAATAAAAATAAAATATAGATAAAATAAATATAAATTGAAAATTACATAAAATTAAACAAAAAAATAAATAGAAATATATTAAAATTTAATAAATAAAATATAATGAATTAAATTAAAAAATAATTTAAATAAATTAAATAAAACAATTAAATTATATAAAGTAAAATAAAAAATAAAAATAAAGTAAATAATACGAAACAGAATAAAATAAAATAATATCATATAAAATGAAATAAAAATATAAACTGAAACAAAACAAAATTGAAATAAATAAAAAATTATAAATAAATGAAATAAAATAAATAATAAATGAAATAAAATAAAATATATTAAAACAAAATAAATTCAAGAAATTCAAAAAGTATTAAAATAAATTAAATTAAATAAAGTAAAATAAAATAAAATAAAATATAATATAATATAATATAATAAATAATATGAAATACATTAGAAATTAAAAATTTTGCTATTCTCTACACATATGTTTATATAAAAATTTGTATCAATAATTTTAAGTTATTTATTTAACATACGATATTATTTTTTTTTTTATCTTAGTGGGTAGTAGAAATAAATATAAAGAACTACGTATTTTTAAAGATGTGCAGACTGATGAACGAAAAAAATAAATACAAATAAACATAAAGATATCAATATATATAGTTGCAACATTTCATCTGTGCCGCTGGTCCATCGCCAGCTTCCTTTTAACTAACTGCATTCACGAAATATATTTATTTCTGCTTTTCAGGTTGCGCCTTATAACCGGTTGTAGGAATTATGCACTCATTCCACTGCAGTTGGCTTCTGTAATCGTTTTGATACTACTACAGTTTATTGAATTACTTATTATTTCCCACTTTCTTACTTAGTGCACTATTTATGTCTACGCTGCCACTGCTGGATTTAACCACTTGCCCTTAAATTCACCAGCCGCATTCCTCTGCGTTGTAGTTATGGTTGTTGTTGTTTTTTCGGTTGATAAATTTTTCTCACTTGACCAGAATAACTGTGCGACGTTCGAACATCGATTTATTATGAGTGGATACAATTGGTTTGTAGCATATAATAACTTGTCGTAGTTTTACTGTTTTGTGTCACACAACAACACAATACACACCAATTCACCTCTTAGCTTGCTGCTCTGTTCATGTCGTTGATACGCTGGATGCTTCGTCGCATCATTTTACGCTTTTTTAAGAAATCGGTGAAAGTTTTCTGGTCAGCTACATTTCTGATATGTTTTTTTCCGTATTTTTTTTTTCTTTTTTTTTGTTAATTTGTATTTATTTTGGTATTTCTGCCGACGTTTATTTTATATACTTCTTTTTAATCGTTTAATGTTGACATTTTTTCTGAACAATTTTGTGTAATTTGTTCATGCTGTTTTTTGTTTTTATTTCTTCTTTTGCATGTCTTCTTTATATTCTCTTTCGCCTTTGTTCGCTTTGATTTTATCTACCTACATATTATTTAAGTTATTTTTATTATTATATATAGTTACTGATTTAAAGATTTCTTTGTCTCTTGGTCATTTTCCATTGTTTTATTTAAAATTTTTTTTTTTTTGTCGAGAAATATTGAATATTTATTCACTTTTCTTTTCATTGAATAACTTTTATTCATTTGGCACTATATAACTTAACATAATTTTGTATAAATTTACTTTCACTCTTTAAAAAAAATTAAAAAAAAAATAATAATGAAATAAAAACAAGATAAAAGAGATACGATAAAATGATGATTACGCGCATGCGCGTTACTTAAATAAATTTCAAAAAAAATTACAATTTTTTTACAAATCAACTTAATCGACAGTGATGGGAACTTAGTTTTTAGAAATTGAAAAGCTGAAATTTCTCTAAAAATGGAAATTATTTTCCGACTATATCTATTTATTATAGACGGAAAGCTCTAATTATAAAGGATCAAGTCAACCAGCTGAGGTTTAGGCCACAAAAAATTGGAAAAGAAAGTATGTGTGGAACTGAAAATGTGCCTCTTGCCAGCTTCATCAAAGTTTCATGTTTTACTAAATGTTGAACCACGAGTCCGTGGTTTTAACTCCTTTCCTTTTTTATCTCCTTTTCTTCACGCTTAGTTTTAGTTTATCGACAGCCATCAGAAATATACTTTCCTCAATGGTCTAAATGAACAGTACACATTAGTGCTATGCTCCATAAATCTCATGTAATCATAGCAAATTCGTTCGGTGGTCATCAAGGTCGAGGATCGGAGGCGTTTTGATTTTTTTTTTTTTTGGGCTTACCTCTTTAGTGTGCTGTCGAATCTACGGTGAACACTCATTGGGTCTATTACTATTTTTCTCCGGTCATATGCAGCAGAAAAAGTTGCAGGCATTTATTGTTGCGAGATCTGAAGTACACGGAAGGACCCACAAATGGCAATTTGAGTTCCAGTATTAATGAAGCTACTATCTAGGACGGTCAGAACACCTAAAATCTCTCTCTGAATATAGACCTGCCCTGAGCATTATTCCCCACAATATGTCAGACAGGTGCTTCAGTTCAATATACCGTTGTGTAAGACGTAAGTGGCTAGTGCACCCTTTACGTTATTTGTAATAGAAAGCGTTTAAGCAGTGCACAGTAACACCAGATGAGTGAAAGAAATGCCCATCAGTAGCTAGAGAGCACCGCTTTTTGGGCTCATAGTGCTGTAGTATTATTGGTTTGCTTAGATTTTGGTGATATTCAAAATGCTTTTGAGACAGTCCCTATTATTAAGCAAATCCGAATTTATGGTCTAATATTGAGGACAAATACAGCTTTTGAATCTTATCCGTATTATTTTCTAAATTTATCACATCTGCTTCTTTAAGTTTAAATTAAAAAAAAATAGCTGACATAACTACCTAGTAATAGTAGCAACGTATATTCACAAACACTAACTGTTCTTATTAAAGTTGACAAAAATTTTGCAACATTATACTGTAGTTCTATAAAAAAAAAATATAACAAATGAAGGCTTCCTTGTTTTGATATCAGGTTTTGAGCTGCCATAAACAACTGTCAAAAAAGAGTATACTAATTCATATAACGTTCCAAGAAGATGGAATTAACGATTATCTTATACTAGAATTTCATACATACAAGCATAAATTTTTATATATTTATACAACTTTAAAATATAAGCCTTAACTTAGTTAGGGTAAATTATAGCTACATATATATGTAAGCAGGTAATAAAAATATTTGACATTTAAATCAAAGCGAGTATTATTTAACCACCGTAATTGAGGATACTGATGCATCAGCAGCAACATATGTGTATGTGCATACAAATATAATTAATGACTGTACAAACTCATGAATTAATTTCATGAGCGCAAATTATCATTATTTTGGTTTCAAATTTACTACTAACTATTTTGAACCATCAATCTGGTTTTTTTAATATTTTAAAAACATAAGCAAAATAAAAACATTAATTTATACATGCATAACAGATGTGTAAAACATCAGACTTGCAGTAATTGTTATGTTGAAATTAAAATTTGTGACTTTCCTTAAACTTGAATTTTCACAAAAAATTTTTATTACCATTACGTAAACTACTATTAAATTCATAGTGTCTAAAGTTTAAATTTAGTGAACATTTATTTTGGTAAAAAAAATAAAATAAAAAGGTTACACACGAAAATACATACAAATCTTCAAGTGATAAACAAGTTTAAAAATTACGTCGGATATTTTTGTATATTACATTCAGGCCAACACCCAATGTTAATTCGTCAAAAGTGAATTAAAGAAAATCGTTTCGTTACACAATCTATTGACACCAGTTTGACGAAATGAAGATGACGCACAGTGGAATGAAAGCTATAATTTAAAAAGTAACTAGCAGACCCAAGCATACGCTGTTGTTGTATTTTGAATGAAAAATAAGTGATAAATAAATAATTTAAGATATTATTTGTATGTATGCATCGCTCTTCAAAGTCTGCCACGAAAATTTTAATAAGCCAAACACCACTACCTTATCTACACTTCTGCTCAATAGCGTTAAACATATAAGCCTAGCCTGCAATCGTCAAACTCGTATGAATCCGACAGACTAACAGCATACTAACATAATACCAGTTCGTCGTTCTGTCGATCTCTGCTCCTCTTCCTGGTGATACAGTATTTTATATGTTTGCACAAAAATTCAACCAAATCTAGTTATAAATAAATTCATTTCAAACAGATCCGTATCTACTCCCCGTGAAGAAAATAATTCTAGTGAATCGAACCATAAATACGAGTTGTGCAAAAGGCCGGTGTGGATTTTTCTAACCACTCAAACCTTGCATGAGTTATCACATATATTTCAAGATCAAATTTAGCAAATTGGCCCAGTTTTTCTCAACTTTTAGCGAGTCAAATGAACAGCAACTTATATTTTTATATAAGATTTGAGCCAAAGAAATATGTAGGAACAAAATTTTCATTTCAAATTTTCTATCTGCATTATGAAAATTTATTACTACCCGGCGACCACAATAGCCGAGTGGTTAGAGTTGCGTACTACAATTCGGAAGGTTTGGATTCTGGATTTCTGGCATGAAATAAAAACTCCTCATAAAAAACCATTAGGCGTTCTGAGGCGGCTTAGTATACGCTGTAGATCGCTCAATTTGTTGGTAAAAACATCAAGATACAAAACCACAAAATGGAGGAGAAGCTCGACCAAAAATCGCTTCAGGGATTACAAAGCGCCAAATATATATATATATATATATATAAAGGGTGATCCATTTCGAGTTTCCCTACTTTAAAAAAAAAACAGAAAATTCAAATTTAATGGGGAGTATTTATTATCATTCGAAGGAACATTCTTTGGTATTTATTTTATGAAGATTATCTCTTTCAAATGTTGGCCGCCGCTACCTCTCAGATGGTCCATCCATTGAGTTCAATTTTCGATGACTCGTTCGAGCATTTCGACAGGTAACTGACGAATGACACTCCAAGGCCTGAACCGAAGCAGGACTTTAGATTTTACATATCCTCACAGGAAAAAATCTAACGGTGTGGTATCACACGATCTTGGTGACAAATCGACCGGCCCAAGACGTGAAATTATCTGCTCACCGAAGTGTTCTCTCAATAAATCCATTGATTGATGCGATGTGAGGGAAATGGCGTCGGTCTTGTTGAAACCAAAGTCGCGGAGATCACGAGCTTCAACTTCAGGCATCAAATAGTCAGTTATCATGGCGCGATAATTGTCGCCATTGACGGTTACATTCTCACCGGTATCTTTTTTGAAGAAATATGGACCGATGATTCCTTCGGCCCACAAACCACACAAAACGGTTTTTTTTATGGAATGGCAGCACTTGAATCTCTTTAGTTTGCTCTTCGTCCCAAATACGGCAATTTCGATTGTTTACATACCCATTAAGCCAGAAATGGGCCTCATCGCTGAACAAAATGTGGGTCGAAAATGTCGGATTTTCTTGCACAAGCTGTTTTTTATACGCTTTCAATTTAAGATCTCGACGTAAAATGCGCCAAGTCGTTCCATACGTCAGTCCGAGTTGCTCCGAACGGCGTCGCCGAACTGCGTGATGAACGTGGTCCATTCGGTCGAATATTATCTAACAATGAATGCTGGGTGTCAAGATGGGTGATGGTGTTGCTCCGAACGGCGTCGCCGAACTGCGTGATGAACGTGGTCCATTCGGTCGAATATTATCTAACAATGAATGCTGGGTGTCAAGATGGGTGATGATGGTGTTGCGAATAGTACGCTCAGTAGGCCCATAAGTTGAGCGAAGCGCGCGAAACACATTATTTACAGAACGTGAATTTTCGTAATAAAGTTGAATGATTTGTAAACGTTGTTCAGGCATAAGTCTTTCCGTGATGAAATGCCAAACAATACTGAACAAACATAACATGACTGCTTTACACGACACACGCGTGATCTGTTGAATTGAAAAAAGTACCTCTACTTGGATCACCCTTTGTATATATTAGTACATTATTATCATGTTTGAAGAAGAAGAAAAATAGTTTTACTTTTCAACTCTAATTTTACGAGCATACCTCAGATGTGTAATAAGACTTAGGTTACATTAAGTATTTAAGACGGTAACCGATCAAACTATACTATAAAGTTTTATTAGAGAAGACTGTTCTCAATTATCTACACTTTTCTAAAACTTCAAACTATGATTCAGTAAAAAGTAAGAATATATTTTGGAATTAATAAAAAATAAGAGCGCTAAAAAGAAAGACTAAAACTTTATTTTGAAAACCCAATTTTATCTTACTTTCCTCCCTAAAATTTATGCCACACTTGAACACTGTGCACATTTCTTTCGTTAAGACCCTCTTAATACACACATGCTTAAAAAACAGTGTGACGACCGTTATTGCTAACAGCATCTCAAATACTAATTTCATGCAATAACTTTCCCTTTTCAAAGTAAACAATAAGACACGAAAGAATTCAAATACACACACATCACATATGTATGTTAGTTGCATATGTTTTTCCTTTCCATAAAAATGTAAAACCTTTTTCAAGAGCTCTTTTTTATCGTGTATGAAGATGTTATGTTACAAAATACATATGCACATATCTGAATTGGTATGATCACTAAAATTTTACTTTATGTAATATATTGCAGCATACGATAGGTTTTGATTGATTTGTTTGTCGACAACAGTGTAAAGCGATAACTAATTAAAAAATGGAAATTTTAACCACTTTTTGTGTAATTTCCCGTCATTTCGTGTCATAAACACACATCGATATTGACGCATCTATCTATAAAGGCTAGTGTTTACTTCGATATTGACATTTATTAATTGTTTACTGACAACTAAATATATATTCGGATAATGATGAAACTATATAAAAAAAAAATTTATTCATTAAATTTAACATAAATAAAGTATTTATTATCTCTATTGCCTGCATAAATTTACAACTATTTCTGTTTTTACACCTTTCATTTACATGAAATGGAATTATAACTTTTGTCCGATGTATGTAAGTAGCAGAAGGAGAAGAGATAAACTCACCGAAATTTATACAGATCGTATTAGAATAACGAGCTGAGTTGTTTCAGGCATGTCCGTCTGTCCGTGCGTCTGTTTGACGTCATTCAGCTTTTGAGAAACTTAGTATTCAGGTATTATTTTTTTGGGGACTGGCCAGATCGGTCGACTACATCATATAGCTCCCGTAGAACCGATTTACTCAGATATGCGATTTTGGGCCATAAATACTTCAATGATGCTTCTAAGAACATGAAATTTGGTATTATACACACCAGTGGTGGATCCACGGGGGGGGGGGGGAGGGTTTCGAGTCCGGACCCGCCCCCTTCGGAAGCAATGTAAATCTTAAATTCATATCTACTTTTGCAGTTTATTCGTGTCTGTGTCTCCAAAGAAATTGAATATATTTTAGGACTCCCCCTGCTGGAAATTCTGGATCCGCTTTGAGTGAATCAAACATTTATATTGAAAATCATCGAAATCGGAAGATTATATAATATAATCCTTATACAACCGATTCGTTCAGATATGAGGTCCGTCAATATAGCTTCTAATCATCGAGATCGAATTTTGCATTTTGCAATAAATTTTACAAGTTCATGGTAGGTATAAAGACTTCAGCACGACCAATTTCGGGCAATTATTTTTTACAAAAGTCAACGTGATATACTAAGAAACAGTGCATCGATGAACTTAAAACTTTTTTTGGCGCTGGAGCACTATTAAAAACCAGTTTTTATCGATGATATGGTGAATTCAATCGAGGGTGTATTTCACTCCAAGACGAATTTCGTGATGGTCGTCCAAAAACAGTTGCTCTTCCGGAAACTATTGATGCTGTGCGCAAACTGATATTGCAAAATCGTCGTGTAGCCTGTCGTGAGTAAGTTTGATATTAAAAAAGAATATTTCACGTGTGATCCCACATAATTTGCTAATCGCTCAAAAAAAAAAAAAGCTCGTGCCAATTGGTCGAGAGAGAAAGTAAAAAATGAGCCCGAAAGTAAACAACAATCGATTGTATGGGTGTTTCAAGATAAGACGAAATCTGATTGTCTGTTTTTTTTTGTTTTGAAAAAACTGTACATGTTACAACCATACCACTAGAATAGCGCAGAGCAGTAAATTCTGAGTGGTACACAGCCTTTTGTTTGCCAGTTGTCTTCCAAGAAGTCAAGAAAAACAAAACCAAGACAACTTAGCAACGAATGCCTTCTTTTTACTACCGTAAGGTGAAAGTTTTCGACTCTTGAAGAGGCGGGTGAGGTGTTCAGAATGCATGTTTTGGAGATACCTCAATCAGAGTGGCAAAAGTGCATCGATTATTGGTACAAAATCATGCAAAATTATATAGATCTTAATGGAGAATATTTAAAAAAACAATAACAATTAAGTGATTTTCGATTATTAATATTTGTTTTTATTCTCTAATCCCATAATATATAAGGCCATCTCCGTACTGCTGGTTAATTGCCGATTATTTGGTTATATAATCTCATTGTGGTTTGCCTTTTCGGAGTCATCACATATTTAGGTTATGTGGCTGCTTAAGATATTTCGTGTGTGCAAATAAGAAGTTAAACCATGCATTCAAAGCCGTAAAATTAATTTAATAATTAAATATAAAGGGTTTTCCATTAAGAGTGATATGATTTCTTAAAAAAAAACATACACACACACGTTAATTGTTAAGGAAATTTAAATGTTTTTTTATTTAATGTGAAGTACAATAGATAGATAGATTAAGTTCTGGATATAACATCATTCCTCCACTTAGACGAAAATATTTGCATTCCAAAATATAATATGGTAATAAATATGAATAATATTTACTTATTGTTATTAAAATTATTTCGATTTTACCACAAACTGGAGATTATATGATTTAATAATTGTATATAAATAATTATCCATTTCGTGGTTTCGAAAGTGCAGGGCTGAATTTAGACATTTGTCAAACTTAACTGTCAAACTAAACATGTTTTGTTTCTGTTAATAGTCAGGCATTTATGAAAACGGATCACTTAACAACCAACAACCACATGAAACTTATTACAAAAATGGTGATTCGTGTTTTTGGAGGAAATTATGGTGCTCATATCCTTCCAACTACTGAAGTAACTGGTAAAATTTTAAAGAAATTTGAAGACTGGATACCTTACAGATATTGTAAGGCTCTTTCCACCTCAAATGTTGCTGTTGTGAGTGAAAGTGTAGCCGAATACATGAATCTCTTTACTTATCGGCATTCTCAAAAGCTGTATATTATGGCGTATTTTGGACTTAGACTTGCACCTAAATCGATGTAAAATCGTGCTCAGACAATAACTGAAGCCAGCTGAGCATTTACAATGCCCTAGTTACGTTGATTGGGTGCTTGAACAACAAGCAGTGGATCTCTGTGAACTCTTGAGCACGAAAATTACCTCAGACGGATCGAAGTTTGCAAAAATTCACGATGCGGTCATTAGAAAGATGTAATGTTTCACATATAATGTCAAAGCTCAAACTTTTTAATAAAAAAGTAATTTCATGAAAAAATTTATTCTCAATCAATTTTTTTTTGGGAAAATGCAAAATGCATAACCCTGTATATGTACACGTCGACGTTTTATTAAAGTTATTCTTTAACATAGAATAGTTTCGAATTATTTTCAAGTTGCTCGTAATTTCTAGGAGAAGATTTTTACAATCTACTTCAAATTTGGCTCGTAGGTAGCATTTTGCTTAGGTCAACATAAGGAAAACCATTCAATCGGAGAAGTGAACCTGGAGCCGATCTTTTCGAAATAATAATTGCATTTACTTTAAATCTAGCACTTAGTTTAGGTTTTTTCAGTACATTCTTTTATGTGCTTTAAACGATTCGTAATAAAAAATTAAAAAAAAAAATATAGCATCACCGAAAATCTAAATGCCAAAACAAATTATTTTACCTACCGAGAGCTCTAAGTCCTTATATTTGAGTACTTATACATAAAGGGTGTTTTTTTATAGAGGTATAGAATTTTAAGTTGCAATAAAACAACGATGGATTATTCGATTGACATGAATTTTATTTATCCGAAAGATAATCTTGTGGCATTACATTTTAAATATGATTTATGGCATATGACCGCCACGGCTGGTGCGGATGTAGTCCAATCTGGAAGTCCAATTTTCGATGACTTTTTCCAACATTTGTGGCCGTATATCGGCAATAACACGGCGAATGTTGTCTTCCAAATGGTCAAGCGTTTGTGGCTTATCCGCATAGACCAATGAATTCATATAGCTCCACAGAAAGTAGTATAGCGGTGTTAAATCACAAGATCTTGGAGGCCAATTCACAGGTCCAGAACGTGAAATTAGGCGGTCACCAAACGTGTCTTTCAATAAATCTATTGTGGCACGAGCTGTGTGACATGTTGCGCCATCTTGTTGAAACCACATTTCCTGGACATCATGGTTATTCAATTCAGGAATGAAAAAGGTAGTAACCATGGCTCTATACCGATCACCATTGACTGTAACGTTCTGGCCACCATACCATCGTTTTTGAAAAAGTACGGACCAATGATTCCACCAGCCCATAAAGCGCACCAAACAGTCAGTTTTTCTGGATGTAACGGTGTTTCAACGCTAAACATCGCTAAAATGGACGTAGTGCGCTATACGTTTTCCGCACAGAACCATTATTTTCGAAATAAAATGGCACTATTTGCAAGCGTTGTTCAGGCGTGAGTCTATTCATGATGAATTGCCAAACCAAACTGAGAATAAATCACTTGACAGCTGTTAAATCGGTCGCCATCTTGAAAAGTAATGCGAACTTAAAGTTCTATACCTCTATAAAAAACACCCTTTATATTGCAAGAATCATTTTATTTGAAATAAATCGAATTCACAATTTGCCTTGAATCAATCAGAAATAAGTCATATAGAACTGCTTTGAGTAGTATTTTTAATGCCATTTAATACCAAACTATGATTTCGGAAAAAATTTATTATAGATTTGATATAAAAAACTATTTTTCGAACTGATCACGAGTATTTCGAGTATTTTGACAAATATCTTGACTTTTTTCTCAAAACTTGTTTAATTTTTTTATTTTAAATTTATATATGTAAAAGTGTAAAAATCAGTGAAGCATCCCAAAGAAATTTTGGCAAGCAAAATTAAAGTTTTTTGCTCTGCTGAGCAATTGAGTCATTATCAACTATCGAGCGAGCATCGAGCTGCTCGCAGTGCTCGATACCTGGGTATCTAAAGCTCTAATTCTATCAGCGTTCAAAGCGTTCATGTGGACATAAAAATATTCGAAGTAAGACAAGTCAACGAAAGCCAGCACAGCTAGTTCGCATTGGGTACGGGTCTTTAATGTTTATAGCTGGAGATTTCATCGTTCATTATTAATTCGATTTGGTCATTTCTTTAAATATAAGGTATTTTAGAGATCGTTATTCATGGATTGTTAAGTGTTAAGATTTTTTTTAAAACTTAATATAATAAATTATAGTTTTTTCTATTCAGATTTTCGGCGATTTAATTTTTTTTTAAGTTTTAATTTTATAATTTTTTTCTGGCACGAATCTACCAATTGCATCATACTTCATTTCTTTTAATCTTTCCATAACATATAATCCTCCACAGCTTCTTTTGCAGAAACGAATTCGATGAACCCAATTTATGAGCACTTTTTCCACTAAATCAAGTCATATGTCATGACCAACACGTTCAATATTGACTTTTAAAGCTTGAAGAGAGTCTGGTTTATTGCTAAAGACCAATGACTTCAAATAACCTCACAAGAAGTAGTCTAATGGTGTTAAATCACAACTTCTTGGAGACCATTCAATGTCACAAATTATGGAAATAATCGAATCTCTAAACCTTTCTCGCAATAATTCGATTGTTGCAGGTGCTGGGTGACACGTAGCCCAGTCTTGTTGGAAATAGATGTTATTAAGATCAAATTCTTCCAACTGTTCCCATACAAATTTGGTTATCATCAATCTCTACCGCTCTCCATTGACAGTATTGGTGCTACCAGCTTCATTTCGAAAGCAGTACGGACCGATAATTCCACCAGACCAAAAACCACACCAAACTGTCAATTTAGGTGAATCTAATGGTTGCCCATGAATAATTTGTGGATTTTCTTCGCACCAGAATCGACAGTTTTGTTCATTAACCGCACCTTTCAGAGCCTCATCGGAGAAGATTATTTACTTAAAAAAATTGGGTTCATTGAATTCGTTCCTGCAAAAGAATTCGTGGAGGCCATTTGAATGATGTTATATTCAAAACTTATTTGTATCATTGTACTTCACATTAAATAAAAAACATTTCAATTTCCTTATCAATTGGTGTGTTTTTTTTTAAGAAATTATATCACTGCTATTGGAAAACGCTATCCAACGTAATATATTAATTTATGCACTACATGCACACACGCAATTTATTAGTTCAAATTTTTAGCATTGTCGCATATTAGACTTTGAGTTCCTAAGTGAGCATCAAATAAATCGTAGAAGAATTTGAAAGAAATTAAAAAAGGTTGATAAAATCGTGCAAACTTTACGCAAAAACAGAGTTGGAATACCTGGGGAGCACAGTGGGTCTACTTTTTCTTTATTTTTTTTTTTTGTAGCGAAGAGAAGATGAGCTTGTGTTCTGTTGGATAAAGGTATGCTTCCTTAACGCTTCTTGTAAAATATTAATATCCTAAAATTAGTTTGAAAAAATTGGTTCATACAAATTTACCATGCTAATAATACTTTTCAAATTACTTATATTGTTTTTTATAATTATTTCTTATTATAAGTATTGGATATCCTTCTATGCATATTAGGGTGTCCACTATTTACCAAGTTAATGTTTTCCTTTACCGCGCCATCTAAATTTTTAGTTAATAGCATAAAAGAAAATAAAAAAGAACAGCTCCTTTTATCACATTAAACCTTTAAGTTGACATTTCCCGTATAAATACCAACGGACACACAGCTTTGTGAAGTAAATATTCTCCTAGAAAACTAAATACCCGACAAAAAGGGTCGCACTTTCAAAAGTTATGCAAGGTTACAACAAAAATTCGTATATTTGCTGCAATAAAAAAATAAGTTTGGTAAATAACGTACACCCTAATGTATTATATTATATTTATAAGCAGTATAGCAATAATTATGTATACAAATGTATGTATATTGAAATATGTGCCGCGAAATTTCACTTTCCTTCATAATCACGCGCATTTACACCTTATTGACTCAATCAATTCACCTGCCAACGGAATTCAGATGCAAATTAATTTTCAACCTAAATTCCTTAAATATTTCAATATTATACTATTATTATGTGAAGACATACATACATATGAATGTATACAAAAATTTAAATGTTATAAAATTTGTCATCGTTGTTGTTCTTGTTATTAATTAACGAATTTCGAAAACAAGTCTACTCCATGTTCATATTTATATACAGATGGTATATGAAAGGCTTCAAAGGGGTATTAAATTCGGTTAGAATAGTTTTTGTTTTGTAAAATTAAATATATATATTAAAATTAGGAATAAATGGAGTAATTTACAATAGTTTTTCCTGTTTCTAAACGCTAACTATATAATTTTTGTAACTATTCTCCCAGCACTTCTATTGTATCATCAACGGGAATGAGTTTACATAATACAAACTAACACTTTACAGAAATACACGAGTGTTTGGATAGTTTTTCATTGTCACTCACCAGGTAGTGACTAGCTCGGGTTCTCTTGTATATTTTTTCAAGCAGCTTACGGTTTCCAGTCTTGGGTAGCCAAAAATCCTCCATTTGGAAGCGAATTAAAGTACGAAGGCAATCGCTCTTTGGATTTGGGCACCACCAAATAAAAGTCTGCTTCAATTAAACTAAAAAATTGTGTTCGTCTATCAGGAATGTTTTCCATCATGAAATTCAAAGCAGAAATATTTTCAAGTAAATTAATAAGGATAAGATATGTGGGAGAGTCCTCCCTTGACCAACCATGACCAAACTCTACAAGTAGCTCGTCATTACCGTTGGGATATATGGTGTAGAAGCTTGGACGATATCTACAAAAGATGAATCGGCTTTAGGAGTTTTCGAAAGAAAGGTTTCTAGGAAGATTTACGGACTGTTACCCATTTTAAACGACAATTACTACAAACGATTGAACGATGAGCTGTACGAGATATATGTAAAGGGTGTTTTTTATAGAGGTATAGAATTTAAGTTGGCATTACTTTTCAAGATTGCGACCGATTTAACAGCTGTCAAGCGATTTATTCTCAGTTTGGTTTGGCAATTCATCATGAATAGACTCACGCCTGAACAACGCCTGCAAATAGTGCAATTTTATTTCGAAAATAATGGTTCTGTGCGGAAAACGTATCGCGCACTACGTCCATTTTAGCGATGTTTAGCGATGAAGCGCACTTCTTATTGAATGGCTACGTCAACCAACAAAACTGCCGCATTTGGAGTGAATGTAATCCTCAAGTGTATGTTGAAACACCGTTACATCCAGAAAAACTGACTGTTTGGTGCGCTTTATGGGCTGGTGGAATCATTGGTCCGTACTTTTTCAAAAACGATGGTGGCCAGAACGTTACAGTCAATGGTGATCGGTATAGAGCCATGATTACTAACTTTTTCATTCCTGAATTGAATAACCATGATGTCCAGGAGATGTGGTTTCAACAAGACGGCACAACATGTCACACAGCTCGTGCCACAATAGATTTATTGAAAGACACGTTTGGTGACCGCCTAATTTCACGTTTTGGACCTGTGAATTGGCCTCCAAATCTTGTGATTTAACACCGCTAGACTACTTTCTGTGGGGCTATGCAAAGTCATTGGTCTATGCGGATAAGCCACAAACGCTTGACCATTTGGAAGACAATATTCGCCGTGTTATTGCCGATATACGGCCACAAATGTTGGAAAAAGTCATCGAAAATTGGACGTCCAGATTGGACTACATCCGCGCCAGCCGTGGCGGTCATATGCCAGAAATCATATTTAAAATGTAATGCCACAAGATTATATTTCGGATAAGTAAAATTCATGTCAATCGAATAATCCATCGTTGTTTTATTGCAACTTAAAGTTCTACACCTCTATAAAAAACACCCTTTATGTTGGATAACTCATTTTGCCTTAATGGATGAAAATACTCCAACTATCAGGTGTGGAAGGAGCCCCGGTCTAAAAAAAAAAATACATTTCATTGTTGCAATCGAACTACTTGGAGTTCCCAATGAAATTTTTACTTATATCCGATGTGAATTTTGTGGACAGCCATTTGGCTTTATGTGTCTACTGGGTTTCAAATATTCTGTGTGAAATATGTGAGAGAATTGGACACTGACAAAGAAAATGGGCAACTGTTTCCTTAATCTCTTCTAGTTCGCTGCTGCGGCAATGACTATTATAGGGAAAGTCCATTTTAGGAGAAAGCTCCTCATAAAAATCCCTCGGAGATGGCTTAGAATAAAATGTAGGTTAAACATCGAGATGAAAAACCACAGAGCTCAGTCGAAAATCGTTTCAGCGGTTACAAATTTTGAGCATGCCATATTTGTGCCAAATCTGCTCTGGAACTTACATTTGGATATTTCCAGCTGCTCTGAGCTATTGGCTGAAATTGTAATTGAAGCTCTTTCTTGATCGTTCCACGTTAAAATGGTATTAACTCCGCTTTGAACTCGACAAATAACGCCTTAGTCAACTCTTCGACTATTTTGTTACCGAAAACATTACTATGGCCCGAAACTCAGGTTATGGAGTCGTTAAGACGTTGGTATCAGCAATACTGCTTGGCTGTCCGGGGTTGCTTTCTGTATACTCTCGTAATCATTCAATAGAGTTTTGCAGACCTTTGCCATGCGTGGTAAACGCAAAGAAAGGGAGATGTTGTGGATTTCTCCTCCGCACTAAACTACCGTAAATTTTTTATTAAATCTACATACGTGCATATAAATATCAAAGCTTATATTGAGTAGCCCTTTAATATATTAGAGGTTGCTATGTATTTTTGTGTGAAAATAAATGTGTTTAAATATAAAATAATACCAAAATAAAAATAACTTTCGTTTTCTCCCATACAGCATCAATAGAGAACGGCCTATACCAATAAGATTTCACTAATATATTGCCTCATTATCATGAAAAAATCGATATATATTGAAATTTATAACATCCAGATATATATATTTAAATAAAAATATATGCATGTGTAAATATGTGTCAGCATTTGCCATGAAGCTTTTAAGCCTACATATTTGCTATGAAAATATGTGAAAATAAGTACATAAATAAACAAAGATATGCATAATAATCGCAGCTTTCACTACTTTTTCGTTTAGTTCAATAACAAAAAAATTAAAACGGAAAAGCAAATATCGTTTTGATCGACTCTGGATCAATATATATATATATATATATATATATACATATATAGGCGGTAAAGCAATCATTACATATATATATACATATATATATATAATTTTTTTTATATCTAACACTGAAAAAAGTAACAGATGCTGCTGATAGTTTGAGTTTGTTCAGAATCGAATGCGACAAACGCATCATCAGCACAGGAGAAAGACGAAGCACGTAAATACTTGTATTGTTTACTTATATGTTATACAAGTATAGAAATATTTTGTTTTTGGTCTTTCGAAAGCGAAACTGATTAAAATAAACGTGTGTGCCGTTATGGAATTTTTTCATTTAAACTCACGTTAAAGTTCATAAAAAATTGGATTTCATTAATTTGCAGCATAAATATGTTTAAATAAATACAAAAAAAAAACAGAATAAAACTGTCAAAAAATTTCATCATGTGACCATTTATTTGTGTGAATTTGAAATAGTTTTTGAAACTGTGCAATAAATTAGAAACTTTCCTATTTGCTGATGAGTTTCCGATCATTTTGATTTCATTTATTTATAGTAAAAGTTATTAAAGAAGTGCAGATATGCATATGTAAATGTATACACATGTATTTTCAAGAGCAGTCCAAACGCACGTCTCCGATTTCCCGCGTCAAAGTCAAACCCAACAGAAGCTTGTGAGCTTATAAATAAATATCTGGAGTGCACTTGAAAGTCATTTCGTCATTACCATAAACGTCACTCACCACTATCGCCAACGCCAACATTAGGTAATCAAGTGAAATAACCATTTCGGCAGCGATTTGGCATTTCAGCTCTCCGCACTCGACTCACCACCCAACTATTCAGCCAGCATCCGAACGCTTCGATTCGGAAATTCGACGCGCCTGTTGAATGAACCCGTTATAAAGAGCCGCAACGTTGTCAAAAAGGTTTAATAAAGTCTTCGCATAATAGTATCTGCTATCTACATGGAAGTTGATATAACACATATGTGCGTGTGTGTGTGGGAAAATAGGTGTACACTCACCGGATAAGGCAAGGCGGTAAAGCAATCATTACACAATACTCCAGAAATTCGTTGTGGCGCTGTCTTAAACATGTCGTCTCTCTCTCTCTCTCTCCACACATGCCCGTATGTATGTATGTATGTATGCGTTTTAAGTCAATTTGTCTGTGTTTATTTTTGATATTACTTGAAGATCCGCAGGCATACTGCAACGCTTATCCGGTTTTCTTAACAAATATAAACCAAAAGTGGAAGTAATGAAGAGTCAATACAATAGTACCGTTACATGAACAGTGATTCAAAATGAAAGCTTAAAATGTCAAATTTTTAAAAGTGTTTCTTTTTGCGTAGGTCAGCATGAAATTTAGAAAATTTGTAATATAAAGAAAATCTATAACTTCTGTCGACGAGGCAAGAATAATCGTTAATTTCAGTTAATTTCCGATATAAAAAAATAGCTTTTCAAAACATCAATCATCCCTTTAAGGCTTACACTAAAAATATCTCCTGAATCCAGATGAAAATTACTTAAACTTTTACAAAACTACAATTACATACTTGTATGTAAATTCTAGCGGCCGCAACAGCCTAATCGTTAGCGGTGCGACTACCATTCGGAAGGCCATGATTTGACCAACATCCGAAAATTATAGATAATTAATTGAAATAAAAAATAAAGTTAATTGAAATGAAGTAAAGGCTCCTCATCGAAATCTATCAGCCGTTCGGAGGCTATTGCAATTCAAACCCACATTATATATATATATATATATATATATATATATATATATATATATATATATATGGCGCTTTGTAACCGCTGAAGTGATTTTGGGCCGAGCTCCTCCTCAAATTGGCAGTTTAGTGTCCTCATGTTTTTAACAACAAATGGAGGGATCTACAGTTTTTTCTAAGCCAGCTCAGAACGCCGATGGTTTTTTATGAGGAGCTTTTATGTCATGTCAGAAATACACTCGCAGGGCTTGAGATTCCCTCCGAGGGACGACCGCAATTAGAAAAAATAATTTTCTTTAATTTTGAATGTTGCTCGACCCTGGACAGAGGCCGCTTTCCCAATTGTAGTATGCGATGGTAACCACTTGGCTATTGGGGCCGCTTACATTAGATATCTTATGTGTAAAATTCTACAGTGACCTTGGTTAGACTTACATGTAACAGATGTTATTTAGTATATTGAACTCGCTTGACAGAGACTGATATATATTTCGCGACAAACAAGAGGAAGACTAATTTTCAAACGTATTAAAGCATGCTTGTAAAGCAATTAATGTAATTTTTTTCAGCTTTTTTATGAATTTCTTCACCTTTTATTTATTTTAAGCCATAAAAAAGGTAAGAATACATAGTCAGCGACAAATATTTACCGCGCTCTACTCCAGTTTTTCGTTTTGTTTATTTACGTTTGCATATCTTCTTCCTTTGTAAAGAGCTGTTCACAATAGAAAATATCGTCTGTCAAATTTCCGCGCCTACTACATTTTTCCATCCACGAAATATATGACTCTTTTTCGCTAGAGGTGCATACCAACCATTAGCTTAAAAAGTAACAGAAACAACAATAAAAACACGTTACTGATTTAAAACGCCGGCGTAGAACCAACGCTGATAAAAAACTCTGTGGCTGCCAAAACGATGCGATAACGAAATATATCAAAAAAAAATAAATAAATAAATAAATAAAAAATAAAAAAATTAAAAAACAATCTACAAAATCGTTTTGAATTATCGAAAAGTGAAGTTGGTTTGTATATTGCGAAGGAAAAGAGTATAAACACTAAGTCCGACATCGCAAAGTCAATTGCAAAGTCAATCAAAACAATGGCAATACTGTTGTACATAAATTGAACTTAGAATTGCTCCCTCATCCACCGTATTCGCAATATTTGACTTTCAGTGGCTAATAACTGTTCCCAGACTTCAAAACATTCTCACCACGTTTAATCACAATCTATTATTTCTACCACTCAGAAAAAAAAATTAAAAATATAAATAAATAAATAAATATTTGGTCTGATCGGGCTAAAAGAACGGAAATGATGTAATTGAGTAAGAAAGCATGTTATAAGTTAGCGTTGAAATTGAGGCCTATTTTGAGGCAAGATATAAATCGTTCCTTCAAAAGAAGTTTTGAAATGTTAGAGCAGCGCTGCAATGATGATATAGTTTTTTGTTAGTTATCCAACTACTGCACTAGATGCTCTATGTGGGTATCAAAGTTAACTTCTTCAAAAAAATTTCTGTTCGCAAAATTTTTTTTCCAGCACTGCATCAATGAATCATTTGAAATCAAGGCGCTTATTTTACACTGATTTTAATTATGAACTGCTCTTCGGACTATGATCGAAAATGACGATTTTAGGTATGTTAATTTTGTATTATTTCGTGCTTTCTATTAGGAATAGTGCAGTTGTGAATTTTATGATAATTTTATGACAGCATATTTCTGATAACTGGTAGAATTTATTTACAAAAAGAGTAAACAGAAAGAACAGTTCCGAAATATTTAGATTAACTGCTTTCAACTATCTAAGGATTACCTTTGGCTATTTATCTATTTTTTTCCTTTTTTTTGTAAAAAAGAACTTTTATTAGTGTTTTCGCTATAAATAAAAAAACCTTTAACTTTTATTAGTGTTTTCGCTATAAATAAAAAAACCTGAAAAAGAATTTATAAACCTTCCGCAAAAAAGTGATCGTAGCTACGGTTCTGTATATGCATGTAAAAATTATTAGCTCCACACACCAATGGCGCGTTATTGTTAATGAAGAAGAAAATAAAAGCTCTTTGTTTTTTGTGGTTAGTTGTAGGGGCTTATTGAGAACCTGACCGGACGGACATAAACTAGTTAGTTGGCTCACTATGGTACGCAAAAAAATTGCTTATCTCAGTAAGGATGAAGCTCCGTACCATTGCTGAAGTAGTACACCAGCACCAGCACTTGCTCGTACATATGTCAAGTTCATCGCATACCCTCCATTTAGGCGATTCTTTTTTAGAAGCTAAGAGCTAGAGTACTTTATTTTAATGTTAAGATCTTGATCGTAATTAATACCAAATTCTTAAATTTGTTAGCCAGCATATTGTAGTTTCCAGGTATCACATTATCGGTTCCCCGATAATGAACGACGATATGGTAATACCCAACCTAGGTATTAATTAATCAAACCTATGCCCTCTCTTATGGACTATTACGTGATCTGTAGGAATTATATGTTACGAATTCATCAGAGAATTATTCGTGCAGATTCTTTTGTGTGCAACAACAGCCAGCTTCGGATAACTTCCTTGCAAGATTAAATTAATCTGTAACAATGCTACTTCTTTACAGCAAGGAAGCTTCGAAAGATGAGTGTAAGACTTTCAAATTTAAGGTAGGAAGCCAAAAAGCGGTAGGGTATGCCAACCAGGAAGGTAGAAGTATACACTGGCATTGTTAACAGTCTTTAATAGCACTAGATTTGCAGGAAATACACAGGCTAACTCAAGCTCGTATAAAATTCGCTGGTATAAAAAAGAAAAAGAGCAAGAGAAAAAGAGCAAGAGATAAGTATCTAAAAAATTCAAGAACAGTTATCCTGCACCTAATCTCAACTATTATCATACTCAGTGATTCGAAAATTTTCGGAATCATCGGTATATGCACAATGCTTATAGGGATCTTTATTGCGGTAGTCCTATCGAGTATTGTACAAGGAGCTCGGCCGAAAATCACGATTACAAAGCATCAATATTTTACAACGAGAGGACGATTGATGGGTTAGGTTCTGAAGTTGATTAGAAATATTTCTTCTGATCGTGGTATTTTTGTGCGAAAATATAGGCTCTTTTTAGAATTCTCTTGCTTTGACTTAATAGTGGCAGCAATTACTTACTCAAATTAATTTAAAAAAATTTTACCACTTAAAATCGTTTGTACTATTCTTTAGTCCTATTCTTTGAATCCTTTCCATTTTATATTTTAAAACAATAATTATGGTTAACCTATTGAAAAATGGAATGGATATGATGTTTTTGCTATAATTAAACACATATGGAAACATATGTTAATGAAAACACACACTCACATTAGACATGTGTACAACAAAGCGAAATTCTATAACAAAATCTTAACGACCGCAACAGCTTGACGTTCACAAACGCCACATCAACATGGATAAGTAAGGCACAGCTGTCAGAAAGCTCCTTCTACGAAATCAGGACATGTAACAGATGTGTATATATAAATACTTACTTACATACATATATATATTTAAATGTATTACAACCAAATTTTTGGGGTTTCAGTGAATATATACAGTGGCGGACAAAAGTCTACAAACACCGCCTGTATTCGTTATGTAGAAAGTACTATCGCTTTGCTGATAAATGTAGGTATACAGTTTTATTTTAAATCCTTTTCTAATCATAATGTATTAAAACAAATCCATTGTCTAACATAAAATAAAACAATTATGATGGAAAAAGCGCAAAAATACCCTTGACAAAAGTCTACATACAACATAGGTTTACTAGCAGTTATGTCGATATGCTGTGTTATTATGGCCCTTTGGTTGAGTGCCCTTTTATTTTACTATTTTTTTTAAATTATGTTTTCTAATTTGCTAGTATTGAATTTAGTTGTGGTTTAAACGCATTAGGAGCTAACTTGAGGAGATAGCAGCTTCATTCTGAAGGAAATGTATGATCATCCTAAAGTTATATATATATATATATATATTTGGCGCTTTGTAACCGCTGAAGCGATTTTCGGCCGAGCTCCTCCTCCAATTTGTGGTTTTGCGTCTTGATGTTTTTACCAACAAATGGAGGGACCTACAGTTTATTCTAAGCCGCCTCCGAACGGCTGATGGATTTTTATGAGGAGCTTTATTTCATGCCAGAAATACATTCGGAGGGCTTGACATTCCCTGCCGAGGGGCGACCGCAATTAGAAAAATTTATTTTCTATAATTTTGGATGTTGCTCGAAACTAGGCTCGAACCCAGGCCTTCCGAATGTCAGTACGCAATGCTAATCACTCGGCTATCGCGGCCGCCCTAAAGTTACTGCTCCAAAATTAGCCGAAAACATTGCAAACTCATCAAGAAAGTGTGTCCATTTAAGAACAATTCGAAAAGCTCTGAACGATAATGGCTTCCACAGTAGAACACCACGTAAAAGCCTCTTATTTCTGAAAAAAATTGTAAACATCGCTTGGAGCACGCTAAAGCACATTTAGACAACTGAATGGATTTTGGCAAAAAGTCTTGTTTACAGACCAATCAAAAAGTCTCTATATATTCGGCAGCGATGGAAGAGCAAAAATTTGGAGAAAAGAAAACAATGCACTTAACGCCAAAAATATAGTACCCACAGTGAAGCATGGTGAGGGCAACGTAATGGTTTGAGGAGCGGTTGCGGCATCTGGAGTTGGGAAGTTTGTTTTTATTGAGGGTAATATGGATCGGTTGAAATATAAGTCATTGTTGGAAGCTATTCTGAAGCCTTCTGTGGACAAATAGGAACTTGACGCAGGCTGGATCTTTCAACAGGATAACGATCCAAAGCACAGAGCCCATATTGTTAAGGATTGGTTGCATTATCATGCTCCAAGGCAACTACACACACCACATCAAAGCCTAGATTTTAATGTTATTGAACATGTCTGGGAGACTTTTGAGCGAAAATTTTGAAAAAATCAGATTTCCAGCTCAGCATTACTCAAAGAACGTCTTATTGAAGCTTGGGACAGTATTACTCACTCAGAATTGACAAATTTAGTAGCTTCGATGACGCGATAGCTTCAAGTTGTTATTGATGTGAACGGTGCACCAACTAAATACTAAAAAGTTCAAATTACCTGATATTAACCAACGTTTTTGCGATAAGATAAGTTATGTATGTATTGTATGCAGACTTTTGTCAATGTTGGATTTATGTTTTTTTGTCATAGCTTTACATATTATGTTAAAAAAATTGTTTTTGTTGGTTTCTTATGATAAGCAAAAATAGTTGAAATAAACTGTATCGTTAAACTTTCAAATAAACTTTTTGGACTTTCAATTCAACGAAAACAGGTGGTGTTTGTAGACTTTTGTCCGCCACTGTAAGTAAATATAAATATAATTACACATGTATAAATATCGCAATTTATTACATACATAATTTCATATGAGGTCATTATTTAACCTAATACATACATAGATACATGCGTACGTATTCTTACAATGTTTATTTGTATTAATATTTACTTCTTTTTTTTTTCAAATAGTATAAATAATGTTATGTCTGAGAAATATGTACTTGATTCGGTGGGTAAGCAAATGGAGGACACCAGGATGTAGGCGGATGTAGAGAAAGTGAAATTCATTCATAAAAATTACTAAATTTTTGCATTTGCCAACGTCATGATGTCACGCCTGCCTCATTATAGGCAAATCTTACTAAGTTTACAATTATATATATGGAATATGCATATAAATACCATACAATTCCCAATAGGAAATCAAAGAAATTGTTGAAGAAAAAAAAAACAAATAAAGGACAGAGTAGTATTTCTCTTTCTCCACGCAAATTTCGAATCATTATGAGACGTAGCTATTAAAGTGACTGCCAGAATAGCGGTATAATGTTGAGAAACAATCAAAAAATTGGTTGGACTTACAATAAGGCGCATTAGATGTAGCATAGTTTCGAGTATTGAACACACAATAAATTTCAAAGGAATGGGGGGAAACGTTTACTAATTGCTTAAGAAATCCTCCTTCTTCTTTTTGTAAACGCAATACTGTATGCAAGAAATTCCAATCCTCTTGAGTAATATTTTCATCGATAAACTTCCGACATAAAATTAAATTTAAATGGCTTTGAATACTTATACATCTTTTGTCTTCACATTGCTGCAATATAGAGATCAAATTTCAGCTTGACTGTGAGAATATGGCGTGACTGATTACCTTGCTGCTTTAGATCTGAGCAGCCAATCAGCGGCTTCCATGATTTCAAAGAGTTCAGTTCTGACAGTCTAATGCTCGTATTGAGACCACCGAAGAGTGAATTCCACAGTTCACTTTGTCATCGAGTTTTGTTATTTTTGTAAAGATGGCTATGGCCACCTGATCCAGAGCGTTTGCATATTTTGTAAACAAACATAACTTCGCGTATATTTCATGGTGGATTCCACGATTTTTCGTACTGGGTACATAGCTAAAATGCGTATATTTAACAATAAAAAGAGAGATATAAACGTTGTAAGCTAGTGCAACATTCATTAAAACACTGCAAAAATATTGTTCTACGAACATCTATAGAGAGTATTCCGAAATTTATCGAAATTAGATATGAGTGAGGACCTGAAATAAAGGCTCCTCATTAAAATCTATCAGCTGATCGGAGGTTGCTTAGATTAAGCTGTAGGTCCCTCTGTTTTTTGGAAACACATTTAGACGCTCACCTGAGATTGGAGGAGGATATTGGTCGTATATCGCTTCAGATATGATGGTAACTCTCTTGTTCCCAATCCTCTTAAATATTTTGGCAGCAATTATGAATATCGTTTTTTCCATTAAAAAAAATATGAACAATTTTCACACTGTTGAAAACTGAACCTTGAGTTATCTAGGACCAATCGCATTCTTTGCGGGGTAGTAGGCACAGCGAAATGCTTGTAAAATTTCATAAGAGCGCACGCGCGCCCAATCGTTTATGTGTTAATAATGTGAATATTTGGAATGTGCTGTATAATATGTACGTGTACAAATATGCATGTAGAGAAATGTCTGTTTGTCAGTTACTACATATTTTGAGTGATTTCTCTCTCATTTCACTTTGGCGTGGCGACATTATTTGCACTTTTGCTGAAATTGTTTGCTAATGTGTCACACAAGTACCGTTGCTGCTGTGGCCGCTGCTAATGATTTTGCTGTCTCACACAGCCTCCATTAGCAGTCCCCTTCACGTCACATACCGCAAGCATGTGAGCTAAAGGCAAGCAACCCAACTGCCAACATCTGACTGAGCATAATTGTTGTTGTTGCTGTTGTTGTATTAAATGTGAATACCATATTATTGGTCTTTTGGTCTTTTGGTCTTTTAACCAATTTCATTTCTTTTCTATTTTCGTTTTCTGCCTCATTAATGTGCGCTTTTACGCTTATTGTGGCTGTATCTGTGGCTGTGACTTTGACTGTGGCTGAGGCCGCCGTTGTTGATTGCCTCTACTTCCCTCTTCTATAAATTGATTGGTTTGGTATGAGTGTAGATACATATGTGATTATGTTTGCTGCATTTGCTGCTGCTCAAGAGCTCAATAATCACTTCGTCGTAGACCTTTTAAATGTTCATGTGAATTATGTGTTGGTGTTTGTTGTTACTGTTATGTTTTTTACTTTGATTTTTTTCTTTATTACATATATGTATGTATATTTTTTTGGTTAATCTTTTTTTAAGATTTCTTTTAATTTTCTGTAGAGTTTGATTTTTTTTTTTTTTGACTTGAAAAATGAAAGTTGCACACATTTGGATTCGGATTTTTCCTATAAAAAATATTGTCACACTCTTACATTTAGCAGCCCAGTTGGAATTGTAATATTTCTATCATAGGACCTTAAATTAGCCAAATAGAAATTTGAGACTTTCGAATGTATTTAGAGGTAATTTCGAGACCGTATGCAGCCAAAAATCTACAGTCCTGAGTTTCCTAGTCTTGAGGAAATGTCCAGTGTTCTTTTGCATAGAGACTGATATCGAAAAGCCCGGAGAAGTCATTCGGGGTTCTGACTAGCTTTTGACATTGCTAGAAGTCAGTCCACACAGTCATATGAATTTCACGAGAATACCAAATTCAGGCAAATCGGCATAGAGGCAACTATATTCTGCTTTAAAATCGTTCAAGAGGTGGTGAATATCTAAGCCATGTATGAAGCCCCACTAATACGCTCCAAAGTTCTTCATACACGATTTTAACTTTTCTATGATAACAGATTATGTTCTGTGCCGATTTCCCTTTCTGCAATTAAGCGAATGCATATTCAATGCTTCAATGAAGCAAAATAGATAAATAAACCTACTGAAAATCACTTCTTCAGGCGAGTAATGGAATATCTATGCTATTCAGTAGACTGCAAAAGTGTTTCCTCCATAGGATCCGTGTCCTCTAGACATCGGTCACCAGTTCACCATTTTGTGAAGTATTAAAGTTAAAAATTACATTTTTCTTTCTATTTGTAAAATATGATGAAATGCATTTGAGTAAAAATGATGGAAATCCAAAAGCTTTTAGTGCGTTTATAGTGAAATATTGAATGTGAGACCTCGGCATATTCTTTACTGAAATCAGTATAAATAGCATCGGTTTGATAACCATTTTCCATTAGGGATTCTCATACTACCTAAGATACTCGAAATTCACAAGATAATTCGTTACTTTTCTTTTTCATAGGAAAGAAGGATGTCTAGCTATTAGCAAATTATCGTCATTTCAATGCGCTCTCTACATCCTTTGTATAATCTGTATATTAAAGATTGGCAGTATGATCATAATGGACAGCAAAGGATATATCATCTTATTCCTTGTTTAAACCACATCTTCGGCCTGCTGGTTGTGGAACCAACCAAAGCGAAGCAAGCAAAGAAGATGGCTTCCAACTGGGTAGCGATCGTATACATATGTATGATAATTTTACATACATACATATGTATGTATAGTTGAGCTTGTACTTATAAATCTATTGCATATTCGTGAAATATTGGCTTATTACCATTACTTTATGTGCATACCTTTGATAACTAATTATTTGTTGTATTTGTATTTGTCATTTTATAATAAGTACGAAATAACGGTATACTCTTGGTAACAATGCCATTGTAAATTCATTGCACTTTGAAATCATGAATATCATTGGATTTGGCATTTTTTTACGCGTAAATTCATAGATTTAGTTATGCGCGTTTTATTTTATTTTTAAATTCTTGCAGAAATTAACAACTGTACCCAATGTCATTTTAATGACATTTAATAGTTTTCACTTCCACTTTCTCTGCTTATCTGGCATTGTTTTTGTCACTATGTCTCTTTTTTACTGCTACATCCTGGTTAAGGGCTGAGGAGATGTAAATTCTGTAGTGTAGGTAAGTTGTGATTAAGATGAGCTTAGGTGTAATAGCAAATGAACAGGTGTTGTAATTTTTCAATAAAAAATTTACAATATATGTAAAATACTTTTGGTATTTTCAGACCGTAAAGTAATAACAATACAACACCATATCAAATTCAAAATTTAAAATTAATTGAGTGTGAAAATTAAATGCGCTCACTTATTATACAAATGCATAAAATTCGAAAATTTTGCAAAATACACAAGCTTCTTGATATAGTCGTAAACATATTATAAAATTTTCCAAAAATTTGAAAAGCATAAAGCAAATACGCATTTAATATATATTTTGTGAAAAAAAATTGGTATTTCCCAATATAGCAGCTAATTAAAACAGTTAACATTACAATTAAATGAAATAATATTTAATGCATCCTTTTTCAACTCATAAAATATATATTTTTGACCGTGATAATTTTAATAAATTTTAACAAATTTCTCTCTTAAATTTAAACCTTTAAATTGTATTATAAACATTAAAGAGTGTAGTTATACAAATTATTAAATAATAGCTACTTACCGTTAATTGAAATGTTAACCCAAATTAAAATTAAAAAGAAAATACTTTAAAAAATGCATATAACAAGTTTTCCTTTTTTTTTAACTAGCTACATTAGACACGTGCAGACAAAATATTAATTTCTTTTGTTTGACTAACAATGCTTCACCATTCCGTAGCAATAAACCAGTAATTTTGTGAATTATATGATTAAGTGTTTACATCAAAATTAGGGTGGCTACTTTTTAAATAATTTAAAAATATAAATCTTATAAATATAAGTATTAAAAAGTGGCAAAACTTATTTATTTAAAAAAGAATTATATGAATAAAGTTCGATTCAAAAATTTTTTTGCAGACCATACGTGGTTCCTTTTCATCTGTAATAGAGCTCAATATTGTTCTCATACATTTTCGAGCTGTGCGAGCATTGGATCAACGAGCGCACGCACACTTTCTCGAGAATGTCGAATATTTTTACAAAGGTTTTGACTTTTTACCAGAACTTTTTTTTTTTAATATTTTTAAATTCATTAATGCAAAGTGTAAAAATCATTGAAATAACAAAATTGATTTTTTTTTGTTCTGCTGGGCAGTTGAGCACTGAGCGAGCATCGATCTTCTCGCACTACTCATTATCCGGGTATCATAACTGCTTTGAGAACATTATACAATTTAATTCCTTTGTTTTGTTTTAAAGCCAAGTCGGAAAACTTTCTCTTTGCCAAAACAGGCAAAGCGGCAGCATTGGTGCACTTACTCTTCTCATACTAACTAATTTTGAGCAACCTCAGCTTAGGCAAACACAATTCAACATTTGTTATAGTGACTTCAAAATTCCACTATACAGCGCAAAATGCGAGTCCTACGAGTTTTTATTAACCTACATTGGAATATTACTTATGTTTAACTTCAGTCTTTACCTCTTACGAAGTGTGGTTTGTTTGTCAGATGATTGAAGATTAGAAGTATTAGATCGTCGAGCAATTGATTTTCTGCCGTCGAATAAAACTGAAGAAAAGATTTTGCATCAAACTTTCTAAAGAAATTTAGTATGAGAGAGTGGCATAGGTGACTGTTTTCTTAGTCGAAATTATGTTTACAAGTGTTAGAAGCTTTTCATAGACACACGAGTTTATGTGAGGCACAACGCCTGCTCTGATCTCTACAGCACATCGACAACTAATAAAAATACTGAGAGAGTGAAGAAAATAATTGGAAATCGTCACATCACTTGTTCCAAAATTGCTGAGTTTCGAGTAAAAAAGCTCAAATCAATAAGTATTCTGAAATAGAATGTAAGAAAAATCCTTTCAATAAGCAGTTTACTGTTTGTATTACCGAACACACTGCTGGTCACTCGGGAATGACTTTATTTATTCTATATTCTTGACCGCGATACGATGTCTTAAATTGCAAAACATAATTCTCAAATTAAATTTTTAAAATTTTTCATTTAAATAAGGAGTTGTTTTATTTGAATAAAGCCGTAGCGAACAACTCGCGTTAGGGTCATAATTGGTGGCGAGTTATGGGAGTATGGTTACGACATCAAAACGAAAGACCATCCGTCCAAATGAAATAGTCAAGAAAATCAAGACCAGAAAAAAAGACGCTTTCGATTAAATATTTGAAAAAAAAACGCTACCGCAAGTGTGTTGGCCCTTTTGTTTGATGAGCGCAAAATGGAAATTGATTAATAAATAAATAATTTAAAAAAAAAAATTTTTTTTTGAATTTCCATCTGTATAAGAATATAAGTGCGCTACCTATTGTTGAACAAATCACATCAATCCAAGAATCTTTTTTATATTAGCGACGTCTAACTATGTAAAATAGATGGTAAAACTCTAGAAGCTCTAATTTCTCGTTCACGAAAGGTTCGTAACAGCAAAGCATACCTTCTCATATCTCACGCTCCCATTATATTCTCATTAAAGAAATAAGGTAAACAAAATAATCACAAAATATGGAAGATAAGTAATTTCTGTATCGCACGAGGCAGTGATCTTAATACATATAAAATGTGTTATTTATAATAAATTTTCCTCAGACGTTAGCATAATATTCGTAACCTTTTTTCATATTTTTGTTGTATAGTTTCTTTCTTATTGGAAATTTTCTTCAATCTGCTTAATATGTTATTAAATTCATAGCAAAATAGCAAATGAGAGTTGTATGTATATGTATATTTTTGGGACATTAAAATACAACCGAGAAATAAGACCATTTTGAAAATCTAATTTACTGTTTTAAGATAGTTCTTTAAAAGGATAGAGGTAATCAAATGGAAAGTTTTCAATATATTTTTTAAGAGTAAGCAAATTGTTGATTTTCGAACTAGATAATTGTATATAAAAAAGCGAAATTAAAAAAAAAATACTTCGATTAGGCGTCCATGTTTCCCAAAAGCTTTATGAATTCTAATATAATCTATCTAGTGGTTTTCGAGTAATAGAGATCACCAGTTCAAAAAAAAAAATAGTTTTGAGAAAAACCCAATTTAAGTTTTAGACTACCGTCCTGGATCACCGGACTGACCTATATCAGTTGTCACTTAAAATCTGTTTAAAAAGTGTTTTAGTTTTTTTTTACTCTTTCATTCAGGTCGTTGACATAAATTAATACTATCTGATAGTTAGAATATTTTGTTTTCGAAAAAAATTGCATCCGGTCGCTTTATCTTGGTTTTCAAAAAACTCGCCATCAAATATAATTAATTTAATATTTTTACACCATATTGGAAAACAAGCACACAAAAAACGCACACCCTTATGAAAAATACGTGTGAAAATAATGAAAAATAAATTTTTTAATTACTCATAACTGCATTAAAACTGGATTGCTAACTTATAAATGTACATATTATGGTAGTAATAGTAAAAACGAGTGAGCTAAGCAAATGTAATGTGTTAAACATATACTTGTAATATTTGTGCGTAAGTTTAAATGAACCAAAAAGAAGGGTTGTCTTCGGCCATGCCGAAATATTTATACCTTTCATAAACATATTAAATTTATTGCATATTGCAAAATTCGATTTCGCTGCTCTTCAGTGTTAATAAAAACTTTCAATTACGTCTGTAGAATATCAAATTTAACGCTCCTAGATGTTTTTTTGGCGGATTTTCGACCCAAAACTTTTTGATTGAGTTTTAACCAAAGGTCCACATCTGAACATATCGGTGTATGGTAGTTGAATGTTATATTCGTCCGATTTTGATGGGTTTTAGAACCAGTGAACCAGTTTGCAATTCATTATGTATATTATATATATATTGATATATATTATGATCGTTTAAACATACACATAGGTGCATCATCCTAAAAAGTTTGGTTAAAATATCTCAAAAATTGAGGGACTAGTTTGTGTTCAAACAGAAAGATGGACAAACGGACAGATAGACATGGCAAAATCAACTTAGCTTCTCATTTCAATACGATGGGTATAAATTTTGGTGGACCTATCTCTTCTCCTTCTGGTACTTACATACTTCGGACCAATGTTAATATACCATTTCATGTACATGAAAGCTATAAAAAGGGACTACTCACAATTTTTTTATGTGCCTTACTTTGAAAAAAAAAATTAAATGAATAAAATGCTCCAATTTGATTGTACACAAATTTTAATGTATTAAAACGCTTCAGCTCGTTGTATCTGATGCCTAGTTTTTGTGCAGACATATATGTATGAGTGTGAGTATGTGCCGTCATAATCGGAACACGAAATCTACACATACATGCATAACAGCAGATATTTATATTACACAACTTCCTTTCGCAGTATTTGCTATTATATAATAATAATATGCAAGACGCAAAAATTTATAACGGCTATAAACCAAGCGACCAGGCCATCCTATCAACGAATGGTGTATAGGCGGCTGGCAAACAACGGAAGGTGAAAACAAGAAATTGAAACTGGGCAAGTATTGTTTTTCTTTACATCATCCGGAATCCACATGTGTGAATAACGGGCGATGGTGGAGATGGGAACGATTGAGGAGTGTTGTCGAGGTCACTATACAAACTACTTATGTATATATGTATGTACCTACTTGAGCAATTTATAAAACTTTCTTTTCTTGAAGCGCACTAAATTTCAATAAACACATACATATGTACATATGAAAAGGTGAAGCTCGAGAAAAGTCAATAACAACAACAGCAAAAGTAACACACATAGTTAACGACGAGTGATTACAACAATAATAAGTGTGTTGGCGTTGAGATGAGGGAGAGCACATAGAGCTACAGCATCAGCGATCCGATCTGCCGTCAGCGAATACAGCGGCAGCCAATACAGTGGCCAACACCTGTTAAGCACCAGAATAATGTATGTGTTGAGTTGTAACCGTGTGTGTATTAGTGTTCAATAAATATTAATATGAAGAGATGCAAATGAGCCCCTCGTTGTTGGGAAGCTCTACTCATAATGCCATTGTAAAACCTAAATTACCTAAACTAACAGAAGGTAATGGGTTAAGGAAATGAAGATGGTCAAATTGGGAATGAGCGACAGCATCGAGCAGTACGAGTACCAAGCGTAGGAGAGCGACACCCTAAATAAGAGTAGCGGTCGAGACCTTGAATATAAACGGCACTGGCGATGCCGCCATGTCTCCAACCAGCCAGCGAAGGCACAATTTCTACTCTCTCTGCTGCCTGCTTGCTTTACGTGAGCTTGCGCATGCGCACACATACACGCACACACGCACACACCCACTTCCCAACACGCAGGCGGAAGCTTAACACATAAACGCTTAGAGCATTGAGCAAATGCGCACAGTCGGTCATAAGTGAAGTGGTTACTCAACAACTTCTTCAACGCAATTCTTGAAGTGCTGAGAGTATGAGCACAGTCGCCGGTGTATGTATGCCGGCTATGTTGTTAGCTACACAGTAACAGCGTAGCAGCAGTGGAAGGTTTGCCGTTGGCTTTGCAACTAAGGCGGGAGAGTGTCTTCTGCTGAGGGCATTTGCTCGTTTTCGCGCTGGTGACGCTTTGCTTGTTACATGCATACATAAGTTCATACAAACATACTCAAGTTAACGTTATGTTACATATCATGTTGTTGTTAAATCACACTATTGGCTAACTTCCAGCGCTCTACTCCATCAAGCATTCTGCTCATCGCGGTCTCGGTCACCGTCTCCGTCACTGCTGTCACTGTCACTGCCGCTGTTTACTGTCTGCTATCTCCGCTGGTAATGTGTAGTTGTATTTGTTTTTTTTGCATAATTTTAAGATTTTTGATGATTGTTTGGAACTGTTTAAAAACAGACTGACATCGTCGAAAAATTATCAAACCGCAAGTTGTTCCATTCGAATAAACACACAGTGCAAACGGTGGTGTAGTAGTATAATTTTGAAACAAATAAATATAAATAGGTATACAAACAAAACAAAAAAGCAACATGAATTTATATCTCACTACAACCTGCATCCTGCTGCTGTCTGCTGGCGCTTTCGCCGATCCCATTAAGGATAATAATGTCGTCACACCGACTAGTGGTTTCAACAAGTGCTTGGAAGCTGATTCAATCTCGTGCCTGCAATTGACGGTACGAAGTGTTTAAAAAATATACAAAGTATAATACAAAAGAACAAAAAAGACACATTGAAAAGAAAAAGCTAACCATGGAATAAAAAAGAGTCATAATAATTTATGCAATTGATGAACATTTCAATATGAAAGTGAAATTTCAAAAGTGTTTATTTGAATGATAAACTAACACACCATGCAAAGTTAAATATATAAAATGTAGTTAGTAGACAAAGAACAATTAAAAATGCAGTGTGAAGTGGCTTAAGTCACAAGTTAAAAAATATTTTTATTTTTTCTAAAATATTTAAGTGCACAAAAGCAAAAATTTTAATAACATTTTATGGCGAAATTAATTATTTAAATTTTGCAGCTACCAAAAACCATTAAAAAATTATTTATTATTGTGTAGTTATAACATAATAAGTCATTTTACCACAAGATGTGGAAAAATTTAGAGCAATGGATATTTGCAATTAAAAAAAATCATCATAGAAGTCAAAGAGAGAATAGAAACATATTATTTTATTGAAATCGATATCAATCGAATAAATTAAAATAAAAAAACTTTCGAAAAAAATTGTTCGCCCTGCTATTTCTAAAATCAACTCGAACTAGATTTCTCTTTTCTAATTAAAATGAATATGACATTTTATGTTTATTTTTAAAAGATCTCAAATAATTTTTTTTACTCTTTCAAGCTAACATTGAAATTGTAATTTCAATTTTTACAATTTTTGTTCGTTTTCAACATCCTTTTTTTAATTATAATTGAATTTTAATAATTTTTTTTAAATTTGCTGCTGATGAAATTTTTTAAGCGAATTAAAAGAAAATAGTGAAGAAATTCTCATTACAAATAACTAACATTTTTAATAGTTTTTAAAATTTCTTGCCACCCTTTCAATAATTTAATAATTTTTCATATATAAAATACTAAATTTTATATTATTAAACTTAGCATCTGTTTCATTTTAAGAAAATAAATTTTTATTTTTATACTATTTGCAAAACAATAATTAAAAATATTTAGTTATTTAAAAAAACTGAAAAAATTTTCCAAAAATTTTTAAATTTATTAGAAAAAAATGTAAATAATTTAAATATTTGAACAAAATATATATATACTTACAAAATTAACAAGGAAAAGTTCAAATACAAAAATATATCAAAATTTAATAAAATTTTTTCTAAATAATTAATTTTAATATCATTTTTAACTTGTATTTATGTTTTTTTTTTAACTAAAGTAAATAATTGTTGGCATGAATAAGAAAGTATATATATTGGTTCTTTAGTTCATGTATTTTCTCAAAAAGTTCTTTCGTAAATATAACTGTTTTATTTTAATTTAAAAAAAATATTTAAACATAAGAAAAAATTAAATAATTTTCTTTACGTTATTAATTTTGCGATAAAAAAATGATATCCACATTTAAATACTTAAAAAAATCTGTTATACAAAAATTATATTTAAAAAAATTCATATTTATAAATTTTTTTATTATTATAATTTTCTCTAAATTTCTATTACATAATACTCGTTCTCATAATTTTCGCAGTAAAGTAATAATAAATTTCTCCTTTTTTGTATCTCCCCTCACCCGCACAGCTTTTCCGTAAGGCGAAATCGTTATTTGAAAATCCACAAATCGAAATTTTCGGCGGTGTTTCACTGATCAAATCGAATGAAGGACGTCAGGGTAAATCACTAGATGACAATGCTGTCGCCGTTGAGACTGCACCCAGCGTTGAGGCACGCACCAGCGAAATGGGCACTTACTTCATGAATCACGCTAAGAACTTCTTCGTCGAACGTTCATTGAACTTCAACTTTGCCAATGCCGCACGCTCCGTAGCACGTGCCATACCCGATGACATTAAGGCCGATTTGCGTGAATTGGTTGTTGAATCGCGTACCAAGAAGAAGAAGTTGTTGAAAAAATTCTTACCCATCTTGTTGGGTGTTGGTGCTAAGGTCGCTGTTTTGGGTGTCGGTGCTATCTTCGGTCTGCTTTTCTTGGCCAAAAAGGCGCTTGTCGTCTCCGTTATTGCCTTCTTCTTGGCCTTGGCCGCTGGTGCATCAAGCGGTCTCAGCCGTTTGGGCGGCGGCGGCGGCGGCGGTGGCCTGCTCGGCGGTCTTGGTGGTCTCTTCGGTGGCAAGAACTCTGCCGGTGCAGGCGCTAGCTCTGGCGGTTGGTCATCCGGTGGTGGTGGTTCAGGCGGCTGGTCATCGGGCGGTAACTCCGGTTGGGATACACATGGTGCCTACAGTTCTCCAGTTGCGCAAACTGTTGCTTACTCTGGTTACAAGCAAGCCAGACGATAAGCTAGCGAGCGTGGGATGGAAGTTTGTGTGGAAGCCTGTGCTGATTGCGTAATATATATGTGCATATTGGCGCGCTGAAAAGCCAAAATAAAATACTTAGGGTAATGTAAAAACAACAAAACAAAGCAAAACGAAACAAAAACAAATTAAAAACTACAAACAAACAAACAAAAAAAACGAGAGATAAACATTAAAAATAACCAATAAATGGCTGAAGCATGTGGATGAGCTGTATACACTTGGAAATGTATCGGGAGGACGATTCTGCAAGTGACCGCATGCACTGCAATGAATGAAGTCTTAACAGAAAATGCTAAAAAAGGGAAACACAAAAAAAAAAACTTAATTTATTATTAATTTATTTTAATTTATTTATTATCACAAATATTTATTCCGTAATTTATGTAATGAAATGTTAAACGACAAAGAAAAGGACGAAAGACGTTTGGAACAACGGAATGCAAGCAAAACAAACACACAAAACGAGTATTCATGTGCCTGAGGCAGTAAAGAGTTGAACGGAAAATGAGCAGGTCACATACACTTACACACACGCATACACACACACATACACGCAAGCATTCAACCTGCACTGTGTGATTGTTGGCTTAATATCATTATCATGATTCACTCAAATCGATCATTATGTATTGTAATTGGTTTTAATCTTCATCTATTTTCACGATTTAATCTTAACTTTTGAACATAATGTTTTCGTACATCTATACCATAACTACAACAATTTGTTGTTGCTTTTATAAATGTATATTCCATAAGCATTAGATTAAGTGTTACTTATGTACATACATGCATCATGTTGTTGTTACTGTTGTTGTTATCATGCAATCACTGCCAAGGTCAACACCAAATGGCTGTTCACAACACACAACTCTCTGATTGCACTCACACACCCACACACAGCCATACTTATTTGGCTGTGTAATTTGGTGTAAACATCAACACGCCGACAACAGCTACATATGCTACTTAATCGCCTGTTGCACATATAAATCATTTATTTCGCACATAAATAACATCATGTATTCGTACATTTATCCACTAGTCAGCTGATTGTGCAACATAAACAAAAAGAAAGCGAAATTAAATCATCACTACTACTACCTACTACTACTACATACTGCACTCTACTACCAGTTTCTGCTACTATGTGACCTACACATTTCGGATACTTTTTACTTCAACTCAATTCATAGTATCTTCTACTATGGTTTTATGTTACTATTTCTACTACTATTTACTATTGCTTATTTGGTACTATTTCCTACAGTTATTTTAGTACTATTTCTACTACAATTTTCGATTACTATTTTCTACTACTGTTTTTACTACTATATTCTACTACTATTTTCTAATACTATTTTCTGCTACTATTTTCTACGATTATTTTCTACTACTATTTTCTACTACTATTTTCTAGCACCACTCTAACTTTAACTTTTTACTGCATTTCTACAACCTTTTCTGCTATCGCTATCTTCTTTTCCTTTACTTTCTATCACTTTTGTAAATTATTTCTTACTTCATTTCATACTATTTATTTTTCTTTATATCTGTATTACTTCTATTTTCTATACACTTTTCTACATACTTTTCCAAGCACTATTTCTATTGTAGATTATCTATACTAAATATTTAATATCACTCTATTTTACACTATTTTTGTACACCTGTCTTACTTCGCTATCTTCAAATCTATCCTTTGTACTTTATTGTTTACTATCTATGTCAACTGTTTACTGCCCGCTATTGAAAAAGAACAAATACCAACTGAAAAAAGCCTTACAAAAAACTACTCATTACAAAAGAATGAATAATAATTCTTATGAAAATTAAAAAAAAACACTTTCTTTTATTTTACAAAGTTTTAACCATATATTTGTTTATTAATAATTTTGTATATTTTCTAAATCAATTACAGCATTCATAATTTCTTAAATAATTGGTATATATTCAATGCGTTATTTATTTAAAACGGAAACATTTTTAACTTCCATGCCTAGTGTCATTTTTAAATTATTTAACTTGTTTCCAATTCATTCGCTTTAAATAACTTTTACTATTTTTTTTTAATTTTTCCTATTAGTAAATACCTAGTCCATATCTTTCACAATTTTCTAATTTCAGTAAAGATTTTGATCACAACACTCATACGCTTACGTATAACCAAAGCATTAAAAGTTTAGCTGCAGACACACGGATATCGAGCACTGCGAGCAGCTCGATACTCACTCGATACTCGCTCATTGCTCAACTGCTCAGCAGAATAAAAAAATTTTAATTTTGTTCGTCAAAATTTCTTTGGCGTTTCAATGATTTTTACATTTTCCATGACTGAATTTAAAATTATTTAAAAAAAAAGTTTTGAAAAAAAAAGTTCAAGTGTTTGTCAAAATACTCGAAATGCTCGTGCTCGGCTTGAAAATTTTTGAAATGAGCAATGAGCAGATAGACGTGCGAGTGCTCATTGCTCAAATGCTCGCACTGCTCGAAAATGTTTGAGCAAAATCTGGAGCTCTACATAAAAGTACTTAATTTTTATAATATCAAATGATTTCTTATAAAAAAAATTCTGTTAATTTTTTGTTGCAAATTAAAAAAAAAACAGCAAGTTTTTTATTCAAATATAAATATTTCATTACTCATTTATTTAATGAATTAATTTCCATACTTTCTAAATTAAGTACAATTGTTAATTATTTACTGCAAACTCATTTCTTTTCTTTCATTCCATTTTTATATACTTTTCCTGAGTGCATTTTACTTCAATACATCACTATTGCTGGTATATATAATATATATTGATTTTTTTTTTTCAAATTCCTATACTCAGAATGAACTCACTATCACTCCGAAATTGAAGTCAAACACTTCCCACAGTCATACCATAAAGTCGTGGTTACGCTTTTAATTTATAATTTAATTTCACACCTCATTTACAGTTTTATTGTCACTGGCAAAGCACTTTTTCTCACGTTTGAGTTTATTTCGCTTGTTGCATGTGCTCAGCTGAATGCATAAAAATGCATACGAAAACTACAACAGAAAATATTCTTAACTTTCTTTAATTTATAAAAAAAAAATGCAAATCATTCATATTCGTGCACAGACTTAACTGCTTTAAAAAGAAACTTATTTACTTTTTTATCTTTCATATATAAGTTCAACCACCTACTCATTGCGCTTATGAAAGCTCATATATATTTATTTGATCGCTCTTTGAGTGGCATTGCCAGAAATTATGGTATAAGATTGAATTTATTTGTTATTTAGGATTTGGTTGGTATTGTGTAAATGCAATTCCTCTTTGAAATTTATTTTCTTTACTTACATGTGGGCATTCATGACAAATTTTTTTTGCATTTTTCACAAATATATTCCCATCAATTCGTAGCTCTTCACAAAAAAAAGGAAGAATAATTTTTGTTTATAGAAAATTTCAATTTATTCACCTTTTTTTTAGTTTTTCATGCTTCCGCCTATATTTTCGAATTTTTGTCTTCGTATTTTCTTTGGGCTGACACTTTCATATTTGTTTCAAGTTGAATAATTTTTAGTTCATTTAATTTCAATAAAATTATTTTCTTATTTGTGGTGAGATTAGGTCAGTCATGGTATTTTTTAACGAAAAAATAAAAACAAATAATGAAATGAAATGAAACTTCTCCTAAGCCTAATTTTAAAAATAATGAAAAAGAGAACAACTGTACACAATTTAGAAATCTCATGCTTTGAGCTTTTAATTTTTTTTTTAATATTGCTTAAGTTAAATATTTAAGTTTTATGAATTAATTACCTCAGCTGCGACTCATTTTGGTAGATTTTTCCAAATCTCAAACTAGTAGGAATTAAAAAAAATATTTTTTTTGAAAAGCTTAGAATATTTTGTTCCCCAAACATTTTAGAGTAACTAAGCTTTTATAGTAACTGATTAGAAAATATATTTTTTGTTATTGTACAGCCACTGCAGAAAGAAAAACTATTTTAAAATTTAAATTTATGCTAATTGCAAAAAAGTAAAATTACTTCAAAATATTTCGGCATTTCAATATCTTCTTATAATAATTATTAATTTTTAAATCAATCCGTATAATAATTTTTTTTTTTTGATATTTTTTTAATAACTGTTAAGCGTGATTTTACTTACTTCACCATGTTAAAATTACACTGAATTTTGAAGTTTGACTGAAGTTTCCGAACAGGTTAAGGTTTAGCGAAAATTTATATTGGAGGTTATCAGCGACCATTCAAAATAGTCCCACATTTTACTTTGCAAAAATATTAGCCAGCTCGGGTATTATTTAGGCGACTACAACTCAAACCGGTTACATTAACTCCAGTTGCTTATTTTGTTATTAATTAATATGTCAATAAGCGATATGGCTCTATTTTCAGATATCCACATCAAAAACAAATTTTTGAAATTACATTATTAATGCTTCAACACTTGTGGGAGATTTCGCATTTACTAAGTAACAAAATAATCTGTCAATTAATTAACAATTTCAGCTGAATTGCATACAAAATGACAACAAACCACAATACAGGGAATGCATATGGCTTGGTTGTGAAATGTCAAAATATTCCGAAATCAATTTCACTCAATCTAATTTTCTTCTTTTTGCTTTTGTTCAGCTATAAAACCAATTTTTTTTTCTACAAACCAACACCCACCCAACATCACATATTGCCCTACATTTTTGTCTCACGAAACAATTCTTGCATATTAAGCATTAATCGGCGTTCGAATTGAATTTACAAAATTTTATGGCAATTTTTACACTAGAGCTAAAAGTAAGATGAGTAACAAGCTGCTCAAAATACATACATTTTAACTAGAATAAATAATTTTATGCTCGATAAAAATGTTGAAATAATTTCTTTCGTACTTTTCTTTTCTCTTCTTTATAATATATACATATATCAATTTAAAACAGCACTAGAGTTCTACTCTGAGATTTTTTCCACACCATTTGTCTTTTCTTTCACTTTATTTGTTGTTTTTTAACCAAAAAAAAATATATATATATATATAATAATCAGTTTACACATTTCCTCATTCAATTTTTCAATTGTCGGCAATTTCTTTATCTTTCTATCTATCTATCTTCGCCCGCGATAGCCGACTGGTTAGCATTGCGTGATGACATTGCGACTGACATTCGGAAGGCCTGGGTTCGAGCCCAGGTTCGAGCCCAGGTTCGAGCAACATCCATAATTATAGAAAATTAATTTTTCTAATTGCGGTCGCCAATCGGCAGGGAATGTCAAGTCCTCCAAGTGTATTCCTGGCATGTAAAAAAGCTCCTCATAAAAATCCATCGGCCGTTCGGAGGCGGC
The DNA here is from genome assembly GCA_030068015.2 of Neoceratitis asiatica. Classification (NCBI taxonomy): domain Eukaryota; kingdom Metazoa; phylum Arthropoda; class Insecta; order Diptera; family Tephritidae; genus Neoceratitis; species Neoceratitis asiatica. The sequence continues at coordinate 21,467,100 of CM061528.1, read as the reverse complement.
TTAGAATAAACTGTAGGTCCCTTCAAGACGCAAAACCACAAATTGGAGGAGGAGCTCGGCCGAAAATCGCTTCAGCGGTTACAAAGCGCCAAATATATATATATATATACATACATACGGGAGTATGGAATTTTGTTTTAATTTTTTATTTATCATCAATAAAAAATGAAATTTGAATAGCCAGCAACGGTGGATATAAAGCATTTATAAAAAATAAAAAATTAAAATTCCATTATATTGTACTTATATGCACATATACATACATATATGACTAAATATATTGTATATATATGCTCCTAATTGCATATAAGCACTTCAAGCTAATATTGCAATTTTTTGCCAAATATGATATGCGCATTAATATGAAAAAAAATATGAAAAAATATTTTATTATCACTAAAAAAGTGTGCATGTAACAAGAGAGCAACAACACGACATGTAAAAAATATATAGAAAAATAACCGCAATTTTCAACACAACAATCACAGTTACAATGCGTAAATCGAGCTCAAAAGATATATATATATAAAATGTGTAAACAAAATATTATAAATACATTTGATTGAACATTTTTTCTGAATTTTGTTGCGCGCCAGTTTCTATTCATTATTAGGGCGTTAGTGTATCGTGTACTTGTGTGTGTGTGCTCATGTTGACCAGTTTTTGCATACAAATAAAGCCAGTTAACGGCATTGGTAGCAGTATAATAACGTGCTCATGAGTATGCGTATGACAGATGATTGCCGGCAAGTATTTACTCATTTTCGCACAGTTATTTCCCAGATTCGCTCACCTTTTTAGCGGCACGTACTTAGGCCGTGTAGGGAAAGTGCAACTTATTTTATTAGAATTTAAGATTGAGAGTTTCAAGAATTTTTTTAAATTTTTTGGTACATAATCAAGATTGTTGGAAATAGAAACTCAAAAGGTTGCTACCTGTTAGAATATTTTAAGCAATAATAAAATTTTAGATCGGTAAGCACTACATATTTTTTGCAATCGGTAGAGGATTAAGGAAAATTACAACTGAAAATAATTTGTAGCAAAGTTGCCACCTAAAGTAAAAATTTAATAAAATTATAAATTTAGAAATTAAATATGAATATCAGTATAATATTGTCAATAGAAAAGTTATGAGAGAAATGATTAAAATTTAAAATATTTTTGTGTTAGATGGTAATCTGTTAAAAAAATTATTCCGCATCGCATATAATAGAAATACACTAGAGCTCCAGATTCTACTCAAACATTTTCGAGCAGTGCGAGCACCCGCTCATTGCTCATTATTCGAAAATTTTTCAGCCGAGCACGTATATTTCGAGTATTTTGACAAACAATTTGTCTTGTTTCTCAATACTTTTTTTTTATTAATTTTAAATTTATTCGTGCAAAGTGTAAAAATCATTGAAACGCCAAAGAAATTTTGACAAACAAAATTAAACTTTTTTTGTTCTGCTGAGTAATTGAGCAATGAGCGAGTATCGAGCGAGCAACGAGCTGCTCACAGTGCTCGTCGGTACACGATTATCTAGAGCTTTTAAATACACATGTATGTCTATGGTGGAAAAAATTGCGATTGGCTCAAGATCAAATATTTAAGCAATAATACACAAAGCTCAACCAAACTAGATAATTCAACATAAGTCCAGATATAGACTTACTAATAACAACCCTTTATCTAATGTTTGGTTAAGACTATCTAATGTTTGTTTTCAACCGGACTTAGTCTAACTCACTGATGTTATTTATAATACCATACTTTTCCCACAGGTTTGTTCTAAGTTTGAATAACATACATTTTTGGTTCTCTAGTATTTAGTATTTAACAATTAGTTGGAGAAAATTTTTTGATTAATATCGGAATCATATTTCGTTAATTTTTTAATCCTTAATTAAAGTAATAAAATTTCAATTTTTCCATTTATTATCGTGTCTGTTCTCAATAGAACTGTTCTAGAACTGTAAGAATGAAAAGAAAACTTCTTCTTCTACCTTTTGCTTCTGTCGGTTTTTTATTGTTTTTATTTGCCTTACTTCCAAGTGTTTTTACTCTGTTTTATTTTCTTTGCTGCTTTTTCTTCTGCTTAGAACCGTTTTGCGGTGGCATTAATGACACTTACAAAGTTATACCCACATTGTTATATGTATTAACAGGTGAATACAGGTCCAATAGCGGTCAGTCGACTCATTAATGTTTAGACCAAAAAAAAAAAGGAAGAAACAGAAGCCAGTTGTTTTTCTTTTTTCTGTGTTAAAATGTGTTGTGTTGTGTAAAAAAATGTATGAAGCACTTATGGTCATAGTCTCAATGTCTTTCTTATTGTAATTTTTATCAAGTCACTAGTGGAGCAACCAAAAGCTCTTTGACATTTTGGGTGAGCTTATGGAGCTAACGAAGAGCTATACAGAAATTATTTTGTTTTAGTTATTTAACTATGCAAATGGGGAATCAAAAAATTTAAGTCTATAAAATCAAAGTGGGACGAAAGATAAATCAAATGTTATAAATTAACAAATATTAATCTTTATTTGTTGTTAGATTTTCTTACCTCAGAATACATACATATAACATAGCTGCTACAATATTCTCTAAAATTTCATAATACGTATCTCCGGTTAGCTATGAATTACAAATGGGAAATAAATTAAGCTAACAAAAGAAGCAGACAAACAAATAAATAACAAAAACCAAATGTTGCCTCGTCTCTTCGTTTGACATAAATTTCCTACACTTCCACTTGCTATTGCAGTAGTTGTAATTTTAACTTTTCATTTTTAATGATCCGTATAATTACTCAAGAGCGCGTGCGCAATTGAAAATATAATAAGCTTATTGCCTGCCTGTCCCTTTAATTCGCCATTAAATTGCGTATTCTTTTTCTTACGACTATTAAGTGTGCACAACAATGCCTTCACCGAGCCGATTAATATGTGCAATAAGTATATATTTATCAATAAGCGTGTTCCCTAAAGAGCATTCCATGAATTTAGGTACGTATGTATGAGTATATAAAGGGTTTTCCAATAAGGATGATATGATTTCTAAGTATCGTTTTGGCCAATTTTATATGATATGACCTGTAATTTTTTTCATTGTATTCAGTAATGTTTTCAATTTCATCATGTCAAATCATAAAAGTCGTGAATTTGCTGATTTTGCCTTGGAACGACATGAAAACGACTACGCTTTTTTTTTAAGAAAATCATCTACTCCGATGAAACTCACTATCATCTGAGTGGTTCGGCAAATAAACAAATCTGCCGATTCTGGTGCGAATAAAATCCACAAATTATTCATGAACAACCATTACATTCACCTAAATTGACAGTTTGGTGTGGTTTTTGGTCTGGTGGAATCATCGATCCGTAGTTCTTTCGAAATGAAGCTGGTAGCACCGTTACTGTCAATGGAGAGCGGTATAGATCGATGATAACCAACTTTTTATGGCCACAGGTGGAAGAAGTTGATCTTAACAACATCTGGTTCCAACAAGACGGGGCTACGTGTCACAGAGCACGTGCAACAACCAAATTATTGTGAGAAAGGTTTGGAGATTTGATTATTTCAAGAAATTGTGACATTGAATGGCCTCCAAGAAGTTGTGATTTAACACCATTAGACTACTTCTTGTAGGGCTGTTTGAAGTCACTGGTCTTTAGCAATAAACCAGACTCTCGTCAAGCTTTATTCATGACATACGACTTGATTTAGTGGTAGAAGTGCTCAAAAATTGGGTTCATCGAATTCATACCTGCAAAAAAAGTCATGGAGCCCATTTGAATAATGTTATATTCGGAACTTAATTATATCGATTATACTCCACATTAAATAAAAAAAATTAATTTCCTTAACAATTGGTGTATGTTTTTTTTTTAAAGTAATCATATCACTCTTATTGGAAAACCCTATATATAAGCTTGTTACCCACAACAAGAATTTGTGCCAAAGCTTATTTGTGTCGCACAAATGATGAAGAATTCTTTAGCGTATTTTTCTGTGTTCGATTGTCGTTTATTCTTATTGTTTTTTAATCTATTGTCAACTTAAGTCGGCTGTATATTTTTTTGTATATTTTTTTTTCATTTTATTTCATTTTATTTTAATTTGATTTCATTTAATTTTCATTTATTTTGAATTTAACTTATTTTGTATTTTATAACTTAATTTAATTTAATTTAGTTTAATAAATTTCATTTTATCTTATTTTATTTATTTTATGTTATTTTATTTTGATTTATTTTATTTCGGTTTATTTATTTTATTCAATTTTTTTATTATTTTATTTATTATTTAATTATTATTTTTAATTTATTTTATTTTTTTATGTTTTTTTTTTTATTAATTTAAGTAATGAAAATTAAACTTCGTCGTGGAGAGAAAATGTGAGAACATCTTGGAAAAATATAAGCCGCCAAGATGGGACAGATGATACCTGTTATTTTTTTTTTTTTTATTCTATATACTTCCTTTTTCAATAATTATTTATTTATTTTTTATTTACTTTAATACTTTGAGCACTTTCCATCGCTTCTAACCAACAGTATATGTAAACGAAAGCTTACTTGCTCTATTTTTCTTTTTCACACACAAAGAGTTACTCATTAAACAGCTGAGTCTATCAAATTCTATTACAAACTGCTACATAAGCTGTACAGCATCCGACCATCGCCACAGCGACAGCGAAATGACCAACGACAATTAATTTTAGCGCCGCTTTTAAACGTTTTCGTTTAAGTCAACGCCAGCAACAAGCAGCAAGCAACAGCAACGGCTCGGCTTTTAACTCATTTACCGTTTTTAAACGTTTTTGTGAAATATCTGTGCCGTTGACTCGCGCTACTAGATTACCAAGCAACTACGCTGAGCATTGTTTGTTCGTTTGTGTGTGTAGTGAATCTTCATCTTTTTTTTTAGTTTTTTCCTCGTTTTAGTTTTAACACAATTTCTTTTGGCATTTTTGCCCCAACTACCATGCACCACGAGATTTCGTTGTCTACAAAAGCGAGGAGAAATTTCTTTTTAAATATTCTTCTCTTTCCTGCATATGATTTCGAAAATTCATTGCTTTAGCAAATACCAGCCGGCACGTACACACACAAAATCCATACACATAGTTTCGTGTTCTTATTGCAATCAACTCAAAGGTGTGGTTTGCAGGCATTGTTGTTGCAGTCAAATGTGCTTGGTCATTTCATCTGATGTGTTGTAGTTGGGAATATGCCAGCGCTTTTAAATCATAAATTCATGAATGGTCTACCACGCATTTTGTAGCCTCTCTGGATACTTGAGTGTGATGTGGAAAAAGCGAAAGTTGTATTGTGTTGCATTGTCAAGTGATTGACTGTGTAAGCTGTGCTGCTGTTGTGATGCTTCACAACTGTTGTTGATTTAGTGAGCTACTTGTGCTTACACTGATTTTTCTAATGTTATGAATATAAAAATGCGGAAATAACCCATTAGCAAAATGGGCGGGTGAACACTACTTCTACCAAAAAAATGTTTCCGATGTGAAGAGCCCACAGGTATACTAAAATCTCTATTCTACAGAGTGCCTTTCCACTTATCTTAGTTTTACCACCTAACTTTTTAATAAATAGAAATTTATGTTAGAGTGTTAAAGAGAGTTTCTCAGTGACTCATATGCAAAATTACCTCTTCTCTCAGTTTGAAGTTTGAAGACGAAGACACAAATAAATATAATGTGCATAAGTTGATACAAGTGGTGAAAGTTTTTAACTGTAATTGACCATTGAGCGACTAGAAAAGGTTTTTTATTACCCTGGGTAGCCAGATGAGGAGGCGAGCTATAGTGAGAAGGCGAACGTACTGTGATTGTACGTAGACTTTGGTACCCACTACATTCGGAAAATAGAAGCGATAAGCCTCAGATGAGAGCCATTGAACACTTTAAAGATCACGATTTAAGAACATGCACTTTAAATGACCGGTCCCTTAATTTGGAAGGTGACGGTGCCCAGCTGGTTCTCGTAACACTAAATACTTACATCACCTCCGTCCAAGAAATACGATGGACAAAACAAGGATAGTTATTAGTAGATCCTTGTGAGAGAAGAGAAGATTTGGTGACGGATACGTGAAAAAGAGAAACTCAGTCGTTGAGAACTGGCATTCACAACGGTGGATGAACTTCTCACCATTAGACGCATTAAAGCGAAGTTCTGCAATAGACCGCCCATTTGCGCCCACGCCCCGTTGAGAGGGAAGAGCAATGTAGCCAAGGACAGCCTTTATGAGCTCCTAGAACACTCCTATGAGCGCTGATCCCGCCACCATGCCAAATTCGTACTTGACGATTTTAGCGCCAGGGTGAGCAAGAAGGTATTTTCGGGTAGTTCAAACTATATGTGGAAACATCCCCGAAGGGACTGAGGCTGATCGACTTCATCGCGGCCTAAAATGAGATTGTCTTTGGTATTATATATCGAAAACCACTTGACCAAATTGACTATATTGTAGTCCAGTGTTTTAAACGTGCAGATCACTATATTGTCGCATGGAAGAAAAACAAAGGACGTACGTCAACTGTGATGTCTATCTATATGCACATATTTGGCGATTTGTGACCGCTGAAGCGATTTTCGGCCGAACTTCACCACCAATTTGTGGTTTTGCGTCTTGATGTTGTTACCAACAAATTGGAAGGACCTACAGTTTATTCTAAGCCGCCTCCAAAGGGCCTATGAATTTTTATTTAGCCTTTTATTTCATGTCAGAAAAACACGCGGAGAGCTTGATATTCCCTTCCAACTGGAGTCCGTAATTAGAAAAATTAATTTTCTTATTTTTGAATGTTGCCCGAACCTGGACTCGAACCTAGGCCCTCCGAATTATAGTATGCAATGCTAACCGGCCCGGCTATTGCGACTTCCTGATGTCTATCTAGGGACCATCATTAACACCAGTAATTATGTCAACCGTGAAATCCAACGAATAATCACCCATACCAAAACGTGCCACTTTGCACTGAGCGGGCGCTGGCTTTTTATGCTATTAATTATTCATGCATTTAATTAAGTTTTACTCTGACAATATAACCCAAAAATTCTACTGTGCCCATACTAAACGAAATCAAAATAAATTATTCATACTTGCGCAGTATTTATATTAAACAGAAACTAAAGTGCAAAGCTTTAGCCATTAACATGCCTCAAAGTATGCTATATTATTTTACCTAAGCTCACTAATAGCTTTACATAAACACAATTTCCGGTTAAATGATTAACTACCAGTAGTGGCTCAACTGAAATTAAGCCGCACAACTTATTGTAAGAAAAAAAAAACGCAGCTAAAATTGATGAATAATAGTGATTAATACACCAGCACCAACACGGTTGGAGTAAGCCTAAATATATGTTATATTTAGTTACAGCCATTTGATGTTTGATTGCTTTGGGTTGTCATATTTCATTTAGTATGCACAAGTGGTGCGGATATATGTTTATACGTATATGTGGTTTTATAAATGCAGTTAACTGATTGCAAACATAAGCTAATTGTAATGCTGAGCTTAACTTTGGAACATAAAAACTATTTTTTTTTTCAGTTGTAATCTTCAATTAGGTATGAGTTCATGTCTGTTTTCATTAATTTCTGTAATGATTAATGATGTTGACCTTGAAATGAAAGTTGGCTACTAAATGTTACATTATCTATGTATGTACGAGTACATACATCTATTTGTGTATAAAAATAAGTTCACGCTTTTGTTTTTACCCTATAGCTCGAGAACGGCTTCACCGAATTCAACCAAATTTATCCAGGGCGTTTCGGCTATCATGCAGATGGTTTATGTATTCTCAAATTTGAAAAGGTGGAGTGGCGTTTTTTTTTATATATACAATATATATATATTGTGTGTTTATTATAAAAATTTCAGACAATTTATACATCCGACTTATCGGTTGTCGACATCATTCAAGCATTAGGAACATATGTCATAGCGGGAATGATGAGCGACTTGTAGAGTTCAGTTTTGGTTCGTCGAAAGACGACTTTACTTTTCAATTGCCTTCTCAGTCCAAAGTAACATCTGTTGGCAAGAGTGATTCTGCTTTGGATTTACAGGCCGAATTTGCTATTGTTGTTAATGCTGATTTCAAGATAAACGAAACTATCTACGACTTCAAAGCTATTACTTTCATCAAGGACGTCGAAGCCAAGACACGAATGCTGTGACTATTTGTTTGAAGACAGAAGATATTTCGTCTTCTCCTCGTTCACCACCAGACAAGTATGGTTTAGGGAAAGCAGGAGAGCAGGATATGAATATCATCGGTATAGAAATTGTAAACTCTTTTAAAAGACTGTAGTTGGTCTGTTAAGCTGTGCAGCTCGTATTAATTTCTCCAGCATCAAATTGAAGAAATCACACGATAAAGGATCACCCCGCCTGAAACCTCGTTTGATATCGAGCGGCTCGAAGAGGTCCTTCTGAGTTCTAACTGCGTTTCTTGTATTATCTAGGGGCAGTTTACATAGCTCTATGATATCAAACCCATATATAAAACTCATTTGATAATGTAGAAGCAGCAATCGTCGCGATGGTTTCGAGGCTGGCGCCATATCATGAGACAGGAACATTACTGCATTAACTCTATTCACTGGACCATAACAATATAAGAACCCATAACTTGTCCAGATTACACAATTTTATTTTAAAGTATTGGTGATACGCAGTTTATGCATAGGCCGATATAGGTTTTCGATATTTTGCAAATATATATTTGCCACAAATATAGCAAAAACAATCGGTATCAAGCTCACAACATCTTCCTGACGAGTCCATATCGAACACAACAACAAAATAGATTCTAAAGTCCAATAAAATACGCAAATCTAAGAAGAAATAGTGAATGAAGATAGTATGTAGAACCGTGAATTTTGGCTCGTATCGTTTTGATCAGATCAGCACTACCTTTTCTTCCGGGCAGAAGATCAGGGATTGACCTATTTAAAAAAAATAGTATTTGTGGATCAATTTATTTGAATTGTAGTACATAGTTAGATTTTGACCTACATTAAGATGAACACTACCCTTTCATCAAGGTGTGGCCGGGTCTTCTAGCTAAAAAAAAAAAAAAATTTCATTATTACTATATTTTAGAAGGAAAATTTTAAAACTAAAATCAAATAGTTTGATATGCAAAATAATGTGTATTTTTTGTTAGAAAGATAATGCCATATCAAAGCCCTTTATTATTTTCGAACATAAATATAACAAAAAACCATGACTAGGGCTTCAAACTACTTCGCACATAACATATTTTCCGATCTAACCCCAGCGAATATTTTCTGTTCTCAGATATCAAAAGAATGTTCGCTGAGAAGAAATTTTCTTCGAATGACGAGCCAATCGCCGAAACTGAGGCCTGTTTTGAAGCAAAGCACAAATCGTACTACAAAAATAGTATCGAAAAGTTAGAGGGTCACTATAATCAGTGTAACACTCTCGCAGAGAATGAATTTTACCAAAAAAAAAAGAGTTTTATTATGGTAGGCCGGGGATTTTTTAATTGACCTGTTAAAGGTCGAAAACTAAGAAAGTTCTCTTCAATATTATAAATTTTCAGTAGCGCATTAAAATATATATTCTTGCGTAAAAATCAACTATCAAACCTAAAATGCAGCATTTATCAGATATATATTCACAAAAAGACAAATATCTGATGAATTGTTCTCTTGTTTATACACTTTTACACCACTTTATGACTTACCAATTTTTTTTTATGAGGGCAATATATGAAGTTGAATAAGCGCTACACACATACACGCACGCAGCTAATTGTACAAAAAAATTCAAAGCCAACTAATGGTTGGGTGTGTTAATTTTGTTAAATTTCATTCATACTTTCAGACCAACATGTCTGAAGCCGTAGGAAAAGCAGCACATAGACAACATGAAAAGATTAATCCTTGAAACTAAATGTACTAATGATTAGTTATTTTGTTTATGTATACGATTGTACTTTCATTTTCATATATATGAAGGTATTTATGTCAAGTTGCAAATATTTCAATTTATTTTTCACTTTAATATTTTGCATTTGAAGTGTACTGTGTTGAACATTTCGCTGAAGCCAAATTGAATTGGGACAAAAGTTAAAAAATAAAATAAAATATTTTTTTTACTTTTCATTGTGATAAATTTATTTGCCCATGTCAAATGTCACAAAACAAATTCCATGTGACACTTGGACGATTTGACAAACAGCGACGTGTTTTGTTTACAAAATTTGTGGTCAGCTGCATGTGAAACTGGCTTCATAAGCTTGCAACAGTTCAGTGTAAGTGCTCATACGAATTTATACACACAGAGTCGTAACGAAAAGGGTTGATTTTGAAAACCGATAATTGAATTATAAAGGCTTTTCCAATAGGAATGATATGATTTATAAGTGTCGTTTTGGCCATTATTAATATGCCATGATCTGTAACTTTCTTCTTTTTTTTTCATTGTATTCAGTAATGTTTACAATTTCATCCATGGACCACTATAAACGTCGTGAATTGTTGATTTTGGCTTGGAACAACTTGAAAACGATAACGATTGATGCGATGACGTGGTGTGGTAAATAAACAAAACTGTAGTCTCTGGTGCGAAGAAAATCCACAAATTATTCATGAACAACCATTAGATTCCCCTAAAGTGACAGTTTGGTGGTTTTTGGTCTGGTGGAATCATCGGTTCGTACTTCTTTCGAAATGAAGCTGGTAGCACCGTTAACGTTATACCGTCAATGGAGATCGGTATAGATCGATGATAACCAACTTTGCTTGGCCACAATTGGAAGAAGTTGATCTTAACAACATCTGGTTTCAACAGGACGGGGCTACATGTCACACAGCACGTGCAACAACCGAATTGGAGATTCGATTATTTCGAGAAATTTTGATACCCTCCAAGAAGTTGTGATTTAACACCATTAGTGGCGTTATTTGAAGTCATTGGTCTTTAGCAATAAACCCGATTCTCGTCAAGCTTTAAAAGTCAATATTGAACATGCTTTTCATGATATACGACTTGATTTAGTAGAAAAAGTGCTCAAAAATTGGGTTCATCGAGCTCGTTTCTGAAAAAGAAGTCGTCGAGGCCGTTTGTATGATGTTAATTTTACCTATTCTACTTCACATTAAATAAAAAAATATTTGAATTTCCTTAACAATTAGTGTGTTTTTATTTAAAGAAATCATATCACTCTTATTGGGAAACCCTATATGTAAAATGAATGGTAAACTTTAAACATAGCAGAATAAAAGCAGAAGAGCTTCGTGGAAATATTTGGTTGCACTGATTGAGGTTGGTGAAACCGTTGGCAGCACTAACCGTAAAATTTTCGGAATCGCTGATAGTATTTTTCGTAAATTCGTGACGGGAGAATTCCTGTCGATGGGCGATCTTTCAGGATCAATGGTAGGCCTGAATATTAAATTGGCTCTTTTGTCCAAGCTTACGGGAGAGAACAGAATATGGTTTTAAGGATGATTGTAAATGGAAGTATCCATGTGCCCCGGGTAAGTGTTGTAACGCAAAATGTTGTCGATTCATGGTGTGTTTTTTTTTTCTTTTTTGGAGGAAAATAAGCAATAAGCTAATATCTAAAGTTATTTAACACTTTACCGGCAAATAGAATATGGTTTGCCTACTGTTTTTTACTTTTATTCCAACAGAAAACTTTCAACAGGAAAAAAATTTTAAATACAGTAGCTACATCCAAGCCGGTTGAGCTGGATTATGCGAACATTCAAAGAGTTTTTAGTGTCATTAAGGAACTCATTGTTGGGCATGTCAAAGTTGATTATGATAGGAAAAAGTTAAGTACAATCGATACCTTAAATGCGTCTACTCTGGGCGAGTTCCGATTTCTCCATTCGTAGCGAGGAGATTCTCTATAAATGGCATACAATTCCAGTGGCTAGCACGTCTCATGCAGTAATTATTTTAAGTATTATTGTGTAGAATCCAAGTAGACTTGTACTTCCTTCCTGATTGCCCCACATTTAGTTTTTCTTAACTAAATGGTTTTTGGTTTGTTGATAATTGACATTTAACATTTAAATCTAGCCCGTACTCCTTCGCTCAGCTGGTAAGGAGTGCGGATGTGAATTTACCGAGTGAAATTGTTAAGCATCTTACGGTGAGGAGGGTCATCTAAGAGGATAGGATAGGCCATTTAGCTTAGTTTCTTTTACTGCAATCATTGACAAGCATTAGCGGCTCATTTAATCAACACCACTTTGGTCCTTTCTTGGAGATGGTTGCAGTTATACTGTATCAGTCGCGTATCCAGAGGAAGGGTTTTCGTAATGCGGAAGGTAGGGAAGTGATATACAGGTGTCCGCTATTGCCGTTTTTATAGCCACTGGGGAGGTTTCGCCACATCGATGGTTTTGGCGACTGAGTAGTATTCATAAAGGCGAGCAGGCTGCTGAGGTCGGGATTCAGCCCATAATAAATATCTGATGGCCTAAGCAGGTCTTACCCAGCTATTGCAAAGGTGTATCTAATTGAGGTGGAAGAATGATGGTAAACGCAGCAGAAATATTTCATCGGAACGGATCAAAAGGTTGTTTCGTTGGTTTACCCAAACAGGATTAGGCCACCCAAATGTTACAACAGAAGTCGAGCTTGATGAATGTAATAACCATTTACGGAACAGTAATAAGATAATAATCACGCTTTCATTAAATCTAAGCTTCTCTTGGCCTCAAAATAAAATTAATTAATTTTCTTGTTAGAATCTCATTATTTTAAGAAATAAACACTATTAAAAAACCATTAAAATATACATTTATATTTTTATTTATTTGGCTAAGCAACATAGTTCATTACTCAAAAATAGTATCTTAATGTGGGAAAGAAAGAAAAGCGGAGATGAAATCAACGCTAGCCAGCTAACAAGCCAACCAACATCCGCTTGCGAAGAAATATAACTCGAAATGCACGTTTCACCTGAGCAAAGCAGTGAACCTTACCGCAACGCACTTGACTAAGCGAATGCGCGCGCACTACCTTAACCGAGGGCGGTACTAAATAGTTGTAAGTATGTATGTTTACGTACAGTGTTGTTTTACCGTTGCCCTCATTAGGCATACCCGCACCGGTTTTAATTTCAATTTTGAAAGTGAATCTGTTGTAGCGCTACGAAATGCCGCTAGCAGATGATCTACTGCTACTTTAAGCCATACTTATATAAATAAATAAGAAATCATCTTGTTGGCAATTATGCTGCTCATATTGTGGTGTGGTGTGGCGTGGCTTGTTATGGTGGGGCCCGGCGTCAGCGCTACTGCTGTCGCTGCTGCTGTCGCTGCTGCTGTGGCTTCTGTTTCTGTTTCTTCTGCTGCTGTTGCTCGATTTTAAAAGTGAAATGGAAACTCTCACTTTTTTCTACTTTCTGCACCGAAAATTTCCAATATCATTCAGCATTATTTTTTCACGCCTGTGTGTCTATTGCCAGTTGACGGTTGAGTTTTTGATTGTTTCTTTCGTCTTAATGCTTTTATGTTTTCCTGTCTTTGAAGGAATTTTTGCAATTTGTGTGCTTTAGATGAATGATTTTATAGCATAGTTCATAGCATAGTTTTGGCGCCGCTGCTCATACGTATTCTCTTATTATCTGGATCTGAACAGAATGATTTTAAATGCTCTTAATGACATTCAATGATTATTATTTTGCACAAAGGACATTTTAAAATTAATTTAATAAATGTGATTGCTTTGAGTGCATATTTCCTTCTCTCACTAACACTCTCTCATTTTAGTTTTGACGATTACTTCTATAGATAATATGTGAAGATATAGAGATAGGAAAGAAGTACTTATACGATTTTGCCTCCACTTTTTCATTCCAGGATGTCTCTCCAAAAGTGAAGAGTATTGACAGGAGAGATGTCTACTATATCAGTCACCAGCTTTTAAAAGCATCGTTGAAGGGCTTACTCAATTTATTCCGCATCACACCAAAGATTTTTTTCCAACCAACGGAACACCCGAAACGATTGACATTCCCTTCCGGGGGCCAATCGCCTAGTAGAACGCACTACTAACCATTCAGCCACTATCCCGCGCCGTGGGATAAGTACAAAAAGTATTCCATATTGCATAGGGGTCAGGGTCGGCGAAGTGATCAGACAAACATTCAACGCATTCGCAATCTCGTTATATCTTCGGCACTTGTAGTTTTCTGGGTTACTATGGATATAGCATACTACCGAAGGCGAATGCTACGATGGTATAATGAGTGACTGGGCCGGTGGATTCACTACATGTGGACAATTTCTTATTAGCCACGCCTGCATATTGTAATGTATTGTCGACTTGTGTTTAGGTGCGTTATCCTGATAATACCGGAAATTTTGACCTATCCCAAGTTTCACGGCACTCGGTTGAAAATTTTCTTTTAATATATTAAGGTACAACTTTTCATACCATAGTACCCTCAATAAAGATCAAGTTTCCAACGCCCGCTGCAGACATATATGCCTATACTATAACACTGCCCCCTACCATCTTTAACAGTTGGCATATTGTTACAACTCTGAAACTCATTATTGGGTTTCCATCGCACGTAAGCTATTACATCTGAGCCGAAAATATTGAACTTCTATTCGTCAGCAAAAACTACTGTGTTCCAGAAATGAAAATTCTTGGTTTCCAGCTCCCTGGCAAAGGCAAAGGCTTTGTTGTTTTTTTTTTTTTTGGCCAATGAATGGCTTCTTTCGGCCATTGAAGTCGTGCACACGTAATATCCGACGAAGAGTTTCAGCTCCAAATGATTAACCTAGTTCCTCCTGATCCTCTTTAGTTAATTTTGTAGCTTATAGTCAGAGATTTTCTTTAATTTCTCGTAGCAATAAACGTTTGCCACGTTCAATGAAATTTTTATTCGCTGAATTTCAGCCTTTATTATGTATATGATTTTCATGTACGAAACGCTCAATTATATTTTCCACTGTCGCATTACTTAAATTAACTATCTCAGCAATTTTTCGCTGCGATTTTCCATTTTTGAATTTTTGATGATTTATGACCGATTCTCGCTGTTTGATCGTTGCACAGCGGGTTAGTAGGCTGATAACATGAAAAACACACTAAAATTGCCTTCAAACTATTACTGAATGTCAGTTGTAAGGGTTAGAAAAGCCTACTATCGTTACAAAGGCAACTGGCTTTCGCTCCAACATAGACAAGTGCGTGCATGAAATAAGCTGTGAGCAAAATTCCTGGGACGCAGCTGTATTTCATGCTTCTGCAGAAGTAAGACTGTATGTATTTCTACGAATCTTACTTTGTTTACTTTATTAGCAAAGCAACTGCTTTTATACATATACTAGCAAGTACCCGGCTTACTTCGTTACGCCGCAATACTGCGACCTCGCCTGTAGTCGGAGAATTATAGCGACCACGGTGTTCGCTAACAGGGTGCTTGTCGGCATGGATTATAGCCCTATAGTTATTGGAATTAGAAGGCATACGTTCCATAGAAGTCATAAAACTTTGAACGTACACATTAGTGCAGAGAAGAATTTCTTGAATTAATTTTAAGATATCTCTTTGAAGAGTTGGTGCAACGAAAGCTGTTCCACTTCGGAAGAAAAATAAATTTGCAAAAATTTTGGAACCATATAATAGGCAATAGGCTTCCAATAATGTGGTACACTTGTCCATGTATTTTAAAAGTGGGCATGAAATTTCCTTCTCTTATTTCATTACCACCAAACGACGTCATAGCGAAACAACCATTGTACTTTCTAATATTTTGTTTAAAATGGTTGGACAACATATGCTCGCCTGTAAGTAGCGCCTTAACTGTTGGAGGAGGCTCGCCGATATCATTTAATTTGACATGGCCCTTACTACAACACATACCCCAGGGTTTCGTTCGGCTATTTTCGAGCTTTACAAAAAACGCAAATTTCACTCATACGACCCATGAAAAGGGAAGAATGTTCCATATAGTTTAAATCGGTCTGTAGTTAAATGCTGATTTCGTATGAATCGCCACATGTCTCCTCTGCATTCCACGCAACCGTGAGTTCTCTAAACGATTTGCATGCTCAGCGACTGTCTCGTTTCTTCTGAACCTAATTTGGCGCCTGTTTCCAGAAGATCTAGATAACTGCGATTTTGCTTTTGGCATCTCTAAGAAATTGTTTAACAAAATCATAAACTTAGAATTAACTTAATTGTGTAAGAGCTTAATTTAAAATTTTACCTATGAATTTAAGAAAATGTAATTTATGTACGCAGAACTTTTCACACCTTTGTACAATACGATCATAAATACAATACAATACAAGTTTGCATGCATGGAAGTAGGTGTGTTTTTTTCTACAGAATGCGCCGCTTCGATTTTCAATATTTGTCAACATAAAAATCAAAACCAAACGCAATTTTGTTTGCCAAAAACAATAAATAATGCGAGTTAATAGGAATTAAGAGGCATAAGGTGAAAGAGACTTTTATTTTGCCGTCCGTACTTCCATATGTATGTACCATTATTGTACGTGAGGTTATTGCGGAGCAAAAAAATGGAAAGAGCGCGCTCATTGCATTCTTAAATACATACATATATGTGTTTGTTATTATAATTTAGGGAATCACCAAAAATGCTCTTTATATTTCTTCTCTTTTGTCGAAGGCTTATGCATCCTTAGTGAAAATACATTTTCTCTATGTTGAGTTCATACACACCCACACATATATTTTTGTTCCGCTGTAGCTTGAGTTTGATCTATGAAAATTCTTATGCTTGCATTGTTTGAAGCTTTTATAAATTTCATCCTAGAAATAAGGGGCTTTAAGTTTTGAAAATGGAAAAAAGAAAACGCCACCTGGTTTATTTTTGGGAAAACTTGCTTCTTAAAAAAATTTCATAAAAATTGGGCCATTACTTTTCGAGATTAGCCGTTACGAATATTTTCATATAAGCAATTTTATATAATTAGTATAGATATAGATATAGATATATATATTTGGCGCTTTGTAACCGCTGAAGCGATTTTCGGCCGAGCTCCTCCTCCAATTTGTGGTTTTGCGTCTTGATGTTTTTACCAACAAATGAAGGGACTTACAGTTTATTCTAAGCCGCCTCCGAACGGCTGATGGATTTTTATGAGGAGCTTTTTCACATGCCAGAAATACACTCGGAGGGCTTGACATTCCCTGCCGAGCGACCGCAATTAGAAAAATTAATTTTCTATAATTTTGGATGTTGCTTGAACCTGGGCTCGAACCCAGGCCTTCCGAATGTCAGTACGCAATGCTAATCACTCGGCTATCGCGGCCGCCTTTTATAAATTGTAATTCTTTTCCATTTTATGGCAATATAAACTGATAAGTTTAATTTTCATGAAATATGCTGTCCACCATTGTATATGCATCCACTCCGTTGGAAAGATCTACTTATTGGTAATAATTTTGCATAACTTGATGGCTTTCATCGACGCTAAATAACAAAAAGAGGGAAGAAGATATATCATCTAAAAGAACTAGAAGAATTTCAGTTGTTAATAAGTTGGTAGGTGTCCAAGGTGCGTAACGGTAACGGTTTAACTTCTATTGGCCGAAATAGCTCCGCGTTATTGTGTCAAAAACAACAGTAAAACGGTCGAGTGGTTGTAAAAGGATTTAAACTGATTTCATAAAATTTTTAAAATTTTATTTCACCAACACACATAAAAAATGTTTTGGCAAAAATGTTTATGACATTGTTAGTCATTAATTTTTAATAATAACCAAGCAAATTTATAAAACTTGCTGTTTCAATCACTCGAACATACAAACAGACACCCTCATACGGCATCAAGGGCAAAGCTTCAGTGGGTAGGGTATTACCAGTCAGCTTTTTTGGTACTTAAGGCCGAAATATTCTGGAAAATTATAGGTACTGGCGCGTTGTCTAATGATGTTCACAATTATGATGGAATTGACGTTTTTAACTCGAAGGCAAGCGCATCGATTTTCAAGCCCTCATTTTACGTAGTTCAAAAAGCAATTTGTAGGCCGAGAAATGGCTCTGTTGCGACATCTGTTGCTTGAGGTTCAAGTTTTCATAGTTGAGATATGCCGCCAGCCATGTCTTTTCGGCGGAGGAAGGACCTGCATACTTCTGTGTATTCCATTGGTATGAATAGCGCGCCGGATCATGAGACACTTCCTGGTACTTTTCACGTGCAACATTGTGAGCCGATGTTTGGGATATCGTCCCAACTGATATTGCGATATTCTTGTATATATAATCAATATCTTCGCCATTACAGGGGACCAGCAAACGTCATTCACAGCATATGCATGACATCAACACGCTTTGGTTCAAAACGGTTGTTAACATTGGTGAGGGAATTGATACTTCTAGAAATAAATGCATATTGTATATATGGAGTTGTATATGTGGAGTTTTTTTTTTTAAGTTAATTTTTGTATAATATTTTTCAATGTCTAACCTCAATTAAGTGACTATTTTTATTGGAACATTGCAAACGGTGTATTTCTGATTTATTGGGAAAATGTCATTCATAAGAAGAAAGCTGCAAAACGTTTGCTACAAGGAAAAGCAACTGTTTCAACGTATATCTTCAATGTGATTGGGCTTCAAGTAATGGAATTGTTAGTTATTTCAAAAATGAGCGACAATTTGTTCATTTGTTTATTTGTATTTGGAGCAAAATGTGGACGCAGGCCTATCAAGCGAAGATCGTGTAAGGTCGTCCAAATTGGTTAGATGTGACTATTGTTATTTAAAATTTATAAATTAACTTTGTTAAATCCATAAATACTACTCCGTCGAAACATTCAAGAATAACAAGAAAGAACAGCTGTCTTCGGCCTTTCGAAAGCCTTTATACCATTTATGTATATATCAAATTCCAGTGTAAATATTAACTTGATCTTACGTCTGTAGAGAACCGAATTTCACGCTATTAGATGATTTTTTGGCAGATTTTTGGCCCAAAATCTTATATCTGAACAAATCGGCTGTATGGGGTATATATGATATAGTATTCCGATATCGATGATTTCCAGCAACCATGATGCAATTCATAATATGTGTATGGTTATGTAGGAATAATACCGAATTTGACGTTCATAGATTATTTTTTGGCAGACTTCTGGCCCAAAACCTCCAATCTGAATAATTCGGTTGTGATAGTCGTCCGATACATGTCGGTTCGGAAAAATATCAGCATTAAATTTTCTGAGATATCGGCGGAAGTGAATCTGAAAAGTTTCGACCACACGTCGTATGGACTTTTACAACAACAAAGAATAGTCTTAAAACACTGTAAAGACACTGAACTTATTTTGTCGTATAAGTGGGGATGTGATCATTCTCGATATAAAAAGAGGTTGGACGACAGTTGTGGAGATAAAACTATCTTTTTGGTTCCTCTGCAGTTAAAGGACAAAAATAAGCTTGTTTTGCCCAATCTGCGTTTATCTTCCACATGATGGCCTATCAAGCTTATTTTCGAAAGAGAGTGAGAGAGAGAGAGAGCGAAATTAACTAGTTGAAAAAGAAGCATTAAATTTTTTTTAAATAAATCATAACGTTTTATAAAGTAAGGAGAAAAAAAATATTTCTAATAACGACACGTGCATTGGTCCAAATGCGTACATTTTCGATACGAACACCTAATTTAACAAAAACAAGCAGAGTTTCAGTTCGATACCACTGTGGAAAAGCAAGTTATAAATTTTTTCCAGTAAGATTTAGTGTTCGAACCACTGTTAAATCGGGATGACGAAGTCGGACGAGAGTCACGTTCGAGATAATGGAACATCAAAAATTTGAACAGTTAAAAAGTTGGCTTAGTAACTTCCATCCAATAAAGATTGGGCTTTATTACTGTTTTTTTTCGTTTCTTCGTGTCTGCGAGTACTTCAGAAGATGTTGGTTTACTCCAGCGTAGATCTACGGAACTCGAAGATCATTTTTGAACCAAGAAATATCGTTTAGAGACGTATCTCAAGAAAATTTACCCAAAACTCTCACGGAAAGCGAAGTTATGATTACGAACCATCACAACAAAGGAGACCATCTTCAGACATTTTACTTCTGGTCTTTATTGATATCAAACACTTTAGAAGGGTGCTTTACAATCCCAAAATTTGGCTGAAATTTTATGATTGTTTCTATGAAACCTTCATGTGTGGGAAATTAAGAGACATACAAGATATTTGGCCACTTGAATAAACCTGAAAATGCATGTGAGTATTTTTCGAATTCTT
This sequence comes from Neoceratitis asiatica, assembly GCA_030068015.2. Taxonomy (NCBI): domain Eukaryota; kingdom Metazoa; phylum Arthropoda; class Insecta; order Diptera; family Tephritidae; genus Neoceratitis; species Neoceratitis asiatica. The sequence continues at coordinate 21,446,848 of CM061528.1, read as the reverse complement.
TTACATATATTTGCATATGCCCTTCTTTCATTTAAAAAAAAATCGAACGAATTGAGTAATTCGCAAAAGGTTCCTTTTTTGCGTTTTTTCATTTTAACTTCCTTTCCGTTAAAAAGGTACAGAAATCTGCTGAAACATTGAACAAATTTGCATCACCCAATTCGTGGCGCTACTAGTTGCCACACCAATAGCAATAACAATAAAAACAACCGCAGTAAGAGATATACATATGTAAAGGCGTAGTTAGGAGAGCAGTCATTGAACTTTTTCGCCATGCAACAAATACTCGGCCCCCACATTTCTATGTACAGTTATTCGGTTATAAAAAATTGTGCATAGCCTTTAAAAAAGCCTACCAAAAGTGAAAATAAAAGGAAGACGAGACCAAAATAGCAATAAAAACACATAGCACAATGCACAACCATTGGATGCTGAGGCAGGCGGTGTTCGACGTGTCTCATGTGGCATACAAACTGCAGCTGCTAGCTATTGTAAGTGAACAATAGCAAGTTCAAAAATAGCGGGACAAAAAGCATATGGCCAACAGCGACCAATATAGACAACGTGTTGCAAGGTGAAACGCAATTCGAACAAGTTTATGAGTAACAGTAAACCGGCGAGAAAGTGAAATTTTTATTTATCAAGCAAAGCAAAGCAGCAGCAGCACCAGCAGAGGCGCTCATCGCCCGAAAATTGAATTCAATTGAGACGAGCGACAGAAACAATGTGAATATCAGATGTCCTCAACGGGCAATATGCAGACAAATAAGCGCATATTCATGCGTACATATGTATATACATACAATGCATACTTAAGTGCTTATGTATCTCTCAATGGCTATGTTTTGGTTGACGCCTCTGCCACATTAAATATGCAGTAGCAACAACTGTGTTCATATATATAAATATATATTGATACATATATATAACGGTATATGTACGAGTATCTTTAGATTTTCATTTCACTAAGTGTCTTTTTTTAACTTTTTGTTTATCTTCAGAAATCACAGCATATTTTTCCATCTCCTTTGTAGTGGTTGCACCAGTTTCGCCCACTTTACCGTTATTTATGTTTATATTTCCATGCATTTTGATTTTTTATCAACCAAACGGTGCAGCGAGTTTTAAGAAATGGTCAAAATGTCTAAAACTGGCTTGGACTTTTTAGTCATTGTTTGTGTGGGTAGGTGACTAGTTAGCTGCTTGGCTGGTCGGCTGAAAGCCGTGCTTGCCTCAATTGTCTACATCACCGTTGTTTACTAGAATTACTTTCTACGCTTGCCTGTTTAAAATTTGTAAGCTTATTACGACTTATGCTTTCTTTGGATACCTATATTTCTTATAAATTCGTTTTTTTTTTATGAAAGAGTGTGTAAATTTATAATATTGAGTTGGAAAAGAATAAAGTAAAATATATATGTAAATGTAATTTTCTTAAGAAAGCGAATACTTCAAAATTAATTCTACTATATTTTATTAAGTCCATCTCATTGACCCCAAAACTGTATTTATTTATTTATTCTACTCTCATCTGTAACATCTGAACAAACGACCTAACGTGAAAAGAAACCGAAACCACAATTTGCTTTTGATTTCTTAAATTTCTTCGATCTTACTCCTTACCGACTCTTTTCTCAAGGTTAAGCCTTAATTTCTTCTCTGAAATATCATAAGAAACCTAAGATTATTTTGTTTAGGATTCATAAAATCCTCATCCTGTAAATCATCGGTTACCTAAATCGAACAGTAAATAAATTTCGAATAGGTCGGTCTATGGTCTACTTGCCGCAGAGAAAAGTGGTGTTCTTACCAATCTAAGCAAATTTCAACAAATCGAACCGTAAATATGATTTTTTGATATAGGCCAGTCCCTGTTTCACTTCCGGGTATGAAAAATAGATAATGACCTATGCGGCGACTTAACAAATATATATACGAAATTGCATTAAAATCGGTTAAACCGTTTTAGAGGAGTTCGAGGAAAAAAATTTTATATGCATAAATCTATATATATTTGCCGCTTTGTAACTGCTGAAGCGATTTTTGGCCCAGCTCTTCCTCCCCGAACGGCCGAAGGATTTTTATGAGTTCCTCGAACCTGGACTCGAACCCAAGCCTTCCGAATGGTAGTACGCAATGCTCACCAGATTTGAAATTTTGAGTAATAAATCCGTCAAAAAATACCTTAGAACGTGAAATTTGGTATACTATACATACGTAATGAATTCCATATTGTTAGTGAAAATCATTGAAATCGGACGACTATAACATATAGCACCCATGAACCCATTTGTTCAGATGTGAGGCTATGGTCAAAACTGAGTCAAAAAAAAAGCATCTAGACGGCTGAAATTTGGTATTCTACAAAGTAAATTAAATTAAATATTGGTACTGAAAATCGTCGAAATCACACGACTAATCCTAACCGATTTGTTCAGATATGAGGTTTGCAATTTCCAATAAACTTGATATGTTCATGAAAGGTGTAGAGATTTCGATATGGCCGAAGATTGCCATTCTTTCTTGTTTATCTAAAGGTATTATACCTAAAATTATGAATTACAAATAAACGATTAATTAGAAAATTTATTTACCGAAGTTGAATTAATCTTTTTTTTCGATTAAACACAAACTGCCTTCATAATCAAAAAACTTAAAGTAAAATTTAATTATTAATTTCATCCAGAACAATAAAATTTTGAACGTACTTTTTCTATTTAAATGTAAAAATTAATACTAGAACTTAACTTTATCTCTTTGAAAAAAAATGACTTTAAAAGAAGTGTTACATTTTTTTCCTACCGAATTAAAAGCAATGGTAACATAAAATTAATTTCTGGCTGTGAAAATCATAAAAGGTTGCGTTAAGTTACACTGACCATCTTATACACCTTTCATAAACCCGTTTGTCCTTTGATATTTGTGAAGATCCTTTTATGGCGATCTAAAATAGTAAAATAGTCATGTACAGGACTTCAACGCTTTTCGCGAAGTTCAACAGAGCAGTTTCGAAGCCTTATCTAGCCCCTTGAACTTTGAAACTCCGAGCTATCTAAGACGAGTTCTAGCTAAGGCCAGACAGAAACATAGAAGGTATTCCAATCTCTCGCTCATGCCTTCCACCCTGCATTTCCTACATATGTCACTGTTACTAAAGCCCATTCTGCCTGCATTCGATATCAGGACGTTGTGATCCTCCGAAGCCCATGTCGTTGGGGTATGTGGTTTGTTTTGTCCTCCATCGCCTTGTACATCGAACTGTACACGATTGTTCTAGCGGAAAATTCACATAAGGCCCTCAATCCCCAAGCAAATTTCGCTGCAGTGCTCTCTACTGCGATGCCGATGGGTAGGTCAAGTAAACTTTCAAGTGCCGCCGTTGTAGTGATGCACAGTGCAACGAACCGCTGTAAACGCTTCAATAGTTTTCTATATGAGATATTGCTGACAGCGGTCCACAACACCAGAGCGCCGTAGAATGATATCGATACAAATTATAAAAAGGTTAATAACATTTTCAATTCCTGAAATTACTACTGGAAATTTTTATAGAAAATATTAAAATGATGGCAGAAGTCAGTTTCTTGACGATTTTGAATTCTTCTTGTCTGCTTTCTTCATATTTGTTATAAGAAATTTTATTTATGAAGATTGGAATGACTGATCTTAAAAAGATCCCACATAGACATACTTAGGGGCAGCAAATCCAGCTCCAAAGTTGATTAAGTTGATGTGGATACCAGCACACTTAGACCTTTTGCCCTATTGTGAATTGAGTAAAAGCACTATACTTCCGAATAAGATTAATTCAAGATTTGAATTGTATAGCTGAGCCATGTCTATTGTGATGGCAAATAGAAGTGCTTCCTTCCTTCCTTAAAACACTTTCTAATCAGCATCGCGTTCGGTGCACGTAACAAATCTGCAAATGCTTATAATTTTAATAATCGTAATCTCTTCTGTATATATAGACAAACGTATGCAATCCGAGAATTTTCATTATAGTTCAGAGCGTAGGTGATTCCAGCTTCTCCTGGACCTCGTAACATCAATATCAATCGGCCCTAGTCCCACCGTGTACGACAGTTTAGAACATAGATGGGTGAGGAGCTCCTCTAACTTTCCGCGGTTCAGATTTTTCCAGAAGTATTTACCAACCGCTGACGTTGATATGCGAATACACCTCCTGTTGAGCTGATTCAAAGTACTCGTGCTCTGTCCGGCAGTAGCTGAGCGGTGATACTTATATGCGTTAGCTTATCAGCTTTGCAGTTCTTAGCGATTCCGTTTTGGACACGCATGTGGTTTTCTATTTGACGCTACGGACAGCGATGATAAATATTCTTTTTTATTTGGAACTTCCAAGAGTAACATAAGTAAATATTAGCCCGTCTCGGCAGAAATAACCCACCGAATCTGTTAGTACACCGCTTGCTCAACAGCGATAACCCGCCTGGAAAAGTCTGCAACAGTCTGGAAGCCTAATTCATGCGAGAATGACATGAAAATTGCCTTTGTTTGAACAAAAAAATAGTTTGGAAAATGTGTAAAGGTCAATGCCGGGGCAATACTTTTGATAATTTCAAACACATGTTTATTTACTAAAAGTGCAAATTACAAATGGCAAACATATTCGAATATATGTATACAATATTAAAATAGAAAAATGGAAAGCATCAATATTTATTGAGAAAATATGTAGTCACTTTCATTGCCAGCCTCCAACAGAAATTAACAAATGTTTGCAATAGTGAAGTAAGTAGTCATATTAACCACAAAAATATGTTTACTTACAAATAAAAATATTTATTGACTAAATACAAACAGATGCACATCAGTATACTTGGCACATGGTAATTCCAAGCTTCAAATGCAAATGCCTGGCGATAAGCGTTGAAAATCTTTCGTCAAAAATTTGAGGAATATTTACCTACACAAATATAATTAATATAAAGGGTTTTCCAAAAGGGATGATATGATTTCTAAGTGTCGTTTTGGCCATTTTTAATATGCCATGATCTGTAATTTTCTTTTTCATTGTATTCAGTAATGTTTACAAATTCATCCATGGACCACCAAAAACGTCGTGAATTGCTGATTTTGCCTTGGAACAACTTGAAAACGATAACGATTAAGAAAATCATCTTCTCCGATAAGGCTCACTTTTATGTCAGTGGTGCGGTAATAAAAAAACTGTCGATTCTGGTGCGAAGAAATACCACGAATTATTCACGAACAACCATAACATTCACCTAAATTGAAATTTTAGTGTGGTTTTTGGTCTGGTGGAATCATCGGTCCGTACTACTTTCGAAATGAAGCTGGTAGCACCGTTACTGTCAATGGAGAGCGGTATAGATCGATGATAACCAACTTTTTATGGCCACAATTGGAAGAAGTTGATCTTAACAACATCTGGTTCCAACAAGACGGGGCTACGTGTCACACAGCACGTGCAACAACCGAATTATTGCGTGAAAGGTTTGGAGATTCGATTATTTCAAGACATTTAATGGCCTCCAAAGAAGTTGTGATTTAATACCAGTAGACTGTTTATTGTGGGGTTATTTGAAGTCATTGGTCTTTAGCAATAAACCAGACTCTCTTCAAGCTTTAAAAGTCAATATTGAACTTGATGTTCATAACACACGACTTGATTTAGTGGAAAAATTGCTCAAAAATTGGGTTCATCGAATTCGTTCCTACAAAAGTAGTCGTGGAGGCCATTTAAATGATGTTATATTCGGAACATAATTGTATCGACTGTACTCCACTTAAATAGAAAACATTTGAAATTCCTTAACAATTAGTTTTTTTTTAAAGAAGTCACATCACTCTTATTGGAAAACCCTTTACATATATTTACCTACACATCTATACACCCATTTAACATATATGTTTGTTCACTAGGTGTTACCAACATATGTAATTAAATCGAAAGCTATGCATTGCTCGCCGTTGCAATGAGTATTGATCATCCGGTAGCGTGTGTGGCAAAATTTAAATATTTGTCAGCAGAAATTGCTCATGGCAGCAACACCGTAGACGACGCCAACGACGACGTGAGGTTACTATCACTTATTCCGCCTATCAATTAGCCTTTGTACGTTACAGCATTTTGGCAAGGGTGTGTGCGAATTCCTCAAAAATACCAAAAATAGCATACCTTGAGATTTTGTTTATGTTGTATTTATGTATGTACATGTAAGTATGGTATATGGATATCGCCACATATTTGCTGAACAGTGGGCGAAAAAAGTTTGAATGTTAATTCAAAATACGGATTGAAAGCAAGAAAAGTAATTTAAAGTAATAATATGAGCTGATTTAACTCTTTCTGCACGGCTTCTAAATTTCAGAAGTAGACATTCATTAGTTGAAGAATTTATTTATTTTGGCTTAGTACTTTTTGCTTTTGTGCTTTTCGGTGGTTTCATTTTTATACCTTTCATGTACATGAAATGGTATATTAACTTTGGTCCGAGGTATGTAAGTACTATCTCTAAGAGATAGGCCCACCAAAGTTCTTACCGAGCGTATCAGAATGGCGACTGAGTTGATTTTGCCACGTCCGTCTATCCATCCGTCTGTTTAAAAGCCAACTAGTTGCTCAGTTTTTGAGATATTTCAACCAAATTTGGTAGGCCGATGCATACGTATATTTGTCGGAACCAGCCAGATCGAACCACTATAGCATATATTCGACCGATTTTTGCAAATTTGAAACATTGTGCCATATACCCGTCAAAAAGCGTTGACGAGCATGAAATTTGATATTCAAGAGATAAATAATGAATTGCACAAAGGTTTTGTAAACAATAGAAATCGGATAACTATAACATACAGCTCTTATACACAGGTTTTTTTTCAGTCTAAGGAGTGTGATATTTGGTATTCTATTGACATGGGCTGAATTTAATATTGACTCTGAGAATCATCGCAATCGAAATTTGCAATTTGCAATAAATATGTTATGTACATGAATGGAATAAAGACTTCGGCATGGGCGAAGACCACCACTTTTTTTTGTTTTAAAAAAAACTTTTATTTAACAAAAATTTTATTATTTTATTAAAAAAAAAAAAACGTGATATGCAGTATTATCGTTGAAATCAATGAATTATAATCCTTTTCCTATGCCTCTGGTTAATTTTTTACCAAGTCTCTTTGAGATTGACCTCAAAGTATAGCCTATCCAATACAAAAGGAATTGTCGTAATCGGACAAGCTTGCATGGGAATATGCGAGCTTATACTTTAAAATTAATGAATCATCCCACCTTCCTCACCCTCATGTTTAAAATTCTTTTCTCCAAATTTATTTGGGACAAACGTTGGTCTTTTACTTGAGACTTTTCGAAAGAAATAATTCACGCAGGACACACTTAATTGGGATCCTTAGGCACCATACGCAAATATATCAACACTGCACCTGGAGCAATTAAACTGGAGAATCATTCAAAAAATTTGCCTGAATACAAGACATTATTTTATAATTATGGATAGTAAATTGAAATTTTTTACTAAATTATAAATTTTATATTTTTTTTCAATATGGTGAACATATGGTGAACACTGTGCACGCTATTTACAACTCCACAACATCATTTCGTTGCACCTTGTACAGTTAAATGCGAAATTGCAAGTGCGAAAATTTTTAGATGTTGCCTGCGGCATGAGTTCAAGTTGTGGCCACAAAAAATGTGGCAACTAAAATATCAACAAGCAGCAACAACAAAAACAAATGCCCAAAATAAAAGTTGCAAATTGTTAATGGGATGCTGTAGTTGCGACATTATTGTTATTGTTGTACCAAACGTCTGCTTCTTGCCACCTCCGTTACTTCACAAATTGTTGTTGTTGTTGTCTGTTTGTGGCTCATCGCTTGCTGTTTATTTGTTGTCTGTCGTCTCATTGTGTATGGAAATGTTATGTTGTTGGTCGGTCTGTTTTATAGTTGTTGGAAATTCATGTGTATCTCACAACTTTCACTGAAGTGTTGTTGTGCTATATATGTACATACATACATACCATTAAAGGAGTATATATGCAGGTATATTAAAAATTTTATTACAGCGAAATTACTTACCGCAAGTACGTCTGTAAGGTTGACTATATTATGCTTTGTATGTACGTACACACGTATGTAGTTAATATTTATGTACTTCCATATACTTTTTTTGTACATATTTACAGTTACTCGTATGTATCTCTGTAATTTTATTATAAACTTTTGCAGGTGTTAGTTATTTTGTGATTTTCTGTGTTAATTTAATGTTACAATTGGACTTTATAAACTTGTATACGAATAACAGTATACATTACATGGTAGGCGTAGATACATACATATATACAAATAGTACATATTCAGTGGTTAAGTGTTAAGTTCGGGCATTGACACCTCGATTGCCACTCAATATCGATGATGAATGTTCAATTACAATTTCTGCAAATACTATATTTATTATCAAATATATTCATGCACATAAATATGTAATGAATATGTAATACTTTAGTAATACATATATCCTGCGACGTTATAAAAAATGCCGGTTTTCAGTCAACGAACTCGGAAAATGTCTCTTTCAAATTGAAATTTCACAGTTTATGTAAAAATTTCCCATTCAAATTCATGCAACACATATAAATAAATGGTGATCCATTTTGAGGTTCCTACTTTTTTTAAGAAAAAAGCAAAAAATTCAAATTTAATGGGGAATGTTTATTATCATTCGAAAGAGCATTCTTTGGCATTTGTTTTTGAAGATTATCTATTTCAAATATTAGCGCGGTTACGTCTCAGATGATCAATCTGTTCAGTCCGATTTTCGATGACTCGTTCGAGCATTTCGACTGTGGTAACTGGCGAATGACAGACGTGATGTTTTGCTACAAAGCCTGAATCGAAGCGGGATTGTTCGCATAAACTTTAGGCTTTACATATCCCCACAGAAATAAGTCTAACGGTGTGATATTACATGATCTTGGTGGCCAATCGACCGGCCCAAAACGTGAAATTATCTTCTCACCGAAGTGTTCTCTCAATAAATCCATGGATTGATGCGATGTGTGTGAAGTGGCGCCGTCTTATTAAAACCAAATATCGCGGAGATTACGAGCTTCAATTTCAGGCATCAAATGGTCGGTTATTGGCGGTATCATTTTTGAAGAAATATGGTCCGCCGATTCCACCGGCCCACAAACCACACCAAACCGTTGTTTTTCTGGATAAAATGGCAGCCCTTGAATTTCTTCAGGTTGCAAGTGAGGTAATTTAACTTGTTTACATACCCATTGAGCCAGAAATGGGCCTCTCCCCGCTGATCAAAATTTGGCTCGAAAACGTCGGATCATCTTGGAACTTTTCAAGAGCCCATAGAGCGATTTCAGTTCTTGCACAAGCTGTTTTTTATACGCTTTCAATGTAAGCTATCGACGTAAAATCCGCCAAGTCGTTCCATACGTCAGTCCAAATTGCTGCTAACGATGCCGAATCGACTCTCCTCGGTCTTTGCGTACACACTCAGCTATGGCCGCTATATTTTCTTCACTGCGTGCAGTAGGCCGATTATGTTGACCATAAGTGGGCGAAGTGTGCGAAACACATTCTTTACAGAACGTGAATTTTCCTAATAAAGTTGAATGATTTGTAACTGTTGTTCAGGTGTAAATCCTTCCATGAACTGTACAAAAATAACATGACAGCTTCACACGAGTCACGCGTGATCTATCAAAAAAGAAAGGCTATTGAAAAAAGTACCTCTTCTTGGATCACCTTTACGTATAATCATGTATATATATTTAAAAGTAAATTACAATATTTTATAGTAATTTATTTGTACTTCTGTTTATGAGTAAACCCGTTGAGTTAATCGACGTTAACTTATTTAGTAGAAAATATAATAAAAAAATTAATAAAAAAGAAAACTATTAATAGATATCAAAAGAAAGTAAATTTTCTTAGTTGTAAAGCATAATAATTTGGTCTTAGCGCATTGTGAATTTATCCTTTTCTCTAATAACACTGGTCAACAAAATTGAAACTTTGTTTTTTGTCAAAGAAAAAAAACTTATATCAAAATTTGAATGAATTAGTGCCACCAGACCATAAGATATCAATGAGAAAATATAAAATAGGTTTTATTTTGACATCAAAATATCTTTTTTCAGAAAAAATACAAAAATCTACACTTAGAAAAATTTAATTTCTTAACTTATTGTACAATAAATGCTGACGATTTTCGTGAATATTTCTCTTTTAAGTCCAACAATATTCCGCTAGTATTCCCGGACTCCATTTTCTTTAATGGAGCCTTTCCATTAAAGAAATGTTCAGATGGTACCTCTCGCCTTGTCCGTCACTCGCATCACCCAAATATGACAAAAAGATATCCAAGTGAGGGTTCACCCCAAAAGCTTTATATGACATCATAAGTTCATATATTAATTCTGTATAATTGTATGATTTATGGTTCCCAGGTCATTCAGTTTTTCCTCAAAGGTCTTAGCCCATATCAGTGGTTGCGGTTGTTGTGGATTTACAAATATTTCCTCTTTAATTTTATAATTTTAGTTCCTATCTTGAGATACCGCAATTCAAACGAATTTTTTCGCCGTATCGTTATCGTAGACGAAACATACATCTACCACGTCACACTACACCAGAGACCAAAGAACAATCAAGGCAGTGGGTTTCTCCAGGTTAACGTGCACCAAAGAAGGCCAAGGTGGGTCTGCCGGTTATCGACACAGTTTTTTGGAATGCACGAAGTGTCATTCAGATCGATTACCTTGAAAATGGTAAAACGACGAATATTATTCAGAGCTTTTGGACAAATTCGATATTTATTTGAAGCAGAAACGACAGCATTTGGCAAAAAAAGTGACGTTCCATCAGGACAATGCGTGTGAAGTCACCATGGCAAAAATTCATAAATTATTCTACGAACCGCTATCCACCATTTTATACAGATTTAGCGTCTAGATTTAGATAGCCTTGAACCCCCTTCTATTTGGAAGGAATAAAAAAGGAAAAATGCTGTACTAATTGTACAGAGTTAAATAAAAAGCTTTTTTTTCGAAAAAAAATATTTTATTTAAAAAGTCACTGACTTATCAAACCACTCTCGTATATGTACAACAAACTTTTTTTATTTCGCTTATTCCCTGTGGATAATCCGGTAATCTGCCAATTGCAAATTTCCTACAGATGATGAGGTAGAAAAACATACCCATGAATACTCTACTGAATTCAGTGGCTTTGTGCTAATGGTCTGAAAGAACAAAAGGTTCGTCAGGCTAGTACACATTTTTCGATTTAAAATTACAAATTTCCTAATACAAGCAATATGGGATAAACGCATTGTTATTTAAGTAGTAAACTCTTATTTTAATTTTAATGTCAAAATAATATTATTGCATTAAAGCCAAATAAAAAGAGCCACATAATAGAACAAGCCCAGCTCACAGCATTTAAAGTGTTGGCAAAAAATGCTTTCATATTATTTTCAGTAATACTCTTTCCCTTTTGATGGGAAAGGAAAGTTTATGCAAGATTGAAAGTTTAAATGACTTACCTTCGGCTATAACATTGCTGCTCTCTTATGCTACGCGGTGATCGCACGCTGCCAATGGAGGTATAGCTGATATTTAGTTGAAATTTGGTTGATAACACTGTCCGATTAAGTCGACACAAAAGAAGGCATATACATATTTAATTGATGCACGTGAACATCGCAGCAATTATGTTGGTATTTTTATAGTTATCTTTTGATATTTTCTTTACCAACAAAATGGCTTTGTTTAAACAGATTGAAAGGAACTGATGACAATACCGTTTATTTAAGAAAAATATAAAAACATAACTACAAAGGCATATTTTGTTTAAATGAAATACATATCATTTGGTTTTTTTTTTTTTCAAAGTGTTTCTCAATCCAAATCTAATCTGCCCAAAAATGCCGTAGTGCAAATATTATTGTAACTAATTTGCGCTGCCCAAATACCGAATTACAAAAGCGGTTAAAGAAGAAAAAAAATCAATAACTATAACATAATAACTGTGGTTTAATCACAAAAAACCATAGAAGTTTACACTTATACCACATACGAGTACATAAGTGAGGTGAGAAAATCCCTTTCTCTTTCGAAAGAAAGTTGTTCAGTCACTTGAGTTGCCACTGCCCAAATTTTAACGCATACCAGTTGCAGTCTACGTAGCTTCATGAGAAACAATTACGCACTTCTCTACTGGACATAACTATGTGTATGTATTTGGTGATGTTTGTTAATATGCGTGCGCATATATCATGCAAAAATTCTCCATTGGAGTAGCTATTTGATTACTCCACTGTATTCAACGTCGGACCAACTAACGTATCGCCATCAACTTTTTGGTAGCCGATCATTGCTCGTGTTTGAACGATTGCAATTACTTCACGATGTTGCAATAACACAATGAGGATCACACTCGTATGCAGAAAGTGTAATGAAAATTCAATTGAGTAACTTTCGCTTCGTTGGTGAGCTAATTTGGTACCTGCAGAAGTTGGGGATAATTTGTACTATTCCCATGAAAATACGAGTAGAACAAATTCGTAAATTAAAAAAAAAATATATATATTTATTAGTCATAAACTGTTAGTATTTATATAATTTAATATAATAAATATTATGTTTTACTTTTCACCAAAGCAGTTGTATTCATAACTGAAAAGTATGTTCGAATGTAATTTTTCGTAGATGCTTCATAATAAAGGGTGTTTTTATAGAGGTATACAACTTTAAGTTGGCATTACTTTTCAAGATGGCGACCGATTTAACAGCTGTTAAGTGATTTATTCTCAGTTTGGTTTGGCAATTCATCATGAATAGACTCACGCCTGAACAACGCTTGCAAATAGTGCAATTTTATTTCGAAAATAATGGTTCCGTGCGGAGCGCAAAACGAGATTACCGTTGTTCCCGATTTTCATAAGCGAATTTTCTTTAGCGATGAAGCGCACTCCTGGTTGAATGGCTACGTCAACAAACAAAACTGCCGCATTTGGAGTGAAGGTAATCCTCAAGTGTATGTTGAAACACCGTTACATCCAGAAAAACTGACTGTTTGGTGCGCTTTATGGGCTGGTGGAATCATTGGTCCGTACTTTTCAACAAAACGGCGCAACATGTCACACAGCTCGTGCCACAATAGATTTATTGAAAGACACGTTTGGTGACCGCCTAATTTCACGTTTTGGACCTGTGAATTGGCCTCCAAGATCTTGTGATTTAACACCGCTAGACCATTTGGAAGACAACATTCGCCGTGTTATTGCCGATATACGGCCACCAATGTTGGAAAAAGTCATCGAAAATTGGACGTCCAGATTGGACTACATCCGCGCCAGCCGTGGCGGTCATATGCCAGAAATCATATTTAAAATGTAAAGCCACAAGATTATCTTTCGGATTAATAAAATTCATGTCAATCGAATAATCCACCGTTGTTTTATTGCAACATAAAGTTCTATACCTCTATAAAAAACACCCTTTATTTATTAGTAATAAATTGCTAGTATTTATATTATTTAATATAATAAATATTATGTTTTACTTTTCACCAAAGCAAAAAGTGAAAAGAATGTTCGAATGTAATTTTTCGTAGATGCTTCATAATATAATCCCCGTAGGTACTTTCTAGAGTAATTTTGTTGAGTGGTTTCAAAACTAATTTCTTGTACGTTATACATGGAGTATTCGGATGTTGTACAGGGTTGGAGTACATGGTCCAACTCTAGGACATCACATTGTTAATTGAACTATATTTTTTGTTGGTTTTGTTTGATTGCGGTTGGGTTTAGATTACTCTATTGTCCGCGTAGAGTATATATTTCACGCGTGTAAGGAGTACTTGCGTTGTTTACTGGGCAGCACTAGTAAAACTACTCGCATATTATGTCGGTAAATAAAAATCATTTGTGAATCTTTACAAGTTTGTTAACAATAAAATAAAATAAATGATTCAGCAAAATATTGAAAACTAAAAAAAAAAACAAATCAAATAATTATATCATAATGTGACAGCTGAAGACAACCAAATTGATTATATATATATTTTTTCACTTTTTCATTTGGCTAATTAGCGCGTGAATTAATAATTAAGTCATTCCGGGAAAATTGAAGTCCGATATTAGGGCGATTCCAAAAACGCCGGTGCTGACTAAAACATGCATGTATGTTTGGCCTTCAAATATCACTAATATGAATGAAAATAAAATATTGCATAAAACTATCAAATTATTATGGTGTCATCTTGAATCAAAACAATTAAGTTTAAAAAAATTCGAATTTCAACTAGAGCTGGATATTTTTTTAGTGGTTGGGAAGAATTGGATATATATTCTTCAGTTTAACTTGATAATTCCTTGTTAATTTTTCTCTTTATTCTAAGCTTCTGCTATTACCTTACAACTAATAACCAACACCTAGAAACTGAGAACAGTAGTATCTCCGTATATATAATCCCCGTTATATATGTAAATATTTATGTGTTTGTTCGGAAAAAGAGTCTATGGCCGCACATAAGCCTGTAAGTAGGCCCATTGTGCAATCCTGTGTATCTAATCCTTTCGTTAGCGGATAGTTCGCCCACTTTTATGAATCATTTTATTTTCTTCTGCCCTAATATATATTATTAATATTTCTTTGAGTTGTTTCAGATATCCCTAGTTCAAGAAAATAATCAATTTCCACATTATACAAAGCGATTAAAAGTCGTCTTTGCGACCAATTACATATACTAGTATAACTACAACTACAATGTCTAATTGCATATAACCAAAAAAAAAAAAAATCGCTTAATGCTTGTAACGAATATACAAGATGGCCTGATGTCAATGTCAGAAAACACCTTCAGGTTGCTGACTACGACAGTGCGGATCCGGAAAAAATTCCAAGTCAAACTAACACACCTATAAATAAGGGACCGCAAATTGAGAAAGGAGCGCCCATTTCCGCTTTGTCTGGCGTCGACAAAACGGTGGTGCCCATACGTGTAGGCCCATCAGCATTGAAGTCCCAGCTTTTCCGCTGTGATCATTCATACTGAAAAAAAACGGTGCTGTAGACAGAGATTAAAAACATTTCTGCATAATTTTGGCTGTCATAGCAATTGTTAGTATTTCTAACAGGAACCCCACCTCGAAGCAGTGTGTCCACCACTTCCTTAATATCAGCTATTTCCGACTGAAAAAGCACTGTAATGATCTCGAAGCTTAAACTCTCCAACGAAAAATATTTTTTGACAGAATATTTCCGCACCGTCTCGTACGACAAACTTCGACCTCTCTGTGAAGACGTGGCGCACTATTCCACCAGTGGCTCTGTCCTCTTCGGAGTAAGGGGTTTTGGTGGAAAAGGAGCTTTGCGGGGATTGTAAACCAAGCGATTGGTCATAGAATGTTTTTGGGACTTTTGACCTTTCACGATATCTCTTTTCGGGGTCAATTATTTTTGGTACATCGAACTATAAGGGTTTTTGATATGTTTAATATTTTTGAATTACATGGTTAAATAATTCTGGATTTACGTCAGAAAGAAACTTATAACTATCTTACGTAAGATTGAAAGATAATCTTCGAAATTTAAAACTTCAAAAGTCTTTTATATTTAACTTTCGTTGTTCGATATGCGAAAATATGCTTGCACATCCCTACATAACAATGTTTGTATATACGAGGTGTATTCAAAGGAAAAGGTGAATTTTGAGTTTTTTTGAAAAGTACTTATTTATTCATCAATATCTATTTTGTCCCCTCGGATAAAATACACTTGTGCCAACGCCTTTTCCAATCCTCGAATCACTTCCGAAATGCGCTTTTCGGTATGGCCATTAGCTCTTTCTTTGATTCTGACTTGATCTCATTAATTTTGGCAAAACGCTTCCCTTTCATTGGTGTCTTTAGTTTTGAGAATAGTAAATAGTCGCAGGGAGCCAAATCTGGTGAATTCGGTGATTGAGGTATGATTACCGTTCTGTTTTTGGCCAAAAAATCACGAATAAGCATTGATGTGTAAGCTGTTGCATTATCGTGTTGCAGAATCCAAGATTTGTGTTTCCACAATTCCGATCGTTTGAGCCGTATTGCTTCACGCAAACATTACATAACTTCCTTGTAACTACTGTACGACCTATTGGCAGGAACTCGTGATGCACCACACCATTGTAATCAATGAAAACAGTAAGCAAAATCTTCACCTTTTCCTTTGAGCATACCTCGTACTTACTACAATATCAACAAAGCATGCGTGCTTGACCTCGCTACCCTGGACTCTAGTAATCGGCGACTACAATCAAAGTGAGAGTGCCAATAAAATGCGCATTCGACATCATCGATTAACGGTGTAAACAATTATGTATATATTTAAATAAACGAAAACAATGACTGCGGACAGTATACATACATATGTACATACGAATATATTTGTTTCTGTATGCCACACAACACAATGAACGTAGCTGCGAGGTGTGCAGTGGCGAGCGTCATTTAATGACGCCGCAACACATAACTTATTGGCTTATGCAATAATATTGTGGCGCGTTAAATGCCCAAAAAGCGACGTCCACAAATTTCATTAATCTTTTGCCGGCCCTTATATGGGCGAGTTTGTGCTGCTAGATGTGTGATGGGATGTGAGAGAGCACTTTCACTTTCGCTTTATGCATAAATTTCGGGGTTTTATTACATTTCCAACTTTTTACACATTTTTTTAGTAGTTTTTGATATAAAAATATTACTCATGATAATTTACCGACATCAAATAAAACCAAAATGAAGTGTAGTTCAGCATATGAACTCATATGTGTGAATATGTATGAATGCTGAAATTTATAGCAATAAATATAAAAATTATACAACAAGCGGATAAAACAACAACAAAAGAGAAACTAAAAATGAATAACCAAACTGCCCAAAACTGAATGAAGCAAACGAATTTAAACAAAAATTTTCATCAATTCGTAGCCAAAGCAAAAGAAATTACAAACAAAGTTGACCAGCATTAAAAGGAAGCAATAAAGCCCTTCGTCCAAGCAATATAATTAATAGTATAAATTACCAGAAGTTATAAAAAGACTATTAACAGTGTTCGGCTATTTTGTAGTGTCAACATTTCAGACTTCCCAGGGGCAGGTTAATCTAGCAGCTGTGGCGAAATGCTGTGAAAAGAAAGCTTATGTAATGCTATTTTAAGCGTGTTGAAGTAATTAGAGTTTATTATGGCCGAAAATTTTTTTATGCGTAAATAACATATATATGTAAATATGATTTTCTTTATTAATTAATGTAAAATTCAAAATATGTATATAAAACATATGGTCTGTTACCGAACTGATACTAAACCAGTTCCAAAATCCAAATAATTGTATCTTGATATGGCAGCCGCAGTAGACAAGGGGTTCGAATCCTGGGTTCTGGATTAAAATTCCATTTACGAATAAAATTTGAAGAATTTATAATTGAATTTATTATATTGGGAAACGCACTAAGTAGCATTTAGCAATAAAAAGTAATATTTGGTATAGTATTTATTTTTAATTAAAAAAGTAGTAAAATATATACTAAGAACAAAATTTATAATAAAAATAAAAAATAATTGCAAGTAGCATTACCGAAAGGTATTTAAACTTGTTCCATAAGAGCGATAACCTCAAAATATATTTAGTACTAGTTTAGTGTAGGCACGTGTTAAGGCCAGGACCCTCGGATCACCATGTTGTTTAAATTGGAACAGCAGTGAGGAACTCAACTGTGATTCATACTGAGATTATATGACTTTCAATAATATTTTCTCAAATCTCAGTAATTACTTGCATTTTAGATACAAGTAATTCCATTAGAAGACAAGACGACAAATTCATATAATGTGTCGAAATGTCATTTTTCTTTAGCTTATTTATAATTAAGACCTTATACATAGATGAGCAATATAACCAATATCACTTTAGAATATGCTAGCATCTCCCGAAACTAAATAATGATTACGGATTTGATTTGTTGAATTCGCTTCAGTAGATATTTCAGGCATTGTTTGAAGAAGGTTCGGTGTAGCAATAACTTGCACCTCCTCATTGTTTTAATTCCTCTGGTTGCGTTCGACTAAGCCGATCCAAGTTTGATCGTCAGTGATTAAATGTCTTATTGCCCAAAAATAAGAAGGCCCTCGCGGCCAAAAAAAAATTAATAACAACAGCAACAGTATTAACGTTTTTTAAAGAAAAACAAACACAGGTAATTCAAATTTAATGGCGAATGTTTATTATCATTCGAAAGAACATTCTTTGATATATATATTTTCGAAGATCATCTCGTGTGATATCACACAATCTTGGTGGCCAATCGACCGGCCCAAAACGTGAAATTATCTGCTCACCGAAGTGTTCTCTCAATAAATCCATGGATTGATGCGATGTGTGGGAAGTGGCGCCGTCATGTTAAACCAACTGTCGCGGAGATCACGAGCTTTAATCTCAGGCATAAAATAGTCGCTTATCATGGCGTGATATCGGTCGGCATTGACGGTTAAGATATAGATGTAAAATGCCCCAAGTCGTTCCATACGTCAGTCCGAATTGCTGCGAACGGTGCGGAATCGACTCTCCACGGTATGTATACTCTCAGCTATGGCCGCTATATTTTCTTCACTGCGTGCTGGACGTAGTCTATATGGTAGAATATTATCCGATAATGAATGTTGGGTCTCAAGATGGGGGATGGTGTTGCGAATAGTACGCTTAGTAGACCGATTATGTTGACCATATGTAAGTTGAGCGAAGAGCGCTAAACACATTCTTTATAGAACGTAAATTTTCGTAATAAAAATGAATGATTTGTAAACGTTGTTCAGGCGTAAGTCTTTCCATGATGAAATGCCAAACAGTACTGAAAAAAATAACATGCAATTCGCATTTTCCAACGAAGGGGTATTTGAATCTCCTCCATATGCACACGGCCATGATTGGTACCAATATTAAGAGGTGTTCAAATACTTTGCAAATGTTCCTAAACTACGCCTAAACTGGCACTAAACTAAACCTAAACTCTTCATGTACGAGAGCAAAAGAGGTTTTTAAATTTTTGGAATAATTGAGAAAACATTTAAGATAGCTTTGTTTATTATAGTAAGGGAACCCAAGCGGGGATTTCGGGAGTTACTGAAGCGTGCCAGATTAACATACAGCGGATACCTTGTACCCGGTTAAGTACCTCCACCAAATATGAGCCACATATATGGCTGCCCGTCAAGAATAAAGGATCAGATTAGTAAAAAAAAAATTTATAATAAGGAATACTGAAGCGCGTCAGATTAAGGTAGAGTGACTTAAATACATGCTAAAAAGTGTATATTCCACTCATCTGATAATTTGCAAGTGACGTAAAGAAAGGGGAGAGCTGCAAAATTGTAAAAAAAAAACCTCATCTCGACATTCTCGAGCGTGGCTTTTTTTGTATTTTTAAGGAAATAATTCAAGGGTAACGAAATGTATATTTTCTGACGATTTATACAAGCCGAACTAACAAAAATTAGTCGATAAAGGTTAATACGTGCCGCTGCGTGAGACCTATATTCCCCTCTTCGCGTTTCTATTCCTCTCTCACTTTTTCTCTATCTATTACTCTCTAACTCCGCTTCCACTTTCTGTTGCCATGACATCATTACAGCTGATCACACAGCTCGTTCGTGGCACTATATTATTTACAACGTATTTCTAACGTTTTGGCTTATTTTGTTATATAAATATAATTTATCTTAATTAAAGTTTAAAAATATTAACTATTAGTGATATTAACATAAAGTGTTTATTTTGTGAAACTACTTTGCTAAAAACAATTAAATTAGCATTAGAAACATTACAAAAATGTATAAATATTTTAGAATATCGTCGTAGCAAACCGGTTCTCCGAAAATCCCGAACAACATACGGAAATAAAGCGTGACGTTCAGCATATAGAACAGCAAAGTGGAACGTGGAAATGCATTGAAAGTTTCTGGGAATAGCTCCGAATCACACGCTCCTGTTTCTGGAGAGTGCTGCAAATAACATGTTGATCATGCAAACGAGCAGATTAACATACATATAAATCCCCATTTCGTGGGCTCCCCTGCATTATAAAAAGTGAAAATAATTGATGGTTTGCCGAAACTACCTGAACATTTTACTTGAAATTTTGTGATAAATTGCAATTTCTATGGGAGAACATAACAAGAATCGGTCTATTCCTCAAAATCGTATTTATGGTTCAATTTCCTTGATATTATTTTTTGTATGTAAAAGTTCTTGTCTAAATTAATAAATGAGAATACCCTCATTAACGAGAAGTGGAAACGAAGAGATCTCTCCCCTTTCCAATCAAAGCAGCATTCGAGAATAAGTTTTTCTCCACGCGCTCGTTCAAACAGTGTTAAGGTCCTTAAAATTATCAGCAATTTTCTGGGGAACTTTGAAAAGTTATTTATGTGTGCTGGTATATCGGTGTGGTGTGGTATATCGTACATGATTTTCGAATGAAACTGATAGGTGGAGTAGGTTATTATGGCATATCTCAGAGAGTTCTTACTGGAAAGTATTGAATTTTATTACATATTTTTTTGAAGTTGATCTCAGAAAACTTTGGAAGCCTGGATGTAAGATAAAGGAGTTGATTTCAGAATACTTTGGAAGTCTGGATGTAAGATAAAGAAGTACGAAACATTAAACACTTGCATACTATTGAAATAATGATGACAGCTGGACTAAGGATTTAAAACCCACCGCCAAAAAGCTTCCGGTACGCTTACGAAAATAGATATGCTCAGTTATTTACTGTAAACCAAATCATTTAATTGCATTTTTCCGAGTATTCATTAATATTTTGCTCTTCACGTCAAGCACATTACGCCAATTTTATGGTAATTAAAATTATTACTGCCGGCAATTCAGTAATCATCATTCCTTCGCTGTCTCTCCATTTTATTTTAATAAATTGTATTTCTGCAATGGCGTGTATTCATATGCATTAAATTAATTTCTGTAATTCTGTAATTCATTCTCTTTGCTCTCAATTCCAATTAAAACACAAGTATATGTGGCTATGTGTCGCGGCATTCGTGCAACACGGGTGGCATAAATTCATTAATTCATTTTGGTGCCAATGCGGCAGTGCAACGTCGTGTGGACGAGTTTCTCTTCTTCACTTTTTTCATATTTAATATTATAAATTTGTTTGCAATTTTCTCTGCGATTTTATTAGAACGCGAAAGTGTAAAAAGTTAAAAGCCAAGATCATATCAGCACACAGACCAAAGAGAAGGAAATGAATACCACATATTCGTATATACATATGTATGTATGCATTTGGAGTATGTGTTTTACAAATTACATGCAGCATTCAATATTCATATGTACATATATATGTAAGCAAGTATGTGTATTTCTATAAATCTCTTGGGAGCACCTTCTTCATTTTACTTTCGAATTTACATAAATAACGCTGTGTGAAATGCATGCGGCATTCACCGCACAAAAATATCTTCCATTGGCTTTGACATTGCATTAATTCAGCACATATGTATGTATGTATATATATATTGCTTCGTGCTTAATTCATTTGTTTATATGTAAACGTGTGAACTCATCTTTGTGCGTAAGTTCATTTTATCGCATAAATTTAGCTGAATTCTGCAACACAGCGGGTTAAAATGTACGAATGTATAAATTATATTCGTATGTACGGGTGTGCATTGTGTATGCAGTGGAGAATGTACGAAAAAAGCGAACGTCAACTTGTTGCAATAAGGTGAAAGCGAATAAATCGACACTCATCTGCACATCATCATTTCCAATTGTTGATAAATTGCATTCGCCATGCTCCTCCTTGCATGATTTGCAACAGTCGCCTTTTTCGCCTTTCAGTCTGTTTCTTTTCTTTTAAAGCTTCAAGCCCATATTCAGTGGACATCTGTATTTATGTGCAATTACTTATGTATGCATTGATGTTCAATGCAGCGGTCATAAGCCAACGCATTGCGTGATCCGTGGCTAGCCAGCTTTTTGCACAGTGGCAAGCGACTTTAATAAAAACTGTTTTTATAATTTTAATTTACTTTGCTTTAATTTAATTTAATTTAATTTATTTTATTTTGTTTAATTTTATTTGGATTTTATTCTGTTTTATTTAATTTAATTTAATTTTGTTTTATTTCATTTAATTTAATTTTAATTAATTTAGTTTAATTTAATTTAATTTTATTTTATTTATTTTTTTTATTGTATTTCATTTAATTTTATTTGGATTTTATTCTGTTTTATTTTATTGTATTTTATATTATTCATTTTATTTTATTTTATTTCATTTCATTTTATTTTTGTTTTATTTTATTTTATTTTATTTGATTTTATTTTATTGTAGTTTATTTGATTTGATTTTATTTTATTTGATTTTATTTTATTTCATTTAGTTTTAATTATTATTTAATTTATATTATTATATTTTATTTTATTTTATTTTATTTTATTTTATTTTATTTTATTTTGTTTTATTTTATTTTATTTTATTTTTATTTATTTATTTTTTATCTATTTTTTAAATTTTTATTTTATATTATTTTATTTATTTATATTTATTTTTTTCTTTATTATTATTTTTTTGATTTTATTTTATTTAAATTAATTTAGTTTTACTTTATCTTATTTTGTTTTAATTCATTTTATTATATTTTAATATACTTTTAATTTATTTTGTTATTTTTTATGTTACTTTATTTAATATTTTTTATTTCAATTTAATTTAATTTATTTTATGGTTTCATTATTTTTTATTTTCGTTAATTAATTTTTTATTATTTTTATTTGTATTTTTTTATTCTATTTGATTTTTGAGTATATTCAGATTCTATCAATCAGTCAATCACTGCCCTATTAAAATCAGCAGCTGTTTTAGCGCCCGTTATTTTCTGATATTCTAAATATGATTTCAATGAAATACTAATCAAATGCAAACGAGTTTGGTATAAGGATAGTGCCACGAAATTAAAATTGAATCTTTTCGTAACGAAATTTGTGGGTCGATGCCTCACTTTTATGGTATCCTATAAAATATTATGGGTAAGTATATCTTACACCACTGTGACAAAAATTCTTATATTTTGTCAGAGCTACAACGCTTGCAACACGATTCAGCTCTGAAAGTTCACGGGCATGTGCCAACAATGAAATGGAAAAAGAAATTTCACAACATTTCATATGCTGAATATATTTTCAGTCAGTCAGAGCAATTTTTTGCAGCTGTGTTTAAGCCGAACACTCACTCATATACAGACATTGATGTACTGCTCCTCGTTGTTGTAGAATGCATTATTTGACACTGAATCTACCTTTATTTTTGTAGATTTTACTTTTTAACGATACCATGGTCACTTCGTTTTTTTTTTTTTTGTGTGTTAAATACTTGCCGGATATCAATAACATATTATAACTTTCACTAGCATTACGTATACCCTTCCATTTCCTGCCTATGTAGTGAACCAAAAGGAAAAAACAATATTTTTGCCATAACCAGCACAGCACGCACTTTCATTTAAGTTACGTATACAACAGTGTTCGATAATTTGAGTAACGGCGAGGAAAAAAACAAAAGCTCAAAGCTATTAAAGTTGCTAAATAATGACCATATCAAAGTTTAAATCTTAATACAAAGAAAGAGACGCACTAAAAGGTTGCACAAAAAATATACCATGCAAAACAAAATTAATTCAACTACAATAAATTGAAATAAATTAATGGAAAATTAAGTACATTTGAATTAAAATATATTAAATAGAATTAAACAAAATAAAATGTAATAAAATTAATTAAATTAAAAAATTAAATTAAATTACATTAAATTGAAGAAATTATATTTAAAAATTTTTTTTTGGTTAAGACTAAATTAAATTAACTTAAATAATATTAATTTAAATAAATTAAAATTAAATTAAATTATATTAAACGAAATTAAGTAAAAAATATACCATGCAAAATAAAATTAATTCAACTAAAATAAATTTAAATAAAGTAAAGGAAAAAATAAATATAATTGAATTAAAATATATTAAATAAAATTTAAAAAAATAATGTAGTAAAATTAAATTAAATTAAATTACATTAAATTGGAGAAATTATAATTAAAAAAATTTCGTTGGTTAAGGCTAAATTAAATTAACTTAAATAAATAATTAATTTAAGTAAATTAAAATTAAATTAAATTATATTAAAAGAAATTAAGTAAATAAATATATTAAATTCAATTCAATTTATTTAAATAAATATTTAATATTAATTTATATTAATTTCACGTCGCACTTATTAGTGGCTAAATTTTTCCACCCTTTTTGTCAAAACCCTCTTTTTCAACTACACTTTGTATGAAGATTTGTTGTTTGGATTTAATAAATTGTATTATGAAAATATCAATATTTTTCACACTATATATCTAATTTTTAGCGGAAGAGTAAATCTACATATGTATGTTATGTATGATACATATTACATTAATAAAAAATTGCCAACGAATTATTCTGTATATAAAAGTTTTACTTTGCCTCTTGCTAAATCAACAAATGCAACAGTTTTTTTGACATTAAACACATCTAAAAGCTGTATAAAGTTTCTAATTTGTGGCGTCAACACGTATCTCACGCCTGACTCGTAACAATTTTTCTTATTTTCTTTTCTTTACACAAGTGTTGCAAACAGTTGTTGCTTGCTTTCCTTGTCTTTTTTTCTATGCCACACAGCATCTGCTTTAGTTTCATGTTGATGGCTATAACATGATTAGTCGCTGATTTTACATTTATAATATGCAAACATACATATAAATTGTAAAAAAAGTAGATGTCAATAAAATTCGTTGCTTAGAAAGCTCGTTAGTTAAGCCTTTTGTTTGGTTGCATTTATTATTCATAGAAATACAAATATGTTTGTGTGTACGCATGTACAAAGAATATACTCATATATTACACTATAACATTGAAAAGAGTTTAAAATAAAAAATTAAAAAAATAAAATCTTTACAAATTTATATCGTTTAATTTTGTGGGGATATGAATATTTTTGTAGTTTTTTTTTTCAGGACCAACAATGAAATATTTTTAGTTTTAACTTGTTTATATAGTATAAATAACTCGATTGAAAAATTAATATCAGAAAACACGATAATCAAACAACATTAAGGAGAAAACAGCGAAGTATGCAACAATAGTCCTGTTGAAGCTTGATTTTAATAAACTTTTAGCTTTAACAAACAAATTTTACTACTATTAATTGTTATTTGGTATTAAGTCGAAATTTCTAAAAAATTCTATATGATCCCTTAAACCATTTCAAATTCAAACTAGTCGCTATCATCTATATTTTGTGGTTGCCACGGCATTCATTTACTAGAATGTACTTACAGCGAACACTTTCAATTAATTCCTTTACTTCGCGTGTAACTTTCAGTTTCACAGCAGCTGCTGCAACCATGAATGGTGGAACTGCTGCAATGGCTACTTCACTTTCGCACTTTTCGCACAAACGGTAAGCAGACATATATGGTGATGGTGGAGCTATTGATGCTGCGTACAATGCGACAACAATTTTTTTCAAAGAAATAATATTGGAATTGTCTTCAAGCCGCTAGATGTCATACTAATGGCCGATGGAGCGACTATTCGGCAACATGTTGTCGTTTAATGAATGAAGAATAATAATAACAGTAATGTAGGTATAGTGAATGAAGTGAGTAACAAATACAGGGTGATAAAAAAATATATATAATCAAAGGTTAAATTAAAAAATTATATAAGATATAACAAAAAAAAGATTAAATAAAATCATTTTAATATTTTAATAAAAAAATGTACTTAAAATAAAATTTAATTTAAAAAAGAATTAAATTAAAAATCTAAATAAAAATAATTTAAATTAAATTAAATTTAAAGAAATAATTAAAATTATGTTAAAATTTAAATTAAGTTAGTTGCATTGTATATAGTAAAACAATATAAATTAAAAGCAAAAAAATTCAAAAGATTATTTTCAAAATATTAAATAATATTCATATTAAATAAAGTAAAATAATAAAAAAAATGAAATATAAACTAAACTAATATAAAATAAAAAAAATAATAAAAATAATAATAATAATAATAATAATAATAAATTGAACAAAAAAAATTTAAAAAAATAAAATTAAAATAAAATCAAAATATAATTAAATAATTAATTAATATCAATTTAAGTAATATAAAATAAAAAAATTAATTTGAATATATATATATATATAAATAGTAAAATAATATCAATTAAATACAACAATATACAGTAAAATGAAATGAAATAAATTTAAACAAAATAAAAAATACAATGAATGGAAAATAATAAAAAAAATATATAAAAAACAAAATAAAAAACTATATATAAAATTCAATCAAATTAAAATATAATAAATAAAATTTAAATAAATAAAATAAGATAAATTAAATGAAATTAAATTAAATAAAGTAAAATAAAATAAAATAAAATTTAATTTAATTTAATAAATTAAATTAAATTGTATTAAATATAAATAAAAAACAAATAAGTAATAATTTAAAAAAAATAAAATTAAATGACGCATACAATCAATAAATCATTACGAAACACCCTTCAACTACCCATTCATTTGGAAAGTGCGTCATTGAAAGCTGAATTTCGCACATACTCATCTCTGCGTATTGACATATATATATAGTTATGTCCAAATAACGTGCTTGCGAATACGCTAATATGTGTGTGAAGCAACTTATTGTCAATAACAATGCAATGCAAGTAAGAGTTGCTCAAATGCTAAGCACTGTGTGCAATATTTTTTTCACTTTTAAAATATGTGAATTAAATTTTTCTTTAGCGGCAATATACCAACATTTCTCCAACAGAGGTATTTAATTATTTATTTATGGCACATATTAATCTATCAATCAAGCTCATGTTTATCATAGCTATATAATTATATTATAACTGGAAAAAACTTTTTGTCACGTTGAGGCGTACTTATTACCCGCTCATTTAGCATTTTGCTTGTTATGTCAAAAGCGCCGATATTATTGGTATGCTCCCATACAGGAAGCCAATTTGTTTTCGATGTATATTCAATATAATTATTTAATTTTGTTTATATTATTTTATTTCATTTTATTTTATTTTTATTTTATTTTTTCAGACATGAGCGTTGACATGAATTTTTTTATTTAAAACCACGCGTCCACCAGCCTTTGGGATACATATTTCAGCGTGCAAATTATGGTTAAAATATTTCTGTATTGAAGACAAAATTTGATATAATTTTTTCTGCTGAATTCAGGGAAAAGAAACTTTTAAGATTTTTATATGTAAATCACATCCACAGCTTTGTAAACAACAAAACGTACTCGCAACACCATCACACCTTTGTCCCTTCTCTACTTACATATTTATTACATATTGCTGAGGCTCATTCACCTGTAACTGTATATATGTGTAATGCATATGTAAATATATACAATCTTTCAAACGCATGCGTGCCCATCGGCACACACCGGTCCGAGTGTATGAGTTCATTTGCTGTATCTCTTTCGAATAACCAAATGACCACCACAACAACGGGGAGCTATGAATTTTTATGCGTCGCGTTCGCATATTGATGCTGTTGACAAGCACGTTGACAGCAGCAAATATCAGCCAGCAGTAGCAGCAGGGGTATTAAGCAAAAAATGTAAAAGATGTCATAAAAAGCGACACAAATACCATAAAAGTGAAGAAGAAGGCAACGCAACGACTTTCCCTTTTTCTTAATTAATTTATTAAAAAGTAAAAAATTATCAAAACAAAATATGTATGCAGTGCAGTTGCTATGGTCAAATGTAGAAATGAAAATTACAATAAAGGAAATCGCTATAAGAGTGGTAGCTACTTGTACTTTCAGTATGGAAAAATCAAGTGGTTTATATATATATATATATACATATATATATAAATTATATATTATAATTTTTTTTTTTCAAATGATTTCTAAATTTTTTTCACTACAAATACAATTTTTCTAGTTTAAGAAATATATAAATTATGTCATCTGCATTATCTCATCATGGCAACAGAGTCTTCATGCAAGACACCAGACTTACCAGCTCACGCCTAACACCACTAATAAAACCCATAGAGCTAATGAAGAAATACATAATTACACATGCAAGGCAATGACCACCACAAAACGAGCCTTTTCGCTATCAACACACCTATAGCTCGTACAAATAAATGTACAAATATATGTAACATATATATTCTCATATAACTATTCACAGCATGTAGGTTTAATTTTAGGAAAGTCATTGCACTTTATTGGATAGAAAATCAAAACAAACAAAAAAAAAAAAAAAATTAAAAAGCTCTGTCAATTCGTCAGTAACCACTATTGCCTGGCGGTTGTCATTCTACTTTTTGTTGGCGCACATCCACTGAATTCCATTGGCAATGAGAGTGCATAACTTTTTCTTTTCTCTGTTAACCTGTTGGCTTACTTTACTCGTTGTAATTAATGAAAATTTATTTACTTCTCTAATAGTTTTTTTTTTTTCCTTTGAAATTTATGGCACAACGCCTTGATCCACAGGGGCTCTGTGATAGAGTGTTAATTGCATTGTTAGCAAAGTCATTGCATTCAAATCTTAGTTTACCGATAATCATAGTATGTTTCGTTTAATATTTTTGTAATTTGAGCTATAATTAATAATAAATAATACAAGAATAATATTAAAATAAATAAAAAAATTTAAATGTAATTTTAAGTTTAGCTCTAAATCTAATTATAAATCCTAATACAAATCTAAGGCAAATCTAGAACTAAGTCCAACTCTAAATTCAAATATATATCTAAATCTAAACTTTAATCTGTAACGAATTCTAAATCGAAATCTGAATTTAAATTTAAATTTACATCTAAATAGAAATATTTATTGAAATAGATATCAAAATCGAAATCAAAATCGACACAAAATCTAAATATAAATTAAATTTTTTAAAATATCTATGAACGCATAAAACTCTATCTTAATCTAAAACTAAATATTGATTTTGAAGGAAACCTAAATCGTAAACTAAAACTGAATCAATATCGAAATCAAAATCGAAATCTCAACTTAAATCAACAACCAAAGCTTAGTTGATATGTAAATGTAAATACAAAAGTTTTATAAAAAAAAAAGAAAAAAAAACTAACAACAACAATTTTTAATCATCCGGTATCTCTCCAGTTCATTAACTTTTGCAACTTTATTACTGCGAAGAGAAAAGCAAAAATCACCATAAAATATTAATTAAAGAAAATGTCTAAAAATTAAGTTATTGTTCATGGATCAAGGGCCATACAAAATCGTCAGCATCAATGTTGCACGAAACGAATATGAAAATGGTGGTTTTCAAAACAAAATGAAAAAATGCGAGAAACCACAGGGAAAAGCTTTTTATTTGCTGAACTAACTGACCGTAGCCGCAAGCAGTCGAAAAAAAAATGATTGAGCTGGCAAATCGGCAAAGTGCCAAACGGGCGGACATGCAAATCGACTGCTAAACACACGGGCGGATATTGCAAACATGAACTTGAGTACAAAGACACTAACTGCACTAACTGCACCAACACCGAGTGCCGACGAGTTAACTCGGTAGTAAAATACACGCGCGTGTCATTGATAGTTTTTATGTATGTATGTATGGATGTAAAGTAATTTGAAAAAGAAGAAGAAGAAGAAGTCAAAAAACCTTAGAAAAAGTGTTGGAAAAATAAATGAAACAAAAAGTGAAATATGTCACTGCTACTCACCATAACAGTTTACAACGTACTACCCGCAGTGCAGCGTGGAGAATCGAAAGACAAATAAATACAACAAATACAAATTTTATCACTCGCACAGTAAAAAAGAAAAAAAGAAGTAACAGTAAGCAGCTGCAAGCGGTTTCCAAACAACTCTAACAAGCTTACATAGGTGTGTCGAAATGCAAACGAAAGCATAGTTGCGCGGCGCTGTGTGTGCATGTATGTGTGTATATACTTATATATCTATATACATGACAGTGTCATCGAAAGTTGACAATGTTACATGAACTTGTTGAATGTTGCAAGTTTGATTGTGGCTTGTGGTTTGAGGTTTATGCCTTACAGTATTGCCGTCGGCTTAAAGCAGCCACAAACAAAGCAAAAATAAATACTTACATACAATAACTACATATTTACTAGCACCCGTTCGATTTGGCTACAAATAGAAACAGTTGCCTTTCCCGCGCATAGCACAAGCACAGCGAAAGCATTATGGTCCGTGCGTTGCGGTAAATACCGCAATCTTACATACATGCGTACATACAAGCATAAATATATATATTTATTTATTTATATGTGCATTAAGCAAACATTTTTTTCACACCAAACCAAAGTTGCGGGTTTAGTGAATGAAATTTTTATTTCAGGACATTTTTTGACTTGTCAATGAAAATCCACACATTTTGAGTTCGCTTCTGCTTTTGTAATAAATTTTTTATGAAATACATGTACATTGATCAGTGGGGATATTTAACTTCAAATATTTCTGGAATATTTTCTCACCACAAAAACTTTTAGTGCAATCTTTTCGAGTGCACATAATGTTAAATTTCATCTATTTTATCAATTTCAGTGCGGAAAATATTCTCAATAATTAGTTCTTTGAAATTTCTTTTTAATTCAATATTTTTATGCATAATTTTTTGAATATAAAAACTATTGATCCATTGCACAGCCTTCTTTAATGAAAATATTTTATCTGCTCCAAAGCTTCTTCATTTTTTTCTGTTTGATACACATGTTTTTATTATTTTATTAATTCTTATAACTTTTTCTTGGGTAAAATTTCCAAACTGCGGAGCCTTTCAAGCGATTGTTACCAATTCGATAGGAAAAAGTCAAACAACAATATTGTTTTTTTTTTTAATAATAAAACCATATTTGATAAAATTTGATAAATTTTGGCCTTAATCTTTATCAGATTTCAAATTTTCAAAACTAGAGTGTTCTCATCCACCCGAAACACATGATCTAGCCAGCGTAGCCACTGACTCTTGCTTCGATGAACTATGTAAATGTCGCTGTATATCTCATCGTTCCAACGGATCCGGTATTCCCAGTTGCCAAAGTACAAGGAAAAACTTTCCCTAGAATATCAAATTTCACGCTTTTAGACGCTTTTTTGACGAAGTTTTCACCAAAGTCTCATATCTATATGTTATAGCCGTCCGTTTTCGATAATTTTCAGTACCAGTATTTATTTTAATTTACTTGTGTAGGCTATGTCGAAGTCTCTTCAACTTTCACGTACATATGAAATTTATTGCAAATTGCAAAATTCGATCTGGACGATTTTCACCGTTAATATTAACTTGATTCAAGTCTGCCGAATGCCAAATCTCAAGCTTCTAAATGCTTTACACAAACCCTTATATCTGAACAAATCAGTGTATGGGAGTCATACGCTACACTCGTCCGTTTTCGATGATTTTCAGAACCAATGTGTAGATCATTATATATATCTAGAATACCAATTTTCACGCTTTTAGATAATCTTTTGATCTCTAGAAAAACAAATTTCACACTCGTCGATAATCTTTTGATGGATTTATGCTCCGAAACATCAAATCTGAAAAATCAGTCGTTTATATATGCCATAGTGGTCCGATCTGGCCGGTTGTGTCAAACGTAATCCTAAATGTACTAGTGCATCTGCCTACCAACTATGGTTGAAATAACTCAAAACAGAGGGACTACTGTCCATACGGACGGACGGACAGATGGGTATGGATTAGTCAACAATCAATATCGTCAATCTGATCGGTATAAATTTTGGTGGGTCTACCTCTTTTCCATTTTGGTACTTACATACTTCGGACCGAAGTTAATATAACATTTCATGGACTATAAATTCTATGAACATTAGGATGAATTCTTAGTCAAACTGTTTTTAATGAACAGTTTAAGAAATGAAGTTCTGCAAAATTGGTCTTGGTTAGAATTCAAAGAAAGTATTGTGGTATTTAGTGTGAATTTTGAGAGTTGGATAGCTTTCATCGATAAAATAAGCCATATTTTATCTAATAAAATTGTGAAGCAAGTGATATGCCTATAACTTGTACAAAATTATTGAGACAACCGACCTTAAAATCATATTTTAGAATGCCTACCTCAACTCGGTCTATCAATACTGAATACTTTAACGATATTTATAAACAAGCTTAAAGCGTCCCAAAGGTCATTGGGCCTAAGTCCAGCGTTTTTCATCTTATGAATGTAGCCTTGAAAAAACGCTCAAAGACTTTCGTACATTCTTTAATTTCAAACATCGCTAACACTAATAGAGCAGTAACAGCGGTTACACCCTTTCGACTCCTCTTCATCTATATTCAAACAGCTTCAAAAGAAGTCGTTAGAGAAAAAGGCCATCCTTCTTCCGTAGTTGTCCATCCGGTTATTATCATCATCATCCTATGATGTCTCTGTTAAAGCCTACCCGCGGACTTTCGCCTAAAGTCGCGAGTTTGTTTAAAATTTTCCTGCATCTTAATGTCACATTTGAGCAACTTCTACTACATCAGCCAGTTCTGCTTGAAAGTCGCTACGGTGGATTTTTGCTGAAAATGTATTTTCAAAACATAGAAGTGAGGTGGTGTAACACTCTTTTTCCGAAAAAGTTGTAGAATTTAGTATCTGGGCTTGTCTTGTACTGCGGTTTCGCCCTAGCCCTACTCCATTATGACTCGCATGAAGTTTACCACACGTATTCAAAACGGAGAAGATTAAGGAATATGAAATGGGGCTTTTTCGTTAAAACTAAAGGCAGCGCTCGTGTAAGGAATAACTTTATCGAGTTTACTCCTAAAAGTAAATTTCTCTACTGTCGGCCACTCAGATTGTGACTTCAAAGACCAATATTGGGCTTATTACTACGAGGATACCAGTATACAATATAAGGTTTTAATCCTCATCTTTTAGCAAATGCCACCTCGCAGCCGTAGAATGCTGTCATGGCTTTACCGAATTTCGTTTTCAGGTGAGTGGCTTATTAGGATGTCAGATTCCAGTTTCCCCATACGGCTTTATTTTAATTAACTGCCATTGGAATTGGATTTAATTGACACGCAGCGCTGGGATGATACTGAAGACCCAGCCAGAAATAATTAGATGTGGAATCTATTCCTTACCCTTTTTACTTAATTATAGATCTTTCCCAAGGCAATACACGTATTTTTCATTCCCAGAGCAGCTTTCATCAGTAGCGAGCGGAATTAGAAAATCAAAAAAATCAAAAAAATTAAAATAATAAAATTTCCATATATTACCTAAAACTGCAAATGAAATCGGGATTATAGCGTATAATACTATAATAACAGATGGAAATTGTGTTAGGAGGATATATCTAGCGCAATAGCCGATTGGTTCGAGTGCAGAGTTAATTTTCTAATTTATTTTTAATTTTCTACTTACTCCGCAAGAAATGTCAATGCCTCCCAGTGTATTATGTATATATATATATTTGGCGCTTTGTGTATTATGTATATATATATTTGGCGCTTTGTAACCGCTGAAGAGATTTTCGGCTCCTCCTCCAATTTGTGGTTTTGCGTATTGATGTTTTTACCAACAAATGGAGCGACCTACAGTTTATTCTAAGCCGCCTCCGAAAGGCCGATGGATTTTTATGAGGAGCTTTTATTTAATGTCAGAAATACACTCAGAGGAGTTGACATTCCATGCCGTTTGGCGACCACAATTAGAAAAATTAATTTTCTATAATTTTGGATGTTCCTCGAACCTGTACTCGAACACAGGGCTTCCGAATTGTGGTACGTAATTCTATTGCGGCCGCTCCCAGTCTATTACGGAGATTAAATAAAAAGCTTCTTATAAAAATCCATCAGCCGTTTAATATAATATGCAGGTCCCTCCATCTGCTGGAAAAATATCGGCGTACTACAAATTCAAGCAGGAGATCGAATAAAAGTTGCTTCAGTGATTACAGGCGCCAATTATAAAGGGAGATCCATTTCGAGGTTCCCAACTTTTTTTTAAAGAAAAACACATAGGAAATTCAAACTTAATGGGGAATTTTTATTATCATTCGAAAGAACTTTCTTTGGCATTTATTTTTTAAGATTATCTGTACGTCTCAGAGGATCCATCTATTGAGTCAAATTTTCGATGACTCGTTCGAACGTTTCGACTGGTAACTGACGAATGACACTCGTGATGTTTTGCTCCAAGGCCTGAATTGAAGTGGGATTGTCCGCATAGTCTTCAGATTTTACATATCCCCACAGGAAAAAGTCTAACGATGTGATATCACATGATCTTGGTGGCCAATCGATCAGCCCAAAACGTGAAATTATCTGCTCACCGAAGTGTTCTCTCAATAAACCATTAATTGATGCGATTTGGGGTAAGTGGCGCCGTCTCGTTGAAACTAAATGTCGCGGAGATCACGAGCTTCAACTTCAGGCATCAAATAGTCAGTTATCATGGCACGATGACGGTCGCCATTGACGGTTACGTTCTCACCGGCATCATTTTTGAAGAAATATGGACCGATTATTCCACCGGCCCACAGAGCACACCATTTCTAGATGAAATGGCAGCTCATGAATCTCTTCAGGTTGCTTTTCCTCCCAAATGCGGCAATTTTGCTTGTTTACATACACATTGAGCCAGAAATGGGCCTCATCGCGGAACAAAATTTGTTTCGAAAACGTTGGATCTTCTTGGAATTTTTCAAGAGTTCATAGAGCGAAGCGATGTCGCTTGGGTAGGTCGAGCGGCTTCATTTCTTGCACAATCTGTAATTTGTACGCTTTCAATTTAAGATTTCGACGTGAAATGAGCCAAGTCGCTCCATATGTCAGTCCGAATCGACTCTCCAAAGTCTTCGTGTACACTCTCAGCTAAGGCCGATATATTTTGTTCGCTGCGTGTTGAACGTGATCTATTCGGTCGAATATTATCCAATTATGAATGCTGGGTCTCAAGATTGGTGATGGTTTTGCGAATAGTACGCTCAGTACGCCGATTATGTTGACCATATGTAAGTTGAGCGATGTGCGCGAAACACATTCTTTACATAACGTGAATTTTCGTAATAAAGTTGAATGATTTGTAAACGTTGTTCAGGCGTAAGTCTTTCCCTGATGAAATGCCAAACAATATTGAGCAAAAAAAGCATAACAACTTGACACGACTAATGCGTGATCTGTCAAAAAATGGCTATTGAAAAAAAGAACCTCTAACTGGATTACCCTTTATGTATTATGTATGTAGATATATATATATGTCGTGAAGTATTGCGTAAGAATTAATGGTTCATTCTTGCTCGCATTAACTTGGGTTCTCCATTTTATTGATGTCATTTAAGTTGTTTTGAGAAATCTAGTAACTTAACATTCATGTTGAATGGATTGTTTGCCTACTATCTTTGTATACTGATTCTTTTAATTTTGACTTTTCATATTCCAAATTTGTATAAAACATATATTTGAATAATATAATCAAAAATATCTTTCCTCGTTTTTTTTTAATTTTTCTTATTTTGAGGCGTGAAGACATCGCTTCTCGTTGCAATAATTTGCGGTCGTCAGCCAACAACACCAAAAAAAAAAAAACACCGTGCAACAAATGTTAATTGTTATTTTGACTTAAATTTTATGCGCTTTTTAATATTTTTTTATTATTATTTAAAAATTAATTTTCTCTCAGCAAGTTACGAATATTTTCCACTTACTTTTTTCACGCACATAATCAATATGATTTTTGTACATTTTATTTTTGGCATTGTTTGGCTAACAGACAGACAACATTGAACATATATATATATATATATATATACATTTACCTGCATATCTATGTACGAACCAAATTTATTTTATTTAAGTTGTGCAAGCAGCGCTGCCACTGCCAATATTAAGCGCGCCGAATGCAGCCAGCGTAGCTGCTTTGAATTCACAAAGCACTGAAAGAAATGAAAGAAAGAAAGACTTAATCGAGAAACTTGCTGAACCAGTCTTCGTTGCCATCGTTGATGATGGCTGGTGGCTACTGCTGCTGCTACCATTGTTGGTGTTGTTTTTGCTGCTTGACACTGGCATTGATTGTAAGCTGGCAGTGAAAATAGCATTGGCAACGGCGCAACCTCTGCAACAGCGAACACAATACCGCATACAACACCATGTCAACAACAACAACAATCACAGCAGTACATCGTCGACATCAGAAAAGAAATGCGAAATGGCACAATGTACAAATGCTTGGCTCAACGCTGTTGGCCGTTAGCAGCTTTGTAATATTGTTGTTGCTGCTCTTGCCAAATGGTAGCTTGCTTCGACTACTCTTGCCATTGCGCGTCGTTCGCACCTTTTCTGCCTCCGTCTGCCATGTGCGGCCGGCAATGGTTTTGTATTGGCGCCCGCGCAGCCAACGTCGCTGAAGAAGAGTGCAGACGCTATATAAATTGTTGAGACTAATGGAAAATTGTATCATTTCATCCTTTCACGTCTAAACGGCAACACAACAAACCGAGCAACAAATAACATAAGTGATAAAGCGGTGCGCTTTTGTTTTCGTACAATCCCGTTAATGTTGTGTGTGGTTTGATTAATTTTTTTTTTTTAAACGAAAAAGAAATTCGTTTTTGGTTATAATTGAAAAGAGAAAGTGCATTCAATTGAAAGTGTGCAAGTTCAAAGTTCACAACAAGAAACCAAACAAACGAACAAAAACAAAAACAAGCGAAAGCTAAAAAGTTACGTAAAAAGCAAAGCAAGGACTTTGAAACCTTAAAAAAAATTTAAATTAACCTCCAAAAACAACCAAACAAAAAAGTGTTTCGCAAAAATGTCACAAAAGAAAGCAATTTTCGGTGTCTTGTGCCTAATCACAGTTGCTGCCGCCCTACCCGCCGAAGAGACACGGATTCACGCACGTAATGCAGTCAGCGGCGACAATGATATTATGGATAGCATTTACAGCGATTGCCTGCGCAAGGACTCTGTGTCGTGTGTGAAATACAAGCTCTTTAACTTTGTTGATAAAGTGCTCTCCGCACGCGAGCAATTCTCGCTCACCGACGGTGTAACAGTCGTGCGTTCACCCGATGCGCCCATCAATGAAGCGGCACGCTCTATCTCCGGTGATGAGTCATTCGAATCGCTCGCACTCAATCGCATCTCAGGTTTCTTGAACACACACACCATTAAGGTTGAGTTGAAGGGCGCCGATATTGTGCAGGCTGTCAGCTCAACCGGCCGTGCGCTCGAAGATGTTTCCGAATCATTGTTCGGCGGCAATGATGATCCCAATGCGCCTGAGGAGAGCCGTGGCAAGAAGAAGAAGGCTGCTAAAATTTTGGGCCCCATTCTTGCTTTGGTTGCATTGAAAGCGGCCGCTCTCTTGCCACTCTTATTGGGTGCTATTGCTTTGATTGCCGGTAAAGCCTTGCTCATCGGTAAAATCGCCTTAGTACTATCGGCTGTTATTGGTTTAAAGAAACTTTTGTCGCAAGAGAAGCATGTCACCTACGAAGTTGTCGCACACCCACATCACAGCACATCACATTCCGTCAGCCACGACTCGTACGGCAGTGGGTACAGCGCTGATGCTGGCTCTTCCGGTTCGTACGGCAGCTCTGGCCATGGTGGCTGGGGACGCTCATTGGATGCACAGGACTTGGCTTATGCTGCACAAAAGCCACAAATATAAGTTATTGCAGCGAGATTGGGGTAAACGAATGGACGCGACATTTAGACATTTGATAGTTGACTAAAAGGAATATTTTAAATTGTGAAATAAACCCAACGACCAACGACGATGAAACAAAAATCGATTCGTAATACGATTTGGTACAGTGGACTGGCGTAGCGATCGGCGATGGTGGAGAGAAGACGACAACAACTACAACTACCTCTACTAGTTTAGCTGCTTTGCATACAACACAACATTGTTTGGGTTAAAGTGCGGCGCAGCGACGATCGCAACGCGTTACTTATGACACAACGACAACAAAAATTAACAAACAAACAAAAAAAAACACATTTTAATTATATTAATTTATTTGCTAATTAATTTATTTAATTTATTACATAATTTTACTTTCATTATATGTTTATACAAAACAAAAAAGAATTGTTAAAATGAAAACGACGCATAACCTTGAACTTTTCGATCAGTGGTTATGTAAAGTAATTATTTTCTAAAAGAAATACAACGAATACATATGAATATGCTGATGAAAAAACTAACAACAACAACCTATATACATAAAGAAAATTGATTTGAAACCGAAAAAAAAATTTGTGTGTGTGCATTTTATATTACTTAAATTATTTACCTATTATATATTTATGCATATTATCTATATATATAGTAATTAATATAATTATTTATTATAGTAATATTATTCTTATAAGCTAATGCTTAACAACAACAAACTGTTTAAGATTATGTAAAAATTAGCAGACAAAAAGAGAGACGAAGTCGGTACCTTAATATTATTTTATAAACAATTTTTCTTCCCTATTTTTTTTTTTCTTGCACAGCAGGCCATGTACTTGACAAACACATAGCAGTGCTTGCATGGGGAACACATACCTTCTTTATTTTTAGCGCCTCATTGAATGTGCTGGCTGAACTTTGCTGGAAAGATGACGAGCAATAGCAGCAGCAGCAGCGCCAGCAGCAGCAGCCGCAACAGCGGATCAACTAGCTTAACTACCGCCATAATGTAGATGTTGCAACTCAAACAAACACACTCACGCACGCGCATATATTTCATGCCGCAAACTGTACTTAACTTCAACTATTTTTTCAACGCTTAAACTTTACTTTCTTTCTTTCTTTCTTTGTTTCTTTATTTTCATTTACTTATTACTTGCATAAATACTCTGCTAAAGATATAGCTTCAACTTTTTGCTGCTCGCACTCTGACACTTGAACTTTTACAAACTTTACTTTAAGCTTTTTCACCTCTTTTCTTTATTTACTAAGAATTTTTTTCCAACTACTCTCACTTCATACACTTTCTTTTGCTATTACTTTCAGCGCAGTTCATTTATTCTTGTTCAAACTGCACTTTTTTTACTCATCACTGCACAAAGGAAAATGTAACTCATTTTGTTTTTTTCATTTATTCATTTATAATCACACTTTCAAGAATTAACTTACACATATTTCTCTAACTGTCTCCCTCGCTCTCTCTTTCGTCAGCTTACCGCGGGCTAAAAAGGATCCGTCTGTCTTTATCGCATAGATAAAGATGGACAATCTTCTCTAAGACTGTCTCTTTCATTCTACACTATCACTTAAATATTTCTCTTTACTTTTAGCTTTTACATAAGTTCTTTCCTTTATATAAATCTTTGTATAAATCTCATGCTTTAACTACTTTTCGTACAAAATTTTTATTAAAACTCTACTATTTTTAATCTTCTTTTAATATTACTTTTATTTTCAGTTAAAATTCTAGTCTTACGTATAGAACATACAAATGTACACATAAACATATAAAACTAAATGCGTGAGTTTAGAAAAGAAAGAAAAAAATAACAACATAAAATTATTCTCTAAAACTTTTTGCTGGCAAGAAAATACTCAATATTTTTTAAGCTCTCCTTAAACTAGCTTTACATATTCATAGACTTTTTTTTAACTATTTCTAACATTCTCTAACATCCTTTCAGTCTACTCTTACATTCTATTTCATTCTTCATGCTCTATCTATCAACTCTAATATTTTTATTGATTCTTACCTTTCTCAATTGCGCCATAACTTGCCATAGTTTTCTAACTCAATCTTGAAACTAAACTCTCACTCATTTCTCTTCGCATGCATACTCGATGACTCAATTTAAATACAATTAGTCTCAGAATTTTATTTAACTCAACAATTTTTCACTCTATATACTCCAAACATTCACTCATTTTTTTTTTTTTTGTCATATATAATTTCACTTACTCTTTTTTATTTTGCTATTTATTTATTCTATGTTTTCACTAAATTTTTTAGTATTTCATTTATCAATTTCAACTTTTCTTCATTCTCTATTAAAATATTTCATCTTCATACAGCTACTATAATCTCTTTTACACTAGATTTTCTTTTTTTACTTTAACCTTTGAAAATATCCCTGGAAAGAATTTCACTCAAACCTTCAATCACTTATTAATTTACACTAATTTCCTGCACTATATCTCTCACTTTCGCTTATTTGCTATAATTTTAACTCATTCACTCCTACCTTATTTCAATGAATCTGCCTTTTATTTCTCATCTCTCTCTCTCTCTCTCTCTCTCTCTCTGTCTATATATATACATATATCTCTTTCTCTCTTCAGTTTACCCACTTTTACTATACTTACAAGGGTACTCACATATTCACAAATTGAAACAATAAATAAATATAGTGTTAGACATTTAAGTATTTATTGATTTGATGCATACGTATGTAAATGAAATTAATTTATTGAGTTAAAGAAATTTTAACATACATACAACCCTATATGTTTATATATATTTATATATACTCGTATAATGAGAGAAATGATGAAGTAGTCCTCTTTTCCTGTGAAATGTAAAACAAGTTGTAAATGTTAAAATGCTATAAACCAACAAAGAATATTTAACGATATACATATATACAATGTATAATTATGTGTATATCAAGAGCGCACATTCAAATTACACACACATAAAATACATATATATATAAATAAAATAGTAATTTTTAAGTGAACAAAACTCACTCACAAAAATAAAAATAAAACGCAAAATCCAACAAAAAGTTGTAGAATTCCAAAATGTACATTTATTTGTATATGTATTTATTTATAATATTGTTGTCATGCATGCATTTCATTCAAATATGAACAAAAAATCACAAAAAAAAATTAAAAAAATTATAATAAAAATTTTATTAAAATTTTTAAATGCAGTACTTCATTTGAATGGAGAGCGAGAAGTGAAAGGAAGTCTTGAGTTTGAAATTTTGAAGGGTAGAATTTTTGAGTGAAAGATTGGAGGTGTAAGTTTTGAGTGAAAATTTCGAGCGTTAGCTTCGAGTTATAATTGAGTTTAAAGTTTTAAGCCAAAAGTTGAGGGTTAAGTATTGAGACACAGTTTCTGATCTGAAAAATTATATAAAGTTTTCTTCGACTTTTCTAAATTTTTCATTAAAATTTTTATGATCTCGTTAATTTTTTTTAGGTAATATTTATTATATTTGAAGAAAAAGGAAAATATCCCATGATATTCAGCATATATTCAGCTGGAAAAACTAATATTCAACGCCTTTATAGTACTTTTAATACTACATAAATAATATTAACAGCATTTAGTGGTATTTAATAATATTTAATTATTTTATAAAAACACATTTTTGTATCTAATGATAGAGAAACATGAATTTAATGACTTAGCGTCATTTTTACCTGAAAACCATAACACAAAATTAATTCAGCTACTAATTAAGTGCTGAAATTTGTTACAAAGAATTTCAATAACAGCTTAAATACTAACAAAAATATTTTCAGCTGAAATTTTCCATATTTTGAGGCATTTAAAAGAAATTGCCGCCAGATAAATTAATTTCATAACTAATTTAATCAACTGAGCGCATCTTCGGCAAGCAAGCGAACATTTAAACACTTTCACTGACT
The DNA here is from genome assembly GCA_030068015.2 of Neoceratitis asiatica. Classification (NCBI taxonomy): domain Eukaryota; kingdom Metazoa; phylum Arthropoda; class Insecta; order Diptera; family Tephritidae; genus Neoceratitis; species Neoceratitis asiatica. The sequence continues at coordinate 21,405,087 of CM061528.1, read as the reverse complement.
AAAATCTCCAGTTTAAGGAATTAAATACAAAAATACAAATTAAGAAATTTTCCAAATTCAAAACTGAATAATTAACTAATTGAGTATAGAAATTTTTCCAAATTACGAAATAACTTTAGAAGTGTGTTAAATTGTGAAAGTTTTTTGGCTTATGAATCAATTATGGGTACAAAAAAGAGGCAAGAGACACCAGACCAGTTGTATTATGCAACTTTTCTGCATATATCTTCATATATACAATACAGCATTGCTTTTAATATATTCGTATGAAGAGCGGCTTGAGAAAGCGCGATTTCTATGAAATGAAAGCGGTGAAATATTTTCGATGAGCAGAAAAATGAAATGAAAATTCCAAACTTTATATGGTGAAATTTAACAAAGTCATCAAACAAGTTTTTGAAACTTATGTAAATCACTTACAATAGTATGTACAACAATATATATATAAATATATACCATACATATATAAGACAAGCACATATCAAATTTAAAGCAAGGCATTCAAATTAGTAAGCACATGATTACTTGACAGTTTCATATTTTGGGCCTTTAGTTTTAACAAAACCTCAAAAAAAAAACAAGAAGAAACTCATTTGAAAGTTCCAGTGTGTATACTGAGTTATGCTTTTGCCATTTCACTTTTGCACAAAGATGAAAAAAAAAATATATTGAATCAGTTGACAATTGCAGATGGCTACAATGCCATGCAAAAAAGGAAAAGAAAAATATATACATATGTATAAAGAAAAGAGTATAACTAACAACAACACGGCCAGCACTTCCATACACTTGCATATTTTCACTTTACACAATTCCAAAGAAATGCTTAATTAAAATATTTACAGATGATGAAAAAAAATCATGCAGACTAATGGAAATAAATGCCAATCATAGTCGCACATTTTACTGCCAACATATATATATGTGGGATAGTGTGCGTTTATATTTTAAAAGCAATCAAATCACGTTTGCTGACACTGAAGCACCTGCTGACCAACCACAAATGAACAGGCCAAAAGTTATTGACTGCTTGTGGAAGTGAAAGTAAATAATGGCTTGAAATATGATCTTCACCACATACTCGCCCATATATGGAGATGTATATGAATATATTGAGAGAAGATTTAAATTAAAATCAAACAGAAAAATTTAGAAAATTCGTAAACTTATAGTAGATAACAAGTTAAATTTCTTTATTGGAACAAAAGGCGATAAAATGTATAGAGTGAAGCAAAATGAACTTGATACATACATATATAGTACTGCAGAGCAAGATAGAGAGTTGCTGATACTAAGAAATGCTTTGAGCAGACTATTAGTTACAAAAAAAAAAACAGTTTTATTCTCTCAAAAGTATCTTCAGGTTATTAATGAATCAAATTGCAAAGGTGCGGTAGGTGCCTACCTTTTTTACTAATTCTTCTTAAATGGTGTAGCACTGATTACGCCATTAAATCACAGTTAACAATAGCTCCCCTGTAATTACTTCTCTTTGCCTTTCAGCACCAATTGGAAACACCAAGTGAAGTCATGTCCTTCTCATTTTGATCTTTCTACTTCGTCCATAGTAGTACCTGTTGGTAAGAGTGATTCTGCATTGGATTTCAAAGCTAACATTATTGTTGGACCCTATGGTGGTATCAAGATAGACAAAATTATACCGTCTCTATTTAGTTACTCTGCTCATATTTTTTGCTCCAGCAGAAAAATAAAGACGACCGCAATAGCCAAGTCGTGAGCAGTGCATAATACTATTGGGAGTGCCACGGTTTGGGTCCTAATCGAACTAATCTAAAATTATAGAATATTAATTTGTAGAATGGCGGTCGTCCCTCTGCAGGGAATGTCAAGTCTTCGAGTGTATTTCTGACATGAAGTAAAATCTGCTCATACAACAAGCTATAGATCTCTACCCTTATTGAAAAAAAATATCAAGAAACAAACGACAAGATTTACCGCTAGCTGAACCTCTGGTCAATTGTGTATTTTGCAGGTCTAAACTCACACTGGTAAGGTCTATCGTAATCGTGTAATCGCAGCACATTGTTAAAGTAACGCGAAATAGCTAATGAGCTTACCAGCCCCGCGAGGAAATACTTTATTGATAGTTCCGTGGGGAGAGTGGTAGTTAGTGGAGAGGTGTTTAGTACGTAGGTGCAACTGTGAGGTTGCAAGTCGTGCATACTGTTATGTCGGTGTAGCAGTACTCATGAGAGTTTCCTCTTCACGGACGTCATCCCAGAAAAAAAAAACTGGTAAAGTCTAATCACTTCGTTGACGCTGAGGGTCTTTCGCACACCTTATATGGAATATTGAGGAAGCTTATCCCACAGGACTGTACAGAGCACACTTAGGTTCCAAACGTTCGGACATGCCTTCGTCGGACCATTGTAGTACGCAATTTAGCAAGATAGGCAGTCTGCTTTCTCTCCACTGCTACACGGCAATCCCCATCGCACCAGCTATTATTTTGGGCTGTCCGAGAACCAATAGTTTTGTGTTGCAGCTGTACGTAGGGAGCTTGAAATACTGTCCCACAGCCTCTTTGAGAAAGTTCAAGGAACATATTTTAATAGAAACATAACTGATTAAAGAATCTGTTCAAAAATAATGATGAATATTAAATGACTGCCAACTGGTAATATGCGATGTTAGGTTTCCTGTGGCATTATGTTAGTACTTAGGATGACGAGTTCGGCTATTTTATCAGAGAAATCACTCCCGATTCCACTATGCTTGAGAATCGATGCTCAATTTCCTCAAAAATCCATTCGCACATGCGATTAGATCTCTTAATGGCACCGCCTTAGGTAGAATGCGAAGATATCGGTTCAATACTGGTGCCCCTGTTCTACAAACATTTTGTCGTTGTTTACAAAAACTCTTCAAATTTAAATAAACTAATATAATAAAACTACAATAACAACTAGCTAATTCATGAATACACAAGCATTTAACAAAAGAAAATTAAGACCAAAAGAAATGTTTAAATTAAAATAAAAAAGAATAAAACGCAGAAACCAACCTTAGAAAAGCGAATAACTGCCGGAGCGCATATGTATGTAAAGCAAGCTTCACATCAGTTACTTGTGAACACAACAAAAGTCGGTATTTATGTCAATGTAGAACGCGCTTCCAATGATGATGGCTGCATCCAGCGCCAAGCGTTAGTTGTTATAAAAATATTTTACGTAGCGGAAGCAAACAAAAATTTCTTGGTGACGGTTAGACTTATGACTGAAAAATGGTTGTTAATTTTTTTTTTATATTTACAAATATTTGCATACAGTTTTGTTTGGAATTTATCGGTCAACTTGATTTATGCTTCTGAATTTTTTGTCACGCACCTGCAAATATTCGAGTCAAATTTTGTTCGTTTTTTCGCTAAATAACTATTTACATATGAAATTATATACATTTTGGTGACATAAAATTCTGTTATTCAAATTTAGCGCTATTTTAACACATTCATTGAGTTTTGGATCTTCAACAACAGTCGTATGAATACTTTTCACTCATTATATACACACTCGAACAAAATGAGTGACGCATAACTTCCATAAATATTAGTATTTCTATTTACTAATGGACTTTATTAGTTATTTGTATTAGGTATTCGATTTTTAATATTCTGAATGTAATTAAAATTGAGAAGCTTCGTTTTCCCAAGCAAATATTGACTATTTTGTACTCCTCTTATTAAGTTTGTCTTCCTTTTGAATATGTTCTGGTAATTTTTTTTTTTTTTTTTTTTTTTTGGTGGCTCGTCATCATCACAGACAGTATAGCCGGCTATCTGAAAGAAGATTCTTTGCATTTGTTTGTGGAAAAAGATGTCCCTCTCATTTCTGGGTGTTATAAGTTTAACTGTAGTATTTTTGGAGTGATGCAAATTAATTGGTGCGCATCGAAGACATCTGATAATTTTTATGATCTTTGAAGACAACATCTCTCAGCAGGTGTTCGGCGTCATCGATCTCTATCGTCTATTGTCTTCATCAGCCGCTTTGTCGCTGGGGGGAAGATTTTCGTTTTGGCCTTGCGGAATTCGAAGATGAATTTGTTGTCAGCCTTCAAGAGAGCCTCAATCGACTGCTCGTAAATCGGCCAGCTTCTCCTCTTTTGCGAGCTGTAGCTCGTCTAAATGAAGGGTTCTTTGGATATTCATCGGTATAACCTTGTATGTATATATGATTTGCGCATTGTAAGCGACATTCATTCATCGCAGATTTTCGCCCACACCGCGACGGAAAAGAAGGACGATGTGACTAAAGATGCATTTTTTGAGCGTCTGAGCTGCAGAGTTGAATAAAGAAAGTACAATCTTCTATTGCAGCGTACAATTACTAGCATATGCCGATGGTATTGATATCTTGGCCTCAACAATTGCGCCATGAGTTCTGCTTTTTCCAGACAGGATAATGAATCGAAGCGTATTAGTCTGGTAGTGAACGAGGACAAGACGAAATATCTGTTGTCATCAAATAAGCAGTCATCGCATACGCGCCTCGGCTCCCACGTCAATGTTGACAGTCATAGGTTTGAAGTTGTAGATAGAAAGACTAAATATCTTGGAATAGATAATTGATAAGTAAAGTCCTTACTCGATGAACCGAAACCAAACTCTACAAATTATTCATCATTCCCGTCCTGCTTTATGGTGCGGAGGCGAAAATAAGACAGGAATGGCGCCCTGTTGTTAACTCAGATATAAACGGATAACTGTTGTCTACGCTGGTAAAAAAAAGAAAAACTCCAAACTGTCCTCAATTTTTTATTATACATTCCCAAAATATTCTTCAACCGTTGAGGAAAGAGCCATACTAATGCTAACATTGTTTACTTTGTTACCCACTTTTAATTTTCTACTTTATTATTATAGCTTTTTTGTTGTTGGTGCTGTTGTTGTAGCACTTCATTTGCTATAGTAATATTCTCCTTATACTTTCTTGTTGTACTTAAACACTGAGGGGTATCATAAAATTATTAAGCAAAGCAAATAAAAGAAAACCAAAGCAGAGGAAAAGGTAAACAAAAGACTTAAGCAACAAACTTGATTACATTATTGACATCATGCTGGTCTACTTAAATACATATATACAGAACAATTGACAGCATTTATAACCTCGTAAAGTGCCTGCTCTTTTTTCATGCATTGTTTATCATATATAACAACGACAACAACAACCATCAGTCATCTTAATTGCAGCTGCAGGGGGGGAATGCCAAACGAAATTGCACCGGAACAGTTTTGATGGAAGTAAAAATGTGACATGCTCTACTAAAACAATAAAATAAGCATGCGAAAAAACAACAACAACAAAATTAACCAAAAAAAAACAACACTTGCACATGTGAACATGCAAATAAGTGCAGACAAGTGCACTTACATGTATACGTACAGACATGTGCATGCACTTGGAAATCGCTGCCGTTATTACGGTTTCAGCTAAAGCGTGAGCATAAAAATTAATGACTTTTAAAGTTGATTCCTCGATTGCTGGTTCGCTGGCGGTTTTAGTTGAACGAAATTCGAATAATTTCACTGTCAATGCTGCAAAAATGACGACATGCGATGTGAGGCAGCAACAGCCAACAACAAAAGCAACAATAATACATATGACTGTTGTACAAAATTCAGTTTTCAGTTTTTTTTTTCACGTACATTCATACATGTGCAAATGGGTATTTGTGTGAGCATAAACAAGATTGAAAGTGTGTCAGCAGAATAAAATCGACTGCGCAGCTAAGCGGCTGGTGGTAAGTGACAGGGAAATATACATATATAACAACAACAACGACAACAACAACAACAGGAAAATACGCCAGTACGCAAATAAGTAAATATGTGAATATGTAAAGAATATTGAGGCAAGAATGAAACAAAGAAGAACATTGAAGAAGCAAAGCAAAACAGAAACTGTAAATGATGTATAAAACCGGCGCGGTGGTTAGCTTGGGTTAAACTTTTGTACTAAATTAAAATTAAAGTCAAAGTTAAGTGTAAAATTCTCTAGCAAACTACTAATATGCGCTGGCCGCAACGCACTAGCACGTTTATATGCTGGCATGTTCATCTGCTGATATTCTTTTTATACCTTTCATGTACATGAAATAGTATGTATATTAACTATGGTCCGAAGAGTGTAAGTACCAGAAGGAGAAGAGATAGACCCACCCAAATTTATACCAATCGTATCAGAATAACGAGCTGAATTGATTTAGTCAAACTTGACAAGCAAATACACTGCTAAATTTATACGTACATTTCTCGGAACTGGTGAGATCGCAACATTAAGGCACATATATACAGATTTAAAATTTATTAAAATTAGTCAAAACTCCGTCAAAAACAGTATGGCATTCTCCACACTTAACTTCAAAATCAATGTTCGAAGTCGGAATACTATATCATATAGCCTCCATATAACCTATTTATTCAAATATGAGGTTTTACATATAAAATCCGTCAACAAGTATTGAGGAGCCTAAAAATTGATATTCTAGAGACGTAAATTCAAATTAATATTGACACTGAAAATCATCGAAATCGAATTTTGTGATTTAAAAAAAAAAATTTTTTATATATTAAAGTTATAAAGACTTCGACATGGCCGAATACAGTCCTTTTATCTTCTTTTGTATTTGTTTTTATGCTGATGGAAATGAATTGGCTACAGTTCGAGTTTGTTGCTGCCATGAAATTGTTGCCGTAATTTTCCGTTGATTGGTGGACGCTGCAGCTTCCACTCTGTGTTTGATGTATTTTCAAAAAAAGCGGTTCTTTACAAGTTGGTGAATATGTACAGAGGCGTCACAAAAGGGATAACGGTGAGAATGAAAATCTCTAAAGGAATTTATCTCAAAGAATTGCTGTGAATTAAAGAATGTTTTTATTATAGAAATCCATATTTATTGTTCTTTTCTGATCAGCTAACGTTCATAAGAAAGAACTTTTATTCTGTTGGTTCAATCCTAGCCAGCTTTTTTATAACTTGCCGATTATCTTTCTAAATCTTTCCTTCGGCTAGGTCTAACTTTACTAACAGTTGTCGTAGGACCCATATTAGCCTATGAAAAGCTGGTGTGGTGGGCGGCATTAATAAAAAAATACCGTATTTAACCTCTGAAACAGGTGCTACTTAGTACTTGGTATAGCAGTCACGTTGAGGACTACCTTAATAAAGACCTTAGAGGTCATTCTCTACATTGAGTCGATCAATAGCAGCACTAACGGCTAGATGCCTAAAAGTTTTATACAATTGGGTTAAATCTCCTAACTGTAAATAACAAATTAAAAAGCAAATTAAAAATCTATAACAGAACTCAGCATAAAAATACAATGTGACCGAGGAAAGGAAGCCTTCTATCGGGTATTGCCCCTTTTTCTTTCCTGAGCATGGAATATTGGGTGGAGCGCTATTTGTAATTGTGTATATGTGAGGATGGCGGAGGTGGTTACACAATGTGAAGGCAGCATCAAACTTAAAAACTACAACACTGTTTTCCAAGCAGAGATTATAGGCATTACTGAGGGTGTTATATGGGCAACCGCTTTAGTAACGATAGCTTTTATAACTCTTATTGACAGCCAAGCGGAAATTAAGGCAAATAAACGCCTCAACACAAAGTCCAACTGTATAGGAACATGCAAAGGAGGCAATTAACAGACTACCAGGAGAACATAGTAAACAACACTAAGACCCGGACTAAGAAGGTAATAAAAAATCAGAATGAACTGACTTGCACTGGTGCGGCTTGTACTACTGACTGCCTCAGATCTGTTAGTACCTTCAAATATTGTTTAAAGCTTTGGACGCTAATGAGCACTTAATTTCCAACTTACTATTAAACCATGGTGTGCCAGTTTGGATTGCAAGCAGATGAAACTATTATTAGTACTAAGTAAATTGACGAAGCATCTAACCCTGAGATAAACTAGGTAAGATTGAAGCAGCATAATGCAGAGCATACATAAAGAAAACGATACCGTGGAATACTAAAAATTTCTTATCTTCCACGATGAATGTAAGGAAATATGAAAATTTATCGAATCGATCGAATTATTCATTGGCAAATAGTTGGGTTAAGCAGAGGAACACAATAAGTCTACTCAAATGAGGCCAACCCCGGTGAGGTCATCAAACTCCCCTTCTCAACGTACCAACTAATCAAGAGATGTGATTCCATTCTGCCAAAGTGCTATGACATTAAAAAGGCCACATATACTCTTAAGTTGGACTGTTTTGTTTTCTACATTTAGCCTAATTCTTAAAAATTTTAAAACATTTCTAAAAAAAAAAAACAAAAAATAATAACATTAAAAAGTTTTTTATTGGAGAGTAATCTCTAAAGCAATATCTATTTTTCTAGCAGTATTGATCTTCTGTTACACCTGTGATGAATGATTTATTGAAAAACTAGTTAAGCCTGCTAAAAAATTCTGTTGGAGGAGATTCCAGATAGAACCCATAACATCGTATATGGATTCAATAATTTTTGATACTTACTATTCAAAGAAGATTTGTGTACGCGATTTTTTTACCCATCGGGTCACAGTGGTGATTTTTAAAGCGAAACAAAGAGAATCGTACCAATTCACCTCACTTCTTGGCTAAGCTAAATTCTCTTTTAAATTGGTACAGGCACTGGAACATAACAACTTGCCGGGTAATGAGATGGTGGATAATCTAGCAAGGAAAGTTGCTTTCCTTCCATTTTTGCCTTGATGAAAGAGCTTTGGGCAAACCGATCTCCAACTGAAAGCTGAATGTAAGCACACTATTCGCCGTAGAAATCAAATGAATGTCCAATATTGTCACACGAGCTTCTCTTGTTGATAAGAAAGGAGATATTTACACTAATGGATCTTCTGATAGATATGTTAAACTGTCATGCAGAGAGGCTGGAGTACTATAAAATAAATTCTGAAGAAGTTGTAGAAATGTGATGAGGGAAGGGTTAATCTTACGTACACGTCATTGGCTTGACTAGCTAGCACTAACTTTAGTGCTCTTGAGTGATATCACAATTTGTCTATTCGGTGAAGCATGCAATAACCTATCCTTAAGAAAGATATTTTCACAAAAATCAAAAGAGTTTGAGAAATGGGCTTACGACGCATTCAGTTGGATTAGGGAAAGGCTATCAAACTAAGTTTCTGGAAAAAAAATTAAATTGAAAGAACCAACCTAACATAAATCTGTATAAATAATAGAGAGTGATGTTAGTGAAAATGCTTGCAACTCAAGAATGTCTGGACCGATTTCGATGATTCGCATCAATTCGGATTGTTCTCGGATAAAAGGGACCGACTTCTTCAACAATATTGTATTTTTGGCTCCAATTTTTTGAATTTTTGTACATTAGTAGATATTCACCAAAGTTAACATAGGGAATACTTTTTCCTCCCGGAAGGGAATTTGAGACGGATCTATTACGAAAAAATTTTGGCTCCAATTTACATAAAAAAGGACTTTTTGATAAGTTTTATATGAAACCGGATTTCTCTTTCGGAAAATGTGCCAGGAACCGACTTATAAAATAATTTTTCGATATTCGATTTACCTCAGATTCTTTTCTTTCCAGGACCAGTTACCAATCTTTTTGAATAGAAAACTGCAGCTTGTTTTGAGTCCTACGGAGCTCTAGTATCCATAGCTGTACGTTACATATGTTTAGCGTTATTATATGCAAGTATATGTAAGATGAGAGTAGTGGTGCTCATCTTACTTCAAGGTATTCATATTCAAATTTCCCTGAACGACCTTGAAAAGAGAAAAAGCAACTAATCTCTGGCTATACCTCACATTAAAAAATATCCCAAAGCTCTTCTCTATAATATAAAAATGGATTTTAAAAACTGATTAATTGAAAGTTTCTTTCTTTCGCCACCTTAACTCCCTCCAAAAGAAAATAAATAAAGGGTCATTGTAACAATGTCCATTCTTCTTCAAGTGACAAGTGCACACATGCAATCATCGACGCGGAATACCTCCGCGCTCAGAAAGAAAGGAAGAAGGAAGGGGTAAAAAATAGAAAACGAGCCATGTAAATGAAAAATATAAAACAACATAGATTGAGGCTATAAATAAGGCAATATGCATTTGGCGCATGCGCATGACGAGTAACATACAACGAGCAGCGCCCAATATCTATATAATGGGTGGTCCAAGTAGAGGTACTTTTTTCAATAGCCTTTTTTGACAGCTCACGCCTGAGTTGTGTCAAGCTGTCATGTTATTTTTGTTCAGGCTTATGCCTGAACAACGTTTACAAATCATTCAACTTTATTACGAAAATTCACGTTATGTAAAGAATGTGTTTCGCGCACTTCGCTCAACGTATGGTCGACATAATCGGCCTACTGAGCGTACTATTCGCAAAACCATCACCAATCTCGAGACCCAGCATTCATAATTGGATAATATTTGACCGAATAGACCACGCCCAGCTCGCAGTGAAGAAAATATAGCGTAGCTCAGAGGGTACACGAAGACTTTGGAAAGCCGATTCGGCGCCGTTCACAGCAACTCGGACTGACGTATGAAACGACATGGCGCAATTTTACGTCGAGATCTTAAATTGAAATGAAACAAAATGCAGTTTGTGCAATAACTGAAGCAGCTCGACCTTCCCAAGCGGCATCACTTCGCTCTATGCCCTAAATTGCCCTATTTGGTGCGAAGAGCAACCTGAAGAGATTAAAGAGCTGCCATTTTATCCAGAAAAAACAACAGTTTGGTGTGGTTTGTGGGCCTGTGGAATCATCGGTCCAGATTTCTTCAAAAATAATGTCGGTGAAAACGTAACCGTTTATGACGACAGTTCTCGCGCCATGATAACCGACTAATTGATGCCTGAAATTGAAGCTCGTGATATCCGCGACATTTGCTTTCAACAAAACAACGCCACTTCCCACTCATCGCATCCATCAATGGATTTATTGAGAGAACACTTCGGTGAGCAGATAATTTCACGTTTGAGCCGGTCGATTGCCCACCAAGATCGTGTGATATCACATCGTTAGACTTTTTCCTGTGGGGATATGTAAAGTCTAAAGTCTATGCGGGCAATCCCGCTTTGATTTAGGATTTGGAGCAAAACATCACGTGTGTCATTCACCAGTTACCAGTCGAAATGCTCGAACGAGTCATCGAAAATTGGGCTGAATAGATTGAGCATCTGAGACGTAGCCGCGGCAAACATTTGAAAGAGATAATCTCCAAAAAATAAATGCCAAGGAATGTTCTTTCGAATGATAATAAACTTCCCCATTAAATTTGAAATTTCTGTGCTTTTTTCTTTAAAAAATTAGGGAACCTCAAAATAGATCATGCTTTATATAACATATTTCCTTACCTGTAGTTAAGTGCTTTTTAAGCGATAGTGCAATAAGGCGGCAAGTTATCACCATTTGCGCCAACATGAATGAATGAAATTCACTTTTTCCACACGATTCATTGATTTTTATTTTCTGCGCCATAAATGTATGTAGTTAGATATGTTTGTATGTGTATACTCAGATATTTTCTCTTTTTCACACGAGATACTGTTTCGATTGTTGTCCGTGGTGTGTTGTTGTTACCTTTCATTGAGTTGCAACGGAAGCGCCAGCAGATTTGTGGCAACTAATGCTTCACTTAATTTTTGCTTAATTTTTCGGAATCTATGTATGTACATATGTCTATATATAAATTTCTCCTTCATTAGTCGGCGTTACATCTATGCCGTTATCATGTGTCAAATTGTACAACATAAAAGCGCATTAAATGCTTGTAGCTGCAACAGTTGCTAATTCATGACGACTTCACTTAGTGTTGCCAACATTTCTTACTCTACATTACTTTTCTTCCTTTTTTGTGCTTTCTACTATTTATATTTAAAAAAAAAAATGGACCAATAGATGCACAGTAGATGCGTGTGTGTACATGTGTGTTTGTGTTGCTTGAATAAATGAATGAACTGCATTGAGCTTTTAAGCAGCAGCCGCGTCAAGTTCATTAGCCGTTATCCATATTTAGATTATTTTCTGCTTTTTTTTTTGTAATGGTTTTGTTTTCTTGGCTGTGCACTTGGCACTTAGGAACTGCAATTTGCCATTTGTTATGCTTGAATGCTTGGTGCTATGTGGCTTTGCACTCATGCACTTGCCGCTTATATACTTGTATGCTTCCCTTGCATATTTTGTTGTGCCATAATTTGCTATTTATTGAGTTGTTGTTGTTGTTGTTGGGGCTTTTAGTGTTTGGTGTGCACTAACCCGCTTTTTGTTCCATTGAGGCTTGGCTATTCTCTATTTATATTTTCCGAATTGTATGGAAAGGCATTCGTTTAAATTATGACTTTAGATATTAAATGACTGTTATTATCGTTTCAATATATGTCATTACCAAAAACACTTTAACTCACATGGAAAGTTACTAACTTATATACAAAAAAAAAGAAAAAAAAAAATAAGCACGAAGTTAGTCTTCCTTGAAACTGAAGATCGAATCGAGTGATCTTTATATTAATAGCAAAAATCGGTTGAAAATTGAGAGTTTGTTATATGGGAGGTAATTGCATTTTTAAACCTATGCCAGCCTTTTTTTGGTAGAACTTGTTCCCATTAAAAGCAGAATACCCTGAGCAGTGATCGCATTCACCAAGAGATGTAGCTACTTTTAAGACAAAAATGTACATATATAACTCTTAAAATTTATGGAAATAGTCCCATTTTCAGATTTCCACCCTCTGTGAAATCTTCAGAAGACCAATGCCTCCGGTCTTACGTCCTCTTTATTCTTTCAACCTCGAAAACAGCAACATCTCTGGTGAGTACTTCGCTTCAATTTTTATTATATTTTCAGTTCATCTTGGGTTCAATAAATTTTTTTATTGAAATAAAACACATTTGTGACGTTACTTCAATCACTTTCTGAAGGACCGACACCTCCGCCGATTCTCGTTGCCGAAATTCAAGAGGAATTCCAGCCGCAACAAACCACGACAAGAAACAGTGGGCCTTCGAGCTGGATCATTTGGAAAAACCGATCAAGATTAGAAAGAAATAAAAAAGTATAATATCAATTATTCCACTGTACAAATAATACTTTTACAACGTAATAATCAAAATATAATAAACTAACTACTCTTGCCAAGACGCGGGAACCTTTTGTTGAATTCAAAAAAAAAATAATAATATTAGTAAAGTTTCAAAATTGCGCGATCTTTCGGAAAAGTTTTATAGTTTTACCCAAGTGGCGTCATCTTGTTAAAATCAAACGAATCAGCATCGAGAGCTGTAAACAGGAGGATATTTAGAAAAAATATATATATATGGAGTGGGAAGCAAAGGATTCATGTGAGTAATTCGATATTCATATTGTGAAAATGAAAATGAAATTGCCAATTTATATATTAATTCGTAATTAATAAATTCTTACCTAGTTGATTAATAATTCAAATATATGACCTTGAGTCAAGTGCGGGGTCTAAAGTATGTTAAAAAGTCTGTTATTTCGGGTCTGTAGCTTGATTCCTGCGGTATTATTTTTCAAAATTCTAGTGTTTTTTTTTAAACGCCGTTACTCACGCACTTTTTTTAGAACGACATTATCGTGGGGTTTAAATTTCATATTTTCTAATAAATATTTTGACCTTAAAGATTCGTACCAAAGACATTTGTAACACAAGATCTTGAATATAATATTAAAATTTTTTCCAACTTCTATTCAAATTTTTTAATTAGATATTGCATATATAAAAATAAGGTAAAATAATTGACAAAAAAAAAAGTTTTGTATTTAAAAACATTCAATTTAGTGTAAGTAACGATTAATAATCGGCGGCCGCGATAGTCGAGTGGTTAGCATTGCATACTGCCCTTCGGAAGGCCTGGATTCAAGAACAGATTCGAGCAACATCCAAAATTATAGATAATTTATTTTTCTTATCGCAGTCTCCTCTCGACGGGGAATGTCAAGTCCTCCGAGTGTATTTTTGACATGAAATAAAAACTCCTCATAAAATTCATCGGCCGTTCGGAGGAGGCTTAGAATAAACTGTAGGTCCCTCCCTTTGTTGGTAAAGACATCAAGAGGCAAAATCCCATATTGGAGGAGGAGCACGACCGAAAATCGCTTCAGCAGTTACAAAGCGCTAAATATATATGTATATATTGTTATACATATATAAATATATATGTAATGATTGATAAAGAGCATATATTATTTACTAATAAAAAAAGTAAAGAAATATTATATACCAATTTCAACGAATTTTCGCATTAATCACTAATGTCGTCATCACTGACTTCTCCATCACACACACTTCATTTTCCAATGCATTGTCATTTTCTGCATACTCCGAGTGATATTCATCAACATCACTGTTGTCACTACAATGCTTATCTGCTGAATCTGGCAGTTTCAGAAGCATTTTTCGTGGTATTTCCTGATCTCGCTCCCAACTTGTACTAGCCATCTAATCCAACTAAATTAAATATATTTCATTTGTAAAATTTGGTATTTGGAATTTTACTTATATGGATCAATTGATATATTAATACAAACTCACAAAGAAAACAAGTTTTTAAAAAAAATTATGGCCAAAAATTTCGTTTTTTTTTTATTCGCAGTCTAATTTTTTTTATACACGACTAATCGCGGGTTCTACAGAAACCCGTTCAGCTAAGCGGCATGAAAAAAAATTAATAAGCTTGCTGCAGCAAATACATAAGTGCGTTAGCATACTCAGTCATTGAAGATGGTGTGACCCTGGTGTCACAAAGAAAAAAAATAAAACAATATTAAAAATTATTGGGAATAAATTTACACTTCACGCGAGTAACGGCGTGTTATGAAAAACATATACAGGTTCTGTTGTTAACCCTATTCCAGTGAGGGCGTTCGACATGCACCGGAAGAAATGGTAGTCAGAAAAGGTAAGGTATGGGCTGTTAGAAACGTGAGGTAAAAGTTAACAGCTGCTTTTTTCCGAATAGTTTTGAACCGGTATTGCAACATGTGGGATCGCTTTAATGTGCTAAATTCTTGACGGTAGATTTTCCATTAATGGTTTTACTCGGTTTTAGAAGCTTACGTTCTTACCTTAGTTGGCGAGGTGCACAGACCAAATTTCAGCTTTTATAAAATGATTTGCACTTGGCTGCAGCGGGTCTTTGCTCTAATCGGGACATATTTGAGTGCAAAAAAAATTTTGTTGTTTACTCTTCAAATGAACTACGCACAATAACAGTGGCTTTCCAACGCATGCTCGGAATATTTGAACGCTAGAATAATGACCAAGTTACGCCACCTCTTAGCAAACCTCTCGACTTAAGTTGTGAACTCAAAATGAGACAAAGGGATAGTTATTTTTCGATTGCGCCCACATTTTGTTCGTATTCATACTATACCATGAAAATTACGAGCATAATTTTTTTTTTTTAATTCTGTCAAAAAGTTTCTGAGATAATATTTTGACCCAGAAATAGGCTGTGCCACGTCCACGCGAAGTTTACTTACATTTACTTATAAGTTATCGCGAATTTTGTACTTTCCAAAATTAACTTTATCCCCCATCTTCCTTGGGCGGGAACTTGGTCCGATTTTACCCATTTGCAATATTTTTCCGTACTTGTGACCGAAGGAATGTATGAACCAAGTATCATCGTTAACGTGTACGCGAATGGACGAAAAGACAGACACAACTAATTCGATTCGTTCCGTCATTACATGAAATTTGGTATATACATGAACATATCTATATCGATTATTTATGCCAATACATACAACCGTTAGCCAAACAAACCTAATTTACTCTGTTGAGTCGAGTTCTGCAACAAATCAAAAAAACTTCTTCTCCACTTAGACTCACTGTAATCTTAGTGGTGCGGTAAATGAACAAAACTGTCGATTCTGGTGCGAGGAAAATCCACAAATTATTCACGAACAACCATAACATTTACCTAAATTGAAATTTTAGTGTGGTTTTTGGTCTGGTGGAATCATCGGTCCGTACATCTTTTGAAAT
Organism: Neoceratitis asiatica; assembly: GCA_030068015.2. NCBI lineage: Eukaryota > Metazoa > Arthropoda > Insecta > Diptera > Tephritidae > Neoceratitis > Neoceratitis asiatica. Next base: position 21,389,070 of record CM061528.1, on the reverse strand, counting down.
AAAGCTGGTAGCACCGTTACTGTCAATGGATAACGGTATAGATCGATGATAACCAACTTTTCATAGCCACAATTGGAAGAAGTTGATCTTAACAACATCTGGTTCCAACAAGGCGGCGCTACGTGTCATACCGCACGTGCAATAACCGAATTATTGCGAGAAAGGGTTGGAGATTCGATTATTTCAAGAAATTGTGACATTGAATGGCCTCCAAGATGTAATTTAACACCATTAAAATACTTATTGTGGGGTTACTTGAAGTTATTGGTCTTTGGCAGTAAACCAGACTCTCTTCAAGCTTTAAAAGTCAATATTGAATGTACTATTCATGACATACAACTTAATTTAGTAGAAAAAAGGGTTCAAAAATTTGGTTAATCGAATTCGTTTCTGCAAGAGAATTCGTGGAGGCCATTTGAATGATGATGTCGATTGTACTACACATTAAATAAAAAATATTTGAATTTCCTTAACAATAAGTGTGTTTTTTTTTTAAAGAAATCATATCACTCTTATTGGAAAAACCTCTATCTTCTTAGCAGTATCATATGAAGGTCCAATTTAATTCACATAAGCCGACATAGTTTTTTAAGAAGTTAAGAGATTGTGCTGAGGCTGTCGCGACCGGAGGGATTTTATTTTGATCATGATGGTAACACAGTAGTATAGCCAGATTTCTTCACTTTGTAACGAGCCTAGCTCGAGGTCAGTATGATGAACAGTGGGGCGAAAAATTTTCAATTGTTATTCGAAAGCGAAATATCTAAAAAAAAAATCGAAAATACACTCTGTGACGATCACAGATTGTCTTCGAGGAGGTATTGCTATGACGAAAAATATCTTGCATTGTGTACTAATGTAATTTATTTATTTAGATACAAATTTTTTAAACCAACAAAAATTCAGTACACTTACTTTGTGGATATGCCTCGTAATTTTTAAAGCCCATTCTATTAGCAATTTTTGTTCCATGGTCTATTTTCTCCATCATTCCCTTTCCTTTTGAGCTATGCCCGAAGGTTCTAGCAGAAAAATTTACTCACACTACCCTTCACACAGTGATTTTCGCTGTAATAGATTACACGGCATTGTCGATTGGGGGTAGGTTGAGTAAGCTTTCGAGTGATGCTGTTGTTGCATTACGCGTAGTATTTACAACGCAAATTTTCATGTAAGTAATATTTTTAATAAAATTGCAATATGTACATATGTAGAGTTTTGGTTTTCGTGTATCTTATGTATCTTATGTGTGTAAATGCTTTATCTGCAGCCGAACGGAGGTTACAACTTTATAACTTTTTTCCCAAAGCTCTCTTCTACATATATCGTATGTAAATTGTGCGTCATGGATATAAATCTCACGAAAAGCTTTTTTCTAATTTGAACCACCGATTAGGCCATTAAAATTATTATAACTATTCACATAACCGATAATAAGCTAATTAAAAAATTCACACAAGTTCGTACTGTACTTTTGAATTCATCTTCGTTGTATTTAAGAGCGCCTGAATGTAGACAGACTACAGCTAGTGAAAGTTTTGACACATATTTTAGGTAAATTTCATAGCATAAAGATAGGCTCATATGATTCAATATATTTGCGCATGCGTCCGAGTTGCATAGGGAGCAAATACAACAATTATCGCGTATTTTGTTTTTGCTTTTGAGTATTGCTTTCGCACTGGCTTTTAAAAACGTACAAACTCTTTGATCCAATCTATTCCCGTGAAAACCACGATCACAACAATTTTGAAGATTTCCACGTTTACAAATATGTAGGAAAACAAGCAAACAAAACATAAACTAAAAATAATTTCGACAATGAATGAATGAGGTTGAATGAATGAGAAATGTTAAATTTGCTGTCATAGTAAATTCACCATGCCATATTCGCCTTGCGCTTGTAGCTGCGCCTCGAAAAAATCTCAAAAATTTTCAAATTACCAACGCCGTTATATGTTATCGTGGAAAAAATAGAACTTCGCTTATGATAAAGTATTGCTATTTGAAGGATAAAAAACAGTTGAAGCAAAAAGCTGAATTGATGACGAGTTTCCGGACATTGCACCAGGAAAATCAACCATCAAGAATTGATATGCTCAGTTTAGGCGTGGTGAAATGAGCGCCGAAGATATGAACGCAGTTGACGCCCAAAAGAAGTTGTTACCGAAGAAAATATCAAAAAATCCACAAAATGATTCTTAATGAATGTAAATTGAAATTGAATTCACGAATATTTGGGTATGAGAAAGCTCTGTGCAAAGTGGGTGCCGCGCGAGCTCTCTTTTTTACCAAAAACAACGAAGAGTTGATGATTCGGAGCAGTGTTTATAGATGTTCAAGCTTAGTAAACCGGAGCTTTTGCGTCGATATCTAACAATGGATAAAACATGGATCAATCATTTAAATCCGATGTCCAATCGACCGTCATCCGAGTGGACAGCACACAATGAACCCGCTCCAAAGCATGGAAAAACGCAACAGACAAGTTTATGGCGTCTGTTTTTTTGGGATGCGCGTGGAATAATTTTCATTGACTACCTTGAAAAAGGAAGTACATCAACAGCGACTATTATACAGCGTTATTGGACCGTTTGAAGGAGGAAAACGCCGAAAGACGGCCGTATTGAAGAAAAATAATATGCTGTTTTACCAAGACAATGCGCCGTGCATCGATGGCAAAAAATCGTGAATTGGGTTTCGAATTGCTTCATGCTTCAGATCTGGCCCCCAGCGACTATTTTCTGTTCTCAGATCTCAAAAGAATGCACATTAAATAAAAAAATATTTGAATTTCCTTAACAATAAGTGTGTTTTTTTTAAAGAACTCATATCACTCTTATTGGAAAAACCTCTACATTCTTTGCAGTGTCATATGAAGGTCCAATTTAATTCACATAGGCCGACATAGTTTTTTAAGAAGTTAAGAGATTGTGCTGAGGCTGTCGTCGAATGAAGAGGCGATCTTCGAAACTTAGGACCTACTTTGGAGCAAAGGACTAATCGCATCGAAAAGTGAGAGGGTTGCTTTAATCAATGTATCACCCTTGAAGAGAACTATGTTGAACAAAAAAAGTGAATTTTGCCAAAGAATATGTTTTACGTATAATTTGAAATACTATACTTATATATATGAAACGTACATTCTATGATAGGCCGGGAACTTATCAATTGATGTGTTACATACCACTTCTGGCAGGTGATTACAGTGAGATAACAGTATTTAAAAACCTCGAGGGCGGGAGAAAACCAGTATCTTCTTCTCTCTTCTTTTCTAATGCATTTGATCAAAAAATCCACTTTTCCCAAGCAAAGGTTCAAGAATTAATAACTAGGAATTGTTAAAAATCGGTTTGAATTCAAATAGTGCATAAAAATTAGAATTTGAATGATTTCTTTTTCTCTTGAACGATTGTTCATAAAATTGCAAATTTCAATTTGCAAAGTGGGAGACTGCTCGAACTCGTCTTTGTTCAAGGCTCAAAGTGCTATAATATAATACTCTGAAATTTAATGACTTCGTTATGCAACGTTCATATTTTCACCCCATTTGAAGGGGCATATCTTGAGTAACTTAACAAAACGCCAGAAATGAACGAAGAGGAACTGTGAAAAAAAGAAGTTCATTTATTAAATGATATAGAAAAGAAAATTACATGTGCAAAACTAATTTTGAGCTTAGGCTTGAAATTTAAACTCTCATATTTTTTAAGCATTGTCAATAAATGTGCCAGAGAGAGGAATCTTGGACTTTCAATATTGATTGCGCTAAAAATGCGCTCACTGGAAGGAAATTTTCCCTTCATAATCGCTGGCATAGGATAGAACTTTTCTCCAAAAATTTTGCAAATCCATTTCGATAATGTCAGTTCTTCATCAGTTCTTCGTCCACTGCCACAGCATCGTTTAAGTGACAATGCTGAGCTCCAGATTTTGCTCAAACATTTTCGAGCAGTGCGAGCATTTGATCAACGAGCACTCGCACACCTTCTCATTGCTCGAGTATTTTGACAAACACTTTGTCTTTTTTTTCAATTTTTTTTTCTAATTTTAAATTTATTTATGCGAAAGTGTAAAAATCATTGAAACCCCAAAGAAACAAACAAAATTAATTTTTTTTGTTTTTGTGAGCAGTTGAGCAATGAGCGATTATCGAGCAAGCATCGAGCTGATCGCAGTGCTCGATACCCGGGTATCAAGAGCTCTAGTTTATATGTAAAGAATATAAGAAATTTATGAATTGAAAGATTGTTAATAATAGTAAAAAAAAATTTCAGCTACAGTATATTTTGATGTCGCGTGCGACAGCAAAAAGAACTTTTGTATTCGCTAAAGTGAAGAAATTTTTTCAATTACGTTAAGTTATTATGATAAACAGATATTTTTCTTGAAAATGAAATATAAATTTTTTTTTAATAATCAGCGCTTTGCTATCTAAACCTATTTAAATTTGTAACGTGCGACATAGTAAGTGCAAAACGTATAAATTCAAAACAATTTTTCTTTTAATATCCTTATCTATACGTAAATGTGAGTTCAAGTAAAACACAAAACCCAGTTTTTTAATGTAAATGAGTGTAAAGTTAATTTATTATTGATATACTTGTTGTTAAAATACTTTCAATAACTGACTTAATTTTATTATAATTTGTGTGAAATTTAGGTTCAAATTTTGTTCAAAGTTTATCTATTTTAAGTTATAATAAAATTATTTATTCAGACTAGAACATTGATTATTAGTTTAAGCTGTGCAAAGAAAAGTTAAAGACTGTTGAAGCAGAACTACAAAAGTATAAATTAAAAAATAAGGAAAAAATGCAGAAAATTAAATAGACATGGAAAGCATTGGTTAAATATAAAAAAGATCTAATTGAAGAGAAACCGAAATATAATCGCATATGACAAGTGAGGAGCACGCACTCAAGATGAGCCTTGGTGAAAGCGGTTAAAAAAACTTAGAGAGCTATGCCCAAGGACATGCAAAGAAGGCTAAAAGTTCTTGGCGTATTGGAACCAAATGTCGCATTCGACATGTCGCGTGCGAAAGTGATTAAAATTGTATAAAAAAAATAAACTACTGAAAATTTTTGATCGAAATAAAAAGTATTATTCAGATATATTAATGTGAAATAATTTAAAATTAGTCGTATTGAAATGTTCCTTTAAGTTGTACTGAATTCAGTGTTTTTTGTTTACTCTGAAAGGGACTTCTGTTTTTGTGACATGCAAATGTCTGGTTTTTTTGTAATTATCTTGAAAACGTACTATTGGCCAAAATCAACTTTAGCACAATTTATATTTCTACACAGCTATAGGCTTTCTAAAGAAATAATGTATTGGCATATGTTTTTTTTTCTCTTTGAATGCGTACGAATATCGCACTAGACATTAGAGATTTTAATTTTAGAATATATGCACGAGTCAGTGACTTTTTGAATAAAATATATTTTTTCGACAAACAGACGTTTTATTTCTCAACATTTTCCCTTTGTAGCTTAATACATTTAGCCCAGCGTTTATCCAATTTTTCTATAATAGTTTTTTTCAAGGTCCTCAAATTAGGAGTTTCTTTCTATGATGACCTTTTCATTCGACCCGAATTTCTTATCGCCCAGCTATTTCGTCAGGTTTGGAAACAAGAAATAGTCACAGGGGGGCTAACTCTGGAGAATATGCTGGTTGGGGTAGCAGCTCGTAGCCCAGTTTACGACACACTTGTGTACCCGTGCATTGTCCTGATGGAACGCCACTTTTTTGCCAAATGCTGCCGTTTTTGCTTTAAATAAATATTGAGTCTGTCCAAAAGCTTTGAATAATATCCGTCGTTTTACTATTTTCAAAGTAATTGATTTAAATGACACCTCGTGCATCCCAAAAAACTGTATCCATTACTTTATTGGCCGGCAGACCCGCATTGGCATTCTTCGGTACGTTATGGAGAGTCCATGTTTCGTCTACGCTAACAAAACGGTGCAAAAATTCAGTTGGATGCGATAGAACGTCGCCAACACTCCTTGGAATTTGTTGCATGGTTGCTCGTGTGCACAATCGCGGCACCCATCGCCAGGATAGCTTTTTTGTTTTCAAATATTCATGTAAAATGTGATCTACTCCCTCAGTTGAGATGTTGTAGCCTCAGCGACCCTAAGTACTTTTATTTTTTGATCGTCCAATGTTACTCCTGGGATTTTATCGACGATTTCTGGTGTTACGAACTTTTCTGGGTGTTCTAAAAGTTCGGCGTTACTTGTATTGGTACAACCACAACGGAACTCAGTAAACCACTTCTTAACCATTGAAATTGATGGTGCCCATGTTATTTATCAAGTCTTTCCTTGGTTTTGGTGGTGTTTTTTTACGCAAAAATATAATGCTTGACCGGAAGACGAAATTCACTTTTTTCCATTTCAATGGCCGTCAAACACAAACTAAATGGCGCAGCGGGCTGAAACTTTTACAGCAGTCTACGAGTATTAATCGAAGACGGGTAGAGTGCTGTATTTACAGTAATTGTGCGGCAAATTTAAAAAAAAAACTAATGAAACAGCCCTCCCATATATATATTTTTTTTAAATTAGAACATTAAAATTCTGAAGAAAAACATACTAAAAATATATTTTTGAAAATCCTCGTACATGAGCTACATTTCCCATTTCCATAAAAAAAATTCAATAACTGTTATTTTAAAAATAGGTAAAATTCGGAATACTTTAGTAGATGAATATTAGAAATTATCAACCAATCAGATATTCATAGTATTTTTATCAAGGTCAGAAGTACTCATACTACTAAATGCATAATTTTTAAATTTCGCTTGTCTCGGAGATTTTACTGCACAAATTACTTTCGATGCCATAAAAGGAAAATTGTATCTGAAAAATAAAATAATAAACTAAATGAAAACCTCTAATTTATGGACACAAAGCCAGCTAATAGCCTAGTCGAAAGTAGGAAAAACAGAAAACTTATTCAGCATTTCTAAAACAATTCAGAAAATTCACAAATGCACCAATAAGTATACAAATACAAAAACCTATATACATATCGATATACATGTGAGTAGAGGCATTCGTGCTTGTACACTCTGATAAATATTTGCGGTCTAAATGACTTAGCGGGAGTGTGAGTTACAATACACATATATCCGAGTATATATATATTTGTAATTAACAGATGAGGAAGACTGCATACACGAATACACTGCTGCGTATAAGCATTACTTTAAAGTGAATTTGCCATAATTTCCAGCTTTTTTTTCATGAATTTTCTTTTACTTGGCAGACTGCATAAATATAAAAGCAAAATTCTTCTTGAATGCTCATTACAGTTATATATACAAATATATGTGTCATGGCTTGATGCTGTAGATATACATATAAACATACTCACACATACTATAAAAAAATTTGCCAGCAGACATGAAAATGCAGCAGATTAGAACGTTTATAACTCGTTTAGATATTGCAGCCGAGAGATATCAACAAATGCAATTAAAAATCAAATTATTATGAGTAATTAGACGAATAAGCATGCAACGGCAACAACAACACATATATGCTTTCAGTGCAACAAAAAATAAAAAGTATTTGTATTTGTTTTTTTTAATATTTTAAATGAGGTAAAAGAAGATTGTGATGAAAAGCAAAATGCGCTGTTGCTGATTAGTTTGAAACATTGTATGCCTCTTCGTACTGATACACTGTGAGAAATTAAAGAACGAAAAATAAAAAATGAACCTTCTGACATAGAAGAAGTTTCTTAATTCAGGCCCGAATCCTTACAGTACACTGTCTTTCGGTTGCTAAGCCGGAGAGATATATTTCGCTTGTAGGCCAATGCATTCTTTCAGTATTCACATAGTCGGTCTAATTTCAAGCCTTCAACAGTTTCACAAAGCTAATAGATCAGAATAATAAACTTGATATTTTTCTAAAGAAGAACTGTCAGTGACCGTCTGTTCTCCTCTCCTCTCCTTTACCCTCCTCTCCTCTTCACACCGCACCAGAAAACCATATCCATTGTGATTTACCACCAAAGAAGCAGTTCAAGAGCAAATATTGAAATTTCTACAAATATTTTTCTCTGCGTATAAATGATTTTGCGTGTTTCAGCGCATCACAGATTTTCCATTTCACCAACAACACATGAGCCATAGAAAAAAACTTAGCAGCATTTTCAATCAAGCAACGCCAAATTTTTACACTAATTTTCATTTTTAACACAAACATGAAAAGATTCAGTAATTCGTTGTTGCCATGAAACCTTAAGTGGAGTATAAAACAGTTTCACAATCTCTAGAGCATATCAGTAGCACCTCCAGAGTCACACCGGTGTGATGGCATTTAAATCATAAAAAGAGCAAATTAAATGAAAACTTAACACACACTAAAATAACAAAAACGATACGCATTTCAACGAAAACTCATTACGTTGACGCACAAGGATCTCGCAAAAGGATACAACGCGTTAAACATAGTTCAAGCATTTTCCATGTGCATTTCCATAGCGAACAGCGCGGCCTACCAAAGACACATACAAACATGTTAGGCCACACATTTTGGCTGCTGACAACACTGCTGGTGCTTTCGTGTACCTTCCGCAATGTAACGTCGCGTACAGCTACCGGTTCGATGGCGCAACAGCTTACCGCGGCGCAGAGTAAAGATGGCGGTAGCGCGCAATCGTCGATCAACTCCGCTACCTTCTGGGGTGATCTCTCACAAGCCTATCGCGTATATAAACATTGTGCACAGGACGATCTCTCAGTGTGTTTAAAAGTGAAACTCTTGACGGGCCTGCAACGTGTGTTGCGCTCCTCGAAGGTGCTGAAGATCATTGAAGGCGTGCAATTCGTCAGAAGCACCGACGATACGGCGGGTGGTGAGACGACTGCGAATACGCTGACTTTCACAAATGAAAAGGAGCTTGAGGCGGTATTGCCACGTGGAGCAGCTGCCAAGCAGCAAGTATTGCATAGTATGATTGCGAGGGAGCTCTCTAATCTTTTGCAGAATTTTACACTACAGGTAAGCAATTACATTGATTTCATATTAAATAAATAAAATTAAACATTCCAACTGCACACCAATATGCACAGGTCAAATTTCCCTATATGCCCGGCTCATCAGCCCACAGCGACGATGGCGATACTGCTACGGAGGCTCGCAAGAAAAAAGATAAGAAAGGCGGCGGTGGTGCTTACATAATGATTCCTCTACTACTCGGTGGCACATTCATACCAATCGCCTATGGCGCCCTAGCCATGCTCGCGGGCAAAGCGTTAATTGTTTCAAAATTGGCGCTCGTCTTGGCTTCCATAATTGGCATTAAAAAGTTACTCAGCGGCAATAGCAAAGAGTCGCATGAAGTAGTCGTGTCATCCGGTGGCCACTCGGAATGGGGGCGCGATATGGATTTGGCGTACAGTGGTTGGAAACCGGGCAAAGAACATGTGAAGACAATCTAAATGTACGTGGAAAAATGTATGATAGACTTTCCTCTAAGCGAACACGACGACAGCTGGACCAAAGATATGGACGAAGAAAGCTATAATTCTTTATATATTCTTTTTTTTATTATTTTATTAATTATTCATGCTTGAAGCCCAAAAGCAATATTAGTTGTAAATGTGTGTGTTAAGTTTTCGCCTTTAGTAATTTAGTTTAAATCAATATTTGAATATTCATAAATAAATAAGTTATATGAAAATAATTATATGTAAAATTAAAATAATAATAATAATAAAAAACATAAGTTGTTTTCAAAAAGATAAGTCAAGTTTTTACTATCGATAATAATTCTTACCAGTCACAGAACTCTTTAAATAACCAAGGCTTCACTTCTGCTGTTTCTCCTTAGTTGTGGACCAAAACTGATTTCCCTCAAACTAAATTAAGAACTTTCTGAAAATTTAACATTCATGGCTGACAAAAAGTTCAGATTTCTCGAAAGAGGTATGCGCCCAGGAATTGTTCGCTTTCGAAGTGGTGGTGCTGATCGCGGTGCCAATTATTTTGTTGGCCTTCCACGGAGCATAGTTGGAGATGTAGGTTGGTTCCAAACTTTGAATAAATTGGCAAATTTCTAAGTACTATTGCCTCAGAAGAATAGCTTTTAGTTCCATCGCAAGTCTGTTGTACCTAGTTTTATCTTAATAGGATTTAGTTCGATACTAGATTCTTCTCGCCTGATGCTTGTATGAGCTCATTATTTTAAATTGGAAAATTTTGACCTGTAGCAGATTCCCATGCAGCTTCTTGTTTGCTCACAGGTGGCCTCAAAATATTTTACTTAGTTTTACGAATCAGTTTTGAGGAAAGAGTCGATCTCAAACTGGTTTTAAAATGTGTCCAGTAGGTACGGATATGGCGAAGCTGGCAGCTTTGACCGACATTTTGAAGCTATCTAGGTGTGGTTGTTGTTGTGGTAATAGCTAAAATATTCCCTAAACTATCTTTCGGAGAATATTTCGAAAGTAACAGTTCTAGGCTTAATCAAAATTAGGGTTATTCCGGTATAAAAAACCGACACTCACGGTAACTACGACATGCATGCCTTACCGTGGGTAAATTCTTGAACCACTTACCTGAAGGGGGTATGGCGGCCGTTACTGCTGAGTAATCTGTTCTTCTTTTGTTACTTAAATATCGACAATATCAGGAATTTCATTCAAGTCTGACGACCAGTACGTCAGTTCTCTTGAAAAAATCTGAATTCTTTAATTAGCAAAATTTTTTCTTCAACTATGTTATTTCTTAATTGAACTTCGTCTTTTCTGTAAAGTGTAGATTTGTAGTGCTTAATATATTTTTAATGGGTACAGCTGAATAACCATTAGCAGTTCCATCTGGGTGCACTGTGTGAAAAACACTATAGTAAGGAATTTTGAAGAAGTTTTTTCTGTAAAAGTATTTCTTATAGTATTAGGATTTGTATATTGTTTTCGTAAAAAAAAATGCAGCTCATTTGGAAGTGTGACAGTCCTTTGGCACTCATAAAGCAAGATTTAAGGATATTGTGCAATTTCTGAGACATGATTTACCTCTATGTTTGTCATGTTGCTGTTTTGTCCGCTTTGATTTGTCGGACCGCAGACGATGGCCGTCGAGTATATTATTTTGATTGCGCTTGCTGATATTGTTGGTTATTTTGAGCATTTTTAACAGCTTGAGTAGCCCAGATTTTCTTCCTTTTTTAAAACGAACATGGTTTCTGTTGTCCAACAAACCTTGTCTCTCTTTCGTACTGTGCGAAAGCGTGATCACCTGTTCATTTAATGCATTTGGGATGTCCGCGATATATTGATTTTGCGTATCCGTGATCTCGAAATCTGGAATACCGTATGATTTCCCGTTTCAGAGTGCGTTGGTTTAAAAACCATACGACTTTGAAGTAACCTCTTTATTCATATACTTTATCAGTCACCTGTTACGCCTACTTGCGAGATCAATATAGATTTAAAAGCAGGGAAGCCAGGAGAAGTAAAATCTTATCACTCTTTTAGTCTCCTCTACACCTTGTCAAGAGTTTATGAAATATTATTTATAAAAACAATGATTAAGTCAATCGAGCTGAAACCGAATTCCAATCAAATCACCAATTCGGCTTTAGTAATAGAACACTCCTCCTTTGAGTAAAGGTTTATAGAAATATTACAATCGGCAATTATGAAATGGAATAATGCTATATCTGAGACAACGTCTCTTATGTGTTGCGTAAAACAATGTAATTTCCACCGTATCACAGTATCGAAATATTATTGTTTTGTTTTCCCTGAGCGATAAATGGAGGGACTACGGGTTTTTTCTAAGCAGCCTCCCAGCGGTTGATGGGTTTTCAAGAGCTGCTTCATATTTCATAACAGGCTTATATTCGAAGCAGTTGACCTTTTCTACCGTGTGGCGAGCACATAATATAGTTCTGGTCAGTATTGAAGCCCACGTCATTACGAAATACAGTAAGTAACGGCTGCAGCGAAACAAACGACGATTGAGTTGTCTAAATTTAATAGTTTAATTCAAGTTAAGTATTACATGAAAATTTTTTAAAGTCTACTATAATAAAATTTTTTTCTTTCCCTAACTCTCTCTCTCTCTCTCACTCTTTCAATGTTTTGCCTCAGTATTGGTGAATCAAAAAGCGTTGCCTTCGGGCGTTGGCTGCCTCTGAAAGTATATATGTAAGTCGTCGCACTCGTTTTATGCCGCCCAGAATGTGTCTTGCATAAATATAACATGCACATACGAGTATGAATGTACATCATTACATATTCAGACTATCACTATTTGCCACAACACGTGTAGACAAAAAGTTGTTGACTTAATATTAGCACATTAGCTCTTGGCGATATGTAAATATGCAAGTTTATACGTATGTATGTATACGTATGTATGTAATACTGATAATGTTCAGCGGCAAACATTTATTTTGTACGTACCTTTATTGAAATCAAACTGAAATTATTGCTGCGAAAGCGAATCGTTTTAGTATTTATAAGATATTCGGGTTCGATTGCAACTACTCGGCGCAAGAAAGAAAGAAATGGTTTCAGACCAATTTTTATATGATAATTTTTGCCTATTATTTTTATATTCCTACACCTGTTTTACGTTTGAACCCTGTTTTAAATAAAATAAGGAAATTAAAGATAAAAAAAAGACTATTCACTACAGTTAGGCGAGAAGATATCTTGTGTAGAAAATGAATGCAACATCGAATATGTTGAACAGTCGATTGAAAAAATTGGGCAATATCATAGTCTAAAACGCCTTTGTAAAAAAACATATGGAATGGAGATTAAAGATTATGCCATCAGTATGAGAATGTACTGCTCTGTACGTCTCCTTTATTCCGGATATATCAGCTTACAATATCTTATACATATAAATAACCTGATAAAAATACAACCAAAAGTAGTAGAAAATCAAAGAAAATAAAATTAAAAACTTAAATAACGTTCCCGAATACTCATTAGGAAACTATTGCAAAACGTATTCTATGGCGAAAACAATGTTCCGATAGAGTACTGTTTTTTTTTTTCATATGGCAAGAATTCCATTGAATATTTTAAATGGAGAGTCTATTGATGTTCCTAGCAAATCTGCAGTTATAAAACCTGTGCATCATGCTTAGGATCCTTCTACACGGAAACATCGAGCTCAGGTCCAAGAGTTAGTAGGTTTTTCTATAGCGAACTTACAATCAGCTCAACGTTCTCTCTTTCATAATAGTATAACGTATTTAAAGAGGCAGTGTTGCCAGTGGTGATCTTCTGGACATATAGACCTTATGTCAGTTCGAAGAACTATAGTCTAATCTGTCTGAAATTTATGAGGTAAAATCAGGAATAATTTTATCTTTGATTTACATGGGCTAAGATTAAAGCACCCTAGTTTTTTTTTGCTCGGACCACTAACCTAACTTACTTTTAACTGTCGCGTCATTTTTGCCATCGAGTTTGTTGTAAATATTAAACATGCTTCCGTACCAGCACTCAAAAATACTTCCTAATGCCAGGTAGTCACAGGGATTCTGTTAGTGACAGTATTGGTAACAACAACAATGAAATGAAGCATGAAAACAAAAAAAATCGTAAACTTTTTCCCAAGTACTCAGACGTGATTTTGAATAAAATTCACTTTCTATTAATATGAAATGGAAAGAAATGCCCACTAGAAAATAACAACAACATCAACACAAATCAAGAGACAACAAAATAAATTATAGAAAAAGCTTAGGAGCACACACACTCGGTGTCATCTTTATACAAGTATACATTGAAACATATGTACGAGTATGTTTACCCTGCTGAGAAAAATACTAGTTGCTAACTACAAACCAACTAGTGTGCATTTTTGCTCTAACTAGTCCACCTTCGATATATTTCCCATGTGAGCTACTGGTATTTTTAACATGGCGATATTCTACGAATTGTCATATGTGATTTGAGTTTTTGATTCACGAAAAATAAACACTCGCCTATTGAAACGATGTGAACAGCAACGACAAAATACGCATTTAAACACAGCTTATTGGGAAATTAAACTCAGCCATGGTGTATTAAAAATAACAACAACATACGAATGGCGTGGTGGTGAAAATGATTATTATTCCCGGTACTGGTGAGCCGCTATGCAAGTAACGAACTGATATGATTTCATCGTGTTTCATACTGGTATTCAACCAGAATTTTTGTATACTAGTCTACCTTTTCACTGCAGGGTATTTACATTTGAATATATGTATACATGTATTTGCAACATTAACTTATATGTCAAAAGCATTTAGTTACTCGTTATCTGCAGTGATGAAATGGATGTGGAGGAGTTATTACTATTGCAGGCAGCAAACAGTTTTGTATGAACGTGTTCAACAATTTCAATTTATTTGTTTTGCATATTGGCATTCAATATTTTCACTTTTGACTCACTGACGGAAATAATAATGAGGTGTGGCGTTGGCAAATGTTTACCGATTAGCACCAAAACCAACTACCGGCGGTACGGTAGTCGGCAATTAGCGAAAATGTGCATACAGACCTGTATGTAACATATGTTTGTAGATGTAAATGTTTTCCAAAAATTTATATTATTTCCGTTGGTGAAATGTACATATTTGTATGTATGTTTACGCATTTAAATACGTTCAAAAATCCCAGTAAGAGTTATATTAACCACCTTAAGTTGGAGAATTTCAAGTGGATAGTAAAAAAATCAGTTTAAAAATATATTTTTTATTATAATATACTAATATTTTTTAATGAAGTAAAGAAACTATTATTCATTCTATAAAAAAATTATAAGGAATTGATCTCTAAAAAAAACCACGTTACATGCCTAGTGCCTTTTAGATAGAAAAAAAAAGAAAAAAAACATTTTCAATTCGTAAATCTGAAACGCTGCAATTATCGTAAAATATGTGAAAATTAGATGATTTAATTCACCATGAACGTAATAAATAATAAAATAACTGCGAAAAAACAATTAAATACTTAGCATATAATAACTGTAAAACACATATCAAAATATGTAACACTAACCCCTACTTTTGGCACGATGTCGAATTTCGCATTCCAATATCACTTAACATATCCGCTTGCACTTGCCGTAAATATCGATTTTGGATAGCATTGCCAACACTTTGTCCACATTTTTATATGTTTGCCAAATATGTATATTTATAACATACATTTTTCCGTATATACGTATGTATATGGTGACATTAATTTTATAATAACTCATCGTTAAGTGACAGTGAGTATATAAAGTTGCTCACTAAACAGACATAAGTACGTTTTTACAAAAATACTTCTTTTTTTTTGTAATAAATATAGTAACCTCAAGGTGCTCTCTATGAAGGTTGCTTTATGAGATTTTATGTTAATTTGGGATTAATTCTATACAGATGGTTTTTAGTCAAAAAAAGCTTTCGTTGGTTGACTGTAAAACATAAATCTCAGTTCCCTTTTAACCTGGCTCAAATTTCAATATCGGCTATATTAGAAGTTTCACTGGCGAGGCATCTATACATAAGATATCATCTCGACAAGCTAGATAAAATAGAAATAGGCAGAGTGTAGAGCTTAAATGAAGAAAGGCGAAACGCTGGAGTATTACCTTTGCAAATGCCCGGCCTTCAGTCGATTGAGACATCAATTCTTCCACGATGCTCCAAGCTCCAGCGTTATTGCGATGGGTGTGCATGGAAGGAAGAAACTAAAGACAATTAACTAAATCGAGCGAACTCTTTGCAAAAGTATAATTGGGTTAGGCCAGGCAGCACAATTATGGGTTTTACTTGGTTGGTCTTTTGGTGTCATTTTAAGCAATATGTGTCATATCATATCAGTTCTGCTTCAAAGTGCGACAAATGGTAGAGAAAAAAAAAGAGAAATTATATGAAACACCACACCAATGTAATCCAACCAGGTTGCCATTTTACAAGAATTCTTCAATCATTTTCCCATGTTAGTATCTGGTAATTTATACATGGCGACGTTCAACGAACTGTCAATTGCCTTCTACTAGTTAAATACTAGTTCACTTGTGCATGTTGAAGTTCCACTTAACCGAAAATTAAATCAAAAATGACCTAGCCTGCAGCAAGATTCAAACCTTAACCTCGCTTCGCCTTTATCCAAAAGAAAATGTGTGAAAGTTAACTGTTTTTGATTATTTCCCACGTATGACTAATATTTGATCTATTGAGATTGAATTTTTACAAATAGTATATTAAGCGATGTGGAAAGAAATTAACATTGACTTTACGCTTGAACTATCATAACAGCTCTTTGAAAAAGTTAAATAGGTTTTAAAAACTCCATTTGGTTTTTGGAATATTCACATGTATTTCAAAAAGGATTATTTAAAAAAAGGTCAATGTTTTAGAATAAATAAAAAAATTTCAAAAACGGTAAAGTAGATTACTGAACAGTAACTGTAGAGTAAGGTACTCTAGTGTGACGTAGGTGCATCGATTATTATCTCTCGTGTCTTCTCACAGATTTGGCGCATTTTAAATATTTGGTGAATGGTGGATTTACCAGGCCTAAAGCGAGACTGATAAGGTCCAATTAGTTTGTTGATAATTAATAATTATCTTTGGTCGGTTAATTATTAACCAATTTATGGCATACTTCTGGATTTTCGCTGTTCTCGCTACGTCCGTAACTTCTAGAAAAGAATTTAAAAATATTTTGGGTCGTTTCCTGTTAGTTTTGGTATGAAATAAAATAATATGCCGCATTTCAGCCAAACCGAAACCCATCACGCAGATGCCTCATACGTTTAGTAAGGAATGGTCGTATAGATATATTGTGTAGTATATACTTTCTTAAGCTTCCGCACCGAGACTTTTAAAATGTTATATAACCAAACAAGGTACTTTAGATATATTCAACCTTTTTTTTTTTCAAAAAAACTTTCAAAAATTATTAACATATATTTACAATTATTTTGAAATAACCTCAAAAAGGTTAAACTCCTTATATGTTCACTGGCATATATTTTTATCGAATTTAAATTAAATTTACTTCGGAAAAATATACATTTAGTAAATTATTCATCGGCATATCGTTTTATCTGCTCTTATAGTGCATATAATTATTAATTTCTTTATTAATTTATGTAATAATAAGCAAAAACCACAACAACAAAAATGTGTAAACTCTTCTTCTTCTTCTTCTTCTTCTTCTTCGTTCACATGCTATTCAACTTTATCTAATATCTCATTTAGCCACGAGACTCACATTAACATTTATGACTTTTCACTTTTTAATAACTTAACTGCATACAATTACAATTACAAATACATACCATTTTGCATACTGTAGCTAATATGTTGTTGTTGCACAAACAATTTGCAACATTTAAAGACAAATATTGACATTAGAAACTGTGCTTTTTACAGAGCAAATGCAATTATGCGAACTTCGAGACAATGAGGAGATAACAAAGAAGCAACAACCAGAAGCTACCGTGTGAAGCTGCAACAAATGTGTGTGTACATAAGTTTGATTGTATGTATGTACGTACATAAGTACAAAGCTGGGTAAGTAGCTGCAGTTATGTAAAGGCATGTAAGCCTTAAAATGAAGGCGTAAAACTGTTTGCACACGCCGATGTGCATGTATGTATGTATATATATACTTACATTTGTTTTATATTCAAATATATCTGCATCTTTCCATAAATATGTATGGCGTCAGTATTTAAATTTGTACAGCAACTACCGGACACTTTCTTCTTCTAATGACAATGTTGCAGCCAGCAACAACAACAACAACCACAACAACTATAACTATAACTAGTACAGCAACAAATGCCATCACATTTAACAATTATTACTTACTTATGTCAACAATTTTATTGTTGCCAGTAAAAGTGCTCTGCTCGTGCACATGAAAGCAAACGAAACTACAAAAAAAAACGAATAAAATTGACGAGTAGCACAAGTGTTGTTATTGTTGTTTGACGATATTTGCCACGACGAAATGTTAGTTAGAGCCGTCACCGCCGCCGCCGCCACACGCATCAATGCAGCAGCAACGGACATTCCAGGCGACCGGCTTAGACCGTGTACACGCAGACTTGGCAGCTATTGCCCGTGCCATTATTCGGTAGCAACATTGCCAAGGCGGTAGTGCAAAAAAAAAAGCAACAACAACAACCGAATGAAGTGAAACTTTTTCTTTCTGTCGCCATTCGCTCACTTCAAACGTGTAAATTTTCTACTTTACTCTAATTTCATTACCACACATATACATATATAATTGCAAATATACCTACCTACTCATACGCCTTCAACCAATTATATGTTTATCGAAATGTCTGCTAAGCGGGAATAACTGTTGTACAGTGTTTACTCCTTAAAACAAGTAGAGTAAACGGAAGTTAAAATAGTTTCTTGGAACTTTTTAATTTTTTTATTTATTATCAACTGTTATAAAAGCGTCATCTGCCTTTGTTTTAAATTTATTTCTAAATCTTCTAAATTGAGCATGATAACAACAACAATGAACATTGTTCACACAGATACCTTAATTTAAGGTTGAATATGCCTGCATTTTGGATTGTTTTTAATGCGGCCCTTAATTGTTTTTGGTTACAAGTAAATGAGCTGTATTCAAAGGCCTATTTTTGTTAGAAAAATTATTATTTTTTTAAATTGAATATTTTTTTATACAACAAAGTAAAACTGGTAGAAGTGACAGCTGTTTCGGAGATCACCACATCTCCTCCGACGGTTTCTCGCATCACAGGCGAGTGCTCTAACAACTGAGCCAACGTCTGCCATGTAATCTGTTGTTATATTATTCAATTTTTTACTAACCAACAACTATTAAGTGCGCTAATATTTAGCTGTTATTTTTACTTAATGTTGGGTTAATGTTTAAAAAAATGTTTGCAAAGAAAATAAAAGTTATTATTTGAACACTACGCTTATACTACATAATTTTTAGCTAAATTGTCTCAGCTAATTCATGATTTATAAACACTTTCTTAATAGACAACTGCGTTAGCTGACGGCCAACTTCACTTGTAGAAATAAAAAACCAAAAATAAGTATATTGCTTGCTAATTGCTAATTGTAATTTTTTTATTTTAATCACAAATCAATACTGAGCTTCCCCTTAATTGACATGATCAGAAGAAAAAAAAACATTAAATATAAGTTTTAAATTTTTTCCAAATATTATTTCAGCCAATACTAAAAGTTCATGTTAAAAGAGTTCACCTGTACTCAGATATAAATATATGTAAAGGGTTTTCCAATAAGAGTGATATGATTTCTTAAAAAAAATAACTAGTTGTTAAGGAAGGTACAATCGATACAATTAAGTTCTGAATATAACATCATCAAAATGGGCTCCACGACTGTCTTTTGCAGGAACGAAATCGATGAGCCAAATTTTTGAGCACTTTTTCCACTAAATCAAGACTTATGTCATGAATAGCACTTTCAATATTGACTTTTAAAGCTTGAAGAGAGTTTGGTTTATTGCTAGAAGACCAATAACTTCAAGTAACCCCACAATAAGTATTTTAGTTGTGTTAAATCACAACTTCTTGGAGGCCATTCAATGTCACAATTTCTTGGAATAATCTAATTTCCAAACCTTTTTCGCAATTATTCGGTTGTTGCCCGTGCTGTATGACACATAGCCCCGCCATAAAAAGTTGGTTATCATCGAACTATACAATTCTCCATTGACAGTAACGGTGCTACCAGCTTCATTTTAAAAGAAGTACGACCGATGATTCCACCAGATCAAAAACCACACAAAACTGTCAATTTAGGTGAATTTAGGTTCTTGAATAATTTGTGGATTTTCTTGCACCAGAATCGACAGTTTTGTTTATTTACCGCACCGCTCAGATGAAAGTGAGCCTCATCGGAAAAGATGATTTTCTTTAAAAAAAAACGTTATCGGTTTCAAGCAAATTCGAGACGTTTGTGGGGGTCCATGGATGAAATTGTAAACATTACGGAATAGAATTACAAAAAAAATATATATCATGACATATTAAAAAGTGCCAAAGGGACACTTAGAAATCATATCATCCCTATTAGAAAACCCTTTAGATGTCAACACAGTAACACACTTACTTTATTTAGAGTAGCAAGCGGCAGGCAATCAATTTACACAATTTACTAATCATAAATTACCGTATTCTTGAAAATACATATAATGCTACACATTTCTAACAGTCATAAAACTATGTAAATACAGATATGAATGTTTGCATATTGTATTGCATATAAAAATTAATATGTATGTAAGTATAGTAGCATCGTTAGAAAGCATTGCGCCTGCGCAACGCACGTGATTTGCATCTGAATGCTGACTCGAGTGAAGTCTCAGCTTTAGATATCACAGTAAATCACTGCTAATAATTTGCTCACTGTAATTTTTTTTTATTCATTTTGGTCTCAGCATATATGTAGATGTAAACGAGTACATCTCTTATTAATTGTGCTACAATTGCAAAGTTGTCTGATTTTTTCTCTTCACACCATACTCTTTTTTAAGAGTAGCTTCATAAGATTATGTTTTCGGTCGTATGCTAACTAGTTTTTATGTAAAAAATTTAAAGAGCATTAAAGTTCTCACAATTTTACTCCCAATGTTTATTTAAATTTTAAATACATTAAATGTATATTTCATAGCCATTTTACTATTCTCCTAGTCAATTCCTATTCTAATCGGTTATCAACAGTTACACAATCGTTCATATCTTTGTTTGTTCGCCATTCACTTCGCTTCTTTATTTAAACTGGCCCGGCCTACGCCAGCAATTGTACACTCTTGTAAAAGATTGTACCTTGTCTATTTAGCTCTGTTGCTCGTATTATTTTCTCCCGCATCAAAATGAAGGAATCACATGATAAAGAGTTAGCCTATATGAAACCTTGTTTGGTATCGGACGGCTTGGAGAGGTACTACCCAAATCTGATGGGGTTTGTGGTATTATCCAGCGTCAGTTTTCAACCGTATAGTAGGCAGTTCCTTTTTGATATCGAAGGCAGCTTTAGAATCGATTAAAAGGTGGTTTGTATCGATTATTTTTTCAGATGTCTTTTTCAAGACTTGACGCATGGTGAATATTTCATCAATGGTGGATTAAAGCTACACTAAGGTCCAATCAGCTCGTTGATGGTACGTTTTAATCACTTCTTTAAATAGAATTTTAGAGCTCAGTCTCTTTGTTTTTTCGTCTACGAATTCGTCTTACTACCTTATTCAGTGCTTGGTATCTATCCCATAGCACACGTATTGTGGTCGATCGGAAAGTAGCGAGGTAGGCAGTACCAAATCTGTTTTTGATCTTGCCGAAATCTAATTATTTCTGCAGCAGTGGTACGTAGGGAGCTTGGGATGCCGTTCCGAAGTCCCCCTTTATCGACATGCTGATGAGTGCCCTCAAAGAGCTGCTATGATTGCAGGTTTTTAACGTCTAACCTTCCTTGTGTTTGCTTACGGGCATTTTTTGTTGCAGAGAGACAGACTAATACAAAATAGTGTTATGAGCCTTTACAACACTGGAAACATGTCTTCCGTCTATCACAAATTATCGATATGGTAGCGCATTTTCGAATCGGAGACAAGCAGGTAGCTTAATTTATTTTCTTGTGTCGAAATCCACAGACAACCATATTTCGAGCCCTGGCGAATTTGATCACTCTCAGCTTGTTTAGGGATATTTCGTTATGGAGGCGAAATTTTTCGACTATTGTGCCAAAGATACTATCTTTACCCATCCTGGCGTTGAAATCTGGATGTGGTCTTAGACCGGAAGTCAATATCTACAAGTACTTGAATTATATGTAAAAAAAATCGTTTCGGCCGACTGTCAGGTTAATGACAGTCAAAAACTTTCCTCACTTGCGTGAACTTCTACACATGGCTCCATCCTCCTATGGTTCTACTTCTCTCAAAAGTCACCAGGAAAAAACCTGGTTTGCAGTGTGAAATGTAAATAGTGTACCCAAATAGCTCAATCTCTCACCCAATATGAACATTTCAGATTTCGAATTCCATATTGTTCTAACGAAAAATATTGGCTCTTATGGCACTGGCTTCTAGGATGGCATTACAGTCGCGTGCTATGCTTAATTTCCGCTCTAAAGTTGACCGCTGGTAATGTCAGCTTGCATAGGAAGCAAGCGCGCAATTTTACTTAATTAGGGAAAATAAGCTACAAAACAGATAGGTGCCCTTTAAAAAGTAGCACTGGCATCACTGTCGTCCAGAGATGTGATGGACGGTACAATGATGCTGGAAGATAGGTTCTTGTGACATTTATTATAGTAACCACATAGAAGAAAGCAAATTTGATATTGCGTTTATGCTAGATGAGAACCACCGATTCTGTGTATTACTATTCAGGCCGGTAAATATCTACTTACCATCCCCATCAAAGTGAAGTTCTTGATTATATCGCCTACGGACGGGTCTTCCACAAAGTATTCTAGGTATTTTTGAAAATTAAGAACTTTACTAAAATTTCAGACATTTTATCTGAATAATAATACAAAAAATTCACTTCATTCACCATTATAATAGTGAAACAAGTAATTTTCATATAAGCGACCTCATAAGTTAGAAGCAGACGCTTACTCTGAGTTAAGTGGGCTTTTAGCCAACATAAGAGCAGTCAAGTGTTTATCCTCTCTGAGAAAAAAGAGTAATAAATGTGACTTGTAAATGCCGCCACAATTTAAGTCTCAATTAAGTTGACAATAACTAAAGTAAACATGCATCTGAAAGACATACTTATAGAATTGACGACAATTGAGCTAAGTGGTGACACTCCGACCAACTAAAAAATTGAGAGCTATGAAGTATGAGCGCCACAGAACGAAGATCGCGTGAGTAAAGTGAGTGAATATGAGTTTTCAATGTTGAGGTGCAATGTCATTACCAATTGTTGGCGAGGCTCACCAGTATCATTCAAACCAGCGGCAACAAAAATAGTAACAACAAAGTAGCGTACAACAAATTTTACTGTTATTGCAGAAGAGGCCACTTCTTTCTTTGCCACACAACAACTTATTTATATTCCTAACGCGATTTTTTCCTTACCAAAGCAAAACAAGTGGAGAAGTTGGATCGTGCCGATCGTCGTCCATCGGTGGTGTGGGAAATGTGTGACGGCAGCAATATTGGTCTACTTATACACATGCTTCTGAATGTCGGCAAGATGTTCGTGCTAAAATGCTACCACATAACCGATGAGCCGTAATATGAACGCTGTTTTTCAATAAACTACTTTAACAACAACCTCGACGACAACAAGAACAACAACGAAAGCACTCAGCAGCACAACATAATGTACTGTAAAGTGAACTGGCTGACTGGCCGGCTGGGTTGTTGGCTTTCTCACCGCGATTACGTTTAACTCACTTCAATTGGATGCAATTGAATTTGAATTGCCAGCAAATGGCAGTGAGCACATGCACATTTGCATGTATTTGTATGTCACACATGTACAAGTAAATACAACAACTGTTTGCTTGTATCAGTGTCACTGCGTTTGCTATGACGCCAATTCGGTTGTACGCCGGGAATAAAACTCGATCCACAAACGCCTCCTAGCCACAGTTTACCGGTTGCCTTCTAACCGATCAATTGATCGCTAAGCCAAGAAATAAATGAAATAAACTCAACAGCCAACCAAGAAGGCCAAGGATCAAAGAAAGGATTATAAGCAGACATCGTGACGGAGGTGGTTTGCAGTGTTGTGTAGTTGTGCGCAATATTTAGAAAAAAAAAATAGAAAAAACTTAAAAATAAATAAATCAAATTATGAAAATGTTTAAGTTTGTGTGTTTATTCACCTTGGTGGCAACTAGCGCTGCCTCTTCCAGTACCTCTGAATCAGACAGCCTCCTTACAAGTGCCCTTAAAATGGTAAAGGAGTGTGGTGATCGTTCAATGGTTTTGTGCATGAAGGTAAGAGTGAGAAAGAGTGAAAATAAAAAACTGAATACCAAATAAAAGTAAAATAAAAATAAAACACAACTAAATAAATATAAAATTATATTAAATATAACAGAAAAAATTATATAATTTAAATAAAAATATATAAAATAAAATGAAAAATATACGCTAAATGAATATATAATAAAATAAAAATATAACTAAATTGAAAAAAAAAATTAAAATTAATAAATCTAATTTATTAAGTCAAATTAAATGAAATTAAATACATTATCATAAAATAAAATAAAAATAAAATGAAATACAATAAAATAAAATGTAGTAAACTAAAATAAACAAACAAAAAAATAGGAAATAAAATAAAATAAATTAAAACAAAAATTAAATTAAATTACATTGAATAAAAAATTAAAATTTTATTTTTTTAAATTAAATTAAATCACATAAAAAAAATTTTGAAAAAAATTTAAATAAAATAAACAAGATATAATAACCACAAAAAAAATTAAAACAATATTTTAAGCAAGACGACAGCGATTAAAATTTTGATTTCAAAACATATGTTTTAATATAATAGAAATTAGACATTAAAAAACCATTTGGTGGATAAATTTCTGTAACAATATTTTCCGCATAGTTAATATTTTCCAATTATTTTTATGCCATAATGAATTTTTTTATCTTAGTTTGTCAAAAATAGTTTTTGCTTAACCAAAATTATCTCCTTTACATTTAATAAATATGGCAACTCTGTCATAAAATACTTACTATATGCACATTCCACCAAGCACACCTTTGTAAATTTTGTTTTTATGTAATATTTTTTAATAGTCGGTAGCTCTTTTCCAAACTTTCTTTACATAAAAAGCATCTCTTAAGCTTTTTGGATGACTTGCTTTTATACTCTTTTATAATAATTGTTATAATAATTTTTTTCTTCATTTAGTTCTTTACAGACCTTTTTTTCTATTTACCTCTTACTACTTATCTTAATCTTGTTTGTCTTTTTATTTTTTAATTTTTTTATTTTTTTATTATTATTTTTTTTTTTAATATTTTTTTTTTTCATTCAAATTTTTAAAGAAAATAACGCGATTTTCATACTGAAGGATACTTAGAGTCTTTAATTTCCTACAGCTATGTTTTTACTCCTCACTTCTCACCCAAATCCAATCTTGAGGAATCAGATGTAGAATTTCGGCCTTTTTGAGTATGGATCAACCTTTCGGAATGGCTCCTTTTATAGATCTACGTCGGCTTTCGAGAACCTTTGATGGCAAGGACCAGGGTACATTTTCGCTTTAATGCTGTACTTTGTTTACATCCACGCCATTTTACGTCATTACAATCATTATACTGCATTGTTGCATACAATATATCCGGACTGCAAATTTTTTTTTATGCATACCCTAAACGTTATTGAACTATGAAAGTAAAATTTAAAATTTAAAAATTAACCTGACCCAAGCCTGTCTTATGTCTTTTTCGAAAATTATACAATATTGAGTTTTAAATTCTAAACTTTTTGTTAGTTCAACATAAATTCAAAATGTCTTAAAATTTAAGTTAACTTAAGGAATTGTGCACATTTTCTATCTCTCTCACTCTCTCTCTCTCTTTCACCTCCTATTAACATCAGGAACGTGCGTTGCACTATTTCGACACCGAAAATGGCGATGTTAAGTTGACCGAAGGCATTTCATTGATAAAAACCGATGACATCCCAGTGGGACGTTCGTTAAGTGATGCCGCCTTGCCCGAAGAGCCAGAAGCGCGTGAAAATGAGGTCGATGCTTTGTTGGTGGAACGTGTAGCGCGATTCTTTGGCACACATACATTGCAATTCAAAGTGCCCAAAGACTCAATTCAGGATATGCAACATGCGCTCGAGGAATGTAAGTAAATTGTTATAATTACAAGCAAACTAGATTAAAATAAAAACTAATGGATATTTATAAGCCACACATACATATATTCGAGTAGAAAAAGTAGCAGAGACACAGAGAAAACTAAAGCTGTTTAGCGTGCGCTGAAGATGTGTAGTCGAGTGAAATCTAAGTTTTGAACAAACTTAATGAAAAAAAAACAAAAAAGCAAAAAACAAGTTGTTGCTATCATCACGCTCTTATCACAATGTCAAGCGCACTGGTATTGTAAATCTATTTATATACGTACGTATGTATGTATCGCCTGTCACACGGATGCAATTTACTTTTATGTGGGTTATGTATTGTGCTTGGCATAAGTTTCCAAGCGATCAGGCGAGGAAAAAATCCTGTTTTCACCGCATACGGAAGAGTCTTGTTTTCAATATATGTTATGTATATCTTTATGAGCTTGATTGTAAATACTAGTATATACATATGTAGTATGTATACATTCTGATTGTTTGCGCTATGCGTGTACGTGTGTAAATGTGGGCATTTTGAGGTCGTCAAACTGGTGTCATACAAACAACATGCGGTTTGATTTTTGGTCTTGAAAGTGCAACGGTGCGTTGTTGGTCGAGATCGCCGATAGTCAAGTTATATACATTCTTATATATATATGCTATATAAATATGTTTTTATATTTCTCTCATTTTCGTTAACTGCGAATTGTTAGCTTTTATAATTATTTGATTTTCGGCCGAGCTCCTCTGCCAATTTTTGGCATGTATCTTGGTGCTTTTCAAAGAAAGTAGAAATGCACTCGAAGGTGTTGGCAATGCTTGACAAGGGGCGACCGCAATTTGAAAAATTAATTTTTATATTCTAGACTAATTTTTTGTATGTATTTAGGCATTTATCTTAAGAGGGCTCAAACCCATGACCCTCCTCATAGCAGCACGCACTGCTAACCACTACTGCGGCCGCATTGCAAGCCTTTTGGTTATGACCCGTCAAGTAAGGCTGATCGTACTACCGATAGGTACGATTTTCCTTCTGAAATCTACGGAGTAAGATCTACATCATCTGTACGTTGATCCTATAAGACCTCAAGACTCTCAATTCCTAAATATAGTACTTTGCGAGACGGACACTGATCGTTATTTTATCTCGTCTTTCAACGTACGATTTAGCGCTGACCTCTGCGCTCTTCTTGTCTGAGACGAATTATTATTTCAGCGCTTGCTTGTTTCGTTTGTCTGTTTGTCTGTTTTTTCGGAGAGGAGCCCCAGCTTTCTGATTTCTTTTCACCTAATTTTATTTTGTCTGATTTGAAATGACAACTTAAGCCCACAAGTAGCTTCCGCGTAAAGTTGTTTCAGGCAACATATATTTGGCTAGAGTTCTGACAACTGTGCCGTTTCTACTTGGCATCTAGGTAGGGTATTTAAAATTATCTTAGAAATTCAATCGACGATCATGTATCAAACACTTACTTGCATGCTGTTTTTCTTTTTCGAATTAGGCATTAGCAATACCTCTGCTAACTCGAGTTCTGCTATTAGAAGCCACTTGAGGTACATATATTATCAGTTTGATATCAAACTAAGCTCTTATTTTTTGTGGTTTCAATGAACTCGAATGGTTTGACAAACTTCTCAGGATTATCGAAGAATAAATTCACAATATCAAAAGAGAGGCAGTTTGGATAGATCTCGCTAAAGTTGTATAGTGACTTACAAGATAGCAAAAACACAAAAGCTAAGAGAGATTGAAACTTCAATAATGCTATTGAACTGTTTTTTATAACTTAATTTTTGCATCCATAGTATAGTGCAGAGCACACTGACAAATTATGGTGGATTATGGTGTATTGAAACAGTTTTGAAATAACTATTTCAACTAAATCCAAAACGATTAACTTTAAACAAAATTATTTTTATCCGGAATCGGGTCTCGGGCAAAAAATAAAAATTCG
Organism: Neoceratitis asiatica; assembly: GCA_030068015.2. Classification (NCBI taxonomy): domain Eukaryota; kingdom Metazoa; phylum Arthropoda; class Insecta; order Diptera; family Tephritidae; genus Neoceratitis; species Neoceratitis asiatica. The sequence continues at coordinate 21,361,283 of CM061528.1, read as the reverse complement.
GTGTCTCAAGTGTACTTTTTGATATGAGTAGTTCCAAGACGGCGATATATAAGATTTAGACTTACAGTTATATTCCAATTTGAACACATTTGAATTATAGCAGTTTCAATATATTATTTTTGTTTTATTTAGAAAAAAAGTTTTTAAATTATTATTATTTTTAAATAATATGATTGTAATGAGGGATGAAAATCTAACCTTTTTAGACTCTTCAAACAGTTATGTTGTCTTTCATACTGGTAGACCCGGCCACACGTTGCTGTGTCTTTCTGTATTATAGTCAGTATTCTAAAGGAAATGACTAAAAATCTTAATTAGAATTTTAATTGAAAACATTAAATTTCTTGTTATGTTATGGATCTTCCAACGTATTTGTTGGTATTTGCATACAATGTTTGGATACAGCGGCATAGTTATTTTATCTCCTAATGGGAAAGATATTAATCTAGGAAAAAGACTGATGCTTACATAATCGTAGAGTTACCTATATGCCAAAATTTTCAAGCAAATGGAACCATTAATACGATTTTTTCGAATAAGTCAATACCGGATCCACTACCCTTTTTTCTTTCAAGCCTTTTATGGAACCATAGAGACAAACTGACAAATTTTCAGTGTAATCTCCCGAGCTATTTTAGATATCCTAAAAACACAGATAACATAGAAGATAGATCTGAGAACCGTGACACAATATGTTTATTTAAATTCCAAGGATTCCAAGTTGAAACCTAACGCCTATTGTCCAAATTTTTAACACGAAATGTAGGTTAAATGGAAAAAATATTTCTTCTAACATGCATGAAAACTCTAAGTAGTTAAATATTTGGTAAGAAAATTCAATGCTACATTTCGTTTAAAAAGCCTTTCTCTACTACATTTTGCCATAATTTTGTTATTTTATTTTCAACATTCCCATACGGAACCCACCTACCCTGATTTAATTCAATAAACGTTTCTCAATTAGTTAAAGATTAACACAAATTAAGGCTACTTAATTGGTAAATACATGCCATATTTATGCGATTGCATGCCAAAAATGGCCAGATCGCAAACCAAAGCGAGTTACCGCCGAAACACTTTCTCGCAAAAAATCAACAAATAGACAAATACATATGTATATAACTGAAGATATGCAATATTTATTGGCAAAGAGCCAGACATAATGTATTAATTATGGTTTTTATGAGACCAACAACATCAACACTTGAAAACAATTGTTGATTATTTTCTTATCGTTGTTGTTGTAGTCTACCTACTTAACGAATATTTATGATTATTTGTATGCGCTAAAGTTGTTAAAAGCCACCAAAACATAAACATACTGGTGTTAATATATACATACATATGTATATATATATATATAAAGAGTATTGAATTGAACTGGTAGTCGTGGAAGGGGGTGTGGTTACCACGTAGTTCTGAATTAGGCGCATGGCATGGGTGGCATACCAATGAGTGAAAAACGTGCCTGTATGCGTATATAAGAGTATATTTATATATGCAGTATGTGCGTGTATTGAGCCGGTATGCGAAAAAGGAAAAGTAAAATAGCTTATTATGTATGTAAAAGTATATAACTATAAATATATAGAGAAATTCAATGCAGCAATGTTATTGTTCATTAACGGACAAGGAAAGTAACCATTGTGCAGCACAACAAATGTCCAAACGGCATACCAAATAGCCTTGGAGAAATCATTCACTGTGGCGATGGAATAACTTACAACTGGAAATAGAAAACAAACAAACATATGTATGTACACACAAAGGCATATGAATAATTTACAAATAAATGAGACACTGGCAATAAACAATGAGACATGTTTACACTGTTATGCATAGTAAATAACTGTTATTCGACGACATACAATGAATTATGTTCTAAATTTAAAGGAATTAAGCTATTGAGAGTGTAATAGAAAGAAAAGGAAAGAAGCAAAAGCTAGCAAGAGCAGAAGTATTCATTGTGAACTTTGACTGCATCTGCTTTTACTAGTTCTGAAGCTAAGTATGTCAGACACGGCCTTGCATTTCAAGTGCATAGATGCATCTGTGGCCAGTTTTTGGCAGATATTTTGCGTTTATATGTATGTATATAATTTTGTCAAGACTGCATCAAGGAGTAGCAGAACCAGAATTCAGTTTTCAACCCTCCGAAGTCTATAAACATTTGTATAAGATTCAGTCAGAAAATAGCATAATTTAAGATAAAAACTTCCAAATTTAAATAAAATAAAATTAAATACAATGAAATACAAATGATGAAAAAATTAAATGAATTCAATAATGAAATTTAAAAAAAAAAAATTAAAAAAAAGTTAAAATAATATAAAACAAAATAAAATAATATAAAATGAAGTAACTTTACAAAAAAACCAAGTAAAGTGAGATTAATATATATTTAAAATAAAAATAGTAACAATTTTATTTTACAAATAATTATTTTATGAATCGTACAGATAAATTATCATGAGCTCATTTTTATATATTAAGTGAACTCAAAAAGAACGTGAAACAAAACAAAAGATAAATAAAATGATTTAAAATAAAACACACAAAAAAAATAATATCAAAAAAAAAGAAACAAAAAAAATTTAGGTTGAATTAAAATACAAAAAACTACATTTAAAGTAAAACAAATAATAATAATATAAATAAATAAATATACAATCAAATGAAATAAAACAAAACAAATTAAAAATTTATATACATATTAAATTAAATCAAGAAAAGCTAGATTAATTTAAATTTAATAAATTAATAAATTATAAAATATTAAATTAAATAGTCAAATTGCATTTTTTATGCTTTTTCAGGTCCACTGTTCAATGATATTAATTAGTTTTTCGAGCTGTATCAGACCATTTTTTTTTTTTTTGGTAAATTTCATATTTAATTTTCCCTTTTCTGAATTATATATGACGTAAAAAAAATTTAATTAAGTACAATTAAATAATACAAAATAAAATTTAAATAGTAAAACGAAGCAGAAAAAGGTGCATGAATAAATAAAAAACTATAGCATGTAAAATGAAATAAAGTAAAGAAATAAAAAATAAGTTAAGTAAAAATTCAAAAGATAAAATAAAATAAAGAAAAATAAAATTTATTAATATAAAATAAAATAATATAAAATAAAAAAAATTTAAAAAAAATTATATAAAAAAATATGTATACACATATACATATATAATAGAGTAAAATAATTAAATGAATAAAATAGAGAAAAAGGAACTAAATTTAAATAAATTAAATCAAATAAAATTAAAATAAAAAACAAAACAAATTAATTAAAATAAAATATAATAAATTGAAATGATATAATATAAAATAATGAAATAATTTGAAAAAAAAAAATAAACGAATAAAATAAAATTATTTTCTCATTTAATGTACTTTTACAGAGCTTAATTATATTAATTAAAAATATATATATTATCAAGTGATCATATTTTTTTTAATAAATATTTTGAGCAACCACGCGTATTATTCTTATCACGTTTCAAAAAATAAATAAATAAATAAAACTCTCACCTTAACTGCTGTTTGTAACGCAATATATTGCACTTGCAACTTGCAACTTGTTGCATATACTGTAATTCAATAGAAACTTTCTCACCGTTTGTCCGAAAAAAATATTTCTTGAAAGCCAATCTCTATAAGTAAGTACATATCTAAATATATATATATATATATATATATATATATATATATAGATGTTTACTTACCTATGTACGTATAAATATATAAATATATGCACAGCTGCTTTCTTCTTCATACTGTCTTCGATGCTTAAAAACTTTGGAAAGTTGTTTTCTCCTTCAACAGAAATACAACAACAACAACAGCAAAAATAACGCAACGCTTGCGTATGTGTAGGCTTTTAAGTTTTGTTGTTATTGTTTTGTTTTGTTACTGCTGCACAATTTTTCTTTTGCACTCTTTACATTCTCAGAAAAGTTGTGATGACATTTGTTGTTGTTGCTTTTAATTTCTTGCTTATAATTTATTAGCAACTATTTTAAATGAGTTTTCTATACCATTTTCATAGAAAGCTTGTTGATCCTGTCGTTGCCGGTCTAGGAGGTGCTAGTAATCTATGTATATATGTAAGGTATTCGTATGTTTGTATATATTGTTCATAGATTGGCGTATTTGTGCATAACTACAGTGAATACGAGAATACATATGCATATGTAGTACATATATGTGGATGTGTGTTGCGTGGCTGCTGAGAACGGAAATATGTTTGGTTGCATGATGGGGAAAATAGAGCAATTTGCTCTGTTGAACTATAGCCATTTTCAGACAAGTTGAAAAGTTATTACAACAACAACAATAGCGACCACTGTAGGTGTTGTAGGGGAAGATTTTAAATACTTAATTTACTACTTTAAAGTTTGCGTGAGTTAAGATTTAAGTCTGAGTTTCATTTAAAAATGACTTGGATATAAAACACATCGAGAGTTATTAGGGAAACTTTTTGAAAATTTTTAAAATTCATTAAACGTAAGCCAAGAGAAAAATAAAATAAAATTTGCTCCATAGATATAACTATACATTTTTATCCTGTATTATTATTGCTAATACACGATGTGTAGTACCTACAGCTATTGCTATGCGCTATGTGCAGCTGATCGCGTTGATCGACTCTAGTCCAGAGATTGAGGATATTCCACTCAATACTCTTTAAGGACGTCGAAACATTTCCACACGAGAAAAGAAGCTTTGACTTCATGCTTTTAGATCAGCTTGCAAGGCTTTCGAGAGCGCCAAAGTTGGATAACTAGTTTCTGAGAGCGCCAAAATAAAACGTCAACTCAAAAAAAGCTAACAAAGTTTCGCAGAAGGTCCTAGATTCGGAAGAAATTACATTCTGAAAAAAAGGAAATCAAATGAAATCGGATAAAGAAAATTTAACCTACGAATCACGTCGACACTATAAAAAATTTATAAATGATCTATGTATCCAAATCTATTCGTAAAGATCATTCTTGCTTGGACTTATATGGTGTCTCATTTCTGCAATTTCCGTGGATATTTTTTATCTATCCAATTTTATAGAAAATTAATCAATTAATTATCAATTGTAAAGTTGTTTTCAATATTTTTTTTTCCTCTTATTTTCATTATAGAAAAATTAACTAATTAAACAATTTTTTTCTTTCTATTTTTCTGTCTCCTTTTTCTTTTCATAAACTTCTTAACCCTTAGCGCGCGGCAAGAAGAAGGAGAAGAAGAAGTATCTCCTGCCATTATTGTTGCTCTTCAAATTAAAAATGGCCGCTTTACTGCCACTTGCCATCGGTTTCCTCGCATTGATCTCTTTCAAAGCGCTCGTTATCGGCAAAATCGCTTTGCTCCTGAGCGGTATAATTGGATTGAAGAAGCTGCTCGAATCGAAGAAAGAGAACTATGAAGTTGTAGCACATCCACATTACTCACACGAGGAGCACGGCTATGGACGTTCGCTGCATGAAGCACAAAAGTTGGCCTACTCAGCGTATAAGCAATAGGCGGCAGCGGCCGGAGGAACGGAGGATGGATGTGGCTTAACGGGAGTGCAATATGTGTATCCTGAAATGAAACAAACATAAAAAAAAAATTATAATTTAACTTAATTTTCTAATTTATTTATTTATTTAATTTAATACAAAAAATAATGACTTAAATTTAGTGCAATTAATATTTGCTTAAAAAAGAAATATACAAAGAACGCCATGGTTTTAATTTTTATACTTTTACCGAAGGTACCGAAGGAGGGATTAGCAAGAAATTTTGGGTGGTGAACATTTTAATTTTAATATAATAACATACAATGGCAACTTAAAATTACCGCTGGTCGGCGGCTTTATTTTAGCTTTTGGACTTATATTTCACTAACAAATTAACGTTTATATTTTCTTTCACTTAATGCACTCACATGAACACATTTTTGTATTTATCATTCTATCATCAGCATGTTAGTCTCTCTCTCTCTCTCTCGCTCTCTCTCTCTCCCTCCCTACGACAATTCGCCTGTCGTATAAGCTCGTTTTATTCTATAATATAATATACGTATATCTACTAACAACTAGTTTATATATTTTATTATAAAATTTTTGTGACTTACTGTATATTCACCGCTATTGTGTTCTACAAAACTAAAAACACATATACACACATATGTAATATGTACTAAATGCATTGACATATTTTCATAAAAATCAACTCAGTACTTCATAAGTGTTTTTAGTGATATTTCTTCTCAGCTATTTTTTTACTACTCGCATAAAAGACTGGCTTTTTGGTTCTACATACTTACTCATTTAATTACTTAATGGCTTAACGAATAACTGAAACTGATTATATTTACATAGAGTAAAACGAACTAATACTCGGAATAACTTCATTCATTCGCTAAAAAGTACTAATAAATAATATTATAGTGTTTTGAAAAGTTTTCTAAAAGCTCTTACCTCACTTGCACGCTTCTTTTAGACATAACTTATAACAATACAAATAGACAAAACTTACTCTATTCCAATCTAAATTCAGTCTTTACTTGTCTTCATCGTTTTTCTCTTTTTATTTAGCTAACTTATATAAAAAATTATCTGTGCAAAGTACAAAAGTAAAAGCAGAAACAACTTATTTATTACTCTCATTATCATTAATTAACGCATTTAGTAAATTTTCTCTGAATATGTTTAATTAAATTAATTGACTTAACTAAAAACAGCATATTGCATTTATAACAAAAGCATTTCTTATTTTTATTTAAATAACAATTTTTGTGCCTTGAACTGCCGTTCCGACAATTGGTGCAACAAAGAAGAAAAAAATTAAATAAAAAGAAATAATTTTTTTAGTATATAAGGGAATCTAAAAGCCTTCAAATGTATTTGTCTTCTGGAAAATAAATGTTTAAAAAATATTTACAAAAATTATTTTTCTTATGTTTGTATTCAAGTGGTAAGTATATAATGAATTCTTGCTTTTATCTTTTATTAAATATTTTTTATATAAACATTTCTTATATTCCGTACAAATATTTAGAAACTCAATTTTTCAGAGATTCTTTTTGAAAATTTTTAATTAATTAATTTTATTTACTATACAAATCCTTAAAGTCGTATTTAAAATTAAAAAAAAAAATAAGTGTAAAAATTAATTTATGGTAAAAATACAGCAGTACTAAATCATTATAAGTTTTAAAAGACTTCAACTACTCTAATAATTAAAAATCTTTGACTTTGCATAAATATATTGAAGAAGAATTTTTTTTAGGAAGCACGGAACTGTCATCTGACCATAGATTGCATAAGAAATGAATGAACCAGATAAAACTGTGCCGCTTGTTCTTATCAATAAGTATCATGACTATTAGATAGGGCCAGGCTGCGATAAGCGTAAATTGAATAGAGTTATGATTACATCTATTAAAGCATAATGTTATGTACGAGGAGTATAATAAGAAGTCGCAATGAAGTAGGCATAGAATGGGGTCATGTGTAGCAGATCAAATTAGGGAGAAAAATTTCTGATAGCCATTCACCTGGGAGTGATTTTCTTTACGTATGACTCAATCGGCTCAAAACTTCCGACCTTACCCCAAACGTCCATTTGAAGATTAGCTAAAATGAGAAGGCGATCCCCTCTGGGATTGCCAAAGTATTTGTGGCGCTCTAAATAAAACACTTGCACTAATTAACGATATCTCGGATCAGAGCCCCCCTTTTGATAATGACCCTTCCAAACGTTATAAGGATCACTGTTTGAGGACACGCATCTGCAATATCTGGATCCTTAATTGAGAAGGTGTCGCTACCCAGCTGGTTGAAATTCTCGTACGACCAAACGCTGGCACTAGCACCGTCCAGGAAGTTCGATGGTCCTTGAGAAATCTACTACAACGGTCATATAAAGGGGAGAAAATTTGATGTTGAGCTAGTGTTGGGACATATGATAAGGATGATGTGATCAAAGGTACTTTCTATGAGCGTCTAGAGCCCACCTATGAACATTGACCCCGCCATAATGTCAAAACCGTGCTTTGCGTCAGGGTGAGTAAATAAAATATATTCGGTTCAACAGCCGGAAAATTCAGCCTCCACGACCGGAGATCCCTAAACATGTTGAGGCTGACTGACTACGCCCGGGCCCGAAATCTGGGTGTGTAATAGTAGCTTTCGGATCGAAAGTCGCACAACCAAATCGATTATGTTTATGTACGTACGTTCCGAAGGCCTAACATCGACTTAGATCACTATTTTGTCGCTTTGGAGATAAGAACCCGCCTCTGTGTAGGGAAGAACTCCGATCAATAAACACAAGGAAGGTTCGACGTTGAAAAGCTGCAATCATAACACACATTCGAGCACTTTTCTATATAATTGACTTACATTCTTGCGCAAAACACCTGATCAACTCGATATAAAGGAATTGTTTAAATGTATCTCAAGCTCCCTACGCACCGCCAAAGAAAAAGCTGATAAATGGTAGTGAAAGTGCAACACCAGTGGATGGTGAACCCCAATCAATGGAAAACGATGGACATTCCAATATCCGACTATGACGAAGTACGAATAGCGGGTAATCGCTTAAACAATAGAAAGCGGCGCCAAAAGAAGTGTTAAGATGCATCAGCTTCTTCGCAGAATATCCTCGGACGAAAGAATGACCGACGATTGGAACCTAATTGTGCTTTGCGCAATCAATAAAAATTGTGGCGCTACAGCCTGCGTCAACTACCAAATCATTGAAAAGATCCGAGATAAAAAAATGTATACACATCATCTTTTATATCCGTCTTCGATAGCACGGAAAAGAGCTGCCATTCCTTCTGAATTTGTTGTACCTGCATGAACGGCTATGTAAACTGAAGTTGGATAATAGCAGAAGCGTTGTCAGAATTGGAAGGACCTCTCCGAGACGTTTGGGTGGCTCTCTATTTTACAAAAGTGTACAATTGCTGGCGTATGTCTAACGCCAGCTTGGACAAAAAAAGGGAAGCGAATGAGTCTGATGGTGAAAGACGACTGTCTTAAAATAAACAGTTGGGGTATTCACATCTTGACTACAGGGTCACATAACTTTAAAGTACTAGTTATACGACGATATTGCTATAGTTTAGTGATTCATTTAGGTGTTTAGGCTTTGAAAGTTTTCAATATAGTAACCGACAGTGGAAGCAGAGGACGACTTCCATTCCGTTGTATAGATCAGATGAAAAAGGACCTGACTGAACTTAGTATTTCCAATTGGCGCCAAATTGCGAAAATAAGGAAGGAATGATGCACTGTTGTTAACTCGACTATAATCGCGTAAGCGGTGTCTACGTCAATATAGAAGAAGAAGAAGAAGGCAGTATGGACGACGTTCACAAAGTCAATGGAGTTTATGTATTTAACTCTGGAAATCAGACTGAATATTGCATTTGCTGGCGCTGTCTAAAAGAATTTGTGGAACAGTCTCAATTATTGCTTTTTGTTATCCATAGTTCACGCGTCTCTTCTAAGAAAGCTTATTTTACGCTTTTATGACACCACATTGTGGCCTCTTTCATATATAATTTTAAGACCCACATTTTTATTGATTTAATAACAAGTATTAAAATTGAATAAGAACTTCCTAAATTTTGAATTTTTGTTATGTTCTATCACACACAAGAGAACAATAAGTTGCTCCAGAAAAATTATTAGCTAATTTTTGAGTTGGAAAAATTACAGAGTTCTAGGCATTAACCCTCATTATCCAAAACTCAATAAATATTGAAAAAAGATAATAAATTCTTCACTCTAACGACATGCTATTTGACACTTTTCTGAGTCTTTAGGTAAAATATTTTTACTCTTTTTAAATTTACAAGTGGATGGGAAGGTATGGATGTTACTATATACATTTAAAATTTTATGACATTAAAAGCAGACAAGAGCTTAGAACTATATTTATGATGAAAAATCTGTACTTATTTTAGGTTCACAAATTGTGAGCACTTAAAAAATTTTGTTAGAAGGAAAATCTATATGAGTTGATTTGGTTTTGTGTTTTTCCGACAGGGTGGATACTAGATTTATATTGGAACGAATTTTCGTCATCCCATGTCAATTTTGGTTTTGCAACAAACCGGTTTCGGCGAACCGCCATCTTCAGTGCTTGATTGAGAACGAAATCAAGCACTGAAGATGGCGGTTCGCCGAAACCGGTTTGTTACAAAACCAAAATTGACAAGGGATGACGAAAATTCGTTCCAATATAAATCGAACATCTATATGTTTAAACACTTTCTACCACTCATCAGTTATTGTAAATATCTCTGCAAATATAGTTACATAGTTAAGCACTTCAACTACTTTGTACGTTGTCATATATGTACGTATATATTTATAATAGCATGTATGCTTCTGGCTTACTGAGTTTGAAGAAACTATCGATAGTGACCTTCTTTTAACACAGTCTCGTACATATTTCATTTTTTTTTTTTTAATTATTTCAATAATCATTTACTTTGCCTCACTTCTCACATATTTGTACAATATTTTTGTAATTAAATCATGCAACGACTACGACACTTATGCAGTGTGCTGTTGTTGTTGCTGTTGTTTACTAACTGACTGTCTGGCTAGCAGCAATAATTTCAATTGAGAATAGTTTCGACTCTATTGCAAATAATGTGAAATGTGCGCAAACAACAGTGGTGAAGACAAGCAAAAGCACACATAAATAGGAACTGCAGTGAAATGCCAAACTGGTATGTATAACTTCTAGTGAAATACTAGTATTTTAAAGATGAAATTATACCAATCATAAATGGATTAGTATTTCACTAGCATGAAGCTGATGCGAAAGCGAGCAAATTACATTTCTCTAGTTATCGCTAAGTTAAAATTAAAAGATACTAACATAGCAAAATGGTGAAAGGATTACTAGTCATTTAAAAAAATACAAACTAGTAGCATTCTAGTTAACAAATGGTATATTTCACTAATGGGTATGACACACATATGAACATCTGATACATTTGTTCATGCAATATGCTCAACTATTGTATTTTTATTGTTAACATTATCTGCAAATAATTAAAATGTATTATACATATATCACATTCTAATACAAATGCAATAAAATCGGATATCTTCTCGGAAAATAGAAAGTTCGCTCAGGTAGTTTTATCAGCACGTATCATATGTTCACTTATGTATGTCCATATATAATACTCTTGTGGCTAACATGTGCATAGTAATGTTCAAGCTTTAGCTGATGAAAGTAAAACAAGCAAGTTTATGTAAGTATGCATGTATTATATTAAATGTACAGATAAACAATAGTTTTAATGCTAAATTGTAACTTGTCGACAGGTTGCTTTGTTTTGATTAAACTCGCTCATGAAAGTTTTCGCGCAACTGAAAGATGTCCGAACCTACAATGAAATTCGCCATTTAAAGTGAAGATACACGCCTGTGGCACTTTGAGGGCATGAACGATTGATTGAAGGAACAATGATTTGTAAAGAAAAATATGTTCCAAATTTCTGTTAGTCCTATAAATAGCCCATCAACAATAATTTATTGTCAGCATAATTTTTTTGTTGTTATTTAATTTTAATATTTTATAATATTTTTTTTTCTCTTTCAATCATTATTTTAGTTAATGTTATTTTATTTTTTTAATATTATTTTATATAATTTTGTATTATTTGATTTCGTTTAATTTTACATATTTTTATTTAATTTAATCTTATTTTATTATACTTTATTTTATATTATTTTGTGTTATTTGTTCGAATTTTATTTTATTTCTTTTTATGTTTTATTAATTTCATTAATATTATTAACTTTTATTTTTTTTTAAATCAATTGATTTACTTAGTTTATTTATTTTTTGTAATTCTATTTAATTTTTTTTTTTTGCTTTTTTATTACATTTTATTTTATTTTATTTTATTTTTTATTATTTTACTTCACTTCATTTTATTTCATTTAATTTTGTTTTAAATTATTTAATTTAATTTTTTATAATCTTTGTTTAATTTTTTTTAATTTTATTTATATTTATTTTATTTTATTTAGTTTTATTTTATTTTATTTTATTTCATTCCATTTTATTTCTTTTAATTTAATTTAATTCATTCAATGTGATTTTGTTTTATTTTTTCAGTCTTTATTTTGCTCCTTTTTGGGTTACATATCACATATCGGTTATTTATAACAAGATATATAAAACTATTGCTAAATCAGGTACAGATATTTACATTTCATTATTCTAAAAACGAACGAACAATTGATGTTGTTGATAATATAACTGCTTTTTGTATACTTAAAAACTTGTCACTTAATTGGAGCTCGTTCAGCATCTTCAGCAATGTTTTCGGTACTACAACTGTCGACTAGATGATGATTGGAATAATTGTAACCTTGTCCAAGTGCCACATCTGCTTCACTTCCAATGCCAGCTGCTGGTATTTTATTTTATTTTATTTTATTTTATTTATTTTATTTTTTTAATTTTTATTTTACTGTATTTTATTTTTTTTTCTTTCATTTTATTTTTTTATTTTTTTTATTTTTTTTTTATTTTTTTTTTTTATTTTACTTTATTTAATTCTACTTTATTTTAGTCTAATTTATTTCTCTTCATTTTATTTTATCTTATTTTATTTTATTTTATTTTATATAATTTTTTTTTTTTTAATTTCATTTTAGTTTGTTTTATTGTGCTTTAGATTATTTCATTTTATTTCATATTATTTTATGATATATTATTTTATTTTGTTTTTGCTTATTTATATATTTTATTTTATTTATTTATTTTATTTTGTTCATTTTCATTTCACTTTATTTTAAAATTATGCATGCAAAATTACATTACAACTTGTAAAATGAAGACCAGTCATTTTCTTGAGGGTAATAGTTACAAAAGCCTACTCATAAATAATTTGTGGCGAAAGTAATTCTTTCCTTTTGTGTAATAAATTTCACTACCACATATATGCATAAATAGTACAATATACTGCAATATACATGATATTTTTTATATTTAAATGGTATGATTAATTGAAAATATCACACACACAACACTTAGCTTTTAAAAGCCTGTAGGAAACAAAACAGATTTTTTGTGGTTGGAATAAAAATGCTATGCTACAAGCTAAATTATTTTATTAACTTATATGAAAACGTAAATGAGTTTATTCAATATCATCTTGCATAAAAGAAGTTCTAGTTTTGAATTTAAATCGATTTTCGAATTTATTTACTCTACAATGAAGCTCCATGTGATTGATTTTGAGCGATTTCATATCAATTTCGAATATTTCATAAGACTATATTGCGTTTAGCACAATATCTGCTCATTTGAATGTTATATGTCTCGATCATCATGGTGACTGCAATACTCATAAACGTGTTTCGAGCATAAGATATTCTTGGTCAGGTCGTGTTCTTCATGTGTCGTGGACTGTGTAATTTGAATTGGTTTGTACGCTTTTTTTTTTTTTGTTCAAATCATTCCCATTGGGTTTTATGTACATATTAACACACTCCTATACGCATATGCCGTATATCTCTATGTATATATGTGTGCTTTGCAAAAGTATGTGACTTTTGCGGTCACAGCTACATTATGTGTAATTAAAGGATGATGCGACTACACACACTGGCTATGGAATATTAACACATCCATATAACGAACATACATAAAGTTGTTTACATTATATATATGTGTATATGCATAGATACTTCAATTGAATGGTCAAATGTGAGCAATGTGGCATTCATTGAAGGTGAAAGTCTATATGAACAATGTATATATATATATATATAACTATATTTTTTTATATATACACATGCACGCGTATCTCTAGATGTGTGAACGTTTGCTACACAGATATTAAGGCATTATTCTTGAACAGTGCTGTCGTTTGACGTCAGCCACCACCATTCGATACCAGTTCAAAGTTTAAATTGGGCTTGGAGTTGGGCTTTGATGTACAATTGAAAGTAAACAAATTTACTGCCAATTCGCTTTCGATTGCTTGACATACATAAATAGTATCTTACATATCTTACGCTCTGTTTCACTTTTTGATTTGTTAAATAATTATTTATGTTACTTGCTTATTTACATATATTTAGTTGCATTTAAGTTAACACAAATTGCTACTGCACATGGAGTGCATGCCTTATAATCTATGATGAGGGTTAGGAATGAGGAGAAAAATTAAAAATGTATATTTTTTATATATATTTAAGAATCAAATTAAATTAAATATAAATATGTATATGTTTGTTTCTGTTATATAAGCGGAAGTGAATTTAAATTTACTATCAATACATAGAAATCAGCAAAGCAGCTCTTTGTTGGAAAAAAAGAGGGACTGTTTTCGGCCATGCCGCAATCATTATACCTTTACTGAACCTATAAAATTTATTGCAAATTTCATAATTCGAATTTGGTGATTTTCAGTATCAACATTAAATGTAATTTACTTATATAAAATGCAAATTTCAGACTCCTAGATGCTTTTTTGACAGATTTTTTACGCGAAACCTCATATCTGTTCAAATCGATTATATGGCAGCTATATGATATAGTGTTCCGAATTCACTGATTTTAGTACCAATGTTCAGTTCACTATGTTGTAGAACACCGAATATTTTGTTCTTATACGCTTTATTGAAGTATTTATAACCCAAAATTACATTTCAAAACAAATCGGTTGTATGTTTGGGAGCTATATGATATAATCGACAGATCTACCCGGTAAATAATTGTTTTACATCTCAGAACATAATTGTGGTGCCGCATTGTTCACTATGTTGTATGGCGATAAAAATTGTAACGAGTATTCAAAAAAAAAGTTCAAATACATTTAATCAATTCATTTAAATATTGTTTAACAGTTGTTTTAAAATTTTTAATTTTTTTTGAATGTTTGCAATTATTTATTAAAAAATATATTAAATAAATTTTAAACATTTTTAACTTTAATTAGAATAAAGTCTTGAACTTATCCAACTAGCACTATATTTAATTATAAAAAAGTTTTTTTTTATCAAAGAATGAGACATTGAAGCTGCTGAAACTGCCATGTAGTAATTTAAATATCAGCCTTTCCTTCAGTGTCTGTGCGAACAATATTTTCCCCTGTATCGAAATGTGGAATACCTCTTCTGCTTCATCGACAACATCACTTAAAACACCAAAAGTATTATGAAAGCAGTCCTTTCCTCATTTAAGATCCCATACATTCGATCAATTAAGATCACATTTCAAGAGCACTCTTTAAATTTAATATAAGTAAAATCTGTAGAGGCGTCGAACTTGATTTTTTCTTCCGTTGAATTCCTTCTAACTTAATACTTGAACCTTTATATTCTTAATTCATATAGCTAAGTATCTAATATTTGCTAAACACTTGTTTATACTGGGTGATCCAAGTAGATGTCCTTTTTCCAAAAGCCATTTTTTTGACAGATCACGCGTGAGTCGTGTCAAACTGTCATGTTATTTTTGTTCAGTATTGTTTGGCATTTCATCATGCAAAAACTTACGCCTGAACAACGTTTAGAAATCATTCATCTTTATTACGAAAATTCACGTTCTGTAAAGAATGTGTTTCGCGCGCTTCGCTCAACTTATGGTCAACATAGTCGGCCTACTGAGCGTACTATTCGCAATACCATCACCCATCTTAAGACCCAGCATTCATTATTGGATAATATTTGACCGAATAGACTACGTCCAGTACGCAGTGAAGAAAATATAGCGGCCCTAGCTGAGAGTGTACACGAAGACCGTGGACAGTCGATTCTGCGCCGTTCGCAGTAACTCGGACTGACGTATGGAACGACTTGGCGATTTTACGTCGAAATCTTAAATTCAAAACGTACAAAACGCAACTTGTGCGGGAACTGAAGTCGCTCGACCTTCCCAAGCGACATCGCTTCGCTCCATGGACCCTTGACAAGAAGATCCTCGAACTGAATTTTGTTCAGCGATTTTTTCAAAAATGATGCCGGTTAGAAAGAAACCGTCAATGGCGAACGTTATCGCGCCATGATAACCGACTATTTGATGCCTGAAATTGAAGCTCGTGATCTCCGCGACATTTGGTTTCAACAAGACGAGATTGAGAGAACACTTCGGTGAGCAGATAATTTCACGTTTTGGTCGGTTCCGGTCGATTGGCCACCAAGATCGTGTGATATCACACCGTTAGACTTTACCCTGTGGGGATATATACTTATAGAGCTAGAGCCTATGCGGACAATCCCACTCGAACGAGCCATTGAAAATTGGATTCAACGGATGGACCATTTAAGACGTAACCGCGGCCAACATTTGAAAGAGATAATCTTCATCTGTGTGGTTTTTTTTTCTTTAAAAAAGTAGGGAAGCTCGAAATAGAACATCCGTTATATCTTGTCTGTAAAATTAAAAAATTATATATAATTTCAATAAATGAAGCGGCAGCAGCGGAAGCAAATACTAAACAAGATTCGTCCACAGAAATGTGTTAGTGGTGAATATCCCACACAACTAACGAAAGTGTTTTCCAAAATAAAAAAAAACATGCTAAGCTGTTGGATTAAGATGTCTACAATCAATTCGAAAGAAAGCTTAAAATATGAAATGCATAGTCCAAAGTTATATAAAAATAATTTCAAAGTTAATTATTACAATGCCATGAAATAAAAGGCGCCACATACAAAATTAAAAGGCTCCGAATAAAGTGTAGGTCCTCCATCACAAATCACAATTTGGAGTAGGAGTTCGGTTGAAAAATCGATGTAAATATATATACCTTGTTTTTTTCAGAGAACCTCAGTACGATATTTTAATCAAATACCGCTTTAAACAATACACCTTTGCCACTAAATCATAATGTTTCAATACACGTTGTTTTTGGCGAAACATCTTTATCTTATTATCGCCTTAGTTCCAAAAAAAAAAAGAAACACGTCAATGAAGCTAAAAGATTTGTCATAGTACTAATGCCAGGCTATTATCTACAAAAATGGAAAAAGTAGCAGACAATTATTATAGCTGAACCAGGTAAAGATGCAACCCTGCCATCTTGACTTGACTTTCCAAACCTTTCGAAAAAGTGCTGCTATCAAAAATTTCTCCTTTTCTCAATGAAAATGACATAGTTCATACATATCAAGTTCGTGAAAAAATGGTACAATTGAAGAAGTTCATCGTATAAGTAATGAAATAAGAAAATCTTTCAAATTCAGGGAGTATTGCTCGGCCGTTTTTCTTAAGTGACAAGTGGGGCATGATGGTCTAGTTCATAAAATTAAACAATCATTACCTAACATATTCTACAATAACCTTGAATCCTACTTGTATAGTAGCCGGTTCACCGTAAAAGTAAATGAATATATAACAGAGGAGTATCCAATCGTGGCAGGTATTCCGCAGAGTCGTGTTATTGAGCCATTATTGTATATAATGCTCAGCGCAGATATACCTTAAAAGTGACAACGTAATGACGTCAACTTTGGGGAGATACTGCTGTCACATTACAGGCACACAAGTGTTGGAACAACACATTAAACTAGTTGAAGAATGGCTGCGACAATAGCGCATTGAGGTCAAAAACGTGCCCTATTGTCAAGCTCAAAAATATACTTATTCCATTAGCTACAGAAATTATATGCCTTGGATTTCACTTGGACAGGCTCTCAAATTGGGTACGACATATTTCAGCTAAAAAGCTTCAGCTGAAGCTCGAATTTGACAGTTTGCATTGTCTTTCAAGTAAAAAGTTTGGTCTTATCCTAAACAACAAAGTCCATCTGTGAAATGACACAATAAAACCGATTTGGAGATCCAGTTATGAGGCACAGCTTACGCAATTACAATTTCATTCATGGACCACCATAAACGTCGTGAATTTGCTGATTTTGCCTTGAAACAACTTGAAAACGATAACGATTTTTTTTTAAGAAAATCACCTTCTAGGATGAGGCTCACTTTCATCTGAGTGGTGCGGTAAATAAACAAAACTGTCCATTCTGATGCGAAGAAAATCCACAAGTGATTCATGAACAATCATTACATTCACCTAAATTGACAGTTTGGTGTGGTTTTTGGTCTGGTGGAATCATCGGTCCGTACTTCTTTCGAAATGAAGCTGGTAGCACCGTTAACGTTATACCGTCAATGGAGATCAGTATAGATCGATGATAACCAACTTTTTATGCCCACAATTGGAAAAGTTGATCTTAACAACAACTGGTTCCAATAAGTCGAGACTACGTGTCACAGCACTTTAGGAGATTTGATTATTTGAAGAAATTGTGACCTTCAGTGGACTCCCAAGAAGTTGTGATTTAACACCTCTAGCCTACTTCTTGTGTGGTTATTTGAAGTCATTGGTCTTTAATAATAAACCAGACTCTCTTCAAGTTTTAAAAGTCAATATTTAACGTGATATTCATGACATACGACTTGATTTAGTGGAAAAAGTGCTCAAAACTTGGGTTCATCGAACTCGTTTCTGCAAAAGAAGTCGTGGAAGCCATTTTAATGATGTTTTATATTCAGAACTTAATTGTATCGATTATACCTCACGTTAAATAAAAATAAATAAAAACTATTAGTGTGTGTGTGTGTGTTTTTTTTTTTTAAATCATATCACTCTTACTGGAAAACCCTATAGATATCATACAAAGATTGCAATCTAAAGCTTTAAGAATAATAACGGACGCATCAATGCATAAAGAAAATATCAATAGAAGAAAAATAGGTAACAAAACTGCACAATCATCGAAACCCTTTAGCTGAAACACCTTAGACTCCGCAACAAATCAAACCCACCTGACGCAGAGGTATTTATCAGCCTTGGAAAGAGCAACACCGAGCCATCAGCTTTTTCGTAGTAAATAGGCTATTATATTTCATAATTTTGTTTAAGATTTGATTACTTAATATGAGGCTACCGATGTCGAAGCAAGGTTAGATTCCTATAAGATTAGATTTTATTCTTTTTTCTTCGAAGTTCATTTGCAAAGTTGGAATATGAAATTCCAAACACATTGAAAATAACCGATTTAAGAAAAATTATGGAAACCTTTTGGTCATCAGATAGGAAATATTAAAAAACGTTGGAAAATAAGAATGGCCAGGCATAATTTTTGTGCATTTCATTGCCACCACTGTAGGTTGGCTTTTAACAATATTGCTGACAAGCCAATCTCACATATATATGGTACACACAACAAAGGTACCTAAAGGTATGCAACAAATTTTATTACATTATATTACTTGTATTAGTATGAACACATTATTTGGCGTGAACTATATTTGCACATATTTACCTAATACCATTTATACAATTCGCACACGAAATGCATATCCAGACATAAGCACGCGCAGTTACTGAGTGGATACGTGCCAGGAGTTAGATAGGTCGCGAACTAATCCTACGCACTGACAAACGTTTGATTTATATTAGGAAATTCAACCACTTGGAGTGTGTTTTTGATATGAAATAAAAGCCGAATAATTACTTTATTCTTCATTGATCCGTGTCCTTCAACTTAAGGACTATATGTAACATCCAGTGTAATTTTTTGAAATCTTACGTTGCTTTCAATAACAATATTTGTCGTGTAACAACGTTTTATTTGGATATTTTTCATAAATTGTTTCGGATACAAGGCAACGAAAGAAAATTCGGCTATTTACATAAGAGGAGCTTGACAATGAAGCAAGTAGATATTTATATATATATATATATATACATTTACGCCTTTCTACAGGTCAAAGACATCTTCAGGATCATCTCTGAGTTTTTCCCCCTAATTTAACAAATATTCATTCGGACGAAAACATAAAAAAAAAGAAAAGGACTAAAAAAATCAGTAACAGACATGAAAAAGGTGCAAATTATTCCAATTGACAAGAGAAGTCTTTGCCCTCTGAACTAAAAATAAACTTCAAACGGAGACATGTCATTTAGGTGTGTGTATGCACTTCTTAACCAGTATTTAGCAGAGAAAATAAATATTTGAAAATACCTGGATTTACTTAGATTTGAGATAATTTTGTGAAAAGCCACAAACATTTCATGTGGAAGGCCGACATAATCACCGATTGTTTGTGTGTAAGTATGTTTGGGTTTCAAATGTCTTTTAAGATTTAATCAAACCCTAATATGTCTAGGTGTGTGTATGCAACTGATGATTTTAAGTCAAAGTTCAACACATACGCTATGCCTTTGACACATGAGTCTTAAGCATTAATACATAGTATATAGAGACATAGCAGCACAAATACACATGCAGATGAACTCAAGTAATATCGAAGTTATACTTGAGGTGAACGCACTGCTTTAAAGGTGCAAATATTATAAACTAAATAAGATTTTCTTGGGTTACAGGTCATAGGCTAAACTTGTTTATAATGATGGACGAAAACAAACTTATGTATGTATATATATATATAATGATGTCATTAGGCTGGATTTCTCAGTATAGCGATAATGTGGGGTTAGTTTGTACGTATTTACACATTTGTACATATACACATACCAGTAACAACAAACGCAACAGATATTTATCGTCCATACTACAATTGGTTTGCCAAAGCATTTTAAATAATGCAAGGTCAAAATGCAAGTTAAATTTTTAACAAAAATACATTAATATTAGTTTTGAAAAATAAGCGATTCAGCGCAGATGTTAATATAACCAGCATTAATTTAACGGGCGGTAGATTAAGGTGAATAGAAACTTTGTTTAAAAATATATTCGAAAAGCTTTGTTTTCAAGAATTTCGTGCAAGTAGCAACATTTCTGCACATTAATGACGGTGATTTTCTCGGTGACCACACGAAGTTTATTGATGTGGAGCTATATAAACAAAGGCATACTAACTCGTTCAACAAAGCCATATTTTCCAAGGTTTCTCAGATATAGTATCGAAACAACTAATTTTTTTTTTTGGCAATAAAAAATGTCTTTCTCGCTTTTTCATTCATGGTTGAGACATTACTATGTGTGATCAGAAATTTTACATCGATTTTTCGCCAGTCTAATTTTCGGTAATGACATTTATAATAGTAGAAATTCGTAAACAATTTTTTTTTATAGAGTATTTATATAATTAGATTGCACAGAGGAAGATTGTTGCTATTTAAATGGTCATATAATTTTTTAAAGAGTGATACATTTCGAGATTCCCTACTTTTTTAAAGAACAAAAAACACAGAAAATTCAAATTTAATGGGAAACGTTTATTATAATTCGAAAGAACATTCTTTGGCATTTATGTTTTGAAGATTATCTCTTTCAAATATTGGCCGCGGCTACATCTTAGATGGTCCATCCGTTGAGTCCAATTTTCGACTGGTAACTGACGAATGACATGCGTGATGTTTCTCTCCAAGGCCTGAATCAAAGCGAGATTGTTCGCATAGACTTAAGACTTTACATATCCCCACAGGAAAAAATGCAACGATGTGATATCACACGATCTTGGTGGCCAATCGACCGGCCCAAAATGTGAAATTATCTGCTCGCGGAGATCACGAGCTTCAATTTCAGGTATCAAATAGTCGGTTATCATGGCGTGATAACGGTCGCCAGTGACAGTTATGTACGTTCTCACCATCTTAATTTTTTTTTAAATCTGGACCGATGATTCCACCGTCTCACAAACCATACCAAACCGTTGTTTTTCTGGATGAAATTGCAGCTCTTGAATCTCTTCAGCCTTCTCGTTTTACCAAATGCGGCAATTTTGCTTGCTTACATACCCATTGAGCCGGAAATGGGCTTCATCGCTGAACAAAATTTAACTCGAAAACATTGGTGCCAACTAGGGCACTCAAAAATTCTACACTAATGCGGAGTACTCCAAGTAGTGAACAAAATTTTGAACGCAACGGCAAGAATAAACTGACAAACAAAAAATTAACCAGAAATGAAGTCGGATGTTCCCCAAAATTGCTCTTTTTATATTTATTACTGGCTATTTGGTGCTAGTTTTTATTTGTTTCTTGTCGGGTGCAAACCGCTTATGAGTAAATGTGCATTGTTTTGTGCTTTTAGACATTTTTGTGTGCTAATAAATTTGTGTTATCATGCATACGAGAAAATTCCTTTCGTTGACGCAAAAACCTGAAATCATTGAAAAAATCGGAAAAGGCCCTGGAATTTCATCCTTGCAGAGATTTAAGAATAAAATTTTATACAAGTGGTTTATAGCTCAACGAAAAAAAAAACTGTCCAATAACTGGGGAAATACTTAAGGAAAAGGCAATAAAGTTGCATACTGACTTTCAAGACGTTGAGGCTAGCTTTCATACCAACCCCGGGTGGTTATCTGGATTTAAATCTCGCTTTGGAATCCGATTATTCAAGGTGTGCGGCAAGAAATTACCATCAGATACCCAGGCAACTGATCCCTCTAAACACAATCCCAAAAATATTATTTACGAGTTGGGCTTTGCGAGGACCAATTATACAATATGTCAGCCAAACCGAAAAACAGTTTCGGGGAGAAAAGCAGATGGGCCAAAAAATCGCGCTCTTTTAAGGCGTATGGTTCCACCATTCCATCATCCCAAAAGCTATCTTATTGCTTGATAACGCCACTAGCCCTCCGCCAGAAGATGAACTAAAAGCTGATAATGGTTCAATATTCTTGATTTATACGCCTCCAAATGCAACGCCTTTGATTCCGCCTATGGATCAAAATGTTGTTCGCTTAACTAAGCTGTACTACAAAAAACATCTGTTGGTATTAGGTGTAGGAAAGGATGATATCACACGTTTTTAAAAACTTTAACTTTGAAAGATGCTGTATCATTTTTAATGCTTGCTTAGAATCAACTGCAGGCAAGTGTAATGTTGGAAGCCTTTATTATAATGCTTCAATGCTACAGAATCAAATGAAAGCGAGGATGAAGAAGATGATGCCCCTTTGAGCTTACTTCGTCAAAAGATATTACAGGAAAAATATAGAGATGTCCATGATTTACAAGGTCTGCTGCAACTTATAATCGCGGAGGTAATTTTTCACCCTCTTGACATTAATTTAGGTTTTAATTATATTATTTTCAGGAAACCTACACTGAAAATGATATTGAGAAGTGGAATACAATCGATGGTGACGAACCCCTTGGTTTAGATAAAAATGCCGAGGATACTGAAGGATCTGATGATGACGGCAAAGGCGAAGGACAGATCGGAAATCCTATAAAAACTAGAAAAGCTATTAAAAGCTGCGATAAAGCTATCGCATGGGCTGAAGCCAACACTACTGACTACGTTCGCATAATAGTATTGAAAAGACTATGCGAAAAAGCGGTCCAAACTCAATTTCCGAAGGCAAGAAGTAAACATCTATTCAATAAGAATTCATATATAAATTTCGTATTTTCCTAAGAATAGTTTTTCCCAATTATTTTGAGCTTACATCCACAAACATGAATTTTGAGTAAAAAAGTAAGTTTTTGAAAAAAAAATGTCAACCTTAATATAATTACTACTCTGCAATAGCGGACTAGTTAGCACTGCGTATTACCATTTGAAAGGTCAGGTTTTGAGTCCTGGTTCAGCCAACATCCAAAATTAGAGAAAATTAATTTTTCTAATTGCGCCCGCCCTTCTGCAGGGAATGACATCCAATAAAAGCTCCTCATAAAAGCCGTTAGAAATATTAAGACTCAAAACCACATGTTAGAGGAGGGGGATTGGTTATCATACATATTAGAAAAAAAAAAAAATAGAAAACAAAGGCAAATGCAATAATTCCCATCAGTTCAGTATATACCTAAGTAATTGAAGTTAATGATTTTAAATTTATGAATGTAAATACAATGGATTTGATAAACATATATGCTCACAAACGTGATAAAATTATCAGTTTTAGTAAGAGTTGGGACAACCTTTTAAATGATCCTTCTTCTTTTTAGCATTGATAAGCCTTTGTCAAAATTTTTTAAATGAGGCATTCGTTTAATGAAAATAACTTAAGTCGATAAAAAGCGGTCTGCAGAAACTTTTGCTGCAACTCACTCAAAGTCGAAAAAGAGTAAATATCTTATTTGGATTCACGCAATGCATTTATTGAATTTTATTTACTTAAATTCAAATAAATATTGGTTTTAAAAATTATCGACACAACCTATATTATAATTCAAGTTTGAAGCTTCGGTTAAAAAATCCGTCAAAATAGTGTCCAAGCGCGTGAATTTGGTACTCTTTACATGTATATAAAAACAAATATTAGCAACAAAAATTTTTCAGAATTGATATTTAATATTTACATAATAAAATGCAATATAATAAATTTGATATATTCATGAAATGTGTAAAGATTTCGGCATTTCCGAGGACAGCATTTCTTTCTTGTTTATATCAAATCAGGCGTGAAACGCATTAACTAACGCTATGTACATCTCTGCACGAACATTATTAATAAGCACAAAAAAAATATTTTAATGTTTAACAACATGTAAATGAGCTTTAAAAAAAAATGACACATGTCCGCAAAATGTAAACTTAGAAAAGTCGCTAAATTTCTACCTACCAAATACCATCACCTTTCACCCACAAAATAACGTGTCGGCTTTATGGGTATTTTTGTTTGTATAGAAAATCGCTTTGACAGTTATTGTTTTTTACAGTCACACATCGCTAACAGCTGCTGCAAATTTCATAACTTTTGCCATTTTCATTTATCATTAGATAAAAATCTGTGCTGAATGCATAATAGTTTGGCCGGCGAAACATAGTAACACACAAACATAGAAATTTTTTGCACACCCACAAACCCATTTTGAAAACAAACTTACATAATATAATGGCTGCCAAGTAACCTGAACAACGTACGAGTGCGAAAACCTGCGAAAATCTACAAATTCACAAAAATAAAAAAAGATTTGATTTAAACTTACGTATTTAGACGCTAACAGCGTGCACTGACCATGGCCATGGAGTACGAGTAGCTTTTCGACTCAAAAACACACATTTGTACATACATATATGTACATTAATGTAACAAACGACCGGCTTATTGGACGTCGACATACTCACCTGCTGTTTCTGTCTGTTTCTGCTACTGACTTTTGGCTTTATTTGTTTTATTTCATTTTCCCAAAATTCGACTTTGATGCTATTACGATTTTAATGTGTGAAAATCCACAAGCTGATCTCTGTGTGCCGCATGTGGTTGTAGGTGTACGAGTGTGTTTGTGTGTGTTTTTTTTTTTTTTTGCAGATGACCCAAGCGCATTACGTAGTACGACGTTGATTTTTCGGTCAAGTGAAATATTTTCAGCAACTTCAAATGAATGTATGCAAGTACATATATATGTATGTTTGAAATAATTGTTTTACTTTGGTATCTGCCGTAAGTTACCTTTCGCAGGCTATAAATCTATCTAGCCCACAAGCTGGTCCGCTCAGTTGAATGGCAATATTTCGTACGCCTACACCTCCGACTAACCAAAAGTAACGAAAAGAAGTGAAAAATAATTCAAAAACTTTCAAAAATGCACACCAAACGAAAGATTGCGGAAAATTTTGTCCTAGTCTATGAATTGACTTTGATTTTATACTCAACTCTCGTGCAAGCTGTTACAAATATCGACGCTTCCTCTAGGCGCGAAATCGATCAATTCCGTTATTGTATGCGTCAGTCGCAACATCCAAGTTTACGTGAGTGTATCGGTCGTACGGCTATTAATTTTATACAACGTTTCGATGAACAGGATAATTACACACTATTCAGCGATTTGATTTCAAAGAAAGATGATAAAATTTCCGGTCGTTCATTGGTGAATTTTTTGGATACAGATCCAGTGGATTTTAGGTGAATGGAAATTAAAATAAAATAAAATAAAAAATATAAATATAATGAACGCCAATATATATTTTTAAGTAATCAAAATAAAATCAATAATAATATGCGGTTGGTAAGAGCATTTCCTGGTTTCAAAACTATTTTGATTTCAACTACCTTCCGATGACTCGGGGACGCACCCTTTGTTAAACAGGTGTTAAATTAGTGAGTGGTTAAATTAAAATTAAGTTGTAGAGCCCAAAGATATGATTTACTTACTGATGCCCAGAGTATACTGAACTTATGAAAAGATAACTTCTCCAGCCTATTGAATACCTGCAAAACAAGAAAGCAGCGGGGGTCGATAGATTGACGGCCGATATATTCAAATTCGGCGGTGAAGAACTGACAAGTTGCATGCATCAGCTTCTTTGCAGAATACGGTAGGACGAAGACATGTTCGGCGACTAGAACCTTAGTGTGTCCTACTTAATCCACAAACAGGGAAACCCCGGAGCCTGCGCCAATTATCATGAAATAGATCCACTCAATATCGCATATAAGGTTTTTTGGACACTTTTTGTGAGTGATTAAAGCTACAAACTTGGCTATATCTGTGCGACTTCAGACTTGGAAAATCTACATTGATCATGTATTCACCATGCGTCAATCTGGAAAATGACCCATGAAAAGAGGAGCGTGTTCGTATTTGGTACCCCCGCAAAACTTACACGGCTTTGTAAACTGACATAAAGCAACACTAAAAGCTCCATCAGGATCGGGAAGTACCTATCCGAGCCGTTCGGCACCAAACAAAGTTTCAGATAAGGTGACACCTTATCGTGTGTCTTCTTTAATTTGTTGCTGAAGCAAAAAATAAGAGCTGCATAGCTAAATAGAGAAAGTACGATCTTTTATAAGTTAGCATATACCGATAATATTGATATCTTCAGACTTGATGAGGAAGTGAGGTGAATGAGTCTAATGTTGAAAGAATACCAGACGAACTATCTCATCAAAATAAAAATACTCGCATTCGCGATATGACTGCTAAGTCACTGTTGATAGTCATAACCTTGAAATTGTAGATAATTTCGTCCATCTCGCAACCAGAATCAACACCAACTATGTCAGCTTAAATCAACCCAGAATCATTCTTGATAATAGGTGCTACTTTTAACTGAGTTGAAAGTGGAAAATTAAGTCCTCCCTCGATGAAGGAAAGCAAAACTTTAGAAGTCACTCATCACTCTCATCCTGCTATCCTGCGGAGACAACCAAAGTTGAGCGGCTTTAGGAGTTTTCGAGAGAAAGTTTTTGGGTAAGATTTATGATCCCCGGAGCCGACGGAACGATAAGCTGTACGAGGTATACGGTGACATTTACATAGTTCAGGGAATCAAGTGACAACGGTGTTCATGTTGTCCGGATTAATGAAGGCACTACAGTTTCGAAAATTTGCGATGTAGTAACCGCAGAGGAAGATCTCCACTCAGATGTTTAAGGGTCTGGTTGCACTTGGCATTTCCAATTAGTGTCAAGCAGCGAAATGAAGGAAGGAATGCCGTGCTGTTGTTAATTCGACTAGGATCGCGTAACGGTAAAGAAGAAGAAAAAGATGAAGCTGAAGGCTTCGAAAGAAAGCTTTTTAAGTTCCTCAGCATACAAAAATGCGATCATACCGTGACGCTTTGATCCGTGATGGATAGTGTTTAATATCTCATTTCTAATCAATTTTTTTAACGAGAATGTCATTTGATGATGTTCGTCCAGAAAGGTGGAGAAAAATGCGTCTATGGAAGATTCATTCGTAGCGAATTGGGGTTAGAGAACGTTTTTAAATGGTCAGAAAAAATTTCCGATTTCTCCAAAGGTGGTTCCACTCGTGAGTTGTTGGATTTGCGAAGGTTGTTAGCTTTCCACAGAGAATAGGGAAGTGAAGATAATTTAAAACTTTTTAATTTATCTAAATGCATAAAATATAACGAGACAATTATCGTCGAGCATTAAAAATCAACTTAGATAATTAGATTTTAATTTACCTCACTTAATTTGCTATTCACACAAATTGATATTATTTTTATTTTGTTTGTGGAAATTTTCTGAACATAATAATGTTGCTGAATGTTAAATTATTTCATTTAGTTGAGTATATTGAATATTGTTAAGAAAAAATGTAATAATAATCCGAAAGCCATAAAACCGTTTAATCAATCTGGTCTTTTTACATAGCGCCTCGCTGCTCTTATGAGCAATGATTTCAGGAAAATTTCTAATTAATACATTAATCAATTAAAATTATTTTTTAATTTCCATTAATTTCTTGCTCGATATTTTTGGCATCTGTTTTTGCATTTTGATTTTTAATTTTAATAAATTTTCATTATTCTTATATTTTTTCATCATATCCGTAACGAAGAAATCCTAATTCTTATCAATAAACTTTCCTCAAATTGCATGAACTATATTTCCGATAATTTTTCTTTCAGTAAGTTTAAAATTTCCTGCTAACTGTTTGTGCTTCCATTGGTGATTAGCTAGTTGGTTGTCTGTGTGATCAGCGTTCCAATCGGTACAATTTTTGGTGGGCCTCTCCCCTTTCCTTCTGATGCTTACATACTTTGGCCTTAAGATAAAATACGTACCACTTCATCAAAAATTGCCTCAGGCACGCTAATTTTCAATTTAAGTAAGTTTGAATTTCCACAATGAAAGTTCGTAATACTATTCTGCTTTAGATTCTATGGATCCAGGAGAACTGATCTCTAAGAACTCTTCCTCCCATATTATTTTCTTTACATTTTGATCGATATACGTCCTGTCAATTTTGGGCATTACTTCTGACGTAAAATTCTCGAAAAAACTGCGACTCGGAAGGTAAAGAAGCGCGATAGCACCAGCATGGACCCTATGAGCTAGAAAGTAAAAAATAATGATGTTCTTATCGTATGAATAAATCTACTCGATGGTAGAAAATTTGGAAATATGGAGACAAGTTTACGATCTGCACCTTGGCATCTGAATTAGTTCGACTCTTACCAAACAATGAATTAAGAATTAAGCAAGCTAATTAAGTTTATTAATAAAATTTGACCAACATTAATAAAATGAATTTCACGACTTACCTTTAATTAATTTTTCATCTATTTATACATTTCAGAGGCATATTAGAAAATGCTGGAGCGGTAATGGGTCAACGAGGACTTGAGTGGCACATGGATGCAATTTATCCTGGATTGATGTTCAAAATTGGTCCCACAGCCGATGCGAATAGTGTGGCGCAATTCGAACTCGATCCGACTGCTATTGAGCGCAACTTTGGCTATGAAGAACCCAGCACAGGTAAGCTAAGCTTCTGAGTGAACTTTACGAAATATTAACGATATGCTTTAACTTCAACACAATGCATAACCGCAAACTTAAAGCTCGCATCTTAGCTAAACAGTATTTACTGCCATTTCTACTCGGCTTTAAATTCAACTTGGTTGCACTGGTGCCACTGGTATTCGCCGGCATTTACTTACTACTGAAGAAGTCGCTTTTCTTAGCCAAATTCGCTATTTACCTAAGCAGCTTTTTAGGCGTTGGCGGTGCTTTAACTGCACTGAGTGCCGGCGCTGGTACTGGTGGCTTTGGTGGTTTTGGACTTTTCGGCGGTGGTGGCGGTATCGGTGGCGGTTTGCCGCTGAGACCATCACCATTCGGCTCACATGCGCATGCATACGATGCTGCCGATGGTTATATACCAGCGAAGGCGGGCACCTTCAGTCATCACTACGACAACGATGAGCTGCATCATCATCATTCACCCTATAAACGCAACGATCGTAAGGTGGTAAACTACGAAAAACCGCGTGAATATGCAACACGCGCAACAGTGACCGCCACTACGCCCGCGCCTGACCGCTTTTACGACTATGAGAAGCAAGTGGCGATGATACACAATAGAAAAGGCAAATTGCGAACGATAAACGGTAAATTAGGACCGAGTGCATATGACGATGATGAGGGCGAGGTGAAAATTGCTGAATTCAAGACAGCAGATCAGGAGAACAATGGTTGGAAAGTTGTCGACTTGAGGGTGTGAGCGTGTATGACGCGTTGCACTTTGTAATTCTTAGTTAGCATTTATGTAAATAATTATAACAAATAAAAAATTATATAATTTTATTGAATTTTATTTAGAAAGTGAATTCAACATTTCACACCCTAAAATAATCATTATGGGTACAATTCAACTCTAAATTAACTTGTAAGAGAAACCTATCCAACTTTTAGAATATAGTTTCTGTATTTTGTACAACGCCCCTTGGGCACCGTCCAGCCAAGAAATTTAATTAAATTTCTTTTTAAAGAAAATGGAAGTTAAGATGGGGTCCAGTAGAGCTTAACAATATTTTTCAATGACCAATCACATGAAGTTTTCACCGCATTCCAAATCGCGTTTATTCAACAATATCTAATCATTTCATTAAGAGCCATCTCCACCGTCGGATAATTTATAATTTTAACATTTATGCTGGCATCAATTGACAATAATGATTTGCATACTATAGAACCGATCGGAGCAGGCTGAAAGAACAAAACGAAAATCCTGTCTTTTATTCATTGATTGGCGCTAATTGGAGGCACCAAAACTCCACTAAGTGTTTCCATCAAACTGGAGGTATTTCTTCTTTCTTTTCCTCCACACCGAAAATTTTAAAGTTGCAGAGTTTTCTTTCATCAGTAGAGCGTAACGTAGACAGTGTAGTTACTGTCTGTCAATTCGCTAGATTATATCAATATCGCCGTATATCTCGTACAGCTTATTGATTCATCATCTACAGTATTCGCAGATAAAAAAAAAGCTTCCGCAAAATATTTCTTTAAAAAATTTCGTATGTCGCCCCATTCGATGTTATCATAGTAAAATCCTCTTCACCATTTCAAACCTATCATTATGGAGACATTTCACCTTATCCTCATTCACTGTCTTGTCCAGTTTGTGGAAAGCACAACAAACTGCGCAGATTAAAAATCAACGAAATGGGCTGTCGGATTACCATTTTTATGAATTGGGCAAAGTACCATCGAAATTAAAAAAAAAAAATTAAGTTAATTTTTTAAATTGCAGTGTCACACCCGGCAGGGAATGCCAATGCTTCCGAGTGTATTTCTGACATAATATGAGAAGCTCCTCGTAAAATTCATGAAACGTTCCGAGTCGGCTTAGAATAAACTTCATTTGTTCGAAAAATGTTAAAACACACACCACAAAATAGAGGAGAGGCGCGGTCGAAAAACGTTAGTGTGGTTATAAAGCGCCAATTACAAAAAAAAAACAGAAAAGGTAACCATTCAGACGAAAATAAATATAAAAAATAAACAAAGCGATAGAGATGTGGTGGAGGATTTATATCGCTCTGGTCGGCCATCAACGTCTTCAACTGAAGTTAACACCGATAAGATGGAGGAAATGGTAACTCAAGATCGTCACTTAAGTTGAAGAGAGATAACCAAGGAACTTTCTGCGCTCACGAATCCATTCAATCATTTTTAAATGAATGATTTGGAATGTAAGTATTCACGGTTTTGAACTTAGGCAACCAAAAGTTGTTTCTATGATATATAATGACACTAAATCCAAGTCTAGTTTTTCAAAATTGATTCTTGTTTTTGATAGAGTCAATAAATTTTTGTTAGCATTTTTAACAATTAATGATAATTATATTGGATTAACCAGAATTATGCAACAAAACGCACGGTGTTATCACTCTTGGGGGTATCGAGAATTTGGGCAAGGAAGTATCAACCAAAGCCAAGGCAGAATACCGCCATCAAGCTAGAACTAGCAAAATAAACCCAATATTGCCAATCGGATTGAATATTTGGATTAAGCCTATCACATATTCTGGCTCGGATCCAGAAGTTGGCTTAAATTTGTAATCTTGTGTTATCATAGTGGAATACATTTGGAATACGCGTCTTTAGAAGATCAAATTCACGAAAACAAAAGTATTTGTGGAAAGATAATTTATAGCTTTTGTACTGCGATAATGCACAAAGCTAGCATTGTGAACGAATTTCTAAACGAAAAGAGCAACCAGCGTATTCCCCTGATAGGGTTCCGCCCGCCGTTTTCTATTTTTAAATCTCAAATTGCGACTTCAAGGCGCACCCGTTTTCACTTTATAGAATACATGTCTAAATCAGCGGATTCGCGGCCAGAATTAAAGTTGATTTTTGAAATTATTAATATTTGTTTAATTTTCTGGCAGAATGTATAATATCACCGATTCTACTCCAACATAAGCAATAAATCCGCTACCTGTTTCCCGTCTAACCTCCTTATCTTCTTATCTGGATTGCGATGACGGTGGCGAAAAATCCCAATTGCTTATTTTTAACTGCTTACGCGATTATAGTTGGGTTAACAACATCCCGCAATTCCTTACTTCTTTTCACTGTTTGGCGTCAATAGCAAATATCAAGTACAGATAAGTTTTCCACCTGATCTTTCCAATGGAGTGGATATCCTCCTCCTCCTCTGCTGTTACCGGGGGTACTGCATCGAAAACTTTCAAAGCTAGAGGGTTCTCAACCATCCGGACAACACAACCTCGCCAGCGTAACCGCTATCATATGATTCGCTGAACTATGTCAATGATCAGGTAAAAATTTACGGATCATGGTTGCGACCTATTGCAACCATCATGTAGCCCGGTCATTGTCCTCTCTGACAAAAATTTGTTTCGATCTCTGCAAAACTTTCTTGATGGTAAAAAATTGGCCACCGAAAGGTCGCTGACCAAGTTCTTCTACCATAGACATTACACACGGAGGGAATTATGAAGCTATCCGAAAAATAACAATTGATCATAGATAACAATGGTCAATATGTGCTTGATTAAAATAATTTTCAATAAAAAAAAATTCTGTTTAAAAGCATACGAAAATCACGAAAACCTTTTTAATATTTCCAATATACTTGAAATATGTTATGAGTGAGTTGTGGCATAGTTTTCTGTGCATGAATATTTGTAAAAGGTTTTCCAATATATCAACATATCATCCCTATGATGTGCAAGTATCGTTTTGGCCATTTTTAATATGTCATGATTTATCATTTTCTTTTTCATTGTATTCAGTAATGTTTACAATTTTGCTCATTTTGCCTTGGAACAACTAGAAAACGGTAACGTTTTTTTTAAGAAAACCATTACATTCACCTAAATTGACAGTTTGGCGTGGTTTTTGGTCTGGTGAAATCATCGGTTCGTACTTCTTTCGAAATGAAGCTGGTAGCACCGTTAACGTTATACCGTCAATGGAGAGCAGTATAGATCGATGATAACCAACTTTTTAAAGCCACAATTGGACGAAGTTGATCTTAGCAAAATCTGGTTGCAACAAGGCGGGGCTATGTGTCACACAGCACGTGCAACAACCGAATTATTGGGAGTAAGGTTTGGAGATTCGATTATTTCAAGAAATTGTGACACTGAATGGCCTCCAAGAAGTTGTGATTTAACACCAGTAGACTACTTCTTGTGGGGTTATTTGAAGTCATTGGTCTTTAGCAATAAATAAACCACATAATTTAGTGAAAAAAGTGCTCAAAAATTGGGTTCATCGAATTCGCTCCTGCAAAAGACAGTCATGGCCATTTGACTGATGCTATATTCAGAACTTAATTGTATCGATTGTACTTCACATTAAATAAAAAACATTTGGATTTCCTTAAAAGTTAGTGTATGTGTGTTTTTTATTAGAAACCCCTATATATAGTGAGGAAGATAATTTTATGAACGTCATTGCTATTCAAATATATTCAACGTTTTTTAGTTATTTCAAAAAGTGAACTAACCAGCGAATCTGTTATTTAAAAGTTCTGGAAAAGCTTGCAATTATATCAAATCTAATTATGAATGTAGATATCGAAATAGTTAGAATTTTTAAACTCTAAAGCAGACGGGCACAAATTTAAATTACTCCTTTAATAAACTTTTATATCAGTTTTGAATTTAAATAAAATAAAATAAAAACTATATATAAATGTACAT
This sequence comes from Neoceratitis asiatica, assembly GCA_030068015.2. Lineage (NCBI taxonomy): Eukaryota > Metazoa > Arthropoda > Insecta > Diptera > Tephritidae > Neoceratitis > Neoceratitis asiatica. The sequence goes on along the minus strand of CM061528.1, from coordinate 21,327,453 downwards.
ATATATGCATATTGTACATACTCAAATACTGGTATAACTGGAGGATGGGGCCATGTGTAGAAGTTCACGCAAGTGAGGACAGCTTCTGACTGCCATTCACCTGGGAGTGGCCAGAAACGATTCTTTTACATATGATTCAAGCAGCTCACGACTTCCGGTTTTAGACCAAGTATCCTCTGGGTAGCCAACAAACATCCATTTGGATGCGAGCTAAAGTGAGAAGGCGGATCCCAGGCGGTAGTGCGTAGGGTTTGGAACACACCACATGAAAACTATACTCCAATGAAAAATCAACATATGTCTCAGATGAGCGACCCCCCTATTGATGACGACGCTCGCAAACGTTTAAAGATCATGATTGGAGGGCAGGCACCTGGAATGTCCAGTCCCTTAATTGGGAAGGTGCCGCTGCCCAACTGGTTTATGTCCTCGTAAGACTAAGGGTTGACATCACCGCCGTCCAAAAAATGCGATGGACGGGACAAGGACGGAAGAAGATGGGTCCTTTTGAAACCTATTACGAAAATTCATCAAGCTACATGGCTGTCGCCAGATCGTAAAACACGCAACCAAATCGATCACGTTGTGATAGACGGAAGACATGTATCCAGTATTCTAGACGTGCGTACGTTCCGAGGGCCAAATATCGACTCGGACCATTATCCTGTAGCAGCAAAAATACGCACCCGCCTCTGTGTGGCAAAGAACGCCCATCAACAAACACAAGGAAGGTTTGACGTCGAAAAGCTGCAATTACAGCAGACAGCCAGCAAGTTTTCTACTCGGCTTGCACACCTGCTCTCTGGGAGCACTCATCAGCGACTCGATATAAGGGAGCTGTGAAGGGAAATAGCAAATTCCTTGCGTAACGCTGCTTCGGAAACCATTGGTTTTCAACAATACCAGAAAAACAGCTGGTACGATGAGGAATGTCGAACTGCAGTAGAGAGAAAACAGACTGCCTATTTCGCAACTTTGCGATCGACTACAACACGTGCGGGGTGGGATAGATACCGATAGCTGAAGAGGGAAGCGAGACGCATTTGCAGGCGAAAAAAGAAAAAGGCCGAAATGCGTGAGTATGAAGAGCTTGAGAACCTAGCCGACAAGAGTAATGCTCGAAAATTCTATGAGAAGATGCGGCGACTTACAGAATGTTTCAAGACCGGAGCAAACTCAGTAGGGACCATGAAGGTAACCTGGTGACAGATATCCAGAGTATACTTAGTGTATGGGGGGAACACTTCTCCAACCTGCTCAATGGCAGTGAAAATGAAAACCCCGGAGATGGCGAACCCGAACCCCAAATCGATGACGATGGAAGTTCGAATAGCGATTGCCCGCTGAAAAAATAACAAAGCAGCGGGAGCCGATGACTTACCGTATTGTGTGAAAGACTAAAGCCCACCGGCAACAAAGTGATCGGACCTTATCAGCGTGGATTTAGACCTGGCAAATCCACCATTGACCAGATATTCACCTTGCGCCAAATCTCGGAGAAGACACCAGAGAAAATAATCGATACATGCCACCTTTGTATCGATTTTAAAGCTGCCTTTGACACCACGATAAGGAAATGCCTCTACGCCACTATGTCTGAATTTGATATCCCCGCGAAACTTATACGGCTTTGTAAACTGGCCTTGGATAACACTAGAAGCGCGGTCAGAATTGGGAAGGACCACTCCGAGCCATACGATACCAAACGAAGTTTCAGACAAGTAGACTCTTTATCGTGTGATTTCTTTAATTTGATGCTGGAGAAAATAATACGGGCTGCAGTGCTAAACAGACCAGGCACAAAATTCTACAAGAGTGTGCAATTGTTGGCGTATGCCGATGATATTGATATAAATGGTCATAACACCCGCAAGCTCCGAAAGCTCTGCGTTCTCCATATTATACAAAGGAGCGAAGCGAATGCGTCTGGTAGTGAACGAGGGCAAGACGAAATATCTCCAGTCATCAAATAAGCAGTCATCGCATTCGCGACTTGGCTACCACGTCACTATTGACAGTCACAACTTCGAAGTGAGAGATTATTTCATCTATCTTGGAACTAGCATTAACAACATCAACAATGTCAGCCTTGAAATCCAACGCAGAATCACTCCTGCCAACAGGTGCTACTTTGGACTGAGTAGACAATTGAAAAGTAAAGTGCTCTCTCGACGAACCAAAACCAAACTCTACAAGTCGCTCATCATTCCCGTCCTGACATATGGTGCGTAAGCCTGGACGATCTCTACATCCGATGAGTCGGCTTTAGGAGTTTTCGAGAGAAAAGTTTTGCGGAAGATTTATGGTCCTTTGCGCTTTGGCAACGGCGAATACCGCAGACGATGGAGCGATGAGCTGTACGAGCTATACGACGACATTGACATAGTTCAGCGTATGAAAAGACAGCGACTACGCAAGCTAGGTCATGTCGTCCGAATAGATGAAAGCGCTCCAGCTTTGAAAGTGTTCGATGGACTACCTCCTGGCGGAAGCAGAGGAAGAGGAAGACCTCCACTCCGTTGGAAAGATCAGGTGGAGAGCGACCTAGTATCACTTGGTATTTCTAACTGGCGCCAAACAGCAAAAAGAAGAAACGAGTGGCGCGCTATTGTTGACGAGGCTATAATCGCGTAAGTGGAGAGCCAAAAAGTGGCTACGCCAAAGAAGAAGAAGAAGAGAACTAGCTGGCGAATCTGTTATTTAAAAGTCCTGGAAAAGCTTGCAATTACATCAAATCTAATTATGAATGCAGATATCGAAATATTTAGAATTTTTAAGCTCTAAAGCAGACGGGCACAAATTTAAATTACTCCTTTAATAAACTTTTATATCAGTTTTGAATTTAAATAAAATAAAATAAAAACTAAATATAAATGTACATACATATGTATATTGCACATACCCAAAAACTGGTATAACTTAAACACTTGAACTGAGTGGCGTACTGAAATGTTTACACGGCATTGCCGGCCCAGACAGTGTCAAAGCCACTAAGCTACAATGTCTCATCGCTGATTAGATGGCAATCAATTTCTAATTTCGTTTTTCATTTTGCCGCTTTGCTAAACACAATAATTGCTGTGAGCGAAGAAATGTAAAATAAATAAATAAGAAATAAGTAAGTAAATGATGGCATGTCTGTTTTGTTGTTGCTTCAGTATTAAAGGGTTTCTTTTTTTAATTTTTTTTTTTTTTTGAGCACAGACCTACGCCGACTTGACTGTTCTAAAAATGTTTCTTTTTTGTTGCGGTTTGGTGTTCACACTACTAACATTTCTTGGTTTTCCATTTTTCCCATTTTTCGTAACTTTTTACTTTTCAGTAATTTTTTTATGTAGGCTTTTTGTTTGCCAGAATTTTAGGGTTTGAAATGAAAAGTTTGTGTGCATCCACCCATACTGAACTCCTATAAATGTAGACGAATTTAGTGAAATTTTTTTAGTATTTGATTAAACGTGGCTAGGGTATGGTCCCAAACGCAAGTGTCGCGCGGGTGAATCAATAATAAAACTTAAGGCCATTGTATGAGTGAGAAAAGGAGCAAATTTACATGAAAAGTGAGAAAATTTACAAAAAAAAATCTAAAAAAATTCTTTTCCAAAAATAAATCTCGTCAATTAATGAGAATGTCTGCGGTCACATGCGGGCGTCAGTGTTTGTGCGTGGCAGGATTGCTTCTGCAATTTCTGATCCTACTCAAATGCAGTGTGATAACGGTAACCATCACAACACCGCTAAGGCTACACGAGTACAATAACAACACAAACAGCATAGCAGAAAAGTTCACGACACTACGTGGCATTAGCCACACAATCACCCAGTGTCTGACCACAACGGAGCAGTGGAAATGTTTGGAGGAACAATTTACGCGTTATGTCGATATTGCTGCACAGGATAACAGTACTTGGCATTTGGGAGATTACATTTTAGTTGAGCCGTTGACAGCCAACAAGAGTACGGGGCAAATGAGAGTGCAAGCAATAAAACCGCATCAACGCTCCTTCCAAGTAGATGACACTCACGCACATTCAGAGCGAGGCATTGTAGGAAGTTTATTGGAATTGGCGAAATCTCGGGCGTTACGCTTCAAGTTGCCCAGCTCTACGAAGGCGATTAGGAAAATTGGCGCTGGAATTTCGGATGTCATCGATGTATTAGCTTTGGAGAGTATTACACCGGCCGCTGTAACTACGACGGAGGCGGCGCATGCGGATGAAGGTACGCATCGAATATTGAATGGACACGTTGATGATAAAGTAGATAAATTATTTAAAAAATTAACAGTTCTTAGTGGTAATAGTAGCAATAGTAATAATACAGACGTGACAATACATTTACAAAACGACAAAGACAAATTCATTTCGGACAGAGACAAGACGAAAATTAAAAACTCGGAGAAAAATAAAAACAAACCTAAAGACCAAAAGAAAATAATTATAAATACAAAGAATATATTCAAAAAGGGCACCAACAAATTCGAAGATAAAGATAACAATAAAACGAAGTATAAAAGTAAGGACAAGAACAAAGACAAGAACAAGAAGAAAAAAGTTAAACAGAAAGACAAAAATAAATATAAGAAAAGGAAAAAAATTAAAGAAGGACTTTTTCTTTATGAAACTTCACTTAAAGCACGCAAAAAGAAGGACAAAGACAAAAATATGGCTATGATGGGCGGCATGGCGATGATAGCGATGATCGCGCAAATGTTCTTCGGCAAAGTGATACTGATCGCGGGCGCCGCCTTCGTAATGGCGAAAATTGCACTTGTTGTCTCCGTACTTGTGAGTAAACATACTTATTTCTGCCATTCATATTGTTATATTTTGTCATAGATATATCTTAATATTATCTGATATCGTAGAATGTTGTAATATATGTGTGAGCCAAATTTTATGTCAGAGTTTTCACCTGTGGTAGCTTACTTAAAGTACTTAGAAGCATTAGAATCATAGAAAGAAATATCCTAAGCACTTCATTTGTAGCATACGATATCTCATGATTAAAAAAGCTGGGTGATTCAAATCAGAATCAAGAGAAAGTATGTGTTCAAAATAAATAATAAACGGAAAATTGTTTTTGATTATCATAAACACAGGTTCGTCCTGTGAGGTCAGCGTCATATATATATATATATATATATATATATGTATAGGAAACTAAAGGTCAAGCAAAATCCGTCGAAGTAGGGAATAGTTATCAAAAATGGAGGGTGAAAAATGCACATCGAAGCTTAAGCAAAATCGTTCGTATGATAATATTGATATAAGGGTACTACTTAACCTAGCTACGATGGCGATTTTTTAGCTCATAATATATCACTGCCTGAATCTAATTGTAAGTCCACAACTGACATAGAGGTAATTTAAGTAATTTATTTTAGAAAAAACTTTGTTGTATAATTTTGAATGCTATTTCGACCATCCTTAGTATAGCACGCGGTGCTACTCTCAAGGCTACAATGGCCGAGCTGTTTATATGCACTATTTTGGGAACAAACTCTATGATATCGTATTATTATATCTGAAAAGCTCACCTCGCTAACAAACTCGTTGGAGAACGAGTGAAGACATTGAAGAAAACTCAGAAGGAATTATTTATTTCCGTGTAACTACTTAAATATTTCTTAATTTAATACTGTATTAGCTGCAAGCGTATTTCGCAGAACCCCACAAAAGTCTAAGCTCCCCATTTTTTATTACCCACTTAGTTCGACTTTCTTGACTTCTTGACGCATCAGTAACTAGGTTCTATTTAAAAATCTTCTAACTAAAGAAAACATTGAGTGGGTAATTGATACCTTCAAGCCATATAAAAGTCAAGGATCAGATGAAATTGCTCCTATCTAGCTACTGCGGTCTCTGAGCAACATCGTTAACTGGCGGTGATCACTAAAGAGTGATATGATTTCTTTAAAAAAAATACACTAATTGTTAAGGAAATTCAAAAGTTTTTTTATTTAATGTGAAGTACAATCGATACAATTAAGTTCTGAATATAACATCAGTCAAATGGCCCCCACCACTTTTTTTGCAGGAACGAATTCGATTAAGCCAATTTTTGAGCACTTTGTCCACTAAATCAAGTCGTATGTCATGAACAGCAAGTTCAATATTGCCTTTTAAAGCTTGAAGAGAGTCTGGTTTATTGCTAAAGACCAATGATTTCAAATAACCCCACAAGAAATAGTTTAATGATGTTAAATCACAACTTCTTGGAGGCCATTCAATGTGACAATTTCTTGAAATAATCGAATCTCCAAATCTTTTTCGCAATAATTCGATTTTTGCACGTGCTGTATGACACATAGCCCCGCCTTGTTGCAACCAGATGTTGTTAAGATCAACTTCTTCCAATTGTGGCCATAAGAATTTGGTTATCATCGATCTATACCGCTTTCCATTGACAGTAACGGTGCTACCAGGTTCATTTCGAAAGAAGTACCAACCGATGATTCCACCAAACCAAAATCCAAACCAAACTGTCAATTTAGGTGAATATAATGGTTGTTCATAAATAACTTGTTGATTTTCTTCGCACCAGAAATGATAGTTTTGTTTATGTACCGCACCACTCAGAGTCTCATAAGGGAAGATTATTTTCTTTAAAAAAAAATCGTTATCGTTTTCAAGTTGTTCCAAGGCAAAATCAGCAAATCCACGGCGTTTATGGTGGTCCATGGATGAAATTGTAAATATTACTGAATACAATGAAAAAGAAAATGATAAATCATGACATATTAAAAATGGCCAAAACGACACTTGGAAATCATATCATCCCTATTAGAAAATATATTAAATGGAGTCTTCAGCTTAAGCGACTTACCTAAGTTATTGAGGGAATCGAGAATTGTTTTTATTCCCAAATGCGGTAAGGTATCTCAAAGCAAACCAAAGTTCTACATACCAATAAACTCTCTAAAAATCAACACGCCTACATGAAAGGCAGCTCAATCGAGATAGCGCTTCATACGGTGGTATCGTATATTGAGAAATCTATCTCGGATAAAGGGTATCGTTTAATAGCTTTCCTGAAATTGAGTACACCTCCAACTGCCGTTATCTCTGCTTTGACATGCCTCAACCCTCAGGTAATTTCGCTTATACACCAATTTTTCAGATGCAGGGTTGTATGGTCTGAGCTCATGGGAGTATCTGCGCCCAGGCATGTCAGCGGAGTAACTCCGCTGGGTGGTGTCCAAATGCACATTCGATTCATTTGTACACGATGGATGAAAACTGGAAAAACGGTTCGGTAGCAAACCCTTTCTACTGTCGGATCACTGAAGTATTTTTCGAGCGGAGCTGGTGACCATATGGGAGGCTATCAATTGTCTAGGTCAAATGGTACTTTCAGCCAGGCGATACAAAAATCCTTGGAATCTATTACAATAAATCAGAGACGGTAGGGAACTACCACAAATCACTAAATGTGATGGCCAAGCAGTTCTCTTTGAACCTCGTCGTATTGGTACCCGAACACAGTAGAATACCAGGTAAGGGATGGCGCATGAGCTAGTAAGGAAAGGCACTTCCCTTAAACTTTCGGTGGGCATGCCGCTCTCTTCTTGTAAGCTCATTATAGGAGAGCCGCTGATACTAACTCAAGATAAAAAAGTCTCAATTATTGTAATGCGACTAGGATATTACGGCCGACTTGTAAGAAAAGAAGATTAAGAGAGCTTATATCGCTAAAAGGAAAAGAGCTGTCCATAGTCTTCTTCTAGGCAGGCACGCAGAGAGGCTGGACGTACTATCAAATGAATTCTGCAGGAGTTATAGCGAAAAGGAACAATCTGAGGACTTAGGAAACTTCCTTTGCGAATGCCTCTTACTCTGGAGGAGTAGTTCGAAGTCTTTAGGGGAGCAACCTTTAAAGATTTCAGTGAAATATCAGGTAAAAAATATATCGATTGCTAAGTTTTGCTAGCTCCACACATTGCTTTGACTAACGGGAGGGGGTTCAGTAGTATCACAAAGATGCCCGGCAGCCACTTCAACCTAACCTAACCTATCGTGAGCGCAAACTGATTTTTTCCATTCTCCACTATGTAAATATTTATTATACTGTCTGTATTTAGGTTATTGATATCACTTAAGGCTTTCATTTAACGGTGATTTGCATAAGCGACATTGAAACTTGTTTCGTTTTAGGGCAGTCTCAAAAAGAGTTCGGCTGGCAGCAGTGGTAGCACAACTGAACATATTGTTGTAACCGGACAGGCACATGGGAGCACTAGTGGGGGAGAACACGCTGTACATAGCTATGAGTCGGGATGGCATCGTAGCATGCCACACATTCACCCTGAAACGGAAATATTTAATTAGCGAGGAGCCGTATTTTGCAGAAACATATACGCACAACACCCACAAAATACCACCACAGCAACTAAAACCAGGAGCTGGTCAACAAAATCGGGGCTACTACATCAATGAAATCACTGAGACGGCTGATGGTGAAAGAAGGAGACAGAAGGAAGGAGAATTTCTCTAAAGCTAAATTACGTGAAATTATATTTTAATAAGTTGACATAGTTATTAAAAAAAAATAGCGGAATTAGATTATAAATTTAATAATGCATTTTTTAAAGCAATTTTTTCTTTATTCTGCCCTTGAGCTTATGAACTATAGCTTACAAAGCTAAAAATACATACAACAGTAATTAAACTTTAAGTTTAAATAGATATACATACAAATTAATACAAATAAAACTGTAAATAATGTAATTCTGTCTTACTAACGGTATTTAATTTACTACCAACACTGAATGTTTTTTTGTTTTTAAAAAAACACTTTCCATATTTTTTGTTTCTAATTTTTGGTAAACATCTTTGGTTTGATCTAAAATCGCTTACCGACAACAACGACAACTTTCGCTATTTGAACACGCTTTAGCGCGTCACGGCCCCCACACTTAGCTACACACACGCCAACAGCCATTGACTCAACTTTCCCAAATCGGATCTCACATATCTACATATTTACCGTTCCTATGAATGCACATGTGAGGGCACCCATGCATTGTAGGCCTTATCCTGCATCATCATCTCATCGTCGATGCTGCGATGATAGGAACCGCCGCCTTCATGCCCTGCCTCGTACTCGCCTGCATGACTGGATGAATAAGTTTGACTGTGTTGCACCTGCGGATGTTTGACAATTTCATAAGTGGTCTTCTCACCACCTTCCGCTGAGACGAGTTTCTTAAGTCCAATTATAGCGCTTATAATGAGCGCTATTTTGCCGACGATTAAAGCTTTGCCAGCGACGATAGCAATTGAGTGATATGCCATCTTGAGTATGGCCGTTTTTAACATAACGGCCGCTATAAAGGGACCCAAATACTTTTTGTCATCGTCCTTCTTCTTGCGACCCTCTTCGACAGCGTTATCTCCAGCAATATCGGCATCAGCGATCGTGAATTGTTGAAAGTAAGCCATTGCGGTACTAATGAGGTCTTGTCCATTACGTTGACCAAAATTAAGTAGACGCGGTAAATTCACTTGTAACTGACGACTGTCAATGAAACGTAAAAAGCGCTCCAGCAGAAGGGCGTCCAAACTTTTCATCGAAAGATTTTCCAAATCTCGATTACTTAAATTCGGTTCGGCATTTGCGCTGGCACGTCCCGTACGCGTTTCATTTTCTACCTTCTTGACGATCGCCACACCCTCCAAGATCTGTATATTCTGCACCTTAAGCGCACGGCCTAACATACGCGTTGCTTGCACCTTGAAACACCAGAATAGATCGTCGCGATCGCCGCACATGGCGTAGATATGTTTTAGTGTGCGTGTTACCCCATTATCGAGCAGTGTGCTGCGGCCGGCTTGTATATTAACAATATTTTCTTTGCTATTGTGTAGGTCCGATGCCAAAGCCGTTGCTGGGCGACACAAGGCAATCAGTATGAGCGCGGCTAAAAGCCTTAACTTCGCCTCCATTGCTTTAGTACTACTTTTCGGGCAGGTGCTGGGTATTTATGTGATGAATTGAGATGAATATTGTTGTTATTGCTTGGTTATCAGCTCCTACCGCATATCCTTGCTGCGGCTGCTGCTTTACAGTGTGAAAGTTATTTGAAATTGTTTGTTTGATTTAATTAAAAACTTTTCTTTGTCTAATTTTATTTTTAACCGTTGCACGAAATATTTATTCAATTTGATTCAATTACAGCCTCTTCAAACTTTCAACGAAATGCAACTGATCTGCGCCGCTTGTGTGCCAATCAAATTTATACACTTTACCTTGCTACAATTAATACATTTTGTTGCAGCTGCTGGTGTCGCTGCCGCTAGCGCTGGACCCACTTACCTAGTCTGCCAGAGCCGTCGCTCAGATCGCTTAGCATTTTTCCTTTGCAAATGATCTGCAGAAACGCGCGTCCGTTTTGCCGCGCTTCTGCTTCTGCTTTTTTTTCGAATTTTACTACTTTTTCCTCGCATGCACCAGATTTTTAGAGCGTGTTGGTTGCATATGTTGCTAAGTAGCAACTAGCTGTGCTTACTTTTCTATTGCAAATCGGTATTGTTGCTTTTTTTTCTCGAAAAATTGCAAGCATCGCTGCTGATTTGGTGCAATTCGTTTGCTATACTTTACTTTTGTTGTAGGCAGCTACTGGCCGTCAATTGAAAATAATCGCCTAATTACTTAAGCAGAAATGCGCTATAACTGTTTAGTATGTGTTCATGTATGTATGTAAGTATGTATGTATTTGCAACACTTTCATAGGCCAACTCTTTCCACCCACTTTCTTTTGCATCTTCTGCTGCTGCATCTATGTATATCTGCTTCAGCTTCTGCCTCTGCTGATTGATTATTTGCATTAATATAATGTATTTAGCCATTCGTGCGCTCAAAAGTTTTTAAAGAAAACATTCATTTCTCCACTTGTCTTTGGTGACGTTCGTGCTTTTGCCAAAATGTTTGTCGACACGCCAAGGCATTGTTTGGATTGAGTAAAACATATGTACAAACATAAAATTGTACTTATACTATACACAACTCTACTTAAACTTACTTACGTACTTATGCAGAGTTAGCAAGAGAAATTTTGCGATTAGCATCTACATATGTACATATGTACATATGTGTGCAGATACATATGGATATACATATATCTTTTATCATATATTACTGATCTTCATTAATCGTAAACTCAGTAGACTGAGATTTATGATATATAATGCAAAAACAACAATGCAATAAATTAATCCATACAATAATGTATTTTTAAACTGTAAACTTTGTACTAGAAGAAAGAAAAATTTCCAATTACTTAGTTAATGGGTTAATTAATAATTCCTTATAAGTAAAATTAAAAAAATAAAATAATTGATTTTTAAAAGCGTTTGAATTGGCTTGAATTAAAAAGTGAGTTCGAAATATATTCCTTTACACAACGAGGACTGTTTGATAAGTCAGTGGCTTTTTGGATTTATCACTCAGTTACTGTAAATTCAACACTTCTCCCGTCAACTGCTATCGATTAACATAGTGCTGTAAAATTTTGTGCAAGCTACGCCATTTAGTTTGTGTTTGACAGTCCTTGAAAGCAGCCGACCTCATGAATTTTAACGAAAATGCAAAAGGTGAATCTTGTCTACCTCTTAAGTATTAATTTTTGCGTAAAAAAACTATCACCGAAATCAAGGATAGGCATGATAATGACTCTGCCCCAAAAAATTAATGGTCAAAAAGTGGTTTACTGAGTTCCGTTGTGGTCATACCAGTACAAGAAACCACGATCGTCCAAAAGTGGTCGTCACACCAAAAATCGTCCATAAAATCCATAGAATGATATTGGACGATCGGAGAATAAAAGTGAGTGAGATGGCAGAGGCTGTTGGAAGTAGGGGGTACATCACATTTTACATGAATATTTGGACATGAAAAACCTATCGGCGTGATGGGTGCCGCGATTACTCACTCAGAACCATAAGCACAACCATGTAACCAAAGGAATGTTCGGTGATGTTCAACAGTAAGCCTAACGAATTTTTGCACAATGGTTTTCTCCAAAGAATGCCACCAAAGAATGCCAAAGTGAGTCTGTCGCCCAACAAGAGCACAGTTTTTTGGGATACGCGAGGTGTCTTCCACATCGATTACCTTGATAATGGTAAAACAATCACCGGCGAATATTATTCAGAGCTTTTGGATAGATTCGATAGATATTTAAACCAGAAACGGCCGAATTTGAAAAAAAAAACAGTGCTGTTCCATCAGGACAAGGCACGGGTGTACACGTGTGTAGTCACCAGAATAAAAATTCATAAATTGGGCTACGAACCTTGAAAAAACTCATTATTTGTAAGGTATACAAAATTTTAAAACTGCTGGACTACATGTATAGAGCTAAAAGAAAGTTATAGTGAGAAATAAGATGTTTATTTTCCGCAAAAGAGAAAAAATCTTATTCAAAGAGTCCATATGAATAGGTGAAGTTGTGAAGGGAGTGGGGTGAGATGAGTATAAAGACAAGTCGGGAAAAGGTGAGTACAATTCAAATTTTATTTTATTTTAAATTTCAATTTCATTATTGTAATTATTTTAAAAATAGGCCTTTGAATACAGCTCATTTACTTATAACCAAAAAACAATTCCAAGCCGCACTAAACAATTCGTAATTATTTTAAATTTGCTGAACTACAGAGTTTAAACTCATGTCTTCAACCTGCCGACTGGCCTGCGACGTCGTAACATCTGGGAGCCCCAGGAAGCAGTTTTGAGAGAGTGAGAATATCTGGCATGGACCAATTCTTCAGTCATTATGTACTTCTCTGTAGGTCGTGGGATTGAGAAATGCTTGAAAGTCTATAAAGAGTTTACATCAAAATACATTGTTAATATGAGATAAGATGAGAGTTTAAATGGGAGATTAGCATAATTTATTGGTGGTACAGCGTGTGCCTATTTAGTCTAGGGTTTGGACTTTTTGACTATTCGGAGTAGTGGGTCCTCCCTTCTTTTGAGGCATTACCGATTTCATAACTAACTAGTTGATTCAAAATTGTATAATTTAAGTTAATTCCCGTGAAAATAAATATAAAGCCATGGAAAACATATCATTTTTCCATTTAAGTTTCATGAAGCATGTGTTTGCTTCCGAAAATACGTGGCCAAGACTGAGTAATTATTAGTATTTTGGTGTAATTATTAGACATAGCACCAGACCCAGCTTTGCCAATTTTCGATTAAAAAATTTTCCATCTATAGTTCTAGGCCTTGAACTATATACAATAGTTTTGAAGTTCTGCAGAGTGCGTCATCTTTTATGTCGGTATGTAAATATTAAATAATTTCGTCTTTTGAAATCAATTCAGTAAGGTTTTTACCAACAGATTATATACGAAATTAAGACAAACATCTCTGCTATACTGTCCGAGATGGTCGAGATGTTATTTTCAAAAACTAATTCAAATGGATTATATTACATTAAAAAATATATAAAAATTATACAAATTTACTTTGTTATTTTAAAGTTATTCAATTTTCACATAGCGACGTGTCTAGTACGACTACACTAGATTTATCAGTGGCCAAGATTCAATTTCATATAGGATTCGAAGTTTCTCCAAAGACCCTATGTTAACTTATATAAGCTAGAAAGGTGCAACGTTTTTAATAATTATTTAAACCATTACATTATTTTTTAGTCTGTTATTCAACCATTCAATAACCAATAAAGCTTCTTCAGAACTGACATTACCTTTGATTGAATCTCATTTCTGGAACCATTTAAATCACTCTTGAACTCGGAGGTGTAAAAAAAAAACTCACTTATGTCATAAAAACGGTCGATTGGCCGAAAATCGCTTCAGCGGTTACAAAGGGCCAATTATATTTAAACAAAGGTTGCGGTTTTTATTTCAGGATCAGAGAACAAAAAACAAATATTAATAATCGAATTAAGATCTATATACTTTTGCATGTGTTTGAACCAATTACCGAAGCACTTTTACCACTCTGGTTGAGGTATCTCCAAAACATCGGGTGTCGGTACCAAGTCAGGACTATACGGTGACTGACTCATCAAATCGACGTTTTGTATGTTCAAAAGTCCAGTTGTTTCAGTCGATATGTGATAGCTCACATTGTCGTGGTGAAAAGTGATCTGTTTTCGACGGTTAGTTTTCCTGATTTCTTAAAAGACAACTGGCAAAGAAATGTTTGTATCCCACTCAGAATTTACTATTCTGTGTTGTTCTAGCGGCACGGTTGCAACATGTCTAGTTTTCCAAAAACACAGGCAACCATTTGCTTGCAAGTGCTTCGTACGAAAACAACTTTTGTTGGTTACTGCTCGTCTTGAAACACCCATACAGCTATTCTTTTTTGGGCTCATACGCGTAAATCCACGATTCATCAAGTGTCCCGACGTCATAGACGTGGGTTAACATTTCTCTCGACCAATTGACAAGACCTCTTTTTTTTTAAGGGTTTCACAAATTGTGTGAGATCCAACGTGAACAAATCTTTTTTTACAATAAAATTTTCTTGCCATATGATATTGCTTATATAATAGTCCATCTAGAGAAACTTTATCAAATGCCTGAGACACATCGAGGAACACTGCAGTACGATATTGTTTTCTTTCAAAGGCTAATCTTATGTTTGTAGCAATTATATGCATCTGCTCTAATTTCCCTAATTTTTTTTTAATAAAAATTTTTCGAATTTTTTTCCCTCTCTTAGGGATCATAATAATCTGCGAGAGCTTCAAACATTTAAGAAGATAGTGCAATCTTAGTATGTTATTAAAAATATAAAGCAGGTGTTTTATTGCCACCTGTGGAAGCTCTTTTATCATATCACCCGTTAACCTGTCGTATCCAGGAGCTTTCTTTTTCTTAGTGCAAGTGGTAATAAGTTTCATAAGTGATTTTAGATTAAATTGAATAAAATTTTTATCCGCATCTTCCTCATATTCTGGAAAATAATTTCTCCAATATTAGGTTTAAATACAAAATGATATATCCTATTCCTGGTCGCTTCGAGCCCACTCACTATTATAACCTGTAACTGTATGCCAAAAAGAGTAGTTAGTATCAAAAGTTGCGGACAAGGATTGTAAAGGCTTATGAATTTTATTTTTCTTCTTTTGCGCCAGAACACTCTGAAGTTCTTTTAAGCATCCATTGAGCTCATGTTTTTAAGACCGGGGAATGAAAAACCTGCTAATCTCTCCTGAGTTGTCTCTTCTTGGTTACCAAACTTGTAATGTCTTTACCCTGGAGACTATTGAAAATTTGTCTGCTGTAGGTATTGGACGGGCCGTGCGTTGAGATTTTCGCTGCCAATTGTAGTAGTGTTGCAAAATCCTCAACTGCATTGTCAACATTTGTTATTAATTTAAGAAGATTGTACTTGGGATTGTACTGGGGTGAGAGATTTGGAGTTTTACATATATCGGTCAGTCAGTATGTTGACTGACTGATAGATATAAATGTCTATCCTTTGGAGATATTAGTCTAAATCCGCAGATAGAATATTTTGCATTGCAATCACCTGGTGCTAGGAATTTTTTACTTAGTTTAGAATAGAAATCAGTGAATGATATGTTATAGCATGGATGGCAATAAATGACAGAAATGTTTATTCCACCTGAGCTATCGTATATATAAGATCAGAGAGAGTGAAGGTAATCTCTACAATTCTCTTCCATTCCTGTTCTGCCGCGGGCTTTTCTATCAGTATGTTTGGTGTCATAAAACACAAATTCGTCAATAAAGAAATTGTTAAAATTGTTTAAATGAGTTACAGATATTAGCATTATATCTATTGCTTGACTTTCCAGGAAGATTTGAAGCTCATTTTTATGTTGCCGCAAGTCGTTAGCGTTCCAAAACCATATATTGATGCTGTTCATGAAAGATAAAATCGCTCGAAGCAGCAGATTTTGGTTTCTAATTAAATCTTGCATCATACTTTGCATGGATCACATATAGTCTATCATCATACGTATAAAGTTCTTTAACGTATTTTCAAAATATAAAGATTCTTTTTTCGATCTATCTTGATATTTGTATGTGTGAGTCGCTTATTCGTTACTCAAAATCTTTCGCGTAAATTTCGATATGAATGCCGGGAATTGAGCCAAACGCCCCGATACGGATCTATGCCTATTCACAGTAAAATTTAACGTAGCCGCAGAATAATCACAATGCGCCCCGTACATACCTACGCACGATCTAGGATTATACCGAAATTATATTCAGGGCTGTTCTACATTTCGATTACGTTCCCGCTCTCCCTTCCGACACAATCGTAATTAGGTGTTCTGAGTTACGATCGAATCGAAAGAAGAAGAGGAAGAGAGAATACATTTTCGAAATCAGCTGGTGTGAAATGAATGTGTGAAATTGAAACAAAACATAGCAAACAATTGCAAAGAACTTTTGTACAATTCAAATAAATATAAATTTTTGTTTGTTTTTAACGTTAAATGGAATCAAGAGCCGCGACGATATTTCATGAGGATTGAGAGACACGTGTCATCCCTTTCGGATGAGTGATGAATTTTAAGAAATTGAGCTTGTAATTGGTAATATTTTATATAATAAATTTCGTTATTTAGATTCAAAAAAAAACTTCAAACTTAATAAAGATGCTTTCAAGTATGTCCTGGATATTTTTTCACAAGAAACTCAATCAAGTGCTTTGACACTCCATCTAAACGAGTAGTAGCTGATTTGCGATTTTTTACGGAAGGCTGTTACCAACACAAAGTTGGTGCAGATTATAACTCAGGAATGTGCCACACAATAGTGTTAATGCCTTTATACAGTTTTCTCGAAATCAGGAGTCTTTTACTGGCGGATCAACTGTTTTTCGGCAACGTTATTTCAAAACTCTCTAATTTTTCATGTTGTGCTTGTGTTGTATCAAAAAGCGCCATTAAGTTCATAAAATTAAAAAAGACGTCGTTATGACTTTTCCAATTATCAAAATCATCTTTTACTTACATTTTTGTTAAAATTATGTTATTTAAGTAAACGAAAATATACAATCGAACTGTTCTGCGCCAACTAAATTACAACGTAAAAAAACGTAACTACGATCGAAATGCAGAATACATAGAATTGGATAGATTCGAAAAGTTCGAAAATTGATCAAAACGGAACGTAACGCAGAATACCAAATCCGCGGAACGGAGAAAATTTCGATTCGAGTCGAAATGCAGAATGGGGCTGATTAATTTTCCGTCGAAAAAATAATTTCACGTGTAAAGGATTATAAAATCGGTTTCTTCGAATTGGTAGGTTCCTGGTACACATGCCGGTATGAAAATATATATGGGGCGATTCTCAAAACTACACAAAATTTCATAAAAATCGGTTCAGCCTTTTCGGAGAAGTTTGGTAAGTAACACCGTGACACGAAAATTTTATGTGTTAGATATGTCGTTATGAATGAATTAGCATTTAACTAATTTCGTATAAAATCGTTAATTTAAAAAAAAATTCTGAGGAAGCAAAATTATGAATGATTTAATATTTATTAAAATATTTTGCATTAGTATTTCTTGCGGGGTATGTTCTACTTTTCTTACACACAGACAATGAACATAATAAAGCATTATAGAAGATCATTAACCTCATAAAAACTAGTTTGCTTTAGTAAATACTATTACAACTAATTTTCTATTTGTTTATTTGTGTTACTTGCGCTACCTTCTCTGTGGTAACCCTTCCAAAATAAACACTCGTTATCAGCTACTTCAGATCAGAGCGCAAACCAATATATCGTCATTAGTCAACAACAGATCATAGGTAAACAAAGAAAAGGCAATGTTTGCTAAATCAAAACAAAAATGAACGAAACAAACGATTGCAATGAAGCGGCAAGAAGTACTACTGCTTTGCTTGCTACAACAAAAACTTTCCTATAAAAAGTAAAAGCAACAAGAAGAATATATGTATGTAATCAACAAACTTATTTATTTCGAATTTGCATGGTAAATTTGTGTGAAATTTCTTTTTTGTTATTTTTCGCTATTTAATGTGGGAGCAGCAATACAATAGCAACACAAATTGTTTGCTTCTGAGGTCAGTCGGTGTAATGGCTAAAAACAACTGCGCCTGCGCAACGAATTTAGTAAAAGTTAAAGGTGAAGTCGCTGTTGGGGCAAGACAGTGACGGCACTGAGAGAGGTTTGTGTATTCGTGCTTAAACAAAAGAAGAAAAAAATCAATTTAATAATATTAACTCAACACACCCACCCACCTATTGTTTAATATTTTACTACAACTAAAGCAACAATGACACTTTCACTTTTTAATGATGATTAGCGAATTAAGTTAAATAATTTTCATAATGGTCAAGTTTAAAGTTTTTGAAAGTGCTTCGCTTTTCTTTGTTTTTAAACTGTTTCGCAAAAATTGAAGACAATGAAAATACTAATAAATTTATTACAATAGCCTCTGCTCACACACAAACAATTTAACTGCAATAGTAAAAGTTTATTAACGATAACCAAAGTAGCAAAAATCGAAACGAGCCGCTGAAACTAAATAGCAGTAGATACAGATTTTACAAATGGACGAAATTAGAGGTTGCACAGTGAGATGAAAACACTCAAAAATTGGTAACAATTGAATAGTTCATGTTAAGAAATTAAATTTTTGTTCATCTATCTTATGGAAAAGCGATTTTTAAGAAACATATGTATAAACGAATGTACGAACGTCTAATATAATTCAGTTGTGCGCAAAAACCATGTTCTGCAATTTGGAATTTTCGTGAGTTCCGCTTTTTATGTAAAGCAGGCAATGCCGTTTGATCAAAGTATGTGAAAAAAGACATATTGTTAAGGTCTTAAGGCCTGAATTGGAGTTTATCATCTAACTCTCTACTTTGAACAAAATTGCAATTAAGTTATTAAGAAAAGTCCGTAAAACACATAGCAAAACCAATTTCTTTGACAGAATTAATTTTTTTTTGTCAACATGGTTCCCTTCGAGGGTGTTACACTGATTATAGTGACCCTCCAACTTTTCGATACCGTTTTTGTAGTAGGATTTGTGCTTTGCTTCAAAATAGGTCTCACTTTCGACCAGCACCTCTTCATTCGACAAAAACTTCTTTTCAACGACCATTCTTTTGAGATCTGAGAACAGGAATGAGTCGCTATGGACCATATCTGGAGAACACTGTGGATGTGGAAGCAATTCGAAGTCCAATTCATGGACTTTTGCACCGATTTCACTAAATTGTGATACGATACTTTGCTTGGTGCAACAGCTCTTTCTTTTTCTTCAATACGGCCGTTTTTTGGCGATCTCGTCCTTCAAACATACCAATAACGCTATGTAATAGTCACTGTTGATTTCCCTTTCTTTTTTTCGCATCCCAAATTACAGACGCCATAACCTTGGCAGCCGACTCTTGCGTTTTTTCACGCTTTGAAGTGGGTTCATCGCATGCAATCCACTCGGATGACTGTCGATTGAACTTCGGAGTGTAAAGATGGATACATGTTTCATCCATTGTTACATATCGACACATAAACTCAGGTTTATTACGCTTGAACATCTCCAAACATTGCTCCGAATCAACATTCGCCGTTGTTTTTGGTCAAAAGTGAGCTCGGGCGGCACTCTCTTTGCACAGAGCTTTCTCGTACCAAAATATTCGTGAATGATATGATATACACGTTCTGTTGATATTTCTAGAGTGCTTGCTATTTCATTCAATTTCATTTTACGGCCCTTCAAAATAATTTATTGGATTTTTTTGATGTTTTCGTCGGTAACAACCTTTTTGGGCGTCCACTGAGTTCATCGTCTTCGGTGCTCATTTCACCACAGTTAAGCTTAGCGTATCAATTGTTGATGGTTGATTTTCCTGGGGCAGTTCTCTTCAAACAGCAAAATTTTATCAACATGCGAAATTCCTTTTTATCCTTTTTTTCAATAACAAAAGTTGCTTCCCTAAAAATACTATAATTCACAAACTCATGAAATCGGACTGCTATATTAAATATCAAATGATATATCAAATAGGCCCCTACAACCGATTTGTTGAGATATAAGGTTTTGGATCGAAAATCCGCCCTTAGAAGCAATCAAGAGCGGGAAATCTAATTTTCTGAGGACGTAAGTTCAAAGGAAATGGAACGATTCGAGCCACTGTCTGGTCGCAACCGCATCTAAGCATTAGTATGAAAAGCTTTAAGAGCTGTCTGACAGGGAAATACTTAATTGTAGTAAAATGGAAACACCCAAATGGCGAACCGATTCCCTAATAAAAGTTGAGGGAATAGACATCCCATTACCTAACTAACATGCATGAATGCCTGATGATTGGAATCTAAATGTGCTCTGTTCAATCCACAATAAGGACATTCTCCGAATCTACTCCAATTATAGTGGGGTAAGTACACACAATGTTGCATATAAAGCTTTAATAAACGTATTTTGTGAAAGATTAAACCCCACCTTTAACGAAGTTATTGGACCTTACCAGAGTGGTTTCAAACCTGCTTAATCCACCATTGACCAGATATTCAACATGTGCTCCATTGCAGCTAAGGCCTACAAAAAAAATCTGGATCGGCAAACACCATCGATTTGTTTATTTTACAGCAGCCTTGAATAGCATGAATGTCTGCATTTAGTATCCCCCTTAAACTTATTCGACTGTGTAAACTGATGCTAGAAAAGCTCCTTCAGAAACGGGAAATACCTCTTCAAACCGTTCAATTCTCAAAGTGGTTTCCAACAAGACAACTCGGTATCGTGTTACTTTTCAAGCTTATTGCTGGAGGAAATAATCCGAACTGCAAACCTAAACAGGGAAAGTACAATCTTCCATTTGGGCATATAGTATAATTCATGCAGTTTGCCAAGAGATGGCATAATTTGATTATTCCATCGTTCTAATATCCCGAACATGCCGTCCTTACGCGTCTCTTCAACTATATGTCATTAATTTGAATTATTATTCATTCAAATATGTCGAGCTTCGTGCCTGGATAAGTATTTTTTCGAAAAGATTTTATTTATTAATTTAACATAAAGAAAACCGGTGCCGAAAGTCATCGGATTGTGAGTGGTGATGGAAAATGGTAATTTATAATAAAAAAAAAATAAAAAAAACCGCACGAAGTAAGTATACGAGTGTAAAGCTCCCAATAATATTGATACCTTCAGATTAGATGAGTAAGTGAGGCGAATGAGTCTGGTAAGAAGAGTATATCTGGCATCCCTCGTCACTGTGTTTAGTTATTACTTTGAATATGTACATAATTTCGTCTAACTAGGAACCAGTATGAACACCAGCAAACAACAATAAGCTATACGACGTTGACATAGTTCAGCGAATAAAGTGACAATAGCTACGGAGACTTAGGCCATGGCGTCAACATTCCACTTTGAAAGATCTCGACGCAGTTCCCGCCGGAAAGAGTAGAAGAAGAGGTGATCTCCAACCAGTTGGATAGATTCCATCGAAAAGAACCTGGTCACTTATCCAATTGGCGAAAAAAAGAAATGACGCATAAGGAGTGCTATAGATGTGGAATAATATCAACTTTCTCAAAAAAACGAATTTCATAAAATTAAATAAATTTTATAATTAATAAATATGCAGTCAAACTAGTTTGAAAAATAAACTTTCACCGTACCGATAACAATGAACTTCGCTTCGAATCCTTTTAATTAAATACACAAACAAAATTCATATGTATGTGTGTGAGCAACATACCACATGCCACACACTGTAACCATCAAAAATATCCATCAGATGCCGAAAATTGTAGATGCCATGGAAATTATTTTGCAGTTGAAAGCTACACACTGCGGTGGTAGGAGGCCATTCAACCGAAATGCAAAATGTAAACTTTAAAAATTCATGGTAAAAATGGAAAAAAATTAGCAAAAAATCTCTGGTATTTTCCCAACGCTTGCCACAAAAAAGTGGGAGAGAAGCGAAATCAGCAAAAATAAAAGCAAACTGTAACCACAGAAAAGTCAGGGCAACGCTACACGCCTTCAAACGCTCATGTGTGCGTACGTATGTATATACATATAATATGTAAAAACAAAGGCTGAGTTGAGAAGCTGGAGCTCTTGGCGTATTTTGCATTTGACAAGTTAGTTTTCCCATTTACGTGACTAACAACAATAACAAAACAACTGAAGCAGCGACAATAACAAAACAATTACTTTAAAACACACACACACACACACACACGCATGCATGCCTATGTGCGCACACACGAATTAAATTGTAAAAGTCAAATGAGAAAACTCAAAATTAATGATTATCATACACCTTCTCCATAAATTGACACTTATGTACATACATATGTAGGTACATAAATACTGCATGCAATTGCAGATGCGCGCCTACTTCACAAACACACTCCCAAGCATACATATGTGGGCGCTTTTGCCTAAATTGATGTTGCATGTCAAATCAGGATCCGCTTTGATCTTGTCTAACTGTCCTGAAGCAATATCTTGGCAACCTCCTCTGTCCCTACGTTTCAATGTCTCCCATAACAAATGTTATTGCTGAATTAAATATGACAAGCCATGCACAAATTAATACTCCTGTTAATGACGGGCAGATGGCGTTTGATTTCACTCTCGCATTCTATAAATAATTTTTTTTTTTTACTTTTGTTAATTTATTGTTATTGTATTTTTTCTGTTTACATATCGTTATTGGCACAATTTCTCACTAACGTTGCTACGTCAAAGGTGGTTGAAGGCAAAGTGGACGGTATCTCGTATGACCCAGTGCCACAGTGTTGCACTTGGCAGTTTTTCTTCTTTGCAAATCCATCATCATTACACACAACTATATACGTCAAAAACTACAGAAATAACAATAACATACAAACGCATAACAATTATAATGACGGCGATTAAAGCAATAAAAGCTAGAAAATTTTGTAGGAATGGTGGTTGGCCGAGCAGGTGTAGGTATGGCTAAAAGAAAAATAAAAAATAAATAACAGATGGGTAACCGTTTACAGCTAGGATGTTCATCTCCACTTATGAATGCTGCTACAACACCCTTAATTATTTTCGCACCAGCAGGAATCAATGATGAAAATTTAAAACTTTAAGCAAGTTCAAATTAGCAATCAATTGATTAATCTTTCGGATGGATTTCAGTGATTCCAAAGAGCTCACTTGTCTTGGAACCTTGGATACGGTTCGATTTGCTTGAAACTCGTTTACTTTCTGAGGAGTTGACCTTAAATCGAACTATAAGGAAAAATCGTATATATGTTGGTAAAACCTTTTTTTAGGTAAAGTACCTTTTTTCCAGGAAAAACACCAGTGACTGGCGATCAGTTTCCATTTTCATGAATTTTGTTACATAAGTAAATTTTTGCTAAATTTACATATGTAGTAGTTTTTTTTAAGAAGTGGGTCAGTAGAAATTAGTATTCTGTGGGGAAGTTTACGATAAAAATAACATTTGTCAACAAAATTCAAATTTTTTTGCCACCAAACAAAAAAAGAAGCGAAGCGGAAGGGTCTGGTCTCCTGTCATCAAATAAACAGCCATTCGCTACTCGGCACCCATGAAGTCGTAGACAATTTCATCTATTCAGGAACCAGCATTAACGACACCAACAATGTTAGCCTTGAAGTCTAACGCAGAATAATTATTGCCAACAAGTGCTACTTTGGACTCAGTAGGCAATTGAAAAGTAAAGCTCAATCTCGACGAACCAAAACTAAACTCTATATGTCGCTCATCATTCCCGTCCTGACATATGCAGCAGAAGCCTGGACGATGTCGACATCCGATGATTCGGCGTAAGGATTTTTAGCTCTGCAGCTTTTATTATTGTTTTTTTTTCAAGCACCAAGTTGAAAAAATTACACGTCAAGGAGTCACGCTGTCTGAAACTTCGTTTGGTACTGAACGGCTTGAAGAGATTCCTTCTTATTCTGACTGCTCATCTGGTATTTTCTACCGTCAATTTACATATCCGTATAAGTTTTGCAGGGATATCAAATTCAAACATAGGGGCAAAGAGACAGCTACTT
Organism: Neoceratitis asiatica; assembly: GCA_030068015.2. Lineage (NCBI taxonomy): Eukaryota > Metazoa > Arthropoda > Insecta > Diptera > Tephritidae > Neoceratitis > Neoceratitis asiatica. The sequence goes on along the minus strand of CM061528.1, from coordinate 21,303,436 downwards.
TTCGTGATGTCAAAGGCAGTTTTAAAATCGATGGAAAGATGCTGTGAATCGATTATTTTCTCTCGTACCTTTTTAATTACTTGACACATGCTGAATATCTAAACCACACAAATCCAATAAGTTTGTTTACGCTGGCCTTTAATATCTAGCACAATAGGCTAGTGCAATGATAGCTGGCGCAGACCGTGGGATCCTTCTTTTTTAAATTGAACAGAACACATTTGCTCCAATCGTCAGGCATTCGTTCGTCCAACCGTATTCTGCAAAGAAGCTAATGCATGCACCTTATGGATGCCTTATGCATGCCGTTCTGAAATAGCTCAGCCGCAAAGCTATCGGCTCCCGTCGATTTATTATTTTTAGGAGCATTTGTAGAAGTGATCCCTTAATATATTCAGTATACACTTGACGCTGACCAGATTATCTTCTTGATTGCTACGGTCGTGCAATCTTCTGTAACTCGCCGTGTCTTTTCTTAAAACTATAAAGCTCTTCGCTCTTCCACCCCGTACCTGTTATTGTCTATCGCAACTAACTCGTCAGAACTGTGTATCTATACATGTTTTATTAATCTGAAAACGCGAAATTGGGGTAAGATGAAATTCGCCAGGTCCGCTAGAATAAAATATATGTGTGTGTATATTCAGTGAGTTCGAACAACGTGCTTTGTGACTAAAATATAAATTAGAAGTCCCATACTATAAGGCCATTACATGGAAAACTAATTTTTTTTTAAATTAATTTTCTGTCGCCCCTCGACAGGGAATGTCTAGCCTTTAGACTGTATTTCCAGCCAATAATAGTACCTTTGAGGAAAGAAGACTATGTAAAAGATCAAAAGATTCTCCAGAAAAGCCAAGTTTCATCTAGAATGTGTTAATATTCTGAAACAAACTTGAAACACTAAATTTTCGATAGATTTACGATTTTCATAAATTCAAAAAACATGTACGCCGTTTAGACAAAGTTATAATTTGAAAATGTAGGACAAATTTATCAAACATTTGGAGGAGGCTTAAAACAGTAGGTACCCAAATTTGTAAGAAAACATAAGATGGGCCCAAGTTCTTTCATCTTACTCAAAGATAGAATAACCTACAAGTGTATTGCTATGCATATAGTACTTTTTTTGCAATACTTGGTACGACCTTAAGGACAGAGGATGATACAAAAAAATTAGTTTAGTAGATATATGTATATGCGTAAAAATATTTTTAATTTCACTACATTGTATCTTTGTAGCAAAGAGAAGAAGTGATTCTAGAGAGGTTATGATAGTACTAAGATTTCTGTACCTCGATTTGAAATAAAAAGTAATACACAGACTTTCATTAATTTCACTGATGTGACGAGCGCTCAAACTCGAGAATGCTTAATAATAATAACCTTGTTTGTCGCACCCCCAAAATATAACGACAGTTTTGATGTTGCATGCCTCATTGTGATTGCACCAGGTGCACTTAAACAATAGTTATATGTTTAAAAATCATCAACTACACAACAATAATCTCCTTTAGGTCTTTATTAGCAAAATATAAAATTTATTGTCAACTATGAATGTACCACTCAGAGCACTTTCTATATACAAAATTCAGCATTTCTTACTTAATTTCTTCACTATTTTTGCTTTATTTGAGTTTTTTCGTACATCACAATTTACTACTTACTTGCTGCAGTGGTTTGAATATGCAACACTATTTGTGATTGAAGATTCATTGCTCCGTATTGCAGGGACTAAGGATACTTTCACTTTTCTCTGACATGTCACGTTTTCTTGGATGCCTCACTAAGGCACAACTTGCATTTGCCACTGTTATTTGCAATTCAAATGGAACGTGCAAAACGAAGTGACGGAGTTAGGAACGTTCAATAATAGCAATAGAGATGCTGAGCTATGTGTATGTGTGTACAAGTATGTTATGTATTCGTGTCTACGCCAATTGGTAGTACAATAATTCTGTGCGGCAGATGCAGACAGCTCGACTCTAGGTTGCATGTCGCAAGTTCATTCACTACACTAAACAGATACAATATTGTTGACATACTTACATACATACGTATATAGTACATATATAAGTATGCATATTTTCTTTTTTGTTTGTTGATTGCCTCCAGAGGTAAGCTTGGTTTATAATCAAGGCACCTTGATTGTGCGGTCTAGCGAAAAAAGGTATGATTTTGTTTTTTGGTATTTTTTATACCGTATATGAATATAAAATGGTATTAAAATGTTGGTTGTTGAAGGAAAAATTTTATACCGTATATATATATTCGCTAAATTTTTAACTGTTTTCAACAGGCTACTGGTACCACCTTTATTGGACACGAATATATATTTATAGTAAGCTCACGCAAAACCGATTGAAAAATATAATCATCAATACAAATTGAAGAAGGAGCTCGGCCGAAAATCGTTTCACCGGTTATAAGGCGTCAAATATAAAAGAAATTTGTTCAGAAATAAAATTTCGTGCTATGGGATTTACCGTTGTAAGACGTGAATTATAAAAATAATGGTTTCCATTCATAAAAGGTATAACATCTAGCGCGGCCACATTCCATTCTTTCTTTTTTTCAATAAATTGTCTGGCATATCAGCAAGCAAGTTCATTGTCCTTTTAATTAAAAATATGCACATCCATATATTAAATAGAAAACTAATATTTTCATAAATTTCATCCAATTAATGAAATTCCACGTAATCTTCTTTGATAAAAATGCGAGTAATTTCAAATTAAATTTACCTAAAGTCTGCAACAAATTTAATAACTTAACCATTACAAATGTTTTTAATATTTATATAGACCCACCTTACCCACTATGATTTTTGAAGTATTCGTCTACCACAGGCTCGGCGTGTCAGTCATCATTTGAAATACATATTTTCGCTCATTTCTCATTTATAAATAAATTTATTTTATTTTTTTTGTTTAGTTTATTTTATTATATTTTATTTAATTTTTACTTATTTATTTTATCTCACTTTAGCTGCAGGGTTCTATGGGTTTCTAAATTGGTGATTTTTACGCTCTATTGGTGCCACAGCAGGGCTGGTGGCTGCATTTGATGCTAGCAAAATATTTCCTGGCTGCAAGAGGTTTTTTCTATTACTCCAGAGTTGCTGTTGATGCCTAGAGTATGGTCTGTCTGCGGTCAAGCTGAATCACTTTCCAGGAAAGTATGATTGGAATTTCTGTTGAAGTTATTCGAAGATTGATCTATTCTTCTCATTTTTTTTAAAGCTTTATTTTAAAACATCTGACAGATTTTAATTTAACCGCTTCTCACATGAAGTACAGGCGTTGACCGAATGGCCGCCCACTCTGAAACAGCCGCGATGGGATTTGATTTCCAGTTTTGGTCCGCGAGTGGTAATATATTTTTCATCCGCCCTGTATATCTACCGAGCGTTCCCCGATCAGCCGCCTAGAGACGCGTCAGATGGGAGACTGGAAATTCCGCACTGACTATTATATAATGTTTTATTTTAATTTATTTATTTTATTTTATTTTATTTTATTTTATTTTATTTATTTTATTTTATTTTATTATTTGTCTTTATTTTGCTCCTTTTTGGGTTACATATCACATATCGGTTGTTTACAACAATATATATAAAACTATTGATGACTCAGGTACAGATATTTACATTTTATTATTCTAAAAGTGAACGAACAATTGATGTTGTTGGTAATATAACTGCTTTTTGTATACGTAAAAACTTGTCACTTAATTGGAGCTCGTCCAGCATCTTCAGTAATGTTTTCGGAACTACTTCTGTCGACGAGATGATGGTTGGAACAATTATAACCTTGTCCAAGTGCCACATCTGCTTCACTTCTAATGCCAGCTGCTGATATTTTCTTCTCTTTTCGTCGTGTCAGTCTTGAATAATAACATCTGGTCTGTTATGTTGGACGCTCCTATCCTTCGGTATCGTGCGATCGCAGTAAAGTTTATACTCTTCATTTTCTAAAACTCCAGCAGGCTTATATTTGTAGTCAGGCATTTCTTTTTCCAATAATAATTTTATTTTAATTTTTCTTTTATATTTTATTTAATTTATTTTTTTTTCTTTTTTTTATAATTTTTATTTTTATATATTTTTAATATATTTTATTTTATTTTTATTTATTTTTTTTTTATTGTATTTTTTTTTGTTTTATTTTTTTAATTTTATTTTTTTATATTATTTTATTGGGTGTACAAATTAAATGATTGGATCGAAGACTGAGAGGAGTCATTTTTTAGAGCCGGTGTTCGAAAATTACCGGAGAGATGCGCGGAAGTAGTCGCTTCCGTAAGACAATACTTTGAATGACATATTTTTTTATTTTATTTTTTTCAATAAAAACTCTTTTTTGAAAATACAAAAAAAATTATTTAATTTTTTTATTTTGGTTTGATTTATTTAATTTTTTTCATATATATTTTTATTCATTTTTTTTTTTTTATAAAAAATATTCTTCATATAATTAGTTTCAAACGCAAATGATAGAGAAAATGTATAAAAATAAAAACATTATTATGTTTGTATCACTTTCTGTTTTAAAATCCAATAGCTTGAAAGTGAAAATCCTACTGACATTGTGACATCAGCACGCTCCAATGTCACTCTGTTCAGGTCGCCTCATTTATGAGTAACAGATTAAATTTGCGGATGCTAGTACATAAATATTCAAGCGTATTTATTTATATAACACAATTATGCACATATGTATTTTGAATAAAAGCACAATATTACAGATTAAATCAATGAAGTATGTCTACACCGATATTTGCGAGATTTGAAAAAAAAAAAGTTCGTGGCTGCCTAGATGATGCTAATGATGGTTTACCTGAAAATATATGTATCCAGCATCAGTCAGAGCAGTTGCAAACCTACATTTCCGTCACACGCAAAAAAAAAACAAATAATAATAATAAAAATCTGTGGTATCAATGTCAGTCATCGTGTTTGTGGCAACAATGCGTGCGGTGGCCTATTGGTGGCATAAAACGTGAGAAATGAAATTGAATAGAATTTTTACTTTCCTTTGTTTATTTCTTTTCACATTTTATTTGCCCATTAACTGTTGTAATTTGTGTGTTTTTGTGCGTTTTTTTCTGTTTTCTGTGTTTTCTTCATTCATTTACTTAATACGCTCGGATAAGTGTGCTTACGTTGGAGGGGAAATATATTGAAGCAACGCATTTTCTTTTTTGCATTTTCAAATGTTTTCTTTGTTAACGCATGTCAATGACAAACTTGCATGGGTACATACTACGATCATATCTGAGTTTATATTCACATGTGAACATTGATACATCTGCATGTACACATACGATGTGATAAGTACTTTTGTATGGAAATGTTTTTAAGTTGTTCAAGGTGGGAAATGGTAACGTGTTTTTTTTTCTACTTTTAATTTTAGTTACATACATGAAATTTCAATTTAATTAGCCACAAAGTGCAACCAAAGTAGTCATGCGCATAGGCATTTATGAAGGCAAAAAAAATATTACAATTGTAAACCGACAGCAATTATCACAACGTCGGCTAATGTGAAAAGGGCTATACCAGCAGTTGCCTAAAATGCGCACATCGGTTAATGTACAGTCTTGAGTAGGAAAACTGCAACAGTTAAAAGAAGTGTATTATTCTGTCTAAATAGGACTTTCGGATATTTGCTTTCGAAAGTGGTATTAATTCGGATTGGAAAAAATAAAAGCCGATTTAAAAATAATGGTTTTTTTCTTAATTCTTTTCATATCTTGTTAATGTAGTAGACGAATAAGCTCCGTATTTTGGTATTTCAATTGCGAAATCATAAAATGAAATCATAAATGAAATCGACTTTATGTCTATATTTACTTTTCTTCGGTATTTTTAAGTCCTTTGTTCGGTTCATGTCATACCATGGCCAGATCTGTTTCACTATCTTAAAGTAAGAAATGGATCTCCATTCAATTGTTGCTATTTGTTCAAACTGCAACTGTAGCTTGCTCTTGAGCACTACTAACAGAGAGGTTATTATCTCCTCTTCAGATTTATCAAGCGGTGTTCCGAACTAGACCGTTTTGTCAGTATTTTCGTTGCCGAAAATATTCCTATGGCTGGGAACTCAGATTGTGGAGATGTTCTACAGTGGTTGATGAAGCTGGAATTTATCACTGGTGACGATAAGGACAACAATACCGCCTGGCTGTACGAGCATATATCTGACTTCTATTGAGTAATACCAACCAATGAATGGCGGAAGCTAAATTGTGCTATTTTAGTCGTGCAGGGATTAACACACAGTTCTTTTTTCACGGTCCATTTGTAATTAGCGTAAGGCTCTCTCTATAACCTACCTATTTCTATGTTATTAAAAGATACCATGTAAACAGGTTGGTCCGTCGACAAGGCTTCCCTCGTTAGAAGCCATCTTTTGCAAATATTCATGAGCCTCTCCAGGATTTTCAGCATGAAAGAAGCGAGACATATCGATTTGAAGTTATTAGCAAGGTCGTGTACTCTTCTTGCCTTTAATATGACGTACACTTTTGGAATTTGTTAAGCTCAGATTTAAATTTAATGAAGAAATCAGAAATATATGGTTTCATAGTTCTAAATTAATTAAATTACAAAAATTTAAGCTAAATTCGTTTTTTTTTTTTTGTTATTTAAAGAATCTTAGGAATTCATATATAAAAATATATAAGAGCTATATTCTATTCGAGAAACTACAATTACTCCCAAAGCCCTATCCGATACTTAGTTTTATCGATTTACAAGGTGTTGAGAAAAGAAAAATTTCCTTACTTTTATATATATATATATTTTTTTACTCAAAAACGGTGACCGAATATGCAGCATCGAAATACCTTTTTGATACCAACAAGCAAAATTCTTAATTTTTTCACTTGTCAGAATTCCATTTTTTTGCATGAGATAATCTTCTCACAAGCACTGCTGACAAATATGTATCTTATTTATAATTCAAAGTTTGAATGAAGTATTTTATATTGGTTTGAAAATAAATTTGTTCAAAATAAGATATTTTCGTGCCTTGTGAGGGCTTTCCATAAACGTAATAGAGAAAATAAATTTTCAATTTCTTTTAGACATATCTAGAAGTAATTTATAAGTATATAATGATGGTAAATGGTGTTTTAAATACTCTAAGCCTTGATTCCTCTAAAGAGGGCTTATAGATATCTAAAATTAAAATATTTATTGCCAGTTTCTATTAATTTTTCCCCATTGAATTATTATTTTTTGGCAATTTTTAATTTTAACATAATTTTTGATAATCTTAAAACTATTTTTAATAATTTATTTGTATCGAATTTAGAATAAAACTGAATTTTAAAAAAATATTTTTTTACTTATGCTACTTCTCTTCCCAACACTGCGTCCGGAGACTATCGAATAAGTGCCGCGTCGGAATAGCAGGTGAAAATGAATAAACAAAAATATATATATACATATATGAAAAAATGAAATTTTAAAAGTGAAAATTCTCATTTAAAAAGTAAATTTTAGCCACTAAAAATTCACACTAGTATATTTGCAGATATGAGGACAAATTTAGAAATTATTTAAAACTGTTGAAGTAAAATAGCCTAACATAATTGCCTATAGCAAATGCTTTATATACGTACATTAACTAAGTAAAAAAGTGATGCAAAAGCACGTAACACGTAAATAAAATTAACAGAACTTCCGCCCGATTGTGACAAAAAAACCTAAAACCAAAGCAACAGTTCCACTAATTATGCTGAGGCAGGCGCATACGCATGCGCATTTAAACATACCACGCGAAAAGTGCAAATAAAATATACATTGAAGTAAAAACCACAAAAAGTAGTTAACGCAAAACTGTTGAGTTTACCATTAGCAGAAAACACGTTAAAGTGAAGGAATGAGAGGTGAAAAGAACTCTGAGTGGCTACTGTTGTCAGCGATGACAAAATAAGAAAAAGAAAAAAAAGAAAAAAAAACAAGAAAAACAGATAAGCACCTAAATTACAAAACACAAACACTCAGAGTGTCAATGATATTTTTGACCATTTAAAAAACAATTGCACTTAATTTGTTATAAGTGTGGCTTGGAGAAGTAACGATAGAAGCTTCACGCCCCATCAACCACACCTACGTTTTTTACCAAATTCATAATTATTTTAAGTTAATTAATAAAACATTTGGTTATGATCATATCTCACTATTGGCAAAGATGAAAGGTAGAGGAAAAAGACTTTTATTGAACTTTAATGAGATAAAGAAAAAAATGCACATCAAAAAATTTACATTATTCGTACCGGTGATGATAGGGGCCAGAATTCATCCTGAATTCTGGAAACAGGGATCTGGAAACTGGTACCGAACTTCCACAGTAATCCAACCTATAAAAAATAAAAACCCACTTCTTCTCCTATGTGATGCACAAAATATTTAACGTAATCAAATTTTATTATAAATTCAAGACTTAGATAAAATACAGTAGATAAATTAGTTTGGACTCACCGTGATATCACTGCTATGAAGATTGCTATCAAAAAGAGGACGTTCGTCACGCAACATCGGCCTTTTCTAGATTCCACAAAATGTGGAAATCTAAAATGGAATACATAACGGGACTCAATACTTCCAAAATGGTTGTGGCAGCGACATCTACATATGTGTGAGGCTGTTGCGGCGTAGCAGGATTGCACGCAATGTTAAATCCAAACCTATGTTTATATTTAGTATTCCCTTAGATAACTTAAAACTGATTTAGAGATTTTCAGAAGCTAGCGTAGGAAATCATATTTGAAAAGAAACTCAAATTTCCCACAATGCTCATGCCTTGGCAGTGAAGCAATGTCGCTACGCAGAAACCTAAATACCTTTACCTTTAAACAATTTATTTAAACAAAAAAATGCATACAATTTAGGCGGCAAAAAGATTTATGCCTGTTTGCTCTTTATCTTAATTTAAATACTTTGAATTACCCAGCGTTTTGTTTTCGCCATTTCTCTATCCAAAACAATTCAAAACCACTTTTCCCGCGTTTATTAAAAAATCTTATGATACGCTGGAATTTCATTTGATTTAACTTTTCGCTAATTTGTGACTACGAAGCTTGTTGATGTTATTGTTACTATTTTTTATGTGCCCTGCAGGTAAAGCTAGTAGTTGTTTATGGTGCACGGATAGCAAATTTATCCTACATGATCCAACAACAAAACACATGCAGAAAAAATATGGTACGATAGGAAAAATATCCTATACCAAAATCTATGTATATTTATTTCCCACAGCTAGCTAGAAGGAAAATGCAACGCTTTAAAGGAAAAGTAACTCTGTGCCTGTGTGGTTGTTATTGTTTCACTTGAATGTGTCAAAATTTTGCAACGGGGGTGCTCTCGATCTCTAGCACAATTCCATAGGAAATATAGGGTGCTTTTTATAGAGGTATAGAACTTTAAGTTGCAATAAAACAACCATGGATTATTCGATTGACATGAATTTTATTTATCCGAAAGATAATCTTGGTGCATTACATTTTAAATATGATTTCTGGTATATGATCGCCACGGCTGGCGTGGATGTAGTCCAATCTGGAAGTCCAATTTTCGATGACTTTTTCCAACATTTGTGGCCGTATATCGGCAAAAACACGGCGAATGTTGTCTTCCAAATGGTCAAGCGTTTGTGGCTTATCCGCATAGACCAATGACTTTACGTAGCCCCACAGAAAGTAGTCTAGCGGTGTTAAATCACAAGATCTTGGAGGCCAATTCCCAGGTTCAAAACGTGAAATTAGGCGGTCACCAAACGTGTCTTTCAATAAATCTATTGTGGCAGGAGCTGTGGACATGTTGCGCCGTCTTGTTGAAACCACATCTCCTGGACATCATGGTTATTAAATTCAGGAATGAAAAAGTTAGTAATCATGGCTCTATACCGATCACCATTAACTGTAACGTTCTGGCCACCATCTTTTTTGAAAAAGTACGGACCAATGATTCCACCAGCCCATAAAGCGCACCAAACAGTCAGTTTTTCTGGATGTAACGGTGTTTCAACATACACTTGAGTATTACCTTCACTCCAAATGCGGCAGTTTTGTTTGTTGACGTAGTCATTCAACCAGAAGTGATGGACGATTTTGTCGACGATAAAATGAACGTAGTGCGCGATATGTTTTCCGCACAGAACCATTATTTTCGAAATAAAATTGCACTATTTGCAAGCGTTGTTCAGGCGTGAGTCTATTCATGATGAATTGCCAAACCAAACTGAGAATAAATCACTTGAAAGCTGTTAAATCGGTCGCCATCTTGAATAGTAATGCCAACTTAAAGTTCTATACCTCTATAAAAAAAAACACCCTTTATTTGCATAGTATGCATTTCCTAGACAAGGCGAATACCCCTAATAAGTTTAGTTTGCTCTCGCGCAGTAACTAATTGTATTTCCATCATTTTTTCCATTTAAGGGACTGGTAATGTTTTTTTAAGTGTCAGTTCTCCAATCCTGCATCAATATCATACAAGTAAAATACCAGTTTTTTCAACTTTTCACTACGGGGTTTTGTTTTCATTGCTCCTTTGTCAATCTTATTGCTGTTGTTATTGTTACTGTTACTATACGCAATGCCTTCTGTGGCAGTAATGTTTGAAGTTTTCCCTTATTAACGGCATCTTCTTCACAACGCGCAGCTTCAAACCTACTTTTATATCAACAAATTGTAAATATGTTTTGTCATTTACAAATTCTTAAAGTTTTTTTAGAATATAAAAGACGAAATAAGTGAAAATCGATTGAAAAACATTATTCACATAACGTACAGAATCATAATTTTCTGAACTTTTACTTTTTTTGCCGTAAATGCAATTAATATTCGTTTAAATATATTTTTTGATTGATAAAGCACCAGAAAAACATAATGATGAGTAAGAATTTCTGAAAAAATATATTATGAAGTATTTTGTACGCATAAATCAGAAAAGTTTCCTATCTCTTGTCAAATATAAGTATTAAAGTAAGAAATAGCACCTTTTTAGTATAGGAAACGTGGATGACATATAAAAATCCCCCTCTGGTACTCACACTGCATAATTATGAACACTATAGGTCTCCCTTGGTTAAAATTCGACCACATTTTTATTTTAAAACAAAAAGTGTTAGTTTTTAGCAATACCTAAAATGTATTGAAATAAATAATAAATTAAATGAAATAACATCGTATTTAAACGATTTCGTGTTTATTTTAAAATAGAATTAAGTACACTTGAGTGTGTGTACAATTTTTGACAGCATATAGGACAAGTTATGATGTTTAATTTGAAAAATGTTGAAAATTATCGAAATTTCAAGTGAACGCTTATCTGGAATCTGGGTCGGTCCCTGATTCACTTCGCGGAGAGAGGTGCCTTTTAATCTAATTAAAAAGTTATCTTCGTACTAAATTTCAAGCAGTTCGAACTATAGATATTATAAAGGAGGTGGTAAAATGTCTCACTGAGCGAGAAACTTCAGATTAATAGCACATCGCATCGCTCCATTACCTGGAAAATCATTTTGACAAAGATCATTACGATGAGCTTTAGAGTTGAGTTTTCAATGATTTCTACTAGAGTGTACTAAAAGTACTTTAAATATCTGTTCAATTGAATGCAGAAGGAAAAAACACTTTGAAATTAAATCCTTTACATTATTCTATAATTGTATTATAGTACTGTCTGCTACTCTAAGAAATTTCCAAGGAAAAATATGTAATTTTTGCCCTAGCTGGGATCCTTTACTCTAAGCTTACGCTCATTATCAAATTCTAGAACTACTGTCTATAAGTAATAACATACGAGGTTTGTTTAAAAAGTATCGCGACAAACACTACCGATTCTTCGATTGCAGGTGCGTCCCGCATCATGAGCTCTAGCCACATCGTCGTACGGTCAATAAAGAGTATTACCTGCAAGTTGCGATTTGTGAAAGAACATACGAGTAAATTGGCTTCTGTACCCTGATAATTTTCCTGCTCATACATCGTTGCTTTTTCGCGACTATTTGACCAGAAAAAGAACACAATAACGGTGCGGTATTTCACAGTCGCCCTATGATTTTTTCCCCTTATATTGAAAAGGCCCATGAAAGGATGATATAGACTGCATCGAAGGAAGAGCTCAACGAGATCACAAAAAATAATTTTTAAGTGCGTTCAGGATTGGAATAAATGCTGTCATAAGTGCATTATATCTGCAGGTGGCCACTTTTTAGAAGAGAAAATAGTTATTCCTGAATAAATAAACTTTTTTTTAAGAAATACAAAATTTGCGATACTTTTTGTTCAGACCTCGTAGTCGACCTTATAAAGTTCGTTGACTGGCACTTTTCCTATTTGATTTTATAACTTTTATTAACATTCATGACACTAGTGATTAAATTTTTATATTCAATGATGTTCATCAGTTCTTCATTTTCTTGATTCGAATATTTTTTTACTATTGGATTATAAAAAACCTTTGGTCACATCGTCATTGGCTTCCTTTACTGAAATGAAATGTTATTTCACATGTTGCTAATATATGCATGTTCTTCTGTTGTGGTGAATTATACTCTTCCTCTCCATGTGGGCTCATATTACCTTTTTAACAAGAATTCCAGGACTAAATGAGCACAAGCAACTAATTTTTAATACAAACTATACTCACATAACTGGATTGTTGTATTATGTTAAAAACAAATATTAATCATAGAAAATCGCTTTATTGTTTTTCAAAATATTTTCCATTAAGATCTACACAGTGCATGTGCTTAAACCAATTGTCGAAACACTTTAGCCACTCTGATGAACATGCGTTCGGAACACATCAACCGCTTCCTCAGATGTAGAAAATCGTTGACGTCTCAATTTATTTTTTACGTACGGGAATAAAAGGAAGTATTTCAGTACTAAGTGAGAACTATACGGTAGATGACTCATCAAGTCCATGTTTTGAGTGATGCCTCCTCCGCGGTTGCTTTTCCTGATTTCTTGAAAGACAACTGGCAAACAAATAGTTGCGTACTAATCAGAGTTTACTTTTCTGCGATGTTGTAGTGCTACAGTTGTGACCTGTACAGTTTTTTTTTTTTTCAGAAAAAGAGGCAACGTTTTGCTTGGATATACTTCGTGCACGAACAACTTTTGTTGGATTCGGCTCATCTTGAAATATCCATACAGTCGGCTACTGTTTACTTTCGGGTTCATACGCGTAAATCCATGATTTATCATCTGTCACGATGTCATTGATGTATTTGGAAGCACCGCAATGGTATTTTTTAACATTCCTCTCGACCAATTGACACGAGTCTTTTTTTTAGCGATTAGAAAATTTTGTGGGATCACATGTGAAATTTTTTTTGATGCCAAATTTTCATATAATATTTAATATATGAAAGCCGCACTAGTGCCTATAGCTTTCTCAATCTCGAGATAGAACAGATCTGGATCTTGCAAAATCAATTTGCGCACAGAATCAATAGTTTCCGGAAGAAACCCCGTTTCTGGACGACCTTCATGAAATTCATCTTGTAGTGATTTACGCCCTCGATTGAATTCACAATACCATCGATAAACTTTGGTCCTTGATGGAGCTTTATATCCAAAATTTGAATTAATTTCCTCTACGCACTATTGCTGAGTTAATCCATGTCGAAATTTGTAACAAATAATCGCGCAAAAAGGGGTCAGGATTTTATTCAAATTTTTGGTCGAAATAAATATTTTAAAATCCTAAAAGCAACACAAATAGTGCTCTCAAAAATCAAAAATGTCAAGATTTACGATAAAGTTGCCAGTTGCCAGATTGCAATCTAGGGTTGTCAAATCCCGAAATATGTAATCCTCGTATGTTACACGTTATGAGTATTGAAAACTTTACAGCACAGTAAAATACTCATTTCGTATGTTTAGGAAATTAAATTAATATTTATTTTATTTTCTTGCATAATTTTCTTCTTGCACAAATTTTTCAAATCTTTCGGACGCTAATTTCCTCAGAATCTCCATCTGCTCTTCAAAGCTGTTTACAAGTATATTTTAAACTATTTTTAACCATCCTAAAATTTTAATTTATTTTATTTTATTTTTCATACAGAACAGCGATACCAAAGTCCAACTGTCGTCACTCAGTCATAAAGCTAAAGGCAATGGTAATTTAATTTTATTACCAACTCTACTTACTTACATACTATGATCGTACGTATGACCGTAATTACTTCGGTTGACGCTGACCGACCGCTGGCAACTTTTGCTCAACGTCTTTTCGACGTTTTTCATGTCAAATTTCAACTGCTTGAATTGGGGGAATTGTAGGCATAAAACTTACCTGATCGTGGCAATTTCTTTACGCACAGCAATGGTACATATGTACATGTGTGTATTTTAAAATATTTATATACAATATAGATTCTTACACATGGTATTTCGTGGCAACGGAACCACAGAAATATGTGGAAAAAAATAGGTTTTCATGTTTGAGCGAAGCCATTGCCAACATTTCTACACTCTTTAAGTAAGTACATACAATTATAATATTTTTTGTACGTAAATAAATATAAATAAAAAGGTCATACGCGTACTTGATAATATATGAAAAAATTGTTATTATTTTTGGCAGGAAAAGAGTAATGAACTAAAAGTTGTTCAGAAAAAAAGTTTTAACGTTTAAAAAAAGCGTAAGCTGGTTTTCTGTGAAAGTAAGTTTCGCGATATGTGCTTGTATAAAAAGCAATATATATGTATACTTTAAAAATTTATTCTGCTTGATAACTCTAGAACTGTGTATCAGTCTTGAAAAAATCCTAAATTAAGCCTTTATTGAAGGCGCTCTTTAATATACAATACTCAGCTGACAGAGAAAGTAACGTACAAAAATTGCACATTTTTCTTCATTCTTTTTCGAAAAAAAAAGACTCAAACCAAAATTTGTATTGTCATTCTTAGTAGTAATGAAAATTAATTTTTTTTGCATTATACTTTTATTGTCATATTCACAACAACTTTAACTTCTAAGTACGAGTAGTATAATAAAGTGTAATAAAAACACTTCAAATTACCTTACCTTCATTTTTCCCCGGCATTGTTGCTAACGTCACGAATTTGTCGCCAAAAACTTTATTTTACATGAATGAAAATTGTCTTAAAAGTAAAAAGAAGACAACGGCCGTCCAACACATGCGTACGAGTTTATTGGCTTGGCAAGACGTGCTTGCATATGCAAAATGAGCGCACTTAAGTACGGCATTTTTTCTAAATGAACTACAAAACATGACTTTTCTCTGCTTTATATGTTTAAATTTTTTCATTTCAACATTAAATCTACTTTCTTTTGCAGTAAACTTGCCCACGATTCTTATGTTCTACACTTTATTTTTAGTTTTAGTTTTTATGGGCTCTTTAAACACTTACTTACTGTACGAGGGTTGCATTATATATTTCTGGATTAGAGAACAAAAACAAATATAAATCATCGAAAACAATTTAATTTATCGATGTTTTGAGTGCTAAGGAATGCATTTGTTTCAGTCGATGTATGAGAGCACGCATTGTTGTGGTGATCACTCGATCCATCTTCAGCGTTTGTCTTTCCTGATTTCCAGAAATACAACTGGCAAACAAATGGTTGTATACCACACAGAATTTATTTTTCTGCGTTATTCTAGTGATACGGTTCAGTCATGTTAAATTTTTCTAAAATAATCGGCACATGTTGAAACACCCATACAGTCGACTGTTGTTTATTTTCGGTCTTATACGCTTACTATTCGTCACTTATCACGACGTCATAGACTTTTTTCGGAGCACCGCTTTCGTATTTTCTTAACATTTCTCCCGACCAATTTTTTGAGTGATTGGCAAGTTATGTGAGATCAAAGGTGACATTTTTTTTTAATAAATGTTCTTGTATGCTTGTCCCACTAATGCCTATAGTTGTCTCAATATCCCGATAAGTCACATGTCGATCTTGCAATATCAGTTTCAATAGTTTCCGGAAAAACAACTGTTTTTGGATGATCTTCACGAAAGTCGTCTTGATTGATTTAAGTTAATCGCCGCAACTTTGCTGAGTTAATCGACGTCGAAAGTTGAACAAAAAAATAATCGCCCGAAAATGTTCGCGATTGAACTCCATTTTTTGGCCGATATGAATACTTTAGGTTACTGCAAACAACACAAATAGCGCTCTTATGTCAAAGCGTTCTGAGTACGTATAACATCAAAAATGTCAAATTTTATGGTAAAGTTGTCAGTTGCCAGATTGCAACACTAGAGTTGTCAAATCCCGAAATATAAAATGCCAGCCTCGTATAACAAGACAGCCATCTGAAATAGTTTATTTAAATGCTTTTGAATCTATGTGACAATATAATGTATGTATAAACTTTAGTGAAAAAGTGAAAATGGTCAAATAATAAAGTTTTAAAATTTTAGTCTTTTGGAATTTCTTGTATAATCTTTTACAACGAAAAATTTGCTAATGAAAAGAAAACAGTTTGAAAAGAGCATTCAACCAGAAAAGGACAAAAGAAATATCTCATGGGGTAACAACCATCTACTACAATACGTTGTAGAACACAAGATCTATCATTAATTCATTGGTAATGAAAGTCGAAATTGAAGAAAAATAAAAGAACTTCTAGCTGAAAAGTCGAGTGGAGACTTTTTGTGCTACATATTTTTGCTAATATATTTCCCCAGGCCTACCACATAATATCATTTTAAATTAGTTCAAGGCAAAGTTACCAGTTGTTAATTAAAATATGTACTGGTTTAGCTCCCATCGTTTCCCCAAATGATACTGATCAAATCATGCATCAGTATTGTACCAGCTAGATACCTGATTAAAACATCGAAGTGAATACCTACGACGACTAAAAAAGAAGGAAAAAGGAATAAAAAAAGAATAAAAAGCCTTAGTCTGACATCACAAATCCTGTTAAAAATTCTCTTGCAAGGGAAATAGACCACACAGTCTTTCTTTATTCGTTTCTTAATATTCATTTTCCTGTTCAGTTTGGTATCAATCTCAACCCCCAAATATTTTGCTGTAGAAGATAGAGCAATTGTAGCAGTGTTGTGTGAAAGAAACTGAAATTGTGGTGTTTTGATTCTATTCATGAATAATGCCAGTTCTGTTTTACTAGGATTAACACCTAGAGTGTTTTTTGCTGCCCATATGTGTAATCTTCGTTAAGCTCTCTCTGCAATCTCATTATATTTACAACAAAAAAAGAAATTTTAGTCCAGTTGTTAAAGGTCTAACATACTAAGCCGCCACCGTTTTGCTGATATATTTTTATGAGAAGAGTTTATTTTCATATGAAAAATACACTGGTAGGGGTTGACATTACTTGGCGAGGGGCGACTGTAATTAGAAAAACTAACTTTATTCAAATATAAATTAATTTATTATTATTTTTGATGTTGGTCAGACCAAGACTCGAAACCCGTCCTTCTAAATGGTAGTACGCATTGCTAACCACTTTACTATTGCGGTCGCCCGAAAAATAAAGAAAAAACTTAAAATCGCTCTAACTAAGATGTTCGGCTATGGGAAAAATTTTAAGGATTAAAACTAATTTAGAGAATCTTTCGCTATTAAACGATTTTAACAAAGGATGGATTGAGGAAAAATTGATCAATAAGAAAGAGCTTTTTCACTTCGTGATAACTTACGCTACTTAATTCGGATTGAGTTTATACGCTTTGCGTCTGCATATTTAAGACCAAGTTTTCATTACATCCTTGGTATTTTCGTGATTTTAGTATAGTAGAAAGCTGTGCGGTATTAAATGAATGTTATTGAAATCGAATAAACCAATTGACTAATAAATAAAAATTTTCTTTTTTCTCCGGCATGTCATTATCTTTTATGTTTATTGGAAATCCTATCTCGAAAAGAAGGTAATGAACTCAGCATAACAACATAAATGTACAAACAAATATCCACGTATCAAATCCGTATATTGCCAAGCAAAACCTAGGCTTTTTCAAGGCAAGTACATACACCTCACTGCCATACAACTATAATGTAGTAAGTTGTTATTGGCAATATTATGAGTGCAGAAAGTTTCCACTTCAGTAGACAGTCGATATGACATGAGCCTAATTATATGTATTTATGTATATACAATATTTTATAAGTATATACATATGTAAGTGCAGTATCCATGATAGCAATCATTTTAACTTTATATAAAAATAATAATAAAAAATAAATTTGAAAAAAGCGGTGAAAATAAACCAAAAAAAGGATCTCTGGGCAAAAGATCAAAATGAAAAACGAGAAAATTGTTGCCAAAATCTACCGTAAAACCACAAACACCTGTCATACTTACTTGAAAGCCACGCTTATCTTGCAAGCACATTGTTAAGTATAGAGGGAAAGTGCTGGTAAAGGTAATAATGGGTGAGCTAAGCTAGTTTTACAATACTTGTGCTGCACTTGATTCGCTACAATACTTCATGTTTGACCTTTGTCGTGCCCTAATAGACGCCAAGCTTGCAATTGAAAGCAAGAAACTCATACTACCCGCGTACTGTAATACCTGTACTAAGTGACTGTGAAAGTGAAAATAGTTTTGAAACCATATTGTAGATATTCATACCTACGGTTCTACATAATTACTTAAAATTAATGTATGAAGATACATTTGTATATATATATATATATATACATATATACTATTTTAGTTTTGGTATATGTCATTGGTGTTTTCAAGTTAAAAACCTGTTGCATGTGAGTTTTTAAAATTATTGGAGTCACATTTTTTTATCAGAATTTTATTATTGAGATTGAGAGTGAGCACAAATTTGTTTCACGTTAACACGAATTCGGCTGAAATGTTGTAATATTCAATGATGTGTTCCATTTTAATTCTCGCTCGGTGATCATTACTTTAAGGCGACTTGATATCAAATGATGTGATTATATTGGATGTGATATTGACATGATGGAATGATATCATATATAATTCTTCTTATACCCTGTGGAAAAAAAAAAACTAAAACTTTTATTCAATTTTTTTAAGGGCTCCTCTTGAGTTTCAAACTAAAGGGTGATCCATTTCGAGGTTCCCTACTTTTTAAAGATAAAGTACAGAAAATTCCAATTCTTTGGCATTTATATTTTGAAGATTATGTCTTTCAAAAATTGACCGCGGCTACGTCTCAGATGGTCCATCCGCTAAGTCAAATTTTCGATGACTCGTTCAAGCAATTCGACTGATAACTGGCGAATGGCAGACATGATGTTTTGCTCCAAGGCCTGAATCGAAGTGGGATTGTGCGCATAGACTTTAGACTTTACATATCCCCACTGGAAAAAGTCTAACGGTGTGATATCACACGATCTTGGTAGACAATCGACCGGCACGAAACGTGAAATTATCTGCTCACCGAAGTGTTCCCTCAATAAATCCATTGATTGATGCGATGTGTGGGAAGTGGCGCCGTCTTGTTGAAACCAAATGTCACGAAGATCACGAGCTTCAATTTCAGACGTTAAATAGTCGGTTATCATGGCGCGATAACGGTCGCCATTAACGGCTACGTTCTCACCGGCATCATTTTTGAAGAAATATGGACCGATGATTCCACCGGCCCACAAACCACACCAAACCGTTGTTTTTTTTTCTGGATGAAATGGCAGCTCTTGAATCTCTTCAGGTTGTTATTCGTCCCAAATTGTTTGTTTACATATACATTGACCCAGGTATGGGCCTCATTGCTGAACAAAATTTGGCTTAAAAACGCAGAATCTTCTTGGATCTTCTCAAAACCCCATAGAACGAGGCGATATTTCTTGGGAAGGTCGAGCAACTTCAGTTCTTGCACAAGCTGTACTTTGTATGCTTTCAATTTAATATCTCGACGTAAAATGCGCTAAGTCGTTCCATACGTCCGTCCGAGTTGCTGCGAGAGGCGCCGAATCGACTCTCCACGTTCTTCGTGTACACTCTCAGCTATGTCCGCTATATTTTCTTCACTGCGTTCTGGATGTGGTCTATTCAGTCGAATATTATAGAATAATGAATACTGGGCCTCAAGATGGGCGATGATTTTGCGAATAGTACACTCAGTAGGCCGATTATGTTGTCCATAAGTTGAGCGAAGCGCGCGAAACACATTTTTTACAGAACGTGAATTTTTGCGAATTGTAAACGTTGTTCAGGCGTATGTAAATCTTTCCATGATAAAATGTCAAACAAAAATAACATGACAGTTTGACACGACTCACGCGTGATCTGACAAAAAAGGCTATTGAAAAAGTACATCTACTTGGATCACTCTTTATTTTCCGCCGTACCATTAGAATCATTTTGATCTGTTAATTGATATGATGTGATGTGCTATAATGTGAGGTGATGATGACATGATGATGTCATCATGAAATGATATGGCGCTTGTGTTCAAAAAATCTAATAATGTATTACTTATTATTATTTATTTATTTTTTTTTTTTTCGTTAAACTATTCAATACACATTTACACTTTTACTACAATTTTTTTATTTCTTCATTATCTGATTCGAATAACTGTATTGGGATTTATTGCAAAGCCGATTTGAGATGATATAATGGAGTGTTGTGGGATGCGTTGTTGACGTTAAAAGGATATAATACCTAACACAGGACTAAATAAAAGTATTACTTAATTACTTCCTATGTAATGCTTTGGGAATACAACTAGAATGATATGGTGTGATATCAGCCAAATTGAAATATTTGAAGTCATGTGATATTGTATGATATGATGTTGATGTCATGAAATGATATCGCATGAGTATCCAGAACAAAAAATTTGTTTAATTTTATTTGTTTGATGTTCTGTGTTGCGATAAAGTTGTGTGTCATATTTAAAATATACATATGTAAATAAATGACGATAATAAGAACAACAATTTCGCCTTAAGTCTTTGAAAATTTTCAATTTAGAGGTGTATCTGTATTGATTTTGGATTAAAAATAAAGATCAAAATAAAGAAACAAAATCAAGTATTCGGGAAATAATTAAGATTTAACAAGAACTTTGTTGTGCGCAAGACCTTCGCATATCCACAAATAAACTCCCAAATTTATGTAATTGCAACATTGTTGACACAAAACCAAATCGTAGATTGGCAACTTCAATTGATTTGACATTGTCAGTCCTTTCAAAGCAGGAAAACAAGCCATAAACTTGAGAAGCCAAACTACTACTTGCGCTTTTCAATAAAATGTCAACTCGGTCAACTAACAAAGTTAACGGCAATCAAGTTGTTGCACATTTTGGCTTAAATCAAATATGCAACTAGTACAGACAGCGCAACTGAAAGCAAAAACAAATATTTGAGCAACCAACAAATAAGCTAGAAATGTAAACAAAGCAAATGAATGCAAACTTGACTACGTATATTATATAAATCTATAGTTTTTTTTTCAACACTAACGTTGTTGTTGGAATCTCTAAGTGTTGACAATTGTCGTGTCAACGTCATGGATTGCCAATTGGGAAATAGTGTTTAAGGAATGGAAGAGCTGGATGGCGATATCGCGGCAATATCTTGTGTGGGTATGTGGGTGTATAACGAAATAAACATAATAGCTGGATATGGGAATTAAGTTTTGGAAATGGTTTGCACGAAATTTAAATTCAGAAAATTGCGCCAACAGCAAGAAGTAGAATGACGAATGTAAAATGAATAAAAAATAAAATAAAAATTACAGGAATAATATCAAATTAAAAAAAAAATTGGATTTTCTCAAACGTTTAGCAACATTGTTGCCGACATAAGTAGCTTATTGCACGATCCAGCAATGTTGCCAACAACTTAAACGTGCAACAAAAGCAGTATAAGCAGCCACAAAGAAACGCTTAAGCACAGCCATGGCAATGAAAATGCAAAGAAATGTGGAAAATCAAAAGAAAAGTAACGAATAATTTCTTTGCTGACTTTTGATGTGAATGAAAGAGGTGTCTATAAAAGAATAAAGCGCGCTTTGCGGTGGCATCAGTGTGTTTTGAAGACTGCCAGAAGCCGCTTCAGCCGGTTAAAAAGATATAAAAGCGTAGCAAAAACAACAGTAAAAGTGGCAAATACATTTATATATATGAAGCATAATCGTGGGCAGTCGCCAGTCAGTCATTAGCCGTTTTGGTTCAATAGTTAGTTATTCGTGTGTGCGCGTGTGTGTTCATGATAAGCAAGGATATTAAAAAAATGAATTGAAATTTTGCGTGAGCTAATGAATTAAATAAAATTAAAAATTTACATAAACAACTACAAAGAAGTGGCAATAAACTGTGAGCAAAAAAAAAAAGGGTGAAATTTAAAAAAAAATTTAATTTAAAAAAAAACAACGAAAATCATAAAGTGCTTAAAATGTTATTCGAAAAGACATTTACGCATACGAAAGTAAAAAAAAACGACAACACCTGGTTCTATGCGTTCGCGCTTTATCTTTGCCTCCTGCTGCACGCTTGCCACGCCGGCACTGAGAATCTCACAAGTTTCCCATACACACAACAAGGATCAGCAGCAGCTGCACCCACAGCAGCCACATCAGCAAATAAATATCCCGTAGTAGCTGCCACTGTGACATCTTCATCATCATCATCATCGTCATCGTCTTCTGTCACGTCTTCATCGAACACCGCTAATGCTGGCACCCGCACCATTCTACGCATTTACGATGAGTGCAGTCACTCAGTCGGCGGTTTTGTGCCATGCCTGAAGAAGAAGGCCATCTCTTTCATTGATCGCATATCACATATAGATGCAATCAGCGTAGCAGATGGCATTAAATTGGTGCGTTTGCCTAATAGTGTTGCAGCTGCTGCGGTGGCGCCTCTACCAATGCAACCCCTCTACAGTGAGAATGAATTGGAGCCATCTCTATCACGCTCCAGTGATGATCGCGATACGAAATTGACAAATATGCTTATTGAACGTTTGAGCTACTTCTTTAATGGTCACACGTTGCAAGTGAATTTCCCCAAGTTGACGGCTGAAGAAATAGGCCGTGGACTGGAAGAAGGTGAGTTGATGACTGGCACAGAGAGAGTGTTAGGAAAATAGGTGAAAATAGCTATAAAGTAGTATGAATATCGGTTTTGAAAAAATAGAATCTTTCCAAATCGGTATAGACTCTTTATAAAGATAAAAGGACATTATGGGCATGGATCATTCATTTGACTACTAGTGTATACAAGTAAATATCTTAAGACGCCACGAAGCAGAGTCTGTGGATTTAAAAAATTCTATGCATGAAAATTTATTTCAACCAGCTCAGATTAATTGATTTACTTTTTATTGGAAATGTATATGCACCATTGAACCATCTATAGGAAAAATCTAAGAAATTCTAAAATTTTATTTCTCATTTGAATATTTAATGTAGTTTCAAAACTAATTACAAAGCTCTACAAAACAAATATTTTTGTTGCTCTGAATATATTTAAAAAAATTGTATGTTGTTAAATGCCCATACTACAAATATATTCATGCAAGTATCGAGTTTGCCCAAGTTTTTATAATTTTTATATATCTTATCTTATATTTTTTATAATTATCGGCTAGTCATGATTAGGCTTCATCACGCGGTCCCCACACTTAAGGCCCAATGTTAACCTAGCTGTGCTGGCTTTTCTTCAATTATCTTACTTTGAATGCTTGTATGGCCAAATGAGTGCTTTGAATGCTGTCAAAATTGAATAATTTTGGCCAAAGCGACAACCCTGATTACAAAATCTACTGGCAAAAACGCAGGGAAATAGAACCTAGATCCATTAGAAACTTCTACTCCAAGTGCTTACATCAAAGCTTCATTTATATTTATATTTTCTTTTGTCAGTTCTTACAGCAAAAGAAGTAAAGCCAGCCGGCTATGGGCCAGATCTTTTAGACCCCTAATTCCGCAGAACAGCTGAGATCTCAGTTATTTAACAATTGTGAAATACTTACAGAATAAGTTGCTTTGTGTTAATATTTTGATTCAATTACTGAATATCTATTCTAATATACTTGTATTTGTCTTGTCTTATTATTTTATTTTAATTTGGTTAATTTTTTTTTTTAGCTTACTTTATTTTATTTTATTTATTTTTTAATGTTACTTAATTTTTTTAATCTATTTTTGCGTGAGAAAAACAAAATGCATTTTTTTTTTTTGAAATTTGGCGAAAAGGTTCTGGTTTTTTATTAGTGCAAATAAGTTTTCGCACATACTCACTACCACCATCAGCTATGACAGCTAGATACCAAATAAGTTGGTTTTAAAATATTTAATACAATACGAACTGATCGTTTAAAAATAACGAATATAATAAAATTTGAATTAGACAGTAAGAATTATGAAATATTTTTGTATTCAGTTTATTTTAATCTCAGATATAGAGCTTCCTCCTAACTTAAAATATTTTCATATTCTTTTATTTTCATATTCTTTTTATCATCCTATTGGTCAAGAAAGATCAGTTGAAAATTTCCTATATCAGAATGTAATATTTTAATTTAATTTCATTCAATTTTCTACGAAACAAAATATTTTTTATTGAATTTATTTTTATATATTTCTAGAAACATGTTAATATTAGGGGGATTCGCTATGTCTAGGAAATGCATACTATGCAAATATTTCTTATGGAATTGTGCTAAAGATCGAGAGCACCCCCATTGCAAAATTGTGACGTATTCAAGTGAAACAATAACAACCACACAGGTATAGGGTTGATTTTTCCTTTACAGGGTTGTCTTTTCCTTCTTGCTAGCTGTAGGAAATAAATATACATAGCTTTTGGTATAGGATATTTTTCCTATCGTAGCATATTTTTTGCATGTGTTTTGTTTTCGTGACATTGCACGAATAGAAAATTTTTCCTATCCATTTCATGCATTTCCTAGACTTAGGGAATACCCCTATTGTTAAGTTAAATAGTTGGGTTTTATGTCCTTAGTTTTTTATTTTTAGAAAAATAATGTTTCATTACAGTTTAATAAATCAAAATTAATCACTTTAGAGTTTAGTATACTTGCGTTATTACAAAATTTGCGATTAATTGAAATAAAAATATTTAGTATATCAATAAGAGTATAATTTCAAATAATAATACAAAATTTTGCAACTAATCATCGCATTAAATTCTCTTGCCATAAGAAATACTTTAACTTGCATTACTTCCACATAAGAGCAGAATACTTATTAAATCATAAGCATAATTCTAAACTTATAAGAGCATAGACATATATACAAGTATATGAATTTCAAATAGTTTACACGTTATTCAACACAAATCTTCCACACTTCAACGGCTTATGCTCCCATTCGCGCGTTAGCAGACAGCTTTGATACTAGAACAGTGAATTTGTTAATGAATAATGCCATATACGAAAAAGGAATAATCGTTTAAGCAAACCAGTTATATACCAATCCTTTTTCGTGTAAGTGCAAATTTTATGAACACCTTCGTAGATCTCCTATTCTTCTTCTTTGGCGTAGGCACCGCTTACGCGATTATAGCCTCGTCAACAATAGCGCGCCACTCCTTTCTTCTTTTTGCTGTTTGGCGCCAGTTAGAAATACCAAGTGATACCAGGTCGCTCGCCACCTGATCTTTCCAACGGAGTGGAGGTCTTCCTCCTCCTCTGTTTCCGCCAGCGGATACTCCATCGAATACTTTCAAAGCTGAGCGCTTTCATCCATTCGGACGACATGACCTAGCCAGCGTAGCCGCTGTCTCTTGATTCCCTGAACTATGTCAATGTCGTCGTATAGTTCGTACAGCTCATCGTTCCATAGTTTGCGGTATTCGCCGTTGCTAACGCGCCAAGGACCATAAATCTTCCGCATCGATTTGGTTGCGTGTTTTACGATCTGGCGTCAGCCTTGTAGCTTGATGAATTTTCATATGCTGGAATCTGGTACTACAGACAACTATATTTCGGGCACCGGCAAAGGCAATCAGCCCCAGCCCGTTTGGGGATGTTTCGTAGTGGAGGCTGAATTTTCCGATTGTTGCGCCAAAAATACCTTCTTTGCCCACCCAACACCAAATTTGCGCTCCTTTAAATGGCCGCTGTAATAGATTTCACAAGGACCCACCTTCTTTCGTCCTTGTCCCGTCCATCGCATTTCTTGGATGGCGGTAATGTCAACCTTTAGTCTTACGAGGACATCAACCAGCTGGGCAGCGGCACCTTCCCAATTAAGGGACCGGACATTCCAGGTGCATGCCCTCATCATGATCTTTAAACGTTTGCGGGGTCGTCATCAATAGGGGGGTCGCTAATTCGAGGCATATGTTGATTTTTCATTGGAGTATAGTTTTCATGTGGTGGGTTCCAAACCCTACGCACAACCGCATGGGATTCGCCTTCTCACTTTAGCTCGCCTCCAAACGGATGTTTGTTGGCTACCCAGAGGATATTTGGTCTAAAAGCGGAAGTCGTGAGCTGCTTGAACCATATGTAAAAGAATCGGCCACTCCCAGGTGAATGGCAGTTAGAAGCTTTCCTCACTTGCGTGAACTTCTACACATGGCCCCATCTACCTTCGTAGATAGAAACGAGAAAAAAGGGCTGTCTTTCGCCGTGCCAAAGACCTTATGCCTTTCATGAGCATATAAAGTTTATTGTGAATTGCAAAATTCGATTTCAATGAATTTCAGTGTCAACATTTATATCTTTAGAATACCGAATTTCACACTCTCAGCTGTTTTTCTTTTCTGTTTTTTTTTTTTGGTGAGAATTAGACTCACAACCACATATCTGAACAACTCGTTTGTAAGGGGGGCTATACCATATGATATAGTAGTCTTACATCGATGTACCTTCCGTACCTACATCCATTTCATAATATGTGTATAGAATACCAAATTTCACGCTCTTAAAAACTTTTTTGACTAAGTCTCTGCCTCACGTCTGAACAAATCGGTGTATGGGAACTATATGTTATAGTTGTCCGATTTCAATGATTTTCAGAACCAATATACAATTCATTACCAAGTTTGGTTGGAATATCTCAAAAACTGAGGGACTAGCTAGCGTCAAAACAGACAGACGGACTGAAGTACAAACGGATATGACTAAATTCACTCAGCTCGGCATCGATCGGTATATTCGGTGGGTCTATTTCTTCTCCTTCTGATACTAATAACTTCGGGCCAAAGTTAATATACCATTTCATATACGTGAATGGTATAAAAAGAAAATAAGTACTCGTAAAAATGTATGACAATGTTTCACAACATCCTTCTACAATGGAAGAGTTTTATAGCCAGCAATTAGCTTTATTTAAGCAAGTTTTAAGAAATATGACTTTTCTTTAATAATTATTTTTAAATTAGAAATATTTCTCAGTGTAGCCACTCATCTGTATTAATTAATAATTACTCCGCGTATCTCACGTGCATAAATATTCAACATTTTTACCCGACAACAGTGTGCTTTCTTCTATTTTGCAATTAGCCTTTAAAGAAGGTATAAAAATTTATGTTATGAGATAATTAAATTCACACATACATACATACATAGTAGCACATAATTATCAAATCGCACAGATGGCTGAGTTAAAAAAAAAGCAACAAATTTTTAGTTTCATCACCTCCATGTTATTCTCTCAAATTTATACAATTTACGTATACAAACAAACACATAGAAGAAGTGTGAAAACTTTAACAATGATGCACAAAAAAATGAACTTCGACTAGTAAATATGTATAGGAATTTTTCGCAGATATTATACGATTTTAAAGCGCTTTTTAGAATAACAGACAAAATACATGCATGTAATAAGAATAGAAAGTGGGGGTGGAATTTACGTTTTTCCCCAAATAATATTTGCAAATAATCTTTTGGCGATAACTTTCATTAGCAAACCTAATTAAGGTTAAAATTATAGGTAAAAAAGTTAAAAATAATTAGTTGTTTTTTTTTTAAATACATGGCGTAGAAGGCCAAAACGGTGTTGATAGGAAGAAACCTAATTAGCGCATCTCAATAACTATCTGTGGGAGGTAAAACAAGTTAATTTCGAAAATGCCTGCTAGGCCCTTCCTTCAAGATTTTCACTTCTCTGTTCTTATATCCTCAAACTAAATTTTTTTCAATGAAAATTTTTTCTCTAAAAAAATATAGAAACAATTTTTTTAAATACGACTCTCTGTGTATATTTCCAACATGAAATAGCAAACCCCTCATTGAAATTCATAAGCCATTCGGAGGTGGGTTAAATGGAAACTGTAGGTTGGAAGAGGGGCTCTGCCGAAAATCTCTTCAACCGTAATAAAGCGCCAATTACAAATAAATGAATACCTTGATTCCATGATTGATTTTTTGTACATGTTATGAAGTTTTTTAATTTTTCCACCCGGTGTTAGCACAAATCTTTAGTATGACTGATGTAGTTGCATCCTTATGTTCATATATATACATATATAGAGTTATACATTTAGTGGTCTCGAGTTGCAGAGCTGTATTTTGACATTTGTCAAACTTAACTGTCAAACCAAAAATATTTTGCTTTAGTAAAAAGTCAGTCATTTATGAAAATGGATCGCTTATTACAAAAAAAATTGATTGAAACCTGTCTACGCTTTGTGCTTCAAGAGAAGATTATGATGCACATAATCGTTCAACTACTCAAGCAATTGGTAAACCTTTAACGAAATTTGAAAAAACTGTATCGGTTACAGATATTGTAAGGCCTGTGCAACATCGTTTTGCTCATTCCACCTCAAATATCGCTGCTGTAAGTGAAAGAGTAGCCGAAGAATCGAATCGAGAGAAATTTCCCGGCCGCGTAATCTCTCGTTTTGGCGATGTCAATTGGCCACCGAGATCGTACAATTTGACACCTTTACACTTTTTTTTGTGATAGACCGTGTTTATTCGGATAAGCCTTTAACTCTTGCACATATAATGCCAAGGTTAAACTTTATAGTAAAAAGAAATTTCATGAGAAAATTATTTTAAATGCATTTTGTTTACGTTAATTTTTTTGGGAAGCCGCAAAATGGATAACCCTATATGTTGCTGCCTAGTCATTCTACCTGTGCAAATTTGTTGTCTTTTACTGCCGCTTTTGTGAACCAAACTTTAAATACATATCATTTCTTCATTGTCAAGCTTTTGGCAGCTACGTCTAGCTGATAACGGTCTACTCAATTCTATAAATTTCGTATACGTTGACTGCTTCGGTGAAAAATTGGCTCTATTTCACCAGATTCGTTTAATTTGATTTCTTCTTAAGACACCTGTGGTTTTCATTGAAATCATATTTCAAACAGACTAACCACTCTGCAATAATTTAGCTCATTTAAATAAAATGTCTATTGAAACAAAAAGAAATTTATTAGAAATAAATTTTTAAAATAATTAAAAAAAAATTAAATTAATTTCCCCTTAAATGAATCAGTTAGAACGAAGTCTTACGGTGCAATGTAGTAAATAATTAATTTCAAATTGCATATCGAAAATAAAAATTGAGGAATTTAATTTCAATAGCAGTCACACGTTGTATACAAAAATTCCTGGTAATTGAATTTTCATTTCTCAAATTCTTTGATAACGTTTTCAAGAGAAATTTAATTTCAGAAATCAAATTGCAAAAGTTTTTATTTCTGCAATTATATGAATTTAAATCGCAACAATTAGTTTCAGGGTGATCACTCAAAGAAATCTACATTTCTTGACAGCACAAAATGCGGGAACGAAACAAAATGGCTACCTCTGACGAAAGTTTTACTCTAAACACGCAACGCTGAAGTAACTAGATGACGCAACTAATGTGGACTATTTCGGAGGCGACAACATCAATGTAGACGAATAAAGAAATATTTTGTTCGAAAATTTATTATTTTTTTCTCATTTTCGTTATTTTTCAAACACATACAGTACATATGTAATTATGGGTATTTATCCCGATATATTTTTCGATATTTTCATACCTTTATGAATAAATTTCTTAAAACAAATGTGATGATGAAAAATCTGATCAGTTCGACAAAGTTTGATCTTTTTAACCGAAGAAATTCTATATGATATTTTTAATAAAAAAAAGAATCTATTGTTTTGGTTTTAATAGTTACGATGAACAATGAAATCACCGAAAGTACTAACGACATGCAGGAAAACTCCCATATTTTTTGCTCACACTGTCTCCAAAGTATTGCAGGACGGTTGTTGGGCTAATGACTGGTCACAACTTACTGGCATCACACGCTAGCCGAATGTGCATTAGTAGACTCTGGAACACCTCATCTGCATTTGTCCGGCCTTGTCCAGAACTTGACTTAGATACCTAAGAGCTTAGCAGTACAAAGGAGTTGATGAGGTATTAAAAGTAGATATCAAGGCTCTTTTAAGCTTCATAAAAAGCGTTGACGTCCTATACGACGAATACTTCAGCTCGAACTATACTGAACCTTCAACTGGCATTACAAAAAATCAACCTTCGACACTCTGTGATAGTATTTTCCGTAAAAGTGGCATGGCATTGTGATAAGTGCTAAACATTGACATAGGACGCCCCTGGAGCTGCAATAAAAATCATTTGTAATTGAACCCATTATTTTAGCGTGAGTTTCCATTAAATTAAATTGAGAATGGTCCAGGAGAAGTGAATTTATTGATCTCTTAGCGTCTAGCGTTGGTCAGATTAGTGTTGTGACGCTACACGTACTTTCATTTCACCATCTATTATTGGCTTTCTTTAGTGAATTCTAGTCTTAAAAAATATTGTATTTTGCTGTGGATAGAGGAAGAGGCCTGGTAGTAGCTTGGCTGTCAGGTTATATAGCAATAGATTGGTTAGTGATCGTAGATTTAAACATTCATTTAGTAGCTTCTGCTATTGCAGTAAATTCTGTTTGCAAGACGCTGCAATGGTACGATAGTCGCATGCTCACAAAGGGTGAGAGTGGTAGTGAGTAAACCCGCATCCGAGCCTGCTATAGAGTTTTTGCGGCAAGCAAAGATGATAAATGATATTTTATTCGGCAAAAATGTATTTATGCTTCGATTTGCTTAAAATTTGGAACCTAGGTAGTTATTTGCTTAGATTAGCAGCAACACTACTTGTCTTCCTATTCGAAATCTTATTTATGGTTCGATATTCGTGAATGATGACTTCCAGGCTGTGGACCGATTTAATTGAGAAAAAATTGATTTATGCTTCGAGTTAGTTAAAAGTTTAGATGATATGTCTAAACGGACCATGGATCAGGAAAAAGTTCAATTTTCTTGAAACAATTTTTCGCGGGAAAGGGACAGACAGACAAATTGCTTAATTAGAACTTTAATAACCCTTTGTATCACCAATTAGAGTAAGAATTGGAGAAAATACAGAAAGCCACAACAACGTGTTTCCAGGTCAGCTAGTATATAATATATATAATTCGTTTTATATTTCGGTATTATAGAATACAAACAAATATTCATAACCGAAAACTGCTTTGTTGGTTTTTGAAATATTCTCCATTAAGATCTATAAAATTTTGCATGTGTTTGAACCAATTGTAGAAGAACTTTTGCTACCCTGATTGAGGTATCTCCAAAGCATGCAATGAACGCTTCGACCGCATCTTCAGCTGCTGAAAAACGGACCTCTCAATTTTTTTTTTGCACAGGAATAAAAAGTCAGGTCTATACCGTGGATGACCCATTAAATCGATGCTTTGAGTGCTCAAAAATGCAGTTGTTCCAGTCGATGTGAGAGCTTGCATTGTCATAGTGAAGAGTGATGGTTTTCTTGATTTCTTGAAAGGAAACTGGCAAAGAAATGGTTGGGTAGCACTCAAAATTTACTGTTCTGAGTTGTTTTAGTTGTATGGTTGTGATATTCCTAATTTTTACAAAAACGCCGTTTGCTTACCAGTGCTTCGTTCGCAAAAAAACTGCTATTTACTATCAGGCTCACACACATAAGTTCACAATTCATCACCTTACACGATGTCAAAGACGTGTTTCGAAGCATGCTATAGCAAGTTTTTAACATTTCTCTCAAGCAATCGACACATTGTATGGATCCAACGTGAAAAAAAATTTTTTACAACCAAATTTTCATCCCATATTGAATGTCTGCTGGTCGCACTAATGCCTATAGTTTTCTCAATCTCACGATAGATCACTGAGCAGTCTTCAGTTTGCTCACAGCATCGATAGTTACCGGAAGAACAGCTCTTTTTGGACGAACTTTACGAAATTCATCTTGGAGTGATATACGATTTCGATTGAATTCACCATGCTATCGATAAACACTAGTCCTTGATGAAGCTTCATAGCCAAAATTTGAATTAAGTTTGTCGAGACTCTGTTGCTGAGTTAATCCACGTCAAAAGTTGTAAAAAATAACCGCGCGAAAATGTTTTCGACTTAATTTAATTTTTGGTCGAAATAAATATTTAAGTTACTGTAAACAACACAAATAGCGCTCGTATGTTAAAACGTTCTGAGAATATCAAAAAAGTCAAACTTCAGTTGACAGATTGCAGCACTACGATTGCCAGATATAAAAAGCAGCCGTCGTATAATAAAATATTATTAAAAATATTGATTGCATAATTTATGTTTTCTTCTGTATATGCGCTTCTGTTTTACGTTTACATTTCGGAAAATTCTTACCATATTTACGTTATTAAGTTCACATACATATTGTTACAATTTTGCTAAGTTAGTTGAACAATTTCCCAAATCCTTAGAGTCCGATCACAGGATTGTTAAATAAAAGTTGCCAACTATGTTTATAGTTATTAATTTATTAATTTATTTATTTATTACGACTATTAGAGCCTAGTTCACACTTAAAAGTATAATAACAAAAGAAAAAGTAATAAAATAATAAAAAGAAAAAATAAGAAAATAAAATAATTTAAATTACTGCAATAAAATATAATAGCAATTGACAGTAACACATTCTTTAGATTGCTAGTTGTTGCCATACGTATTTAAATTAAAATTAAAATATTTTGAATTGGGTTGAATCGAATTTAATTGAAACATGCACCACAAAACCATTCCAATCAGAGAATCTCTTTTATATTCATAGATTTTGCATAATCATATAACCTTCTTTTGAATAAATTATTATCACAATTTTTAACCGTTTCCGGTAGTTCATTGAAACATTTTAGTCCCTTATAGAAAAGGCTATTTTTTTCAGATTCAGTTTTATAATTGGGTAGTTTGAACTCCTCCTGACCTCTTTTGAGGTCTACGAATACGGCCATGATCGAATTTTTATTATTAAGTTCTTCTTTCCATTCAGCTATAACCATGTTCAAAGCTGTTTCACAAGAATGTTTTTTCCTGAATCCTGATTGCTGAGGTATAAGTATCTTATTATTTTCTAAGTACTGAAGTCCAATGATACGGACCAATGATTCCACCA
Source organism: Neoceratitis asiatica (assembly GCA_030068015.2). Lineage (NCBI taxonomy): Eukaryota > Metazoa > Arthropoda > Insecta > Diptera > Tephritidae > Neoceratitis > Neoceratitis asiatica. The sequence goes on along the minus strand of CM061528.1, from coordinate 21,270,074 downwards.
GCCCATAAAGCGCACCAAACAGTCAGTTTTTCTGGATGTGACGGTGTTTCAACATACACTTGAGGATTACCTTCACTTCAAATGCGGCAGTTTTGTTTGTTGACGTAGTCATTCAACCAGAAGTGCGCTTCATCGCTAAACAAAATTCGCTTATTTTTTTTCCGTTTCCGCATAGAACCATTATTTTCGAAATAAAATTGCACTATTTGCAAGCGTTGTTCAGGCGTGAGCCTATTCATGGTGAATTGCTAAACCAAACTGAGAATAAATCACTTGACAGCTGTTAAATCGGTCGCCATCTTGAAAAGTAATGCCAACTTAAAGTTCTATACCTCTATAAAAAAACACCCTTTACATATGAAATCTGGCCCACTGTAAACTGTATTCTATAAACCTTCAATGATTATAAATATAAAAAAATTATAAAAAACCCATTGAAATAAAATCTTTCATTAGCATAAAATTTGCAATAAAATAAAATCATTGAGTAACTAAATTCACGTGACAGCATTTAAATTACTAATTTTTGCAATTTCCAATTGCCGGTATTAATTTGATATGATGCAAAATGTTCATTTAATTTATTTCAAAATTAAAACTTGTTTACCTGGAAACGAACGAACGAATTTCAATTTATTAATGTCAAACTCTTTAATGTCAAAAAGAAGAAAATATTAAATATTGTATTACCATTGATAAACTATGGCAAATGCAAGTGAAAACTCAAACTGTTATAGTGTCAATATGTTTGATGAATCCAAGTGAGGCACACTTAATGCATGTCACATCTCCTAATTGGCAAAAAAAATGGATATGATAGTTTATAAAATACGAGTAACCATTTGAATTTTATGATAGCTCGTTATCAGATATTTGATATATTTTAACATTTGAAAAAACAATTTTTTGCCCAATTCTGGGTAAACGAGTGACGAATTTGGAATGTGTTTGAGTGAAATGAGTTCGCTGCTTGCTTTGCGGGTAAGTGAGTGATGTGCGCAGATGTGCACGTGTTTATAGCTGCATACATAAGTACAAATATGTATGTATGTACATAACAGGCAGATTTGTTGCATGAAAGTGTTGGAACTTATGTCAATAGCAATTAATCAATGAAATTATACATTTTTCTGAAAAGTGAGCGTTGGGATGGCAAAGTGTGAAGAAAAAATATATTTTATATATATATACATACATATACATATATATGTATATATATTTATTTATTTTTGTTCATTTAATAATTTATTTTAACTTTTAATTTATATATGTTTTATTTTATTTTCAATTTTAGTTTATTTTATTATTACATTTTTGCAATATTCACTTTTCACTCAAATACTTTAAGACTACGATGATTCAATTCTCAAATGTAGTCACTGTTACTTTCATTTTCCGAATATGTCTATCCAATATCACCCACACAAATGGGTTTAATATATAGATTTTCTCAATTTAATTTTTTCATATATTCGTTTTCATTTATTCTCCTTTCTTCTCTTCTCTTCTCTTCTCTTCCCTTCTCTTCCAGGTCGTGGTAAAATGAAGAAAATGATGAGCATGATGATGATGGGCGTGGCTATGAAAATGATCGGCATGCTGCCGGTCGCAATGGGTATGCTATACATGATGGCTGGAAAAGCATTGATCGTCTCGAAAATTGCTCTCCTCTTGGCCGGCATAATGACTCTGAAGAAACTGATGTCTGGACGTGGTGGTGGTGGTGGAGGTTCTTCCGGTTGGCCATCTGGTGGTGGTGGTGGTGGCGGATGGTCTTCAGGCGGTGGTGGCGGCTATGATCGACGCTCACTGAATGAGGCTCATGATTTGGCTTATCGGGGTTATAGTAATAAGCACGTGCCAGCAGGTGTATATGCGCAGCAGAATCAACATCAACATCAACAGCAACAGCAACAACAACAACAACAACAACAACAACAACAACAACAACAACAACAACAGCTACAACACCAACAACAGCAACCGTTATCATTGCAACAGCAGCAGCAACAACAACAACACCAACATCATCAGCAGCAGCAGCAACAAGTGCAAAAGTCATAAACAGTAGTCACTGGCAGTAGGAAGGAGTGTATGTAATAATAATAACATAAACTTGAGATATAACTGCATTAAATTCGATGTGCAATATGATTGCAACACTCAAACACACACACACATCCAAAAATAAAATATGTACTATATTGCATTCCCGCCACAATGCAACAGCAGTGAACGTAAATCATCTTATTGATGAGCGCATTTTCAACATAATGCAGAGCAACAGCAGCAAAAACAACAACAGCAACAACACAAGTCAACAAGCAAATTAACTGCCGCTCATTTATTGTGCAGCATTTTGTAATTAGAATTTCTGCTTCTGTTTCTTTTGCACACACACACACACGCACATATGCAATTTCTCCAACTCTTTCTAGTTCTTATTCTTATGTGTTCTTGCAATTTTACGTTGGCGCCTCAGCACATTACGCGCTCCTTTGGAAGCTCGTCAAACGAACTGAATACAAGCTCTCAAACATGCATGTGTACATGTGTACGCACACCCTGCAGTGAAAACGTATACTAGTATACAAAAATTCTAGTTGACTACTAGTTGACTGGTATGAAATAGGATCAAATTAAACAAGTTCGTTATTTGTATAATAGTTCACCAGTAACGGGAATAATAATAATTTTCACCACCACGCCATTTGTACGTTGTTGGTATTTTTAGAACGTCACAGCTGAATTTCTTTTCCTAATAAGCTCCGTTGCAGTGCGCATTCAGTTGTCGCTCTCCAAATCACAACGATAACCGAGTGGTTAGAGGTTATCACGTTAGCGCGTGAGGTTGTCAGTTTGATTCTCACTTGCAGGCAAATTCATTTCTATTTTTATTTTTATTTTTATTTTTATTTTTGGTGAATTAGAAATTCAACACATACTTATAAATGACATTCCGTAGGACATCGCTGTGTTAAAAATACCAGTTACTTGTTAGTTGGTGCAAAAATGCATAAATGCTAACTAGTAGGATTCTAGTTAACCACTGGTATTATTCCCTGCAGGGTATGTTTGTAAGTTGTCTTTTTTCCAGCATATAAATTTTCTCAACTATGAATTTCACTCGCCGTTTAAAGAATATCAACTACTGTTATTAGTCTTGGTTCATTGCCTCCAACATCAATAAAATCAAGTTTTTTCTTTAAACTCACTCCACAGTAGTGGTCACCCCCTTCTACTGCTACGTCTACGTGTTCTTTTTCTTTTCTTCTTCTTCTTCTTCTTTTTCATCATCATCTTCTTCTTCTTCTTCTTCTTGTTCTTCTTCTTCTAATTGTTCTCAAGCATTCAGTCGTGAACTTTTGTGAACTCCGTACACTACTTTTCTATTTTGTTCGATGCTCTTCTTCACATAATAACTCTTGAACTCTTTATTCTTATAACTGTATTATTTCTGTTTTTCAATTATTGTCAGATTCAACATTTCTTCCATTCCTCAATGTGTACTTCCGTATTTGCTAATACGAGTATACCATGCAAATGTATCGCAATGCTGCTCACAATAATTTCTCTATTTCCTTATATTTTATTATGCCATCAATTTCATTTCTATTATAGCACACAAGCCTAATTATTTTCTATGTGAGCATCAGTGCAATTCTAATTAAATTTCTAACTAAACTATAATTATTATATTTTTCATTAAAAATATATATATTTATACGCCTATAATCATTTTTGTTTATTCGTTTAATAAATACGGTTTTAATTAATTAATTTATTTAAGTAATAATTTATTTCATTTATTTATACTTTTTTTTGCTATTTTGATAGTATTTAGTAAGTATAAATAATAATAATTTAAGCATTCTTTTAATTAAAAAAGTTAGACAACAACAAGTGCTAAAATATTTTTTGCGATCGTATGTCATATTGTATGTAAAGCATAAATATTTTCTACATTTTTTATAGTTAAATAAATAAAATATGATTTTTAAAATAAAAAATATTAACTTTATTAACTTATTTAAAAATTTTTGTGACGAAAAAAAGGAAAACAAATTTTACTTATGCTTGACTCAAAAACAAAATTAAAGAGGGAACATTTGTAGGTCCACAAATTCGGCAATTGTATGACCAGGAAAAACTTGCCTGGCAATATTTTGTGATTGTTGTCCAGAGCTTTCATGAAAACCATAAATCAGAAATTTAAAAAGAAATAATAAACGAACTTATAATGTCATAGAAAGCTTTGAGATGTAAAATTTTATTAGAAATGCATATTCTGTATTTACATTTGAATGTCTTCGCGGCATATTTGTGAGCTGTGAGTAACAAACCAGGTGGGAGGTTTTATCACGAAACTTCCTTAAGGTCGGTATGCAGCTCTAACGAAAGAAAAAACTCGTATATTTCGTGGATGGAAAAATGTAGTAGGCACAGAAATTTGACAGATAATGTTCTGTTGTGAACAGCTCTTTACATAGGAAGAAGAATGGAAAAGTAAATAAACAAACAAAAACAAAAATAGTTAGAGCGCGGTAAATATTTGTCGCTAATTATGTATACTAACTTTTTTTTATGGCTAAAAAAAATAAAAGGTAGAATTTGATGAAAAAAACTAAAAATATTACATAAGTTTCTTTATAAGCTTGCATTAACACGTTTCAAAAATAGTATTCTTCTTGTTCATCGCGAAATATATGTGAGACTATTTACTCGGAAACCTGTGTTGCCATGCTTTCGTATTTGTTTAAAAACTTTAGAAATAAGCAGTAGAAAATGGAGCTTTTTTCATTCGAGGTGCATACTGCTTCGTAAAAAATTTTTGCGCATCGTTCTTTTTGCACGGTTTTTATATGGAGTTTTTGGTTTTCGCTAGAGCTGCATACCCACATTTAATGGAAAAGCTTTATGGAGGGAAAATTAAGTCCAGTAATGCTAGCAGATTATTTTTGGAGACATAGAAGAAACCCACAAAAAGCTAAATGTTCACGAAAATTCAAGTATTTATTGCGAGTAAAGCATTCTTGTATTTTTTTCTGAAGATAGATGTTTTGATTTCTTCATAAGCCCTGATGTGTACATATAGTTTAAATGTCTAAACTGAGGGGCGCTAACATATTCAAAATTTGCTATAAGTTATCCATTAAAAAAAAATCAATTTTAAAAATGTTAAAACAACTGCCAAGCATTGCTCTCGTTTTTCTTGTAAAGTTTTTCAGTACCATACTAAAGCTGGGATATTATCCACAACTATGGAAAAAGTAGCAGATAATTATGATAATTAAACCAGTTAAAGGCGCAACTATGACGCCATTAGGAGTATCCAATCATGGCAGGTGTTCCGCAGAGTAGTGTTCTTGATTCATTATTGTAAATACTGCTCAGCGCAGATATTCCTTACAAGCGACAACGTAATGACGTCAACTTTGGGGATATACTGCTGCCTCAAAAGTTTTAGAACAACACATTAAACTAATTAAAGAATGGCTACGACAATGACGCATAAAAGTCAACGAAAATAAGTGCCAACATATCATTTTTACATTGAAGTCAAAAACGTGCCTTACTCTTAAGCTCAACAATGTACCTATTCCACAAGCTAAAGAAATTATATGCCTTGGATTTCACTTGGACAGGCGCTTAAACTGGGTACGCCACATTTCATCTAAAAAGCTTCCACTGAAGCTCAAATTTGACAGTTTGCATTGCCTTTCAAGCAAGAAGTTTGGTCTTAGCCTAAGCAACAAAGTCCATCTGTGAAATGACACATTAAAACCGATATCGATATATGGAATCCAGTTTTAAGTACATCTTACACTCCAAGTATAGATATCATACAAAGATTCCAAACTAAAACTTTATCCATAGAGATCTAAGCATATGTACCATAAAAGAAGATATTCAAATCGCGATACAAAAATACATAGCAAAAATGCATAAACATCTGAACCCTTTTGCTAACACCTTGGCCTCTACAATAAGTCATACGCGCCTGAAGAGCTGAGGAATTTATTAGTATTGTAAAGAGCAACGTCGAACCAGCAACCCGTTCCTGCTAATGGGATATTATATGGAGTATTGAAAATATAAAAAATTTGGCTTTTTTGAAATAATTTAAATTAAATTTGATTTATAAAATATTCTTGATGATTATTCACAATTAATGAATTAGAAAAATAATTGGTAATAATAAAAGGATTTTTTAACATATCACTCAGATTCGAAAATATTGCATTCTTGTTGGGTCCTAACGAAGACCAATTATTAAATAGCTTTCAACTTGTCATAACTTTTCATGGAACCAATGAAATTATTATAAATTTTAAATGTGAAAAATAATGTAGGTCAGGAGGAAGAAACTAAGTTGATTCTAAAGCTTCAGAGTTTTATTTTGGAAAAATTGACGTCCATGTGGTATGCATTGTGTACTACCGTTCGGAAGGTCAGGTTTAGAGTCTGAGTCTAGTGAAGTCAATATCTAAACTCACAGAAACTTAAATGGTTTTTTTCCGGAATAAATTGAATATTTTTATTACATCATAGAAAAATGCTAGAAATTGCAGCTGATTCGGAGATAACCACATCTCCTCATCAGACGTATTTTGGCATGGATCGAACCAACGGATCCTGACTTCACAGGCGAGTGTTCTACCACTGAACCAACATCAGCCATGTAATTTGCTGTTGTAAAATGCAATGCATTATTAACCAACAACATGAAGTGCGCTAATTTAGCCGTAATTATTCTTCCTAGCGTGGTTAGTGAGTGTTTGCCTGAGAAAATGTATAAGCAGAACTAAGTATCGGGCTCATCTTAAATAGTTTTTTGCGGAAATTACTATTAATTTTTGTTAGGCTTTTTGCTCACCAACTTATAGAAATTTAATTTCAATAAAAAATTAACTTCAACTTTCTAGATACTGTCGCCTTTCGGTCGAGAAAGGAAATAAAATCTCCTCATAAAAATGCATTAGTCGTTCGTTTGCAACTGGCTTAGTACAAACTGTAGGTCCATCCATTTTTGGAAAAAAATTAAGACGAAGCGAAAAAATTGGAGGGCGAAAATCGCTTCAGCGGCTATTTGTTTTTATTACATTTCAGATAGGCATGATGGATTTTTAGAGTTTGGTTTTTGTTTTTCAAATCTACATACATACATACATATGTACATACGTATGTACATATGTACAGTGGCGAGCATAAGTGGATGAATGTTTGTCACTTCTGCACTTATTTGTTCATAACATCCGTTGTACTTATTCAAATAAAACCATTTCTTTTTAAATTTTTAATCCATATATTGTACTAACATATTATGCAAGGAAAAGTCAAAAAAAAATTAAATGCAAAAAATTCTAAGGCAAAAAACTAAACATATCTCCATTCATCCAATTTTGCACCTTATGCTTTTTTTGAAAAAGTTGGCTTTGAGTTTACTGTTTTATGAAAATCTTGCGAATTTCGTTTACAGCTCAACACTTTGTTTTCAAAGGCACAATTTTTGTCACTTGTTCAAATATAATCGAGCGTTTAAGTGTGTTTAGTTCAACGATTAATAAAACAGTGTAAATATGCGAAAAATATCGCAAGATTTAGAAAATAGCATTGTGGCGTTAGCAATAAAGCAAAAAAACCAGCTTTGTCTGACAAAAATGTGGAAGCACGGTTAAAATTTTGTAAAAAATATAAAAATTGGAGCGTTGACGACTGGAAACGAGTGATATAGTCAGATGAAACCAAGATTAATAGGTTCCAATCAGATGAAAAGCAATACTACTGGCACCGGCCACAGGAAAAGTTACAAAAGCATCAAGTGAAACAAATTGTGAAGCATGGTGGAGGTAATCTAATGGTTTGGGGATGTTTCACCTGGTGGCATGTCGGCCCACTTGTGAAAATAGAAGGCATTATGAAGAAGGAAGACTACCTTAACATTTTGCGAACATATTTGCCAGATTTTGTCAATTTAAGTGCGTATCCCTAAGACGAGGTGTGTTTTCAACAAGACGGTGATCCTAAACAAACTGCTAAAATCGTGAAAAATTGGTTGAATGATCAACGTTTCCAAGTGCTAAAGTGGCCTGCACAAAGCCCAAATTTCAACCCTATCGAGAATCTATGGGCCCTTTTAAAAAAAAAGGTTGGCAGTGTATGAAAGAGTCCCTAAAAATATGGAAGAGCTTTGGGCAAGGATTCAGACAGAATGAACCGAAATACCTAATGGAAGAATTGAAAAATTGGTAGAAAGTATGCCAAAACGAGTCCAAAGTAGAATAAAAAACAAAGGGCTGTGGACTAAATACTGAACTGATGTAACTAATTGAATTTTCACTCACGTGGATGAATGGAGATATGTATGTTTAGTTTTTTGCCTTAGAATTTTTTGCATTTAATTTTTTATTTTTTTTTCCTTGCATAATATGTTAGTACAATATATGGATTAAAAATTTAAAAAGAAATAGTTTTATTTGAATAAATACAACGAATGTTATGAACAAATAAGTGCAGAAGTGACAAATATTCATCCACTTATGCTCGCCACTGTATATATAAAAATCTATGCAAATGATGATGAACGCTTATAACTTGAGAACCACCGGATCAATTTGCACCAAATTTTTATGAGATATAAAGGGACATTAAGAAGGTTAGTGTGAAGTTTTCATGAGATTTGTACAGCCATTCCAGAGATATGACCATTTTAGTGAACATTGGTCTCTACCCATAAAAAATACATGCAACAGCAACAAATACATGTAAAATTCCAAAATACGCGCACGTTACGTTGTATGTATGTGGTGCTGAAAGAGATAAAGAGTGAAAAAAATGAAAATGAAAATTATTTTTAAAAAAAATTTGAAAGAAAGTAATGAAAATAAATTTGGAAAAAACGTTTTAAATCATTTTTTTTTTCGTTTCCTTTTCCAAAAGAAAAAAAGGAAAATTCAAAATTTCAGTTAAATCTTTTATAGGTGAAATAAAGCACGCTGGGGTACACTAGAAGAATTATGTTGTACTTTAAATTCAAAGTGATTCTGCGTTGAGTAATAAGTCTGATACCAACACTATCGGTATACGTTCTCCAATAGATATAGCCTTCCCAAATTAGTTCTGCCGATCGTACTGAGTTCTGAATTATTAAATTCATACTAGGACAATTCTTGTTTAGTATAAAAGGGCTCGGTAAAGTACTTCCCGATCCTAAGAAAGCTTCTGGCTGTTTGCTCAGCGTCGGCTTACAGAGCCCTAGAAAATTTTGCGGGATACCACTTCTTTCCTTGCTATAAAATCGACATTCATGTAGTGAGATATCCCTTTAATATGCATCTTTATCATTGAATATTTAGTTAATGTAGAGTTACCAATTCTGAAGCTACACTGATAATGGTGGCAATATTGCACACAACACAAGTCATTATACTCGTATGCAGTTTAAAAAATCTGACAGTCGGAAAGCCCAAATTAATTTTTTTCTCGACTCTACTATGAGCACATTTAGCTACTTTATTTGTCTGCCAGTCCGTCCGTCTGTGTACACGATAACTCCAGAAAGAATTGGAATATTTGACGAAACTTCGCTCACTCATTCCTTGGGTCACAAGAACGAACGCTAGTACAAATGGATGATATCGGAACAAGCTCCCATATAAATTTGAAAAATAAAAACAAAATTTCGACAATTCAGCAAGTAAATATATATTTAAGTCATATTTGTTAGGACGGTAAGAAAAAATTAAATTGGAAAAAGTGAGAGTAATTTATCGAGCAGACTTAATGTATTGGACAGAAACAATGAGTTCACAAGCAAGCCTAACCCCCACTAACTGGTCTTTAGTCCTCTTCTAAAATAAGCCGTCTGACGTTTAATATAAACATCAGCCGAATATCTAATTTTCATCTGAAATATGATTGTCTGTAATACTAGAAAGAAAATTCATCAAGCAGCCTGGCTATCTCCGAATCGAAAAACTCACACAGACGACATTTCTCAAGTGTTTTTGACGTGCGTGCTATCCGAGGACTTGACATTGACTCCGACAGTTTCCTGTAGAAGAAAATATACCCGCCTGCCTCTGTGCAGAATAGAAGGCCATTCCCTAAATAAACAAAAAACGTTCGACACAGAGAAGCCGCAATCGCAACAGACAGCCGAACAGTTTTCTATCCGACTTGCAATCCTGCTCTCTGAGAGCACCAATCGGCAACTCAGTATAAGGGAACTGTGGGCATTTGAAGCTCCCTACGTACAACTAGAAACGAAACTACTGGTTTTCGGAAGGGGGAAAAACAGCTGGTACGATGAGTTGAGAGAAAACAGACTGCCAACACCGAACACTGAAAAGGGAGGCGAAACGCATATGCAAACAAAAAAGAAGAGGCCAAAATGCTTGACTATGAAGAGCATGAGAATCTGACTGTAATGCTCGAAAATTCTGCAGAAGATTCCAAGACTTTGAAGAACCCAAGGAGATGATCTAGCCAAGAGTATACGGAATTTTTGAAGGAAACACTTCTCCAGCCTGCTGAATGCTAGTGAAAATGAAACACCAGGAGATGGTATACCCGAATACCCTAGCTGTGACGATGGAACAGATGTTCCACTGCATGACTGTGGAAAAGTTTATGTTGTAATTAGACGTCTGAAAAAATACAAAAAGTGGCAGTGACCACTAGATTACTTCCCGAGCTATTCAAATACGGCAGCGAAGAGCTGCCATGGTGCATGCATCAGCTTCTTTGCGAAGGTATGCCCAACGGTTGGAACCTAAGTGTCCTTTGCCCAATCCATAAAAAAGGGGATCCCACAGTCTGTGCCAATTATCGTGGGATGAACTTACTCAATATCCCATATAAGGTCCTAACAAACATATTGTATTAAAGACTAAAGCGCCTAAAGTCAACAAACTGATTGCACTTCTTCAGTGTGGCTTTAGACTTGGAAAATCTACACATCGATCTTATACTCATCATGCGCCCAATCTAGAAAAGGACCATTGAAAAGGGGTCACCACTTCTTCATCGATTTTAAAGCGGCCGTTAGGTCTGAACTTCGCTGTGTAAACTGACAATAAACAACACCAAAATCTCTGTCAGGATCGGAAAGGACCTCTCCGAGCCGTTCGATACCGAATGATGTTTCAGACAAGGTGACTTTTTATCGTACTTTCTTTAATATATTAATCATATAATAAGAACTGCAGAGATGAATATAGAAAGTAAGAGTGTACAGCTGCTGGCAAAAGCCGATGATATTGATATCATTGCACTAAGCAACCGCGCCGGAAGATCTGCTTTCTCCAGAACGGATAAGGAAGCGAAGCCTATGGGTCTGGTAGTGAACGAGGGCAAAACGAACTATATCATGCCATCAAACAAATAGTCATTGCGTTCGCGACTCGTCATAACTTGGAACCACATTAACATCAAAAACAATGTAAGCCTAAATGTCCAACGTGATATCACTCTTACCAACAGGTGCTGCTTATGGCTGAATAAGCTTGATTAGTAAAGTCCTCTCGACCAGACTACAAGTCAGTGGAAGGCAAACAGCGAAGGATGGATGGAATGGTCTTTCTTGAAAAATGTAAAAAATTTCATATTCAGATAAAATAAATCTTTTTAAATGTTACTAATTGTTGCATAAAAAATGTAATTCAATAACGCCTGAATGCATTCCACGAAATATATAGTATATTTGATAATTTTTTATAATTTTTGATAATTTATAGTGTGGGTGTTTCCGAGCGCCTAAAAGTAGACAAAATTGTATCGAGCCAAGGCCAGTTGGTGTTGTGGAATGTAAGTGTTTTCGGCAAAAGAAAAACATTAGCGTTCAGTAAGCACAAACTGATCCGCTGTGCACGTCGCAACGAAATTTACAATGATTCTATTTCATATATTTTGTTTTTAATTAGTAAAAATATTTGCAGATTTTTGTAAAAGAAAAAACAACCCAAAACAATAAGCTATTGTAGGAAATTCAAATTAAGAAGGTAATTAAAACAAATGATCGACTTAATTTTATATAAATAAATAAAAAAGAAATAAATTTTAATTTATTTCTTGCTACTGGCTACATTTACAGTATTTCGTGCGTAAGCGCAAGAAAAGTCATTTTATACAATACATTTGGTACACAAATATACTCGTATCATAAAAATATTATTACAAATTCTTTTTAGACACACTTTTTATAGCAACGTCGGCTAACCGCTGTGATAATTAAATTTAATGCGATAAATCGACTGAATTCGTCAAACTCTTACAATTGACAGTTTAAATTGCAAATTTTTCTTTTGCTCTTAGCAATTATGATGAATGCTTCCACATAACGGAATAGCGGAAATATAGAAAATGAAAACTACTTGTACAAGTCAGCTTAAGAACAGCTAGCACGTGCCAACGGGATCGCTGTAAAACATCAAAGAATTGATTTCGATTTTTCATGGTTTTTTACGCCTTTTACGCTCAGCTCACAGCGGTGTGCATTATATGGAAAATTAAATCGGCAAATCACTTCTCATTTTGTAATATCAATAATTCCAAAGTGACTAGTCAATACAATGTGGTAAAGTATACGATTACACAAGTAACTAGACATGTGTGTACGTAAACTAATACCAACAAAGCAGTGTTAACCCTTTTTTGTATGACTATTAAATATTAAAGATTAAAGATTAAAGATTAAAGATTAAAGATTAAAGATTAAAGACTAAAGATTAAAGATTAAAGATTAAAGATTAAAGATTAAAGATTAAAGATTAAAGATTAAAGATTAAAGATTAAAGATTAAAGATTAAAGATTAAAGATTAAAGATTAAAGATTAAAGATTAAAGATTAAAGATTAAAGATTAAAGATTAAAGATTAAAGATTAAAGATTAAAGATTAAAGATTAAAGATTAAAGATTAAAGATTAAAGATTAAAGATTAAAGATTAAAGATTAAAGATTAAAGATTAAAGATTAAAGATTAAAGATTAAAGATTAAAGATTAAAGATTAAAGATTAAAGATTAAAGATTAAAGATTAAAGATTTAAGATTACAGACTGATAATATTTAATATCAAGCGCATATTTTTTTTATGTTTCCACGCTGTTTGAATTTTACCTAGCTCTCAAACTAATTCATATAGCAATTTGCACCACTCAAAAATAGCCTCTTGCTTTCTTTCTGAAAACCTAGTGGGCAAACAATTATTTGTTTAAATAAATACTCAACACTATTGCCGCACTCTCAACTAAACAAGCTTGCTTACAACAGCAACGCCCAGTCGCCACAGGTAACAAAATAATTTGCTTGTGGTCCAGCAGTGCACCCTCGATGATTCGTTCAGCTTAATTATGTCAAACTATTTCAACAGCAGGCTGGTGCGAGATACTTAGTATATATTACATGCTGAATATATAAATACTTTTTTCGCGACCTTAACTCATTTCCACGCTTGTACTTTCATTTGGAAAATTTCATTTTCAAATATAAAATGTAAGAAAATTTTCAAGTTCAGTCAGTTGCATTTTGGACGTTGCATGGTTATCGCGAATTTAAATTGAGAAAAAATAAATTTTTTCAATTATTATGTTGTTGATAGAAAAATATTTTATAAAATAGAAAAATTGTTTAAAATTCGTGTTGGTTAAGTAAAATAAAACTTCTAAAAAAAATTAGAAAACAGTGTAACTGAATAGCTAAAAAACGAAGCAGTATGATCTCGAAAGCTACGTGTTCCTATTATTTGTCATATATTTAAGGCGCAAATCATATTTAAAATGAGTAAAAGTCGCCTGCTTCAAGGCTTCTTAGATTTGGGCTTATGTAATTTACTATTTTACCATTTTCATCTGTGGGCTCCTTTCTCTACAAAAAAAAAATATATATATACTTTAAGAATCAACCATCTCGTTGTAAGTGCTTCTTGTGGAAACTAAATCAGTAAAATAATTATACGGTTTACCTTTAACCAACTCAACACCACTTTGACTGATAAAATCAATCTCAATTTGTTTATGTTTATTTATAAATGCGTCATGAGGCAATGATTCGTGTCCGAATTGATGTTGAAGGTTTTTGTATAATAACAAAAATAAACATTAGTACATATAAAGGTTAAGTGCTGGAATAAAAAACACCAGACACTAGACACAAGAGTGGAAGGTAAATAAGTAATAAAAATAGTAAGCGGGAATACTCATAAAAAAATTTATAAAATAGTGTACAGAATATGAATGAAAAAAAAAGAATTAAAAAATGTAAATAGAGCTGTTATGGGCTTTCACAGGCTCTGTGATATTTGTCGAGCGGTTAAGGGCAACAATATATTTTTTTTCCTAATTTTTTTTTTTTTTTTTTTTTTTGCTAATTCAACATTTGATGCATACATTTCCTTGGAAGGTTTCTAAATATATGATTAAATATTAAATGTTTCTTCAATAAAGTACAAATATTGGGCACAGATCATTTACCATCGTAGGCAAACTGTAGCAGAGATGGGCCAAATTCCGCATGCGAAGCCGATTCATTTTTTTTTATCAAAAAATTTTCGGTTTAAACAGATTCTTAATTTTCTCCAACCACCATCAACAGCAGTTAAATCCAATTTTTAACAGAAAACCCCCTATTCAGACTGTTCTTAAAACTGTTTTTGAGTTGAAAGAACAATGGCATGCATAAAAGTTTTAAACTTTAATTTCTCAATAGACTTAGAAAAAGCAAATAAAGACGGGTAAATATTAATTTCAAATAATTATATACTTATTAAGATTTGAGTCAATTTTCTAGATTTTATGCGCCATTTAATTAAAATAAGAAAATTAATTTAATTTTTCTATAGCGGACACCTCAGTCAGGGAATGTCAAGTGCTCCGTGAGTATTTCTGACGTGCTCCGTGTGTATTTCTGACATGACCAGCCCCGTTCGCAGGCGGCTTAGAATAAAATGTAGATCCCTTCAATTTGTTGGACAAACTTCATGACGCAGACCACAAACTCGAAGGGCTCAATTGAAAATCGTTTCAGCGGTTACAAAGTATCACCAAAAATTTTGTGTTTCAAGTTTTTTTTTTCAAATATAACTTTATTGAAACGCCTCAACATTCCGTTTTGCAGTAGCCCATTCTGTTCTGTCTTCTTACCCGATTTTTCTACACATTTTCGATTGTGTGACCCTCACTGGCTGTAATGGATACTTCACGGACCAATAATTTCGCCGATCAACATTCCACACCAAACAGTCACTCGTTGAGGTTACGTTCGCTTCTCAATGTTTACGTGTCAGTTTTTTGATCACTAAATACATAGTCTTGTTTGTTAGCGTAACCGCTAAAGAACAAAATCGGAGACAATTTTTCAGTAAAAATGTTCTTCTCCTGTTAAATGGCCCATTGTAAGAACGATTTCGCAACAGAGGATCATGTGTCTTCAATTCTTAGACTCACCGAGCCTTCAAAACGTGATCTTTAAGCTAAAACCTGCGCATAGAAGTCCGAGAAATGTGTTATTACTGCGAACGCTGTTGAGTTCACGTTGATAGCTTTTCGAGCACTTTTTGCGCTACAGCAGCAATCTTTTCCTTTGAACAAACTGCTGGAGCACATACGCGAGTTGTTTTGATACACAAACTGCTGTTAATGCGCTTTCGAATGCGAATTTCGTTTGTAATTTTCTTGCATTTGCGTTGGAGAATTCACCATTTTGGAAATGAGTTTTCAATATTTCAAATTTTGTTCAAGACTAAACTTAATCATTTCGTAAATCGGTAACCTTGTACTGTTAAAGCTCAAAGAAACTCTAGTTCAAAAAGCAAACGGTAGACAGCCATACGATAAATGTATTGAACTGCAAATGTAGTTCTTTCAAATATTTGTTTATCTTAATTTCTAGGAAGTTCAAAAAAAAAATTCACCGAATGGATAACGTCGTTTTACCACTGTCTTCCAATATCTCTGGTAAGCCTACTTTCTAAATATTTTTAATCAGTTGGTTTTGAAAAATGTATGCATGTTTTGGTCACATATCTAACGGTATAAATTTTTGCGAATAGCCCTACCAACATATGTTGCCGCTATAAAATAACAAAATACAAATATAGGGTTGTCCAATAAGAGTGATATGATTTCTTTAAAAAAAAACACTTAAATATTAGGAAATTCAAGTGTTTTTATTTAATGTGAAGTACTATCAACACAATTAAGTTCTGAATATAACATCAGTCAAATGACCTCCACGACTCTTTTTTCAGGAACGAGTTCGATGAACCCAATTTTTGAGCACTTTTTTCACTAAATCAAGTCGAATGTCATGAATAGCACCTTCAGTATTGATTTTTAAAGCTTGATGGGAGTCTGGGTTATTGCTAAAGACCAATGACTTCAAAGAACCCCACAAGAACTGGTCTAATGGTGTTAAATATTCTTGGAGGCCATTCAATGTCCAAACCTTTCTCGCTATAATTCGGTTCCTGCACGTGCTGTGTGACACGTAGCCCAGTCTTGTCGGAACCAGATGTTGTTAAGATAAATTTCTTCCAATTGTGGCCATAAAAAGTTGGTTATCATCGATATATACCGCTCTCCATTGACAGTAGCGGTGCTACCAGCTTCATTTCGAAAGAAGTACGGACCGATGACTTCACCAGACCAAAAACCATACCAAACTGTGAATGTAATGATTGTTCATGAATAATTTGTGGATTTTCTTCGCACCAGAATCGACAGTTTTGTTTATTTACCGCACCACTCAGATGAAAGTGAGCCTCATCGGAGAAATCAGCAAATTCACGACGTTTTTGGTGGTCCATGGGTGAAATTGTAAACATTACTGAATAAAATGGAAAAAAGACAGATCATGTCATAATAATAAAAAGGGCCAAAACCGCACTTAGAAATCATATCATCCCTATTGGAAAAGCCTTTATATCCACGAAGTTCATTGCCTGCTTTGCTACTAAGAAACAATTAGTATGTTAACCAGTCTATTCGCTTTGACACACATTTATGACACTGTACTATGAACCAAATTAAAGTCGCGTTCGAATGAGTACGGCCAGCCAGTAGTTAAAACAAAAGAAGAGTTAGGAAAAAATTTATCGATGACTGTGTAAGGCTTGATAAAGAAAAAAAAATGAAGAAGAAAAATTACTGAAAGAATAACTTTTAATACCTTTCATGAACATGATCATATAATTTCAATGATGGGCTGAGTTGATTTAGCCATATCGGTCGATTATATAATAAAGCTCCCAATGATTTTTTCAGATATGTAATTTTGGGTCCTAAATACTTCAATAAAGTATCTACTAACATGAAATTCGTTATACTGTATACATATAATGAACATGACATTGTTACTGAAAATCATCGAAATCGGCAGACTATGTCATATAGCCTCTATACTACCGATTCGTTCATAAAATCAGCATTTAGTAGTATGAAATACGGGACTCTACACACAAATATTCTATTAAATATTGACACTGAAAATCAGCGAAATCGGAGGACTATATCATATAGCTCCAATGCAACCATATGGGATTTCGGATTAAAAATCTGTGAGGAAAGCATCGAAGTTTCTTAAATTTTGTGTTCTACGCGAGTGAATAAATTTTGACACTGAAAATCATCGAAATTGAATTTTGCATTTTGCAATAAATTTGATATGACCATGAAAGGTATAAAGCATTCGGCATGGCGAAGGCAGCATTTCTTTCTTGTTTTAATTTTTTTGCTTAATTTTCTGATACATATCGACTATTTTATTTTATTTCTATTTATATCTTTCTTTTAAGTTCGACGGAACTCTGTACCTTGGGTATATCAGATTTGTTCAGCCAACAATTTTAGGTAAAAGTATTAAAATAAAAAGTGATACATACGAGTATATACATGTGTCGAACTGTCTCTTTATACACGCCATAAAATTGGAATTCTTCCGAAAGTTTAGAAACATTTTATTATAAAAACGCATATCTTCTTGACTGATCTCTTGCTGAATCAATATGATAATGAAAATGGTCTAACACAATTATCACGAAAGAATGCTCAATATTGGACTTAAATATTGGTTCCATCTTTTTTAAGACGGTGAATTTAATTGAAATGAAATTTGCTGCCGATTAAAATGGAAGTATATATAGATATGAGTTTTAAAATTATTAAAATTGGACCAGAAATGGTTTTACGCATAAATGGTGCTAGTTTTGCTGCATTCACTACTTTATCATTCAGTGGTAACCTTCAAAAGAAATCTGCTGAAATTTCGCAATATTTTAATCATAAGGAACTCACTCATCAGAAACAAACATAAAATTTGATTTTCATTACTTCAAATATGATAGTGAAGACAGCGATTCTGTAGAACGCAGTGTGACGTCTAAATGAGATCAACACAGAACATCGAAAATGGCACAAAATCGTTTTGAATGATCGAAAATTGAAGTTGGGTGACATCCTAACTTGACTTTATATTGCATGAGCATTTGGCTACGCTTCGTTAAAAGTGGGTGCCATGTTTGTTGACCAAGAACAAGAACTTACTGATTATCCTGAGCAGTGTTTGACCCTGTTTAAGCCTAATAAACCGTAGTTTTCGCGTCGATATGTAATAACGGATGAAACATGATGCAATTACTTTATTCCGGAATCAAAACGACCGTCTTCCTTGTGGACAGCAACTGTTTAACCTCCTGCCCATAAGCACAAAAATTGGCGGGATAGGTTGCGGGATGTGCCGTGTGTAATATTCATCAACCATCTTGCATAGGGCAATACTATCAACTAATAATAATTAATAATATTCACAACAAAACGTTATTGGAGCGTTTGAAGACAAAAATTTCAAAGCAACTTCCTTATATGTCAAAGAACAAAATTTTGTTTAATTAAATTGAGCTGCGAATTGGGTTCACATCCATCGTAATTGCCATGTGGTCACAAATAATAATATAATAATATAGAAATAAAAAATAATAATAATATAATATATAATACAAATATAATTGAATTCTGGTGAAAACTTTGTATAAAATTTTCGACAACAAAAATTAAATTTCCCTTCATTCGTTCTGTATTGAAATTTTCATTGGAATTTTTCCACTTGAAAACATAATAATATTCTCAGAAACTGCATTGAGTAAGCTCGATCGAAACGATAATCTCAATTTCGGCCGATTGTATGGATTTTCATCTAATATAAATTACAAGTGGATATCGGTACCGCACGAATTTTATCTTCCTTACCTCATCTATTTATATCTGTGTTATTGTAATTCTTTTTGTCTATGTGCGATGATGCGTTGTAGATGGGCAGATAGTGGGAATATTTATTTTGTTACCAATTTGCGGTGTGTTTTTGTGTGTGTTTTTTTTTTTTGCATCTGACCAGCGGAGACCTTTCTCTAAACAGACCACAGACGATGTTGATTTTACGACTTAAGAAATTTCGAAATATGTGAAAAGTGAATTTCCTTTCTTTAAACTATATAATTTTCTGCTTTTCTATTTTGTTATTTTTTATTATTCTTTCTTCTTTTTTTTAATTATTTCTCGGATTTGTATTATTGTAACAGCGGATGACGCCGGTGATGACTGAGGGGTTGAGTAGAAATCAACGCCGACCAAAAACCAACAACAAACAGCAAAACAATATAATTATACTACGTGTGTAAAAGAAATAATAGAATATTTAGGGCATTACACGGTTACGAGTCGATAAAATATCGAGCACTGAATTGGATTCAGTTATTTAGGAAACAACTTTGAACGAATAATGAACTGCATCGGCGGGCGACGAAACGGTTTGTGAAAGACAAAATCTGAAGAAATGAAAATTTTTACGCAAGGAAATTAATTTACAAAAAAAAAAGTGTGGTATAGAATATTTGATTTTAAGAGAAAAAAAATGGTGAAAATGCTTTTGCTCATTTTAATTTCGTTTGCGCCGAAATTCACCTTGCAAAGCCGCGTACAAATGAACTATGACAAATTCAATACAATCGCTGGCATGCCCGCGACAACGGCAACTTACACAAGAGCCTCAACTGTTTCATCCTCACCCGGCTTTCCGTCGTCATGGCAACCCACAGCAACGTTCGTCTCCCAACAACAACAACAACAACAACAGGTGACAGCGTGGGCACCTGCAGCAATGGCGAATGATTGGTATATCCTTCAAGCAGCCACAAATGCTGCTGCGGTTTCTGAGGTTGCTGCTGCTGAGGTGGCAGAGGCCACATATTCGGCTAATCAACAACTACAAAAACAACAACGACAACAACACCGGCGCAGAGCAATTGCACCACTCAATAACTACGAAGGACAGCAAATGGCAATAATGGAGGGACAAGGCCAACAGCAACAACCACAACTTCCGTTAACGTATTACGCTTACAATGGAAGTAGTAACAGCGGAAATTACCATTCGCCGACAAAGGATATGCGCGTCATGAAACCATTTGTCTTGCCGTTAAGTCATCAAGAAAGCTCGGAGTTTACCATCGGTGGAATGCATAAGAAGCAACAAGACATCGGCAAAAGTAGTAGAAACAACAACAACAACAACAGCAACAACAAAAATGACAAGGGCAACACCAATCACAATAACCGCGCAAATATCAAAATTTATAACAACAACAACAGTTTTCATAGTCAGAGTCAACAAAATGAGCAATACGTCGAACACAAAACACCAACAATAAATAATGTAAACAATGGCGACAGTATTATTGCGCAACCACAACACACAATATTGTTTGGTTGGCAGGATATTGAAAGCAAAATCATTGCTAATGTACGGGGTGTGGGCAATGCAAAAGCACCGAAAGCCAGAGACAAAAGTGATGACGAAAAACGTGCTGATACTGAGCACCATGTGACAGTGGAGACATTCGGAAGTGTGGATATGCCATTTTCCAATAGTCTGGCGGATTTAAAATTCAATGAAATTCTGTTGCCGCTAGGAAATATATTGGATAAAGTAACACAATTTTGTGTGGCGTTGAAGCAAATCATCAACGAGGATGAAGAAGGTAATATTGGAAATTTAATAATAAATAAGTATGTATGTATTAATAGCGAACACGTATTAAGCTTGTATAAAGTCTTGAAAATTACTGAAGTTAAAGTTCTTTTGGTGGAATTTGAGCCAAACAGCAAATTTATAGTGTTGAAAATAACTTAAATTACCAGAATGCAACTTTTAATATTATATCTAACTAACAAAAAAAAAATATCTATCGGACTTTCGGAAGCAGCTCGAATAAATTGTTGGTCCCTCTATTTGTTGATAAAAACTTTAAGAGTCAAAAAAACCAATTTGAGGAGAAGCTCAATAGGTATCTCCCTATAACTGGTCCTTTGCTTCAAAATAGGTCTCATCGGCGATCAACTCTTCATTCGACGAAAATTTCTTCCCAGCGACCATTCTTTTGGGATCTGAGAACAGGAAATTCTCACTGAGGACCAGGTCTGGAGAATACGGTGGATGCGGAAGCAATTCGAAACCCAACTCATGGATTTTTGCCATCGATTTCACTAACTTGGGACACAGTGCATTGACTTTTCCTTTTCCTCAAATGCGATCGTTTTTCACTGATTTCGTCCTTCAAACGATCCAATAACGCTATGTAATAGTCATTGTTTATGGCTCTTCCTTTTTCATGGTAATCAATTAAAATTATTCCATGTGCATCCCAAAATACAGACGCCATAGCCTTGCCAGCCGACTTTTGCGTGTTTCCAAATTTTGGAGCGGGTTCATTTTGTGGATATTTTTGATGTTTTCGTCTGTAACCACCTCTTTTGGGCGTCCACTGCGTTCACCGTTTGCGGTGCTCATTTCACCACGTCTAAACTTAGCATACCAATACTTGATGGTAGGTTTTTCTGGGGCAGTGTCCGAAAACTTGTTAACAATCCAAGTTTTTGCTTCAACACGCGAAATTTCGTTTTATCCATTTTTTTTTCACAATAACAAAAGTTGATTCACTCAAAATGCTCTCATTCCCAAAATAACGACCCGACAGCTGTGAAATTTGTACACGGGTCTTTTAAATGTTAAGGCTAACTAAAAATCATATGGATTTAGGTCTTTCTAATTCCATCTATGTGTCAGGCCGGGGACTTTTCAATTGACCTGTTAGAAATTCATCTTATTAAATTCCACATTACGCGAGCCGGTAGAAACTTTTCTACAATTCGTTGCTAGTTTCGGGTATCTGTATTACTCTTGAGATGACTTTGGATCTTTTCAATGGAATGATTGCTCCAAAAATGGGGCTTCGCCTCTCACGATGCCATAAACTTTCGGTACTATTTATCGGTACAGTTTAGCTAACAAAAGTAAACCAATATAGCGAACATTTCAGTATCGTCAATGTCAGCCGAATCATACACATAAGTACACAAAGTAATAAGATGAAAATAGACAAATATATTTCTGTAAACGTTTATTTTGAGCTTACAGGTATCAAAAAAAGCGTAAATTCGTTGATAAATTATTGAACAAAACATTCCGCACAGAAAACAAAAGATTGTAGTTTCTTTACTATGGGTCAAATGTGACCCAAATACCCGTTATGTAAAAAAATTTATAGCTTGAAAAGTCGTAATATGTAAAAATTAGTACCATTTTGGTTTCTAAAATAAATAATATTTATAAAATATCAAATATTATCAACCGCATATTTTTCGAATAAATATAATTTCCTACCTAAAATGGGTCATATATGACCGGATGACCCTACGAATGTTAAAACAGTTCGGTTTTCTCTGATTATCTTCACTGTTATTATAGAAAGAAAAAGTTCTTCAAAAATACTTAGGAAAAATTGCTAACTGTACGAATGGTGGAAAACTAGGGATAAAATAGCTTATGACGAGGTTGGGAAAGTGAAATGATGTGCGCACATAACTCGAGAATGGCTAAACCGATTTGCATAAACGGACTAGGGAGCAATCCATTCGAAAAAGTCATATTCATTGTTCAATCTTCTTGAAATTTAATAAATAGCTTTAGTTTAACATAAACAATACATTTTCTACCGTGCATTGGGCCAGGGACTGACTTATTCGAAACAATTTCATTTATGTCTCGATTTCCTTGACATTTGCTACATAGGCAGCTTTTCTCTTAGATTAACATGAACGCTGCTTTTCTTTCCGGGATGTGAGCCAAAGATCGAACTATTCGCAATATTGTAAACCGATTTAAAAAATAAAACTATTTACGCTTGGATTTGGCTCATATATGCGATGATATGTCGAAATGTTTCTCGAAAATGGACCATGGAAAAAGAAATAAGTGCAATTTGCTCGAAACATAAATAATACTTTCTGGGTGGGGAAGCGATCACCGACAGACTGATAATAAATTACATGGCAGGCGTTGGCTCAGTTGGTAGAGCACTCGCCTGTGATGCCAGAATCCGTCGGCTCGATTCCTGGCAAAAGAAGTCTGATGAGGAGATGTGGTGATCTCCGAAACAGCTGTCACTGAAGAGGGTATCCATCTAGAACAGCACGTAACTATGACCTTAGCAGTTCCATTTAGAGATGTGAAGCACGCTCAAGAATTTAACTTTTTTCATCAAAAACAATATATATTCAGATAACGGGAAACTCACAAAGTTTTTACCATCGAAAAACAGATCGGGCTCCTGACTGCTTGTAGGACTATTAACCGGACATCACCTTCTCGCATCACTTAGCTTCAATTTAGATCTGGTAGAGGCAAAAAAAAAGAGCCAGAATGTGGGGAATGTATGGCGGTAGTGTGGCACTTAATCTGTGAGTGTCCAGCGCTCCGCAAGCATAGCAAGCAGAGGCTATGCTTATTTGGCACAAAAAAAGCTGCCTTCAAACGGCAATGGTCTGAGGGCCAAAACGACTACTTTAATTTACGAAGCGGACAGTAAATCAAACAACAATAAAGAGTGTAGCAGTACAGCATTGATCATATGTAATGAATTTGAAACACGATAGACGTTGTATCGTCTAATTGAAACTCCTTGGAGGGAAGCAATATAACCTAATTCAAAATAACTAAGTCAGCATGTTCATATTAAATTCAATATAGTATTTCAAAGGTTTTTAATTTCTTTAAATGTACTTAAAACGATTAACTTTGAAAATCAATATCAGAATTTAGAAGTTTAATTTTTAGCCTGAAACTTCAAAATTTCTATATTTTACCAAAAAAAAAGTTTAAAATGACAACTTTTGGAACACAATAAAATATTGTTTTTTTATTCTTTTTTAATTACGAGGAAAAAGCAACCATTCATATTAATTGAGAAAAAATACAATAACAAATAGTGATTTTCGAACTCGAAATAGTTAAGCCACATAGACTCAATTTAATGTTCCCACGTTCTCTAAAATTAATTTACTGCTTCGTTTTGAAAATGTTTTAGAAGTTTTTTTTTAATAAAATAAGCGATGGATACTACCGTCAACTAACGAATATGAGTGCAGAAATAATAAAAACAAACGTAGCGAACTGTTCAAGCACAATGGCGTGATATTCAAACATGATAATAATATTCCTTAGCTAAATATTGACATAGCTGGGAGATTATGGGGGCAAATTTCGCTTCGTTCTTCATCGTATTCAGATTACGTTTTCATAAAAAATCCATTTCTTTTATCCGCTATAACTCTTTTTGGAAGTTGGTCGCTTCAGCAAAGAACCTTGCCGCTTCGTTTGAGAATCTAAGTCCCTGAAAAACAAGCTATAAAGGTCAGTGTAATAACGCTGCTCTGAAGTCTACTTTTGCCTAACTTCGTCAGTGTTAATCGGCAGTCATTCCTACTTACCCTTCTAGAGGTTTGAATCATTTTCATTTATAGCAGTAATTACTTCTACTCCATCTGTACAATCACTGTGAACTATTTGGCTTTCATTTATGCCTGGTTTGACTCTTATAACATCCATATGTTAACGAGATTAACTAGTTAAAAGTCTTAAGCTCATAAATACTCATGTAAACATATTAGATGAGTAATTTTTTCATCCATAAGACAGCAGCTTAACAAAAGTTATTTATTAATTTAAAACTTTTCTCGCATGTTTTACCAACCTTATTTGCAGACTTAGCAAGCATCCAACTGATTACGTCCAGCGAGAGTGATGAAGCATTTGCAAACACAGCATCCGCAACGGCAGAGCATGCAGCGAATATAATGCAGATTTCAGACGTAATCACTACGGCTGGTGACACTGCGCAGCTGTTGGCTGAAGTTCAAGGTCAGCGAAGCATACCCAACGTCCCTCCAACATCACAACACGCAACTAACACGCAACAATCACCACCAAGTAAGATGGTCATGGCGCCACTACTAACGGCACCAAGGTCAAGTGCGATTACAGCATCGAAACGCGCCGCAACAACAAATGCAAATACAACGCAACAAACGGCAAAATCATTCACGTCCACTTCGCTGGGCATTCGTCAAGGGAAAAAGTTGAAAAAGAAATTGAAAAAATTAATACTACCATTGTTGTTGGCATACAAGCTGAAATTCATAGCACTCGTGCCGCTGCTAATTGGTGGCCTAGTACTCTTGGTCGGAAGCACCGGTATGGCGGGCTTCTTCTTTGCGCTCTTCTTGACCGTAATGACTCTGAAGAGCACTGTGAATAAATCGATTGTAATAAAGAAAGATTGGTAAATGCTGAGAAATCAAACAAACAAACAAACAAAATAATTATCGGCTATGTAATCGTAGCGAATGCTATTAGCTAATCTCAATTTGTTTTTTAAACATGAATCGCTATGAACTAATTTTCATCTGCTCTCTGCACCTCATCGGCAGTAAGTGACATAGAAATGTATGAAATAAATTACGTAATGGCTTACTCGTATCAATTACGCGTTGTTGTTGATTAAGTAAAATGTTAATGCCATTTTTTTAATGTCTAAGTTATAAAACAATATAAAAAATGTTGGAATAAAATTTTTTATTTTTATTTTATTTTTTCATGTAACTCGGCACTTAATATAATTATTTATTATATGGTTTACTATTTATTCATGCAACGGCTGCATTAGCTTGCTGCATGCCAAACCGGATACAAAAACAACTCATT
This sequence comes from Neoceratitis asiatica, assembly GCA_030068015.2. Lineage (NCBI taxonomy): Eukaryota > Metazoa > Arthropoda > Insecta > Diptera > Tephritidae > Neoceratitis > Neoceratitis asiatica. Next base: position 21,243,987 of record CM061528.1, on the reverse strand, counting down.
TTAACACCGTTAATTTACGCCAATTAGCATTAGGAGAAGACATTAGTTATACACATTGGTACAACTGTTGGCATGCCACCACCGATTTTAGCGATAAAAAAAATACATAACCACAAAACATATTTGCATAATTATTATTCAAGCGGTGCTATCTAATGGTGTTATATGCATTATTGTTGCTTTTACAAAAAAAAAAAATCGAGTGTAACTAACGTAATATAAATATATTAAATATATTAATTTTTTTTATTTAAATTTTTTTAACATTTTATATATTTATATACTTTTTTATTATTATTTAGTAAATATTATTTTAATTTTTTTTTTTTTTTTTTTTTGTGAATTAAACTTATTTATATAATTTCATATTAATTTTTATTTTACTTTGTTCTAATTTTATTTTTATTTCGCTCATTTACTTCATTTACTCCCTTAATTTCACCTTATTTTATTTTATTTTATTATATTTTATTATTCTATTTTATTTCATCCTACTTCATTTTAATTCATTTTGTTTTATTTTATTTTATTAAAATTTATATTGTTTTTGTTAAGTTACTTAAACTTTTTTATTTTATTTGATTTTTTTCATTCTATTTATTTATATACTTTTTTATTATTTTTAAATAAATATTGTTTTAAGTAATATTTTTTTTTTTAAATTAAACTTATTTATTCTATTTCATATTAATTTTTATATCACTTTATTGAAATTTTGTTTTTATTTCGCTAATTTATTTCCTTTATTTCACCTAATTTTTTTTTACTTTATTAATTTTTTTTATTTCATCCTACTTTATTTGAATTCATTTCTTTTTGTTTTATTTAATTTTATGTTTTTATTTTGTTTTATTTAATTTTATTTAATTTAATTTAATTTAATTTTTTTTTATGTTATTTTATTTTGTTATTTTATTATAATATTATATTATTTTTGTTAGGTTACTTTAACTTATTTTTTTTTATTTGTATTTTTTATTTCATTTCATATATTTATACAACTTTTTATAATTTATTTATATAATTTTTTATTTTATTATTTTTTTAATTAAATGGACTTTATATTTTATACTTTATTTTATTTTATTCCAATCTATTAAAATTTTATTTTTTTCATATAATTTTATTTCAATTTTTTTTTATTTTTATTTTTTTTTTCATTCTGTTTTGTTTCACCTTCTTTTATTTTAATTCATTTTGCTTTATTTTATTTTGTTTTGTTTTATATTATTAAAATATTATATAATCTTTAGATTTACATTGGAACGAATTTTCCTCATCCCTTGTCAATTTTGGTTTTGTAACAAACCGGTTTCGGCGAACCGCCATCTTCAGTGCTTGATTGATGGCGGTTCGCCGAAACCGGTTTGTTACAAAACCAAAATTGACAAGGGATGACGAAAATTCGTTCCAATATAAATCTAGTATCCACCCTGTCGGAAAAACACAAAACGAAATCAACATATATATATTTTTTTTTAAGTTACTTTAATTTATTTTATTTTATTTCAAGCTTTTTTTTTAATAAATTTTTTATTTTTTTACATATTTTTAAATATTCTAAATTAATTTTATATTTTATACTTTATTTTATTTTATTCCAATCTATTAAATTTGTATATTGATATAATTTTTTATTTTTTTTTATATTTATATTTTTATTTTTTAGTTTGTGTTATTTTATTTTGAATTATTTTATTTTATTTTAATTTATTTTATTTTTTATTTAATATTTTTTTTACGTAATATTATTGTTTTTATTATGTTGTGTTTTAGTTTATTTTTTTTTTATATTATTTAATATTTTTTATTTTTTATTTATATTTAATATATTTAATTTTTTTTCTTTTATGTTATTTTTTTTGGCTTATATTATCTTATTGTGTTCGGTTTTATGTCAATTGAATATATTTTATTTGAATTCTTATGTTTTATGCTGTTTCTTATATATTTTTTATTTGTTTGTTTTTTATTTACATTTTTAATTTATTTTATTACAACTTAAATTATTTTAAATTTTTAATTGTTTTTATTTTTTAATTTTAATTGTTTATATATATATATATATATATATATTATTTTTTATAATCTATTTTATTTTATTTTTTATTATTTCATTTTTATTCTTTTTTTTAGTTTTATTTTATTTTGTATTAGTTTTTTGCATTTCATTTTATGAAGTATGCGATTGTTTTTGTCCGCTTCATTTCACGATTTGTTATTATACATTTGACATCAGTCTGGTGCAAATATCATGTCGTCAAAATTGTATACCTGCAATAGTAATCTCATTTTATATTTTTTCGTTTCACTTATATTGTGATTTTTGTACATAACATTCAAATTTTGTTTGCTTTGATATGAGAAGTAAATTAAAGATCCTGACGATGAAGCAAATGATTGAAAATTTTGTATGCATGTGTGGGTATTCATAAATTTACATTCTTAGAAAAGATGCTTACTGATCATTACATACGAGAAATTTAAAATGCAAAGAATCACTTTATGTGCGTGATTTGTTACGTGAAATGGAATGCACATAAATATGATGCACTTGGCTCTGTTTTAATTGGTCGTATCGTGGATTTATGTAATGTTGTAAACTGTGACTGCCAAAATCAATCGCGAGTAATATTACACGAAATGAAAATTCTGTGTTCAGAATCTTTTAGATAATAAATCAAATGAGTGCATTAAATCAAATAAAAGTGAATGAGTATTCAAATCTCGACTTTCTTATAAGCATATATCTTCCCTTCGCAGAAGTACTCGTACATATGTAACTAGCGTTTCTTAGCAGCAGCTTCTCGTCTCCTGAAATTTTTAGAACAATAATTTTCAACAAGAAATTTAGTCCGGTAAAGTCAATTCATTGCATTAATCATTTTCAGCATAAATTTTAGAAATGTCACAATCTATCTAATGAGAGCGCCATGTAAATTAAAAGTTATCACCGCTTAACGATGGTGTTACTGGCGTTTGTATCGAATTAATTATGAATTAAATTTTTTATTACCATATAGATCATTTCTATTTGATTGGTGTTTATATTCGAATACATATGTATGTAAATTCATAAATTTGTTGATGAAAAATATAAATTTGTTTAAAAGTATACATGCACACGATATTGACAACATATACATATGTATATACTTCTTCCAGTACGTTTGGGAGATATGTAAAATGGCTAGCTCGGCTATTAGTGTATTTGACAATAGCAGCGTTGAGATACTGACATCAAACGCTTTTCAAAAGCAATTTTGATTCAAGGAAACTTTCTAACTGACTTACTTAACGAATTGCCTGCCGACTGATTGGCAAAATACTCGTAGTCATAAGTGAGTCAGGGAGTTACTATGTAAATGACTGATTGAGTGGCATTGATGTCACTCGCAAGTGTGTGCCAAAGTATAAGCATAGAAATGAGCTGAATGAGTGTGACGCATCACTGGGGCACGTGCAGAGCGATTGAATTCAATTTCACTTGGCTTTCCAAGTTAACAACATCGACGATGGACTGTCAAATGTCTGTCTACCAACTAATTCGTCTTTGGTACTCGTAGTTTCGATGTCTGTGAGTTGGTAAATTGCTCTTAGCGATAACTCAATTGTGGCGGAATTACCTCACTTTTTCTCTTTAATACACTTACTGTTTTGTATTTGTAACTCCTCCTCTTCCACTTTTTCCTGGTGAAATAAATGGTTATTAGAGGAAATCAGCACACAGCAACAAATACTGTACCACCTAAATAAATGAAATTATAAATTTTATTTTTGTGCGCCAGCAAAACTGTTCATCTATTTTTTTTTTCTGATTTTTCGCGCGTTTAAGAATGCAGGGAGAAATATGGTAGATAATATATTCAGAGATATTTTATTTATAAGTACAGGGTGCATTTAATTTTTTGAGGATAATTCAACGAAATCTAATCTCTCCTCTTTTATCAGCTACACAACTAGATTACGTTGATCCGAACTCTTACAAGTAAGTTGATATGATGAGAACAACCATGAGAATGACTGGGAATAGTTAGTTATAAAGAGTTGCTGAAATAAAAAAAATGTTTTCCAAACGCTTTGTGCCTAAAAACTATGAGCATTCTCTGAGAAAAGACTAGTGCCTTCTCGACTATTCGTTGATTACTGATGTATCTTGGAGCGTATAGATAACTGTTGGCATAGCCTTAAGTCGAGTTTAGTGAGATCTAGCCCTAGAAGGATTGATAATTAACTACCATAGCGATTCACTCTCAATGCTAACCTTTTACTGAGCATAATATTTTGTGGGTAAGGCCTAGTAGCTTGGCTCTCGGAAACCAGGAATGTGCGAATATTGTTAACTTAAGTGGAGGCATTAATTAAGATTAATTATTTTAATTGTGGCGGAACCTCGGGGATCTCAGCCTTTCCGAGTATATTTCTGACACGAAATATAAAGCTTCTTATTACACGTTGGCAGACGGCTTAGAACAAACTATAGGACCTAGTCATTGATATCTCGATAACAATACTGATCTCCAGTGAGCCTTCGAAAGCCATTCTTCTAAAAGCTTCTTTTTAGACGTGTTGTTTTCAATGAGGCAATTCTTTTTTCAAGGTTGGTTTGTTTGTCAGCTGTTACTTGATTTATACTCAGTTTAGCTTACCATTTCATAATGAACAGACTGACTTATATTTGGCACTTTATTGCTCCAATTGCTGCAAAAAATGGTCGAAAATTTTTCTTCTCCGCCGGAATTTATTCTAGCCAGCCGCGGCGGTCACTTGGCCGAAATTATTTTTAAAACGTAACCGCTGAAGCTATTTTTGGCCAAAAGCTAAACAAATAAATGAAGCTAAATTCTTCATGCCTAAAAAAACACCCTTTACAATTTTTTTAGTCGAATTGATATTCTTCACGTTCATCTATCCTCCATCCTATATATCCCTCATTTATGTCAGTCATTCAAGTATTTATTAAATGTAAATTACCTTTTGATTGCTTATAAGTGAAATTCTTCGCCTTATGGCTTGACACAGAGCACAGAGAGATCAGTTTTCTAACCATCAGTATGAGAACCTTTAATTTTTTCATAGAATCAGATTCAAGCGTTCTCAGCTACGATAAATCTCTTTCCACACCCTGTATATTCTATTCCGGTGCTAAACGTGTTTCTACATATTTTCTTGCTAATCATTATGCTATGAAATTAAATTAATGAATGAAAAATATACTTTCCTCTTTACGTGCAACCAGCAACAGTTGCATAGCGATTATGCCAACATACAGACATCACTCCAGCACGGTTAGCTGCCACAGCTGCCACACGCTGGTAATAAGCCTGAAAACTGAGTTTTCAAAGTTTTACGGTACTTAGGTTGCACGCAGTGAAGCGTTTGCACATACACAAAAGCGCAACATTGATTACGCGCACCCACAGCGGCATCGGTAGCCACTGCTGCATTGTTCAAAATGCTATTGCAAATTCTACTTCATGTGGTGCAACTCCTACGGCTAATTCCATTCCAATTTTCAATCAGTTAGAATTGTGTCGACAGTTGGCGCGCAACGGTTTTTGCGGAAATCGGTTTGTGCTATTTTTTTGGGATTATTTCGATTTTTAACTAGAAACCTTTTATTTGAAAAAAAAAAAAATAGTTGCAACTTGACCCCTTTACGCCGCGCACTTTCCTTGAAATAATAGCAATGCGTAGTTTCGTTGTATTCATCTACGGTTTGTCCTGCAGTTATGGCCTTGTACAATCCACTGCCGCAGCTGCTATTACTGTGAATGTCACATCGCCGTCGCAACAGTTAGACGGTTCTGCTGTGGACATAACTGCAGCAGCGCCAATATTAATGAATGCGGAGGGGTTGAATAATCTGCGCAACAATTCACTACTGCAGTCCAATATGCCAACTTTGAAACATAAAATTGAAAAGCCAAAGGATGTTCGGCTTGTTACAGCTGCGACCAATATTTCATTACGGAATTCAGCAAAGGAATTAAATGAAGGTAAATTAGAGTCGGAAAGTTACATTGAAGTTTTATTAGTGGAAAATATGATAGCGTGAATATTAATAGCACGCTGAAGTTTTCATGAGATCCATAACTCTTGCTTGCTACAAATACATAGCTGTTGGGATTTAATTCGAGTATTTTGCAGCGCACAAAAATTTCTAAATTCTGTAGATACAGTAGAAATGAATGAGTATTTAATATAAAATTTCCATATTTAGATTTCACGAACGCATAGATGCAGGGGCTATGGCGTAACTATGATAGTCCTTCATTTTTAAGATTTCCTATATATTTGTAGACTAGGATTTAGTCGGTTTCATAGAAAATAAAAATGAAATGTATTCCTTCTTTGATTACCACGACAACTTTATTATTCCTAAGTATTTGACCTTCTAACATATATAACTACGCATTGTTAAGTTCCACCCAAAGCTAATTCCACTAATATACAAATTTGTATTTAAACGGCTTTTCTTTTAATCAAGTAGCTTTAAAGTTATCTTCTGAATGAATTTTCAATATAATGTTCCACTTTTATGCTAAGAAGATTCGATTTACTTTCCATAAGCCATACATAAGGGCAATTGAAAAGCTCTCAACCTACCATAGTTAAACAAAATTTTTTGGCCATTTTTTAATTTTTTTTTTTTATTCAACATAGTCCCTTTTAAGGGTGATACACTAACTATAGCAACCCTCCAACTTTTCGATAACATGTTTGTAGTACGATTTGTCCTTTGCTTCAAAATAAGCCTCAGTTTCGGTGATCACTTCTTCATTCGACAAAAATTTCATCCCTGCGAGCATTATTTTAAGATCTGAGAACAGAAAATAGTCACTGGGGGTCAGATTTATAGCATGAGGTGAATGCGGAAGCGATTCGAAACCCAATTCATCGATTTTTGGTATCGATTACACTGACTTGTGACACGGTGCATTGTCTTAGTGAAACAGCACTTTCGTTTTCCTCAAATGCGACCGTTTTTCGACGATGTCGTCTTTCATACGCTCCAATAATGCTATGTTATAGTCGCTGTTGATGGTATAATCTTGAAGATTATTCCATGCACGTCCCAAAATACAGACGCCATAACCTTGGCAACCCACTTTTGCGTTTTTCCGCACTTTGGGACGGGTTCATTGTATGCAGTCCACTCGGATATTTGTTCATTGGACGATAGATGGACTGATCGAGCCAGGTTTCATCCATTGTCACATATAGATGCAAAAACTCGGGTTTATTACGCTTGAATAATCAACTCGTCGTTGTTTTTGGTCAAAAGCGAGCTCGCGCGGCACTTCACTTACTTTGCACAGAGCTTTCTCATACCCAAATATTCGTGAATGATATGATATATACGTTCAGTTGATGTCTTCAAAGTGCCTACCATTTCATTCAATTTCAAATTACAGCCATTCAACATCCTTTTGTTAATTTTTGATGTTTTCGTCGGCAACCACCTCTTTTGGGCGTTCAAAATCATATGGATTTAATTCTAGTAGCACCATCTATATGCCAGGCTGCCGAATTTCCAATTGGCCTTATATATTCTTTCGTAAATGTAACAATTAAATTTTCTGAAAAATTCTTGCGTCAAAAATATTTACTTTCCCCGCGTGTTTACACCCTTTTATTTACATACGTATGGAATGTAATTCACTTCCAACTAATTGCTGGAATAACCGATTTAACAAGTCATGCATCCATACATATGTATTTTCTACTTTTATATTTGCAATGTGGTTAAGATTTAATGAATTAACTTATTTATGAGATTTCTCAAACCTTACTCTTTCACTTGCAGGTCGCGGCCGTCATAAACGCAGGAAAATGCTCAAATATCTCCAGCCGGTACTGATTGGTGTTTTAATCGTGAAGTTTATCCTCTTACCGTTGGTTTTAAAAACCTTGACGGCACTCTCGACATCATCATTTGTAATGAGTAAAATTGCATTGGCAGCTGTCGGCTTACTTGTGCTTAAATGGTTACTCACGGGATCCGGTGATGGCGGTGGCGGTTATAATGGCGGCGCCAAAGAGCGAACACACGTGGAAATTGTCCATTTGCCATTACCGCTAACGAAGTCCTATCATAGAGGTGTGGGCGGCGGCGTCAACACTCTCAACGATTGGAATGATTTATCCTTAAGTGGCAGCAGCAGCGTATTGGCTATGAAACATATGGGCAAACCAAACAAATATATTCCAGTTGGCGGTATGAGGGACATGGCGCATATAGTGGCGGCCGCAGCTGTTGCGGATACAGCGGACAGTGGCGGCAATGGATATCGCAAAACGCGTCCTGCTTACGATGGAAAACCATTTCTGTGAAGCAGAGAAAAAAGAAAACAAAAAACAATTATTATAACAAGAGTTTACTTTCAATGAAATGAAATTCCCATCGATTACTCCCACAACTCTTGCAATTTCAAGCATCAATACACACAATTATATATATTTTTACAATTAACTTATTTTCATTATTTGCATATTGATTTTTTTTTTTTTTTTACTATTTTTGTAAGCTTAAGCGTGCGAGTATATTTAATTATTTATTGTAATTAAAATTGCTTGAAATAAATGCGCTTCCGAGATCCTTTAATGTACTATATGTGAGGAGTTTTTTATGCAAATTAAAAATATTTAATTTTGAGGAAATAAAGAATGCAACTTTTATTTTTAATTTATTAATACCTGACATCAAAACCATTCAAGAACTTCGATGATGGCCGGAGCCATCACGAAGGCCAGTAGGTCCTTGTGACATGTGTGACAACGATTCCTTCATATGAGCATAAATTTGTCGAATTCGTTGTCACGGGCGCCGCGGATGAATGTCTCGCCGCATTCTTTATCAAAGCGAAGTTCTTCAAAATAACGGTGATTTTCGACGAAAGAGAAGGGCGTCGTGATTAAAGATGCCTTCGAGCGTCGAGAGCCGGCTATTCAAAGATTGCGACGAAGAACTGTCAATGCTTATGCATTAGTTTGTTTGAAAAATTTGATCGGATGAGTGTATGACTTACAATTGGAACCTGAGTGTCCGGATGCCAACTTCAAAAAAAAGAGGAACTCCACAAACTGCACCAATTATCGTTTGATAAGCCTCCTCAATATCGTTTATAAAGTCGTCAATATCATACTGGTTTATGATGCAGACACTTGAATGATGACAACATCCGATGAGTCATGCAATTTTTTCTTCGGAAGAGTTTTAAATCTTAGCGCATTTCCAGTGACAAATTCGCTGGTGGAAGCGAAAATTGGATGAGGAAGACCTCTACTTCTTTGGAAGGATCACGTGGAGAGTAACCTGATTTCAGGAGAAGCAATTGTGGCGCTATTATTGATACGGCTATGATCGCGTGTAATGTGATATTTTTACTGTTGGAATCTTAATTGCGTGATGACTTAAAAATTTACTCTGTTATAAGGAATCTCAATGACTCGACTGCTCCTCAAGTACAGCTTAGTAATCGCTATCAATAAATATTAATAAATTTTATTTAGATATCTATTCGAAGATTCAAGCACCCTTGCAAATTCTATCATATTTCAAATTCATCAGTTAGTGGGGTTAAAGACCTTGGCGTTTACTTTGACTCTAAATTCTCGTTTCACAAGCACTATAACTGCATTATCGCTATTTGCTTTCGTTCGTAGAATAAGAACGCTATACTCTACTTTCTTGCGTTCAAAATTGAATTATCTAGCATTCATTTGAAGACCCTACCGCCAAACTCGTATAAATCATTGTGAATCCATACAGAGAAGTTTTATTCGTTTTGCACTTCATACTCTAACCTCTACAGAACCTAAATTGTTGTATTTTCTTAGATGCTAGCAAATAAAGCTAATGGCCCTTAATACCCGAAGAGAATTTCATTCAATTACCAGCAGAATAGACTGAATGTTCAACCCAGATATCTACGTAGTTTCGACTTATTTAATATAACTTTTGCCACAACAACTTATAGTTCAAATGCGCCAGTTCGAAGAAAACTGATTGAAATCAATAAGATCATAAGTTCTGTAGGTTTTGTTGTTTCTTTGCCAAGGACAGTATTAAAACTTATCCTGAAGAATGAGCTATGTGATAACGTTGCATAGGTGTTTTATTTGAATATGTATATAACGGTCAACTGGAAAGTCACCAGACTGACACATAGATGGAATTAGAAAGAATTAAATCCATGTGATTTTTAGTTAGCCCTAACATTAAAAGCAGCATGTGTAAATTTGACAGCTGTCGGATCATTAGCGGGAGCTCATTTTTGACCAAAAAATTTAGAAAAAAAAAGAACTGATGATTCGGAGCAGTGTTTGGAGATGTTCAAACGCAATAAACCCGAGTTTTTTCATCGACATGTGACAATGGATGAAACATAACGCCATCATTTCCCTCAGAAGACCAATCGACAGTCATCCGAGAGGACTGCACACAATGGACCCTATCCAAAGCGTGAAAAGACAAAACAGTCGGCTGTCAAGTTTACGGCGCCTTTATTTTGGGATGCGCATGGAATAATCTTCATTGACAAGCTTGACAAAGCGTTATTGGACCGTTTGAAGGACGAAATCGCCGAAAAACGACCGCATTTGAGGAAAAAGAAAGTGCTGTTTGACCAAGACAGTGCACCCTGTGACAAGTCAGTGAAATCGATGGCAAAAGTTCATGAATTGAGTTTCGAATTGGTTCCGCATCCGCTGTATTCTCCAAATCTGGCCACCAGCGACTATTTCCTAATCTCAGATGCTCGCTGGGAAGAAATTTTCGTCGAATCAAGAGCTGATTGCCGAAAATGAGGCAAAGTACAAATCGTAATACAAAAATGGTATCGAAAAGTTGGAGGGTTGTTATACCCTTGAAGAGAACTATGTTAAATAAAAAATAATGAATGGTAGACCGGGGACTTTTAAATAATTTTGTGTTTTGTATAATAATTTGCTAATTTGCCTACTAAATAAATAAAAAATAATAAATGAATAGTAATTTTGTAAGCATTGAGTTTCCTGGAAAAAATAAGAGATACATACATGTATATATTTTATTAAAATTAAATTGATGTCGAACCACAAGGTAGTCACGTCAAAAATATGAACCACAAATAAATTAAAAAAGAATTAAAGTACTTATGTTCATATATACATGCATATGATTGCGATTATATAAAAATAGTAAAAAATTTAAAGTCATGAATGAAAGTGTTGTCAATCAAAGAATTGTAAAAATATTTAAAAACAAATATGCAACTAAATCTTTCCATGAAACCTTTTTATATTGAAAGAATTTAGCTGCTGAATTACATAGCTTGATGAGAGGCTTTTGCGAACAATAAAGGCCATCGCATACAAATAAACACAAGTGGATGTTCACATATGTATGTATATATAAGTATAAATACTGTATTTATTCATAGGGATGTGAAACTATATTGTGCGACAATATTTTGGAAGGAATATAATATGAAAAATACAGTAAATTGAAAAAAGTTCAATATAAGCTGTTCATTTGTTAATTTTGTTGGACATTGATTTCAAAATAAGAGTGAAAATTCCCCAATTCTAATACTCCATCGTCAAACCTATAGTACGTATCTCACTTTTTTTGCTTTCTCTTACGATCTGAACCACCTACTGGCCTTAACATAAAAAAAAGAATTTCATGCATTTTCATTTTAAACCAATTATTATTTATACCTTTCATGAGCATTAAATGGTATATCAACTTTGATTTGATGTATGTTAGGTAAGTACCAGAAGGAGAAGTGATAAACTGATTATGAAAGATGTTTAATACTTTGGCATAGTCGAAGGCTTGTACTTTTTCTTGTTTTTATTAGCTTTTAGCAATTTATATGTTCATATTTACCAACGCTTACTAAAAATGTGTCAGATTGCAATTGAAGTAGGACTAAGCTCGAATGGTAGTAAAATTAAAAAACCCGATTAATATTTATGTTAAATATTTGGGAAAGCTTAAGTAGGTTTAGATTAATGACACTAGAAGTTCAGCTCCTTGATGAGAAGATCTATTTATGGAGTTATGCCTACCATTTTTGGCGGCGTATACATCTTCTCATTTTGACGTTATTGCCATAAATTTTTTAGATTATGTCACCGAATTGATCAATAATAAGATAATAGTTTTATAAGAATAACATTCGATAAGCTGACCAATCCAGGTGTCGGAATAGCTGTATGCAGTTATGTACCATGGTGCCACATTCCATACAGTAAAGTTTAATATAAAGATATCTACGTTATGACGAGCGCAGGCAGCCTTTAGCAGAATAAACCTAATATATTCTATGTATACTGTATATCCAGGTGTAATAAGTTGATGGAAAAAAGTGGTTTTAAATATCTCCAAATATAGTGGGTAACTGAGTACCGAGCAGGAATAAAGAGTTCACTGTGAAATATTATTAAATCAAATCTCATTCATTCATTAAAAGAGAATCATAATTAAATTACAATTGGAGATTTAATACTTTACTTACTTAAATTGATTACACTGTTATATGGAATCTTCACTGCCAAATTTTGTACAAATTTTGTAATTCAAATATGGCAACAGAGATTAGTTTACTCCTTTAAAAATTCGATGAAAGTATATACATCTTTTTATTCAGGCAAAATAATACTTTTAGTATTTTATGTGATTTTTTATTTTAATATATATTTAAAATGTGTTAATTTACTGAGCGAGGTAATTATTCTTACTTGAAGTGGAAAATAAATGAGAAAAAAATCATAATATAAAAGTTTCATAAAAAAATTATTATCACAGAATTCCAATATGTTCGGTCTATCTAATTTCCTTCTCAAATTCAATTTAATGAAATGCTTTATTTATTTATGAAATACACTATTTTAGTACTTTTACAGTTTAAAAGAGCATCATCCGCATCTAATTCCTAAAACTGCTGATTTCTATACCATTTTCAATGTACCATTTCCTTCTATATTGTAACTGTTTTTAATATTTCCACTGACAATATATTAGTTATTTCCTACAATGCAGTTGATAACAATGTCTGTAAAGGTTGTAAGCTTATGCATACATCAATTGCTTTCATTGACGAAGCTCAGTTACTACTTCTAAATACTAAATATTCAATACGAAGTAGTCGCAGAAACAGTAGCTTTGTTAAAACTTTCAGCTGTCTTGAATGAGTAAAGGGTTTTCCAATAGGGATAATATGATTTCTAAGTGTCGTTTTGGCCATTTTTAATATGTCATGATCTGTCAAATTATTCATGAACAATCATTATAATCACCTAAATTGACAGTTTTGTGTGGTTTTTTGGTCTGGTGGAATCATCGGTTCGTACTTCTTTCGCATTGAAGCTGGTAGCACCGTTACTGCCAATGGAGAACAATATAGATCGAGGAAAACCAATTTTTTATGGCCACAATTGGAAGAAGTTGATCTCAACAACATCTTTTTCCAACAAGACGGGGCTACGTGTCACACAGCACGTGCAACAACCGAACTATTGTGAGAAAGGTTTGGCGGCCGCGATAGCCGAGTGGTTAGCATTGCGTACTGACTTTCGGAAGGCCTGGGTTCGAGCCCAGGTTCGAGCAACATCCAAAATGATAGAAAAAAAATTTTCTAATTGCGGTCGCCCCTCGGCAGGGAATATCAAGCCCTCCGAACGTATTTCTGGCATGAAATAAAGCTCCTCATAAAAATCCATCAGCCGTTCGGAGGCGGCTTAGAATAAAGTGTAGGTCCCTCCATTTGTTGGTAGAAACATCAAGACGCAAAACCACAAATTGGAGGAGGAGCTCGGCCGAAAATCGCTTCAGCGGTTAAAAAGCGCCAAATATATATATATATATATATATATATATATATATAAGGTTTGGAGATTCGATGATTTCAAGAAATTGTGACATTGAATGGCCTCTAAGAAGTTGTGATTTAACACCCTTAGACTACTTCTTCTGGAATTATTTGAAGTCATTGGTCTTTATCAATAAACCAGACTCTCTTCAAGCTTTAAGAGTCAATACTGATGGTGCTATTCATGAAATACGACTTAATTTAGTAGAAAAAAAGGCTCAAAAATTGGGTTCATCGAATTCGTTCGTGAAAAAGAAATCGTGGAGGCCATTTGAATGATGTTATATTCAGAACTTGATTATGTCGATTTTAGTTCACATTAAATAAAAAAAACATTTGAATTTCCTCAACAATTAGTGTGTTTTTTTTTTTTTGTTAAAGAAATCATATTACTCTTATTGGAAAACCCTATATAATTAGTGGGCATTACAAATAAATAATATACAGTGAAGCTGTAATATAAACGGCAACAAAAAAATTATATTTTTATGAAAATAACAAAAAGGTTTCATAAGCGTATTTTCAATGTATTAAAAAAACTACCACTAACAATAACAACAGAAACAACAATAACAACAACAACAACAACCACAACAACAACAATAACAACAACAATAATAATAATAATAATAACAATAATAATAATAATAATAATAATAATAATAATAATAATAATAATAATAATAATAATAATAATAACAATAACAACAACAAAAACAAGAATATCGTCCACAACCTGTATATTTAGTATTGCAGGTGACTATATCAATATTTGTTTTAATTTCTTGTGCTATTTTTGTTTTCTTCAATTTATTCAATATCGTTTTCTACTTCGCTTTTTTCTCGTTTGTATTATAGAAATTTCTTCCTTGAGTCTTTTGTGTGACAACCTAATTGTAATGGATAAATAATTTTTCTTTTGTGTTACCTTTTTCGTTTATGTTGCTTTAAACATAATTAAATAAATTTTTGTGTATTAAAATATTAATTTTTGTATACGAAACTACTACAAACTACTGTCGTTTATTCAAAAATAATACCCATTAAAGAAGTAAGAAGAAACTAAATAAATAAAAATTGTGATGATCATCAGCTGGTATATAAAAATTCAAAAATTAAAGCATTTTATTGATAAATATTTAATAATATTACGTAATTTTAAATCATGAATAAAATTTACTTTATTGCATTATATAGCACATTCCAAAATGTCTCAACTTCAAAATGTGTGAAGGATAAGTTTTTTTTTTTTGAATATCATTAAACGCAAGCACACATTTCTCTTTTGAAGTCAAAAATTTGTAAACTAAAAAATTACAAAAAAAAACTCCAGCACCACAAAATTTATATTTACATATGTACGTAAATTTATTTGCTTTTTCACAAATTCGTTTATACAGAAAAGCCATAGAAATGAAACCAACACAAACAATTACCACATCTGTATTGTCCGCCCGTCCTCAACTAGGTGTAACTAAGCTGTTCAAATTTTCAAAATTTTATTGTTGTACTGTCACACTATTCGCCTTGCAACTATCGCTACAACAAATTCACGCTACGCAACCTGATGCGTACATTCATTGATACACTCAGTCAAATATGTATTTCTGTATTTCTGGGCGTTGTCATTACTACATCGCTTGGCACCACTTTCGCAGTCTGTCAATATTGTCATTTCATATTTGCACAAATGAAAAGGAAATCAATTTCACTTCACCTGTCGGAATTTTTAGCATTCAACCTAAATACCCGTTCGCATCACTAAAATGCTTTTTGTTTGATTTATTTTTTGAGACTCGTTAATTTACATACATAGATATGTATATATTAGCATGTAGGTATGTATGCGTATGTTAGATTATGTTGTATTTATTATTTATTTTCAGTTTACAGCAAATGTGATGTGATGTATAAGTATGAGCGACGTAATGAGGCTGACATTCAGTTATTTGGACAATTTAAATGGATGGGCTGGTAGGTCAGTGGATCTATGCTCTCTTGAAAGCATTCAGCTTTCAATTTTCTCCACGCCATAGTTTTTTTTACCCTAAGTAAGTAGAGTGGTAATTTGAAAATATGCAAGAATCGCATTAGTTAAGAGTAAATAAATAATAAGAAAAAAATGATGTTAGTCCAAGCTTATATCTCACCAATCCCTCGACGTAATCGCACACAATTTCTCATACTGCACCCTGGATGAAACCTCATTTGGTACCAAAAGGCTCGGAGAGGTTCTCGCTTATTCGGATGGCGCTCCTTGTATTGTCTAGCGCCAGTTTACATAGCCGCTTAAATTTAGCAGGGTATCAACTCTCGACCTACCTGTATAGAAGATAATTCAGAAAGCTGCTTTCGAACAATTTGCTCTATAGGAGAAAATACCGAGGAGGCTCATCCGATAGAAAGCATCTTAGGTTAAATCTTACTTCTCTTAATAATTGGAATAACTTCGCTTTGGTTCATCCACCGAGGCGAAGGTCAGCACTCTCACCCACCACAAAGCCAACACCAAATTTGCGCTCCCTTACATGACCGCTTTAATAGAATTCACAAGTATCCACCTTCTTCGGACTTTGATTCGTCGATCGTACTCCTTGGACGACGGTGATGATATCAGCCTTTAGTCTTACGAAGACAGCTGGGTAGCGATATCTTCCTAATTAAGGGAATGGGCATTCCAGGTGTGTGCCCTCGAATCGCGATCCTTAAAACGTTTGAAGAAGTCTCTTATCCGAGGCATTTTATTGCCTTTAATTGGGCAGGTTTTTTTATGTGGTGGGTATCAAGCCATACGCACAACCACGTGGTTTTCGTCTTCTCACATTAGCTCACCATCATTGGCTCACCATCAAACGGATGGTATTGACTACCCAGAACATGGGCCCATCCTACCTGCATAAATAACATGTAGAACCAGATTGAATCCATAAAGAGTTTCTTTTGTGTTAAAGGTCTAAGAGCTGTAGTAAGAACCATTTATACATATGTACGATTATATATACATTTATACATATAAATTCATTTATTTTTACGTTTTAGCCAAAGCTTTTTTATTCCATTTTATGATTGTTTATAACCAAATATTGTCTTAGCTTTCTTTAAGTCCAAAGCTTTTAATTAATGTAATAATTTTTGATGTGTAAAAAGCGGAACAATTCGCCCCATTGTCTGCCAGAACCGCTTCATTTACACATTTACTATGCGTTCAATTATTAAAAAAAGAAACCTCTTTAACATTTATGAGTTTATTAAACGCTTTGGAATTTTAAGATTCAATAAAACTTCGACAGCGCCATATTTATATGTATGTGCTCGTATATATATATATAAATATGTAAACCCAAATTCACTTTCCCTTCAGCAAGTTTGGCAATTACTGAGACTTGACAATACTGGATGGATGCTCTCACGCTGTTGCTTTTGGTTCTGGTGCGAGCATTGCAGTGATGGTGGCGGGGGCAGTGGCGTCAGCTGCGGCATAACTACCATACATTCAAAGGTTGAGTAATCACACCAAAAACAATTGCTGATACAAACATAAAATACTGCAAAATAGAAAACCAAAAAAATTGAACAAAAATTGAAGAATTATGCCATTGAAAGAAATAAAACAATCCCACACACTTGTGGTATGTATGTGTGAATGAATATACATATACATTTAAAGTATAACAGAATGAAATGTAAGAAAGTCAAGCGAAAGAATGTCAATTTGTCGGTTGGTAAGCCTTTAAACTTTTCTACTTGTTTATTTTGTGTTTTTACCCAGCTGTATAGCTTGTAGGTATATTAATTTAGTTTTCTGTGGGAAATAGACGCTTCCTGTTGCTGTTCTTGTAGCGGCTTGCTTAGCCCAGCTAGGAACAGCAAAGTTGGTCTATGTGGTCGAGGTCATTTAGAGGGATTCAGGAAACAAGCTATTTCGACGGCCTCGGACCAGAGAGAGATGGGCTTTTAGATGAGTGGGCGTTATTGGGCATACAGAAATGTCGTTAGTGTCCAGATAATTCATGACCTTAAACGAAAACGACCCTATGTGCGAACTGTCGTGGTATAACTGGATTTTTTTAGAACCTTTGACACGGTAAATAACACAATGGTAATATCGAGCATTGAGAGATCTACGTTACCGCCGGTGTTGAAGGAGATCAAAACTCAGACCTCAAACAAAATAAGCCAAGTGTTCCGCAGGGTGATCTCCTCTCCCCGCTATTGCTTAATTTTTATATTCCGATGCTACCTCCACTACCTGAGGGCATTTTTCTTATTTCAAATACCGACGATTGTTCGAATTATTCGAAGCTGAACTGCTATCTCGTCGATCTTTCCCATTTTTTCACTGCAAGACAGTTATAACTGCAATCTGTGCAATCAACGGCTATCCTCTTCACCAGCTTTGCTAGCGGAACGCAGATGAAGAAGTTATAAATAAGCACCACTTACATAGTGAAACACCTATGCTCGCAGTTAAAAAGCATAATGTTATGTTGTGTAAACAAAATCTGCAGGACCATCCTTCTAGGCACTTACTAGGTGCATCGGGAAGGAAGTAATTGACCTAAAGAACTCCCTTCAACACCACAGAATAGAAACAAGTGAATATTTTGGCTTCAATATAGACAATCAGGACTGTACTTCTGAAAATTAAAGATGATTTGCTCTCATTAGCAATGTCTATTAAAAAGAAAAAGAAGAGATAATATCTTTATTGGGTGATAAACACATTTCATTGGGCTCAAAGTTGATTGATACTTGTTTGTGTTGTTGAAGTGATTTTTGACTGAACTCCACCTAGAATTTTCGACCTATATCTTGATATCTCCGCTAAGGGGCGACCGCAATTAAAATTTTTATATATGACTAGAAACCGTAACACACCGAATAGTAGCATTTACTGCAACCCCCTTGGTCATTGCAACCGTCATCTAGGGTAAGAAATTTGTATAATGTGGATGTTTTCGATTCGATGATTCCAGTATAAATATCAATTTATCCTGATAGTCAGACGACTGTTAAAGTCAATGGTGCACTTATGGTATTATCCAATCCAGTTTAAGTAATAAACCTCATTGGTTATCAAAAGAACGAGCCTGGCACTGAGTACAATCTTTCGGTATGGTTTATAGAGTAAGTTTTGTTGGTGTTACAATCTCTCTCTGTATCCCTCTCATGGTTGAAAACGTTATTGATATTAAGAAAACAACCAGGGACAATGAGTTTGTTATTTTTAGGTTGCACGCTCATTTCAATGTTTTTAACGGACATTTTATAACACATTCCATTGTTCCTGGATTTCTCTGGAGAGCGAAATAGAAATATGAATTGGTTTCTCATGTTTAGCTTCACTTAAACTTTTCACTTCCTTACTTTCTTACTTGTTCCCTTTTGAATATCATCTTCTATGCTAGTGATTGCTTGGGCAATTTTAACAAGTGCCACACGCCTGCGCGGCGGTACAGTATCAATTGCCAACTACAAACGTAATTTATCACATTCATACATATGTATGTACGAGTACATTCAACATACATACACACGTAAACCGAATGTGGTTGACTGTACCGAGGCATTTTTGGATGAAAGTGAAATTGATGACACAAAAAGTTAAACAAAAAAAGTCAACAAAGAGGAGGAAGATGACGAAAACTTATGAGGCAGTGAAGTAATAAGAAATGTAAACTTTTTACGCGTAAGTCGGCCAACAACGAAAGGAGCTGCAATCAACCACACACGTTGTTGTTGCCCAAAGCAAAGACGCATCGCAAAGAAAACTGAATGAAGACCAAAGCGATTGCGCAAAGTTAGATAATCTTCGGAGCGGTCACAGAAACCAAGCAATGTAGGTAGGTTGGAATTGTAGTAGAAAAAGCTGAAACTAAAATGAAGTTGGGTGCGTTTGGCCAGTAGGTACGTACGTATGTATGTAAATACTCTTGCCATTTTATGCACTTTTGTTGTTAACATTTCACGTTTGTACGTCGCTCTCCCTGCATTTTAATTACAAGTGCACGACAATTTCAATTTCGTCAGTGGTAAGCAAGTGAATAAAGGAGGGTAAAATGAAAGCAAAAGCAAAAACTATGTAAATATGAGCAACAAAATATTTAACTTACGCATTTCAAAGTCAACAAATCAGGTAAATGGAAAAATAAGTAAAAATATTATATTTAAAGAAAAAATAAAAAATAAAAAATTAAAAAAAAATAAATAGAAATAAAAATTTTATTGTTGGCTTGACGATCCACCCATTAGATAAGCACGTGAATACAAAATAAAGCAAAGCAACTTAAGGCAACTACACTGAGCAGCATTGAGTAATTTCAGCAACATACACACATGCATAATCATTGTAAGTACCTGCGCGCTTCCGCTACGCATCAATACTCGTACTCTTGTGCGTATATAGCCGTACGCATGCGCATTTTTTGGCAGCCAACATGCAGGCGTTTGTAAACTTTCACTGGCAATGAAAAGACATAAAATTCGGGAAGCGATTCGCGACGGCGGCATTGTTAATTGCCAACATTGATAAGGGCTACTTATTATTATTATTATTGTTGTTTCTTTTCTTTTTGTTGTTATTATTTAGGCAAATGTTTCCTTTGGTGCCTTTTCTACAATCGCTGATTATTACCTTTTATCTTCATATGGTTCACACTGGTTGGTTGACTAGGTTTTCTTTTTCCAAAACAACACGCGTCGATTGCCAATTTAAGCGTCTTACCGTTTGTTTTTAACAAAGACAACAGGAAAAATCCACTTGCATATACTTCAAGTGTTATAAGGTATTAGTTACGTATTATGTATGTGCTTATGTTATGCGCAACAACGACAAAAATGTGGTTAATACGTCAATATGTAAAAATACCTACAGAGCTTTTAAAGCTTTCTTATATTTTTCATAAAAAATAAATTGTATTTGTCATAAATTAAAAAAATATATACATATATAAAGGGTGTTTTTTATAGAGTTATATAACTTTAAGTTGCAATAAAACAACGCTGGATTATTCGATTGACATGAATTTTATTTATCCGAAAGATAATCTCGTGGCATTACATTTTAAATATGATTTCTGGCATATGACCGCCACGGCTGGCGCGGATGTAGTCCAATCTGGACGTCCAATTTTCGATGACTTTTTCCAACATTTGTGGCCGTATATCGGCAATAACACGGCGAATGTTGTCTTCCAAATGGTCAAGCGTTTGTGGCTTATCCGCATAGACCAATGACTTTACATAGCCCCACAGAAAGTAGTCTAGCGGATTCCAATTCACAGGTCCAAACGTGAAATTAGGCGGTCACCAAACGTGTCTTTCAATAAATCTATTGTGGCACGAGCTGTGTGACATATTGCGCCGTCTTGTTGAAACCACATCTCCTGGACATCATGGTTATTCAATTCAGGAATGAAAAAGTTAGTAATCATGGCTCTATACCGATCACCATTGACTGTAACGTTCTGGCCACCATCGGTTTTGAAAAAGTACGGACCAGTGATTCCACCAGCCCATAAAGCGCACCAAACAGTCAGTTTTTCTGGATGTAACGGTGTTTCAACATACAATTGAGGATTACCTTCACTCCAAATGCGGCAGTTTTGTTTGTTGACGTAGCCATTCAACCAGAAGTGCGCTTCATCGCTAAACAAAATTCGCTTATGAAAATCGGGAACAACGGTAATCTCGCTTTGGGCCCATTCGACGAATCTACGCCTTACATGATGATCGTTTGGCTTCAATTCTTGCACGAATTGGATTTTGTAAGCACGCAAACCAAGATCCTTCCGCAAAATCTTCCATAAAGTGGATGGACACAGATCCAATTCCTGTGCTCGATGGCGGATGGACTCATTCGGGTCTTCCTCAATGCTACGCTCTACAGCAGCAATAGCTTCTTCTGTACACACCGTGCGGCGTCACTGGGGATGCGAGTTATCAATAAGAGTAAACGTGGTGCGAAAACGTTCCATGGTTAATCGAATTAACTGCTCTGATGGACGATTTTGTCGACGATAAAATAGACGTAGTGCGCGATACGTTTTCCGCACAGAGCCATTATTTTCGAAATGAAATTGGACTATTTGCAAGCGTTGTTCAGGCGTGAGTCTATTCATGATGAATTGCCAAACCAAACTGAGAATAAATCACTTGACAGCTGTTAAATCGGTTGCTATCTTGAAAAGTAATGCCAACTTAAAGTTCTATACCTCTATAAAAAAACACCATTTACAACACAATACATTGAGAAAATTTTACAAAATTAATTTTGAACTAAATTTAATTTTTATATTATGTTATAAGTGGAAATTTCCACGCATAAATGTTTTTATTTTAAAAAAATTTTGTATTTAATGTTGCAAAAATAATTGTTTTCTCCTTCCATAAAAATTGGGAATTCCAAATTGTCGGCGACAATGTTAAATATTCGTAATTAAAATAATTTAATATTTATTTAGTTAAAATTAACCTTAGGAAATTAAAATAAGATTTTTTCGCATAAAAATTCCATAAACCGGGTTTTGAAAAAATTTCTAAGGCGTGAACATTTAATTTTTTCTGCAATTACTTTATGCTTTTAATGTTTAAAAATAACACATTCTTCTTGTATCTGTATGTTAAATAAGGTGAAAATAAAATTTACCAATTAAATTAAAATTTGCAATTATTAGCAAAATATTTGATTCAAACCCAAAAAAATAGAAATTTTACTCAAAAGATAACAAATTATTGAAACTAGATGATCAAAGTTTTTTTACTCAATTCCTAAATTTGGGTCTAAAAATCATCGGTTTGACACTTAGTTAATTGCATGGATTACTAAGATATATTACTAATATTTCATTAGAATTTAATGGGCCTATGGGGAATAAGCCACCCAAATGAGATAGGTTTGTGACGGCCATTCTCCTGATAGAGACCAGAAAGGATTATTTTATATTTCGTCGATTGGCGGACAATACCGCAAATACGCAAAAAAAAGTGGAAAATTCTGATTTGGTAACCCGTAAGCATTTGCTTTGTTTTGTTTCGTTTTCTTGCGAAGAAAATGTATCACTATTTAAGCCAGAAAAGCATTAAAGATACGAAGGTGGTGTGATAAGTCAATGACAATGACAATTGAGAAATAAAATCCTTTTAGTTTTAACATTTAGTCGAGCTGTAGAACATGGCCAAACACTTCTTTGGAGTGGTTACACGGTTGTGTTTGTGGTCGTATGTGAGCAATCGCTGCATCCATAGCGCGGATAGCGTTTTCATGTCCAAATATTCATGTAGAATGTGATGTACCCGCTCACTAGAGATGCTTGCAGCCGCAGTCACCTCACGCACGAGACAAGATAAATACCGGTTTCTATTAGCGCCATTTTGATGAACTGTCGTTAAACCTTAATAGCCTTGTTATGCTTTCACATTTCATCATTTTTCTCGAACCATTTGATGTCGTCAATGAAACTTCTTATGTCCGAAGTGCAGTAGTCGAGTATGTGAGAAAGCTGAGCACTCACAGAGAAAACTGACAACAGTTTCTTATTCTCACCTCTTCCTAGACATATTTAAGAGGTCTTCGGTTTCTAACCTGTCACCGTTATCTTACAGTTTACTATGGAATCTGTTCTGAGTTGCTTATATCCTTGAAGTCGGTGTCGGGGGGTATTGTAAGTTGGTTAAATACTTTTCTATGCCCATAGCTCCCTTGGTTTCAACATTTCAACTGTATAATTCTAATATTTTTGTTGTTGTAACCCAAAAAAATATTCCCAAAAGTGGTTTTCGGAGAATATTGCGGGAGTGATGGTCCTTGGCCGGATAAAAAGACACGACTGTCGCGTGAACTATTGGATTTTATTCACCTCTTACGACATATGTACATGCTTTCCGCGGGTAAAAGCTTGAACCATGAAATATGATGTAACAAGAAGTCAATCGGGAATACTTTAAAGAAAGTTCTCAAGTGGAGTGATCTGTTCTTTCAACGGTGGTCTCAACTGCACAAAGTATTTAGGATGGACAAATTTGGTCATGACCGTCAAGAGGTGGCCAACCGATATTGTACATATGGAGAGCCATTTTACTCATCTCGCACTCCGCAAATCGCTCTTGCGCTACTTGCACTCAAATTTTATACAAGCAAGCATTTGATTGTTTAAATATAGATATATAGATATGTAGTTTCATCAATTTACTATGTTTATCACTTTATTTAATCCAATAACCTGTATTAGTCGAATATAATACTTCAAAATTTACTACAAAATATTTTTTCCTTTTCAACTACAAACCAAGAAATAAAATTACTGCCGCACAAGTCTAGCAACAACAAAAGCAGTATCGACACTCCCCATCCTTGCGTCCCCTACTCAGTCACTGCCAAAGTCATGTAACGGTATATAATGGCGGCCTGTAACGCGCCAAAAATGCGGTTTCGCACATTTCGGCCTAACAAAATTAATTATTCAACAACTTTTTCGGCATTTTTAAGCAATTTTTATATATTTTTTTTTGTGGTTTGTCTGCTACTAAAAAGACCTGCATGGAAGGGAATGCGTTTGTTGCGGTGATCAAAGCAGTAAAAGAAGCAAAATTGTTTCAAATTAGTTCCAGCTTCTTAAAGTTTTTGTTGGAATTGTTGTTTTGTTGTATCGCGCAGGTTGTCATGAATAAACTCTTTTGTTATGCCAGTTCAGCTGGGAAATGTGCCACTAATTGAGATTTGATTTGTTAACAGATGTTTTGTGTTTCTGTCCACTGTGTCCACTATCTTCCTGTGCTTCGATCAGATACTTCAATAAATTAAAGTTATTAAGTAAATCAGATGGACTTGACTACTTTGAAGTTACAAATAATTGAAGATTCAAATCAGTTCTTTCGACCCGCATAAAATTAACTCTCCAACTCTACTATTGTAAAAAGTAACGTGCACTACGAACTGAAAAAAAAAGTTTAGGAAGTAGATACGACACTGGAATAATTTTTCGTTCTACACTGATAGAATCATGAAGCTGCTTGAAAATTGGCAAAAGATCATTACTAATAAAGGTCAGTAAAAAAATTGTTAATAAAAAATATACAAAAAAACTGCGGTGTCTTCTTTAACTATCCATCATATGATGAATTTTTCGAAAGAATTAACAATCTACATATATGGTCATATATAAAGGGTGAAATCATTTCTCGAAATCATTTTTAGAACATAATGGCAAACCCTTATCATTATATTAAAGCTAAATTCTTGGCGATTTTATTTCTTCTTAAAAACCACATGCCTAAAACAAACACCTTTTATGTGCAATTGGCGTTTTATAACAATTTAAGTTGCAGAGTATCTATTTTGCTTCGTGCTCGTTGACATTAAATGCTAAAAGACGACCGAGAGGCACTTCCTATAATTTGGAACATCGGACCGATAACATCTAAGTTAACTGGTTCTCCCGATCCGCATAACTTTCAATAGATTTCAACAATTCGACATCAACTAGTAATTATCCTGTAAGTGATACAAAAATAACTAAATAAAAAAATAACTAAATATATATTTAAAAACCCTAATATATGAAGAAGCGTTTTTCGACATTAAATTTTAACGGCCAAACGGGGCTGACCATATAAGGTCGCTTGAATGAGATACAGCGTAAAAACTATTATTTTAAACGCTAGAACAAAACATATTTTAAGTGCTTTTAGTGCAAATAATTCTTTTTTTTTTTTTACAATATAATTTAAGTTTGTATGAATTTTAGCTGGATAGTCTCCACATAACGCTCCCAAACCTTTACTGCAACTATGCATAGCCAAATTTATGATGATGGGTTGTTTATATCTTGGTGAGTTATACATATATATCAACTTATGCTAACAGCCATTCCACGGAAACATATTAAATGTTTCAAATGTACACGCTGTCCCAGTTGTTGTCAAGAAAAAAAACCGCTGAATGCAAGACAAATAATCCAAAGTGACACGCTATGTAATCGGTCAGGCCATTGGCCATTTCTCACTCCACTTAACGCCATTAAGGAAAATATACAATGAAAGAAATTCGAGAAAATTGTAAAAGAGAAAAAAATATATAAATTTAAATGGAAACAATTCAAAAAGTCCAAAAGCTTTACATTACTTACGCACGCTATATGCGCGCTAGCATGCAGAGTAATTACCATTATGCACTGCTCTTCAATTTTGCATGCCACAAGCACGTACATCTGTACATATGTATAAGTACATACATATGTACATCTTGCTCTTGTTATTGTTATTATTTTCTGGTTTCTTCTGTGGCTACACAACGAAATTGGTCTTGGTGGTTGGTGGTTAAGTGTTGTCAATGCAATAAAGTTTTCCAAAAAATGAAAAAAATTTTTTTGGAAAATAAACTTAACATATCAAACCAAAGCAGCAGAGAGGCAGTGCGCTTTCAGTGTCGCAGCGGCGGAACTAATAATGAAACAATGAAAAACTGGTTAAAACCATGTTGAAACGTTGAAATTAACTGCTGGTCAAGAGACACACTCAGAGGCATTCATCCAGCAGGTGTCTGGAGTTTTCAGCGGATCCCGTGTGTGTGGCATACAAGACTCGCTCTGCTTTGTCACATTGCGAATGATGTACATATGTATGTATGCGTGTACCAGTATGAATGTATAACGGTCACAACCTTTTGTTGTTATTAACTTCTTAGAAGCTGCCGCTGTCGTCCATCAAATTTATGAGTGCAAATACCAGAGAAAAGCGAACAGATAAATGTATTTACTTTTAGTACAACAATATATTACTTTATGCCTATATTTATGAATGGTTGTGTGTGAGAAAACATAATTAGTTATTTCGTAATTGTGTGCATGTCGAGAAAGTTCAGCTGGAACGTTCGTCATGAAATCGAAAGTGAACATTTTAGTAGAAAAAAAACCGAAAAAAAATTTCTGCACTTTATGGGATAGAATAATAATATTGGCTTAACCACACAACCACAAAAATTTTAGTTGAAATTGGTCTTTGAACCGAAGTATCGAAGTCCCAGGAGACGAGAGAGATCCTCCTAAGTTTATGTGGAACGGATTAAAACCAAGAGCTGAGTTCATTTAATAACCATGTTCGCCTGTTCATCTATTTGAATGCAAACTAGTTTCTCAGTTTTTGAGATATTTCAGTCAAACTTAATACGCAGACGTATTTTTATACTATATTTTTCAATTTGTTCGGATATGAGATTTTGGTTCGAATCATATAATTCAAATAAATATTGATACTGAAAATCATCGAAATTTGATATGTTCATGAAAGGCATAAAGATTTCGGCTTGGCCACTTCATTCTTGATAACTTTCGAAAACGGCCTGTGACCCTTCGCTCTCAATTTCAACATATTAGGGGTATTCTCTAAGTCTAGGAAATGCATGGAAAAATTTCCTATCCGTGCATTGGCACAACAACAAAACACATGCAACGGTAGGAAAAATTTACATTTGCCACAGCAATGTTGCGTGTCTGAGATCTAGCCCAACGCAATTAATACCGCTGACTACTTCATCAATCAGAATCAAAAATATTCTATACCAAAACCTATGTATATTTATTAGGGGGATTCGCTTTGTCTAGGAAATGCATACTATGCAAATATTTCGTACGGAATTTGCTAGAGATCGAGAGCACCCCCGTTACAAAATTGTGACATATTCAAGGGAAACAATAACAACCACAAAGGCACAAGGTTAGTTTTCCTTCACAGGGTTGCTTTTTCCTTCTCGCTAGCTGTGGGAAATAAATATACCTAGGTTTTGGTACAGAATATTTTTCCTATCGTAGCATATTTTTTTTGCATGTGTTCTTTTGTTGTGCCATTGCACGGATAGGAAAACTTTGCTATTCGTGCACCGTAGCATGCATTTCCTAGACTTAGAGAATAGCCCTATTGTTTCACTTGAATATGTCACAATTTTGCAACCGGGGTGCTCTCGATCTCTAGCACAATTCCGTAGAAAATATTTGCATAGTATGCATTTCCTAGACTTAGAGAATACCCCTATTGTTTAAATCTTAAACATTGTCTTTCAAGTTTAAACAAAGTCTCTTAGACAATGTAGAGCTTAAATACGATTTGCGACTAGTAAAATCGACGATTTTACTGAAAGTTATAACACGAAGACGTATGCTGTGGGAACAAACGATATACCAGGTGATGACTAACCCGAATTTTTAATTAATGACGATAGTGTAGAGTTCAATTAGCCGACTGAAACAGAGTTAAAGTAGTAATGATACCAGTATAAACCGAGACAATTGGAAAGTAAATATACTCCCCCCATATCATAATTTGTGAGTCTCTGACAGTCTACGCAAACTATCATAGGATAAGTTAGTCCAATATCACATATGTATTCATCTTAGCTGTGATAATGCATAGAAGACTGAAGTTCAGCGTCAACGAAATACTTGAGCTTTATGAGGCATACATAGTTAATTCATTATCGGTCATGCGCCAGATTATTCAAAAGATCGCTGAGTGAGGCACATAGACAAATAATACTTCATACTTCTTCATTTCATGAAATCCCTCTGATAATCCACTTTTTTGTAACATTTCCAAACAGTGCCACTGGGATTTAAAGTTAGTAATTTTGGATTTTTAGAGGAATTTTTGGCATTTTACTACGAACAAGAATTACCCAAGACATTTTTAATTGCAATTTTACTCCAAAATGTATTTATTTTGAATTTCACAAGCCTTTGCATTGACATATCTGACTCGCTTTTTCATATTAAGGAAACTATTTGGTCAACTCTCAACTAACCGTTATATTACATTTTATATTTTACATAGTTCTTAAAAATCAGCTGATGAATTTTGCAGTGTAGCTGAACTCTTTTAGTTTCCGACACTAAACAAACCTCTCCTCATCGTGACTCGGCATTGATGAAAAATAAAACAAGTTCCGTACGTCATGCGGACAGTGCCCCGCGAGCGGATGGGCGGGAGGTGGGTAAACCTTTGGGATTAATTTAAAAAAAAATTTTATTCAATTGTTGCAGTCATATTATTTCTCCAAGCTTAGCCTTTCTATACGTGATCACGTCTGATTGGACAGTTTTGGCACTTTGAACTCTAAAAATTTCTGATTCTCAAGTTCTTTATATTATTTATTTCATTTACTTATTACTATATTTATTAAAATTCATTACTCTAGTCTTTTCTTAGAAAGTGATTTCCAAGTAGAGGAAATGATCTATGAACAGAACTATGAATGTAAGGCTGCCTGCCTTTGGTTTATTAACCTTTTTTCTTCGCTACGCCAAATTCATACATATCGCTTTATTTTATGTATATATATGTTGGTTCGCCAGGAACCTCAAAGAATGTTGAAATTTTTTGCCTTCCCAATCATTAGTTGTAAGTGTCTTAGCGTTAAAAATCGGATACTTTACTTGAACCTTCAGATGAAACGAAGATCTCAACGTTGCATCGCCTGTAAGATATTTTTCACGAAATTATATTCTTCTTCATAATTAGCATTGGCATCATTTATGCGATTATAGCCGAATCAATAAATAGACCCAAGTAAATCCAGGTCCTTCTTCGCCTGATCTCTCCAAAAGAGAAGAGGTCTTTCTGTTCCCCTGCTTTCACCAGTGGGTACTGCATGGAAGCAGGAATGCTTTCGTCGAAACATACGATATGATTTAGCCAACAAATTCTTCCGCAAAACCTTTCTCTCGCAAACTCCGAATGCCGACGGATGGAATTTTATCCACAGCCATGCTATACAGCAGGACGAGAATAATGAATAACTTGTAAAGTTTGATTTTTCTTCGTCGAGAGTGGACTTTACCTTTCAATTTCTTACTCTTTCCGTGATACAAACTGTTGGCAAAAGTGATTCTATGTTTAATGATGTTAGCATTGGTGGTAATGCTGATTCCCAGAAAGAAGAAAATAGCTACAACACCAAGGCTGTGACTGTCAACAGTGACACAGAAGCCAAGACGCAAATTCCCTCGTTAACCACCAGACCAATTCGATGACAGCAGATATTGAACTAAAAGTATTTATTCCAATTCAGGTTATTCAGGTGAATGGTTTTAGATTTAAACATCACAAACTTATATCGAAATATCATCACTTTGGCGAAAATTTGTATGTTTCTAGTACTGTAAAACTTTCCTTGTCCTTGTGAGCGGTAAGGAGTAGTTCGCATTCATCAGATAAGATAATCATTACGTCTACCGTAAAGGCGTCGAAATATTTTCATGAATGATTCGCGTAATTAATTTTTGGGATGAATCCTCTCATCTGCAGAAACCGAGTATTTTTCTATCTACCAAAATTTACTAACAACTTCCATTAAGTAGCAACAAGCCCAAGTTTGAAAAGTGTTAAAGCAAATTTTAAAAAAATATACAAGCAAAATCGACGATGATAAATTCTCAATTAAACGCTTCAGTATTTCTTTAAACAATTTAGCCTTGAAACGGCCGAAGCTAAAGACGAAATGGCTAATTGGTAGATAACTCTTACATATATGCATATTTCTTCACAGCGAATTCCATTTCTCATTTTCTCCGGATTCTTCAGGTTGCAAATGTCGTAAGAGCATTGGATAGAAAAATTTCAGTTTTGTGAATAATCAATTTACGTGCGAATTTGGGTCAAATTTAACAACAAATTAGGAAGGTGCATGCATATGAGCAATACAAGTTAGAAGAAATAACAACAAAATATTACGTTAATTCAATTGAAAATCGAATACATTGAGAAATTTCACACCCAGAGAAATACATAAATGTTTATTTAAATATTTTTGAAAATCACCAACAACAAAAGAGCTTATCTCCAAATTAGTCATAATTACAATGACAAACATACATACGAAATATGCAAAAATTATTTAGGCCTGGCCGAAAGTGATTATTGGCTTTATTGCTCAGCACATAATAGAGAACAGAAAAATGTGTACATATTTACAACAATAACAAATAAAGTTTTCAGAAACATGCTCTGAGTAAGCAGACGCAACGAAAGTACGAGTAAAAATATCGCACCGTCGTCGGCTAGCTGTTTTATGCGACCGCTGATGCTGCGCAGTTAACTGAGACGAAGCAATGAGGGCGTAAAAGCGAAATTTATACAGCCGTTTGTACGTATTTATATGTAAGCGTAATGACAATTGGCAAGAAAGCAGGTAAACATACAAAATACACTTACACATACACATGTATTACATATACAAATTTATATCCGTAGAAACAGTCGCAGTTTATGTGCTGCACATGCGCGACACCGTTTTTATGCCCAGTCCATGTTATGCACTTGCGTAATATGGTTTTGATTGGTTTAAAAAAAATTTGTTCCAACAAAATCTGATTTGAAGATATAAGCATGTGAAAATGT
The DNA here is from genome assembly GCA_030068015.2 of Neoceratitis asiatica. Taxonomy (NCBI): domain Eukaryota; kingdom Metazoa; phylum Arthropoda; class Insecta; order Diptera; family Tephritidae; genus Neoceratitis; species Neoceratitis asiatica. The sequence goes on along the minus strand of CM061528.1, from coordinate 21,212,740 downwards.
TGGAAAATATATTTATATTTATTTAATCCGAAGATCCATCGCCTTGTTCATGAAAACATCAAAAATTACCCGCATAAACGATTCAGAAGAATAAATATATTCACTTCCAACTAAAACTTACCTTAGGAGGCTTTTGGTTGAGGGATAAATATTTATAACTTCGTCTTTCGGGGTATTTTTTGCAGCCTCATCCACTTTCGAACGTCTTCTAACAGCCCAAAACCTATTGCTGACTTGAACAGCATGTTAGGTTGATTAAATTGATATTTCAACCATATAATATTATATAAATACCAAGTTAGGAACGAAAAATTTGCTTTTTAAAAATTTTTAAAAAACTAAGGATATATGTTTTTCAAAAATTTTGACTTTGTTGAAATGCCTCAATATTCCAATTAATTATAGAACATAACTTCATTCATATGGCTGCAGCTGCTGGCTTTGCAGTAGCCCATTCTGTTGACTGTTGACCCCAGTTTTCAACACATTTTCGATTATATGGTCCTCTATGGCTGAAATGGCGACTCGAATTTCATATTTCAAAACATGAATCGTCTCTGGCTGGCTGGCGTAACACTACCGCCTAATGGCTTCCCGCACGAAAAATAATCACACCAATATCAGTTGTGTGGCAGCCAGTAAACATCACCGTTTTAGCTAATTGTGAGATTTTCGAACACAGTACAGAAAATTTTTATTGTAACGTTGGCTACGTGGCATGTAACTCCGTTAAAACCACACAGCATCCATTTCATTATCTTTAACATTTGAAAAGAACGAAGAACGAAGAAGACGGTGATGACAAACAACTCTTTACTCGTTTTCGAAGGAAAATGGTCCAATGATGTCACCGGTCCTGATTCAACGACAAACAATCACTCGTCCCAGATACATCCATGGTTGCATCTTAGTTTTCTGAGCCCCAAATGCGGCAGTTTCACTTCTTAACGTAGTCGCCGAGGTGAAAATTAGCTTAATCTGAATAGATGATTTTTCGGTAAAATGCTCATTTTCTGTGAAGATCGCAGCCCATTGAGGTTAAGCCGCCTTCAGTTCTTGTACTAATTGTACTTTTTATACTATTAGACCGAAGTCTTTATGCAAAATTTTGTGCAAAAAGTATATTTCCTGTGAAAGGAGTCGAGTTGATTTTGATGGCCGCATATTTCTCTCCTGTTGTATAAACTGATCCACAACGCCTGGAAGGCACGAAGGAGTTACCTCGTTCCATGTGTAATTTTATAGCCCGTTAAATGATTTTCGGTTGAGATTCTCCTCCAAGTTGCGGTGCCGATCATTGCTCTACCCTACTTGTTGACAATTGTTTTCATTTCGTTAAGTGACCAAATTTTTTAAATGTTGTGTAGTTTGTTGGGAAAAGCGCAATGGAGTGGAGTCAACGCGAGAAGCAAAAAAAAAAAAAAACAAGGAAAACAAGTAGCATTTGGCTGCCATCATAATTGCCTCAAAATTGTAGCCCCTGAACTCGATTGTCGTTGGCAACAGCAACAGCTTTATCACAGCTACGTTAACGTGTCATTGCTTTTTTTATTTTTGGGCCATTTTTTCCACATTTCGCTTTTCTCACTCTCTTCCATCTTTTCTCCGTCGCTGTTTAATGTCCCTTGAGTTTATTTATTTTTCGCATTATTAAAAAAATACGAAAATTTCATCTTTTTTTCTGTATGATTTGTGTTTTGTTTTGACGCCGCCATTTACGAGCAGTGCGTGCGCACATTCAACACTCTTTCTGCGTTGCCTCTGCGCTGTCTTTAGTGCGTCTTTAGTGCTTCATTCACTCCACTTCTCCTCACTTTTCTGGGCTGCTGTTGACTCTTTTACTTATTGACGGTTTCATTTAATGTTTTTGGTTGTTGTTTTTTTTTTAAGTTGGTTTTGTAATTATTTTTTTTCGGCGCGTCGCTGCATCGCACTGGAGCAACAGCGACTCATGGTAATTGAGCATGCCCGCGACATATCAGTACGACTTTTTTAGGAAGTACTATAAAAGGTTGCCTTTCTCGAGACAAGTACATCAAATTCATCTTAACGCTCTTAAGCATTGCACGCACGCGTAAAAGCTCCAAAATATAATAAACGCGTTAAGTCTTAGTATTTTTTCTCGATACTATTATTCTCTGTGCTTATTTTGTTTTGTGAAAATGAAAGTGTTCGCCATTTTTACCGCCACATCCCTGCTCATTGTCAGTTGTGCTTGGGCCGCGCCAAGCGTACAAGATAATCGCGTCGAGGGAGAGAATGGTGGCGGTACATTGGGTCTCGCTGCCCGTTACCTCGGCAGCTGCTTCGAAGCTGAGGATATTACTACATGTTTGGCGGTTAAGGGTATTACCGCATTGAATCGTGCTACTAGGAGCAACAACATCGAACTTGTCAATGGAATATCGCTCAAGAGGTGTGTGTGTGTGTTTGTGTGTGTATGAAATTAATAAAAACTAGAGATATAAAAACTGCTGAAAAGACATAACCGTTGGTTGGTGAAAAGACAAAAGGAGTAGAAGTGAAACTTTGCATTTACTGACATTATATAAGCCATCAAAAGGATGTGATAATAATTCAGTGAAAATTACGTAATAAAAAAACAATGTCTATTTTTTTATGTGGAATGAACTTTTGTTGCATAATATTTCGTGCAGCCGAAATTGCATAAATTTGAAATAAGGACGCAGTTACGGTCAAAGTTACCACAACAAATAAACAAAATTATTTCAAATGAACTTTTAAAAAAGATTCCATTAAAAAGTTAATAACATATTTACATGGGTATTTAAAAATATATGAATTAGGTTGAAAAAATGCTTGAAACTGCTTACAAATTAAAGATGTTCCCCTAAAACCACCATTCTTGAGAACAGTTCAAGTATACTATGCATCGATTTTTGAGATTTAACAAGTCAACAAAGAAGCAAATTACATTTTTTAAGGGAAAGTGTTTATTAAGCCCTGAAAAACTTCCACTGTAAATACAAAATGACAAAATATTTAATAGGTTTCTAAATACATCCATCCTTAAGTGATTTTTTTTAAATTTTAAATGAATTTAATATTGACTTTCTCACTCAATAGCTTAGCTACCGAGAGGGATGCTACTGATATTTAGCTCATGGGCGAAACAGACTTCTTGTAATAGTCTGTAGCCTTTACCTTTTTTAGGAAATGTATATAATAAATATAATAAATATAATTATTTTGAGTAAATAAATTCTCTGCGAACTTTCCGAATGCGGAATTCTGTCGAGGAAGTTGAAAGTAGGGAATACAAAGTAATTAGTCTTGTACGCCCTTCTGCCATATCACTTAACTTGCTCATGCAAAGAATGGCATCGATCGTCCTCAGTTGTAGATAATTTATATATTTTTATTACCGTGAGGTCTTACAAACAAGAAATCTTCCGACCTAATTAAATTTTTATAAAACCACGCTTTAATCTAAGCACCATTATAGACCTATCTTCCCTCTCTTTGATAGTATTGAGCAATGTAGTGAAGTTGAGTCTCTACTGAACTTAATTAACTGCCTTGCTTCCTCTAAAATCACGTAAAGCTTACTTTCCTTATTTTAAGTATTGTAATAAAGGAAAAATAACTTTTTTTTAAAACAAAGAAATATGGAAAAACCCTCTTAATCGAAGTAATCGAGGGAGGTCAACTAAATCCACATCCTGTCAAAATATTTGCACTTGTACATAATTCTAAGTTTTTAATAACTACAGAATCACTGTGATCGTTTTATGGCGGTCCAGAATTATTAAATTAAAGGTCCCTGGCAATTCTTAAAAATTTACAAAATATAAACTGCAGTAAAAAAATGGATTATTTGCTTAAATATTATATGCAAATTTCACTTCTTTAGTCTAATTCGCTTTAAAATAAATTTATCTAAATCACTCTAAAAGGATCTCTCTTTGGAAATTCCCTCAAGATTAAGATTTACTGTATTCAAAAACAGCCGCTACAACTACTCAGACCCTTAAATTTACTAACTTAACACAACTGTATAGCATCCACTGTGTATGAAAATTCCAACAATCCAACAGGTGGCACTACGGTCGAAATATTTTTTGATCCTTATCTTATTATCGTAATGGGTTTTCATTCAAATTAATAATAAATATGTAATGGTTATTTTATTCAGATGGCAATGAAAGCTAGATATCCAAATAATGCTAATGGGAGTTCATGAAATTCTTATATTTTCTACAGCGAATGACATTCAACCCAAATTGTTTGAGCCTTTTTGTCAGGTATCAAGATATTGCTCCTTTAACATGTATTGTTATCGCTATAAATGTAAAACTTTATGGAAAAAAATCAATTAAACTAGAAACTGCAATGACTTTCTAACATTTGTTTTACGTAAAATTCCAATAGCAAGACTTTTATAATTAAACAAGTTCTTATAAGAGTTTTTTTATGAGTTTTAAATCCTGAACGAAGAAAAATTCAAAAAAAAAATTTTAAAATCAAATTTAAATATTCAAAATCTTTACAAGTAATAATATCGGCATTTCGTCATTAAAATTAAATAATATTTTTACAGATATAAATTTTTAATGAAAACCAACTTTTTTATTTATTTCCTTCATTGCAGAGATTCCACCTCCGCTCTGGCACGCAGCGGCAAAGCTTTGAATGAAAATGAAATCTACGCACAACTACCCGAAAATGCAGATGAACGTAGCGGACGTTTGGTGGAAATCGCTATGGAAAATGTTGCCGAATTTCTAGGCTCACACAGTCTGGAAGTTAAATTGCCTGCCGAAGCCACACAAGACATGGCACGTGCACTTGATGAAGGTAAAATCGGAGGAATATGTCGGACACAAGCCAAAATAAATAATGCCATTTCACTCATACACTAAACACAAGCATAATTGACCAAAAATACGACTTAATTTAATTTTAATTTTTTTTTAATATTTCTCTTCATATTTCCTGAAGGTCGCGGCAAATTGAAGAAAATGTTGGGACCCATTGCTCTCGCTATTGGCGCTAAACTCTTTGCCATACTTCCTCTCGTGCTCGGCGCTTTGGCCTTATTCACATTCAAAGCTGTGATTGTAGCCAAGATTGCTTTGGTATTGGCTCTGATTGTGAGTGGATCCCGTCTTTTCGGTGGTTTAGGTAGTAAATTCAGTGGTGCTCTTGGTGGAGGCTACAATTCTGGCTGGTCTGGTGCCAACACTGCCGGTTGGTCATCGGCTCCTTCATCATCGTATCCATATGCACGCAGCTTGGATGCTCAACAATTGGCTTATAGTGAACAAGCGCCCACATTAGCTGATGAGGAGGAACATTAATTGAAAAGTATTTTATTTTCGCTTTAACGGGGGTCTTCACTATTGCATGGGAAATGCCAAATATGTGCCTTCATTAAAATTTAATTTTTAATTTTTATATTAATGTGTACTATGTAGTTAGTAGTAATTTATTAAAAACAACGAAGAAGAATAATATGTATATAAATTTTTTTTGCTAAAATTTTCATGATTTTTATATTCAAAATTAGTGCAAAACTAATAAAACTAATAATTTATTAGGCCTCCAAATGGTCTCGCTAATGAACAAATAGGAACAACTTCACCGGGCTAGCAAAATTACTTTCAAGATTATAAAAGTTGTAGGAAAAGGAAAATTTCTGAAAAAGACCTCTTCATGTACTCTTTAAAATTCTCCTCTTCCCTTAGCAACAATGCCAATGCAAGAAATTGTATACCTTCAGCATTTTCAAACTGAAAATATATTCATGCAAGAGCACAGTAAAGTAAATAATCCGAAAATATTGTGTTTTGCTAGAAGCAACCATATCAGCGCTGAAAACACAGAAAAATGTAAAATTCTAGAACACTAAGCTTCGTGCTATACAATTTCCATGAAGTAATCTTCTGCATAGCATATGGAGTGCAATGAGAAGAGCGGACTAAGCTCAATGAGCGCATCAAAGCGCCCTACAAGTGAGTTCAACAACTTGAGCACCTCTATTACCGCTATTTCGTCGAGTAATTTGCGATTCATTGCACACACATAATTCTAGTTTAGGCGCTTTGGTTTGTTTTTACGCTACCACCAAGTATGTACATAAGTATCTACGTGTGTAAATACTGTAAATTCATTTGCGCATTCAAGCGGTTTTCCATCGGCTTTGCTTACTACCAGCAACAAATACTTTCTATTCTGCATAGCATATAAATACTTGTTGTTAATACATATATATATACATAAAAGGTTTATTTGTATGTGAAAAAGGTTATTAGCACTGAAACGTACACCAGCTTACACCTGTTATGCGTATGTACATATGTATTTTGGCATTGTCAGAATACTTAAAGTTTGTACTCACTTTCAAAACACATCAGGTTATAAGCAAATAGTTACAAATAAAAACTTTTACTTATTAACTCTAGTTGCTTTGCTTTTCAAATACCAAATTTAATTTTACAAAATATTTGACTTTAACAAATTGCCCACAGTGAACGTTACTTTTGCATTCTAAGCAAATAAAATGAATTGTACTTTCGTATTAAAAATCATCAAAGCCGCACTACTATATCATACAGCTCCCATACACTGATTTGTTCAGATGTGCGGCTTCGGTCAAAACTCATTAAAAAAAAAATCCAGTAGGGTATTATGCACACATATTATGAACTACGTACTGGTAGAGAAAATCATAGAAATCGGAATACTACATCATACAGCTCCCCTACAACAAATTTTTTCAGATATATCATCTAGAAGCGTGAAATTTGGTATTCTTCAAACGTCATTTGAAGTTAATATTGACACTGAAAATAATCGAAATCAAGCTTTGCAATTTTCAAAGCATAGATATGCAAGGATATGTTCATGAAGGGTATAAAGACTTCGACATGCTCGAAGATAGCCCTTCATTCCTGTTTTTATAGAAGAATAGACCAATATACTCAAGTTCTCTCTCCACAAATTGGAGTCGAATACCGAAGAATGAAATAGTCAAAATTATATGTTTTTATATATATATACAAAGCCGCTGAAATGATTTTCGGCCGAGCCCTTCCTCCAATTTGTAGTTTTGCGTCATGATATTTTTTCCAAAAAATCGAGGGACCTACAATTTATAGTAAGACGCCTCCAAACGGATTTTTATAAAAAGGCTTTCATGGTTAGAAATATACTTGGAAGAGTTGATATTCCCCACCGAGTGGCGAAGTAATATTATTTTTTTTTTTTAATTATTTTCTATATTTTTGGATGTTGGGAGGACTCTAACCCTAACTTTCCGAATGATAGTATGCACTGCTAGCCACTCGGCTATTGCGGCTTCAAAAACTAGGAATTTCTTTCAAGATTCAAGATAGAGTCGAGAAATCTTTCTAGGTGCTGGTCCACATCCCATGAAGTAAGCAAATTAGTATGCTGCGAAATGCGAAAGAAGTGCGATATGATATTAACAATAAGTTAACGATCTGAAGTTCCGAACTTCAATATTGGTATCTGAACAGTTAAAAATTGAAATCGCTACAGTAATTTCAATTCGTTTGCAAACTTGTGGAGAGCTCATTATAAACGCAAATTGACTATGGTTTGTTACACAAAACAATTTAGTATAGCAGCCGAGTATTTTCTATGATGACTACTTTTTCCACATATAAATTGAACTTACTTAGTAACGAAAAGGGAAAGCATTTTAGTGCTTTCTCAGTTTCCATTTTGACTTAACTTTGACTTTACAAACCAATGAAAAGTGTGTGGTACCTATATTGCAAGATCAATCATCAACTACAGCTGGGAGATCCATTTGACATTATTTTTTATAATGAACTATTCTGGAGAAAGATCAATTACAATTACTTTCAGTATTTCTGACGCCTTGCATGAAGAAAGATTTATTTTTAATCTATAAGGAAAACCATCGATTTATTCGTTATCAAATATGGTTTCTAAATGATTCTCTCATGTAGCCTCATCTCTAATCTTCTGATATTAAATTATTTTGTGTTTTAAGCGCAGATTGTAATATATTATTTCTTTAATTTGTTAAAAAATTCTTAATGTTAAGCTATCGTCAAAATAATGCATGTATCAATCAGTGTTAATAAAATTCAGGTTACAACATTTTTTGACGTCACCGAAATAATTTCATTATATTTACAGTAAGCGAGATTTGATATTTATATTATCAAAAAAAAGAGTGTATTTTTTTATTAAAAGAACATATGTAGGAGGACTTAATAACATGAATGTGGTCAAAATTTTCCTAGATGTACTTTAAACGTATAGTACTTATGCAGAAGAAAACATAAATTTTACAATGAATTTTTTTAATATTTCTAAATTTTTTATAACGGGTGTTTTTTATAGAGGTATAGAACTTTAAGTTGCAATAAAAAAACGCTGGATTATTCGATTGACATGAATTTTATTTATCCGAAAGATAATCTTGTGGCATTACATTTTAAATATGATTTCTGGCATATGACCGTCACGGCTGGCGCGGATGTAGTCCAATCTGGACGTCCAATTTTCGATGACTTTTTCCAACATTTGTGGCCGTATATCGGCAATAACACGGCGAATGTTGTCTTCCAAATGGTCAAGCGTTTGTGGCTTATCCGCATAGACCAATGACTTTACATAGCCCCACAGAAAGTAGTCTAGCGGTGTTAAATCACAAGATCTTGGAGGCCAATTCACAGCTCCAAAACGTGAAATTAGGCGGTCACCAAACATGCCTCCTGGACATCATGGTTATTCAATTCAGGAATGAAAAAGTTAGTAATCATGGCTCTATACCGATCACCATTGACTGTAACGTTCTGGCCACCATCGTTTTTGAAAAAGTACGGACCAATGATTCCACCAGCCCATAAAGCGCACGAAACAGTCAGTTTTTCTGGAAGTAAAGGTGTTTCAACATACACTTGAGGATTACCTTCACTCCAAATGCGGCAGTTTTGTTTGTTGACGTAGCCATTCAACCACAAGTGCGCTTCATCGCTAATGGACGTAGTGCGCGATACGTTTTCCGCACAGAACCATTATTTTCGAAATAAAATTGCACTATTTGCAAGCGCTGTTCAGGTGTGAGTCTATTCATGATGAATTGCCAAACCAAACTGAGAATAAATCACTTGACAGCTGTTAATCGGTCGTCATCTTGAAAAGTAATGCCAACTTAAAATTCTATACCTCTATAAAAAAACACCCTTTATTTTTATATTATATATTTAACATTTCGTCCGTTTTCTTAATACCAAAACTTCAAATTTTCAACACAAAAGCGTATATCATTATATATAGATTATGGAAAATCGCATCTTTGTTTTAGTTTTCCAGAAAATTTTATTATAAATCACTCACTAAACGGTTTTCAACTTTTTGTTCACAATAACCCACTGCACACTTTTTCATCGCTTCGAAGTTTGAAGCACGATTTTTTCGCAAGATAGGAGTCACGCATAGCCCTCAGCCTTTGTATTAATATTGAGTTTTCATTCAAATATTTTTTAAACTTAAAATACATTTTTCGACATAATACTATTCAAAACGTATTTAATTCAAATTGATATCTATTTTAGAAAAGTACAATGCGGGCGTTCATATATTTATAATCAAAATGCTAAACTATTTTATGAATAAAATTATGCAGACTTATTTTAAAATCACGACAACTCACTGAGTTCAACCAACCACGTCATTAAACATATGATCGATAGAATCTTAGAAAATCAGCACAATTTTGACAAAAATTTTTATAATAATGTAATTTTCAAATATAATTGACTTAAATTCTCTTCTTGGTATTTAGACATGCCTTTCCCAATCTTATGACGAATGTGTTTCTACAAAATTTAGTAAATCCCCTTTGTATGAGACCTTTCAAGAATTTCTAAGTCGATATCATTTTCATTAAAATGAAAATTCAAAGGGTATCCTTATTGATTGGTTTTGTTCAGTTGATTCTCCGACAGGGTGAAAAGTTGATGAATATTGGAACGAGTTCCCGTCGTCCCTTGTCAAATTTGGCTTGGAGACAAACCGGTTTCGGCGTTCTGCCATCTTCAGTGTCGTTGATCGTTCTGATCTGTCATTATACTTCGTCTGGTATTTATAGTGAATTTCCGTTATTACATTAGGTACCTGCTGTTGTTATGCAGTATCCATGTATATGTGTGTGTGGTGTTAACTCTCGTGTATAAGGGTTGTTTTTGTGTATACCTGCGGATGTTTTTTGGCTTCATAGTTTGACGGCTGGTGTGGAAGTCGGTAATTTTGGTATATTGCTTTATGCTGTTTCCTTATTAGTATACTAATTAATCTTCTTAGAAGCTTAATAAACTTTTCTGAATTATTTACTGAACTCTCAGCTAAATACGCACAAAAAGGAATTTATTATTTATCGGAAATTATAGTAAGTGATTAGGATTGCGTACAACCATTCAGAATTTTTCTAATTGCGGCCGCCCCTCGGCAGGGAACGTCAAGCCCTCCTACGGTATTTCTAACATTAAATAAAATCTCCTCATCAAGATCCATCGGCCGTTCGGAAGCGGCTTAGAATAAACTGTAGGTCCCTCCATTTGTTGGTAAAAACATCAAGACGCAAAACAACAAATATATATTATACAGGTCAATTGGAAAGTCCCCGGCCTGAGACATAGATGGCTTTATCAGAAATAAATCCATATAGATTTTTAGTTAGCCCTAACCTTCAAAAAGCGCATGCATAAATTCAACAGATGCCGGATCATTAGCTTGTGAATTACAACTTTTTGAGTGAAACAACTTTTGTTATTTTGAAAGAAAAAGTGGATAAAAAGGAATTTCGCGTGTTGATAAAATATAGATTTTTGAAGGGAAAAAATATAGTATATATAATATAGCAAAAACTGATGGCGATTTTATACACATTGTCCCAAGAAAATCAACTATCAAGAATTGGTATGCTTAGTTTAAACGTGGTGAAATGAGCACCGAAGACGGTGAACGCAGTTGACGACCAAAAGAAAAAATTGAAGAAAAATCCACAAAATGTTTATAACTGACCGTAAATTGAAATTGAATGAAATAGCAGGCACTCTAAAGATATCAACTGAACGTGTGGATCATATCACTCACGAATATTTGATGATTCGGAGCAGTGTTTGGAGATGTTCAAGCATAATAAACCCTAGATTTTACGTCGCTATGTGACAACGGCTGAAAAACGAAGTCCAATCGACAGTCATCCGAGTGGATTGCATGATATGAACCCGCTCCAAAGCATGGATAGAAAGAACAGTCGGCTGGCAAGGTTATGGCGTCTGTATTTTGAGATTCTCATGGAATAATTTTCATTGTCACAAGTCAGTGAAATCGATGGCAAAAATACATGAATTAGGATTCGAATTGCTTCCGCATCCCATCGAATTCTCCATATCTGACTCCCAACGACTACTTTCTCTTCTCAGATCTCAAAAGAATGCTCGCTGGGAAGAAATTTTCATCGAGTGAAGAGGTGATCGCCGAAACTGAGGCCTATTTTGAATCAAAGCACAAATCCTACTACAAAAACGTTATCGAAAAGTTGGAAGACCGATATACTATAAACAGTGTATCATCCTTGAAGGGCACTATATTGAATGAATTTTGCCAAATAAATATGTTTTACTATGGTAGGCCGGGGACATTTCAATTGACCTGTTATATTAAACTTAAGCTAAGCAATATTGTTACAAAGTTTGCGTTGTAGTATGTAGGTAAATCAATAAGAACTCTCATTTCAACCAAAAATACATAAGTAAATAAAGAAGGATAAGAGATGTATGAAATGAAAAAGACATTTCATTGAAATCGAAAGCAACAGAGTCGAAAAGTACGGTAGGAGAAAAGAATTCAGGTCATTGAGAGAGACTATATGGGGAGGTATAAAACCGCATAAAACCCAAAACAGAAATAGAATGTCAATTACCTAAAATAGTGTGTGACCGTACGTGAGTGTGGGTATGACCAGAGTTGGGCAGGTGTTGGGAGCTGTTAAGCCACGTATTTGACAGACGAAATAGTTAGAGTTTCAAATACCGTTTAACAACGAATATTAGAAGTATTTATACGACACTCATCTACATACTTACAACATACATACATACATACATACATACATACATACAATAAAACTGTCATTAGGACACACCGGCAAAATATTAATAAACTGCTGACTTTCTTAGCGGCAAATAAAGAAATTAATTCAATTAACTGAATGATCACGGGGGGAGGGGGGCATAAGTATGCATATGTATGTGTGCGTGCATGTGGGCGACAAAATTTATGATAAAGAATTTGGAACAGACAACCAACCGCTGCTTTGGGTTACACTACTCAAGCGAACTGAGATTTTGGCGTTCATCGTCGAGCGGTCAGCAATCATAATTGAATAAAATCACGTACATACTCTTATGGCAACAATATATACAAGTACACTGAATGCGTATGTGATTATGCATGTGACATATATGCACCGAGGCATGCATGACGCATATTAATTTAAAAAAAAAAATGCAACAACAATTTCACTAAAATAGGACATTTGTAACCAAAATATAATTTCATGTTAATTTTTTGTTAGTTTTCTATCTAATTTGTTGTTGTTGATGCGCCAGTGTCATGGCTTAGTTATGTATGTATGCATATGTGACGATGACTTCCCTTTCGTTTGGGTGCCTGGTGTAGCAGCAATAACAATGTCAACAGCAGTCGAGAAGACCAAAGAAAGGAAAGAAGTCAAGACAGACACTGAATTTGGCGCTCGGCGGTAGTAATGCTAACTTTTTGAGGCTTATTATATACAAAAAAAAAATGTTGTTGCTGTCAGCAATCAAGCAGTTATGGACAAGAAATTTCTATACACTTTGGAAATGTGTGTCGAAAAAATCGAAGGCAAGCAACCGATTTAGTGTGTCCAAAAATCGCCAGCGAGCAGGGTGAAGACGTTAGATGGGGGCAATAAACGAAAGCAGCGGTACCTTAGCATTGTGTAGGGACAAATAGCAATAATTTTAATTTTACATATTTGGAATGCAACGTGGCGTACCCAACGCCACAACAACACACCCCACACCAGAAACTCGACCGCTTACCCACTTATCTGCCTGCCTGTCTACCTGCCTACCTTCAACTTATGTATATCGCATAAGTTGGTATGCAAGTACGTGTTGCTGCGTTCATTAGTGTTGCGCACTTTGGCGTTTGCATAAATATACATATTTCTCTTTCTTATCTACATACTTACTTTCCGATTTCTAGTAGTAGACAAAATAGGAATTGGAAAAAGTTTATTGGAACTTTTTCGGCTTTACGACGCATTTCCTAAGGCATGGCGACACTGCGACACTGCTCAATACACTCTCTGACAACATACATACACACATTCCAATTACAACAATTACAATTTGCTGCAATTCAATTCGATTTTTATACCAATCCATTGTTGTGTAGATTCACCTCGTATAAATACTCGTGCTTGGCACTTAATCAATCACAAAACAATTTCAACCTTCAAACGGTGTGTGCTCCGTGTGTGATCAAACCACATTAAAATAAAATAATAAAATCGGATTAATTAATTAATTAATTGATTAATAAATAAAAATATTTGTGTATTTTAAAAACAGCAAAATCTTCATAAACAAATCAAAAAACAACAAAAATGTGTTCGAAATTCGTTTGTGCCGTACTCATCGCCTCCTTCGTCTGCAGCGCCGTCGCTTTACCATCACAACAACAGTTGGATAATAGCGAAAAGGATGTGATTGGTTTGATCAACAGAATCGACAGTGCCGATTCATTGCCACTTTTCAGTGGTCTACGAGTAGAACGTTCGGAAACTGGTCGTTCATTTGGTGCGTCCGTTAACGGTGTTGAATCGGTTGATGAACGTGTCGAACGTTATTTGGCCACGCACGAATTGAACTTCAGTCTGCCCGGCGATGAGGATGAGGAGGCCGAAAACGAATATACCGGTCGTGCCATGGAGGGTAAGAGGAAATGTTTGAACTAAATTAATATTGCAATAAAAAATATTAATTCGGTCTATTTAAAAAATTTTAAAAATTTAAAATAACATAAATAAATAATATGAGAACATAATCAAAACCAAACATAAATAGCAACAAAAAAGCATTAATGTTAAAATGAAAGATTATAAAAATTAAAAATATTTAATGAAAACAATTTTAATATTTTTAAAATCTGTTGTTGAAAAAATATTATAATAAAAAAAATTTGAATTTACAATCAAAAACATATTTACAAAAAATTTGAAGCTACAGAATATTTTCTAAAAAATTTAAACTTTTTGAAACCAGAGCGAAAACTTTTGAATTTTCTAAAAATAATAAAATTTCTTAGCTAACTTTTAGTGAGAACCGGAGTAACCAAAACTAAAAAAAAAAAAAATTATAATAAAAAATTTGAAAGGAATTAAAAAACCTTAAAATTGCTTACTCTTAAAAAATATTTTTTCTATGTAAACTTAAAAAAAAAACTTAAATTTTCCAATATTAACTTTTAAAAAACCAATAATTTTTTTATGTAAACTTAAAAAAATAATAGCCTGAAAATCTCAATATTTTTATCCTTTCGTTAAGGCTTCTGAGATTAAAAATATATCAACCCTCGATAATTTAAAAATGAATACATTTTCGTATATAAAAAATCTAAGTTTCAACAAGGATAGTGATCAGGTAAATCTATCTGTAGCGCAAGTCCTTACAAAAAAAATTTTATTATATTTTTTTAACTTGACAAAAGAAGTTTTTTAATTTAAAAATGTGTATTCAGGCTAAAATACATAATTATAGCTGTAATTTATTTTTAACACAAAATTTACTTAATTTCATTATTAATTTTTTTCCAAAAGCAAAACATCGAATTCTCTTTAAGTTGAAAGATTTTTATTATTTAAAAAGTTTTATTTTTACTTACTTGTGCAATAGGAATTTTTCATTTAAAATTAATTTTAAGGTCGGAAAAAATGTTAAATTTTCATAATTTTTAATATATTCTATTACTCAAAGATGATTTAATTATTTCATTGCGCTAATTTATTTATTTGCTTAAAACTGACTACTTTAAAGTTTTATTTAAAAGATTTTATTTGAAAATGAATAATATTTTAGTCCTTTTTTTTAAATTAGTACTTAATTTTCTTAAAATTTTTAAATTTTTACAAAATTTTTACTCTTACTTTTTTTAAATATTTTCTCTTTAATTAAAAATTTAATTACTTAAAAAATATATACACTTTTATTTCATTAAAATAGTACTTTTATATGTTAAGGGAAGAGAAAAATTTCACAAATTCCTCATTTTATCATCTCTTTAAATTTAATATTAATTCCGTTTACCCCACATAAACGCCATTCGCAACATTTTTGGCAAACATTTAAAGTGTTATAAATTTTAAAAGCTGTCCCATACAGCCCCAAGCAGCGAGTTCTGTTGCACTTTGTACCCCATAAAAGAATGCGTTAGCATGTCGCCGATTGCGTTGCGGCATACATAAATCAATAGCGAGCCATAAGCAATTATAAATGCCGCCTGCTAACCTGACCAAAAGAATAGCAACAATGCCACATAATTTGCATGGAAATAAGTTCATTCACCACAAATATGATGACACCATTTTCAGGACAAACAACAACAACGAAAACAACTTTTTTATTGATAACTTTCATGTATGTGTAGTTGTATATGAATGTGTGTTGTGAACTTTGACACCACCTAAATTGAGTAATAATTGTTACGGTAATTACAACCTTATACTCTTACAACATGCATGATGGACATACAATTATTGCCACTGCCGCATGTCAATCATACAGACATATTTATATACCTACATATGTACGTATGCGTGCATATCCATAAATGAAGTAAAATGCTATCTCAGTATACTGTATGTACGGGTGTGTATGCGAAAATAGAACGCATGCCAAAGCTGACCACAGCACATATGTATGTATGTATGTATATACATATTAACAGCATTTGCAACCTGAGAACTATTTATTCTGTCTGCGTTTTGCAATTGCATTCGGTGTTGACTATTATCGAACCATGTGTGTGTTTACTCACACAAAAATACATATTTACACTTGTAAATAGCAATATGTTTGCCTGTATGTGTGTGTT
This sequence comes from Neoceratitis asiatica, assembly GCA_030068015.2. Lineage (NCBI taxonomy): Eukaryota > Metazoa > Arthropoda > Insecta > Diptera > Tephritidae > Neoceratitis > Neoceratitis asiatica. The sequence goes on along the minus strand of CM061528.1, from coordinate 21,196,570 downwards.
TTTTTTTCATTATTTCTCTTTGCTGCATATGAGCAGAAAGAACTATGTAATCTTCAAGCTAAGTAAGTAATAGTAGATTGCAATACCGTTATGTAATGTGCGTACATTTATGTATAAGAAAAAAATTATGTCTTTGACTTAGCCTTTTCTACGTGCAACTACACTCCCTACTTCGGTACTCTGTGGCATAGTTACTCGTAATTTTGCTTTTCAAGGCTCAAAGCATATCAAGCAAATATAAATTTCCTAGAATTGCTGAATTTCATCTATGACTTCTTTAAGGATTTTACTGCTTTGCAGTATTAACTATCAATACAACAATTCGTTACGCAATTAAGTATTTTAAATTTAGAAAAGATCCTTTTGGACCCTTTTTTATCACTAAAACAACACTAATTTTATCAGCAACCATTTCATTGAATACTTATATGGCAACTTATGACAGTCCTTGTACCCCATTTGCTTATATATATACAACTTATTACTTACATGAAGTTTATATAAGTACTGTTGTGAAATATCGTCTCAGAATTAGATATTTTGACTTTATATATTTAACTTCCGCCTAAACAATTTCCTTTGCAGGCAAATGTGTATGTTTTTGTGGACTTTGTGGCTAACCAAAGTAGATTTATAAACTTAGTTTAGCTTGGCATGCCGATTGCGAAATTCACATGCACATACAGCTCAGCTCATCAGCAAGTCCTTTGGCATTTGGTTTAAGTTTGCCCCACAGTTTCCTTATGTGCTGACATTTGTGTCTTTAACCTTTTGCTACATACTCCCAACTTATTTGCTTCCTTTTACTTGCCAAAAGAAAACATTTTCAAACCAAATGAGTATAGTTTGCCCCGAGTGATTTACTTTTGTTGACGCAGTACGCATAAATCGTAGGTTATTTTTACTTTACTATCCTTCACTATATTTGTATGTTGATATGTTTTTTGTTTTTCTGAAAATAACTTCGCTTCCTACTCTGTGACTGGTGGTGTGAAGTTGTAGTGTGCTTTAGGGCGCTTTGTCAGCAATTGGCTTGTTGACTTGCATATTTAGATGCTTCGATGTAATTGTAGATTTTAATTTCATAATTTATTTGCTTATTTAATATTCAAAATTTTTGTAGTTTTTATAAAAATAACAAATTATTTTTTTGATTATATTGCTATAATTGAGGCATTTTTTTAAGTTTTTTTTGGCATTTATTAGAGAGTTGAAGAGTTTAAAAAAAATCATGAGAAAATTAAGACTTCTTTCACAATATTTTTTTAATTATAGAATATTTTAATTTTGTTTTGATTGCATTTAATTCTGGTTTAAACAAATTTCATTAATTTCTAAAAAAAATTCAATTTTTCAAAAATGGCTTCATCTCGGATCATACAATTCTTTCATTTCCTCATAAAAAAATTTAACAATCAGAAGTATGTTATCAAATAATATTTTTATTACTTGCTCTATTTTAATAATTTAATATTAATTTTAAACTTTTTAACAACCATTATTCAGTTGATTTGGTTTTGTGTTTTTCCGACAGGGTGGATACTAGATTTATATCGGAACGAATTTCCGTCATCCCTTGTCAATTTTGGTTTAGTAACACACCGGTTTCGGCAAACCGCCATCTTCAGTGTTTGGTTTCGTTGGAGAACACTGAAGATGGCGGTTTGCCGAAACCGGTGTGTTACTAAACCAAAATTGACAAGGGATGACGGAAATTCGTTCCGATATAAATCAACCATTATTCAATTTTTTTCGCTCTGAAATATTTTCTCTTTTACCTATTTTTTCCAATTTAATAAATATATTTGTAAAAAATATTCAAATTTGAAATTGAATTGAATATTAATATATTAATGAATTTATTTTTCATTTTGCGTCTCTTTTAAATTTAAATTAAAATTTGTCTTAAATTTTTATTTATATATTTTTTTATTTTTTCTCATTTTTCCTAATTCTTAATTATTTTTAAAAGAAAAAAGACAGTAATGTTATTCCCGTAAAAACTCCATTTACTCTATGTTTTAAAAAATTACCTAAATCTATTGTAATGAATATATATTTCCAAAAAAATTTGTATCCCCCACTTTGGCTCTAAAAATCTCAACACCAAAAAACAAATTTCGCCTTAAAGCACGTTATAAAATCGTACGCATTGTGTGGCACATTAGCAACAGAGCAAAGGGGCAACCATATAAAGTAGCAAAGTACACAACAACAAAATACAACAAATATCGCACAAAAGTGTTAAACTTATCTATCTCTCACACCACTTCGCACTATACTCCAGAAAGGCTAAACTTCGCATTAATTTACAACATTTTGTGGCAAGAAAACAATGTGGCATTTATTACACGCAGCAAATGTACAATATGTGCATAATAAAGTTATTAAGTTAGTATATGCTTAGTGGAAGGCAATTAATGGCACGTAATGGAAATTGGGATTAAATTAATTTACGTAGTAAATGGATTTTAAAAGTTGTTTATTTTGGAAAATTTTGTTGTTTGGCTTATCACTTCTGCGCTTAGTTGCAGCGCTATAAACTGCCGCTTATTCCCATTTCCGCTAATTAAGCTTTCAAACGAAAGCATTTCAAAGTTTAAACTACAACAACGCATTAAGTTACGCCAGCGAACAGCTTTAAGCCCAACTTCGACTAACTTTAAATGCTAAAAGTTTGTTTGAAACTTTTTTCCCACATACTCTTATCTTTCCACGCATATTTCGCACCTTTCAGACACTGTTTGCACGTGCCAACACATATTACGGTATTTCGCTTAACCAGAAACAACAGTAAGCATCAACAGCAGCAAAAAGAAGTCGATAAAATTGCAGAAATGGCGGCGAGTAAAGTTCTTTCTAAATTAGCTGCTAATAATGTTGAACGTCATTGCCTCTTTCCTCATAGTTCTCCCCTTTTTTTGTTTTGCTTTGTTGTAAACCACATACAATCACTTCTGTGTTGTCGCCGCATTTAACAACATTCTTGTGACGAAAGTTGTTTGTTGATTATGTTGTTGTTGGCTGCCATAAGTGTTAACGTCAATGTGTTTGCTTTGCATACTTTTAGGATGCTTTCGCAAACCTCACCTACTACACACTCACTCGCATTAGTACACACTCGCATGTTTACGGACAGCTTTAGTGGAAGACAAAGTTGCCATTTCTCATAGATTTTACTAACTGCGATTGTGGCAAAACATTTTTTAGTCACTGCTTACTAATTGCAAAGAAAATTAAATTTGTTCAGTCTCAATCAACGGTTTGAGTGGCACAAAGTAGAATTTGAGTGATTTTTAAGAACTTTTAGCTAAAAAGCTAACGCTTATTTAACATAAAGTTTAGCTAACAGTGGCACCTGAGCGATATTTTTACACAATACATATATGTAAAAATTTTAGAATATGTATCATATCGCAAACTCTCAAAAACGATGTTATTTCTGAGATTTTTATTATTCTCTTTAAGCTTCTGCTCATAATTGCGAAAGGGATTCCCAAATTCGAAAAAGCAAAAATTATCTAAAATATCATAGTTAATGTGTCTGTCATATTCATCGCTCTCTATTTTAATTATTCGTAATTCATAAATTCATTCACGTATTTCGAGCTACTAGCTGTTTATTTAGAGCCGCTAAGGTCTTTAAAATGTATACAAAAATTCTTGAGATTTTTATTTTATTTTTTCAATGAGAATTAAACCATCATTAATATAACAAACTGGCAACACTGCCAGCCGCAACACTTTACAAGAGTTTTGCATTAAATTTTTTGCATACTTACGGGTGGCGCATGTTACTTTTTGCGTGGCTTAGTATCATGAACTTGCAAGGCATAATTAAAAATAAGACAATTTTTACTCCCTACCTTATATTACATTATTATAAGCTTTTCGTTGAAAATTTAAGCAAACTAAATATACTTTTTACATTTACTTTTACACCAACAGAATCTCGCAGCAAGAAAATGAAGAAGATGCTTTTGCCTCTGCTCCTGATATTGAAGCTGAAGAAGGCCGTTCTCTGCAAGGTTGCTTTCAGCATCATTAAATTCATTTCGCTCAAGAGTTTGGCCGTCTCCATTTTGGCTCTGATCCTTGCTGGTTCGTAGAGTGCAAATGAAATTTAACAATTTTCTCACTTTTATTGTGTTTTTTTTTTTCACTGGCACAAATTTATTATCTCCTTCTCTTCACACTCTCCACAGGCGCCACTTTCTTCAAGGATTTGTTGGGCAAGAAGAAGGAACACATCACTACCGCTTACATCACCGGCAGCCCATTGAATGCTGAGATCGTGCACTCCGACTGGAATCGCAATGGTCAAGCTGCTGCCTCTGAACTGGCCTACAATCAATATGGTTTGGCACAACCCTTCTAAATGTCTACAACAGCAAAGAGGAAGATCGACAAAATGATAAGCACGAAACGATTTTACGGCACATACCCGCCACTAGACTAATTTTAGTTAGCTTTACTAAATAACTCCTCACCCCACCATTCCTCATCTCCTACTCTACTTACCTATCCTTTGACTATTTATTGAAAGTTGATCAGTTTCTTCCCTAATTTTCCACTGATCAACATGAGAATGACTAAATTTTAGTTAATTTATTAAAAAAAAACTACTGTAAATTATAAATATTTATTTATAGTCGAGTATTTAGTTTTTAGTTAGTGAAAACTATGCGATACCAAATACAAAAGAAACAAAATCAAATAAAAAAGCAAAAAGCAAATGCAAAAATGCTAAAATGCAAAAATGCAAAAAAGCAAAATAAAAAAATACCAAAAAAAAATATTATAATAAAGAAAAGCGAATAATATTTATTTAATAAACAAAATACATATAAATGATTTGATTTACTTATTTTGCAAATAGGAAAAAAATAAAAGAAGAAGAAAAGGGTAACTCTGCCATCACACAAGCGGTCAATTAATCACCAAAGGCATTTCTCAGTCGGTCAAAGCTTAAATATCCAATATTGGTTTTTAATCATTTAACTCATTAAGCAGTTATTAATTTACTGTTATGATTATATGCAATTTTTTATGTGAAATTAATTGCTATAATATAAGTTATGCTCAGGTTTCAGAAATTTATATACACAAATATATATAAAAGCGTGCAGCAGGCAAATATGATTATTGCAGCTGACAGTTTTTGTTGTGTGAAATATTTGTTGTAGGTTGAGGGTACATGTATACACCGTTGGGATTAAATTTATTAATCTTATTGATTTAATTCCTAAGTATTTATGTGTATTTTTTGTAATCTAAAAAAGCAAGTAGAATTGAATAAAAATAATTCATTTAAATGAAAAGAGATTTTTTTTACTTGATTAATTCAATGTCCTTGATTAAAGCAGTGAAATTGCAATATTGAGATGGCTTATAGATGTAGATTTCTCTTAGCTGGCAGAAGGGAGAGATGTAAAATTAACAAAGTCTTCCAACGTTGTGTTTCTCCTTCTCTACTTCCATCAGCTAGTACTGAGTTGAATAATTTTAAAGCTAAAAAGTTTCTATGCAGGAAAGAATTCGTTGAACCCAATTTGTTCAGCACTTTTTACCCTAATTCAAGTTGTATGTCATGAATAGCACGCTCAGTATTGACTTTTAAAGCAGGAAGAGAGTCTGGTTTATTGCTAAAGACCAATTACTTGAGAGAACCCCACAAGAAGTAATCTAATGGTGTTAAATCACAACTTCTTGGAGGACATTCAATGTCACAATTTCTTGAAATAATCGTCACGTGTGTGACACGTAGCCCCGTCTTGTTGGAACCAGATGTTATTAAGATCAACGTCTTCCAATTGTGGCTATAAAAAGTTGGTTATCATCGATCTATACCGCTCTCCATTGATAGTAACGATGCTACCAGCTTCATTTCGAAAGAAGTATGGACCGATGATTTCACCAGACCGAAAACCACACCAAACTGTCAATTTAGGTGAATGTAATGGTTGTTTATGAATAATTTGTGGATTTTCTTTGCACCAGAGTCGACAGTTTTGTTTATTTAGCGCATCACTCAGATGATTCTTCGGAGATGATTTTCTTAAAGGCAAAGGAAAGGTCCATGGATGAAATTGTAAACATTACTACTTATACATTACTGAATACAATGAAAAAAGGACAGATCATGACATATTAAAAATGGTCAAAACGACACTTAGAAATCATATCATACCTATTGGAAACCCCTTATGTCGATAAAGAAGAAGACGGTATCAAGATCGCCGTATATCTCGTTCAGCTTGTTGCTTCTTCATTTTCAATGCGCAAAAACTCTTAGTTCAGACTCATCAGATGTTATCATCGTCCACGCTTCTGCATCAGTCGGGAATGTTGAGGCTTAGTTTTGTTCATTTTGTTCACTTTGCAGTTCGGAGTAGCACCTTCTGCAAGTGTGATTCAAGGATGGCTTTATTATTGGTGGTAATGCTGGTGACCGCATTAGCCGAGTGGTTAGCATTCCGTACTCCCATTCGGTCCTGGTTCGACCAACATCCAAAATTAGAAAAAATAATTTTTTCGATTTGCGGTCCCTCACTGGCAGAAAATGTTGAGCCCTCCGAGTGTGTTGCTGACATGAAATAAAAGCTCCTCATAAAAATCCATTGGCCGTTCGTCGGCGGCTTAGAATTAATTGTAGGTCCCTCCATTTGTTGGTAAAAACATCAAACAAAAAACAACTTTGCTGGTTCCTAGATAGACGAAGTTGTGTACGATTTGAAGATTATGACCGATAAAAGTGGGATGGATCTACGCTAGCTGCTTTAATGTCACTGTAGGTATGTGTGGAACCTTTTCTCACAGCTCTTTTACGTGATTTTGCGCACGGTCTTCAATATTTCACACAACATTCTCATCAAGACTTTCATTCAACTAGATGTAACCAAGAAGCTGGCGCGCCCACTTTTTACACCGTATTTGAATATCACAGCTAACAAGCCATGTGCTACAGCCGCTTTATTGATCTTTTCGTGCGCAATTGGTATTTAAACCGCATCATAGTCTGCAAATGAAACGTTTGCTCCATCATCTTCGATTGGTTATTCGAGCTTATCATCTCCGAGAATTTTTCTCTAACTGCATAAACTCAGCATGCTCTATACGTGCGTATGCAGATCACATCTTTAGTTCCTTCAAGAGCAGGCCTCGCCATTGCAACTTTCTGTAAGTCACCGTATTTTCTCATATTATTATCGAGTATTACTCCAGCTTCTCACACTTACTCATTTCAGCCGCAACAGCCGAGTGCATAGCAATGCGTACTGCAATTCGGAAAGCCTCAGTTCAAGATTTTGATACTTGCATATCGATGAACTTTATATATAGACCCATTAAAAATTTATACTGATCGTTACAGAATGACGAGTTTCCAAAACTAGTAGCTCATTTTTTGAAATATTTCAAACAAGTTCGACCGGCAGATACACTCTCACATTTCTACGAACATTTGTCACAGCCGGCCACATCGGACCACTATAGCATACGATCGATTCTTCAGATTTAATAGAAATCCGTCCAAAAAGCATCTAAGTGCGTGAATTTTGGTATGTCCGAGGGGTTCTGTGATTGTTTCGTTTAATAGAGATCTAGAAGTTTGAGTAGACATTTTCATATTCTTAACAGGCGCCAATTCAAAGAAAATCTCGATTGATAGATTTGATATGAATAACCGTTTAAGCTTCAAAATCTTCCCCCTTTCTTAACACTGATTCAAAAGTTAAAGATCTTTTAATTATTACATTCTGCCCATCTCTCCCATATACTTAATAATATTTTCACCATACTTTTACTGGCCATCTAAGCGCTCATACTGTACATAAATTTCATCAATTATTGATTTGCATGCTTTCTTTGAATATTCGAATGTAAATATATGTATATACATATATGTATTCTAAGCACTTGTTTCCCCAGATATTATTTAAAATTGTTAGTAGCTTGAAATTATGGCAATTAACACCTGTTGATATGGGTTTTTTGTTTAATTAATTGGAATTTTCTCTTGCGGCTGATGATCAAACAATTTGCCTTGTATGTTCAATAAAAACATGTGTGTATGCATGAAAAGTTATTCATCCATGTTCCAAAAAAGTAGTGGAATGAAAATGAAATGAAAACCAAAAAGTGAACGTTTTATTTTGGTTATTCTGCAAAAGCAGTGTCTCGAAGTTACTTTTAACTTTTCGAAATGAACTATCAAACAGCTGATGACAGTTGACAAAATTGAAATCTTGTGTGTGGAAAACTACGAATGTAATTTGATTTATGAGATTTATCTATATGTTTTTTTTTTTTGTTTGGCGGCCGCGATTTATGAGTTTTAATTAGATAAAATGTAATACTCAAAATGAATGTTATTTTGTTAATTATAGCGCAACAAAATAGTGAATTTACAGAAGAAATGTTGCAAAGGAGGATTTTACGAGATCATGCATATGTATAGGCTATTATGAACGCTCTTATAACTCTGGTGAAAGAGGGTTTAGAATTTTGGGAGATGGAGGATATGCCCTTCAGCTTTACCTGTTAACTCCTTATATAGATCCTGATCCTGGAACGATGCAGCATAGATTTAATCAAAAACACGCATCTGCACGTAATACAGTAGAAAGAACTATCGGTGTGTTAAAAAGTCGCTTTCGATGTTCAATTCAGATTCTTCCATATCAGCCGCAAAAAGTACCGCAAATTATATATGTATGTTTGATGTGCGCTTCACAATACATGCAAGATATGGAACTAATTGATTTTTATGAAGAATATGTCGAAGACATTCCCGGTGACTACTCTCCGGTATAGTACTCATTTAAGGATTAATAAAAACATAATACAATACTTATGTAATTCATTGAATCTTGTATTTCTATTTTTATGAAAATGAGTCATATTATTAAATTATTCTTATATGTAGGTATACACATAGACCATAAAGTCTGCATTCACCCAACACATTTTTTAAAGTAAAGCACAAACACAATTGAAATAGGTAATTCAGTTAAAATATTTTACATGAATTTATTCATTATATTTCTCAGTTCAAAATGCAAAACCAAAAACCTATATTCCTATTTTCATTTTTGAGATAACGGTATCTAAGTGGAGCAACAAGTAAACATAGGCACCACAAAGTCTGCGTTCAGCTTGCTTGATTTGAGAATACCGTTACTTTTCACGAAGATGTTTCTTCTTTTTGCATATTTTCTATTGTCTTTTATTCTAATTAACTATTTAAATAGTTCGCGACATCTTTTAACATTAGTTTGAATAAATTGAAACCAAAGGGAAAGAAATTAGTGTTTCAGAAAGAAAAATAATTATTAAACTGTGGAAAGGTGGCGAAAATTTCCGAAAAATTGGTCAAACTATTGGAAGAACGTATTCCTCCGTCCAGCGCGTAGTAAATAATTTCAAGCATACCGGAATTTTAACGTTGAAACGCCAATCTGGCCGTTCAAAAATGTTATCAGTACGGGAAGAACATAAAATAATAAATCTGGTGAAAGTTAACCCGCGAATTACATCAACAAATATAGTTGAAATCGTAACTAAAATGTAAAACAAAACAATTTGTGCAGAAACTGTTAGAAAAATTTTGCGTAAAGCTGGATATCATGATAGAGTAGCTCGAAAAAAACCTTATATCTCACTTGTCAACAGAGGAAAGTGCATTGAAACTGCTCATAATTATATAAATAAGTTTCCGGAATTCTGGAAACAAGTCATGTTTTCGGATGAGAGCAAATTTTGTATCTTCGGCATAAAAGGTCGCCAAATTGTGTGGCGCAAATTAGGAGCTGGCCTTGAAAAACAAAATCTTGTTGGTACAATAAAACATGGTGGCAGTGGAATTATGGTGCGCGGGTGCATTGCGGCTAGTGGGGGTCAACTTGAATTTACCGAATCGACATTGGGTAAATGAGGATATTTAAGCATTTTAAAAAAGAACTTGAAACAAAGTGCAGAGAATCTAGGCTTATCTTCGACGTTTTGGTTTCAACAGTACATCGATCCGAAGCATACTCCTCAAATAGTCAGACTTTGGCGCTTGTACAATGCCCCTAGACAGCTTAAAACGCCTTCTCAGTCACCCGATCTCAATCCTATAGAGCACCTTTGGAATATATTAGAAAAAAGAATTAATCAGCACATAATAACAAGTAAAGAGGTTTTGCGAAGAGTTATGCTGGCAGAATGGTCCCGAATTACAGAATTATAACGAAAATGAAAATGGAGATATAAATTTTTGCTTTTGCATTTTAAACTTAAAAATATAATGAATAAATTCATGTGAAAAAATTCAACTAATTTAACTATTTCAGTTGTGTTTTTACTTTACTTAAAAAAATGTGTTGGGTGAACGCCGACTTCATGGTCTTTGTATGTACATATATTTAATAGTTCATTGGCACTTATATTAAATATTTACAACTAAAATAACAATTATTCTACACATAAAAAAATCACATTCTTGAGTTCATTAATTTAACTAGACAAAAACTTTAAAAACTCACAAGTTTGTGTTGTCTAAGTTAGAATTATAGCTTCATATCTCAGGGCTGATTTTTTTTTTTTAATTTCTAATTCAGCTTCTCTTAGCTTTTCCAAACGGCGATGGTGTAATTTGTTCTCTTCATACGTTTAATATGTTACAACATATGTTTGACTTACTTTGTGTTTTGTAGAACTGAGTTCATATTTTAAGTCTTTCATATTTCCTACATTTTTCTTTATCTTCATTTCCGTCTTTTAAATGCTTGGCTATAGAAATAACTGAATCGGTTTGCAGCTTCATACATTCCTTCAAACTTTGGTTACTGGAAACCTTCCATCGGCTTTTTGTGGTGGGAGTATCCCTTAAGGTACTGGCATCCACATTTGCTTCGCCATCGTCTTCTAATACAATTGTTGGAGTTTCGCACGAATCACCGTGGTCCACGGTGATAAGAATGCCTTCCACGACTTTAAAAATTCCATATAACATATCTGTCTCTTCCACATTCATTAAATATGTTTATTAATGGGCTATTGTGAGCTACCTTACTGACCTACCTGACCGACGCCTTCCAATCAGTCGAAACCTGTAGGAAACATTTTATGAGAAAAAAATCAATCATTAAAATAGCACACTTACCTTCTCCCATCCAAATATTTACTTTTGAGGTGGACCACTGTTGTTAAGCTTCATTGTAAGCTCCTTCCATAATTGTTCCGCCATATTTTTTTCTCGCTTTTTGTGAAGTCTTTCGCCAAATCTTCATCTGCTTGCATAAAACGCAACATTACAGAATCTTGTGATCTATTTTTATATTTCCCCATAAAAATTAATTTTTTTTTTTATATTTAACACATCATATACATATTTGATCATTTTATAAAATAATTTTATTCTACATATGTACAATTTGCAAATCCGTCGGTTGAATCCACATACAAATTTTAAAGTGATTTGAAAGTACATATACGTGTACGTGGTTTCAAATTTCAGAACATGGCAATTTCATGTTCGAAAACAAAATGAAATTGAAATGAACAGGGTAGAATGCAGAACACCAAAATGTCAACTTGAAATATTTTCAATCTACTTTCACTAAAAAGTAGAATTCAGAGCAGTGCTGATTGATTCAGAAGTTATATCAAAAGCTCTTCTGTTTTTTTTTTTTCAACTCCAATCCATTCGATTTTAAGATGAATAAAAAAGAGAGCTGGAGGAGGAAGGACTTTAAAAATATTTTTTTCATTTGTATTCTTTCTTCAGTCTATTAGAAGACCAATTCAGTATATATAAAGAGTATACTTTTCATACAATTTCAAAAAAGCAAAAAAATTAAAATAAAAATTTTTTTATTTAAAAAGAAGATTTAAAATACTAAAGTCATATCAATTATCACTCATAATTCACAATAGCAGCGAAAATTCGGAGTCAACAGAATCAACAAAATAATCACACATTACATAAGTTACAACTGTGTTAATTCCCAGAATTTTTTCTTTACCTCAATCAGTAGGGAAGACAACATCAGTCAATTGCAAAAAAAACGAAAGAGATCAAAATTTGCACAAAAGTTACAATTAAATACACGCAAATGAACAAATGTTTTTTTTTAATTTCCACTTTACTTGTGCTTTCATAACTACAACACCAAATTTCTTTCTACAAATTTTTATTTTCTTTAATTTGCTTCATTATACATTTTTTTTTTACATAAGTTTAATTGTCCACGCATACTTCTTACTTTTCTTTTTTACAACTGTGCATTGTAATTAACCAAAGATGCAAAAAAAAAGTGCTTAATTAATGAAACAGCAAAAAAATCAAATGACAACAATATCTACGTACATATATATGTATATGTATGTAGTAAAATACGTCACTAAACATCACGGTTAGTTGAACTTGAACGCAGAGGAATGTAATAAAATGCGGAAAATAAAAGTGAAGATTAAAAGCAAACTATAAATGTCAGCAATAACGGTATGGAGCAGCAACGCTAGCAGTCTTAAGACAAATTGTAGGTGGTAGTTCGGCGTTGAATGCAATCTAATGAAAGTAAATTAAGACTGAGTACTACTATCAGCGATTCGTTGACAGTGGCTTGCACAATTTCAGCTGACATTCTACAGATGTCTTTGCATTGACTTTAATTTGCTCCTAATGATTATTCACTTTTAGCTATAAAACTAGGAATATTTAGTAGAGTGGTTATAGTTTACAGTGGTCGAAAGAACTATAAAATTTGATACAATAAATACTTTAAAAACAAAAAATATATATAAATAAAATATCTTGGTCCAAGACCTTTTCCCCAGTATTTCGAGAATGTGCGTAAAATTTGATCAAGTTTTCGATTGATTTTTTTTTAAATTGAATTTTGAGAATATCAAAGTTAATGCTTGAGTAAATGTTTTTCTCCAATCGACTTGAAATTTTTGGACAATGTTATATCATGCAATTTTATCAAACCTAACACTACATATAACTCTTATAAATTGTCGTTCATTTCAAAGAAAGACATATCCAAACGACTTTTAATACTAATATTGCTTAAATAACAATCCCAAAATCTATAGATTTAAGTTTAAAATGCATTTATCGTCCTCGATTTTGATATTACTAAATGGTGTTTTTCAAATCAATTGCTTTCAATGAAGCAATACTTTTTTTGAAGTTGGACTTTTTGACTGGAGTTACTTGATTTAAGCTCAGTTGGTTTACGATTTCATAATCAACACGCCGACTTATGTATATTCGGCTCGAAAATTGTGCCTCTCGGTTGGAATAGCTTTGAGGTAGCCGCGGCGCTCACTTACCCGAAATCATTTCTAAAACATACTCTTATCTTGATAATAAAGCGAATTTCTTGACCACAGCATTAAATTTAAGTCTTTTTATTTCTTCTTGAAAACCTCATGTCTAATAAGAACACCTCGTACATACACATAGACCATAAGTCTGCGTTCACCCAACACATTTTATTAAGTAAAGGAAAAACACAATTTAAATAGTTACTTATTATACTTCTAAATTCAAAATGCAAAAATAAAAACATATATTCCTTTTTTCATTTGCGAGATAACGGTATCTAAATTGAGCAACAAGTAAACATAGGCACCACAAACTCTGCGTTCAAGTTTATAATTATTTACAAAAGTATTCGAAATTATAAGGAAAAAGTAAATTTAATATTTTGTTGGATAACCAGGTTGTTTTAATACCTAACTCAATCGATTTGGCATTGAATTTACCAACTTCTCTGTTTCCTCAGTTGTAATCCGGGACCATTCTGCCAGCATAACTCTTCGCAAAATTTTTTACTTGTTATTGCTGACGAATTCTTTTTGCTAATATATCTCAAAGGTGGTTTAGAGGATTGAGACCTGATGACTGAGGAGGCGGTTTAAGCTGTCTAGAGGTATTGTACAAGACCCAAAGTTTGACTATTTGAGCAGTATGCTTCAGATCGTTATGCTGTTGGAACCAAAACGTCGAAGATAAGCCTAGATTATCTACACTTTGCTTCAAGTTCTTTTTTCTAATGTTTAGAATATCCCCATTTGTCCATTGTCGATTCGAAAAATTCAAGCTGACCCACACCATTGGCCCCATGCATCCCACACCATAATTTGTTTTTCAAGCGCAGTTCCTAATTTACGCCGCACAATTTGGCGACTTTTTATGCCTAATATGCAACATTTGCCCTCATCCGAAAATATGACTTGTTTCCGGAATTCCGGAGACTTATTTATATAATTATGAGCAAATTCAAAGGTTTTTTTCGAGCGACTCTACCATGATATCCACCTTTCAGTAAATTTTTTTTAGTAATTTCTACACGAATTGTTTTTTTAAACATTTCATTTACGTTTTCACTTTCACCAGATTTATTATTTTGCGTTCTTCCCGTACTGACAATATTTTTGAATGGCCAGACCGGGGTTTCGACGTTGAAATACCGGTTCGCTCGAAATTATTTAATAAGCGCTGGACGGAGGAAAACGTCTTCCAAAATTATTTTTATTTATGTAACACTAATTTCTTTCCCTTTAGTTTCCATTTTTGAAACATCACAAACTCTTTAAATGATTAATTAGAATAAAAAATAATAGAAAATATGCAAAAAGAAGAAGCATATTCAAGAAAAGTAACGGTATTGTCTATGTGTCCTAAATCTAGCCTCTTATATAAAGATGAGACTTCATTTTTTAATGAACTACTCATAGAATACTTCATTGTAAATAGTATCCACGCAGGGAAAGATACTAGTTGTGAACTAGTGTGATACTATTACACCGTTTTACCATAACTAGTTTTTTTTCCCATTTTAATAACTCGTGTTTTTAACATGTTGCTTAACGAAATATGAATTGTCCACTTTGCATCAGCTCTACGCTAGTTAAATACAAGTTCATTTACACGGACTGGATTTCTGCTCCATTAAAAAATAAAAAGCGGTGAATCACATGCGTAACTGCCACTGTAAGGTCGCTTATTCGCATACTAAATTTTTCTGTTCAGATACTACTTAAACAAAAGAAAGGCAAATATCACAATTGTATGACTATAAAACTTTCGGAAAAATATTAAATATATTAATTGAGTGAACAATTTTGGGCAGACTTTTTTTAAGATATATATATATATAATATACAAAACAACAAAACCACCTAGAGTCGCACAAAAATTTCACCACACTATCTGTTAAACTCTAAATTCAACTACTGATTACACTTATGAATTAAATAAGCTGTTCTCAGCTGTGTGCGAGCTTTGGGAAATCACCTGATAGTTTCCATACTTCCTTAAGCCGATGACAGTAGGACTTTTGCGCCACGTTGCGTGCTTGATTGATTTTGACATCTAAGATGAATATATCTACGAAATACATCTACGAAATCACCCTCATTAGCAACACTGGCGCCGACGCAATGCTAAACGATGTCCATCTCTCAACATTTCACTAGCGTTGATCACTCCCTCATTTTGGTTTTAATTTCAATGCGAATTCCCCAGTATTAAGAAAGAAAAGCCCAAACAAAGTTCATTAATTACTTAATATAAGCTTTTTGATAGAAAAATAATTAAATAGAAAACTGGTCAGTGTGCCACTCCATTGACGTCTTTCGCTTTGCTAGCAAAGTTGAAAATCCTATCTGCCAACGGCTTTACATTCTGCAGTAGAACTACGAGAATATTTTTTTTATGATGTGAGGGCACACTTTGATTTCTCACCATCTCTCGTCACTCCTTTTGAGCCTTCTCAATCACTCAACTGCTTCGTTGAAACTCACTCATTATGAAATATTTCAACTCCAATTAGTTATGAGTAATAGCCGAACAAGCCACTTTACATACCTCTCGGCCGTAGCAGACGATTGGAAGAGGAAGTAAGAGCGCTATGTTATCGGCGTTACTTGCAACGGCAAAATATGGCCAGCTGCCAGTGTACATGCATACTTTTAAACAAATTTATAATTTTCTTCAATAAATCTCAATTTATACATATGTTCGAATATAAAGTCTAATCAAATCTATATGATCCATGTGGTAATAACTAATACATCCATTTTGGCGCCTAAGATTTTATATCTCAATTTGGGTGTATTTCACCCAGTTACTTTTCATATCAGCTCGAGTTCATAAGGTCGAAGAAAAAAACACATTTTTACAAAAATATTAATTTATTTTGAAATTATACATCAAGAAAAATTATTTTGACTGATTTTCTTTAGTGAGGTTGTCCCAGCACGTTTTTCCATTTCAGAAATAGAAGCTTCAAAATCCATAGGAATATTAATTAATTGACGTAACTGAGACCCATCAAAAATTCCTGCATTAAATTTTTCAATACTCAATCCTGAGAATTTTTGAGAAAGGAACTTGAAGCATCCACCATTTTGGTCAAGAGCTTTAACAAATTGTGCCATAAGCGCTAATTTAATGTGCAAAATTGATAGAAAATTTTTTTATAGTAGAAGTAAAGGCTGATTTATGGCATTACTTTCGCCAAGAACAAGAACCAATTTGTTTGGGTCCAATGACTACATTCACTCGACTACCCCAGAAGCAAATAAAACAAGAATATTTTGTGTAACCACTCTGCTGGCCTAACAAAAAATTGGCCATCTTCAAGTCGACACAAATCACCCAATTATATTCAGAATATTTTATTTTTTCTAAGAGACCTGAAATCATCTGATATTCTTTTTTCATAGATGTAGAGTGGGCGAATGGAATGGGAGCATAATTATTGCCATTGTGTAAAAGAACTGTTTTGCGTCTTCTTTTACTGTTGCCCATAAAAGTCGCTAATCACTTACACGGTAAGTCTTCAAGCGCATGAAAGTCAGCAAGATGTTTACATCATGACAATATACTAAGTTTTCATCAGAAGAAAAAAAATGCAATGTTGTTCTCTTATGCGATAAAAAGTAATTTTCACACCTGGAGAAAGTCAATTTTTTTCCTTTAATCTTGATTCTAGCAACTCAGCAGCACGATATTTTAAAAGATCTAAGTCCCTGATAAGATAACAAAGCTCTCCTTGTAGAAAATTTTTAGAATCTAATGTTTCTTCACAGCATTCAGAATCATAAAGTTCTTCTTCAGAAATTTCCATCTAATCGCCCTCATTTTGCTGTGTTTCCCTTTGAAAAGCTGGTAACAGTGTCTGAATGATGAATAAGTCTAGCAGCTGAAGAATTATTGGTGTACTTCCAATTGCTGCGATTTCTTTCATGATGATTTTTTTTTTCACCGAATCATTGGCGCCCCAAACTTCAAAGATTTTCGATTTTCTTTTTTCCTCTGTCGAAAAGTTCGATGCACGTCTTGCAAACAATATGAGGAATCCACACCTTATATTGATTACGAATTTCAATATGGAAGTAAGGAACATACAAACGAATGATTATGTCTTTGATCCTTTTCCGTTGATCTTTCGTTATGTATTCACCGCATACGTAGCAAAAGATAACAGGATCATTAATACAACATCTTAATTTACTTGCCATAATAAATTTATGCGATAACTGTCACAGAAGTAATTATATGATTGACTGATTTTGAATAAAACCACACAAAAAAAATTAAAAATAATAATTATAGGTAACCCAGAGCTGTCAGCTGACATCTTATAGTAGAAACATAGTTCACACTACCAACTTTACCGACAACAGATACAACTGGCACCAAACCAAAAATGTTTTCTTGTTCGCCAGCGTAATTAATTACGATTTCAGTTTTTTAAAGTGCATTTGCTTAGTTTATTTAAAATTTATTTATGAAAGTCCATACCGGCAACCTTGTATTTATAACAGCGACTCATCATCTGAGTCTTTTTCAAAAGTTGTCAAATTGTGGCTGGTTTCTGCGGTACAAACGTCAGTAACGGCATCGTCAAGCGGTCATAACTTTTCATTTACACGAAACTCTCATATTATAGGTTGTGACAGCTGAGTCGGTATGTTTTTGAGTAGTTGCAACATAAGCACGTGATCGGTTATTACAAATGTAGATAAATTAAACAAATATGACGGAAAGATGAACGAATTTCTTTATTTCGTGAATGCGCTCAGAAACTCACATTTTTTTTAATAAAAATTCCATGCAGTGCCACTATTATAGAAAAATGCCTTTTTTTGAATTTTTAGAGGATTTTTTTCCGAACGAAATATACAAAAATCTGCTTTAATTGCAACTTTACTCCAATATGTCATTGAAAAACAATTGAATATTTTATTATATTAAGTTCCAAAATTAAAACTACAATAATTTCTTTAAAATTACTTGCCGAAGAACTAATTTCCTTTTGAATTTAAAACAGTGGATTTTTTCTTTACATTATGGTACTGGTACATCTTGCACATCAGCGGAATGCTCTCAGCTGTAATTTTAGCGAATTTCAGTAAGCTTTGTATCTAGACATCTTTGAATTAGAAGAAAATTGCATAGAATGACCACTGTGCCAGCACCGTTGGCGATTATTGCTACAACAAGTACACTACATTAATTAACCAACACAGGCATATCCAGAGCGCCTAAGTAAAAGCATATAGTTAATGGCTCAATTAATGTTCCACTAATTGCTAACCAAGTAGAAAAAAGTGGAAAATCTGAACATAATTTCTATATTGCCAATTAGTGGAATGGCACATAACATAGTAAGAGGACAATAGTTTGACAGTGAATTTTTCTTCTTCCTGCGTACGTTGGCCCGTATTATTTTAGTCATAATTTTCTGCTGCTACAATATTATCAGTAAACATTGTTGTCTTTTATATCCTCTGCCAATGTTGCCATTTACGCTTCACTTAATTGTTTAATCTTTCATTATTGTTATTGTTATCGTGGTCAATGGTAGTAAATTTATAGTTTTGTGTGGTATTGTTGTGGCGCTTAATTGCATTTTTTTTTTTTTTACTTTTAATTTGTATACCCATCTTGCTTACTGCTTAGACTTTATCTATTTCACAATAAAATAATACAAAGAGATATGATATACGTTTAGTACTTACGCACTGAGATAAACACATGCTGAAAAGCCAAAATGACGATCTCGTTTTTCATTATATTCACTAACATCCAATTTAGATTTGATCATTTATTTGCGTGCCAGAGCCACTGTAAGTTGTTATAGAGAATAATTTCTGCGATATTCCCAAAATTTTTAATTTAAAATTCGACAACTATGGATCTATCCACCTTCTTTTCTAAAATGGCTTTCCTGTTACCACCCACCCAGTAGTAGTCAGAGTTTGGTGCATGAAATTTTAATTGACTTCTGGGGTTCCTCAGGTCATTTATCTGCATCCATATCACTTCAAGATGCTTTTTTATTGCAGATGTCCAACTTTTTAAATCTATCCGTTCCGATAGGATGTGGTTAGATGCTGCGGTATAAACTTAAAAGTCTTATTATGTTCAGTAAACCCAATTACAAATATGTTTCTAAAAGAATTATTTTCCTTTCCTTTCTTTCCACATTGTTAGACCGACCACTGACATCATTGACTTTGAGATCACAATGGACATAAAGGTGGATTTATGATCTCATTAGATTTCTATTGGAATATCCTTCTATTCGACGCAAACCGCGTTATCAAATGTATATTCATAAGTTAGAGTCTGCTCAGAAGCAATCCTTATATTTTCTTTAAGAATCTTCTACCTTATAAGTGCAGATAACTTCTTATTAAGTGATCTTTTCAAGCACGTCTAGATATAATAAACATACGCAAAACCAAATGGGCAATGCTTTTCACTTTCATTTGTTTATGAAGTGACTTTAATGAACTTCCCACAATATTGATTATACGAGGTATGTTCAAAGGAAAGGGAGAAGGTTTTGCCCACTGTTTTCTTTGATTACAAGTGTGGTGCATCGTGAGTTCCTGTCAAAAGGTCATATAGTTAATAAGGAATACTACAAGGAAGTTATGCAACGTTTGCGTGAAGCAATACGGCTCCAACGATCGGAATTGGGGAAAAATAAATTGTGGATACTGCATCACGATAGTGCACCAGCTCACACATCAATGCTTATTCGTGACTTTTTGGCGAAAAACAAAACTGTAATCATACCTCAATCCACCGTATTCACCAGATTTGGCTCCCTGCGACTTTTTCCTATTCCCAAAACTAAAGAAACCAATGAAAGGAGGACGGTTTGCCACAATTGGTGGGATCAAGTCAGAATGGAAGAAAGAGCTGTTGGTCATACCGAAAAGCGCATTTCAGAAGTGTTTCAAAATAGATATTGATGAATAAATAAATACTTTTCAAAAAAATTCAAAACTCGCCTTTTTCCTTTGAACACACCTCGTACTGACTTGCACTTTCCTACCAATAAATATTTACAGTAGCAAAAATATTAGCTCATTCTTTAGTCTTGGGTTTTGCGGTCGGTATACTCCAGCTGTCTTGGATTTTGGTCAACCGTATGTTGAACTTTACGTTCCTCTACAGATGATCGCCTTATCTAATAGGGCGTTGCGTTAGAATGAAGGAAGAAGTTTCCGTACGGCTGATTGACTTTATTGAGAAGTTCTTATTTCATATCAGAAATGTAATCAAAATGTTGAGATTCCCTGCTGAGAGGCGACTGCAATTAGAAAAACTGTTTTAACCATGACCTTCCGAAGACTAGCACGTACTGCTAACTATTTGACTTTCGCGGCTTTTCTCAATTTTGTTTTTAAATTCTCTAAGGGACTAACTTGAATAAAAATAAAATCATCAAGTTCAGGTTAGGCTGACTACGTCGGATTAAAATGTAGATTGATGCTATGGACATCGCACCCGCTTCCCAATAATTTACAGATAAAAAACGTCTATGGTTCCAAAGACAAAAGTGGAAGGAAATCAGTACTCAGTAAAAAAATTATATAAAAAAAATTTCTGGACTACATGTGTAGTGAGCCTATTTTCATAATATAGCCCGCCAATAAAAAAAAAATCTAAAGCATGACCTACCTTAACCTTCCGAAGTACATACATAAAATTTATTAAAATTATAAACGATATGAATGGAAAGGTTTGCTGCTATTAATACTTAAATTATTTACAAATATGTCAGTGTAAATATAAATTTCATTTCAGCGGTAAATATGGCAGAAATACAAAATATTTTCACTTGATACCAATATCTTTCTTATTTCAAAGCCAATAATCCCCTCAACGGAAAGCAGGATTATAGCAAGAGTTGGTCGATATAGCTGGCATGGAACCATTCTGATAGACAGTCTATGAATATTCTTATCCAAAAGTGGAAATCGAAAAATTGGAAAGGAAGGCAGTACGCCCGAGAGCAAAGAACCATTTGTTAAAGGAGGGTATAAGTGCACTAAAGAAATAAAAGAAATTGTAGCAGAAGTAGTAGTAGATTCTGTAGAAAATGGCAGCAAACAAGATGTCCTTCGTACAAAAGTTTGCTAAATAATATATTGAAAAATCTTACGAGTAAAATATATTTGTTTAGTAATTAGCTTAGGGGATTATGTAGGGTAATACTGATTACTCGTTTTGGAAGTACACAAAAAACTTCTCTCAATCCGTAGTGTAGTTTCCACCAATCAGAAAGGCGGACAATACAATGTACCAAAAATAATAGAGGGAAAGTCAATATATTTTCAGAATACCTTTCAGTATATTCAAGCTATACGGCACATCTGGTGCGACTGAAATCGAACATATGTTGGTTAAGATAACGAAATTGGGATTCCTTCTGTAACGGACGATGAGTTAGCTGCGGAAATAAAAAAAGCTTAAGCGAGAAGGAACACATGGTTATGATCTTATTACTGGCGTATTGCTAAAAGAGTTTCCAGCAAAGTAACAGCAATCCTTCAAATTACGATCTGTTTATATTTATAGAAAAAGTGCTGAAATTAATATGTTCAATAAGCGAGGAAAACCAGTGCATGACCTCTTATCGACTGATTTCTCTACTATCAATAATTTCTAAATTTATGGAACAGCTAGTTGCTAAGCTCTTTAATTATGGACCAAATCCACGGGATAACTCGTTTAATTGAAAATGCGTTTGAAGATAAAAAGTTTGCTGTTTTTACCAAAACAGTATCATAATACACTGAAATCAAACCTCACTGACCGCTCTCTTCGAAGTAAACATGAAGACACGTATGCAGGATAATGGACATTAAATCAAGTGTTTTTCAGAGTGTTTATTTTTCATATTAACATAGTTGAGTATGTCTGCTTGCCTTGATACTAAACTTAGCGTTTCGTTCATGTTAACAAGAAAAAAGAAGAATTAGAAATAAAGTACAGAAATATGTATTGTTCATGAGTAGAGGTTCCGACCAATTCACACTCAGCGAAGTACTATTATATGAACAAACATATCCTCAAAGTAATATCCTCGTTAGTGCACTCTGGTGCGTTCGCATCAGCGACCTCGTAATCAAGTCAGTTGCAACGTAATCCCAAAACATGTCAAAATACATATGGAAAACTTTCTCATCATGTGAACGCCGAAGCCTCAGTCTTTGCAAATTATGATAATATATTGAAATCCACAATGACACAGTAAAAGTTTGAAGCGTATTTTCGGCATTATAAAGTTTCAGTTGGCGCTTAAACGCAGCTATAAATTTTTACTTGAATCTAATTTTCCAAATAAAATATCCAAATTTAAAAATAAATAAACTAATAGTTAATAATTGAAATTCTTAAATACCGTTTTGTTCAATTCTTCGTTCCGAATTTGTCTAATTTAGCATCATGAAGAGCCAAGAAACGTCCAAATGTGACACGCAACTATGTCAGTAACAATGTAAGCGCGTTTACACCGGTTAAATTATGTAGTTTCTATTCTTAAAGATGTATCGATGTATGTATTTATAATTCATAAAAATTATTATCAGAACCGACCGATCATAGCTCTTTCTTATTTATTCTTTATTGTTGTAAACGTTAGTTATTTTTGTATGTTGTTATATTTATCATACTCGGTTACGGTTTTGGTTAACAGTTTTTTCAACTTCTATATATATGTGAATTCGTTTTTACTGGGCACATGCTAAGGGAAAGTGCCAGTGGGGCGTTGTTTCGAACAAATTTCGCCTATTCCCCTTCCAACGGACCGCAGTAAAACTTTCGTTTTCAAGATATCACTTGTGAGACCAGCACTCCACTAGCTTGATTAGTAGTGTGATAGTGGGTATTGTGGCTTTCGGCTGACCAACCAACGGTATGTGTGCATGTATATGAATTGTACCGCTTCACTGAGTTTAGGAATTTGTGCTACTGTCACTACTTTGGCTAATGATCTTTAATTGTTTTTGAGAGTTTTTCCTTTTCCTTTTTTCACATAGCCGTCACTACTAGCGCGAGCCACTCAAGTTGTTCTTAGAGCTAACCGAATGTGTTGAGAGTGTTTGTAGTGGAGAGTGAGAGCATATCATTTGATGGATAAATAAAAATTTTATTTAGACGTAATTACGCTGTTGTGAGGCCCAACCTTCCACCTCTCTCCCTTATATGCATATGCTTTAATTTTCACCTTCTCTCCCATTATTCCTTTCATTTGCTGCAGTTCCGCTATGCTGCCACAGTGAAAGGGAACCAGCCAAAAACAAAACAGACGATCGCTCTTGCCATTGCTATCTTAATTTTTTATTATTACTGCTGTTGCCGCTCAAGATGTTGTTATTTCATTTACCACAGCTTATTTGCGTCTAATTTTGTTAACAACATTTTCATTCGCAACTTTTCAATTGCTTTTATTATTGTATAAAATTGAGATCACTCTTATGTCGATCAACAGTTGGTGGTTAGTGATAGTGTGGCATACAACAAACGTTGGAGCATCAACAGTAGCAGCAGTCGAAATTTCAAATCCAGCCAAAAGGATAATCTTGCAATCGCTACTTGCCATGTTACCACGAAGGACTTTAGAATATCTATTATATTTGTGTTTCTTTATTTTAATATTAAAATACGTCGATGCCGCTACTGTGCCTGCCTATGAGGATAATATCAGTGAGAATAGCATAAATGCGCCGCCAGCCTCACACGCTACGCCATTGACAGATACCACAGGCACGGATAGTGGTAGTGGTAATAGTAGTAGTAGTGCTGGCGGTAACAAGCGTGACTCTATACGACGTGCCTTTGAGGAATGTCGAACGCAGTTCAGTTGGATGTGTTTGAAAATTGAATTTGTAAAAATTATGGAACGTTTAGCGGAAAAGGATGAGTTGGTGCTGGTGCCTGGCATTAGTGTGGTGCGCAATATGAATACAACGGAGGTGAAAAGCAATGATCTAATGGCAGGTGAGTGTAGGGGCGTCTTGGTAATAAAAAAATATGAATTTACTTTTCCAAAAGACAGAGTAATTTCTATAAATTTGTAATTTGTTCCTACGAAGTTTGTTCAGTTTGCTCAAAAAAAAAAGAACGAGGCTTTTCTGAATTCCGATCGGCATCGTTTTGGATTTCCGACTCGGAATCAAAAAAGTGTACGGTAATTAAGAAAACAAATCAGTTTCAAAATGTCTACATTAATTTGCTTTGCTATTAAACCAATTAACAAGTTAGAAAATCAGTTCCATTCAGGGTTTCAGCAGAAAGCTTTATTTGAAATCCAAAAGAAAACAACTTTTTTTTGACACCTGTTGTTCATTTAAAAATTGAACAGTTTTAAATCTAAATTTTTTGATTAAAATTTTTTAATTCATAATTCAAAATAATATTAAAAATCAATAAGAAAAATTGAAATCACTTTTTTTAAATAAGATTCACCAAATTATTAATAAATTTAAAAGTTATTAATCGTTCCGGTGCACGTTAATTTTGTTTTATTCATTTGTGAAACAGTAGACTATTTATTATAGAAAAAAATTTAAAAAAAGCTATCGAAAAGGAGCTTTTTGCTTGTGACAATTCAAAAATGATAAAAAAAATAAAATGGAAAATTAAACAAGAGAATTTTGCATGACCAGAGCAATCCACTGAATCTGTCAGATTTATCGTGTGAATAAAGAATGGAAATTTTATAAACTGCGCATAATTTAATTTACATTTATTAGAAATAAAAATGCGTTCTTCATGGTATCAAGAGAAGTACAAATGAACTTACAAAACGTCCAAGTATATTCAGTTGGCATCGCCGCTGAGGTTCTTTCGTGAAGTATGTTACCAAAGATCTAGAGGAATGCATATAAATATCCACTTTTTCTTGCTGTAACTTTTAGCAATGTCCAGATTATGTTCCATAAATTCTAGAAATATTGCCCATTCAGCTGCATTTATCTCAAAAATATCCATCAATTTAGGCAGTCCTTAAAAACAAGCGTTACAAAACCTTTTTTTTTCTGTTTTTAAAATCATAAAATGAGCACCTGCACAAAACGAACTATGTTAAATCCGCCAAACAATACCTCGTCGGATTTTTCATTGAATAATCGGATTCGAAAATATTTTACGATAAATTATATACTATTGGTATTTCAGAACATAATTATGCAATTCCGATCAGATTCAGAAAAATCTCGAATGTCTAAAATTTAGCTACATTTTATTTTTAATTCTCTCACATTACTTGATCTCTGAGTGATCATCCAGTTCCTTCTCGGACTTACTCTCTCTCTCTCACTCAGTGATACCACGATTTTTCAATCTAACATTTGACATTTGTTCAATTTGTCGAATAATATCCAATACCGTTCAAAATGGCTACTTTCTTATCCCAACTACTCGAATTCGTCACGCTCCCTTGTTCATTATTGAATATCTCGGCTATATCTCACAAAATATATTAATTTTATTTCCCTTATATTGTATAATGAATTTATCAACAAGATCTAGCAACAAACTAACACTGCTCGAGCACTGTAGGAGGTGCTAAGGACCTGTCTACCCATCAATGAATCATTTCTTGACATTATTTGATTTTTTCTTTTAGTTCTTCCTTTCTAGCCTTTTTCCCTTTCTGCCTTCTCCAAATATATATTTATTTATTTGTTGTCAGAGATATATATTTTTGTATTTAATTTTTTTTTAATAATTCTAACCTGATCAAAATCTTTTAAATATTTCTGTATATTTTACATATTCATATCGAGTTTTTTTTTTTAACTACCACAGATGTAGCCCGCAGCTATCCCAACGATCCCAATTCACGACTCAATGGCTACATTGTGAATAAATTGAGTAATTTTCTGCAAACGCATTATCTACGCTTCAAATTGATCAACAGCGAAACGATAATGGAAGCGCGCTCGGCAGTGGAAACAGGACGTAAAGGCAAATTTGGCAAAAAAGGTGGTTTGGAGGCGCTTATCGCGGCTGCTCTCATGATGAAAGGTTGTTAAAAAAAGACGTATTAAAATTCAAAATTGATTTTATTTCATATTTTTCTATAACAATTTATTTAGGCACCCTAATGGCCATTGGTATGGGTGCTGTTGCACTACTGGCTGGCAAGGCACTCATGACGGCACTAATGGCCTTGACATTGTCTAGTGTGTTGGGTTTGAAGGGTTTGGCATCGGGCGGTGGTGGTAAATCGACAACATACGAAATCGTCTCAAAACCCGTTTACTCTTCAAGTCACTCTTATGACGAAGGACATGGCAGCGGTGGCGGTGGCGGCGGCGGCGGTCATATGATGGGCGGTGGTCATAGTGCTAGTGGTTATGGTGGTTATGGGAGAAGTTTAAATTTAGTGTTGCCTAATGAGTTGCAATGAGTGAGGGTTGTGTAGAGAAGAAAAAAATGAGATAAGTGCGTTATGAGGTTATTAAAGAAATATTTATTTGCCTGCTTATGTAGGCTTAGTTTTAAGCTAATTTATATTAATTTATTGTATCTTAAAGTTTTAAATAAAATAATATAAATATAATAATATTTTTTGCAATTAATCATTATTATTGGTTTTTTGTTGCTAAAATTTTTTAACGCATGAAAATACGTATGTATTGGCGCAGTAGAAATCAATTTTGATCACTTTTAGTAAAAGTCGTTAGCGTTTTTATAGTCAAATTTGGTCTCTATGATGATAGAAGTGGGGATGTAGGGATGAGTGTTCATATTTGTTAGAAGGCAACTATAATATTCCGCTCTGAAATTCAGCTAAATAGCACGAAGATATTAAAATTTCTTGCCGTGGAGTAACCGTAGTAAGAAGAACGACTTTAGATATTTGACTAGCCATGGCTAGAACTTGTTTCGTCACATTAAATAATACGATTTTATATCATTTACTAATAATTGCAAGAAACAGCTGTTTTTAATGTAAATCATTTCTCGAATTTTAGTAACTATTTTGAAAAATTATTATACGCATTGCGCTGATGAGCTGGTGACTTCTTTAATTACAAAATAGTGTTATTCGAAAGTGAAAAAGAATGGAATTAGTCTCGGTTTGAAATGAATAAAAAATCAGTACGGTTCAGAAAGCAATTGCCGGGTACTTTACATTACATATTCCACAATTTAAGATCGAAACGGCTTATATTAATATATTTTTATATCGCACACTCATATTTTTTTTTTTTACATTTAACGTATTCTCGTAAAAAATCCTAAGAAACGTATTAAAAATAATAATATTAAAATTATTATCACGTATAAGGTGAGAGAAAACCTTACCAAAAAATCTTCATTCCTTACAAACGTACACTTATCCTTTACAAGTCATACCCATTAGAAAATTTTAAACATTTTTGTTTGCGCTTAGCCCATAAATTATATTAACCAGTTAGTTAGTTGGCATTTACGCTACACTCATTTGTAGCGAATGGGGAATGTTGGCGGAAGAAATTAGCAACATGCTTTTAGGCGCTCTTTAATTATGTTGAATAAACACAAACAAAGTAATCGTATACATAGCCAGTTTGACTGAAAAGATATTAACTAAATTTAAAAAATACTTAAAGAAATTAGTAAAATACTTAAAGAAAGAGTAAAATATTAAACCTGAAATTTATAAATGATTAAACATAAAAAAATGTCCACGGTTTTTCTCAGTAGATGTTGTTGATACTCTTTTTTCGGGCAAGACTAATCCAATCGCTTAATCTCGCAAAATTTTTTGCGAAGATAATTCTGTAAGCCGTCATTCGTGTGAGAAGTTATTTTGGTTTAAAAAAGGAGGAGTTTTCGAAAAAATTACGTTATGCGATGCCTTTTTACTATTAAAAAGGGTAATTCTGCAAAAATGTACCAAAAATGGCGTGGCTTACGGTGAGAATGAACTAAACAAACACTCTGGACCCTCGAGTTGGAAGATGCACCTCGTTCTGTACGACCAGTCGTGCAAAAAGCCAATGAAATTCTACAACTGTTGTTTCAAGTTATCAAGAAATGAAGGAGGAACTCGGCATCACTCACGTGTCAATGTGGATAGGTTTTCTACTCCATGATGCTCGATGTTTGAATGTCTCAATAATTAACGACAAAATCAAGACATTTCTGAAACGACTTATCATGGACGAAGAAAAATGGGTTACAAACAAGAGTATAAAATACAATGGTCAAAAGTCGGAAGTGTTCACTATGAGCTAATATAATCTGTCGAAACGGCGAATTTTGAGCTCTATTGTCAACAAATAATAAGCTTACAAAAAGCTATTCAAAAATGCATTTCAGATCCCGCCAGACCCTACACGTCCAGATTAGAAAAAAAAAATTACACAGCCTTGATGAGGTAACTTTGATGCACCCACCAAATTGCCTTCACTATCTTTTAAACATCAAAAAAATTTAATCTTGTTTGGGTCAGCATTTTGATATATTTAATGAAAAAAAATCAAGTTTTTCGAATATTAGATTTCTTAGGAAAATTATGTTAAAAATTTTGATATTTGAATTAACTGAAGCTACTTTAAAGCAAAACTGAAGAAAGGTGTAAACTAATATTCTTTGTATCACACCCTTCATAACCTGGAGTACACCGATACCTTAATACAAAAGGCAGTTTTTTAATGTAATTTGACTTCAAACTGTCGAAAAATTAAATGTTTTAAAGTAGTGTTTTTTCAACATCAGCGTACCAGCAAGAGAATGACATCCTCTCCGTAGGAAGGATCAGGTGGAGAAGAAATTGACTTCACTGTGTATGCTCCAATGGTGCCGAACTGTGAAAAGAAGAAATGGCTGGCGTGCTATTCCGGTTAATGTTGGAAAACCACTTTATCCTAAAGTCCAACTCTGGAGGTGCCCAGTAGACTTCCCCATTTCGACTAATTATACTATTTTCGAACACAGTGCGCAAAAATAACAGTGGAAAAGTAACCACTCAGCGTCGTCCTGTTTCATTCATCATTTACGTCATTGTCTTCAACATTTGGGAACAAATAATCTCTAAGCATGACACAGAAAATTGTTGGCAATGTTAGTTACTTCCTTGTTTTCTAAGGCAAATGGATACCACCAACTCATGCCACGCCAAACAGTCTCTTTACTTGTGAGTTTTCTGTGCCCCAATCGCGGCAGTTTTCCCTATCAACGTAGCTGAAAGCGTAGATGCAAAAGAGTTTGATAAGAAAAGATGATTTTTCGATCTGGAACCCATTTAGCCCAACGAAATTGCATCGAATGATAATGTGGATTCAGTCCTTAGGCCAATTGTACTTTATAACCTTTCATACCGAGGTCTTTATGCGAATTCCTCCGCAAAGAAGTGCGCAAAATGTTTAAATCCTGGGAACGGTGTCAAGGTGATGTTGATGACTGTTCGAGCACACTCTGAGCTACAGCAGAAAAATTATCCTCTGAACATACTGGAAGAGCACGTACGAAACCATTTTGGAAGTAAGTTTTCAATATTTCTCAATGCTCTTCGATCATAAATTTAATTATTGCGTTAACCTTAAACCGTAAATTTTGTACTGAATATATAATATATTGGGAATGTCTCTGAAGATGTCAAAATTTAAATAAGCCGTAGTTCAAAAATCCAATGATAAATTTCCTCCTTATTTAGTTATATTCATATTGGCCTGATTTATTTTGAAATTTAGATCAAATGGCATTCTTCATATTTTTAATCATTTTTCCCCAAAAATTTTAGTTCTTAATCTATCAATTGACAAATTTATGTACAATACAAATAAACGCAGAGTCTGCATAATAAACAATTTCATGATATTAAGAAAAATTCCTAGACATTTTCCAATTCTACTATCATTAGTGCAATAAACGATGACACTGGAGACCAACTAAGCATCAACCAACCAGTTGTGCTTAACCGTTATAAATATTTAGTTGTCAGAGAGCGTAGATGCTCCTGCAAAAAAACTTCTTTGATATATTAAAAGAATATTTTCGTTAAATAAAACAATAGAAATACACGTTTCATCCTCTCTCACTGAAAATCTCTCAAAATTGTTGCTAAGCCATAGAGCATCCAAACTCAAGAGATTGGATCTTTATAAATGTTCATACATATATAATATACATATGTCTAGTGGCAGTTTCTTTGCCAACTTTTGCAAACACCCATGCTGCACATAATAAAAGAACAACAATTAACAGCTGGCAGTCAGAGCAAAAACAACAAACAAATACAGCAGCAAATAAACTATAGGCCAATATAAAAATTCTCAATTCGAAACAAAACTGACGTGTTGCAAGCGAAATGTTGTCAGTCAAACAGTTACTGGCAAAAAAGCAACGCGAACGCGAGGTAAACGAGTTTGAAGAATTTGTGAAAAAAAAGTGGGGAAAATAAGTTCTTTCTTTTAATTTTTTGGAAGTTTGTGTTTCTTTTACATTTTCGTTCATTATTATTATTTTTTCTTTTTTTAAGTTTTTTTGCAGAAACTTTTCTCAATTTGACCATTTATTGAGAAGTTGAGCAGCAATAATTTTAAGTCTCCATTGCGAATTGGGAACGCTATAAACGAAACTAAATACAAAATAGAATGTGAAAAGTGGTAATTAAAGTTGGTTTTCAACGTATTTTCAAACTATCGGTGAATGTAAAGCTGAGTATTAGAAACAATTTGTAGAATTATTGCAGTTAAGCTGACTGGTAGCATTTCTACCATCAAAAGTAATAATTGATAACAAAATGTGCAAGTGAGTGGGTAAAGAGTGAAAAATTTATTATGATTTTTTGAAAGGCAACAATTTTCATTCAAATTAGCTAAATATAGAATAAAGTTAACAAAAATACTTAAATGGGGAATTTTTTAAATTAAACCTTATCAACTTATTCAGTACCTGAGCAAATTTTTAACATAATTTTGAGAGTAAAACTGCACCGAAATTTATCCAATATCATTAAACAAATAAAAATACAAATAGAAATAAAAACAAAAATAAAAATTAAAATAAAAAATTACAATAACAATTCAGTGAAAGTGTGAAATTTAAGCAGCCAAACAGTTCAAAAGTAACTGACCTAATTATGAAAGAAATGTTTGCTGCTCTGACGTACGGTCGATATCAACGAATGCAACGAATTTGTATTGGCGCTTTGGTAAATTTCACGCTCCTCAGAGCTTATTGTAATTGTCAGTATTTTTTTTCTTGTTTTTGCAATATATGTGAGTGCGTATTTTTTTTTTTATATAAATATGCATCCACATATATAAACATACCTATAAATACAATATAAAAAATTGGTTGATATTGTAAAAGTGACTGCAACAGGCAGCCCAGGTCTTTTAGTATATCACGCAGGAAATTTTTAAATTAGTCTTCCATGCCAAAAAACCGGTATGTTAAGCTTGTCTTATGCACTTGTTTGCTTGCAATTCAACTTGAGAAAAAGTGAAATTTGATTTTATTTTAATTTAATTTTATACAAAAAATTTGCAGAAACATTTCACAGCAGCCTTCAAAAGCGAAAACACAATAAATTACAAAAAAAAAGCGATTCAGCACAAATAGATATTGAAAAATTGCTAAAATAAGTAAATAAGCCAATAAAAGCAGGTTCGCATTCCAAGGGGGGAAGAGGGAGGCCAGGACTTCCCGAAGTTTACTATTATTGGTGCATTTGTATAAACAACAACGGTTGAAAATCATGCCATGAATTCTTTAAATTGAATATTTTTATTGATTGGAAAAACACTATACGATGACACGACGAATAGTGTAAGGCTATTATGAAATTTTGAATATCACGCCAACTTCAAAAGTCGATTTCTTATTGTTTGCATATGACATCCCACGACTGCATTGTTTAGATTGGAACAGCAGCGGAGAACTCAACTGTTATGCATACTGAAGTGATACAGCTTTTATAATAAGCTAAAATTCTCAAAGAAGAGACAGCAAGGCCAAACATTAATCACATCGTTTTTCAAATTACCGAAAATACCAATTACCGACAGTGCGAAGAATCTATTTGACCTATACAAACAGCATTGACTCTGAACTCTTACGATTCACAAAAGTGATTTCATAGTTAACAATATCGTTTGTGAAGGACAACTCAGTTTGACACTTCCCTTACCGGTGTTTCTTCAGGAAAAGTCTTTAGATTTTGTCGGTGTTACTACCCGCACTACATAAATAATACTAACGTCAGCGCATTCGAGAAGCTGCGGATGAATTTTAGGGGGAAAGTTTTCAATCTGCTTCGCAGTCTGCGAAGAAACTTTTTAACACTGAACTTCCGGCTCTAAATACTGTTTCTCGCCAAAAAAAAAAAACCTTGCGAATCCGTAAACTTCATGAAGCAAAGCTCACTTCGGAGTCTCAATATTTATTCCATGCGATAACGCTTTAGTACGGAATTTGCTTGCATTTACTACTTTCAGGAATAGCTGTAGTATGCAAATCGGACGGTTAAAGATGTTAGCACCATACTTTAAAGATAAGATGTTATCGTCCGTAGTGAAAGTAGAATGGTTGTGGTTCGCACTATGAAACAACTTCTCATTATTTTTTGCCACATTTCCAGTAACAATGTCTACCGTCGAGAGATAATTTTCTACTTTGAAAAGAATAAAAACTCTACTACTAATAATTGCTGGGACAAGAAATTATAAAACAGCAAAATGAAGCGTTCATTAATTTTTGCATTTTAGATACAGGAGATTCCATTAGACGAAAGAACGCGGTCGATTTCCCTTAACTGAAGCAAGAAATTTCATTTTTCCTACGGGCCTGAATTAAATTATCATTTAAAACTGTCTTCGACCTTCTTTTAATTACCATTACAAAAACATATGTGTTCAACAAAATTTTTTAAAATTTTGGATTTTTTGTTTTCAGATTTGTCTCGGATTTTACTTTTCTTCTTTTGCCCCATTTCTGTTTGCCGTAATTAGCGCATGTGCAATGGCGTAGTTAGTGTGCGCACATTAATAAGTACTCCTCTGTAATTTGCATGATAATCTTGAATTTTTGTTGTTGTTGTTCTTGTTTAAACTTCTAGATTTGTATCTTATTGCGCTCTAATACACAAGATCTCTATTAAAAACCTTATGCTTATGTTTATTATGATAATATGCATACATATGTTATTTTTGTGGTTACTTATGGCGCTAAGCTAAGTAATTCTTTCAAGTGTTTTGATTTATTCACATTTTAGTTATGTATTACCAAACATTTGTTATTTCCATCATTTCTAGTTATTCCTTCTGCGCGTACTTTCTCCTTCCAGCTGCTGAGAGCTGGTGATATATTACTTTCTTAGATCCGAAGACATGCCCAAAAATCGTTATAATTCCACATAAACTAAATTCCTAATCACCGATTGACTGATGAAACACTTACATACCTGCAGAAGCTGTTGCTTCCAATGTCGATTAAATCTTTCAAGGTTAGAATGTTTTTAATTTCCGAATGCTGGGAATAAATACTTGACAAATACTTGAGAGTCCAAAAAAGTGGCAAAATTATTTTATCTTCTCTTCACGAAAACTTCATCAACCCGACATTCAGACTGACTTAAAAGGACCTTGCAGTCCTCGTACGTTTTACGTTCGTCCAACTATAGCTAAGAGAAGTGAAAAAGAGCGAATCACATTTTCACAGGGAATCAACGATTTCTTTTTATCTGACAATAGCGGAGCGATCCACTGTTCCCTCAATGACAATAACTTCTACTTAAAATACGCTATAATGATCCCGAATTCAGACAAGGAGGTCAATACACAAAAGAATGTCAATCTTCGATTGATTAAAAGAAAAAAATTCCCATTATTTTTCTTCGCCATCTCTACCGATTTTAGGTTTACCGCCAAAGAATTATGCTTGAGAAAGGCCCAGTTTTTGACAGAGTTACCTGTAAAAATGGTACTCCATCCAACTAAATATCCATCTCTCCTAAGCCTAAGAACGATGCTTGCCGGTATGCTACGCTTGGCTCCAACTAGCTTTGGCATGGTTCAAACAGAGTTCTCCGAAATCTCTCCTTAGGCCGATCGTCGCCATGTTTCAACTGATGAGAAGTACATACTGGTAATAGATTCCTACCTTTTATCTACCAGCTCATTAGCATTTTCTTTAACCTCAATATTCTTGGGACCCACACCGATTCCATTAAGACACATTAAATGGAAATTTTTATGGTAACAAAAAATTTGTTGGTGTACCTTTATGTTTTAAAATTATGTATTGACTCCACTTAGGCCAGTTACCACAAATCATAAATATATAAATGGCGCTTTGTAACCGCTTAAGCGATTTTTGACCGAACTCCTCCTCCAATTTGTGATTTTGCGTCTTGATGTTGGAGGGGCCTACAGTTTATTCTAAACCGCCTCCGAACGGCCTATGGATTTTAATGAGGAACTTTTATTACATGCCCTGCCAAAGGGCGATCACAATTCTAAATTAAATATCTATAATGTTGAGTGTTTGTTCAGCTCGAGCCCATGATCCTCAGCAGGATATTACGCACTGCTAACCACTTGGCTAAATATGGTTCATTTATATTTTATTTAGATTATTTTTAAGTAAATCAAAGTCGACTTTCTTTAATTTGATTTGGTTGTCAATTGAAAGAAGCCAGCAATACAAGAAATGAGGGAAAAGCACTTATCTCTAACACAAGTAAAGAACTAAAGTAAAAGTAAAATATTTATACGAAATTCAAGTGAAAGTGCAAACAAAGAACTGAAATAAATTGATGTTCAATTAGTCAAGCACCTTTTATGACAAAGAAGGAGAAGAATATATCGCACTGTCGCACTGTTCAACACAAAAACAAAGTAAAAGGCTTTTAATCTGTGTGAACTTAAAGAATAAAATACATGTATGTATGTAAATAGAGTGTTACCGATGTGAGAATGAAAATTTGCATAAAAACATAAAACCACAGAAACAAAACCGGTATGGTGAACATCTTACAATTTAAAAGCACAACACAATAACCCGCAATGTGGAAAGAAAGTGTAAACATACGGAATGTGCAAAATAAGTATACAAATTCAAGGTAAACAAAAGATTTGTCAGAAAAATATAAAATTAAAGAACCGCGAAAAGTAAAAACATTCTATACGCAAATGGAAACGAAAACGATTTGAGCGATGCGGATGCTCAAACATACTTAACTGTTAACTTCATTATCATCATTGCGTTGCTGCAAATTCTTTGTAAAAGTAAAGAGTAAAAAATTCAATAAAAAGCTGTTTGGGGAAAGTAAGTTAGGTTGGTTACTGAGCTAGGCTACCGTGTAAAACAGTGAAAGAGAAATTTTCCTCTTTCAAATCAAAAAAAAAAAAAACTCAGAAGGGCACATAAAAATCGTACAGACACTCTTAACTGATGAAAGGGTGTAGAAAGTTCAATTTTTAGAAAGAATCTACGAAATATATGCCAGAAATCAAAGCAGATATCACTTGAGCAGATATAATTGAAGAACTTAAGCTACTTAAGAGATATTTTCCATCGCTTGCCATATATGTATACCCGACTAAAAGCACCGAAAGATTGCGTGATAGATGAAAGCCAATGGGAATGTTGACTCCATAATCCAAAGTTTCAAAATCCAAACAGTACATAATCCAAGCACTTTTAAAAAATCCAGACAAAACACAATCCCGACAGTATAAAGTACCGACAAATCACGCGATTTTTTTTCTAATTATTTAAGTATTTTGACTGAACTTTTTATCAGGATTGTATCGTGTCTGGATTATGTTGTTTCCGGATTATGTTTTGTCGAAATTTAGTCGTGCCTGTAGTATATCTAATCTGAATTTTGTTGTGTCTGAATTCTGTATTTCGGGATTTTATGTATCAGAATTTCATAATGCAACCGTGGCGACTTCTATTACAATTCTTTGGTCTCATTTTTATAAGCGCCACCTGTTAAATTTTGCTTTATTTTTTAACACCTTAGTTGATTCTTCTTTTCGTTTTTTGGTGCAAATTGAAAACACCAAGTGAAGACGCTGTAGCTGAACTATGTGAAGCTCTGTATCTCATATAGCTCATTCTTGCATCGTTTACCGTATTCACCATCGCTTATATGCAGAGGTCGATAAAACTTCCTCAAAACTTCTCTCTCGAATACTCCTAATATTGACCGACGTCGTCTACGCTTTTGCCTCATACAACAAAAAAGAAATGAGAGTTTCATTCGTCTAGGGAGAACTTTTGATTTGTTTGATGAATCCAAAGTAGTACCTGTTGGCAAGAGTGATTATGCCTTGGATTTCTAGGTTGTACTAGGTATGTACAGAGTTTGATGTTCACACAAACTCAATTAAGCTGAAACATTTGGTATTCAACACCAAATGTTTCAGCTTAATTGAGCTGCTACTGTTTCACGTGCTTTGAATTCAATTAGTTTGAATTCAATTAAAACTGTTTGAATTTAGTTTGTGAAAACTGTTGTGTTAAAAAAATCCAAATACTTTATACCTAAAAAAATAGAATGGAGGGCGATATTTTCCCTTCACACATTTCCCGTGTTAACAACTCGTCGCTAATTTTCCACTCTAGCTCTTTCCATTTCAAAATAAAATCGTTTTTAAAAGTTTTGTAATTGAAATTTCATTCCTTATTCCTATACGTTATCTGGTAACACATGTCCAGAGTATATTATGGAGGTGTATGGAGAGAACCCTTCCCCAGCCTGCTGAATAGCAGTGATAGTGAAATACCCGGATATGGCGATCCCGAGACCCCAATCGTTGACGGTGGTATACACGTCCCATCACCCGACTAAGATGAAGTTCGAATCGCGATTGCACGCTTAAAAAATTAAAAACCGGAGGAGGCCGAAGGCTTACTGATAGAGCCACTTAAATGCGGCTGCGACGAACAAGATACACATGCATCAGCTTCTTTGTATAATGTGATCGGCATGCCCGACGAATGGAACCTAAGTGTGATCTGTCCAATCAAAAAAAATGAAGAAACTGCGCCAATTACAGTGGTATTAGCCTCCTCAATATTGCATACAAGGTCTTATCTAGTGTATTGCTTGAAAGATTAAAGCCCACCATCAACAAACTGATCGGCACTTATCAGTGTAGCTTTAGACTTGGTAAGCCCACAAGTGACTACATATTCACCATGTGATAAATCTTGGGAAAAGCCTGAAAGAAAAGAATTGATCCTTCGACAGCACGACAAGGAACTGTCTCTACGCTGCTATGCCTGAATTAGATATCCCTGCAAAACTCATACGGCTATGTGAACCGGTTTCCGGTTGACAGTCATCAACTTTAAAGTCGTAGATAATATCATCTATCTTGGAAGCAGCATTAACAACACCAACAATGTCAGCCTTGAAATCCAACGCAGAATCACTCTAGCCTATAGATGCTTCTTTGGACTAACCAAAATCAAACTCTACAAGCCGCTAATCATTTCTGTTCTCTTCTGGAAAGGTTAGGTGGAGGCCGACCTGGTCCATCCAGTATCCAAATTTGTCTTAGGCCAAAAGACCAATGCTACTGAATTTGTCCTAAGTCAGCAGGTATTCTCAGGATATGTAATTATAGAGGGAATTATTGTAGACCCACAAATATAGGCAATTGATAAAGCCAATGTTTTGTGAATGTTGTCCTGAGGTTTCTTGAAAACCATGAATCAGTAAAATATAGAATATTAGTAAATGAAATTTTAATGTCATTTAAAGCTTTATAGTGTAATATGTCTTTAGATGACATGCTAGAGTCTCATGTGGATTTTCTTCCAGCTTATTTGGGAACCGTAAATAACGAGCAAAAGGTTCAGGACATATCCTTAATGGAAAAATGGTGTTCAGGAATGCTGGCAAATTATTTTTAAAGACTTACAAGAGACCTAGCTAAAGCCACAACTTCACGAAAATACCAAATATTTATTGTAAGTTGAGCTATAAATTTTTTTTCTAATGCAGATTCTTCTATTTTTTCCGAAAATAGCTGTTTTTATGTCAGAATAAAACCTGATGTGTAAATATTTTTCTGTAAAATTTTATATTAATTTTAATTTAATTTTAATGTTACAAAAAGTGTTTATTTTGTTGCCCAGTGCAATTATCCATGTTATTTCTTTCACTTTTAAACTGCATTTGCTAAAAAAATAGGTTACGCAGGAAAGCATGAATAGCGAAAAAAGGGTGCGACAAGCATAATGAAAAAATCTTGGTACATTCATGTCAAACCGTCATAAAAAATAACGCAAAACCATCATTTTTTTTATTTGACAAAATAATTTTACCTGAAAATTAAATATTTATTCACAACAAAAAACTGCTGCATTCCATTTAGCCAAATGCATGACTGAGAAGAAAGTGAAAACTGTGAATGGGTCTACGTGCGGCGCTTATAAGCAGCTTATTGTTATATCTTTTTCAGTTTGTTATTTTTCTAGTTTTTCATCTTTGTAGCTGGTCATTGACAGCTAGAGCCCAATGCCACTCACGCTACACGTGAACTTCTTTTCAAACATAACTAACCGAGCTAACAATGCCAGTTATAAAAAGTATACTCTTCTGGTCACGCCTCACATTTCGTTCGCAGCTATATATGTATGCAATATGTACATAGTAACATATAAGTACATACCAACCACATCAACCTGCCGCATGCAATAATTTGAATGCTCGTCGAAGCGTAATAAATATATATTTTTTTATTGCCTAACGCTAATCGCCTACAAGCAGCATCGTTATACTTTTTTTGTTTTTTTTCTTCTTCATTTCATGGATTTTGTGCATCTCGTGATAATTAAATAAAAATTGGCAAAAACTCAACACATCACTGCAGAGTGTTTTTCCATTCGAAATCAATGAACATGCAATGGTTGCAACGGTGAGAAGTATTGAAAAAAATAAATTATATTAAATATCATTGACATTGAGTGCCGAAATTAAATTAATTAGAGAGTTTGGGTTTGTGGTTATTTTGGTGTTTCATGGAAAAAAATATGAATTTCAACGCTTAAATTGCGCTACACATGCAAGTCTGTGATAGCATGAGACGGCTTTTTCAATATTTTTGACTAATTCCTGAGTAATTCGATGCACTCACTCCGAAAAATTTAAAAAAGGCATGTCATTCACCCACTTTTTCATTACACAATATTAAGAAAAAAATTTAGTAGGCTGAAAATGAAAAAAGGACCATACAAATTCTCGAGCTTGGTTTATGCGCTCCATGGGAGATTAAGTATAATAGTTTTTTTCTAATTAGGTTAAGGTAATTTATTCAGTTTTTTCTTTAAATCTGTATCATTCGAGAGTAAGAGATTAATATGTAGGCTTTGTTTACAACTGAGATAATTATACTTTAAAAGTTATGAGACTTTCTTTGATACACATATTTATTATTTTTCTTCTTCTTCTTCTTCTTCTTCTTCTTCTCCTTCCTTTTCTTATTCTTCCTCTTCTTCCTCTTTCAATTATTATTTATCCTAATTGCCTTAAATTAATTTCTTTTTTTATATTTGCTTCCCCGCAGCATTTCAAATTAGTAGTATACTTAGTAGTTAAACAATATTTAGAATAAGTTTGGTGTTCACACACGCTTAATTAGTTGAAATATTTAGTGTTTCACAGCTGTTATTTTTAATTGTTTGTGACAAAAATATTTTCTGATAAAAATCAACATATTTTCAACATTTTTCAATTATTAACTTTCGTGCGATTTTCAACCGATCTACTCCAGCTTGCAACTTGATGTGTTTCCAACAGTTTATTCAAAGCCGACTCCGAACTGTTGATGTATTTTTACGGGAGTTTTTGATTTCATGTCAGAAATGCACTCAGAAGGCTTGACATGCTCTGCCGAGGGGCGACGGTAATTAGAAAATTTAATTTACTAAAATTCTGTATGTTGGTCGGACAATTACTCGAACCCTGGCTTTTCGAATTATAGTACGCACTTTTTGTCCCTTGGCCAACGCTTTTGCCAATAAAATTCGAATCACTTCTGAAATGCGCATTTCGGTATGGCGATCAGCTCTTTCTTCAATTCTTACTTGATCCCACCAATTGTGGCAAACCGTCTTCCTTTCATTGGTTTCATTAGTTTTGAAAATAGGAAAAAGTCGCAGGGAGCAAAATATGGTGAACACGGTGATTGAGGCATGATTACGGTTTTATTTTTGGCCAAAAAAATCACTAATAAGCATTGATGTGTGAGCTGGTGCATTATCGTGATGCAGAATCCACCATTTGTTTTTCCAAAATTCCGTCCGTTTGAGCCGTATTGCTTCATGAAAACGTTGAATAACTTCCTTGCATTATTCCTTATTACCTGTGTGACCTTTTGGCAGGAACTCATATGGCACCACACCTTTATAATTAAAGAAAACAGTGAGCAAAACCTTCACATTTGATCGAACTTTGCGTGCCTTTTTCGGTCTTGGCTCACCTGGCAGCTTTCATTGAGATGATTGGGCCCTGATTTGGACGTCATAACCATAAAACCACGTTTCGTCATCAGTTATGACCCGTTTGAGTAAACCCGGATCGTTGTTGACGTCATTCAACAACTCCAGAGCGATACTAATGCGACATTGCTTTTGCTAAAAATTTAGCAATTTCGCTTCGCTGCCACTCGTTTCATGCCAAAAACATTTGAAAAAATTTAATGGCATGAGCCGATTGATATGCCAATATCCGCTGCAACTTCCCTAATAGTGATTCGACGATTTTTAAGAACAATTTTTTCACTGTTTCAATGTTTTCTTCGCTTGTTGACGTGATCACACTTCCAGGACGCTCATCGTCATCATCATCTTCTCGGCCTTCTGTAAAACGTTTGTACCACTTATAAACACTTTTTTGAAACAAAGTGGACTCACCGAATACCACAGTCAACATTTCAAGTGCCTTGGAGTATTTTATTCTATTTAACGCAAAACTTAATAGATATTCTTTGATCCATTTCTTTCAAAAGTCAAAAATCGAAGAGCACACAAAAACGTGACTAACCTCTTCTGTTGTCAAAAACAAACTACTAATCACAACTGGCTACTAATGAAAGCACATGATAAACATATACTTATATGTCCGATTATAACAAAAACAAAATATCGTTAGGCGAAAAATCAAAATTCACCTTCTCCTTTGAAAATACCTCGAATTGCTATTGTTATTCTGCTTTATTCGCATGACAGTAATTTCTTCTTTTTACTAATTAGCGCCGAGAGTACACACCGAGTGATGCCAGGTTTTCCTCTATATGATCTGAAGCGGAGACACGGCTTGACTTGCTGACAATTTGTTTGATGACAATTTTTTGCTTTCAATCGCTCACTGCCAGACCCAATCGCCTTGCTTCGTCAGTTGAAACAGCTGTATAACTTTTGTAGCGATACAAAATCCATACATAGCAGCAATGTGGCAACTCCTTTTCATTCTGTGGAAAATGGCAAACAACGCAATGTTGAACAAGTTACTGACTTCATGAATAAGGTGTCACAATGGATCCTAAACTCGATTTACAAATAGTACAAATTGTTATGCTAATAAGGCAAAATAAGTCTTAACTTTCTTTGAAAGATGGGAAAACTAGTTCAAGGAATCAAATTACTCTTAACTTCACTTATTAGACACATTTTGGAATATAATTCAGTTGTATGGGATCCACACTATCAATCGTATAGTGATAACTTGGAACCATAAGAAAATACTATTATTCGCGAATTTACTTTGTAATGTGAATAATAATCTCTCAATCTCTTTTCAAAAGTAAATTCTTACTCAGTGAGCTTAATATATATATATATTTGTAGGTATGTGTTTGGCTGGTTTGGCTATAATACTCATTCCGCCATCGGTAATTTTTCTGTCTCGCCTCTCTGTATCAAAAAATATTTACTGAGAGTTATAAATAAATAGGTAATTTCCATGCAAAATTTGACAGTTGATGAGCAAACCTGTCCAGTCACTGGTTTACCGGTCTTTTAGATTTTGCTCTTATCTTTCAGAAGGGTCCCAGGTGTGTAACGCTGTAAGATTCGCTGTATAATATTCATTACCTGCTATTTTCCTTTTTCCTGATAAATAGGGTCTTATATTCCACATAGCTAATCGCCATTGGGAACAATTAAGCATACTAGTGCAGTGTTCCTATGAGAGAACACGCTCTAAGCACTACTTATAGATCAATCTTTAGTACAGGAAAAGGTCGCGGTCTTGAAATCTTCTATAAATCGCTACATATTTTATCTTAAGCCTCGATTTCTCTGAAAAGGAACAAGTCTCCTTGAGTTTTCGATTCAGTTCTTGCAAAGTCAGACGGTAAGCAGGCACACTGAAAAACTCTGGATAATATTATGTGTTAAAAGAGAATAGAGCATTTATCTAAACCAAATTTGGCGGACATTAAGGTAATTGCTTTAAGGTAATTGCTACTTTTTTAGGAAAAGAGCAAAACTTAATAAGTATGTATTTAATTTATTATTTTCTAATTGAAACCCTAAAGCGGAATTGGATTAATTTATTTATTTTCATGTATGTATTTATTACTACACTCTGATATAATTATGACTCATATAAATGATGTATATTCATGTACAACATATATAATAAATAATTAATAAAATTAATTTCAGTTGCACACTCATACATACATACTTTGTTGTATGCTTTTATGTAACATGCAGAGATAAATATTAAAGTTGGCTATAGGGCAAAGACAAAAGTCAGATGTAACAGCAATCCCTTAAAGTTATATCAAATTAAAAGAAAAACAAAAAATTTTCACATGTATTTATACGTTTGTGCAATTGTGCGTTTGTTTGTAAACTTTTAATGAACTTACCATACAAAGAAAAGTAAAAAAATTATAACACGCGAACATAAACAATGAAAACGGCGTACTAGCACTTAGCGTGTGATGTTATATGAGG
Source organism: Neoceratitis asiatica (assembly GCA_030068015.2). Taxonomy (NCBI): domain Eukaryota; kingdom Metazoa; phylum Arthropoda; class Insecta; order Diptera; family Tephritidae; genus Neoceratitis; species Neoceratitis asiatica. The sequence goes on along the minus strand of CM061528.1, from coordinate 21,153,333 downwards.
TGTGTTCAAAGGAAAAGTTGAATATTTTTTTTTTTTTTTTTTTGAAAAATACTTAGTTATTCATCAATATCTATTTGGTTCCCTTCAAAGTAATCCCTCTCGGATATAATACACTTATGCTAACGCTTTTTCCAATCCTCGAAGCACTTCTGTAATGCGTTTTTGGGTATGACCAACAGCTCTTTCTTCGATTCTGACTTGATCTCATCAATTGTGGCAAAGCGCTCTCCCTTCATTGGATTCTTTAGTTTTGGGAATAGGAAAATATAGCAAGGAGCCAAATCTGGTGAATACGGTGGTTAAGGTATGATTACGGTTTTATTTTTGGTCAAAAAATCACGAATAAACATTGATTTGTTTTCCACAATTCCGATCGTTTCACGCAAACGTTGCGTAAATTCCTTGCAGTATTCCTTATTAATTGTACGACCTTTTGGCAGGAACTCATGTGCCCCCACACCATTGTAATCAAAGAAAACAGGGGGCAAAATCTTCACATTTGATCGAATTTGGCGTACCTTTTTCGACGTCATAACCATATACCCACGTTTTGTCATCAGTTATGACCCGTTTGAGCAAACCCGGATCATTGTTGACGTCATTCAACAACTCCTGAGCGATACTAATGCGACATTGCTTTTGCTAAAAAATTAGCAATTTCGCAACACACTTCCCTGCCACACGTTTCATGCCAAAAACATTCGAGAAAATTGAATGGCATGAGCCGATTGATATGCCAACATCCGCTGCAACTTCTCTAATAGTGAATCAGCGATTTTCAAGAACAATTTTTTTTTTCACTGTTTCAATGTTTTCTTCGCTTGTTGACCGATCAGCGCCATGAACATTTTCTCGGGCTTCTGTAAAGCCTATTTATAAACACTTTTTTGAGATAAAGTGGACTCACCGAATGCTACACTCAACATTTCAAGTGCCTTGGAGCACTTTATTCTATTTAACACAAAAATTAATACATATTCTTTGATCCATTTCTTTCAAAAGTCAAAAATCGAAGAGCACACAAAAACGTGACTAACCTCTTCTGTTGTCAAAAACAAACTTCTAATCGAAATTGGCTACTAATGAAAGCACATGATAAACATATATATTCGATTATGACAAAAACAAAATATCGTTAAGCGAATGTACACAGCCCACGAAAAATCAAAATTCACCTTCTCCTTTTAAGACACCTCGTATGTATGCAATACTACTGTGTGATGGTACATATGCATATACAGACAAAATTTTGCCCGCCGTAAGACAAGTGTACTCTGACTGTCGGCGTGGCTTTGAAACATTTGTATGTTTACTTTTAAAGTTAAAACTTATGGCGACATTAGCATGAGCATGCACATGTACCCATGTGCACATATATTTCATATGTCCGAGTATATATGTATATACATATATTAAAAACTAAATTTCGAAGCTGAAATTGGCATTTTCTTTTATATTGCACTCACAGTCTGATTAAGAACTCTCTTTTCAAAACGTTGCTGAGCCAGAGATGCTCTTATGGCACTTCATATTTTTATTAGTCATGTGATTGCAGCACATGACATAGATATTTATAAGTATGCATGTATGTATATAAGTGCGTTTTGATTATATGGTTTCATTGCTGTTATGTAAATCATTTTCACTCATCATGATTTTCATTGTCCTTCGTTTCAACATGTAAACATAATTTTCGCAGCAACTCATACATACTCGTACATACGTAAATACATATAATTGGTGATTAATATACATAATTTCTTTGAATTAAAATGTTAAGTACAGATCGTTTACATTTATTTAAGCGCAAATGCGAAGCTCCAGCATTCATTCATCGTTGTGTACCAATTTTGAAAGAAGGTTGATTTTCTCTTTTGAAAGTGACATTTTCGGGGATTAACGCAGAGAAATTAAACGTTTTTTCGCTGCTTGAGACGCTTGCCGTCAGTGGAAATGGTTGAAAATTTTATGGAAAAAAATCGTCACCTTACAGACGTAGGAGATGATCTAGTGACTGATGCCAAGGGTATAATATAAGTAAATATATGAAGGGAATAAGCACCACTCCAGCCTGCTGAATGGTAGTGAAAATGAAACACCAGGAAATGGTGTACCCGATTTCTCAATCAATGACAATAGAGCAGTCGTTTCATTACCCGTCTATAAGAACTTCATCTATAAGAAGCAATTAAATATGTAACTGGCGCTTTGCAATCGCTTAAACAATTTTCGGCCGAGGTCCTCCTCCAGTTTGTGGTGTGCCTCATGATTTTTTTTTTTCAGTTTATTATTTCAGATTCGGACCAGGACTTGAACACTGAACTTCAGAATGATAGTATGCACTGATAACCACTGGATTATTCCAATTGCTGAATAGCAATTACCTGAAATTATGAACTGAGAGTATATCAACGAAGTGAGATCTATCACAATATACGCCAATAAGGTGCAATCGTCCACAAACTGATTAAACATTATCAACGTGGCTTCAGATCTAACAAATCTTTCTTTTACAAGATATTGACCACATATCAATACTTGGAAAAGACCCGTGAGAAGAGAATCGCCACAAACCACTTCATTGACGATTTGATAGCAAGTTTTGATAGCAGTAAAAGCAGCTGCCTCTCTGATGCCATATCTGAATTTGGTACCAAACTTATACGGATTTTAAACTGACGCTGAGCATCACCAAGACCTCTCCGAGCCGTTCGAAATTAAACGAGAGTTCTGCATCAATACCTGCAACAATGCCAGTCTTCAGTCCTCTCGACGAACCAAAACTAAGTCGCAAGACGCTTTAGAAGTCGCTCATCATTCCCGTCCTGCCATGTGGTGCAGAAGCCTGGATGATGTCGGCTTTGGAAGGACTTGAGAGAAAGTTTTTGCGAAAGACTTATGATCCTCTGTGTATTGGGGTATGCGTTATAAGCCGAAATTGACATATTTCAATGAATAAAAAGACAGCGGCTACCACTCCAATTCTGTAGGTAGGGAAAGAGTTTCACCGTGTTGAAAGAATGACGAGGAGAAGTTATTTATTCGGCTATAGTCGCGTAAGCATTACCAAAGATAGTAGCTTTTCCCATTGTTTTATTGATTTGGTGGCATATAAGGATACAATATATGTATTTTTGTGCATACCAGTGATCGGATTTATTCATTTCTCATCAAGAAATTCTTTTTTTCATATGATTACAACTTTGTTTTCTTAAACCTCACGTAGTTTATATTAGAAACATGGGAAATATAAATTTATCTAAAAAATAATAAATCTTTCTTTTTTTTTGGTGGAGCTTGCTCTTTTTCTTACCTTTTACATAATTTAAATAGTTCTCTGATAATATCCTGAGATTCATATATTTACAATAATAAAACGTTTGCACACCATAATGCTATAGATAAGCAGCGCAATACGCCTATCAAATAGTCAACAATCCGTGAAATATCATAACTGACCATCACATCAGCATTAACAGACAGCAAACAGACACAGCTTGTTATCCAATAAGCCGGACAATATGACGAAACGAATAATAAATACAGAAATGAATGCAAAAAAAAAAAAGAAAACATAGAATGACAAGTTGTTAAAGAGAAATTAAATAAGTTTCCGCTAGGAAGTCGCTCGATATTTATATGTTACATAAATAGGAAACAATTTATAAATACATATTTACTGGTATATACAAGTATATTTGCTCTGACCGGTTGAAAAGAAAGAAAACTAAAATATTATATAATATTCGTAATTATACTCGCAATGAGGGAACTAAGAAAGTACAGCTGTATTTGAGGCAATTGGCCTCTATGTTAAGTGTTAAAAGGCAGTTAGTAGCATTTTGTTATGTAATAAAAACCTGAATGTAATGACAATGTCAAAAAGAATAAGAAAAAATGTTGTGTAGAACAAAAGAATAATTTTATTGCGCGCATTTAATGTGTTGAGTAGCAAGTTACGGTTATAAATGCTTGACGATTGTGGCTGGGAGAGAGTTTAAGAGTGAAATCGTTAGCAGTATAAAAAATTAGTTGTTGTTGTTTTTTTTTTACAAAACAAATACAAAATCGGAGAAGCCAAAAGAAGATTGGTTTTATTCAGGGCTGACTTAAGGACTCAGCTGATAGCTGGAGAATGTAAATGTTGTGTTTAGAAAATGTGTATGCAAGAAAAACAACGTGACGACATCACAGAATAAGTATAAATGACAATTCAAACACAATAACGATTAAATACTTAAAGCTAAGGACAGATGACGCGTAGAGATTGTCTTGCTTGATACATTATGGCAGGACAAAGATTTGTTATGTTATGCCTTCTATATTGGGTGTATGGCCATAAATTGAAGAAAACCCACTGTAGCTGACAGAGGCTGAAAGTAATGTAGCTGTTATGCTATTATCATAGCCATAAGAGACAAGTTACTCACACTTCCCCAATTATTCCGCTAAAGGTTTGTCAGAGCAAGTGGTTAGGAATTCGTTAAACGTTTGGGATGTATTTGTGGACCACTAAGTAACGCCTGTTTATAATTGCAAAGATTTGGGCTCTTCTTCGCTCGAAGTCGCTTGCATTTTATTGATTTATACGTAGGATATCGTATGGCTAAGAACTTAAAATATCACTTGAGACCCTACGTAACGAAAGCCGTGAAAGCTGACGTACATGGCGGGCATACAAAATGTAAAATCTCAGTAGCAGGTTTCTTATCTTTTCCAATGCAGAAAATATATGAACTGATGAATCGTCAAATCTATTACTGGCGACAATGGAAGAAAACGATGCAACAGGTATGCGACGTAAGAACCGCTAAACCGCATTCACTTTCAAACGTTGTCAAATATCACCAGTAGATAGCTGATAAGCCCACACGATGAAAACTACAGTGCTGTGTTGTTAAGTGAGGAAAGCTCGTCAGGTTGAGCCATTTCAATCAGGCTATCCGTCTATCCATCTTAAAGGCTAAAAGTCTCAAATGATTTGTCTAAGAACCAATATTAGCACCAAGAACATTGTCAGACTTGAAATCCAATGCTGAATAATCTTTTCCTGTTCTGTTATATGGCGCAAAGGTTTAGATGATACCGACATCATATGAGGCGTCACAAGGAATTTTCGGGAGAAAGATTTTGCGAAGGAATGATGAAGCTTTGTATACTAATGCCGTCGAATACTATGGACGAAGGAACGTTGAGTTGGATGATATGTACGACGCGATTTAAATAGTTCAGCTTAGTAAGAGACATCGACTACACCACCCTGGCTAGGTCATGTAATCTGGATAGATGAAAGCCCGCCAGTTTTGAAAGTATTCGATGCAGTACACCGTTAGAAACATCAGGTGAAAAGGACCTGGCATCACTTGGTGTGTCTAATTGCCGCCAAAAGGTGAAAAGACTAGCCCGTTATTGCTTACTCGTCTTTTATAACGTAAGTGCTTAATAACAATAATGCAAACTTTGATTATTTTACAATCTTTGTCAGCTCAGTAAATAAAAGTGTTTAAAATTTTCTAAAGCCTTCTAAAAATAGCGACACGTGTATCTTCGGCGATCCCCTGTGGTAAATATGAATGCGGGGGCGCTGAGTACACCTGCTGTGGTAAATGGCTATCTAACTATGTGTGTAGGTGTGTATTTGCTGTATAAGTGTGTAGTTATTTACACACCTATCATATTATAGTTTCCTCTATTCTGTTCACTTATTTGACAGATTTCTTTGCTTTCTACGCAATTCGTTTTCAGGTAAGTACATTTTTCTGTCCTCTTTTATTTACTATACAAAAAATAAACAAATATTGACTCACACTTACATCCTCTCAACCCCTCTCTCTCACTCTCTCTCTCTGCCTGTACTGCTGTTTGTTGCCAATATTGCTTTAGTGCTGACGTTGTTATTGATGTATTGGATATTGCTTCCTTGGTCGACTTGTTGGCGACGTTGCATGATAGCTTGGTAGTGTAATGGTTGCTTGACAGCGACATAGACAATGTTGCAAACCCACAAATACAATTACGGTACTATTAACTCACATAAACCCTGCAAACAAGGCGAGTACTCCATGCACGTGTGAAATATATACTCCACGCGGACAATAGAGTAATCCGAAACCTGCCACAATCCATAGAAAAAATGTGGTCCAATTAAGGTTGTGATGTACTAGGGCTGGACCATATGATCCATCTCTGCATAACACACGAGTACTCCATGGAGTGCCTATAGGGGATTATATTTTGAAGTATATGCGAAAAATTGCATTCGAACATACTCTTTAGTTTCGATTACCATCTGCTTTGGTGAAAACCTATTAATACATATTATGTATCGTGTAAATTGACATTAATCTTAATAATTTACTGTTGATAAATATATAATAATTGAAATAATAATAAATTCTGCATGCCTTTTGCGTACCAGCAGAGCTCAACAACGAAACGAAACTGAGTCAGTTTCATTTCCACACATTTTCTGTATACGAGTATAGAACTTATTGCGCATTGTAACTTCGTGTAGTGGTTGCGCTCGGCATAACACGAAGAATGGTCATGCCACACTAAGTTCGTTTAAGAACATTAGTTGGACCAATAGTTCCCACACAGGAGTATATTTGTAGGTACTCCAATGGACCATATGGTCCACAAATATTTGCAGGGAAAATACATACTGGTACATACAAAAATTTTGACGCACCACTTGTATGTTCTCGACACGTCAATTTTTACAGGAAATAAGTTGATAAATCTTTTTCGTACAAGTTATTCGACTTCAGACCTTATTCGATATCAATTTATATACATATAAGTAACTAATTTGACAGTAAAATGAATGAACGAATATTAAACGATGAAGATGATATTGAACGTGCGAAATTAATATTTTTTGTGAAAAAATGTTGTTGACCTGGGGAAGTAAAACAAAAAAAAAATTCTTTTAGATTCAATTATAGGGAAATATTCCACTTTCGCATAAAAATCGTACATTTTGCAATGCGAGAATTCCTTTTAGTTTTTACATTTTGTTGCTCAAGATTTGAGTATCTAATTTTCGCGGGCTTACATACTTGTACATAATTTTATTCATAAGCATATGTTTATACATATTTACTTCGCTTGATTCCGCTTAAGATTTGGCTCGTGTTCACAAAACTGGTACATTTGCAGTGTCCAGTGTATTGAATTTGCACGACCAACAGGTTACTCCAGTATAATCGGCTGTCAGTGGCTACCAGTTGGCCTCATTTCAAATGGCTGCAACTGCAATTTCATATTTGGCATTTGTTACTTCTATTTGAAAACTTGAAATTTCCCTGTCTCGGTCATGACCACGTACATTATCTACCTGTTTTCCTATATATTTTTGGTTTGCTATTAATTGGTTTTATTTTACTGCTGCCACAGTAGCAGTGATGGTTCATAATGGTACGTACTATCATTCGGAGAGTCATTAGTTCAAGTCCTGGCCAAAAAAATAACATTCAAAAAAATGTCTAATTGCGGTCGCTCTTCAACAGCTCAACCGCTTTGAATGTAATCATTGTAGCGATTATAAAACGCCAGTTATATATGTATACTGTCTTTATATGTATATAAAAATCTTCTATGTGTGTGCTTATCTAACTGGGTGGACGGATTTTAACGTAATTTTTTTGTGTGTGTTTAAGTAGAAGAAGTTCTTAGATAAACTAATAGAATTTGTTAAAAAAAAAACCGAATTTTTTCTTGAATTTATTTGTATGCTTTACCAGAAGAGGGCCTTATCCCTTACGGGAGCATTCCTTAATCTTGACTTTCGAAGTCCAGTCAGTGTATAATTCGGATAATTTAAAAAAATTGAGACAAAACACAATCCCGGCACTATATAAAACAGACATAACATAATCACGAACAGATAAAATAGATTTACATGAAATTTCGCTGAAGCGATTTTCGGCCGATTTTTTCAAACAAATGGACCAAAAGTTTTATTCTAAGCTAACACCGAACGAGAAGTATTACACGGATTATAAGAAAAAAGTTTTTATATTAAGCACAACGGCAGAGCCAACTATTTGAATTTTTCAGTTCCTATCGCGCTGTCGAAGGCAGTTTTAAAATCGACGATAAGGTGTGTACCGATTCTCTTTTCAGATGGGGTCAATGGTGGATTCTCCAGATCGAAAACTCTTTCATGTTCCATGGCCATTATGTATGTCTGCAGCCATAAGGCCAGCTATTACTCCAACTGCCTCGTGTGATACAGTTCGGAATGCGCAGGCAACTCTGGTTGTGCTTAGCCGGAATATTGAATTCATATGTTTTACGCTGTAGTGCTGGTCCCCATATAGGTGCGGCGTATATTTGGACAGACTGACTCACTTTGGCAGGAGTGTCCATCTGCTCTGGCTAGGTCCACCAATGTTGGCCATTATCCTTGCTTTATCAATGTGCGTCTTGTGTTTAGCCTCGCATCTATCCTCAGACCTTGATATTTCAGGGGTGGATGCTGCGTGGGAATGTTGTATCCATCTATATTAAGCGTAGCATCATCTAATTTTTTCCTGCTCATAAATAGCACTGTTAAAGTTTTTTGGACTGATAACTGGAGCTTTGTTACTGTAAGCAAATCCTTCATTCTTGTGCGCCTGATTGCATAAGTGCTTTATTTGGCGGATTTCCTTCGCTACTACAATTACTACGATATGATCAGCATATCCAATTATTTGCACCTCCTTGGGAAGGGAAAGACGCAGAACTCCATCGTATAGAGCGTTCCTCAGCAAAGGACCCAGAACTGAGCCTTGCGATACTCCACCTCGGTCTTTCGTCGGTATCGTATAGCAGTAGCATATCTGACAGGTAGCTTGAAATTATTTTCAACAGATACAGCGGTGTTTTCTTGTTTTCAAGAGATCTTGTGATATGAGGCCAATAGGTCAAATTTTCACATCGAACCTTCCACCTTGTTCCTTCTATTGTTTTGTTCGCGATATCAGTTAGCTTTTTGATTGCATCAATTGTTTACTTGTGCCTGCACAATCCATATTGATTGTCGGCTAGACCCTGTAATTGTTTTTCGAGATGCTGTTCGAGGCGTAAACAGATTATTCGCTCGTGTCTAACATGCATAATGGACGTCAAGAGATTGGTTCTCCAGCCGGTATGTTTGTTTTTTGTATAAGAACCAGACGCTGCTTCTTCCATATTTTAGGGAAAACACCCTTTCTTAGGCACTGCGTATACAATTGCGTGAATGGGGCGGTGTTGTATTTAATGGCAATCATTAGGGTTTTATTCGGTATTCCATCTAGACCGGTTGCTTTAGTGTTAGCTAATCTTGCCGTTGGTTCTATGACTTCCTAGTCTGTGTCGGTTGTTCCAGTTTCCTCTGACAGACATATCTGCTGGATTTGCGTAGGGAAGAGGGTCTGCGCGACCGCTTTTAACAACTTAGGACATTTTAGTGCTTGCCCTTTGTGTCCTCTGACTTTTTTAATTATTATCCTGTAAACGTCGCTCCAAGGATTTTTTTCGATTTTTTTTACAAAGCTCTTTAAAGCAACCGGCCTTGCTACCTTTTATTGTTTTCTTGAGTTGTTTACGGTTTCTCTTAAAGCACTCGTGTAGCCTTGAGTATTCCGGCGATTGCCATTGCCTTTGACACAGTCGTCTCGCATTGTTGCATTTTTTCCTGCACATTGCGGAATCGCAGGTCTTGCTGATTTGTTTCACGAGGGACTCGGCCCGTCCTTTTATATCTGCCGAGCCAGTCTGATTCTCATCTAGCATCAAGGAATTCAACTTTCCACTCTTTAGTTTGGGCCTAGATTTTTTTAACAACAATTTCACTGCCATTCAGCAGGCTGGAGAAATATTCAATCCATAAACTCAATATTCCCTGCTCGTCAGTACCCAGATTACTTTCTTGGTCCCTACATAAGTACGCTTCGGTCTTGAAACCTTCCTTCGAGCATTACCATTGTCGGCCAGATTCTAAAGCTCTTCAAACTCCCCTTTTTTCGTGCTATCTTCTTTTCGTCTGCAAATTCACTTCGCCTCCTTCTTTAGCTCTCGGTATCTATCCTACACCTCACGTGCTATAGTCGGTCTCAAAGTTATGAGGTGAGCAGTCTGCTTTCTCTCCACTGCATCACGGCAGTTCTCATCGGACCAGTTTTTTCTTTCGCCTTGCCGAAATCCAATTGTTTTTGCAGCAGTGGTACGTAGGGAGCTTAAGATGCCGTTTCAGATGTTGATGAGTGCTCTCAGAGAGCAGGATTGTAAACCGAGTAGAGAACTGAACGACTGTCCGTTGTGATTGCAGCTTTTCGACGTCGAGCCTTACTTCTATTTGTTGACGGGCGTTCTTTGCTGCACAGAGGCGGATGCGTATCTTTACTGCTATAATATAGCTGACTCTCACAACGAGATCGATTTGGTTGCATGTTTTTCGATCCGGCTTGATGAATTTTTGTGTGCTGGAATCTGTTACTACAGACAACCATATTTTGGGGCCCGGCGAAGTCAATCAACCTCAGCCCCTTTGGGGATGTTTCATGGTGAAAGCTAAATTTTCCGACTACTGCGCCAAAACTACCTTCTTTGCCCACTGGCGAGTTGAAATCGCCTAGCACAAATTTACATAGTGGCAGGGCAGCGCTCGTAAGTGCGGTATATGTTCTCATAGAAAACATCTTTAATCACATCATCCTTCTCTTCTGTCGGAGCATGGGCACAGCGATATGCAGAAGAACTTCACTTTGATGCGGGTTGTAGCTAAACGTTCATCCACCGGGGTGGACGCCAGGACTCGACCGCGGAGTCTGCCTCTCCCCACAAATCATCAAACTTCTTGGCCGCTGGTGATGTCAGCCTTTAGTCTTATGAGGACATCAACCAACTAGACAGCGGCACTTTCCAAATTAAGGGACAGACATTCCAAGTGTTTGCCCTCGAATCGTGATATTTAAAACGTTTGCAGGGGCAGAATTTCCTGTGGTGGGTCCTAAACCCCATGTGCAACCGCAAGAATTTCGCATTCTCATCTTAGCTCGCCGCCAAACGGATGTTTGTTGGCTATCCAGAGAATACTTGGTCTAAGACCGAAAGTCGTGAGCTGCTTGAACCAGATGTAACAGAATCGTTTCTGGCCATTCCCAGGTGAATGGCAGTCAAAAACTTTCCTCACTTGTGTCCATACTTCATCTCAACATCTAAAGTTATAGAAAATTTATTTAAATACAAAATTAAATTAACTTTTCAAGCCAACAAAGCGCATTTCTGACATTAAATGAAATCTCCGCATTAAATTCCGTCGGCTGATCGAAGGTCGCTTTGAATAAACTGTCCTTCTATTGTTTGTCCTATGTTTTTCTATTTGTTGGATAAACGTCAAGACGCATACTACAAATTGGAGGAGAAGCTCGACAGAAAATTTTAAATGTAATATTATTTTGTTCTATTTTTTTACGAAATTTTTATATTGGATGAAGAGAGCAAGAAAAATTTTTTTTATTAAAATAGTACCGGAAATTATTTCTGCTAATAACCTGTGCCCATCATCGTCGTTTCCAAGAACTTAAACCCTTGCTCAACCATTCTGAGTTCAGTTTGAAGCAGTTGTGAATGTGCGGTTTTAAAGTAGCAATATTTCATACTCATATAATTAACACAAAATAAAAGTATTTTTTTAAGAACTTTTTTCTTTTATAGTAAAACTTTCTACCATTTCGTTTGACATTAACCCAGTACACAGTCACTAGCATAAATCGAGGTCATAGAACGCTTTGAAAAAGGAAATTTTCTGCACAAAGAAGTATTTCATATTTTAATAATTTATTATAAAATAATTAAGAATCATAAACATACTTCTGATTTACCAAAGTAGAGTAGAGGAACGGCTCAGATATTAATCTTACTTTTATTATTGTATTTATTTTCAAGTGTATTTTCTTCAATATTAACATCATTATTTTATTTCTTTTCTTCACATTATCCTCCTTCTTAGTCGTTAGAAAAAGTGAACGAAACCAAAAACCCAACGACACAATCACCCAATGACCGATAGATTGATTGATCTCCACTGCCTAAGCGTTTGATTGCACAATTCAAGCAAGCAGCACAAATGCGTGCAACTAGCATAGAAGTAATAAAAAAGACGTAAACCGAAATCGATGCACAGGTGTACATACGAGTATGTATGTATGTGCAAATTATTTCAACTCTTTTTCATGCATATACAGAAAGCCGTTAACCATTAACCATTAGTGACAACAACACTCAACGAAACCTGTATTTACCGGTGTAGTGAGTTGATTATAGTTGGTCGCGACGGCGGAATGCGTCAAGCGAGTACAGAATTCCAGAGAAGTTAATTCCGGACAAAACAAATTAGGTGTTAACACTCCGTGAAGTAAGAGCCGGAGTAACCAGCTGTCATCGGTAGGCTTAAACGCTAAGCCCACTCTTAAGATGGGGTCAAACATAATGTGAAATAGTCAAAACAACATGCAAGTAATGCTTGAAGTAAACTTAATGAAGTTTTAAGAGCGCTTGCTGCGCAAAAGAGAGAATGAAAAAGAGCAGAGAGTGTTTAAAAGAGAGTATTCACGTTTTCAAAGAGGTAAACCATGCGACAAGCAGACAAACCGAATTGCAATTTTGACAACTAACTACTTATTGTGACAACAACAACAGCAACAACAACAACAAGAACAACAACAACAATAACAAGTATTAACAGCTTCATTGCAGCAGATGCGCCAACAAGACTTATAATCAACACTAGATGAAAATATTAGCAGCAACAACAACTGGTTTTTAAGCCACAACTTCATCACCAATTCAATGAAGTTTTAGTCAAAGTCTTTCTTGTTGTCGTTGTCGTTGCATGGCTGGTTATGGCTTTTAGGCCACATAGCGTACAACAGGCATACAAGCAAAGAAGAAATATGCGCGCCATGATCTCAACGCGTTCAGTTGCCAGATGACAACGCTTGTGCATGTACACGCCAACGCTCCGCTAAAGCAGACTTATAAATATCATTTTAGAGTGTTTGAAAGCACAAAGTGTGTACAAAATAAGAAAAAATAACAAATAAAAGTTCAAGCGATATGCGTTCAGCTATGTTAATGTGCAAAACGAAAAGTGTTAAATTGTGAAAGTCGAAAGACGACAAGGCAAGAGGTGACAAAAATCGGTGAAACACACTAAATAATAACAACAAATAACGAAAAAAAAAATCTTTATTAAATTATTTCAAAAAGGGGCGCCCACTTTAGAAGCTTCAAGCGCTGATAGCAAGTGTTTGAAATTATTGCTTTTTTATTCTTACTTCTACGCTTGTGTACCTTTAAAGGTTAGCAAAGAAATAATTTAAACTAACAACAACTCAATAAATGTGCTAATTATTTGTTGTTATGTTGCTCTATAGCTGTTTTTTTTATTTTATTTTTTTTATTTTTTTTATTTTTTTTTGATAAAACCGCAAATCTAAAAAGAAAGTATTCAATGCCAAACGGCCTAGCCAAAAGTGATAATTGAACGGACTGTTGAATTAAGTGGTAAATAAAAAGTGTACACTAACAACAAAAGATGTCGACGAAACTAAAGAAAAATGCTAACAATTATTTTGACCACATAAAAAGCTTACAATACAATGCTCAGCTATTGAGCGTTTTAGTGAAATTGTTCAAAATGAAGGCGAAAATTTGACATACTCACCCACAATCGGCGAATGGGCTTTTGTCCACAAAACTGTAATGTACAATTTGTTTACAAATATTTCTTATTTTCTTCGCCAATTGTTGTGATTTATAGCATTTTAAAAAGCGATAAAGAATTTAAATATTTTATAAATACCTTTGTGTGTGACGTTGATTGTCAAATAGTTCATGAAAAAATATTTGAAGTTGAGTGCTTAACATTTTCGTATATGCGCCTGTCAGAATAACCTTTCCAAAGTGATAATTGCTTATAATATGAATATATATTTATATACACAAAACATGTATATATATGATCACTTGACAAAATACCAATATACCATATTTAGGCTATTACAACAATACAAGCTTAAAACAAAGAACTTTAGCAACAAACTTGGTTATAACCCTTTAAAAACCTTTCACAAAGTATATTTGTAGTGATCAAAGAGAGATAAAACTGAGATATTTGAGATACTCATACGAATTTTGGTAAATGTTATTTGTTTTCAATGAATTCACGTGCTATAATTGAATGTTTACTTGAATACCCAGATAGTGCTAGACTTAAAATATTATTTTTCAAAGGCCACCTGTTTTTGGTTGTTTTTATACTAAAACACTTATCAAAGCCATTTTGTGATACTCAAATTCAGCAAAAGTAGCATTGTTAGCCACGACACAAAAGGAGTTTTTTTATAAACAAAAGGTTCTATTGCACTTTATTCACATTGGTTAGCTCTAACTTTAGAAAATTTGTTCTAAACTTTCATTTCAAAATATAGGAATTTCCAATAAGAGTGATATGATTTCTTTAAAAAAAACACATTAATTATTAAGGAAATTCAAATATTTTTTATTTAATGTAAAGTACAATCGATACAATTAAATTCTGAATATAACATTATTCAAATGGCCTCCACAATTTTTTTTGCAGGAACGACTTCGATGAACCCAACTATTGAGCACTTTTTCCATTAAATCAAGTCGTATGTCATGAATAGCACGTTCACTATTGACTTTTAAAGCTTGAAGAGAGTCTGGTTTATTGCCAAAGACCAATGACTTCAAGTAACCCCACAAGAAGTAGTCTAATGGTATTAAATCACAACTTCTTGGAGGATATTCAGTGTCACAATTTCTTGAAATAATCGAATCTCCAAATCTTTCTCGCAATAATTCAATTGTTGAACGTGCTATGTGACACGTAGCTCCGTCCTGTTGAAACCAGATATTGTTAAGATCAACTTCTTCCAATTGTGGCCATAAAAAATTAGTTTTCCTCGATCTATATTGTTCTCCATTGGCAGTAACGGTGCTACCAGCTTCAATCCGAAAGAAGTACAGACCGATGACTCCACCAGACCAAAAACCACACAAAACTGTCAATTTAGGTGAATATAATGATTGTTCATGAATAATTTGTTTATTTTTGAGGATTTTCTTAAAAAAAACCGTTATCGTTTTCAAATTGTTCCAAGGCTTATGGTGGTCCAATGGCTTCAGTTCTTGAGTGAGAACAATTTTATACGGATGCAAGGCCAGGTTGTGGTTTGAGGTAGTCCCAATTCTTGAGAACATCTTGGAATCGACAAATATCGGTCTTCGGCAACACTTGCCTGAACGGCAGCAATATTTTCATTACTTCGACCGGTTCTTTGTCTTATTGGCATATGAGCATTATGTAAAGAAAATGTACGCTGGAAATTTTCAATAATTCGACGAATAGCGAGCACAGGTGGACGATTATTACGACCATAAAATGGCAAAAGCGCACGAAAAGTTGCAATTGCAGAACGAGTATTTTGATAATAATATTAAATAATTTGTAAACGTTATTCTTGCGTATATCTCCAGGATGAAATTGGTAACATTACTGAATACAATGAAAAAAAATTACATATCATGACATATTAAAAATGGCCAAAACGACACTTAGAAATCATATCATCCCTATTGGAAAACCCTTTACTTACATTCGTTAGACTGCACTTACAGCTATTCGAACGAAAATACTTGTATTTGATTAACCAAAATGAATTTCATAAAATTTTCAATCGACGTTTTCTGGTTAATTATTTAAAAAATTATTACAATTCATATCACTGATAACTGATACATAAACATCTCACTTCTGATCAATTTTCTTTTGTTGGTCTAAGTGTTCGTTTTTTAAAGCTTATCTTCAAACGGATGAAATCCGATTTTTTGGAAGTATTTCTTAGATGACCCCTAAATGCATACAGAAAACATTACTAGTTGTTTAAATGCTTTAATTATGTCTGCAAACCTAATTTTAATTTACAAGGCATTGAGTTTAACTTCCCCAGCTCATAAAATTAACTAGAGTTTCTCAAAAATATTCTTGTGCAATAGGTCTTATGATAAATGTATTAGTCTCTAAAAAAATTTCTCATGAAAGTAGGTAGGCGGACGAATAAGTAACATAAACTCAGACCGGAATAAGCGCTATTTTTATAACCCTACTCCTTTTCCACCCACTTTTACTACTTTATGAATTTTAATATGTTGGTTACTTTAGCCACACGACAAAGGCTATCCGTAAAAACGACTTCAATATACTATAGACACTTCAGCATATCGTTTTCTCCCCGTCCGCATTTCTGTAGCTTCTACTGAGCTTTCTGAAAATGGCATCTTTCATGCCGTACTATAAAGCAATGTCCTTACAAAATCCCAAATATCTGTAGGAGTATATAATATATATTTATTTAAACTTTGCCTCGAGTTGCGGCAGGACAGGTTTTGTTTCTACCTTAACTCGATCGATTCAAAAGTGAACTTCTTAAGGGGAGATGGTAGTCTAGAGGTCGTAAACTTCAGGCATTTTCACTATTTTTTAAGGTAATAATAATAATAAACTACAATATTTATACTTTTTTGGTATATTTTACAACTTAAGTTGAATGTAAAAACCATTTTGTACCAAGATGATAAAAAAAATTTCTTTGGAAAAAATTATGAATTTTTGAATTTGGATAACCGAAACAGGCTTATTTTTTGTCAGTTTTTGAGCTAAAATTTATATACTACGGGATATAGCTGCTAGTGCACTGAATAACATATTCAAATTTCAGATCATTCGAATAAATACTCTTTTACCTGCGCCGCGCAGAAAAAAGCTGTTCTAAGACAAACGAGTTTAAAGTTTGAAGTTTATGACGTCGAGCGGTCGGCCACTACCTGTTCAAAGACCTGTACAAACGAAAGTACTGTAAATATCATTATAAAATTTTAACAGTATATCCTTAACAAACTATGCTTTTGAAATATTCAAAAAAAAATAATTTTTGAAAATTCTAGATCACCATCTCCCCTTAAGCAGAATATTATAATTTATTGGAGGCATATTTGTCTATTTGTTCTTTTTTGCGGAAAAATCTGCTTAGTAGTAACTTATCTAGCTTATAAAGCAAATTCGTATGCCACGCATTTCTCCTCTACGCCTCTGTGACCAGAGACTTAGACGAGGCATAGTCTGACATACATTTCCTAAAAAAAAATCTGCGACAGTCCAGAATGACATTAGATTTTACTGTACTCGAGTGACTATCACTTAAAATTAAGATACCTCTCCCAGATAATTGGGTTCCCAAATCATAAACCGCTCAGAAAAACTGTATAATCAGAAAAAGCTGCTGTTTGGAGAGCTTTCAGTTGCTTGTTGTTAATACAAAATATTAATATTCCTAAGAAAAGCTGCCACAATCCACAGAACATCTACAGCTAAAATAAAATTAACCTCTTTTGGTAAAATAGATGGTATTTATTGAAATTTCACTTTAGTCCATTAGAAGTATATCCGCATCAACCACAGTGCAATAATCTAAATCAATTCTTTCCATCCCAGTTACCTTAAAGAACTAGTAAAACCGGATGCTGTGAAAAAAGTGAATACAACTGAAGTGAATAAGATGAACGAAGTAGAAAGTAGTTAAATGTAGCACTTAAGCCAGACTTTATATACCGATAACTGAGAAATTCTGAAATTCAAAACCATAAATGCCAATAACTTCTATAATAAAGTGAATATTATACACGAAGAAAAAGCAAAAGCAAAAAGAAATGCAGAAAAACAACAAACAACTTGCAGAGTGGATGCATTCTCAAAAACAACATCGCGAAAAAAAATCATTAAACCAACCAGAAGAAGGTTTGGCAGCAACAACGATGGTGAGAACTACCAACCCAAAAGAAGACAAGACAACAGCAACAACTAAAAGTACATACAATAAATCGATCATATTGCCAAATTGGATGGAAAAACCACAAGACAGCATCAACATGGCAAATAATAACAGCAACAACAACAACCAAAGTAACAAGATCAAGGAAAAGAGCAGCTACAGCAAAAATAGTCACACCACCGTCAGTGCTGATGCTGCGAATAACCACAAATATTGCGTAGAAAATCGGCACAGTAGGCCAACGCAAGCATATAACGCATCGAACCAAAGGCAAATACCAAGCACGTCAGACACAAAGCAAGCTTTGCTGCATCTGTTGCCACGTAACTGCTACTTGTCCGCCACACTGCGTCCCATCGCGCTGTTCATCGTCATCCTGCTGTCGCTTAAATATGTGACGCCGACTAAAATGGCAGACTTGTACGAAAGTACGACGCCAATGCAAGCGAGTATTAGTGGCAATAACCACACACTGGACGCCTCCAACAGCAAGCTTAGCAAAACGACGGCGGCGGAGGCGAAAACGTTGGCGACAGATGCAGCAATTAACACAACGGATTGGCAAAAATTTGTTCTGACAACCAATCGCAGCTATAGTTGGAGCAATCAAAGTCACATGGACGATGAGACTAACGACAGTGTTGGTCGCGGAAATAATGGTGGCGATTCGATTTTCCTGCGTTTCGTGCGACGTTTCTCCACCGGCAATGAATTGTGGGATGACATTATACGTGATTGCTATTTGCAACCAAGCTTCAGTTGCTTCCAGAAAAATGTTTTCACTTACTTGAATGGTGCACTCGATGCACATGACGTAAATATAACGCAGCGTTTGAAATTCTATCGCAATCAAGTAGACTACGCGGAAGCTCAACATGAGCCGACGGAGGCGGCTGCAGCAAAGGATGGTAGTTTGGATAGCTCCGTAACTATGTCACCGCCTAAGGAGGAGGAAAATTTGCTTAGCAACGAGATACCACACGATGATGAAGGCCGCACGGCGAAAGGTAAGCAGTGCTTTGTTTTTTATATTTATTTCTATTCATAGTTACTTTATAGTATTTAGTTATGCAATAAGAAATCAATAATCACATAAGTTATATGATTCAAAATTAAGATGAGTCAGTATCGTTTTACCAAAATTGCATTTTCCGACTGAATTTCTTTCGAGTCCCAAAAATTCTTCCGATTTGTTCAGTCAAAAATTAGTTTTGCTAACAATTTCAGTTAAATATTTAAAGTAATCAATATTCGGAATCAGCTACTTATATAATCGCGCAAGCAGTGCATACCCCAAAGAATAAGAGAGAATATTCGAAATCAATTTAACTCAGTTTGAATGTTCGACAACTACGCAAGATAATGAATCGTCACCGGTCCCTACATTTCTTTCGTCTTCAGCTTTGAATAAATAAGTATTGTCGTGAGGCTGGCTTAACCCTGTCTTCACAAACCAAGTGAGACTAGGGTACAGGACCGGGACGTGAAGAAGGGTCATCAGAATTGTGTTCATTGCAAAGGCCTACAAAACCTTGCTTCTAAAAATTTTATTCCTTCAAATCTATACTCTTCAGCATAAGAAGTTTGTTCAGAAGATTTTCACAGCATTAATTGATCGTTTAGTTCAGTTTTCTCAGATACAATCAAAGCAAAGAGACGACAGACTTGTACATAGTGACGAGCTGGGTTGATTTAGCCATGTCCGTCTGTCCGACCGTCTGTTATAACGCAAACTAGTCTTTCAGTTTCTAAGATATTTCAACCAAAGGCTTGTGCGCCCATACGTTTAAACAATCATTTGTCGGAACGGACCAGATCGGACCACTATAGCAAAGAATCACAGATTCAGATTTGAAATTTTTGTCATAAATCCTTTAGAAAAGTACCAAACACCAAAGGGAAATTGCACATTAGTTGTGAAAATCGTTGAAATCGGACGACGATATAGTATAGCTCCCATAGACCTATTAGTTTAAATGTGAGACTTCTTACGCATGCATTTGTCCGACAAGGTGGGCATCTTGGGAGCAGTTCTAGATAGTTGAGAATAAAGAAAGCATCGTTTGCCATACATTTCTGCAGAGAGTCTATCGGTAACAGATGGATCTTCTCTCTTACAGTAATACAGTAATGTAGTTCTACGAAATCATAGTTAAGCTAGTTTTATTTTAAGGAGTTTTCGTTTTTTGCGACTATAAGAAAGAACCAATGGCGGCCGCAATAGCCGAGTGGTTAGCATTGGTTCGAGCGACATCTAAACTTATAGAAAATTGAATTTTCTAATTGCGGTCGCCCCTCGGCAGGGAATGTCAAGCCCTCCTAGTGTATTTCTGATATGAAATAAAGCTCTTCATAAAAATCCATCGGTAGTTCGGAGATGGCTCCATTTGTTGGTAAAAATACCATGACGAAAAACCACGAATTGCAGGAGGAGCTCAGCCGAAACCACACCATCGTTGGGGCTTGGGACTTCTGTAGTATATTGTCATAAATAGATTACATTGTTCTCTTGAATGGGACACTTAGCTTTCTTGAAAGTGTTGACCCTATCCTTAACTTCGCATATCCGAGGGGACGCGAGAGGTAGCTTTTTCCACCATGATGAGAGACTTTTTGTCAAAAACTATTGCTCAAAATGGATTCAAAATTTGTAAAAAAAAAAAAGATCTTATCTTCACTATCAGATTTTTTAAGATTAAAAATCATGTATGCACCAAATCAAAGCAGACTAGCTGAGAATCACAATGCTAATGAATCCGATACTGTCGAGCAGGGCACAAATAGGCACTCCTCACATGATGAATCGCAGAAAAACAGGAAAGCTCCGTGCTCTTCAAATCTTACTGTTTCCCTGTATGTGACCAGGGACCAATGTGGCTAAGGACATATTCTTATCTTCAAAGCCAGCTTCGATTTGCTTGGATGCCTCTATAACAGCAGATATCTTCGCAGATTCTGCAATGATCAGGACAGGTAGACCGAAGGAGAATTCTATGGGAGGATTTCATGAGAATATACTAACACCAATCCATCCGTATATAATTCCGGTTGGTGTAGCTTGATACTAAAGTGTATCTAATAGTTTCGAGTGTTCCAATAGCTGAATGCTCCATTGGTTCTCTTAAATGTAATGCAGGTATTGTTGCCGTCTGATATACCACTAAGTCGTCATTTAGCATGCCCCTAACACCACTGATGCAGATTTACTTTCACCATTTGAAATTAGCATTTTAGGTTTTATTTATAGCTGGCCACCCCATAATCACTTCATAAAGGAATGTGTGTCTTACTTCTGATTCGTAGCTCTCGCGGCAGATCTTTGGAGTGAGGTTCCTGAGTAATGAGGAGAGAATTATATCTTAAGGGGTGCCTCTTATTCCAGATTCGCGATAATAATACAGTTTAATAGTAATTGGTTGATCAAATCAACTAATATCTCGCTGACAACTAAGCTCTCCAATGCAGCTAACTACACTTGGTAACTAGGAAGGCAACAAGATGGAATTACTTATTGTAGAGATGCCTTTCAATGAAGGTGACCAAACCATGTAACGTACATTCTGCCTATTTTTCCTCCTGATAGGCGTGCTATTTATGTGAGAGAGGCTGCGTGAAAGATAGTTTACATCTGATTTTAGCGCGAAGGATTGAAGATTGAAGGGTCTAAAATTCTTATGGCGAAGACGACTGATAGCCGTCTGCGCAGGGATAATACCGCCCAGCCCAGTTGCCTTGTCTTGATTGAAGGATTTTATTGCATCGATTATCAAGTGACTACTTAGAAGTAGTTCCATACTTTCCTTTTCGGAAGTAGTCCTGGTGCTGTCATGCTTTTACATTAAGCCCCTTTCACATTGTGAAATTTAATCAGTTCTATAAATCTTTTAAAATTGCTTTTAAGTTTACTAACTGATGGCAACACTCAGCTTATCTTTTTTTTTTTTCAAATATAATATATTTAATTTTCTGCACCGGAAGTCAGTTACTGAATTCTTATTATACTTATTATATATTGTGTTTAATCACGTCAGCAATTATATTATATAATAGAAAGCATAATCTCTTTGGCATTTACGATGCGAAATACTAAAAGTCACTAATGTATATATGTATGTAATTTTCACAAGAGCTAATTTCTATTTGCATAATAAATAAATACCCGTACATGACTGCAAAAGTAAATAAATAATTAAATGAAAGAAATTTAATTGCGTGAATTATCTTCTACAATTAACCACTCTATTAGTTGTTGCGTCAAAACAACAGAAACAAATTACTTATTTAGGTATTATGTAATGGATACCAGATCAGATGACAACTTCAAAATGCCTCTTAAAAGCGCACTTAAATTAAATCATTTTTGCAATAAAGCATTTAATGAAAGTTTTGACTACACAAAATAAGCAAAATAAAAATGTAAATAAAAAAGTGTGTAGTAAAATATACTGACGCTGGACTTGACCGAAAGAAAAATGTAACAGCGTTTTTTTCCTTGGATTTTGTACTTAAAATCGCAGTAAAATCAAAGAGTAGCTGCGCTGCGTACGTGTGGCAAAAAAACTATTTACTTCTACGCATATGAAAGTGAATGATTCAACGCACATACGCACACACACACAGAAGCTTTTCGATATTGGCTAAGTTGGAATTTTCACATAAATTTCGGTTACGAACTGACCAAACAAGCAGATCGGCATAAAAATCACATAAACTTACATACATACAAGTAAATAACTGCTATCGAAATACATATGTATGTGTAACATACAAATACATATGCACGTTTAAATATTTATTAACACTCCCAAACAAACATACAAACTCACTAAACTGCAGACGCTGATTAGTGAAAGTTTTT
Organism: Neoceratitis asiatica; assembly: GCA_030068015.2. Lineage (NCBI taxonomy): Eukaryota > Metazoa > Arthropoda > Insecta > Diptera > Tephritidae > Neoceratitis > Neoceratitis asiatica. The sequence goes on along the minus strand of CM061528.1, from coordinate 21,130,587 downwards.
CCAACAAAAGTGAATTTTCGTTAAGAAGCAGTCACAACAACAAGAACAACAACAACAAAGCCGGTAACAGATAAGAAATCGGTGATTCAAAGTAGATGATGAAGATGATAAAATAAAAGCGAAAACATTAAAAATAAATATATTAAACAGAAAAATTTTAATATGAACAACAAATAATGTGTTAAAATGAAGCGAGAAGAAAAATATGCGAAGAAGATCAGCGCAGATCAGCACGTAAAAGTATTCGCTTAATTCACATTCACGCCTAGCGCCGGAGCATGATTGTGTATTATAGCAATAGCCACGGTAAGAAATACTTACAAAGCATTGAAAACTTCAAAGTGTAACTCAGAGAGTAAAATTCAAATTTTTATTTCTTCTAACTTGAAGAAATGTTTGCAAATTTCTAATCTTTATGAAATCAATGAATAATTAATTTAAATCTTGCTTAAACCCTTACAATGATTTTCGTAGATTAAAAAACGATCATTGCATAGTTTCTTTTTTGTAAACACATAGTTTTCTAATCTCAATTCACATCATCACTGGAAAGTTTTGTGCGAACGTTTTCGATAACGAACATACGATTCACGCGCTTTAGAAAATGACGTGTTTTATATGAATTCTAATTCTTCTTTTATTGAAAAATTTTTTTTTTTAATATTTCTTATAAATTAATTCATTTCATTTGTCTATTCCGAAACGACACAAAACATTATAATTTTCTGTTTTTAAATTTATAAATTAATAATATTTTGTGTGGAGGTATTCATTTACTGCAACAGTCAAGCAGCAATAAAAGCACTGGGCTAGACTGTTGCTGATATCTAAAGGAGATGGTCGAACAGAACAGACCGACAAGCAGATTCTTCTCGATTAAGAACGTATTGGTATGCTATTTGCTTCTTACAAGGCGTCAATGGGGAGTAAGACTACAACTTGCCGCAAATCGAAGAAAATCTGGCCGAAATGGAACAGGAAGAGATTACGAGATATGTTCTCCATAAAACGAGGGGCATGTCCATGGCAATAGGGGTTCTGGCAGCCCACGGTACATCATGCATATAGACCAATGGCTCCTTATAGGAGATGTTGCAGAAGCTGCAAGGATGATGAGGAGGACGAAACGATTACCCATTTTTTATGTGACTACCCTGCTTTAGGTAGTGCCCGATTTCGGAATTTTGGGACCACAGCGCTGGTTGATCTATCCAAAATCGCCGAAGTTTAAGGTCATGTATGTAGTGAGGTTCATCAGAGAATCGGAGTGGTTGGATAATGAAAGTGTAATCGCTTTGATCAGTAGCCAACGCAACCTAACCCATTATAATTTAATGGTTTTTATTATTTTTTAAATTTGGTTTTAGAATAGGTTAACTTCGGTAGTTGAAGCACCTTTTTGATGAGGTAAAAAAGGTAACAGTTATTGGTTGCAAATTTCACAGCCATTTAAAATTCTATGACTTTTAATTCAGAGCACAACCAATTGCTACAAAATACCACCTTTTTTTAAATTTGTAAAATTATTTATAGAATTAAATATAATTTCAGAAATATTAATTACCTTTATATTTTTCCGAGTTCCTCAAGTGCAATCGAGTATTTTGTTGTATATTTGGCCAATAGTAATATTCTTCATTGGCTAATTTTTGAAGTAGACTTGAAAAATATATAATGGATTTTCCTGCAGGGTATTCTCTTGTGAGTGCGCTTGAAAATGAAATTACAAAAACAAAAAGCAGCGTCATAGTATTAGCATAAATTATAATAACAAATAATATCGAGTCATAATAATTTTTAAATGAAAACGAAAGTGAATTTAAATATTTTTCACAGATGTGATGGTGTGATCGGGGATTAAAAGAAATTAATTGGATGATAAGAAAAAAATAAAATTGAGCATTTATACTTCTTAGATATAACCCATACTGCTTCAAGGTGCCAAATTGTAGATGCATTTTAATTTCTGTAATTAATCAAGAACTTTTTTTGAAAAATCGTTCTCTAAGACAAAGAGCATTTTTGTAAAAAAAATGCAGAGTTATCTAGGGAAGAAAGGATTTCACTTTGGAATTAAACTGATACTAACATCTGCTCTATAACAGTATATCCACTCCATCACCTCTAAGCCTGTGTAATAGCTTTGGGGGTATATATAGATATTTTCAATGAGACACTTCGAATAAGAATTCCGAAGAAATACGTAATAATTTTCGATATAAACCAGGATAAAAGGGGCGAAAAAAAGTGATAGAGAAATTTGTTGGGTTTACAGTGAGAATATCGTAAGTTAACACTGATCCCAGGACTGTTCCAGAAATTTTGATGTCAAAGATACACTTCGTTTTGGTTGGTCAAACACTCAAAAATCCGCTGAACTTCTGCAACTGGTTGAGCAAGACCGGCATGCAAGCTGTCAGAAGATAGCGTAGGTGTTAGGCATCAATCACGCTGCAGTTTTGAATCATTTAAAAAGGGCTTGCTACTCAAGAAGAGATAGAAAAAATTTGTTTGACCGAATTATCATCACTGATAAGCTTCTAAAACGCCACAGAATCGATTCATTTCTGCAGCGACTTATTCATTATAGGCGAGAATATAGAACGAAAAAAATTCATGGTCGAAAATCGTTGGTTCCCCACAAACGAGTTCAAAGTCTGAATTTACGGCAAACAAAGTTATGTTGAGCGTTTGGTGGATTTGGATGGGAATTATACATTATGAGTTGCTACAACCTGACGAAACGGTCAATTCTGACCTCTTCTGCTAACCAATAACGTGCTTCAAATAAGCTCTTCAAAAAAACGTTCAGAATTCATCAAAGGTGATGCGAATGCCAAGCTACATACACCTATGATTAGGAGACAAAAATTTACGAAGCTTGGTTGGCAAGTCTTGATGCACCCGGACCTTTTGCCCTCTGACTACCACTTGCTTCGGCTTCTACAAAACTCCCTTGATGGTAAAAAATTGGTCGACCAGAGAGCTGCTGAAAATATTTGTACCTTCACCGATAAAGCACAGAAATACACAAATATAAAATCACCTTGGAAATTTTCTCTTTCTCTTGTATTCATTTAAGAGAGGGCTAATTGAATTTCAGAATAAAAAAAAAATCTTGATTCCTGGGTTCAAGATGGTCCTCTAGATACATTTTGTATAAATGAGAAACTTAAATTTAAATTAAACGCATCTGAATGGGTATGCACTACGTCTGTGGTCCTCCTTCTCGTTCGACGTTAAACGTGTTACGAATTGTTTTATTCAGATTTCGGAGTCTATATACCAGATAAAAGTCATTCTACAGTTGTGAAGTTATAGACCTCTAGGCCTCGTATCTAACTTAAGAGAAAATAAAATATTGAAAGTTTTTTTTTGTGAGTCACTCCATAAAATCCAATGATGATCCAGTGAAGCAATAATCCCGTCTATTGTTATTTTTCTATAGATTTCTTTCAGAGCTTCAAAAATATGTATTTTATTAACTTCACGATGTCAGGAAATCGAAATCTCGACGACATGAATCGTTAACACCAAAATTAATGAAACCCCCTAATCAACATTTTTTATTAGTTTAAAAACTTTTAATTAAAATCTATAAATTTACTTCAATCTTAAATCCATTCTAAAGCAACTAAATTTCTATTAAATTAAGTAATTTACTTTTACTTTACTCACACTTATGTATGCGTGTGTATGTAGACCAAACTCATTTGGCTTCCTTAGTTCTACAGTATTTTATTGACGTCAATCGTAAATGGTCTGAAATCCGTTGCTTTTACTTTTCATACCATACACTCGCCAATTTCTTCTAACCCATATTGCAAACGAACATATATACATACATGCATACAGTTTTAACCATACACAAAGTTAAAGTTTTCAATACCCTTGCTGCGTTTAGCCTTTGCTTACTGCCGCTGTAAATTACATTTTCAAGTGCAAATGAAAACTAAAGGGTGATCCATTTCGAGGCTCCCTAATTTTTTAAAGAAAAAAAACAAAGTAAATTAAAATTTAATGGGGAATGTTTATTATCATTCGAAAAAAATCTTTTTGGCATTTATTTTTTGAAGATTATCTCTTTCAAATGTTGGCTGCGGCTACGTTTCAGATGGTCCTTCCGTTGAGTCCAATTTTCAATGAATCGTTCGAACATTTCGACTGGTAGCTGGCGAATGACACGCGTGATGTTTTGCTCCAAGTCCTGAATCGAAGCGGGATTGTCCGCATATACTTTAGATTTTACATATCCTCAAAGGAAAAATTTAACGGTGTGATATCATACGATCTTGGTGGCCAATCGACCGACCCAAAATGTGAAATTATCTGCTCACCGAAGTGTTCTCTCAATAAATCCATTGATTGATCCGCTTTTGAATCTCTTCAGATTGCTCTTCGTCCCAAATGCGGCAACTTTGTTTATTCACATACCCATTGAACCAGAAATGGGTCTCACCGCTGAACACGCTTTGGGTCGAAAGCGTCGGATCTTCTTAGAACTTTTCAAGAGCCCATAGAGCGAAGCGATGACGCTTGGGAAGGTCGAGCGGCTTCAGATGGTGCACAAGCTCTATTTTGTACGCTTTCAATTTAAGATATCGACGTAAAATGCGCCAAGTCGTTCCATACGTCAGTCCGAGTTGTTGCGAACGGCGCCGAATCGACTCTCCGCGGTCTTCGTGTACACTCTCAGCTACGGCCACTATATTTTCTTCACTGCGTGCTAGGTGTGGTCTATTCGGTCGAATATTATCCAATAATGAATGCTGGGTCTCAAGATGGGTGATGGTGTTGCGAATAGTACGCTCATTAGGCCGATTAGGATAACCATAAATTGAGCGAAACGCGCGAAATATATTCTTTACAGAACGTTAATTTTTGTAATAAAGTTAAATGATTTGTAAACGTTGTTTCAACGTAAGTCTTTCCATGATGAAATGCAAAACAATAATGAACAAAAATAACATGGCAGCTTTTTATGACTCACACGTGATCCGTCAAGAAAAGGCTATTGAAAAAAGGAGCTCTACTTTGATCAGCCTTTACAACAACCATAAAAACAACAAACAATTCATGAATTTTCGCCCTAAAGCAGAAATGGACTTGTTTGTGTCTGTTACTTCAGCACCGCTGAAATCGAATTTTTGTAGCTGAAACGCCCTAAACGGCAAGTCAATTTGGCCAACAAATTAATTGTCTTCTAGTGTTGTTATTAGCCTTTAGTTAGCTCAGCTAACTGCCGCTACTCGAAATGAATGCAAATATTGAATACTCAAGAAGTAGAGTTGAAAACTTTAAAAAAAAGAAAGGTTTACTCGCGTATAAACACATTTTAGTACTTTCAACTAGGAGCGCAAATATTTGAAAGCACTCAATGTACGGTGAAGATAAAGAAAATGAAGTGTTTCACATATTGTTTACAATTTTCGATTGAACTTCATAGGAACAAGCTAAAGTCTGTGCAGTTAATTAAAGATATTTATAAGTAGAGAAAAACAAATTGTTAATGATTTTTCACGAACAAATTAATTATATACCAAGCCTCTAGCAATTTAGCCGGTACAAATATTTGTATTGATGTAATTATTTAATTCATTTTATTTTATTCTAAGCCGCCTTCGAAGGGCTGATTGGTTTTTATGAGTAGCTTTTTTTATTTTATTTTAATTTATTTATTTTATTTATTTTATTTTTTTGTTTTAACTTTAAATTATTTTTAATTCCCCTTTATTGCCTTCCGTTAGGGAGTAAATTTCTTTTCTATTTTCAGTTTGATCAGTAGTACGATTTCTTATTATGATAAAAGTTGTACTTCTGGGCAAGTTGTCAGTGAATTATTTTCGCGATGTCATTATGTCGCTTAAGATACATCGAATTAGCGAGCGTAACACATCCAGCAAGCATATGGTCTAAAGTTTCGCTTCTGATATTGCATTTACGGCATCTGTCTGCAGGAGCATTTACGTCACGAATTACATATTTGACATAATTTCGGGTGGGAACGACTCCATCTTGAATTGCAAAAATTGTTCCTTCTGCTTCGATGAATATTGCTCGGTTTGTGAGCCATAAGTGTGACAATTTTTGGCCGGCATGCGGACTCAGCAAATCTTTCCGATGTACGCCGTGGGCTACCATTTCGGACCTTTTCTGCAGCTTTTCATCTGTTATCATCAGCGGATTCTACAGTCTGATTAATTTCAGACTGTGATAACTTTTGATGGAAATAAGCCCTGAGATTTAGTTTTTCATGCAATGCTCCGATGTCCTTCCTTTCTGGTCAACGTCGTTCGAAAGACCGAAGCTTTGTGATGATAAAGTTTATATTTGGACTTGACTGTACGTATTATCCGCTGCATATTTTCCAGCTCGTTTGTTGACCATTTTATAACTCCAAAAGTTTACGATACCACGGGTATAACAAACGATTTTATGGCAAGTATCTGCTTTCTTCCCCTTAATGGAGTCATAAATCCAAGATACTTGTATGTCTCATCTTATACCATTTCTTTTATGTCGAGACCTACAGGCTCAATGGAAGTATTTCGGTGGATCAGCTTTTCTTTCAAGATAGTTATTTTGCGGTATTTCTCAAGACCAACAGGCATTTTAATGTCATTGGAAAAAGTTGCGACACATTCTAAAAGCTTTTCAAGATGGTTTGGCTTGCTGGCATAAAGCTTCAGATCATTTACATAGAAGACATGACTCAATCCGTATCTTGAAGTCTGGTCATGTTTCACCACATAACCGTAGCCTATATGCCGTAGAACATGACTAAGACGGTTCATGTTGATGATGCACCAGAGTGGACTTAGTTAATCGCCTTGGAAGATTCCATTGCTTATGTTTATGTCCGTCGTGTACTGAGGAGTTCCAAATATTGGCAATTTTATTCGAGTTCTCCAATATTTCATAATTTTCTCTGGGAAAAGTATTATATTGGGATTGAATTTATACAAGAGCAGCGCCTCGATAAGCCATGAATGGGGCACCGAAGCTTTCATCCAATCGATGTACGATATAGAGGTTTCTGCTTCCAAGTACTACTTGGTCTATAATTAGCTGCTCTTTACATACCTGTGACGATCTTATGCCCCTTTTCTGTTCTTTTTCAATCAAGTTGTTTGCTTCAATGTGTTCATAAAAGGTGTTGTTGAACTGGATTATCAGTTTTCGGTATCATGGGCGTCGTATCTAACATTAGGAACTCTGGTATTTCTTCCTCGCTGGAGATTTTCTTTGTAAAGATCTCAGCGATTTTAGCATGAGTACATGAAAGCTTTTTGAACCAGTACGCATTTATTTTGTCACATCCCGGGCATTTGCAATTGTGAAGTTTCTTTGTAACATTGTTTATTTGCTGAGGTCTGATGGGTGAGAAATCAGTTGTTGAACATTAGAAAAATTTTCGTCATATCTGATATCCAACTTTCTAATGAATTATGCTTCTAACATTGAGACCAAATGTACGACCAATAGGCTGTTAAAGCTTCACTCGATGGTTGCTCTGTTTATGTTTGGGTATTCGCGTTGAATTTTGGCCTTCGACAAAAACAGTTTTTGATTTTTTTCGAACAAGCGGTTATGTTCACGTCGGTTCAAAGAAAGGCTATATTTCTCTCTTCTGGTACACAAAGTTCTCAGTGTTCACATGGGCAACTCTTCATTAGTTTCAAATCTGGAGTATAAATTCAAGCTCTTGCAGATTTTTAAAACTTGGTATCTGAGGCGTTTCGAGGCACTGCCATTTTCTTGCTATGATCTTCTATTTTGTTATCTAGCCTTTGCAACCACTTCGGCGACCTACTTTTATGCTTGATATTTGTCTTTGGCGGCTGTTGTTTCTGACGTTGTTGCTGGTTTTCAATGCATTTGTTAGTAATTATATCAGTTACTGTCTTTGCCGTGTAATATATCAGAATTACCAACCCCTCTAGATGAACCTCTTGGTTTCTGACAAAATTACCTCCTTAAAATAAGACAAACATTGCCGAGGTATGTAGTTTGTGTAAGTGCGGTTAATTTTTCACAGACAATCCTCTGTATTGTGCTTAATTTTGATGAAATTTGCAATATGCATTTTCTGTATCTCTTGAATCACCAGTTTCCCTAGTAAGTTCAGTATTAGCGCCAGTAGTTTGCTGATTTGTTAAATTTTCTGTATTAGATTCCGGCACATCTTCAGAGCGCGCCGCTACATTCGAATTTGAATTTAGTTGACGCTCCACCTCCTGCTTTATCTTTATCTTATGTTCCTTTCTAGTTTCTGTGATATAATCATGCCTGCGCATTGCACGTATTTAATAAGACAAGTTCTGCTCCGAAACGTCCATTTGGGGGTATTTTTCGATGAACTTCTCACGTAAATGTTTTCGGAATAGCGTTCTATGGGTTTCTAAATTGGTGATTTGTAAATAAGCGCGCAGTGAATATTCATCAATTTCTGGTGTCCAATTTTTACGCTGTCTTGGTGACACAGTTGAGCTGGTCGCTGCATTTGATGCTAGTGAAGAATTTCCCGGCTGCAAAGAGGTTTGCACTACTACCCCCAGAGATGTTGTCAATATCCAGAGTATGGTCAACCTGGGGTCCAGCTAAACCACCTTCCAGAAAAATATGATTAGAATGATTGTTTAAGTTATCCGAGGCTTGGTATATTCTTCTCATTGTGTATGGTTTAATTTTATACCTTCTGACAGGTTTTAATACAACCGCTTTTCATATGAAGTACAGACGATAGCCGGATCGCCGTTCACTTTGAGACAGTCCGCGAGTGGTATATCTACCGAGCGTTCCCCGATCCGCCGACTGGAGACGAGTCAGATGGGGGACTGGAACCTCCGCACTGATTATTATATAATGTTTTTTTTTTATTATTATTTAATTTTAATTTATATATTAATTTTATTTTATATAAGTATATTTTATTTTATTTACTTAACTTTTTTCATTTTATATAATTTTTTAGTTTGGGTGCATATTTCGATAACTTTGAGTTTTAAAAGAGTGGCAGTTATGCCAAATATTATATCGCCAATAAAAGTTTTCATTCCTCGTAGAAGATAAGGTTTTGGTTCTGTAAATTTCATCTATTGAAAACAGATGACAACAAAGGTGTGCGTCATTAAAATCTTTCCGGGTCCTTTTTTTAGACCCATATTTTAGTATTTTACCTTACTGATGAGTTGTCATTTCGAAGAAATTTTTTTTTTGTAACAGATTTATGTACGTTATTATTTTATTAAATAAGATAAATTGTTCTGTACTAATTTTGAAATTGATTGCGACAGTTGATTTAAATAGATGTCTGAGTCGTATTGCGGAAACACAGGACATACTCTAACGTCTTGCCTATGCCAGCTTCCCTACATTTCACGCATGTTTCACTGTCAGTAATGCTCATTTTATAAGTAAGCCAACAGTAAATTGTTTGTCGATATTTTCCAGCTTCTTCGTCAAACTCTTTGTACAGAGTTTTTAACGTTTTTGGTAAATCCGCATTTTTTTGCGTTCTTATCAGCTATTTCGTTTATCACAGCCCCCATGTAGTCTGAAACCCAGAAGATATGTAGCTGCTTCACAGCACCCGCACTACCGACCGACAATTTTCCTGCTTCTAAAAATGTTTTCTGACGTAATACGTTTTGACATTAATGATTTAATTACTGTGTGGTTATCAACGTATATTTTGATGTTTCTAATGTCTGTAGCATAGTTTAACTTCGCAGCTTTCTTCATTTCGAAGACTTTCACCTGGAAAATGTTATAGTAATATTTTAGCCTGCAGTGTTATCTGCGGTCCAGCTTAGCACCATAGATTCCGGTGGTAACCTATGATTTTTGTTGTGGCGATAGCCTTTCCCTTCCTCTTCATCTTAGTTAAGGTTTCACCAAAAGTTTGTAGTATTTATTCATTAATATGTATTTATGAAAGACTGAAAATCCCAATATTCCTTTAAGTATTAGCTTATGAGTATTAAGAAGGCAAGAGTCTTAATTTTAATGAAGTAATTAACTATATTTATTAATTAGCTTCCTGTTATTATTTTGTTGTTGATGAAAAATTCAAGTAAAAGTGATATTCGTTTTGTTGCTTTTAAATATTTTTGATATTTTATTATTAAAAAAAAACGTTCAGTAACAAAACTCTTAACAAACCTGAGGCCTTCACCACTTTAAATGCCTCGAGTTTGCATTTTATTATATTAACTTTTTTATGATAATCCTTCGGAACATTATAGTACATAAAAAATTCAAAATAATGTAAGATAATTGATTTTCGAATTAAAGTCATTTATTTATGTTTTATGTATTTTTTCAAATTTATTTGTTGTTCTCAAATTATTTAATTTCAGCTTATCGAAGATTTATATAATGTATTTAAAAAATTATTTTCCTTTCTACTTTTTTCTTTCTACACAGCCGCCGAAGCACCTGAAAGTCCTATTGAAGAGGTCACCAATGCTCTATATGGAAAAAGTGTTAAATTTGCTATGACACACGATATGGAAATTAAGTTACCAGAGATGATGTTTGACGGTGCAACATTTCGCATTTCACCACGTTCTGTGGAAGGCAATGGCATTATTGCAAAGTTAGAATTGATACCAAAACAGGAGGTGGAAGCACGTTTAGCTGGCAAAATTATAATGAAGAAAATACGTAAGTAGTACAGAAATAGGCAAAATAAGTTGTGTGTTAATAAAGTAACGAGAATTTTTTAGTTTCGCGGGCTTGGCAAGTCCGCCTGTCAAGCATTATTTTTCCTATGTTGGTGTATATGCCCCTGAAGTAAGGCAAAACTTTCAACTCTTTTCATATTTGACTTTTTCTACGACGATCACTTTGTTGAATCTCCTTAAAACTCTCGCTTAAAAAATGATGCAAAGTGCAAAAAAAGTGTGTGCGATGTTAACAAAGGCTTGTGGTAAGTCTACTATGCATAGAAGAGTTTGCGAGTGGTACAAGTAAGAGCGTTTCCAAGAAGACCGTGAAGATGTTGAAGATGACGAATGCCCTGGACGTACCAGCAGATAAATAATCGATAAACACGTGGAAAAAGTGAAAGTGACGATATTGGCATATCGATTAGGTCATGTTACGACATTTTTCAATGGTTTTGGCATGAAAGGCGTGTCAACAAAATTTGTACCAAAATTATTGAATTTTGAACAAAAACAGTAGCGAATGGCAGTTAGCCATGAAATAAACGACGATGCAGAATTACTTCAACGTATTGTAATAGATTACGAAGCTTAGTTTTACAAATATGACGCCGAAACGAAGTCTTAACCACCGCAGTGGAGGCATTCTGCCTCGCCAACACCAAAAAGGGCTCAACAAGTGCGATCGTACGTAAAAGTTAAGCTTACTGTATTCTTCGATTTTATTTGCGTAGTGCATCACTGGGTCAAGAGTTTAATAAGGAGTACTACCTATAAATTTCACGCTGTTTACGTGTGGCAGTGTAATGTATCTGCTCACACATTACTGCTTGTTCGTGAATTTTTGGCTAAAAACAGTTATGTACCCTAACCTCTATATTTACCTATCTCAAATCGAATTTGAGAAATGACACAGATGTATAATACATGATACATGGCGCAAGTGAATAATATCTAATGCGAATATTTTGAAGTCGAAAACATCAATGTTGACGAATAAATAATAATTTTTCTCAAGAAATTAAAATTCTCCATATTTTTATATAACGCCTCAAAATTAATATCAAATACTGAGAAAATAATATTTAGTAATAATTTTCATACCACTCTGTAGGAAAGAATAATAACATAAATGCAGAAGTAATAAAAATTTGTATTAAAGAGCATACTGCCCCAAAAAAACACTTGAAGTTTTATGGTTAAGAAGGCAGTATATAGTACATATTGGTATAAATATTAAAAAATCGAGTAAAATATCATTGAAGACCCTTCTAATCTTAAAAAAAATATTGTAAATCCTTGGAGCCCGATCACTAGATTGCTAAATAATAGTCCAAGATTTATTCGTTTGGCTTCTTAAAAGTCAGGAATACACTCAAAATTTATTTAGTTCTCAATAACTACAATTCCTTATAACACACAATTATTTTCCGCTTCACACAGTTTAACCGTTTCCAAAAACACACAGCTCACTGCAATGTTAACCGCACTGCGTTTTCTACTGCGATAGTTGCTGCCGCTCTGTTTATGCTGATGGTCGAAACATTCCGTTCATGAGTTTACTCGTCTGCCTGCAGTAGTTGTTGCCGCTCTTTCCGTCTGTCCTTTGTTCGGGGAATTTCCATCGCTCTGTCACTACTATTCTCTGTCCTTTGTATTTGGGGTTTCCGTCACAATATATATATTTAACTTTTGCCTAAATGTAGGTAAAATTTTTCTTTTTATTATGCCAAACACTGTAAGAAATTTAACTACAGTTAGGCAGTTCTTAACAGAGTCACTCTTTTAGTGCTTTTAAACTTTAGCCCAAAACTTGCGTAATTACAAAATTCTTTCAGTTCAAAAGGAGAGTTGGTTTAAATTAAATGAAATTTAATAAAGCTGAATCTCACCAAAAACTTTTTCGAATGATTGTATCTCATAAATTAAACTGACTGACATATAAATACATACATATTTGTATATACTTGGATAGTATAATTATCTTTAAATTTCTGTCTTAATTCTCTTTTCTCATAAATTTCCACTCAGTTTATAAATCAATTGCCACATTGTGATTTAATATTAAACTCACACACTAATATATACATACGTCATTTTAAAATCGTTATTATTATTATTATTGTTTAATTTTTTTTTTTTTTAATATTACAAATAAATATAAATAATTGCTATAAATAACAGCATTGCCTATACATTTCATTTCCAGAGAAATTTCTACGCAGCAAATTATTGTTATCATTTTTGGCGCTCGTGCTCATTATAAAAATCATCAAAATTAAATTGTTTTGGCTGTTGCCGTTGGTGATTGGCGTTGGTGCCGCCAAGAAGTTACTGCTCAAATTCCTACTCTTCCTCTTTCCAGCACTATCGCATCTCTTCAAGTTATGCTCGTACTATCAACAAACATATCATTCGACTAAATATCATCATCATCATCATTTAATCAACCATCATCATACGGTAAGTGCACACCAAATCAGTGGAAAGAGTAAATATGACGACAGTAGGAGTTTGGAAATGCGTGAAGGTTAATACAATTGAATTAAAATGAACATTTAAGTTCGGGCGTAGGCGTATAAGTAATTGCTGACGAGTTTGCGAAGGCGTCTAAGCCGGTGGAGACATGGGTGAAGTGTTGACAAAAGCAACTAATTTGTAAAGCATTTATTTGTAGTCAGATTAGTCTCTGTGAAATATAAACATAAGAGTACAGAAAATACTATGAAAGAAACTAGTTGGTAACGAGGTGGTAACTAGACTTTAATTAGTTGATGGAAAACTTGTATGTCATTTTTAATAAATTTGTCCTAGTATTGAGGAAAGAAAATTCATGAAAAATTAACTTTTTGATCTACAAAATTTTATAATTGTTTTTCCAAAAATCAATAAATATATACATATATATATATATATATACGAAAATAGTTAGTAGTTTTCACTGGCGTTGAGCTTCTCATCAATTTGGCGTATATATACCCTTGCGGTTTCCATTATTGTTTTATCTAAATACGCCAAATTGATGAAAAGCTCAGCGCCAGTGAAAACCACCAACTATTTTCGTACACTTCCAATTAAAATTAATGCAAATATGACTTATATTTTGCTATGGTAACTGACAAATACAAGCAAATAATCTCTATTAGTTTAATTTTGCATCAGTGACGATTTGAATTACTTATTTTTCCGCCACTAATGAAGATAATTGTAATTGATTTGACTGATTTAAAATCAATTTAATCAGCTGACTAAAGTGGCATGAATGCAAACTCACAGATATACTTAAAGCTAAAGAAAATTTAGTATTGCACATACGATTAATTGTAATATATGTAAAATGCGTAGTTTTTAAATTTTACCAACAGGGCACATGTATGTACATACGTATGGCTGAGTGTAGTTACAAAATGATGTCAAACACATATTTTGACTACATTGTTCCTTTAAATTATTTTCAAAAACATCTCTCTCGAAAAGGCTCATTAAAAAGTCAATAAAAGTCGGATAGGTGGTAAAGCTGAAGATTTTGCTAAACATATTTCGAGCTGTGCGAACATTTGGGCGACGAGCACTCGCACACCTGCTCATTGCTCATTACTCGAAAATTTTCGAGCACGAGCACGAGCGATTCGAGTATTTTGACAAAAATTTTGACTTTTTTCCGGATTTTTTTTTAATAATTTTTAATTTTTATATTCAAATTGTTAAAAATCAATGTAACGCCATAGAGATTTTGACAAACAACACTGCTCGATACACCGGTATCTAGAGCTCTAATAGGTGACTTAATTCTAAGAAAAGTCATTAATTTCATTGTCAGAAGCCAAATCGAGCAACAATCAACATAGATCATTTGGGTGATTGGAGAATTTTTGAGTTAATTAAATTAAATATTAGTGAGACATTCTGAAATTAACTTTATGACCTAGAAACTCCATTGATGATCATCCAAACCAGTCTAAAATCACTGACGAATAATCAATTTAAGATCTGGCAGGACTATTGTCGTACAGAGATTATTATTTAGTTGAAACCAAGGGTTTTTGGTCTTATTGAAAATTTACAAAAATATTTATAATGAGCTAATTATTAGGGTGTTTTGAAAAAAATCCGACCGCAATGCGAAAATAACAGCACTCGTAAATAAAAACGAGTGAATTTCATTTGAGCCAGTTAATGTGAGTGTCTTTGTGGAAATGTTAAAAATTGAGCATCGAAAAATCAATAATTATTGGTTTTTCAAAGGCAATATGCCTATACAAATCAAAGATGAAGTGAAATTTTGGGCAGCTGAATTTAAACGCAGCCGCAAGAGCTTGGGAGATGAAGAATGTTCGAAATGTCCAAAAACTGCAACTATTATTAGAGGTTGAAACAGGAATGGCGACTGTTTTCTTGGGATAGTCATGGAATTATTTTAAACGATGATCTTCCAAAGAGCCAAGACTCTCTCCCACCTCACCAGCTCTTGTGATGTAGAGGCAATAACCTTCGTGAAAAATTTTTTTGCAGAGAAAAAGCTGAGTATTATTTGAATGGGCTAAAGTGATGGGATCATCGCTAGGGGAAATGTGGAGAGTTAAAAGCAGACTACGTTAAAAAAAAATTTCAAGTGAAAAAACTAATTGTATTCTTGTTGGATCGTAGACCACCCTTGTATATTATTATTGAAGCTCGGCAAAAAGTGAAAGCATTTTAGTTTTGAGAGTATGAAGTTTGAGATATGTGCCATATAAATACCAAACACTCTTCTCGGTTTTCACAAGTTGAATTTCATGAGATGGCTAAATTGATACCCAGACTTTTTGCACTTTCGTGACATACAATGATCTTGCTAAAACGAAATCATTAGCATCCAAATGCTGATTCTCACGGTTTTCTTCGAATACGAACGAGTTTGTCCGATATCAAACTGCCGTTAGATAATCCATAGGCAACAAATCAAAATAGTCGTGAAGAGTTGGACTGTTTAACAGGTTTCATCAAGTCAGTCAATCGATTGCTTTTCATTTGACGATTCAGCCATCCGGAGGCGGCTAAGAATAATTAATAAATGAGGAGCTCGGACGAAAATTTTTTCAGCGGTTACAAAGCGCCAATTATAATATATTATTCTGTGCATGCATTCCGATGTGGCATTGTGGTATTCGTCTTCGAGTCGCTAATCAATTTCAATGAAAAGTTTTTTATTTAATGTCAGAAATACACAGAGGCGCCTGCATTCAGAAAAAAACGGATCATTGCCACTACTATCATTCTTTATAAAACCTACCTCTCTTCGTCCATTCAGATTATTTAGTGTGTATATCTTGTAAGATATGTCTATTATAGCATAATAATCTGATGAAAGTGAATGAGAAGTATCGTTCCTTGTATTCTCGTCTGACATCTCATTATATGGTACGTTTCTGTAACACATACAGGGTTCAAGGAGAACTGCTGTGTAGTAAAAAAAATATGTATCTGAATTCTATTCTTCGAATATGTCGAGGACCTTGTAAAAAAAAGACAAGTTCTTCTACCGAGTATATGTAAACCAAATTCTCGTATGTTAAATCCGAGAAACATATTATGGACTCTGTTCACGACTTATTCGCTGTTATACAGAAAAATGGTAACCCATATCTCTCGAAAATCTCTACAACCGTAAGATCCTTGGGTGAACTTGCGGTCTCACGGGGGCAAAGTCTACATTTTTTCTATAGTATATTGGCTTTAAAGCTTGAAAAACTATTCAAAAGTAGTGTCTACTTTAGACAAATAAGAGCTTACATCAAGGAGATCTGGATCAGAACTGTTTTTTTTATACTGGGCAGAGGGTAACATAGACTTCGAAGAAGAGAAATTATTAATATTTATAAGGATGGGTATATTTTGAAAAAAAAAAAATTTTTTAGTATCTATTCAAATTAGTTACTACTACAAAGCTAGTTTCAAAAGCCCTTTTCAAAAGACTACGAGAACATAAATTATTTGAATAAACCATAAGAAAAATCGATATCTCGAGAAAAATAAAAATCACTGATTTTAGCTTATTTCTCACAACTTTTCTCACCCCCCATGATAGTATAATAATAGAAATTTTCAGAAAATCCAAAACATAAAATACCAAAGCTCAATTTGGAATAAATGTATGTAACTGACATCTTTTTAAAAAGTTGATAAATCAAAAATGAAATTGAGATGACGTAAAAGTAAAAAAGTACTTTTAATTTAATTAAGAACTCACATTTTACAATCTACTCGTATAGGCTTATGAGCGTGCTCTCCAACCACAAACATAACATATTTTAGCTACGAAGAGGGTTACACTCAAGGAATTACAAAG
The DNA here is from genome assembly GCA_030068015.2 of Neoceratitis asiatica. Lineage (NCBI taxonomy): Eukaryota > Metazoa > Arthropoda > Insecta > Diptera > Tephritidae > Neoceratitis > Neoceratitis asiatica. Next base: position 21,113,589 of record CM061528.1, on the reverse strand, counting down.
ACTTCAGTGATTATTTTTGGAAAGAAAAAAATGCGGGATATTTTCAAAGGTCACTATCTGTAGTACATTTTAAAGCTTAGAATTTTTAAATTTTTTATGAATAAAAAAGGCACCGCAGAAAATTTTCTATCTAAAATTCAGCCACAAATTCTCTGCGAAATAAATACTCATGTTGAAATTTCCGCTATGTGAGTATGTTAGCATGATAAAATGTAATTTGAGGAAAATTGTTGTCAACGTGATTTGCATGCCGACAACGTACTTGTGCGTTAAAATCAGCGTGGCATTTCTTTCAAATGAAAAACTTTTAATTAATTCTATTCAGTTTCACATGGGTACTACATATCTACATATGTGCATATATTCAAACATATTTCTGTTTTTGCTCTTTTTATGAATCATATACCTTTTATTTACTATATTTTTACTTGAAAATTCTACAATCGTCAGGTTGTGCCCGCTTGGCACGCGCCCGAACATCATTCAGTACCGGAAATCATTTATACACATCCACCGAAAGGACATCCCTCCACATATTTACATGGCGCACCAATACATGAAACCTACGGTCCTTATTCGTTGGAGCATAACGAGGGTAATTGGGAGAATTCAGGGCCGGGTTTGGGTTCAGAGTGAGTAGAAGTTCAAATAGAATTGAAAAAATATATATATTTAGTTGATTTTTTCTTTCTTAATACGTAAATGTTTTCTAAATATGTAAACTATGTACTATATATATGTACTCGTTAGTATAATGTAAAATGCAATATGAATATGTAAGCCGAAAATCCTTCCAACTGAATTATATATGCGATTTTAAGCGACTTAGTTCAATTTAAAGGGTGATCCATTTCAAGGTTCCCTACTTTTTTAAAGAAAAGAATCACAGAAAATTCAAATTTAATAGGGAATGTTAATTATCATTCGAAAGAACTCTCTTTGGTATTTTTTTTTTTTTGAAGATTTTCTCTACGTCTCAGATGATCCATCCGTTGAGTCAAATTTTCGATGACACGTTCGAGCATTTCGACTGGTAACTGGCGAATGACACGCGTGATGTTTTGCTCCAAGGCCTGAAATCGAAGCGAAATTACCCGCATAGACTTTAGACTTTACAAATCCCCACGTGAAATTATCTGCTCACCGAAACTAAATTTCGCTGAGATCACGAGCTTCAATATCAGGCATCAACATGACTCACGCGTGATCTGTCAAAAATAGGCTATTGAAAAAAGTACCTCTACATGGATTACCCTTTATTTAACTTCGCTTCCTCATTTTTAGCTGTCATACCCAACGCTTAAACGATTATAACCGAGTGATTTCTTCTCATTTCTTTCGGTATCACATACAGAGTCAAAGGGCAGCAAAGTCCGAGCCATTTCAATTTTTCATTTTCCACAGCGGAATAAGAGGAAGAGGAAGAAATTTCTTTGGTGCGTATTTAAAACTTTGAAAGCGATTGAGATAACATCCATTCGGACAATAAAGCCTAGCCGCTGTCCCATAATTCACTAAGCTTTTGCGAAATCCTTCTCTCGAAAACTCATAGACCATTCTTATGCATGTTGTGGTCTTCAAAACTATTTTGAAAAAATGTTGCTAATTCCCAAATCTGGATTTAAATACCTTGGGTTTGGTCTGGTTAGGTACCTTAGTGCGACCAAATCTTTAGAAAAGGAATTAATTTCGTCAATCAACGTGGAAATAGAATTCACTCATAATTGACCGTATCTCGCAATCTACAATTTCGCCATACACTCAGCATCACCTTATTTGCTGTCAATTCAGGTTTTGAACACATTTGTGGTAGATCACCGGCCTTTGACGATGATTTTTTTTTCTTTTGTATTTTCGTATTCAACTCATATTTCATCGCCGCTGATGAATCACTTCAGAAATGATTCGACTTTGTCGCGTTTGAGAAGCGTTTGACTGATGGTAATTCGGTCAAACAGAAATGTTTGCATTAACTCATGTGACACCCTTTTTTAAATGATTCCAAACTGTCACTTGATGCATGATGCGTGATGCCCGATTCCTCTGCTATCTCCTGACAATTTGCATGTCAATCTTGCTCCACCGGTTGCAGAATTTCATCGGCATTTTGAGCGACTGTCCGACCAGAGCGAGGTACATCTTCGACATCAACAAATCCAGAGCGGAATTGTACCATAATTATGTGCTTCATAATCTAATACATTTTGTATGCTTGCAATCCGCCCAAGCTTCTTCGGCTCTCTCACTCCCTGCATTTTCACTGAGATGATTGTCAAAGTGAATTCCTAAAGGTGAGAGTAGGAGAATAAATACAACAATATCCATGTATTTTGTTTTTGCTTTTGAGTAGTGTACTGTACAAACTCTCTCTTCCACTCTTTTTTCGCACAAATCTCAATCACAAAAGCAATTCTCAAGAATTTCGCATTTACAAATAGAAAATCAAATCAAATTCAAGCAAACGAAACCTAGACTGAAAAATAATTTGACAATCTCGTTGTTCAATGAATGAAAAAAGTTGAATTCGATGCCATAGTAACATCACCTTGTTAAATTCGCCTTGATTGGTGTATAGAAAAAAATATTTCGTTTAATGGCACTTAACTCTTCAAAGGAATGAAATGGGAGTGGAAAATAGAGGAAGATAGTTGTAAATTTTATTAGAAATTAAATTTTATTCTGAAATTATAAAATACCTCGCAAGTCAATACGAAAACAAATTTTTACGTGTTGCTCTAGTCAAATAAGTATAATAAATTACTGAAAATTTTTAAAATTATGATATTTTACAGGAATTATACCAGAAATACATAATACACGAACCAAAAATATACAAATGTAAAATTATAACTCAATATTCATATATTTTCTATGTATGTACATATATTTAATGAAAATAAACTAAAATCAAATATTTTTGTATTTAATTTATATGTACAGTATGTGTCACCATTTACATATATTTTAAAATGTTATATATATACACATCTCCGACACATAGCCATCCTTCAATACACAACACTACCTCTCTATTCTTTTTTTTCATGTTTCATTGCATGTTTATGTTGCAGTTATATTGGTGAAATAAATCGAGTTGCACAGGTTGATGAAAATTCTTCTAATTATTTTAAACCAAATGCCCATAATGATGCCAATGAGATACTGATTTGGGGTTTGGGCACTACACAGCCAACAATTCCCCAACAGCAACAGCTACTTAAACAACAGCAACAACAGCAGCAACAAAGGTATCGGCCGACAACACAGCAACATCAGTCACAACAAACACCCACACAACAACAACGACCACCATCACTTGTACAGCAACAAAAAATGCAATTGCAACAGCAACAGCAGCTAGTACAACAAAAACTGAAAACACAACATAAACAACAACAAACACATAACCTTCAAAAACCACACGCTACTAGTCATAGTTTTAATCCATTTTTCAATGGTGAAAATAATCCACAACAACAAAGGTGAATCCGATTCAGTATTTATGCGATAAGAGAGTAGAAAATGTGAAGAAGCTGATAGTAGATTTAGAGTACATTAATTTTGCATTAGAATTAAAGCATCAGCGGGAATATATTTAAAAAAAAAACTGGTTCTGATATTTCGTATACTTGTTGAACTTTTTTTTGCCCGGAGCAGAACCTTGGGTTATCTTAAAGAAATGGGCAGAGTGAGTGGCGCTATTAATAAATTGGACAATTTTTGGTTGTCCGCTTTTCACAAACAAAACCAAACACCGTAAATATTGTGTCCCCCTAGAATTAATGATGGTATGTAAACCAAACAGGTCAGGCTTCTAGAGCTGATTCGACCAACATCCAAAATTAAGGAAAATATACTTTTCTCCATATATATATAAACCAAGCTATTTCCACCTCGTTCTCTAGCCCACTGAGCCGTTACCAATAGACTTTTGATCCAACGATCTACCTAGAACCTTGTAGGGCAAGAAATATCTTGCAACTAGATCGTCCAATGTCCGGCATTTGCAAAGGCATTAGCTGCAAATGGCTATAAGAGTTCACACTCCCTTCCTATCCGATTATGTCGAGTCAGCAGTAACAATTTTTTTAAGTTTATCGTTAAGGTACGAAATCCCCAACGATTCCATTGCTACAAAAAAGAACAGCCAAAGCCACTTCCTACACCAGCCATCTGCAGACTCAGTGCTATCGACCTGGGGTATAAAAAGCTAAAATCAGAGCCAGTTGTAAACTAAAAAATGCTCTTTCTTAATACTTTAAATATTTATGCTTAAAGTAGCTTAGATCCCTCTGTATGTATGTCTTTAAGCCTCTTAAGGCAATTTGGCATGTAAAAAAACAACATTCAAAAACAAAAACAAAAAACTCATTAATCCGACTAAACAGAACAGAGAACCAAGAATTATGTTTATATCTAATCCAAAATTCACTAAATTGCTTGTCCTGTCACCCTTCGCATCACCGCTCCTTATCCATCGTAACACCATTAATTCATAAGCTTCACCCAATCCAAAATGTATTTACACTTCCCCACCAAATTCTCACACATTCTCACCTGTCTTCTTCATTCACTTGCAGATATTTTGCTGCTCGGGCTTTTATTTAAAAAAAATTAATATAAAAATAAAAATGAAAAATTAAAGATAAAAATAAAGCAAAAACGATTTAAATTTACATTCATTACAACATTTTTATTTATTGCTTTTTTTTTGCTTATCTCCGCCACAGCATATTTGCCACGAAATTAAAAACTGCGGCTCAAGCACAATCCGCGCCAAATCCAGTTTATGCACCACCGCCACCAGCACAACCGCAATATCCGCAAAAGCCATCAGCTGAGGCATTAACCGCAGCCGCGCATATTGCCGCTCAATATGATCCGGCACGCAATAGTCTCGCACAGCAACAACAAAAACAGGATCAACTTAAACAACAACAGCTACAGCAATTACTACAGCAAAAGCAACAAATATCGGTAAGTAATTGAATGTGTGCGATGATGGTAGGGCATAGAAAGAGATATTCACTTTTAGATGTGTTGAAATTTTATTTTTTGCTTGTTTTGTGGTATAAAATTTATCAATGATTGATTGTGTGGTTGATATCCTTTGTCGAGGTTAGATTTATCGGTATTCATGAGCTTCGAACTTTCTAAGTAGAAGAGAAAAAGGAGAAGCATTCCTAAGCCCTTAAAAAAAAACTATAACGAAATCGGAGTTAAGCATTTAAAATTTTTTTTCATATTCCAGTTAGTATCCAAGGTTATATATATAACACAGATAAAATTATAAAATACTTTTGCCTCGTCGTGTTGTGTCAAGCGATGCTTTTATCAATTATTTATTTCTTTCCCCCTTTTGACATCCTAATACTGGCAGCTGTATCAAATCGAGGAACATTAAGCAGCTGATATGCAAACGGCGCCAGTACTACTGTGTAAAAACAATCCAGTGTTTAATATAAAAAAAATTCTTCAGAAGAATATGTTAAAAAAAAGTATTCTAGTTTTTATGCTAAAACTTGTTTTTCAATAAAATATTCAAGTAAAACCGAAATTTTGTTCTAAATAAAAAACTCAAAACTCTTCTAAAGATCTCAAAAAGTTATTTTTCTTTCTAAGTGGCACTGCTCTGAAATGTTATAAAAAATGTGGATTTTTGAATACTCTCGCAAAGTTAAGAGTTTCATATCTAGCCATCTTTGTCTTAGGCTCCCTCTACTCTGGCGTTTTACTCTTCTCTATTTATATAAAGCGTGTTTTTTATAGAGGTATAGAACTTTAAGTTGGCATTACTTTTCAAGATGGGGACCGATTTAAGAGCTGTCAAGTGATTTATTCTCAGTTTGGTTTAGCAATTCACCATGAATAGACTCACGCCTGAACAACGCTTGCAAATAGTGCAATTTTATTTCGAAAATAATGGTTCTGTGCGGAAAACGTATCGCGCACTACATCCATTTTAGCAATGTTTAGCGATGAAGCGCACTTCTGGTTGAATGGCTACGTCAACAAACAAAACTGCCGCATTCGGAGTGAAGGTAATCCTCAAGTGTATGTTGAAACACCGTTACATCCAGAAAAATTGACTGTTTGGTGCGCTTTATGGGCTGGTGGAATGATTGGTCCGTACTTTTTCAAAAACTATGGTGGCCAGAACGTTACAGTCAATGGTGATCGGTATAGAGCCATGATTACTAACTTTTTCATTCCTGAATTCAATAACCATGATGTCCAGGAGATGTGGTTTCAACAAGACGGCGCAACATGTCACACAGCTCGTGCCACAATAGATTTATTGAAAGACACGTTTGGTGACCACCTAATTTCACGTTTTGGACCTGTGAATTGGCCTCCAAGATCTTGTGATTTAATACCGCTAGACTACTTTCTGTGGGGCTATGTAAAGTCATTGGTCTATGCGGATAAGCCACAAACGCTTGACCATTTGGAAGACAACATTCGCCGTGTTATTGCCGATATACGGCCACAAATGTTGGAAAAAGTCATCGAAAATTGGACTTCCAGATTGGACTACATCCGCGCCAGCCGTGGCGATCATATACCAGAAATCATATTTAAAATGTAATGCCACAAGATTATCTTTCGGATAAATAAAATTCATATCAATCGAATAATCCATCGTTGTTTTATTGCAACTTAAAGTTCTATACCTCTATAAAAAATACCCTTTATAAATGTAGAAATACATGCGTCTCACTACCTTTTTCAACTCTTGCAAATACTCTCTCTTACTGTTGGAAAAAATACACACAATACTTTTCTACAGGGCATATCCGGTACGCATATGGTAAGGTAAGAAATTTAAAAAAACGAAACACAAACAACACTCACCTTACCTTTAGCGAATATTAGAAATTGAAATTTCCAAGAAAGAGTTAATATAACAGAAAAGAAATGTTGAATAGAAAAGTGAATTAATATTAGTCAATAAAAAATACTAGAAATAGCAACGGGTGTATTGACGCTCGACTATATTTCAACTTCTCTCTTACTATGCCCCTAAGAATTAACAAAGCTCTAACTGTATTTAACACGTTAGTGCTTTTAATCTCAAGCAAACCTCTAACGACATCCTGCTGGCTGTCTGGGATAAAACACATAAATTCTGATATGAACAAATTGCACATACACACATTTTACTTGTACCATGATTCTGGATTATTGGCCACTGTGGTTTGTGCTTTCAGCAAATAATTTATAGGTACTCAATATTAAGGAGTAACAGCCGAAAAGTTAAACCAAAATAACGATAACAAAATAAATATTTAGATAATTGTAAAAGCAATAAAACATTCTAAAAAACTGTAAGTGTCAGTGTACATTAGAAATAAATTTTTGATGGTTTTACGCAAATACTTATGCACACTTAACAGAACGTATTCTAACGATAAATTATCTTCATACCCGAAGATGTGTCACGTAAATACTATATTAAAAATTATAGCTTTGCATTAGAATTAGAAAATGCTCATAAATTAAAACACCATGAATGGGTTTTATTTTTTTTTTATATATATATTTTTTTGTTATTGTTCTTATTTCACTTTAATTTACTTCAATTTACTTTGCTTCATTTTATTTTATTTTATTTTATTTTAATTTATATTATTTTATTTTATTTTACTTTAAATTTAATTTATATTATTTTATTTTTTTTTTATCAAAATATTTTATTTTATTTTATTTTACTTTATATTATTTGAATTAATTTTTTTAATTTTATTTTATTTTAATTTACATTAATTTGTTACATTACATTTGTTATAAATTTATTTCATTTCTGTTATTTTATTTTATTTTAATATGTATTTATTTAATTTTATTATATATTATTTTTCTGTTACTTTACTTTATATTTTTAATGTAATTTTTTTTTTATTTTATATATTATATTTGATTTTAATAAATAATATATATGCTCCTTTAATTTATATATATTTTATTAATTTTTATATGTTTTTATATTTTTTTTTAATATAAAATTATTTTAATTATTTCATATTAATTCATTGTAGTTAATATTATTTTATTTTGATTAATTTTTTGAATTTTATTTATATAATATAATATAATATTTTATTTTATTTATTTTATTGTACTTTTTTATTTAAAACTTACCCAAAATTCAAATATTATTTAGATCTCTAATCTATTCACAATGGGCTGGTTTTCCGAAGATTTAAACAAACAGCTATGCCACACAAGTGACTGTAAAGGAACTTTATGGTTCATTTGTATGTGGAAAAGACAGCGAGAAAAAGCAAGAATTTTTTCTGTAAATATAGGATTTTCCAATAAGAGTGATATGATTTCTTTAAAAAAACACACAAACTAATTATTAAGGAAATTAATTTTATTTTTTTAATGTGGAGTACAATCGATATAATTAAGTTCCGAATATAACATTATCCAAATGGCCTCCATGACTTTTTTTGCAGGAACGAATTCGATGAACCCAATTTTTGAGCAATTTTTCCACTAAATCAAGTCATATGTCATGAATAGCACGTTCAATATTGACTTTTAAAGCTTGAAGAGAGTCTGGTTTATTGCTAGTGACTTCAAATAACCCCACAAGAGGTAGTCTAATCGTGTTAAATCACAACTTCTTGGCGGCCATTCAATGTTACAATTTCTTGAGATAATCGAATCTCCAAACTTTTCTCGCAATAATTCGGTTATTGCACGTGCTGTGTGACACATAGCATCGTCTTATTGGAACCAGCTGTTGTTAAGATCAACTCCTTCCAAATTTTGACCATAAAAATTTGGTTATCATCGATCTATACCGTTCCCCATTGACAGTAACGGTGCTACTAGCTTCATTTCGTACGGACCGATGATTCCACCAGACTAAAAACTACACCAGACTGTCAATTTAGGTGAATATAATGGTTGTTCATGAATAACTTATGGATTTTCTTCGCACCAGAATCGACAGTTTTGTTTATTTACCGCGCCACTTAGATGAAAGTGAGCCTCATCGGAGAAATCAGCAAATTCACGACGTTTATGGTGGTCCATGTATGAAAATTAAACATTACTGAATACAATGAAAAAAAATACAGATCATGACATATTAAAAATGGCCAAAACGACACTTATAAACCATATCATCCCTATTGGCAAACCCTTTATTTAAAAACAGTTAAAAAGTGAAAGAACTTCATCCACTCTTGGCTAAAAATAAAGTAAAATTAAGGCAATAACTTAAGTTGCAAAATAGTTTCACACAACCACGACTATTTCCTAATTATTGTCAGCAACATAGCAAATAGCAGTCATTATTCTGCATTATTAGAATAAACCAAAAAGCGAAACTTTTTAACTCAGTAAAGCAATTTACATGATAAAATGTTCTGCGCCTGAAGCAGTAAGTAAAGATTAATGAACTCGAAAATGGTAATGTCACACAGCCGAAAGAATGTTTTCCTGGTAAGGATGAAAAGAAAATGTCTGTGATTTGAAAAATCGCTGTGGCTCTATGAAGAATCTACAAAGGAAACAAAAAGACTTTTTTATCCTCTAAAAATTTAAAGTTGGAATTCAATACAATAATTCTATATAGCATAATTTGAATATGATGAGCCTTTTGTGTAGCTGTAGTGAATTTTAACAAAATTTATTAAAAGGAGTTTAATATTACACCCATTACAATACCTGAACAAGAATTTAAATTTCACCTCCGCCCTTTAGATACTCCTATGATCTCAAACTGATTTAACAAACTTTTGGTATTGAGATATATGCTCTAGAAAAGGCTGGTAGTGGTCTGCATACTACTCTGCCTGCCGCTATTTTCCCCCTTAACTATTGCATTTAGCAATATCTTTCTCAAATCTTTCTCATATAAATTAAGCCCTATTTTGCCAACTATCGCCGGCTTATGTATACAGTGCAAGTTTTTTTCCACTTCCATTTGAAGGATTGTTAGCCTAAACAAGCGTTGATAATGAGTTGTCAAATTTGCATATTTTTGCGATATGAAATTTAAAATTTATTAAAATCAAACAATTTGCTCAATTTGCTCAATTTGCGATACTCACTGTCAGTCATAAAATAGTTCAGCAACAGCCTATATTTTCATTGAGACATTCCACACAAAATGACACGAACGACACTGCACCTGCTAATTATCTCTTAGTTGTTTAACGTTTTTTCTTTCTTTATTGTAGTATTTTTATCGCAGCACATTTATGGTGGTATGTGAAAGTGGCGGTACAAAGTGACCTCATGAAATACAGCACTTGACACAATTTATGCCATTAGCTATGCGCGCTATTCATAGCACAAGTACCACCTTATTTGCTAAATTCTGTTGCTCAGTCCTTCTATCGCTTACGGCGTTTCCGCTGCGACGCCATGCTCTATACATTACTGCTACGGACACTTTCATTTCATTCAAATGCATTTTTCATGTTATGCATTCAGATTTGTTGTTTACATTTCATTCAGTCATCGGTCGTCACACTGTTTACTCGTACTTTTCACTACCTTTCCGCTATTTATTCCTCAATTTGAACCTTTAGTATTTTTACTATGCGCATTTCTTTTTAAATAAATTCACTGTCAAATGCATGCTTGTATATATGAATGTATATATATACATATATATATATAATAAAGGGTGTTCCAAGTAGTGTCATGTTATTTTTGTTCAGTATTGTTTGGCATTTCATCTTGGAAAGACTTACGTCTGAGCAACGTTTACAAATCATTCAACTTCATTACGAAAATTCACGTTCTGTAAAGAATGTGTTTCGCGCTTTTCGCTCAATTTATGGTCAACATAATCGGCCTACTGAGCGTACTATTCGCAACACCATCACCCATCTTGATACCCAGCATTTATTAATGGATAATATTCGACCGAATATACCATGTCCAGCACGCAGTGAAGAAAATATAGCGGCTGTAGATGAGAGAGTACACGAAGACCGTGGAGAGTCGAACTGACGTATGGAACGACTTGGTGTATTTTACGACGAGATCTTACATTAAAAGCATACAAATACAGCTTGTGCAAGAACTGAAGCCGCTCAACCTTCCCAAGCGACATCGCTTCGCTCTATAGACTCTTGAAAAGTTCCAAGAAGATCCGACGCTTTCGAGCCAAATTTTGTTCAGCGATGGGGCCCATTTCTGGCTCAATGGTTATGTAAACATCCAAAACTGCCGCACTGAAGAGATTCAGGAGCTGCCATTTCAGCTAGAAAAAGAAATGGTTTGGTGTGGTTTATGGGCCGGTATAATCATCGGTCCATATTTCTTCAAAATTGATGCCGGTGAGAACGTAACCTTCAATGGCGACCGTTATCGCGCCATGATAATTGACTATTTGATGCCTGAAATTGAAGTTCGTGATCTCGCCGACATTTGGTTTCAACATATCGCATAAATCAATGGATTTATTGAGAGAAAATTTCGGTGAGCAGATAATTTCACCCTTTTTGCCGGTGAGACTTAGACTTTATCCTGTGGGTATATGTAAAGTGTAAAGTCTTGCGGACAATCCCGCTTTGATTCAGGCCTTCGGCCAAAACATCACGCGTTGCCAGTCATTTGCCAGTTACTAGTCGAAATACTCGAACGAGTCATCGAAAATTGGACTCAACACATGGACCATCTGAGACGTAGCCGCGGCCAACATTTGAAAGAGATAATCTTCAAAAAATAAATGCCAAGGAATGTTCTTTCGAATGATAATAAACATTCCACATTAAATTTGAATTTTCTGTTTTTTTTTTTGTTTTTTCTTTAAAAAAGTAGGAAACCTCGAAATAGATCACCCTTCATATATACAAATTCCCAGTGGGAAAAAGCAATATTTGAATATTCAAAAAGTAATAAATAGCACCTATGAACTATGCGAAAAGATGCATCGGCACGAACTCAATATAGAGTGCAGTATGAAAATTGAAAGAATTATCTTTTCGAAGTCACTATTGCGTCCATTATTTTATATAAATGAAAAGTCAAAATAATTTTTTTCCGGTTACTTTCATTGTTAGTAATTAGTCAAAATTAAATTAAGAATGTATTATTAAAATATAAAAAATATAAATATTTTTATTCACATTCTTTTTAAACTTTTGATTCCGCTATAGTTCGTGGCCATTCAATAGACCAAGTCTACATTTTAGAAAGCAAACAAATGCATACACAACAATATTATATTGAATACAATTTTTGGTTTATTATGCTTACCAGCCAGAGGAAAAAACACCAACAAATTCAAACTGTTTATCAAACATAATGAAAAATACTATAAAAAAAAGTAAAGAAATAGATAGAAAATTTAAAAGAAAATACGAAACAAATGGAGAGTAAATGTCAAACATAAGTAAAAGTCAAAACATTTAGATATCAAATTCATACATTCTTTCATCGCTTAATTTTGGTATAATCTTTTCCTGCTAAATTCTTCGTGCATCTTTTCATAATATAAAAAAGGTAATGCATTCCAATATTTCCACCGGGTTGACATTACTCTTACTCGTTTTTTTTTTTTTCACAAATTGTTTGCCTGGCTGCCTTTAGTATTTTAGAAACTTTTTTCAGCTTTTTTTTATAATTTGTTTACTATGCAATCAGTTAACTGATGTATTTGCATTTTCACTTAAATAAAGTTCATTTCACCGGTGTTGATAGAAAATTTATTCAATACACGTATGTTTTGTTTATTTGCGTGCTCACAAATCTGCTCATAAATACATAAGAGTAAACATATACATATATTGACGTGAAAGGGGATATATTTATTTATAGTTATTGCGCTTTAAATACATTTTAATTGTATAAATATTAACGGGAAATTTATTTAGATCTACGTTTATGTTTCCGTAATTGAGGCTTCAACATAAAATATTTAATTAGCATGGCAATAAAAAGTTCTCGGTGTATTATGGACATTTAAGGTTTAAATTTATGTTTAAATTTTAACTTAATAAAATTTGAAATGCTTTTGAAATTTCATTTATTTCATTTCCAAATTGAAAAATTTAGGTAATTAAAAAACTTTACCTATTAAATATTAACATAAATTTCTTTAAATTTAATTAGATAAAATGCTAAATACATATTCACTAAAACATATCTGACTTATCAAGACTTTTTAAGTAAAATTTTTTTTTTTCCGGCAAATAAGCGCTTTATTCCTCAACATAATCTCCTTTTAGCTTTATACACTTAGCCAGTGTTTATCCAATTTTTGTTTAATAGTTTTTTTTCAAATTTCTCAAAATAGGCGTTTGTTTCTGTGATTTGACCCGAATATCTTTCCGCCCAACCATTTCTTCAGGTTTTGTAATAAGAAAAAGTCGCTGCGGCTAAGTCTGGAGAATATGCGTGTACACTCGTGCAGTGTCCTGCTGATGGAACAGTACTTTTTTCGCCAAATAAGGGCGTTTCTGCCTCAAATCAATATCGAATCTGTCCAAAAGCTCGGAATAATTTTCGGGGATCATTTTAACCTTTTCAAGGTAATCGATGTGAATACACCCCGTGCATCCTGAAAATTGTGGCCATGGCCTTGTTGGCCGACAGACACACCTTGGCTTTCCTTGGTGCACGCTCACCCGGAGAAACCCACTATCTTGGTTGTACTTTTATCTCTGGTTTGGTATGGAGAATCCATGTTTCGTCTAGGGTAACGAAAGGCTCCAAAATTCGTTTGGGTTGCGGTTGAACAAACACCAAACACACCTTTGAAGTGGTTATAAAGTTACGCTTATGGTCCTGTATGAGCAATCGGGGTACTCATCGCGCAGCCACCTCACGCACTTTTATTCTTCGACCGTTCAAACGCAAAAAATAATGCTTAATAAGCACACTCAATACAAACTAAATGGCGTGGCTTGCACGAAATTTTACTGCAGTCTACGAGTATTAATCGATAACAGTTGACGGAAACAGTGTTGTATTTTTGTATTTCCAGTAAATGCGCGGCAAATTAAAAAAGTCACTGACATATCAAACAGCACTAGTACCTGTTAATGGAGTAGTTATGCAGACTTGGAAAACTTACACACTATTAACAGCTGTCACTTAACTATTCTGTTGAATTAAATTTTTTAACATATATAGCTTCACTGTCTATTGAATTTAAATTTTTCGTGTTAAGTCCAAGTGATATATAATATTTGTGATGTCAGTTTTGAATTTTTACATGATTTTGGCTACTTTTAACATTCATGACTTCAAAAATACCTAAAGAAAGAGACCATGCGCTAAGCTCAGTATAGCCACATGTTGGCCACGTGTTATACTTCTATCAGAAATGTACCGGAAATTGGTCAATGAAGCACAAAATTTTTATTATTCAATCAAATCAGTCAACTTTACCATGGCCTTTCATCAACTTTGGCGTGAATTTTACGGTTTCGGCTCAGTTGGAAGACAACATTTCGAATCCCGTTGGCTGATCTCATGAAAGAAGCAATGTGTTTTATGAATGTGGTGTCGAATTGTCTTCCGCTTTTAAGAAAATTTACGTATTTTGGAGCCAGTCAAGCGACAATGCATTTCAGGCGATATCTCTCTCAATCTTGAATGACTTCACTTTAGCAATGTAAACTTCAGTTGAAGACGTTGAGGGCCGTCCAGTGAGAGATAAATCTTGCACCATATTTCGACCACTTTACCACTCATATGAACGTGGTTTTAATCAAGTTAACTCACTGTAATTCTGTAAAATTTTACGTGATTTGGCACACGGCAGACCGTTCACAGCTCAAAATTTGTAACAAATTCTTTGTTATATATTTTTATCTGTTATAAAATTTGCTACAAACACTTGAGAACACTATAAACAACCACCAAATTGCACTTAGCTGTATCATGGGTTATGTAGATCGTGTCTTGCGCTGCGAGCAGCTCGATTCTCGCTCATTGCTCAAATGTTCAGCAGAACAAAAAAACTTTAATTTTGTTTGTCAAAATTTCTTTGGCATTTCAGTGACTTTTACACTTTGCATAAATAAATTTAAAATTAATAAAAATAAAAAAAGTTTTGAGAAAAAAGTCAAAGTTTTTGTCAAAATACTCGAAATGCTCCTGCTCGGCTCGAAAATTTTCGAGTAGTAAGCAATGAGCAGGTGTGCGAGTGCTCGTTGACCAAATGCTCGCACTGCTCGAAAATGTTTGAGCAAAATCTGGAGCTCTAATCTATATACAAAGAGATAATATTATTCGAGACTTTTTTTCAAATAGATACTTTATTTTCAAAGGAACGGTTTTTAAAACTTTAAATATTTTCTATAAAAATTGGTAATCATGCTCATCATTCTTCTAGCTTGTTTTTGATTTGTAAGTATGAACATTTAGTCGAAAAGTTACTTAACTTATTATCTTTTATACAATTTATGCCTATTAGGGCTTTATAACTGGACAAAGTAGAGGAAGAAAATTTAGGTTTTTTGTTAGATTTTCAAATCTCTGAATTATTGTCCAGAAATAAGAAGAAAAGTAGTAAGCAGGAACTGAAAAAAGCCCTTATCTTTCGACAGAAAGTTTTATAAATATTCCAACGTAAATGTCGAGCTAACGCCAGGACAGTTTTCAGTTGGTTAAGCCTCCAAGTATTAAGTACCTACTCCTTTTACAAAATAAATTTATTTATCACCAACAAATTAGCTAAGTTTTAAAGGTAAGGAAAATAAAAAGCTAATCAAATTTTAATGTCCGATACGGTGAACAGTAAAAACAAAAACCAAAATTTAATGGTCGCTAATGACCGACAAGCTGTTTAGGCAACTAAAGTGGTTTTCACCCAGCAACAAATATAATAGTAACGTGCCGATGACTTGAGCGTGACTTAAACAAACTTCGACAACACCTTTCTGGTATGTAGGTATGTATGTGTATAATATCCAAATGCTAAAATTCATATAAATCATTTGAGCTACGATTAAAATAAACAATTCAAAAATATTTATAATAACAATAAGCTATAAACGAACTGCCGATTCTAAAAATACTCTAATGGTACTACAGCAAGTCCAAAAACATACAGCATGAAAGTGCTTCACAGACTCTAAGTATGTATGTATACACTATGGCACGTGCCATAGTCACTACCACTTTAATGTTTATATTTCTATTTTCTGCACGTTTCACGTACATAACAGCTAAAAAAACGGTATTTAATATCGGAAATGAGTGACGTTGTAAGCCATTTCTATCTCATTGTAAGCATGTCTGGCGACATGTGCAAGTGCGGGTCAAGAGCCAAACGTTATAAAAAAGCAACAACAATATTATTAAAAAAAAAAAAAATAAGGGAGAGCTAAGGTTGGTGGAAACGGGCTCTTAATACAAACTTGAAATACTTTTTTTAACGATAGATGATTGAGGTTTATCAATCGAGTGTTCATTTGAATTTTAAAAATAAAAATGTAATGCATTAGTTTGTGTTCGAATAGGCAGACGTACGTGGCAAAATCAACTCCGATCGTATACATTTTTTATGAGTCTTTCTTTTCTGACGCAACTCTAAATCAGTACAATAGTTCAGAACACTATCATAACACCTAAAAGAAAGGTTACACCTAGTCCAAGTTCAACAAAACGGCTTTATTACGGTTTTCAGTAAAACGCTAAGTTTTATCATAAAATTATTTATACCAAAATTGTAAATCAGATAATTATCTATAAAAAAGGTACTAAGTTGTAATCTATATGTATGAAATTCATTGCCCTACATGACTAACGGTTCAACGTACATCCAAAACAGCTTATCATAGGAATTGTTCGAATGCGTCAGCGAAATGCAACGAGGTTTCTTCCGTTCCTCAGAATAAACGTAGGTCCTTCAATTTGTCGGAGTAAACATCAAGACACCCACAATAAATTGGATAATAATGCGGTTACAAAGCGCCCATTATATATACACATATGTACATATAAAATTCCTCATTTAAGTAATTTAATTTGCCTTTAAATTCAATTTTTGAAAATATTCCAAAATGATTTTATTATTGGTTTGAATTTAATTTTTATTTAGCAAAATTTAGCCAATTAAATTAAATTTAAAAATCTTAAGAGAAACCCCAACTATGCTAAACACAAACCAAATTTTTTTAATAATGCCAGCGATCTCTAGACCTGAACGGAATTGAAACAAAAAACTTAAATTGAATTGAAATTTACTAACTTCTGTGATGGAAATTTAATTATTTTTATTTTTAATTACACATGGATAAATATGGGATACTTTTATTCCATGAATAAATATATATAAAGAGCGATCCATTTCGAGGTTCCCTAATATTGTAAAGAAAAAAAACACAGAATATTCAAATTAAATGTGGAATGTTTATTATCATTTGAAAGAACATTTTTTGGCATTTATTTTTTGAAGATTATCTCTTTCAAATGTTGGCCGCGGTTACATCTCAGATGGTACATCCGTTGAGTCCAATTTTCAATTAAACGTTCGAGCATTTCCCTGGTAACTCATTCCCCATACGCGTGATTATTCGCTCCAAGGCCTAAAATCGAAGCGGAATTCTCCGCAGAGACTTTAGACTTTACATATCCCCACAGAAAAAAATCTAACGGTGTGATATCACACGATCTTGGTGGCCAATCGACCAGCCCAAAACGTGAAATTATCTGCTCACCGAGGTGTTTTCTCAATAAATCCATTGTTTGATGCGATGTGTGGGAAGTGGCGCCGTCTTGTTGAAACCAAATTTCGCGGAGATCACGAGCTTCAATTTCAGGCATCAAATAATCGGTTATCATGGCGCAATAACGGTTGCCATCGCATAATTTTTGAAGAAATCTAGACCGATGATTCCACCAACCCAAACCCCAACCCCAAACCGTTGTTTTTTCTAGATGAAATGGCAGCTCCTGAATCTTTTCAGGTTGCACTTCATCCCAAATGCGGCAATTTTGCTTGTTTACATCGCTGAACAAAATTTGGCTCGAAAACGTCGGATCTTCTTGGAACTTTTCAAAAGACCATAGAGCGAAGCGATGTCGCTTGGGATTGGGAAAGTCGAGCGGCTTCAGTTTTTGCAAACGTTGTATTTTCTACGCTTTCAATTTAAAATCTCGACGTAAAATGCGCTAAGTCGTTCCATACGTCAATCCGACTTACTGCGAACGGTGCCGAATCGACTATCCACGGTCTTCGTGTATACGCTCAGCTATGGCCACTATATTTTCTTCACTGCGTGCTGGACGTGGTCTATTCGGTCGAATATTATCCAATAACGAATGCTGGGTCTAAAGATGGGTGATGGTGTTTCGAATAGGACGCTCAGTACGCCGATTATGTTGACCATAAGTTGAGCGAAGCGCGCGAAACTTGACACGACTTACGCGTGATCTATCAAAATAATATCAAAAAAATGCTATTGAAAGAAGTATCTCTACTTGGATCATCCTTTATATAAATATATATTTGGCGCTTTGCAACCGCTGAAGCGATTTTCAGCCGAGCTTCTCATCCAATTTGTACTTTTGCGTCTGGATGTTTTTACCAACAAATGGAGGGAGGACCTACAGTTTATTCTAAGCAGCCTCCGAACTACCGATGGATTTTCACTCGGAGAGGTTGACATTTACCGCCGAAGGGCGACCGCAATTAGAAAAATTAATTTTCTTTCATTTTGGATTTTGCTCAAACCTGGAATCGAACCCAGGCCTTCCGAATTGTAGTACGTAATGTTAACCACTCGGCTATTGCGATATTCAAATATACTAAATAAAATAATAAAAAAAACACCGATTAGCAATTATGCTGGTACTATAAAGCAATTATCAGGAGATGTTGCTGTTGTAATTAATGTAATTGTTGTTGTATATAATTTTGTTTATCATTCACTGTGCATTCGAGTGCACTCAACGTCACTTAGGACAGCAGAATTCACCATTTGTATATGTATTTTTCAAATGCACAAATGCTTCTGTTGTGTTGTTTCACTTTGTTGTTGTTGTTGTCTGTCGCGCCATTCCATGCGCTTTTCTTGTCACTTGACATTCGTGCAACGACAAAAAAAACAACATGCAATTACCGCGATGTTTACTTGGCGTAAGCACAACAGAGCGAAAGTGTGTCACAATGTGAAGGCAAACATGCCGGCAACCGGCAACCGGCAACCGGTTTATGTTACGGTGTTTAACGCATAGCGGTACCTCAACACACCAATAGCTCACTGTGCGAGCAGCAACTTGAAATAACGGTTGCAATTATCCATGCTGCATCACCACATCACGCGTCTGCCACTCAGCTGTGCGAAAAGCGCGTCATCATCTCCAACAATTGCAGTCGGACGCATCCGTGTCTTCTTATTCTTTTTCGTCAACTTCATTATTTTTATGATTATTATCATCTTCGTTATTCGTTTTGAGTAGTATTTAACATAGATGATGCGATTTAAATGATACCTGCTAAATTAAATACAAAACCAGTCGCTGTACCAATCTGCTGAAGTGCGTGACTTTGGTCTGCTTTGAAGGAGAGTTCATGCTCTTTTCTTTGCTACAGAGCAGAGAGCTGATGTATTTATTTTATGCAAGTCATTTAGAAAATTTGTTGATTTGTATTTGCATACGATTACGAGTTTGCTGTGATTTAAGGGATTTAAGGGAAGAATAGAGACACATGTACATACATATGTACTTAGACACTTGCAATGGTATTAGCATTCTTCCCAAGGAGTACAGACAGCAAGAGAGTAGTTAATTATAAATAATTCTCCCGTTTTCCTCTACATCATTCTTTTACACATATCATAACGTTTAAAAAAAATTAAATTGGCGTTTTGCAAAGCTATCCGTCAATATTCATTTTAATATAAAAAAAATATTGAAAACCTTCATAACTGGAGTGTGTGTGTGCGTGCAGCGGTTTTAAAGCGTCAATTGCAATATATAAAGGTATCAGCCCAAAATCTCTCAGCAGAGGTGTATAACGAAGCCCCGGCACACAAAGTCGCGAAATATAAAATAGCGAAATACAAAATCCCAACGCACAGTGTCCAGACAAAAAATCACGCGATTTTATATTATTTTTATACTTTTTTATTCGAATTCTATACATTAATTGTCTCCACTCAAAATTTATACAGACA
This sequence comes from Neoceratitis asiatica, assembly GCA_030068015.2. Taxonomy (NCBI): domain Eukaryota; kingdom Metazoa; phylum Arthropoda; class Insecta; order Diptera; family Tephritidae; genus Neoceratitis; species Neoceratitis asiatica. The sequence continues at coordinate 21,093,481 of CM061528.1, read as the reverse complement.
ACATACCTAGAGATGTAGTATAAATGTGTTAACAAACTATCAAAGAATGGATTGTCATAATAATAATTTTTTCAGTGTTTTAAGATCTCTTTAGAGCTGCTGCAAAATCTTCTCTCAGATGTATTTGTAAAATTTGCTTTTTCTAACGGCAAACATAAAATATTTGTCCTTCCGTTATGCTTAGTAGAAAACTTTGATCTTATAGTCCTCGGAAGACGATGGTTTAAGAGTTTTTTTTTGCTTAATTATATTTTTTGAACAATAATTTTTTAAATCCGTGATTACTCAAGTAATACAATTCGGAAAGCTTGGACTCGAATACTGCTCCGACTAGCATCAAAAATTGTAGGTAAAAATCATAGAAAATTAATTTTTCGTATTGCGTTCGCACCTCGGCATGACATTTCATCATCTCTTCCGAGTGTATATTTGACACGAAATAAAAGCTCCTCATAAAAGTCTATTAGCCGCTCCGTAGTGGTTTAGATAAGATATAGGTCCCTCTAGTTGTTAGTAAAAATATGAAGACGTAAAACAACGAATTGGAGAAGGAGCTCGGCCAAAAATCGCATTAGCGGTTACAAAACGCCAAATATAAAGGGTGATTCAAGTAGAGATACATTCTCGTGCGCGATACGTTTTCCGCACATAACCATTATTTTCGTATTAAAATTGCACTATTTGCAAGCGTTGTTCAGACGTGAGTCTATTCATGATGCATTGCCAAACCAAACTGAGAATAAATCACTTGACAGCTGTTAAATTGGTCACCATCTTGAAAACTAATGCCAACTTAAAGTTCTATACCTCTATAAAAAACACCCTATATATATTTTGCCGGAGGGATATTTACATCAGTTTTATATCTATAAATAAATATTGCCAAAGCAATATCTATAACCAATATGGAAAAGAGTTATCCTCAACGAAACTTTTCCGCGCTAAAGACAAAAAATCCATTATCCTTTCGCCATAAGCGGCTCTAAAGCGTCACTTACAAATATATGCTTTTATACATAATGCCTTTTTGAGCTCTAAGCATATGATTGTATTTCTTATATAATTTCTTCATATTCCTCTTAATTTACTTTATTTACAGCCCGAATTGGCAGCACAAATAAAAGAAGCGTTACGTATTCAAACTGAGCAGCGCATAATCTCCCAACAGCAACAAATACTGAATAAACAACCATTTGTGCAGGATGGACAGGTATTTTAAGAATAAAGTGAAAATTTGGTTTTTGTATTTATATTTCAAATCCACTTTTTCAACAAACAACTCTTTCACGTTTCTTCTAGCCAATTATGCCAAAGAACTATGATGCCTTTTACAGTCCGATTTTATTGAAAATTGATAAAATCGTTGAACAACTCGGTGTTACCGATGACCTCTGTAAAGAACGACTCATCTGTAGCATGTATAAGGATCCAACACGTTATAGTCCGCATAGTAATTTTGTATCAGCGGAATTGAGTCGGTGAGTTAAAAATATACAAATATTTTAGATTCCAAATTGTTACCTATCCGAAAATCCAAAGAAAATGTACGTAATAAGAATGAGATTGTTTCCTTCCTGTTACACATTTATAGTTCCAGGAAGTGCGAAATTCCTTTTTCGAAAAATATGAGCTTTTTATAGAGTGAAGTTATCTGTTTTATCATAAAATTAAAATTGGATATTTTCACTTAAATAAATTTTCTAGTTCGCAACATAACTACAATGAATATAGAATAGTATTTCACAAATAATTAAATGTATCCGACTGAAATCGAATTTAAAAAGTTTATTTTCTGTCATGCAATGTTTTTCAATTTCTTTTACTTTTAAGCACTAACTAGATGCCCATTCACACATAACTTATACAAAAGATTCATATCAAAAAACATGAAAAATTTTAAAATAATAGTAATAACCGCAAGTATGAATGTAACTCTCAGTTGCTTACACAGTAGAATAAAAGTGTTATATATGCGTATAATAAAATCCATCGAAGCTTAAAGCTGTCAGAAAAAGTGGGGCATGTTTGTCATCTTTTGTCATCATTTGTCAAAATGCTTAAATTGCAAAACTTTCATATACGATACAAATATTTATATGCTAGTCAGCGATAAATTCAATATGCACAGTACATAAAAATATAACTTCAAACATTTATACAAACTGCTAGATACTTGAATATCGTACTTATCACGATTAATGATAGGCAGGCACGCTGAAAAGGCTTAGAAATTTTTTAAATATATTTGCGCTCTAATAATTCTAACGCAACAAATGAGAGTGAAGAAAGTTATAGGATAAATATATTGAAACTCAAAATAAATTAACAAAGAAAATGTAAAATAAAAAATTAAAAGAAATAAAATTAAAAAAAAAATTATATAAAATAGCATAAAAGAAAATAAAGTAGAAATAAAAATTAAGCCAAATAAAAAAACATAATTAAATTAATAAAATTTAGCAAAAACAATAAAAATAGCATATTAAAAAATAATATAGAACAAAGTCAAATCAAATTACCCAAAATAACAAAATAAAATATGATAGATTTGAATACAAATAATTTTATAAAACAAGCATAAAAATAAAATATTTTAAAATTAACTATATTGCAATGAAGCAGAGAAATAAAATAAACTATACTACAATAAAGTAGATCCAGATAAAATATTTACTATATTTTAATAATATATATTTTAATAATATTAAATAATAGAAAGAAACAAAAAAAGGCAGAATAAAAAAAATATTAGAAAAATAAAATAAAATGAATAAACTAACTTAAAATGAAACAACTAAATTAATTCAAAATAAACGAATTAAAATATATTGTATAAAATTACAATCAATAATTTTTTTTTAAATAAAATATTATAAGGATGTAGAATAAAAACAAAATAATAAATATAATAGAATAATAAAATATTATTATTATTAATAACGTAAAATAAAGTAAAAAAAATATGTATAAATATTAATATATATAATGGAAAATTAAATAAACTAAAAATTATATAAAATAAAAATATAATTTAAAAGAAAAATTATTTAAATAAAATATTAATGAAAAATTAAATGAAGTAAACTGAATTAAAATAAAAACAAATTAAATGAAAGACACTGAATTTATATTAAAATAAACTACATTAAAATAAAACAGCAAAAAAAAATTTATAACAAAACAAAATAAAATAAAGAAAGAACCAATAAAATAAAAAAATAATTGAAATAAAATTCTTTATTTGAAGAAATTAAAATTAATTGAAGTTAAATAAAAAATAAAATGCAATAAAACAAATTAAATTAATTAAAAAAACAAAAATTAAAATAAAATAAAATAAAATAAATAAAGTAAAATTAAATTTAAAAAAATTTAAATAAAATTGAACAAGAAAGAAGGGCTGTTTTCGGCTGTGCAAACTGCAAAATTCGATTTCGCTGATTTTCAGTGTCAATATAAACTTGAATTTACGTCCATAAAAAATTCCCGCTGCTCTTTTGACGGATTTTCGGCCCAAAACCTCATATCTGAAGAATTCGATTGTATGGTTACTATATGGTATAGTTGTCCGTTTTTAATAACTCTTAGTACCAATATGGAATTCATAATTCATGTGTGGAGAATACGCTCCTAAAAGCTTTTTTCACTGAGTTTTGACCAAAGCCTCATATCTCAAGAAATCGGTGAATGGGAGCTATATGTTATAATGATCGTTTAAACCTACTAAGTTTGGTTCGAATATTCCAAAAATTGAGGGACTAGTTTGCGTCCAAACAGACGGACGGACATGATTAAATCAACTCAGCTCGTCATTCCGATACTATCGATATAAATCCTTCTAGTACTTACAAACGCCATACCAAAGTTAATATACCATTTCATGTACATGAAAGGTATAATAAATTGAAATAATAAAGAATCAATAAACGAACAAAAATAAGAAAAAATTAAAATTTTAAATTAAATAATAGAAAAAAGTAAAAGAAAATAGATTAAAAATAAAATTTAAAAAACAAAATTAAATAAATTATTTTTGCCTTAATATAATAACATGAAACATCAAATATATTAAATTAAATAAAACAAATCAGATTAAAATAAAATTCAATTAATAAAATAAAATAATATATCAGCATCTAGTATATTCAGCATTAGTTGAAATTTCCAATTTCACTAATTCAACACACAAAATTTTCGGAATTAAAGTACAATACACTCAGAAGTAAAAAGAATTTTATTATCCTAATTGACGGCTCACTTTCCGTGTGGAGTAGTTTTACTTTTATTGCATTACATCCAGCTAATTTGTGTTAATTATTTTTAGATTTTAGTACAAACATATTTTTTGATGGCAAAAGTTTCATCCATTAGCTTATTCTTCAAATAAATCTTAATTCCATTGTTATCACTTAACAGCCATCCCACGCTAAAAAATCTTAATTTCAAATAGAAAGTTAAGATGCGTTTTGTATTTGACATTGGTAACTTTTAGCTTTTTTCTTCTTCCCTCAACTCAAAAAGAATGTTAAATTAGCTTTAAATCGACTAATTTTTATTTCGGCTTACGCGTTGCTTCACTCAACAAAACCATCATTTTTATTGTTGTGCGTAAAGGAGGTCTAAAAATAGTAATAAATTCATTCTATACAGCACTGAATTCTGAATAATGCATATCAGAGAATTGCTCAAATTAAATGCTGGGAAAAATAAATTTAGTTTTTTTCTTTTACTTTTTTCGCTCTTAACATCTGGGCTTGTTTCAAACGATATCAAACTTAATCTAATCTCCGGCATTCACAGATACATGCATTTAACATTCTATTTACGTTATCGAACAAGATTTGAACACATGTTATTTTGATTTTCGGAAAATAATTTAAAAATCATTTACACAAATTTAGAACTCTTTAAATGTACTGAAGCGTGCAGGCAATGTAACAACTGCGGCTTTATGAGTGCTAAAACGCCTTAAAGCATACAAAATTCAGTTAGCGCGAGCTGACGCTCGTAGACCAAGAGTTTGAAACTAAGCAACGAAGTTACTATTCGCATCTATAGCCAAGTTTATTTTTAATAAATTTTCTCTCAGAACATATGCAATTGAAAAAAAGATGATATAGAATAAAATAAAATTTAGAAAAAAAAACATTTAAAAAAAAACTAAAATAAAATAAAGCAAAACAAAAAAAAAGATCAACCAATAAAAAATTTAATTAAATAAAACTTTTATTAAATTAAAATAAATATAATAAATTAAACTAAAATAACAAAGACAAAACCAAATAAAACTAAATTAGTTTAATTTATATCTAATGAAATACCATAAAAAACCAAATAAAGTGAAATAAAATAACATAAAATTAAATACCAAAACTTTAATTTAAATTGAACTAAATTCAATTAAATTAAATAAAATACAATAAGATTAAGACAAATAATTGAAATAAGATAAAATTAAATTAAAATAAAATAAATTAAATAAATTAAATTAAACTTAATTAAAATAAAATTGAGTGAGATAAGTTAAAATAAAACAAAATAATTAGAATAACACAAAACAAAATAAGACAAACAAAAATAAAACATAATATAATATAATGTAATTAAATATAAAATTAAAATTAATTAGAATAAAATAAAATAGATGAAAATAAAATTAAATAAATAAAAAAGAATTATTAAAAAATACTTTAAAGTAGAAGACTATTTCTCGAATTTTAGCAATTTGAGCATTTGAGCAACGAGAACTCGCTCCCTTGTTCAGTACTCATTACTCAAACTCGAGCATATTGAAAGCAGTTTGCACAAAATTTTAATAATCTCAATCCGTTTGAACGACACTGAAGATGGCAGAACGACGAAACCGGTTTGTCTCAAAACCAAATTTGACAAGGGACGACGGGAACTCGTTCCAATATTCATCAACTTTTCACCCTGTCGGAGAATCAACTGAACAAAACCAATCAATTTTCGAGCACTTTTTGGCACATATTGGTCAGTATCTCAGCCATAACTTGACGATTGTTGGCTTTCAAATGCTTAAGAGTTAAAGGTTTATCCGCAAAAACACGATCTTTCACGTAGCCCCACAAAAAAAGTCTAATGGTATCAAACCACACGATCTCGGTGGCGGATTGACATCACCAAGACGAGAGATTAGGCGGCCGGAAATTTCTTTAACAAAAAAGCCAAAGAGCTTATTTGAGGATTCTCGAAGCCCAAAATGCGACAATTTTGTTTATTTACGTATCCACTGTGTTGGAAAAATCGCGGTCGACTGTTGGTATTGTGAACAGTCAGCTGGCTTCAGTTGTTGTGTGAGTTGGGCTTTATACAGGATGTAGGCACAAGTCGAAGTGCAAAATAGACAAGAAAATAGACAATTTGGTTCACTTCGGCTACACTTTCACTTACAGAACCGATATTTGAGGCGCAACGATCAAAACGATTATGCGCTGGCCTTACAATATCTGTAACCGATCCAGTCCCTTAAATTTTTTTTAATTGAGTAGTTAGACGATTATGGGCACAATAATCTCCTTTTAAAGCACGAAACATGGCCATGTTTGAATCACAATTTTTGCAGTTGGTTTTAACAATTTTAACGCGTTGTGCGGTTGTTAAGCGATCCATAGTCATAAATGTCTGACCTTTAACTAAAACAAAACATGTTTGGTTTGACAGTTAAGTTTAACAGATGTCAAAATACAGCCCTACACTTTCGAAATCGCTAAATGGATAACCCTTTATTTCATTATAAATACGCTCTCTGATCGAAAATTCCTGCCTATTATTAATAATCAATATTTATTTCTCAATTCTCTTTATCTCCCTACATGCATCATATTAATGATAACGGCGACAACAACAACAATAACAACAACAACAACAACGAAACAAAACAAAATGCTAACAATTGAATTTACGCAGCGATACGAGTGAATTGCAGCCCGTTTCAAATCCAAATGGTGCCGTTGTGCGTTTCTATCGTTTCACCCAAGCCGCCCGGGATGGCCAGGATCAAAGAGATTGCCTACACTTGTATCCACAATGCAACATTAATACGGAATGAGTTGCGTTCGGTCGGTGGCGTGAAAGTAGAAATGTGAATGACACAAAATCGATATGTAATCAAATGAAAGCATATTTCCAAGTATTTGTGTGCATGCACGTGCAAAAATGTGCTCAATACACAGTTACAGTTTGAGGCATTTTAGGCGATCGGAATAAACAGTTTATACCAAAACAATAAATTGACTAACGGTACCTGCGGCCGGCGGTGTTGAACGGCAATCACACAGCGTAAGCCTCCAACAACAACAGCAATACAACCCAACACAATGTGCAACCCCGCAGCCCGCAGCGTTAAATAGTCAATAAATATTCGATTTAATGGTTATTCCTTTGTTTTCTACTTTTGCCTTTGATTTTGTAAATAGGTTTAGTGCATAAGTCGATTATGTTATTAATTTATATATGTGTGGATGTACGTGTGTAATATTTATTTGCTTATTCAGTTCTTTTAGAAAATGTACTTACAGTTAAATAGCATATTATAAGGCGTAATCGCAGATTTGCTTTGATGTTGCGGTGTTTTCTGTTATGTTATCTTAGAAAATTGTGTAAAGTAACAATATATATAATTTAGTATACAAAGTTTTATAATAATTTTTAATAGAATAATTATAATATCGCTTTCATATAGGCGATTGTCAATACTTAGCCACCTGTAAGTATGCAGCGATAAATGTTGCTTTATATTATTTTAGATTTGGCCTGCTTACAGGTGCTGCTTGAAAAATAATTTTGAATACCGAAAAATTATTTAACAGGAATCTTATTAATTACTATTCAGCGAAGTTCTTATTTTTTTATTGAATCGGAAAAATTCCTTTAAAATTTAAAATTTTTCATATTTTGCGACGTACAAATTCTATATACACATTCTATATACAGTCGGCGTCAGAAGTCTACAAGGAGGTACAAAAAATTTCATAAGCTCAACAGACGAGATAACGGTACTTGTATCTTTCGGGGTAACAAAACAAGCTATTAAAAATCTACAAGCACTAAATATATGAAGGCATTACTGTGTAAAAATAAAACTATTATGCAATTTAATAACGAGTGGAATAGCCGCAGCACTTAAGGACCTCTACCAAACGCTTTTACATTGAATCGACAAGTTTGGTGGTATCCTGAGTTGTTATCTCAGACCACTATTTAAGTATCACGTTTTTTAGCTATTGTGTACTCGATATTATGTGTTTGCGTATTTTTCTTTCTAAAAGTGTGGAGGCGTGTGTAGTTACTTGGGGGCATTGTAGAGCAATCAATGCCAGACAATTTCTGCTGTGTGCTTCTTATCGTCTTGAAAATAATACCCAGCTTTTAAACCCAATTTTTCAGTACTCGACCGCAAATTACGTTTTAAAATGTCTAAATATATATTCCTATCCATTGTTGTCCCCTCAAATTCTAAGTTGTCTGTGCCGCTGGCTGACATACAACCCCACCCACCAATATTTTATAATAATATTCCTTTCGTCCACACTGATTTCTTTCCGTTTGGACACCATTGTAAATTTTTAGATCAAGGTTATAAAATCAAAGTATTTGAGATAAAAATTTTTAACAGTAACAATTTGCAGAAATACCTTAAAACAAGAACAAAAGCCGCGACAATACTGAGCGCTTGTAGACTTTTGATCGCTGCTATTGTACCTAGAAAAATAAAAATGCCGTCTGTTTGGTGAATTGGAGCGAAAAAAATTTCCGTCATCATTCTACCTTCAATACTGCATAAGGAAAAGGAAATTTTACTTCTATAAATTTATTAGTTTAAAAAATATTTTCAAACAAACTTTTTGTATATTGACACTTGTAGACTTATGACACTGACTGTATACAATATATTATTTTATAGAATTCTGTTGCCTATTTTTTTGTAATTAAAACATTCACATTGATTATTATACGTTAACTAATATATTAATTACTTTATAGTCTTAAAATTAATGTTTAGTTTTTAGAAAAATTTTAGTCATTTTTGAATGTATGAAAAAAAAAAATGTTAAATCCTTTAGGTGATCAAATCTACACATATTTATTATTTGTTTATGTAAAAAGTTCAGTTCTTCAGATATATTTTTATTTTCGTAACATTTATATTCCATATACTAATTTATTCGATATATTATAATTAATAATTATTAAAAAGCTGATTAGATAATTTCGTATTGCGATTGTATGTAAAAGCATAAATATTTATAATAAAATATGTAAAATAAAAAAGAAGGAGTATTTAGAAATATTTTGTCTCGTTTATAGTCAACTAGCAGACCCGGCCACACGTAGGTGTGGCTGAGTGATTTTGAAAGGATTTCAAAGACAAAATTTAACATAAATTAACAGGAAATTTTCAATTTCATTTTATTAATAAATACTTTAGTAACCTTTATTTAAAATAAATATCAGTTAAACTTTAAACTCGATGGTCTTCCTACACGTGAACGATGGTCACGTATAATTGCCCATGGGAGGAACATGGATTCTTTAAATCTAAGCCACAAATACTCGTATACATTGTTTGACTTTGTGAATTATTTATAGCCCTCACGAAAGCTATACAAATAGGAAATTGCAGCCTTTTGAATGGTATTGAAGAATCTAACGGTAGCATTAGAATGCGTGGTAACAGAACGATTTCTCCTTTAAACTTTCCTATCAAAATGGTTGCTTTGAGAACATTACCAGTGATTTTTTTATTACCAAACGTGTACGGTTTCATAGTTTAGGTAGCTTCAAATAACACAGAAGAATAATCGGTTATTAAATTTTTAATCGAATATTATGTGGTGACTTTCCTAATATATCTAAATCTAATGAGAAGATTCACTGTCTCATTTTCAACAACAGTAAGTAGCATCGTTTGACTTCAACGACATCAAATCAAACAATTCAATTCAAAATCAATTTCTAACAATATTACAATTGATCTCTTTTCAGCTGAGTAATTAATGTCTGGTGCATAGTAATTAAACGCAAGGCGAACAAATGATTCACGTGTTATTGCACGTCTGGTCTGTTGCTTTTCTCGATCTCGTTCTCTAATTGAATCTATGTGTCGTCCACGTGCAGCTCTTGTTCTTGATAAATATTCTTGGAGACGATTATCACGCTGTTCTCTTTATTCATGCACACGAAATTTCTTTCTACTCGTTTTTTCGTCTGATTCGTGAGCTTTTTCAAGACGTTACAGGCCGTGTATAGGTTAAATTTTTGGTGGCATTTTACTGAAAATTTTATGTGAATAAAATCATTGTACTGTAGTTTCATTGTTCTTTTATTTTATTGCATTGTGTAACTGTAAATTAGTAGTTAAATAGATATCCACAATAATATACAACACATGAAAATAAAATTAAAAGTAATCTTGAAAAAGCGATGTCACGGAATATATCGATAACAAAATCACATGAGCCACGTGTAGTTGAAAAAGAACTTTCAAATTCAACGGTAGCGCCATCTATGAGGAGTCCATAATAAGCGGTCTGACAGTTTTCTGTTACAAATCTAATTTGATGCACCATCTGTTCGAGATTTACGAAAATTACAATTAATAACTTCAATCAACTCTGATAATCCGTTTACTGTTATTTATATATTTTTGAGGCAATTAATCGAAATGAAAGCTATCCTATCTCCTAAGTTAGACCAAATTACACATAAATGCCAACTCTCATCAATATCCGCTGAGTTGGTGAAGAGTTCACTGGGAACATACATTTTGACACTCCATTTTTATATATTAAGATTATTTTCAGTACCAAAATTTATTTGAATTCACATCTGTAGAATACCAAATTTCACGCTTTTATATATATATATATGTATATATTTATTAATTTAAATTTTTTTTTTTTTTTTTGATGGATTTATAACCCAAAAACTCAAATCAATTCAACAAATTGGCCCTATGTTTGTATGTTATAGTGGTCCAATCTGACCGGTTCCGACAAATATGTATATAAATTTATAAATATAAAAATACATCTTCGTAACCAGTTTGCGTTCCAACAGACCGGCAGACGTAGAGAGCCAGACGAATATGGTTAAATCAATTTAGCTCGTCGTTCTGATTCGATCAGTATAAACTTTGGTGGAGAAAAGCGATAGATAGATAAATAGCGATCACTAGAAGGATCAACGCCGTCCATCAACTTGACCTCACGTCGATTTCATTCTTAAATATTTCGCAATCTATGCTTTTGCTTTTTTCATATTTTATGAGTTTTCCTAATTTGTTACTGTCTAAATACGTATAAAAAATATTAAACTAAGTATAGCTATATACGAGATTCCTTAAAATTCCCACCAAGACTGCACACTGTCAATAAGACGGCATATAAAGGCATGTTGAATTCTAGATAAGCTGCTACTGTCTACTTTGTTTACATTGAGCTCAGTAGACATTGATTTCGTTTAGCGAACAGTCGTAATTTTTTATAAAAAACCAGTCGCCGTCTACGTCTCACTAGTTCTCAAATAGGCGATGAAAGAGGAGACATTGTCTGATAAATGTTTGTGAAACCCGTGATGCGGAATTCCTACAGGAACAGGTCGCTTCTTCATCAGAAGACTTCGAAGTAGATTCCTCTGCTGTAAATAACTATATTATCGTAATTTCGCGCAGAGAACGAGAGGTATCTCGTAGATCCATTAGCGGCGGACGAACAGCACGCGTTGGACGTTCAGCTATGACATCAGTACCGAAAGTTACTATGTTACAACTAGCAAGTGACGGCACAGAATGGACTTGTATTTCTGCAAATGCTAGTGGAATAGGACGTCGAAGTCAGCAAAATATACTTAGAGAAATCTCAATGCATACTTCATACTCGACACATACATAAGCGACACATTGAAAATAACAAGCCAATTTCTGCGTGGATACTATTTATTCATGAGTACATCCTACGTCATATATAGGAATGTACTGAAAAGGAAGCACATGACAAATGTCAAGGTGACACTTGGAACTTATCCTTTGACGGATTATTTGTATTTATTGCTTTGATTTATGCTCGAGGAGTGTATAGCATGAGCCATCTAGATTTCGACATTTTTTGGTCGCAAGATTGGGGACCACCCCTTTTCAAAAATACTCTAAGAAGAAATATATTCAAGAATATCATGAAATACTTACTATGTTTTGATTTGAGAAGCAGACCTTGTGTTCTCTCAGCTAATGACGAATTTGCGATGATTTCGCAGGTATTGAACAATTTTATAGATAATTTCCAAATTCGGTACATCCCTGGAGGAAATTTAGAGGCTTATAAGCAGTTATTTCCATTAAAAACTCGCTCGAATGTGGAGAGTAAGTACCTATATAGAGCAGTTCCATATATAGGGAAAGACAAGAATCGTTCAAACGATACTTTATTGCCCGAATATGTGGTTTTGAAACTGGTACAGCACTATTTCAAACGTTACCACTGACAACTTTTTCCCCTCTTTAGATATTGAAACTTTTATAATGAAAACCGAGACTGATACAACCATTACTGTTTATCAAGGAAAGCCAGGAAAAATGTTATTACTTTGAGTGCTCTGTACCCCAACGTGAGCATAGGTACTGTTAAAAAGAAAGGTACCTGAGCCAATTCAATTTTATAATGAAGCGAAATTTGGTGTAGACATCCGTCGATCAAATGGCACTCGAGTACACGGTATGAGCTGTAAGTCGGAGATGGCCTATTCATGTGTTTTTACTATATACTTGGTTTGGCAGTTATAAACTCTTGGATTCTGTACCAAAAAGTCACAAGAATAAAAATTTCTCGACTTGATTTCATCCTTCAACTAGTTGGCGATCTTTGAGCAGAGTATACGAAAAAAAAATCTACTTCAACTGTGACTCAAAGAAAAGGATCTAAATCTTAAACAAGTGAACGAAGAACGAAGCAAACATCTGTTTGATAACCATAACCGTTCCTCCAGAATAGGTTTTTTTTAGTTTTTTTTATTTATATTTATCGATATCATTTTATCGCTTTTAGATGCTTTTTTGACGGATTTTTTACCCAAAACCTCATATCTTAACCGATCTGTTGTATGGGTGCTGTATGATATAGCAGTCCGATTTCAATGATTTTCTGTACCAATAGGTAATTCATTATGTATATGTAGTATACCACATTTCACGTCCTTGGGTACTTTTTTAACGGATTTATAACCCGGATTTTTATATGCTATAGTGGTCCGGTATGGTCGGTTCGGACAAATGATCATTTATACGTATAGGGGCATTTTCCTACCAAGTTTGGTTGAAATATCTCAAATATTGCGGAACTAGCTTTCATACAAACATACAGACGTACAGACAGACTGACGGAGAGACGAACGTGGCTAAATTAATTCAGCTTCTCATTCTGATATGATCGATATTAATTTCGGTGGGTCTATCTCTTCTCCTTCTGGTACCTACATACTTCGGACCAAAGTTAATATATAATTGTATGTACATGACAGATATAATTACAAACGCAATACCGTAGAGTTCTCAACTCTAAAAATCGAAAGTCGAAATTTCGCCGCCACACACAAATCCACTTACTAAACAAACCTGAGTTGGCAAAGCGCACAGCTGGCGGCAAAATTGGGCACACAAATGGCAAAACTTTCTGGCACTTGCCGAGCGGAAATAGAAATTACTGACATCCTTTGTCAACAATTCGCAACAAGTGGCCACAACAATAAGTGAAAAGAAAACAGAAAATGAGCCAATACTGCCAAAACGGCAAAATATTGTATAAACGCCGGGCTAATGCCCAAAATGGCAACGAAATTTTTGAAATGCCTCGAAAGTGTGGCTGGTAAGAGTCACTTCCAGCGCCAATTAGTGCAATTGTTTCCTCAGTTGGGTGGCAATGAAATCAACTAAAATAAAATGAAGTTACAAAGATTAGATGAAAGTAAATTTTTCTCTTTGCAAAAGTGAAAATACTACTAAGTGGAAAGAGCACATATCAACCAAATGGATTTGAAGTCCAAAGAGGCGTTTCTCATTCTTACATAATTTTTTTATACCTTTCATGAATATGAAATGATTTATTAACTTTGAGCTCACTGTGCAGCTGATACTTAAAAAAGTGGTAAGACTAGCATTGCAAACAAATTTATTGACCACTACCACTCCCAATGCGGCTGAGCAATAATGAAACAAAACTCAAAAAATGTACATATGTATTTGCATATTAAGCGACAGTTTAATTTTCCAAGCACGTTTTGTATAAAGTTCTCACACATACTCAAACACTTCTTACAACCACAGCACAGTTTGTACAAGTAGCTTATCATTCATACCCTATGTCGCTTGATTTCCCTTTGCTTTTGAATGGTTTTTCGGAAGTGCGTTTTTAATACCCAACAACCGACTAACCGTGCAAACGATGAAATATATTCAATGCTCACACAACGAAACTTTAGCCAAACGTAAAAAATCATACGCCAATAAACTCATTCCGCATGCCAAACTGTCAATCCATAAGCCAAGCTATGCGTTCATGTATGTGTATAGGATGTGAGAGCGTTTGTCGTTGCCAGTAGGAAAAAATGGTGTAATGCAACTAGAAAAATTAATTAAGTTATTTATTCGTCTTAATTAGCGTAGGCATAGCTGATTTAAAAATAGCGCGCCACTCGTTTCTTCTTTTAGCCATTCAATGTCAATTGGAGACACAAAGCGAACCCAGATCCTCCTATACCGATACTTTATCTTCCTCTACTTTCAAGAAAGCCTGCCACATCGAACATTTTCAGAACATCCATCCGGGCTATTATAGCCGCTGGTTTTTAATTATTGTCGTCGTATTCCTCATACAGATCCTCTTTCTACCACAAATCTTTCGCAAAACCTATCTTTCGACGACTCCCAAAGACGACTCATCGAATTATGGCATCGTACATTCTGAGCCATTATATAGGACGAGACTGGGGGTCGACTTGTTGGCAAGAGTAATTCTGCGTTGAATTTTCAGGCTGACAATGTTTTTGGTATTCATTCCGGTTCCTAGATAGACGACAATTTCAAAGTTATAACCTTCGACGGCTCTTTTCCAGGATTTCGCGCCTCTTAATATCTGATCAGTTGTGGATATACAAGATCTAAAGCCACACTATTTAGTCCTGATCAGTTCCGTGACGTGGATTTTTGTCTTTCACACAAAACGCCAGATAGACCTTATATATGTGTTATTGAGAAGATTATATATATGTACATATAATTAGCGTTTTGTAATCGCTGAAGCGATTTTCGGACGAGCTACTCCTCCAATTTGTGGAAATGAAGAGACCCAACGGCGAATGGATTTTTATGAAAAGCTTTTAATTTCAAGTTAGAAATGCACTCGGAGCGTTTGACATTTTCTGCCGACCCTTTAAAAAATTGAACTTAATTTTTTTTAATTAATAATTCTTGCATGTTGGTCGGACCAAATGGCAGTACGTACTACTAACCACTTGGCTATTGCAGTTAATCTTACGATAACTGATGCAGATCGTGGGGTCCCTCTTCTTATGGATTTGGCAGAGCACACAGCGATTCCAATCGTCAGGCATACTTTCGACCGACAACCAGCCGAAAGATGCTAGTGCATGTACCTTATCAGTTTTTCGGCGCCAGGCTTGATAAAGCTCAGCCGAGCAATCGCTATTCGGATTTCATCATAGCCGGGTAATGGAACGTTCTTCATACCATCGTCATTGATTGGGATATCCAATTAGTCATCTCCGGGTGTTTCATTTTCACTGCAGTTAAGCAGGCTGTTTCCTCCATAAACTAAATACATATACTCTAAGCGTCAGTCACTAAATCCCCTTTCTCGTTCCTATAGGAAAAAGCTCCGGTCTTTCCATACTTACGCCTTTTTCGAAAAAAAATATATTAAATTTTTTATTGACCTTCAAACAAGTAATCGATTATTTTTATTGTGTTTTTATAAAATATAAATTTTAATTTTCAATAATCACAAATATGCTAGAACAGTTTCTCGGCAATAAAGAATTAAAAATAAATTTCGAAAAAAAAATGCGATTTTTTTTACAAAATCCACCCGATTTTTTTTTTTTTTTTTTTGCAAATGAGTATAATTTAATTATTATTATTTATTTAATTAATTATTAAGGTAAGAATGATCAAAATAAAGCTTTTAATATAATAGAAATTTAATCACGCTCAGCCAGAGTCAAAATTTTCCAAAACTTCCCAACAGGGTTCCCTTAGAAATGGTAAATTGCAGCGCCAACACGTTTCCGCTTAACTAGCTCACTCTCTTAAATGAGAGAGTAACTGTTTTCAAGTAGTTACAGTTTTGAATACATTTTTTGCACATACTTATTTACACGCATACACAAACTCCTAACCGTCATCAGCACTGCCATCACTTCGTCTACACACAACACATCTGCATTTGTCAATGAGTTCAAATTTCATTTATGTTCGCCACTTACACACTTTAATGTGGCTTTTTTCAAAAGGGATTATTACAAAATCGATTTAGTAAATTATACTGTTAAATATTTATGACTTTTCAAGTAGTTACGTAACCGATTCTCGGTTTTAAAAACTTTAAATCTATATACATACATATGTATGTATATAAATGAAAGTGCTAACTAACATCGGGCTTATAACTCGAAAACGTCTTGACCGATTTCGATGATTCGAACCAAGTCGTGATCAAAATTAAGGAATATTTTTCCTTCGGTAGCACGTCACACTCAGCTGTTCTATTGAGTACTGCTGGATGAAGTATTCCGTTCCTGCTTCAAACAGATATCTGTAGACTCTACCTTACATTCGCCTATAAAGGATTATATTGTATTTTGCTCCTTAAGTAGAACCGTAGATGCATCGCATTGAAAGTGGTGCACAGGCGCGGTCTCGAGATTTCCCATTATCATCCTCCAGTCGGTGTTTAAACAGAACTGTAGCTTTCTCCTTTGCTGGTCACGCTGGTCCTCAGCGTCCGAATTGGGGCTGCGTAATTTATAACTGACCGGCAACAACAACGTTTGCTTATCTGCTACAGGTGTTTGCGACTAATGACTTGAAGTTTTTATTGTGTCTCTGTACTTTAGTAACAAACACTGTGGTATGCGGAGTGAAGGAATGCAGGCTATCACATATCACTTCCGATAACTCTGGGGCATTACAATCTGAATTTACTCGTTCGAACAGCTGTTGTCGTTGAAGTAGTTGGAAAGTTTTAAGTGGTAGTCATCTACTCTCCGGCTATCATATCAAGCACAGTCCTTCTGGTGGTGTGGGGAGTTTCCAGATGTAAAAACTAAATCATAAATGCAGAACCCCCTGACCTCTAAATTCTACCAATAATTATCCATCGCTCAGATTATCATGGTCCACATTTTCAAACCCCGGCGGTTGGGAAGTACTTTCTGTTCGACAGTAATAGCTAATGACTAACTGTGTCGAAGGCTTTCCAGTGCGTACTGTATGCGTACAAAATTTTTATCTGATATTACCAAGTCGCCAGTGTTTGACGTAAATCCTTTGTGGCTCGCTGTATGACCAAAACAGAATAAATATTATGCTTACATTCGAAATCTTTCGGACCATTTCCACTGTTTCCACTCTCATTTTAAGATATAGTCGCTAAGCAAATACAACCCAATTTTACTTACTTTTGAATTACTTACTTTTCCTACAACAGGCACTTTCCCTGAACCGCAGGATATACCTACATGAAACGGAACCTTCGAAGGAAGATAACAGCCTCTCAAAATCACCGTCATAGCGCCACATTAAAACTCGTTTTCCAAAAACTCCTTTTTTGTACCAGTAAAATAGAATTTAAATTTTCAATGTTCAATTCCACACAAACTTTCCCTTTCTATGTCATATATTCTAGCAGTTCTAGTTTCAGTGTGCCTATTCAATTTGAACATTGCTTATAGCAATCGGTCAAAAAGAGCCACCACAATTTCTTAATATTTCCCTCACATACCTTACATAGTCGTCAGCGGAATTCAGTACATGCAAATATTCAATTTGGCGAACTGATAGTGAGAACAACATTCTTAGCCAAAAACAAAAGACGAACTCTGCCAACGTACGCTCTTCGAATTGGAAAAGCTAGTGAAATCACAGCAATTGGACAATTGGTTAACAACTGTGACCGAATAACACTTACGGACATTAGACCAAAACAAAAATAGTGGAAATACGTAGCAAAGCAACGAACGAATGTTAAAAACAAAAGAAATCATCGGAGGAGAGCGTCAAAGTCAAGGAAAGTTATTGTTAAACGAGGAGATTACGAACGAATGGCAACGGCAACTGACCAACGTCAACGTACACAGCAACGCCGCTGATTTTATATGAAGACAAAAACGCATTTTAATTGATTAAAAAGTACTTCGACGTATAAAAACCGCAAGCAGTTAATAAACCATTTACATACCCACTTGGATTGTCTGTGCGAGAAGACGCACCCACCACTTACTACGAGGGCATCACACATACAGGCAGTTAACAAGCCGACAATCACAAAACGAGGATGAGGATGTACACCATTGTTTTTGTGGCGGCGCTAACCACAAGCGCTGCATATGCTGGCACCACACAAGTGGTGCCCTTACGCTCCGCCACCGATCTGGCCTTCGACATGTACAATAGCTGCTTGAAGGACTTCAGCACGAGTTGTGTGCAACCAAAGGCGTTACAATGGTACAATCAAGCACTGCAACAGGATGAAATACAAATCACCGATAAACTTTCTATAGTGCGTACAAGTCGAGTGGAGCCCCTTCAACAACGTTCATTCAACTCACAAGAACAGATGTTCAACGACATTGACAATTTCTTGGCCACACATGCGTTGCGTGTGAAGGCGCCGGAATTCTTCAGCAGTGAGGAGGCACGCTCTTATGTACCAGACTTCTTGTTCAACAACGTCTTGACTAAAGATTCGGTAGTGCCATTGGCCGAACGGGATCCCAATCAAGGTGAGTGAAGTTTGTAAATGAAAGCAGTCACAGTAATTTGGGAAAAAATCACTGGTATTCTGCAGGCCGTGGCATGGTACGCAAGGTGTTATTACCCTTCCTCATCGGTTTGAAGCTGAAAACTACTGTTTTAGTGCCGCTTGCTTTGGCTCTGATCGCGCTTAAAACATGGAAGGCCATGACTTTAGGTTTACTCTCGTTGGTGTTGTCCGGTGCTTTGGTTGTATTCAAGATTGCTAAGCCAAAGGTAAAGAATTAAATATTTGATTAATGAATTTGCCTCTCTATAAATACCAACCTCCATCTTCTGCAGATTATCAACTACGAAGTAGTCCATTACCCACATCATGTCGAGCATGTGGAACATGTTGAACACATACCGCATCACATTGAGCATTTCCCCCATCATGTCGAACACATTGTACCACATCACATTGACATCGTGCCCCATCATGTGGATCATCATGTTGATCATCATTTGGATATACCTCCGCATGTGGAACATGTTGAACACTTTGAACATCCATCGCCTGCTTGGGATCCACACGCTTGGGCGCGTTCATCGCAAGAACCTCAAGATGCTCAAGATATGGCTTTTGCTGGTCAGAGACAACCTTAAATTAATTTATACTTTCATTTGAGGGAAAGTATTTAGGAAAATATTCGAATTCGAATTCGAATGGAAATTGATGACATACAACTGCTTTTATTTATTGTTTGTTTTATTTAGTTTTAAGAATGGCTCAAGTTTCCAAAGAAATTATTTATTGAAAAAAAAATATATATATAAAAACAATTACTAGAATAAATTATTTATTTGTTCCCTTGTACAAAAATTTGTTAATATTTATTTTTAGCGAATATGAAACCCCTTTTAATTGTAGGGAAACATATAATACCAATAATAAATAAAAAGGAAATGAAAATAATTTTTAATTTATTTTCCATTTTACTTCTATTTAAAAACACAATTTTTCGTATATATTAGAAAGAAAACAGTCAGATTACAATCGACAGGCGTACTTATATCTGGAGCACAACAGCATTTCATAAGTTTTTGGAAACTGTATTTTAATAGCTCACATTCAAACAGCGGGTCGTTGATGAAATAGGAGAGAACACTATGCTGAGTTATATAGAAAGTTTCAATGTATAATTTTGCTCGAATATCTTCAAGCAGCTCGAGCATTTGAGCAGCCAGTATTCATTTTCATTTATTAATGTGTAAAAATTATTGAATTGCTAAAGAAATTTTGACAAACAAAATTTAAAATTTTTTTTATTACTCAAAATGTTCAAAAACTCAACGAAACATTTGAGCAGTGGAGCAATGAGCGAATATCGAGCGAGCATCGAGTAGCTCGCATTGCTCGATACCCGGGTATCCAGGGGTTCAATACATACATACGCGAACATGAAAAAGTACGTTTTAGGGTTTTCCCAATGAAGTAGGCTGAAGGATATGTTTCGCTATATTCCGAATCATAGACACCATATCACCTGTCACCTTCAGTCCTGGGAACACCCTTTCTTTGACATATATTTCACTTTATTTATTTAATGTTATTTATTAGTACAATAAGTTTCAATATTGTATACTACAACAATGCTAAAGATAATAATGGACAATTTAGAGTTCAAAATTTTCTCCGAAGATATTACTATCCTGTGCAACCCTTGTTATATATAACTAGAATTCGTCAAGATTTTTTATGCTAAGATTAGGAGAGCAAACAGAGAATTTAACGATGTGAATCAATCTCATCCATTGCTTCCATTCTCTCTTCTGCTTCTGCTCTTCTGCTGTGCGTGATCTTTATAAGCCAATGGAAAAATCAAAGGTCTGTCTCTTCACGAAGAAAATCAACCAGTTTAACCTACGGTGCCTAAGGTTGCAAATATAATAGTACCGGTAATTCGGTCAAACATCGGGGTTTTATTCTTGATAAAGAACTTAGCTAGGTAAAACAGCATGACCAGCAAATCACTTCGAATTTGGCATTCTACCAAATACTAGATTGACTTACATGATGATTTATGATTATGATTGTCTTAACATAAATGTCATATGACTCATACTAACTCATACTCGTACCAGCAGATATCATTAATGGGTATTGTGGCAGCGTACCTGTTAACTGGCTGGAATGATGAGAGCTACCTCAAAAAAATTCCTGGAAGTTATATACAGGTGATGTACGAAGCAGCGCTAACCGCCTAAAACTCCTAGAGGATTGAGTCCAGTCTTCTAACTTTGAAGGACAGGGCAGAAAATTATACTACAACTGAGGCTAAATGTATAATGCGATCCGGAAAAGAAAACCTTCTGTCTTCTTGATTTGAGAAGATTGGACGGAAAGTAACACTATCTGTAATAGTAAAGACATTTAAAACTCCCTACTAACAGTCGTCAACCAAAGGTTTTAGTTTTCGAAAAGGATTGTTGTACCGCAGTGAATAAAAAAAACTGAGAGAGATACTGAGGATTGAGACGCATTTACAGACAGAAAAAGAGAGAGGCCGAAATGTGCGGGAAGAGCTTGAGAAGCTGACCGACAGCGATAAGGCTCGAAACTTCTATGAGAAAATGCTGCGACTTACAGCAGGTTAATAGACCGGGACATACTCAAGTAAAACTCAAAGAAGTGATCTGAGTATATTGACATTATGAAGGGAAAATTTCTCCATCCCTCTGCATGGTAGTGAAAGTGATATAACCGAAGGTTTTGACGAAGAACAAAAATCTTTATAATCCTACGCAGCATCACTCTTGTCAACTTGCACCATCACTTGAACTGAGTATACAATTGAAAAGTAATGTTTCCTCGAGACGAATAAGTGCTATATAGTGCAAAAGGCAGGACGATAACACCATCGGATCAGTCGGCATTACAAGTATTTTGCGCAACGGGAACGATGAATACCGCAGACGAAGGATATATGAGCTGAGCGAGATTTGCAGACACATTGATGTAGTTCATAGTTCAACGAAACTTGAGACAGCGGTTTAGCTGATATCCGGCTATCCCGGAATAGTTGTAAATTGCGTAAAAATTTACTTAAGGAAACAAAAGCAACAACAAAATAAAAAAATTAAGATAAAATCACTTCCTTTTCTTTTACTTTTTTATTGATAAACACACAAATTTTAATCGTTAAGGTCGGTATGCAGCTCTAGCGAAAAACAACTCATATATTTCATGGATGGAAAAATGTAGTAGGCACGGAAATTTGACAGATGATTTTCTATTGTCAACAGCTCTTTACAAAGGAAGAATATATGCAAACGTAAATAAACAAAACGAAAAACATAAGTAGAGCGCGTTAATATTTAACGCTGATAATGTATTCTTACCTTTTTCATGGCTAAAAATACATAAATTGCTTTACAAGCTTCCTTTAATACGTTTGAAAAATAGTATTCTTCTTGTTTGTCGCGAAGTATATATGGGACTATTTGTTTCCCCCGGAAACCTGTATTGCAATGCTTTCGTATTTGTTTAAAAACTTCAGAAATAGGCAGTAGAAAATGGAGTTTTTTTTCGTTCGAGATGCGTACTGCTTCGTAAAAAACATTTTCGCGCATCGTTTTTTTTTGCACTTTTTTTACATGGAGTTTTTGGTTTTCGTAAGAGCTGCATACCGACCTTTAATCGTGAAGCTATCTCCCATGATTAAGATATCTACCTCAAAAGCGTCAAGTACTAGATAATTTATAATTTTCCACAAAAAAAAACTTCATAGCAACTGCCAGCCCTAATTAAATAATTTCCCCAGTTAACTAAAAAAATCATCATTCATAATAATATGTACTTATATATCACATAAATTTAGTCTTTTTTTTTTAATTTTTATTTCCACAGCCGTATGCCGTTGTCCCTACGGCAGATTGTTACTTTTTATCCTACGAGCTGTAGGTAATAATGATCCCAACACAATTTACATTTAAATAAACCTTTTTCTCTCACATCTTTTCAAGGAAATTTATGTATAACTTTAGTAATGAAAGTAGCTGCTTTTGGTTAATTTTTATTACATTTTCTATAAGTATGAAAATTAAATTAACACTGACCCCGCTCATCAAAAATTCAAATCTTCATTATGTCGCACGTCCTTTTTATGTACTCTCGTTGTGTGCATTTGTATTATAAGAGCATATCAAGTATTCCAAGTAGTCCAAAATATAACGGGAGCGGTGGTAGGGTTTGCAACTAGCTTTAGATTGTCAGGGCATTTCCCCCTTGTGCGACTTGTGAATTACTTAAGTTGTTAACGACAATAAATTATTCAAGCACACAACATCATTTTCAATTTACGCGCCTACGAGTGCTGCGTAGCCTATAGCAGCTCAGGGTTGCACTGTAGGCTAATGTAAGTTATTGTGGTGTTATTTTGAAGCTGAAAAAAATTCAGATATTGGTGATTTTGCTTGAGTAATATGCGACTTATTTTCCTGACATGGTGGGAGGTGATAAATCTGAATTTAATGTAGTGCCATTTTTTAAGAAAATTTAAAAGGAAAGGAAGTTAAATCTTTAAAATTCACTATTCCACTTTAAGAAATGACAAAAATAATAACAAAACTAATTCATTTGCAATGGATAATATCAATAAAATATCTGAAAACTATTGAAGGTTTAAAAAAACACTGAGGCTTTCGAAAATTAATTTATCGATTTTCTAAGCTGAATCCAATTGTTCTAAGGTTTTCATATAACATCTAATCAATTACGGCTCAATGAAATTGTCAGAAAAGGAAAACATCAGAATGTTCAGAATACTTTTTTTTAGTTTTTTGATCGAGAGCCTCCGTGGAGGGTGCTCTGGCAAAATCGATCATACTTAAATGGAAGTAAAGAGCCAATATCTGTAAGGTCAAAATAATATTATACAAAAATATTGATTTAGTCAATATTCGATTTCACGACCTTCCACGTGGTAGGTCACACTGCCACTCTCACAGCTAATGCGACCGTGTGGAAATAATTACATTCAACCGAATGAAATGTGTTAGTCCGACAACAATCTTATAAAATCCGTTCTACTGGTAGGCTTGTGACATAATTTGCTGATGGGGTCAATTTTTCACTTGCCGATTGTGTATCCTTCAATGTATAGGTTGTCTTATAAATAGATCATTAAGAAGGAATAGGTTAAGAGTCTATCCCTAGAGCTGCAAAAGGAAGGCCAAACTTAGAGAGTTTTGCATTCATCATTCTAGTTATACGCGATATCCGAAGTGAGCGCGTGACTCTCGTGTTGTGGGCACAGCTGCCT
Source organism: Neoceratitis asiatica (assembly GCA_030068015.2). Taxonomy (NCBI): domain Eukaryota; kingdom Metazoa; phylum Arthropoda; class Insecta; order Diptera; family Tephritidae; genus Neoceratitis; species Neoceratitis asiatica. Next base: position 21,069,172 of record CM061528.1, on the reverse strand, counting down.
ATATATAATTTTAGTAAGCCTCTTAAATTTATATATTGAATAAAATCATTCAGTCTCTAAAGTGTCCTGATTGAAAGGAATATGACTATTAAAGACTGCAGCTTCGCTTTCATCAAAAACACTCTGGTACGCAAGGCTAAATCATAAGTCAGATCTCTGATCTCTGATCTCTGACTCATTCTTCTTCTTCATTGGCGTAGACACCGCTTACGCTACAAAGGGTGTTTCTTATAGAGGTATAGAACTTTAAGTTGGCATTACTTTTCAAGATGGCGACCGATGTAACAGCTGTCAAGTGATTTATTCTCAGTTTGGTTTGGCAATTCATCATGAATAGACTCACGCCTAAACAACGCTTGCAAATAGTGCAATTTTATTTCGAAAATAATGGTTCTGTGCGGAAAACGTATCGCGCACTACGTCCATTTTAGCGATGTTTAGCGATGAAGCGCACTTCTGGTTGAATGGCTACGTCAAGAAACAAAACTGCCGCATTTGGAGTGAAGGTAATCCTCAAGTGTATGTTGAAATACCGTTACATCCAGAAAAACTGACTGTTTGGTGCGCTTTATGGGCTGGTGGAATCATTGGTCCGTACTTTTTCAAAAACGATGGTGGCCAGAACGTTACAGTCAATGGTGATCGGTATAGAGCCATGATTACTAACTTTTTCATTCCTGAATTCAATAACCATGATGTCCAGGAGATGTGGTTTCAACAAGACGGCGCAACATGTCACACAGCTCGTGCCACAATAGATTTATTGAAAGACACGTTTGGTGACCACCTAATTTCACGTTTTGGACCTGTGAATTGGCCTCCAAGATCTTGTGATTTAACACCGCTAGACTACTTTCTGTGGGGCTATGTAAAGTCATTGGTCTATGGGGATAAGCCACAAACGCTTGACCATTTGGAAGACAACATTCGCCGTGTTATTGCCGATATATGGCCACAAATGTTGGAAAAAGTCATCGAAAATTGGACGTCCAAATTGGACTACATCCGCGCCAGCCGCGGCGGTCATATGCCAGAAATCATATTTAAAATGTAATGCCATAAGATTATCTTTCGGATAAATAAAATTCATGTCAATCGAATAATCCAGCGTTGTTTTATTGCAACTTAAAGTTCTATAACTCTATAAAAAATACCCTTTATAACCAAGTAAGCAATGGTCATTCGTTTCTTCTCTTTGACGTTCAGCGCCAATTGGCCCTCTTTCACCTGATCTGTCGAACTGAGTGAAGGTCTTTCTCTCCTTCATGACATGACATCGTCATATCCGCTATTTCTTACTTCTCTGATTTTACTCATGGTGTTACCGGAATTACTGAAACTTAAAAAATTTGGATTCGAGAAACCTTTCTAAAATAAAACTCATTTGAATTTGAATCGTGGGTTTATTCTCTAAAATATTAAAACACATTTTTACTTCTTTTAGTGCCAATATATTTTATAACATTTACTTGCCACAGATCTCTTGTTTATTTCGAGAAAAGATTTGCGAATGAAGACCCTTTCAGCTAAGACAAAAGAACTCATAAACTAAAGAAGGCACACGGGTGCAATATTAAGCACTTGAGATTAAAAAATTGTAAATACTTAATGTGAATTTTCCACACATTCATTTTCAAAATGATGTTTGCAGCGGAGTGAATTTCTTTCTTTGCCTCTACTTTAAATTAGGAGTTATTTTTGTACACACGAATGTCATGACCTACGTAGCTTAGCCACTGTCTCTTATTTCTATTTACAGTAGAATACCATAAATCTTCCTTAAAGCCGTTCCCCCGAAAACTCTTAGCGCCGGATTTCATCATCTCCCAAGCTTTGCGCCGCCATATAATAGCATTGTTACGTTGGTGTAGAGTTTAGTCATTAATGATCTGGAAACGGGCGAGTTCGCTCAGTGTTTGTTTGACGGCAAAAGAAATTTCGCCTTATCCTAGATCACAACTAGACCAATTTTCTTCATTTCCTTGACCAGTCTAAAGAAAGCAGAACTTACGAAGCGATGTAAAGCCTCTTTTGTATGAAGAAAAGCTTCTCTTCCAATTTGTGGTGTCCTTTTTGATCCTTAATCATGTGGAGAGCGAAAAGGTTTCGCTTTTAATTCCCAATCGGCGTCAAACTGCGTCAAGAAGAAACGAATGGCGTGCTATTAAGGATTCTGCTATAATCCGATGTAGTAAACTTGATGTTTCTCCAACAAATGGAAAAAATTACAGTTGAATTTTTATGAGGAGATTTTTATTTCATGTCAGAAATGCATTCTGAGGGGCGATCACAATTAAAAAATAATAATAATTTTAAAATTAATTATCTATTATTTTATATATTGATCGGATCAGGAATCAAGCCTGTATCTCTCCAAATATTCTATCTACTGTCTTTTAAAGCAAAACTTCTAAACCATCAAGTCGATGAAAATTTGTTTGAAGGATTCAAAATGTTAATGAAAGTTTTCTAAAAGGCGAGGAAAAAATAACAAATCTTTATTTATTCAAAAAGCATTCTGAACTTAAAAAATGGCAGACGAAATTTCGATTCAGAAATTAAAGCAGAAGGAAAAGCGGAGCGTAATAAAAGTAAAGCAGAAGGAAAAGCGGAGCGTAATAAAAGTAAAAAATGTCATGGATTAAGTTTTATAAAAAAATTATAAGCCTTAATGCTCGGTAGTATGCAATGGAGCATAAATAGTTTTGCAGCTTTCACACACTTCAAGCGTCCTTTCAAAAAAAAAAAGCGACAAAAATCAGCATATGCGCTAACAGCCCTACCAAAAACGTCAATAAAGTGAAAGTTGGTCATCGATAGCGAATGGCATCGATGCTTTTAAAATGACATTAAACGTGAGGACGTCAAAGCAAAGCAGACAAAAGAAATAACCAAAAAAAAAAATTATAATTGTAAAGATGAAATCAATCGACCAATAGAAATTGCAATGCATTGTGAAGTTGGCTGCATCGCACACACTTTGTGGGGTGTGAAAACAAAATTAAAATACAAATTAAAAATTAAAAAATTAATAGAAATTTAAATTCATTTGTATATTCAATTTCACTACATTTTCTTTTGTTTCAAAAAAAAAAAAAAATGAAATGCACATTGCCAGTCTATTGTCTATTGGCCGAACGCCACTGATTCGATATACGTGCAGCAATTCAAATGGGCGCCGCCGTCATTATAATTACTAAATTTCAATTTTTATACGAAAAGACTCTGCAACCAAACAAGAAAGGGGTCGATCGCCGCAAAATGTTTGATAAAGTATTTAATGCCAAAGCGGTAGCGCTAACGATAAGCCATTAGCAATGCTAATGTTAACTATTCAAATGACGACAACGAAAGGGAGGGAAAAAAACAAATTGAAATATGCATAAAAATTCGAAATCAAAACCAGAAAAATTTTTAACGATTTAAGACTTTTCAAATTGCAACTAATAGCCCGCTCTTTGTACGCACCCAGAAGCAAACGAAAAAATGTGTACGCGCATATTTCTGCAATGAGCCTCAAAATCTCTACCCACGCGATGGATTTTGAAACGCTTCAAGCACCATTTTTACCAATCAATGGTTTTCGATACGCACATTTTTCTCTTTCTTCGACTACTTTTAGTCTTACAAATGACGAAAATGCGTTTGTGCGTATTGTGCCTTCGCGCCGTTGACTGTTCGCTTGTACACTGGACGCCCAACGGCAATTGTGCGCCGCTATGCAAACGGAATTCTTAATAAGTTTTGCTTGGCTAAAGTCGCATCATCCAATAGCTTCAACCGCTTCGTGCCCAACTTGTGGACTCCACATATAATAGGCCAGTAAACTTGTTGCGGTGAAATCGTTCAGTTTTCAAATCACATGCAATTGGTATTTTTCGATTTTTGGCGCGTATTTTCAAATTTGAAATTCATATTTCACTATCAGCAAACCGAAAATTTCTGTTTGCTGTTGATCTCATCCTTCACATAATCACTGCCGCCGCTGTTTGGTGGCATTTGGTATTAATATTGGCATTGCTTCGTTGTTCATTGGTTGTTTGGTGATTATCTTTACTTGTGTTTTACATTTTGAATTTCAAAGTGATTTCGTGACATTTCGGCGAGCATTTTATATTGAAATCATTTTCAATTTCACTTTCATTTACGAATTATGTACTATTTCGTGACTACACTTTACTCAAATTTGCAATTTAATTTAGTTGTTACTCCACGAACAAACACGCACACATATGCATGCGTATAGCGTATTTAGTAGTAATTTTTATCATTTGTTTATATTCGTTGTCATTTTATATAATTTTTTTTTTTCTCTACATTATTTTTTCTACTAATTTTGGTAAACACTTTCTATTTCATTGCGGTTTACTCATGTCGTTTAGGAAATTGCCTAAATAAATAAAATGAAAAAAAAGTTATAAATTTTAAATAAAACTCGAACCGGAAAGGTAAACCAATATTAAATTGAAATTGTCCAATTTTCAAATTAGTTTCTCTTGACCGATTTATCAGTGAATTCGTTATTCGCTCGTCGGCTTGAGCATGTGGCAAATTCTGATTAATTTATTGCTTTTGGCTGTCGCTTTGACTTTTAAAATTCACATAACGATTACCTAATTTCCTGACGAAAATTCACTTTTCTTCACTGAGATTACATGCGTGTAAGTAATCGCTTGCGACAATTGCGTTTGCACCCATTGCATAATTATTTCCACGTAGTTATATCATTTGGCATTTATTTATTCCCAACAAATTAATAATTTATGAGTTTATGAGAAAATTCGATTTACAATTTGCCGCTCATAAGTTCAATGCAAAGAACTTAGTAAAAGTATGTGAGACGAAAGAAGAAATGGCCTTGATACTCAAATACCTTGCACCACCTAAAAGAAATTATCCGCCTAAAATCACAAATTTACCAATTTTGTGCAACGTTTTTTTTTTTTTTTTTTTTTTGAAGAGAAATAAATGTTGAAAGTATCGAACTTACTCACTTGACGCACAAATCCGATTTCTGTTTGTCAGTCCACATCAAATCTTAAAAAAAGGCTTAATTCAATAATTTCCTGCTATATCTGTTGAAAATACCTGCAAAATGAGCTAAAGAATTTAGCTTTATGATAAAGATAAGGGTTTGTCATTATGTTTTAAAAATGATTTCGTGCAAGTTAACGCCGCGTCTGGCTCGAATAAATTCCAGCTGAGATGCCCAATTTTCGACCACTTTTTGCAGCAATTGGAACGGTATGTCGGTCTGTTCATTATGAAATGGCAAACCAAACTGAGTATGAATAAGTCTGAGTATAAATCAAGTAACAGCTGTCAAAAAGACCAATTCCGAAAAAAATATTACCTCATTGAAAACCAGACGTCTAAAAAAATACCCTTTACTGCTACAATTATTTTGTATTCAATTAGCTCACCTAAGCCAATGAGTCAAATAGTCAAAAAAAAGTCAAATATTTTTTAGTCCGTAATAAAAGTTTCAGCTAAATAACACGTCTTTGTGTCATATAAAAAAAAAACAATATCTTCAAATTCCCGAATATTTTCTTGATACAATTCCAACGAGCTTAGATCAAAAGTAACAGCCAAACCAACAACTGAAAAAAAGTATGGAACAAATTCTGTGATAAATTCCAATCTACTCATTGACGGTCGTATTTTATCTAAATCTTGGAGTTTCATGTTTAAATTTTAGATTTAGATATTCACTACTACCACTGTACTGCTATATAATACTGATAGCATCTATTAACAATGTTTTTTTTTATTAAACTATGGCCATGAAATGTGAATATTTTGGTCACAGTAGGAACATTTTATTTGATTTTTTTCAAAGATTTCGGAGAAATCTTATTTTACGTTTTTAGAAATATTGAAAATATCGATACGATTTGAAAAACTATAGGTTTTTGTTATTTTCTCTTATTTATACCGTGAAGAACAAGAAATATTTCACATCACATCCTACGATATTCAGGACATGATTTATTTGATTCCATACCTTTTGAAACGTAGATAACCAAGTATCTAGATCTAGAATTTGATATTGTTCCGGAAGTTGTTGTCATATTTTGGCGTATTAACAGTATTAGATTATTTTCTTATTGTGCCTTCCATTTTATATTGTCCTTTATCAAACTTTTCCTTTTTACATGATAAAAGAATTGTGCTTCGTACGAGGGTTGCCGTTTATTATTAGGGATTTGGCAACCCTAGTGTTACAATTTAGCAACTGACAGTTTCATCGTAAAGTTTAACATTTTGATGTTATACATACTCAGAGCGTTTGACATACGTGCGCTATTTGTGTTGTTTACAATAACTTGAAATATTCATCTCTGCCAAAAAGTAGAACTAAATTTCGAAAATTTGCGCGTGATTATTTTTTACAACTTTCGACGTGGATTAACTCAGCAGCAGTGCGTCGTTGAGCTTAATTCAATTTTTGGCGATGAAGCTCCATCAAACCCCAATATTTATCGATGGTATGGTGAATTCAATCGAGGTTGTAAATTATTGATGCTGTGCGCAAACTGATATTGCAAGATCGTCATGTGACCTATCGAGAGATTAAGAAAACTATAGGCATTAGTGGGACCAGCATACATTCAATATTGCCTGATTATTTGATTTAAAAAAAATTTGTTCCCACACAATTTTTCAATCGCTCAAAATAAGGTTCGTGTCGATTGATTGACCGAGAGAAATGTTAAAAGCATACGATGGCGGTGGTTCGAAACACGTCTACGATATGGTAAACTGTGAGGAATTGTAGATTTACGCGTATGAGTCCTAAAGTAAACAGAAGTCGCATGGATGTTTCAAGATGAGCCGAATCCAACAAAAGTTGTTCGGGTACGCAACACTTACAAAAGAAAAACCTGGACATGTCAGAACAGTAAATTCCCGGTAGTACACAACCATTTGTTTGCCAGTTGTCTTTCAGGAAATAAGGAAAACCAGCCGGATAACTCTTCACCACGACAATGCGAGCTCTCGCACATCGACTAAAATATTTTTGAGTACTCAAGACATCGATTTGATGAGTAATCCGCTTGGCATCGAAGGATTTTTTTCCACCGTACGTTTAAAAAAATAAGAGGTCGACATCTGATATTTTGGAGATACCTTAATCAGAATAGCTAAAGTCTTTCAACAATTGGTTCAAAAGCATGCAAAAGTGTATAGATTTTAATGGCAGGGTTTTCTTTTAAACATTGACGCTTTTTTCGGTAATTCGAGATATTAAGGGCAACCCATGTATTTTGCTGATATTTTGTGGAATGTGTCTTAGAAGGGTTGTGGTTTTGCTAAGATTTGGTCATCACTGGGCTATATCTTTGGGGATTTTGTGAGTCGGCATTTCTTTATACACCTTTTTTGTGATGAATTTTTACTTTGGTGAAAAAGGGTTTGGTGGCGCTTTATCAATAGCAGTAAAATGAACTTCAAAGCAAATACGTTTTTATTCCAGTTGCCTTCTCTGAAGCTCCAGAAGAAAGATAATCGAGTGATTTGTGCCGACTGTTACATGTTTATTTTTTGTCATTAAACCCAATATAATAGTAATAACATTCTTGATCAAAAATGATTTTAGCTCCAGGAAAAAATCATTCATCTACATACATATGCAGATGAAATTAGAGAGCGTGATGTAATTTATCCAAGATCTAAACGAAGGGGATCGATGCCTAAAGTCTCAATTTCAGAAATTTTCCAGATTAAAAATTGAAAATTTAAAGGCAAGACAGACTTATTAATAGATTCAAGATAGGTCAAATAAATAAAAATACTGTGGAATTTAAATTAAGACATAAAAACAATATAGCACAGGTTCCAAAATAAAATGGTATATTCATACGATTGCCGATTATTACAAGGAATTTATGAATCAAAGATTTTTCTTCAAGTATAATTTTAAAATGAATCTAATTATTACAGATGGACAAGGCTAAATCAAATCAGTTCCGTTCGGTATAAATTTTGGTGGGCCTCTCTCTTCTACTTCTGGTATTTATATACTTCGGGCCAAAATTAATATATCATTTCATGTTCATGAGAGGTATAAATACATGTTTTTTCCTTAATCTCTTGGATATAAAATTTTGCTATGACGTTCAATCAAAAGTAGAAAATATTGTCACGATCTTGTTGAATCAACCTCGATGATTTCCCAAATCCTTCGGGTAAGATCTCTGGATTGTTAAATAAAAGTCGCCAACTTAATTTCAGTCTCTTTATTTATAAAGAATTTATTTAATGTCCTTTTATTACTCAGTAATTCACAATTCAATTTACAATTCACTTGACTATTTACAATCACTTGTATTACAACTTGTACAATGTTCTATTTTTATTATTTCACTGTAGTGTAATCACCAACGCGTTTACCTTACGACTGATGGCTTTTGCAGTCGTGTGTCGCTCTTATATACTTGCCGGCTGCTTGAAAACGAAAGCCTGGAATAATCGAATAATTTTCGCTAACGAATGTTCTCGTTACGCTCTAGAACATGCCAGTTATCGGCTCCTCTCTTTCATCTGACATTCGCTTCGCATTTTCGCCACAATATGATTATAAAAAAGGTTTTTAAAGAACTCAGCTCATTTATCACCGGCACCTTTCCCATTACCTTCTGTGTACATTTTGTAATTTACCTCGATTATGCCGAGGTCCTGCATATTATCAATTCCTTCGGCCGGATCTAGTTAGTAGCTAAGATTATTATTTGGGTGTTTTCCCAAAAAGATGCCAGTTTTGTGGAGATACAACTCATAGTTTTAGCACCACGATAATGCATCGTCTCTGACACCATTGATTATGAGAGAATTTTTCACCAGAAATTCAACCCATATTGTTCCACACATCGTATTCTACTGATATTGTTCCGTGTTTATTCTGAATACTCAATAAATTCAAAAGACATCTACGAGGAAACACATTCATTTCGGCCGATCGATATAAATAATATTTCTGGATTTGGAAAAAAATGTTGGCATATGTGCATTGCATCGGGGTTGAATAGATTAATTTAAAGGTAATGAAATTCAATAGATTTAAAAGAACAAATGTATATTTTGAAACTTATAATAAAAATCTCCTGGGGAACTGTTAAGAGGTCCATATATGAATAATGTCATCGGCACTTAATAATTATTGTTTTAAAGTGATTTTTTCACCAATTCGTGGTGAACGTCTTGATGTTTTCCCGACAAATGGAGAGACGTACAGCTCAAAGATTTGCTAAAATTAATTTAAAATTATAGAAAAATAAATTATGCGAAACACTGGAACTTGTAGTCATGAACTTTTAACTTGAAAATATTCGAATAAATGAATAAATGTTTTTCAAAATATGTTACTTTAAGTTCTATACACTTTTGTATGCGTTTTAACCAATTGTCGAAGTACTTTATGGTTGAGGTATATCCAAAACATGCGTTCTGAATGCATCAACCACATTTTCAGGTAAACTTTAAACGTTCACCTCTCAGCTAATTTTTTACATGTGGGAATAAAAGAAATCATTCGGTGCCAAGTCCGCACTATATGGTCGATGACTCATCAAATCCATGTTTTGAGTGCTCAAAAATGCAATTGTTGCAGTCGATGTGCACGTGCTCGCATTGTCGTGCTGAAGAGATACCCGTCTTCGGCCGTTGCTATTCCTGATTTCTTGAAAGGCAGCTGGCAAACAAACGGTTGTGTACCACTCAGAAGTTACTTTTCTGCATTGTTCTAGTGACACGATTGTGACGTGTCTAGGTTTTTCCAAAAAAACAACAACCATTTGCTTGTAAGTGTATCGTGCGCGAAAAACTTTTGCTAGATTTCGGCTCATCTTGAAATCTACAATTCATCACCTGTCATCATATCGTAGGCGTGTTTCGAAGCACTGCTAACGTATTTTTTTTAACATTTCTTTCGACACGAGCCTTTTTTTGAGCGATTGAATAATTTTGTGGGATCCAACGTGAACATGTTTTTTTTTTGTAATTCAATTGTTCAGGCAATATTGAATGTATGCTGGTCCCACTAATGCCTATAGTTTTCTCAATCTCTCGAAAGGTCACATGACGATCTTGCAATATCAGTTTGCGCACAGCATCAATAATTTACGACCTCGATTGAATTCACCATACCATCGATAAATATTGGGGTTTGATGGAGCTTCTTCGCCAAAAATTGAATTAATATAAGTCGATCCACATCGAAAGTTGTAAAAAACAATGGCGTGAAAATCTTCGCGATTTAATTACTTATTTTGGCCGAGATGGACATTTTAAGTAACTGTAAACAACAGAAATAACGCTCGCATGTCAAAACGTTCTGAGTATTTATAACATCAAAAATGTGAAACTTCACGAAACTTCACAATGTTAGAATGGAATGTCATGTGAAATGTTTTTCCATTGTCAAATATTAAACTTTTGGTACTAAAGTTTTTGCGCTGCAAACTTTTTTATTTGAATCATGTCGCTTTTTCAGTGAATGAAAAATTTTAGGTTAAACCGACCCTAATCATTAAGTGTTATAATATACACATAGCCCAAAAAGTCTGCGATCACCCAACACATTTTTTTATGTAAAATAAAAGCACAACTGAAATAGTTAATTTAGTTAAATTTTTTTACATAAATTTATTCATTATATTTCTCTGTTTAAACTGCAAAAACAAAACCCTATATTCCTATTTTCATTTTCGAGAAAACGGTATCTAAAAGCAGCGAGAAGTTAACATCGGTACCACAAAGTCTGCGTTCAGTTTGATTGATGTGGGAATATCGTTACTTTCCATGAAGCTGTTTGATATTATATTGAAAAAATGGAAACCAAAGAGAAATAATTAGTGTATCAGAAAGAAAAATAATTACTAAACTGTGGAAAGATGGCGAAAACTACCAAAAAATTGGACAAACTATTGGAAGAACGTATTCCTCCGTCCAGCGCGTAGTAAATAATTTCAAGCCAACCGGCATTTTAACGTCAAAATTCCGATCTAGCCGTCCAAAAATATTATTAGTATGAGAATCTGGTGAGAGTTAACTCGCGCATTACGTCAACAAATATAGTTGAAAACGTAAGTAAAATGTTTAAAAAGCAATTTGTGCAGAAACTGCTAGAAAAAATTTACGTAAAGCTGGATATCATGGTAGAGTCGCTCGAAAAAAACCTTATATCTCACTTGTCCACAGACGAAGGCGCAATGAGTTTGCTCATAATTATATAAATAAGTCCCCGGAATTCTGGAAACAAGTTTATTTAAGGAACTGCCCTCGAAAAACAAAATCTTGTTGGTACAGTGAAACATGGTGGTGGTGGAATTATGGTGTGGGGGTGCATGGCGACTAATGGTGTGGGTCAGCTTGAATTTATCAAATCGACAATGGATAAATTGAGATATTTAAACATTTTAAAAAAGAACTTCAAACGAAGTGCAGAGAATCTAGGCTTATCTTCGACGCTTTGGTTTCAACGGTACATCGATCCGAAGCATACTCCTCAAATAGTCAGACTTTGGCTCTTGTGCAATGCCCCTAGACAGCTTAAAATGCCTCCTCAGTCACCCGACCTCAATCCTATAGAGCAACTTTGGGATATATTAGAAAAAAGAATTAATCAGCACATAATAATAAGTAACGAGGTTTTGCGAAGAGTTATGCTGGCAGAATGGTCCCGAATAACAGCTGAGGAAACTGATAAGTTGGTAAATTCAATGCCAAACCGATTGGGTGAGGTATTAAAACAACATGGTCATTCAACCAAATATTAAATTTAATTCTTCTTTATAAATTTTAATGCTTTTGTAAATAATTATAAACCTGAACGCAGACTTTGTGGTACCTATGTTTACTTTTTAGTACACTTAGATACCGTTATAACGAAAATGGAAATGGAAATATAAATTTTTGATTTTGCATTTTAAACTTAAAAATATAATGAATAAATTTATGTAAAAAATTTTAACTGAATTAACTATTTCAGTGTTTTTACTATACTTAAAAAATGTGTTGGGTGAACGCAGACTTTATGATCTTATGCGTACATAGTTGGCGCTTTGTAACCGCTGAAGCGGTTTTCGACCGAGCTGCCCCCTCTTATTAGTGGTGAGCGTCTTAATATTTTTCCAAAAAATGGATACAAACGCCATCGAACAGCTGATGGATTTCATGCAATGAATTTACGTGAGTTACATACGATGTTTCACACTATTAGATGTTTTTATTGCGGATTTTTTACCCAGAACCTTATATCTGAACGAATCGTTTGTATATGATATAGTCCATCGATACGGCCAAATGACAAATGATCAATACATTAAAAAATAAATCGTTAAATTTCCTCAGAAATAGAAAGACTAGTTTACTTTCAGACAGACGGACGAACTGATGGACATGGCTAAATCAACTCAGCTCATCATTCTGGTACGATCGGTGTACATTTTGGTGGATATATCTGTTTTCTTTCTGGTTACTTACCTAGAAATTTATTCTATAGTCCAATGTAATGAAGAAATCAAAAATATATTTATTAAACTACACTTTTAATAAATCATTTATTAATGTATTAAAAAAAAATTATGTTTAATTATCTTGCTAATTATATACTTATTATAATTAACGGTAGTTAAAAATAGGTAAAACATATGCATAGATGCATACCTACTTGTATACGTTATCTTGTCGACATCAGTGTTAAGTCAATGGAGAACACGAATCAAGAATCGCTGCCAAATTCGAACACATCATTAGGGCGCGTGAATCGCATAAAAATTAGATTTACAAACATGAATGAATTCGTTTACAACAGAGAGAGATATAAAAGTTTGTTTGTATGAAGAGAGCCAATGGCGTAGAAAAAAAGTTACTCATACGCCAACGCGTGTACACGCACGTACGATAGGCTAATGCGACGCTGCAGTATATAGTTGTATAGTATAAAGTTTTTTTTTTATTTTACGTTGATATACAAAATTAAAAAAAAACATGCATAACTCAACGAGCAGGTGCGTTGCATGTGTGCGTTTATGTAAGTGGTCGCTGTCTCAGCCGGCAACGTCTGTCAACTGGTTTTGGCTTTTATGTCTTCTTCCACCATTTCTTCACTGCGACGCTTCAATTGATACATTATTAAAATTATTGTTGTTGTTTTAACAATTGTTTGTCAATTTAATTTTTTTGTTGTTGTTCATGCAGCTAAAGTATGCACAGTATAAAAATCGTGAACAATAGAAAAACGATTATTATTCGCAATTGTTCCTTCGACGAGGCGAGTAACCGTAGAGTAACTGGTGGAGGTCGCACACAACTTGAGTGGATCAAAGCAAAGGAATTTCACACACGCGCGCATTTAGTTTTAATAAATAATGGCTTCAATGCGGTATTTGATCCTCGTGGCGTTATTGGGCTTCGCCTCAATGGCGAATGCAGCGAGAGCAGTACGACCAACAAATATGCAGAGCATGATTGAAGAAGAGAATGCGAAATGTGAGAGTGGTGATGATTCGATGGCTTGCATTAAAGTGCGCGCAATGCGCTTTCTCGATACAGTGATCAATAATGATAATTATAAAGTGAGTGAGATTGTGAAAAGCGAGTATTCGAATTTCTAAAAGTGTTGAGAATTAGATTATTTATTTAAATAATTTTCTTTTTTGAGTAAAGTTTTAGTGAATTCAATAATTGATTAATGGGGATCTAAATCTAAGTAGTTCATTGTAAAAAATAAATTGATGAAGAAGCATGAGCAAAACAAAATGACAATAGGTAAAATTAAAAAGAAAAAAAATACTTAGTTTTGTAAATATCTTAACTAATATTAAGTTTAAATTAAAGTTTAGGTAAATATTGAATTTAGTTCAAAAATATCGAAAATTAAACTAAAATCAAATTCACACATATTAAAACTATAGGTATGACCATTTATATGAAAATTTATATATATATATATATATATTTTTTTTTGAACATTGTTAGTTATTCTTTCTCTCTTGCCCCATAGCTTGGCGATGTTGAGGTGCACTCTAATGGTTATCAGCCCGCTGCCGCAGATGCCAACAGCGCCCGCTCCAATAATGCAGAAGATGAACGTGATTTATTCGATGCTGTTGGTGATTATCTGCAGGGACACGATGTTACCATGGACTTGCCTTTGGGTGATGCCAAGGTCACCGTCTCATCACGCAATTTGGCCAACGATGAGTTGAGCCTTAATGTGAAATTGGCCGGTGATGATGGTGTAGTTGAGGGCAAGGGTAAGAAGGGCAACTTCTTCAAGAAGGGTGTGTGTTTGTATTTGCATGCGTTTATGTCTACACTGACACTGGAACACAAAAATGAAAAAATCTAAATAATTAATTTCTCTATCTTTCTCGCTCTCTGCTTTCTTCTCATCATCTACCACTACCACAAACAAACTCGCCATTCAACACACTTATACATGCATACATACATGGCACGTATACTATGGTACATTTGTATGGATTTAGGCAAGAAGCGCCGTTTGCGTAAAATGATTATGCCGTTAATGGTATTGATCCTATTGAAAGCGATGACTGTCATTCCAATGGCCATTGGTATTTTGAAGATAAAGGCATTTAATGCGTTGGCGTTGGGCTTCTTCTCGTTCATTGTGTCGGTTGGTTTGGCCATTTTCCAATTGTGCAAGAAGGTAAGTCTAATGATTTATTCTTTTTCTATTTTTCCCCCTCGCTTCTAGGCTGTCGTTGGCTGTTAAATGTACATAGGCGCGTAGTACTGCCATAAAATCCGGCGAGACAAAATTGCAAAGCAAAAAAAAAAATGTATTTATTTAATCTTTTTTACGAAAATCTTTTAATATGCTCAAGAAGTTGTAGCGCACAATTAGTGGACAGACAGTTTTATGCTAAGTTTTAATGTTTGTTTTGGGTAAGTTGTTTTTCTGCAATCTACCCCAAGACCCACCTTAACAACAAAAATAAGCTCCAATAAATTGGTATCCTTAAACATTGCCCCGAATTACATTTGTAAATAAATTATTCCAAATCCTTGAATTTATGAATGATGAGTGCGAATTTTCAATATTTCCTACTTTTTATACTACACTCCGAAAACTTAGTTAGTGTAGCATTTTTTTTTATTTTTTATTTTTTTTTACATGAATATGCCAAAAATCTGTAATATTGAGATATTTCAAGGCCGTAAGCACTTTATTAGTTTCTTTTTTATTAAATAAACCAATTTGTCTCAAAGTTATATATCTGTTTCAGATATTTCGAAATACATATACTCCTTAAAGTAAAAATTTTAAAAAGATGCCCTCTTACAACTGCACAGATTATGGTGAACCAATTTTTTAAAGCTTCAGTTTTTCATTATTCTTATCATTCCAAATAATTTAATTACGTAAAGCAAATTTTTTTTAAGTAAAAATTAGTCTTAACTGATTAATTAATATTAATTGGTGACTTTGATTAATCCTTTAATCGCACATTAACGCTAGTGACTAATAAAGCAGGTTTTCGTAGTTTAATAATTCACTTCGATCATCTAGTATCCTTGATCTTACGGCAGGCAATCCAAATAAATCTTAATTAATGCTATTCCGGATTTTTATTTACCAATTAATATTTAATCCTTTTAAAACTCGAAGACAAGCATCATTTCACTAAAAAGTGTGTTCGACAGAAGTTCTCAAGAACGTCTCTCGCAGCTGTTGGCTTAAGCTCTTGATTGACTGATTCAAACGAAGCATCTGCCAAATTGGTAGCAATAGTGGGAAATAAAATGAATATAGGTGCTTAACAGCCTTTCCATTACTTTATTTAATTATTAGTAAAAAGAAATTTCCATTTTTCAAAAATAGTCACTAAAATTAAAAAAACCAAAACAAATTTTATTCTCTCATTTCTCAGTTAAAAACTGATGAAAATAATTTAAAGAGGAATATATTTTCTTACCACAAAGATAATAAATTCAAAAAAAAAATGTCTTGCCTGTGAAACATAAAAATATCTCCGAAAATTTTATTTATTCTCAGTTGATAGTTTTCTGGAAATTTTAGCGACAACAAGAATTACAAAAGCAACCTGAATATTATCAAAAACATTTTTCAATTTTAACTAAATGTAGTTGTTGTGTAACGCAGTGGTAGTTCTCCAAAAACCCAAAAATAGTTGAGAAATCTAGATCATTCCAGTTCGACTCTTATATTTTCAATAATGTTATACTTGTTCTTATTTTCATTTACCTCACCAGAACACCTCTGTGGCGTTGGTCGTCTCAATGCCCAATGTACCAGCGGAAGCGTTAGTGCCAAAATTGGCTATAGTGAAGAGGCAGAAGCGAGTATGTCCCTTATTGTTCTTAACTTTTCTCCTCTGTCCCTGTAAAATATTTCGGTGTTGGAAAACATGCCAAAATACCAAATATGCTTTAAATAAATTCCTTGCCATACAATTGTTCATTTGAAATTAATGCAATTTTTAAACAAAACCAAAATGTAACAGTTATTAAAACTTTTTTTAATTAAAAATAATATGATTTTGGATTTAATGTGTATAAAAGTTCACGCCAATAGTGTAAACATAAATTTTTGCAAAAAGATACCTTTCTACAGCACTTCATTTTGTATTTGTGTAAAAGTAAATCTACATATAAATATATCATCAGATAAGTTTGCCCTAATATACACCTCGTTTCTTATCCACCGACCATATTCAGTAACTGTATATATATTTGTTTGTATATACGTTTACCTTTCTTTGTCTCCCTGGATATTTCACAACAAACAATCGACATTCAAATAAATATAATTTTCCAAAATACATATTTGCTTATTACTCTTTGTGTTGTGTGTGCGCGTGTAAAACGCAGAGAAAATATTAAATAAATAAAGTTCTTATTTTATGAATAAGCATACCAATCTTTTTTATATTTTCCCTCTACCACCCTCTCTCTCTCTCTCTCTCTCTTTCCCCTTTCTAGATCGCCGCTGAACACCATTCTGCGCATATCACCGCCCACGGCCCATGGGATGGCCGCTCTGTTGGTGCTGTACCTGCCGCCGTCGTCGAGCCTGCTTACCAACAAAATGAGAAAGCACAAAGCTTGGCCTACAATGCTTATGCATAAGCGGATTCAACACACACCCTTACATATAAGAATATGCATTGTACCAAAAAAAAAACAGAAGAAGAGGCAAAAAGTGAAAGTAAACATTTTTAATTTCGATACAAAAAATAGTTAAAAGAAACAGAATTGGCAAACGAAAAGAAAATCCCTAAAAAAGCGAAATGAAGAAGAAAGAGCATAAAAAAGAGCTCTAACCAGCGGCCACCTAACCCGCGCGTGCAAAAGTTTACATATGTGTTCAAATTACACTTGGAACCCAGCGTGTTGAAGACTTTGCAAAACAAAAACAGCAACAGCAAACCGCATTTGGAAGCAATTATTTATGTAGCAAAAATTTTCACTTTTTATGTTAATTGATTTCGAAAAAAGAGTTGAAATTTTTTTCATTTGCTGCTCCTCCACTTTTCTAACGCTGCTTTCCGCCATGGCATCAAAGAGTTTTGTCTGTGGCGCGTCATTACGGCAATGGGATCCAAAGGCAAAAGACAACATCTAGCATCTATAAAAATAACAACAAAATCAAAAAGCTACAACTTCTACCATTTAAGCATTAATTTCTTTAATTTTTAGTAATTTATTTATTTATTTATTTATTTATTTATATGAATTTATTTTGAAGTGAAAGAAAATATATGAAAGAAAACGTGTTTCTTTGTTTTGTAACTTTTCAACAACAAAAAAATCGCTAAACAAAAATGTGAAAAAGAAATCAATGAGAATTGCAAACGCAAAATTTTTTATCGAAAATCTTAAAATCAAAATTAATTGGAGTTCTTATTTTTCTATGAAAATTACTCACTTTAAATAACAGTATTTTTTATTTTTGGTTCACCTTTAGTGTGTGGAGAAAGTTTCTAAACAAAAATTGAAAGGGTAGTACAATCACCGTTATTTGTTTGTTATGATTGGGAACTGTCACCTAAAAGTAGAAGCCAAAACGTAGGTTGGCATAACAAAAGAGTTTGTGTGACAGTTTCGCAGTTTGTTTAGGACGATTATGTGAATATGTATAAGGACTTTTCTAAGAACTTGGTAAAATTAAATAACAAATGTTTACTATAATTCACCTGTTCGAGCGCATCAATTGTGGTTATTCAGCCACTTTTTTTACTCTTTTTTCACTAGAGCTTGCCATGTTAATTCCCTGTCCCTTTTTAAAGTAAAATGAAGTAAGTTAAAATTCACCAAATCATTTTCTTTATAATACCTTCTTTCCAAATGTTTTCTATTTTATTTTACTTAACTTTTTTCATTTAATGTTAAATTCTTTTTTTATTTTTTTTTATTTTTGATATATATTATATTATTTATTTATTTTATTTTATTTGTATTTTTATTTTTTTTTTACTGTATTTTATTTTCTTTTAATTATTTTGTTTTATTTTAATTTATTCATTTTTATTTTATTTTTTTTTTTTTTTTTTTTAATATTATATTTTATAATATTATTCTATTTAGTTTCATTTTATTAAATTTTTTTGCTATATTTCCTTTTTTATTTGCTTCTTTTTTTTTCTTAATTTAGTTAAACTTAATTAACTTCATTTCATTTAATTTTTCTTTTTTTATATATTTTACTTTTTTTATTATAATTTCTTTTATTTTTTTGTTTTATTTTATTTAATTTTACTTCAGCTTTTGTTATTATATTTTATTTTATATTATTTACTTACTTATTTTATTTTATTTTAATTTATATTATTTTTGTTTTAACTTTATTCTATTTTTTTTTTGTTCTATTTTAAGTTATTTAGTTTTATTATATTTCCTTGTTTTTTATTTGATCTGATTTTATTATGGATATTATTTTATTATGTTTTATTTTATCTTATTCTATCTTATTTTATTTTTTCATTATTTTTATTTTTTCCCATTTCATTTTATTTAACTTTATTTAATTTTTATTTAAATTTTTTATTTTTTTTTATTTTTTTATTTTTTTTATTTATTTAATTTTGATTTATTTTATTTTATTTACATTTATTTTAATATTATTTTTTTTGTTTTATATAATTTTATTTTTATTTTTTTAAATTCAATTTAATTTAGTTTTATTTATTTTTGTTTATTTTTTTTTCCTTATTTTATTTTATTATATTTTTTTAAATAATATTTATAAATTTTTTTTTGTATTTTTTATTTATTTTTTATTTTTTTATTTCCATTTATCATTTAACTTTAAAAAATTGTTTGATTTTTTATTTATTTCCACATAAAACAATTACATACATGTCATTACATTACTATGTGTCGATATGTATTGGAAACAATTTCTCTTACAAATTCCAAATTAATTTAAACTATCAAAATGCATACACATACATAAATGTTACATACATATATATGCAATACTTTTCGGTTGCCGAAAGAAATAAAAAAAACCATTCAAATTTACAAATGCAAATATTTTCACGCTTCCACCTGCTCGCGCACGTACGCAGCAAACTATCAGAAGTGCGTACATATGTAGAAATATATACTTATGCATACATACATATGTATATCTACATAAAAATACTTTTTTTTTTTGCTATTAGTAAATTTTGATTAATTTGTTCATATAAGCAATTAATGCGTCGTAGGGTTGTATTGAAAATTGTATTACCCCATATTAAGCATATATGGAATATAATAAGAAAGAGTCAAATTGGAATCGATCGAAACAACTGATTACTTGACTAGTAACTAAAATATTTTAACATACATATTGGGTGTACAAATTAATTCGATCCGTTCTCAAAAGGTGACTCCACCTACAAGTTATGACCGATCTTGCATGTGATTACCTATATCATTAGAAAGTTTTCACCCCTGTGAACAATAATCAGTGTCCATCAGCGTCTGTTTCTGCCAACAACCTTGCTTTTTGCCTCTTCGAAAATGTCCAGATTCGTGTTAGATAAACAGCATATGCGGGAAGTTTTGATTTTATATTTTAATTGGAAGAAAAGTGCAACTGAAGCCCATCGTATCCCATCGTAACCCAAAAAAAAAGGATTGGAGGCTTTGCTGGATAAATATCCGTACCAAAGGCAAACTGAACTCGTTATCGGCTACAACTAATACGTTTGACAGCAAGGCATGACAAGTTCAATTTGCCACATTACTTATACAATGCTCAGCCTCAGGTGGCTGTAACTGCCAAAAGTTATCTAGAAACGCTGAAGCGGAAGGTGTTATCTAACCCGTCGTATTCTCCAAACCTTGCTCCTTGCGACTACTGGCTTTGTCGACGACTGCAAGATGATTGGGGATTTATTTACAATGTCGTGTACTTTTTAATAGGGGTAAATATTATAACAAAAACTTAAAATATTTTTATTTTATTTCATATGTACTTTTATTTATTTAGACCATGGCCCATATAATTAAAAATATTATCAAAAAGTACGAAAATTTTACAAATCTGTGGACAACTAGGCTCCGAATCATCGATAAAATTAATATTGAACATCCAAAGAATATTAAAATTAACATCGAAAATAAATAAAAATTCCTATTCCTATCGTAGGCGAGCTGAAAAAATCTCTAGAATTCATTTCCAAAAAAAAAAATTTTTTTTGAACAACCCTAATTAGCACATGTATGTATGTATACATGGAATGCATTTAATTAAAAAGAAAAATTTACTAGCGCAAGCACTCGTGTACGCCCTAATTAGCCAATTACGGCTTTATACGCTTTATCACTCATTTCTCTCATCGGATTTGTCTACAAATATTTGTATTTTCTTTTAATTGATTGACACTTTCATTTGATGTCTTTTTTTTACATAATACTAGTGCAATTAAATTCAGTAAAATTAATGCCTAGAGTAGGCAACTGAAAGCATTAAATGGTTTTGGTTTTCCATCAATTGAAGATTTCATTGAGCTTCTTTCTACACCAATACTTACATGTATTTGTACATTTCCTATACACGAATACATATAAAAGCACTTACAAAAACAATTATTTCGTAATCTTTTCTCTTCCATCATTTTATACTGCTGCACATTTTTATTCTTAAAGGTTGCCTTTTAATTCTCATCAGCCGTGGCCAGAGATTTATCACACTTCTTCCTCTTTTAATAGTATTGTGTTTAAGCAAAAACATTTTTTTTTTATCAAAATCGTTTATTTTATATACGCTTATAGACGCTTTGTTGTCGCTGAAGCGATTTTTGGCCGAGCTCTTCCTCCAATTCGTAAATGTAACAAATTGATATCGCATCATCCCCTAGTTTTTGTTATGCTTCAATAGATATGACTATACTTGATTCCAATAGATTTGTTGCCGTTTTTTTTTTGTTTTGTTTTTTTCTACGTTTTGGTTTTTCTATTTGCAATTTATTTTAAACCATTACAAATTTTATTACCATCATTTGTTTGGTTGAATTGCTGCTTATTAGTCCAGAAATATGAATTGCAATAAAAGGTTCAAAATATGCTTACACTTCAAACCCTTTTTCAAACTAAATCGAGAGGAAATTAATATAATATTAACCGAGCAATCGATATTGAGGATCGGTTTTAAATAGTTGCATTTTTATATGTCTTCTTTAAAATTAGCATTTTTTTATGCTCCCTTCTTACTAAAAATTTGCCCACTATTTTTGAAAATAAATATATTTCTTTTTACCGTAGAACACAACACAAGTCTTAATTTTCATATGCACCGCTTTCACCACCTGATGCTTCTAGAGTGGAGTTCATGCTCATCCTATACTTCCATCGACGGATACTATACCGAAAACTTTCAGAGCCGGAATGTTTCCTCCATCCGGACAACATAATCTAGGCAGCGTGTCCACTGCCTCTGAATTCACTAAGCTACGTAAATATCGCCGTATATCTCAACGTTCCCTCGTCGCAGATGACCACAAGTCTTCCGCAAAACCTTTCCCTCAAAGACTCTCGAAGCCAAATTATCGGATACTGTAATCATCAACGCTTCTGCAGTATAAGGTAGGAGGGAAATGATGAGCGACCTGTGGTGTTTGAACTATGTTTGTCGAGAGTGAAATTTACTTTCTAATTGCCTACTCAGTCCAAAGTAGTACCTACCCAGTCAATCCAGTTCTGGGTCAATGAAAATCCAACTGCTCCAATCAGATGTTATCGATAAATAAACTGTTGTAAAACCGCGTGGCATCATTTATTTTGTGTTTGAGAGCCATTGAAAGCAGACGACCTCGTGAATTTTAAGGAAATTTAATAAAATGAATTTCATGTGTTGATTAACTGTTATTCTTTGCCTTAAAAAAGCCATCACGGAAACTAAAAAAGGCATGATAAATACCACCATCAATTCAATGGTTTAGAAGTGGTTTACTGAGTTCCGTTATTGTCGTACCATTACAAGTGACGCTGAACGTTCAAGTCGCCCAAAAGAAGTTGTCACGGCAGAAATTGTCGATGAAATCCATAGAATGATATTGGACAATCGGAGAATAAAAGTGCGTTAGGTGAATGACGCTATAAGAATGTCAAAAGAGCAGACACATGAACCCGTTTCATGACCGTAGACTAAAGATGGATCCACCACACCAGACACCAAAGTATTATCGATACAGGGTCATGGCCATAGTACTTTGGGATGCACGAGGTGTCGTTATTCAGAGCTTTTGGACAGATTCGTTGAATTGAAGCGGAAATGACTGCATTTGACGGAAGAAAGTTCCATCAGCCATGGCAAAAAATTCATAAATTTGGCTATGAACTGCCATCCTATCCAACATATTCTCAAGATTGAGCCTCCAGTGACTATTTCTTGCTCCCAAACCTGAAGAAATGGCTGGGCGGTAGATATTTTAGTCGAATGAAGTCATCATAGAAACAAACGCCTATTTTGAGGCCTTGAAAACCCCGGAAGGAATACAAAAATTGAAAAAACGCTGCACCAAATGTATAGAGTTAAAAGGAGACTATGTTCAGAAAAAATACTTTTTTGCTGAAAAAAATTTTTTTTTTAATTTTTTCGCATACATTTTATATTTTATTAAAATGATTTCATTTCCATTTTTATTTATTTAAAAAAATTCTAAATATATGCTCACATGTAATTCTGTTAAATCTCTTTTTTCCGAATGAATTTTATATTTTATTAAAAAAAAATTAATTTTTATTTTAAAAATTCAAATTTACGTATGCATGGGAATAGTTTTCTTTTTTGATTGTTACTTGGCAAATATTTTGCATACCAAACAGCTTTTATATTTGATTGATTTATTTGTGTCGGACGCATTGAACTGAAAATGAAAGCGAATTTTCAATTTTTTGCTTTATTTCTATTTGTCTAAAATATTCAGTGATGATGATGTTGTTGGCATTTGTTTCCATCATTGTTTATATTCCAATATCGTCTTGTTTGGTTTGGCTTTAACCATTGGTGATAAACTTCGCTGGATATATAATCAAACAATTTATATGTATTATGTTGACATATTTACTGCAATATCACTGTATCTTAAGCCGTTATAAATTTACAGCAAACACGCGATCCACAATCGCACACAATTATAATGAATATTTTTATTAGTTAATACATCTTCTTCCGCATAGCAATTACTTAATTCCTTTTGGGTTGTCTGCTGCATTAGCAATGTGGACGGGGATGGAAGAAAATTCGCAAAAACAATATAAAATAAAATGAAAAGGAATGAAAAAAATTAAAATCAAAAAGGATAAAAGAAAATAAAATAAAAGAAATTAAATAATAAAGGGTGATCCAAGTAGAGCTACATTTTTCAATAGCCTTTTTTTGACGGATCACGTGTGAGCCGTGTCAAGCTGTCATGGTGGTTTTGTTCAGTATCGTTTGGCCTTTCATCATGAAAAGACTTACGCCTGAACAACGTTTACAAATCATTTAACTTTATTACGAAAATTCAGGTTCTGTAAAGAATGTGTTTCGCGAGCTTAGCTCTTATGGTCAACATAATCGGCCTACTGGGCGTACTATTCTAAACACCATTATCCATCCAGAGACCCAGCGTTCATTATTGGATAATGCTCGACAGAATAGACCACGTCCAGTATGCAGTGAAGAACATATAGCGGCCGTAGCTGAGAGCGTTCGCGAAGACCGTGGAGAAGCGATTCGGCGAAGTTCGCAGCAACTCGGACTGACGTATGGAAAGACATTTACGTCGAGATCTTAAATTGAAAGCATACAAAATACAGTTTGTGCAAGAATTGACCTTCCCAAGCGACATCGCTTCGCTCTATGGGCTCTTGAAAAGTTCCTAGAAGATCACGCTAAATTTTTTTCAGCGAAGAGGTCCATTTCTGGCTCAATGGGTATGTAAACAAGCAAAATTGCAGCATTTGGGATGAAGAATAACCTGAAGAGATTCAAGAGCTGCTATTTAATGCAGAAAAAACAACGGTTTTGTGTGGTTTATGAGCCGGTGGAATTATCGGTCTATATTTCTTCAAAAATGATGTCGGTGAGGACGTAACCGTCAATGGCGACCGTTATAGCGTCATGATACCGACTATTTGATGGCTGAAATCGAAGCTCGTGATCTCTATGACATTTGGTTTCAGCACAACAGCGCCACTTCCCACACATCGCATCAATCAATGGATTTATTGAGAGAACACTTCGGTGAGCAGATAATTTCACGTTTTGGGCCGGTCGATTGGCCACCAAGATCGTGTGATATCACACCGTTAGACTTTTTCCTGTGGGGATTTGTAAAGTCTAAAGTATATGCGGGCAATTCCGCTTCGATTCAGGCCTTCGACCAAAACATCACGCGTTACCAATCATTCATCAGTTCATTCACCAGTTACCAGTCGAAATGCTCGAACGATTCATCGAATATTGGACTCAGCGGATGGACCATCTGAGATGTAGCCACGGCCAGCATTTAAAAAAGATAAGAGATTCAAAAAATAAATGCCAAAGAATGTTCTTTCGAATGATAATAAACATTCCCTATTAAATTTGAATGTTTTGTGTTTTTTTTTTCATTAAAAAAGTAGTTAACCTCGAAATGGATCACCCTTTATAAAATAAAATAAATTTATAATAAATGGAAACAAAATAAAATGAAAAAAAAAAATAAATTAAGTGAAAACAAAAAATAAAATAAAATAAAAAGTAAATAAAAAGTAAAACAAAATAGAGGTGTACAAAATACCAAATTTCAAACCATTAGATGCCTTTTTTTACCCCAAACCTCATATCGGAACAAATCGGTTGTATATGATATAATCTTCCAATTTTCATGACATTCAGTACCAACATTTATTTAAAATTGCGTGTATTAAAATAAAATTAAATAAAAACAAAATAATATGAAACAAAAAAAATTAGGAAAATTAAACAAAAATAAAATAAAACAAAACCAAAAAATAATAAAATAGTGTAAAGTAAAAATTTTTAATTAAATAAAATGAAACAAAAATTAAAAAAGATAAATTAAAATAACTCAAAATAAAGTCCAATATTATAAAATAAAATTGAAAAATAATAAATAAAAAACATTCTTCTCGTAAAATTACTAAGCAATATCAAAATAATAGATGAATTTGAAACCAAAAGCTTTCGATATTTTACACTGGGATTGTTACACTTCCTGACATAAGAGGAGGGCAACACAGCTGCAGGAGTTAATGCAAATAAGGCCACCTTATGTAGATAATGCTGGTAGTCTGGCTCCTCTATTACAGTGCGTAAACAATAATAATTTTCCAACTGCTCATATTTAATATTTAAATGAAAGTGTTTGTTTATTGAACTTTTGTAAGCGTAAGAAGAATAAATTAAGGAGGATGAAAATGAAATTGGTATATTTATAATCTCCGTAAAAGCATATATAAGGTTTTCCAATCAGAGTGATATGATTTCTTAAAAACACTATTTTTTATTTAATGTGAAGTACAATCGATACAATTAAGTTCTGAATATAACATCATTCAAATGGCCTCCACGACTTCTTTTGCAGGATTGAATTCGATGAACCAAATTTTTGAGCACTTTTGCCACTAAATTAAGTCGTACGTCATGAATAGCACGTTCAATATTGACTTTTAAAGCTTGAAGACAGTCTTATTTACTGCCAAAGACCAATAACTTCAAGTAACCCCACAAGAAGTATTTTAATGGTGTTAAATCACAACTTCTTGGAAGCCATTCAATGTCACAATTTCTTGAAATAATCGAATCTCCAAACCTTTCTCCCAATAATTCGGTTGTTGCACATGCTATGTGACACTTAGCCCCGTCTTGCTGGAACCAGATATTTTCAAAATCAACTTCTTCCAATTGTGGTCAAAAAAAGTTGGTTATCATCGACCTATACCGCTCTCCATTGACAGCTTCATCTCGAAAAAAGTACAGACCGATGATTCCACCAGACCAAAAACCACACCAAACTGTCAATTTAGGTGAATGTAATGGTTGCTCATGAATAATATGTGGATTTTCTTCGCACCAGAATCGACAGTTTTGTTTATTTGCCGCACCACTCAGATGAAAGTGAGCCTCATCGGAGGAGATGATTTTCTTAAAAAAATCGTTACCGTTTTCAAGTTATTCCAAAGCAAAATCAGCAAAGTTGTTCTTGCCTATATCTTGCCATGATGAAATTGTAAACATTACTGAATGCAATGGAAAAGAAATGACAGAAAAACGACCCATAGAAATCATATCACTCTTATTGAAAAACCCTATACATACACTTAAATGTCATCAGAAACATTTCCACACGAGGGTTTACAAAACTTGTTATGTTTCATATGTAATCAATTGTGTAATGAAAATTTCGGTTTCCTTATATTATTGTGTATGTAACAAACGCTTATACAAATTTCTGCTATAAAGTAATATAGTCGAAATGTTGCATCATTTTCGTCGCTTATTTATATATTTACATCACATATGCATGTAAATAAATTCGTATGAATTCGATTTAGTTCATTCATTGCGTATATGTTAAATATTTACATTAAAAAATATTAATATGATAATTAATCACTGTATTAATTTAAATATTCATAATTGTTTACGCCTCTGGGCTAAATATTGCAAGCTGTTTTCAGTGCCCGGCTAATACTTAACATTATGTTAGTATTACGTTTTAACATTACCGCTGCTACCTTCGTTAGGATAAGCAGTTAACATTAACTGTTCAAAACTGTTGAGGCTAACGTTGAACTACAAAAGAAAAGTTCATCCATTATTATTTTTTCCTTTGTCGAATTGAGAAGAGAGATCCAACCACCATAGTTTTTCACCCCAGCAGAAAGGTAATATTAATCTATGTTTCGCTACCAACTTTTCAATCAATAAATTCAATAATAAAGATTGAACTAAATTTATATAAATTATCAATAATACTGACTTTTCATTTCTTTTACAAAATCATAAAACATCGGGGTCAACGGTCGACTGAATCCACCAAAACCAATCCTGCCCCCGATGTTCAATAATATATATGTATTCTTCATCTTAACCTAAGTATAGTATATATCTTAACCTATATATGTATTCCGTAATGATTTTATAATATACAGTAAATATTTATATGTATAATAATAAAATCAATATGTTCACGAATGATATAAAAATATGAAATTTAAAAAATGTTACTTATACGCCCCGCCTATGTCGCTATTGCATTATAGCAGCATATAACCTAAATTCTTTTATTGGTATAATTAAACTGGCGTGCTATTTCACTCAATCCTTTGCTATATTAATGCATGTCCACTGCTGATAATTTTCACATATGCAAAAATGCATTTTCGTACAACGAATGTATATGAACGCCTTACATACATTTGCTCACTATTCCGAAAGCAAAGTGTATGTATTTAAATTAAATTATACTTGCCTGTCGTTGAGACGAATGTCGGTTATCATTTTTTTTTTTTTTTCACTTTCTCTCAGTAATAAATGTCAGTCAGAAAAATATATTTGAATATAGAATCGACAAAAAAACGTGTAAAAAATATTGTTGGTATACTTTTGCAAATTCATTTTGATAAAGCTTCTAATACGTAGCAAAAGCACATATGTAAAGGGTTATCCATTTTGTGGTTTCGAAAGTTCAGTGCTGTTTATTAACATTTATCAAACTTAACCATCAAGCCAAAGTTTTTTTTTTAATAAAATAAATCGCAAAACAGTCGCACAACGCGTAAAAATTGTTGGATATACATACCATAAAAATGGTGATTCCAATGTTGCTTGAAGGGGAGATTATGTTGCACATAATCGCCCAACTACTCGAGTAATGGGTAGACTTTGTCGGTTGCAGATATTGTAAGGTCTGTACATCATCCTTTTGCGCGTTCCATCTCAAATATCGCTGCTGTAAATGAAAGTGTAGACGAAGACCCGAATGTTTCTATTTCTCGACGTTCTCAAGGGCTGGGACTTTCTTACAGCATATTATGGCGTATTTTGAGCTTGAACTTACACTTACATTCATATAAAGTCTAGCTAACACAACAACTGAAGCCAGCTGACCATTCACAATGCCGAAGTAACGTCAAGTGTGTACTTGAACAACAAGCAGTGGACATCGATTTTTCCAACAAAATTTTCTTCAGCGTCGAGGCACATTTCTCACTCGGTGGATACGTAACTAAGTAAAATTGTCACATTTGGGGCTCTGAGAATTCTCAAATAATTGAAGAGATGCCATTAGACCGAAAAAAAATTACTGTCTGTTGCGCTCTTTGGTCCGAATGTGTGATTGGACCTTAGTTCCTTAAAAACTATATCGGCGAGACTGTCGCCGTCAATTCGGAGAGTAGTGGTTGTATGATAACCGACTTTTTTTTGGCCTGCAATTGAAGAACACGACTTGCACAATATGTGTTTCCAACAATATGGTGCCACATGCCACAGAACACGAACGAATATGGTTTTTTGTGAGAGAAATTTGCCGGACGCGTAATAACTCGTCTTGACGATGTCAATTGGCCATCAAGATCGTGCGATTTGACACCGGTGGACTTTTTTTGTGGGGCTATGCGAAAGATGGAGCTTCTGCGGATAAACCTTTAACTCTTGGGTACTTGAAAACCAATATTTGTCAAATTATCACTGAGATAACGCCCAATATGTGCCAAAAAGTGGGTGAAAATTACCTCAAACGGATAGAAATATATGATGCCAAGGCTCAAACGAAAAAATAAATTTTATTAAAAAAAGTATTTTGAATAAAATTTATTTACGTTTATTTTGGAAACTGCAAAATGGATAATCTTGTATCAACATAAATATATAGTAATGAAACAGAGAATAATATAGAGCAATTTCAGCATTCCGGTATAATTGCAGACATGTGCTACAGCACATTGTTTTTGTCTTCGCTTTTATTTTCCGTTTATGAATTTTCAGTTTGCTAAAACATGAAAATGCCATTTCTCATGCAATGCATATATTTATGACAGCACCTGTCAGTCCAATACCGTTAGCCACAATGTCTGGTTAGCTGACTCTGGCAAGAATAACCATGAACAACACCTCTTTCACTACCATCCTAGTTTTTTTTGCAGTGCTTAATACATTATTTCTTTAACATTTTGACAGTTTTATCTGACAAGCCTGCACTGTCAATGTGGAGACATTATTGTATTTCATTTTGTATGGAGTTTAAATGGAAAACATTTTTATTTATCTTCTTTCCAACGTTGTGAAGTCGAAAAATTTGAGGATTTTCTATTTTCAAACATATCAACATTTTTGGTGCAAAATTTCTTTGTGAACATCAGAGTTGGTTTATTTGAATGCTTAAAGCTAATACATATAAAGAAAGCAAATAAGGTAAATGTTGCAAATACATAGAATAGGAGATCACTAAAAATAATGAAATTTCGCATATATTTTTCCCCTTTTTTTAAATCTTATTCAGCAAAAAAAATTTAATTATGAAACTTGTAGGTTTATAAAAAAATGGACATGTTTTTGCCTTTAACGAGCATAAATTTTTAATCGCTTGCAAGGAAAGTGCATAGTGCTTAATACTTGGAAGACTTTGCATTAGTCCAGTAGTATCACACACAAGTTGAGAGAGAGTGTTGGAGAGTGCATCACGCAACCAATCCTGTTCTCTGTGTTTTGACTCTTCTATAAATATGGCTATTGCTCCTTGAACTAGAAATGCTTGTGGATTATCAAAACAGATTTTAAAGGAATTTGTTGGGAAGATAGTATCCGGGTGTGCCCAATATTCGAGCACTCCAAGGCTGAGTTGCGTTCAGTCTCTAGTGCCTTCGTGGGAGTGTGCTCCCGCCGAACTTTGTCCAGTTTGCTCCTAAAAGTGATTTTATCTATGAGTCAGATGTTGTAAATGTACGGTCTTAGTCTCCATCCTTTGCAAATGACCGCTTTATAGTAAAGGGTTTTCCAATAGGGATGATATGATTTCTAAGTGTCGTTTTGGCCATTTTCAATATGTAATGACCTGCAATTTTTACAATTTCATCATGGCAAGATACGCAAGAACATCGTTTACAAATCTTGGAACAACTTCAAAATGATGATTTTTTTTTTAAATCATCTTCTCCGATGAGGCGAAGAAAATCCGTTACCGTCAATGGAGAGCGGTATAGATCGATGATAACCAACTTTTTATGGCCACAATTGGAAGACGTTAATCTTAACAACATCTGGTTCCAACAAGACGGGGCTAAGTGTCACTTAGCACGTGCAACAACCGAATTATTGTGAGAAAGGTTTGGAGATGCGATTATTTCAAGAAATTGTGACATTGAAAGGCCTCCAAGAAGTTGTGATTCAACATCATTAAACTATTTCTTGTGGGGATATTTGAAGTTATTGGTCTTTGGCAGTAAATCAGACTCTCTTCAAGCTTTAAAAGTCAATATTGAACGTGCTATTCATGACGTATGATTTGATTTAGTGGAAAAAGTGCTCAAAAATTTGGTTCATCGAATTCATTCCTGCAAAAGAAGTCGTGGAGGCCTTTTGAATGATTCTATATTCAGAACTTAATTGTATCGATTGTACTTTACATTAAATAAAAAACATTTGAATTTTCTTAACAATTAGTGTGTTTTTTTTTTTTTTTTTTTTGAAGAAATCATATCACTCTTATTGTAAACCCCTATATTTTGGCTACAGTTAAGTTTGCTATTTAAGATTATTCCGATGTATTTAACTTAAGTAGAGATAGTGATATAAATGCCTTTCATTAGGGTAGTGTTAAACCAAAGTAGTTTGTATCTCTTGTTGAAGTTTATCATTTCGATTTTACTTGGGTTAAAGTCCAGCCTGTTATACTTACACCACTTAAGCTGATTTGTATTCGAAATATGCATTTATATGAGCAAGTACATGTTGAGAGTATTTGAGATGAGACAAAGCGAGGTGAAGCAAAATATTGAGGGACGTTCAACTTTCCTACGCTTCTTCAATTCTCCAATTCAATAAAAGAAGATTGAAAATAACACCGCAATGTATTTCATATTGTTAAATTTAAATATTGTTATGTTCAACAAATTTTTTAAACAACAAAAATAAAAATTATCTGGTAATGTCTAGGTTTTATTGATTTGCTTTGCTTTGTTATCAGAGTTTCATCTGTCAGGCAAGGTGAAGCATGTTTTATGTGAATTAGCGTTGAGAGTCTGGAGGTCCTCGTACACCAAACACCACAGCCAGTGCTCCTGTGTTTCCCTAGAAGCGTGTGTAGAGGGGGACATTATAACTGTAGGAAAAGCTCTTTCTTGATAAGTGCACCTGGTGGTGTTAAACGTTCTTCTTATTGTTTTTTATACTTTGTGTTATATTATTATTGTTAACACAATGTATACAATGCAGGTTAAAAATTCATGTCAACTTCTGGGCCCGAGCAGATTTGCATAGAACGATTCTTAATAATATTTGATACATCAAATATGAATATTTAAACCTCCGAGCTCTCGCAAATGAACGTAGCATATGGCGAAAAACCAATTTCTAGCCACTTTGGAGTATCGAAAAAAACATATACCCTGTACGCGAATTTATATAATACCGTTAGTGTTAAATCTGGTTCCAAGATAGACGACGTAAGCGCCGAGTTGGACATGTGATGACTATGATATATATTATCTTGCCCACGTTAGACCCTACGCTTGGGTTCCTTATCCAGTGAGGAGAAAGCAGAACTCACTGCTCAATTGTTGAGGGCAATGATATAAATAACATTGGCGTACGCCAACAGCTGTACACTCCGTATAGAAGATTATACCTTCTCTATTCAGCTCTGCAGCTCGTATTATTTTCTCCAGCAATAGATTAAAGAAATCACATGATCACCTAATATGGAGCTTCGTTCAGTATCGAACGGTTCGGAGAGGTCCTTCCCGATTCTAACGGAACTTTTGGTGTATGTGACCAAGTATCGAGAGATAACCCTCCTTAATATCGCATAAAGGTCCTATCGAACGTATTTTGTGAAGGACTGAAGCCCCCCACCGTCGACAAACTGACTGGACCCTGTCAGTTTGGCTTTAGACCGGGAAAGTTTACAATTGACCACATATTCACCATAGGTCAAATCTCAGAAAAGACCTGTGAAAAGAGGACCGACACACATTACCTCTTCGTCAATTTTAAGGTAACCTTCGATAATTCGTTCACCGCCAAAATGACATGAAACTCTAAAACAAAAAAAATTCATATACACATTTGTTTTACTGAAAAAATATTACCCTACCATCGGCTTTACTCTGAACTATACCCATCAACATCCATTAACTCCAGTCCATTTTTAACTATGTGAATGGATAAATGCCACTAAAAAATGGAATTTTTTCGAGTATATTCTCATGCAGTTTCAGCCATGAGCATAAATACTTAACATATGTACGAGGGCATGTGTAAATATTTACAAACATACTTCGGAGAATTGCTTTTAAACATGAGCACATGCTTATTCGATGATGTAGGATTTATTGAACGCCAACATATGTGTAAAAAAATCGAACAAAGTACGGTTGAAAGGTCTTAAGAAGCGAAAAACTTTGAATTTGTTTCTCTACTTTAACATTTTTTCTACCAAAAATGAAATGTGTGTGTTGCTAGAGGATGTAAATGAAAGGGAAAAACAAATAGTTAAAGGAAATGTTTGGAAAATATTCCTGTAGACATTCGAAATATATAACTCTATATTGTTAAAATCTAAATCAGTTTAAGATGTGTGAATGAGGACCAAATTATATAGAAAATAAATCATTTTTGTTGAAATTATATACCATTCGGCAGTCATGAGGAAACTCTTCGACACCAGAAGCTTTTGTGATTGGCATCTATTCCATTCTCATTGTTCAAAATATTTAATTAGAAACATCATTTAATATTTGACAAATCTATAATATTTATATATTTAATATTTATTGTATTGTTTCTATTAAAGTGTGGTAGCAAATAATGGTCCTCTTCGAACAGTCATCGATTCGAAGCTCAGATTTCCTTGGATGCATTTTTCTCTTAAAGCTTTGAAGCAGACTTGAAAAGAGTTATCTCTGTTAAATTGGTAGCTTTTTGTCCTCATAATTTCAACCGACAAATCATCTAATTATAAGCATAAGAACTCTCTTCACTCTCACATTCTTATGCTTCCCATTTCGCTCAAGTTGATTGCCTCTCAAATGGGATTGCTTTTCTGTCTTATTAGATCACATGCAAAATACTTACTTCCCCTCCTATAAGCTATGAAATCACTCAGACGATTTTGCTCAAATTTTCAAAAGAGCTTCATTAGAGACTGCAGAGTGTTCCTGCCAAGATTCGTCATTTTTGGAAATGTTGCCACCTGTCAATAACATGAAATTTATTTACATCTGTACCTAAGTAAAGTTAGGCGCGACCCGGTCAAAAGTTGGTTATATACTTATATACATTTACATATATGTAAATCTTCTGGCAGGTTATATAGAACAAGAATATTTCTAATTTTTGTCGCCCCTCGAACAGTATTTTTAATAGGAAATAAAAATCGCATCATAAGGGGTGATCCAAATAGATGTACTTTTTTCAATAACTTTTTTTGACAGATCACGTGTGATTCGTGTCAAGCTGTCATGTTATTTTTGTTCAGTATTGTTTGGCATTTCTTCAAGGAAAGACTTACGTCTGAACAACGTTTACAAATCATTCAACTTTATTACGAAAATTCAGGTTCTGTAAAGAATGTGTTTCGCGCGCTTCGCTCAACTTATGGTCAACATAATCGGTCTACTAAGCTTATTATTCGCAACATCATTACCCATCCTGAGACCCAGCATTCATTATTGGATAATGTTCCACCGAATAGACCACGTCCAGTACACACGAAGACCGTGGAGATTCGATTCCTCTTGAAAAGTTCCAAGAAGTTTCGACGATTTCGAGCCAAATTTTGTTCAGCGTTAAGACCCATTTTTGGCTCAATGGATATGTAAACAAGCAAAATTGCCGCATTTGGGACGAAGAACAACCCGAAGACATTCAAGAGCTGCCATTTCATCCAGAAAAAACAACGGTTTGAAGTGGTTTGTTGACCGGTGGAATCATCGATATATATTTCTTCAAAAATGATGCCGGTGAGAACGTAATCGTCAATGGCGACCAACTATTTGATGCCTCCAATTGAAGCTCGTGATTTCCGCGATATTTGGTTTCAACAAGATGGCACCACTTCCCACATATCGCATAAATCAAGGATTTATTGAGAGGACACTTCGGTGAGCAGATAATTTCACATTTTTGGTCGGTCGATTGACCACCAAGATCGTGTGTTATCACACCGTTAGACTTTTTCCTGAGGGATATGTAAGTCTAGAGTCTATACGGAAAATCCCGCTTCGATTCAGGCCTTGAAGCAAAACATCACATGTATCATTCGCCAGTTACCAGTCGAAATGCTCGAACGAGTCATCGAAAATTGAACTCATCGGATGGACCATCTGTGATGTAGCCGCTGCCAACATTTCAAAGAGATAATCTTCAAAAAAATAAATACCAAAGAATGTTCTTTCGAATGATAATAAACATTCCCAATTAATTAAAAAATTAGGGAACCTCGAAATGAATCACCCGTTGAAAAATCATTATCCATTCGAAAACGACTTAAAAGAAACTGCACGTCTCTAATTTTTTTCGGAAAACATCAAGACGCACACCACAAACTAGATGAGCTCGTCCAAAAATTTGCTAAGAGGGTGCCAATTATCTATTGGCAAATCATGAGTTTTATTTTTTTTTTTAGGTGCCAAATTGTGAAGCTATTCTGAGGCCGATTTATGGAAGAACGTCTACCTAAAACGGAGACGTCACTGAAAATCTGAGCCTGATATGATCAAATCCGCCTGCTGGAGAAAAATCGATTTTTACGCTTTTCCAATAAACTCGGCGACTCTTACCCACAGATATTCTTCTCAGTAGACCTCCGTTCGAAACCAAACAATGTGTCAGACAAGGTGACTCATTATCGTGGGATTTCTTTAATTTATTACTGGAGAAAATGATACGAGCTGCAGACATACATCGATGATATTGATATCATTGTTGTGCTTTCTCTAGACTGGCAAAGGAAGCGAAGCGTACGGGTCTGGCAGTGAACAAGACAGCCAGAACAGTCATCACATTTGCGACTCGGCTCCCAAATTATCCACCATGAAACCAGCAATATAACACCACAACAGTATCAGCCAACGTAGTATAAATCTAGGCAGCAGGTGCCACTTTAAACTGAATTGGCAATTGAAAAGTAAAGTCCCCTCTTGAGGAACAAAGACCAAACTCTACATGTCACTCATGATTCCCGTTCTGCTGTATGGTGCAGAGAAAGTACGATGACAACATCTGATGAGTTGGCTTTAGGAATTTTCGGGAGAAAAGTTTTGCAGAAGATTTATGCTCCTTTGCGTATTTGCAACGGCGAATACCGCAGCTGTACGAGATATACGGCGACATTGACATAATTCAACGTATTAAGAGATAGTGACAACGTTGGCTAGGTCCTATGATCCGTATGGATGAGAAACTCCAGCTTTGAAAGTTTTCTATGTAGAACCAACCGATGGAAGCAGAGGAAGAGGAATATATCCACTCCGTTGGAAAGATCAGGTGAGGAAAGACCTAGCAGCACTTGGTATTTCCAGATCGCGCCAAATAGCGAATAGAAGGAATGAATGACGCGGTGTTGTTAACTCGGCAATAGTCGCCGGTGAGCGGTGTCTACACCAGAAGAGAAGACTTCCGATTTTCAGAATTGGTTTATATGCTACGGTACAGCCACGTCAACGGAAGGAGGAGGTGAGACAAAGATATGGAGTTTTCTTCAGATGAAAAAAATATTTATTTATTTAAAAATTTCTAGAAAGTTGAACTGAATAATCGTGAAAAGTTGAATGAGATAGTAGAGCGTGTATTCGTGTTATGAATTTTTTAATATTATTTTCAAAATTGCGTTGAACCTGATAAGGAATTTCTAACGGTAATCACTTAAGCGAATAGAAAAATATATTAATTAACGAATAATAGAAATGATTTCACGAACACAATCTGTAGTTACTTGTGTTTTATCTCCAAGTTTTGCCTAGGTCAAAATATAAATTATGTAATGGATATAAAAGCATTAAAAAATTTAATTTTTTTAATTTTGATTTCAAGCAAGTTGAAGCCTGTGTGCTACATATGCACTTTAGCAGTGCCTGACCCCAATTATGTACTTATACATACATAAAGTGAATAAAAATTTGTATTTCATTCAATCTGTTCTACTTTTCAAACTCAAAAATGCACAGTGACCGATATGATGTACATATTTACATGTACATACATACATAGTACGTAACAGATATAAGCTGTCAACGACACAAAATGAATTTTAATTTGAAAACAAAATAAATATAATAATTAGCCTAAAAACATTTCGAAGTCTGCGCATTAACCAATTTATTTTTTAATATTTTTATGATATTTTCCCCCTTAACACCCAGTTTTGGCCTTTATATTAGTGAATAATTTCTTTTCTTTTTTAATGCTTACACATACATACATAGCATATGTCATTAGGCCTAAAAATGTCATGGATGGCAAGCAATCGAAGCAAGCATGTGTAAGTATGTAATTTTCGCTTTCTATATGAGCTTATGGATAATGTCTACATACTGAGTGATAAGTTTCTTAAATTTAGCATATATGCACAGTAACGCAACAATGGCTTTGAAATCAAAGGTATTTAATTTAAATATATATTTGTAGATATAAAAAATATTATAAATTTTTTATAGTAGTTTTATGTAAAAACTTCAACGAGTCCACCTCAAAAATATGGCAACGGAAATCGTCTTCCACTTCCTAAATAAAATTAAAAAAATTTTAATAAATACATTGTGCCACACCAACCAGTTTCTATATATATTGTATTTTTGGTGAAGTTTCGATTTCATAACCAAAATTGATGAACAAAACCTAGTTCCGAATGGTTTGCTGAAAATTAAAAAATAATTAACTTAGTAAACCATTGGCTCGCTCTAAACACCCACATTACGCACAGTACATATGTACATATATATGTATGTGCGAAAGCGTCTCGTTACAATAGAAAATTGGCACAAATAACCAAGTCGATTGTCAACATACAATACTTCGTTGAAATATGTATCTAATATGTATGCATGTATGTATGTATATGTATATATGTGTAAGTGGTAAAATCAACATTATACAACTGTTGTTGTCACACGCATTGCATTTCTTTCGATTGACGTGCACATTTCTTCATTTGACGCCTCGACTATGTATTTTCTTCAGCGCAAGTGTGGTTTGTTATTGCTGCGCTTAAGAATACCTTCCTTGCATACTAATTAACCCAAACATGCATATAGTACGACAGAGACAAACCAACTCGCATATGTATATGGATATGTATGTGTCTGAAATCGTATTTTGTTTAAACCACGCCGCCAATCTTACCGCACTCCCCCTCACCGTAAACCATTATTTTCGGTCATATACTCGTATTAGCCATGAGTGAGTGTTGTGAGTGTTGAGACTCACAGCCAAGTTGAAGTTTAACTGCGGACATGGAAAAAGTGTTATTGGCATTGGAATTGAATTGCAGTATTTGAAGAATTTACACCCTCCCCTGTCGCATGCTACTCTAGACCCCATCGAGCGTTGTTTCACCTCCTTCCACACTATCACTTTTGCGCTTTGTTATGCGAAAGAAAGCTATACACTTTCAGTGACAATCAGCAAAAGTGGCCAAAACTTAGCCAAATTCATAGCAATGTGTCGGTTTTTTTGGGCAAACCTTGTAAGAGTGGTGCTATTGCCACACCAATCGTGCTGACGTCGTTGTCCAAAAACGTTCATGTTGTTATTTACGCGCTTGGAAATCGCGTCCAAATGTAATGTATCCGTAATGTAGTATTAACTTGTGCTATATAGCACTACTCCTCTTTCGCCTCCTTAACCCCCCCCACACCAATACTGCCACTACTATTGCGCTATGTGTATTGGCTGTGTTCGAGCTCCTCAACTGCCAGCGTCAACTAGCGTATTCTCTGACCGTTGGCCATTTAACTTGCGGCTTCTGGGGAGCGGCAGTATAAAACCATGAGTAAACAAGCAATTGGATATCATTGTCTCATTATCGATTCTGTAGTGAACACACAGTAATCCAAGCCAGCCAGTAGTATCGCATAACGATCACACTGAAAAAGCGTCGTTCACTAACACAATTTCTTTTAATTTTTCTTTCACCGCCAAACTTTGTGTTTGCATCGAAAATGGCATTCCGTTTTACGTCCTTAATCGCGTTCGGTTGTTTGTTGCTCGTTGCCGTTACGCCAATCAATGCTGCCGCCATTGATAATTCGATAGCTGAGCCACGTATTCGTAATACTGATGAATTGCTCACAACAATTGTGGATAAATGTTTCCATGCTAACGGTTTGCATTGCTTGAAAGAGAAAGTTTTGAACTTTTTAGATGGCGTGTCCGGTGTCGAGGAGGATATTAGTGGACGCGCATTCAGCGAGGATGTCATCGATAAGGTGATTGTTGATCGTGTTGCCAGAATCTTAAACAATAATGAATTCCGCCTACGCTTGCCCGAAACCGGATTCGGCAGCTCAGTGGTCAGCTACAGTGCCGCTCGTGGTTTTGATGTGGAAGTGCCCGAGACTGGAGGTGAGTGAAGAGTGAAACAAATGTGGGCTAGACAAAATGTGTAAAGTTTGAAATGTTGAGTAGGTGTGAGAAAAACAACAGTGTTAAAAAAATTATTTAAAAGAAATTACATTAAAAAATATTTTTTTTTACTTAAGAGCAAAATATGAAAAGCTAGATAACTAATTTTATTAGAGTGCTTGCGCTTAATTCAAATAGTTTCAATTCTTTCGACTTAGTAATATCATAAAGAAATTTTCCATAAATAATTTACATTTTCAATAAGAGTATTTTACATCATAAATTTTCCGCATGCCTTCACATTCAATAATGTTTCTCAACA
This sequence comes from Neoceratitis asiatica, assembly GCA_030068015.2. NCBI lineage: Eukaryota > Metazoa > Arthropoda > Insecta > Diptera > Tephritidae > Neoceratitis > Neoceratitis asiatica. The sequence continues at coordinate 21,029,594 of CM061528.1, read as the reverse complement.
CTGTTAACTTTTAAGAAACTATTTTATATATTATTCACACTTTTCCAACTTTTGTTCTCTTTCTTTTTCGAAAAAAAAAATTATAATTTCAAATACTCTTAGCCCGTGCCGAGAAAAAGAAGGACAAATTGCTTTTACCCCTCCTGTTGCTCATGAAATTGAAATTGAAGGTTGTCTTGCCAATCCTTCTCGGTCTGATTGGACTCAAAGCATTCAAGGCTTTGATTTTGTCGAAAATCGCCATCAAACTGGTACTTGGTTTCCTCATCTATAACTTGATCACCAAATTGTCTGGCGCCAAAATGATGATGATGCCCGCACCGATGCCAGCGCCAGAATATGGACCACCCAGCACAACTGCCTCCTCATACGATCCAAGCAGCTGGGAACCAGCTAGCGGTGGTCCATATGCCCGTTGGGACTCACAGAATTTGGCATATAGCTCATACCATCCCAGCTCTAGCTCATACAACTCCGGTTCAAGCTCAACTGGTTCATCGTCCAGCTATAGCTCATCATCGTAAATGAATTGCGGCAACTATTGAGTGGGTCCTCTAGCTCTGTTGGTTGTAAATGATAGAGTTGGATAATCAAAGAAGAAAAATCAAAAAAAAAGAGAGCACAACAACCTGTACATATGTATTCATAGGGAAAAAACCGGAAAAACCAAAAAAGCTGACAGATTATTGTAAAACGGAAACTAGAAAACGGAAAGGACAAAGATAAAAGCTGAGCTACCATTTTATCCGTTTAGGATATTTATTAATTGTAATTTATTTTTATTAATTTAAGGGTTTAGTCATTCTCTTATTCTACCACTTCTACCTAAAACTTACTGACTTCAAAAGCACGCTTTCACTTTTTCAACTTTCACTTTACATTTATGCACATACTTTGATCACTTTACTTTCTTTTTCATTCTACTCTTTGCACTTTTTCTTCATTTCTTCATTCACTTCCGCTAACGCTTTATCTTTATCTGTGCCCATATAATTTATTCTAGTCCTATATTTCTAGATTTATCTATAACTTTTGTTATATATTTTCCTACCTATTTCCTACTTTCCAATCCGCGCGAACTTCGACCAAAAAAAAAAAAACAAATCCAAAAAACTAAGTTAATATTTATTGTAATTTATTGAGATGCAAACAAAAAGTATAAAAATAAAAAATAAAATGAATTTTTATTAAATCTCTTGAGTTTACTTTCAACAAAAAATATTCGCACTTAACTATTTCGACTACGAAATAAGGCCGTCCTCTGCGTCTGTTACCACAAACTCATATCGGATCAACAATTTTGTCGGATAGAACTACACTATTACCTCATCTCCATTTGGCAATATGTGTATTTATTGACTTCCGCAAACGCTTTGATGGCTTTTCATTTTTTCTTTTCGCTGAAAAACTTGACACGCAAATGTCTGATCTGTTAAATCGACCGCGGAAAATAAAGGATGATCCAAGTAGAGAGACTTTTTTCAATAGCCCTTTCTGGACAGATCACGCGTGAGTCGTGTCAAGCTGTCATGTTATTTTTGTTCAGTATTGTTTGGCATTTCATCATGGAAAGACTTACGCCTGAACAACGTTTACAAATCATTCAACTTTATTACGAAAATTCACGTTCTGTAAAGAATGTGTTTCGCGCACTTCGCTCAACTTATGGTCAACATAATCGGCCTACTGAGCGTACTATTCGCAACGCCATCACCCATCTTGAGACCCAGCAGTCATTATTGGATAATATTCGACTGAATAGACCACATCCAATACACAGTGAAGAAAATATAGCGGCCGTAGCTGAGAGTGTACACGAAGACCGTGGAGAGTCGATTCGGCGCCATTCGCAGCAACTCGGACTGACGTATGGAACGACTTGGCGCATTTTACGTCGAGATCTTAAATTGAAAGCGTACAAAGTACAGCTTGTGCAAGAACTGATGCCGCTCGACCTTCCCAAGCGACATCGCTTCGCTCTATGGGCTCTTGAAAAGCTCCAAGAAGATCCGACGTTTTCGAGCCAAATTGATTTATTGAGAGAACACTTCGGTGAGCAGACAATTTCACATTTTGGGACGGTCGATTGGCCACCAAGATCGTGTGATATCACACCGTTAGAATTTTTCCTGTGGGGATATGTAAAGTCTAAAGCCTATGCGAATAATCCCGCTTCGATTCAGGCCTTGGATAAAAACATCACGCGTGTCACTCGCCAGTTACCAGTCGAAATGCTCGAACGAGTCATCGAAAATTGGACTCAATGGATGGACCATCTGAGACATAGCCGCGGTCAACAGTTGAAAGAGATAATTTTCAAAAAATAAGTGCCAAAGAATATTCTTTCGAATGATATTAAACATTCCTCATTAAATTGGAATTTTCTGTGTTTTTCTTTTAAAAAAAAGTAGGTAACCTCGAAATGGATCACCATGTACAAGTATTAGAACACCGGAAGTACATATTTGTGTTGAAATTTACTTTGTACGGGTATGTATGTATTGTACATATAACTCAACTTAGTATCTAGAAAAATTAACACACTCCTCACCGTGTTTTAAATAAGAATAGTACCAGAATATTGGGAACAGTCCCCAGAAGAGATAGAACGCTCTGTTCTCTGTAGAGATATAAATTTATTCCTATCTACTCAAACCTTTATACTTGAAAGGCAAACACAGAGGCAATTCCCATGAAAACCGAAAAAACGGAGCCTAAACTTTTGGTTTTCGACAAGTTTGAATGAAGAGTTGGAGCTGTTAAATTAAGAGCTGGAATTATAAAATTAAGCAGAAAGAAAAAAATTCCTATATAGTTACGTTGCGACAGAGCACCACGGACGTCCATATACCGAGAATTAAGATGGAAAATAATAGGCATTTGCAGACTAAAATCGAGTCGAGACCGAAATTCCTGATTAGGAAAAACCTTAAAAAGCTAGTCGACCGAGGAAATGTTCGAAAATTCTTCTAAAAGATGCGACCAATATTGCTCGAGTAGGTCAGCCTTGAAATCTAACGCAAAATGGCTCTTGCCTGCAGGTGCTACTTTGGACTGAGTAGACAAGCCACTCATCATTGCAGTCTTTCAACAGAAAAATTTTGCGCTTTGGCAACGGCGAATACCAAAGACAAGAATCAAGAGACAGCGGATAGGTCATGTCCTTCGAATGAATAAAGCATTCCAGCATCGAAAGTATTTGATGGAGTACCCGCTAGACCTCCACTCCGTTGAAAGAATCAGGTTTAGAGTGACCTGGTTTCACTTGGTATTTCCAACTGGCGCCAAACAGCGAAGAGAAGGAAGGAGTGTCACACTATTGTTGATTCTGCTATAATCGCATAAGGCGTGGGCGGTGCCTTCGCCGAACAAAAAGAAGGAGATAAGGAGTTATCCGGCATTCCATTTGAGAATATCCTCAACGAACCGATTTGGCCGAATTAGTGTTGTGTCACATTTACTAGTTGCACCACTGATCATAAATTCATTAGTGGAAAATACTCGAAAGGAAAAAATTGCTTATCACCGCTTCGTCAATTTTGAACTTGTCTCCAATAGCACGTAAAGGAGCTGCCTCTAAGATGCTGTGTCTGAATTTTTTTATCCCCGATAAAATTTTACGACTATGTGACCTGACGCAGACAATACTAGAAGTTTGGACAGACTTGGGGAAAACTCCTCAGATCCAAGCGGTACTAATCAAGGATCTAGAGAGAACTAGTACTAGGCCTATCTCATAATCAAAAAATCAGGAATAACTCTACATGTCTTTACCTTTTGTCCGCTCCACTTTGTCATATAGAAAAAAGAATAATGACAGTTTTATATTGACTTAAAGGATCTATTCAGCAGGGTGTACCGAGAAACTCTTAACGCCTTTCACAGGGAGGAGTCAGTTAACATGTTTATAAACTCTCTTTCCGTGAATAGTCCACCTATAGCAGACAAAGAGCTCGGCTAGATTCGCAAGACCCGAATACAATTAAGATCTGGATACTGTAGTCGACTAAACTACTGCCTTACCAGACTTGACCCCGAAATACCAAACGAATATCCTGCATGCAATGCGTGCAATGAGGAGTCTCCGCACGACACTAACCATCTACTTACATGCCCTTAAAAAACCAAGTCATCTAACATACCTCTACTTCTGGACCGAAACCGTCGAATCAGCTTGTTTAATGGACCTCTCGTTAGATGGCCTTAGGAGGAGTTGAGCAAGCCGCTACAAAAATAATAACAGTAACAACAATAATATTGCATGAGATAGCACAAGGAATTTTCTTTCTGATAGATCGATGAGTTTTTAGAAACAACGGATATTACGGATTATTAAGTAATTTTTTTGGATTGGCGAAAAAGCTCAAACTTTAAAAGTTTCGATTATTGAAAAAGCTAATGAAGAAACAGAAGAATTGCTTACATTAATAAGCTGTAGTTAACGAAGTCACGGATTTCAGCTCAGAAAAATCTCATTTCCATTTATAACGGTAACGCAACAGAAATGCTTAAACGAAGAAGGGAGTTTGTGGAAATAAACGGATTTGGCAAGCATAAAAAAATTAAAAATCTAACTGCTGTCGCTCCTCAGCAGGGCATGTCATAAAAAGCTCCTCGCCAACCGAGGCGACTTAGTATAATCTGAAGGTCCCTCCATTTTTTGGAAAGACACCGCAGCGTACATTACAAATTGGTGGAGTACCTCGACCGAAAATCTCTTCAGCGGATACAAAGCGTCAATTAACGAATTACCTCATTGGTCCATTAAAGGGTTAATGCGAATATCTACTGGCTATGACGTTTTGTTTTAATCTAGTAAAACCACAACAATGCGTGTCTAATACCTTTACCAACAGACGTATGTATGTATATGCACATACATCCGAGCATATATAAATATTTTAAACTAGACTTGTTATTGAATATTGTTGTTGTTGTTGTTGTTGTTGTCTATTTTCGATCGCAATATAGACAGCAGATAAACAGCTGTTTTGTATATAATTATTTAAAAGTCACGCACACAAATTACATACCATAGAACAGAAACAAAAACGACATAAAAGTTATAATAAAATTAATTAACATAATCTGGACTTTTACGTGGTATATAATATACATTTTAGTATAATAAACTGTGTATATAAGCATTAACATCCACATTACCGACACTGAATGCGAGCAAAAGCTCAACTAATACACCCCAGTTTAGCTTTGACCTAACATCAAGAGCAGTTAAGATCAGCAATCTTCGCATTTCATTCACAATTAGAAGCGCAACGACAGCAGACGCTAACAGCTAACGGTCACGCAAGAGTAAAAATACATAAAATAATTGAAAAATAAAAATTGAAAATGTTGAAACTCACAAATTTAATACTGATAAGTGTGGCTTGTCTAGCTTACGCTGAGGATTCGGATATAACAAAATTTATGAAACACTTAGAAGTGATACCAGATCTGATTGCCGAAGGACCAAAGGACTTTTTGAAGGTATAATTTGCATTAATAAAAACGTTACATTTGTTTACATTAACTATGCATATGGCAGGTGAGTTTTGACAGTGGTGTTATGGCCGATAAAGGTGTTGAACTCAAACCGCGACAAGTGAAGAATCAACCCAAAGTTGAATGGAAACCAAATTCGGCTGATGCCTACTATACGCTCATCATGACCGATCCGGATGCGCCGAGTCGTGCAAATCCCGAATGGCGTGAATGGCATCATTGGTTGGTAGTCAACATACCCGGTAATGATGTGAACAAAGGTGAAGTACTTTCGGCATATATTGGTTCTGGCGCTCCAAAGGACACCGGTCTGCATCGTTACGTATTCCTACTGTATAAACAAACAAAGAAATTGGAATTCAACGAGCCTCATCTCACGAATACGAGCGCAAAAGGTCGTGAGAAATTCTCCACTAAAAATTTCGTAGAAAAATACGGACTGGGAGTGCCGGTTGCTGGTAATTTCTTCCAAGCTCAATACGATGATTATGTACCGGAATTGTATAAGCAGTTGGGATTTTAAAGATCCATTTGAGTGCTTAATTTTGATGATAAAAATGCAGAAACTTGTTAAAAGAATATATTAGTTTTTGTTTTTGTTTTTCTTTTTTTGTTTTTAGTTTATAGTGTCGGAACAAAGCACGTTAAGCAAGTTTTAATAATTATGATTTTTGTGCAAGCCTAGGTACGAAATAGATGCACACAATTGTACAACTGGGGAAGTAGATATGTGTGTATATATCACTCATGTATTTATATATATATATATATATATATATCTGTCTGCACGAGTATGTCTTAAACTGCACCTTCACATCGATTAACAGTTACCAAAGTAGTGCATAAATTAATATTTGAATACAATATTTATGAAAGTTTGCGTAGCTTGTTATGATGAAAGTAAAAATATATTTATAATAATATACATATGTATGTATGTATGTTAAAGTGGTCTCACAGTGAGCGTTGGGTTGACTGGTTGATTGTTTGATGTCGAAAGACAAGGTCAGTTTGGTTACTAGTTGTATATACGCGTAATACTTGTATATACAAGTAAGTACATATGTATTTATGTACTATGAAAATATGTATCTATATATGTATGTATTTATGAAAATATTGTGTGTATAGCAAGTCAATTTAATGTATTCACTATTTCCAATACAATAAATATAAAGGATTATTCATTTAGTGGTTTTGAAAGTGCAGAGCTGCATTTTGATATTTGTCAAACTTAAATGCCAAACTAAACATGTTTTGTATTAGTTAAAACTGTTGAAACCTACCACAAGAATGGTGATTCAAACGTGGCCACGTTTCGTGCTTTAAGAGGAGATTATGGTATCCCTATAACGGTATAAATATGTGTTCGAATGTCCATGGGGCGTTCACAATTTAAGAGGGGGATGAGGCCATGTGTAGAAGTTTAGGCAAGTCAAGAAAGTATTTGACTGTCATTCAGTCAGTCACTTGGAAACGTCCAGAATCGACTGTTTGCCAAATGATTCAAGCAGCGCACGTCTTACGACATTAGACCAAGTAACCAACAAACATCCGTTTGGAGGCGAGGCAAATTTGTTATTGGTTTAATGGTGGGTAGAGAGACTCCGTCGCCGAGACCTGGCATTCACACCGGTGGATGTAAGTCTAGCCACAGTCTACATCAAAGTGAAGTTCTTCAAATCATCGCTGATTTGCTCTGCCCCTGCAACCATGTCAAAATTGTGCCAAGGTGCGCAAGAAGGTATTTTTGGCGCAACAGTCGAAAAATTCAGTCTTCATGACGAAACATCCCCAAAAGGGCTGAGACTGGCCGACTTCGCCGGATCCCGAAATATGGTTGTCTGTAGTGCAAGATTCCAGCACACGAAAATTAATCAAGCTACATGGCTGTCGCCAGATCGAAAAATACGCAACCAAATCGATTAAGTTGTGATTGACGGAAGACATGTATTTAATACGTTCCAAGGACCAAACATTGACGCGGGCCATTATTTTGTAGCAGTAAAGATACGCACCCACCTCTGCGCACCAAATAACGCCCGTCAACAAACACAAGGAAGGTTTGACGTCGGAAAGCTGCAATCACAGCAGACAGCTATCAAGTTTTCTACTCGGCTTGCACACCTACTCTCTGAGAGCACTCATCAGCAACTCCGAATAAAGCAGCTGTCGAACGAAATAGCAAACTCCTTACGAACCGCTGCTTCGTACCAGAAAAAGAGCTAGTACGCTGAGGAATGTCGAATTGCAGTGGAGAGAAAGCGAACTGCTCACTTCGCAACTTACCGAGAGCTGAAAAGGAAATGCGTGAATATGAAGAGCTTGAGAAGCTGGCCAACAATGAAATGATGCGGAGACTTACAGAAAGTTTCAAGACCGGAGCATACCCATGCAGGCATCATGAAGAAAATCTGGTAACAGATTTCCAGAGCATACTTAGTGTATTGAAGGAACACTTCTCATGCTGAATGGCAGTGAAAGCAAAACTCTTGGAGTTGGCGAACTCGAACCTCCAATTGATGATGATGGTATAGAAGTTCTATCACCTTACTATGATAAAGTTCGAATATCGATTTATCGCTAAAAAAAAAATAACAAAGCGGTGGAAGCCGACGGCTTACCAGGAGATTTATTCAAATACGGCCGCGAAGAACTGAAAAGAGGAATGCGTTAGCTATTTTGCAGAATATGGTTGGACGAAAACATGCCCGACTAGTTGTATATACGCGTGTGCTCTGCACAATCCAAAAAAGAGGGTCACAACGGTCTATGCCAATTATCGTGGGATTAGCTTCCTCAGTATCGTATATAAGAGCCTAACTAGCGTATTGTGTGAATGATTAAAGACCACTGTCAACAAACTGATCGGACCTTACCTGGTAAATCCACCATTAACCAGATATTTACCACGCGCCAAATCTTGGACATGACCCGAGAGAAAAGAACCGATGCATACCTCATTTTCATCGATTTTAAAGCTGCCTTCGACAACACAATATGGAACTACCTACTAGGTCGCTATGTCTGAATTTGATATCCCTACGTCACTGTTGGCAGTCATAACTTCAAAGTCGTAGATAACTTCGTCTATCTAAGCATCAGCATAAACAATACCAACAATATCAGCCTTGAAATCCAACGCAGAATCCCTCTTGCGAGCAATTGAAAAGTAAAGTCCTCTCTCGGCGAATTAAAACCAAACCCTACAAGTAGATCATCATTTCCGTCCTGATATATGGAGCAGAAGCTTGAACGATGTCTACAGTTCAGAAAGTATTCGATAGAGTACCCACTGGTGGAGTCTGAGCAAGACCTTCACTCCGTTGAAAGGATCAGGTGGAGAGTGACCTGGTTTCCCTTGGTATTTCCAACTGGTCAAATAGCAAAGAGAAGGAACGAGCGGAGCGCTTTTGTTGATTCGGCTACATCAAGAATAAAAATAATAAAAAGTTCACTATTTGAATAAAATGAGCAATCGTATGGCATTTATAATATTTATTGGTATTCAGAAACTATTATAATTCAACAACGATGTTATTCTATAGGTTTTATGGCAGTCATTTTAATTTTAAGTAATCAAATCATGGTTTTCTCCCGTAGTTGGCTAGCTTTGAAATTTTCCCAACACGTATTTTCAACTTTCCCTCGAAGCTATATGTCAAAATTGTGGTATTCGATGCATATTTAACAAGCTTCTTGTTACCGGCCAGCAACTCACCGACCACACTAATAATATTGTATATGATGATACAGTTAGATACATATATGTATGTGAATATATTTGGCTCTTTTTAACCGCTGAAGCGATTTTTTGGCCGAGCTCCTCCTCTAATTTTGTGGTTTTGCGGAGGGATCTACATTTTATTTTAAGCCGCCTCTGAACGGGCGATGGATTTTTATGAGGAGCTTTTATTTCGTATCAGAAATAAAGTTAGAGGGCTTGAAATTCCCTGCCGAGGGTCCACCGCCATTAGAAATATTTATTTTCGAATCTGGACTCGAACCCGGCCTTCCGAATGGTTGTACACAATACTAACCACTCGGCTATTGCCGATAAATTCGGTGACAATGTACTACTTTCGAAATTAACCGTTCCCAAATATATTTACATACTTCAAACAGAGTTTCCTGCCAAGCGAAAAAATAATAATTGAAATATATACATATATAAGTATGTACCTATGTATGTACATATTTTTATTTTCATTATCAAGAAACGACAACTACAAACGTCGTACTCAGCGAAACGACATGACAGATAAGATATCGTCTCGATCAATTCATAAATCACTTTCATATTCGGATACATTCGACCAACTTCTAATCCCAAAAACATTGTTTAGCTTTAGAATGGCTTCAGCCTCGTCTTCTGATAGCATTGAAGAGATCTTTAAGCAGCATAAAGTTGTGCCTGACGTGATACCATTAGCGCCGAGGCAATTTCTAAAGGTTGTTAAATAAATTTATTGAATAATAAATTTAATTATTTTCATGCATTTTAGGTCAATTACAAAGGTGTATTAGCTGAGAATGGTATAGAATTGACACCAACACAGGTCGCAGCACAACCCACAATCGAATGGAATGCTGAAAGTGATGCATTTTATACGCTAATCATGACCGATCCGGATGCGCCCAGCCGCAAGGATCCTAAATTTCGGGAATTTCAACACTGGTTGGTCACAAATGTACCAGGCGGAAATGTGAGCAACGGTGATGTATTAACTGCTTATGTAGGCTCTGGACCGCCGCAGGGTACTGGACTACATCGATATGTTTTCTTAATTTACAAGCAACCAGCTAAAATACGCTTTCAAGAGCCACGCATACCAAAAAATAGTAGTCAAAATCGACCGAATTTCAGTGCAGCCAAATTTGCGAAGAAATATAAACTGGGCGATCCTATTGCTGGCAATTTCTATCAAGCCCAATGGGATGAATATGTGCCAACTGTGCATAGGCAATTAGCTGGAAAGAAATGAAATTTTCTCAAATTTATAAAAACGAGATGCAAGAATGTTGAAATGTTCAGATATATGGATTTACATATAACTTTTAACGGAAAAATTAGAAGTTGTATTTCGTACGGTGCTTTTAAAAGAAAACGCTTAAAAGCTTAATAAACGTTAATGAAAGCTTTTACTTGTGTATATTTTTGTTTTTACATACACACATACATATGTATGTACATATACATAAGCACATGATATAAATAAGTAGGTATTTCCACTCAAATAGTTTCTTACGTTTCATTAGCTATAAATGGAGTTTTGAATTTAGCTTTATTTTTTGTGCTACCAATAGAGATAATAATATATAAAATGGAAAGATTATTATTATAAATAAAAAAGGAAAACATATTACATACATACATACATACAATACCTGCATATATAATTCCTCCTGTGTGCGTCTTAATGTTTTCCCAACAAATGAAAAAGTAAAACATACAACCCTCTAAGGTCTAATTTGCTTTAATAAAATCAATTTAATTTAATATAATTAATTTAATAAATAATATAATAAATAATTAATCAATTTAATTTAATAAAATCACTTGTCTCGGCTTTTTTTATGCAAAAAAATTATTAAATATTTTGAAAGTGGCAGTGTTCAATGCAAAATCAAGTTGTAAAAAATCGTTTAGTGTCAAGTTTATTTGAGTGAAACTACTTTCCATTTTTGTTCATGTATATGATGTAAAATATATATGTACATGTATATTTAGTAACAGTTACAACTGTACGTGGCATAAGAAATAACAGGTATTTAGAGTTAGTTATTCTATTAATATGGAGTTGGTTTGCTAAACTAAGCCTCTAAAATTTTCTAGAATCTTTTAAATGTCGTACTCAAGGATTATTAAAGCATTTTTGCTTTCCATAATTATCGCCAGCGTAAATACGAACTCAAATGATGTAAAACAGGCTTTTGAAGAAAACGAAGTCGTTCCAGATGTTATATCTGTTGCACCCAACCAGTTTCTCAAGGTGCTATTAAAATAATTTATTCATCGTGCTTGGCAAAATTAACTTACAAATTTGTTTTTTATTTAACAAATAGATCACCTATGACAATGTCTTAGAAGTCAGAGCTGGTGCCGAACTAACGCCAACGGATGCGAAATCCCAACCTTTGGTTGAATGGGAAGCAGATAAAGATACTTTTTACACACTTATTATGACAGATCCTGATGCACCAAGTCGCACTGAACCAAAATTTCGGGAGTTTAAGCATTGGTTAGTTGGTAATATTCCCGGTAATGATGTGACCAAGGGTGAAATGTTGACTGCCTATGTGGGACCAGGACCACCGCAAGGTACGGGACTGCATCGTTATGTATTCCTACTATATAAGCAAAAGGGAAAGTTACTATTTGATGAGGAACGTGTCGGCAATAATAGTAGACAAGGTCGCCCGAAATTCCGTGCTTCTGGCTTTGCAGAAAAGTACGGTTTATATAACCCTGTAGCAGGAAATTTTTTTCAAGCAGAATGGGACGAATATGTAGCTACAGTCCATAAGCAATTATCAGGAAATTAAGATGTTATTAGCAGCCAGAAATTATATGGTATATAAGTATTGTTGCAAAAAACAAATGCACTTCGAATACACTTTGAAATTAATAAAAAATTACTTTCATTTTCAAAAATTTATCAAAATTTTTACTGCGTTTATTCATTGCTGATTATTTATTATTATGCCTTAATCTCTAAATTCACTATTCGCGGACAATTTCATTTTCCTGCTGCTGTTGCTAATGGATTTCGCAATACCAAAATCACTGAATCTCCACGCAAAAACATTTTGGATATGAAGCGATCTTTATTGACAGGTTTGACCTTTTTCTTCCCTTTTCCTGTACGTGGAAGCTCAGTCCACATTTCCTTCACAGATTCCAAGACCATGTTGCAATGACGGTCGAAAGCCTTAACACGGCCAAGAAGTTTCTTGTTATTCCGGCAATTGATTAAAACTTGTGTATTGTTCTTAACAGATTGAGTGAGAACAGAAAGAGGACCGGTGTTAAATTCTTCTTCCTCCTGGCGGGCGAGCTCTTCAGGTGTCAGTTCAGATTTGGGTTTAACAAGAGCCCTACAAAAATATTTCAGGTTAAGCAATACATACAAACATCGGCTGAAAACTACTCACATTTCTTATTTAATTATTCAATCAGGAAGAAAATACTTTTATGAAAAGTGGTATTAAATTATATATATATGTATATGTAAAAGTAAAGTTTTATATGAAACGTTTATAAATGATATCCACTAGAAATAGACGCAAACGCGTTTATTCAGACTTATTAAACAAACAAAAAATTGTACACGGAGAAATGAAACAAAACAAGGCGACACCGAATGTCTCGAGAGAACGTAAAATAACATAAATTCTACGTTCTCTGTGATTCTAATATGAAAGAGTGAAACATATTTTGATGAATTAAACTAATATTTTATTATTATTTTCATATAACAAATGGTTAAAATATATAATAATTTTATATTACTTCACTTATCTTTCAGCATATTTTTATTTAAAAATAATTTATTTGCACTTGTGTTCACCAAAAGGTCGACCTTTTTTATTAAATTAAGATAATCGATAATACGATAATTTAACTGGAAGTCAATACCAGTTCAGACGTTGTTTTCTTCACTTATCTTATAAGTGCATTAAAATATTCTATCAAACTTATAGAAGTTAATAATAATTAAAGCAATGTCAACACCTCAAGTAATGCGCATTATGGCTCTGTCCATTAACACTGCAGTGCGAGCAGGCTCAATCATAAGAGATGTGATGCAGCGAGGAAATCTTGGTATTGTTGAAAAGGAAGTTCGTACTGTAGCTGAACTTCATTAGCCCACACTTACTAAAATTGTTTTACAGGGTAAGGATGACTTGCAAACTGAGGCTGATCGTTCGGCGCAGCAATGTATAATTGCATCTCTGTCACAAAAATTTCCTAATCTAAAAATTATTGGCGAGGAAGGTGATTCCAATTTAGACGTGAAGCCAGAATGGCTGGTTACAGAAGAAAACGAGGAATTTCTAAAAATGTGTTGTCCTGAGGAGTGGCGTGAAATTAAAGAGGAAGAATTCGTAGTGTGGGTAGATCCCTTAGATGGCACATCTGAATATACCCAAGGTACAAAGAATCTTGTTGTGACGCATATTCAATTTAAATAATTCAAAGTACTATTATTTATTTAGGTCTGCTAGAACATGTGACTGTGCTTATTGGGGTTGCGATTAAAGATCGCGCAGTTGGTGGTGTCATTTACCAACCTTATTACATACAATCTAACGGAGAAGTAGGTAGAGCTATTTGGGGTCTTAAAGGGTTGGGAACGGGTGGTTTTACGCCTACTAGCCCTCCCAAGGGTCAAATGATCATTACGACCACACGTTCGCATTTAACTCCGCTTGTGCAACAAGCACTCGATGCACTTGCACCAACAGAAGTTATCAAAGTGGGAGGTGCTGGATACAAAGTACTGCAATTGCTTGAAGGCAAGGCACATGCTTATGTATTTGCAAGTCCTGGTTGTAAGCGGTGGGACACGTGCGCACCGGAAGCTGTGCTTGAAGCATGCGGCGGCACTCTAACCGATCTGGCCGGTGCACATTATTCATATGCATCCGATGTAGATTTCAAAAATCGAATGGGGGTCTTAGCAACAATTCCTGAACTGAAGCATTCCGATATCGCTGACCAAGTGCCTAAGGATATTTTAGACGCTTTGCGCTCATAAATACTCATGTAAATGGAATATACCAATTGCGCGATTTGTGATTTATCTTTAATTACTTTTAAAAGGCTATAGAAATCATCAGCAGCAAATAATAAGTACATAATTTGGATTTGTTATTCAGTAGAGCTCATATGTTTATTAAACAAATAATAACGTAACTAGTGTACTAATTAAAATATTTAGACGAAATTCTAGAAATGCGCAAAATATAAAGCAAGTGGCGCAAAATTTAAAAAAATATAGATAATTCCTATTAAATATCGTTATGACACTTCACTATTTCTAGAGTGAATTATTGCTAGAAGTATTCAAAAACCGATTGCGTTTCGCTTTCGCCAATTTACATGAATTAACGGATGCTGCAAATCGTAATGATTTCACCGACTCTACAAAACAGTCTAGGAATGGTGCCACATTTATGAACATCAAAGTTTTTGAATTGCCTCCTAAGGATGGCATTAATAAATGCGTTAACTTTGAATTACGATATGGTATATGATCCTGCTTTTGCAGTAATGCCAAAATTACATTGGTTAGCTCGGAAAGTGATCGATTGATATTTTTCGTTTCATTCATGCGCGTACTCGTCTTAGGCGATTCCGAACCCGCAAGATCTACGAGATTGATTGTTCCCAAAGATGTCTCGTTCTTCTCAGAATGGGTTCCAATGAGTTCTATTTTTGTTACTGCATGAGATCGCGAAGACCGCTCGTTTCCTACAGTTGAGGCAGTAGCACGATTCATTTTCGCCACCTGCATAAGCTCCCGCAACCGTGACGCTGACGTAACTGTCTCCTGAGTTATATTTGAAACATATATATCGTTCTTATTATGTTTGGCCATGCGAATTTCCATATCCTTTTGTTCATTACTCAGTAGATCATAGAGAACTTCGTTATAGATTTCCAAAAAAGTAACACGTATCTCGTAATCCCAACCAAGACGTTTATAATTCATAATTGAGTCAAAAAGTAAATCAACTGTACGTGGAATTACACCAACATTAGTTTGAACACCGTCCATTGTAAATGTTTTACCACTTCCCGTCTGTCCATATGCAAATATGCAAATATTATAGCCATCTAATGCCGATTGTATTAAAGGTGATACCATCTCAAAAATATCTTCTTGCTTAGAATTCGGATGAAAAACGTGATCAAAGGAGAACGTATGTGCGACACATTTATTCCTATTATCAAAACTTTGTATCTCAACTGTAGATTCGTCGATGTAATTCCAACCGCAAAGCATTTTCTCTTGCTCAAAGTCTAATGGTGGTCTTACACGACAGAACACTCTTATATTACCACGCAGATCCATGATTGTGTTATGTAATTCTTTTCGTTCCATATTGGCTCGAAACAGTTGCTCCTTGCAGGCAGTTAAATCTTCTTTTAATGTATTATTTTCATCTGTTAAATACGAAGTTTGTACACGTAGATCTTGTACTTCGTTATTTAAATTATCGTGAGCTTCTTTCACAACCTGAAATATAGATAGAAATTGGATGCACAATAGAAATAATCATATATTTATTTATTATGTATATATTAACAAAAAAGTGCTTACTCTGTAGTTTTCCGCAAGCTTTGATAACTCTTCTTTAGTCTTTACCAACGCAGCAGAAAGGGAATCTATTTTTAAAGTTAATGATTTAACTTGCTGGTTCAAACAGTCGCGTTCTATATTGAGTGCTTTAAGCTCTTCTTTAGTTTTAAATAGATGATCTTGTGATTCCTCGAGTTGTTCAGGTAAACCATCCAAGGAACCCACTTGTTCACACTTTTCTTCATATTTCGCCTTTAATACTTTGTGTTTCTCTAACAAATCTAAGAAGCGCGCTTTAAAATCGTATGGCGGTATACGTTTATTAATGGGTTTCCCAGCTCCAGTAGTGGAAATAGAGGTCACCGAACTGGATGCTGTACCTTTCTTGACTGTTGTTGTTGCTGTTGCCGTTGCCGTTGCCGTTGCTGTCACAGTTTTTGTTGTTCCCGAGCGTAAAGAAGTACTGCTTCCAACTCCTAAGCCTAGTGGATTACGCGGTAATTGTTTCTTAACTGCTGTTGTTGATGAAGCTGCTATGTTTCCTATTCGCGGTGGTTTGGAAACTGTTATATTAGTAGCAAACACTGAAGCTGATGTATTATTGGAAATGGCTGAATTTGCAAAGCGCATTGTCTTTGCAGGAATAGGTGCAAGACTTATATCTGGACGCTTCATTGGTCGAATATCTCGAATGTCACATGCCGATCGGCTACGACGTAATTTAGAACGATTTGTCTCAATTGTGACCGAAGCACGATTGATTTCGGGTGATCCTGCACGTTCTTGAATGGATATAAGAAAAATTTTAGTAAAATTAACTTAGTTCACTTTGAATTTGATCAATTATGTACATATGTATATCACAAAAATTTCATTCAATCACATATTTTTACATGTTCAAAATCTTAATCTTGCATACCTCTGCGCTGAAATCTACTTGGAAAATTAATTAAATCACGCGCCAAGGGTTGGGAAGTCTCAATTCCACTCATAGACACATTTGCTGTTTTCGAACCAAAACCAAGCGTTGTTGTTTTTATTCGATCCATAGGCAACATATTTTTCGTTAGCGTTGTTGGGCGTTTTATGCCCGAGGGCTTTGGCAATCTCGAGTCCATCTTTGTTCAGTCCTATTCAATATAATATTAATAAAATTTAAAAGAAAATTTAACGTAAAAACCGCACCAAAACGAAAACACTCGACAACAAAATCCAATATCAAAACTAAGAAAATCCGCCGTTAAATTGTACTAAAAGTTAGTACAATTTGAACAGATAGGAGATACTCGGAAAAAGATTGCACAAGGTTGATTTCGAAGAACGTATATACTCTTCATATACGTTCTTTGATTTTGGTCGCCGAACAGCTTGTTGACGGCGAGAGTAAGGGGAAAGGGATCGCACAATTCTATATATGAGTTCGTTTTTTGAATACACATAGGAACCTTTAAGTTGATGTGTTTACGACTTTTGCTCAACATCAAAGCGAATTGAGTTTATCATATTTCCGCAACCCTCGGACGATTTCTCCGCATCCGCACAAAGACCGGATGAGTCTTGTTGCTTCTTATTCATTTACGTTCTTTGCTATTATAAAAATTAAAAAAAAAAAACACTTCTTTTGCTAATTTTTTAAATCATATTTTTGCAACCCTGCGTAGCATTTATATGACATTTGGCTTTCAATCAAAGTACACTTCTGCAGGTGTAGTATGTATCTCTCTTTCTATCACATGCCTCTGTCTGCCGAGTGTGTGTGACAGTCTAAAAATGATGATGGCGGTATTTGACATTCAAGCAAGAACGTATAAAAACGATCTCTCCATGACATACGTTCAGTTGAAAACAGCTGTTATATGTGGTTTGACGTTTATGTTAATTTTGCGTGTGTTTATATAGAAGTAATATTTGAATATCTTTTTGTAAAAAGCTATTTATTTAATATGCTAGGCCTAAAAAATTACGGCTCTTCGTCAGAAAATGATTCAGAACCAGAAGAACAAACTAAAGCTGCTGATGCTTCGGCTGCAAGTAATGAGGCAATGGCGCACCTGAAACCTGTCGACCCAACGCTATCAATTGCTAAATCGCTTGCTGTGTGTGCTGCGCCAGAAGTTGTGCCAATGAATGCATGTGAGGTGCAACGTACCCTTGATCCAACAGTAAAAGAAGTAACTTATAATCCTAAATATGAAGAATTATATGCACCCGTCAAAGGTCCAGAAAATCCAAATTTAACGCAACAAATGCGTGCGCCGCGCAATACACTCTCCGGATATGTTGAGAAAGCACATATCAATGCGTTTGAATTTGAAAATCAGCGACGTACGTTCCATAGTTATGGTTATGCGTTGGATCCCACCGTGGATGAAGTTGCAGATGGACAAAGTTTTGTAGGCGACTTACAATCAGCATATGATGATGATGGAAAAACTGTCTTCGAATCAGCGAAACAAAAAAGAAAACGTAAACAAGATAAAAACGATAATCCGGAAGACGTTGAAGGCTTCGTAGGACCATGGGGCAAATATGAAAATGAACAATCTGTAGCGCGTCCAAATGAACAAGAAAAAGCAGAGTTGGAAGAAATTTTGGCAAAACGACACAGACGCAATCGTATTGTAGAAGACAAACCTTTGGAAGAAAAATCTGTGCTACATAGTGAGTATTGCAATATGCGTAATTCATATTAAAATAAAATATTTATTCACACTAACAAAATATTACCATACTCATTTAATTTTCAGTTAAGGATGCCTACGATTACCAAGGACGCTCGTACCTGCATGCGCCACACGATTTAGGTATCAATTTGCGTTCCCATTCTGCGCCCAACAAATGTTTTCTACCCAAAGCACACATACACACATGGACTGGTCACACAAAGGGTATTTCATCAATACGTTGGTTCCCACAAACCGCACATTTGCTACTGTCGGGCTCAATGGATTGTCGCGTAAAGTTATGGGAAGTTTTTGGTGAGCGACGTTGCATACGAACATTCTCCGGTCATAGACAAGCGATCAAAGACATTGCGTGGAATAATAAAGGAACAAAATTCCTTTCCGCTTCATATGATCGTTACATAAAACTGTGGGATGCAGAGACAGGTGATGTAGTATCACGGTTTACGGCACGAAAAATGCCTTTCTGCGTTAAATTTCATCCGGACAATAACAAGCAGCACCTCTTTGTAGCAGGCACGTCGGATAAAAAAATTATTTGTGTAGGTATCTATTTATACTATACATATTATGATATTTAAATATAAATAGGGCAGCGAATAATTGAAAAATCTCTCTCTAACAGTGGGACACACGCAGCGGTGATATTGTGCAGGAATATGATCGCCATTTGGGCGCTGTCAATACAATTACATTCGTGGACGAGAATCGACGCTTCGTAACTACCTCTGATGACAAATCGATGCGTATTTGGGAATGGGATATACCAGTCGATATGAAGTACATAGCCGATCCTACAATGCATTCCATGCCAGCAGTAACGTTAGCGCAAAATGGTAAATGGTTGGCATGCCAGTCGCTGGATAATAAAATCGTTGTCTTTTCTGCATTGAATCGTTTCAAAATGAATCGCAAGAAGACGTTTACTGGACATATGGTCTCTGGTTATGCCTGTCAATTGGATTTCTCGCCAGATATGAGCTATTTGATTAGCGGAGATGGTGATGGAAAATGTTACATTTGGGATTGGAAGACGACGAAAATGTATAAAAAATGGCAAGCTCATGAGGGTGTCTGTATCAGTACATTGTGGCATCCACACGAACCGAGCAAAGTAGTAACAGCCGGTTGGGATGGCCTTATCAAGTACTGGGATTAAATAATGAATGAATAAATAAATAATATAATCTAATTGTATAGGTTAAAAAATACTTAGCTAAGAAATGTATGTATGTATTAATTTTATATAATACATATGTTTGTATTTTCCATTAATAAAAATAATTATTATTAAGAAAGAAGAGAAAGTTGTATATTTATACTGTTAGTTGAGGTTGTTATTCCATAAAATTAGTAATTGTTATTGTAGCATATAGGCAACCCCACTTAGAGGCAAACAAAGTCAGTTGATGACATCTAATGCGAGACCAAAGAAACGAGCTACCTCAACGGACTCGGATAGAAGGAGAAGGATGTTAGATGAGTGGGTTTTACTGCACATGCAAAAAGGACTTTCCTTAAGTATGTCGTGTCGAGTCCGGATAAGTAAGCATTGAGTCTGCTACAGACTTTAATTGTGCCAGTAAAATACGGGTCTCACGTTCCAGCACGAGCTCCGTCTTCTATTGATGATGGTTGGATTCCGATGATCTGATGATCTGTAGTTCGTACTGTCCAGCGGCTTTGTTATGTGATGCTGAATGGATCCGTGAAGTCAAGTACTCCATTCCTTATATGCCTTAGAAGTAGTTCAGCTTTTATGGAAAGGAAAATTATCACTTGCCTGGGTGTCCAAGCTCTTTTAACAAACTACTTGTCTCTATCGGCCGGTATAGCACGCGACCGTTCGGAAGGTCCTTACTTTTTACAGTTTCCATATATTGGGTATCATCAGAGCGGTCAAAGACAAGTTGAGAATCTTGGTGAGATAGCCGGCTCCAGCTGGACCCAGATGTTTTAGCATCAACATGCTTATTCCGTCAGAGCCGATGGATTTGGCGGCTTTTGCTTTCCCGATAACCCTTGAAGAAGTCAAGCTGATATTTGACAGTTTGCGCAGATGACGGATCACTTGACGCTTTATTTTATCAGGGGGGGAGGGAGGTGGGATTGTAAAAGCAGCTAAAACCCTTGCGAGTCCGACGAAACGCGATCATCGAACGATATTTCCACCCACAAAAGTTTGGGAGCCCGCGAAAACAAAGGCGGAGATCGGTCAATCGGTACAAATATAGGCGAATGATCTGTAGCAAAGGTCAACATAGACCAGCGCTAACAATTCTTAAATTCAACGAACTTTTCAATTCAGGTGGGGCGACATCGTTCATAGTGCAGAATGCCAAATCGTTTATATGTTCTTCTTGTTCCATTCCGTTTGAGAGGCTAGAACACAAAAGTTCGTGATGCGGGTTAAAGTCGCCAAAAACCCATCGATTTTGGACTCTGAGCAGCGATCCTATATCAGGATGGTATCCAACTGGGCGTCAAGTAATTGGAGGAATGTTTATAATAAATATTTACAGTACGATATCACCTGACGGATAGCTCTGCCCTGGTATTCTTGGTTAGTATACCTGCGGTCGGTGTCGCCACCACCATGATCTCGATCGCGATCTTTACGTATTATATTGTATCCGTCTCGGATCAGAAGATCCGAGCGCCTGTTTAATTTTATTTCTTGCATCACAGCTATTAAATGGTGCTCCCGTCGACTATCTCGTCAATCTTCTTCTGTAGTTCATTGGAGTTAAACTGTAGGAGTTTGGTCGGCCTCAGAGAATAGTTTGTAGTGCGAGGTGAGTCATACTGCAAGAACTCCGTTGGATCGTAGTGATCTAAGGGTGATATAAAAGTGGGTAGCGGTGATGAAGGTACAACCGTGAAGGTTTCGGGCGAAGTTGAGCGCTGGCAGCTTGGATCCAGGTAACGTGTGGTTTACTCTACGTGGGTTTTAAGATGACTCCAACCATTGCACTGGTTGCATCTAATCGAGATGTTGGAATTTCGGAGGCATCGAAGAAGCCGTCGCATAAACGTATATATTCCCATAGGTTCCGTTGCGAGTGTATATTTCACAGCGAAGAGCCCGCTCTCTCATATATTCATTTCATTACGCTTGAAAAGAGGTGATCCTTTCTCGGTGTTGTTGTTGTATACGCAAAATATTACCAATCTTTTAGAACCCCTAAATTTTAGTAATCTCTTATGAAAGGCCAAGCTTAGCCCGCAGCCTGCGAAGAATATTATGAACGTTGTCCTACTAATATCAGAGCAACTTACATAGGTCATAAACGAGGGTCCCACGTTGAGACTGGAAATAATTTTAATTAACTGATTGTAAAGAGGGGTTCCATTCGAAATTTGTAACACTTCGCCATAGCCCCCTCATTCGCTAGTTTGTTTACTCAATTCTCAACGTTTGTTTACAAACAAAGCCCAAGTTCTTTGGCTTTAGCACTATGACGAGATTCGTCGCGAAATAACTGATAACAGTGGTACATGCGCAGTGGCACCCAAATAACAACTGTCAAAATGCGTATGGAATATTCAAGTAAAGGCAACGCAAACGCCACCCCTATGGCTACGACTATTCCAAATGGGGAAATGGTGCGCCATATGTGTTTTGTCTAAAAAGTGAAATAATCGATTTTAGCAGACGCGAACATTTTTCACTAAATTTATTTGAAAAAATTTATAAGAATAAAACACAAACTAAAAATTCTCAGAAGAAAGTAACTGCACAATTATTTTGGATGAAGTGTAGTTCAAATTCTTTGTGACTACCGTTAAATTAAAGAATTGCAAAATGTAACTGCATAAGTCTGCAACGAAATTTGTGACGATTCAGAAAATAATTGTGAAACAAATGTGAAAATGAAGTAAATTCAGCGCATAATTTGAAAAAAAAACCCAATGTTTTGAAAAAAATCATCCAAACAATTTTAGTAACTTTTAATTTTCCCAAATAGCATCTCATTCCCTATCCCAAAACCACTCGCCGTTCGAATTAGATAACAGTATTTAGTAAAGCTTATCGCACACCATTCCCTCCGTCGTAAGACGTGCAAGCAAGTCGGAAAGCGTCACCATTTTCTAAACAAAATCTGCCATTAGCACCAACAACCCTGAAAACAACAACACCTAGCTAAGACAAACATCTCTCTCAATACCTCCTTAACTCCATCAGATTCTTACATTACCATCGCTACCGCTCTAGATAGATAGCACCACAGCACCAACGTCTGTTGCCCATATAATAATATAAGTGCCATCACAATGTCCAAACCACCTGCAGACACTTCGGGTCTGGGCTACTCATACCACTTGCCTTCTGGTGGTTTACTTTTACGTCTCAAGAATTCCCTCTCACAATTTAGCGATCTATTCAGTGAGTTCAATAGATATATAGCGCCGGCCTATCATCATGACCGTTGTGAACGTTCCGTACACATGCGACTATATTCCATGCAAAAACGTGAATTTGTTATGGTATTTTTGGGATTTCTCATCTGTTTCGGTTTGGCCATAGTGATTGGTCTCACCGGACCACCCATTACCAGCACATCTCAGATCACAGCCAAAAGTATACTGGCAAATACATCATTGGCCAAGAGTAAGACGGTATTGGCTACTGGGCCATTCGCCATGAAATCACCATTAATGACCACATACTCACAGCAACTGTGGCTGATTGCCAAATTGGTGACGGACAATAATGATGGTGAGTAGAATTGTGTGATATATGTTCAAGGATTCTGTCATTTATGATTTTGTTTGCCTTTCTTTGAACTTACATTTATATATGTAGATGAGAAATATGATAAGAGTTTCCATGTGAGCGTTGCCATTGATGGTATCACCGAGCAGCACAAGCCATTGAGCATACTACGCGCGGATTCTGTTCGTAATCGTACACGGCATTTGTCTTGTGTACGTAATGATTGTGAGGAGTTTACGATACTGCATTTGGGATTTCTGGAATATGCACATTATATAATTACAGTGCGTTTTTATGGACTGGAGTCATTCCATCAGAAGTATAATATACGGAGTATAACGTTTTATGTAAGTATTTGAGTAGGAAGGTTAGCATTAGAAGATTTAGAAGACGGTGGTTACGCACAGAAATTCTCGTACGAAGAAATCAGGTTTTAGGTTTTGCATTTTTACCGAACCTTGAGAGAAGTCTAAGTTATAAAACGTATTATCAAAAGCTTGCATGAAGCACCCAGCAAGAGTTCAAAATCCCCTCCCTTGATGGAAGTTCAAGCAACGAGAAGAAATTAACAGATCAAGAGAGCTGCAATCGGTGTAGATTTACAGATAAAGTTGGAGAGTTTGCCAAGTTAGCAGTTGCGTAGCAAAACTAGGTCAAAAAATAAGTGTTCTAGATTGTTAATCGAACACTACTTTCTTTGCATCGAGAATTGCACGATCTCGACCGTTCTCAAGTTAGTCGCTAGAGTAATAAAGTTGGGCTGTAGCATTCACTCTTCGTGTCATCTAAGTAGAGCTCATCGCCATCTTAGAAGCCGTCGAAAGACTGCTCAAACCTACGGTAGCACGACAATCAATCGCGATATACTCTAACATTCAAGCTGCCATTAGACCTCATCATCAAAAATTGCTATAAAATGTATTTAGAAGCATTCTGAACAAACTCTCAAGTAAATGTAATCAACTGTTTTCTGGACCTTTGCTAATTAGATGGCTGAGTGAGAGCACATGCAACGTGACCAGACAGATATGGTCTGAGTTGGACTCAAAAATATTCAGGCACCTTATCGATATAGATCGGTTCTCCGTTAGAATTGCTAAAGGCATAATAACAGGTCACTGTTTAATGGGGTTTTACGGTAAAAAAATCGGTTTTTAGTCTAATGCTTTTTGTCGCAGCTGCAAGGATGAAGAAGAGGAAGAGTCTGTTCAATACTTCTCCTGTCACTGTCTAGCATTGACAACACAAGTTCCTCGGGAAACACTTTTTTGAATGACACGCTGAGCTAGCTTCAGCTGAAATTAGTAAAACCCGTTGCTTCCAGAAGGCACACCAAATTGTTCGCACATTTGAAAAGGAACCTTACCGCGGTATCACAATCGACCTATAGGCCTAAGTGAGTTGGCCACAGCCAACACCCGCATCCACTTAACTCTCTACTCCTAAAAGTTTATACAGGCCATTGTTCAATTACATTATTTCAAATTTTTGAGCTGAAAAGGACGATATTTTATTTTTTGGGAAAGTAAAAAAATTTCATGAGCAGTCTGAGCGGAAGAAATTATAGATAATTGGGTTAAACCATTAGGCTACGTGTGCGCTGCTTTTTTCCGCTTTTAAAAATGCACCAAGCTCAAGATCCCCATCGTCCGATACCTTTTTCTCATAAGAAGAGCAGCTTAACGCCATCTATCTATCGAGCTGTTAGAGTCTAGACGCCTCTTAAGACTGGAATGCTTTACTGTAGTAAATTTATTGAGCACTCAACTGGCAGATATTAAGAAGACAGACAGTTTTATCTACCCAAACAGAGAGTTACATTTGAATACAAATTTCTTTCTTCCACAGTTCAAGACTTACAGCCCCGAATTTACACAAATCGAGATATGGTTCCGCTTTATATTCCTGTTATTTACATTTATCGTGATTGTAAGTAAAAGAAGTAGAAACGGAGTGAAGAGAATTTAATATATTTTATTTTTTCAACTACAGTGCTGGTATGCTCACACCCTGCGCAAATATTCCATTTACGATTGGTCCATCGAACAGAAGTGGATGTCCATATTGTTGCCGTTGCTACTCTTGTATGATAGTAAGTTGTAAATAAATCAAATATGCATATGCATAAATGTATATACTTATGTATGTATGTCTATGTAACTAACTTTTTACTCATTACAGATCCCTTCTTCCCTTTGATTTTCCTAATGAACTCTTGGTTCCCCGGCATGTTAGATGCGGTGCTGCAGGCCACATTCCTCTGCTCGTTGCTAATGTTTTGGCTGTGTATCTATCATGGTTTGCGCCAGAATGAAAGACGTTTTATACGTTTCTACTTGCCTAAGATTATTGTTATACTACCGATATGGTTGTGTGCCATAGTACTGGCTACTTGGGAGAAATGCAATGAGTTACGTGATCCCACCTATAGTCACTTTGTGGACACAAGAAATTACAATGTATGGCTTTGTTGAGTTTATGTGGTTTTTGAAACATATAAATATGTATGTAATAAACTTTTTTTTTAAATTAAATCTTTAGGGCTTTAAGCTATTCTTCTTCATCGCCGGCTGTATGTATATATTGTATTTGGCCTTATTAGTATTACGCGCCTATACGGAACTCAGATCGATGCCTTACTTTGGTAAGTACCTACATACATATGTATGTCCTACTAGGCTTCATTTCTGGTTTAATATTTTATTTATATCTACTAGATATGCGCCTAAAATTCCTGACGCTTCTCATGCTCTTTGTCATCTCGATTTCAATAACCGTTACTACGTGTCGCTTTGGATTTGGCATTTTGGAGGATAATTTCGTGGCCACTCTCAATACCACCTATCACAGTTCAGCGCAATTTATGTGCTTCTATGGTCTGCTTAATTTCTATTTGTATACCATGGCTTATGTGTATTCGCCAAACGGACGCTTTTCACAAGGTACTTTTAAAATTATATTTAATAACGAGAAATTAACAAAAAAATATTTTGCTTTTTGTAGAGATCTCTGTTACCAAGGATAATCCCGCATTCTCGATGATTAACGATTCTGATGAAGAGGTTGTATATGGTTCAGAGGATGAATCGCGACGGCCTCTTACCGTTGGCAACAAAAATGATTATGACAGTGATTAAATAGTCAAGACTTAACTATATATAGGTTGCTAGTAAATATTAATAAAAAATATATCGATTTTAAATTTAATTCGATTAGTTAAAAATTTATTTTGCACAAAATAAATTTGAGTTACATTTAATCACAATTACAATCTACTTTAAAAATTATAATTTTTTTTTAAATTTATTTAAATCCAAACGAATTTTTTTTTTTTTGGTGTGCTGTATTATTGCTTAAAAAATATGTTTCAGTTAATAAATTCGAAGTAAATAAAAAACAATGATTGAAGAGAATCTTTTATTTTCTAATATAAATGATTTATTATACAAATTTACCTAAAGTAATTATTTTTATTACAGAGTGACACATTAATTTAGACATCTCGGAAACTATTTTTTCGATGGGGAATCTTTAGATACTTAAGCGTTGCGTGACATTTTTAACTTTGCTACCAAAGCCGAAAACGCCAATTTTTCTTTTCAATTATTTTTCTATCAAAAACTTAAAAATTGGTCATATTAAGTAATTATTGAGCTTGTGATAAAGTTTTTATTTTTGAATTCTTGAGAATTCGCATTAAAATTAAGCAAATAAATTGAAATTAAAATCAGGGAAGGTTCGACGCGCGCAAACATATGACGGATGACTAACTTTTGGCGTTGCGTTGGCGCCAACCTTGCTTATCAAAGAAATTTCGTAGAGTTGCATGTATTCATCTTAGACGTCAAAGTCAAACTGTCACGCAACGTGACGCAAAAGTCCTATCATCCAAGGGCTTTACTGTATCTGGTGCATTAGTAAGAAAGCGAGGGAAGCGGCAGAGATTGTGGGTTGGGAGTTCAAGAACTTACCTGCGGTAAAGCATGCATGAAATATGTATTTACCGCAACAGTCGATCGACTCAGATTTTTATACCGAAGAATAATATCAAGAAGCACCCCATAAATCAAAAAGAATTTAGCCTCAACTTACCAAATTTAGTTTTATAAAATTAAAGAATATTCTGAGCTTATCAATTTTTGATGATTGGCTTTTAAAAATATGTATATTTTTATTAAATATTTTTGAAATTTAAAAATGATATATTTTTATTTAGCTATTTCTTATTTTTTGCTAATATTTTTTAATGAGATATTAATACTAATTATATCCTAGTATGAGAATTAATTCTATTTGAAGCAGATTTAATTATTTTTGGTAGCAAATATCAGAATAAATAAACAAATCAAATTCATCCAGTCACATGTGATGATATGTATGTACGTACATACGTTTATATGTAAACAAGCAAAAAGCGTTCACATCCAGCAAAAAATACCATTACCATGACAACGGTAGTTTATATTGCAAAAAAAAGTCCTCATCGCGAACGCACACATCTCCCTTCGCACGACTCTTCCACAAACCAAAGAATTTAGCAGCACGAAGTCGATTTGCTTCATTTTGGCAGACAAAGTGAATTTTAGTCGAAGTCATAAGAATTTGAAGTGATGCTTGTGTACGGCATATGTATGCTACGGGTTCAAGGGAAAAGGACATACAAATGTATGTTGTTGTTGTGTAAGCTATTTGCTATAAGAACAAGAAGCAACTATAACAAATACCGCATGCAAACCCTCTTCCCTTCTGCTCTTCATTAACAAGCACTTTCCTCGCGACGAAGTCAAACTTTGCCAAATATTAATAATTGATGTTGAGCTGACGACAATGCGAAAACACATACATTCAAGTATTTTAATACATACACGCGAAACATACACAATCATAACAATGCGAATTCCCTTCCTTCATGCATCCCCCAATCCAAAACCATCTTCTCCGCGACGATGACAAAATTTATAAAAATAAAAAATTTAAGTTGAGCTGAAGCAAAGCCAAACACATTCAAAGGTCCATGTATGTATACGAAAAACACATACATACAAAAGGCATGCCAACTTCTTACCTCTGTGCCCCGTCATCCAAAAGCATTTCTTGGCGATGATTGAAAAAGTCGCCAATCTAATAAAATCAAAATACGAAAAAGAAGCGAGGATTTGAACTCAAGGATCGTTTGACGTGTGCCAGCGCAAGGCATCAGCTTGGTTCATATTGAGGTAACAGGCGAACAGCAAATATAGAAGAACGATCGTATTTTTGTATGGCTTGCATCATTTCGTTGGTTGACATTTGACTTTTTGCCGGAGTCAAAGGAATTTGTTGTTGTTGTTGGTTTTTCGTCACATTTCGCGACCATGATTTTTTGTATTTGTGTGTTTTTTTGTCATCGTCGCGAAGAAGCAACTTGTTGGCATGGGTATGCGGGGCATGTGCACGGTAGTATTATGAATAAACGCACTTTGCTTTGTTGTACTGCGCTTGCGTCTATGAATGAAAATGTTATTGTTGTATTCGATTTGAGTTTTGTACTTTTGTATGACAGAGGCAAAGAATAGTTTCGAGGGATGGAGTGATCGAAGTATGAATGCATATGTGTACATCCAAATAGTGTGTGTGCATGCGTGTATATATGTATATACAGATTTCTTGACGCAGGTCATTATTTTCGATAGTGAATGTACATATGTCATATAAGTGGTTAGATAAGAGCATATGTACATATGTCTATTACAGGATATCAAATTTTAAATTGAAATTTTAGAGTACAAATAAACGCTATTGCGAAATGCCGACGGCAGAATAAAAATGAAATATTTTCTATCAGATAATATACAAATTTAAAAATGGCATGAACAATATTGATAAAGTTTCATAATTTCATCCCTAACCCAAATTTTTTTAATATATTGTAAAGAATATTTTCCTTTATTTGATAAGAAGCCGAAAAATTCTTTATCTAAAACTAACATACACCAATGTTAGCTGGATACAGGAAATTTACATTCATTTTCTCATCAATGTTATGCATCAATAGCAAACTCTGTTACTTTTTGGCGGGCTGTGGGGAAATGCTAAAAATACAACCCTATGCACTCATCGTGTTCTAGCATCGATTTGACATATTCCACGATTTTTCGTAATTGGTCCTTCTTTATAAAGCGTAATTTTATTGTAATTTTTACAACTTTCTGTAGATACAACAATTCAATGAATGTGGCAGCTCGTCCATGCAACATGCTGCTGCTCAACACACAGTGTTGCATCGGCCAGCAACATTTTATGTCATTTCTATTTGTTTGTTTTCTTTTGCTATTCGGTTTACAAGTTTGATTTTCCTTCTTGAACTCATTCGCGCAACAACACTAAAGCTGTGCGCAGTTTTTCAAAAATATGAATGTTGCTTATTGGCGAAATTAAATTAAATTATTAATAGTGTGGTGAACATGAAATAAGAATAGTTAAAAAAAAAATATAGAATTCCAATAAAAAGTGTGCGTGTTTTTGCATAAAACAACGGCGCTGTAACGAAATTCGCTATATAAAAAGAAAATCGTTTACATCGTTTTATAAAATTGCTAACGTAAACAAAAAGATTGTATAAACTGTTGAGTATTGAGTGTTTAATTCCTCATTTTCTCATTGAAAGTTTTATGTTTTATTTTATGTTACCAGCTTGTGCAATTCTACTCCAAACCGACTAGCGTTTCTGCGATTCTTGAAATTTGCATAATTTTGGTTGATTTCTTAGCGTTGTATTACGGGTGTTAACGTGTGTGCGCTTCCCCTTCCAGTAGAGCTCCGACACCAATTGGTTTTTGTATACATAGCAGGTGTGTTGGCCACGCGCAAGTGAAGTTAATAAAAGCAAATTGCGCAGCCAGCATAAAGATTAGTGCAAGTGGCGGTGGCAGCTGCAACTTCAAACCGAAAAGAATAAACCAACAACTCTATTCTGATCAACAGGTAAGTGTATTACTTGGCTCAAGCTTGTATGTATTCATATAAACATAAATACGTAATTATATATGTATGTAAGCTTTTGTAGAATAGTCCGGTTCTCTTAACGCTATTAGGTTTTTCTGTTCATATTATGACATTTTATTTTATTTATTTTTTCTTAACTTTTGTTAATTTATCTTTCTATGTGGAAATAATTTGTATGATTTCTTTCTTATTTAAGTTACCTTTAAAGTCATTAAGTACCTACCATCTTTTTCAAGTTTATTGGTCGCATACTCTGTAGATGTATTGATAGGAGCATACAAGTTCCATTACATTCGCAGCGTATTCTTTATTTTACCACTGTATGCTATCAGAATCCAAAAAAGGAAATACAACTTTTTCTGTTTTTTTATTGTTTTCGTTTTTTTATTAGTTTTTGTCTAGAAGGTGAAATTTTTTATATTTTTTACTGTAAAACTTACTGAGCATTTGTAGATACAAGAAATGCATATAAATGTAGGTAGGTAAATGTATTTTAAATGGGAAATACTATTTGAATATAATTTTAAAGTATGAAGTATCAAAATATTCAAAATATTAGCTAAAATTTCTTAAGAACCGCTAAGTGATTCCTTTAAATCTAATTTTATTCTTCAATTTGAAAAAAAAAATGTCAGCCAGGGATCGTGAGATTCTTTTCAGGACAAGAATTCGCTGCTCAGCGAACTTGCACTTTAAGTGGTTATTAAGACTCTCAATGGATGTAATTTTCTTTGTTGTTGGACATATTAAATTTATACCAAATGCCCTGAATTTATTATATGTATAATTGTATTTAATTCAAGCAAAATGATTCACTTTCAGAAACGTGTTTGAGAAATATCAGTAAAAGTCCATTTAATGCTTCGCTAACAAAAGAATAGATTATTTTAAAAGCCATTCATATGCTTCTTTCTTCTCAAAAGCTTATTTACATTTACCTGTTCGCATCGGAATATTCTATTTTTAATAAGAATTTATTGTAAAAGTGATAGTCAACGTCGGAACGTGACTTGGTTAATCAACCACAATTCCATATTTATTATATACCTTTATTATTATACATACATACATACATACATAATTTAAATAACCATTAATGCCACCAACCACTCCGAGCGCTTAACAGCAAGGCTAGCAAGCTTACAGGGAAGTTAAGTGCCTGAATGTAACTGACCACAGTGGCGACACAATGCCAGACAACAGTCTGGAGGAGAGAATGCTACGACGCATGAGACAGACGCTCAGTTCCACACGCATAAAGTACACTCAACCAAACACTGCGATAAGAGCTGATATGACTTTGTGCTAGGCATTTCAATTTAAAGAATGCTCTGCTACAACAACAAATGCGAATAACAATAACAAATATTTTAAATTATTATTATTGCAGTATTTTAATTTCAGTTGATTTTTGTAGTAGTTGCTGCAGCTGCTGTTGTGTCCGGTTGAGTAGGGCTTGAAAGCCAGGCTGATGCATAAATAGCAATAATCTGTATGTGCATAGGTAAATGCGCATATATGCGTATGTAAATTTATATGTTTGCATTGGACGACGCTCTAGAGCGTGTCACTTCACCAACAACAATAACAAACAATAATGGTAATTCCGCTGCAAAATGAAAGCACAACAAACAATGTGCGGTGCTAATTCGAATTCGGAAGTGATTCCACTCCACTGGAGTGAGTAGAATAAATGGCATAAACGTGGGTGTTCAACTACCGTGAATATGAGTTCGTACCGCAACTGCTTTCATCCTCACCTCGGAGTAACAAAATTTTCGAGCACATATGTATGTATATATATACTTGTGTGCATGTATGTATACCTCATACACTTACCAAATACGCCACGAAATGTGCGAGGTGGGTGCGTATGGCGTGAACTACTCACGCAATAAATATCAAAAAGCATTTGAAAAATAAATAAAAATGAGTATTCCAAAGTTGCGAGCGCCCATTCAACAGAAAAATATATGTATTTTGAAACGTTGACAATTACAAGCATTTTTGTTTATGGCTACGAAATTGGTGTAATAATGCCGGCCGGCCGATCTGTTCGCTATAGCATTTTACTTAATTATTCGGCTCACCTCCGCCAAGTACGTTGACACTGAATTATTGAATTCTCTACTTTCAACCGCTATTCGTAAATGATGTGCGCATGCGTATTTATTGGAATAAAATATAATATATTTTTGGAAATATTATTCCTGAGAAGTATGCAACACAACTTTTTTTTAACAAACTAGCATACAATGTAAACCACATATTAATATGTATATATGTATCTATGTAGGTATATATGTTCTCCTTCTTGTTTACCTTCGAATGCAATATTGGAATTGAATTTCAAAACTAAACAACCCATAAATTCACAACATCACGCGATTGCGAGGGTGTTTTCCATCTTCTAAAATATAGATATATTGCATCCTATCTTCTCTGCCCAAAATTCAACGGGGATGTTTCTACTCCATCAACACCATATCCACGGCTGTTCTACTGTGCTTTCTCATACATACAAACATGCATGAGTAGGTACATACTTATCCACTCAGTGTTGGTCGTCTTGGCAATACAAACTCTGTTTGGTCTATATGTACCATATACATACATATGTATATTGGAGTGCACGCATATAACACAAATCCATTTATAGCATATGTATGTATATACAGATATGTACATATATATTTTTACACTGTATATTTATGATTGCCCTCACCCATTCAAGAGTGGGTTTGGTTATGGTATTGCTTTGTTTTGGCTTGCTGTTAGTTCTAGTTCAGCATTTACTGCATCAACAGTCTTGTTGTTTCACAAAACGATTTTGAATTGGAAATGTCACCAGTTTTACATAGTGAAAATAAAAGCCAAAATGGATTAGAAAAAAGTAAGTGATATTTTACTTATATTTTTAAGTTATAAGTTAAGTTTTTTTGTTTTAAATTACAATTTATTTTACAAGTTTCTTCAATTAATCGAAATATATTTATATCTTATTCTATTATGTTTTGTTTTAATTATTTAATAAATGAAATTAGTTTTCTGAAACTGAAATTCTATTTTATAAAAATTTCTACTATTTTGGAGTTTAAATGATGATTGAACTTCAATGTTTGAACATAAAGTGAAAAATCAGAGACCGTAAATAATGATTATCTATACAGGGTTATAAATTTTCCGGTTTCCAAAAAAAATTTTTTTCTTGAAACTCCTTTTTTTTATTATACAGTTCGAACCTTCGCATCATATGTTAAAACACTACATCATTCAAATGACTGCCTCGTGAAATTTTGCAAACATCGATCCGTTTGAGGTAATTTTCGACCACTTTTTGGCATATATTCGGCGGAATCTCAGTCGTTTATTCGCATAAACAAGGTCTTTCACGTGGCCCCACAAAAAAGTTCAACGGCGTCAAATCACACGATCTCGGTGGCCAATTAGCATCGCCAAGACGAGAGAATACGTGGTCGGGATATTTCTCTCAATAAATAAATAAATGGCAATAAAGCCATATTCGGTCGTGTTGTGTGGCATGTGGCACCATCTTAATGAAATCAAATACTGTCAAAGTCGTGTTCTTCAATTACAGTCCAAAAAAAGTCGGTTGTAATACGACATTCGGAGTGCCGAATTAACAGTGACAGTCTCGCCATTATCGTTTTTAAAGAAGTAAGGTCCCATCCTCCGTCGGGACCAAAGAGCGCACCAGACAGTATATTTTTTTTTTTGGGTGTAATGCCCTCTCTTCAAATATTTGAGGATTCTTGGAGTCTAAAATATGAAAATTTTGCTTATTTACGTATCCACTGAATGAGGAATGTGTCTTGTCTTTGAAGAAAATTTTGGTGAAAAAATCACGGTCCACTGCTTGTTGTTGAAGCACCCAATCGACGTAACTACGGCGTTTTGAATGATTGTTAGTTGTGTGAGCTGGATTTTATACGGATTTAGGTGTAAGTCCAAGTGCAAAATATGTTATAATGTGCCATAAGAAAGTTCCAACTCTTAAAAACGTCGAGAAATTGAAACATTCGGGTCTTCGTCTACACTTTCACTTACAGCAGCTATATTTGAGATGGAACGAGAAAAACGATGATGCATAGGCCTTACGATATCTGTAACGGATCCAATCTCTTCAAATTTCTTTAAAATTTTACCAATTGCTTGAGTAGTTAGACGATTATGTGCACCATGATCTCTTAAAGCACAAAGCGTGGCCACATTTGAATCACCATTTTTGTAGTATTTTTAACAATTTTAACGCGTGTGTGGTTGCTAAACGATCCATTTTCATAAATGTCAGACTTTTAATTAAAACAAAACATGTTTAGTTTGGCACTTAAGTTTGACAAATGTCAAAATGCAGCTCTGCAGCTAGAAACCACTAAGTGGATAACTCTTTATTTTCTTTAATGAAAAAAATCATCCACTTAGAAAAGCCGCATGAGCAAAAGGATTCCACCAGAATGCTGCCACTTGCGTTCTCTTTTCAAATTTAAAGTGATCTATCATTTTATGTTTTTTTAAATTTTAATCAGTTAATAATAATTATTTTTCGTGTTTTACTCAGGCACCCAAACAATATTCATTATCTCTTGATCTTTATATATTTTTCGCTCAAAATAATGCTCAACTTTGGATAACTCCATTTTCAACCATTCACTTTATAAAGTCATATAGGAATTTTCCAGAAAATTTCCGTGAAAAAAGACAATCCGAGTTTGAACGAAAAAATAACGACAAAAGAATAATGATTTTTTTTTCATTTAATAAAGAAGATGAAATCTCTCTTCAGGTTTTAGTGGCAGTAAGAGGCAAGCAGACCCACAGTTTGGGTCTCTACCGGACATAGAGATATCCCAGGAATTTTCCAGGCCGACGTGTTGACTAGAAGGGGAATTGTGCTGATCAAGGTAAACTCTTCTAAAATCGGTCTTCACCTGTAGGTCCAATAACAAAAGGCAAGGTGTAACCTCATGATAATAATTGACACTGTCCGATGGGTACTCATGGTCAAAGGATGGGTTACCTGTTTAGCGAGTTCTGTCGCAGAGGCATAGAGCAGTCGTTAGAATATTATCTCTGCCACT
Organism: Neoceratitis asiatica; assembly: GCA_030068015.2. Classification (NCBI taxonomy): domain Eukaryota; kingdom Metazoa; phylum Arthropoda; class Insecta; order Diptera; family Tephritidae; genus Neoceratitis; species Neoceratitis asiatica. The sequence continues at coordinate 20,994,295 of CM061528.1, read as the reverse complement.
GCCCAACCCTCATTGTATCTCGACATCGTTTCCTCATTAATTTTTACTTAGATTGCCTTGCTGCATCAGCGAGTATTATTAATCTCATGGGATTCATAAAACACATCAAAATGAAGGAAAATCTCTTAAGTCTTAATCAATGTTCCGTGATCGAGCAATCTCATTAACTAAGAGCATGACTTTCGAATAGTTCGAATTCGAATATTGAAACTTGTGAGAACTGTAATTTATTTATTTATTCAGTCAAAAATATTAATTTTTTATATTTTTTGTTCATTATTTTCACATATTATATTTTTCATTATGCATGAAGTTAAGTTTAAATTTAAAAATAAATATAAAAAATAAAAAATAAAAAATAAAAAATAAAAAATAGAAAATAAATAAAATAAAATAAAATAAAATAAAATAAAATAAAATAAACTAAAATTAATTAAAATTAAATGAAAGAAAAATAAAAATAAAAAATAAAAATAAAATGAAAAAATAATATAAAATATAATAAACTAAATGTAAAAAAAATAAAAAAAATAAAAAGAAAATGAGACTCAAAAAATATAACAAAATCGATTTGAGTAAATGCATACGTAACACGCATGCATATATGTTTGCGCATAGTTTTAATGCAGCAACAAATTCTACTTTGTATCGCTCAGCTTTTTGTGTTGTTTGTCGGATTATAGCTATTATTTTGGCGAAGACAGTAATTAATCATTAATTGTCTAAACATTGAAATATTATCTTTCATAATACCAACCAACGTACAATAGATATGTATACATACATTTATGCACATACATAAATATTGTATTTAAGCATTTTGCATGACGTTTTAATAGTTTTAATGAATGAATGTGTGGCGTACGACAATGTGTGTGTTAGTCATTCAATCAGTTGGATAATAATGAACGCGTTTATTACTGAGTTAATGTTTATATTTTCTTCGAAAGATGACAAAATAAAAAAAATTTAAATTTAAAAAATTAAAAAAAATAAAAAATAAAAAAAAAATAAAAAAAATTTAAAAAAAATTAAAAAAATAAAAAAATAAAAAAATTAAAAATAAATAAAAATAATAAAAAAGAAATAAAAAATAATAAAAGAGAAATAAATATAATAAAAAAGAAAAAATAATTCTTGGAAATAATCAAGTTATTTCAATGAAGATTCACAAACGAATGAGCATTTATTTGAATTAATATTGTTTCATAAGTAGAAAAATAAAAGGCCTATTTTGTTGATTTCCAACAATAATAATAATTCTTTCTAAAAAAAAATAAAATAAAAAATAGAAAATAATAAATAAACCTAATTAAAAATAAAAAAATTAAAAATAAAACTTCCAAAAAAAAAAAATAAATAAATTAAAAATAAAATATATAAAAAAATAAAAAATAAAATATATAAAAAAATAAAAAAAAAATAAATAAATAAATTTAAAAAAAATTAAAAACAAAATTATAAAGAAAAAATTAAGCAAACAAATTTAAAAGCATAGAAAAAAATTTTAAAATTAAAAAAAAAAAAATTAAAAAACAAAAAAAAATGAAAAAAGGTTAAAAAATAGTTTACGAGAATTAAAAAAAAATCTAAAAAATTTTAATTTTTTATTTTATGTTTTTTATTTTTGTAAACTATTTAAAAAAAATTTTTTTTTTTCATTTCTTTGTTTCTTAATTTTTTTTTTCATTTTATAATTTTTTTACCATGCTTTTAAATTTGTTTGCTTAATTTTTTCTTTATACATTTTTTTATTATTTTTTAGTTTTTATTATTTTTAAATTTTTTAATTTTATTTGATTTCTTTTTTAAAGTTTTTTTAAAATAATTTTTTAATTTTTTAAATTTTTTTTAAAAACAAAAACAAAAACAAGTTGTACAAAATCAAAAAATTAAAAATTCAACAGAAACGCATTAATCTACATTGAGAAAAAATGTATATTGCAACATGACCATTAAATTAATATTTATCTACAACGCACGTAACTATATAAAACAAGAAAGAAGGGCTGTCTTCGGCCATGCCGAAGTCTTTATACCTTTCATGAACATATCAAATTTTATTGCAAGTTGCAAAATTCGATTTTGATAATTTTCATTGTCAATATCAATTTGAATTTACCTCTGTAGAAAACCACATTTCACGCTTCTAGACGTTTTTTTAGAGGATTCTTGACCCAAATCCTCATATCTGATATTATTATATAGTATTCCGATTTTTATGATTTTCGCTACCAATATTCAATTCATAATATTTGTGAATAATACCAAATTTCATACTCCTATTTTTTTAACTGAGTTATGACCAAAACCTCACATCTGAAAATATCGGTGTGTGGGAGCTATATGTTATATTCGTTTGTATGTATGTGTAAGAAGTACACCAAATTTCAAGTCCTTAAGTACTTTTTTGACGGATTTATGAGCCAAAATTTCAAATCTGAAAAATCGGTCGTATATATGCTATAGTGGTTCGATCTGGCCGGTTCCGACAAATGATCGTTTAAACTTATAGGTGCATCTTTCTACCAAGTTTTATTGAGATATCTCAAAAATTTGGGGACTAGTGTACGTTCAAGCAGACGGGCAGAGGGACATGGCTAAATCAAATCAGTTCGTGATTCTGATACGATCGGTATAAATTTCGGTGGGTCTATCTCTTCTCCTTCTGGTACTTACATACTTCAGACCAAAGTTAATATACCATTTCATGTACATGGAAAGTATAAAAACATTTGTTTTTAGTAATCTGAAACCATCAATTGTGAGCCTGCGAAATTTCGCAATGAAAAACTTCAAGATTTGCTGAATATATTGTTTTTATAATTTTTTCACAATTAACTAAATCTGCTTTGGCACAATTCAACTCGTCATATTCACATTTTTTCAGCTCATTTCATATGAATAATGTCAATTCATTGCAAATTTCCATGACAGTGTATTCGTTGCATTATTTGCTTTTATTCATTTTTTAATAACTAGATAATTAAATTGTATATTTTAAACATTTGCTACCAACAATTTTCACTTCTTCTTCGATTAATTTGTGTTCATTCCAATTATCTGTCAAACAAATACTTCTTCCATCGGAAGCAACAAATTTGTAATTGAAGAATGTGTTTACATAAATATTGTTTTCACGGTGTTGATTTTTTCCTAACGTTTTCATCATTTTTGCCATGACAACTTGTCTGCGCCACCTCTAGATTGCGGAGGTGTAAGAAATTATTATTATTATTTTTATTGTTTTCTGTATTCACCGTCGAAGGTCCTATATGTGTGGGGCAAGCAACCTTGTGTTGGCTATCTGTTGGTACTAGAAATTATGTACAACATTCCATGTTTGCGATTTTATTATTTTCCCTCTTCTTTTTAACAAGCTTTGTGATTTTTTTTTATATTTTATGCCGATTTTTGCATTATTTCTCATTTTTCATCGATGTTTTCCCTTTTTTTCTGCTTGTTATTTGCTCTCCATGGATTGCTATTAATTACGTGCACATTTTACTTTACCACCTTCTTTGTGGCACGTGTCTCTGTTTGCCTTTGTCTATTGTAATTGATTTCTCTACAATAAATTGGTTTCTTTTTAGATTTTTATGAAAAATTACGAGTACCTCTTTTGTGTTCCATTTAAAAAGAATTTTATTTAGAAGAGAGATCGAAACCGCACAATATAATGGAAGATTTATGTAAAAGAAAGTAGAATATAACCGAGGTTAATACGGTATTTGGTGGACATGAGGTAACGCTGCTGGGCCCAAACCCAGGGCAAAATCCAAGTTTAATTGGCGTAGGCAATGAAAAAGAAGAAGGGAAGGAAGGGTTCGATAGTCCACGGATGTGGATTTATTTATTTTTAAGAATTATTTTTGGCGATGCACTCGCAAAGATGGACTCGAACAGGGTGGAACTTGTTCTCATAAACTGGAAACACAAAATTTCTGTAGCTAGTCCATCGATTCCGATAGTCTGTGAGCGTAAGCAAGGTCTTAGGTGTCATTTGTCAATTTGAACAGAAAATTGAAATGGAAAGAAGCTATAGTTCAGGAATACGAGAAGGCCTCTATCATTCTTTACGTCAGTGTGAGAGTTATTAGTATAAAAAAAAATAATTTAGTAACGAGAAACTGCGGCTGGGTTTTTAAATCCATAGTAAGACCAAATATGTTGCGTAGGTTGCCACATTAGCCGCGCGGTTAGGAGTATGTACTACCCTGCGAAGGGTCCTGTGTTAGAACTCTGGCCAGGCCAAAATCCAAGACTATAGGAAATGAAATTTAAAATAAATTTTCTAATACAGTCGCCCCTTGTCAGGGAATGCAAACATCTCTTGAGTGTATTTCTAACACGATTTAAAAAGCTCTTCATAAAAATCCATTAGCAGTTCGAAGGCGACTTAGAATAAGTTGTAGTTTCCTAAATCCACCACTAATTGGAGGAAGAGTATGACTACATGAAATTGTTAAAAAAAACCTAAAGGTCAAAGATCAGCGTTAATTTGTTTTCGTTTGACGCTTATAGCTTTTGTAAACGCTATTCACCATATTTTGCACTTTCACAGAGACATAGAGGAGAGTTGCATGGCAGATATACTTACGACGAAACAGATTTTTTTTGAAGTAAAGAACACACTGGTATGCCTTTCGTCTTTCGGGATAAACTTGTGACCAGCAGAGTCGTATGGTCTCTTCTCTCTGAAAAACAGGGATATATCTAAGGCAATTGGCTTACAGAGGATGCCTAGCCTTATGGAACCGCAACAGAAAGATTGCGCGCCTTTAAGAAATACCTATTCTGCAGTTGGCGCGCACTGGGTAGAAATATCCTTCCGAATTTCGGAGCTTCATTACGAAGTTTCAAGTGAAGGAAAAAGGAGATTAATAATAATATCGTTGTATCACAGTATCGCATCTCAAGAAGAGAATTCCATATATATATATTTTTTTTTAAGTCCGCAGGTTCTTACAACTCTCCACATGGCTCACGAATTTCAAATATATTTAGGTTAAAACGGAGATTAAAAATCAGTGTAATGTCTTTCAAATTCAAACAGTACTTACACGCGGACTTCAAATTCCGATATATGGACTTACTTTGGAAAAAACGTCGACGCTTGTATTATGCAGAATTCGCACTTTGGTAAATTTTATTTTTTATTTGAATTAAAAACACGGAATAAAAATATAAAATGCAAAGCAAAAAGTAAAGAAGATAAAAATTCTTATTTCGTTAAAAAAAAATGCAAACTTCGTTTTGACATACTCACCACGTCTTGATTCATCAGTGTCATCAAACCATTTTTCGCATGCATTCCTTCTTGTTGTGATCGATTAAAATTTTGATAAAATTCTCAACTGGATTACGCTTATCTAGCAATGCCCACATGACAGTTACTGATTTGAAATCAGTGTAATTAAATTGATTAAAACCATATGTGAGTGTGCATTCCACTGGAAGTAACCAGTTTATTCTGTTTTTAAGAAGTAAAAAAAAGAACATATACAACTTAAATAGAAATTCTCAAACAGTTCGACTTCTTCCATTTATGTTCTACTCTAATAAGTTAATTTTTAATAGTCAACTCGCACCATACAATGTTGGAGAATTTTCAGAGAAAACTCACAATTCACGTTGTAAACTAAATTATACCACTTAGTGAGTCAGGCTTTGGATTGCCGGTTTTGATTGTGCCAACAACAGTTGATGATGCAGTCGCACCATTTTTGAACGCTATCGACGAGCTCTACAGTTGCAACCTACCAACATTAAATCGCAATCAAAACAACAACAACAACATATTGGCAATTACCTGTTGCTTACGTCCGAGTATACTACATACATATGTATGAATTTGCAAGAAGAAGGTTGTATTTGCTGCTTTTGAGCTACGCAATCTTTTTTGGTTAAGAAGCTCCATGCGTCAAAGCCACTACAGTCACCAACTACCAGCTACCAGCTCGCATACTCGTTTCAATATCAAGTTCAACCAGTTCGACATCATCGACATCGACACAATCGACTTTGGCGCTTTAACGGTGCATTGACAGTGAAGTAAACAAAAAAAAAAGAAAGAAAGAAACAAAACCGCGTTCACAATTGTAAGGTCTTTCTTGAATGTGTCTTTTCTTTTAATTTGTTTTTTAATTTTTTTTCTGTTCTAATTGTAATATTCTTCTCCTTTTACATGGATTTTCTTCTTTACCTCAACTTTTACATTGTAATGCACACAGCAATTTATTGTATAACCAGTTGAACACGTTTTGCACTGACCAATGAACCAATGTCCGCCAAGCGTACGTCCCAACCGCCCAGCTAACGCCAGTACTCGCCCAATTAACGCCTTATGTTTGTTAACAAGCGCTTTCGTCCACCTTGACTTTCCGTGGTGTTGCCACTACAATACGCGTATTACCTTTCTGTGTGTAATGACCGTCAACAAGAAAAAGATTGGGAAAAAATTGAGGAAAAACATTGCAAGAATTGCAAAGTAAGCCAAAATGTCGTTTACACTGACTACCAACGGGTTGCACCAATGTAATTTCTCCGTCATAAAAAAATATTTTCATTTGCCTTTATTGCTCCAATTACTCTATTATCCTTCTTATTCATATATTTGTCGAAAATTGAGCAAATAGTGATGACGCTGTGAGCCTCCTGTGTTCTAACCAGAAATTGGACTGTTACAAAGTCCAAACCTTTCTGTAGATATCGTCAGTTCATCTGCTTCCCATATTAACTGGTCACCACCACAATTTGTAGAGAAGCGGCATGGTTGAAAATCTTTCTTGAGGCCTTTTTTCGGATCTTATCGAGAATTGGACATGAAGTCAGCACGCCACTTCCTTTTTGAATGTTTTTTTTTTGTCTGTTCTGAAGGTGTTGAGCCGAAATGAACTCTGAACCAGAGTTTCTAAAAGACCTATTCACTACTTTATGCTGGTGGGTTTATTAGTTATCTGGATTTTATGGTCTTGTGACTGTCGAATTTCGAATATCGACACACTTAGCCCAAAAAATACCCTTTGTTGTACCACGTCAATTCTTCTCTTATTCATTTGGACTCTCTTATAAGCTTTAGTAAGTCGCTTACTTTAGCTAAAACCACTTTGCAAAGACTATCTATGAATCAAAAATACCGCTTTTGCTTAAAGCGGGGCAATCGCATAAGAGATAGAAAATCGTCCCTCCTCCTCGTCATTTCTGCAACTTCTATAAAATCTTTTAAAAGGGTAGCTTTTCTACCTGCTGACCTATGAGACAATGACCCGTCACGATTCTATCTACCTTTGAAATTTCCCCTAAGAGTAGAAGCCATATAACCCTTCCAGGTCTCATTTGGGACATAGTGGTCCCGACATGCGACAGTACGAGTTTTATTCTCACCGTGACGCGGCGAGAGACATCTTTGGCCGTATCAATTTATTCTGTTTACTCATCTTCTGCGACAATTCAGCGCGATTTTAGATCTTATTCTCACCGAGCTTGGGTTTTTATGGTATATTTACCTTAGTCCGAAGTATGTAAGTACCATACGGAAAAAGGATAGACCCACCGAAATTTCAACCAAACTTGGTAACCTATACGTTTAAAATATCATTTGTCGGAACCGGCCAGAATACCATTTGTCGGAACCGGCCACTATAGCATATACGATCGATTTTTCAGATTTGGAATTATGGATCATAAATCCGTCAGAAAAGTATCTACGAACGTAAAAATTGGTATACTATACATACAAAATGAATTGCTTATTGGTTCTGAAAATCATCGATATTTTCAGATATAAAGTTTTGGGTCAAAATACCACCAAAAATGCATCAAGGAGCGCGAATTTACAATAAATTTGATATATTCATGAAAGGTATAAACACTTCGGCATGGCCAAAGACAGCCCGCCCTTTTTTCTTATTAAAAGTTAAAATGAAATTAAGATCTCATGACGATTCTTATCCAGCCTCTAATATTTATAAGTAGGGTATAGAAAAATAGTTAATTTCAAGGAAGTTTGGTCTGGTTTTTATTGCAACAAACAAAGTACTAAATCTAGAAAATATGTCTTCGAACCACCCTGTAAATGTCAAATTCATGCAACCAGCAATTACACAGCGTAACGTGTAAGAAGTAGTACAGTAAGTAAGAGCTCTAACTATTATTCTCCTTATATATATGTCATACACCCTTGGTTTTCTTCATTTCTTGCCCATAAAACGTCGAAAAGCTGACTTTTACGTACGATAGTAATGACTTTAAAGTCATTACTAAGTTCTGTAGTTAAGTATTGTAGTAAAATGTCTTTCTTTCGCATCATACGTTAAAGGTATTTGTTTATTTACGTTCAGTATTTGTAGTTAACCGAGAAAATGGGAAAATAAGGAAAAAAGATTGTTAACTAATTACACTCTCTGTGCCATTATGGCCAATATGTACAAGTAGTTTAGTTATTTGTACAGTGGCGGACAAAAGTGCCCTATTTTCGTTGAATTGAAAGTCCAAAAAGTTTATTGGAAAATTTAAAGACACAGTTTATATCAACTATTTTCCCTTATCATAGAAAAAAAATCATTTTTTAACGTGAAACAGTAAACCTATGACAAAAAAAACGTAAATCCTATATACATAAAGTCTACATACAGTGCATTCATAGCTTATCTTAGCGCAAAAACTTTGGTTAATATCATGTAACATGATTTTTTTATAGTATTTAGTTGGTCCACCGTTCGCATCAATAACAGGTTGAAGCCGTCGTGGCATTGAAGCTACTAAATTTGTCAATTCTGAGGAAGTAATACTGTCCCAAGCTTCAATAAGATGTTCTTTGAGTAATGCTGAGCTGGAAATCTGATTTTTTCTAATTTTTCGCTCAAAAATCTCCAAGACATGATCAATAACAATCAAATCTGGTCTTTGAGGTGGTGTGTGTAGTTTCCTTGGAGTATGATAAAGCAATCAATCCTTAACATGGACCGTGTGCTTTGGATCGTTATCTTGTTCAAAGGTCCAGTCTGCGCCAAGCTAATAAATGACCACCGAAGGCTTCAGATTAGCTTCCAAAAATGATTTATATTTGAACCGATCCATATTACCCTCAATAAAAACAAGCTTTCCATCTCCAGATGACGCAACCTCCTCCCAAACTATTACGTTACCACCACCATGCTTCGCTGTTGGTACTATATTTTTGGAGTTAAGTGCAGTGTTTTCTTTTCTCCAAAATTTTGCTCTTCCATCGTTTGCCGAATATATTGAACTTCGATTTGTCTGCAATTAAGACTTTTTGCCAAAAAACCATTCAGTTTTCTAAATGTGCTTTAGCGAGCTCCAAGCGAAGTTTACGATTTTTTTCAGAAAAATGAGGCTTTTTACGTGGCGTTCTACTGTGGAAGCCGTTATCGTTCAGAACTCTTCGAATTGTTCCTGGATGATCTTGCGATGTTTTCGTCTAATTTTGGTGCAGTAACTTTAGGATCATCATTCACTTCTTTCAGAATAAAGCTGATGTCTCTTCGAGGTAGTTTCTTCGGGCGGCCCGAGGTTTTTTTCGGTGGATCCATTTTCTTCAAAGTTTTTTACAATGGTCTGTACCTTTGGTGGACTTAAGATAAATTTTTTTTTAAATTTCACCATTCGATTTCTTCTTTTTTTTGTGCTGAATAACCAAGTTTCTTACGTCAATGGACTTTTGTCAAGGATATTTTTGTGTTTTTTCACCATAATTCATAGAGAATGGATTTGTTTTAAGACATGTCATTAGAAAAGGATTTAAAATAAAACTGTATACCAACAAATTTTCAGCAAAGTGATAGTACCTTCTAAACAACGAATACAGGCGGTGTATGTAGACTTTTGTGCGCCACCGTATGTAGCAGAAGACACTGGCGGTTTTAAAAACAGGTTTATGCAGCAAAATGCTACTGCATTGCATTTCTTACATTCATATGTATTGTAGCTTCATAACCTAAGATACTGCTAATTATTTATGTTTGTTTTTTCTAAGCAGCGAGCGGGTATTTAACCAGAATTGATGTGTAACTAATTAAATTTTATTCGTAATTATTAATTGGTTCTTTTGTGATTTTTCCTACAAGTCTCACAACTTTCCTCACGTTTTGTGATTCGCAACAATTCTCTATCGTCTCTGATTTCATTATAATAGATTCCAGGGCTTTTAGTGCCGCCTGGCTATGCGAGAAAATGTAGACTATTGACAGAGGCCCTGTATGGCTCCGTTTGAAAAAAAAACTACAGTGATTCGGCAAGCGAAAGGATTTACTTATTCCATATTCATTTGAGTAAGTACTTTTATATTCCACTACCGACCCTGTTTGCCAGTTTTAACCCATCCGTATAAAAATGAATCGAGTCTTAATTTGCTGGAACACCCTTAAATCTTATGAAGGTTTATTATGAAGGTTATGTAGTAGCCCGTCCTATCTGGTAGACGAAACCTCTCTGGTATGACCGTTGCTTACCGATTTCCACTCAGACACTTTCTGCAGCCTTATTGCAGCAGAAGTTGCATTTTGCATCCCAATAATGTCAAGAAAGCGTAGATCGAAGAGTACATTCATAGCCACAGAAGGTGTGGTTCGCAATGCTCCACTAATCCATATGAGAGCTACCCTCTCCACTCTATCGGGTTTACAAATAGTTGATTTGATACCGAGTGCTGGCTACCAGATCTCTACTCCAAAGAGAAGTATAGTCACCGCAATGTAAAGTCAACATACTACCTTGGATGACATGCCTCATTTATGTCCAATGGCTATTTCGCACGTATAAAGAGCAATATATGATTTTCACATGCGTTCCTTTGAGTTCTGTGACCAGCCTACTTAAGTGTACAAAATGAGTCCCATGTATTTTGTAGACTCAGTGATATGCAGCTTTGTGTTTAGAGCTCTGGGGTTGGTAACTTTGGAGTCTGTTCCTCGTAAAGATAACGAGCTCGATCTTTTGTGGGTTAATGCCGCTTCCCACAAATTTTGGGGGAATTTTCTACTCTTTACAACCGCTTGATCGTCGTTACTCTGCATCCCAACTCCTCCTCCATGTCCCACAGTAATTGGTTTATCGCCAAGACCCATAGAAGAGATCTGAATCTGAGCAATTGTTGTGTAAGCGAAATCACCCGAAGGTCAACGCTCAGGCAAGTCAGAGCAGAGAACCAGGCAACATATTTGCTGGTTAACTGTCGCTAAAAATAAAGATATACGTTTCGGTGAACACGCTCCATTATAATCTGTAGCTTTCATAATAGATGGAATTTCGGGTAGCCTAAAAGGGAGCTCAATAGATGAATCATACATTCCATGCTTCACTTCTACCCATTTACATCATATGATTGTTGAATGCATTTCGAGAATTACTCCAATGACCTAACGCTCTTAGCCTAAGTGTGGTCATGAATTAGAATTATCTCTAGGTCTTTGCACCAAACATAGATTTAAAAGGTGAAATTATAGTTTAAAATTAATATTTATCGCAAAATTCGTGAGAGCTATGCATTATTGCGGTTTTATGTAAACTGGTGTACTGTTATTTTGTTTTTTAAATACTCTACTTCTTCAATAACAATAATAACGAGTGGTTGATAATCAGTAATAAGACTGAGCAGAGTTGAGTCTATATTTTACTGTGCATTTATTTTTATAAACTTCTAGTTTAACTGTCATGAATGAACTACTATTTTACTAGTATAATGCTGATGCATGGCCGCAAATTTCTCGAACAAAGCAATGCAAAGAAAATATTAGACGCCAACGTAAAAATAAGCTAAATAGAGTAAAAAAGCTAGTAGATACCCATTACTCCATTTCATATAAATCAAGAAATAAATCTGAAATACGAGTTGGTATAGTATAGTATAGTATATTTAAGAAAATTTAAGAAATACGAGTTGGTATAGTATAGTATAGTATATTTAAGAAAAATCTCCATGCTTATTCATAGGATTTCTAAACAAAATAGCTCATCTTCGCCGCGTCATTAAAACCTTTCACATTTTTTTCTCGTTTTTTTTTTACAATTTTGAAAGTTTATAAATATCAGCTGTGACACTTTCATTTTACCAACTGTTATTTTAACAGTAAATTTTGTGATCGTCTAAAATTTAATGTCTTTTTAAATTTTTTTATATTTTTTATTACTCAAAAAAGTAACTAACCGTGCCTTTTTTAATTAAACAACTACTATATGTACGTGATTCTATAACTCTTTAATACAAATATAAGCATGAATAAAAAAAAATTGTGCATAGCAAAGGATGTACGAGGTATGTTCAAAGGATTCACCTTTTCCTTTGATTTTTCGCGGACTGTGCACATTCGATTATCGATATTTTGTTTTTGTTATAATCGGTGCTTGCATTAGGAGTCAATTTCGATTAGTAGTTTGTTTTTGATAACAGAAGAGGTTACGTCACGTCACGTTTTTGTGTACTCTTCGATTTTTAACTTTTGAAAGAAATGGATCAAAGAAAATGTATTAATTTTTGCGTTCAAAAGGCAATAAAGTGATCCAAGGCACTTGAAATGTTGACTGTGGCATTCGGTGAGTCCGAGAACATGTTGATGACGATGAGCGTCCCGGAGGTGCGACCACGTCAACAAGCGAAGAAAACATCGAAACAGTGAAAAAAATTATTCTTGAAAATCGTCGAATCATTATTAGGAAAGTTTCAGAGGATGTTGGCATATCAATCGGCTCATGCCATTCAATTTTCTCGAATGTTTTGGGTATGAAACGGGTGCCAGGGAAGTGTGTTGCGAAATTGCTAAATTTTGAGCAAAAGCAATGTCGCATTAGTATCGCTTAGGAGTTGTTGAATGACGTCAACAACGATCCGGGGTTGCACAAATGGGTCATAACTGTTGACGAAACGTGGGCATATGGTGTTGACGTCGAAACCAAGGCCCAATCCTCCCAATGAAATCTGCCAGATGAGCCAAGACCGAAAAAGGCCCACCAAGTTCGATCAAATGTGGAGGTTTTTTTCACTGTTTTTTTTTTGTTTTTTTTTTTTGTTTTTTTTTTTTATTACAGTGGTGTGGTGCAACATTAGTCTCTGCCAAAAGGTCGTACAGTTAATATGGAATACCACAAAGAAGTTATGCAACGTTTGCGTGAAGCAATACAGCTCAAATGAGCGGAATTGTGGAAAAACAAATCGTGGATTCTGAATCACGATTATGCACCAGCTCACACATCAATGCTTATTCGTAATTTTTAGGGCAAAAAACAAAATCGTAATCATGCCTCAACCCACCGTATTCAACAGATTTGGCTCCCTGCGACTTTTTCCTATTCCCAAAACTAAAGAAACCAATGAAAGGAATGCGGTTTGCCACAGTTGATGGGATCAAGTCAGAATACCGAAAAGCGCATTTCAGAAATGCTTCGAGGATTGGAAAAAGCGTTGACATAAGAGTATTATATCCGAGGGGTATTACTTTGAAGGGGACAAAATAGATATTGATGAATAAATTAGTACTTTTCAAAAAAATTCAAAATTCACATTTTCCTTTGAACACACCTCGTAAAAAGGTTCACTGTACCGTAAAATCAACGTAGAAAGTTAGGTCAGGCTGCATAAAAAAAATCCCAAAAAATAATTAAAGCAACAAAAAAGCGTGAAAACAATGATAATTATGCGCGTTTCGGGCATAATAACGGTAATTTCATGCAATAAAGTACCATTTTAGTCAGTCAATGTTGCGCGATCTTTCACGTCAAACACATACTCTTACATTAACTATGTTAGTTGCTCTTTAAAATCTTTTTCACCCATTCTGAGCAAATACTAGATAAGGTTTTAATGATTTATTTAAAAAATAAAATGCATAAAATTATATAATTTGAGAATGACAAGTTATAAGCCTCGAAAATACTCGCAAATCGATTTTAAAGGATCGCATATAAGCATAGTTTTGTGTAAAGAAACTAAATTATTATTATTTTTTTTTAATAAAAAAAAATCAAAATTTAACTAATCACTATTCACTTCACAGATTTGTATATCGATATTTTTGAGTCGTTCAATCCAAAAGCTCCCATAGCTTATTGTCAACGTTATTTGTATGCAAAGCCTTAGGTAAACTCTTTTTTGTTGTTGAAAATATGCTGTGTGAGCGAAAAGTACAAGCAAAAAAGGGTTGGTCCAATGCAATTCCGAAATTTTTTCGTTTTTTTTTAAATTCATTTCTATTTTTTGGTTTTCTTTTTGTCTGGGTTTTCCTGTTTTTGTTTGTTTGTTTATTTTTTGTGCTTTTCCTTCAAAAATCACTCAGTCGTGTTTGGTTAGAGGCTGTATGGAAAATTGTTTCTATTTGAATACTAAGTAAAAAATGTAGCTGTTGTATACCCTTTTAGTACTTTGACCTTTTCGTGGATTTGTGAATTTACAAATACAACAACTAACCTATTAAATGTGAGTTAAATTTATTTTGAAATGGTAGTAAGTAGGGTTAAGAGTGAAAATGACATTAAGTGACTCATGTATTATACTTATATACCATAAAATATGAGGAAAGTCATTTAAGGTTTAATATAAATTAATAATAAATACAAATTATTATAGTCGAAAATGCTTAATTTTTTGTTGTTATACTTTCCAGTGTTTCAAAACAAAAAACTACTGCTCAACTGCCTCATTCCAAGTACAACAACCATATATATTTTCTGAAAAAAAAAGCTGTGTTGTAAAATTTTTCACGGAATTTGTACCATGGCGAGGTGCCATAATTTTGGAATTTGGTATATCAGCACCAAACACGAATCTAGCTGATCGGTTCAATATACTTCATTCGATCTAATAAAAAATAAAATAAAATAATTCTTTTTTAATATTTAAATTATTTTTTATTAAATATTCACTTTTTATAAAAATCTGTTAATGGTACGAAAACGGCTTGAAACTATTAAGATGCGCACCACAAATCTGTAAAGAAATTTAACCCATTAATATCTCAATTATATAAAAAACGTGCTAAAACTATATTTAATAAATAATGAATAGTAAATAAAATCAAATTAAATTATAATAAACTAAATAAATAAAAAATAAATACTAAAAAATAAATACTATAAAAAAATAATTAAAATTAAAAATGGTGTACAGATTCGGTCCTTTTTTTCTGTTCAGAAAAGTGTTTTTTTTTATTAAAAAAAAAATACATCATTCAAGGTATTGTCGGTCGGCCCATCTCTATGTAAATTTTCAAATACTATCTCTAAAAAATTACCCCCTCTCTGTCCTGCATCCAATCATTGAGCCATTTTTTGGATTTCTTGAAAATACCCGAACCGGTGATTCCCCAAATCGTTTTGCATCCGTCAAAAAAGTCAGTAGTCGCAAGGAGCAAGATCTGGAGAATGCTGCGGTCAGAGTAGAATTCCCATGTCAGTGTTTCCAGATAGTTTTTGACAATTACAACCATTTGGCGCCGAGCGTTGTCATGTTTCAAATTCACCTTGTCATGCCTTTCATTCGTTTCTGGCCGTTTTTCATACAATACATGGCTCAAACGCATTAGTTGTAGTCGATAACCTTTCGCATCAATGGTTTCGCTTGGGTTGAGCAGCTCGTAGTACACCACACCCGTCTGGTCCCACCACCTTTGAGCCGTGGCTCTTTTTCTTTGGTGTGAATGTAGATGATGAAGCAAGGGGTTCACCAGGCTTGGCATAGTATGTTTTCGTCTTAGGGTTATCGTAGTATATCCACTTTTCATCTCCAGTCACGATCCGGTCCAAAAATTCCTTCCTTTGATGTCTTTTAAGAAACAGTTCCGAGGTGAAAAATCGATTTCGACATCTCTCGGCTCCAACTCGTACGGCATCAAATTTCCTTACTTTTGAATAAATCCAAATTGCTTCAACCGAAAAGAAATTATATACTGGGTCACTCCCAACGATTCTACGAGTTCAGTTTGAGTTTTGTAATTGGAAAAGCCTCCAATTCCTCAGCTCCAAACTTCTTGGGTTGGCAAGAACGCTCTTTGTCTTCGACTCTTAATAACCATTTTTTAAGCGTCGAAGGCACTTTCTGCTTGACTTATCGGTCGGCGCAGATTAACCATAAACTTCCGCAAGTATTCGAAGGGCTTCAGCTGCAGTTTTTTCCAATTAAAATAGAAAATCAAAGCTTCCTGAAAATGCTGTTTATTTAATACAAATCTGGATATTTTAGAAGAGACAAAAAATGATGTTGTTGCCAGAAACAGACGCTGCTGTATACTAATTATTGTTGACAGATGCGAAACCTTTCTAATGAAATAGGCAATCTCTTATGGGTGAATACGGTGGATGTGGGAGCTATTCGAACTACAATTCATGTAGTTTTACCTCTTTTCATTAAATTGTCTTGATTAAACACAAGTTTTGTTTGTCATATGTGCTCGTTTTGTTTTTCAATTCTGCCCTTCAAACTCTCCAATATTGCTATATAATATTCACTCTTGATGGTATTTCCCGTCTTAAGAAAACCGATGAATATTACACCACGCACATCGCTGAATACCGGTGGGTATAACCTTTCCAACCGATTGTTGTGCTTTCGGGCGCTTTGGATGAGGCTCGCAAGTTGCTGCCATTTCAGATAACAGTAATTTTGACTACACGTAACTTATGAAACTTCATTTTATCAGCATTCAAACCTCAGCATTTGTGGACTTTTTTAACTTTTTCTCTGGTGTTACCATCTCATTTTGGGCGTCCACTGCGCTCTGCATCATCGGTGTCTCGGAAAACACTTTTGAAGTCAGTAAACCAACGTTTTATTGTTGTTTATAATGGAGCAGAGTTCTTATAACACTTTTCAAGCAATTACTTTGCTTCAACGGTATTTTTTCCCCATCAAGAAGCCGCGCGAAATTAGAACACGAATTTGGTTTTAATCCATTGTTTTGAAAATAATAAGAGCAGTGTCACTCTCAGCACAATAACTCACAAAGTTATGCATAGAATATCATGGAATTTTTAACAGAGTTCTTTTGAAGCTTAGTGCATAGTGGTGGATGCCACAAAACTAGCATTACCGCCATTTATGTGTCAAGGCCGGGACATTTCAACTGATGGTTATATGTCATAGCCGTCCGAATTTGATTGTTTTCAATAGCCTTATATCATCCAAAGTAATATTTCCAAGATTGGATGAACTTTCCTAAGCATATAATGAAGCACATGTATTTAAATTTGATGTTTGTATGAATTTCACACAGTGGTTAGTTTAGAGCAGGGAGATTTTATCATCTACCATTTATTTGGAAAGGTGCTATAAAGGTTTGAGCGATTCATTGTGATTAAAAATTAATTTTTATTCTAGAATAAAAAAATTTGGCTCAGAAACATTTTTTATTATTTTTGAACAAAATTTTAAAAGTCAAAGTGCAATATTTTTAATGATTAAAAATAAAACTCAAGGAAAGGAAATCATTATTTTTGGTCAAAAATCATAATAAGCAACATAATGATTATTTTTTATCAAAAATATATAAAAAACTCAGAGATAATCATCACTTTTTGGGGTAAATATAAAAATCGAAGCGTAAGAATTATAACTAATCGAAAAAATATTAAATTATTTTAATTTTTACTTTATGAGCGATATAATAATTCTGAAAATTTAATAATTATTAATGTTCGAAAATTATTAAATCACTCAATAAAGATTAAAAAGCGATTTTTTGATAAAACTCCTAATGACTGCGATCTCTGGTAAATAATTACTGTATGATACACATTTTACCTAAATTTAGTATCAAAATGTAAAAAAATAACGATTTACACTCAAATAGCAACCTACGTACTATGCGCTCGTATACTCTTATATGCAAAGCTTTTATTTTAACGATTTACTTTTTGTCGATCGAAATTAACTGCATTTTAATTAAGCTGTCTTTATTTACGTTGCAAATCAGGATTAAATTTGTTATAACAAGTTAATTGAAAACTAAAAAAAAAAACACTTTTTTTTTGTGATAAAATTAATTTTTTTAGGGAGATATACTGATTTTAGCGACCCTCCAATTGTTCGATACCATTTTCGTAGTACGATTTGTCCTTTGCTTCAAAATATGTTTCAGTTTCGGTTATCACCCCTTCATTCGACGAAAATTTCATACCTGCGAGCGTTATTTTAAGATCTGAGAACAGAAAATAGTCACTGGGGGTCATATCTGGAAAATGCGGGAAAATGCGGTGGATGCGGAAGCAATTCGAAGCCCAATTTATGGATTTTTGCATTCGATTTGTGACACGGTGCATTGTCTTGGTTAAAACTTTCTTTTTTTCAAAGGCGGCCGTTTCTCGGAGAGTTTGTCCTCCTTCAAATGGTCCAATAACGCTATTTGATAGTCTGCTGTTGATGGTTCTTTCTCATACCCAAATATTAGTGAATGACATGATGTACACGTTCAGTTGATATCTTTAGAGTGCCTGCTATTTCATTCAATTTCATTCAATTTCAATTTACGGTCATTCAAAATCATTTTGTGGATTTTTTTTGATGTTTTCGTCGGTAACAACCTCTTCTGGGCGTCCACTGCGTTCACCGTCTTCGGTGCTCAATTCACCACGTCTAAACTTAGCATAACAATCCTTGATAGTTGATTTTTCTGGGCAGTGTCCGGATACTCGTCATGCAAGCCAAGTTTTTGCTTCAACCGTATTTTTTCCCTTCAAAAAGAAATTTTTCATCAATGCGCGAAATTACTTTTTATCCATTTTTTTTTCACAATAACAAAAGTTGCTTAACTCAAAATGCTATAATTTACAAACTAATGATCCGACTGCTGTCAAATTTATACACGCGTCTTTTCAAGGTTAGGGCTATGTAAAAAACATTAATTAATTAATTCTAGGAAAGTCATCTATGTACGAGGCCGGGGACTTTTAAATTGACCTGTTATATATATATATACTTGTATATATATGTATATAAGTATGTACATATATTTTTTTTATAACTTAATCATTTCTGCACCGTTAATCATCATATTAAAATAAAGTTTACTCTTACAATTAACATACTTTGTGAAATACGTACATATTTTTATTTTTGTTAAAATATTTTTTTTTTTTAATTAAGTGAAGCCATTGCAAAAATTCATTTAAGAATAACTAATTATACAGTTGCGGCATAATTAATGGTTCCGAATGAGAGATCTCCCATATATGTTTTGTGGCAACAGTTACATTTCTCTGTTGTTTTTTGCTGTACTCACATATGCATATATGTTGAAAGGTATATATGTATGAAAGTATAGTGTAATTGTGCATATGTTTTCCATATGCATTAATCTCCATCTCCATCTCTCTGAAAAATGAGCTATGAAAATATATAATTGGCCATAAAACTGAAACCAGAGAACTCTGTGAATATTAAGCGAATTGTGAGGTTTTTATTTGTATTATTTTTCTATTTATATGTAGCACATGTGCATCCAGAAATGCACATTAATTCATATGTATGTATTCTATATGCAGGTCATATATGAAGAGGAGTTCTTATTCTTGTACATAAATCTATTTTTTTATTTTTTTATCTTCTCAAATTTTATGTGTCATTAGTGTGTCATTGGAGTGTTTCTTGATGTCATTGAGAAACATATGTATCACTTGTGTATGTAAGATTGAAAATCACTACTTAATGATCTGGGAGTGAAGAAATTAAATTAAATTTGACTTAGTGATATCCGCCAGCATTATTTGGGTCATTGCTAAAAAAAAATGTAACTCTCACTCCATCTTTAACAGTTTGGTTGCGAATCTAGTTGTCCTGAGCGTCTTGATTAACAAAATTTTTAAATGAAAAAATAACAGTCGGAAAATTTTTTAAGAGCTTTTCATCAACTATAAAATTGGAGTTCACTCTGACAACAACCGTTCACTTCACCGAACTGCATTATTCAAAAATTGTTTAGTATTGCTTCCGGTTACTGTCTACCTATGAGCGTGTTAAAATTATGTCACCATTTTCTACATCGCCTTTCCGCGCCTCACTTAGTATTTGACTAAATTTGCTTTGTCCTCAGTGTCTACAGTATTCTCTTAACGATTTTTTATTCTATAACTCTGCTTGTAATCGCTGAATTTACATATATTACTGCCCTAATCGAACAACATGAGCGGTGTTTCACTCAATAATAATTTTTGAACTTTCGGAGACTGTGGCGGATCTTCCATAGACACTGGATTTAGGTCCGCCTTCGATTTTTTTTTCATAAAAATGTCCTTAAAAATGTGCAATTAGAAAATCTATAGGACTCCACAACGATCGATTTTTTAAATCTAAATATGAATATTGATCATAGTTTGCTCGATCCTCTATACTTAGCGACGTTTGGTCTCTAGTTATTTCGCCGAAGGATTTCAAATGTAAAAGCTCAATTGGAAAGTCCCCGCTACCATATGGTGCTACCAAAATTAAATCCACCTGATTTTTAGTTAGCCCTAACCTTCAAATGATGCGTGTATGTTAAGTTTAGACGTGGTGCAATAAGCACCGAAAATGGTGAACTCAGTTAAAGCCCAAAAGAGGTTGTTACCGACGAAAATATCAAAAAGGCCACAAAATGATTTTGAATGACCGTAAATTGAAATTGAATGAAACAGCAGGCACTTTAAAAATATCAACCTAACGTGTACATCATATCATTCACGAATATTTTGGTAAAAGAAAGCAAAGTCGCGCGAGCTCACTTTTGACCAAAATCAACGACGAGTCGATGATTCGGAGCAGTGTTTGGAGATATTCAAGTGTAACAAAGCCGAATTTTTACTTCGATATGTGACAATGGATAAAACATGGCTCCATCATTTCACTACGAGGTTCAATCGACAATCATCCAAGTGGACTGCACACGTTGAACCCACTCCAAAGCGTGAAAAAACGCAACAGTTGGCTGGCAAGGTTATGGCGTCTGTATTTTGGGATGCGCATGGAATAATTCTTCCTTGAAGGACCATCAACAGCGACTATTGCACAGCATTATTGGGCCGTATGAAGGACGAAATCGCCGAAAAATGGCCGCATTTGAAGAAAAAGAAAGTGCATTTGAAGAAAAAGACAATACAGCGTGTCACAAGTTAGTGAAATCGATGGTAAAAATCAATAAATTGGGCTTTGAATTGCTTCCGCATTCATTGTATTATCAAGATCTAGCCCCCAGCGACTGTTTCCTGTTCTCAGATCTCAAAAGAACGCTCGCTGGGAAGAAATTTTCGTCGAATGAAGAGGTGATCACCGAAACTAAGGCCTATTTTGAAGTAAAGGACAAATCGTACTACAAAAAGATATTGAAAATTTGGAGGATAGCTATAATCAATGTAAAGAGAATTTTGCCAAAAAAAAATATGTTTTATCATGGTAGGCCGGTAGGAAAATGGAACTTTTCAATTGACCTGTTAGAATAGCATTAGTTGAGGCCTTCTGGCGCCTCGTGTCTTAGCGGACTTCATTTTCTTACCTTTAAGAAGTCAATGAAAAGAAGCCTATATATATTTGTCGCTTTGTAACCGCTTTAACGATTTTTAGCCGATGAAAGCGCTTAGCTTTCTATTTTATGGACGATGACTGATTTCGGCACTCTTCATACCACTCTTATTTATCTCAGTACTCAGTGGTTTCAAGACTTAACTCCTTTTTGTAGTAAGGCGACCATGCAATTTTAATAACACCTCAAAACTGTTAATGACATTGCACCTGAAAAGCGTAACTAAACGGTAAAACGATGGCAAAAGACGGGCGGTTATTAACTAAACTGTCTGTATGGCAGACAGACTGACTGACAGGCTCAACCAGACAGATATTCATATTTTTGCTTTGCTGACTGCTTGAATCGCGTCACTCACTTACTCACTCATTCGCTCACTTACCAAATGGGCACTGTATAGTGTCGTGGTCTCACACAAGTAGAGGTTAAAAATAGTTTACTCGCCTTGAGCTGATTAAAATACTTAATTTAAATTTTTGTTTCTGGCAATGGTTTTGATAAAAATAATATGAGTATGAAATTATATAAAAATGAGATTTTATAAGCAAAAGTTTTAGAAAAGTTCATGAGAAATACAAAAACTACGCGCAAAAATTTTTTTTGTTAAGAAAAAATTGTTTATAAATATTTAATGCTCCTCGAAAGTAGTTTCCCTTAATTTTCGGTTAATTAATTCGATATTAATGGCATTTGACAGAAAAATGTATTTTGAATTATATTTTAAATTTGTCAGATCAAAATTATATGTTATGTTAACGAGGAAAAAATATTGTCTCTCACACTTTTGCATTATATTCCGTTTAAAAGTTAATTAAAAATGGATTTCGTACATTTTTAGTAATTTTTATTTATTTTAAATTTGAAATATTTAATTAATATATATTTTTTAACTTTTTGATGTTTTTAGCCATGCTCACGACACTGTGCGCATTAAATATAATAACTATTTTTGCTTGTTTTTTATGACTGCTTTAGCAAAACATAATTTTTTAGCCATTATTTTTAACAGTACAGCAAAGAATAATATGAAAACCGTCAATGAAGTAATCACCAAAAAAAAAAACAAAAAAAAAAAAAACGGCAGACATACTACTGTCCATGAAATCATAGAAATTTAGCATCGTTTTTGGTTTCAAGTTTTAATTTTTATGTACTTGAAGTATATATGTATGTAAGTACGAGCGCACAAACATACATATGTACATATATTAGTTAGTTTCAAGGCGAATTTAAGAAGGTGAAGTTACTATGGCAGCGAATTCAACTTTTTTCATTCACTTTTAACATAGGAATTGTCCAAATAGTTTTTCATGTGTTGTTTTATTGAATTTGAATTGATTTTCAATTTGTAATTCCAAAGATCTTGAAAATTGTGGTATAGTGATTGTGATTTGTTGTGCGAAAAAAGTTTGTAGCAAAGAGTTTTTGCAGTTTTCAAAACCTAAGAATTTCCCAGGTTTTTAGCAATTACAACTCAAAAGCAAAAACAAAATAAACGGGAATTGTTGTATTTGTTATCCTGTTCTCTTCTTTATAAACTCGCCTTGGTTACTTTCCATATTTGAGTTATTTTTTGTTAATAAAATTTTTTAACATTATTATTTTTATATGGATCAGTATATATGTATGTATGTACACGAAAAAATTAAAATCAAGCAGAAATGTATATAAATTAAAATTTATTATTTTATACTTTATTTTATTGTTATTATTTTCATTTATATTTACTAATATTTTTGCTCTATTTTAATTTCTACATGCCAATGGCACTCTTCTTTTGCTCGTACTATTTATTGCTGATCATATTTTGCTCCAAATCACATTTATTTTTCTACTGTTTTACTTACAATAAATTACTGGCATATTTTCGTTTCAATTAAAAAAAAAATTAAAAATATGTATTAATTTAAAAAAAGCATTTTCCCACAAAATATTGCACAATTTTTTGTTTGTGTGCACTTTGTCAGGTGTGGGGTTCGAACCCACGCTCCCTCTCGGGAACCAGAGCTTAAATCTGGCGCCTTAGACCGCTCGGCCAACCTGACATGTATCGAATATTGCGCACAAAACGCTTTATCAGCAAGACCACTGAGTCAGCGTATACACACGAAAAATGTGCTAGTCGACCGGCAACAACAGCACAGCTATTACATACAAACATTTGAACATCATTCGGCGTACATATACATATATGTATATTCTTTCCGCCCTTGCTTCGACTTATTGCTACCCTATTTTATTGCATAGTCAACTTTTGCTTGTTTGTTTTCATATACGTACGAGTATATGGCAAACACAGGCCTACATCCATACACATATACATAAATGTATCTCAATTTGTGTTTTTACCAATTTTGTGCTCTTCGTTTTTGCAAATTTAATGTCAAGTGCAATTAACGCGCGCTGCTAAAATAAAACGCGATATATGAGTAATTTTACATAGAATTCTCACGAAGAGAGCAAGCATGAAAAAGAGAGAAGTAGCATCGTGACATACAATTGCTTGTTAAAGTAATTTGTTTATTTATTCTTTCCTATTTCCCTTTTTTTACTTTGCGTTTAAGCTTCTTCACCTCGCATTATTGCAGAGAGTACTTGTAGTAAGCACATAGATTTCGTAACAAATAATATTTAATAGCTTCTCAATAATAATAATTTTATTCTCTCTATACACAGAACGTTCGATAGGTCAGTAATTTTGAAATAAAATATAATTCACAGTAAAACAGACGTAGAGAGATAGAGAATAGCTCGAGAAATGAAGATATCAGTTTGATTGTCGTTCGATCATCCAATTTCCGACTTCCGCATTGTTGAAGTGTCATTTAAGGTAAGGTCAAGATTTTGAACACTCTCCCGATCACTACTCCCGCTTGTCTTAACTCCGTGAAAAGTTGAGTTTTCTACAGCCAGGAGGACTGATATCGTAGATGGACTTACTTAAATCGATTTAATTATTGATAGTTAAAAAGTCTCCGCGGTTTTTTTTTGTATATTTTTGAACAAAATTGTTATTATTGAAAATTAATGTATAATTAATATGTGTTTAAATATACGTATCGACCATTATTACTTTGCCATTTTTTCTATAGTTTCATAATTCTATCAGTGTAGAACTTGTGTGGTTTATCGCCAAAGAAATTGGTCAAATGCTTTTCAGCGGCTATTCGGTCGGTCTGTATGGTGAATGTATCGAAGACTTCCCACCCAATCCCCGTTAATTTTTGCCTAGTCTTTAAAATGTATGTGTTGTCATGATGAAACACAAGATAATTATATTGATACATTTTGGGCGCTTTTTATGAAGAGCGTGTTGACAGTAGAGTTTAGAATTGACCGTTTCGCCAGATTATATCAGCTCATAATGGACAATGCCCCTTCACTATATAGTCAGCCTTAACTTGTGGAGGGTCACTGTTCATTGTACTTTGACATTGATTTAGTGTGTTTTATATTCTCTATGAAAAATGGGTTTTTTCAACGTCCGTCACGAGTCGCTTCAAAAATTTATCGATTTTTTCGTGCTTCAGAAGTGTTTGACTGATGGTAATTCGGTTAATAATTTTTTGTTTTTGCGTTAATTCATGCCAGATCCAAATATCGAGCCTCTTTTAAATGATTCCAAACAGTCATGTGAGTTGTGCTTAATGCCACGCTATCTTTTGACAGCTTGTATGCCGGTCTTGCTCCACAGTTGCAGAATTTCATAGATTTTATAGTGATTTGCCGAACAGAACATTTTTGACATCAAAATTTCCCGAACGGAATTTAGCGAATCCCTCCTGGGTCTGGCCTGGTGGCACCCTGAACCACAAAAATTTGTCAACACTTTTCTACCGAGTATCAATATCATCCAAAGACAAACACCGCGGAGACTTCTAGAAACGGTCTACCCTGACTCTGACTGTAAGAGTACTTTCTTCTTGTTTACTTATATACACTGAAGTCCTTGTCAAGCAGTTGATTTTGAGAAATCACTGAGATCACGTCTTGATATAAATCTAAATTGCTTTGACCTGATGACAGATAACTGGCAGATTTTTCACTCAAAATTACGCATCTACGCACTTGTCGAACAGCCCTTATACATACTACCCGTAAGTGACTTTATAGTAACTTTATCTACCTGCATAACACGCTGACACAATGACATGTCACCGCTGACGTGCTACTGAACCGACTTTTGGTTGGCTGTTGAACCGGAAGTTGTTGCGTGCCGCGCATATACAATGTGTTTTCTATGCTACAGTCACACCGCGCCGTACACCTCTTGTCTACAAGGTTTTGTATTCGCTTTGATTGCATTGCGAATTCTCTTTCACTGCTTCCACCTGCCAGCCTTAACACCCTTTTTACTTGCCTGTCACTACCCTCATGCGGTTGAAGTGCACTCTGTTGCATTGTATTTGGAAATCCGCTAGCTTTCATCTAACTCTGCTTTTTTTTGTATGTTTGTAATTTTCCAGCTGGCAATGGTGCAGTACATACACATCTACCTACGAGTATATATGGTGAGTGCTCTCGTATCGTTAACTCAACTCATTGCGGTGAATTGGAGCAGAAATGCATGGAAGTCACTTCGTTGGGGGCTTTTGATCTGTTGTTCAAGCGGATGCAAATTAAACGTTGTGCTTGGGAGCGTGCACGCTTATTAAGCTTACGTTGTTGCTGTTGTTGTTTTTTGTTTTGAATAACTGAGACTTGTCTAAAGTAATTGTCATACTGGTATATAATTCTAAAGCTTTTTTTATGGGTAATAAACTTTGAAGAAGAGTGTATAATAATATATCATGCGAGAGGCATGATTATACGAGAAATGATTTCAAATTATTGCACATATTTAATTTTCTTAAAAATATGTAGAGAATATTTCATTTTCTAATCAATAAAATTTGAAGTACTATATTTTCTTGTTTAAATATAAAAGTGTAAATTAAATAAATGATATTTTATGAAAAATTAAAATTAAATATCAACACACAAGAGTGTGTGTTGGTCTGTGTCAGGTGTGGGGTTCGAACCCACGCTCCCTCTCGGGAACCAGAGCTTAAATCTGGCGCCTTAGACCGCTCGGCCAACCTGACCTGTATCGAACATCGTGCGATAATCGCTTTTTCAACAATATATGTACACTCGCCGTCCTTATGTTTTCTACATGTGCACAGAGGACAAAATAATTAGTTGAGAGTTAAATAATTGTTAGAATATTCAAGTCACTGGTACATATGTAAATAAAATCCATTATACAGTAACTTATCAAAGCATGTTCTCGACTAGATATATATAAAAATACTTGTGAAAAATTATATTTTATATAGTTTTTGTTAAATAACTATCAATTTGCGACCCACGAAAAATTTGTGTTTTAAAATTGTTAGGAAAAAGACGAAAATTATGATTTTGTTTTTATAGACCACTTCATTCGTGTGGCTGGCACTGCTGTCCTTGCAGTAGTCCCTTCTTTCTTTTCTATTGTGTGACCCTTTATAGCTAAAACGGTGACTTCAATTTCGAGTTTTACGTCGTGAATCGTCACTGGATAGTTGCCGTAGCATCTAGCCTTAAGGGCTCCATACATAAGATGGTCCAAGGGTGACCAATTGGCAGCGTCTTTCAGCTAATTATCAGATTTTCGAACACAGTAAAGCCACACATCATCCATGTCATTCTCTTCAACATTCAAAAACAAATAATCTCTGAGCATGGCACGGTAATGATCCGCATTGACGGTAACGGAAGCTCCTTCCTCAGTTTCTAAGAAAAGCGGACCAATGATGAGTACATGCCGCAATCAAAAAGTCGCTCTTTGAGAATACATTGGCTTTTCCATGGTTACGTGTAGCTATACTGAGCACCAAATACGCCAGTTTTGCTTGTTAACGTAGTCGCCGAAGTGGTTTTCACTTTAATCGAAAAAAATGATTCTTTCGCTTAAAATTCTTATCTTCTATAGCCCATTGAGCGAAAGCGCGCGGATGGTCATGTGGCTTTGGACCAATTGAACTTTATAACGGGATCTTTATATAAAATGCTGAGCAAAGAAGTGTGCTAAAGGTTTCACTCCTGCAAACGGTGTCGAGTTGTGTCGAACATACTTCGAACTGCACCAGCAATATTTTCCTCTGAACACACTGCTCCCGGCACATAAGCGAATTGTTTTGCCCGATAACTAACCGGTTTGCCGAACTCGCTGCGGCAATTGATCCACAAATTGCCTCAAAGGCGATTTATTTCGCCCGAATTCCTTTCGCAATTTTCTTACAGTTGCGGTTGTGGGATTAAAACATTTTTAAGTCATACGAAAAAAATCGTTTTCTTCTGGATAATTATTTTTTAGCCAAAAATAAATTGCTAAAACAAATCAAAAAAATTATTTTTTATAATTCGAGGAGGCTACTAAGATATGTATTAATATTCCTGCTTGCTATAAGCAAGGAGCATTTAGTGTTCACAAAAAGCATAATCCTTGAAGATGTTTTTTTTTTTTTTTAGAAAAGTTCAAGCAAAAAGTTTTAGCTTAAGTGAAGTCTGTAGATATGTATTATAGTTAGTTATTTCTTAGCTCTTTAAGCTTAAGCTTAAAGCATTAAGGTCCATGTTCGCTTACGTTCGCTGCACAGAATTTTTTTTTAATTAATCTGTGTAAGGTGTGGCGTTCGAACTCACGCTCCCTCTCGGCAAGCAGAGCTTAAATCTGGCGCCTTAGACCGCTCGGCCGACCTGGCTTGTATTGAAAAATACGCTTTTTTCTGTAACAAAACAAAAACTAATCATTTGGCGCATTGAAAAATTAGTCGCTCACAAATGCGAAGTCAATGTAGTTGATGTATGCACATTTATATATTTATAATATATATATACTAGAAATAATTTTGAAATGTCTTTTCGGGGCAGTAATCGTTTCTACCTAGCATCAGTGGATATCATTAAACCTCAGAGCCTTATTTCGTATTATTGCAACACAAACCTTATTAGCCATATTCCCAAATATAGTTTTGGTTATAAAACATACTGCTGAGATAACAGCTAAACTCAAACAAATTTAACAAAACGCTTAGTGTTAAACATCCAGTACTTACTTTTTATATCTTGAAATTTCACTAGCTATTAAAAAAAATTTAATATTCACATGCTGATTACTACTGAATTCCCCAGTAAAATTGATTTCTTAGCAAGTCTTCGCTGCGAAGAGCCTTACCAACTCCACTGCGAAAGTCACTGAATTCTTTACAAGCTGAGCTAGGAAAATTTTTGGAAACTCATCTAAAACAACTTCTCTATGGTTGGTGCAAGGTTTTTGAAACATCTGGTTTCCAAACTTTTCATTAGATGATCTTAATAACAACGCTAATAAGACCTCCGTATCATTAACATGAACAATAACATATGAATGTCGTTATGAAAGGGATTTTGATAATATTAGTAATTAAAAAGAAAAGTCAACCCCTTTGAGTGTATTTCTGACATGAAATAAAAACTCCTCATAAAAATCCGTCAACTTTAGAATAAACTGTAATTCCCTCCATTTGTAGTAAAAATATCAAAACGCATACCACAAGTAATTAATGTGTCGCATCCTATACCACGATCATTGGTAAGAAGATGGCAACCAATGTGCAACAATTTCGGCTCCCACAGCGTAAGGGAAATCACATCGATCAGGATATGATCTCAAGAGCACACCAACAGAAGTTTTGTTTAGTCGATAGGTGAAACTCCATTTACGCGCTTTATATGAATAAATTATAGATTTTCATAAGAGATCTAAAAGTTCCACCGCTTAAGTCATCAAAGCTCGAGGGAAAAGCTATATGTGTACATACAAATGGAATTTAAAGCTAAGGTTTAAGCCAAGCTCTAATATGACCCTGAGGCTAAAATGTCCCAAATGATATGCAATTATCTCCAATCTTCAGGTAATCTACTTTTCTCAGCAACTTGTGAATCAATTGATTGCCGCATATTTGTTTAGATTATAATAGTAGCTTCTAGGAAAGAGAAGAAATCGACAGCTGCACCGATCTTCTTGTACAAAAGTCAATTTATTTTTATGATTTCCAACTTGAAATAAAAAAAATATTGAACTTATTCGATGACTATATTAGTGAAACATATGAAGCACTCGAATAAAACAATTTAAAATTCTACCAACAATTCCTGAAGTGATGATCCCGAAACACTCCTCGGATCGATTCACTGTATTTTTGGCTTTTTAATCTAAATTTTTTTAAACTATTTTTTATTCTATTCCTTAAAAACTCTGAAACTATACTGAAATGTGATTAATCAAATTTTCTGAACCTTTTTGTATTATATTTGAATCTCCATCTCTTCCTAAATCTGGTCCTAAATAATGAAGTGAACATTGGAAATGTCACAAGAATCGAACGGATTTTCTCCAATCCCAAATGTGAAGTGTTTTATAATAAAATTTCAAACTTATTCAACCCACAAAAGTATTTCTAATTTTGCTCTCCAAACCGAATTATGTACGTGGTTTCCAGCACAGCGCATATATCCTTGGATCTGCTCATCTCCCTATATATTTGTATGCTACATACTTGCAGCACTCAGCATCACTTGAAACGTCACCATGACCACCATCCACTGATTCTGCGCATTACAAAGCATGCATATCTATATACCTATGTATATATATACATATCTGTACGCGAAAGCTTCCTCCAACGAGATGACAATAATACGATGAATGCGAGGTCATTATATCGTAAACGATATTATGCATACGCCTAACAAGTACACTTCTCTATTTACTTGAATTGCAGTACGTTTCCAGTTGTCGTTAGGGACGGACATTAAAGGCACACGCCGTCATTTATTTAATTGAATAAAAAAATTATTTCCATGCATTTAACGGTTCGGATTGTGAATCGGTGTCAGTGCAAATCGTGACGTCGACAAGCGTAAAGCAAGTAGGTGAAATAAAATGCGATTGGCGAAAACGAGCACCGTTGAATAAGCTCGAAGGAGGAAAACAAACAGTGAACTCTGAACTGAGTCGAAAGTATTTAACTCGGTTACTGGGTGAAATAAAGGCAAACATATAAGTAAATATACGTTGCATATGCTGTTGCTGTTGGTGGTGTTGGGAGTAGGGTGTTGCTACTACTAGCTGCACCTACCCTACTCTATGTAGTTGGCAAGCGTCACTTAGATTTCCTTACCTGCACTACGCCACATCGCAATGACCAAGTAGTGAGCCCAAAAAGGGAATTCGGGCACGGCAACGCTTTGAAGTCACTTTCACGTCAGTGATTTTGTTTTGTTGTTGTTATGATTGCGAGTGGGCAAATAAAGGCGTAAATTTCTGGAGTGCATGTGTGCGCGTGTGTGCAAATATGTCATGCCATATGGCAATTTTTCTCGTTGTGTTCCATTTATTATTATATATATATTTTTTTAAATGTGTTCTACTGCAATGAAAATGAAATGTATTGTGAAATATGCAAAAAAAAAAGAAAATTAAAAATCGATCAAGCAAATTCGTGAATTTTTGGTTTTGTTGCCACTTCCAAGTCCCTTTACTTGTTACAGTTGGTTTTATTGTGTTATTGCAGCAAAGTAGCTACTGTCGAGTGATAATAATGATAATATGTATTCACATATATGTACATATTTATTTGAATTTTTTGCAATTTTTATTTTGTTGCATGTTGCAGTGGCTGTGCTGCGTTATTACGTCGTCGGCAATGCGAAGCGTTGATATGTTACAGTACACAATATGTAGTAATGTAGGTCAGAATTGCGCTAACATAAACAACAATAACAACAAAATAACCATAACAAAGCATTAAACAAACAATAGCAAGAAAAATGTGGCTATAATGATGGCTGTGGCAGTAATCAGCAGCTACCGCAACTGCAGCAATAATAATGGCTAACCAGCGCTCATCATTTACAGTGATTTAAAAAATATCGTACGTGGCAACGTGGTGGAAAAATCAATAGTTTTTTTTTTTTGGGAATTTTAAAGATTTTTAGTGTTAATGCCATATTTATTAGTATTTGAATGCTGTTAGCACATGCTTTCTTTTTTAATTTAATTATTTTGTCTGAGAATATCTTTATTCATATTTTTCAACAACGCCCTTCTAAACGCATTTTCCTTTAAAAGTTTCGAAATGGGATCAAAATATATATATTTGGCGCTTTGTATGAGCTCTTCCTCCAATTTGAATTTTTGCGTCTTGATATTTTTTACCAACAAATGGACGGACCTGCAGTTTATTTTAAGCCGCCTCCGAACGGCCGATGGATCTTTATGAGGAGCCTCTTATTTCATGTCAAAAATACACTGAAGGGCTTGACATTCCCTGCCGAAAATAAGTTTTCTATAATTTTGGATTTTGGTCGAACCTGAGCTCGAACTTAGGCCTTCCGAATAGCAATACGCAATGCTAACCATTCAGTTAGCGCGGCCGCCAAAAGACTCTATAAAAATACATATAACTCATAAAAGATAAGTATAGGAAATCGGCCCTCAGAAACCTATCGGGCTTATCACTTCAGCTCATGTTGGTACCAAAAAAAAAAAAAAAAGATCTCTATCTATTACCGTTTTCGAAAAATCAAAATTTTCTTAACGTAAGGAAGCTCTTTTTCTATGGACCATGTGAAGCGATTGATTTGAATTCCGGAAAGCGAGGTTACATTCCAAATTTATGTAATTTAAAAGCATGTTTCCATTCAATACTCTATAGACCTGTGAATTTGAGAAATTTTCGACAAGTGTATTGAAAAATAAACTTAAAAACCAAACTTTTTATACAAAAAATCGTTTTATTTTTATAATTTCATTTTTGTAATATCAAAATACGCAACTTATTCGGTTACTACATTCGTGACAACAACCGGAAATATTAGAAACACACATATAAAAAGAATTAAGAAAAAACTTAAAAAAATCAGAAAAAGAAAAAGAAAAATTATTTCTTGATATTAAGAAAATTTCGATTTTACTTGAAGACGTTAATAAATAGAGAACTCAAGCTTGCAGTATTTAAATATCTTATTGGTACCAACATTCCCTGAAGTGACAAGCTTTTCCGTAGCCGATTCACCAGAGAATTTTAACTTATGACCTTTGGTTATTTGTGCTCAAATTATAATTATCGCTTCCAAATTAAATTTAATTATTTTCTTTCAGTTACTTCAAAAGCAAGCAACTAAAAAATGTTCAACTAAAAAAAGTAAAAAGTGAACGAGTTTAGACCCAGAAGCTTGTCAGACAGCTTGTTGTCTTTTTTCTACCTTCTACAGATATTGCGCATTCCCATTACGGTATTCTCAATTTTCTCTGCCTGGTGAATTTTGACTTCAGCTATTCACCAGAAATCGGTTGCATTTGCCACGAAAGCCATTTCGATTACTCACAATCTCTGCATGTATAATTATATTTAAATATCTTAGGTATGGTGGTAGACTAAAGAAACGTTTAACCTGCGGTTCACGTTCCAAATTGGACTGAAAGCCATTCCTTAGTTTTTCCATACTAAATATTCACAGCTGTGCTATGATAAATTGATTTCACCTGCCCACACTTTTCCTTTTTCTATAGCAAAATTTATCAGATCCCTCAATCAGTTAAATTCGACTTTTAAACGGCTGTTGGTGTTACCTTCCTTCTACAAGACTTACATAAATATGAATTAGTTCTGGACTGAGATAGAATTTCTAGACGTCTTCATCTGTAACCAGCACCATTTCTGAAATATAGCACTCATTTGGAGTTATTGCCCTAAGATACCGAGGGTCAAGAGCATCGAAGAAAGAGTATAACTTTCTCGAGAAGGGGCAGCATCTTCATTTATCTAGATTCGGTTCATAATGAAACTTCATTAAGACATAACTTAAAGAAATTTCAAAAAAGCGTCTGTCCCGTTTTATGAGCTTATTTCGATCTTCGACTAATAATCGAATGCGACTAGCGAACGAATTTCAAAGTTGATATTATGACACGTTTTCGTTTGATCGTTTGGTACACGTCGCAACAGTATATTATATTTTTAAGGGCTGGTAACGTTTACATCAAACATGTATTCAACTACCGAATTCCTCTCCCAATTTTTTTTGCTTTTTGAACTTTGAAACCAGTAGCTTTTGGAAACTGAAGGATTTTTCTATTAATGGAATACTCACAATTAAATGATTGAAATCTTAGGATACATATATGTATGTATGACTAGTAATAAAAAACAAACGAAGGATATTTATATAATATTTATTGCCATTTTCTCACACTTCACTGCTTCATCGATAGCAAATTTCTGTTAGACTGACAAATCATATAGCACAATATAGGGTTTGTTAAGGGAATTCGAATGTTTTTTATTTAATGTGAAGTACAATCGATACAATTAAGTTCTGAATATAAAATCACTCAAATGTCCTCCACGGCTTCTTTTGCATGAACGAATTCGATGTACCAAATTTTTGAACACTTTTTCCACTAAATCAAGTCGTATGTCATGAATAGCACGTTCAATATCGACTTTTAAAGCTTGAAGAGAGCCTGGTTTATTGCTAAAGACTAATGTCGTCAAATGACCCCACAAGAAGTAGTCTACTGATATTAAATCACAACTTCTTGGAGGCCATTCAATGTCACAATTTCTTGAAATAATCAAATCTCCAAACCTTTCTCGCAATAATTCGGTTGTTGCACGCGCTGTGTGACACATAGCTCCGTCTTGTTGGAACCAGATGTTGTTAAGATCAATTTCTTCCAATTGTGGCCATAAAAAGTTGATTATCATCGATCTATACCGCTGTCCATTGACAGTAAAGGTGCTATCAGCTTCATTTCGAAAGAGGTACGGACCGATGATACCACCAGACCAAAAAGCTCACCAAACTGTCGAATTTAGGTGAATGCAATGGTTGTTCATGAATAATTTGTGGATTTTCTTCGCACCAGAATCGACAGTTTTGTTTATTTACTGCACCACTCAGATGAAAGTGAGCCTCATCGGAGAAGATGATTTTCTTAAAAAAATCGTTATCGTTTTCAATTTGTTTCAAGGTAAAATCAGCAACGTTGTTCTTGCGTATATCTTGATGAAATTGTAAACATTACTGAATACAATAAAAAAAGACAGATCATGACATATTAAAAATGGCAAAACGACAGTTAGAAATCATATCCCTATTGGAAAACCCTTTATGAATTTCAATACGATTTTCGACAGTTCGCGAAGATCGAAAGCCGTATGGAGCTCTCACAGTGAGGGCCTAACTTCTCTAATATTTATTTATTTATCTGTTTACTGTTTCGAGTATCTTCCCTCATCACCTGTTTAATGGTATATGAGCTACCTCAAATAGGTATTTTGAGTTTATCGGCGATAGATTTAGAGTTTTTTTTAATACTTGCTTATTTTTAAATTGAATTACATTATATTCGTAACTGTGATACGTGCTAACATTATACACAACCTTGGAAGCTAAGCGAAATCTGAAGGCTCTCAAATCTCTGATTGCTGTCATCTCATAACTGTAAAACTCTTACTTTATTTGGTTTGCCTTCTCGTTGCAAGAGTTTGAGCTTTTAGAGGGAAGCAGTTTGTAGGTTAGAAAATTATAATTTGGTTGATTTGTCTCGTTTTTTTTCTTCTTCAAATTACTGTATTCTTCTGCATATTCACACAGAGAATCACACTGTGCAACAAATTTGCAACAATACTCTAATAAACACAACAGCTCACATTAAGCACGGCGTATAAGTTGAGCAGGCAGAGAGAAGTAGACTAGCAGTTGATGAATGAGTAAATTTTATGAAATTGTGCAACAACACAAACCGTCTGATTGTTTCTTCTCAACAATTGTTGTTTTTTAAGCGCTGCATTGTACTTACTATGTGTGTGAAAAAGTTTATACACATACTTTAGTACATGATATACTTATATAATTGCAAATGTTCACATATGTATGTATATATATCTACACACATTCGTGTGTGGCTTGTCATCACACGTAATTGCGAGCAAAGTGGACCGTTTAAGTGAATGAAAAAAATGAGGAAATTGAAATTACAGAAAAATTAATAAATTGCAAAATCTTCAATAACAATAACAACAACAACAACAGCGAGAATGTCGCGCGACTACTATTTGAGTGAAAGTGAAAATTGTTAAGAAAAATAAAAATCCACTTTGCAACATTTCAGACAATTTTTACATACATATGTATGTATATGTGTACATAAATATCTGTTTGCATTTTTGAGACATTGTTTGTATGATATTTATGTGATTTTTTATTGTAGTGATGTGCGTGTAAACTTTATATCGTCTACATTTACTCCTATGCATTTATTGTGCAATAGGAAGGCCAACCAATGCATTAAAATCATAAATTAATAAAAACGACTTTTTAATTTATACACTTATACATATATATTAAATGCCAACTTGAGTGAACTTGCCACACACCCAGTGATTACTGTGAAATTTTTCAAAAACATCCACAATACTTATCTACTTACGATCGGAAATTGTGAAAATTGTCACATTCGAGTAATTTTCTACGACTTTTTTCTCTGTGAATGTATTGGTGTGAACTCAAGCTTTTTCCAGCGTTAAACTTTTTGAAGAGTGCACGACCATCTCCATATACTATTGCAACAACAAATATACTTATATGGCAATTCATGTATCTATTGCATATGCAAATTTCATAGATTTCTCTACCCTACCCCTATATACGAGTCTCCATTCTAACGACAGCGAATGGTGGTGAGTGAGAAAATGATAATAACACCTCCATGTAACTTTTGGAACGTGTCGATTTGCATTTGCATATAATTAAAAACATACATATGTATGTATCTGTGTTTATTTTGTGACACCACTTGCATTCGATAGACTAACTGTGTGTGATTGCTCGTTCGCCATTCATTGCGTTTTTCATTAGTTAGAAATTTATTTACGTCACCATGGATTTCTATACAAATGCTGAACGTCACAGCAGCAGCAGCAATAGCAACAACAATAACAACAGAGATGTTGGTAAGTGTGTTAATCACTTTGTGTGTACATATTTGCATTAATCCCATTTGCTTTTAATTTGTTTAATTTAAACAACAACAACAGTGTTTATTAATTTATATTTTTTAGACAAAACATTTTCTTTACTTTTCTCAAAGTGATTGTACAAACAAAGTTGCAAGTGATTGTACAAACAAAGTTGCTTGTAGCAAATGTGCCGGGTCCCATGATAGCAAGGAATGCACCTCAAATACAATTAAATGTGTTAACTGCAGCGAATTAGTTAGAAAAAAGGTAATAGATGTCGATGTTAATCATCATGCCTTTAGCAAGGAATGTCCTGCGTACAAAAAACACGCGCAGTCAAAATATAAACCGCGGGTTTAGCAACGAACACTTAGAGAGCTGAAGTGTATATACTTAAACATAAGCAGCATCATTGCTAACAAATTGGAATTAGAGCACCTTATAGAAATAAAAAAACCACACATGATTTTGTGTTCAGAGAGCTGTTCTACAGATGAAATTACCAATCAAGAGTTACAAATACAAACATACAAACTTATCCGATGTAATTCACACAGTAGACATACAGGCGGTGTATTAGTATATGTACACGAATCACTAGAGTATAAAACGAATTACAACAATGCATCTAACAAAAATATCTGGTGTATAATTCTTAAAATAAAAAACGTCTTTCCTCAGTACCAAATAGGTCTTGTATATCACTCGCCTAGCTCGAGTGATGCAGACTTTATTGCCTACTTAAATGAAATTCTGAACAGCAGCTGTCTAACCCAAGACAATATTGTCTTTATTGGGGATTTCAATATAAATCTATACAGGAATATGACCTATAGTAAGCAATTAGTTGAGCTATTTCGTTCATTTGCCATGGAGCAAAAAAGAAACAATGATTGATCTACTATTTGCTAGTAATAACGAGGTCTCGTGTCGAAGATTGGAAGAATATCAAATCTCCGATCACGAATCAATACAGTTCAAAATAAAATTAGGCAGAGTATTCCGAATGAGAGCGGTCAGAACTATAACCTCATGGGAATATTATACATGTGATAACCTTCTTAACCAATTAAGACTATATGACTTTACAGAGTTTGAAAATCTGAATATAGAAAACAAGGCAACATTGTTAAACAACATATTATCAGACGCTATGACCAGCTTGACCTACACGAAAAAGGTCATTGTAAAAGTAATGAACAAATGGTACGACTCCGAACTAGCGAATATGAATAAAATGAAATACGATCTATACAAAAGCGCAGCAATATCTGGGGAATGGGATGAATATAAAAGTTTGAAGCGGAAATACAAAAGATTAGTTAAGACAAAAAAGGCAAAGTATATGGAACATAAAATAACATATAATAGGGGGGACAGCAAGGCCTTGTGGAAATACTTAAAAAATTGCGTATGTATGTCCAAAGAAAACAATGCTATTAATAAA
This sequence comes from Neoceratitis asiatica, assembly GCA_030068015.2. Classification (NCBI taxonomy): domain Eukaryota; kingdom Metazoa; phylum Arthropoda; class Insecta; order Diptera; family Tephritidae; genus Neoceratitis; species Neoceratitis asiatica. The sequence goes on along the minus strand of CM061528.1, from coordinate 20,956,322 downwards.
ATAATAATAAACGGTAGACTTTACACAGAGGAAAATAAAATAGCGCAGTCGCTAAATAACTACTTTATTGATAGTATACTAGAAATTAGCTCAAATATTCCCGCTAGTAGTAATGAAGATCGCTTGGTTATGGGAAATAGCACCAATTCCTTCAAATTTCATAGAGTATCCACGAATGAAATACTCGAAATAGTCATTAGATTCAAAAATAAAATAGGAGGGAAAAACTACTATCTGAGGGTGTTATAAAGGATTCTATTGCCTACACAGCATATTTTTATACTCAAATTGTCAATGAAAGTTTAGATAAAGGGATAGTTCCTGAATTATGGAAAACTTCCATTGTTGTGCCAATAGAGAAAGTTAACAACACAAAAAGAGCGGAAGAAATCAGACCAATTAATACCCTACCTTGCGATGAAAAGATACTGGAGACAGTTGTAAAAAACCAGCTCGTAAAGTATTTGGAAGAAAATCAAATTATCATACCGCAACAATCAGGTTTTCGGAAAAAACATTCTTGTGAAAGTGCGCTGAACTTGGTTATAGCTAACTGGAAAGAAGACTTGAGCAGGAACAAACATGTAATAGCGGTATTCCTGGATCTAAAACGTGCATTTGAGACTATTGACCAGAATATGCTACTAACAAAGCTGTCCAAAATGGGTGTTAATTCTACGGAATTAAAGTGGTTTCAGGATTTCACCACGAATAGATATCAAAGAACGGTTATTGGTTCTTCCATATCAGATAGAAGAGGGGTACCTATTGGGCTTCCGCAGGGTTCAGTATTAGCACCTATATTGTTCAGTATCTATATTAACGATATTGCTAATTCTTTGAAGTTCTGTGATATTAAACTTTTTGCGGACGATACTTTGTTGATGCTTAGTGGGGATAATATCACTGAAATATACCTTAAGTTACAGGCAGATCTTAACAGGGTCTATGATTGGCTATGCTTGAACAAACTTAAATTGAATATTAGCAAAACTAAATTTATGGTTATATCAAGGCGAAACTTTCAGATCAACGAGATACAAAATCTAAACATAAACGGCGAAATAATCAATAGAGTTGATAGTTTCAAGTACTTGGGAATCAAAATTGATAATAAACTGAACTTCAGTGAGCACGTTGATTACACGGTAGGAAAAATTGCCAAAAAAGTATATTTTATGCAAAGAACCTGCAAGCTTTTAAGCAGGAAATACAAGGAAATGGTTTACAGATCTATAATTGAGCCTCATTTCATATACTGTCCTACCATATTTTTTATTATGAGAGACAGTCAAATTCAAAAACTACAAAAGCAACAAAACCGAGCAATGAGGTTCATTCTCAAAAAACGCTATGACACACCTATCAGAGACATGCTATCTACTTTAAATTGGCTAAGTGTTAAACAGCAGCTTTTTTTCTATACTATGAAATTTATTAAAAACATAATTGAAGGCAATTTGCCCGATTACTTGAAGTGTAACATAAAATATGTAAGGGATACGCACCCGGTAAATTCACGAAATAAAAATAATTTCAATCTACCAAATTATAGAACAGAAGCAGACAAATGTAATTTATATTATAAAGGATTAAAGTGCTATAATGAGCTTCCAAACGATATTAAAACTTGTAGTGTAAACAGATTCAAACAAAAATTGTATAATTATTGCAGAGCACTACCAATTTAGTGCTAGACTGGCAGGCTTCCATAGCATCAATAGCAGTGCATGCGTGCCAAGTATTCTGTAATGCAGCGCCAACAGTTCCATGCATACAACAAGTAGCGGAAGCTCATACCAAACGCATCACTCGATCGAATCAGTGTAATGCCGTTCAAATGATGCCTTCCCGCTTTATATGCACAATTGGCCTGTATTCCACAGACAACCAATACCAGCATTGTGTTGATATGAGCTGGAAGCCTGATACATCTAGCACTGTACCGTAGTTCATAGATGTAACTAGGTTAGTCTTTAGTCTAGGTTAGTCTTTAGTCTAGGTTAGATTACTTTATAATTTAAATAGGTATAAGCTAGGCTTAAAATAAGCTGTAATAAATAAATGAAATGAAATGAAAATTGCAAATTATACTCGATCATTTGTTGTGAAACTTTCAACTTTTGCTAAATCACCTTTCATGGATTGCTTATCAGTCAAGAGTAAGCCAAACAACGATAAAAATCAATAACTTTGAATTTTTATGTTTTAAAAATATTTATAATTTTTTATATTTTGTGCGGTTGGAGTGCCCGAGTGTCAAACATGTACATGAAATTGTATATAAACTTTAGTCTGAAGCGATTTTTGGCCGAGTTCCTTCTTCAATTTGTGATGGTTTGACCAAAAACCACTCCATCTTTTGGTTATTACAGTTTATAAGCCCCTTCGAACGTCCGATGGATTTTTATGAGGCTTGACATTCCCTGCCGAGGGACGAGCGTAATTAGAAAAATTTCTTTTCTATAATTTTGGATGTTGGTCGAACCTGTACTCGAACCCTGGCCACCCGAATGGTAGAATGGGGAAGAGATATACCCCCCAAAATATATACCGATCATATCAGAATCATGAGCTAAGTTGATTTAGCCATCTCCGTCTGACTGTCTGTTTGAACGTTAATTAGTCTCTAACCAATCCATATGACAACACGATGAAAAAGTATTTAAAAAAATGTTCAACTGTATTAAGAGCCTTTCACCAGTTCTCCCATTCTAAGGCTAAACTGTCGTACGAAGTTCTACTACAGAAGAATCAACATATCTGAAAATCAATAATTAGTATCTCTAAGGGTCCGAATAGATTATCTTAACTCACTCCATGAAAAATCTTCTGGCAGCTATAGTAGAGGCAAACGGTTGAAGCAAAGCACTTCTTCTTGTCTGCAGACAAAACTCTGCCTATCCTTATAGTTGGTTTTAAAATCAACTGAGAAGAAAGGGCTGCAGTTTCCTGTGCTTACTCATACCGTCGGACATGAGCCTTTGGGACTGAAAAAAGGCTTCAAAACAGCGAAAAATATGTACAAAACTAATGCTTCAAAGTTAACTAAGTTTACGCCAACTTTAAATATAACAGGAGACTCCCAAGGTACTGAACCACTCACCTTTTAGAAAGCATATATAATTCTCTGGAAAATGAGATATTCCTCGTAAATAGCGCATATTTAATTATGCAAAACTCCATCGCCTTATCTACCAGCATTTATTTATTATTCTTCCTCCTTGGCGTATGCGCCACTTACGCCATTATAACCGAATCAACAATGGCATTCTAAACCACCTATCTCTTCCTCTGCTTCCTACGCAAAATACTTCCCTTGAAAATTTCTATCACCGATTCATCGGATGTTGTTGCCACAGCAGGAGGTGAATGATGGGGGACTTGTAAAGTCATAAAAAGCATTGTAATAGAGACTTGGACTCGAGAGTTTAATATGCAAACCAATCAACAAGCTTTAAAATTGCGTTTTCCAATGCAGACAATAAATAAAGAATAATATCGAGCGTTATTCAGCGGTCGCTTCTGACATGAAATAAAGACTAGTCATAAATATCCACCATGCGTTCGGATGCGGCCCTGCATTTCTTGGAAAACATCAAGTCGCACGTTGGAGGAGGGGCTTGGCCGAAACCCGTTTTAGCGATTATAAAGCGTCAATTACTTATGCAGCATTTGAGAAAGAAAATTCGGCGAAAAAGTCCATACTCGTGAAACAAATTTATGAATTTTGCACTACGACATCGAACCCGAAAGCTATCATTGCACCCAGAACCCAAATTATCACCTCGAGGCACCTGTTGTCAGTCCATAGAAGACGTAAGAGCGAATTCCCGACGAGAGAAGTTGATATGAAAAAATTCATTAACAAAATGTTTTGATGATCGGATTGCATCTACTTTGAAGGCAATAAAATAAGTTTGATCTAATAATAAATAGGAAGAGACAATATTATTGATCAATTCTGAGGGAGTACTACGATTTTTTTTTAAATGCACAAACAAAAATGTTTTTTAAAATTGTTTCTTAAGCCGTACTCAATCGTGTATGTATGTGTATGGCTTGACATCCATGGTGTTTGAGAAGCGCCGCTAAGCACACTGAGCCAAAAAAGGAATTTAACCACTTTCAGCACAAATGTTCAACATGTCAGAATGTGGAATATGTTGTAAGCTCAATAATATACAAAGTACTTCGGCCACCACCCACTAAATTCTAATACATATACATATATGTATACTTTCAACATATGTATTGCCCCCTTCAAGAAACGATGTTAAGGCTATTAATTATCATCAGAATCACTACGACAGCTTGGTTTTGTTGGCTGAAAGTGCCAATGAATCCGTATATATATGTGCGTAGCTATATGTGATTAGCTAATGTGACAACAAAAGCTCGCATTCACTTAATAACTAAGTATTAAACTATATAATGTAATGTAGTGCTATGTGCCAAGGCAAAGGTGTAACTACAGTCCACATTAACTACACATAAGCACATACATAACATATGTACATATGTATATCAGCATGTAGTTACCCAGTTAGTGAATTGAACCTGCGTGGACTCAGCTATTTGCCGCTTTTAGACCTATGCCCAGAAATTTTCTCAACCATGCATGAGCCTCTTCTGTATGCCTTCTTTAGCGCAACATATTTTTGCATTAGTTTTTAGTTGGTGTTTTTGTTTTTTTTTTGTTTTTTTAGTTTGTTGTCGTTAACGTTGCTAAGAACCAAGGTTGTCTAGGCGATTACGGGCTTATAGTTTAAAGGCGTTTACAACAAAAGTTGCTTGTAGAAGTGCCCACCACATGGGAACGTTGATTTGTGCCTCATAAGAATTCAAATGTACACACACATATAGGTGTATAAGTGTATGTAACTACTTACTGGTTACTGTACGAGTGCACTAGCCTCTCTCATTTAACTGCTGTAGAATGACTGTTTTGTTGTTGCAAATATTTTATGGTTTAGTAATTATGTCACACAGGCATCAAATATCATAAGCTTAACCTTAAACATTGTGTCATGCATCGCTAGCGGGGTTTCCTATGTATTTATGTTATGAAATCTGTTTTGATCTACGAAGACGTATTTCCAAAAAGTGAATCCTAAAAACGTGGAGAGGTGTTGTATAAGTACTCTAGCCATAACTCCAAAAACAACCGATTTCGACTCGATCCGTGGTGAAAAGAGTGTTGAATATAACATTTTTGGAGGGCATGACAAAGACTTTGGAATTGTTAGTCGAGATACTTTATTAGTCCCTGAATATATATCAATTCGGCTCTTTATAACCGCTAAAGCGATTTTCGCCCGAGCGATTTGTGGTTTTTGCGAATTGATGTTTTTCCGACAAATGGAGGAATCTACAGTTTATTCGAAGCAGCTTCCGAATGGCCGGTGGATTTTTATGAGGAGCTATTATTTCATGTCAGAAATACACTCGGAGGGCTTGACATTCCCTGCTGAGGGGCGACCGCAATTAGAAAGATTAATTTTCTATAATTCTGGATGGTACTCGAACCTGGACTCGAACGCTGGCCTTTCGAATGGTAGTACGCAATGCTAACCGCACGACTATTGCGGCCAGTACTTTTACCCTTAGAATATACCTCATTTTTTAAGTCTAGGGTATTCTAAAACACATGACACATCAATATCAGCATCTTTTGGTAGAAACAGCTAGGAGAGTATTGACATCCTGTCGAAATGGCAATCCTCAAATGTTTGTGTATAGGCCTTATACAAATATGAGCTACTGTTCTTCGTAAATCTACAAATACCGCGATTTCAATTCACATCCTTTGCATTGAAAATTCCAAAAAATTCCAATAACAGTAGTCTGCTGCCGTTCTACTTCGGATTATGTCTTAATGGTTTGCAATCAGTACAAACCACGTTAAAAACTATCAGTCGACCATGCATTAAGGCGAAAATGTCGTTAGAAAAGAAGTAGAGTATGCCGTCAGTCTCCTTATTAGAGAACAATCCAGAACTGTCTTTGAAAGCGTCGACAGAAAACTAATTTCTCTACTGTTAGGAGTAACGGGAACTGGACAGCTGGATGATATATTAATATCGTTTCATATCAAGCAAAAAGTAGCGTTATTCGTTTATCATTGTCAGACGCAAAGATGATACACAAATTATTGAGGTTAGGTGGTAGGATCTGGGCAACAAGTACTAAGCTCATCCACTCCTAACCAAGTCGCAAAGTTACAATGTGTCTAAATTAGAGAGAGTTGAACTGAGCTAACCAGAAATGACTCGAACTCACTTGAACACAACCTGGGATAACTAAACGAATAGACGAACTTAGAATAACCGGAGCTCGCTATGTGATCCACATTGTGGATCTGAAAGGAGTAATATTCTCTGTTATCTGCGGTTCCAGCGGAAGATAAGTGGAATTTCTCAAATGGCGCATACTCAGATATGAGCAGTGTTGCTATTTTAGATTTTTCACCGAAGCGATGTAAATATGTATCGCTTGTTGGCCTAAAACCGCTGAAGCGGGTGGTGAGTATTTTGATGTTTTTCCAACAAATAGAGTTAACTACAGTTTATTACGAGGATCTCGTATTTCATATCAGAAATACACTCGAAGGGGTTGCCGAGGAAGCCTATAATTAGAAAAATTAATTTTGTTTATTAAGCTTCTATAGGTTTGAATGTTGGTTAGGCCAGGTAGCGAACGCATAACCCTCCGCATAGTAGTACGCACTGCTAACCACTAATGCAACCGCCATTCTCTAAACCTCATAAAATTCACAAGGTTCACTTAATCCATCTGTTCTAAGTAAAAACTGGGCCAAAATCACTATTACCTTAATACACCTCTGCATATTCATAACGAATAAATATGTATAATACTCGTATATTCATAAATCGTTGACACATCCGACTAAGCGTTGAGTGCTTAGTACTTCACCGTCGTCCAGTCAATGTCAACGCGCTTACGACAAACTCAAGCATGAATTGCGGAAGATGATACGGACATTGCATTTGACGGCGACTACATGTGCATATTCGTATATACATAAATATATACAGTGGCGGACAAAAGTCGACATACACCGCCTGTATTCGTTGTGTAGAACGTACTATCGCTTTGCAGAAAATTTTTTGGTATATAGTTTGATTTTAAATCCTTTTCTAATCACATGTATTAAATCAAATCCATTCTCTAACATAAAATAAAACAATTATGGTGAAAAAACGTAAAAATATCCTTGGCAAAAGTCTGCATACACCACGGGTTTACTAGCAGGTATGTCGATATGCTGTGTTATGGCGGCTAGGTAACCGCTATTTTTACTATTTTTCAAATTATGTTTTCTACTTTACTAGTATTGATTTTGGTTGTGGTTTAAACACATTATCATCAACAATGGCTTCGCGAAAATAAATATCCATTGACGTACGAGTCTTGGTTATTCAGCACAGAGAAGAGAAGAAATCGTATGGTGAAATTTAAAAAAATCTTAATCCTAAGTCCACCAAAGGTACAGACCATTGTAAAAAACGTTGAAAAAAAAATGGATTCACCGAAAATAAGCCGCGTGTTGGCCGCCCGAGGAAACTAACTCGAGGAGACATCAGCTTTATTCCGAAGGAAGTGAATTATGGTCCTAAAGTTACTGCTCCAAAATTAGCCGAAAACATCGCAAACTGATCAAGAAAGTGTATCCATTTAAGAAAAATTCGAAGAGCTCTGAACGATAATGGCTTCCACAGTAGAATGCCACGTAAAAAGCCTCTTATTTCTGAAAAAAATCGTAAACATCGCTTGGAGTTCGCTAAAGCACATTTAGACAAGGGAATGGATTTTTGGCAAAAAGTCTTGTTTCCAGACGAATCGAAGTTCAATGTATTCGGCAGCGATGGAAGAGCAAAATTTTGGAGAAAAGAAAACACTGCACTTAACTCCAAAAATATAGTACCAACAGTGAAGCATGGTGGTGGCAACGTAATAGTTTGGGAGGTGGTTGCGGCATCTGGAGATGGAAAGCTTGTTTTTATTGAGGGTAATATGGATCGGTTCAAATATAAATCATTTTTGGAAGCTAATCGGAAGCTCGGTGGTCAGTTATTAGCTTGGCGCTTCTATCTTTGAACAGGACAACGATCCAAAGCACACGGTCCATACTGTTAAGGATTGGTTACTTTATCATGCTCCAAGGTACGCACACACCACCTGAAAGCCTAGATTTGAATGTTATTGATCATGTCTGGCAGATTTTAGAGCGAAAAATTAGAAAAAATCTGATTTCCAGCTCAGAATTACTCATAGAACGTCCTATTGAAGCTTGGGACAGTACTACTCCCTCAGAATTGAGAAATTTAGTAGCTTCGATGCCACGGCGGCTTCAAGCTGTTATTGATGCGAATGGTGGACCAACTAAATACTAAAAAGTTCAAGTTACCTGTACTGTATGTAGACTTTTGTCAATGTTGGATTTACGTTTTTTTTTGCCATAGCTTTACTATTTTGTGTTAAAAAATTAATTTTTTATGTTTTTTATTATAAGGAAAAATAGTTGAAATAAACTGTGGCGTTAAATTTTCCAATTAACTTTTTGGACTTTCAGTTCAAAGGAAATAGGCGGTGTTTGTAGACTTTTGTCCGCCACTGTACATATATATGAATGTAAAGTCTTATTTGTTCTCCAACACTTCTATGCATTTGCATAGTCATTCGTGCTACAAACCTGCATACATACATATATTCAAGTATTACATCTTCACTTTCTCGGTGGAGCCATTGTGATGAGTATATCTTTCAAAGCTTTTAATGCTGTATACTTACTTCGTTGTGTTAAAAAATATATATATGTAGATATGTAACTTTTTATGTGTGCATATGTTTGTGAAAAACATATGAACATGTGCACTCAAGCATGCCACATTTGACTTTGTGTATAACCAAGTACTCGCATTTTCAATTACCAACTAAATGCAAGTACCAAATATATATACATATATATGTTCATACGTAATTCTTGGGGTTTCCTTTCACGCTGCAACTGCTAAGCCATCAACCAGCCCGACCACTGTCAATGTCGGTTTGTTTGCTGCTACTGCAGTTGCTTTTGCGCTTGCAGCACAATCACAAGCACAAGTACATATGTATATCAGTCAGCCTCTTCAATGCTAGTAAATTATGAGCTTTTTTTTGCCGAAGAATTTTACTGATACTTCCTAGTATGCAGCATGCACGATTCCTACTCATTTGGATTCACACCCAATCAGTATTCTCTTAACACATTGGACTTGAGGAGCAATACACCTACGTACTAAACCCTGCACTCTGTCACCTGTAGCTTTGGGTGAAGGCCCTGAGGGACCGCCGTTAAGCATTTCAATGCAGGACCAGCTAAGCCTGTTGGTTCACATCATTTACCCGCTATTGGCAGCTCTAATTGCGCAGCTTCTTTGTCGTTCGGCACTTCTCAGCTCCTGTAGTATCGAGGCTATCATCTTTCCCCTTAATATACCATACTTTTTGCGATTGTAGCATATGAGGCACTATATTTACTGCTGTTATTCGATCTGCCACTTCCTTCTCCAGATTCAGCCGCTCTTTTGTAAATTTCGGGCAGTAAACAAATATTTTGTTCTGCATTTTCGCTACCGCTACTACAGAAAGAACAAGCTTCTCCATCGTCATGACCGTACTTATGTAAGTACTCGCTGAAACATCCGTGCCCCGTAAGGCACTGCGTCATGTAAAAATCTGTTTCGCCATGTTTTCGTTCCACCCATGTTTGTACATTGTCAATTAGTCTGTGCGTCCATCTTCCCTTGATTGATGTGCCCCAGCGATTTTGCTATTCCTGTATACTGACCTGCCTTTCTTCTTTACGCTCTACCAATGTTAGCTTCCTGCCAAACACTTTTGCTTTTGTCATATATTCGCTTCAGTTCACAAGCCATTATATCTGGTGGCATTGCACCAGCTATAATACTAACATCTTCATGCGACACCGTGCGAAATGCACTTGCAGTTCTCATGGCATTCAGCTGGAACACCGATTTTGCCATTCTGGCATACATATGTTTTTTGCATTAATGCTGGGCCCCATACAGGCACTGCATACATTAGAATTGACGGGCTAACCTTGGCGATAAGTGGTCTACTACTCTGCTTTGGTCCTTCTACATTTGCCATTATCCTGGATGTGAACCTTATAACACGAGTCTCTAATATTACACCTAGGTATTTCAACGATATTTGTGTTATGATGATATGCCCGTCTTTACTTAGAGAGATATCCTCAAGTGATGAGCGCAGCTTCTGTTTTTTCTTCGGTAAGTTGAAGCTTTAAGCTCGTTAGCCACTGCTTTATCTTTTGCACAGTCTCAGTACATACGTATGATTTGGATTTGATGCAGTTCTTTAGCTACTATTGTCACCACAATATCAGCGGCATATCCAATTATCTGTACCTCTTTTGGCAAAGGGAGGCGCAGTATTCCATCATAGAGTACATTCCATAAGAGTGAACCCAACACAGAGCCTTGTGGCTACCACCCGTCACATTATATTTTTTTGGGCCTTCAACCGTTTCATATATAAGCAGCTTTTCAGATACGTTGGGCCAGCAAGCTGAATTAAACGTCAAAGGTAATGACCGCGCATTATTTTTTTTTTGTCATACATCCACCTATCTACTTCGATAGCTTTTTCAGTTATATCCGTGACTAGAATGATGACCTATTCCTCCGCTCCAGAATTTTTCCCATCGTATCTATCATGCAGGGTTCCCCTGCCGGGTTGTTTGCTACTCTGCAGTAATACTAGCCGCTGTATTTTCCATATCTTTGGGAACACACCTTCTTGTAGGCATCGTGTAAACAACTCCGTAAAAGGCTTTGTATTGTAGTTTGCTGCGCACTTCAGTGCCCTGTTCGGAACACCATCCAGGCCAGGTGCTTTATAATTTCCAAACCGCTCAATAGGTTGTAGCCCTTCCAGATCATTAACCTCTGGTGCATCTATCTGTGGCCACTGGGTCTTCAAGTTGTACATCTCCACTTTCTTCGTTTTGCTTGAGAAATAGCGTTTCTACTACGTTTCTAAGTAACAAAGGGCAAGTAGCTGCTTATCCTTTGCCCCCTCCAAATCTTGCCATTACCAGTTTATACGCTTCACCCCGAAGGGGTTTCATCCACTTTGTCGCATAACGCATTGAAACAAGAATTATTCCATCGCCTTTTTTTAGCTAGTTGCGTTTTTTCTTGAAAATTTCACGCATTCTCTCACATTCCTCGCTGCCTAGGCTCCGTTGAAATCGACGCCTCGTTTTGTGACATTCGCTTCTCAGCACTTCGATTTCACTGTTCCACCAATTTGCTGACCTTCTATGGGCAGTTTCTTTTTTTCTACCCATAGAGGCATAGGCTTTAGTAATGTGCTGAATCAAAAGGTTAGCCTGCTCGTTCATGTTTTCGTCAAGCATAAATTGGAAAAGTTCCTCGTTAAGTCTTTCAATCCTCCACCCTTTGGTCTGCGCCAGGCATCTAAAGCATTTTCTCAATTGTGACTTTTCTCGAATTCTGCATATTGTTCAGCCGATCTTAATCTTTTGTGCATTTAATAAATATTTTGCTTCTTGCATAAACCACTATGAGGGTTTTAATTGAGCTCTCGCTAAAACGATCAAGCTCCTTAACTTCTGAACGAAACGCTTCTGCTATATCTTTTTTCGTAGTGATATCGTCAAGGTCACGCACTTCCACTATAGTCTCTTGTTTCAGTGTTCTAATTTGCGCCTGATCTAGTATTTTTCCTATTTCCTCTCTGTATCCTTCGGTACTTCCTGTTTGTGCTCTCTTTAATTCCAGCGAAATCTCTCCTTTTGATGCCTTCTTTATTCGTGAGACATTTTCACCAAGACCTTGAAGGATTCCATTCGATTTTTACGGCCCGTATTGTATCTGCGTAAGTCATGGATCAAATTTTTGCAATTACAATCGCATCAGGCCGTAGACGTGGAATAGTGTTAGAGTTCTTCTTGATTTTATTCCTTTACTCTTTGTGTTGTACTATGATCCAACCTTCTTCCTTTGACAATTCCGCCCTAGCATCTTCAGGATTTCTTTCTGCTCCATGGCCACTTATGTTTACCACCTCTTTGGTTATTGATTTCTCATGGGATGTTTTTGTCTTTTTTGGCGGTGTCCTTCTGCTCATTTGCTTCTTATCACGTGGTCTTTTCGGTGTTATGTCCACAACCATTTGTTGAATTGGCATGCTTCGGGTAGATTCCCTTTGTCGGGTATGTTCGTCTTGTGCAAACGCATGGAGCTTCGAGATTGAGCTCAGCAATTCTCTGATGGAGTTGTTGATTAAGCGCTGTGGCGGGCGCATCATATCCGCTAACTTCTGTATCATTTCTCCCGATTCTTACGTATGGTCACGTTTTGGAAGCCCTCCATTCACTGACGGATGGTTTTCCTGCAGCGCTGGTAGTGACGATTTTGACCGCGGAAGTCTATCCGTAGAAGACACCTTTACCGGCGACCTGACCAGACGGGATGCCTTCTTGAAAAGGTCAAATTCTGAGCACGCAATCGTACTTTCAGTCTTGTCTGCAGCATTTATCAGCTGCTCCACGTGAATATCATTCGATATCGGCGTTTTTCGAAACAAGCTGCTAAGGACACCGCTGTTTTTATTGCCGCTATTATTGTTTTTTTCCCTTTATTGTCTCCATTAATCAGTTTTACTGGCGCTTTGTGTGCAGGGGGCGGGCCGGAATAGACCCCAGTTCCCTGAGGCCTGTCCTTCGCTTTACCGGTCACGGGATACACGGACGAACCGGCGCTGGCCCGGAGCAACGGAGTCTACTAGTTCTGTGCCCAATGTACATGTCCTGATCAAGGCCCGAAGGGCCTGGTTACTGATTCACATCATGGCTAACACTTCGGAAAAGCAAGCTCACATCATTTACGTACCACCCGTGAAAAACATGATGGTGTTTCCTGGGACTCCCAGTGCACCCCGGGAAGGACCGGTCGTAGTCTACAGCCGCACCTAACATGGTGAACAGACACTGACCAGGAAGCCGCTCATTATAAGCCCGTCGCGTCTGGGGTTTTTGCTTTACCCAACATACCCATACATGTTGAGGGTATACCTTTGCTAAGAGGCTGCGTCGCTTCGCTACTGTCGCAGGAACATCATCTGGTTTGCTGGATTTTATATCGCTTCCTCCGCTCCTGTCGCTCCTAGTCGGCGATTTTTTATTCGTTTCAACTTCTTTCGTAACGAACCTGCTACCACAGGTCGCGACCTGCCGATACCCCCGGTAGCTTAGAGCTCAGCTGTAATGCCTGACCCATAGGATTCCGTGGGAAAAAAAGATGTACATATGAGTATTTTGAAACCAACAGTGGATATATGAAGTATGTACATAACAGGTCAATTAAAAAGCCCCTGGTCTACCATAGTAAAACATACACTGATTATAGTGACCCTCCAACTTTTCGATACCATTTTTGTAGTACGATTTGTCCTTTGCTTCAAAATAATCCTCCATTCCAAGCATTCTTTCGAGATTTGAGAATAAGATTTTACTGACTTGAGACATGGTGCATCGTCTTGTGAAAAGCCACTTCCTTTTTTCTTCAAATGCGGCCGTTTTTTTTGGCGATTTTGTCCTTCAAACGGTCCAATAACACTATGTAATAGTCGCTGTTATTGGTCCTTCCTTTTTCAAGGTAGCCGACTGTTGCGTTCTTTTACGCATTGGTTCGCGTTCATCGTGTGCAGTTTACTCGAATGACTGTCGATGGGTTTCGGAGTGAAATGACTCATTGTCACATATCGATGCAAAAACTCAGGTTTATTACGCTTCAACATCTCCAAACACTTCTCCGAATTATCCACTCGTCGTTTTTTGTGGTCAAAAGTGAGCTCGCGGGGCACCCACTTTGCACAGAGATTTCTCATACAAAAATATTTGTAAATGATATGATGTACACGTTCAGTTGATATCTTTTGAGTGCCTGCTATTTTATTCAATTTCAATTTACTGTCATTCAAATCGTTTTGTGGATTTTTTTGATGTTTTCGTCTGTAACAACCTCTTTTGGGCGTCTCCTGCGTTCACCGTCTTCGGTGCTCAATTCACCACGTCTAAACTTAGCATAACAATCCTTGATGATTGTTTTTCCTGGGGCAGTGTCCGGAAACTCATCATCAAGCCAAGTTTTTGCTTCAACTGTATTTTTTCCCTTCATAAAGCAATATTTTATCAACACGCGAAATTTATTTTTATCCACTTTTTTCACAATAACAAAAGTTGCTTCACTCAAAATGCTATAATTCACAAACTAATGATTCGACAGCTGTCAAATTTATACACGAAGGTAGCGCCATCTATGTGTCAGGCCGGGGACTTTTCAATCGACCTGTTATGTATGTATGCACTTTTCATATGTTGCACACAAGTGCACTTATTGCTAAAGCATTTATGTATATGTGTACATTCATACACACATAATTGAAATATATGTTGCAAATGCAACTTATGCAAAATATATATTTGATCATGCACATACATACATCCGCACATACATATATCATAACGTATGAAAATGTGTGATGGCGTGAAGAGAAATTGTGGCAGCAGCAACAGCAACAGCAATATGCAACATCCAAGATACATAAATTTATTTGTGGATCTGTCACTGTTCTCAAAGCGACATGTGTTATCTCACTAACTCTTTCTCTGTTTGTGCAACACTTAACTCAGGCTGACTGGTGTTGTGTGTAGATATATGTACTTGTAAATGGACGCCTTAAATGTGACTTAATAAGTATTTGCTATCATGCATGCATGTATGTACATACATATACGTATACACTGCAAACATTTATGGACCATATAGTCCATTGGAGTGCCTACAAATATACTCCTCAGTGGCAAATTTTGGACCAACTCATGTTTTTACACGAACTCTGTGCGTCACGACCATTCTTCGTGTTATAAATGTGTGGAAATGAAACTGAGTCAGTTTCGTTTCGATGTTGAGCCCTGATGGTACGGAAAGGCGTGCAGAATTTATTATTATTTCAATGAAAATACGTAGATCAAATACACAAACTAATAGGTATTAAATTTTTATTAACAATAAATTATTAATTATATTATTATAAATTTACACCATAAATAATATGTTTAATAGCTTTTCACCAAAGCAGATGGTATTCGAAACTAAAGAGTATGTTTGAATCTTATTTTTCGCATATACTCCAAAATATAATCCCCTGTAGGTACTCCATGGAGTATTCGGGTGTTATGCAGAGATGGATTATATGGTCCAGCCCTAGGACATCACAGTGTTAATTGGACCATATTTTATTTGGATGGATTGTGGCAGGTTTTGGATTACTATGTTGTCCGCGCGGATTATATATTTCACGCGTGCATGGAGTACTCGCCTTGTTTGTAGGGTATATGTAAATTGTTAAGAAGTTTCAGCTGAAAAAGTGTGCTTTGAGCAAAGAACTGAAAGCGAAGAACTATTTGGTAGATTATTAGGGCTGTACTTAATTATTGCTCATAAATGTAAATATCCAGCTTTTCCAACTTACCTTTTTTTTTTTTGGAGGTGTTAGGCAGAAACATAACTTTCTGATACAATTTATTATAATCAAATTGGAAACCTCAGACTCTCGTTGTTGTTGATTTTTATATTTTGTTCAATTGAAATATTATAATTAGTATTGTATAGGTGGAGATAAGTGAAGGATACTGAACAGTCCTAATTGAGCTCCAAATAGATTGGTATCTGATTTACATCTAGAATAGAATTTTACATTTACAATAGAATTTCAAATAACCATATATACATTTTTTTTTTGGAATGCACCAAATTTCAAATAAATCGAACCATAAATACGAAGAGATCGGACCCTGGTCCACTTTTCTGAAAAAAAGAAAATTATACAAAATCATTTTCGAATCTACTTAAACACATGCTGAAAATTTCGACAAAATCGGAGTTATGCATATAATATAAACAATGTAATTTTGGCACAATTTTCTAATTTACTCTCTGTTCACATGGGCACTGAATTAGCTAATTGAGAGGAAATCAGCATTTAAAACATAAGTACATTTGAACAAATTAATGAAATGAAATTTTCTGGCAATTAGCTCATACAACCGTGTGAAGTAAATATTTCGGTCCATTTTTGTGCTCAAAAAGGTATTTTTTATTGTAAAAAAAAAAGAATAAATACATCATTCCCATCTCTCTGTAAATTTTCGAATACCATCCCTATAAAGGGAGTCCCCTCAGTTCTCGATCCAATCATTGAGCCATTCTTCGATTTCTTCAAAAAGCCTGAACCGGTGAACCTCCAAAGCGTTTTGCATGGTCTTGAGAATATTTCGGTAGTAATTTTTCAATATCACCTTGTCATACCTTTTGGTCGTTTCTGGGCATTTTTCGCACAATGCAGGGCTTGAACGCATTAGTTGTTGTCGATAACGAGATCAGTTTGCGTTTGCAACGAATCTTGATCCAGTACCTCATCTTCAAACTTGTTGGGCTAGCCAGTGCATTATTTGTCTTCGTGGTGACTCTAAGGTCACCACTTTTAAGCGTCGAAACCACTCTATGCATGACTTATCGGTTGGCGCAGATTCGCCATACGCTTCGGCAAGCATTCGATGGGCTTCAGCTGCAGTTTTCTTCCAATTAAAATAGAAAATTAAAACTTCCCGCAAGTGCTGTTTATTTAACGCAAGTCCGGAAATTTTCGAAGAGGCAAAAACAATGTTGTTGTCAGAAACTTACGCTGATTAGCACTAATTATTGTTGACAGATGTTAAACTGTTCCAATGAAATGGGTAATCGTTTCCAGGATTGGCCACGACTTGCAAGTGAAAGCCATCTTTTGAGAACAGACCAATTAATTTATAGAAAAATGGAATATGACATTAAAATGAAAGCGAAAAAATACGAATGGAACGGCAGAGAAAATCGAAGTAAATAAATTTAAATGAATTTTAAAATGAAGTGTTGGAAATTAAAAAAGTCTTCGCAAATTTTTTTTATATATCTTTTAATAAAAGTACATGTTGACCATTATTATCTATGATCTTTTGCCATTATTTAGGTGGCCAAATAATTTCCATCGACTATTCGATCGCCCAATTTTTTACCATCAAAATAGATTTACAGAGTCCGAAACAATGGTGGTCAGATGATGCAAGGTCCGGGCTATATGGTGGATGTATCAAAACTTACCAACCAAACTCCGTCAATTTTTGCCTTGTCATCAAAATTGTAAGTGATCTGGCGTTCACATAATGTAACACAAATCATTTACTATTGTTTACTTCTGAATGATTTTCTCGAAGAGCTTGTTATAAGCTTCTTAATTGACAGTAGAGCTCTGAATTCATTGTTTCGACAAATAATGGACAATTCTCATCCAATCCCACCATACCTCACATCCACAATCCATTGTTTGCCGTCAGTTCAGGATTTGAAGCCGGCCTTTGACCATGAAGAATGGGTAATTTCATTGTTCGTGATGAGAACATCAGAAAAGGTTCGATTTTGTCGTATTTCAGAAGCGTTTTTCTGATAATAATTCGGTCAATTAAGTATTAATTCATGTGATACCCAAACACCGAGTTGCTTTGAGTTGGCAGCATTCTTTAAATGATTCCAAAGTGTCACGTGAGCGATGTCTAATGCCTCCGCTATCTCCCCTCAGCTTTCATGTCGGTCTTGCTTCAGCAGTTGTCGAATTTCGTCGCGTTTTTAATGATTGGCCGACCACAACGAGGTGCATCTTTAACATCAAAATTTCCCTAACGGAATTGAGAAAACCACTCCTAAGTCCAACCTGTGCCTAAAGCATTCTCAGGAAAAAGAGAGAGTCCACGTCCAGGTGGTTTTTACGCTACTGTGGAACAGTGTTGCCAGATAGGATTATTTAGCTCCAATTTGGTTCTCCTTTATAAGATTTCATACTTTGGCTATAGGTAGCGAGTTCTGCTATATATTATTTTTCTGTAAATATTTTAGCAAAGCAAAATTATTATAAATTGTAATTGTATTAAATGGAAATGTTCAATATTTCTATCTGCACCAATAGAATTTCATTTGATGTAGAAAAGATCTCTTTAAACGCAATTTTTTTACAAACAAACAAAAAAAGTAAAAGGTTTCAAACACTAATGGCTTCAACATAGTTTAATGTGTGAGCACCAAACTTAATGGCATAATTTAAAGCTTAATTGAGTCATCTGATTGGTCTGCTTAAACACACTCTTAACACTTCTTTTGCCTAGCGTTAATTCTCATTTTTCACAAAATTAATTAAGCCTTGCATATATTTAGGGCAGTTAAAAAAATATATTAAAAAATATTTTATAACAACTTTTGATGCTCTTCAAGAGGAAATATTTTTGATTTAATTAATTTTTATTTTATTTTTTTATTTTATTTTACTATGGGGTTAAAATTTACTTCATGCGCTCAGAATAGCGACCGTTAGTTTGCATTTAATACGCTCATAGGTTAAGCGCAACTTGATGCCTACATACACATGCACATACATATATTTTACTCCTCAGTTTTATTTGCAACTTTCTATTTTTGCCAACCGAAAGCTCCATTGCGTTTTTAATATGATCTTAAAGAGAATATTAAAATGTATAATCAAGATTATGTTAAATTGTCTCAAAAATTCTTGTTAATTTGTTGCGCTTCTTTGAGTACAAATATCAATATAAAAATTATCAAACACATATGTATTATGACATTTTTATGCTGCATTTAGTAGAGGAAAATATTTTTTTTTTTGGAAATAATATAAGTTGATGCGTGAAGGAGAGTCCTATGAGGCTATGGGATGAATTTTTATTTCTCTCAACAACAAAAAAAAACATCCATTTATCCATCAATTTTTATTTTAGCTGCTTCAAGATAGTGCTCCTTACTTGTGCCAGCTTTTTTATCCAATCCTCTTGGCAGCTCTGATTTGCACTGTTGGTATGTCTCTTCAATCGGCGTAAAACGCCATCCTTTATGGAAACAATCATAGGGGCCAACTTTGTTATTTTATAACTAGATTTGCACTAAAAGAAGTAAAAATAAAAGTTAATAATAGAATGAACAAAATGGAAATTAAATGAAAAAAAAAATTAAAGAAGAAAAGAAAAATCATTCCCGAATGGTTGAATACGTCTATGATAATCTCCATCAGGAATCCTCGAACCAATTTTTTATATTCCATTATGCTTCACCTCATGAAATTTTTGGTTTTTGAGTTTTTGGTATCTTCAGATCTGTATTTGTATTGCTTATCAAAAATAAGTTTCATTGAGAAACTTCATGAGCATTAAATCTTTTGAACAGGTTGCATCACTCTTCAAAAACATTTTGAAAACTTTCTATTTTGATAATTTCATTTCTGAAATTAATCTTTTAAATTAAAACTTTCAGACAGGTGGGAAACCTTTCCAAAATATTATCGCATGAAACCTTTCACAAATAGCTTAAACTTGATATCCGTATTCTATCAATTATTATCTTAACAATTTAATTGAATTTAAAATTTTTAAAAGATGGCATTCCTCAAGAACCTTTTTTACTTTAAGCCTTCAAAATTCACTTAAGTTAATACCTTTAATATTATATTTTATTTATCTTACCAATTTAAGTATTTTTAAATTTCCAAACAGGTGACAACTTTTTTCCAGTATTCTGCTTTAGAAAACCCTTTTTTCCGATATCATAATTTAATACTAAAAGTTTTTATAGGCGACAACGCTGCTCAAAATTATTTGTTTGTTAAGTCTTTCTTTAATCTCCTCAATTTGATACCCATATTGTAATATTTCAATTATTTTATCAGTATTTTTTAATTTAATTTTAAGAACATTTGGTAATTATAATTATAATAATAATAATAATTAAATTATTCTTGGGCAAACAAATCTTTCATGAATTTCGGTTCGGACATTGAGTTCATAGACACACCTACGGAATATTTTAAATAGTATATACAAAATATCAAAACAGGTGGCAACTCTGGTGAATTAGAAATTCACTATTCTCGTATTCTCTTGAATACAAATAAAAAATTTCATTTAGATGGGTTATGCCGTTTAGATTAAGTTTATTCGCAAACACACACGTACAGAATATTTATAGCTCTAGATACCTAGGTATCAACGAGCACCGCGAGCAGCTCGATACTCGCTCGATACTAGCTCATTGCACAACTGCTTAGCAGAACAAAAAAAATTTAATTTTGTTTGCCAAAAGTTCTATGGCGTTTTAATGATTTTTACACTTTTCATAAATAATATTAAAATTAATAAAAGTGTAAAAATGTTTGTCAAAATTCTCGAAATGCTCGTGCTCGGCTCGAAAATTTTTCGAATAATGAGCAATGAGCAGGTGTGCGAGTGCTCGTTGCTCAAATGCTCACAGTGCTTGAAAATGTTGGAGCAAAATCTGGGGCTCTAGTATATATGTACATATGTGAAATTAGAGGTGTCCCGCCCCCTTTCCATAAATCATTTACCCGGTACAAATTTGGTTAAATTTGGTAAAGCCGTTCTCGAGATATAAGGTAACGTGAACTTAATTTTATATATAAAATAAAATAAATTAACAATAAATTTCAAAAAAATTAAATAAAAAATTAAATAATATAAATAAAGTAAAAATAAAATAAATAAAATAAAATAAATTAAAATAACATAAAATTAAATAGAATTAAATGAAATGAAATGAAAAAATAAAAATTAAAACAAAATTAAAAAAAATAAAATTAAATGAAATAAAATAAAATAAAATTAAATTAATACAACATAATTAATTTAAATGAAATTAAACTAACTTAAATTAATTTATATTAAACTAAATTTAAGTTAAATTAAATAAAATAAAATGAAATGAGGCAAAGTAAAATAAAATAAAATAAAATAAAATAAAATAAAATAAAATAAAATAAAATATAAAATAAAATATTTCAAGAAAAAAATAATAAGAAATAAAATAATGATGGTTGTCACAATATGTATTCAATTTTGTTTTATTTTTATTTTTAACAAATCGGGCACCCTTCTTTGATGATGATGCAGCCATAAATCACCAAACATAATTTAGAAGACACTTGCTGAGAGCTTTTATAAATTTAACCCTGCAAAATAGTTAAACAAATTATAAGAAAAAAGTGCAGACGTCATCAAAATCGCAAACAAAACTAACATAAACGTCATGTCTACTACACTATCAACTACTATCAAGATGATCATTAACGAATACATGCTTGTAGATACGTAGCAACACCATACAGCGAATGAACTACGGCCCTCCCAACATGATTACCATTGAAAGTCATTATCATCACACTTAAATGAGTCGTGAAAATGGTTGAAAATTGTTTTTTTTTTTTTATATTATAATATAATGCTTTTTTTTTGCCTCACTCTTTCCCACCTTCTCTCAGCTTGTATGAAATTTCTACTTATTTTCTCATTTCTACGCTATTCATACTGATTTATGTATATAGAAATTTTGCATAACCTGCGCTTTTGTTTCTCTAAATTATTATATTTACTATCATTATTATTATAATTTATTTGTTAACTTTGGTAGGTAATCAAACAACTCTGGTTGGCACGGTTTGTGGCGTGCGTGTGGGTAACGTCCGTAACTTAATATGCACTCAGTAAACTAACTATTAATTTATTCGTAATTCAAATTTACCTGTCAACAAAATCTCTGCAACAATAATTTAATAGACTCGTAATTGTTATTAAATGCACACTTGGGGCATTTAAACGCTCACGCATTATCGCTCATGGCGGATTTTGGAATAAATTTCGTTTATATTATAATATATACCAATGTAGAGGAATATTAGCGAAATGCTTTAAGTTTTCGATTACATTCGTGAGTGAAATTAAGTAAAAAATAAAAACACAGGAACTGGATAAATATGAAAAAAAAATTATTGAAGAGCCATTAAGGGGTTAGGTGGGGTTCAAAGGTTAAAAGAAGGAATTTTCACTATTTTTTTATATATTTATATATATTTTGTTCAAAAAATTCACCATATCTAAGATACATATTTAAACAGTATTTTGTGTAATTTTTATTCAAAAATTCCGAAAACTCAGCCGTTGGGAGCTCATCTCCCTTAACGTCTCAAAAGAAAATGCTCTCGCCGTGGCCAGCATAACTCATTATTGGTTCATCTAAAATCAAAAAACCAAAAATATTTCGTTAGTACAGTGGATAAATCTCGTTATTAGGCAAGGGAAAAAACAAAAAATCAAATTTGAATTTTTGACAGACTTTGAACAAAAAAACACGTTTTTTGATCAAATTTTCGCCATGTATTGGCTCTTAAAAATTAGTTGTAATAAAAAAAAATCCTTCGTTTAATGGCTAGAGAATGTTATTGCAAAGATGCGTGCCAAATTTGAACAAAATCTCTTCATAACTTTTCGAGAAATCATGTCCACCAACTTAAAAAATAGAGTTTTGAGATAAACGCGTTTAAAGTTTCAAATTGACACAGACATGGCTTGATGGGCGGAACTTCCAAAGAGTCTATCTTTTAGAATTTTACTCCGATCGATTTGAAATTTTAGGAGAATATTTTAAACATGTTTTTTTTTTTTAATTTTCAAACCCATCTAACCTCTTAACAAATATGATTGACTTTTCGATTAAGTCTCCTTATGTCCTAATTATTTTCCTAATGATAGGTTATAAGTACTTTTGTTTCAGTAATGCTTTAGGCTTCGAATACAATTAACCTCTGGCAATATTCCCTTTACATCGGTAGTAGAATTTAAACACTTGACACAGCAAAAATCTATTGGCTTACCGCCATCAATTTCATTTCGATCACAAAACCCTTCAAGGTATGGAATGACTAGCGCTTCCTCATCTGTGTCATCTATCTAACATATGTATATTACATTGACAGATAAAGTGAACATACCAGTATGTCTGGGAACCCGGTAACGTTAGTAAAATACATGCTAGAAAGTATCAATGCCTGAAATGTAGCCAGAAGCTAACAGCTGAGATAATGCAGCATTTATAATGGAGCGACCAGCAGAGGGGAAAGCTTGAAAACAGCTTACCATTGACGAACACTCGAGTACCTGGTATATAGTAACGAGAACTGAAATCATGACGTTTGAACAAAGTTAACGACAGGCGATATAGACTCGTACTTTAGAGTTAATTAGCCTAATACACCACGTTTATCGCATTTTCAGCCTCGGTCTCACAAAACCAGAAATCAGTCTGAAGATGATTGCAGATCTAGACAGGTCTCCTAGCCCAACTGTATATTTAGTAGTCAGAACTACCTTCACAGAACGCAGTCTAAGCTTTTTGAGCACCCAAAGATCCCCCAATCAAAGGGAATCCGCACAGAGCAAAAAAGAAAATACAAAATTTATGTAGTCTTAGTATTAGTTTGGCAGCATTCGCCCAGCTAAAGCGAGTAGAATAGCAGAGTAATTTTTTAGAATCTCATCGTGTTTAAGGATCTAAAAATGTTTCACTTTTAAAAATAGACCCTCTACAAAGCAAAATCGAGACCCTCTGAATCCGAATAGCCAACGACGAGTTCATCGTAAGAGATTAAGTTATATATATTACTAGTATCTATTGTATCCGTTGATTGGAGCACGGCTTTACAGCATCACCTCAGTATATTTCCATGTACCAGACTTAGATTTATGCTTAGATCTTTTCATTATCCACTTGCAAAGGAGAGTCAGAAATACCACTGTCTCAGCAAGCTACCCTCGTATTCTTAAAAAAAAAAACGAAACTTTTTTATTTATCTCTCCAATTAAACAGTTCGTGTATTCGCACCTTGGCGAATGCAAAAAAATCAGCCAACAACAAACGTGGTATGTACTTGAGAGACCATCAAACAACTGTAATCTTATCAAAAGGTAGGCAAGCAGTAAAATACTCTTATGACTCACAGCCGCAACACGCTTACAAAAAAATTTACAATAATTTAACGGCAAAGGTAAAACAAAAAGCTTGCGAAATCGCTATAATAGTAGAACAATTAAAGCATAAAAAATAATATACAATAAAGAGAAAAAAACAAATAAAATGAATATGCTTGAACCGGCTCATCGGAGTGAGTGAGCTACGCTTTACGAGAGAATGGCAATAAACGATTGTGCAAAACTTGAAAACAAAAACAAAGAAAAAACAGAACCTGCTCAGATTGCTACACAATCTTCCGACTAACACGGCGACCAAGCCACAAGCCACAAGCCAACCAGTCAATCAACTAGTTAGCCAACAAGCTAAGCTAAACAGCCATTGAACCAAACAGCACAGCACAGTTAACAAACGAGTCAATGAAACACTGAGCGCAACACGCTCTCAATTCGTAGCGCAGCGGTTGGTTGGGCCTACGCAGAGTTTTGGTTAACAACGCTCCACAGCTGGGGAGCGTAGTTAGTTAACTTTTGCTAGCGTTGCGGAACACTTTTACCTCGAAAAGAATTGTGTTAGGTGGTTTGTTGTTGATAGGTACGCGTTGCTATATGTCGGTGTTTCATTGTTTTTTATAAATTTTTTCTTTGTTTTTCGCTCTCACTCCCCACCGTCGCTGTGGTGTTTCGAAGTTATAAGCGTTTACGATAAGCTCGCTGCTACTTTTTTGTGATAAAATATAATATTTGATTTGCTGGAAATATTTTCGCTGTTTTTTTTTGTCTAATTTTACGATTAAATAAAAAATTATATTTTGAACAAATTTTATGGTTAACTGAAAATATTTAATTTTCATGGAAATATTTTTTTAATTAAATTTAAAAAATTATATTTATTAATAAAGTTTATGGTTAATTTTTTATAATAAAAAACATTTATTATAATTTTTCAGTGCGCAAAATGGACACACAATTGGTGTGGGCACGCGATCCCGTCGAAGGTTACATACAGTGCCGCATCACGGAGATCGGTGCTAAAGAGTTCGAAGTGACGCCAATCGATCGGAAATATCCAAAACGTTCCTGTCATTTCGATGATATATTCTCATCCTGTGATGGTCCACAAGATCATGATGATAATTGTGAGTGAGATACTTTTTTATGCAATGTATATAACATATATTTTACAGCTTATTGTTTTACTAATTATAAATACATACTCGTACATATGTATGTATGTATGTATGCAAGTACGCTACTAATTAGTTTTTGTCCATACAACTGTTGCTCTCGGAAATAAGCTTATTTGTAGACACACCTGCCTTATCAGCGCGTCGGCATCACGTGCTTACTCAGCGTCTACGGCTTTACAGATTAGCTGTTAAAAAGGTTTATTTTTTGTTTGTTTAAAAAAATATAATTATTGAAAAGTTTGGAAAATTTATACTATAGGGTGATCCAAGTAGACGTACTTTTTTTTTGACAGATCACGCGTGAGTCATGTCAAGCTGTCATGTTATTTTTGTTCAGAATTGTTTGGCATTTTATCATGGAAAGACTTACGCCTGAACAACGTTTACAAATCATTCAATTTCATTAGGAAAATTCACGTTCTGTAAAGAATGTGTTTCGCGCGCTTCGCTCAACTTATGGTCAACATAATGGCGTACTATTCGCAACACCATCACCCACCTTGAGACCCAGCATTCATTATTGGATAATATCCGGCCGAATAGGCCACGTCCAGTACGCAGTGAAGAAAATATAGCGACCGTAGCTGAGGGTGTACACGAAGACCGTGGAGAGTCGATTCGGCGTCGTACGCAGCAACTCGGGACGGCTTTGCGCATTTTACGTCGAGATTTTAAATTGAAGGCGTACAAAATACAGCTTGTGCAAAAACTGGAGCCACCCGACCTTTCCAAGCGACATCGCTTTGCTCTATGGCTCTTGAAAAGTTCCAAGAAGATCCGACGTTTTCGAGCCAAATTTTGTTCAGCGATGAGGCCCATTACTGGCTCAATGAGTATGTAAACAAGCAAACTTGCCGCATTTGGGACGAAGAGCAACCTGAAGGGATTAATGAGCTGCCATTTCATTCAGAAAAAACTACAGGTTGGTGTGGTTTGTGAGCCGGTGGAATCATCGGTCCATATTTCTTCAAAAATTATGCCGGTGAGAACGTTACCGTCAAAGGCGACCGTTATCGCACCATGATGACCGAAGTTGAAGCTCGTGATCTCCGCAACATTTGGTTCCAACAAGACGGCGCCACATTCCACACATCGCATTAATCAATTCATTTATTGAGAGAACTTTTTGGTGAGCAGATAATTTCACGTTCTGGGCCTGTGGATTGGCCACCAAGATCGTGTGATATCACACAATTAGACTTCTTCTTGTGGGGATATGTAAAGTCTAAAGTCTATACGGGCGATCCCACTTCGATTCAGGCCTTGGAGCAAAACATGACGCGCGTCATTCGCCAACTACCAGTCGAAATGCTCGAACGAATCATCGAAAAATGGACTCATCGGATCGACCATCTGTGACGTAGCCGCGGCCAACATTTGAAAGAGATAATCTTCAAAAAAATAAATGCCAAAGAGTGTTCTTTCGAATGATAATAAACATTCTCCATTAAATTTAAAAATTTCTGTTTTTTTTCCTTAAAAAAGTATCGAACCTCGATATGGATCACCCTTTATATACTTTTATTTAAAGTGTGTAGATAATTTCCAGCATTTTATAACAACCAATACGCATTGGTCAATTTTCATTTATTTTGGTCTTTTGAAATTTTAAACCGATCACCCAACATTATGATGTTGCTCAAGGCTGACTGCTATTTAGAATTCTAAAATTATTTGCTTAACCATAGACGCAAGACCGCAAGCATCATAAAATCTCTTTAATTTATGACCATAAGTCATTATTCTTGTCCATAAAGCAGTGCTAAAATCATGTTTTTACTCAAAATTATTAACCAAAAAAAATGTTTTTTTTTCGTAACTAACTCTATTTGTTTTTTCGGTTTATTGTAAAACATCCAACTGAAGAATAACCTCAGGAATGCTCAAAACTGTCTTGAAATGCAGGCCAATTCTCTGAAGAGATTTAAGAATTTTATTACAAAAAATTTGATATTAACAGCCTTTATAATTTTTGTCCGTATATACATATGTTTCCAAGCGTATCACGCGAAAATGCTTATGATGAAATTTTAGTTCGTGTCAACTTATTAGACATAGAATAAACGTGGCTAACCGATAGCGACAGCACTGTCAAGCTCAAAACGAAACAAGTGGTTATCGATATCAATACAAAGACGCTTTGCCAACATGCCCACATGCAACGTACAGCTGATCCTGCAAAAACAGGGAAGTTCGAGATTTATCCCACAGAATTGCAACGGTTGACTTTACGTTTATTAATTGCCATCGCTTCCATTAACATTTTATACGAGTTTTTTTTGTCATTTAACCACTTCTCGGAAAGAAAAGTAATACTTATATACTTATATATAGAGCTCTAGATACACGGTTATCGAGCAGTGCGAGCAGTTCGATGCTCGCTCGATACTCATTCATTGCTCAACTGCTTAACAGAACAAAAAGCTTTCCAACGTCAAATTAAAGAACTCAGAAAGTCAAGTCACGCAAGAGGCTACCATTTACCAGCGAGGGGTCAGACGCGATAATTTTACAATACATATGGTTCATGCAGATCAAGACTTCGGATTTTAGACCAAGTAACCTCTGGGTAGACGAACCTTCTGTGGTGGCGCGTAAAAAACCTGCCCCCATGAAAAAACACATTAACCCTCGGACGAGATACTTCACTTTTGTTAGCGACAATGTTTTAAAGATCAAATGTCCGTTCCCTTAATTGCGAAGATGCCGCTGTCCAGCTGGTTAATGTCCTCGTAAGACTAAAGAGTGACATCACCGTCTTCACAAGAAGGGCCATAGATGAAACAAGAACGGACGAAGTTTGCCCCTTGTGAAATTTACTACACCGACCAAAAAACAAAGCGCAAATTTTATGTTAGATTTGTGGTAGAAAAGATACTCCGTTCATCCGAAGAATAAGCAAATTTTACTTTTTATTTTAAGACTCAGTAAATATTTCTTAACACATCAAATCGGATCGGTGGTAACTGACTCTTGATATAATGAATATTAAAACAATTACACAAACATCTGGGTCATGTATTTCAAAGTTTGTTTTGTATAAACACAATTAAATAGAATTAAAGTATCTAGATGATCTTAAAGGGATGCTAAAGTTAAGCTTGCAATAATATTGAAATAATATTTTTAGATAGTGCTAGTCTTGGTTATTACCAACAGCTATATTAAAGTCACGATGTGACTCTAAAGTACTAATAAATATGAGGGAAGTCAGTTTAAAATCCAATTAGATCCAGAGTCAAGAATTTGCGAAAATCTGCTTCGATTTGTCTCTTTCTAAAAAAAAAATATGTTGCACACCCAATACTAGGAATGCAATACGTCGCTTGTCCTTTCATGTGGTAAATGATGAGTGTTAGCGAATAACAATGACGGAGAATTTTTTGAAAAGGTAGTACCAAAATCAGGATTTTAGTTAAGTTGAAATTTTTTTTCTGTGGAACAATTGTTGGCAGAATGAATAACGTCGATATTAATTCAGCCTCGACCTAGAGTGTTTTACACAATATTGAATAATATTCATCAATGTAGTACTCTCTGTTCCATATTTTAATAATTTAACTATCAGGGCTGTGTGATAAGTCAGTGACTTTTTGAATTTGCCGCCCAGTTACTGTAAATATGATACTGCTCCCGCCAAATGTTATCTATTAATGAACTGCTGTAAAATTTTGAGCGAACTGCGACATTTAGTTTTGGTTTGACAGCCATTGAAAGCAGACGACCACGCGAATTTGAACGAAAATGAAAAATAAAACATAATTTTTTGTGTAAAAAATCCATCATCTACACCAAGAAAAGACTTGATAAATAACATATTTGGAGACTCTGCACCATCAATTTCAATGTCGTACCAGTACAAGTGACGCCGAAGGTTCAGGTTGGCCCTACAGAAATCGTCGATAAAATCCATGGAAGGATATTGGAGGATCGGGAAATAAAAGTGCGTGAGGTGGCTGCGACTGTAGGCATCTCAACTGAGGGGTTACATTACATTTTACATGAATATTTGGGCATAAAAAAGCTATTCGCGCGATACGTGTCGCGAATGCTTGCACACGATCATAAGCACAACCGTGTAACCACTTCAAAGGAGTTTTTGACGATGTTCAACCGCAATCCAAACGAATTTTTGCGCCGGTTTGTTCCTTAAACGAAACATGGATCCACCACACAACACCATAGGTCAAATAACAATCAAGACAGTGCGTTTCTCCGGGTCAACGTACACCATTGAAGGCCAAAGTGGGCCATAGTTATTTTTGGATGCAGGAGGTGTCATTTACATCGATTACCTTGAAAAGAGTAAAACGTTCAACGGCGAATATTTTTCATAGCTTTTGAACAGATAAGATATTGATTTGAAGCAGAATCGACTGTATTTAGCGAAAAAAGGTGCGGTTCCATCAGGACAATACACCGGGTTCACACATGTGTAGTCACCATGGTAAAAATACACAAATTTGGATACAAGCTGCTACTCCATCCAGTATATTCACCAGATTTTGCCCCCTGAAATTATTTCTTCTTTCCAAACCTTAAGAAATGGTTGGGCGGTAAGACATTCGGGTCGAATGAAGTGGTCATCACAGAAGGAAACGCCCATTTTGAGGGCCTTGAAAAAACCTATTCTTTGGAAGGAATACAAAAATTGGAAAAACGCTGAACTAAATATATAGAGCTAAAGAAGACTCTGTTGAAAAATAAAGCGGTTATTTACCGAAGACAATATATTTTATTCAAAAAGTCACTGACTTAACAAACCACGCTCGTATATAAGACTATACTCAAATGTATACTTCTGCATTTGTATAGCGACTAATAAATACGCGCTTACGTCCAGAACTCTGCATTTTTTTTAATTCAGATTGTTGTGTTTTGTAAAGCTTAAACACTTGTAGACAATATTGGTGGCTCTTTTAGCTAGTTTTACTAAACATGTAAGTACGAACGACCTAGGGCTAAACTACTTCTCTAAAAAAATAACAATTCTAAAATTTTGTTTTAATTTCACCTGCGAAATATTTAACATTTGCCTCTCTTCTTTCAGGTGAACTTATGCTGCTGAATGAAGCGACTTTCTTGGATAATTTAAAAACGCGTTACTATAAAGACAAAATTTATGTAAGTGTTGAAAGTATTTGAATTCTATTCATTAAACGACGTTTTTTTTTAAAGTTAATCTCTAGTTTTAATGACATTTTTGGATATAAAAAAATTTCAGTATAATTTTCATCGGGCTTATTATTTTTTCACAATTTTTTTTTTATTTTATTTATTTTTTTGGAAAGTGTTTTATCCCTTTTACTAAATTTTTATACCTCAATATGCTTATACGAAACGTCCTTTATTTACTAACAGACTTATGTTGCCAACATACTCATCGCTGTGAATCCATACCGTGAAATCACTGATCTCTACTCATCATCAACAATTAAAAAATATACTGGACGTTCCTTGGGCGAACTACCGCCACATGTATTTGCTATAGGTAAGCTAAAAATAAGAAATGTCTGCCATTCAGCAATTGTAAAATAAAATTTTGCATCAAAAAAAGTTTTCAAGTCCAAAACACATACACATTTGTACACAAATACATATAAACTAGTTTAAAAACAAAAAGCAACTTAAACAATTTTCACATTTGTAATCATTGCAGCTGATAAGGCTATACGTGATATGCGCGTACTCAAATCGTCACAATCAATTATCGTATCTGGCGAATCGGGTGCTGGCAAAACCGAATCTACAAAATATCTATTAAAGTATTTATGCCATTCCAGCGATAGTGCCGGTCCCATTGAGCAAAAAATTTTAGATGGTAAGTGATAGTAGAGTAGTTTCCCCACTGTGGTTGTAGTAAATTATTTCAACAACAACATTGAAAATGATTCATATTAAAAGTTACATAAGTTACATTGTACATTATTTATTCAATAATATCCACTCACATACTCACA
The DNA here is from genome assembly GCA_030068015.2 of Neoceratitis asiatica. Lineage (NCBI taxonomy): Eukaryota > Metazoa > Arthropoda > Insecta > Diptera > Tephritidae > Neoceratitis > Neoceratitis asiatica. Next base: position 20,925,189 of record CM061528.1, on the reverse strand, counting down.
TATTCATATATTTTATTGCAGCCAATCCCGTACTCGAAGCATTTGGTAATGCAAAAACAACGCGCAACAACAATTCATCGCGTTTCGGTAAATTCATTGAAGTACATTATGACGCCAAATGTCAAGTAGTTGGCGGTTATATATCCCATTATCTATTGGAGAAGAGTCGCATATGCACGCAAAGTTCAGAGGAGCGCAACTATCATGTATTTTATATGCTGCTTGCAGGTGCGCCACAACAGCTTCGTGATAAGCTCAATTTAGGCAAACCGGATGATTATCGGGTAAGAAAGGTGGAGATTGAGGGCGGTGGGAAAAAATATATGTCATTTAGTGATTTCAACATTATTTGTTATGATATAAATTTTATATGTATTCATATGGGTGCATTATGAGTTCGTATGAAATTTTCGTTTCCTTATGGTTTCCATGGTAAATCAAATCATGGTAAATTTCGATTAACTTCTATTTTCATTACTTATAACCGCAGAAGTGAATAAACAGCATTTCCGAAGTGTTAAGTTAATTCAAGATTTCTACACTACTGGTTTTCCAATAAGAGTGATATGATTTCTTTAAAAAAAAACACACTATTTGTTAAGGAAATTCAAATGTTTTTTTATTTAATGTCAAGTACAATCGATACAATTAAGTTCTGAATATAACATCATTCAATATCACATCATTATATATAACATCATTCTGAATATAAAAATTCAAATGGCCTCCACAACTTCTTTTGCAGGAACGAATTCGATGAAAACAATTTTTTTTTAAATCATCTTCTCCGATGAGGCTCACTTACATCTGAGTGGTGCGGAAAATAAATAGAACTGTCGATTCTGGTGCGAAGAAAATCCACAAATTATTCATGAACAACCATTACATTCACCTAAATTGACGGTTTGACGTGGTTTTTAGTCTGGTGGAATCATCGGTCCATACTTCTTTCAAAATGAAGCTGGTAGCACCGTTACCGTAGAGGAGAGAGCGGTATAGATCGATGATAACCAACTTTTTATGGCTACAATTGGAAGAAGTTGATCTTAACAATATCTGGTTCCAACAAGACGGTACTACGCATCACACAGCACGTCCAACAACCGAATTATTGCGAGAAAGGTTTGGAGATTCGATTATTTCAAGAAATTGTGACATTGAATGGCCTCCAAGAAGTTGTGATTTAACACCATTAGACTACTTCTTGTGGGATTATTTGAAGTCATTGATCTCTAGAAATGAACCAGACTCTCTGAAAGCTTTAAAGGTCAATATTGAACGTGATATTCATGCCATACGACTTGATTTAGTGGAAAAAGTGCAAAAAAAAGTCGGGTTAATCGAATTCGTTCCTGCAAAAAAAGTCGTAGAGGCCATTTGAATGATTTTATAGTGTGTGTGTTTTTTTTTTTTTAAAGAAATCATATCACTCTTATTGGAAAACCCTATATATATATATATATATTTGGCGCTTTGTAACCGCTGAAGCGATTTTCGGCCGAGCTCCTACTCCAATTTGTGGTTTTTGCGTCTTGATGTTTTTACCAACAAATGAAGGGACCTACAGTTTATTCTAAGCCGCCTCCGAACGGCCGATGAATTTTTGTGAGGAGAATTTTTTTTACATGTCAGAAATACACTCGAAGGGCTTGACATTCCCTGCCGAGGGGCGACCGCAATTAGAAAAATTTATTTTCTATAATTATGGATGTTGCTCGAACCTGGGCTCGAACCCAGGCCTTCCGAATGGCAGTACGCAATGCTAACTACTCGGCTATCGCGGCCGCCGAAATCGATAAATTATAAATATGAACAACTAATTGAGTTCAGTAACTCAAACAATATATTTTTATACTTTCTATGGTATTCTAACTATCATAGGAAGTATGTAAGTATCAGGCGGAGACGAGATATATCCACTAAAATTTATACCGATATAATCAGAACGACGAACTGAGTTGCTGTAGACATATCCGTCACTTTGAAATCGAACTGGTTAGTTTAGTTTTTGAGATATTTGAACGAAACTTGGCATGTGGATGCATTATTGAAATGTATTGATCATTTGTCGGAAGAAGTAGGATCGGTCGACTATATCATATAGTCCCCATACAACTGATTCGTTGAGATATGAGGTTTTGTGTAAAACATCCGTGAAGGAAACATCTAAGCGCTTGAAATTTGGTATGCTACCCACGTAAGTTCATATAAATATTGCCACCGAAATTCATCGAATTGCAATTTAGCCGTTTGAAATCAATTTACGGATTATTTACTTTCTATTCCCGATGTACTCAAAACCGAATATGTAAGGAATTAATCAACAGATCCCAACTAAACTTTATAAGCATTAAACTTTTAATGAGAACTTGTGAAATAGACCTGCCTCCTAAATAACAGGCCGTCTATTCTTAACTGCTCTGTGCACTTAATATAAATATCAGCCGAGTATCTAATGTTGAGTTCCATCCGAACTTAGTTTTTCTTACTTGTTTCTAATCATATTCACCTTTTTCTCAAATCACTCGCGCCTTTGTTCGGTAGAAGAGAAATTTGGCACTGATGTAGAGTTTCACTTAAACTCTCCATTACCTGCGGGTGAGTTGGGTTATGGATATAAATGACCTTCAATATTAACTCTAGGGTCTATAACCTATATTCAAATCCAAAATTGTTTACTACTAATTTTATATATTTAACTAAAAAAATTGTGTCTCCTACCTTCCACAGTATCTCTCCGGCTGCACACAGTATTTCGCCAACACAAAGACGGAACAGCTGATTCCTGCTGCTCAAAAATCTAACAATCATGTGAAAAAGGGTCCTCTCAAAGATCCCATCATTGATGATTATAATCATTTTCAAAATCTCGATCGTGCATTGGGTCGTTTGGGTTTGACTGAAGTGAATAAACTGGAAATTTATTCTTTGGTAGCAGCAGTACTACATTTGGGTAATATTGCATTTGAAGAGATACCCGATGATGCACGAGGTGGTTGTCAAGTTTCGGAAACTTCAGAGAAATCACTAACCATTACATCAAAGCTCTTGGGTGTAGATCCATCGGAGCTTAGGCAGGCGCTTGTGTCGCGTGTAATGCAAAGCAAAGGTGGCGGTTTCAAAGGCACAGTAATTATGTGAGTAGCAATATAAAATTATATGCCGAGTAGCAAGTTTATTATTTAAATATCGTTGTCGATTCCTTTCAGGGTACCCTTGAAAATTTATGAAGCCAGCAATGCCCGTGATGCGCTCGCCAAGGCCATTTACAGTCGTCTCTTCGATCGCATTGTCGCATTAATTAATCAAAGTATTCCCTTCCAAGCCTCCAATTTTTATATTGGTGTACTGGATATTGCCGGTTTTGAATATTTCACTGTCAATTCATTCGAACAATTTTGCATAAATTATTGCAATGAAAAACTGCAAAAATTCTTCAATGATAACATTCTCAAGAACGAGCAGGAGCTGTATAAGAGTGAAGGTTTAAATGTACCGGAAATTACATTCACCGATAATCAGGATATCATCGATTTAATTGAAGCGAAAGCAAATGGCATCTATACGCTGCTCGATGAGGAATCGAAGTTACCTAAGCCATCGGCACAACACTTCACCGTCGAGGTGCACAAGGCGTGGTCGAATCATTTCCGTTTGGGCTTGCCGCGCTCATCACGTTTGAAGGCACACCGCACGCTAAGGGATGAGGATGGTTTTTTGGTGCGCCACTTTGCCGGCGCTGTCTGTTACAATACGGTAGGTGGTTGCGCAGAAAGGGAAATATGCAAATATTTGCATAGTCATTTAATGTGTTTGTTTTCTTATGTTTGCAGGAACAATTTATTGAGAAAAACAATGATGCCTTGCATGCCTCGCTGGAGGGTTTGGTGCAGGAGTGTGAGAATCCCCTACTCAAAACACTCTTCCCCTCCGGCAGTAACACTGCTTTGCGTGGTAAATTGAATTTCATATCGGTGGGCTCGAAATTCAAATCACAATTAGCTGAATTAATGGAGAAATTGGAAAAGAATGTAAGTCTTGTTCTGTGCTTATTTTTACAAACATATAATAGCATTAATTAAATACTTTTAGGGCACCAATTTCATACGTTGCATCAAACCGAATAGTAAAATGATCGATCGTGACTTCGAAGGCGGCCTGGCACTGGCACAGTTGAAATGTTCAGGCACCATCTCCGTGCTGGAGCTTATGGAGCATGGTTATCCATCGCGTGTACAATTTGCCGACCTATACAATATGTATAAATCAGTATTGCCACCAGAGTTAGCCAAACTACCGCCGCGCACTTTCTGTGAAGCAATGCTGCAATCGTTGAATCTTAGCTCGAAGGATTTCAAATTTGGCGTTAAGAAAGTATTTTTCCGACCTGGTAAATTCGTTGAATTCGATCGTATTATGAAATCAGATCCGGAAAATCTATTAGCCATTGTGGCCAAGGTGAAGAAGTGGTTGATACGTTCGCGTTGGGTCAAATCAACACTCGGTGCGGTGTGCGTGATCAAATGTGAGTGTGTAGTTGCGTTTAATTGGCTAAATTAAATATTATTTACAGAGTTGAACTAGTTCAATATTCATATTTTATTTTATAACAAATTATACATATTTTCTCATACATTTCATCTGCTCCCTTGCAGTACGCAATCGCATCAAATATCGCAACAATTGTGTTTTGCTCATACAACGCACTGTGCGTGGTTATTTGGCGCGTAAACAGCATCGTCCACGTTACCAGGGAATTTCTAAAATCAATAAAATACGCTATAATGCGCAAAAAACAATTGAAATTGCGGGCGGTTTGAAAAATGGGCGCGATGAGTTTATTAACGAAGTGAATGGTATACATCGTCAAGTGGATGAAGCCATACATAATATTAAGGTGCTATAATTTTTGATTAGTGGCCTATAATGACAATAAAATCTATGCCTTTGTTGTAATCATTTACAGAAAAATGAAAAAATTACTTCAAGGGAAATCGATGGCCTTTACACTATCATTATGGCCAATATGAATAAGCTCACTGTGGATTTGAATACAAAGTTGAAGGTGTGTAAAATGTATTTGTTAGTCAATTTAAATTAGAAGGGAGGCAAAAATAAATAAATAAACGAATGAATATTTACCACAGAATTTTTTATTTATTAATAATTGTTTTTCTCATGTCAACCCCATCTTGTTTCTTTTTTAATATTTTTTTTAACTCTTCACTTTTAATTTTACTACATTTTTTCATTCACCTACACACAGGAACAAAAACAAGCAGAAGAACAGGAACGTCTGCGCATAATCCAGGAAGCGCTCGAGGCTGAACGACGCGCTAAGTTGGAAGAGGAGCGTAAGAAACTTGAGGAGGAAGAAAATAAACGACTGTAAGCATACGCAAATATACCAATACACTATTACCTTAGTTTAATGAACTTGAAAACATACAAATAATATTTCAAGCATTTTCTACTAATGTCAACTTTAATAATTTACAGCAAAGCCGAAATGGAATCACGCCGCAAAGTCGAAGAGGTGCAACGACTCCGGCAAGAAGAGGAAGATCGTCGAGCAGCATTGGCATTGCAAGCACAATTGGAAAAGGAGGCGCAAGATGATGCCAAGTACAGACAACAATTGGAACAAGAACGTCGTGACCATGAATTGGCGCTACGTTTGGCGAACGAAACTAATGGCATGGTGGAGGATAGTCCACCAGTTATACGCAAGTATGTTGTTGAGAATGTATATTTTGTTATCATTTGTAATATTTTGTAAAAAAAAAATTATTTATTTTCCCAAATAAGGTATTGAAAGCTATTTTATGGCTTATTTTATGGCTTAAAATAAAATATATATTATTTGGTAATGGTTGTGCATTTATATATATGTAAACTTAAAGGGAGATGAGTAAACTCTGCACTTTATCCATTACTTTTATATATGTAGGTATGTTATAAGCGATAGGGATAATGAAATTTTCTACCCCCTGCGGGTTAGGGGTTCAAGAATTTACCCGCGGTAAGGCATGGCTGCCGTAAAAGGCGACTAAATTTCAATAGTTCTCGCGACAGTCGGATCTTTATAACGAAACGACCCGGATTTTTATACGGCCAAGGACTGTCACTCCGACAATATTCCCCGAAGACCAATTTGGGGAATTTTCTGCGATTACAACAGCAACATGAAATTTCCTTTTAGTTTATTTGCTAAAAATATTTATTAGCTTAAAATAAATGTAAATATATATAATTTTTTAGTATTTATTATTATTAAATTTTTATTATGCAATTTTTTTATTTTAGTTTTTAATTTTTGGTAGTTTTAATTTTTAATTATGTACAAATTTATATTCAAAATCTCACACGTTTGTATAAAAACACACAAAAATTTATTTAGTACCCCATAAAAATGCATAAGATTATATAATTGTAATGTATATTTCATTTTTTTTCCAATTTTTTTTGCATATTTCAAAATTTTTATTATCTGCGTTCAGTGGTCAAACTGATGTGTCGCCCATGGCTCCGAACAAACTAATCAGGTATACACAAAAAAAGCACGCTTTCATTTTTCTATGTACTAATACCAATTGTGGGCTTTGTATATGAACGAACTAAAATTATATTTGTGTAAATACTAATATTTTTAAATTTTATATAAAGCATTAAATTTTAATAACTATTGAATTGGATTACATGCTAATACATTTTATTCGTTTTTTTCGTTTGAAAATTTTTTTAATATTTTTTTCCGCCAAAAAGTTTTACACGAGGTGTTACAACGTTCGCATCTCGATATTTTAATAAGTGAGTTGGTAAAAAAAAAGATCTAAAAATCGCATTTTTTCAATTCATCGAGAAACATTTTTTAAAATCATTTATATTTTTTTGTTGCATATATACTAATTTTTGCTAGCGTCATAGTTTCGAAAGTTACATATCAAAACAAGCAGATTTGTATATATGTGCAATTGATTAAAGAAAACTTATTAAATAGTTATATTAGGAAACTTTGTAAAAATGAGCTTTGTATATAAATGAGCATTTATATTTTTTTGTTGCATATATACTAATTTTTGCTAGCGTCATAGTTTCGAAAGTTACATATCAAAACAAGCAGATTTGTATATATGTGCAATTGATTAAAGAAAACTTATTAAATAGTTATATTAGGAAACTTTGTAAAAATGAGCTTTGTATATAAGCTTTAATAATATTCAAAATATAATTTTACTCAAATTGTGAAGAATTTTTAACGCTAATTTGAATTTCTCTACACAGTATATATATATTTATAAACGTAAATAAATAGCTTTTCCAATTTAATAAGCCACACTGTAATATCACATAAATATCAACAAATCCATATATATAATTTTTTCAACATACAAATAATTGCATAGAAAAATAGATCACTAAAATTAGCCTTTAAGAACATACACCATTACTTTTCTGAATATTATTTAACTCATTCATTCATTTTCTTTGAGTCTTTTTCATTACTACAGGAAAAAAAATTTTTTTTTTTTAATTAATTACAAAATTTTTTTAACTGCTTAGATCTGAAAATGTGCGCGCTCAACAGCAGGCGTTGGGTAAACAAAAATATGATTTGTCTAAATGGAAATACTCGGAATTACGTGATGCTATCAATACATCCTGTGATATTGAGTTGCTTGAGGTATGCTCTCATCACTTACGTAAGAGATAGAGATGCTTAAGAATATTAAAAAATAAATATTTTGTTCCTTTTCATTATTGCAGGCTTGCCGCCAGGAATTCCATCGCCGTTTGAAGGTATATCACGCATGGAAGGCAAAGAACCGCAAACGTACCACCATGGAAGAGAATGAGCGGGCACCAAAGAGCGTAATGGAAGCTGGTAATTATTTTCTTCTCATCGCTTGATCATTTTTCTTTTATTTGTTTTACAATTTTGAATTATAGTTATATTGTTTAGTATGTGATGCCTTTCAAGTTATGAATTTGAAAAAAAAAGTCACTCTTTAAAAAAATACTCCATAAGGGCCATAGTACAAGTTTATGAATCGGGCTCATATTGTCATGAAATGTTTTTACCAATAATATACTTTGAGACTGCAAGTTTAAGATCTCTATCTACTACCGTTTTCCAAACGACAATAACAAAAAATACTCATATAAAACAATTAAACCAATAATTTAAAAAAATCGGTTTTTAATTTTTTTCAATATGGCGTACTGTTTTTGAAAATTTATGGAAGAATTCTGAAAAACTTTGTAATCCTAACATGCTTTACAATTCAAATTACGGAAATTTTGAGCTTAAGCTTTTTTTGAAGAATCTCTTGAACCTATATAACTCTTAAATTTTTTCCTAGAAGCTATTATTATTAGCCGGAATATATCCAGAATTTATATCAATCGCTTCACCAGATTGTGAGAAAAAAATTTCCACTTGATGCTGAAAAAATGTTGATAGTTTTCCAAACAGTAATAAATATAGATCTTGAACTTGTAGTATCGAAGTAGCCTACCTTTCTGGGGCCTTATCGACCGTCCTATGGCCTTTCTGTATTGCCTGCCAGTTTCTGAAATAGTTTTAGCTGCTTAATGCATTTTAAAATCCCAACAAAAATTAACAGTATTAGTAAAGAATAAAATAAAAAATTAAAGTAATTATTTTTCTAATTAAAGGTTTTTTTATCCCTTTGTTGTCCATCTATGCAAATTCTTAATGACACATTTTTATCATGGCGATTTATTTTATAATCCCACAAACAGTAATGATAACACTTGGAGTTTCAGTTATCGCAGATTTTCGCTTGTTAATTGCTATTTATGAATTTGAAAAATAAACTTGTAATTTTTTAAATTTTGCTAACGTAAAGTTAAGTCTACAAAACTATGGAAATTTCTAAATTAAACCTGACATATTTCTTAAATAAAAGCAACATGTTTGTTGTTACCAAGCTAGAAAGTGATTATTGAATGTATTTTTTTTTCATCTATTTATTTAATAATTGTCTTACTCTATGTATATATTTAATTTATTCCGCCAGCTTATAAAGCACCACCGCTAGCTCATCCGAAACAGGAAATCACTACTGCCCAACATCGTTACTTCCGCATACCATTCATGCGTGCCAATGCGCCGGAAAATAGTAAGATCATAATTTCTAGATAAAAAGTTTAATGTAATTAACAGGTCAATTGGAAAGTCCCCGGCCTGACACTGCTACTAGAATTATGTTAATTAATTAATGATTTTTATTTATCCCTAACCTCCAAAAGACGCGTGTGTAAATTTGACAGCTGTCGGATCATGAGTTTGTGAATTAAAGCATTTTAAGTGAAGCAACGTTTTTTTATTTAAAAATATAGATAAAAATGAATTTCGCGTGTTGATAAAATATTGCTTTTTGAAGGGGAAAAATATAGTTGAAGCAAAAACTTGGCTTGATGATGAGTTTCTGGACACTGCCCCAGGAAAATCAACCATCAAGGATTGGTATGCTGAGTTTAGACGTGGTGAATTGAGCATCGAAGACGCCCAAAATAGGTTGTTACTGACCAAAACGTCAAAAAAATCAACAAAATGATTTTGAATGATCGTAAATTGAAATTGAATGAAATAGCAGGCACTCTAAAGATATCAACTGAACGTGTACATCATATCATTCACGAATATTTGTATATGAGAAAGCTCTGTGCAAAGTGGATGTCGCGCGAGCTCAGTTTTACCAAAAACAACGACGAGTTGATGATTCGGAGCAATGTTTGGAGATGTTCAAGCGTGATAAATACGATTTTTTGCGTCGATATGTGACAATGAATCATTTCACTCCGAAACCCATTGACTACCTTGAAAAAAGGAAGGACCATCAACAGCGACTATTACGTAGCGTTATTGGACCGTTTGAAGGACAAAATCGTCGAAAAACGGCCGCATTCGAATTAAAAGAAAGTTGGAATGGGAAGAAATTTTTGTCGAATTAAGTGGTGATCACCGAAACTGAGGATTATTTTGAAGCAAAGGACAAATAGTTCTTCAAAAAGGTATCAAAACGTTGGAGGGTCGCTATAATCAGTGCATCACCCTTAAAGGGAACTATGTTGAATAAAAAAATGGATTTTGTAAAAAAAATGTGATTTACAATGGTGGGCCGGGGACTTTTCAATTGAACTGTTACATATAAAAAACATAAAAAGTTAAATATAAAATAAATAAAAAATAATTAATTAATAATGAAAACAAAATTTTTTTCAGCCAAACGTGGTCTCTGGTATGCACACTTTGATGGCCAATGGATAGCGAGACAAATGGAGTTGCATGCCGACAAGCCACCAATATTGCTGGTAGCAGGTAAATAAAATTTTATTTAAAAAAAAACTTAAAGGTACTACACAGTTTTTACTCTTAAGCTATAAAATTTGATTTGAACATAATAAAAATAGCTTAAATTTATTTAATATTTAAATATAAAATTAAACTTTTTCTCTACTTTATAATATCCCAAAGGCGTTGATGATATGCAAATGTGCGAGCTGAGTCTCGAGGAAACCGGTTTAACACGCAAACGTGGCGCTGAAATATTGGAGCATGAATTTAATCGTGAATGGGAACGTAATGGTGGTAAACCATATAAAAATCTGGGTGCTAATAATAATTAATTGAGGTTGACTATTAACTACGTATTTTCAAATGTGCTGTACGATGCTTACAGCAAAGAAATGAATAAATATAATAAAAAGGCAGACGAAACTAAGAAAATATTCAACTTTAATAGTTGATATTGCAAGTAAATCAAAAGTATAGTAAACAAATAAATTATTAATAAAATTGTATGTGTATTTTTCCAAAACAAAAAAAAAACAATAAAAAAATTAATTTTTTTGATATTCAAACAAATTAAGAACCGTCGTCAGTCAGTCAGTCAATGTGCTTTCATCAATGTTCGTCTAACAAGAACAAGGGATATATGTATAGTATATGTAGTATTTAAATTTGGAAAAATTATTGATTCGAAAATAAAAAAGGGAAAACATTAATTTACAAAACAAAATGTGCATTAATATTGTATGAGTTGCTTGAAAACAGTCTATATTAATTATAATTGTTGCGTAATTTGAAGTTAAAAAAACTCCATTGTATTTAATACGATTGAAGTATTTATTATTACAACAAATCATTTGTTACAACTAAAAAAAAAAATAACTGAAAAAATGTTATAGATGTCGAAGTAAAAAAACACTAAATTCACAAAACGAAAAAATGTGTTAGCTTCGTTCACATTTTCGATGTTGCTTAGTTATTGTAGTTAAATTGCGCAAAAATTCAAACAGTATTGAGTAATGTTGAACGTTCAGTTATGATGCAAAATGTTAAAAACAAAGAATAAAATTAGCTAGAAACTGCTTATACACTTAAATAATTATTATTTAGCAAAGTACATACAACAGAAAAAATAATAAAATTTTCAAAACAAATAAGCATTTTTTCTCATATTAAAGAATATACATATAAACGTTTCCAATACCTACAGTATACAATTTACATGTGTGCATCATATTTCAAACAAATTAAATATCAACTGAATATTATACAATTTCTGTGTCTACTTTCTGAATACCACAAGTACCATACATACATACATACATAAATATATTATCACTACTATACCATTTACAATGCAAACACAATGAAATTAATCTATGTTATGTGTCCTTTTATGTGTACGTCATGCATACATATACATACATACTACATACAAACTTTATTGATAAATGATTGCCTTTATACATATGTACACTCGTACATTTTTTTTGGGCATACAAATATGTTAATTCTTATGAACCTATTAATTTATTTACTGATAACAGTATAATGAAAACTTACACTATGTCTTGTTATTATTAGCGAAAGATTTACATACATAAATATGTATTTAGAGTGAAGAAATTACAAATTAAGAATGTCTATTTATAATTTTATGTTTACAAAAAAAAAATACTACAACAATGAATGGATAGTATGGAAAATAAATACTTTATACTTGTAATAAATGTTTTTTTTTTCTCTCCAATATTCCGAAGCGTTATATGCTAACTTTTTCAGTGATAAATACGAAGAATGCACACTTTGTTCATGAATAGCCGTGTAGCAAGGTATATGTATATAGTAAGAGACTTTTTCAGGTTTTTTTTTTCGACGAGCTCAGCGTTACCCACCGGCCGATGGGTTTGTCTGAAGGATAAACATAAAATCTAACAGACTGGTGACGAGACGATGGCGGAACTTCGCGCTCGCAGAAATCGTTAAAGTGAAAATGGTGTCAGACACAGCAAGTTTTCACTCATTCAACACATTTTGCTGTCAAAAAATTTCATTTTCGCCTTGTGAACACCCGAAACTAACTTCTGCAACTTAATTTCCTATTATTTAAATTTAAAAAATTTGTAGTTGGTAACAGCACTCTTTTGTGTGCATTCCGAAATTAAATTTCCAAATTATTGCACTAGTAATTTGTATTTCTCTTGAAAGGCCTGTCAAATGATTTGGGCATTGCCGAAGAAGTTTCTTGATAAATCGTTGTGAAATAAACTAATTTTCAGAACTTGAAATTTACTTTTTGCGAAAAGTTTTATACTACTTATGACTGATCTTAAAATTAACTTTCGAAACTTGTCACTGCTATGTCTGAAAGCATCATAAAACTTTTTCAAATAGTTGAATTTTAATTTTCCTTAAATAAACTTAAAAAATTCTTTTAAATAATTATAATTTTAAACGATTTCCCATATTTTAGTGCACAGTGGAGGCGATAATATTACAATATTGGGATTTTAAAATTAATGCCAAAGAACGTATATGAATTCATATACGCTCTTTGTATACGTTCTTTGACCGTACTTTGTTCTTTTTATCATTCTGGTTGTTGTTGTTGTAGCGGCATCGCCGAAAGGGTGACAGCTCTTGGCCGGAAAATATCCGGGTCAACTCCGGTGCATAGAACCGGCTGTCGTGGGAGTTGTAGTAGTTCTGGTAGTTGACTTTGCTATAAAAAGAGTCATAGACACAAACCATTCTTGCAGTTGAATTTAGAACAAATTGTTGTTGTATACTATAGTCTGCTATTGAAATTAGAACTTGTGCACAATGTTTGCTATAGTCAGGTTGGCCGAGCGGTCTAAGGCGCCAGATTTAAGCTCTGGTTCCCGAGAGGGAGCGTGGGTTCGAACCCCACACCTGACAAATTTGAAAATATTTTTTAATAATTTTTTGTTTTTGGTTTTTGAAACTTACTTTATTAAGAAATTCTTTACAGTTGGTTAGAAATTAGCCTATTATATAATCGTTTGTTAAGACTGAGAAATCAATGTTCTAGATGCTTTTCTCTACAATTTTTTGTTAGCCAGACTCATTATTTCTTAACAGTTACCTCAAGCTTTAATAAGTAAGTTTAAGATATATTAAGTTTTTAAGGAGTTTGGCCACTCTAGAAAGCCACAAAATAGGCCTTTTTTGTGATTTTTTTTCGGGAAAACTATTAAATAAATCTGATTTTTGATAAAAGACATTTATTATACATATATTTAACTGCTTATAACTAGGAAAAATTAATTAAAAAATGGCGGCTATACAGCTTTCTCCCTAGAATGTCTCCATTTTTTCGGTAAGCACGGTCGGGCACACAGCTCCTGTAATTTTTTTTATTTTAAAAAGTTGTTCAGCAGCAATAGCTACGGAAGTACGTAGGATTTTTTCAACATATGCATTTTTGACAAAATGGCAGATCTCTAAAAGAAAACGTAACAATTTGGCCTAAAAAATTGTTCGAAATTTTTTAATAAAAAGAAAACTATGCACGATAAAAAAATCCTACGTACTTCTGTAGATAATGTATTTCTGAAGATGTTGTCAAAATTCCAAGTGAATCGGTTGTAAATTGTTTGAGTTATGTTTCCGGCCAACTTGAAAAAAAAAACGGTTTTGAGATAAATGCGTTTTAATTTTTGAGTATGCCTTACTGACTGAAACGGACGCTTCAACTAGAGAACGAAAATGGCGCATTTAGAAATTTTTTATCTGTCATAATCTTTAGGGATAGCATTTTTGAGACCACAATGTAGCGTTTGAAAGAAAAAAATCCATTTTCCGAAAATTCTAGATCCACGCGCTCTATAACATGCTACTTACGAACGAATAATTTGACGAATAAAAGTTGCACCGATGTAGCTGTGATCGAATTACCAATAGATCTATTTCTAAGTTTACATTCAACAATGGTTTCTTGGTATGGCTGTTCGTTGTTCGTGTATATGGCTGTTATTTGCTCTCACTCTCGCTTTCAATATATGTAAGTATGTATTATGCTGAATTCACGATCATTGTTGTGACTAACGATATTTAGCAATTTGCCTGTAGGTGTAGTCGCCTATCTGTTTCCAATACTATGAACTTATGCCACACTGTCATATTTCCAATGATGACTTCACACATTACTTCTTCTCATCAGTTGCTGCCCTCAACTTGGATTCCAAATCCTAACAATGCGCGGGTTTGGCGTACTTTTCCCCCATTGTGCGTCGGTCTTGAAGCAAAATTTTAAGGTACTCGCCTTGCGAAGTTGTGCGCTGAATTTGGAAGTTTGGTACCCGCGGCATAGAAACCAACTCCAATGAAAAGTTTAACAACGCCTCGGATGAGAGACTCTACTTTTCCGCTGTTGTTAGCTTGAGCGCAATCGCGTAAGCGGTGTCTACGCCAATAAAGAAGACATTGAAGAAGTACATGCATATATAGAGGGCGGAGGTAAATAAAGTTTGTCTGATTTAACATTTGTACATTTTTAGAACATTACGTCAACAAGCTATGATGGCTTAACAAACAAGAATTTGTCTAAAATCATTAAAAACAATTTTGAAATATATTTTGAGTTAAAATTGTTTATTTGACAACTAATAATTATTGCTTTTTAAATATACTTAAGTTGAAGGCAGGCTGACATGAAATAAAAGTTCCTCATAAAAACCCAAACGACCGTTCGGAGGCGGCTTAGAATAAACTGTAGGTCCCTTCATTTGTTGGTAAAAACATCAAGACGCAAAACCACAAATTGGAGGACGAGCTCGGCCTAAAATCGTTTCAGCGGTTACAAAGCGCTAAATATACATATATACACCTTAAGATGAGCATAAGTATTTATGGGAACTTCATAATTATGGGAATTTCATAAAAAAATAAAAAATATTAAATATATTTGGTCATGTCAATTAGTTTTAGATAGATAAGCGTCTTGCATCAACTAATAAAGTGTTACTACCCACTACTGAATAAAGGATTTTACGTATGTATTTTAAAGTTTTTTCTTTATTTCACAGATATTTTTAATGATCCAGACATTTGAAGATTGATCTTTTGTTCAAAATCAATTAATTGCATGGATTGCAATAATATTTTCGTTAAGGGGTTAGGTGGTTTTCAGAGGTTATATTTATATACATTTTGTTCAAACAATTCACCATATCAAAGTTACATATTTGAACAGTATTTTGTGAAATTTTTATACAAATATTCCGAAAACTCAGCCGTTAGTACTTCATCTCCCTTGACGTCTCAAAAGAAATTGCTCTCGCCGTGGACTGTATAACTCATTATTGGTTCATCTAAAATCAAAAAAACCAAAAATATTTCGTCAGTACATGGATAAATCTCGTTATTGGACGAAGGAAAAACAAAAAATTAAAATTTGAATTTTTGACAGCCTTAGAACAAAAAAACAAATTTTTTTGATCAAATTTTCGCCATGCATTGGCTCGAAAAAATTAGTTGTAGTAAAAAAACAAAAAATCCTTCATTCAATGACTAGATAATGTTATTACAAAGATGTGTGCCAAATTTGAACAAAATCGCTTTATAACCTTTCGAGAAATCTTGTCCAACGGCTTAAAAAATAGAGTTTTGAGATAAACGCGTTTACAGTTTCTAATTGACACATTGAATGATGGCCTGAAGGGCGGAGCTTCCAAAGGGTCTATCTCAGAATTTTACTCCAATCGATTTGAAATTTGAGGAGAATATTTTAAACATATTTTACAATTTAATAAAACAAACAAAAAATCGATTCTTTTTTAATTTCAAACCCACCTAACCCCTTAAATATCAAGAAAGATATATTAAAGGTAAAGTTGAATATCTCTCTTGGAAGCATTTGAGGAACATGAACTTAAAAATTCATATCCTCCAACATCCATAATTGGTTTGAAAACCAATTTTAAACCAAATATCTTCAGTTCTAGCTGAAAAAAAACATGAAAAATGATTTCCCGACCCAAAAAACAGTAGAATACTATAAATTTCAAAAAGAATTCTATTACTTTCTGGAACTTTATTGCCCTGTATATGGGCTATTTAAACTTTGAATTCGCACAAAAAACCAGATCTATAGGGCAAATATCCGTTTCGGGGCTTATGAGAGGTGTAAACCTTGATTTGCATTTGGTTTCATCAAATAAAAATAAAATAAAAATGATTTCAGGATGTTATTTGAATTTAATGTTATCTGCAAGTACAAAACAATATAAATTAAGTGACTATTTTAGAAACCTTGGAAACAATTTATTTCTAAACGCTAAAGCCTACTTTTGAAACAACAAAATCCGGAGCTTACTCGATTACCATATTAATGAAAACAACAAAAAATATACGAAATGCTCATATAAAAAGAATTAATAAAAAAGAGGAAATGTAAGGTACTTTTCAATGAACAAATTTATCAATTTTTTTTATTAAATTATTTAAATTTGGCAATTACCTTTTTTCCTTTACTAATTTCACAGAGAACTAGGTTCTCTGATTTAATTTATTTAAAGTTTCTTGAATGTTAATTTAGCGTGGATACAAACCTTTGGTATAAAAATTTCCCTTTTGCCAATAAACCAATATGGTGGGATATTAGCTTTTAAAGTTATTTTGTCATCGGTGTTCGTATAGTCAGGTTGGCCGAGCGGTCTAAGGCGCCAGATTTAAGCTCTGGTTCCCGAGAGGGAGCGTGGGTTCGAACCCCACACCTGACATTGAAAGTTCTCTTTTTTTTAATATATTTGTTTTAACACATCAAATATTATTTTTAATTTTTTTTAATAGTTTTTCCTATATTAATTAGAAAATAACCAATTAAGCAATTACTAGCAATTTAATCGAAAAATTTAAACTAAATGTTATGCATCATTATTTTTGGCTTATCACAGAATAAAAACTGCACAGAAGAAAAATTAAAAATAAAAACATTTGTCTAAGCCAAATGTGTTCATAAAACAGAAAAAAATTCGAAATTTTTTTATATGCTAAGGTGACTTCATTATCAGATAATAGCAAAAGCAAAAAAAAAAACGCGATCGCAATGTGCATAAAAAAGAATGCTTGGCTCATTCCGAAACCAAATTTATGAAAATAATACAAACTATTTTAAATTCTTATAATTGTCATAATTTTTACGTATTTACTAAAGTTTCCTTTGCTTATGTGTTTTTTTTTTGCAATTCCAGACTGATATTTCAAATAAAAAAAATTTATTTATTATCAACATGGACTTGAAAAAATTAAATTTTTTTTATTTTATGATTTTGATGAAAAAATATATTCATTTTGTACAGAAGCATGCACAAATTTTTTTAAAATAAAATATTTTTTAATTTTACTTTTTGACTTTTGTTAAGTTTTCAAAATTTTTTTAAATTTAATTATGTCTGAATAGGGTCTAATTAACACAAAAAAGTCAATATTATAGTTTTTTTTGCGCATAGAGATTCGATTTTGACTCAGTTTAATACGACAGATTGAAGCCAAATCTTGTATATCAAAGAGACGGCTTAATAATCTTCTTTTTGTATCTTTTGCGCGAGATTAAAATACATAGACAAGATTTTTATTATATTTTAGTTTATTTTTTTAACTAACTATTATTTTTACAACGAAAGAAAGAAAAACATCTACCTGAGAAATAAAAAGAGTTGAGAGCAAAAACAACATTAAGAGGTACAGTTAAGAGCAGAGGTACTTTTTTCAATAGCCTTTTTGTGACAGATCACGAGTGAGTCGTGCCAAGCTTTCATGCTATTTTTGTTCAGTATTTTTTGGCATTTCATCATGAAAAGATTTACACCTGAACAACGTTTACGAAACATTCAACTTTATTACGAAAATTCACGTTCTGTAAAGAATGTATTTCGCGCGTTTCGCTCAACTTATGGCCAACATAATCGGCCTACTGAACGTACTATTCGCAACACCATCACCCATCTTGAGACCCAGCATTAATTATCGGATAATATTCGACAGAATAGACCACGTCCAACACACAGTGAAGAAAATATAGCGGCCGTAGCTGAGAGTGTACACGAAGACCGTGGAGAGTCGATTCGGCGCCGTTCGCAGCGATGTATGGAACGACTTGGCGCATTTTACGTCGAGCTCTTAAATTGAAAGTGTACAAAATATAGCTTGTGTAAGAACTAAAGTCACCCGACCTTTCCAAGCGACATCGCTTCGCTCTATGGGCTCTTGAACAGTTCCAAGAAGATCCGACGTTTTCGAGCTAAATTTTGTTCAGCGATGAAGCCCATTTCTGGCTCAATGGGTATATAAAGAATCAAAATTTCCGCATTTGGGTCGAAGAGCAACCTGAAAATATTCAAGGGCTGCCATTTCATCCAGGAAAAACCACGGTTTCTGTGGTTCGTGGGTCGGTGGAATCATCGGTCCATATTTCTTCAAAAATGATGCCGATTAGAACGTAACCGTCAATGGCGACCGTTATCGCGCCATGATAACCGACTATTTGATGCCTGAAATTGAAGCTCGTGATCTCCGCGATATTTGGTTTCAACACGTCCCACATATCGCATTAATCAATGGATTTATTGAGAGAACACTTCGGTGAACAGATAATTTCACTTTTTGGGCCTGTCGATTGGCCACCAAGATCGTGTGATATCACACCGTTAGACTTTTTCCTTTGGGGATCTGTTAAAATTAAAGTCTATGTGGACAATCCCGCTTCGATTCAGGCCTTGGAGCAAAACATCATGTTTGTCATTCGCCAGTTACGAGTCGAAATGCTCGAACGAGTCAACGAAAATTGGACTCAACGGATGGACTATCTGAGACGTAGGCGAGGCCAACATTTGAAAGAGATAATCTTCAAAAAATAAATGCCAAAGAATGTTCTTTCGAATGATAATAAACATTCCCCATTAAATTTAAATTTTCTGTGTTTTTTTTTTCTTTAAAAGAGTAGGGAACTTCGAAAGGATTACCCTTTACAACAACGTATTAGGATACTAAAGGTTACTATTAATCAAGGCTGAGCTTTAGTTTTCAGTCGCACTTCATATTATAAGCAAATAAAAAGCAATTTCGTCATGAAACTTTGTAGGAATGATCAGAAGGATGTCTTTTTCCAATATTTTAAGAAATAAAATTTAAAAATATTATAGTTCACAAGGTATTTGTTGTTAACAATTGCCAAATCTTTTCGCATCATTTCGTTATGAATTTTCACTTTTTTTCAACTTTCTTTTAACCAACGCGTATATAACTTCCACTTGATAAATTATTTTCACTTATTTTGTTTAAATTAATAAGAAATACGACTTAAATCAACATTAACAAATTATATTATAATCGAAACAGATGCACACTTAAAAATGGTTGCAGTCTAATCATGAAGGTACTTTGTAAAATAACCTATAAATTGCAAAGATTGAGTCTCAATGGCGCGTTTTAAAAAGGTATTTTCTCAAAGACAATTACAAAAACTCCGCGAATTTCGGAGAGTTTTGTGAAATTGATCGGGGCAATTAAACATATGTACTTATAAAACATTATTTACTTTTATTTTATTATTAAAGAAGGTTATCATCATACCGAAGTGTTTGACTTCAACATAATCTGCAAGGCGAAGCCGAACCAACATCGAATCCGCTTTGCACAGTATTTTTAATTTGCTATTTTAGCAATCCGGCAACATCAATTTTGATGTCATTGTACATTAAATTTTGCAAACTTTTAAATTGAATTACTCAAAAACTATAAGTTGGCTAGAAAAAAGAAAGTTAATTTTAGAATCTAGGGATCTTCCTCTTTCCCCCCATACCCAAATTTATTTCCGAAAGCCTGCGACTGAAAACTAAAATTTTCCCTAATCAATATCTGGCACACCTTATTAATAACGAAACTTGGTATTTTCCCTGAAAAACGTTTAAATATTTCTTTTTATTTTAATATTTTTCGAGTCTTGTTGCATTTTCATCGCATTGTCAATTTTAAAAAGCGTAAAAATAATTAACAATTATTTTCATTCTCAGACAAAAACAAAATTTTTTTGTTCTACATATGTAGTGGAAAACGTTTAATATACTTAAAAAAACTTGTTCTCTCTCCAGCGCTTAGTTTACATACATGCATACATATGTTTCACTCAACGCAAGCCATTTGACCTACCGAGAAATGCGTCATCAACACCAAGCAACTCTGCGCATCGAGCTTCTCGCTACTTCGCTGCCGTTGTCGTTGTCGCTGCTGCTGTTGCTGTTGCTGTCTGCTTCTGTGTGCGAATTTTATTAGACAGTCTTCCAGCAACATTTGCCAAGTTAAGATCAAGTTTTTTATATTGAGCGCACTGTACGTTCGGATAACGAAGTTTTTCCATTTATTTTCCCGCCTTATAAGACGTTCTCCCATTTCGGTCAAGAACGTCAACGTGTTCGGAAATCAATTTGTTTGTCACGAAAATAAATTGTCGCTCTTTGAATTAATCATATTACGGAAAGTTGATAACGTGGACTTCATTGCATTACCACATATGTACATACCTACTTGAGTACGACGTTATCACTTATTTTGTGGCTATCATAATAGCAAAGCACTTCAATAAGTTTGTGAGACTGATAACAGAAAAGTTATTGGCAAGTGAAGCATTTTATTTGTAATATATATATACATATATACTTGCATATGTAAATACATACATATGTGTACATAGAGGAATTCTATTCAAGCTAAAGAAAATTATCAACATTTCACAAATAGTGCAAAAAAAAAAAAGAATTATCTCAGACAAAAAAATAAAAGCAGAAACAACTACAGTAACAACAGCTGCAAAGATGTACATGCAACGGCTGTGGAAGTTGCCCTTCTTCGTTTTGGCATTTGCGGCCAGCCTAGACTATGGTAAGATGGGCGAAGAATACTAAACCAATAATTCTTGTATCAACATAGATACATACGTATGTAAATACATACATATGTACATTTTGTAGATATCACATTTGTTGGCTAGTATAGAATATATTTTCTTTTTTTTTTTTTTTCTTTATCAATCTTCGCATTTTTGCACCAAGCAAGTCTGTTTCGTTGTTTATATTGGGTATTTTCGTATTTACTTTCTGTGTGAGTGTGTAGCGTGTTTGACTTCATCATTTAACGTCTTCGACAAAAATTTGAATTGCAAAATATTTTTAAAATATTTCTGTGTCTTTATATCTCTTCTTTTGCTATGAAATCTTGTCGTTCTGTTGGCGTGTTGAGGATGTGGAAGTGGTGAGGAGGCTAGTGAGTGAGGTAAAAAGTTCATTATACCGATAAAAAAAAAAAAAAACAATAAATATGCATTTCCAATTTATACAAGTGTATGCATGAGTACATATTTACATAAAAATGTACAAATAATTGTGAAGTTGTGTAAATAATTGACTACTTTTATTTCAACTGGTTGATGTTATTCTTTTACTGTTTTTCAAAGGTAATATGAAATAACGATAAGTTCATACATGTATATATATATATATATATATATATATATATATATAGGGTTTTCCAATAAGAGTGATATGATTTGTTTAAAAATAAAAACACACTAATTTTTAAGGAAATTCAAATGTTTTTTTATTTAATATGAAGTACAATCGATACAATTAAGTTCTGAATATAACATCATTCAAATGGCCTCCACCACTTCTTTTGCAGAAACGAATTCGATGAACCCAATTTTTGAGCACTTTTTCCACTAAATCAAGTCGTATGTCATGAATAGCACGTTCAATATCGACTTTTAAAGCTTGAAGAGAGCCTGGTTTATTGCTAAAGACTAATGTCGTCAAATGACTCCACAAGAAGTAGTCTACTAATGTTAAATCACAACTTCTTGGAGGCCATTCAATGTCACAATTTCTTGAAATAATCGAATCTCCAAAGCTTTCTCCCAATAATTCGGCTGTTGCACGTGCTGTGTGACACGTAGCCCCGTCTTGTTGGAACCAAATGTTGTTAAGATCAATTTCTTCCAATTGTGGCCATAAAAAGTTGATTATCATCGATCTATACCGCTCTCGATTGACAGCTTCATTGCGAAAGAAGTACGGACCGATGACCCCACCAGACCAAAAACCACACCAAACTGTCAATTTAGGTGAATATAGTGATTGTGTTCATGAGTAATTTGTCGCCTCATCGGAGGAAGTGAATTTATTAAAAAGATCGTCATCGTTTTCAAGTTGTTCCAAGGCAAAATCAGCAAATTCACGACGTATACGGTGGTCCAATCGCTTCAGTTCTTGAGTGAGAACAAATTTATATGGATGAAAGCCAAAATCCTTTCCCAAAATCCGCCAAATTGTGGTTTGAGACAGACCCAATTCTTTAGAACGTCTTGGAAACGACCAATTGCGCTCTTCAGCAACACTTGCCACAACGGCCTCAAACAACACTTAGAAATCATATCATCCCTATTGGAAAACCCTATATATTTATTAAATTAGATTAATTTTCTTGTTTTTCAATTCAATAATTTTTCTGCATAAATTTGAGATATTGCTTTTATTAGCATATATGTATATAACAGATATTACACATGTACATACATACATATGTACATACGCCATAGTTCTGCGTGTCAATTTCCGTTAATTGAATATACGTTCGTCTTTAATTCTAATTTAATTAAAGTCATACATATGTACCGGGGTTGCCTACTTCGAGATCTGAAAACCCTAATGTTGCAATCTGACAACTGACAACTTTATCATAAATACTCAGAACGCTTTGACATACGAACGCTATTTGAGTATTTTACAGTACTTGAAAATATTCATCTCGATCAACAAATGATTTTAAATCGCATATAATCGAAAATTTTCGTGCGATTGTTTTTTACAACTTTCGACGTGGATTAACTCAGCAACAGTGCATCGATCGGAAATATTAAAAAAAATGATAGCGGTGCTTTGACATCGTAACAGCAGTAAACTGTATGGATATTTCAAGATGAGCCGTACCACTAGAACAACGCAGAACAGTAGATTCTGAGTGGCACACAACCATTTCTTTGTCAGTTGTCTTTTAAGAAATAAGAAGAACCACGGGATACGAATCGCTGTTGCTCACGACAATGTGAGCCCTCACACATCGACTGAAACAATTGCATTTTTGAGCGCACAAAACATCAATTTGGTGAATCATCCACCGTATAGTCCTGACTTGGCACCGAATGACTTATTAGCGTACGTAAAAATAAACCTTTTTCGACACCTGTAAAAGCGGTTGATGCGTTTAGAACGCATGTTTTGCAGATACCTCAATCAGAGTGGCAAAAGTGCTTCGACAATTGGTTTAAACACAGGCAAAAATGTATAGATTTTAATGGAGAATATTTTGGAAAAAAAACAATAAAGCGATTTTCGATGATTAATATTTGTTTTTGTTCTCTTATCCAGAAATATAAAATGCAACCCTCATATATGTATATGTATATGTATATATAAGTAATCTTTAAAATAACTAAGAACATTCTTCTACACTAAATTCGACTTTCAATACTCTTTGTAAATCTTATTTTTTCTTGTAGCAATCGGTCTTTCACCAGCAGAGTAATAATATTTTTTCGATTAATATTTATTTTTGTTTTTGTTTACAAGCATTCAGCCATCAAACAGCAACGCCTTTTTAATAGTTTCCGGCGGTACTTACGGCAGATACGATGTTTTTTAATACGAAAGTGTAGTTAATATGAGAGAAATTAAAGGTCTCTGGAAAAAATTCTATCATAATTATGAACATTTTACATTACGTTTTACATGACATGAGAGCTAAAAAGTATTTTTTTTTTTATTGAAAGTCTCATTTTTGAAAAAAAACGAGGTTAGCACAGAAAGGGGATAATAAGTACTTCCGCGTCTATCTACTGTAAATATTATATGACACATACATTTGTATTTAATTAAATTATTGCCAAATTCAAAAATATTTTTTAAAATTATTTTTAATAAATTTCGGTAATATATGTATGTATATATGAAAACAGTTATTTTTTACATTTCAATCAATTTCAAATGGTTTTAATTTTACGAAAAGGGAGAAATCAAGCATAAGTTAGGTTAATTTCATTAAAGTTTTGACAAAGGGCATTAGCTGATGGTCAACTCTGAACTCTTTAAATGGTATATACTCCTATAGTGGTGACTAAAATTTAACTAAAATGGTTTTTACTTGAAAGCTCGATTATTAATTAATTTAAATAATTTCCTGATATATTGGTTTTCTAACCATCAAAGCAGAGCTTCATATGTGAGAATCGGTCTAATAACGACCGTATAAATCCACATGACTATATTTGGTTTAAGATTTCAGTTCCTGCTAAGTATTGTCATGCAAGTGTTATAGGCTAAATACACTCTCTTTTTTTCGTTTTTTCTTCTTCAATGTTAATCCTCGAGTTCAGTTTGGTAAACTCTTTCCATAATCTCGCTGATTGTAAAAAGGAACAGCACCGATAACATCAATTTCGTAATTTATTGAAAATTAGTGAAAAATTTACATATTTAAAATTTCTAAAATTTCTCCAGCGGCAGGATTTGATTATATTGAGCTAAAATTATCAGCATTGAATATAAAATATACACATCGACATATATGTACATACTAGGGGGATTCTCTGTGTCTAGAAAATAAAAGGGTTGCTAATAGGGATGATGTGATTTCTAAGTGTCGTTTTGGCCATTTTCAATATGTCATGATCTGTCATTTTTTTCATTGTATTTAGTAATGTTAACAATTTCATCATGGCAAGATATATGCAAGAACAATGTTTACAAATTACTCAATATTATTACCAAAATAATCATTCTGCATTTTATAGTCGTAATAATCGTCCACCTGTGCTCGCTGTTTGTCGAATAGTTGAAAATTTCAAGCGTACATTTTCTTTACATAATGTTCAAGTGCTAATGAGACAAAGTACCGGTCGAAGTAATGAAGAAATTGCTGCCATTCAGGCAAGTGTTGCTGCAGACCGCAATTTGTCGATTCCAAGACGTTCTCAAAAATGGGGCTGTCTCAAATCACAACCTGGCGGATTTTGAGAAAGGATTTGGGCTAGCATCCGTATAAAATTGTTCTCACTCAAGAACTGAAGCCATTGGACCACCATAAACGTATGGATTTGCTGATTTTTTCTTGGAACAACTTTAAAACGATAACAATTTTTTTTTTAAGAAAATCATCTCCGAATTGGCTCACTTTCATCTGAGTGGTGCGGTAAATAAACAAAACTGTCGATTCTGGTGCGAAGAAAATCCACGAATTATTCATGAACAACCATTACATTCACCTAAATTAACAGTTTGGTGTGGTTTTTAATCTGAATAATCGATCCGTACTTCTTTCGAAGTGAAGCTGGTAACACCGTTACTGTCAATGGAGAGCGGTATAGATCGATGATAACCAACTTTTTAAGGCCACAATTGGAAGAAGTTGATCTAAACAACTTCTGGTTCTAACAAGACGGGGCTACGTGTCACACAGCACGTACAACAACCGAATTATTGGGAGAAAGGTTTGGAGATTCGATTATTTCAAGAAATTGCTACCATTGAACGGCCTCCAAGAAGTTGTGATTTAACACCATTAGACTACTTCTTATGGGGTGATTTGAAGTAATTGGTCTTTAGCAATAAACCTTCAAGCTTTAAAAGTCAATATTGAATGACACGACCTCATTTAGTGGAAAAACTTCTCAAAAATTGGGTTTATCGAACTCGTTCCTGCAAAAGAAGTCGTGGAGGCCATTTAAATAATGTTATATTCAGAACTTAATTGTATCGATTGTACTTCACATTAAAAAAAAAAAACATTTGAATTTCCTTAACAACTTTTTTGTGTGTTTTTTTTTTAAAGAAATCAGTCTTATTGGAAAACCCTATACATGCTCTGCAAATATTTCCTATGGATGGAATATTGCTAGAGAACAAGAGCACACCGTTGCAGAATTGTGACGAATTCAAGACATACAATAACAACAACCCGACACAGGGTTATTTTTTTCTTCATTCAATCTGTGAGAATAAATATATATAGGTTTAAATAGAGGACATTTTCCTTTCATAGCATATGTTTTTGCATTTGTTTTGTTGTTGTAGAAATGTAAATAAAACTGCTCCCCTTTTATATTATATGGAATGCGCAAAAAAATAATTAAGTTCATATTTTATCAAATAGAAATTGTATTAAATAATAAATATTTGATTATACTGTTTTATCATAGAAATATTATTAGCAAATGATTCATATGAATTATGGCGAATAAACATAAAAACGACCGTCTTAATCTGTTGGGAACTCACACCTTAAACACCTCACACTCAGAGATATAACATATATGTATATATACGAACATACATACCTATATATGTATGTACATTTTTTAAAATAAAATATAAATAAACAATGAAATGCTTTCATTGACATTAAATTAGCATCAACAACACGCTTTCATAAAGCTCAACATATAAATATTACTTTCATTTCAATTTTATTAACAGAAAAATAACAGCAACAACAACAAGTACATGTTAATTCGCGCTATCAGTGCCAACAGTAGCGGCTTGAACGTGCTTGGCGCAGCTGTTTTTTAACACAAATGCAAACATATATATGTATAAGTATAGAAAAAATATACGCATTTAAATAAACTAAATGTAGTAGTAATTTTTTTTACAAGTTAATACAAACATACATACGTACGTTTACAGGTGCGATGATATGCGCAACTTCTTTACTTCTAATTATTTCGTTAGCCATTAGGCGATCAAGTCAAATGCAAAATGTTTAATAAAAATTCGGAAAATGTTGTCAATATCATTTAATAATTAATATTGTCTGTTAAATATTGCAAATACATATACATATGTACTTATAAATATAAATATCTGTGCACACAATATACAGTGTTGGCTTACAAGAAATTCAAAGCAAAGAGCATACACTTGTATGTATGTGAATATGTACGTTTAACAATTTGTTAATAAACAAAAAGTAACTGTAATTCGCATGCAAATACAAATGCCCGAAATATTTTGTTGCTGCTTTGCATATAAAGTAGTAGTAGGTAAACGGTGTCGAATTTTGCGTACTCGTATAGGATCGCCCGTCCAACTCCAAAGTAAAGTGAGCCCGAATGAAGGATGTATGTATGTATGTACAAATATGTATAAAAATAAGTGTTTCAGCCGTTTTAAGTGATTTTCACTTTTCCTTACTTCATAAAAGATTAGCATTCAATTAAAACAAAAATCGAAATTTAAATGTGACTAAAGCTTGAAAACGTTAATAATCGGTTGATAATTGTCTCGAATTTCCTAATTATAATACTAAAAAAATAAGCACAAGTATATACAGCTTTTGATCAAAACAAGTCGAATTTAACAAGGTGAAGTTACTATGCAGCGTATTCAACGTTTTTCATTTATTGCACATGGAAATTGTCAAATTTATTTTGTTCATGCATTGTTTGCTTGAATTTTATTTGATTTTCTATTTGTAAGCGTGATAATCTTCAAAAATTGTTAAGCAAAAACAAAATACGCAATAATTATAGTATTTGTTCTCCTGCTCTCACTTTCATCATTTCGTCTTGAATCCAAAATCAATACTTGTAGTCGAGCTCGGCGAGATACCCGAGTATCGAGCTCTGCGAGCAGCTCGATGCTTGCTCGATAATCGTTCATTGGCGTTTCAATGGTTTTTACAATTTGCATAATTAAAATTTAAAATTAATAAAAAAAAATGTTCTGAAATGCTCGTGCTCGGCTTGAGAAATTTTCAAGTAATGAGCACTGAGCAGGTGTGCGAGTGAAAATCTGATTACATATTCGTTATCACGGACCGAACAAAATATGCAGGTACTAGAATTTCGTCTGCCATTTTGAAATTTGAAGATCTGACTACATATTCGTAATCAGCGACCCCCCCAAAAAAACCGTCCTATACCAAGCTTCATAGAAATCAAACATTGTTTTAAATTTTCGAATCCAAAAACCCCTAGATATTTATTGCCAAGGAAATCTGTAGAATTTTACAAAAATTCCGTCATGTTTTGTGAGCTTAAAAAAAAATTCTGATGTGATGAAGCCAAACGGACTTCTGATTCGCTCATCAAAATACATCGGAAAAGCGTATTCTGGTCTGCAGGCCAGACCACTTTTATTTTATTTTGTGTAGTTGTATTATAAGAGGGAACCATCTTTTCAATATACAGAAATTTTAAATTTTGTGTTATGGTCTTTTTCAGGTCAACTATGTATTTACTTTATGTTTGTATATGCATACATACATTGATATATTTATTTGGTTTAATTGTTAACGTTTTTGGCAGTGCTTACCACCTAAATATGGGAAAAATCGGCATTTGATAATAATCGAAGAAAAGAAACATTTTTAATGTGGGTCAGTGGGAACGTTTTGTAAGCATGCAAATTATATTTTAAGCTTGAAAGAAGTTTTATAAGAAATAATAATACAAAAATTAATTAAATATTGCCATTTTCGGTAGCTATGATCAAGGACAAGAGCTTGCTACCTCTAATCAACTTGAGACAAATATATATTTATTTTCATACAATTCGCTCATAAATACATATGTATGTATGTATATTTAAATATATATAAATGTATATATTTTATTTCATTTACACTTATTCAGAAATAAACATAAATTTAATGGACACTGCAAATTTCAGGCATTTATGTTAGATAAAAAATAAAAAATGTATGAAAGCAGTGCACCTAGTTAACCAGATGTGCATGAGTTCTAAATAAAATAAATGCATTTTCAGACATACATGTTTATAGTTAGACAAATTTAATATAAATATAAATAAACATATCTACAAGCCCAAATATATGTTTTATGCACCTTAATCTTTCTAACTCTGAGTTGAAGAAAATCGCATAGAAGTTCTTGGAAAGCAGTTGAATAAATACAAAATCAAGTAAATCATCATCCATATGTACGAACTTATGTATGTATGTATATGTAGGTAGCTTTCCTGCAAACATTGCGAGTACTCCATTCACACATGAAATATATACTCCACGCGGACAATAGAGTAATCCAAAACCTGGCACAATCCATACAAAAAATATGGTCCAATTAACATTGTGATGTCCTAGGGCTGGACCATGTAATCCATATTTGCATAATACCCGAGTAACCCATGGAGTACCTACAGGAAATTAGTTTTGAAACTACTCCATAAAATTAATCCACGGAGTACTTACAGGGTATTATATTTTGGAGTATATGCGAAAAATTACATTCGAACATACTCTTTAGTTTCGAATAGCATTTTCTATGGTGAAAGTTAGTAAAATATAATATTTTTTATATAAATTTATATTAATATTAATAGTTTATTGTTATTAAATATATAATATATCTTAGTTTTCGAACAAATCTATATGTATTTGCATTGAAATAATAATGAATTATGCACTCCTTTTGCGTACCAGCACAGCTCAACAACGAAACGAAACTGACTCAGTTTCATTTCCACAAATTTTCTGTATACGAGTGTAGAACTTATTGCGCAATTGTAACTTCGTGTAGTGCTTGCGATCGATATAACACGAAGAATGGTCGTACCGCCCCAAGCTGGTATAGACACATGAGTTGGTCTAATAATTCACACAGAGGAGCATATTTGTAGGTACTTCAATGGACCATATGGCCCACAAATATTTGCAGGGGTAAGGTACGTATGTACAGATGAACGTATTTCATTAGAGCCAGCGTATGTTTCGTTATCACAAATTAAATAAAAAGTTGTAAAATGTAAACATGTCAAGCTACAAGTATACGTACATATACATATATGTACGTCATTAGGCCTAGGATAAGTAAAAGTAGATTATACATATGTATGTATGTACAATGTACTTAATTAAATAGATTGCAATTTTCCGGTTAATTGGAAACAAAAATATTTATTATTCTAACACACATATTTATTTATATTTACATGCATACAGATTTATGCCTTTTGCTGCATTCCATGTACAACCGCAATTTTTAAAACAAATATTTTTCTTTTATCCATTGCAGCTACAACAGGCCCCATTGATGAAGTGTCGAGCCGTTCGGAGTTAAGAGATTTAAATAAAATTCCTTTAAAGACGAGAATAGATGTAAGTGTAAAGGAATATTATTATTAATATGTCTACATACACCGCCTGTATTCGTTGTGTAGAAAGTACTATCGCTTTGCAGAAAATTTTTTGGTATACAGTTTGATTTTAAATCCTTTTCTAATCACATGTATTAAAAAAAATCCATTCCCTAACATAAAATAAAACAATTATGCCGAAAAAACGCAAAAACGTCCTTGACAAAAGTCTACATACACCACGGGTTTACTAGCAGTTATGTCGATATGCTGTGAAGTTATGGCGGCTAGGTACCCTTTTCTTTTACACGAGTCTTGGTTATTCAGCCCAGAAAAGAGAAGAAATCGTATCGTGAAATTTAAAAAAATTTAATCTTAAGTCCACCAAAGGTACAGACCATTGTAAAAAAACTTGAAAAAAAAATGGATCCACCGTAAAAAAGCCGCGTGTTGGCCGCTTGAAGAAACTAACTCGAAGTGACATCAGCTTTATTCTGAAGGAAGTGAATGATGATTTTTAAGTTACTGCTCCAAAATTAGCCGAAAACATCGCAACCTCATCAAGAAAGTGTGCCCATTTAAGAACAATTCGAAGAGCCCTCAACGATAACGGCTTCCACAGTAGAATGCTAGGTAAAAGTTTTCTTATTTCTAAAAAAAAAATCATATACTTCACTTGGAGTTCGCTAAAGCACATTTAGACAAGGGAATGGATTTTTGGCAAAAAGTCTTGATTACAGACAAATCGAAGTTCAATTTATTCGGCAGCAATGGAAGAGCAAAAATCTGGGGGAAAGAAAATACCCCACTTAACGCCAAAAAGACAGTACCAACAGTGAAGCATGGTGGCGGAAACGTAATGGTTTAGGAAGCGGTTGCGGCTTCTAGAGTTGGAAAGCTTTTTTTTGAGGGTAATATGGATCGGTTCAAATATAAGTCATTGTTGGAAGCTATTCTGAAGCCTTTGGTGGATAGTTAGAAGCTTGGCGTTGGCTGGATCTTTGGACAGGATAACGGTCCAAAGCATTCGGTATTGTTAATGATTGGTTGCTTTATCATGCTCCAAGGCAACTACACACACCTACTCAAAGCCCAGATTTGAATGATATTGAACATGGCTGGGAGATTTTTGAGCGAAAAATTAGAAAAAAAAATCAGATTGCCTGCTCAGCATTACTTAAAGAACGTCTTATTGAAGCTTCGGACAGTATTACTTCCTCAGAATTGACAAATTTAGTAGCTTCGATGCCACGACGGCTTCAAGCTGTTATTGATGCGAATGGTAGAGCAACTAAATACCAAAAAGTTCAAGTTACCTGATATTAACCAAAGTGTTTGCGCTAAGATGAGTTATGTATGTACTGTATATAGGCTTTTGTCAATGTTGGATATACGTTTTTTTTGTTGTCATAGATTTACTATTTTATGTTAAAAAATGATTTTTTTATGTTTTTTATGATAAGGAAAAATAATTGAAATAAACTGTGTCGTTAAATTTTCCAATTAATTTTTTGGACTTTAAATTCAATGAAAATAGGCGGTGTTTGTAGACTTTTGTCCGCCACTGTATGTATGTAGCTTATGTATGGTCGTCTATCAACATCTTCTGGGACATCGCCTTATTAGAATACCATCCGTTAATATTTCTAAAGTAATTCCCATCAGATATTATAAATTTGTTTACATGTGTATGTATGTGTATCGATGTTTACCAACAAATGGATGAGCCTACAGTTTATTCTAAGCCGCCTCCGAAATAAACTCAGCGGGCTTGACAATCCCTGCAGAAATCTCTTAACACTATAAAAAATATATATTTTTAAATATTATTTAAATCCTCCTTCGATGCTGTCCCCTCATTTGTGATGTAGCGTCGAGTTTTGAAGGCCTTCTTAGGTTTGGGTCCAAAAAAAAAAAAATTGTTTTTCCACAAAATATGGCTTTGCTATCGGATTGCTACACGCAAATTAAGCAAAACTTGCTGGTAATATTCTTTACTGACATTCATCCGACCATATTTTGCAAAGAAACTGATACATGCATCTTGTAAGTTCTTCACCGCCATATTTGAATAGCCCAGCCGGTATACCATCGGCTTCAGTCGCTTCTCTGTTCTTCCGGTGAGAACACCGGAACACTCCCTTTTTCTGTCTGCAAATACATGTCGCTTTGCGAGGTAGGCGGTCTTTTTTCTTTCCACTACGGTACGACAGTCGTCCGTCTATCGCAAAATGGTCGATTTGGTTACGAGGTCTTCTTGCGGAGTTAGCATTGTAGCTTTATAAAATTTCTTATTCTGATGGGCGAGAATCAGCATAATGTTAAAAAATCACAATTTAATGTGGATGATGGCAAGATGTTCGTCCACCGATGTCGCCGAGATAGTACTGTAAGGCGTAGTCTCCCCCCTACCACAAATCTAACACTAAATTTTGCAGTTCTTTATATGTTCGCTGTAGTATATTTCACAATAATCTACTCGCTTCCATCCTGAAACGAACGCAATGACAGCTTTAATTTTTGCGTGGACATCAAGAGGCTTGGCAACGGCATATTCCCAATTAGGGACCGGACATTCCAGATGCACACCCTCAATTCTTAATTCTTTGTACGTTTGCCGTGGGCATCTTTCATCCCAGGCTGTAGCCTCTTTTTCATTCGCAGAGGGTTTCTACGTGACGGGTCCCAACACCTCGCTTCGCTGGTATGTTTACATTTTGGACACATTTACATAGCAAGCCGCTTGACTCAAGACAGCCGCACTTTTGGTGTACAGACGTTCTTCATCTAATATTTTCAACGTATGGAGGTATTCTTCTTTCTTTGCTTCATTGCTTTGCCAATGGGTACAGTATACACAATTTTCAATGCATGAGTGTTTTCTTGCATCCGGCCTACGTGAACTAGTCCATATGACCGTTGTCTCATAACTTTTGCTTTATTCTTCGTGTCATCAAGTCATCATCGTCTAAGGTTCTATATTATACAGGACGAGAATGTTGAGTGTCATGAAGAAGTGGATATTAATTCGTCTATGGAGGAATTCATTTCCAATCTTGATTTTTTCCAACAAATGGAGGGACCCACAGTTTATTGTTAGCCGCCACCGAACGGTCGATGGATTTAATAGTTTTTATATTTAATACACTCGGAAGGCTTGACATTCCATGCAGAGGGGCGACCGCAATTACAAACATTTATTTTCATAATTTTGGATGTTGGTCGAACCAGGGCTCGAACCCTGGCCGCCCGAATGGTAGTACGCAATGCAAGAAATAGTTACCCTTAATCAATTAAGCGATTATATTTGTATATATTTATGCGCTTTAGTATAGCCAAGCGGAGCCTCCACCTTTTTGTGACATGCCTCTTCATGTGTTTGCTAATAAATTTTTATAAGATTCTTTTTATATCATATCAGAAATACACTCTACAATTTTGAATTCGCACCCATACTTTTCGCTACGCACTGCTCATAGTCTCATAATAACCTACCATAACGGGTCAATTGAAAAGTCCCCAGCCTACCACAGTAAAACACATTTTTTTGGCCAAATTAATTTTTTATATTTAACATAGTTCCCTTTAAGGGTGACACTTATTATAA
This sequence comes from Neoceratitis asiatica, assembly GCA_030068015.2. Taxonomy (NCBI): domain Eukaryota; kingdom Metazoa; phylum Arthropoda; class Insecta; order Diptera; family Tephritidae; genus Neoceratitis; species Neoceratitis asiatica. Next base: position 20,891,102 of record CM061528.1, on the reverse strand, counting down.
TGATTATAGCAACCCTCCTAAATTTTCGATCTCATTTTTGTAGTACGATTTGTCCTTTGCTTCAAAATAGTCTTCAGTTTCGGCAATCACCTCTTCATTCGACAAAAATTTCTTCTCAGCGAGCATTCTTTTGAGATCTGAGAACAGGAAATAGTCGCTGGGGGCCAGATCTGGAGAATGCGGTGGATGGGGAAACAATTAGAAGCCAAATTTATGGGCTTTTGCCATCGATTTCACTGACTTGTGACACGTTGCATTGTCTTGGTCAAACAGCACTTTCTTTTTCCGGCCGTGTTTCAGCTATTGCGTCCTTCAACGCTATGTAATAGATGCTGTTGATGGTCCTTCTTTTTTTAAGGTAGTCAATGAAAATTATTCCATGTACATCCCGACGATTTACAAAATACCGACGACATAATCTTGCCCGCCGACTGTTGCGTTTTTCCACGCTTTGCAACGGGTCACAACTTGTTCAGTCCACTCGTATGACTGTCGATCGGACTTCGGAGTAGAATTATGGAGCAATGTTTCATCTATTGTCACATATCCACGAAAAGTCTCGGGTTTATTACCGTTGAACATCTCCAAACACTGCTTCGAATCATCAACTCGTCGTTGTTTGTGGTGAAAAGTGAGCTCGCGTGGCACACACTTTGCACAGAGCTTTCTCATACCCAAATGTTCGTAAATGATATGATGTACACGTTCAGTTGATATCTTTAGAGTGCCTGCTATTTCATTCAATTACAATTTACGGCCATTTAAAATCGTTTTGTGGATTTTTTTTGATGTTTTCCTCGGTAACAACCTCTTTTGGGCGTCCACTGCGGCTCATTTCAACACGTCTAAATTTAGCATACCAATTCTTGATGGTTGGTTTTCCTCATCAAGCCGAGTTTTGCTTCAACTGTATTTTTTCCCTTCATAAAGCAATATTTTATCAACACGCGAAATTCCTTTTTATCCACTTTTTTCACAATAACAAAAATTGCTTCACTCAAAATGCTATAAATCACAAACTCACGATCCGGCAGCTGTCAAATTTATACACCCATCTTTCGAAGTTTAAGGCTAACTAAAAATCTATATGGATTTAATTCTAGTAGAACCATCTATGTGTCAGGCCGCGGACATTTCAATTGACCTGTTACTTAATTTTCGCCACATGTGAAACAATTTGCAATTTTATTTTCTTAAAATATTAAATATGAAGAATTTTGGGGAAAAAAATGTATTTTGCATGACGCATTAACCAGAAAAAAATATAAAAAAAAAAGCCATGAAACAGCAAACATTATTTAGCCACAGAAAGAAGAAAGTTTTCCGCAGATTAACTTAAGCAAATATTACATAAAAACTCAAATAAAAGTACATGTACATACATATGTACACAAGTGAGTAGTGTCTTGAAATAAGATTTTAGACTGAGAAAAATTTGTATGAGGAAATCATATGAATCACTTTGAGACCAAATATAAGGCATTCGTAATTATATACACAAATATATGTATGTACATATGTACATTTCTGGTGTGTTATTTACAAATTTATAAATCAGTGCGTGATTTAATGAATGAAGGAGAGATTTGTTGCTTATACATATATATGCTTATACATATATACATATGTACATATGTATGCATGAATCTGCAAGTATTATCCAAAGTCATTATATTAATTGCATTTTAAATTGTTTTATATTGAATTGATTATTAAAAGAGAATGTGCCATTGAATGTGTAATCTGAAATGCTGAAATGCGCCAAGGCAACCGGATGAAGTGAGAATTTAATAATTACTTATTAAGAATCTATTACGATTACAAAGTTACAATTCGTACGAAAATAAAAATAAAATCTACTTTCATAGCTTTCATACATACATATTTATTCCTGTATATACAGTGGCGGACAAAAGTCTACATACACCGCCTGTATTCGTTGTGTAGAAAGTGCTATCAATTTGCTGAAAAATCTAGGTATAAAGTTTTATTTTAAATGCTTTTCTAATCAAATGTATTAAAACAAATCCATTTCCAGTATAGTGAAATTTCAAAAATTTTAAACTTAAGTCCACCAAAGGTACAGACCATTGTAAAAATTAAAAAAAAAGCGATCCACCGAAAATAAGCCGCGTGTTGGATGCGCGAAAAAACTAACTTGAAGAGACATCAGCTGTATTCTGAAGGAAGTGAATGATGATCCTAAACTTACTGCTCCAAATTAGCCGAAAACATCGCAGCCTCATCAAGAAAGTGTGCCCATTTAAGAACGATTCGAAGAGCTCTGAACGATAACGGCTTCCACAGTAAAACGCCACGTAAAAAGCTTCTTATTTCTGAAAAAATCGTAAACTTTGCTTGGAGTTCGCTAAAGCACATTTAGACATGGGAATGGATTTTGGCAAAAAGTCTTAATTGCAGACAAATCGAAGTTCAATATATTCGGCGGCGATGGAAGAGGAGAAGTGTGGAGAAAAGAAAACACTGCACTTAACTCCAAAAATTTTGTACCAACAGTAAAGGATGGCGGCGGCAAGGTAATAGTTTGGAGTTGGAAAACTTGTTTGTATTGAGGGTAATATGGATCGGTTCAAATATAAGTCATTGTTGAAAGCTAATCTGAAACGTTCGGAGGACAGTTTGGAGCTTAGCGCAGGCTGGTTCTTTCAACAGGTTAATGATCCAAAGCACGCGGTATATATTATTAAGGATTGGTTGCTTTATCATGCTCCTAGGCAACTACACACACCAACTAAAAGCCCCGATTTGAATGATATTGAACATGGCTCGGAGATTTTCGAGCGAAAAATTAGAAAAAAAAATCAGATTTCCAGGTCAGCATTACTCAAAGAACGTCTTATTGAAGCTTGGAACAGTATTACTTCCTCAGAATTGACAAATTTTAGTAGCTTTGAAATCATGTTACCTGATATTAACCAAAGTTTTTGCGCTAAGATAAGTTATGTATGTACTGTTTGTAGACTTCTGTCAATGTTGGATTTACTTTTTTTTTTGTCAAAGCTTTACTATTTTGTGTTAAAAAATATATTTTTTTTTAGTTTTTTATGATTAGGAAAAAAAGTTGAAATAAACTGCGTCGATAAATTTTCCAATAAACCTTTTGGACTTTTAATTCAACGAAAACTGGGGGTAGTATGTTGACTTTTGTTCGCCACTGTATATGTATGTGCTTATTTCCTACAAATTGCAATTATTTACAAAGCCAAAATTAAATAAATAGAAAAAAGAGACAAGCCGAACGTGACTATGCGGTAGATAATTGATTTGTCACAAAATAACTGTCAAAATGTGCCAAGTAAACAAATAATAATATTAAATATTTAGCTAAACGTGATTTAGCTGCTAAATAAGGTGACAAATCCGCGCTCATTTCCATATGATTTTGATATTTTTGGATTACGACTGTTTTGTCAAGCGTAGTGAGACAATATTGTGAATATTCGTATACATACATACATGCATACATACATACATACACCTCCATACTAGATATGTACACGCGTCCATATAATTCAATTCATTAAAGATTCTACGAAGCTTAATTTAATTTGCTTATGACTCATTCAAATGTTACGTATAGAATTTATTTCGTCATCAGACGAATTTTTCAGCCCAACAGGTATTCAATTGTTGTCGTATGGATGTATACATTTATATTTATGTATATTACATAGAAAAACACAAACATATCAAGGGATGATCCATTTCCAGGTCCCTACTTTTTTAAAGAAAAAAACACAGAAAATTCAAATTTAATGGGGAACGCTTATTATCATTCGAAATAACATTCTTTGCCATTTATTCTTTGAAGATTATCTCTCAAATGTTGGCCGCGACTACGTCACAGTTGGTCCATCCGTTGAGTCCATTTTTCGATTATTCGTTCGAGCATTTCGGGCCTGAATCGAAGTGGGATCGTCCGCATAGAGTTTAGACTTTACATATCCCCACAAGAAGAAGTCTAACGTTGGGATTTCACACGATCTTGGTGGCCAATCCACTGGAAGTGTTCTCTCAATAAATCTATTTATTGCTGCTTTGTATGGGAAGAGGCGCCGCCTTGTTGAAACCAAATGTCGCGGAAATCACGAGCTTCAATTTCAGGCTTCAAAGAGTCGGTTATCATGGTGCAATAACGTTGGCCATTGACGGTCACCGGCATCAAGTTTGAAGAAATATGGACTGATGACTCCACCGGCCCACAAACTACACCAAACCGTTGCTTTTCTGGATGAAATGGCAGCTCTTGAATCTCTTCAGGCTGCTCTTCGTCCAAAAATGCAGAAATTTTGCTTGTTTACGTACTCATTGAGCCAGAAATGGGCCTCGTCGCTGAACAAAATTTGGCTCGAAAACGTCGGATCTTCTTGGAACTTTTCAAAAGCCCATAGAGCGAAGCGATGTCGCTTGGAAAGGTTGAGCGGTTTGAGTTGTTGCACAAGCCTGGTGTTACGTATAGTACGCTCAGTAGGCCGATTGTATTGACCATAAGTTGAGCGAAGCGCGCGAAACACATTACAGAACGTGAATTTTCGTAATAAAGTTGAATGATTTGTAGACGTTGTTCAGGCGTAAGTCTTTCCATGATGAAATGCCAAACAATACTGAACAAAAATAACATGGCAGCTTGACACGACTCACGCGTGATCTGTCAAAAAAGGCATTGTTAAAAGGGCCTCTATTTGGATCACTCTTCACATTAATAACTGGGAATCACTGGAATTTGTAATTTTTTTTTAACTTGGCGCATGCATGTATCGAATGAAAGGAATTCAAGCAGATCCATTCATTTGTGGCCATAATATGGCAAAACAAGTTTTAACCGAAATGCATGCAGTAAAATGTTAACAATTCAAAGATACAAACATATATTTAGGTTCGCTAATTCCAAAGAGTAGTTTTCGCAGATCCAACCAAATGTGGTTAACAAAATAAAATTTACGTTTTCGCTACGCCAATTATTATTTTTTGTTTTGTTAAGCTCGGCTTATTGTATTAGAGGTAGAGAACGTTATATTTATAGTGGAAAAGATTACAGCTCACCATCAACGGACTGATTGATCCTTATGACTTTAGACCCTAAATTCACCATAGATCAGATATTCACCCTGCATCAAATTCTGAAAAATACTCATGAATAGATTCGATGCACACCACCTTTTCATAAATGTTAAAGAACTCTTCTCGACAGAACGGAAAGAAACTGCCTCTACGTCGCGTTATCTGAATTTGGTATCCAAACAAGCAACACCAAAAACTCCGACAGTTTTGAGAAGGATCATTCAAGTTGACTCCTTATCGTGTGACTTCTTTAATTTAATGCTGAAAAAAAATATTAAGAAATAAGGTACAATCCTTTACCAGAGTATACAAATTTTGGCGTATGCCAATGATTTTGGATAACATGTACTTGCTAGTTCTACTCACTACAGATCATATAAAGAAACGAAGCAAAAATATCTGGTAGTGAACGTGGAAATATCGCGCTTTGCTTCCACATTACTGTTGGCAGTCATAACGTTGAAGATTATGAACAGTGTCTAACATAATATGTATCTGAAATTTCGCCAAGACAACCAATTTTTTTAAGTTATCCCCTTTAATCTCAATGGCATCGTCTCTACATATGTATTTGTTAATAATAAAAAAAATTTATGTACATAAGTATAGATATGTATGTATGTATGTAGGTAGGTAGTAAGAATATACAGGGTTATTCATTTTGTGGTTTCCCAAATAAACATAAATAAAGCGCGTTAAAAAATTTTTTTTTCATGAAATTTTTTTGTTATAAATTTTGAACTTTTGCATTATATTTTAAACCCTACATCATTCAAATGACCGCCTGATTAGTTTTTGCAAATTTCGAACCGTTTGAGGTAATTTTCGACCACTTTTTGGCACATATTGGGCGGTTTCTCAGCCATAACTTAACGGCTTTTGGTTTTCAAGTGCTCAAAAATTAAAGGGTTATCCGCATAAACACGGTCTTTCGCGTAGCGCCACCAAAAAAAAAAAACAAACAAAAAAATAAAAATAGACGAACGATGTCAAATCGCACGAACTCGGTGTCCAATTGATATCGCCCCTAGACGATAGATTAAGCGGCCGGGAATTGCTATGTTGTTGGAATCACATATTGTCCAAGTCATGTTCTTCAATTGCAGGCAAAAAAAAAGTCAGCTATCATATGACCATAATGCTCCGAATTGACAGTGGCAGTCTCGCTGTTACTCTCGCCAGACAGTAAGTTTTACTCCCAAAAAACTATCCTATCTTCAATTGAGGATTCTCGGAGGCCCAAATGCAACAATTATGCTTATTTACGTATCCACTGATGTGAAAAATGTGCCTCATCGCTGACGAACATTTTGTGAAAAAAATTGCGGTCCACTGCTTGTTGTTGAAGCACCCAATCGACGTAACTACGGCGTTGTGGATGGTCAGCTGGCTTCAGTTGTTTTGTGAGCTGGACTTCATATGGATGTAGGTGTAAGTCTAAGTGCAAAGTGCAAAATATGCCATAATGTGCCATAAGAAAGCCACAGTTCTTGAGAACGTCGAGTAATACACACATTCGAGTCTTCGCCTACACTTTCCCTTACAGCAGCGATATTTGAGGTGGAAGGAGCAAAACGTTGATGCACAGGCCTTACAATAGGGGGATTCTCTATGTCTAGGAAATTAATGCTAGGAATAGGAAAACTTTGATATCCGTGCAATGGCACAACAACAAAACACATGCAAAAAATATGCTACGATAGGGAAAGTATCCTATATCCAAACCTATGTACATATATTAATTTCCCACAGAGAGCACGAATGAAAAAGCAACCCTATGCCGTGTTGTTGATATTGTTTCTCTTGAATATGTCACAGTTTTGCAACGGGGGTGCTACCGATCTCTAGCACAATTCCATAGGAAATATTTGCGTAGTATGCATTTCCTAGACATAGAGAATTCCCCTAATATCTGTAACCGATCCAGTCTCTTTCTTTAAAATTTTACCAATTGCTTAAAGCATGAAACGTGGCCACGTTTGAATCACCATTTTTGTATTTTGTTTTAACAATTTTAACGCGTTGTGCGGTTTTTAAGCTATCCATTATCGTAAATGATTAACTTAACTAAATCGAAATAATTTCGAAACCACCAAATGGATAACCCTATACAGAAACAGATTCAAGAAATTTTATTTCTGCTTATCACAACTTAATATCTTAAATGCTTAAAAATGCGACAGACTGTGAAATACTTAATTAAGTCAAGACGATGTTTACATACGCACAACATACAAGGCCAGTACGCAAGTGTGGCTGTTGGTAAGCGGGTTAATTGCATTTGCCCTCATTTTAAGCGAATACATTTTTTCGCATTAATTTGTAACTGAACTATTTTTATACCTTTTTATGTTTAAATAAATTTTTTTTATTTTGGCCTGCTACATTAATTACCCTTTGTTTTAGAGGAGATCAGCAACGCCCATCATATCGATAAATTTAGTTAAGACAGATACGTATATACATACATACATCCATATGTACTTATATGCATGCGTACTCGTATTACGAATTTACTCGCATGTATGAGCAGCTGGCAGTGTTGATCACTTCCTTGTTTTTAAGAGTTTATCCATTATTTAATCACTTTTAAAAATAATACGCAAATCAATTCTTTTTTTTTAAAACAATTTATTTAAAACACCGTAAAGTAATAAATCTTGGTTTGCAAGATATAACTTAAATGTATTTTAAATAAAATATAAATTTATTTTAGTTAATCGAATTTGAGCACTGCTGCCTTGAGATGATAAAAACTTGGAAATACGAAATACGAAATTAATATTTTTAGTTATAAAAAAAATTACAAATTTAATAAAATTTAATAATTAATTTGATTCGTTGCTTCATATTTAAATCGATGATCGCCGGATTTAATTTAAATTTATCGATAATAATTGATTTCATTGAATATAGCACAAATTCTCAAAACTGGTTTAAAATAAGAAATAAAAACTTTTGCATTGTTGTTATTGTAATTTTTTTTTTTAAATAGAACTAGTTAATCGCTTAATTAATATTGCAATAAAGTGTGCCTGGTTAATTATTAAAAGTATATCTGATTAACTATCGATTTATCGAGAGGTGTAGCTCATTTCCTCAGACTCAAAAGTCATGACCAGTAGTATGCTCGCTATGAAATACAACGTCACTGTAAATATCACCGAGACTGTTGGGTAATCCGGCCGGAATTGATTTCGCACCGATTTGTATTTTAAAATTCAGTTGTTTTGCTTCTGCGTACATTGTTTTTTTATGAAATAGTCGACCGTTTGAAAAAAATGAAAATGATGAATTCATTTTTTTTTTAATTCCTTAAACATCGAGATTGTCAAAATTATTTTTCAGTTTAGTTTAGCTTGCTTTGAAATTGATGTGATTTTCTATCTGTAAATGTCAAAATATTGAGAACTGTAAAATCCAAAGAATTTTCCATGATTTTGACAATTACAACTCAAAAGCCAAAAAAAAAATTGTTGTATTCGTTCTCTTCATCACAGGTAAACGCAATGACGAATCGGACGAATAACGGAGTTTCTGAATGTCATAGCATAAAAGTCGGTATGCAGCTCTTGCGAAAACCAAAAACTCCATATAAAAAAAGTGCAAAAAAACGATGTGCGAAAATTTTTTTTACGAAGCAGTACGCACCCCGAATGAAAAAAACTACATTTTCTACTGCCTATTTCTAAAGTTTTCAAACAAATACGAAAGCACGGCAACACTGGTTTCCGAGCGAAATAAATAGTCTCATATATATTTCGCGAGAAACAAGAGGAAGACTAATTTTCAAACGTATTAAAGCAAGCTTAGTAAGCAATTTATGTAATATTTTTTTTTTATCAATTTCTACACCTTTTATTTATTTTTAGCCACGAAAAAGGTGCCTAATATTTACCGCGCTCGTTTCGTTTTGTTTATTTACGTTTTCATATCTTCCTCCTATGTAAGGAGCTGTTCACAATAGAAAATCAACTATCAAATTTCCGTGCCTACTACATTTTTAAAACCACGAAATATATGAGTTTTTTTTCCTGAGAAGTGCATACCGACCTTAAGCAAAGAAAAACAACAGCAAAATAAAAAGAATCCAGAATCAATCCTGCTTATACATTTTTCAGACAATTAATGCCTGGAATTATACAGGATTGCAAAAAACTCACTGACCCAACATTAAGCAAAATAGCGGCTAAGCATTAGCTCACCTATGTAAGTTGTTGGTTAGTAATGAATTAAATATTACAACAACATATTATATGGCTAATGTTGGCTCAGAGGTACAGCACTCACCTGTCAAGTCAAGATCCGTTGGTTCGATCCCTGCCATAAGAAGTCTGATGAGGAGATGTTGCGATCTCCGAAACAGCTGTCACTTCTTTTTTGTTATCTGGTTAAAATATTAAATTCAAAATGTATTAACTATTGTGCGACGGTGCAATGTTTCGTTTACATTTCACTCTTTATTTTACCTGACATTGTGGAAATCCAGCGGATGATAGAAGGAAACAGCGGTGCTACCAACTTCATCTTATTTAAATTTGACATGATTTTCCTGCTCTCACGTTTGCAAATTCGCATTGAAAAAAGTTATATAAAATTAATTTTTTGCTTGTGGCTGCGGTTGTCATTAGAATTGGAGTAAAAAATAATGTGGAAAAAGTAAAGAGGAGTAATTCACACACGTGGCCACGGCAATCCATTGAGTCTCTCAAAGTCATTTTGAGATTATTGAATATAAATTTTATAAATTGCGTGTAATTTGATTTTATACCTCTATACAAATTTATTGCTCAATACGGCCTAAATAAAAAAGCCTTCTTCAAAGTATTATATGAAGTGGAATCAAACTTAAAAAATGTTCATTCTAGCTTTTATTCAAGTGGGTGCCACTCAGTGTTGTTCTTTCGTAAAGTTAGCAAAAATCGGTAGGAACGGAAGCAAACATCCAATTGCACTAGGCATGGCTTTTGACTATGTCCGGAGTGCACTGTAATATACAAATTAGTTAAATTATATTCCAAGATGATCCTTTAAATAAAAATTTCAGCTGCAAGATTCTTCGTAAGATAAATTTTCCTTCTATATTTTAATGCTGCACAAATCTATAAATAAATATTTTTTTTGCGTTTGAAATTACACCTCTACCGTTTATCGATTGCACTATTAGCAACCCGTTGTTTGAGCCAAGGTATAGACACCTAGTCTTCGAAGCTATGACTGTGTTAATTATTTAATTTAATCTAAGTTTATGGAAAAAAGTTGCTTTAATTAAATATGAAATATTATCTTTTTATTCAATTAGAGGGCCTGTCGTAACCTTCTCTTTCTTCTTTTTCTGAATGGAGCTCAGTTCTTCTGGTTACTAGATCACAGCCCAAGCACATCTATGCCAGTGGACTGCTGTGCTACCACCATGAGGAATATAAAAGAAGGGTCCCCTTCACCGTTCTGGTTGCTCAGACCATTTAGTGTGCTTTATGAAACCCACATGATTTGCGGCACTTACTGAAGCCAATTTGGCAAACCAGGCGAGGTTAAAACATCTAAGGAAGTTATGCTAAACTGTACTAAGTGCTGTAGTGGCAGAGGTAATATTCTTCTTCGCTTAGCCGCTCATTAGAAAAGTAACTCATTCCCTTCATTGAGTCCCCATTAGAGAGTGATCTGTCTGTCTAATTCTAACACAGGAGTGGGTATGAAAGAAGCAGAAATTTTGTTCCATTCTCGTCAGTCAATGACCAGATTTGTCCGACAAGATCACATGTGGTTTCCTCGAACCAGCTGCTATTAAACTCACTGGTAAAGGACGTTCGTATCAGGCATATTGTCGAGGAAAGAGGTCATGTGATGAATTTAGTGCGGTTAGGATGGGTCGTTTTCAAGCTAGCCTACCGGCAATACAGTTCTGTGGATTACAATACATGTGTTTTACCTTTCAAACCATGGCGGACATTTTATATCTGAACGAGAGTGTGTTTAGACTTTCTTTGCATTTTGTTATCACTTTACGTTTTGTGCGCTTGCCTTTTTCTAATCAATCATTTGTCATTACAATTTACAGGAAAAAACTGAATCCTCCAGCTTCACACACTACGATGAAGACTCACTACGCTTGGTCGTGGATTTGAGTGCTGACCAGAAATTTAAATACGACGTAGAGATTTTAGAACCGCGAGATAATAAAAAAGAAACAGTAGAGTTGGAAGAGAGATTTCGGTAAATGAAAGAGCAAACAAAATAACAAAATTAAATTCAGTATTTATAATTACATTTTTTTTATTACAAAATCACAGAGGACCATCCATTAAATTAGACACCGATAATTTCGTGGCCGAGAATATCGAAGTCAATGGTGACAAAGCTGGTGTAAATGCTGCGGTGCATACTGGTAAAGCGAATACAGACGAATCTATTGAAGTGGCCCATAATGATGATAATGATGATGATGATGATGATGAGGAGGAGGAGCTATATGGCGATGGCCACCGCAATCACATATTACTCACATTGGTGCTGGTCTTTGTGGCGCTATTTTCAATTACAATATATATCGCGTTGGTGCTCTGGCGTTCATATCTTGAGTAAGTAAATAGTATAATTAGAACAAGACCATTGATTTCAGTTTGTAATGAAATGTTAGCGATTGAGTTGAATTAAAGGTTAAAAAAAAGGTGCCATACCATAAAAGCAAAGCCGTACCATAGTCACAACCATAACGATATTTCATGTAATCGATTGCCACAAACGGCGGCTATGTTAGTTTCGTCTTAAAATAATATTTGATATAACTAAAAAAAAAAGATAAAATACAAAAAAGTTCAAAATAAAACTCACCAGAATCAGTAGCAGAAAATAAACAACAACAAAATATGTAAAAGCAACAAAGAAGCAATTAGCTGTAGTTGGTAGCTATGGCTATGGTTTTTTGCCACGGCATTGTGGAATTACATTAATAATCGAAAACGACGCTGCCAACAAAGCCGTTGGCAGATAGGGTTTTTGCGTCACATTGCGTGACAGATCGACTTTGGTAATTAAGATGGATAAACGGAACTACACGAAAATACCCTCCGAATCAACGCTGGCGCCAACGCACCTCTAAAAGATGGAAATCTCTCACATTTTTGCGCGCATTGACTATTCCCAGATTTTAATTTCAATTTCATTTCTCAGTTTTAAGGTCGTTATGCAGCTCTAGCGAAAAAACAACTCATATATTTCGTGGATGGAAAAATGTTGTAGGCACGGAAATTTGACAGATGATTTTCTATTGTGAACAGCTAGGAAGAAGATATGCAAACGTATGTAAATAAACAAAACGAAAAACATGAGTAGAGCGCGGTAAATATTTAAGGCCGATTTTGTATTCTTACCTTTTGTGTAAGAAATTGATGAAGAAACTAAAATCATTTAATACGTTTGAAAATTAGTCTTGAGACTATTTATTTCACTCGGAATCCTGTGCTGCCGTGCTTTCGTATTTCATTAAAAACTTTAGAAATAGGCAGTAGAAAATGGAGTTTCGTTCGAGGTGCGTACTGCTTCGTAAAAAAAAATTTCGCGCATCGATTTTTTTGCACTTTTTTATATGGAGTTTTTGGTTTTCGTTAGAGCTGCATACCGACTTTTAGTGCGCATTCCCAAAAAATTGAGAAGGAGAACTCCGGACCTAATTCAATAATTTCATAATATGACAAATATTTAGCTTTTTGATGGAAAAATAATTGAAAAATGCCCATTATGTCGTACCATTGGCGTTTTACGCTTTGCTAGCAAAGTTGCAAATTTCACGCAACGCAGGCAAGTTTTATCTGTCATCGGCTTAAGTTAGTTGGATCAGCGGTTTTTTGTGGGTATGGTTGCGGCACCACTAATTTAACCTTTAACAAGCAGCGAATGCCCGTTAAAATATCTTTGAACTGTACATAAAATTATATGGCTGTGCAATTGTGCGGACTTGCATGGGCAGTTGTGGTATACATGCATACCTATGTAATTTAATTCCAATTTAATTATTTCTCTTTATCTGCATTACTTATAAATTATTTTAAAAAAATTCTCTTAATTCATGCACTAAATCTGTTTTTTTTCTCTTATTTCTTTTGTTCTACCTTCACTAGGCGACGTTATGCAGAGAGTGAGTTGCTTGTGAACGACGATGATGACTTCTATCTGTCCAGCAGTGAGATAACGTATCGACGATGCTAATTTAAAAAAAAAATTACAAACGTTTTTATTGAGTACGTACATATGTACACACATACTAGCAGTCTAAGTTTTACTTTCAATGAACTGTACAAAAGTGACTGTCTTCAGGCATTTTTCATTGTACGACGAGTTTTTCCCTCGCTCAGCAAATAATTGCCACTAATTCAATTGAATTTATCGCCAGTTATTTTTCGCTAAACCTAGAATATTAATACATTTTTGTATATAAGAAAGTGCAATTTTTTTTTTCAAAACACATAGAAATTCAATTGCAATTTTTTACATTCAAGCATTGCTATATACATACATATGTACATATGTATGTACATATTTTCATATGAGTTAAGGGCATTCCCCGACACATCTCTACTCGTTGTAAAATCTCAAACTAGTTGAAATACTTGAAATATGAACTTGTCATCGTAAATAAACGTACCAAGTAGGGAGTCGTACTTACGAAGAACAATTTCTATATGTACTTACATATATAATGTTGGAGGAAAAGTGTTTGGGAGGAAATTTGAGATAAAATACATTCAGATTTTTCAATGTAAGTAAGCTCATTATAAATGCGGAAATTTTTCACTTCAACTAGTTGCTTTTCCTTTGTATTACTAATTGTTATGAGTATTATTATGAATTTCGTTGAATATTAATGTCAAATGTCAAATGAAATGACGAGTAGTTTTATATTGTAATTTTGAACCATTTATTATCGAAGGCGGCAAATTCCATTTAAAAACAGTTCGTTCATAACAAAGTAATTTTACTGCAAGCTTATATATGTATATGTACATACATTCAATGTATGTATATTTGTTACACTAAAATACATAACAATTACTATAAATGTATAATATACATATGTATGGAAGTATATAAGCAAAAGTTATCGTAGGTATAGAACTCACTTTAATTTGTATTAACTAAATGTATGAAAATAATTGTTAAGCTGTGATATTGATTTAGGACTAACTCAACTATACATATTAAACATTTAATCATGTCACGAATTGTTTTCATACAATTAAAGTACATATTGTTACATATAAACATGCAAATGTAACAATTATTATATTTAAAAAATGGGCGAGAAAATTCATAAATTTAAAAAAAATTTCCATGGAAATTAAAGAAGATTTTACATTTACCCGGCATTGCAGTGTTAACATTTCATACAAATTATATATTTTTTTAAAGAATATATGAGAAAATTTACTCACATATAAATATGTACTTATGTAAATTTAAAGAGACAATTAAATTGCTGTTTTCACTTCACATTTGTGGGACATTGCGAATTTGTAACATAAAAATACAAGACAATTAAAACAAATTATTTGTAGATTTAATTTTTAACTTTTAATATTTAATTTGTTTACTACCGACTAGTTTAAGTTTATAAATAATTTAAAACATGACAGCAATAAATGGAAAACAAAAATGAAAATACATATGAAATATATTCAAAAATTTACATATTTTTAAATAAAATAATAAAAATAAAAACCAGTAGTCGATTTTATTGTTTTTCAGGGTGAATATTAATTTACATTTTACATTTATAAACTAACTAACTTTTGCGCTTTAAAACTTTATTTGAAAACTTTATTTCTGAACCATCGGTTTTATGAGGGGCTGTAAGATATAATGCGATTTCGATGATTTTCGGTATCCATATTTATTAGAATATTCTTGTTTATATATATATATATATATATATTTGGCGCTTTGCAACCGCTGAAGCGATTTTCGGCCGAGCTCCTCCTCCAATTTGTGGTTTTTTGCGTCTTGATGTTTTCACCAACAAATGAAGGGGCCTACAGTTTATTCTAAGCCGCCTCCGAACTGATGGATTTTATGAGGAGCTTTATTTCATGCCAGAAATACACTCGGAGGGCTTGACATTCCCTGCCGAGGGGCGACCGCAATTAGAAAAATTTATTTTCTATAATTTTGGATGTTGCTCGAACCTGGGCTCGAACCCAGACCTTCCGAATGGCAGTACGCAATGCTAATCACTCGGCTATCGCGGCCGCCAAATACCAAATTTCACACCATTAGATGCTTTTTAACGGTTTTTTTTTGCCCAAAACCTTGTATCTGAACCAATCGGTTGTATGGGGACTATATGATATTGTAATCGATGATTTCCCAAATCCTTCGAGTCTAGTGGTCGGATTGCTAAATAAAAATCCCAAAATTTGTTCGTTTGGCCTCTTAATCGTCAGAAATTCACTCAACGTTTATTTCGTCTTCAATCTTTTTTCAATTCTTTACTATACACAATGGCTTATTTTACAATTCTTTTTAACACACATATATACCTGCTTAACGGAGTTTGTCCGTTTCTAAAACACACAGCTCACAGCAATGTTAACGCCACTGTGTTTTCTACTCGTCTCTCCGTGTGATAGCGACTGCCGCTCTTTTTATACCTGAAGATGACCTAAACATTCTGTTCACGCGCTCAAGAATAGGCTGATTATCCGTTTGCCTGCGGTAGTTGCAGCTACTCTGTTTATCCTTAACGACGGGGATCCGTCCTTTCCTTTACACTGTCGACCCTTTTGTTTGTCCTTGGTACGGGGAATTTGCATCATACTGCCGCTCCTTTTGTCTGTCCTTTTCGGCGGATATTTTACCCAAAACATCATATCTGAACGAATCGGTTATATGGGAGGTTGTAAGGTATAATCTTCCGATTTCAATGAATTTCGATGTCAATATTTCCCACTACTAAATGGTGTTTTTTCGGATTTTTAATCACTAACTCAATTTTTGAACCAATCGGTTATATGGGGGGCTATAAGATATGGTTTTCCGATTTCAATTATTTTTAGTGCCAATATTTAATTTATTATATGCGTGTAGAATACTGAATTTTATGTTCTTAACTGCTCTATTGAAGTATTTATGACTATTATTACATATCTGAAAAACTTGGTCGTATGGGTGCTATATAAATAGTTGACCGATTCGGCCGGTTCTGACAAATGATCCATACATTACGAGAACACACTCTAGACTAGTTTGTGTTTACAACAATTCAGCTCGTCATTATGATACAATTGGTATAAATTTCGGTGAGTCGATCTTTTCTCCTTCTGGTACTTACATTCTACGAACCAAAAATAATATACCATTTCATATACAGGAAAGGTATAAAAAGCAGGATTGCTCTAAGATGAGTATAATGATACAAAAACTTTCGAGTGCTGAATGAATACCAACTCTTGCTACAATATAAGTATGTAGGCCGATCTCAATCCAGACCAACATCTAAAAAAGGTCAAAGGAAATGTTGGTGCCAAAAAGCTACTTCGGGCTACAGGTTATCTCTATCTCTTAGTTTTTTGTTTTTGCATAAATCAAATATAGCTGAATAAAAAAGATATAAAAAAATGGTGGCTCTAAACACCTTGTGCAGCGATTAATCTAAATGCTTAATATGTATGTTTTTTTTAAATAATAGCTTCTAGAAGAAACTTAGAACTATATTTTTAATTAATTAATCCCAACGATTTACCCACCTCCCGCCTATCCGCACGAGGGGCGCTGTCCGCATGACGTACGGAACTTGTTTTATTTTTCATCAATGCCGAGTCACGATGAGGAGAGGTTTGTTTAGTGTCGACAACTAAAAGAGTTCAGCTATAGAGCAAAATTCATCAGCTGATTTTTAAGAATTATTTCAAATATAAAATGTTATGTAACGATTAATTGAGAGCCGACAAAATAGTTTTCTTAATATGAAAAAGCGAGTCAGATAGTTGAAATCAAGACACCAACAATGCAAAGGCTCGTGAAATTCAAAATTCGTTTTACAAGTTTTCAGAAACAAGGGGCAACAATGTCTGGACATTCTGAACGGAACATTAAATTTGATTTCAGAGAGAATAAGGGGGCTGGAAATTGAGCCTGTTATTATTTTAACCATGCAAATTACACCAAGCATTTTCCGACAGATGGCGAGAGTCGGGAGATTGATAAGTTTCAGACGCCTAGTATAAGAAGGAAGGTTCACAATATCTTTAAAAATAAAAAATAAATGAAATGAGGTTATGTTGAAAATTTTATAAATTTTAAATTTTTACCGTGCTACGATTAGTATTATTTACTTTTTTTTTCATTCCTCATTAAATTTTCGCGATTTTTTTTTAAACGGTGTGCCAATTGAAAAAAATAACTTAAAAACAATTTTTTGAATATTTTGTCTTAATTGCCTTTAATAAGTGTTGTTTTTTGTTGTTTTAATAAATCGAATCGAGCAATATTCGTATTTTGACATTATAAGGTTGAAATTAAAAAGAGAAATCGATTTTTGTACAAAAATAGTAGTTTTTATTATTTTTTTTTTAATATGGCTTGCCGTTTCTGGAAGTTTCAGTGGTTTGGAAGTTCGAAAGCTTCAACCAAATATTTGAGAAATCGAGATGCGCTGCTAAATAGGTAGGTATCTAAAGCCTTTCTTTTTTTTTTGCCATTATGTTTTATAAAATTTCATCTATTCGAAATGGACTTCAAACCATCTTCAAAATTTGACAACGATAACTTTAAAGTCGTCTATCTAAAAACCGGAAAAAACAACTACAATGTCCACGCCTGGCAACAGGTGGTACTTTGTGGTGCCGATGAGTGAACTATGGCAATTTTCGGTGAGTCGGCAATAGAAGTTTTGAATGGAAAGGCTTTGAGGAAGATATATTGGCCTCTTCTTGACTCGGCTATAATCGCATAGCGGTGCCAATGAATCCATTAAAAAGTAAAGGATTGACATAGCAAAACTATTAGCAAATCAATTTTTGAAAGTAAATTGCATAAAATAATAGAAAATAAAGATGATACCATATAAAACGAGAAATTTCTTCAATTTAAATTTGTTAGTAAACTTCCTTCCGTTCATTTTTAATTTATCGGCGCAAGAGTGATCTATCGATAATCCTATTTAATCGATATAAACGAACCCTGTTGGCACAATTAGAAAATGCGACTTAAGGAAATTGAATTAAATAAGTTTAAATTTAATACTCTTACAAATATTTTTAATTTCTTTAAAATGACTTTCTAAAGTGACTAAATTTGCCTTTTTTCTTTAATAAAATTCTGAAAATAATTTAAAAAAAATGGCAGCATCGACGACCTCGCTATCGGTGCTATTCTTTGCAATGACATTCGGCATACGCATCTTCTAGCTTCCTTTTCGGTGAAGTTTGACAATTCAGCAGTTTAATTTGCAAAAAACTTGAAGACTTTCATTTTTTAACAAATTATAAAAGCTCTGAAAGTATACTTGGAAAATGTCCGAAAATAATGGTAAGTGGAAAAAACAACTAGAGAAAATTAATTACATGCAAATACTGCAAGTTTGCTATGAGCAAATATATGTGAAAGAGACGGGCGTCTAAAGAAATAAACTAGGCGGCACTTGCATTTGAAGAAGCAGCAGAAAAACTTGTATTATTCTGGAAGCATAAACCGGCAGTTACACGTTTTGCTTGTTTTTATTTTAGATACATCCAACGAATCAAACAGCCTTGGTAGTGACTCAGTTCTACAATCATCGCGATTAACAGGAGGCGGTGTTAATCCTATTGTACGTTCGGGTGTATTACGACCGTCAGTGCTTGGTCCATCCGTTTTGGGTGCAGCAGCATTGGTCAATGGTAATAACAATTCGCTTGCTAATGCCAACGCTAATGCAATTTCCAATTCGACAGCTACATCAAATAATGTCGAAAGTAACGAGGAGGATTCAGTAAGCAGCACAACTAACAATAATCCATTCATGCGTGAAGAAAAAGAAGAAGAGGAAGAAGAGTCTGTAGATAATGAAGCCAACGCTGAAGAAGGAGCCGTTGGCGGTGAAGTCTCTAATGACAATAAAGCGACAGAAGATAAAAAATCTGCGGACGACGATGAACCGGATGAAGTACGCTAAATTATTCAATAGTTTTTTATATAAATATAAAAAATATTTTTGGTTTCATATGATTTTTCATTAAAGCGTGTTGATCCTTTAAACATGCTACGTAAAAATGGATTGGAGCGTGCAAATCTGTTCGCAGCTGCTAAGAATTCTATACCACTGGTGGAAAAGTCTGGTTTCGTATTCGGTCAAAATGTGCATGAACGTGTTGTTGGTGTAAGAACAAGCCGATAGTGCCGTCAGATTTTTGTTTTAACATTTGAAAAAATTCGATGAATAATTTCTAATTTATTTTTAAAGGAGAATATAAATACAGATGGTGCGGCGAGGTCCGAAAACACCGAAGCTGGCTCTTCTACTTCTGGGGAATTGCTATTCTCCAGTGTCATACAAAATGCGGTTAAAGCCGGTGAAAATGATAAGGGTGCTATACCAAAAGAAAATGAAACTAAAACACTTACTGATGTGGCACGTGAATATGAAGAGAGTCGAGCACAAAAACGTAAATACGAAGAGGTGGAAACATTCACGGGCGAAGAGAATGAAGTTAATATAGTTGATGTAAGCAACATATAAATATTTTCCATTTACAAATCAATATTATAATTCGATTTTTTAATTTAGGTAAATTGTAAATTGTTTGCCTTTGTCAATAGTAATTGGGAAGAGCGCGGACGTGGGAGCTTGCGATTAAATGATTCTAAAAATGAACAGGAATGCTCGCGAGTTGTTTTTCGAACGGCGGGCAATCTACGTCTTTTGTTGAATACGAAGGCAAGTTGCCTGCCAATTTATAATATGTAATAAAGCAATTTGCTTATTTTCCAATGTACTTTTTTAGGTTTGGGCCGGAATGGTTGCTGAACGACCCAGCAATAAATCACTACGTCTTACCGCTATGGACAATTCTGGAAAAATTAAAATCTTTTTAGTAATGGGACGGCCTGCAGATATGTCTCTACTGCATAAAGAGTTGTTGGAACGTATTGAACTACGAAAAGCCTCACATCCGGAAGAGTGTCGTGCGCCGGTTGAAACGAAAAACGGCATTGATTCAACATCTCAACATGAAGAAGAATCAAAGGAAGCCAAAGCCACGGCGGTACCAGACCAAGAGGATAGCACGGAGCCAAGTCCCAAGAAATCAATGGTCAAAGAAAGCAGCAACTAATACACCGATCTATAATAACATAACAAAAACAAAAAAAAGGTTATAATACTAAATATAATAATACTTAATTTATGTTTTACGAAACGGAAAGAAATATATAATAAGTATTTGAAGAATTAAAGAAAATTACAACAAGCACACATGAATTGCTTAAAGCCTGTAAATGAAAATGTGAAATGAAAAAATAATACATAACTCCATTTATAATGGAAAAGGAGACATAAGCTGTTTTAAAACTCAAAAGTGGAAATGTGCTGAAAAATAAAATAAAAACAACGTACATTGATTCCTTTTATACATTGTATAAGCAACAACGAATTATACGAAACGCAGTAGAAAACATTAAATCAAAACTTAGACTAAACCGAGGGTCGTAGTGAAGTTTATACATACATACAAGCATATTTATTAAACACTGTGTTTAAGTAGATGTTCGACAATTAGTTGAGTATGTGAATTCAGTGTCTAAGCAAGAGGCACTAGAGTTCTGGTGAAAAATCTAAGAGGAAACAATCATAAAAAATTTATAATATTTTATAAACAAAAAAAAAAAAAATTTCCATATTAAACCCTTAATTACGTGCACAGATACGTTGTGGTTAAAATATCTCTTTATGCATAAAATTGCATGTTATTGTTTGAAATAATTTATTACAACAACATATTAAAAAAAAATTGTCATCATTAAACCGTTTATATTTTGGCCCTTTTAAGCACTCTCATGTAGGATTTATTTTATTTTATAGAAAACTAACTATTTTACACATTCATACATGCTTGTAGTTGTATTCTAAATGTAAACACAACAATTATAATCTATTTTTTATAATCATCTGTAGCCTCAATCAAAATGCATAAAACATTTGGGTGGTCTAAATGTAAGCGGAAGTAAAACAAAAATCAATGAACATTTGCAAAAAGAAAAAGAAAAAATACATTAAAGAGGAAGCGTGAAGAAAAATAAAAATAAATTTAGATTTCTGTTCGTTGTATTAAATAAAAACATAAATTTCAATCAGTTATTTGTTGATGGATTAATTTTGACCACATTTAGTGGATAATGATTGTATTGAACTAGCCTAGAACCCAGTGAACTTGTTGAGAAAATGTTGATTGTGGCGTATATATTGTATCGAAAATTAAAAGTTAAGAGCTGTGGTGGACTTAACTTTTACGGGACAGCTGTCTTTTTTGTCGACAATGGAAGAGTGCCAAATCTAAAATGTCGATAATGGCCTGACCATGTGTTGGTGTTGTTGTAGTGACTAGCTAAACGCCGTTTAAGATCAAATAAAACTAAGCAATGTCTTCGTTTTCATCTAACGAAAGGACCAGGTAACGTGGCTTTTTACTGCTTCGGACAAAAGTGAAAGGGGTTTGGATGAGCGGGTTACAGGGGGCACGCAACGAGGTAGTTAGTGTCGATATTGTCATTCATATACAGGGAGTGTGTAAAGGTGTTCATGGACATGAAGTGAATTGAGTTTAATGCCTTATAATGTGCTTAGAAGGTAGTTCTGTCTTAGCAGATGCCTGCAAAGGTGATTGATTTCGCGAGGCAATAAAAGACGTTCTCTTTCCGAAAACCTAATAACGTGTAGCGCTCTGGGCTGGACCGGATAGTGACTTCGTTTTCTTCGCAGTTTCGACAATAATCATTCGAGTAGTATCCCAATTAAAAAGCTTCCTGTTAAGATATCAGTTGCAACACAGGCCATGGCTGTTTAGTCACGTGCTTATTGAAACCCATCTGATGTTGGTCCTTTCTTCAGCCTAAGTTTTGCCTTGGGCAGAGATTTCAATTGAACCAGTACTGCTTGGGTCTCTCGAGGCAGTTCTGCTCTAGTCTGCAGTAGGTGGTGCTTGGATTCTGCGAACGCCATTCACGTAAAGAGTTCGCGAAAGTGTATGCGGTGTGGACATGATTCTCACGACAGTCGATTCTACGCACCGGAGTTGAACCGAATTTCATGTGGCCAAGGGCTATCATCCTTTCGGCGACCCAACACGTTTAGATCATCAGCCTTGGAGGCCCTTATGCTCGCATGCCCAAACTACAAATACATATACATTTGATCAGCACTTATGACATAACGTAATTGTATTAAAGAGATCTGATGGCAGATTAACTATCAGATCATATAGTGATTGATTGGTTTGGAACTAAGGTCCACCTGAGAATCCATTTGGTGGTTTCCGTGATTGTAAATAAGTTCTGCTTGAACGACGCTGCAGTGGTCTGGTAGCTTAAAATTCGAATTACTCGAGAGCGTTGGTGAATTGATATTCATTCAGGCTACTCTTCCTCGAGTTCTGAGCTAACCAGAAAGAAGGCCATGTCATTATCTGATCCAGAGAATTTGTATTTTCCCAATCATTCCTGCTCGAGATTCGAGAAGATATGTTAGAAGATGCATGTGGAGTAGGCCAACTCCTCTGGAAATTGTGTGGGTGACAATATTTGGGTGAGCCCTATAGTGCGATTCCTCCAAGGCGCAGTTGCGTTCAGTTCAATTGCATTGCAGCTTGCTTAAGGTTTGCCATACAGATGGGAGAGAAGAGATTTGAGAAGAGTTTCCAGAGCTTTTGAAGGAGTCAATGGTATAGAGTCCGTAATGAAGACGTTGTTGTTGTAACATCAGAAATATTTCCCTAATTGGTCTTCGGGGAGGAGAAAGTTCGGAGTCATGCTGCGAGATGGAAGAATGGTGGAGTTTACTTAGGCACCAGTCCTGAAAAGAGGAATTTGAAGCAATTTAGCTGCAGTGTGCTGCCCCGTTGATGTACTAAGACTAGAATTACCTGATGACCTAAACGGGGTTATCTCGCCGAAAGGGTGACCGCTCTTTACCGAATAAAATCCGGGTCAACTCCGATACGTAGAATCGGCTGTCGTGAGAGTCGGAAAAGGGTTCTTTCTATGCGGTGGTGTATGTCGGTGCGTCGAGTTTTGTCAATTTTTGTTTATCCTGTATTTGAATTTTTAGCCCAAATGCACACATTTTTTTGCGCAGATCTACTTTTTAAAGACTTACACCTGAAAAACGTTTACGAAACATTCAATTTTACTACGAAAATTCACGTCCTGTAAAGTATGTGTTTCGCGCGCTTCGCTCAACTTATAGTCAACATAATCGGCCTACTGAACGTACTATTCGCAACGCCATCGCCAAGAAAATATAGCGGCCGTAGCTGAGAGTCTACACGAAGACCATGGAGAGTCGATTCGGCGCCGTTCACAGCAATTCGGACTGACGTATGTATGGAACGACTTGGCGCGCTTTACGTTGAGATCTTAAATTGAAAGCGTACAAAATACAGCTTGTGCAAGAAATGATGCCACTCGACCTTCCCAAGGGAAATTGTTTCGCCTCTCGAAAAGTTCCAAGAAGATCCGACGTTTTCGAGCCAAATTTTGTTGAGCGATGAGGCCAATTTCTGACTCAATGGGTATGTGAACAATCAAAATTTCCGCATTTGGAACCAAGAGCTTCCATTTCATCCAGAATAAAAACAATGGTTTGGTGTGGTTTGTGGGTCGGTGGAATCATCAGTCCATATTTCTTCAAAACTGATGCCGGTGAGAACGTAACCGTCAATGGCGACCATATTATCGCGCCATGATAACCGACTATTTGATGCCTGAAGATGAAGCTCGTAATCTCTGCGACATTTGGTTTCAACAAGACGGTGCCACTTCCCACATATCGCATCAACACTTCGGTGAGCAAATAATTTCAAGTTTTGGGCAGTTCGATTGGCCACCAAGATCGTGTGATATCACACCGTTAAACTTTTTCCTGTGGAGATATGTAAAGTGTAAAGTCTATGCGGACAATCCCGCTTCGATTCAGGCTTTGAAGCAAAACAACACGTGTGTCATTCGCCGGTTGCCAGTCTAAATGCTCGAACGAGTCGTCGGAAATTTGACTCAACGGATGGACCATCTGAGACGTAGCCGCGGTCAACATTTGAAAGAGATAATCTTCAAAAAAATAAATGTCAAAGAATGTTCTTTCGAATGATAATAAACATTCCCCAATAAATTTGAATTTTCTGTTTTTTTTTTCTTCTTTAAAAAGTAGAGAACCTCGAAATGGATCAGCCTTTATTTGTAAAAGTGGAAATCTTGAAAACTATGATAATGTGATTGTGTCTTATGTCGAAAAAAGATTTGACCACTGCTAACAAATCCAAAAACAAAATACACAGTATTTGTTGTATTTGTTCTCCTGCTCTCACCCTTAAATAAATTTGCCTAGGTGACATGAGATTTCGGACTTTTAACTCACTAAATATGACCTTTTGTATTCTAGTCCAAGAAGGAAATATTTTTTTTTAAATAAATTTTATAGAAATTTTCAGTTGAAGTACTTTTGCTTATCTTAAGAAATACACTTACCTGCCTGTATGCAATTTCTTGACTTGAGAAAACATTTAAACAACATTATTTTTATCGTTGGTTTGAATTTTTTGTATTTTTGATAGTAAAAATAATTATGTATTCTATATCCTAATGATTTCTTTCTTAGTACACGTTAACATCTTCTAACCAGCTACACTAATATTTAAATATATATATGTATGTATATGTATGCATATGCTGTATACAATGATAACATCACTAATTTCAATATAAAATTAAAATTTTTACCACATTTAGTGTTTTTTTTTCCTTTTCTAAAAACCAAAAATACTTATTGCACAAACGAGAGCCATTTGGATATACAAAAGTTTAAGTATGATGAAAACATATATATATATTTTTTTGGTTTAAAAAATGGTTTTCCATACAGTAATTAGAAGTTAAAGTGGCGAGAACAGTTAAATATTGGAAAAAATTGAAAAATTTCGAATTTGAATGAGAGATAAAAGGTTTGTTTGAAAAAAGGCAGAACAAAAAAAATCGCCTAAAAATATATTATGTACATATGTATGTATGTATATATTGTCAAAGCGATGCTTCCATAATATAATTTTCGTCATATTACGAGTATTATTTTTTTGAACAATAATAAGTCGCTTATAAAATTAATTTTGCTGTTATGAAGTAAACTTACGGAAATAAATATTTCAATGTACATATATTATATAAAAAAAAATACTTTTTACAATCATATGTATTTATGTATATTTGTTTTTATATTTGTTTGCTTAAATTCAACTAAAAAAAACAATAAAACAAAGAAACGGGAGAAAAGACAAATTAAAGTGGAAATGCAAGAAGGAAAGTAGAAGGTGAATAACTAGTATAAATTAAGGTAAAATAACAGAGCAACAATAATATATAATAAAAAATTTAATTAAACTGAGTTAAAATTTAAAAATTAATTTAAAAACTAAACTATTTTAAGCTATATGTATGTATGTATATACTGCACACTATAAAGATTCCAAATAATTAATAATTTAGTGCTTTTAAAAGAATCGTTTTGTTTCCAGCTCTAAGGACGCAGGTATTCGGATATATATAAATAACGGGTACATGCGTATGCGCTTATAATATAAATATGTGTGTAGTCATATGTATGCTTGTTCTTGGGTTGGGCTTTTTTACGTTTTTTAATACGAGTAAGATCTGTGTAGAGTGAGTGATATTAATCAAAAAAAAAAAAACTTTATGTATGTATATATATATTATATGTATTTTGTATAGATTTTGTAATTTTTAATACACTAACACTTGCAAAAGCAGATAGATCAAAAAAAAAAAAAAAAAAAAAAAAAACAACGAGGTGTTTGTGCATTCAATACAATGCACAGCTTTTTATTTTAATAAAATAAATTGCACTTGACCTTAGTCAAAGGTTTTTTTTTTACTTTTTTAATTTTAATTTTTTGAAGCTTAAGGGTGCCACCCTTAAAAAAGAAAAATTCCTGATTTTCTTACACCTAAATTAAGTTGATTAGCGCTCTTCACAAGCTTTAGTGGCTTCTCGTACGCAAGTGAGATAATTTTAAAGCAGCATTTTCTATTCTAAATTTATTTTCAAAATTTTTAATAATACATGCTTTCTCCAAAATGACTCTACACAGCTCTTTAAAGCTCGTCACCAAATAATTAACATCATTTTTTTTTGTCTAGTATATTTAAAAAATTGTCGTTGCATATATAACAAACTACTAGTTTTTGATTTCCATAGTGATACACATAGATATTTTGCTTCCATTTTGATATTAAAATCGTTATATATGTATGTATATATATTTAGTAATTTGACATTTTTCACTCAATAAAACATAAATTTCAAACACTTTGGCATTCTCGCAACCGTCTATGCCTTCTTTTTGACACATTAAAAGTAAATTTATATTTATCTATTGTACAAATACAAATATATGTAGGCAAGTTGTAAATGCTTTACATAAAGAAAGAGTTTACTAACCGGGTTCCTAAGCAATTACTATGCGCAATTTCAGTGTTTAACACTTTCAAAATACTCATTTTAAATATATAAAATTTTTTTCTAAGCGAATTAGCTGAGTGGAAGGGTTATCTACGAAATCGCACTATATTAGAGAGAGAGAGAGAGAGAGTGCTAACAGTCTCAAACAGCTCCGCCGTGTTGCTATTCAAAGCATGAATTTCTTTTATGTGTTTCCACAACCAAAAATTGTAATTACGTTTGGAACAATATTGTTTTGTTGGCTTAGTATGCATGTGTGTTGTTGTACAAGTACATATGCACATATGATATATATATCATATGTCACGTTGTCTACAACCTTAGCTGATGTTACTGCAACTCGAAACTGTAACATTCAATGGATTCATTTTGCCAGCCATTGCTGCGGAAGACCTGTAAGCAAAAAAACAAGAAAACAAAAAAAAATTAAACAAAACATATTATTGTAAGAAATTGTCAAATTGCTTGTTGGTTGTTGTTGCTATTGTTGTTGTTCTATTGCAGCATACTCACCTATTGTGACGCATATGACTCTTAACTAGGTCACTGTTAACCAATGCCGCCATCAGACTTAATTCACCCGCCATCACTGTAGCGCATACAATTTGTGCCAGTTTTTTAGCATTCT
This sequence comes from Neoceratitis asiatica, assembly GCA_030068015.2. Lineage (NCBI taxonomy): Eukaryota > Metazoa > Arthropoda > Insecta > Diptera > Tephritidae > Neoceratitis > Neoceratitis asiatica. The sequence continues at coordinate 20,863,677 of CM061528.1, read as the reverse complement.
CACCGGGATGTGCTTGATTTGCACCGCGCACGCCCAACATATCAAGACAGGCCCCTTGCCCAGGTAGTCCAGTGCCACCACCCACTGTGCCCACCTCCAGTGAGGGCATTGTGCAGGTCATGTATAAATCTTCGTTATTTTGGCCGCAACACTCCATGCCGGTGGAGCAATTACTCGATGTGACATTTTGTGCTGGATCTTGTCCGGTGGCTAGAAAGACCGCTGTCACCATGTTGGCTGCGTGTGCGTTGTTACCTATTGTTGATGATATATGGAAGTGAGTGGATTTATTAGTGCTCAGAAGAAAGAAAAAGAAGATAAGAAATAACTAGACTAGATATAATAAGAAAAAAATATATTGAAAAATAAAATAAATAAATGAAGGTCATAAGTGAAATCCAGTGATCGATGGACCGTTTAAATAGCTTAATGCTGGGTCTACCCATGAACGAAATTCTCATAAGAATCTTCAATGGGACTTTATTATACATAATTTCGATACCTCCGAAGAGTTCCTCCCCAAGGAAGGTCCTGCAGGTGTCTCTAAGCCGCCTCCGACAGTCTGTTGGATTTTTATGAGGAACTTTTGTTTAGAAATACATTTGGAGAACTTAATATTCCCTGCCGAACGGCGACCGCAATTTTGTTTAATTTAATTTCTCTAATTTTGGATGTTAGTCGGACCAGAACTCGAACCCTGACCTTTCGAATGGTAGTGCGCACTGCTAACTACTCGGCTACTGTTGTTAGTGTTGTTGTTGTAACCGCAATACTATTCCCAAAGTAATTTTTGGGAAATAATGCGGCAGTTGCAGTCCTTAATCCGGATCGCACTGAACCCGACCGTCGCGGAAACTATTGGATTTCAGTTGTTGCCACTAGTAAATTCTTTAACCCCTAACCCACAGTGCCTTTCATTCGTTGCAAGCTCGTCTGTCATCTCGTTAACTGGTATGTTACTGTGCCCTGGCACTCATACTAGGTTTAAAGAGAACTGGTTAGCCATCACGTTTGGTATTCTAGAGGCAATTCTCTATCGTTTCGGCTTTTTACCTGACAAACACCAAAACTCTTAGTTCTGTCTGATTATTTCAGAAGATGCAAATACAATTCGCCGAGATTACTGTTCGACGTCGACAATTAATAGCTTCATGTATGACTTGGCAGTCCGCTTGGAAAACACTACAGTGATTCTGTAGTCGAAAGGACATACTAATCCCAAGTTCCTTTGGGTAGATTCCACTTGTGAACCTGTTTTCTAGTTTTGACGTATAAAAGTGGATCGAGTCTGTATATACTGGAACAACCCTGTCAAATGAGTTCCTATCTGGACTAACCACCTCGTAAAGTCAGTGAAGGTTCTACTGCATAAACTTCACTTCACGTTTTTCTAGTAGATAAAACCTATATCTGTTTGACATGCGTGACATTAAACAAATTTTGCGAGAATTTGGCATTCATTACCAGCGTTGCTGATTGCAATTATACTCGGTTATTTTAATGAGTGATTGGGCAAAACCGAGATCTATATTTATTATACGAGACCTGTTAATGGCTTCAGAAACCTTTCAAGTAATGGGCGATAAACAAAACGCAACATTTGAGTCTAAAACTCATTTCGAAATAAATTTTTTTTTGTTGTCGTAAGAGTTTTAGATGATCCCTTAGCCAGAGTCTGACAGAGCTAACCCAGTTGTAATAGATGGCAATGAGCAGCACACTGCTTCTGGAGTGCCTCTCAACAAGCAGGCAGTGAACTGTCAAGGTCTAGCGTTTTAGAAGACTTCTTATCAAAAATAATTCAACAACTTCAACTCTTAAACCAATATTAGAATCGTACTTACCACCTATACTGCCGGCCATCGCACTTCCGGACATATTCTTCAATTTATTGCACTCCACCAATGTCTTCGCATCCGTTTTCAATATAGTACGTAATGATTGTGCCGTTATAATGCATTCGGTTACGACGCGTTTACCGCGACCCTTAATCCAATTGATAGCCGCCGGCTTTTTATCACAGCAAAAATTACCGCTCAATGAAATGATTTGCATGTCGGGAAATTCATTTTTGATAAACCTCAACGCCATCTCCGCGCCTTTAGAAACCATATTCATGCCCATAGCATCGCCAGTCAATGCGACAAAGCGTATGTACAGTTGAGGGCCATCGATGGCGATTAAACATTCCCTAAGTCGGCCAAAACGTGATGTGGAATCAAACTCAGCTTTGATCTTCTTATAGTTCTCCTCATTGTTAATCCAATTTTTTGCCTCCACAGCACGTGATATGCTAGCGAAGCGTACACAGGGCGCACGTGTCATGCCCACATCCTCCACATGAGAGGTAACACCACGCACAGAAAGTGCCTTACAACCGCGATTAGTCGATGCAACCAATGCGCCTTCGGTTGTAGCCATCGGCACGAAATAACGTTTACCATCGAGTAATAGCGGACCTGCATAGCCCACCGGTATTGGAACATAGCCGAGAACATTTTCACAACAAGCGTTCATCACTTTAGTATAATCAAAATGTTGGTATGGCAAGCAATCCATACGGTCGCGAGGCATTTTGGCACGTTCGCATAACACTTCTCTGCGTATATACACACCACGCTCTGGATCATCCAATATCGATTCGATATTATGCAGCGGACAGTATTGACTTGCGGTATTGATAACCATTATGACTTCTTCATCTGTTAGCTGGGCCGGTGAGACGCTGTCGTCGGTGGATTGTAAAATTTCTAAACATTCTTGCAGTGAGCGCGGTGGAGGTACTTCGAATTTCTCTAATGGCAGCAATGGGCTAAAATCAGTTATTTCATCGGTTTGTGTGTGTGCGTTAACAAAATTCTGCTCTTCGATTGTGAAGAGTGGTATGCGATTACGTAGACTGCCATTCGGTGGCGTCACAACCAATTCAGGAACTTTGGATATGAACTCCGTTTGACTTGCGTCATCGACGGTGACGGGCGCAATTGACGCCAAGACAGTTTCATCGCCAACCTCTTTCGAGGCGAGAGCGACTGATGATTGACGCAGTTGATCGTGTAAGTCGTTGCGATGTTCGAAAAAGATGAACTTCACCACCAAAGCAATGAGAAGTATGAGTATGACGATCTGGTCGGCGCTCATGGTAAGCCACCTGGAGGATGGAATGATGGAATGAAAGCGATAAATTTTTAATAAACGAAATGAGTCAATTAGAGCAGGATACTAATTTATATGAAAAAGAATTTGTTGAAAATTAATAAATTTTTCTTAAGACCCTTTATAACCGAAAAACTAAAATTGAATAGTATAGGTATTAGCTGACCTCCTCCACCAACACATTGCTCATACTCACTTGATAATCATATCCGTAAATTCACCCGACTCCGTGCGACTGCTATTGGCATTCAAATTCATCTGCGGCGAGATTTTCTTATCTATCGTCTCATAATCGCTGCCAGAGAACACAACGCGACTATAGATATGTACGACCATCAGACCGGTAGTCATTATAATTTTAACACGTTGCACCACGGGATTCGTTTTCTGCTCTTCATCATTCAATGCCTTCAGGAGTATCGAGTCTTTGGCCTTAGCACGCACCAGCGACATGTCCATGCCGTTGCGTGACAAGTCGAGTATGAGTGATAAACATGCTGGATAGAAGGTCATAAAGACGACATAATTGACAATTACAGACATAACGGCAAATGTGCAAAGCACTTCCAGACGTTGTACGCCCGACAGCGTGCCCACGCCAATTACAAGTGTTTCCACAATTGTATCCAATGTTATCGCCGGTCCGAGTAACTCTAAACCGCGTGCAATATTATTTGTCACCTCAGCCTGATTGGTGCCAAATAGCGCCAGCTGTGCAAGTGTGCCCGAGTTTGTAAGATCGATTACGAGTAGCATGAAGAAGAGCGCGTCTCTGTGAAGTAGAGATAAAAACAATTGTAGAAGGAGAAATAAAATGTCTTTATGCCAATATTATGCAAGCAATTATATATACATAATTCCATATTGACATAAGGAAGTGAAATTTGTGTAATAAATCAGTAATTAATTGCTTTTTATTTGAATTTTTCTTTTATATCTATCAGTATACTCACTTCAAATCGGACATATCACTGCCAAGGAACTTTATTATAGTTGTCGTAAAGATAAAACTCGAGAAGACCGTAAATAGTCCAGCGATTCCTGTAAAATAAAATTCATTTTTTATAACCCAATTTAATTTATTGCTGAGTGCGTACGTGGAATTCAAAATGGCATTTTAAATAGATAGAATTGTATGGGCATACCTACATACATATGTATGTATGTCTTCTTATTCTACATATATGAATGTAAGTACCTACTATGTGTGTTATGAACTATGCATATAATAAAATAATTTATGTACATTTGTAAGCATGAAACAACGATTAGAAAATGTCCTTAACCTTCCTTTTGCTAAAATGGATTGCAGAGAGAAAAAAAATTAATTGTTATATCGGCCTGTTTGAGTTAAGCGCATACATAAATACGTATTAAATCAACCGCTAATACGTGGCAAGTAGCGAAAAAAAACGAGAAATGGACTAACGGTACTCAGTAAATAAATTGGCAGCATTGCTTGTACGCGCTTCATTTCAGCATTATTTAGTTTAGATTTTCACTGGCAGTATTCGATCCGATTAAAAAAAAAATTTTTTTTTTAAATTAAACAAGCAGAATTCGTACGTTGAATAATCGCAGTATTGGTACTGCATAAAACAGTGCTGTTCTAGTTGCTGTTGTTGTAACCACAAAAGTATTACCCAAACATTTTTTTGCTGGTAAAGAAAATATAATATAATAAGAAAAACCATTATTGCGCATTTCGTTTTTTTTTTTTATAAAAGTAACCGATTTCTTCGAGGCTCACATCCCGTAAGTTGCTATGAATAGATTTTGGGGTTTCGGTCGAAAATTCGCCATATAACGAATTAAATGTGATGAAATTACAGTCTAGAAGTGGCCAATGAAATTTGCTTACAATCAAACAACACAATTTGGGAAGGTAAAAATCAAAGAAAGAAAAATTAACATGAATTTGGCTCTGAAATTGCTTTGTGTTGTCTTAGTTCCCGTCTCCGCGGTTTGTCACTAGCTGTTGTGTTGTTACTCTTATTTCGGGCAGCACTTATACGATGGTTTCAAACTAAACTTGTTTGAAAACTGGTATTTTCTCGAAGACAGCTTTTCTAAATCGCCAACCGTCGACGAGCTGATTGGATCATATCAGTGCGGCTTTGGACCTGGTAAATTCCCCATTAACCAGCTATTCATCATGCGATAAATCTTGGAGAAGACCTGAGAGAAAAGCAAAACTTAAACAGCTATGTAAACTGACGCTGGACAATGCCACAAGCACAGTCAGAATTGAGAAGAACCTCTGCGAGTCGCTCGATACCAAACGAGGTTTCAGACAGGATAACTTTTTATCGTGTGATTTCTTCAACCTGATGCTGGAAAAAATAATAATTAGCGTATGCAGATGATATTGATATCATTGCCCACAACAACTGCACTGTTTTTGCTTTTTCCAGGTAAGACAAAGAAGCGAAGCGAATGGGTCCCGTAGTGAACGAGGGCAAGACGAATTATTTTCTGTCATCAAACAAGCGCATTCGCGTGTTGACTACGACGTCACTGTTGACAGTTATAACTTTGAAGTTGTAGATAATTTCTTCTATCTTGGGACCAGTATCATCAACACCAACAATGTCAGCCTTGAACCCAACGCAGAATCAATCTTGCCAACAGGTGCCACTTTGGACTGAGTAGACAATTGAGAAGTAAAGTCTCCTCTCGGCGAATCAAAATTAAACTTTAAAAGCCGCTTATTATTCCCGTCTTGCTGTATGGTGCAACAACGTGGACGATAGCGATATCCAACTAGCAACGGCAATAGAGTACCGCACATGGAAGCAGAGGAAGAGGAAGAACTCCACTTCGTTGGAAAGATCAAGTTCACAAGGAGCTGGTTTTGCTTGGTATTTCCAATTAGCGCGAGAAGAATAAACGAGTGGAAGAAAAGAACACAAGTAAAGCAACTTGAGTTAATTTAACCGGTTTGAGTTGAAATCGGTAAACAATACCGCACCGGACTAATAGTGTTGCAAAGTAAAAAAGTGGTAATATTGTGAATGACCCTCTGTAAAAACCACAAGAGAAATTCTCGCTAAAGTCAGACTGTTGGGAAATTTCAGTCAAACTTCAAAATTCACGGACCATTCAAAATGGTACAGTAAGTAAAATAGCGACCCATCTATTGCATATATATATTTGGCACTTTGTAACCGCTGAAGCCGAGCTCGTCCTCCAATTTGTGGTTTTGCGTCTTGATGTATGTTTTAAAATGGAGCGATCTACAGTTTATTCTAAACTGCCTCCGAACGGCCGATGGATTTTTATGAGGAGCTTTTTCACATGCCAGAAATACACTCGGAGGGCTTGACATTCCCTGCCGAGGGGCGACCGCAATTAGAAAAATTAATTTTCTATAATTTTAGATGTTGCTCGAAGCCTGGCCTTCCGAATTTTAGTACGCAATGCTAACCCCTCATCTATTATGTATATAAAAACTAATGATGTTAGTTCCTACGCTTATAACTAAGAACGCCTTGACCGATTTGGATGTCTCCGGCCAAGCAAGAAGAATCCGAAAGAAAAATCCGGAAAGTAGAGTATCTATAGGAAAATTTTAAATTTATTAAAAAAGAGCTGAGAAAAAAGTCAAAGTTTTTTGCCAAAATACTCAAAATGCTTGTGCTCAGCTCGAAAATTTTTCGAGTAATGAGCAATGAGTGGGTGAGCGTGTGCTCGTTGCTCGAAAATGTTTGAGCAAAATCTGGAGTTCTAATTATCAGAAGATGGTTCTTATGAAAACAATTACCTTTTTAGTTTGGTGCAAAAAAAAACTCCTATTAGTTCTTAATTCGAAGCGAACATTTCGAGGGATGCCTAAAAAAACGGAAATTGTTTTTAGCAAAAAAAAAAAAAAAAAAAAAATCAAATGTCTTGCAACAGATTGTTTTTATTGATTGCTGGATGCAAGAAAAAAGACTATTGTTTAGCTTAATCCCTATTCAATTTTATATACATATGCATGTAGTGCCATTTAGTGATTGAATTTTCATTAAAAACACTTAAATGCAGCACTTTACATACTTATGCTCTATATATGCATATGTACAGTATGGCGGCATAATTGAATGAGTATTTTAAGTGCATTAACAGTGGAATAAAAATCTGTGCACATTATATATATATACAAGTATATGTAGATATATACACCATTGACATTGTTGAGTTTTTGATTTAAACGCAGCATTAAAATGCATTATCTTATTTCTTTTGGCTTTTGACAGAGTATTAAAACTCGAGTGCGAGCATTAAATGGCCTTCGGTACGAAGTTTATGGCGATTTTTTAATGGATATTTGTTATAGACAAATCGACCGAAAAGCTGCCGTATGCTCAAATGTCGTTTCACTAAAATACTCCACTTTTGGGTTTGCAATAAAAATCCACGCGAAAACGCATTATATACATACAAAAATGTACATATGTATGGATGCACTATGCAGGCATAGACAAAGCCTTTACCATGCGGCACGTACGCGTAATTAACTAGACTTGGCTTTAAATACATATCATATATTTGTAAGTATATGTGTATATAAAGGGTTATTCATTTAGTGGTTTCGTAAATACAGGGCTATATTTTGACATCTGTCAAACTTAACTGAAACCAAACATATTTTGTTTTAGTTAAAGGTCAGGCATTTATGAAAATGGATCGCTTAACAACCGGGTGATACAAACATGGTCTTGTTTCGTGCTTTAAGAGGAGATTATGGTGCGTATAATGGTCCAACTACTCAAGCAATTGGTATAATTAAAAAAAAAATTTGAAGTGAAAGTGCAGCGGAAGGCCCGAAGTTTTCTACTTTTCGACGTTCTCAAGAGCTGGGACTATCTTACGGCACATTATGGCGTATTTTACACTTGGACTTACACCTACATTCACATAGAGTCCAGACAACACAACAACTGAAACCAGCTGACCATTCACAACGCCGTAGTTGCGTCGATTGGGTGCTTGAACAACAAGCAGTGGACCGCGATTTTTCCCAAAAACAATTTCTTCAGCGACTCACTCTCACTCCTCGGATACGTAAATAAGTAAAATCTTCGCATTTAGGACTCCGAGAATATTAAAATAACTGAAGAGAGGTCACTACACCAAAAAAAAAAAAACCTACTGGTGCGCTTTTTGGTCCGAAGGTGTATTTGGACTTTTCTTCTTTGAAAAGGATAAAGACGAGACTGTCACTGTCAATTCTGAGCGTTATGGTCGTATGATAACCGACTTCTTTTGGCCTGCAATTAAAGAACACGACTTGGACAATATGTGGTTCTAACAAGATGGCGCCACATATCGCTCTATCGCGAGAGAAATTTTCAGGCCGCGTAATATCTCATCTTGGCGATATCAATTGACCACCGAGATCGTGTGATTTGACACTGTTGTACTGTTTTTGTGGTGCTACGCGAAATACCGTGTTTATGCGGATAAACTTTAACTCTTGGACACTTGAAAACAAATATTCGTCAAATTACGGCTGAGAACCCGTCCAATATGTGCCAAAAAGTGGTCGAAAATTACCTCAAACGGATCGAAGTTTGCAAAATTCACGAGGCGGTCATTTGAATGATATAGTGTTTCACATATAATGAAAAGGCTAAAACTTTATAATAAAAAGGAATTTCATGAAAAAATTACTTTTAATGCATTTAATTTACGTATATTTTGAAAACCGCAAAATGGGTAACCCTGTACATACATTTAATATGTACACATATACATATATAGCATTATGTACTATTATTGCAACAAATTTGTATATATATGTATGTATGTAGGTCTGTATGTTTCTGTACGATTAAGTCTACTGACGTTTTTGATTAGACATTGAATTTGAAAAGGCTTTACGGCTTTTACACATGCTAACCAAAATTCAGAATTGGAAAATATAGGCTATAAACATGAAGCTATTGATTTAAAGATGGAAATATCGTACGTAGTATGTATGAGCACAAGATCAATTACAAATATCCTCAAGAGAGTAAAGCTGTCGAGCACCATTCAACCGAAAGCGTTGTTGTTATCAGAAAACATTTCACAATTTATGTGAGAGTCCTTCACAGGTAGAAAGACAAATATTATTTCTTGCATATGGTTCAAAGAATTCAGTTACTTGGTATAAAGTGATGTTCCGAACAGGTTTTTTTAAAGGTTGCAATTATACTAATGCGCCAACTTTATATCGGTCACAATGAACGTTAAATTGAAATTGCGAACATACGAAGTATCCTCAAAAGGATTTCATAAAATTTTGCGTAACAAACCTAATAAAGTGTGTGAAATGTTAACAAAGGTCTGTGGTGAATCTGTAATGAGTCTACGCGTCTCATAAGCGTTTCCAAAAAGGTAGCGTAGACGTTTAAGATGACGAATGAGCTGAATGCTCCAGCACATCAACAACTGATGTGAAAACGTGGAAAAAGATAAAGAAATAGTATTGAACAATCGGCTAGTCATAATTAGAAAAGCCGCTAAAGATGTTGTAATATCAATTAAATCATGCCATTACATGTTTTCCAATATTTTGGGGTATGAAACGCGCGGAAACTAAATTTGTTCCAAAATTGTTGAGGCAACTGGAAGTTGAAATGAAATCAATGACGTCGAAGAATTACTGGAACGTATTATAATACGAGCATGAGATGAAACATGGGTTTACGGATATGACGTCGAAACTAAATCTTCTGTCAGACGTAACAATTTTCACGCAATTTTTATATCGTGTACGCATTTTGCTGTTAAAAATTTCAATTTCACCATGTGTCCACCCTGAAACTAATTTATGCAATTTAATTTTATGGAATTTCAGAAATAAAATTTGCAGAGCGTGACTGCACTCATCAATCCGCATTTCAATTTCTGAAATTATATTTCCAATTGCTCTTGCTGCATTAGCAATTTTTATATCTCCTTAAAGTGAGTTAAATAATGCTTTGAGTATTGTCAGAGGAATTTCTTAAAATGACCATGCAGAGTAATTTCCAAAAGTTGAAATTTAATTTCCATGAAATTTTTTATTGCAACGACTGGTTTCAAAAATTGTTTTCAAAATTTTTTCAGCTTTAAATTAATAATTGCTACTTCTGACGGCACCTAAGGGCTTAGCAAATGCGGTCGAACAGGAATGGTTTGCTCACTGTGCTCTTCAACGCGGTTTTTGTGAATCCATAATAAAATACACCCGGATTTGTGGAAGGACAGTTCATGGCTTTTTGCATCCCGATAATGCACCTGTTAACACATCATTGCTTGTTTGCGAATTTTTGTCCAATCACAATACTGTAACGATGCCCCAGCCTTCATATTTGCCAGACATGGCTACGTGTGACTTTTTCTTATTTATTCTTTATAATAGAGAGAATTTTAAAGGGATATCTGAGAGTATTCTAAAAACGTAAATTCAAGTTAATATTAAAACTGAAAATGTTCGAAATCGAATTTTGCAATAAGCAATAAATTTGATAACATATGTTCATGAAAGTTAAAAAAACTTCGAAAACACTTCTTTTTTGATTTTCACATTCAAATGCTGTCTTGCCTGCATAATATATATATGAGATCACTCATATTATATGTGTGAGAAAATCGGTCTGAAAACATTTTAGATATCTTCTGGTGAGTATTGTTTTGTACACGTAATAGAACTTCCAACACGGACCGATTGTAAGATTGTTTTGAAAATGGCTCGTATTTTTGTAAGAAAAAAATTGATTGAAAGTAAATAAAATGCATTTGAAATAATTTTGAAATCTTGGCATTATATGTGAAACACTACATCATTCAAATGACCGTCTCGTGAATTTTTATAAACTTCGATTCGTTTGAGATAATTTTCGATCACTTTTTGGACCCACAAAAAAAAGTCCAACAGTGTCAAATAGATTACTGGGCCGAGAGTTGCTCTCTTGTTGGAACCACATATTGTCCAAGTCGTGTTGTTTAATTAAGTAAGGTCCAATCACACCTCCGAACCAACGAGCGCACCAGACAGTAAGTTTTGGGGTTTAATGGCCTCTATTCAATTATTTGAGGATTCTCGGAGCGAAAATTTTGCTTAGTTACGTATCCACTGAGTGAGAAATGTGCCTAGTCGCTGAAGAAAATTTTTGTGGTAAAAATCTAACTATGGTAACTATGGCATTGTAAATGGTCAGCTGGCTTCAGTTGTTGTGTGAGCAGGACCTTATGTTGATGTAGGTGTAAGTCCAAGTGCAAGATACGCAAATAAGTGCCGTAAAAAGCTCCAGATCGTGAAAACGTCGAGAAAAAGACATATTCGGGTATTCGGCTACACTTTTACTTACAGCAGCGATTTTTAGGTAGAACGAGCAAAACGATGATACAATATCAGTAATCGATCCAGTCTCTTCAAATTTCTTTAAAATTTTATCAATTACTTGAGTAGTTGGTCCATTATGTGCCCCATAATCACCTCTTAAAGCACAAAAAGTGGCCACGTTGGAATCACCATTTTTGTCGGACTTTTAACTAAAACAAAGCATATTTGGTTTGACGGTTAAGTTTGACAGATGTCAAAATACAGGTCAACATTTTCGAAACCACTAAATGGATAACCCTTTATTTATTATATATATATATATATATATATACATATATATATATATATATAGTGATGTAGATATAAAGGGTGTTTTTTATAGAGGTATGGAACTTTAAGCTGGCATTACTTTTCAAGATGGGGACCGATTTAACAGCTGTCAAGTGATTTATTTTCAGTTTGGTTTGGCAATTCATCATGAATAGACTCACGCCTGAACAACGCTTGCAAATAATGCAATTTTATTTCGAAAATAATGGTTCTGTGCGGAAAACGTATCGCGCACTACGTCCATTTTATCGTCGACAAAATCGTCCATCAGAGCAATTAATTCGATTAACCATGGAACGTTTTCGCACCACGTTTACTCTTATTGATAACTCGCATCCCCAGAGACGCCGTAGAGCGTAGCATTGAGGAAGACCCGAATGAGTCCATCCGTCATCGAGCACAGGAATTGGATCTGTGTCCATCCACTTTATGGAAGATTTTGCAGAAGGATCTCGGTTTGCGTGCTTACAAAATCCAACTCGTGCAAGAATTGAAGCCAAACGATCATCAAGTAAGGCGTAGATTCGTCGAATAGGCCCAAAACGAGATTACCGTTGTTCTCGATTTTCATAAGCGAATTTTGTTTAGCGATGAAGCGCACTTCTGGTTGAATGGCTACGTCAACAAACAAAACTGCCGCATTTGGAGTGAAGGTAATCCTCAAATGTATGTTGAAACACCGTTACATCCAGAAAAACTGACTGTTTGGTGCGCTTTATGGGCTGGTGGAATCATTGGTCCGTACTTTTTCAAAAACGATGGTGGCCAGAACGTTGCAGTCAATGGTGATCGGTATAGAGCCATGATTACTAACTTTTTCATTCCTGAATTGAATAACCATGATGTCCAGGAGATGTGGTTTCAACAAGACGGCGCAAGATGTCACACAGCTCGTGCCACAATAGATTTATTGAAAGACACGTTTGGTGACCGCCTAATATCACGTTTTGGACCTGTGAATTGGCCTCCAAGATCTTGTGATTTAACACCGCTAGACTACTTTCTGTGGGGCTATGTAAAGTCATTGGTCTATGCGGATAAGCCACAAACGCTTGACCATTTGGAAGACAACATTCGCCGTGTTATTGCCGATATACGGCCACAAATGTTGGAAAGTCATCGAAAATTGGACGTCCAGATTGGACTACATCCGCGCCAGCCGTGGCGGTCATATGCCAGAAATCATATTTAAAATGTAATGCCACAAGATTATCTTTCGGATAAATAAAATTCATGTCAATCGAATAATCCATCGTTGTTTTATTGCAACTTAAAGTTCTATACCTCTCTAAAAAACACCCTTTATATATAATTATATATAGTCAAGTATATTTTTTTGTAAATCAGTTCATATGTTTATTTGCCTTTTCGCTAAAATATATCATAAATGAAAAATAAAAAAAATACTTCCAAAAGCTTCTTAAATACTTACTTCGATACTCCTCTGGTATTAAAATCGTTAATTATTCACTTTGGCATTGACATCATATTTTATGTTATGTTTAAAGTATATTTTATGGCATCGCTAACTATGTTTGCGCATCATATTAGCATTAAACCACGTTTGTACTTGTAATTCGCAAAAGCAAAAACTTTATTAAACAATTTCGGTTTCTAAGTAAAGCTAAAGGAAGGCCTTTGAAGTATTAGAAAAATTTCATGAACTCATATTTGTACAAAACATAAACTTATATTACATAACAATAGAATTTTTATGAGCCAGCGTATGGGTATACAATAAATGATATATAGAAAATGGAAAATGAAGAAAAAACACCGTCAAATTGTTGCGTGCAAAATTCAAGCAAATCGACGAATTACTCTATTCTATTTGCAAATACTAATACTAATTGCACTTCATAGTCTAAGTTGAAGGTTATCATTGGCAAAGCAATAAGCATCGACTGAGCCAATACGCTTTTCACTGATTGTGCATCCGACCAAGCAACCAACCAACCGGCCAACCAACCATCCGACCGTTCATCCGTTCATATTTCTCAATCAGTCAGTCAGTCAGTGAGGAAGTCACTAATGCAAAATTTGCACTTCAATCATAAATTTCGAGGCCAATGTTCAATTAGTTAGCAATAATGATGGCCGCAAAGCAAAATGCGGAGAAAAGCTACCGTGAAAATGCGCAAGTGCGTTAGAAATACGCGTCCGCCAACAGGTATTTAATAACAGCAAATAGACGCCTCTGCATGCAGGCAGACAGGCAGGTAGGTAGCCTTACCATTGTCATCGAAGCATTGTACTGTGATTACCAACATCTATAATAAGAGTGTATTTGTATTGTAAGAGCACCGCAATCATTTAAGGGTACTTTGCAGTTAATTCAAGCACGCGAATATTCATAAGAAATATATATACAGATAAAAAGTAAAATAAACCAAAAAAAAAATCATGTTTTTGGCGGTCATCTAATTAGTAAACACAAAATAGGAATTATACATACATATGTATGTGTGCACACACATGTCAACGTGATTAGAGGCAAGTTTGCTCGGTTTTAAATAATTATGATCTGTCGCATACATATTTTGGTTATATTCACAACATATTATATAAATCGGACCTTTATTTGTACAATTTTTTAGACGGATAAAGTTAAAAAAAAAAAGAGAAAAATAGGAGAAGAAAAAACAAGAAAAAATAGTTGTCTTCACCGAGGTCTTTAAACCTTCTATGTTATGAACATATCAAATGCCCTGCAAAATTCAAAACTCGACTTCGATGATTTCCAATATCAATATTAATTTTAATTTCCATCTGTAAATGCTTATTTCATTTGGATTTTTGACCCAAAGCCTCATATCTGAACAAATCGGTTATATGGGGGTTAACTGATATAGACGTCCGACTTCGATGTTTTTGTGTACAAATGTTTACTTCGTTATATGTGAGTAGAATATCTATTTCCTTGCTCTTAGGTGCTTTATTGAAGTACTTATGATCCAAAATCACGCAACACCCCTGCCGAGGGGCGACCAAAATTAGAAAAAATTATTTTCTTTAATTTTGAATGTTGCTCGAATCTGGATTCGAGCCTCGGCCTTCTGAATTGTAGTACGCAATGATAATCACTCGGCTATCGCGGCCGGTAGTATACAACGGCATAAAAAATCGACGAGGCTAATAGATCTACCGAAGTGTGCCTGCACGGTCATTTCTGTCACGATAACTGCTTTAAGGCATTAATCAACCCAACATATTAAAAATGTTACTTTCAATGCTAACTGAAATGCCACCAAAAATGGTACAGCAATAGATCAACCTCCCATATAATTGACCTTCTATTTTTGACCGATATGGGGACTTATCATCGTGTTTCTCAAGAATTTATCGAGAAAACTTGATCTAATCTAAAACGGATATGATAGTTACAGTGAGCTCTAAACATCTGGCAAAAAAATACTAAAATTGTTCCAAGCATAACTTCCATATAACTGGGCTTTAGTCGTCCTTACGTGTTTATTCTTAACAGCAGATTACAATACGGGTACACCAGCTTGTTCCGCTCTTGATATATAAATTAATAGTTTAGAGAGAACTCTATAATGTGTTTTTTTTTTATCAAATATGGTAAAATGAGTGTTGAATGAAGAAATAATTTTGATTAGATTGAGAACATATATTTAGGCAAAAAACAACATTTTTTTTAATTTACGGTTTTCTAACTGAGGCGATTTTCAGGATTACTCCTACTCTATTTTGTGATGTGCGTCTTGAAGTTTTTCCAAAAAATGGAGAGACCTACATTTCATTATAATCCGCTTCAAAATGGTTGATGAATTTTTATGAGGGGCTCTTATTTCATGTTGAACCAACGCTATTAGAAATTGTTTTTCATAATTTCGTTATGAATAAAGCAAGAATTTACGAGTGGTCTGAGTGCTTCCAACTGGGCTATGAAGACGTTGAAGTTGAGGACTACCCAACATAATAACAATCGATGAAAACGTGGCAAAAAAATTAAAGAAATGATTATGAACGATGGCCGAATCGCAATTAGAGAAGTCGGTAGTGATGTTGGCATATCAACTAGAATCATGCTAAGACATATTTTCCAATGTTATGGGTATGAAAATTAGTTCCAAAATTTTTGAGTTAAAAAAAAAAACAGTGGAGAAGTCAACTATGAAGTAGAATAACTGAAACGTAAAATACTTGTTATGAAACCTGAGTTTACGGAAATCACGTCGAATGTAATGCTCAAGCATCGCAGCGAAGGCATTCTGGCGTGCCAAGGCTGAAATAGACTCGACAAGTGCGATCGAACGAGAGTGTGTTCTTCGATTTTATTGCCACAGTGCATCATGAATTCATGCCACCTAGTTAAACCGTTAATAACGAATACTAGCTACAAGTGCAATACTGCTTGTGTGAGACAATCCGAAAAATCCCATAGATTTGCGAAAGAAGAGTTCATGACTTTTTCGTCACGATTTTAGACCTGCTCGAATTGTTCCATTGCTTGTTCTTGAATTTGAATCTTGACCAAAAACAATACTGTAACGATACTCGCCCCCGATCTCTCCATATTCGCCAGACATGAAACCGTGTGACTCTTTCCTAATTCCAAAAATAAAGGGAGCCTTAAGGGTAGTCATTTTAAAGCCGTAGATAACATTAAAAGCGCATTGATAAAAGAACTAAAATAAACTAACTATCCCAAATATCGAGTTGGAGAAGTGTTTCGGGGATTGAAAAAAGAGCTCGCATAACTGCATAATTTCTATGGTGAATATTTTGAAGACGACAATATTAATAGAGAAATATAAATATTTTGTTAAAAAAAAGCTCGGGTTTTGAACATACCTCATATACTATGATTTTAACTACTTTTTCGCCCTTTTCATTAAATTTGTATAAAATTAAAAAGTACTTTTAAATAAATATAATCACACGCCCACCAAACGTGTTGGCGGGTTAATGTTTCTATAAAAAGCTTTGCCTAAAAATACCTGTTAGCAAAGTCAATTTTTTTATAATTACATGTGTACACTTACCTAAAATGTATTTGGAA
Organism: Neoceratitis asiatica; assembly: GCA_030068015.2. Lineage (NCBI taxonomy): Eukaryota > Metazoa > Arthropoda > Insecta > Diptera > Tephritidae > Neoceratitis > Neoceratitis asiatica. Next base: position 20,846,869 of record CM061528.1, on the reverse strand, counting down.
CCGAGTTTGTACAAGCTGCAAAACTGGTAGTAACAGTAAAGTACGGCTGTGCAGCGCACAATTGTCATCAGTATAACATCGGCGGCATTGTACTCAGCCTCCAGGCCATCACACGACTGAGTCCAACCGTGACAGGGACGATGACGACTGGATGTTGCTGACGATGAGGCTGCTGATGCCGCCATCGCTGCTGCTGCTGCTGCTGACGATGAGGATGATGTAGCGGCGGTCATAGAGGATACACCACCGGCACCCGTGCCGACGCCGACGCCGACACCAACGCTACCGGCTTGTTTGTCAACTGACAGCATACATGCTGTCAACGTTAGCAGCGCAACAATCACCTCCCACGGATGGGACGCACAGAATTCACCGTGCGCACGAAATAATCGTCCAATCATTTTGACGATGAATCTCCGATTTAAGTACAATTTTGGCGGCGATTTGCGAGATGTATAGCCTGAAGAGAGATTCTCGAAGTTGAGACTCGTTGAAGGCGATTTTGTTGTTGCTGCTACAACTGCTGCTGATGTTGCTGCAGTGGTTGTTGTAGTTGTTTTTGCCGTCGTTACTTGTCTCAAATACAATTTCACTGCAACAATGCAATTGTAAATTGTAAATGTAGGACGGACGACGTGCTTGTCACTTTTTCTTCTCTCTCTCTGTGTGTGTATGTATGTGTGTTGTTGTTGTTGTGTTTATTCTGCTGATTATTTCTTGCTATAATTCAAGTGAATGTCAGCAACGATACACAAGTACACAAATTCAGTAATATATTGCAGGTAAATATTTATTTTATTTTTTGTTGTTCTGCTTGTTGTTGTTGTCGTGGGGTGTGGGTGGATATCGTTATGCGCAACAGTAACAACAACAAATTGCTAAGCAATGATAAATAAATAAATATTTTAGTTTCAGTTGTCAGTCAATTGCATACGTTGCTTGTGTCTAATGGTTCAGCACAGCTGACGCCAACCAATGCTGCTTATGTTTGCATGTGTGTGTGCGTATGATGTGTAGTATACGTAGAGGAAGGACACGTCGTTACTTTATTTGCTTTTCAAGCGCAGGTGAAGTTCTGCTGTGATGATTTTGTTTTTGTAATTATTTATTTATTTAGTTCTCGTTCAATGTTGTTGTAATCGTTAGTCAACAAAGATCTGCAAATAGAGATAAAAATAATAATGTTTTTATTAGTGAAAGCAAATAATTAATTGTTATACATTTCAGATTCATTCAGTATATATGCACATACAAACATACGCTTCCACGTAAATATTTACTTATGTATTTATGTGCAATATGAATTACATATAATTCCACATTTAAATAGAATTATAATTTACTAAAATTTATAATGCATACACTGTGTGAATGTAATCAGTTTAATTGATGTCAAAATGTGGTTTGACTGCTGATTTTTTATAATTTTTTATAAATGATTTTTTTATGCTTTTCTTGGCTGTTTCAAGTTAATTTTCTAAATTATAATTATATTTATAGAAAAATTATTTTTGTATAATAATTAAAATAAAATAAAATAAAATAAAATAAAATAAATATAATGAAATGAAATAAAATAAATGAAAATGAAGTTAAGTAAAAATAAAATGTAAAACAAAAACAAATAAAATAAAGTAAAATGTACAAAATTAAAAGAAATTTTAAAAATTAATCAAATTCAAATCAAATCAAAACAAAGTAAATAAAATGATTTTAAATACAATAAAATAATTAAGTAAAGACCTACCTTTCTTCAGAAGATAAAGTAAAAAACTCCTCATTTTTCTTTGCCTTTAATATATATGTATATATATAATTTGTTCATTCTTATTATTCAATAATATTTCTCATTTCAATAAAATTTCTTTTCCGAAATATCTATTATTTGATGTTTCTTGTTTTCTTTATTAACCAAAAAGAGATAAAAATTAAAATTTTAAGATATCTCATTTTAGAGATATCTCATATACCGATATTTTCAGATGTGAGGTTTTGGTCAAAACTCAGTCAAAAAAGCATTGGTATTATTTAAACATATTATGAATTGCATATTCGTAGTGAATGTCAACGAAATTGGAATACTATATAATTTGGTCCCCATACAACCGATTTGTTCAGATATAAGGCTTTGGGTCCAGAAAAGCATGTAAGGAGGTGAAATTTTGTATTATCCTCACACATTATGAATTTTATATTTATTGGTGGTGGAAATCAGCGAAATCAGAATACTACATCATATAGCCCCCATTCAACCGATTTGTTTAGATATGAGGTTTTGCGTAAAAAATCCGTCAAAAAAGCATCTAAGAGCGTGAAATTTGGTATTCTACAGGCGTAAATTCAAGTTTATATTAACATTGAAAATTATCGAAATTGAATTTTGTGATTTGCAATAAATTTGATATCTTCATGAAAGGCATAAAGAAGACAGTCCGCCCTTCTTGTTTCATTTCATTTTTCATTTTATTATTTTATTTTATTTTAGTTTTAGTTTTTGTAATTGATTTCAGAAATTGAGTAGTTAGTATTTTTGGTTTGTTTTTGTAACTTTATAGGGTTTATAAAAAATATCACGAACAGAAAATACTAGGCCGAATATATCGCATCGCATTTATTATTTTGCTTAATCGTATTATTGAAATTTATTTAAAATAACTGTTTATTTAACTCAATAAAATTTTCGCAAACATTTTTGTGATTTTTTAAACTATAAATTTTAACATCACAATGGAAAGAATTGTTATATGAAAATTAAGTAATTTATTACAATATTGTCAAAAGGAATATCCGATATTCCCAACTTTTGACATAAAGATGATAATTAAGAGTGATTGTGCGGGTTCAGCAACCTAAACCGGACTGCTTATACCGTCACAAGGACAAATGAATAGACTTTCAATCGGCAGCATTCAAAATCACCCAACAAGAAACAAGTCCCGAGCACATACATGCATACGTAGATACATCAGAATGTAGAGCAAACAGCGGGAGGAGAGAGATAGAGGACAGCGAATGCAACACTGTAGAAAATTGATATAATTTATTGATCATCGCTTGACATCATTTCATTATAACTACGAGTATTATTATTCACACTTGTGACTCTCTTTTTTTGTAAGATTTTTTAAGTTTACGATTTTGCCAACGAGTAGCGATTTACTGGAAGGAGATACAATGCCTGTTACTCACTATAACCCACTACTAGTAGTCTAGGTGCCTGCTGACAATATTCGCTGCCAATTACAAGTGGCCAATAGCCAAGATGGCCAACAAGATGTTCAATTGGCTTGGCAAGCACAATGTTTTATTATTGTAATCGGCTTGTAAGATACTCACTACACAGATAATAAAGCGAAATGTAGGTTTGTAAGGAAATAGTCCTTATGAGTATAAAAAAAAGTATGCAAAATTATCAATATGAACTTGAGCAGCTTGAGCTTCGGAAAAAATAACAATACGAGTAGAAGAACAAAAGCAGTAACAAAAGAAATACATTTTACGAGGGCATGAAAAGCTGGCGCATTTGGTGAATCGGTAACGTAGCGATGGCAAACGATTATGATGGCATGGCAATACGGTAAGTAGGTAAGTAAGTAAGGCGCTTAAAGCAATTGACTTTGCGGCATTGTAGGATTATTTTTACGTTACAATAAAACATACAAACATATACATATATAGTTAGGTAGGCATTTATTCATATACATTGTGGCTAAAAATTACTTAATCGGACGACAACTATATGTACATTTGTGTGCACCAGAGAGTTAGTCCATAAATACTTTGGTGCAGCTTTTGCCAAAGCCAGTTTAGTGGAAAAAATTTCAAAGTTTTATTACCACATCAAAGTTGGTCAAATTTGAATAAGAGAATTTCGGAAGAAACGCAAACGCAAGTTTGGAAGTTACTAAAATATTGGCAGGTGTTTACGCTCTTGCTTTCCATTGAAATGAGAGTGACATATTTCTTCACCTATGGTTGACATGCTCTCCACGATAGTAAAACGGAGTGACATCAGCTGACATCGTTATTTCTGCTAATTATATGATTTTCGACTACAATGCGGAAAAGATCGTTTGCAATGTTAGTTGTGTGGGGCACGTAACGCGGTCCTGTTGAAACCACATATCCCTCATGTCATTCTCTTCAACAACTGGAAACAAATAATCTGTGAGCATGGTATGGTAACGGCAGCTCCTTCCTCGTTTGCGAAGAAAAACGGACCAATGATACCGCCGGTCCACAAACCGCACCAAGCAATCACTAGCAAAAGATACATTGGCTCTTTAATTAGTTAGCTGTGGATTATCTGATCCCCAAAATCGGCAGATTTGCTTGTTAACGCAGTCACCGAGGTGAAAATGAGCTTAATTGTATTATCGGCAAACATGCCATTCTTCTGCCAAGCGCTCTTTAGCCTATTGAACTAAGCTAGATAGTATCGGCTGATAAAGAGGTTACAGTTCTAGGACTAATTTTTCTTTATATAGCCGTCATACCAAGGTATTTATGCAAAATCTTGCGCAAACAAGTGCGCGAAATACTTAATTATTGCCAACAGTGGCGAGTTGATGTTGATAATTTTGTTGTTTCCTAATAAAATAACAGATTAAGGTGTGAGCTTCTCCGTGCAACCGCGCTTCTCTCTCTCTGTCATGTGGGGTTTTCGAATTATTCTTTCCCAGAATGAAGCGTGCTAATTGATTTTATTTATTTTTCTTTTTTCTTTTTGAGGTGGATATGTTAACTGGCCGCTGTTAGTTTCCAATTTAGGAAGCAAAGCACGGATCCTTTATTTATTACTACTATTTCCATCTCTCTAGGTTCGTGTGCTTAATATTGAATTTTTTTGATCACAAATTATTATTATTGAATTTTGCAATCCGCAAAATTTGTTATATGTTCATTAAATGTATGAATACTTCGGCATGGCATGAAGACAGCATTTCTTTCTTGCTGGAGTTGGCCTACTCCCTTAGATTTTTTGATGCTTGAACAACATCTTAAGATGATGACAACTGGCTAGTTCCTCTCTCTACAAAGGACATCACTTCCAAAGCTTTGTTTCAATGATCTAACTTGAGTTAGACATATTATGGCGAATTAGACTCAATGAATTTTTATAACAAATTCATTTTTTTTTCATTTCAAAAATTTGTACTACTCTTCATTTTCGGTTGTAAATTATCGTCTATACCACCTGAACTTGCCTAACATATACAAATATTGTTAAATGTAAGTATGTAAGTAGTCATATATGTATGTATGTATGAACATATGTACGTAGGCTTATCGTCATTACTAATGTCACTATTGACATATTTTTTCTAATATACCGTCACACCCATATTTTTAACATTTAAATACTTTGAAAAAGGAAAAAATTGCACTTATGCACATATGTATGTTTGTGTGTACATACTTATATGTATGTATTGATGTCAACAAAATTGTCCACATATTTACGTGTGCATACAAACATATGCATATGATATGATCATTATGGATATCACAGCGATTTATTTCAAGCGAAGTACTTTTATGCAATTCCTCACCACAAATATCCAGCTCAGACTTTGAAAAATATATATAAACCTACAATTTGTAGTCAATATTATGTGTGTGGGTCTTTCAAAACGTACCAACCACAACGTGACTAGGATCACTAAACACCCAACAATGACGGTATCATCATCATCAACATCGTCAAAAGAGAGTAAAAAAAAACAATTTAAATAGAAATATTACAAAAAAAAAAAAAAACAATTGAAAAGCACAACCTATCGGAGGTTATGAAAGAGTTACAAAAAATAGCGAAAGCGTATTACGAGTGTGCTGTACTGTAAAAGGATTGAGTGTGCTGCATAGCGACGGCAGAAATTTAATAATAAATCATTGATGCAAACAGCAATAACAACAATCACTCACTCACTCACTCACTGTGCTGAGTGACGCAAAAATCACATGCACCTTAAACATACAATACCAAATGTACATACAAACACACACATATACGTATGCATATGTAAACGAGTGCGAAATTTGGTGCAATCACGGCAGGGCTTCAGCGCAATATATGCAACACGAGTACATACATACATATGTAGTACGTGCTCCGGTAGAACTACAGGCACACGTTGGCACCCACGCATATAATTTACTTCAGACTCGCGTCTATCAAACCGGGCGTCGATATGTACATACATAAGTGTATGTATCCGATATGCAGAAAGTCTATTGGGGAAGTGTTCTTGTTTACATTTACATTTATGATTTTCAAAATATTTAATTTCAACGAGTTATTTATGTACTGCCATGGAGTAGTATATCATCGAGTCGATGAAATTATGAGAAGAGCGCAAGCACGCGTGGCGTTGAGGGCTGCTGTTGACTTTGGCTGATTCAGCAATCTTTAAAAGGACCATTTGGGGTCGAACAAAGATAATATAAAAAATATAAAAATCGAAAATGAAGATGAAGCTCATTGTTTTCAATAACGAATTTTCGCGGTGGATGAGAAGTTAAAAAAAAACAGATTAAAAATATTAATTAAATTTTAAATAGTAATAATTAGCATATCTGCACGTGTAATTTATATGTAAATTTCTTCATTTGAAAATTTGAAATATTCAAACAGGAAGTCGAGTTTGCTGCTGAGATCACTACAAGTATAAAAATTGAATTTTGCCTTTTTAGAAAAAAAAACATCCGAATATTACTATTAAATTGAGTAATATCACTCAAATTCATAACACTTTCACATATATACACATACATACTTCGATGACAATTTTGAATTTACGTGACATACATATGCATATACGTGACATTAGATAGATATAATTTTTTTTTATAATAATATTTAAGTTAAAACACATTTTATTTACCTGATATCCTCTTTACCATATATATATACATATGTATGTACATACGCCACTTGATGAAAATTATATCACATGAAAAAGCGGAAATTGAAAAATAAAATTTCACTTAATAACAGTTTTTAATTACATTATGTACATATGTATGCGAAAGTATACAAGCACATACTGTATACATATGTACATTTGTATTTACATAAACCGGAAAATGGAACATGATTTCATTCCAAAATTTATAACTCAATATACATTTCACGAACGTGAAAAAGTATTAAAATTGTTATTCAGTATCCGAACGTACCAGAAGAAGTAGTGATAGAATTTTCTCAAAATATTTATTGAACAAATTTAATAGCAAAATCTCTATATAAATTTCTAATAATCAATGTCACAATAAAAAAATTTATTAGCAGCATCTCAACAGCAGTATAGCGGAACCAGAATCCAAACATAAAAATTTCAATATCAGAACCTCAAACTCAATACCTCAATATCGCAATATCTGATATTTAGAGTCGAAATCTCAATACTGATTTCTCATAATTGTAATATAAAAAAAAAAAAAAATATCAGTACATCAATAACAGTATCACGGAACCAAAATACAAAAATAAAAATTTTAATATCAGTATCTCAAACTCAATATCTCAGTATTTTATATTTATTAACAAAATCTCAATATCGATTTCTCAAAATCAATATTCCAAAATTACAATCAATTTAACAATATCTCAATCACAAAATCCCAAAATAAAAATTTCAAAATCAGCAAATGAAACTCAAAGTCTCAATATCAATACCTCAGAATCAGAAATTTAATATCAAAATATCAATATCGAATTCGAATAATCAAAAACTCAGATTCAAAATCCCAAACCAAAAGCGTTTTATGAATATTTCAATATCAATAATCGAAATCAAAATCGCAAAATCAAACTAAAAATTTCGATATCAATATCTAAAAAAACTACCTATAACTCAGAATCACAATCACAATATAAAGTTGCCAATATCAGGATCTGAAACCCAAAATTTCGAAATTTAAAATTAGCAAAAATACCAAAATCCCATAACAATATCTCAAAATCAGATGCCCAATATTAAAATATATTTATCAATATCTTAATTTCAAAATCCTGAAATGAAGATCTAAATATCAATATATCGAAACCAAAATACAAAAATAAAAATTTCAATATCAGTATCTCAAACTAAACATCTCGGAACCAGAAATGTAATAACAAAATCCAAAAAAAAAATATCTCAATATCAATATATCAACATAATCAAACACGTTCAGAAGTCCGTTAGAGGGTTATGTTGTTCTAGAAAACGATTCTTCCGAAAAACTTTTCTAGAGGTCTTCTTAAGCAAAATCTTAAACTTTTAAAAGAAGAGAAGAAAGACTGCTCCCACAGTTCTCATTTTTGAAACTAGACTTACTAAAGGCTTATGGACACAGCGATATTCTCAACCAGCTCTTCTCTTTCAGGTGAGAATACCCTCTAGACGTGTATGTAGAAAAGGTGCAGTAGGGTAGGAGGATACCATTTCAATCTACACCGATGGTTCCAAAATGGGTTGTGGAGTGGGAACGGGGTATACTGCAAGCATCTTGACATCTCACTCTCTATCCGTTTACCAAACTAAGCTAGCATCTTCCATAGATAAGTTCTGTAGAGCTCTATTGAGTAAGTACGGGACGATATAGAAAGCAATCATATATAAGAACAGCCAGACGGCATTGCTTTGCAAAGTGGAAGGGAATAAGGAAATAGTTTTCCAGTTTATCTGTAAATGCCCAGCCGAGTTTATAAGGCATAGAATTTTCCCGAGGTTAAAATCTCCCAGTAGCTTTTATTGCTTTTTTTTAAGGAGTTATCAAAAGGACTTAGCGTTATTATGATGGAACATTGCCTGTTGGGAGAGTTGTTCCTTAATTTTTTCATTAGATTTCGATGGCTGACTACAGTACATATGTATTCGAATCAGTTGTTGTGTCTCTTTGAAACATTTAAAGTAAACTCTAGCCTCATAATCCTACTGCTCATAAAATGTAGTCTTCCTTTGGTGAACATTGGTTTCAGATGTGGAATGTGGGGCACATCTCTCTGCCAAAAAGTAGAATTAAATCTCGAACATTTGCGCGTGATTATTTTTTACAACTTTCGACGAGGATTAACTGAGCAACAGTGCATCGCTGATGGAATTGTGGATTTAATTGAGTTCGTAGATTACTTCAAGATGATTTTCGTGCAATTCGCCCAAAAAGTTCTTGTTCCAGAAACTATTGATGCTGCGCATAAACTGATATTGCAAGATCGTCATGTAACCTATCGTGAGATTAAGACAATTATAGGCACTTGTGGGATCAGCATATATTCAATATGGTATGAACATTGGATTGTAAAAAATTGTTCACGTTTGATCCCACACAATTTGGCAATCACTCCAAAAAAAAAATGGCTCGCGTCGATAGAAGTGCTTCGAAACACATCTATAACATCGTGACAGGTAATGAATATACGCGTATGAGCCCGAAACAAAAGTTGTTCGCGCACGAAGCACTTCCAATTTTTTTTTTTTCGAAAGGCTGGGCATGTCTCAACCGTGCCATTAGAACAATTCGGAATAGTAAGTTCTGAGTGATACACAATCCTTTGTTTGTCAGTTGTCTTTCAGAAAATTAGGAAAACCAACCACCGAAGGCGGACACTTTCCAATACGAAAATGCCAGCTCTTTCTCGTCGACTGAAACAACTCGATTTTTGAGCATTCGAAACATCGATTTCATGAGTCATCCACCGTATAGACCGGACTTGGCACCGAATGACTTTTTTTATTCTCGTACGTAAAAAATAAACTGAGAGATCAGCGTTTTTCGACACCTGTAGAGGCGGTTGATGAGTTCAGAACACATGTTTTGGAGATACCTCAATCAGAGTGGCAAAAATTCTTCGACAATCGGTTCAAATGAATAAAAATGTATAGATCTTGATGGAGAATATTTTTAAAAACAAAAAAGTGATTATCGATGATTAATATTTGATTTTGTTCTCTAATTTCGAAATATTATTTATTTCACAAACATATTCAAATTTATTGCGAAATGAAAAATTCGATTTCGATAAATTTAAGTCTCAATAAATATTTGAATAAACATTTGAAGATTACAAAATATCACGCTCTTAGATGATATTTTCATAGATTTTTGAGCTAAAACCTCAATCGTTTGTAGGATATGGTGGTTCGGTAGAACCGGTTCCATCAAATGATCAATTCAGTATAAAAATACATCTAGTTTGCATTGCAAACAGACGAACAGATGGGCAGACGGACATGACTAAACCAACTCAGCTCGTGGTTCTGATCCGATTGGTATAAATTGCGGTGGGTCTATCTCTTCTCCTCCTGTTATTTTCATATATATTTCAGAACAAAGTTAATATTTATAAATATTTCCTGTTCATGAAAAGTGTAAAAGCAAATAGGGAAATCCTTCTGTCAATTTTTAAAATAACACTTTCTTCCAATTAAATTATTTCGGTGCTATCCACGAAAACCAGATTTCTTTGTTGACCGCTGATTTCTAATTTTTTCATAACATATGATCCGATAATTTTTTAAGGATCTAATAGATCAGTTGTAAGAATTAGAAAAGTCTACCACCGTTACAAACGCAACTGGCTTCAAGTGCGTGCAGGAAATAAGCTGTGGGAAAAATTCCTGGGACGCAGCTGCAATTCATGCCTTTGTAGATGTAAGATTGTACTTTTACGAATTTTACATTGCTTGCTTTGCTAGTAAAAATTGCGGAATATATGTATATGCATCAACTTTTTTTAAGTTATCATTATTTTCCATTTTATGTCAACTAATAAGTTTAATCTGCATGAAAGAGCTGTGAGCCACGGTATATATTACCATAGTAGTTTGAAAAATTTATTAAGGTACTTTTGCTAAATATTTCTTTAAATATATTTACTGCCCATTCATGCAATTTCCATATATATATATATATATATATATATATATATATATATATATATATATATATATATATATATATATATATATTTTTTTTAAATTTCATTTCAATGACAAGCTAAATTTTTGGAGGTTTGGAGATTATTTGCGAAGCAGGAGACGCAATTGTCAGCACTTTCCTAATTGCCAATTAGCTGCCTGCTTGAACACAGTACAACTTAATTAGGTCATTACAACCGACTTTCAGGTGCATATAGAATTTTCATTTTACGTCGTATTGCAGATTTACGCCTCCAGGTAAAGAGTTTTTATTATAAACTAAACTACATCTGTTTTATATCCAGGAAAAACCAGATTGGGGTAAAGATTTTATGAAAATTTATTAAATGAACTTGCACTTGCCTGTTGTGTACACACTTATCCTAAACTAAACAAATTAGTATTTATAGCCATTAAAGTCATAAACTAAACATACGACTCTTGTGTAAAATAATTAAAAAAAATTATTCTCAGGAAAGAAAAAAATGGTTGTATGCACATACAAGCACATAAATAATGCGCAAATAATAAGAAATTAAACTTGAAAAACACATTTTTTTCTAACATAACAACGCAACAAGAGTGAATTTGCAAATTACATAAATTTCTACACATTTGTTTAATTTGTTTTAAAGTTTATGCAAATGCTCCATACATCTGTTCTGTTCTGCGCGCTACGTTCCCCATCAATTTTTTTTTTTGAATGAAAATGAAAATTAAAATTGAAATGAAAATTAAAGTGCTTTAATTTTAATGATTTAATTCGCGTAACATCTGCAATCGGTGGCGTATGTTGAAATGACGTGACGTGAAGTGACGTGACAAATGGCAAATGGAAAAACGAGTTTGTTTTTATAATATTTTCTTTTTTTCTTTTATTATTTACACACTAATTGATTGGTAATTTGTACTCGCATGACTGGAGTAATGCTTTTGTTTTTAGTTTTGGGTTTTTTTTTACATTTTCTCAAATTACCAACGTCATGTTTGACTCCAATTAAAAAATAAACGTTTAAAAGTTTATTGAATTAATTTCAGCTGATAATAATCTTTGTAAGAAATATGCGATATTTTACTCTTTCATCGGAAAAATCCTTTAACAAATTAACAAAATAAATCATGGGCAGTAAATATATTTAAAGAAATATTTAGCAAAAGTACCTTAATAAATTTTTTCAACTACTATGTTAATATGTACAGTGGCTCACAGGTCTTTCATGCAGATTAAACTTATTAGTTGACATAAAATGGAAAATAATGACAACTTAAAAGAAGTTGATGCATATACATATATTCCGCAATTTTTACTAGCAAAGCAAGCAATGTAAAATTCGTAAAAGTACAATCTTACATCTACAAAGGCATGAATTGCAGCTGCGTCCCAGGAATTTTTCCCACAGCTTATTTCCTGCACGCACTTGAAGCCAGTTGCGTTTGTAACGGTGGTAGACTTTTCTAATTCTTACAACTGACAGTCAGTAATAATTTGAAGCCAGTGTTAATATGTTTTTGAGTTTCACGATAACAGCGTACTAATCAGTTAAATGGACAACCGTAAAACAATCGTACAGCGAGAATTGGTTATAAACCATTTCAAAAAAGGTTAAAAAATGGAAAATCGCAGCGAAAAATTGCTGAGATAGTTAATTTAAGTAAAGCGACAGGGGAAAATATAATTGAGCGTTTCGTAAATGAAAATCATATACAAAATAATGGACGAAATGCAAGAAATAAAATTTTCAATGAACGTTTAATTGTACGAAAAATTAAAGAAAATCCCACATTTTGACAGCTTCAAAATTAACCACAGAGGTTGAGGAGGAACTAAGTAAATCATTTTGTGCTGAAATTGTTCTTCGGGTACTACGTGCGCACAACCGGTTATGAAAGAAGCCATTCATTAACCAAAAAAAAAAAAAAAAAACTAAGGCCTTTGCCAGGGAGCTGGAAACTAATGATTTTGACTTCTGGGAACACATTAATTTTTTTTAACCAATCGAACTTTAACCTTTTCGGCTCAGAAGGAATGGCTTACGTGTGACGGAAACCAACATAAGGCCAACTGTTAAATATGGTGGGGCAGTGTTATGGTATGGGCATGTATCCCTGCAACTGGCGTCGGAAATTTTGTCTTTGTTGAGAGTATTATGGATAAAACGTTGTACCTTAATATATTAAAAGAAAATTTACACCAAAGTGCCGAGAAACTTAGGATACGTCAAAATTCCCGGTATTATCAGGGCAACAATCCTAAACACAAATCGACAATAGTACAGACGTGGCTAATATGGAATTGTTCACATGTAGTGAAGCCACCGGGCCAGTCTGCCGACATGAACCCGATTGAAAATTTGTGGTCTTTATTAGAATATAACATCCTTAAATAACGCATAAGTAATAAGGAACAACTAAAAAGTGAAATTTCGGAAGATTTTAACAAAATCGGAACAGAAAGTACAAAAATACTAGTTGAGTCCAGACCATCTAGGCTGAAAGCTGTATTAAAAGCTAACGGATATCACGCTAAATATTGAACTTGCATGAAATAAACTGTGAGCCACTGCATATCAAATATGAGGAAGATCATAAACAAAACTGAAAGTCCTGGTTGACAGCTGTCAAATACTAATTGTACAACATTATTTAAGCGTGTCTGAACACAAAAATTAAAAGAAACTTTAACCCCGTTTAAACATGCAGATTTATTGAATCTGTATATAAATATAAATGAATGAATGATATTCAATCGTCAGCAATGAGTAAAAAATATTAAAAGTAACAAAATAAAAATAAAAATAAAGGATTTTCCAATAGGGATGATATGATTTCTAAGTGTCGTTTTGGTCATTTGTAATATGTAATGATCTGCAATATTTTCCATTGCATTCACATTTACAAATTATTTAAAATTATTATCAAAATAATCGTTCGGCATTTTAGATTTTTTTAAGAAAATCATCTTCTCCGATGAGGCTCACTTCCATCTGAGTGGTGCGGTAAATAAAAAAAACTGTCGATTCTGGTGCGAAGCAAATCCACAAATTAGTCATGAACAACCATTACATTCACCTAAATTGACAGTTTGGTGTCGTTTTTGATCTGGTGGAATCACCGGTCGGTACTTCTTTCGAAATGAAGCCGGTAGCACCGTTACTGTCAATGGAGAGCGTTATAGATCGATGATAATCAAATTTTTATAGACAAAATTTGGAAGGAGTCTTAACAACAGCTGGTTCCAACAAGGCAGGGCTACATCTCACACAGCACGTGCAACAACCGAATTATTGCGGGAAAGGTTTGGAGATTCGATTATTTCAAGAAATTGTGACTTTGAATGTTCTCCAAGAAGTAGTGATTTAACTCCATTAGACCACTTCTTGTGGGGTTATTTGAAGTAATTGGTCTTTAGCTATAAACCAGACTCTCTTCAAGCTTTAAAAGTCAATATTGAACGTGATATTCATGACATACGACTTGATTTAGTGGAAAAATTGCTCGAAAATTGGGTTCATCGAATTCGTTCATGCAAAAGAAGTCGTGGAGGCCATTTGAACTTAATTGTATCGATTGTACTTCACATTAAATAAAAAAACATTTGAAATTCCTTAACAATTAGTGTAAAATCATATAATAACTCTTATTAGAAAAACACTATATTTCCAAGTAATTATATACATACATACATATAAATATATATAAAACGTGCAGATATTCAATAAATAAAAAATAAAATAAAGGTAATAAATATCTTTTCGTAGAAATTCAATTAAATTTATTTCGGTTGCCAAAAAAAGAAAATTCGGCGGCAATGAGGCGTACTCTTATCTGACGAAAGCAATAACAACAATGAGGATAATAAACATACATAAGTACTACCCAAAAAAAAAAGAACGTACCACACTACAATCACAATCACATCACTAAAGAAATTATCGCGAATCGAACGCATGCTGATTTTTAACACCAGGCTTCTCGCTACTGTCTATGCGTTTTCATCATAGCGATTTTTTTTTCTTTTTTTTGAGTCAATGAGTAATCAACAATTTAAAGTGAAATGCTTTCCATTTTCGAAAATTCTGTAGAATCAATAAATATGTTTCTGTGTACCACCAGTATGTAGACACTAGCAAGCGCCCAATGTATACATACTCGTAATAACATAAATAATCCTAAAGACTATAATGGCAGAAAATGAAAACGTGACAATGACTGAGCATACAAATTGAGCATTTATATTCATTTGAATCAGTGTTGGTACTATTTTTGAGTAGGAAAAAATAAATGCTGATGAAATTGGTACAATGTTTACCAATGAATAAAATGAAGAAAAAACTAGATTTTTTTTTTATAAAACAAGATACACAGCTACCCAAAAGGCGAATCTTCACATCGTTTTTTGTTCAAACTGATTATAGTTTTTTTTTGTATGTACGAGTATGTAGTCAATCACTTCATTTTTTGTATGTCTTTGTCTTGATTGGCATCTGTTTCAACAGTAGTCGTTAAATATGTGTTCTTTCCAAAATTCAAGGTCAAAGGTCTCGTTATTATAGTGCTTGCCTTAGTTGATGCTTCTCCACGGTTATACCCGATTTTAATGAGTGTTAAAAAGTGCAGCCTAGCTTTTTACCAATCCGACGGTATGCATATTATTCGTCTCCGCGTGCAGGGTATATGTTTTTTTCGGCGTTCAAAAAAGTGTAAAAAGGAAATCGATATTTTCGCCTAATACTCGGTTCAACAGCGAGAACTTGGAAACTAAAACCAATGTCGAATTGAATTTGTTAACATGTGATATTTTTCTGCTAAATAATTTTTGTATTTTGTATAAAAGTAACGTTTTTATCGAAATTATACAACCTTGAGTGCAACTGAAGTAGGAATTAATTAAAGGATTTATTTTCTTTAGAACTTAAAATAAATTTGACTCATTTTTCTATAATACACATTTAATAATTTCTTCTGAATTTCAACACTTTTTGTGTAATTATTGTTTGTATTAATATAATTTAGAAAAAAAAGATGGAAATGTGGAATAAAAGGCTTAAAATAATAAAAATTGATTTCAAATTATATATAAAACAGTTTTAATCTGAACTTATTTTAAATTATATATATGGAAATATTGAGTTTCAGAAAAAATAGTCTGAAAATTATCACAGTCCAAACAAAACGAGCCTGCCTTCGAGAAACCAATAAATTTTTGACTCGAATATCTACCGCCATCAACTAAGGAAATTGAACGAAGAAATCAAGAAATATACCCTGAACCCGTTCATTACAAGAACCTGATGCTGCGTCATGATAATGCTTGACTCTACTGATAACTCGTCAAAAATAAACAGAGCTCAATTGGGAGCTGATGCTACATCAAACGTTATAGCCCTGATAAGTCACGAATTAGCAATATTTATAATTTCATTTTAAATTCCTAGTGAGATGCATTTAATTTTAAGCAGTCTGTGTACGAGATAAACTTAGTTTTTGTAACTTTTTTTGCGTGTTACCGAATATTTAAAGAGATATTGTAAAAGTTTGGTTATAAAGGGTGTTTTTTATAGAGGTATAGAACTTTAAGTTGGCATTACTTTTCAAGATGGCGACCGATTTAACAGCTGTCAAGTGATTTATTCTCAGTTTGGTTTGGCAATTCATCATGATTAGACTCACGCCTGAACAACGCTTGCAAATAGTGCAATTTTATTTCGAATAATGGTTCTGTGCAGAAAACGTATCGCGCACTACGTCCATTTTATCGTCGACAAAATCGTCCATCAGAGCAATTAATTCGATTAACCATGGAACGTTTTCACACCACGTTTACTCTTATTGATAACTCGCATACCCAGAGACGCCGTACGGTGCGTACAGAAGAAGCTATTGCTGCTGTAGAGCGTAGCATTGAGGAAGACCCGAATGAGTCCATACGCCATCGAGCACAGGAATTGGATCTGTGTCCGTCCACTTTATGGAAGATTTTGCGGAAGGATCTTGGTTTGCGTGCTTACAAAATCCAACTCGTGCAAGAATTGAAGCCAACGATCATCAAGTAAGGCGTAGATTCGTCGAATAGGCCCAAAACGAGATTACCGTTGTTCCCGATTTTCATAAGCGAATTTTGTTTAGCGATGAAGCGCACTTCTGATTGAATGGCTACGTCAACAAACAAAACTGCCGCATTTGGAGTGAAGGTAATCCTCAAGTGTATGTTGAAACACCGTTACATCCAGAAAAACTGACTGTTTGGTGCGCTTTATGGGCTGGTGGAATCATTGGTCCGTACTTTTTCAAAAACGATGGTGGCCAAAACGTTACAGTCAATGGTGATCGGTATAGAGCCATGATTACTAACTTTTTCATTCCTGAATTGAATAACCATGATGTCCAGGAGATGTGGTTTCAACAAGACGGCGCAACATGTCACACAGCTCGTGCCACAATAGATTTATTGAAAGACACCTTTGGTGACCGCCTAATTTCACGTTTTGGACCTGTGAATTGGCCTCCAAGATCTTGTGATTTTACACCGCTAGACTACTTTCTGTGGGGCTATGTAAAGTCATTGGTCTATGCGGATAAGCCACAAACGCTTGACCATTTGGAAGACAACATTCGCCGTGTTATTGCCGATATACGGCCACAAATGTTGGAAAGTCATCGAAAATTGGACGTCCAGATTGGACTACATCCGCGCCAGCCGTGGCGGTCATATGCCAGAAATCATATTTAAAATGTAATGCCACAAGATTATCTTTCGGATAAATAAAATTCATGTCAATCGAATAATCCATCGTTGTTTTATTGCAACTTAAAGTTCTATACCTCTATTAAATAATACCCTTTATAAAATTCTACGTTGTTTTTTTTTTTTTTATTCGAAAATTTTGTTTATTGAAAATTAATTTTTATAAAGCACATATTGGCCAATATCATCTATGAGCTTTTGCCATATTTCGGGTATCTCCTTATTCCATCAGTGTAGAACTTTTACTGTTTATCGCCGAAAAACTTGGCCAAATGATTTTCAGCGGCTCTTCGGTTGACCAATTTTTTAACATTAAGAGAGTTTTGCAGAGACCGAAACAAATGGTAGTCGTATTTTGTAAGGTTCACGCTGTATGTTGTGTGCAACAAAACTTCTGAACCCAGCTCGGTCAATTTTTGCTTGATCATAAAAGATGCACGTGGCTTGGCGTTGTCATGATGAAACACAACAAATTTCCTACTGAGTATTTCTGGATACTTTTCTCGAAGAGCTTGTTGTAAGCTTGTTAATTGTTGACAGTAGAGCCAAGAATTGACCGTTTCGCCAGGCTATAGCCTTGTTTGCCGTCAATTCCGTCATTGAAGTCGTTTGGGGAGCCTTTGATCATGACTTTTTTCATTTCATATTCTCGTATGAAACCCATTTTTCATCGCCTGCGAGGAGAGTCGCTTCAAAAAATGTTCAATTTTGTGGCGTTTCAGAATCGTTGCAGTGATGACAAGTTGTTCCATCAAATTTTCTGTAGCTAATTCTTGTGGCGCCAAAACATTTTACTTCTTTGAATAGCTAGTTTTTTTAAATGATTCGAAACTGTCACGTCAATGCTAACCAACACTTTATTGCCGTTTTTGCTACCAGTTATACAATTTCATTGGCTTTTTGAGTGACTGGCCGACCAGGTTGAAGTGCATCTGTCATATATCAAAAATTTCTGTAACGAAATCGAGCAATCCATTTTTGGATTCGAAGTTCACTTACAGCATTCCCAACGTAAAGTACACAAATTTTTCGGCACACTTTTGCAGCGTTTTCCACCTTTTTTATAGTGCAAAAGCATCACATAACGAATTTCTGTGTCATTAGTGGTGCCCGAAATATTAGTTTCACATATTGTCAAGATTTTAAGCTCTCTTATCATAACATAAATGTAAAAAATGTAACAAGCCTAAAAATATTAGGTATAATATTTGACAAAACATTATTATTTAAAGAGCGTTGTCTTTATGTAAAAAATAAACTTATGAGCAGACTCAATATCGTAAAATATTTATCTTCAAAATATAGCAATGTATAATATCCGTTATCGATTACGGTTTGCCAATCTACGGGCACTGTTCGAGAAGTACCAGGACACTAATTGCAGCTCCATATCACGCGGCGGTACGGAAAAGCCTCCTAGCTTTCCCTACAACGCCTATTCATAACCTCTCTTAGCTGAAGCTGGGCTAGCAGACATCGAAGATCGCATTAACGAAAATACCTTGCAGCTCATACCTAAACTGTTCATAACTGGAAATGATATCCTACACAAAGACGTGAAAAATGCAACGAAAAGAGGCACCAAACTGACACGACCATCGACTATCACACGAGTTCTGAATAGTGCAGAAGCCCAAAATTTAAGTCTCCGCCCCATCCTAACCTCACCACCAAAATTCCTCCCCTGGTGCATACCCTCGTCTATATTCATCACTTCCCTACTGAAGCATCAAAGGAGGGACACAGCCCCAATTACATAGCAAAAATTATTCGCTGAGTTCAAAAGTAAATGGAGAATATCTGGCTGGACCTTTATTTTCACCGACGGCTCCAAAGATAAGGACACAACTTCCTGTGCTGTCGTAAAGGAGGCTGGAGCTATCATAAAAACGGTAACGAACATGCGGATATTACCGCCAAAAACATATCTCGCTCACCTTGCTTCCTGCTCAACCCAACAGTGAAAGCAGATATAAGCAGACTAACGAAAACCATTACAAAAAAGACAATTCAAGAAAAATGGGTATCGTACCAACACTCCTATAAAGCTATTAACCCAAACCGCTCCAGATTCCTTCCCCCAAGTACAATCCCGTCCCAAAAAGTCAAAGTATTTACGAGACTTCGACTAGGTCATACTACGGTCACCCATCAGTATCAACTAGAACGGAAAGCAGCTCCAAGTTGCTCTGCCTGCAACAGCCCGTTGACAGTAATTCATATTCTCGACAGCTGCACTAAATATACAAATAGCAGAAGAAACATATATGGAAACACAGAGCCCTCTGATGTACTAAAAGAATCCTCAGACAACAACGTTTTAAATATTTTCAACTTAATATACCAAGACAAACTACAAAACTGTATATAATTACATACCATAATTTAATAATTTAATATTCTAAGTATAATTTATCAGTCAGTATAAAATCCATTAGAATTAAGTCAGGCCGATAGCCTAGCAGCTAGTGCCTAGCCAATGTAATATAATTATTCATGATTATATTTCATCTAATTAAATAAATAAATAAATAAATAAATAGTTTCAACACCATCTAGTGCCAAAAACAGCGTAGACTTAACCCAATAAATGGAGACAAACTATTAGGAAAAAAGTTATAAAATTTTTTTTTGTAATAAGCCCAGAAATAGATGAAATAAGAAATAAATATTATAAAATTCTATGTACCGCAAACTAAAAAAAAAACAAATTTATGCATCGTGATTCTTCTTTAAAGATACATCTATATATGTATATGTATATACATACATACATATCTTAATATATATATATATGTATGTATCCAATTTGCCAACACTGATCACATGTTCAAATGTCAAAATCATACTAAGTGTAGACATGCAGTATGTACACAATCATATTTCTGTACGGCCAATTGAATTTTTTGAGTGCCATAATTGTTTCTCAGTACGTAGCGGCTCATATATTATTGCATATTAAAATAACCAAAAATCAAGAATTCGAAAATTGTATGTATGTACATACATATGTATGTATTTATGAATATATGAAATGCCAACCATTTGGCGCGTATTTAAACCGGCCAAAAGTAATAAAAAATATGAAGTCAACTGATACCGTGACTAGATGTTGGCTACACTTAGTGACTGGAGAAACCCCAAGCTAAATTGTTCTAGGAAGGAACAATTGAAGGAGATACATGTTTAAGTATATGTATGTAAATATATACATACATATATGTATATGCTTGTTTCCTTGTATACATACTCGTATTGTATGCATAACACATATTTACTTTTCGTTTTTTTTTGTTGTTTTTTTTTTGTAGGGAAGAATTCGCGAGTGACGTTTTCCCGGTAACGCATCACACAGATAAGCGAATGCTTGCTGCAAAGTATCTGCTGGAAATAAAATAAACATACACACCGCCGACTACAACTCGTCTTCTTTGCAAACAAGCCAAGAATTTTACAGCGAATTTTGCATAGTATGAAATTCAAGTAAATAAGACTTGGCGGACGCGTAACTGGTTTAGATGCTGATAAAATTCAGTGAACACCAGAAGTTTTATATTTCAATATGCATAAACGCATATACATATGTATGTATGCATGGATATATGGATGTAAAGTGAAATGCGTGCGCCCATCAAATGGCAAGTCAACATTGGGGATTCCCAGTTCAGGATAATGGTGCGACAATTTGATGGGTATTTTTCATCTTCTTCATCTTGTTCTGAAATTCTAGGATGATTAATGCTCCTTTTCGCTTTTAGAACTTTCTATGTAGAGCGTTTGTTTATATGCAAATATTTTTCTTTTTGCGGCCTAGTCAACAACTGCAAAAATGTGCTCAACTCTATATTAACAAACGATCATGCTGTGTTGCATAGTGAGAAACTATAGTTCATAATGCTAACAAAATTAAAAAGAAAAAAAATACTGAAAGAATGTCAACCTTTTTATAAACAGTGAAACCAATTTTAATGAAATATTTTTGTGTGCATTCAAGAGAATTCGATAATGGTTTTAAATAACTTATTTTTCCGGCACCCACATTTTCGAAAAAATCCAACCTTTTTGTTTGGAATAAATTGAAAACTACTTTTTCTTATGGAAATTGGACCAATGGCATAATCGAAAAAATCGTTTTTACTCCTTCAAACACAAGTACTGACTTTGATAAAAGTTTTGATTTGGTTCAAGTGAATTCATTAATAGTTTAACAGGTCAATTGAAAAGTCTCCGGCCTACCATGGTAAAACACCTTTTTTTTTGGCAAAATTAATTTCTTTTTATTCAACATAGTTCCCTTCAAGGGTGATACACTGATTATAGCGACCATCCAACTTTTCAATACCATTTTTGTAGTACGATTTGTCTTTCGCTTCAAAATACGCCTCAGTTTTGGCGATCACCTTTTTATTCAATGACAATTTCTTCCCAGCGAGCATTCTTTTGAGATCTGAGAACAGGAAATAGACGCTGTGGGCCGGGAATTCCAAATTGTGTGAGTTTTCAACATGGAATGGTCAGATAATGAAAACCGTATCGCTGTTATAGCGCTTTTTAAGTGTGAAATGAAAAAAGATGATATTTTCAAAACACTCCGTCCGCTCGGCATTAGTCGCATGTTCGTCTACCGGTGCATAAAACTGTTTGAGGAGACTGGGGATGTTCGAACGCCGCAAGTCATCAAAACTGTCAACTCAAGAATTCTGCGAAATCCGCTCCGAAAACAGAAAATCATGGCACGGGAGATGGATGTTTCGCGAAAGTCCATGAGTTGAATTATTAAAAAAGACTTGGAACTTGGGGCTTTCAAACGCCGTACCGCACATTTGTTGACTGCAGCTGTAAAATACAAACGTCTTTTGGTGAAGCACGCTGATAACTTGCACAGAAAAATCTTGTTTACCGTGCAGGAAAAATTTAATAAACAAAATGATAGGGTGTATGCACGGTCATCTAATGAAGCATCTGAACTGATTCCACGGGTCGAAAAAGGTCATCACCCAGCTTCAGTCATGGTTTGGTGGGGTATCTCTTATGATGGGGTAACTGACTTGCATTTTTGCGAACAAGGGGTCAAAACATCGGCCAAAGTTTACCAAGAAACCGTTTTGGAAGCTGTTGTAAGACCACTTAACAATTCCATGTTCCAATAATGGACTTTTCAGCAAGACTCTGCACCGGCCCATAAAGCTAAAACGACCCAAATCTGGCTCCAAAACAATTTACCGGCATTCATTTCCTCTGAAGAGTGGCCCTCTGGCAGTCCTGATTTGTACCCGCTGGATTACAAATTGTGGACAGTTTTAGAGGAAATGGTTTGCCACAAAAGATACCCCAACATTGATTCTCTTAAGACAGTTTTGATTCGTGCTGTGACCAATTTCCCAATGGAGGAGGTGCGTGCGGCTATTGAAGATTGGCCAGTCCGACTTAAGGCGTGCGTGAAGGCCAAAGGCGGGCGTTACAAATGAATACTCCTCTTTTGTATACAATATATGTCAATAAATATGTAAACAAAAATTGGTGCAAAAACTATAGCTAATAAATTAAACTAAAACTAAACTAAAAAAAATAGTGAAAGTTGGATTTTTAGAAGACAAAAATTGGACTTCCGGCAAAATTTCCTGTACATACTACATACGTATTAAAAATTATTCTCCTAAACTAGAATTGTAATTGTGTTTCGAAGACGAGTGTTAAATCTAATAAATATCAGTACTGTAATTTTTGGAAAATTCTTAAAAAGTTACTTTGAAAATGAATTCACTGAATCAGTTCTATTTATAATATAAACTAATTCTCAGAATATTTTTTTTATTTTGATGCAATAGGATTTTCTTAATTCTTCCCAGTTAAAAAAAAATACTCTCTCATTTATATGCCGCTATTTTTAGCTCACTTCAAAAAAATAAAAGCATATAAAATGAGATTAAAGCCAAACAGTTGGATTCCAATAACCGAGTTTCAACAGTAGTATTTACATACTTTGGAGATTATTTACATTTCATAATTTCAGTTTTTGTTCGTATTGTAATTGATATATTTATTATTGTTCGTTCATTGCTTAACATATTGACGAGACTCAAAGGTTAAGGTCAAACCACAGCATCCGCCGTAGTCGCGCTATTTGTAAAACATCCATTTTCATGCAAATGGTAAGAATGTGTAAAATATTCACATAATGAAAAAAAATACAAATAAAAAACCTAAAAAAATTTTACTCTTTAAAAAAGTATTATTTTTATACCTACCGTACATGTACGTAAAATGGTATATTAACTTCGGTCTGAAGTATGTATGGACCAGAATGAAAAGAGATAGACCCACCAAAATATTTACCGATTACAAGCTGTGTTGATTGAAACATGTCCGTTTGTACGTTTCTCTGTTTGAATGCAAATTAGGCCCTCCGTTTTTGAGATAATTCAACCAAACTTGGTGGTCAGATGATGATGGTTCATAAATCCGTCAAAAAAGTACCTAAGACCGTGAAATTTGATGTCTGGTATACGGATATTACGTATGTTAGTTATGGAAATCAACGAAATAGGACGATTATATCATATAGTCTCCATACAACGGATTTGTTCATATTTGAGGTCTTGGGTCAAAGATGCACGAAAAAAGTATGCAGAAGCGTGAAATTCGGTATTATACAGATGTAAATTCAAGTTTATATTGACACTGAAAATCATCAAAATCCAATTTTGCATTTTGCAATAAATTTGATAGTTTCATGAAAGGTATAAAGGTTTCGAAAGGTATTTTTGAAGTAATTTCTAACTTTTATTTATATTTATATTTTTTCATTTTTATTTACTTTTTAATTTTTATTTATATTAATTTTATGATTTTTTTTAAATTTATTTATTTTATCATATTAATGTTTAAAAACTAATGAATTTATTTAAGTACATAATTAGGTTTGAACCATCTCTATAAAAAATGTATGTTTTCAAATTTAAAAATATTTAAGGTGAAGAAAAGACACATTTTACATATAACAAGTGTATGTATATGGCCATTTGATGACTCAGCAAAGTGAAAAATAAATATGTAAAGATTTATTTAACGCAAGAAAAGAGGCACAAATACAAAAGATTTTGCATAAATTTTCAAATATACCTTTTTTAAATGTAGTATAAGTTATCTATGGAGGAGATAAATTGTATTTCAGCTCGTCGATCTACATATATACACAAACTTACATACATAAATGTAATAAAAAGCCTTTATGAATGAACAGTCAAAATCATATATATATATATATATATATATATATATATATGTACGACATATGTTTATGTATGCATGTACGAATATGTATTTTATTAAAAAAGCGAATGTCAGGGTGAAAGGAAAAGTGAAAAATGAAAACCTTCATAACAACAATCAACAATAAACATAAAAATTTTCAACTAAACGCTAATGCGAAAATAATTACCAACAACAACAATTATTGACATTGCATTAACAGCAACATATCATTGGTAAATACTTAGTGAATCTTTCAGCGGTCAAAATATTCAAAATATTCACGAGCAAAGACCATCTAATCGCCGCCGCCCTCACTTTTATACTGGACAAACGCCTGCAAGCACATGTATACATTTGTACATATGTATGTGTTGTGTATGTCGGTTGTGCTTATCCGCACATCCGCATCCATGCAAACCGGGCTTGCTGCTGACCACTGAGACATTGAGCCAGTCTGGTAATGGATTTATAATATGCGAACAACAACAAGCTGATAAACATACATATATATGTATAAACTCAAACTAATGTTTTTGTTGTTGTTTTTTCGTATTTTATTTAAGCATACATAGATATATGCAAGTAATATGAAAGATTTTCTACTTGGCTTATTCTTTATCATTCTTTATCATCCATCAGTAGTATCACACTTCGCCTCTTACCCGCTGATTCGCCTCGAAAGTTTGGTTAGTTGGTTAAATTGTTGCAAAATTGCTGGAGCAATTTTCACCCTAGCAACATTGTTGGGATTTATTTATTACTCGTATAAATATACATACATATACATACATATATAAATGCTTAGATACATATATAGTATAATATACTAAAATGTTATTAAAAGGATATGTAGATATGTATATACATATGTATGTATGTACAATATATAAATTGGTCTCGTAATATGATTATCTGTCTAGAACTTTTAAATGTAGATATATATGTATATATGTACATATGTACATATGTATGGAAAAGCTTGTTTAGCTGTTATATACGCGTTGTTCTGTTGATTGGCATGAGATATTTAATCTTGAAAATTGTTTAAATAGCCAAAAATTATGTGTGAAAATGTATAGATGTAGTTAACGCGGGAAATTATTTGGTGTGGTTTATTTGGTTGTATGTATGTATGCATGTATATATGTATGTATGTAAAGGGTGTTTTTTTAAAGAGATATAGAACTTTAAGTTGCAATAAAACAACGATGGATTATTCGATTGACATGAATTTTATTTATCCGAAAGATAATCTTGTGGCATTACATTTTAAAAATGATTTCTGGCATATGACCGCCACGGCTGGCGCGGATGTAGTCCAATCTGGACCTCCAATTTTCGATGACTTTTCCAACATTTGTGGCCGTATATCGGCAATAACACGGCGAATGTTGTCTTCCAAATGGTCAAGCGTTTGTGGCTTATCCGCATAGACCAATGACTTTACATAGCCCCACAGAAAGTAGTCTAGCGGTGTTAAATCACAAGATCTTAGAAGCCAATTCACAGGTCCAAAACGTGAAAGGCGGTCACCAAACGTGTCTTTCAATAAATCTATTGTGGCACGAGCTGTGTGACATGTGCGCCGTCTTGTTGAAACCACATCTCCTGGACATCATGGTTATTCAATTCAGGAATGAAAAAGTTAGTAATCATGGCTCTATACCGATCACCATTGACTGTAACGTTTTGGCCACCATCGTTTTTGAAAAAGTACGGACCAATGATTCCACCAGCCCATAAAGCGCACCAAACAGTCAGTTTTTCTGGATGTAACGGTGTTTCAACATACACTTGAGGATTACCTTCACTCCAAATGCGGCAGTTTTGTTTGTTGACGTAGCCATTCAACCAGAAGTGCGCTTCATCGCTAAACAAAATTCGCTTATGAAAATCGGGAACAACGGTAATCTCGTTTTGGGCCCATTCGACGAATCTACGCCTTACTTGATGATCGTTTGGCTTCAATTCTTACACGAGTTGGATTTTGTAAGCACGCAAACCGAGATCCTTCCGCAAAATCTTCCATAAAGTGGATGGACACAGATCCAATTCCTGTGCTCGATGGCGGATGGACTCATTCGAGTCTTCCTCAATGCTACGCTCTACAGCAGCAATAGCTTCTTCTGTACGCACCGTACGGCGTCTCTGGGGATGCGAGTTATCAATAAGAGTAAACGTGGTGTGAAAACGTGCCATGGTTAATCTAATTAACTGCTCTAATGGACGATTTTGTCGACGATAAAATGGACGTAGTGCGCGATACGTTTTCCGCACAGAACCATTATTTTCGAAATAAAATTGCACTATTTGCAAGCGTTGTTCAGGCGTGAGTCTATTCATGATGAATTGCCAAACCAAACTGAGAATAAATCACTTGACAGCTGTTAAATCGGTCGCCATCTTGAAAAGTAATGCCAACTTAAAGTTCTATACCTCTATAAAAAAACACCCTTTATGTGTGTATGTATGTATGTACATACTTTATATATTACGATGTTAGACAAATTCTTTAGAAAATAATTTTATTGTATTAATTGAGAGAAGAGAAAAGAACTTTCAATGTTAAATATGTTGAAATGAATATTTTTGCCGAATTTGGCGTCAATTGGGAATATTAAACGAAACCAGGTCCTTCTGAACTTGATCTTCCTCTGCTTCCATGTGCAAGTACCGCATCGAAATCTTTCAAAGCTGGAGCGCTTTGATCTATTCGAACGACACGACCTATTGTCCACCGTCAGTTTACATAGCCGTATAAGTCTTTCAGGGATATCAAATTCAGACATAGCGGCGTAGAGGCAGTTCCTTATCGTGCTGTCGAGGGCAGTTTTAAAATCGATAAAAATGTGGTGTGTACCGATTTTTTCTCATATACCTTTCCCAAGATTTGACGAATGGTGCATATTAGGCCAATGGTGGAATTAGCAGGTCCAGTCAGTTCGTTGGCGGTGGGCTTTAATTTCTCACACAACACGCTCGATAGGACCTTGTATGCACTATGCTTCGCCGCCATATTTCAATATCTCTGTCGGTAAGACATCGGCTCTCGCCGCCTTGTTATTCTTTAAATTTAGTCAGGTATTGGAATGGCTATTGCATCACCAATTGGGGATTCACCATCTCTGGGTGTCGCACTTTTACTTCCATTCAGCAGGTTGGAGAAATCCACAAATTCCGTATACCATGGGCGTCGGGGATCAGATTACCTCCTTTGTTCCCACATGAGTATGCTTCGGTCGTGAAACCTTCTGTAAGTCGGCTCATATTTTCATAGAATTTTCGAGCATTACCCTTGTTGGCCAGATTCCCAATCTTCTCACACTCACACATTTCGGCCCCTTTATTTTTTCGTCTGCTAATGCGACTCGTTTTCCTCTTCAGCTTTCCGTATTTATCAAACTCGGCACTTGTTGTGGCCGATCGCAAAGTTGCGAAGTAGACAGTCTGCTTTCTCCTCACCGCAGCGCGGCAATCCTCATCGTCCCAGCTCTTTCTTTGGCTTTGCCAAAATTCAATTGTTTTTGCAGATGCCGTACGTAGGGAGCTTGAGATGCCGTTCCACAGTTCCCCTTTATCGAGATGTTGATGAGTGCTCCCAGAGAACAAGAGTACGAGTCGAATAGAAAGCTGCACGGATAACGATCCGGATCGATATTTGGCCCTCGGAACGTATGCACGTCTAGAACATTGGAGACTGTCTTCTGTCTATTACAACTTAATCGATTTGTTTTCGCGTTTTTTGGATCCAGGGCCAACCACGTAGCTTGATGTATTTTCTTGTGCCAGAATCTGGTGGTACAGACAATAGTTCGGGTCTGGCGAAGTCGATCAGCCTCAACCCATTCTGAGATGTTTCGTCATGGAGGCTGAACTTTCCGACTGTAGTGCCAGATATACCTTTTTCATCCACTCTGCCATTGAAATCTCCAAGCACGATTTTGACATCTTGGCGGAACGTTAATAGACACGTTCTAAGCGCTCATAGAAAACATTTTTGGTCACATCGTCCTTCTCTTACGTCACGGCGTGGGAACAAATCAACGCAATGTTGAAGAACTTCGCTTTGATGCGGATTGTGGTTAGACGTTCATCACCAGGGGTGAATGCCAGGACTCGGCGACGAAATTTCTCTTCCACCGAAAACCCAATACTAAATGTGTGCTCCTTTTAACTCAAATCAGTTACATTAAAACAAGTCGCTTATTTTGTGTTGTTCTCCATGTTATCCGAAAATCCTAACTACCGTTCTTTTGCGTGTCGGACGCAAGAGAAAACTCATTATGCTAAATTTATACCACTTCAAATGACGAGTATGTGTATGTACATAGTACATATGTCAGCATCTTGAAAGAAAATATTTTGCTCACTAGGTGGCACTGCGGTCGACATATTCCAAAACCTTAACGCGTCGTCAGATGTACATATGAAGCAATTTTCTACTTATTTCGTTCACGCATTTCGCTGTAAAATAATTTCAATTTCACCATGATTGCTTAATTAAATTTTTTTTTTAATTTCCAGTACAGTTTATATTTTTTTGAAAATGAACATCATTCGGCAACAAGTAAATCGAACTATTATCGACGTATTTATTTTCCAATGTTTATTACATTATTTCGTCAACGAAACACTGCAGAGAACTCCCATGACGTAAAACTTTTAGTACATAAATCCATAGATGTTTGTATAATGTTTACGAGACATTACCAAATTTAAGAAACAAAAGAGTTTTGTTTACATTACAATAGTAAAATTCCAGAGATACACAAATAAATATTGTATATACACAAGTATGTAAATATATTTATGCGCGGATATGCACAAAAATATTCCTTTTATGCGTGTTTTATTTTTAACTTCGAGGGCAAAAAGCAAACACAAAAGTGTACCAATATACATACAGTGGCGGACAAAAGTCTACATACACTGCCTGTATTCATTGTGTAGAATGTACTATCGCTTTGCTGAAACATGTAGGTACACAGTTTTATTTTAAATCCTCTTCTAATCACATGTATTAAAACAAATCCATTCTCTAACATGAAATAAAATAATTATGATGAAAAATCCATTTTTACCATTTTTTAAAATTATGTTTTCTAATTTGCTAGTATTGAATTTAGTTGTGGTTTGAGCACATTAGCATCAACAATGACTCCGCGAAAAGAAATATTTAATTGACCTAAGAATCTTGGTTATTCAGCACAGGAAAGAGAAAAAAACGTATGGTGAAATTTAATTTTTTTAAACTGAAGTCCACCAAAGGTACAGACCATTGTAAAAAACTTTGAAAAACAAAAAAAATGGATCCACCGAAAAAAAGCCGCGTGTAGTCCGCCCGAAGAAGCTAACTTGAAGAGATATCAGCTTTGTTCTGAAGGAAGTGAATGATGAATCTAAAGTTACTGCTCCAAAATTAGTCGAAAACATCGCAACCTCATCAAGAAAATGTATCCATTCAAGAACAATTCGAAGAGCTCTGAACGATAACGGCTTCCACAGTAAAATGCCACGTAAAAAGCTTCCTATATCTGGAAAAAAATCGTAAACTTCGCTTGGAGCTCGCTAAAGCACATTTAGACAAGGGAATGGATTTTTGGAAAAAATTCTTGTTTACAGACGAATCGAAGTTCAATTTATTCGACAGCGATGGAAGAACAAAGGTTTGTTAACGCCAAAAATATAACACCAACAGTGAAGCATGGTGGCGGCAACGTAATGTTTTGGGAAGGTCTCGTATTGTTAAGAATTGGTTGCTTTATCATGCTCCAAGGCAACTACACCGCAAAGCACAGATTTGAATGTTATTGAATATGTCTGGGAGATTTTGTTTGTAGACTTTTGTCCGCCACTGTATATATTTGGCGCTTTGTAACCGCTGAACTGATTTTTGCCCGAGTTCCTTTTCCCTTTGTGGTTTTGCGTCTTGATATTTTTACCAAAAAATGGAGGGACCCACAGTTTAGTCTAAGCCGCCTCCGAACGACCGATGGATTTTTATGAAGAGCTTTTATCTCATGTCATAAATACACTCGGAGGGCTTGACTTTACTCGCCGAGGGGCGACCGTAAGCAGAAAAAATTATTTTCTATAATTTTGAATGTTGCTCCAAACTGGACTCGAACCCAAGCTTTCAAAATAATAGTACGCAATGCTAACCACTCCGCTATTGTGGCCGCAATACTTACAATAAATATTTTTTTAAGGAATGCAAAAAAAAAAATTTTTATAAAAGTGAAAGCATAAAAAATTGCTAAGTGACTAAGAATAATTTTTTTTTTGGAAATGCATTCAAAACAGCAAAAACTTAGAATTTCATAAAAAACTGTATATTAAAAAAAAACTTCAAGACGTGAACTAAATAAGCTGATATAAAAAAGGAAAAGGAGAAAAAAGAAAAATATGATGAAAAATGTATAGACAAAAGGAAAGTTTGAAAATTATGCAGAAAATATAACGAAAAATATGCTTAATATGCTGGCCACAGTAAAAGTTGGAATGGCAACCATAAAGCAAACAAGCATGAAAAGCACTTAAAGCATATAGCACATGTACTTATGTGCTTATGGCTTTAGATATCAAAATGCATACAAATAATATATGTATTTTCCATGAACTATTAATGCACATAACTATGTCCACATATATACATATAATGTATGTATGTTTGCCCACCACAACTGCCATTACGCATATGCAAATGCATATTATAAGTTTCTTAACCAAAAGAACACTCACTCGCTTGACTCAAGTATTGCCGCACATCCGACAACAAATAGTAAAATTGAAAGTGTTGGAAATGCATGCATACAGTGTATGTGTGTTTGTATGCATGCGCACTAGCGGTTGGGTACTTCAATGCGATAAGTGCGTTGTACCACAAACATTTGACGATAGAGGAAAGAAAAACAAAATGAAAGAAGAAGAAGAAGAAGAGGAAAATATTTCGAAAAGAAAAGTAAAAATTTTTTGAAGGCTTTCTCGACGTACACCCTTGCACCTACGACAACAAGTACGAGTACATTAAACAAAGTGTTTGACAAACACTCTTCAACATCATAATCAACATCATCGCCTAGAGAGAGAGGGAGAGAGGGAGAGAGAGACAAAAATTTTATCTCATTTACCATACAAACGCACTAATCTTTTTATATACAGATTTAATCTTTTATGTGCATTTAGGCACGTCGGCAAAACCGAAATTCATGCAAATACATATATTAAAACAAAGTTGATGAAGACGAAGAAGAGTGTATAATACGGTTACAAAAAAAAAAAAAAATAGAAAAAAAATATAAAATGGTGAAATTGTAATACCGAAATTACATTGACTTTTATGAGTCACGTTTTTAGCTGCTTGAGCCTATGAAAAAAGTAAATAATAGCCTTAAATTCAGTTAGAAAATGGTAGAAATTCACACGCTTCACAGTTGTATTGGTTTTTATCGAAAATGTTTTACTCGTTCTTTGCTCTTCTTTTTTGTATTTGTTGTTTTTTTAATGTACCCCACAATTTTTATTTGCACTTAGAATTCGCATTTGTAACAAATATAGCATGTGAACATTTCCAATAGAAAATACAAAATTTGTAAATAACACAAACAAACAAAAACTAATTAGCATATCGATTTGTTTATTAGATAATTCCAAGGAAATTTAAATAAAATTGCTCGATTTTTGGGGATTTTTTTTTATGTTGTCACGGTTAAATGGATATGAACGCGTTGCTAGAAATTTCGATTACAAAAATGTTTAAGGTTAGAGAATTTTTAGATCTTTATGGCAGGAATCAATTAGAGAGGACTATAGCTTTAGCAAACTTAAAGAAATATACAATAATATATTGTATAACAAAAAAGTCTCCGCAACTTTTGACACTAGATGTTGTTGAAACTCTTATATCGGACAATAATAATTCGATTGTGTCAAAACAACGCGTCGCTGAAAGCTGACATTTCAAACAATATTTTTTGTGAAGAGAGTTCTGTAAATCGCAAACCGTGTGAGAAGTTATTTTGATTTGAAAATGAGCGAAATTTCCGAAGAAATACATTACGCGATGCATTTTCACTATAAAAAAAGGTAAAAGCGAAGGCAAAATTGTGCCGAAAAATTGGTGTGTTTTACGTTGGGCATGCTGTAAGGGAGCAGCCGGACACAGTGTGGTTTGCTCGAAATTTTTTAAGTCAAGATGTACTTCTTTCTGTTCAGCCAGCTACTTAGAAAGTCGATGAAATTCTGCAGCTGGTAGCAAAACCGGCATGCAAACTGTCAGGAGTTAGCGAAGGCATTAGGCATCACTCACATGGCAGTTTGGAATCCTTTCAAAAAGCTTGGCTAGTATGCCACATGAATTAAGGCAAAAAAAATTTAATTGGTCGAATTACTACTATCAGTAAAATACCACTGAAACGCCACAAAATCGAACTATTTGTGTTGGCGGCTCATCACGATCAATGAAAAATATGTTTAAATACTAGAATATAAAACGAAAAAAAAATCACAGTCAAGTGCCGTTGATATTCACAAAACGTCTTCAAAGTCGGAATTGACGGCAAATAAGGTGATCCTGTGTATATGTATGATGGGATTGCAGGGGATTTGGCCATTATGAGCTGCTACTACCTGGCGAAATGATCAACCAACTCTTAAACCAGTTTAAAACAAGCGCTTTCAAAAAAAAAAAAAACATCCAGAAAGTAATAACAGAAAAGTGCTTCATCAGCTGGGTTTGGAAGTCTCGATGCATCCACCATATAGCCCGGACTTTGCACTATCTGACTAACATTTGTTTGGTCTCTGCAAAATTCTTTTGATGGTAAAAAATTGACCGACAGAAAAGCTGCTGAAAATCAATTGTCTAAGCTCTTTCCCGATAAACTACAGAACTTCTTCACCAATGGATGTCTGAAGCTATCCAAAAATGGACGAAAGGTCACGGATAATAATGGTCCATATGTATATGATTAAAATTAATTTTCTATAAAAGCAATTTTGTCAAAATGTACAAACTTCAAGGGATTTTTAGCCAAATTCTTTTATCTTGATGTAGGTGTGATTAAGAGTTAATCACCCTCAGCTTCGTAGAATGCAATTTTCAATCTTCGAAGCGAACCGCGAACAATCATAAATTTTTCGCACACCTTTTTTGCGGAAACCCTAGTGCTTATTCACCGGATGTTGTCAACGTTCATGCCTTTGAACCATAGAGTGACAAGAGAATTATGAGTGCATCATTATTCGTCAATTGCCTACTCAGTACCAAGTGATACCGCAAATTAAGAGACTGCTGCTGTTTTCGATGAAGTAACCACCAAGAGCAATCAGACAGAGAAGAGCTGGGCATCACTCTGCAGGTCAAATTGGCACCGAACTGCGTCACTCGTTTCTTCTCTTTGATGTTTCGCGCCAGTTAAAACCAAGTCGCTCTCCAACTGATCCTTCCAACAGAGTGGAGTGGAGGTCTCCCTCTTCCTCTGCTTCCACCAGCGGGTACTCCATCGAATACTTTCAAATTTGGATTGCTTTCATCCATTCGAACGACATGACCTAGCCAGCGTAGCCGCTGTATCTTGATTCTTCTTGTAGAAGATTGTACCTGGTCTATTTAGCTCTGCAGCTCGTATTATTTTCTCCAGGATCAATTTGCGCTCCTGGTATTATCCAGTGTCAGTTTTCAAAGCCGTATGAGTTTTGTGGAGATATCAAATTCAGACTTAGCGGCGTAGAGGAGCGAAAATTACTACTGGTAATACCATTGAACTTATCGAAGCTCAAAAATATTTGTACATTCGGATAATAAAAATTATTTTAGGCCTTACGGAACAAAATCTGCACAGAAAGCATCTAGGCCACTTATATTCGGGCTTTTATTTATGTTTCTATTAAGAATTGAATTAATTCCATGGAACCGTTGGGAAGGATCGAAATCTGAATTCTCCAATAACATAGAGTAATAAAGCGCGTATTGCGCCAAGGATGCCGCGGGAGGTAAGACCTCTTATAGTCAACCAGGTGCTCTTTATATTTTTACTACGATAGGTAGACTACAGCAAGGCCTCGAAGGGACATACAAAGTGGCGAGAGCGCAACGAGTGATTCTTTTGACAAAGCTAGAGGCTAGCAAGAAAGTAAGGGCTCATAACATTCATAAGTTAGGAAAGAAACGCAACATGACTCAAAATTACACACATTTAATTTTTTTTGATTATTAACTTATTAATGTGTTCACTCTGAACCATGGAAAAGGGTAAGCCCTTAGTTAGTGGAAGGGTTCCGCTTTATGCTAGTTGTGTAGGAATATTAAGGGGTTAGATGGGTTTCAAAGGTTAAAAAAGGAATTTTCACAATTTTTTTTTTATATATACAATCATATATTTTATTCAAACAATTCACCATATAAAAGATACATATTTAAACAGTATTTTGTGAAATTTTTATTCAAAAATTCCGAAAACTCAGCCGTTGGTACCTCATCTCCCTTGACGTCTCAATAGAAAATGCTCTCGCTTTGGACAGCATAACTCATTATTGGTTCATCTTAAATCAAAAAACCAAAAATATTTCGTTGGTACATGGATAAATCTCGTTATTGGACGAAGGAAAAAACAAAAAATTAAAATTTGAATTTTTGACAGACTTTGACAAGAAAAACACATTTTTTTAAATCAAATTTTCGCCATGCATTGGCTCGAAAAAATTAGTTGTAATAAAAGAAATCATTCGTTCAATGACTAGATAATGTTATTACAAAGATGTGTGCCAAATTCGAACGAAATCGCTATAACTTTTCGAGAAGTCGTATCCACCGACCTAAAAAATAGAGTTTTGAGATAAATGCATTTTAAGTTTCAGATTGACACAGACATGGCCTGATGAAAGGAACTTTCAAAGGGTTTATTTCTTAGAATTTTACTCCGATCGATTTGAAATTTTAGGAGAATATTTTAAACACATTTTACAATTTAATGAGACAAAAAAATCGATTTTTTTTTAATTTTTCAAACCCACCTAACCCCCAATGTCACTTAACCTATAATAATAGGTGAATAATAACAGGGAATAACATATATGTTCTTTGCAATAGATTTGCTCTAAATTTTTGAGAAATAAGTAAAAAAGAAATGGAGGTCATCTTCGCAAACAAAAAAAGTTCCCAAAAAGCTGCTGTAAATGGAAAATTAGAGAAAGAATCTATCTTAAGCCATGTGTATATAGATATTTACTTTAGCTATTGTTCATCCCTCTCTTCCTCTCTATTTTATATGGTGTAGGAATTTTCGGTTATCCCGTTCCTAAGCTTACGTGGGTATTTATCAAAGTCTCGTCTGTATATTTTTAGTAATTTTTTTAGCCCTTTCTAACAGTTAAACTACTTTTATTTTGGCAAATTTATAGCATGTTTCTCGGCAAAAGCACTAACGATAAATACGAAAATCGTGCAAAATCTTTCTATAGAACTCTCTATTCCAAAATAAATATTTATATTTAGCAAATAAATTTCAAATCCACATATATACAAGGCACACCTGCCTTAATATAATTCTGTGATTTCAACGAAAATTTGTTTTCTTTGCTTTCCTAATATTAGATCATTTTCTGTAGAGTGCTTAGTCAGAAAACAATGTTTATGAAATATATTTTGTGTGTGTAGTTGGGGTTTCTTATTGTTTTTGGAAATGAAATTAATTACCCACAATTAGCTAAACAAATTTCGAATTATTATTCAAAATGTGCTATTAAGTGAGAATGAAATTAGATTTCCACAAAACTAAACACAAACACATTCAAATGCTAAAAAAGTAAAGACTCTTCGCTAGGTCTATGGATTGCAATTAGACAATTCGAACAGCTGGAAAATGGCAACAGTGTGCTCACCTTCAATCCAGCTCCAGAGGTTTTGTAAACATGCATGCATATATAAGTATATGTATGTTTATATACAATACGATACCCTATTGGCAGTCTTAACAATAATGACATTGCGCTTCAGACATTTCCGGCGCATGTGTGAAACTTCCTGACCACCTATTGTTGCGGCTATGAAGGCCCTGTGCACTAGTCAAATGCTCCTTTAGGGTTTAATACTTGACATTCTTGAATAATGGTCCAAACCCTTCTACAAACTCTAAGTACAACATAAGCACTCCGCTATTCAAGTAAATTCGAGACAAGTGTTCATCACTAATGGTATCAATCTCCACATACACAAACTGAAGGAATCGTTAGGTCTGGGATTTGCTCTGAAAGCTTCCGACTAGAAATGGACGTATTCCCTGCACTTTTGTTACATTGCCACGTGGGCTAAACTACAAGCTCCCCCGGCTAGTCTCGAACCAACTAGTCTGTTGTAAAAAAAAGGTATACAAATTTCTTAACGAACTCTAAGTACAACATAAGCACACCGCTATTCAAGTAAATTCGAGACAAGTGTTCATCACTAATGGTATCAATCTCCATATACAAAAACTGAAGGAATCGTTAGGTCTGGGATTTGCTCTGAAAGTTTTCGACAAGATTCCTTCATCAAACTTTCCATGAAGTCTCGGCTTAGATTAACTTAGCTAAAAACCTAGGAGTCGGCTTTAACTGGAGAGCCGATTAAAATCTCAATTTTCTATTTTCTATTCATCTTTTTCTTTGGCATAGGCAGCGCCTACACGTCTGCGTCCACCAGCGGATACTCCATCTAATACTTTCAAAACTTGAGTGCTTTAATCCATTCTGCTGGCATTATCTAGCTAGTATAGCGGTTGTCTCTTGATTCGCTGAACTATGTATAACTCATATA
Organism: Neoceratitis asiatica; assembly: GCA_030068015.2. NCBI lineage: Eukaryota > Metazoa > Arthropoda > Insecta > Diptera > Tephritidae > Neoceratitis > Neoceratitis asiatica. The sequence continues at coordinate 20,809,173 of CM061528.1, read as the reverse complement.
GCTCATTGTTCCACAGTCTGCGGTATTCGCCATTGCCAGCGCGCAAAGGACCATACAAAAATTTCCGCCAAAATTTCCTCTCGAAAACTCCTAAAGCCGACTCATCGGATGTCAACATCGTTCAAGCTTCTGCATTATATAGGACGGGAAGTTGAGCGACTAGTAAATTTTGGTTTTGATTCGTCGAGAGAGGACTTCAATTTTCAATTACCTAATCAGTCCAAAGTGGCACCTGTTGGTAACTGGTGACTCTGCGTTGGATTTCAGGGCAGACATTTTCTATTAAATATATGTATATATGACAGTCTTTCGACAAAAGCCGATATGAATGTTGAATAACAGCCAAATATACAGGGATTGTCTGTTATATTTCGGTATATCTAGACCAGTGTATAGCTATGGTGTGGTGAACTCAATCGAGGACGTAAGACGAATTGCATCAAGGTCGTCCATAAACAGTTGTTGTAGATCTATGCGAATGAACCCGAAGGTAAAGAGCAGTCGACTGTATGGATGTTTCAAGATGAGCCGAGTCCAACAAAAGATGTTCACGCATGAAGCACTGCAAAGCAAAAGGCTGTCTGTATTTTTTTTTTTGTTTTTTTTTTTGTTTTTTTTTTTTAAAAACTGGACATGTCGCAATCGTACCTCTAGAACAATGCAGAACAGTAAATTCTGAATGGTACATAATCATTTGTTTGCCTGTTGTCTTTCAAGAAATCAGGAAACCAATCGTTCACTCTTCACTACGAAAATGCTAGCTCTCACACGTCGACTGAAACATTTGGGCACTCAAAACATAGATTTGATGAGTCAACCACAGTATAGTCTTGACTTGGTACTGAATGACTTATTTTTATTCCCGTCCGTAGAAAAAAAAACTGAGAGATTAACGTTTTTCGACACCTGAATGCATGTTTTGGAGAAAAGTGCTTCGACGATTGGTATGAGTTTGAAGTTTCCAAAAGTATATAGATCTTAATGGGAATATTGTGAAAATTTAGTTTTTTTTCTCTAATGTCGAAATATAAAATATAACTTCCGCAACTTCTGAGTTTGCTTTTTCTCACATTTCAAGCTTTTTATAAATTTTCCACAACTTTTTAAAAACTTCTCTGCCTATTATTTCTCAATTCTAACCATCTTATCCGCTATGATAGGCCCCACAGAAGACGCAATATTCGTGGATGTTAATTGGTTAGTGCGGGAAGTGTATTTAAGTCCATCAAACAGATGAGTTTCTGTGTGACTTCAAACCAGGTCGCGCCGTTCACATTTATTTTTAATTTTTTGTGCTCAATATAAGATGTGAACTTGAACATGTCCAAATTATGTTGTTGTGTTGTAAATATAAAAGTGTCAACACAGCCATTGTAAGCATGAGTATTGAGTAAAGTTGCTAATAACAATAGATTACACTGTTTTATTTCGCTAAAAACAACTTCCAACTGGGCAGATGCGGATGTGAGCACAAAATCAGCGCTTGTAGTCAATGTACAGTAGTACAGTAGTACAGCTGGATATAAAAACCAAGATATATATCATAGCTCTAAAAGAGTTAAAAAAAAATTTTTTTTTTCTAGAATTGCAAGGGAACCGAAGCTTGTGATTCTGGCAGCAAACGAAGACAAAATGAAATATCTTATGCCAGAAAGCAAACAATCTTGCATCTTGACTCTCACAGTCATTCTTGACAGTCATAACTTTGAAGTCGTAGATAATATCGTCTATCGAGGAACCAGCACTATCAAATAAAAAAAATCACACTATCCAAACGCAGAAATACTCTTGCAAACTGGTGCTACTTTGGACCAAGGAGGCAGAGTAAAATCTTCACCCGACGTACAAAAACCAAACGCTACAAGTTACTCATCATTCCCGCTCTGCTATATAATGCAGAAGGCTAGCCGATAAGTACTTCTGATGAGTCAAAATTAGTTTTCGAGAGCACGGTTTGCAGAAAGATGTATAGACCTTCACGTACGAGCACTGTAAACAATGGAAAGCTGAGCTGTATGAAATACACGATAACATTGACATAGTTCAGCGAATTAAGAAACAGCTACATTGGCTACAATTCAGTTGAGAATATAGCTTTCTGGTTGAGTACAGTTTAGATATTCATTACAATCCGATCTAATGTCATATCCTTTCAAGAAATAAATGTTAGTCTAAGTCTAATGCTTAACTTGCCCGACTTCAAACTATTAGCGAGGCTATATTTTAATGTTAAGTGCGATTTTAACCCAGGAAATTCAGTACAATTCTTTAGAAAGCATCACAAGTGGTATTAAAAAAGTTCGCAAGAATTATGGTGAGTTTATTAAGGGAATAATTTTTTTTCTTTACTAATTAAAGGTGTTCGGACTTGGCAGTATGGAAATAAGTCTGAGGCGGAAGTTGGTGATTCCCAAATCATCTACTAAAGAGTTATCTATTTAGTGGTTTCGAAAGTGCAGGGCTGTATTTTGACATCTTTCATACTTAACTGTCAAAGGAAACACATTTTGTTTTACGACATTACGGTGTATTATCCACATGGACTTACACGTACATCCATATAAAGTCCAGCTCATACAATAATTTTAGTCAGCTGATCATTCACAACGCCGTAGTTACGTTGATTGGGTGCTTGAACAACAAGCAGTGAACCGCGATTTTTTGAAAAACATTTTCTTCAGTGGATACGCAAATAAGCATAATTGTCGCATTTGGGGCTCCGGGCATCCTCAAGTAATTGAAGAGAGGTCATTGCACCCTTACTGTCTGATGCGCTTTTTGGTCCGCATCACACCGCTTTACTGTCGTATGATAACCGACTTTTTTTGGCCTGTAATTGAAGAACACCATTTGGACAATATGTGGTTCCGACAAGATGGTGACACATGCCACAGAACACGAATGAATATTTCTTTATTGCACGAAAAATTTGGCGGCCGCGTAATCTCTCTTCTTGGCGATGACGATTGACCACCGAAATCGTGCGATTTGACATCGTTGGACTTATTTTATGGGGCTACGCTAAAGACCGTGTTTATGCAGATAAACCTCTAACTCTTTAGCATTTTAAAACTAACATTTGTCAAGTTATGGCTGAAATACCGCCCAATATGTGCCATGAAAATTACTTCAAACGGATCGAATTTTGCAAAATTTCACGAAGCGGTCATTTGAATGATGCATATAATGCCAACGTTCAAACTTTATAATAAAAAAGGAGTTTCTCAAAATGGATAAACCTGTACTTTTACAGATCAGACAGATACTTTCACTTAAAAAAAAAACTGTTTCAGAGGCAGAAGAGAGCAGAAAAAATCATAGCATTTCATTAAATACAAATTAAAAAAAAAATTCAAGTTTTCAAACATCGAATTTCAAATTTGTTATCTTTTTAATAACCAAAATAGCATATTTTTTACGACTGAAATAGTAGTATTTTGTTCATTGCTCCTTCAGTAGATTTTTTTTGAAGAAATCTTTCAATAAAAGAGTTCCAAATGTTTTCTTTTTAAAACAACTTTTGAGTTTTTATGTCAAAGTATTAAACGAAAGCAGTATCCTAACGGTAAGGCATATGTTAGCATTAAAATTAATAAAATAATCTGAAGTGCCTTTAAATTTTTATTTTGATATTTATTTTGTTTAATGAAAATTTTACCTTCCTGACACCACTGTGGGACGCGTTTCGTCGCACTGCGGGCGTGCGGCCACATCTTCCTGTGGTTTTTCAATTTCAACACAAGAGCCAAAGTGTTTTCATTTCATTTCGTACGTTGCTCGGCATTAGCGTTTGCTGGTGGTGTGGTTGAATGGAGGTATGCGAGTGCGCGTCTATAGCAATGAAGACCGCACAATATTCCGATTTTCAAACGATACAAATGCACAGATATTGGCAAATCTCTCACCAGCGTACGCATACATATGTAAATATTGGCTGATGATGCCAAAATTATATGTAATTTTATGCAGCGTTTGTTTGTTTCTTCATATATATATATTTTTTTTGCATTTAAAGCAAAAGCTTGCGTTGTTGTTGTTGCAAAATATTCAACAAATATCCAATTAATGTTTATTTGCACGGAGTTTAAGGTGTTGCTTTTTGTTTTTACTTTTTTGTGGCCAAGAAATGTGAAAACAAACAATTCGCATGCACATGAATATGTAAGTATGTGTATGTACATATGTATGCGTGCGTGCGTGTGACTAGGATTTAATAAGCGAAGAAAGTTTGTTTATTTTATTTCAATTTTTTTTTTAATTTTCAAAAAGTATGTTCTGATGGCATTTGTTATGATTTTGCTCTTCTTCTTCTTCTTCTTCTGTTTCGCACCCACCTTCAATATGTGTGGTTTATGTGCACAATTATTAGTATTAGCATTAAAGTGAGCGTGAAAAAAAAAATCAATGCATTTTCATTGCACTCCCGAACAAATGAGCAAATGCCAAGGACTTTTCAGTGATTTTATGGGGCGTCATGACCTCGAAAATGAGCGAGGGTGCATTTACAGCGGATGCAGTGAGCTTATTTCTTTCCGATTTGGCTTCTATTTATTTTGAAAATGTGCAATTGGATATGAAATCGTTTAGGCATGTACTTATGTACATATGCACACATCTATATTGATATATATGTATACAGTATATATTTACGTATGTAAGTACATATATATATGTACGCAATTATGCACATGTATTGATAAACGGTTTGGAAGTGCGCAGATTTATAAATAATAAAAATAAAAAATTACAAATTTTTCCCGAATTTGAAAAATTTCCCTAAAGCTTTCGGCATTATTTAAAAATTGTTGAAATTAATTGAAAATATACGCCAAATTAATTTACATGTTAAATTGATTAGAACCATTTGTTTCCAGAAATAAACAAATATTTAATTTGAAATAAATAGCTGAAATTTTGGTACAATTAAGAAATAATTTTTGCACCTACATATATTTAGAAAAAAGTGGATTTACTCGTATGTATAATTGTGTGAAATGAGTTTAAATTATTTTAATATGTACCTGTGCATGTATTCATGTGTGAAATATTTGCAAGATATTTCAATAATTTTGTACAATGTGTACAATTAAATAGAGAAAATCATGAACATCTAATTCAAATATGGATTAGTTAAAAGGAATAGCAAATTTTTCACAAAATTTTTTCGCTAAATACCAATATTTAATATTTTTTACCTTTTTCTGAAAACTAATAAAATTTTTAAAATTTTTCTGCCTCTTTGAAGGTGGCTGTTTCAATTATTTATAAAAATTTTATACAAAAGAAAGCTATGCACTACAGCTGTCTTCATATTAAATATAAAAAATATCTATATTTTGATGTATTGAATGCAATAACTACATTTGATCACTACTCGAGCTCTGCGTTTCGAAAACTGAGCACTGAAATACCTATAACGATTTCCAACAATTAAAAAAAGGAAAATATCAAAAATTAAAGGTGCATTCCAAAAGAACTGATCTTTTTATGTCAAATATTTTTGGAAATATTCGTCGAGCAGCAAATTTTGTACAGAGTTCATTTATACTAAAAATTTCACTTCCTCTTGCGAACTTAGTAAAAAAATTTATTAAAAATTTGCTTACCAATTATATAATTTAAAAAAAAAAGTTGCTTAGGTGCTTTCTGATTTCAACCCTTTCGTGCATAAAATATATTTGGAGCAATAGAATGTTTTTGGAGCGTATAGCCGAGTCCTTAGCAATGCATACCGTCTTTCGGAAGACCAGATTTCGAGTACTAGTCCGACCTAAATCCAAAATTATAGAATATTCTAATTGTGGTCGCTCTCGGCAGGGAACATCAGCCCTCCGAGTGCATTTCTGATATTTCTGATATGAAATATAGGGTTTTCCAATAGGGATGATACGATTTCTAAGTGTCGTTTTGACCATTTTTAATATGTCATGATCTGTATATTTTTTTCACTGCATTCAGTAGTGTTTACAATTTTATCATGGCAAGATATACACAAGAACAATGTTTACAAATTATTCAATATTATTATCAAAATAATCGTTCTGCATTTTAGATTTTTTTTTAAGAAAATCATCTTCTCCGATGAGGCTCACTTTCATCTGAGTGGTGCGGTAAATAAACAAAACTGTCGATTCTGTTGCGAAGAAAATCTGCAAATTATTCATGAACAACCATTACATTCACCTGAATTGACAGGTTGGTGTGGATTTTTGTCTGGTGGAATCATCGGTCCGTACTTCTTTGATAACCAACTTCTAAGATAACCAACTTTCTATGGCCACAATTGGAAGAAGTTGATCTTAACAACATCTGGTTCCAACAGGACGTGTCACGCAGCACGTGCAACAACCGAATTAATGCGCGAAAGGTTTGGATTTTCGATTATTTCAAGAAATTGTGACATTGAATGGCCTCCAAGAAGTTGCGATTTAACACCATTAGACTACTTCTTGTGAAGTTATTTGAAGTCATTGGTTTTTAGCAAAAAACCAGACTCTCTTCAAGCTTTAAAAGTCAATATTGAACGTGGTATTCATGACATACGAATTGATTTGGTGGAAAAATTGCTCCAAAATTGGGTTAATCGAATTCGTTCCTGCAAAGAAGTCGTGGAGGCCATTTGAATGATGTTATTTTCAGAACTCAATTGTATCGATTGTATTTCACATTAAATAAAAAAAAACATTAGAATTTCCTTAACAATTCATATCACTCTTATTGGAAAACCCTATAGAAGCTTATCATAAAAATCCATTAGACGTACGGAGGCGGCTTAGAAAGAACCAAAAATTGGAGAAGGAGCCGGGCCGAAATTCGCTTTAACGTTTGCAAAGCGCCAATTATATAAAGGGTCATCCATTTAGTGGTTTCGAAAGTGCAGGGCTGCATTTTGACATCTTCAAAACTTGACTGTCAAACCAAACATGCTTTGTTTAAGTTAAAAGTCAGGCATTTATGAAATGGATCGGATGACAACCGATAAAAAAAAGGTAATTCAAACGTGGCCACGTTTCGTGCTTTAAGAGGAGATTATGGTGCACATAATCGTCCAAAAATTTTAAAAGAAATTTGAAGAGACTGGATCGGTTTTAGATATTGTAAGGCCTGTGTATCATCATTTTGCTAGTTCCACCTAAAAATAGCACTGATATAAGTGAAAGTGTAGCCAAAGACCCGAATGTGTATATTTCTCGACGCTCTCAAGAGCTGAGACTTTCTTACGACAATTTATGGCGTATTTTTCACTTAGACTTACACCTACATCCATATAAGGTCCAGCTCACACAACAGCTGACGCTAGCTGACCATTCACACCGCCGTTGTTACGTCGATTAAGTGCTTGAACAACAAGCAGTGGACCGCCCTTTTTCCCACAAAAATTCAGCGACGAGGCACATTTCTCACTCGGTGGATACGTAAATGAGGGAAATTTTCGCATTAGGATATCCGAAAATCCTCAAATACTTGATGAGAGACCATTACAACCAAAAAAAAAAAAAAAAGTACTGCCTGGTGCGCTCTTTGGTCCGGACCTTACTTCGATAAAACGATAACGACGAGACTATCATTGTCAATTCGGAGCGCTGTGGTCGTATGATAACCGACCTTATTCTGGGCTTGCAAGCGAAAACCACGACTAGGACAATATGTGGTTTCAACAAGATGGTCTCACATGCCACACGACACAAGAGAATATGATTTTATTCGAGAGAAATATCCCGGCCGCGTAATCTCTCGTTTTGGTGATGTCGAGTGGCCACCGAGGTCGTGCGATTTGACACTGTTGGACTGTTTTTGTGGGGCTAGGCGAAAGGGGGTGTTTATGCGAGGCAAAGTATTATTGAAGAACTTGTACATAAGGATTGCGGTGAGTCTGCTGAATGAACGAATTTTTCACTTATTTATGTACAGTAAAGTAAATGTTCGCTCGGGTTAGTCTGGAAAGAAATCTAAATGATATATTGATGGCTTTCGTCATAGCTATGGCTACTCATTCTGCGCTTGTAATAATATTTTCACATACTTTCAGAAGACTTTTTTTCTACTCGAAAAATTTACAAATTGAACATTTTTTAGCAAAGTAAAAAAATGTTCATTCTTCACTTGCCCGAAATTTTTTTTTTACATAATTTCAAAACCTTGTCTTTATAATAAAGCTAAATTCTTGGCAATTACGTTATAATATATGCGTTTTATTTCTTCATTGAAAAAAAAAAACATGTCTAAAAACACTCCTTATATTTGAAAATGTGGCATACATACCATTAGTTTTCAGAAAAGCATTTTTGGATTAAAAATTAATTTATTTACCTGCAAAGAAAAATCAGAAAGCCAGTTATTAATAAAAAGCGAATATACAATATTAAATAAATTTACACTATATAAAATGTTTTTATACTCGGCTGAGCTATGTACGCAGAATATAATAGATTTGTTCAGCAGATGGTTATAAGTAATGGAGTGGCATGAAACGATTTCTTCATGTCTGTATGTCCATCTGTGTACACGATAACTCAAATTATAAGACATTTTGATGAATCTTGGTTCACACATTATTGGATCATCAGTGCGGACGTTATAGCAAACAGTGGAATCTAGTTCTTCTCTTATATAACGATATTTTTTAAAAGTATAAAAATCTCGATAAATTAAAAAAAAAGAAGAAAATGAGGGGTGGAAAAAATGTCAGCTAGGCATGGCACCACTCACTTTTGGGTCAAAAAGTATATATCAAAAACTACTAGACGACTGAAAAGATTTCGATAAAATTTGATAATTATAAATGTCGTGGTCTAGTTTGAACACAAATTGAGATTACGCGTAACCGGGCAACAACTAAATATGTCTTTATTTCAATCCCCATATAACGGACCCTTGACTTTTCACCCTCCGCTTGAATTAAGATCGAATATTTAAGGAATTAATCAACAGAACTCAATCAAACTAGGTAAGTATGCTACTTTTGATGGGTACTAAAGTCCCATGCCTAGAGAAAGACACAGAAATACACCAACCTCCCTGAAAACACAACTACTATTATATATTTATGCAACTCATATTATACAAATATCAGGTGAGTATTTAATGCTCGGTTCCAAAACTCACAAAAACAAATATACACGATCTTGAAGAAGGAAAATTGGCTATACTACCGGTATCTATAAAAGAGTACTTTGAGAGTACAGGTCAATGGAAAAGTCCACAGCCTACCATAGTAAAACATTTTTTTTTGTAAAACTAATTTTTTAATTTAATTTTTAATAAATTTCTTCCCAACGAGTATTTTTTTGAGATCTGAGAGCAGGAAATAGTCGTTCGGGACCATATATGGAGAATACGATGGAAGCGGAAGCAATTCGAAGCCCAATTCATGGATTTTGTTATCGATTTTACTGACTAGTGACACGTGCATTGTCTTAGTGAAACAGCTCTTCCTTTTTCTTCAAATGCAGCCAGTTTTCGGCGATTTCGTTCTTCAAACGGCCCGATAACGTTATGTAATAATCGCTATTGATGATCCGTACTTTTTGAGGGTAGTCAATGAAAATTATCCATGTAAGTCTCAAAATACAGACGCCATAACCTTGCCAGTCGACTGTTACGTTTTTCCACGCTTTGGAGCAGGTTCATAGTGTGCAGTCCACTCAGATGACTGTCGATTAGACTTAGGACTGAAATGATGGAGCCAACTTACATTCCACTGTCACATATCGACGCAAAAACTCGGATTTATTACGCTTGAACATCTCTAAACACTGCTCCGAATCATCAACTCGTCGTTGTTTTTGGTCAAAATTGAGCTAGCGTAGCACCCATTTTGCACAGAGCTCTGTCATACCCAGATAATATTCGTGTATAATATGATGTGCACATTCAGTTCATATCTGTAGAGTGTCTGTTATTTCACCCAATTTCAATTTATGGTCATTCAAAATCATTTTGTGGATTTTTTTGATGTTTTCGTCGGTAACAACCTCTTTTGGGCGTCCACTGAGTTCACCGTCTTCCGTGCTCGCTTCACCACGTCTAAACTTAGCATACCAATCCTTCATAGTTGATTTTCCTGCGGCAGTGTCCGGAAACTCGTCATTAAGCCAAGTTTTTGCCTCAATTGTATTTTTTCCCTAGAAAAAGCAAATTTTTATCAACACGCGAAAGCCTTTTTTATCCATTTTTTCACAATAACAAAAATTGCTTCACTTAAGATGCTTTAATTCACAAACTAATGATCCGACAGTAGGGTTAATTAGCATTCATATGGTCTTTATTTTAGTGGCGCCATCTATGTGTCAGGCCGGGAACTTTCCAATTGACCTTTGAAAGATTGAAACTTTTCGAAAAAAAAGTTGCAGTTCAGGCTGACAATAACTTCAGTTTATAACTAAGACAAACAGAGACTTAAGGGGGCTCGAATTGTCATAAAGTTTCGCAGCAGCGACACGTTTTTAATAAAAAAAAAAATATGAAAATCAATAACGCGCAAACCGGTTTCCTTAACGTAATAAAAGGTATTTTAACCAACGTAATAAATGATTGAATAGACGTTTAGTATGAAAACTAAACATGACATAAAACAAATGAAAAAATTTTTCTCTGCCAAAATTTTCAATTTTCAATTTTCTAGCAAACTTTTCGATATATAAGTACACATGTACATACATATAGCGAAAAGAGTAAAAAAAAAGAAAAATACCTACTTTATCTAACTAATAAAGCTAACAAGAAACTTTTTTAATTTAGAGATGATCAAACAAGCCCCTTTATCTCTTTACAACTTCGGTCATGCTTACGTATGTGCTACATACTTGTGTACGTATGTGTAGAGCAGCATATAAAGTTTAAAGCTCACATTCTTATATGAGCATATACATATGTAGAGAGTTGATTGTACATATATACAAGTACATATGCGCGTATGGATGCTATGGTTATCAAAGTTCACTTGCGTATTTGTGTTTCAAATTAATTTTAGCATTTTTTCTTTTCCCCTCTCAACTCTTGTCTTCAACGCCAGCATAAAATTGCAATGGATTTGATCAGTTTAATTCAATTTAATTAAAGTGTATAATCCAGTTTGGCAAAAACCCGCATTATAAAAAACTTTATTCAAACAAAGTATGTAGACACACATATGTATATATACATATGTATGTACATCTACAGTGGTAACACAAAAATCATAAAATTTTATACTGTGTACACTTCACATAAACACACATACCTACATATGTACTTACAAATCTACAAAATTTATTTGTAGAAAAGTAAAAGTTGTCGAAAAACTAAAATAAAATCTTTTTATTTATATAAAAAATACGCCAAGTTTTACTCACTGAACACAGTTATTGAGTGAAAAAATTATGTACGCATGAATGCAAATGTGTGTGTGTGTGTGTGTGTGGCATTTGCGAGTGGCAAGTTGGCAATTAGTAATAAAAAATAAATAAAAATTGCAAAAAAGCGTAAACTTTCTAAAATGATTGCTAATTAATTTGTATTCAAAAGCGTGAGGTACAAAAAGATTTACGTTCCACTCGGCGCACGTTCCGCACGTCGTCTTCCGGCATGCCTCGCGCTGCGCTCCTTTCGTTAGCAAAAATGTCACACGGGCGAAGTTGGTTGTGGTTGGTGTAACGAAGTTGATGGTGATGTTGGCTGAATGAATGGACAATGTGACTTGAATTCGTATGTTAAATGCATTTGTTAGCAAATAATAAGTTATAATGAATATTTTTTTCTTTTCACTTGTTGTTGCGAGTTGTGCTTACTTGGAAAAGAAAAGGTTTGCCAACTTAATGGTACTTGAGAAATTGTGATAAAAAACAAAGTTGGCTCAAATCGATAATTTGTATACTAAACTAGAAGACCCCGCCACACGTTGGTGTGGCTTTATGTATTTTCTTAAATTTTCGTCTAAATTTTCATCTAATACAAAATATAGGGTGTTTTTTATAGAGGTATAGAACTTTAAGTTGGCATTACTTTTCAAGATGGCGACCGATTTAACAGCTGTCAAGTGATACGGAAAACGTATCGCGCACTACGTCCAATGATACGGACCAATGATTCCACCAGCCCATAAAGCGCACCAAACAGTCAGTTTTTCTGGATGTAACGGTGTTTCAACATACACTTGAGGATTACCTTCACTCCAAATGCGGCAGTTTTGTTTGTTCACGTAGCCATTCAATCAGAAGTGCGCTTCATCGCTAAACATCGCTAAAATCGACGTAGTGCGCGATACGTTTTCCGCACAAAACCATTATTTTCGAAATAAAATTGCACTATGTGCAAGCGTTGTTCAGGCGTGAGTCTATTCATGATGAATTGCCAAACCAAACTGAAAATAAATCACTTGACAGCTGTTAAATCGGTCGCCATCTTGAAAAGTAATGCCAACTTAAAGTTCTATACCTCTATAAAAAACACCCTTTATTAATTTTTCGCTTATTCGCTACTCAAAGTCTTTCACGAAAATGTGAATATCAATGCCACGAAGCAAGCCGAACGCAACATTCGGTCATACATAACGCATGATCTATGCTTACATCCAAATCATTCTAATTTTTGTCAATTTGTCGATGATTCCTTTCCCGTAAATAAAATTGGTTTAAATTTTGGATGATATATCTAAAAGGAGTACTCTTCTTTCCCGAAATATATCATGGACCAAAAAATAAGTTCAATCTGCTGGAAACCAATTTTTTTCAATAAGATCCGTCCACAACCTTGAAATTCACGTGAATCTTACCATAAATAAGATTTTGAATATTCCGGTACCTGATCCACTTTCCGTAAAGAAACATTGCTGCCGTAGCTCAAAGAATGTTCGAACAGCCATAAACATCGAGTGGACACTATTCGCTCATTTATTTGCGCAGGATCTTTCATAGAGACCTCGAAAGGAGGCTTGTAAAGTATAATTGCTGGCGATTCGCTTCGCTCAATGGACTGAAGATTGTTTGGCTAAAGATGAGTATTTTTACCGAAGAAACATCTTTTTCGTTTACGCTCATTTTCATCTTGGCTGCCACGCTGACAAGCAAAACTGTCGCATTTTGAGCCCCGGAATCCAACCCATAACCATGGTAAAGCAGCTGACTGCTTTACTGTCGACATTATAGTAAATTTTTCTTTGAAAACGAGAAAGGAGCTATCAGTCGTTACCGTGCCATGCAGCCAACGATGCAATCGATTCTTTTGCGCACTATGTTCGAAAATAGCATAAAAAGGAGAAACGACAATGTCAACTTGCTACCTCGCAGCTGTATTTTGGAATTCTTTTTTTTTTTGTGGGAAGGCGTTAAGGCTAACGCCAATCATCCGAAGACGACGTATGGCTTGAAACACGAAATTGAAGTCGTCGTTGCAGCATATCTCCATGCGTTCCAAGTGATCATATAAAGGGTCTTTGTTACATCGCTTGAAGTAAGGAATAGTACTAATATCTTTGTGTACAGTAGTCAAAAACTTAAAAATATTAAAAGCGGGGTTTTCCACGGACCTCGGCAGAAAATGTCAAAATTTTCGAATATATTTCGAAGAACATCAACTCGTGGGTAGAAATTAGATCTATCAGAGTTTACTAACAGGTCAATTGGAAACTCCCCGGCCTGACACGTAGATGGCGCTACTAGAATTAAATTAAATATGATTTTAAGTTAACTCTAACCTTTAGAAAACGCGTGTATAAATTCCTCAGCTGTCGGATCGTTAGTTTGTGACTTATAGCATTTTGAGCTAAGCAACTTTCGTCATTTTGGAAAAAATGGATAAAAAGGAATCTCGCGTGTGGACAAAATATTGCTTTTTGAAAGAAAAACTTGGTTTAATGACGAGTTTCTGGACACTGTGCTAGGAAAATCAACCAACAAGGATTGGTATGCAAGTTTAGGCGTTGAAATGAGCACCGAAGATGGTGAACGCACTGGACGTCCAAAATAGATTGTTACCGACGATAACATGAAAAAATTTACAAAATGATTTTGAATGACCGTAAATTGAAACTGAATGAAAGATATCAACTGAACGTTTATATCATATCATTCACGAATATATGGGATATGAGAAAGCTCTGTGTGAAGTGGATGCCGCACGAGCTGAGTTTTGATCAAAAACAACGACGAGCTCATAAATTCGGCGCAGTGTTTGGAAATGTTTAAGCACAAGAAACCCGATTTTGCGTCGATATGTGACAATGGATGAAACATGGCTCAATCATTACACTCTGAAATCCAATCGACAGTCATCCGAGTGGACTGCACACGATGAACCCGCTCCAAAGTGTGGAAAAACGCAAAAGTCGGCTGACAAGGTTATGATGTTTGTATTTTGGGATGCGTATGCGAAAAACGGCCGCATTTGAGGAAAAAGAAAGTGCTATTTCACCAAGACAATGCGCTATGTCCCAAGTCAGTGAAATCGATGGAAAAAATCCATGAATTGGTCTTCGAGTTTCTTCCGCATCCACCGCGACTATCTCCTGTTTTCAGATCTCAAAAGAATGCTCGCTGGGAAGAAATTTTTGTCGAAAGAAGAGGTGATCGCCGAAACTGAGTTCTATTTTGAAACAAAGGACAAATCGTACTACAAAAATGGTATCGTAAAGTTCGAGGGTCGCTATAATCAGTATATCACCTTTGAGGGGAACTATGTTGAATAAAATTAAAATATGAATTTTCCGAAAAAAATTTGTTTTACTATGATAAGAACTTTTCAATTGACCTGCTATAAGGCAAAATATTTCCTCGGACACTTATAACTAAAGAGAATATACGTAATCTACAAACACAAATATCTTCATGTTACGTAACAAAGTATTTATTATCGATTCTTATTGTCGTTTTTTAACGGACTTTAACCGTTATTATTTCACCTTTTTACATAAATTTTGCAAAATTTTGCGAGTTTTTTCTCCTTCATTAAAGTTTTACGCGCGCAACAGAGGTGACAGAGGTGAGGCGAAGCCTGTCACTGAGTTCATGATGAGCATCTAAATGTCAATAAAGTTAAGTTTATGACAGACTTACTCAACAAGAAAAAGGGGAAAACAATGAGGAGCATAAGTTCGGTACAATACACCAGTACAACTGCTTGAAGGCTGAGTTAAGAGACAGCTGAGGACACAGCAAGTTTTTGAAAAAAAAAAATGTTGAAGAAATACAATAACTCTTTGGCTCGAAATGGGTTATACTCGTATACAGTTGATGTTGATGGCATAATATAAGAGCCACAAGGAAATATATCATATGTATGTAGGTAAAATACGTAAATTAATGAATGAATATGTTTGTATGTTGCTATCAACCTGACTCCCATGACACCACCGAGCGAAATAACAACAAAACTTAAAGGTGTAAACATTTCATTTTATGTTCAAAAAAGTTTTAAAAAGTGTGACACTTTGGATACGCTTGCCGCTACCGCATGCGTGCTTGCTTGAACTTGAAGGCAACAACTTGTACGAGTATGAAGCTACAAACTGCTATGTATAAATAATGGCGGTGCTGAAGCTTGAGAAGCTCTGTGTTTTTTAGCTGGCAAGCATTGCATGTTGTGAAGCGAAGATCCATTAAAATGAAGATGAAATGTGGAAATAATAACGCAATCAAAAATGCTAATAAATGATCAACGGAATGGACGGTGACCGATATTTTGAATATGTGTAACTGACCTTAACCCAAATGCGTTGAAATAGATGCGAGCGAAGCAAATGCGTTGCGGAGGAAGCAAGTTATACACACATACAAACATATATTTTTATATTTGGCTGTAGATGAAGCTGTAATAGCGATGGAAATGAGTTGCGGTTTGGAGAGAGAGCTATTTTGAAAGAGTTATATATAGGTATATATGTAAATATTGAACTATATTTCATCTTACCAAAGACTCTCCAATTCGTACAAAATACGAAAGAAACAGCAAAAACGCCAACGAACTTTCATGGAAGATTCACTTTTTTCCTATTGTCTTTTCATTTCGGTTAAAATCAATGAAAATCACATGTATGTATGCATACGTGCTTGAGCTCATGCATACATATGTATGTACATATATAGAATACAATTCTTGTATTATACATAAACCTGCTGTTCAAATTCATAAACATCTGTATGTATATATAAGGAGCTGACGAATTACGATATACATTTGTACATATACATATATATTTGTGCCGCATGGTAAAAATGAAATCGGAAAATCGAAAATTTGCCCTTGAGGAGATACATATGTAAGCGCTTACATACACACACATATGGCCTATAACATACAATCATATGGAAAAAAAGAGTCAGTGAATCTGCTTGAGTGCTTAGGTCCAGTCAAAAAGCCAGTAAAATTATATTTGTAGTGAGGAGATGAATGCGTTTAAGTGACTATTTTACATTTGTTTAGGAATGTAAGAATGTAATATTGTGCTTTTTCTGCAGCACACATATCTACTTACATATCCATACATATATGTATTGTATATGTTAAGGGGTATTAAGCATTGTTGAAAAATAACTTTCGCAGCGGGCTCACGCTTGAGGAATGTTCATTGTTATTATTTTTTTTTTTAAGAAAATAAAAATAAACACAAAAATAGCAAAGGTCAGTAGCGCAAAGTATTCTGGCGGAGTATTTATAAAAAAATATATATATATACAAAAATATACATATCAAGAAAAACTTTGAAATAATTAGAACAGAAAAAATTAGAAAAAGTGCTGTAGCCAATATTTCCTTACCACTTTTAGATGAATTTTTATATTCTTTCCAAACTATAGGTTTGTTTGTCAAGGGCTTCAAAATAGGCGTTTGTTTCTGTATTCTGTAATGACCTTTTCATTCGATGCGAATCTCTTACCGCCCAGATATCTCTTCAGGTTCGAAACAAGAATAGCCGCAGGGGACTAAAAACTGGAGAAAATGCTTGGAATGGGGTTCGTAGCCAAATTTACGAATTTTTCGCCTTGATGAATACGCACGTGTGCACCTGTGCATTGTCCTGATAGAACCGCACTGTTTCTTCGCCAAAAGCAGTTGTTTTTGATTCAAACCATTATCGAATCTGTCCAAAAGTTCTGGTTAATATTCGCCAGAAATCGTTGCGAATGACACCTCATGCATGCCTAAAAAGCTGTTGCCAAGACCTTGTTGGCTAACCAAATCACCTATGTCTTCTTTGAAACCCCAACTGATTGTATTCTTTTCTCTGGTGCGCACAAAATACAGCTTGCGCAAGAACTGAAGCCGCTCGAACTTTCCAAGCGCTCGAACTTTCTTGCTCTATGGGCTATTTGAAAGTTCCAAGAAGCTTAGACGTTTTCGAGCCAAATTTTGTTCAGCGATGAGGCCCATTTATGGGTCAATGGGTATGTAAACAAGCAAACTTACCGCATTTGGGACGAAGGGCAACCTGAAAAGGTTCAAGAGCAACCATTTCATCCAGAAAAAGCAACGGTTTCGTGTCGTTTGTGGGCTGGTGGAATCATCGGTCCGTATTTCTTTAAAAGTGATGCCGATGAGAACGTAACCGTCAATGGCGACCGTTGTCGCGCCATGATAACCGATTATTTGATGCCTGAAATTGAAGCTCGTGATCTCCGCGACATTTGGTTTCAACAAGAGGGTGCCACTTCTCACACATCGCATCAATCAATGGATTTATTGAGAGAACACTTCGGTGAGCAGATAATTTCACGTTTTGGGTCGGTCGCTTGGCCACCAAAATCGTGCGATATCACACCGTTAAACTTTTTCGAAATGCTCGAACGAGTCATCGAAAATTGGACTGAACGGATCGATCATCTGAGACGTAGCCGCGGCCAACATTTGAAAGAGATAAGAGATTCGAAAAATAAATGCCAAAGAATGTTCTTTCGAATGATAATAAACATTCCGCATTAAATTTGAATTTTCTGTTTTTTTTTTTTTTAAAGTAGGGAATCTTGAAATTTACATTATACATTAAGATATAGGTGTTGGAATTAAGAAATTTCTAAAGCTCAATAGTAAATCATTTTTTTAGGAAAGTTGCCATCTGTTTGAAAAATTTAAAATACTTTACTTGCTAAGTTAAATGAAATATAATATTGAGTGTATTAAACTGAAAAGAATTCTGAAGGCTTGAAGTGCAGAAAGGGTTGCCATCTTTTTAAAACTTAAAAAACAATCAAATTTTAAGATATTAAATAATACAATATGGGTATGAAGTTGAAGCTATTTAAGAAAGGCCTAATGTGAAAAAAAAATTTTTTTTCACATCTGTTTGAAATTTTTAATTTAAAAGATTTATATCACAAATTAAATATAACGATATGGATATCAAAATGGGGATATTAAAAAAAAATTTAAGAAGTTTTGGCAAAGTGTTTAAAAATTTGAATGCGAAACATTATTCTTGAAATGTGTTTGGTAAATAATTTAATTTGCGCCCAAGTGGAAGCAGTACGGATCTCAAGCTGTCAAAATGCAGATGCCAAAAACTCAAAGCTGACGGTGATTGCTGGCGTGATTGCACAATGGGACATAAAAAATCGTTTGAGGATTCGTGATGGATGATTTCGTAGAAGAATGCATTGGTATTGTAAAAAGAGACAAATATTCTATAAACAAAATTTATGAAGTTGATACAAGTGATTAAAATGTTATATAAAAATTATTCTCAGTTTTCACTTTTTTTTCAAAAACTTGTATTGGTGTAGCGAAACACACCAGGGGGCCGCTAGTGTATTATAATTTATTATCCTTTTTTTAAGCTTTCATATTTACTTTTTTATTTAAATCTCGATGTTATCGTTTTCAAAGAAGTAAAGTCCAATCACCCCTCCGCACCAGACAATAAGTTTTTTGTGTGTAATGACTTTTACAATTATTGGAGGATTCTCGGAGACCCAATGTGACAATTTTGCTTATTTACGTATCCACCGACTGAGAAATGTGCACCGTCGCTGAAGAAAATTTTGTTGGAATAATCGAGGTCCAATACTTGTTGTTCAAGCACCCAATCAACGTAACTATGGCGTTGTGGATGGTCAACTGGCTTCAGTGGTTGTGTGAGCTGGACTTTATATGAATGTAGGTGTAAGTCCAAGTGAAAAATACGCCATTATGTGCCGTTAGAAAGCCTTAGCTCTTGAAAACGTCGATAAATTGACATCATTTCATTTCATTTACAGCAGCGATTTGTAAACCATCCAGTCTCTTCAAATTTCTTCAAAATTTTACTAACTGCTTGAATAGTTGGCCGATCATGTGCAGCATAATCTTCTCTTAAAGCACAAAACGTGGACACTTTTGCATCATATTTTTTGTAGAAGGTTTCAACAATTTCAACGCGTTTTGCGGTTTCTAAGCGATCCATTTTCATAAATGTCAGATTTGTAACTGAAACAAAACATGCATGCTTGGTTTGACAGATGTCAAAATACAGCCCTGCACTTTCGAAACCACTAAATGGATAACCATATTTGTCTACAACATATATGTAGTGCAAGAGTTTAAGAGTAAAAAGTATTTATGCAAATTTTCAAAAAATTTCCTAAACAAGCAATAAAAATTTAAAATTTATACATTATGTATATTAAAAAAAAACGATTCACACAAGATTCGTTTATAGAAATGAAAAAAAAATATACTCCATTTATGTGTATGCAGATACATATTTGTATATCATGTATAGCAATCATTAAATGTCTCCATAAAAATCAGTAAAAATCAATTTAATCAAAACCTATCCATAACAAAAACGAACCAAGACAAAACGATACACGTTACATATGTAAGTATGTCGAACGCTAGAAGCACTTAAATATAAAAACTCTGCAAACAAATTTATTTATTATGTAAATTTTTTCAAAGTAAAGAACTCAGTTACATTTGATCATTTTTCACTTCATTGTTAAAAAAAAAAACCAAAGGCCCACACACCTGATTGGCAATGTCTATGAATGTATTTATTTATGTACACATGTATGTATATAAAGATCAATTGATGACTGACCACCGAGCGACAAAGCTACATGGTCATGGACATGGTCACAAGCAGCAACCAACATAGCGCGCAGACGTAGACTGGCAGACGGCAATGACGACAAACACAGAAGAGGCATATTAATAACTAAATAAATTTATACGTAACGAAATGTGTATGTAAGTATAGTTGAGCGCAGGTATATTAATACAAAACGTTCACTAAGATCATAAATATCAAAACAAACTGCATGCAAATGTATACATATGTATGTGTATGTATGTACTTGTATGTTTTAGTATCTGATTTTTTGCTTTCATTTCCAGGCCGTTGGCATTGCCAAAGAGACAAGATTTTGATGTGGCGGTAACATTCTCGTACACGCGTCTATATATAAATACATACAGTGGCGGACAGAAGTCTACATATACCCCCTATTTTCGTTGAATTGAAAGTCTAAAAAGATTATTGGAAAATTTAACGCCACAGTTTATTTCAATTATTTTCCCTTATCATAAAAAACCAACAAAAATCATTTTTTAACATAAAATGGTAAAGCTATGAAAAAAAAACGTAAATCCAACATTGACAAAAGTCTACTTACAGTACATACATAACTCATCCTAGCGCAAAACCTTTGGTTAATATCAGTTAATATAATCTGTTTAATATTTAGTTGGTCCACGGTTCACATCAATAACAGCTTGAAGCCGTCGTGGCATCGAAGCTACTAAATTTATCACTTCTGAGAGAGTAATACTGTCCCAAGCTTCAATAAGACATTCTTTGAGTAACGCTGAGCCGGAAATCTGTTTTTTCCTAAGTTTTCGCTCTAAAATCTCCCAGACATTTTCAATAACATTCAAATCTGGGCTTTGAGTTGGTGTGTGTAGTCCCCTTGGAGCATGATGAAGCAATAAATCCTTAATAATATGGGCCGTGAGCTTTGGATCGTTATCCTGTTCAAAGATCCAGCCTGCGTCAAGCTCCAAATTGTCCACTGAAGGCTTCAGAATAGCTTTCAATAATGACTTATATTTCAACCGATCCATATTACCGCTCCCTAGACCATTATGTTGCCGCCACCATGCTTCACTGTTGGTACTATATTTTTGGCGTTAAGTGCAGTATTTTCTTTTCTTCAAACTTTTGCTCTTCCACCGCTGCCGAATATATTGAACTTCGATTTGTCTGTAAACAAAATTGTTTGCCAAAAATTCATTCCCTTGTCTAAACGTGCTTTAGCGAACACCAAGCGAAGTTTACGATTTTTTCAGAAAATTGAGGATTTTTAAGTTTCGTTCTTCTGAGGAAGCCATTATCGTACAGAGCTCTTGGAATTGTTCTTAAATGGACATACTTTCTTGATGAGTTTGCGGTGTTTTCGACTAATTTTGGAGCAGTAACTTTGGGATCATCATTCATTTCCTTCAGAATAAAGCTGATGTCTTTTCGAATTAGTTTCTTCTGGCGGCCAACACGCGGCTGTTTTTCGGTGGATTCATTTTTTTTTTAAATTTTCAATGGTCTATACCTTTGGTGGACTTAAGTTTAAAATTTTTTAAATTTCACCATACGTACTCTTCTCTTTTCTGTGCTGAATAACCAAGTTTCTTATGTAAATGTATATTTCTTTCGCGGATTGTTGATGCTAATGTGTTTAAGCCACAACTAAATTCAATACTAGTAAATTAGAAAACATAATTAAAAAACAAATAGTAAGAAAGGGTACCTAACCGCACTACAACAACGATACGCTGGTTGGTATCGACGTACCTGTACCTAGTAAACCCGTGGTGTATGTAGACTTTTTTCAAGGATATTTTTGCGTTTTTCCCCCTAAATGGTTTTATTTTATGTTAGAGAATGGATTTGTTTCAATACATGTGATTCGAAGAGAATTTAAAATAAAATTGCATACCTACATTTTTCAGCAAGGTGATAGTACCTTCTACACAACGAATACCGGCGGTGTATGTAGACTTTTGTCCGCCACTGTATAGGCACAGTTTTATCATTTCAACTTTATATACCATACATGAACCTCACTGAGGATGATTGGTTGATGAGCTGAGAAAGTTCGGACCTAACTTTTCCAAGAAAAACATGGTCTTAATATCTCCATAAAGGGATCTTTGAACCAGAGCTCTGCACGCACACTATTCGCAGTCATTCATACAATTTTGAATGCGAATGCGTAGCATATTGCTGAGTGTTACTGCTACTATTCACCCATACGCACAACTATGTTGTGCTTATTAATATGAATTGCAGCCAGTATGAATGCGACAGTAACGTCAAACTCAAAAATACACGTCAGTGGTATAATCCATTTTTCAGGGCTTTATGATTCAATATATTCACAAAGTATTTTGGATAGAAACGATTATCTGAATTCATCCAATATCAGCCGACGTAAGCTAATACAGCACAGAGAATATACACACGCACAACTTCTTAGTATTCAAATCGTAAAAAAATTTTTTTTCGGCTTTATACTTCGGAAAGAAAACCCGTCAAAACGTTCATAACTCATACATGTAGTTGAACAGGAGTATGAAGAGCGCCTTACGCTTCATGGCTGAATATGAGGTTCGACTGCTTGTGTATGAATATGAGTGGTTATGAATACAAATATTTTATGGATATCATTAGCTCTATCTATTTTTTCTGTATTCATCGCAGATCTCAGCGTTGAACATTGGAATTTGTAACTCTTCTCATGATACAATATATTCAGCGCAAAAAAAAATGTGAAGCACGTTAAACATGTTATTTACGATTACAATATCTTTACATAAAATAGTTAGAAATATGAAATTTAGTAGTCTTTATGATTGTACGGATCAAATTGTGAACAGTGAAAATCATCATTCAAAAATAATTGTTCAAAAACGGAATTTAAGTTTAAAGCTATTACTTTATTTAAAAAGCTAGAAACCTGAAATTTAATATTATGCCTGCATATACTCTTTGTATGGTTGAGAGTGAAAATCATTAAGAACGATTGACTCTAACATCCGGCTCCCATACAAATGATTGTTCAAAAATGCAATTCTCAATCATTACTCCTTCAATGGAAAAGTTAGAAACATGAAATTCAGTAGTCTGTCTGAATATATTGATGAAATTGTGGATAGTGAAAATCATTAAGATTGGTTGACTTTAATGAGTAGCTCTCATATAAATGATTGTTCAAAAATATGTTTTAAGATCGCAGCTCCTAAATTAACAAAGCTAGAAAAATGAAATTTGTCCGGCACTCTCTCCACATTGATTAAATAGCTGAGAGTGAAAATCATTAAGATCGATTGACTTTAACGAGTAGCTCTCATATAAATAATTGTTCAAAAACGTTGTTTTAAATTGCAACTCCTAAAATAACAGAGCTAGAAACATGAAATTTGGGCGTCTTTCTTTTCACATTGATTAAATAGTTGAGAGTGAAAATCATTAAGATCGGTTGACTTTAATGTGTAGCTCTGATATAAATAATTGCTCAAAAACTTGTTTTTAGACAATTGCTGCAATAATCAGAAAGTTGGAAACACGAAATTTCACTGCCTATCTGTTTGTACTGATTAATTATTGGTCAGTGAGAAAAATCAAGATTAGACGACAATAAGGTTTATACATATAATTTTTCAAAAATATGATTTTAGTTGGCTTAAAGCAAATTTATTTAGAAAGCTAGAAACATGAAATTCTAAAGTCTGTCAGCTGTAGTCACCGTGCAAATGCAAATGATTGTTCAAAAACCTTGTTTTAGATCACAGTTCTTTAACTAAGAGTGCTAGAAACAGCAAAATTTTGCGTAGGTCTGCCTGTACCAATTGAATAGGTGAGAGTGAAAATCAGTAAAATCGAAAGAATATAACATATAGCTCACATGCAAAGGCTTGTTCAAAAATGAGATTTGAACTTTAGTATACTCTTTGCAGTAAGTAGACATTTCTCACCTAAAATATTGCTTCACCAGCCATTCACCAATTCTAGTGGTCATAAAAATACTGCTAATTTTTTTTTTTTTTAATTTTTAATTTTTTTTTTTTGCATAATACAAAGTGGTTGTAATATCCGGACGAGATGATAGTAAAAGCTATGAAAACAGTGATTACAAACACACTCAAAATTAACAAAAAAAAAAAAACGTACAAAATACATAATATTTAGTTGATGGCGTCTAAGCGTATGCAAAGAGTTGAAACAAACCGCCATGGACTGAGCGACTTTGGCAAACAGGTCGCTGCAAGCTAAGCTGAACATCCAAAGATTATCAACCAAGCAACCAACCCACCAAACAAACGGACTCTTTCTCCGCCATATTACCAATTTGTTAATCTACTGTCTGTATGTACATATGTACAACAGCGACGTATGATCACATAATCGTCATTGGCGGCGAAGCCATTGTGGCCACAACAGTCATAAGATATTAAATAATTTTCAACTTAAAAAGCGGCTAGTCGTAGCAAGCAAATGCAGACGCATGCCAGAGCAACTCTTCTTGTCGTTGTTGTTGGCTGGCTGGCTGGATGGTGGTGGCCTTTAAAGTTGAATAGGTATGTTTGTAAGCAAAAGCTTTTCACTTGTAATTTTTTTTCATTTTATTTTCCTTTACATATCAAATGCGCATATAAAAAAAATAAAAAATTAAAAAATATTTTTTTTTGTCGGCAGCAATAACTAGTTTTGTTTTTTGCATTTATTTATTTATTTATTTTTTACCAGACAGAGGTGGAAAAGCAAACAAAAGAGACACAAGGCAATTCCGCACCCAAAAATGCATTTAACTGCGCCACAAATTTCCTTTTGGATGTGCGTGACCGTCGTCACAGATGGCGATATTAACCAACCGACCAAGCAATCAAAGACGGACTAGTTTAACAAGTGTATGCAAGAGTGCAAGATGATAGTCGGACAACAGGTTGGCAACAAGTGTTTTTTACAACAAGTTTACAACGAGTGTCTGCATTAAATTGGTATAATCAGAGTTCGAGTGTGGCGTAGAAATAGTATATACACATATGCAGGTGTACACATGTTTGTAGTTGCAAAGTAACCTGAGACTCACCATTAAATGGTGTATGTATGTTCATGTCAATATATTAGCAAGACTGCCGCATTTTCATTTGTGGCAAATTGGGAAATGAAAATCTGTCAACTTCCGAGAAAAATAAAATAAAAATAATGAAATAATAAAAAAAAATCGTTTCTAACCAAAAAAAAAAAAAAAGATATTTAATTTGTAAATTGATCAATTAGTATGTATACCTATACTTAATTGACAGAATTATGAATTAATTTTAATATTTTTAATTAATTCATTTCAGTATTAAATTGATTCGTGGCCGAACCAACATCCAAAGTTATAGAAAATAATTTTTTCTAATTGCGATCGACCCCTCCGGGTGTATTTCTGATATGAAATAAAAACTTCTCATAAATTCAATTAGCCTTTCGGAGGCGCCTTAGAATAAACTCTAGGTCCTTCACTACATTTTTTCGTAAAAACGTCAATTAGCACACCATAAATAGGAGGAGGAGCTCGGCTGGGAATCGCTTCAGGGATACCACAGCGCCAATTATATATTAAATTAATTATTCTTTCAGTTCCAATATCGGTTTGATGGAATTATCAGTAAAAGTACGCATTTAAATTGCTAACCGAGAACTTGGTGCCCACATGTGAGCTGTGGTGCTCGTGAGCTGTGGTGCTACGGCTTCTGTTCCATCACAATGAATGAAGTATGAGCCTCAGAACAAGAAAACAAAGGAGCGATACCGCTAGCCCTGCATAGGTGGAGGCTCGCACTCATCGAAAGGGTGTCAAATAGACATGATTGTGGAAGCGTCTTAAAACCCTCAGGCATTACCACGTGTGAACCTGGAATGTTTGACTTATCGGCTCCGAAAGCGACACGTTCTCGGTGTCAAACTACGTCTATACAGTATTCAACTGATGAGCAAGTGCGGATAGTACTAGTTTCTGCGCGGTAGAGAGCATTGTGATGCTTTGATTGTAAACTTCTCCGAGGAAGACGAACCACAGGCAATCTGACATCATCCTCTGATAGTACAGGTACTGTAAATAAATCTGCACCACTCAAAAACTGCGCTAGTTCTTCGTCACAGCGAAACAGCAGAGGAGATGGTTTTGATTCAAGAACCTGGGGTCGTAGGCAACGAGGGCTGTGAATTAAACTCTGACGACTTCCAAATGGTATCAGCAATGACAACCGATAGTATCAGATCATGCATTTTAATTAAAAATAACATAACCTTTTTTCCTCTTCGCAGAATACAGCGGCACTAACTGCATCACGGTGCGGCTAGAGGAGAAACACGTCTGGGTAGCTTCGCACGACAGTCCTAATCTTCCACCAGACTAATCCGTCAAGAAGCTATAAATTCGCTTTTTTTCCTTGGGATCTCCAGTGAAACCAACACAAGAGGTGAGTCCCTAACACATTTTATTTCAAGCAAGGTCTCAGCAAACTGTAACAATGGGAATAGTCCCACTTTAGGTACCACGTCTAACCAGATCAAAGACTTGCATGTATCGGGTGCACACTCCTTCTCAGATCTCTTTATATATTCTTTAATCTCACCATGACATCACCCACAATATGTGTGTACGGAAACCGAAGAAGCACTGGAATTTAACGAAGTACTATCAGCATCTCTCGCAAATAACGCTTTGTAGGATAAACAAACGATCCAAGCTACAGAACGAAAAAAATTGTATTACTTACGATTTTCGTGACTGACATGTAACCGAACAAACACATTGCATCCCCTCGTCATAGGCAGTCAACATAATCTGTCGATGGGGTTGGTACCTCTCTTCTATTGTTTTTAGTTTCTGGCGAAACCGCTCCCCCTTTACTTCGTTATAGTAGCCAAAATTCTCTGGAAACTAGTCGAGGTAACATTGAAGATAATGAATGATTTCGCAGAAAGTTTTTAGTAAATTTAGCAAAGGAATTCCATGCAAGTTGTTCCAGCATCTCTTATCGATAATCTTAGACATTTCCCTAAAGGTTTATGGGTAGAATAAATAGTTGGAACAGGAAATTCCTCTGAAAGTGCTAAAGATCTTCTAGGCGATTGTAGTTAAGTCTGGATACATAATTTTTTAACATTACCATCACAAGCGATTTTTTTTTGTTCTCTCCGTTACATAGGCACCCCGAACCTCATGCGGCTTCTCTTGATACCAATCCACTGTCTGAAGATTTTATAGCGTATTTTGCAAACATTTTGAGGCATCCACGGCTTGTTTTTGCAACTTAAAGTACGAAAAAGTATGCACTTGTTTTAAAAACTGTTACAGATTTCCTGAACTTTTTGGCTGTGCATTCCCCATAAATGTAACAAAACACGTTACATAAAATAAAGATCTATTATATGACCATGAGACCATGCTCTCAAAAGAACCAATAACAGCAACTTTAAAAAACAGAGGGTTGCCACAAAATACACGTATGAAAAAAATTTAAAAATTTTAGTTTTGCCAATGGAAAGCTAATATTTATTTGCCTACCAAGAAAGTTTCATCGAAGGCAGGGACAACAATTATCTTAGTTTTTTCACGACATATAATTCAGTTTTCGTCTTCTGATGTCTAGCCTAAAGGGAGGTGAAAGCACCAAATTTTCTGCTCCCTGCTCGGAACAATGTGTATTCATAGCAATACAACTCGGAAATGCATTGTTTTCGCTGACGTCATTATAAATAAGAATGAAATTTTCATTGGACTCAACAACTGCGTCTTTAACTTTGTTTTCTTTCGCTTGGGTTAGAAAGCGAGGCAAATGGGTCTGGTAGTGAATAAACAAAGATTTAGCGCATTCATGTCTTGGCTAACGCGCCATTGTTGACAGACAGTGAAGTTGTTACCAACAGCTGCTACTTTGGACTGAGTAGACAGTTGATCTCTCGACGAACCAAAACCGAACTCTACAAGATGCTCAGTAATGTCGTCCCACTATATGGCGCAGAAGTGTGGACGATGACATGTAATGAGTTGGCGCTTGGAGTTTTCGAGGGAAACGTGTTATGGTGGACCATGGAACGATGTGCTATATGCGCTATAGCGCTATACGGCGACGTTAACCCATACGGACGACAGCACTCGAGCTTTGAGAATTTTTGACGCAAAAAACGCCGGTGGTAGTAGAGAAAAAATTGGACCTCCACTTCGTACAATATCACTTAAATTATGTTGACATTAAAAAGCATCGAAAAAGGATTTTGTATTTTGCAAACGTAGAGAAGTACAAAGCTTTCGACAAGTCGGTTTTATTTAAATTTCACTAACTTTCAATGTTGGTCGGAACAGGAATCCGAATGGTAGTACACACAGCTAACCACAGCAACCAGGAACCCAAATACGAGTTAGGCCATTTCCTGAAAGGAATTTGCGACAGTCCAGCACGATTTTCAAGTATGGCATATTCGAAACTAAGGCTTTAGTGCAGAAATAGGCAAGAAACCTCTGTTCGCGTGTTTTTTAAAAGCAGAAAAATGAGCTAGGCGGGGGATCTTAATGTTGCCTGTTATGAAACCTCACATCCACATACACTTATGTCTATACTTATATAACCTGTACTGTAAGAACTAACACACATCTTTTCTCTGCCATTTCAATTAAACCACACCGCTGGCACTCACCGACGTTGTCAACATTTTACAAATTAGTGGCATCCTCGAATTGGCCAAAACGCAATTGTCGTTTTTGTGTATACAGACTACTCCCATTGTGGCAAGACAAGCTTACAAGTAGGTGGATACATATGTATATATATATATGTGTGCGTATGTACATGGTGCGGATGGGAGCATAATGTGCCGGATACACCAACTGCCATGACGATAAGAAATGACTACAAATGATGTACGTCCGCTATGAAGTACATACACACACACACACACATAAACACGGAGACAAACACTATGTAAGCGCATAGAAGAAAGATACTTGCATAAACAGCATGCATATATACATATGTAGATGTATGTATTTGTTTGTTTGTTCGCATCTAAAGCTGCAGCCTTCATGACAACGAGGATTTACGGCGCATTATTAAGATGTCACAGTGAGATGTCACTGTGGCATGGGATGCCGCTTTGGGAGTAGAATAGAGCGCAGTGCTTACATCTTTTGCAGGCATATGCGTACATACATATGTACAATAAGTGTATATGCAACCCACACTGTTAAACACACACACACACACACACACACACACACACACACATCCATTCCATGCCAAATGCAAGGCAATGCAACTCAATCAACATCAACCGACAACAGCAAACATCATTGGGAAGTTGGCCGCAATAGACAGCCCACATGGTTACGAGTGTAGTTGGGCCAGCAGACGACAATACGACGATAATGTTGCTGCATCAAAACGGGGCAACAGTTCAGCAGTGCAGTCAGCGAAAAAGTGCATCCATCAATGTGCTGCCATCGACCGCCTGTCGGTTGGCCTCTTACAATTTGCCTGCTGCTGGATATACATACATACAATACTATCCATACTGTGATACTGTGATGTAAGTTTGTATGTTTATATATATATATATATATATATATATATGTATGTATAACGCTGTCTGTTTGTCGTTCGGTTGGTCGGTTGGTCGGTTGCATGCATTTAGGAGGCGTGTGCGACAATTGTTTTATGGTTGTTGTCAAATTTGTTGTTGTTGTTGTTGTTGTTGTTGTTGTTATCGTGGCTGTTGTCTCTTGGTCTATTGTTTGTCATTGCTTTTACTAAAACATCATTGTTTTTGTTATTATTTACAATTTTGTTGGTCTCGTAATTGTTGTTTGGGACGTTTTTGTTGTTTGTTCTTGTTGTTGTTTTTCAATTCGTTACATTACAAACGCAATGCCAGTCAAATATTTACTTAATGCAGCAGCCAACAACTAAATGGCACTTGAACTGACTGACTGATATTATTCTGCATAC
This sequence comes from Neoceratitis asiatica, assembly GCA_030068015.2. Taxonomy (NCBI): domain Eukaryota; kingdom Metazoa; phylum Arthropoda; class Insecta; order Diptera; family Tephritidae; genus Neoceratitis; species Neoceratitis asiatica. The sequence continues at coordinate 20,779,233 of CM061528.1, read as the reverse complement.
ATTAGGGTGCTCCTAAAATACATATACATAAATGAAAAAATATTTTTGCTACCATATTGTTTTGTGTTGATATGAGTATTGTATATATTTTATTTTTGTATAATTTTCTTCCATTAAATTTCAGAATAAATGGCAATCCTTTCCCGAAATTTTTACGATTGAGATATTTTTTTAAAGATATTTAGTGCAATATTAATATCGTATTATTAAATTCAGCAATTTATTCGAGGAACTGCCTCTACGCCGCTATGTCTGAATTTAATAACCCCACAAAACTCATACGGCTATGTAAACTGACCCTGGATAATACCAGAAGCGAAGTCTGAATTGGTTCGAGACCAAACGAGGTTTCAGACAAGGAGACTAGACTAAATAGACCAGGCACAATATTCTACAAGAGTGTACAATTGTTGGCGTATGCCGATGATATTGATATAATTGGTCATAACAACCGTACTGTAAGTTCTGCGTTCTCCAGGCTAGACAAAGAAGCGAATCGAATGGGTCTGGTAGTGAACGAAGGCAAGACGAAATATCTCCTGTCATCAAATAAATAGGCATCGCATTCGCGACTTGGCTCCCACATAACTGTTGTAACAGTCATAACTTCGAAGTCGTAGATAATTTCGTCTATGTAGGAACCAGCGTTAACAACACCAGCAATGTCAGCCTTGAAATCTTTGGACTGAGTAGGCAATTTGAAAAGTAAAGTCCTCTCTCGAAGAACCAAAACCGAACTCTACAAGTCGCTCATCATTCCCGTCCTGACATATGGTGCAGGAGCCTGGACGATGTCTATATCCGATGAGTCGGCTTTAGGAGTTTTCAAGAGAAAAGTTTTGCGGAAGATTTATGGTCCTTTGTGCGTTGGCAACGGCGAATGCCGCAGACGATGGAACGATGAACTGTACGAGATATACGACGACATTGACTTAGTTCAGGGAATCAAAAGACAACGGCTACGCTGGCTAAGTCATGTCGTTCGAATGGATGAAAGTATACGATGGAGTATCCGCTGGTGGAAGCAGAGGAAGAGGAAGACCTTCACTTCGTTGGAAAGATCAGGTGGAGAGCGATTTGGTATCACTTGGTATTTGCCAAACAGCAAAGAGAAGAAGCGAGTTGATTTGGTTTTGTGAGAACGAAATCAAGCACTGAAGATGGCGGTTCGCCGAAACCAGTTTGTTAGAAAACCAAAATTGACAAGGGATGACGAAAATTCGTTCCGATATAAATCTAGAAGAAGCGAGTTGCGCGCTATTGTTGATGAGGCTATAATCGCGTAAACGGTGCCTACGCCAAAGAGGAAGAAGAATAATTCATTTGATTAATCTTTGCTTCTTGATTAGCTTTAATTAAATTTAAAATTAAAAAGCTGGTAACTCTTTTCGAAAGAAATTTTCTTTAGCAATTCATCTTGAATCTCTTTAGTTTGTGACCACTACGTAACAATAAGCATATTAAAAAAAAATCGTGTAATGCAATTTTTCAAACAGTTAGGTTATGTTACACTGGCTGTCACTGGCTGTCACTGACCGTTCAAAGAGAGCCCGTCAGTAAGCCGCTACAACAACAACAATAACAATAATAATAATAATAATAATAATAATAATAACAACAACATTGGTTTGACCAACATCACAAAGCAACAAATGCATGACCTCAGTGTCCGGCTCACAATCTATGTAGCACCTAAAAACTTCTTCCACTTACATATATGTATGTGGATCCGTGTCTGTTCCACCATACTCAAATTCATTAAAAATAAAAAAAAATATTCAGAGTAACTAATTTTTTGTTTGTTTTGGCCACCCTAATATATTGCAGACGAATATGTGTACCAGACATTAGGTATCTAATAAAAACCTACAATATTGCATCAAAATAAACAGTCCAAAAAGGAAAATAAAATTGTTATAAAACTAGTACAAAAGAGACAAGCTGCAAATCACCGAAAAACTATATTACAAAAAACGAATTGGAGTAAATTTGTAAAATTTGTTTTGGGTCTGTGGTCTCATTTGAATGCGTTAACACAAGCACCTCAAGTCATGTTTTCCATGCAGACACTGCGTAGATAGATACACACCAGTGTGTGAGTGAATGTGGTGCGCACGGTGTTGGGTAAAATTTGCTGCAGTGCATATGTAAATACTACTAAATATTTATTTATTTATTTATACACGACTGGGTAAAGTGTATTTGAATTTATTTATAAATTTCGCTCCTAAGTGTTTTGCGTCTGACGCACCGGAAAATTTGTACGCGTTTAGGTCTACGCCTGCGCTGCACCGTCCATCAACGGCCCACTAAAGGTGTGTGGGTTAAAAGAAAAGGGGGGATTGCGAAGTCGTCAAGAGAAAGAAAGTTATATGGTGAAGACCAGACTGGGCTGGGCTAGGCTGGGCTGACATCGAGTTTTCTCTAATGTGGGCTTTGATTATTTTATTATTTTAAGGCAAAGTTACAGACAGCACTCACTGCTCCAGTTTGCTTCCGCAATTACATACAAATGTATGTGAATTCGTGTAAATTGTAGAATTGACAATGAACTGAAAGGGTCTTCTGATATATGAAGATATTTTAAGAGTATAGCTATATAGAAGCAAAAAGGGAAGCTTCTAAAACCTCAATTTTGTTCGCAACCCCTGAATATCACATCAAGGCTTTGAAAATTGTTTTCGATTTCACGAAATACCTTTACTTTTTTTTTAATTTTCAAAATTCTGCTCTCTGGAAGTAGATAAAATTCCTCTGTTTAATTACATTCCATCGGTTGAAGCCATAAAAGAAGTCCAAAAATGAGAAGGTTCGCCTTCATTTGTCCGAGAAAGTGAGAAACTTGGAAAATCTTAATGAGTGAAATTGTACTAAAAGGCAAACATCGAGTAGAGTAGAGCCTTATAGTGCTGAAAGGCCGCAGAAGTTGCAATTACCCTAAAAATTGGTTTGGTTGGTTTCTGGAAGCAGAGGAAGAGGAAGATCTCAACTCCACTCGCTGCAAAGTGGCTAAAAGTCTCAGAGAATCTGGATATTTGGTCGGCTCGTGGGTGAGGCATTCCGCTGTCCTTGAGGGACTCATCAATTTCATCCCCAGTTACTTGAATTATTGTATCGCTAAGCTGGCGCGCATCAGTCCCTTCTCCAGCATAATCTCTTCACGCTAGGTCTGAGAGTGGGGGGACAGAAACACTGGAGAAAAGGAGCACTTAACATCTTAACGAATGGGTTGGAGCCCGATGGTAAAGTCGGCGTGGTAATCTTCCGTCGAGAATTAAATTATTTATCGAGAAAGGGTTTAAGTTTCCAGGCTATTGCAGTGTTTTTCAGGCGTGAGACAAACTGCTTCGAAGTGCGGTTGCTGTGAGGCAGACTACCATTTACTCAGAGAGCAAATCGGCTGTTATGGCCTTGGGCTCACTCACAGTGGTAGGTCTAAAACAGTCCCTCACCTTCAGATTCCACATGTATGTAAATTTGGTTGTTGTTGTTTTTGTAGCGGCTTACTCAAGCCTACCTAGGAGGAGACAAAGTTCGTCCATATCGTCGAGATCATCTAATGGGAAGTCCTGGAAACGAGTTGTTTCGACGGTTTCGGACTAGAGGGAGACGGTGTTAGATGGATAAGTGCTTGTGGGCATGAAAAGAGATGGTTAGTGACGTACGGAGACTCAATGCATGCAGGATATACGTTAAGGACGTAGCGGTGATGTCTGGATCAGTAAGAGTTTCTTTATTTTTTCTCCAGGTGCTGACGGCTCGAGAATTGATGATTTTTTTTCGTCTCTGTACTTTTGTGATCGAATGTGACTTCCAGTAACATGGGGTTATTTTGGAGTTTTTGACATCTTCGACGAGATAGCAGTTTACTTTTGAAAAAAAAAAAATATTAATAATTCAGGCCAGACAACAAAATCGGGCATTTATCGGCATATGAGCTCAGAGAAATGGAATCTTGACAAAAATTAGACAATAGCGGGGAGAGAACACTATGCTGCGGATTGCTTAATATTTTTCGAAGCTTTGAATTTTAGCTCCGAAACCCTACCGATGGTGATTCGTAGTTCGCCTTTTCAACCCCAGCTGAAATGAAATCCTTTAATGTCTGATAGTAGCAATGTATGCTTGACCCTGGAAACAGATCCATTGCTACCAGAACATTCCTGCGCAGGGTCGATTTTGGTTAAGATCATAGCTTATCTGAATGTTTATAACGTGCTGATTAGCTATAAAATGGGCATTACTAACAGTGAAGCATGCAAGAAATCCAACGATGTAGGCAGTTAGGGGCTTTGCATTGCAGACAACTCGAATTAGGCTGTAAATTTATTTGGCACAACAAAGTACCACCACATCTATGTAAGGCATAGCAGTCCGATAGTGCTGATGTTCGATAGTAAAAAATAGTACTACTGTGAATGATAAGCACGAGAAAATACTGAATGTAAAACAAGTTAAGTGTTAAAAATATGGAAAATTCCAAAATAGAGCGAAATTGAGTGAAATCTCCCCAATGGAAACTTTTCGAAGAAGTAAAGTTGTAGAAAGCCAATTCAGACACTATGCCATTTGAAAAAATATGTAAGGAATATTAATGTCTTTTTTCATCACAAAAGTCTCCAACCATAACCTGAACTAATGAGTCCGTAGGAGGCCATTTTATCTGAGTTTCTGGCTTAGAATATGCAACGAAAAACATTGCCATCAATCTTTCAAAGCAATTACTGATACCTTTCAATGCTTTAGTCTCTTTTCTTTGGAATATACGAATCGAACCTTGTAGGTGGAACAAAGTGAATCAAAAAACGTTGCTGTTAAAAGTAGCAGAAAAGGAAAAATACTTGCACAATGTTAGTACTGTGGCGAAGGTGCGAAACAAATGTCAGATGAAAGAGAGAAACCGGTAGTTGACATGTTTTAGAATGTGAGCCTCAGGAATGTTTGTTTTCGAGAACACCTCGATCGTTCCAGGCGTTAGAACGAGAAATCTATTTAGTATATTAACGCGAGGCACACACTGTTGGCAAATCAGTTGTAAAGCGAACTAGTTGGTGATAACACTACTGTGAGGTAAAAATAGTACACTGTAAATGTTGTAAAATAAGTGATTGTAAATAGTGAAGCGAGAGTATGAGGAGCCTTTTATTTCATGCCAGAAATACACTCGGAGGACTCAAAAATCCCTGCCGAGGGACAACTGCAATTAGAAAAATTAATTTTCTATAATTTAGAATGTTGCTGGAGTCTGGGCTCGAGCCCAGGCCTTCCCAAGTGTAGTACGGAATGCTAACCACTCGGCTACTACGGCCACTATCGAGATTAATTTAGCGAAATCGTAATGATGAAACAATTAGTGTCCAGGGATAAGAACGACAAAGCCAATATCGGACGGACTAGCAACGATAAAAATTGAATTTATGTACTTTCTTATTATTTTACCAAAACCCAATTTGAAGTGGTATTACAACTTGGTTAAATGATATAAATACTTTTATATTAACTTTACAAAAATTATAAGGATCATCCACTAATTAGCTTTTGAAGACATTTAGTTCCATTAAAAAAAAAAATATATATATATATATATTATTGAATAAACAAGCGTATAACAAAATTAATTAAAATTCCAAAATGTTTAACGACCCAAAATGCTGGAAAAAAATTAACAAAAACATATTAAATAAAAACCATTAAGCAAGAGCGACAGACAAGTAAGTTCGTACAATTAATAGCACTAGCCGAAGCAGGTCAAATACAGTGTGGTTAAAAAGTGTGTGTGAGTGAGTAAGTGCACGCGGTAATTGGGTGCTTTGAATTCATAAAAAGCGGGAAGCAATTTGATTTAAAAAAAAATTGCGCCCAAACTCTAAATGAAAAAAAGAAAACCAAAAAATAAATTAAAAAAGAAGTAACCACAAAAGAAATTAACAAAGAAAACAAAGCATAAAGATAACAATCGCAAACTGCAACAATCACAGTAGATGGAGCACACCTACTAATTGTATTTAAATGAAGTTTTCCGCATGCCCCGTAGGAAATTTATAAAATAATGCCCTAATGAACTCAATACAGATGAAAATAGTTATGAAAGTGCTTTTCCAGTATTTCGACTTTCGATTTAACTCTAATATTGCGCTGATGACCAGGCAACTTGTTGAGTAGTTTAAGAAAGATTTAGTGAAATATTATACATAATTTGGGTGTAGTGGAAACAGTTTGAAAACAGAAGCATATAATTTTTTTTTAAGAAAATATATAAAGGATGATCCATTTCGAAGTTCCCTACTTTTTTAAAGAAAAAACACAGAAAATCAAATTTAATTTATTATCATTTGAAAGAACATTATTTGGCATTTATTTTTTGAAGATTATCTTTTTCAAATGTTGGCCGTGGCTACGTCTCAGGTGGTCCATCCGTTGAGTCCAATTTGCGATGACTCGTTCGAGCAAAAGTTTAACGGTGTGATATCACACGATCTTTGTGGACAATCGATCGGCACAAAACGTGAAAGTGAAAGCTCACCGAAGTGTTCTCTCAATAAATCCATTGATTGATGCGATTGTGTGTTGTTGAAACCAAATGTCGCGTATATCATGAGCTTCAATTTCAGGCATTAAATAGTCGGTTATCATGGCGCGATAACGATTGCCATTGGCAGTTGCGTTCTCACCGGCATCATTTTTGAAAAAATATGGACCACTGATTCCACCGGCCCACAACCCACACCAAACTGTTGCTTTTTCTGGATGAAATGGCAGCTCTTGAATCTCTTCAGGTTGCTCTTAGTCACTCTTTACATACCCATTGAGCAAGAAATAGGCCTCATCGCTGAACAAAATTTGCCTCGAAAACGTCGGATCGTCTTGGAACTTTCAAGAGCCCATAGAGCGAAGCGAAGTGATGTAGCTTGGGAAGGTCGAGTGATGTTGCTTGGGAAGTCGTTCCATACGTTAGTCCGAGTTGCTGCGAACGGCTCCGAATCGACTCTCCACGGTCTTCGTGTATACTCTCAGCTACAGCCGCTATATTTTCTTCATTGCGTGCTGTGCGTGGTCTATTCGGTCGAATATTATCCATAAATGAATGCTGAGTCTCAAGATGGGTGATGGTGTTGCGAATAGTACGCTCAGTATGCCGATTATGTTGACCCGAAGTTGAGCGAAGCGCGCGAAACACATTCTTTACAGAACGTGAATTTTCGTAATAAAGTTGAATGATTTGTAAACGTTGTTCAGGCGTAAGTCTTTCGATACTAAAATTTATTTATTCACTGAGATACTCATGAGGAAATCACTAGATGGTGCTGCTACTCTTAATTCGGGAAAATTAGACCGTTTATGTCAAACGTCTTTGAAAGCTGCTATTTCAAGCAATATGTTTCGTTAAGGCAGTTAGGCACTTGGAAATGATTTAAATGGTGAAAATAATAACGGGCTTAGTTACGAGTCACCTACTTCTTTTCGAAATCAAATTTAATATTTCATTCAGAACGTCAAGACATTTTTGTCTGTTGTTTCTGAAAACTTGTAAAACGAATTTTAAATATCACGAGCCTTTGCACTGTTTATGTCTTGATTTCAACTCTCACTCTAGCACAATTGACATATCAACTTAAATTTTCATATCTGAAACTCTCGACACTTAAAAACCTCCTACTCATCGTGATTCGTACTTAATGAAAGTCGTTCGAGTTGCGCCCCTCATGAGGTTTGGGCGGAATATGGGAAATCATTGGGAATATTAATATGAAAATCAGTGAAATTCTGGAAGAAGTTTTTTGATGCTTCTTATACATTTCATGTACATGAAATGATATATTGATTTCGGTCCGAAGTATGTAAGTACCAGAAGGAGAAGAGATCGACCGATCATATCAGAATCACGAGCTGAGTTGATATAGTCGTGTCCATCTGTCCGTCCGTCCGTTTGAACGCAAACTAGTCACTCAGTTTTCAATCAAACTTAGATTTTTCAGATTTGAATTTTTGGGTCATAAATCCATCGAAAAAGTATCTAAGAACGTGAAATTTGGTGCACTACACATACATAATGAATTGAAAAACATCGAAACCGGAGGACTATAACATATAGCTCTCTCTCGTACACCGACTTGTTCAGGTGTGAGGATAGGAACAAAACTCAGTCAAAAAAGTACCTAGGAGAGTGAAATTTGGTATTATGCACACACATTATGAAGTCCATATTGGTGGTGAAAATCGTTGAAATCGGAGCACTATATACCCCATACAACCGATTTCTTCCGATATTAGGTTTCGGGTTCTAAATCCGCCAAAAAATTCATATAAGTGCATGAAATTCGGTATTCTACAGACGTATATTCATGTTTATATTGGCACTGAAAGTCATCGAAATCGAATTTTGAGATTTGCAATAAATTTGATTTGATCTTGAAAGGTATAAAGACTTCGGCATTGACGAAAACAGCCGTTTTTTCTTGTTTACTATAAAAAAGGTAAACGTTTTTCCTTCGCTTTTACCTTTTTTATAGTAAACAAAAATGTGAGTGGGTTACGGTGCGAATTCACCCAAGCCAATGGTAGCGATTGACAAAAATAGTTAGCGTGGATCAGCTCAATTCCGCTATAATTCAGTACAGAGGCCTAATTTATCGTAGAAGGAATAAATTCGAAATATAGTGGAAATTAAAAATATTTGAGAAAATGAATCTACCTTTGCCTCTGATTGTACTCGGTACCTATGGAGCTCAATACAATATGAAACAAAAATAAATACCAAGATTATACTTATAAAATTTAAAATAATTTCCTCTTTTTCAAAGAATGTGTCATGCCAGGTACAATATTTATCTTCAAAAGAAGCTCTATGTCGATTGTACTTGCTTTTAGTTATTTTTTAAAAGTTTCTATAAAAAAATTTTTAATCAGAAAAAAAGCACTCTCTTTTCTACAGATATGTCCGCTTAGCCAAGTATGGAAAATTTCGTGAATTTGCAGAGGTTCTCACTGAGAAAAAACAATATCTGGAGATGAGTCTCAAGGTGACCCTCCACGAGGGACTTCAAAGTCTGTATTGACGGTAGAAAATGTGATGCTGAATGTGAAGCCGTCCAGAATGGATTAATAGAGAAAGTTTTGTGTTTCATCATGATAACGCCAGATCACATACAAAAACATCTTTGATGTCCAAGCAAAAATTTGTGCTGCTTGGTTCAGAAATTTTGATGCATCCTAGATGGACCTTCCTCCAACATCTCACCACAATTTGTTTTAGCCTCTGCAAAAATGTGTTGATGGTAAAAAAATTGGTCGAGCGAAGGTTGCTGAAAATCATGATATTCGTAAAATTCTGAAGTGACTTTTGAGGGTTTGAGAGAAAACTTTTGGTAATTAATTATAACCTGGGTTTGTCCGCAAAGGCACTTGTATTTCGGCTTGTAAATATCTACGGAAAGGAAAAACGAACCTACTCGCTTGAGTATGGCGATGAAGTTAACAAATAAAATGATTTTTTTTTCATTACATTATTCCAAACAAATTTCCTACATGTCAGACTTTATGCAAATTCATTCATTCAAATAATAAAAAAAAATTGCATTTGCTTTATAAGAACAACTAAAACACGATCTTCTGTATGAGTTTAAATGCATAGCTGCAACGCAGGTGCCCGAGTGAGCGGGCGCGTCTACACATGGCGAATGCTTAAATTTGTAATTTATGTGGCAGTAAAAATCACTTAGCGAATACCAATGGCGTATTTCGAATAGTTGTGGTTTGGTTATTAGATGCGGTAGCGATGTCGGCAATTAAACTGATCGCCATTAACAGCAAAGGTGTTGGCCAGTGTTAACGGCCTAAAGTGTCTAAAGAGACCAAAGACAAGCTCATGTATGTGGTTTCTATGGCATGCGCCAGCGACTAGACCGTGAGTTATTGAGAAGTGAAGCGCCAAATACAATGAAGCCAGCAGCGACGCGCACTCACTTGTATTGTTGTAGGCGCGTGCGTGCGCCAGAGTTGGCAGCGTTTAAATATGATGACATCAAATTGCGTACAATAATATTACATACATATAACATCAAGGCAAGCTGACAACGAACATTGGAAATTATTAATTTTGAGAGTTTTAACTTGGCAACAGAGTACAACGTTCGATTGGAGAAAGTGAGCGAAATATTTTAATTGATGTTTTTTCTACTTATTTAATAAATCATAAAGAGCGTCCAGAGAGTGTAAACTAAAAACATAAACAGATAAGAAATTGTAGAAAAAAGTTGTCAGAAGGCAAACGTCATGCTGAGTTTCGCTTTGTTTTTGACAAGCAGAGCATAAGCCGGTGAGCAAATGAGTGCTCAGGCAAGTTCAACAAATTTCAACAAAATAAAACTAAAATGCATAGGGACGTGCTAATTTCGTATGAAAATATATACTACTGTTATGAATTTTGAAATGTCTACAAAACTCTCAATATAAAAATATCTAATATATTATCTATAATCGATCTTTTTGTAGAGAAAAAGAACACTAACAGCCAATAATAAATACTTTTCAGCCAAACTCGAAAATTGAAAATTATCGAAAATTAGAAACGATGCAAAATTCGATATTAACAAAAATTTGAAGTTATCGAATAATTGGAATTTTTAGATTCGATATTATGGAAAAATCTAAACTTTTGTGTAATCGAAATTATTCAGTATTTTTGAAAGTTCGAAGTTATAAAAAATCGAAAATAGAAATTATGGAATTTTATAAACGATGGAAAGTTCGATATTAACGAAAATTCATAGTTACAGAATAATCGAAATGATTAGATTCGATGCTGTCATAAATTCGAAATAATCGATATTAACGAAAACTAGAAATGATCGAAAATTAGAAAAGATGGAAAATTCCATATTAAACTCGAAGTTACCGAAACTTAGAAAAGTTAGAAACTTTGATACTAACGAAAACTCGAAGTTATCGAATGTTAGCATTTTTTTGATTTGATATTATCGAAAAATCTAAACTTTTGAGTAATCGAAATTATTCAATATTTTTGAAAGTTTGAAGTTATAAGAAATCGATATTGAAAACTAGAAATTATGGAATTTTATAAACGATGGGAAGTTCGATATTAACGAAAATTCATAGTTAAAGAATAATCGAAATGATTAGATTTGATTCCATCATAAATCCGAAATAATCGATATTAACGAAAATTAGAAATGATCGAAAATTAGAAAAGATGGAAAATTCGATATTAAACTCGAAGTTACTGAAACTTAGAAACGTTAGATACTTTGATACTAACGAAAACTCGACATTATCGAATATTCGCATTTTTTAGATTCGATGTTATGAAAAATTAAAAAAAAAATTTTAAGCGATAGAAAAGTCGACATTATCAAAAATTCGAAGTTATCGAATATTCGCATTTACTAGATTTGATGTTATCGAAAATTTGAAATTATTTAATTATCGAAATTATTATATTCGATGTTAAAGAAAATTCGAACTTATCAAAAAATTGATATTAATGAAAATTAAAAATTATCGAAAAGAGTAAATAATCGAAAATTTTATATTAACGAAAATTTACAATTATCGAAAATTCGATATTAACGAAAATAAATAATTGTATTTATAAGGTACATATTAATGGGGCCCAAATAAATACCCGTTAGATACAAAATTCTGATCTACTCTGGATACATAAAAACATAACATAACATAAAAAAACAAATATTAATATTTTTGCTGCATTAATAACTGAAAATCGATACATACCCATAGAAATTGAAGCAGTATGCACACATACATGTGTAGAAGTAAGCAATAATGTTGGTTATTGGTGGGTGGTGGTGCGGCTTATTTACTCACCACAGCCCCAGTCAGAGCACTTGCACTCATAATGATCGCTAAACATAGACATACATATGTACAGACATACAATCATACATATGTAAAAACATAAAAGCGAAGAGTATCAGTTTGGCTAAAAAAACAGCTACCGCCGCACTGTTGCTGTGACGTCAACTCACGATCAAACCAAAACATAACAGACGCAACGGCTGCAATCGTGACTTCGACGCGTCGCTAGTAAAGTGACTTTGCTGCACATACAAAGACATAAAAATAGCGTAGCTATAATGTTATGTTATGAAATCGCGGCAACAAATGGAATTCGAATATATTTTGAGTACTACCTACATACATCATCATACGAGCGAGGAATTTAGCGCGAATGAAGAAATTATGGGTGCGTGAGTAGCAAAAAAAAAAAAAAAAAAAATTATAAATAAATAAATATAAATCAAAGGTAGAAGAAATTGGTAAGGAAAAAATGTAAGAAATGGAAGAAAAATAAATTTTGATTTTTTTTTTGTTAAATCAATGCGTGCATTTAAAGAAAAAATTGTATGCTCATACACCCTACATGCATCTATACATATGTATGTACATCAAAATTATGTACACTTTCGACTTTTACTTATAAACATTCGAGTAAAAATATGGCATGTCAAATTCCCCAATTATGTAATTTACTGACACACCTAACGATTTTTGTGGCGATTATGATCAAAAAGCAGAGAAAAGAAATAAGTTAAAATATTGTTTCTTTTTTTAATTTTGAAAAAAATTATTTGTGAATTTATTAAACAAAATATTAATGAAGGAAGTTTCATTTATTTCAAAAATTATACACATACTTTTGAAATATATCATCTACATATATATATAAATTTATCAAAATTAATTTTTTTAAACTTACATACATACATACTTGTGTATATATTGTACTTAAGAAAAGTTTTAAATTATTTTTTGCATAAACATGTGTTTTTCAGTTAATTAAAATATGTCGAATTTTTAAAATAATTGTTTATTTATTTTTATTTTTAAATTATTCAATTTTTGTAATTCTTTTTCTTATTTTTAATATTTTCAAATCTTTTTTTAATTTTTTTTTAATTTTTTTATTTTTTTTTTAATTTTATTTTTTATTTTTTAATTTTATTTTTTTTTAAGATAGATTTATTTCATTTAATTTTTTGGTTGTAATTTTTAAAATTTGTTTAAATGTTTTTTAAAATTTTAAATAAAAATCTTGGAAAATATGACAACAAAATTAATATTATTATGTTCCAAGGTTTTATCTAAAACCAGTTATTTGTATGTTTTAATTGTTGTTACTGTATTTACTTTTTTATTTATTTAGTTTTTTATTAATTAAATCAATTAAAGTCTTTTATTAACAATAAATGTACATGTATGGTCAAATTTTGTTTTAACATTTAGCTAATTTTTTCATTTTTTTAATTCTTTTTTTTTATATAATTTATTTAATTATTATTATTTATTTTTATTTATTTTATAAATTTCTTTTAATGAAATGTATTTTTTAATATTTAGCTAATAATTTATTTTTAATTTTTTTTTAATTTTTAAATTTTTAGTTTTTTAATTTATCTTAATATAAATTTTTTTAAATGTTTTTAAAATTTAAAGCAAAAAATATTAAAAAAAAATAACAACAAAATTAAAACTTTAATTTGTTTTGTTGTTTAAGAGATACTTTTATGTAAAACCTGTTAGCTGTATTTTTTACTTGTTATTATTATTGTTATTTTTTTTAATCAATTAATTTTTAATTTTTTTGTTAACAATAAATGCACATGCATGTTTATAAAAATGTTATTATATTTAGTTAAAATTTTTTTATTTTTATTTTTTTTTTTCCTTTTTTTATTTTTTTATATTTTTAAATTTTTAGTTTTTTTTTTAATTTTTCTTAATATAAGATTTTTTAAATGTTTTCAAAATTTAAAGCAAAAAATCTCCAAAAAAATGTAACAAAATTAACACTTTAATTTTTATATTGTTAAGGAGAGACTTCTATGCAAAACCTGTTATCTGATTTTTTAATTGTTGTTATTATTATTAATTTTTTAATCATTTATTATTTAAGCTTATTATTAGCAATATATGCACACGAATGTTTATAAAAATGTTTTTTAGCTAATATTTTTTGAGACATTTTTAAGGTTTATTTGGAAATGGAAAAAAAATAAAATTTGCTAACATTTTCAATTATTATTCTTTTTTAATTCTTAAAAAAATTTTTTCTTCAAAAAAGTTTTTTTTTTAATTCCTTACATAAATTTTTTATTATTTGTACAATTTATATTCGAAAAAAGGGCAATTTTTGTTTTTTAAAGTAATAGCTTTTTTTAATTTTTTAAAAATTCATTAAATTATATATTTTTTTTTTCCAATTTCGTTCCTTAAGAAAGATAAAATTGAAAAATAAAAATCCTGACATGCTCTTCCTGCAACCAAAAAGTTTAAATTTCGATTTCATTATACAATACATCATATTTACCAGCAAATAGTATGTATGTATGTAGGTATATATGTATGTGTGTGTCTACAAGTGCAAGGCATGCAATCACGACAACTGTCGGAAATTAAGTTCTTGCAATTAGCGGAAATTGTAGTAGTATTTAACGTGATGGCGCTGACTTATACACATGCACATCACATCACACACACATCCACACACTCACAGTCTGCATGGTCTGTTAGCGATTTTCCGAATATTTTTACTTGCAGCTGCTATGGCTGATGAACCATTTACTCAGTTGCACGGAAATCCACTGTCACTTGGTCTCATGTGGCACTTAATACTTTTAATAAGAGCTACTCTGGTGGCGGGGTTGGCAAAAGATGTACATCATTAAGTAAAATATATTTACACACACATACATATGTGTGTATTGATGTTATGGCAAGTTATGAAATTGAAATTCAGTTTATTGGAAGAATTAAATGGGTCAATGAAATTTTGTCTGTTAAAAGTTCCACTAACAAGTCGGTTTCTTCAAAGTTTGACGCGTTTAAGGCAAGATCTTTATTATTATCTTATAAGCTTTTAACCATGGTACGATCTTTTCGAGGGTTATCTCAAAGTTTAATTGTTACAGGGAATGCAGCCGGCCTGAGTGGGGCTAGCATCGTCATTAGCATAGAATTGTAGAAAAATTAACAGTTAAAATAAAACTATATCATGAATTTAACAACTACAATAGTGAAGTAATTTAATACCTTAAGTGCTGTCAATATGGAAAAATTCTAAATAATTCAGAGTAATTGAAATGAACACCGAATACGCTGAACGCAGAGAACGCACAGAAGAGGTTGTTACCTATGAAGACATCAAAAGCATCCACAAAATGATTTTAAATGACCACGAGTTGAAATTGAGTGAAATAGCAGGCACTCTAAAGATATCAACTGAATGTGTACATCATATCATTCACGAATATTTGGGATCATGAAAAACCATCTGACAATCATCCGAGTGGAAGCCGCGCGAATCCGCTCAAAGTGTGGAAAAACAACGACGAGTTGATGATTCCGAGCAGTGTTTGGAGATGTTCAAGCGTAATAAATTCGAGTTTTGGAATGAATTTGTAACAATGGATCATTTCACTCCAAAACCAATCGACAGTCATCCGAGTGGACTGCGGAATCGCCGAAAAACGGCCACATTTAAAGAAAAAGAAGGGGCTGCTTCACCAAGACAATGCACCGTGCCACAAGTCAGTGAAATCGATAGCAAATATATATGAATTGGGCTTCGAATCGCTTCCGCATCCACCGTATTCTTCAGATCTGGCCCCCAGCGAATATTTCCTGTCTTCAGATCTTAAAAGAATGCTCGCTGGTAAGAAATTTTCGTCGATTGAAGAGGTGATCGCCGAAGTTGAGGCCTATATTGAAGCGAAGTACGATTCGTCAGTACTACAAAAATGGTAATGAAAAGTTGGATGGTTGTTGTTGTTGTTGTTGTTGTTGTTGTAGCGGCGCAGCCCCGTCTGGGTTAAGTGGGCATGCAAGGAGATGGTTAGTGTCGTGCGGGGATTCGTTGCATGCGGGACATGTGTTGGGTATGTCAGGGTCGAATATGGATAGATAGGCATTAAGCCTGCTACAGTATCCTGATCTTAATTGTGCCAGAGTTACGCGGGTCTCTCGAGGCAGCCAGAGCTTTCGTTTTGCTATGGATGGTGATTGGACTCCGAGAACACCATTCACGGGAAGAGAGTACTTTGGTGGCAATTGCAGTCGTATGCGGAGTGAAGTAGTGCAGGCTATCAAATGTGACTACCAGTAACTTTGGGTTGTTCGTGGTCGGAATTTTTACGTCATCGACCTTCACATGGAGTTCAAGCCGATACTCCTTCGTCCAGCTGGTGAAAAGAGTGGCAGAGGATTTCGCGGATTGTAGATGTAGATGTCGCGCAGTGAAGAAGTTGGAAAGGTCGGCGAGATAACAATTTACTTTCGAACAAAGGCTATCAATATCCTGGCCAAGATGCCAACATCGAACAGTCATCGGAGATTTAGATGAAAGAGGCGCCCTCTGGTCGTGTAGGAAGCCTCGAAATATAGAAATTAAATAGAATCGAGGAGAGCACACCACCCTGCGGAACCCCCTGTTTAATTTTCCGTATTTTTGAGGTTTGACCTCGAAAGTCAACCGATGATTGTCGGCCACTCAGGTAAAAAAAAAAGTTGGATGGTCGCAATAATCAGAGTATGACACTTGAAGGGAACTATGTTGAATAAAAAAAAAATAATTTTTTCAAAAAAAAAATGTTTTTTACTATGGTAGGCAGAGGACTTTTCAATTCACCTGTTTTCTGCTCTATTAAATTTTGTTAACTTTCATATTCTTCCTTACACATTTATTTCCGATATTTTTTATTTAAAAAAATTTTATCTTACGCTTTTACTTACATAAATACTTGGCTGCTACACCAGATGTTAGTAAATTAATTTTGACACCAAAACGGAAACACAGCTCAACAACGGATGAGCAAATATAATATATGTACATAGGTATAGACAGCGCTTGTTGAGAGTGGCGGTCGGCGACAAGTCTCAAAAAAAAAACATCTATGAAGCACTTGCTTTTCGTTGCCAAAAGATGAGTTGAGCGGGATACAAATCTTTAACAAATATTGTGAGCTATGTACATACATACACACATATGTATGTATACAAGTATACTCTATGGGAAAACCAGCATATGCTGTAGATAATTATGAAAAAAAAGAAAAGAAAATCGATAAGAGGCTGCATAAAATTCAGTATATTTTATATGTAAATATGTAGTGTGTTTTAAAATCAAGGAAAAGGATGCTCATAACACTTGAATCCATAATTCATTCATTATTTATGTAAAGGAAAAATATGCCGAGGAGTACTTCTAAACAGTTGTTTATTTTCATGTTCAAGCAAACATCTGTTTAATATCATGTATGTATGTACATACTCGTGCGTAGTTTGTTCACATTTAGATATTTTTATGTACATACATAAGTACATATTAAAAAAAAAAAAATTTATGCAGCGACACATTTTCTCCATCACTCTACATGCAAACACATGAAGGTGTTGCTGACAAGCCATTTGCTATACATTATTTATGCCAACTCGATTGATTTTCAAATCATTTTATATTAAAGCAATCAAATTTTAATTAGTGCAAATTACCATTTTTGTGTATGGCATGAGAAATGAAGCATTCAATCAATTCAAAAACAATAAAAACTAATGTTTCAAGAGTCTGAGGTTTTTGATTTTATTTTAAAAAAAAATTTGTGTTTTATGAATTTTATTATTTTCCTGATTAATGTCAAAGAATGTACAGTGGCTGAAAATTTTTGGTATACAGTTTTATTTTAAATTATTTTCTAATCACATGTGTTAAAATAAATCCATTCTCTAACAATCATGATCAAAAAAAAAAAACGCAAAATTTCCTTGACAAAAGTCTACATACACCACAGGTTTACTGGCAGTTATGTCGATATGCTGTGTTGTTATGGCGGTTAGGTATCCTGTTTTTACAGTTTTTTTTAAATTATGTTTTCCACTTTGCTAGTATTGAAAAGAAATATCCATTGATGTCAGAAACTTGATTATTCAGCACAGAAAAGAGCAGAAATCGTATGGTGAAATTAAAAAAAAAAATTATTTTAAGTCCACCAAAGGTAAAGACCATTGTAAAAGCCGCGTGTTGGCCACCCGAAGAAGCTAGCTTGAAGAGCCATCAGCTTTATTGTGAAGAAAGTGAATGATGATCCTAAAGTTACTGCTCCAAAACATCGCAAACTCATCAAGAAATTATGTTCATTTAAGAACAATTCGAAGAGCCCTGAACGATAAAGGCTTCCACAGTAGAATGCCACGTAAAAGCCTCTTATTTCTGAAAAAAAAAATCGTAAACATTTAGACAAAGGAATGGATTTTTGATAAAGTCTTGTTTACAGACAAATCGAAGTTCAATATATTCGGCAGTGACGGAAGGTCAAAGGTTTGAAGAAAATAAAATACCACACTTAACGCAAAAAATATAGTACCAACAGTGAAGCTTGATGGCGGCATCTGGAGTTGGAAAGCTTGTTTTTATTGAAATATAAGTCATTGTTGGAAGCTATTCTGAAGCTTTCGGTAGGCAGTTAGGAGCTTGGCGCAGGCTGAACAGGCTGATAACGATCCAAAGCACACGGTCCATATTGTTGAGGATTGGTTGCTTTATCATGCTCCAAGGCAACTACACACACTAATTCAAAGCGCAAATTTGTATGTTATTGAATATGTCTGGGAGATTTTAGAGATTAGAAAAAAAATCAGGTGTTCAGCTCAGCGGTACTCAACTAAATACTAATACTGAACGAACTAAATACTAAAAAAGACCATATTACCTGATATTAATCCAAGTTTTTGCGCTAAGATAATTTATGTATGCACCTACATACAGTACTTTTGTCATTGTTGGATTTACGTTTTTTGTCATAGCTTTACTTTTTTTTGTTTAAATATTATTTTTGTTGGTTTTTTATTATAAGGGAAAATAGTTGAAATAAACTCTGTCGTTAAATTTTCCAATAAACCTTTTGAACTTTCAATTCAACGAAAACAGGGAGTGTATGTAGACTTTTTTCCGCCACTGTATTTTATATTGAAGTTAGAACACATTATTGGTTAAAAAAAATTCACGAAATTAATTTATTGTTACTGAACTTTATATTTATACTTTTATTAACTTTTATTATAAAAACTTGACACTTTTATTCGCATTTATTTATTTTTCTAATTTTACCTTTGTAGTATTTAATCATATTTTAGTAAATTAGTTACATAACTATTTTTCATATAATATAATTTCAGTTGACAATTATTTCTATGCCATATTAATACAAATATCTCCTCCCAGCTGTACAAATTTGTCTTTTCTTGGCAAACAAAAAATATTAAAAAAAATAAATTTTTCTTTTTCGTAAAATAAAAACGGCTCACTTTTTGCCATTTCTACATCGTTATCGGAAAACACATATAAGAACAAATAATTTTTTTTGTTATTACTATTATTACTGTTATTATGTAAATTGCATTTTAGTGTTTGTTAGGCGCGAGTATGATAGAGCTCAGAGCAGCGAAATAATTCAAAGAAAACAAAAACCCAAATACTAAATAAAAAATAGTTGATCACGTTTGTATATAAGCAGTAGAGCTCCAGACACCCGGGTATCGATCATTGCTGAACTGCTCAGCAGAACAAAAAACTTTCAATATTTTTTTGTCAAAATTTTTTTAGCGTTTCAATGATTTTTGCATAAAAAAATTTGCATAAATAAAATTGAGATTATAAAAAGAAAAGGTTTGGAGAAAAAAGTCAAAGTTTTTGTCAAAATACTCGAAATGCTGGTGCTCGTAGTGTTTGAGCAAAATCTTAAATATGTCAATCATAAAATATAAAAAATTCTTTGAAATATCCAATTTTATAGATATGTAAATATTATAAGAATTTTCAGCTTGATAACCATAATTTCATATATAAGTATGTAAGTTATTTATATTTTTTATTGCATATGTTTGTCAGTGGAGATTAACATACATACATACAAACATATAAACTTTATAAATATGTTTACTGCAGTTTTCGCTTTTTCAATGTATTATAAATATGTACTGTAGGCAAATTGATAAGAAGAAAAAAACAATATTAATTTATGCATATATGTATGTAGGTACCAACAACATTCGTACAAATTATTGATATTTAATAAATACACCGATTACTAGTTAATAATAGCATTTTATATCCGCAACATTTTGCGAAACTTCCCAGTACAAACTCTATTTAGATACATATGTACATACATATTTAGAAGATAATGATCTGGATAATGTGTTTATTTATATTTTAATTTTGTAAGATAAATGAGATAAGACATAATAATTGCTTCACAGCTGTTTTCATGTTTTTATTACTTTCAATTACGTCTTTTTATGCAGATTGCAAAATTTATTATTCAAAGCAATTCGCTTAAATACCCCAATTGAATTCGCAAACTGTCACATGTGGCGAGTGAGTCACAGTTATGCTTTTGAGCATTGAACAGCTGATGGAGGTGGTTATGTGCATTTGGCTTGCCTTTGGTCAAAAAAGATTTGTTGAGCGCCATAAGACAGATTATAAATAAGTACAAATGGGCCGTGACCATGCAGCAAAAAATGCAATAAAAGGCATATACATACATGTGTGTATGAAAAAAAACTTAAAACAAAATAGCTGCAGGATATGCAAGTATGTTGATCAAGGATAACAGCAGCTAGTTGTGCCTGTTTTAGCATTATTTCAACACTATGTATTGTACATACATACATATGTACTTCACATCAGGCTCTATGTTGAGGTATCGACTCTGCAGCTAGTACACACATTAATTAATATACTCATATACTAAAAAAGTTTGTAATCCACGACGTGTGCAGTAAAGCATAGGATACTGTTGGCACTATACCCTGCTGCCCTGGCTAAGCGCAAGCATATGTGAATAAATTTTTGCATACATACATATGTATGTATGTAACATGTAGCATAAATTTGTACTGTCACGAACTACTAACCTTTTGCTCCAGTTCTCTTTCATTTAAAGCTCCTCAGTTGTTGTTTTAGTTAGTTTTCGAAAACGTTTGGTTGATTGTCTAATTGAATATCTTGCGTTTTTTCGCACTTTCACGGCACTGGAGTATGGTACATACAATGTATTGTAGCTGTTATGTGAATGTACTATGTCGCCCGGAATAAAATTGCAAACGGTTTTTTTTTATTATTTAAATAATTCGCGCGTTTGTAGCAACGGTTTTTTGGAAATAATTTATGCAATATTCAATTTTATTTAAAGAAATGTATAAAATCAATTATATAATTAAATTGTAAACTTTAGCCAAATGCTAGCAACTCTATTGGTAGACAACTGTATTGGCTTATGTTTAATTGTCAAAAATTGTGAAAATCTTTCTGTACGCTTATATTTATTTTCAACTTATGTACATATGCTGCTTCTGGATAAAAAAAAATTTCCGTATTTTTATCGCTTTTACTTTTACGTGTGCTCTTTTTCAATTATGTCGTTGCTGATGACTCGCTGCCACGGCCGATAGTTTCACTTTTTTTTTTGCCTTCCGTTTTCAGTCGCGCACCACACGCAATTTCACTTCACTTTATTTAACTCGCTAATTGAACGTGTTACAAAACTTTTTATCTTTCTGTGCGAATATGTAATATTCCGTTCCAACCGAGTTATCACCTATTTAAGCCAGCACAATGGACCAACTATGCACCAAATGATCTGGAACTCAACACCTAACCTAATCGCAAAGTAGAAAATATATTTACGAACGGTGGAAATGAAGTAGGCAACTGAAAGCACTTTTGTGAATGGCATACTGTCAAAAACAGATGTTGACTAAAATTTGGTTGGAAGAATTGACAATACGAAAATAATAAAGCTGCGTTTACATGAATAAACTTTTGTTGATAATGAATAACGTATATGCATAAGAAGGGATGTGACAGTCTCGTAAATTGTGTAAATCAGAGAATCTTTGTACGTTTGTTGCTTCTTATTTATAAACTTTCTTTGTTCATATACGTTGTACATCTACCGTCATAATTAAAGTCCTCTAGCGTCCATTAGCTACAATTCTTGACTTTACAAAAAGCTTAACTGTGTTAAACATTGCTCGTATATGATCTGTCATTGTGACAATTCATTTGACATTTGCGTCTATTCTGTGATTTGCAAAAAATTTTTACTACAAAAGATTTTAGTAGTCGATTTGTGTTTTAAAAAATAATAGGAATAATTTGCATCAATATTTAGATAATGGCCGCGCCAACAGTAAATGTATCTGCTTATTTAGCAACACAAAAGAAAACTACCAACAAAGAACTTGCTTCAGAGTGGACCACGATTGAGGATTTGTACAATGAGAAGTAAGTTTTTTTTTTGAAGCCAAAACAACCTCTTGACATAGATACTACAATATTGTTTTCTTTATTTTATACATTTATAGACTGTGGAATGAATTGACGATCCTTTTGACACGTTTCGTACGTCATTCATCTCTTCAGGATGAGGATACATTATTACAGTTGTATCAAAACTTCATTTCCTCATTTGAAACCAAGTAAGCCGATTGGAAGTCAAGCCTTCAGTTGAGGTTATGTTTATCAGTATATAAAGCTTATTTATTAATATTTGGGCTTTCTATTTTCTTCACAGAATAAATCCTTATGGCTTGGTGCAAATACTTGAAGTTGTTGTAGAACATATTTCTGATAAAAAAGAAGCAGTCGAATTCTTAGAAAAACTGAAAGAAAAGGTTAACATTTGTGACGAGGCTGTTTGGTATATAAGGGTAAGTAAAATTCAATAAAAAACACTTGACTAGGATAAATTGACCATGTTGACCAACGAATTCTATTTATTGCCTTTGTTAAAACGAATTACTTAATATAACTATAATTTTAAGGTACTACAAGGTAATATTTACTTAACTAATCTCAACGACTTGGATGCCACAAAGAAAATCATTGAAGAGCTACGTGAAGTTCTTGAGGAGGCCGGCAACGTTACACCAGTTCATGGCAAATTCTATATGCTTGCTTCGCAGTATTACCGACGTGTGGGTAAACATAGTGATTACTACCGTTGTGGCTTACAATTCCTAGGCTGTTCTCTTGAAGATTTTCCCAAAGATCAGTGGTCACAGCAAGCATTTTTCCTAGGTCTAGCTGCATTGCTAGGTGATGGCATTTACAATATTGGCGAACTGGTGAGAATCATTTGTCAACTACGAGGGGAAAAAATATAGAATATATGTATTTTACTGTTTTTAATTTCAGTTGGCCCATCCCATATTAGAGTCATTAAAGGGCACTGACAATGAGTGGCTTATAGAATTGTTGAAAGCATTTAACACTGGTAATATACCAAAGTATGTATTCTTTTTAATATTTCAAGTAAAAATATTTTAATTAAAATTATAATTGTCCGAAAAGATTCAATGAAATGAAAAAAATTTGGTCCAAAATACCCGATTTGGCTGCACAGGAAGTTAAGCTGCGCCAAAAGATCTCCTTACTTTGTCTTATGGAAATGACTTTCCAACGTTCAGCCACTCAACGTTCTATTTCATTTGAAGAAATCGCTAAAGAGACAACATTGCCATTGAAGGAAGTTGAGTTGCTCATTATGAAAGCTTTGGCACAAGATTTAGTACGTGGTGAAATAGATCAAGTTGCCGGTGCGGTGAATATGTCTTGGGTATGTATTATATATTTACATAGGTAGTTTATCTGTGTTCATTATTGAATTTTCCAATTTTTAGGTACAACCCAGAGTATTAGGGCGTAAACAAATTGCCGGCATGGCTACTACCTTAGACCACTGGATGACGTCTATCACTTCAATGGAGAAACTAATGGAAACGCGTGCCGGTGAAATTTTAACTAATTAGTAATTAATGCTTTCGAATTATTATTTTGAAATAATTTGGTAATATTATTTAAGTGTGAAAAAAAAAAATAAAAAATGTTTGCTTGCTGGCAGATGCAGCTAGTACACATTTCAAATATGAAACCTACTTTTTCCATAAACATAAATTAAAAATTAAAACCCCTTTTTTAAAATTTTTTCTTGTTATTTTTTTGGTACAAATTTGTTGTGCTATATTAGTTTTACATATATACTATATCTTAATAGCGAATAATTTAATTTTGTCAAGTATAAAATATCATGCTCGTAGGCCATACTTTCCATTAAATAATTTTCAGTTTTCCTTTTATCACTTCCTATCTGCTAAAATTACGAATTTAGTTCGCTTTCATATTAGTAAAAATATTGAAAATACATTAATAAGCCAAATGGTTCACACTCAATACACAAACATAATTTAAATTTTCAAATATATACAAAAGTTATTGAACGCTTTCAGCTCGCTTCAGCTTATATTTATATTAATACATTAATTACGTGATATATATATATATATGTACGTGTATGCATTTATGTATCAAAAAAAAGCAACAATTGATTACAGCCAGCCTTAGTGTGTGCCCGAAGGCGCTTGCAACGCCACTTCACACGCCCCCTCTTCAGTTCAAATCAAATATTCAAGCAACGTAATTTACGTTCAGGAATACGCGATGTAAACTCGAAAGTGGGAGGTCGTTTGATCTCTTCGTGCGAGTCACGTCGTATGCGTTCGGGTGTAACACCCATCACAGACCACAGAGGTATTTGGCGTTGATTTAATTTTTCCAGCACCAAAAATTCCAACTCAAACAGATGTGGATCCACAACATCCGGCATTTCTTCACGCATAAAATCAGCTAAACGTAACAAATACTCAACATTATGCCCAGAGGGACCACGACATTCCACAATCTGTTCAGCAATATTGTCTAGCGAATCGTCGCCAAGCCAGTGGCAATTATCCGGCGTGGCCACATACACCAAAACTGGCACAGCCTCACCACTGAAGGGTGTATCGTAGGAGGCAACGCGTGGAAAGAATTTAGTTTCGAGTATGATGTAACCACCTGTAAGAAGAAATGAAAATATTAATATTAAAGACTAGAGAATAGTAAAAGGTAGTAAGGAAGATAAATATAAAAATAAATTTAGCTTTCGCGGTGCTTCGCTTTAGACGCACCTAATTTGCACTCCCGCTGCTTTAGATAGTCCAACGCGGTGCTGCCGGTGATTTTGTATGCACAACCCCAGGTGATGCCCTGAAATTCAATTAAAAAATTAAAAATTAATCTATATTTCTGAATATGTGACGGAAATTATTAATAAAAACTAGAATTTATACTACATATGTTAGCATAAAAAAAAATTCTATAAAATAAACTAAATTAATAAAAAAATATATAAAAGGAAAAACAATTAAAAAAAAATTTTATTCAAGCAAACAAAATAAAATTATAAACTAAATAATTTTGAAATAAAGTAAATTAAAATATAAAATATTATATTAAATAAAAAATGAAATAAAATTCAATTAACTCAAGTGGAAAGAATAAAAAAAATTATGTAAAACTAAATTACACGAAAGAAAAAATAATGATAAAAATAAATAAATAAAAATAAAAAAATTAACAAAAAGTAAAGAACATGAAATGAAATAAAATAAAATGAAATTTAACAAAATTAAATAATAAATGAAGTAATTGTGAATTAAGGTACATTATAAATAATAAGAGAAGTTAAAACTAAAAAAAATAACAGACGTATTCAACTTAATTTCCGTTTATTTAAAAGAAAAAGAAAATAAATTTAAAAAAATTGTATCAAAAAAATAAAATAAAAGAAATTTATTTAAAATAAAAAAATCAAACAGAAAAAGTTGAAAAAAAAAAATATGTCGAAATAAAATAATAATAAAAGAAATGTGAAACAATAATACAAAATAAAATAATACATCATAAAAAAATAAATGAAATGAAAATAATAAAATAAATAAAAACCAAGTAAAACAAAAAATAAAAGAATCAAAATAAATAAATTAAACCAAAATAAAATAAAAAAATGAAATAAAATAAAAAATGAAATAAAATAAAAAATAAAAGTAAATACATAAAAGAAGTTAAAATTAAAAAAATTAAAGGAAATGGAAATAAAATAAAACTAAATAATTAAAAAGTAAAATAAAATAATTTAAAATAAAATAAATAACTAAAAATAAATGAAACGAAATAAAATAAAAGAAATTTATATAATATAAAATAAAATAAAACAGAAGAAATAAACAACTAACATAAGAAAGTTAAAAAGTAAAACTAAATTAAATTAAATTAAAAGAATTTTAATGAAAACATGAAATAATTTTAAACAACGTTAAATTAAAAATATTATAATAAAAATAAAACAAAAGAAATGAAAATAATAAAATAAATTAAAATCAAGTAGAACAAGAAAAAATAAAATAAAATAAAATAATATATAAAATAAAATAAAATAAATAAAAGAATTCCTTTTGTTGTGTTGAACTTCCGACAGGGTGGTAAGTTGATTTATAATGGAACGATTTTCCGTCATTCCTTGTCAATTTTGGTTTTACGACAAACCGGTTTCGGCGTTCCGCCATCTTCAATGCCTAGTTTCGTTCTGCAGAACTGAAAATCGTTCCATTATAAATAAATAAAAGAAGTTGAAATTAAAAAATAAAAGGAAATGGAAATAAAATAAAATTACAGTAAATAAAATAATTTAAATTAATGTACTAATTTAAATAAATGAAATGAAATAATATTAAATAAATCAAATAATTTAAAATAACGTTAAACTCAAATAAAATTGTATAATATAAAATAAAATAAAACAAAATAAAAAAATAAATTAAAATCAAACAAAAAATAAAACAAGACAAATTAAAATAAAATTAAATGATTAAAACTGTAAAATATAATAAAAATAGGTAAAGGAAATAAAATAAAATTAAATAATTTAAAAAGTAAAATAATATATTTTAAAACAAAGTAAATAAATAAAAATAAATGAAATGAAATAAAATAAAATAAATTTATATAATAAAAAATAAAATAACAGAAGAAAGTTGAAAAATAAAATCAAATATAAATAAATAAAATTAAAAGAATTGTAATGAAATAATATAAAATAAATAATTTTAAATAACGTTAAATTAAAAATATTATATGAAAAATAAAATAAAATAAATGGAAATTATAAAATAAATTTAAAGCAAGTAGAACAAGAAATAAAATAAAATAAAATAAAAAATAGTTAAAGGAAATGAAATAAAATAAAATTAAAAAAAAAAAAATATTTTACTTAAAAAACAAGTAAAATAAAATAAAAAATTTAAAAAAATGCAAAATAAAATAAAATGAAACAAAAATAAAATAAATACAAAATTGAAAACCAAATCACAAAATATTTAAACAAACAAACATTTCTTTCTTGTCACACAATTATATTAAACTTTAGATTTATTAAAAAAAAAAACAACGTAGCCTCCACACTTTGCCGCCATTTATCTGCTTATGAGCATGTTCCTATAAACAAACTAAAGCCAATATAGATAAAAACAAAGCCTATAAGTATGTTATAAGAATTATGTAAGAAGCGCACATTTCACTCGTGCAAGAAACGTATTCCAATTCACAGATGCTTTTTGGTAAACTACTAGAACAAAAACCGTTCATAAGCATAACCTGGTGAGGTCAACGCTGCATGTTCGAGTCTTCCATGCTTGTTTCTCGGGGTCACAAACGAGTTCCTGGTAACTCTTTTAAAAATAACCCTGGGGAAAGTCCCCGGGCCTAGGATAGAAAGTATCAAGGCGTAAAAAGGTACAAAACTCCAACTTTTGTGCTTCGCCTATATTCCGAGGAAATGCGCCAGACGCCATAAACGAAGAGAGTAAATCGAGTTTTCGTGCGTTCGGTGTCCACGGAAACGTGCCAGAGTATTATCAGACATATACAAGTTTGGATGAAATGAATTCAATCAAACACGAAATGGGGCTTATATTGGGAAATTTGAACACGCTTCAAGAAAAAGATCTCTTTTTTTTCTTGCAATAATCGGTGCTATGGGGCTGTGGGGCTGTGGGATGTAGCAAGTGAACAAGTGTCGGAAATAGTTGCGCAAAGAATAGCATTGTGTGTGTGTGACTGTTGTTGCCGGTGTACGAAGTACAAAAATAGTAGAGAAATGAATAATATGTGAGATAAATGTACATGCGTATGTATGTATATAATGATGCACAAACTGTGTAAGCGTTCATTGTATTATTTTAATTTTGTATATACATATGTGTGTATGTATACATATCAATAAGTAGAAAGCAAGAAAAAATGATGTTTTTTATGTGTGAACGAAAAGTGTGAGATTTGTTTTTGAATTTTTATAGTGCTAAATATATATGTATGTATGTACATATGTACGACAAAAATAGCAAATAGTGGTGTAGTGGAAAATTTAGCACATTTCTCAAATGATTAATTTTGACATCTTTGTTATTTTCTCAATCGCAGCCAACTTCATGTTTGCATATAAATTTTTATAAAATTAAACTCGTACATACAGTGGCGGACAAAAGTCTACTTACACCGCCTGTATTCGTTGTGTAGAAAGTACTATCACTTTGCTGAAAAATGTAGGTAAAATTTTTTATTTTAAATCCTCTTCTAATCTCATGTATTAAAACAAATCCATTCTCTAACATAAAATAAAACAATTTAGGGGGAAAAGCGCAAAAATGTCCCTGCCAAAAGTCTACATACACCACGGGTTCACTAGCAGTTATGTCGATATGCTGTGTTGGCGGTTAAGTACCCTTCTGCTTAATATTTTTTTAAATTATGTTTTCTAATTCGCCAGTATTAAATTTAGTGTAAACACATTAGCATCAACAATGGCTCCGCGAAAAGAAATATCCATTGACGTAAGAATCAGAGAACGTCAATTTGTAGAGAAGGACCAGCGCGTGCCATTTGTCAAATCGTTCACACATTTTCCGTCCACCAGAATAACATTAGCGTATTTCACCTCAGGAATAATTCAACACAAATTAACAGTGAACAGGCAGAAATCGCGCTCAAAATAGCAGAATGAGCAATCAGGGCTATTCTACATTTCGATTACGTTTCCGCTCTCCGCTCCACCACAATCGAAATTAGGTATTCTGAGTTACGATCGGAACGAAAGAAGAAGAGGAAGAGAGAATATATTTTCGAAGTCAGCTGGTTGCATGTGAATGTGCGAAATTGAAACAAAACAAAGCAAACAAATGCAGAGTTTTTGTACAATTCAAATAAATTTAAATAAAATCGTGTTTTTAATGGTTAATGAGATCAATAGCCTAGACGATATTTCATGAGGATTGCGGGACAAGTGTTATCAATTTCAGATGAGTGATGAATTTTATGAAATTGAGTTTTTAATTGGTAATCTTTTATATAACAAACTTCAAACTTAATAAAGATGCTTTCAAGTATGTTCTGGATAGTTTTTCGCAAGAAACTCAATCAAGTACTTTAGTACTTTGACATGATTATCTCCACCTAATCGAATAGTAGCAGATTTTTTACGGAAGGTAGTTACCAACATAGTGTTCGGCAGATTACATACATAGGAATGTGTCACTCAACAGTGTCAATGCCATTATACAACTTTCTCGAAATCATGGAGTCTTTTACTGGCGGATCAATTGTATTGTTTTTATGTTGTATCAAAAAGCATCATTAAACAAATTAAACTAAAAAAAGACATCGTTATGACTTTTCCAATTATCAAAATCATGTTTTATTAACATTTTTGTTAAAATTATGTTACTTAAGTACACAAAAATATACAATCAAACTGTTCTCCGCCAACTAAATTACAACGTACAAAAACGTAATTACGATCGAAATGCAGAATACATAAAATTGGATAGAATCGAAAGTTTCGAAGATTGATCGAAGCGAAACGTAACGCAGAATACCGAATCCGCCGAACGGAGAAAATTTCGATTCGAGTCGAAATGCATAATAGGGCTGAATATTCCATGTAAAATGAGAAAAATGCAAATGAAATGTAAAATTGATAAGACCTTTGAAAAATAAATGTAGCCAAATTGTTATCAGAAATTTCTGAATTTATCAAGTTTTGTTTATTGACTTCTAATAATTTTAAAATTTCTTTAAATTTTCCACAATTTAGAAATCATATATTTTTTATGTATGTACCTTTCTTTTTAATGTTAAAATAAGTGATAATTATGATAAATTAATAGTAATAAATAATATCTTAATGTTTGATTAAATTCTATTAAAGGTTTATTTGCATATATAGCTTTGGAGGCATATGTATATCAAAAAAGTAAACAAATCAAAATCCATCCAGTCATTTTACCATACATTTGTATGCGTTTATGAGCGTACAGATATTTGTATTTTTATATAAGCGTAAAAATAAGCACGGCCGCATATATACGTTCATATACATTACATACATATTTACGAACATGAATTCATATTTACGCATATGTTTACAAACAAAATCGCACACATCTATCAAAAAATACTACGCATTGCCATGGCAATACTATCTGAATGGCAGCTAGTCAAAATTCCACACAAAAAAATCCAACTCTCATCGCGTGTCTATTCTACAAACCAAAAGCTAAAAATTAGAAATTGAAGAAATTTGTGTTTTCAATCGACAATTGTAAAGCACACTCTCGATAATGCGAACCAAGTTCATTACAATTATCAAACACAATGTTTTGTAAAAATACCCCTTTAGCTTTAAATAAAAATTCTAAATTAAATTTGTGGTTCATATTTTGAGAAAATCAAAGATTTAATAGAAACTTGAAATCGATGAGGAATTATGTACTTATGCAAAAGTAATGTAGCTAGTTGCACATTTCAAATAAAAATTTATGAGAATATTCCATGGAGTGAACTTTTTCTTTATAATTACCAAGCGAATAATTAAATAATACTTATTTTAATTATAAGTATGAAACTATTGGAATATGTTTCAAAAATGTTTAATTAAGATTTTGAATTAATCATTGACTTAATTATAAATAATGATGTGATAATTAATATGTGATGAAATTATTGCTGGCACACACAGAGTTCACTGTATCTGAATTCAAACACCAAATAGCTAAAAAATATTAAATTGACTGGCTTGAGTTGGAATCATCTTGGGCACTGTTGCCATATTTCGCTTGCCAATTTTCTTTCCTGAACAAAATACGAAAAATTCTTAAATTTTAGAATTTTAGCATTTTGTCAATTCAGATTGTGGACAAAATGCATGCGGGAAGCCAAAGAAATTCTCGCTGAACAATATGAAATAATAGGCAGCCAGCAAATTTAGCAACGCAATGTCGATTTTATTTCATTTTAGTAGACGATGATTGAATTTTCGAATTTTAGAATTTTTAAATTTTCGTCATACAGAATTTCAATCAATGTCTGTAGATGCCGTATGAGTGTTTCGGGGTGAAGGGAAAGAGGCTAGCAAATGTATTTTGTTGTAGGGGGCACAGGCTTCTTAAGGGAATATGTATAGGTTAAGGAATGAATAAATTAATAATTTATTTTGCTGTTTTTCCTTAAAACTGCTTTTCCATAAACTATTGTTATGAATATTTTTGGAAAATCAGAATATATTAATATTTGTCTCATGTGAAAACTTTCAGTTTGAAATAAAAGTTGATACAAATGATAGGGTTATAAAAGCACTTCAATTACTTATGTACGTATTTGTATGGGTAATTTATTACAAATATATTTTTAGTTAAGGCACATTATCTTGTTTAAAATAATGTTATTGCTGTTACTGTGAATTTTTAATTTATGAATTTTCAAAAAAAAAAAAAAAGTTTTTTGTTAAAATCATTATACAAAAACTGTTCAAGTAGAACATATGTGCTTTCAAAACATTAAAATTAGCAAGAATTAAATTAATTCTATAACTACATGTTCAATAATGAAAAAGGAGCTTTGAACTTCCAAAAACCCTTCACCCGCTCGAGCCTATTGCTACACATTTCGCAACCATATTTGTTTTAGATTTTTTCGAGTTTTGTCAACAGCTTGTTGGCATGGTTATGCGGTAATTTTTATGAATGAAAATGTTTTTGTTGTATTTTATAAGAATTTGAAACTTTTTGATGAGAGAAGCATTTTGAGGGGCTTTCATGTAAATAATGTGTTTGTATATGTTTGCAAATGCGTGCATATACATATGTATAAATATTTTTATACGCAATTTAGTATTTTGTTTTTATCATGGATGCGTATGAATACACATACAAACGTTCATATGTACACATTTTTGTGTTATCATTCCATATCCAATTTTGATTTAATTTTTAGAATTTAACTTCCAACATATTTTATTGCTTTATAAGTTAATAAAACTATCAATTATGGTTCAAATTTAACTATTATATAAAATAAATTTTAAACTTAAGTCCACCAAAGGTACAGACCATTGTAAAAAATTTTGAAAAAAAAAATGAATCCACCGAAAATAAGCCACGTGTTCGCCACCCGATGAAACTAACTCGAAAAGACATCAGCTTTATTCTGAGGGAAGTGAATGATGATCCTAAAGTTTCTGCTCCAAAATTTGCCGAAAATATCGCAAACTGATCAAGAAAGTGTGTCCATCCAAGAACAATTCGAAAAGCTCTGAACAAAAGCGGTTTCCACAGTAAAACGCCACGTAAACAGCCTCTTGAAGTTCAATATATTCGGCAGCCGTGGAAGAGCAAAAATTTGGAGAAAAGAAAACACTGCACTTAACTCCAAAAATATAATACCAACAGTGAAGCATGGTGGCGGCAACGTAATGGTTTGGGGAGCGGTTGCGGCATCTTGCGGATTTGGAAAGCTTGGTTTTATTGAGGAGAATATGGATCGGTTTAAATATAATAAGTCATTGTTGGAAGCTAATCTGAAGTTTTCGGTGGACAGTTAAGAGCTTGGTGCAGACTGGATCCTTCAACCGGATAACGATCCAAAGCATACGATCCATATTGTTGAGGATTGGTTGCTTTATCTATGTCTGGGATATTTTTGAGCGAAAAATCAGGAAAAAATCAGATTTCCAGCTCAGCATTACTCAAAGAACGTCTTACTGAAGCTTGGGACGGTATTGCCCCCTCAGAATTAACAAATTTTGTAGCTTCGATGCCACGACGGCTTCAAGCTGTTATTGATACGTACCGTGGACCAACTAAATATTAAACAGATCATATTAACTGATATTAACCAAAGGTTTTGCGCTAAGATGAGTTATGTATGTACTGTAAGTAGACTTTTGCCAATGGTGGATTTACGTTTTTTTTCATAGCTTTACCATTTTTTGTTAAAAAATGATTTTTGTTGGTTTTTTATGATAAGGGAAAATAATTGAAATAAACTGTATCGTTAAATTTTCCAAAAAACCCCTTGGACTTTTAATTCAACGAAAACAGGGGGTGTATGTAGACTTTTGTCCGCCACTGTATGTATATTAAAATATTTGATTAATACGTAATTTGATTGTAGGTTTTTTTAAAATTAAATAAACTTAAATAATTCATTAAAAAATGAAATATATATGTACGAGGTGTGTTCAAAGGAAATTGTGACTTTTTTTTAAGTACTTATTTATTCAGCAATATCTATTTTGTCCCCTTCAAAGTAATCATCCTCGGATATAATATACTTGTGCCAACGCTTTTTCCAATTCTCGAAGCACTTCTGAAATGCGCTTTTCGGTATAGCCATCAGCTCTTTCTTCGATTCTGACTTGATCTCATCAATTGTGGCAAAACGCTTTCCTTTCATTAGTTTCTTTAGTTTAGGGAATAGAAAAGAGCCGCAGTTAGCCAAATCTGGTGAATGCGGTGGTTGAGGCATGATTACGGTTTTGTTTTGGCCAAAAAATCACGAATAAGCATTGATGTGTGAGCTGGTGCATTATCGTGATTCAGAATCCACGATTTGTTTTTCCACAATTCCGCTCATTTGAGCTGTATTACTTCACGCAAACGTTGCATAACTTCCTTGTAGTGGTATTCCTTATTAACTGTACGAGCTTTTGGCAGGAACTACTGATGCACCACGCCATTGTAATCAAAGAAAACAGTGAGCAAAACCTTCACCGTTTCCTTTGAACCTACCTCGTATATAATACAATGTACTCACATTATTGTCACCACTCACCTCTTTGTCCTCAATGAGTGTCGCCACGCGGCCAGGCTGTGAAAAATTGGAAAAGAGAAGGAAAAAAAAACAAAAAATTAATCACTTGTTCAGTGCAGCACAATTTTATAGTGTTGTTGTTTAATTAAGCCTAAGTAGGAGTATTTAATAGTACTTTATTTTCACGTTGGTGCTATAAATAAAGTGCATTCATAACACGACAATGCATACGCCGAGTGCAAATAAACAAAGTCTGCCTACAACTTTTGTGATTTTATTTTATTTTCAGTTTTAATTTCATTTCATTATTCTTGCATATACACACACATATACATACATATGTACGTATATAGCAGTTTCATTGCTTTAACTAAGTATTTAAATATTTTCACTTAAACGTATGCGGCCTTGACGCCAACTGCGCACACGTTTCGCACGGAAAATACATAAATTTAATTAAATTATTTTCACTCAATTAATTAGTTATCTTTCGTAGAAATTTTTTTTGTAAATAAAATTTTTTTTTTTAATTTTGTTAAAAATATTTTATAATAACATAATTATCCATTTAGTGGTTTCGAAATCACAGCGTATATTGACATATGTCAAACTTAAATTTCAAAACAAAAATGCTGCGTTTTAGTTTAAAGTCCGGCATTTATGAAAATGAATCACTTAACAATCGCACAACGCGTTAAAATTGTTGAAACATATTTAAAAAAAAGGTGATTCAAACGTTTCGTATTTTAAGAGGAGATTATGGTGCACATGATCGCCAAATTATTCAAGCAATTGGTAAAATTTGAAGAGACTGGATCTGTTACAGATACTGTAAGGCCTGTGCATAACCGTTTTGCTCATTCCACCTCAAATATCGCTGCTGTGAATGAAAGTGTAGCTGAAGACCCGAATGTTCGCAAGAACTGAGATTTCCTTACGGCATATAATGGCATATTTAGCATTTGGACT
The DNA here is from genome assembly GCA_030068015.2 of Neoceratitis asiatica. NCBI lineage: Eukaryota > Metazoa > Arthropoda > Insecta > Diptera > Tephritidae > Neoceratitis > Neoceratitis asiatica. Next base: position 20,744,207 of record CM061528.1, on the reverse strand, counting down.
TACACCTACATCCATATAAAGTCCAGCTCACACAACAACTGAAACCTGCTGGTCATTCAAAACGCCTTAGTTCCGTCGATTGGGTGTTTGAACAACAAGCATTGGACCTCGATTATTCCAACACAATTTTCTTCAGCGACGAGGCACATTTCTCACTCGGTGGAAACGTAAATAAGCAAAATTCTTGAATTTGGGGCTCCGATAATTCTCAAATAATTTTAAAAGAGAGACCATTACACCAAAAAAAAAACATATTGGATGGCGATAATGTAGTGTTAATTCGTGGCGTGATAACTGACATTTTTTGGCCTGCAATTGAAGAACACGACTTGGACAATATATGATTAAAAAAAAAAAAAAAAAAAAAATGTTGCCACATGCCGCACAACACGAGCTAGTATGGCTTTATTGCGAGAGAAATTCCCCGACCGCGTAATCTATCGTCTTAGCGATGTCAATTGGGCACCGAGATCGTGCGATTTGACGCCAATGGACTGTTTTTGTGGAGCTACGCGAAAGACCTTGTTTATACGAATAAATCGTTAACTCTTGAGCACTTGAAAACAACATTCGTCAAGTTATGGCTGAGATAGTGCCCAATATGTGCCAAAAAGTTGTCGAAAATTATCTCAAACGGATCGAAGTTCGGGGAAATTCACGAGGCGGTCATTTGAATGATATACTGTAGCTTCACATACAATGCCAAGATATAAATTTTATAATAAGAAAGGAATTTCATGAAAAAGGTTGTTTTAAATTCATTTTATTTACGTTTATTTTGGAAACTGCAAAATGGATATCCCTATATAATTGAAATACTACGAAAGTGACAATGCATATTGAAAATCCTTTTGTGCGAGATATAATAAAAAGATAGAGAACTATATTGGAAAGCTAAATCCTTTATGGGAGTATATAAACTTCTTTGAGCACTTTTTTAAAAGCAAAATACAATTTTTTTTCACTCCATTAATACGTTGGACAAAGAGCAGTAGACAGGCAACATACAAACTGAAGATTAGCTACATAATCCTCTCGTTCATCCACTTATAGAAACTGTATTTCCTTAATTCTACTGCATAAAATTTTTCAGCTGTAAAGGTTTCGTCTTTTTATTTTGATTTTAAGATTTTAATATTTCGTACACCCTCTACAGTTTCTGCGATTATTGAAACGGAGTTACCCCCTTCGCACTTTCGTAAACTCTAGAGGTAGAAAAAGTCTATATATATATATATACCTCTAGAGTTTACGAAAGTGCGAAGGGGCACTCTTTCGTAAACTCTAGAGGTAGAAAAAGTCTATATATATATATATATACCTCTAGAGTTTACGAAAGTGCGAAGGGGGTAACTCCGTTTCAATAATCGCAGAAACTGTATATATATATATATATATATTCAATTACCTCACGAACTGTACTTCTACTCTAGTGTACACAAATCTTTAGATGCTACGGACTCTTTGCAGTGCTTTGTAGCGGAGTTATCATACGGTCATTTGGTAGGAGAAGTAATAAGAGAGAATTCGTCACAACACTTGCGGCATAGATACCGAGAGTTGAAGAGAGGAGCGAGACGCAATTGCACACGAAAGAGGAAAGAGGCCGAAATGCGTGAGTATGAAGAGCATGAATATAGCTGACCGACAAGAATAATTCTTGAAAATTTTATGAGAAGACGCGGCGGCTTACAGATGGTTTCAAAAACAAGGAGGTAGGAACCAAGAAGGTAATCTGGTCGCTGACGTCCAGGACATCCTGAACTTATGGAGGGAACACTTCTCCAAACTGCTGAATGGCAATGAAAGTGCGACACTCGGAGATGGTGTACCTGAAGCCCCAAACGATGACGATGTTATAGAATCTCCATCATCCGACTATGATGAAGTTGGAATAGCGATTGCTCGCTTAAAGAATAAAAAGCACGATAAGAAGCTGCCTCTACACCGCTATGGTTTAATTTGGTATCCCTGTAGAACTTCCTGGATAATACCAAAAGTGCAGTCAGAATTGGGAAGGACCTCAACGGGCTTTCCGACAGGGTGACTTTTTATCGTGTGATTTCTTCAATTTGATACTGGAAAAAATAATACCAACTGCAGAGCTAAATAGACCAAATACCAGTACCATATTTTACAAGAGTGTACAATCATTGGCCATAAGAACCGCACCATAACTCCAGCTTTCTCCAGGTCAGATAAAGAAGAAAAAACAAATGGGTCTCGTGGTGAACGTGGGAAAGTTGAAAGTCGCGTCTTGGCCCCACGGCACTGCGCCTTTACGTTTTTTTATAGTAAAAAAGAGGACCACGTCACGCATTTCTTCGCAAATTTCACTAATTTTCTAATTTAAATAATATTTCATACGAATGACGATTTACAGAACTGTCTTCAAGAAAGATATTCATTGAAATTTCAGCTTCCAAACACATATTGTGTGCTCTATTGCCAAATCTCAGAAATTTTTTTTGGCATATCACGCTATTCTAATGCTGCAACTAGTCAAAAACATAGCGACTCAGCTGTCACAACATAAAAAAGAGCAGCGTGCAAATGAAAAGTTGTCACCGCTTGACGATGCCGTTACTGACGTATGTGCCGTAGTGACAAGCGACGATTTGATTTTTTCCGTAAAACTGACTCAGCTGATCGCTCGCACTATTATAGAAGGTTGACAGTATGGACTTTTATAAATAAATTTTTGATAAAGTAAGAAAAGGCACTCACCATATATATAGATCATTTATGTTTGATTGGCATTCATATTAGAACATATAAATTCTGAAATTTGTTGATGAAAATTATAAATTTGTTTAAAAGTATACACGCACACTAGCAGCTGGCAACATTTCGCCGTTGCACGTAACGTCGATAACAATTGACAACATATCGCTCTTCCAATCGGGTGGTATGACTGTGAGGTAGGCTAAATGTCTAGTTCGGCAATAAGTCAAGCCAAGTCAAGAACAACTCAAATAAATGTCAATTTTGTTGTTGTTATTGTGCTAGAGTTAACATCTGGTAATTAATGTTGATTATTTTCGTACAGGGCTATACATATACTTGTATATAATTCAAAGCATAAAATAATACATTTCAGCGTTATCTTGGTGATCTTTGTTTAAATATTGCCATATGTTCCAATCAATATATCAATATATACATAGAATATAGATAACTAGTTTAATGTGTCCACTTAGTTTTCTATCAATAAATAATTAGTTAAATGAAAGTGCCTTTATTAAATGAATCTAGCGATAACGAAAATCACAAAGTGCGTTTAGTGCTTACACACTCGAATAAATGGCTTAATTATATCAGATTTTATTTTGTTAATTAACCACTTCACACATTTGTGGCCAAGAATGCTACTCAATAAACGAAATATGGATATCTAGATAGATAGATAGTGCTGGTGTAATTAATTATTATTACTAAATTATATTACAAATGCAGATAATTACTTATTACTAGAAAAGGAATTTATTAGAAAAGATATTTCCACCGGAATGTCAACCGCAGCTAACAAATTCAATGTTTATCAAAGTACGAGGTATGTTCAAAAGAAAATGTGAATTTCGATTTTTTGCGGTATTTCGATATTTTGTTTTTGTTATAATCGGACACATATGTTTATCATATGCTTGCTGCATTAGGAGCCAATTTCGATTGGTAGCTTGTTTTTGACAACAGAACAGGTTAGTCACGATTTTGTGTGCTCTTCGATTATTGAATTTTGAAAATTGAATAAAGTGCTCCAAGGCACTTGAAATGTCGACTCTGTCATTCGGTGAGTCCACTTTGCCTCAAAAAAGTGTTTATAAGTGGTACAAGCGTTTTACAGAACGCCGAGAAGATGTTGATGACGATGAGCGTCCTGGAGAAAACGTCGAAACAGTGAAAAAAAATTGTTCTTGAAAATCATCGAATCACTGTTAAGGAAGTTGTAGAGGATGTTGGCATATCAATCGGTTCATGCCATTCAATTTTCTCAAATGTTTTGGGCATGAAACGTGTGGCAGCAAAGTGTGTTCCGAAATTGTTAAATTTTGAGCAAAAGCAATGTCGTATTAATATCACTCAGGAGTTGTTGAATGACATCAACAACGATCAGGGTTTGCTCAAACGGGTCATAATTGGTGACGAAACGTGGGTATATGATTATGACGTCGAAACCAAGGCTTAATCATCCTAATGGAAGCTTCCAGATGAGCCAAGACCGAAAAAGGCACGCCAAGCTCGATCAAATATGAAGGTTTTTCTCACTGTTTTTTTTTTTTTTTTTTTTTTTTTTTTGATTACAATGGTGTAGTGCATCATGAGTTCCTGCCAAAAGGTCGTACAGTTAATAAGGAATACCACTACAAGGAAGTTATGCAACGTTTGCGTGAAGCAATACGGCTCAAATGAGCGGAATTGTGGAAAAACCTATCGTGGATTCTGAATCACGATAATGCACCAGCTCACACATCAATAGTTATTTGTAATTTTTAGGTCCAAAAACTAAATCATAATCATGCCTCAACCCACCGTATTCAACAGATTTGGCTCCCTGCGACTTTTTCCTATTCCCAAAACTAAAGAAACCAATGAAAGGAAAGCGTTTTGCCACAATTGATGAGATTAAGTCAAAATCGAAGAAAGAGCTGATGGCTATACCGAAAAGCGCATTTCAGAAATGCTTCGAGGATTGGAAAAAGCGTTGGCACAAGTGTATTATATCCGAGAGGGCTTACTTTGAAAAGGACAAAATAAATATTGATGAATAAATAAGTACTTAAAAAAAATCAAATTTCACCTTTTCCTTTAATCACAACTCGTATGTTAATTTAACATATTATCTTAGGGAATCTATCAAATGAAAATTTTTCTTAGACTTCTATTGTATGTTTTGTTTTAATTAATGATCCTAATAAGAGACATTATCCATTGACATTTCCTCTTTTAATTATCGTTTTATATGTTAAGAATATAAGAAAAATGTAAATTAAACGATACGATAGCCTGAAGGTAAAATAAAATTTAATTACAGTATATTTCGATGTCCTGTGCGACAGTGAGAAAAAAAATAATTTTATCACAGAGATAAAGGTATTTGTACAATGAGCTTCAAATTTTTGTAATAAACGGAGATTTTTCTTGCAAAAAAATAAAAGAAAAATGGTTTAAAAATAATTAGCGCTTTGCTTTCTATACCTATTTAAATTTTGTAGTGTGCGACATCGTAAGTGCAAAAAGTGTAAATTAAAAATATTTTTTTTTAAATATTTTTAAGTTAAGTACTTATAACTCAAAAGTCTCGAAAAAAGTTATGATATAATTTCTTTTACTAAAACCTGGCTTATATCACATGTTTTTAACTCGGAGATTCTTCCAAGTACTTATCACATTAAAAAAAACCCCCCGTCATAACAGAGTCGGCGATGGAGTACTTTTTGGACTCCTCGATTTCATCTGAGGAGGTTAGCCTAGCCCTGCTTTTGTTGAATATTTTTATTTATACGTAAATGTGAATACAAGAGAAACACAAGATATAATTTTTTTTCTAATGTGAATGAGTGTAAGAGTAATTTATTATTTATTTTAAATTATCATGAAATTAATCATTCAGACTAGAACTAAAAAAAAAGTTTAAAAAGCCCAACTGAGAAATTTGTGACTACAGAATGATGAAACAAAATTACAAAAGTACAAATAAAAAATAAGGAAAGAATTGAGAAAGCTAGATAGAAAGAAGATATAATTTAAGAGCAACGGAGATATACATATCTCTTAGAAAATAAAATAATATTCATTCGAAAGCGACAAAAAACGGAGAAAGCGATGCCAAAGGACAGAAATGCAGAAATGGCTAAAAATTATTTATGTATTAGCCAAAAAAAAATACAAAAGCAAATTGATGTGACGGAAAACGTAAACTAATCCAACAGAACTGTGTCGGAAGCGAATGTATGCCATCAATAATTTCTATCAGTATCATAATAATAAGTAAAATTTATTATATATTAATGCAAGCTACGGGGAAAAAAGACACTATAATAATTGAAGAAAATTTTTTAAGGTTTTTGTTCCTAATATATATAGTGTATTAAAATTAATTTATAAAAATTTTATGCATGCTTAATTACATAAAAAGTAAAAAGAAAGCATAAAACATATGATGGAACAAAATAAAAATATAAACTACTTAACATTTTTAAATGAAATGAAAAGGGTTCTTCAGATAAATCAATGCGAAACAATTTAAATTTGGCGCATTGCAATATTCCTTCAAGCTTCGCGGAGATTAGTGTTTGATTTGTTTGCTTTGAAAGTGACTTTTGGTTTTGCCGCCTTCGAATTATCTTGAAGCCGAACCATCGGCAAATTTTATTACTTATTTTTAGCGCAATTTTTAGTGCTAATCTAGAACTGTAGGTTTTACTTTATTTTAACATAAAATAATGTCTTTGCATATGTTTTTTTATACTTTGAACGTGTACGAATGTCGCATTGGACATTAGAGAAACGCCCATATAAAATCATTTGTATTTCAGTGTCAAAAATGATATTTAATTATTTTTTTTAGGGATCATTAAATATTCATTTGAACACGTTTATGAAGAGGTGGTGGCAACGAGATGACTTTTAAAAAATGCTAAAAATGGGTAAAGTTAATGAAATATAACTTTTTATCAATCTTTTTTTTAATCAAGATTATATAATCGAATATCTACAAATAAGAAGAAAAAACTGAAACATATAAATTGTATATTATTTTTTTCTTTATAAAACTGCAAAACTAATAGAAAGAGTGTGTTAGGTGTATTTGTAGTTAAACCAGTAGCAAAAAAAAAAAAAGAAAAAAAAAAACTGGAACCACTTTGAGCTTACCGTTTTGAAATCAGAAAAACTATATTTTTTTTTTCAAAAGACAGTTCTTTTAAAAGAACAAACACCTCATTAATTTGCCTTTTCGCTCGCCAGCATATACTGGACAAATTACTGTGAAAAGGCTTCTGGTTGCACAGAGATAAAAGCACAAGGGAACAAAATTAAACGTTTTTGTTGCATGAAATTTGATTCCAGTTGTTAACTTGAGGTCGCTGTTACTCGAGTTAGAAGCAAAAAGTGTTTCTTCAAGTAATGAAAGTTGGGTCAGTTGATTTTAAGCCAGATATTTTTTCTGAGCCCCTGAGCAGCCCTTTATTAGGAAGACCTCAGTGCATTAAACAACGGAGATTCTAGCTTCTAGATTAAAGCAAATTAATCTTTTAACATCATCAAACAAGAATTTGATACTATCGTAACCGAGAGATAGCTTTGCTTACATTCTTCTCTGAAGATGAGAAATTTGTTTTTTTCTTCTGATGCTTCTACTTTAAGAAGAAAGCAATAGGAGTACAGGAGAAAGACGTATAATCCAAATGAATGGTGTTTATTTCGTGATTCCTTTAAGCATAGCTTAGAATGTGTGCACCATTTTGCATTCCTTCCAGCCATATCACCCGACTGGTGAAGGGATATGTTGTCAAAAGTAATGGCCGTTGCTTACATCGGCACATATTGCCAGCTGCCAGTATACATGCAAACTTTTAAACAAAAATTTATAATTTTCGTCTGCAAATTTCATAATTAACATGTTCGAATACAAACACTAATCAAATATATATACATGATCTATACCAAGGGTTATAGAATAAAAGGTTACGATCACCGTTGACGTCACTGAATATTTATAGTGGATATCCATCCATATTAATAAAAACGCAAATTTTCTAAAATGTATGTATATGTGAAATTAACTTCATAAATGGTTTTAAGTTTTTTTTTGGGGGTGTAATGGCCTCTCTTCAATTGTTTGAGGATTCTCGAGACTTCAAATGCGATAATTTTATTTATTGCCGTAACTATCAAGTGAGAAAATATGCTTCAGCGACAATATTTTGTTGGAAATATTGCGGTACACTGCTTGTTGTTCAAGCAGGCGTTGTGAATGGCCAGCTGGTTTAAGTTGTTGTGTGAGCTGGACTTTATATGGATGTAGATGTAAGTCGAAGTGCAAAATACGTCATAATATGCCGCAAGAAAGTACCAGCTCTTGAGAACGTCGAGAAGTAGACATATGGAACGAGTAAAACAATGATACACAATGATACAGGCCTTACAATATCTTAAACCGATCCAATCTCTTCAAATTTCTTCCAAATTTTACCAATTGCTTTAGTATTTGGACGATTATATGCACCATAATTTCCCCTTGAAGCACGAAACGTGGTCACGTTTGAATCACCATTTTGACTTCTAACTAGAAGAAAACAAGTGTGGTTTGACAGTTAATTTTGACAGATGTCAAAATATATTCCTGCACTTTCGAAACCACTAAATGGATAACCCCCTTTGCAAAATACATATATGTACTGATCAATGCTTCTCTTAGAAATTTATGAAATTTAGACAGATTCATATGATTTGGAGCCAAAAGTCGTTTCTTTGATATACAAAACCAGATTTTCTGGATATCTAACGGTGTCTTGAAAAGAGAAATTTATTTTGATTTCAGAAAAGAGTTTGTCAGATGTTCCCTAGTTATAAAGCCGTTAAAGGAAGCGAGATAGAATAGAATTTGCTACACGTTTATTTTGCTTCCTCACTGCTTTGCTAAGCTTAAAAATCTTATAGGTTATCAAAAAGAGCTTGAACACACTTTGGCACGATTTAGACGTCTGAGTTTAAGTAAGCTTTTATAAGATTAGTATCAAAAAATGTCATTTGCTTCAATTTTTTAAATATTGTAGTTAGAAGTAAATTTTAAAATAAATTAAGTGTGACGGATCATGGGTCGAATCCTGGCCCGATAAACATTAAAAAAATAAATAGAAGAAAAGGTTTCTAATTGCCTGCTTTTGTGCTTCTGCAGTAAAATAAAAGCACCTCATTAAAACCCATCAGCTCTTCGGTGGCGGCTTAGAATAAGCTCTGTCCTTTTATTTGCTGGAATAACCATTAATTGGAGGAGAGCTTGCCCGAAAATCACGAGAGGTTTCAAGCGCCTTTTATATACATATATGTGTACATATGTATGTATGTATATAAATTAAAAAAATTTATATTTGACTACATAAGGTGAAACAAAAATTCTAATATAAATCTAAATATATATATGCATATACTCACCTTCTCATTTGTGCCGCGATGCGTTGTGTTACCCTGCCAAAAGCGACGTACAAAACCCTTTATATAGCCCGTTATGCATTTGGAATATTCAAAGCCGGGATACCAGCATAAGGAACCATAGCCAAAGACCCAACAGGAGGGTTCATCTTCGTCATTATTGGGCAAATTGTTGTTGTTGTTTATGTTACGCATCGCCAATGCCGCCGCGGCATCAAACATTTCCTCATCTTCGTTTGCCGCAAAATCACCATTAAAAAATAAATTTTCAAAAAATTCTGGTGCACCACGTATCACTGGAATTTCATTAAGATTTAGATTGTCAAAGTCTGGATTGAGGTGATTGTAGTTGTTGTTATCATGATCAGGATGGTGTCTGTCTCTATGATGATTATTGTGCGCCATCTTTGGTGTGGGAAGCGTAATGGGTAGACTAGAGCGAGTTGTATTTGATGAAAAATTTGCAGTATTTAAAGAGAGACCTAGAGAATTTTTCACTTGACTTTTTTTTTTGAGAATAAATATTTGATTTTGTCCGTTTGAAAGGTTCTTTATGGTTTTCCACTGTAGGTTTTACTCAAATTTTGCCAATATTTTTTTTTAACTGTTTGCTTGCGTCCTTGTCCCTGTTCTTTTGTTAGTTTCGCTCCAAGCTTTGCTTTAGCTCTTATTAAAATAGTTGTTGCTGCTGTCGTGATTGCTTCTCGCAGGATTTCCAGTTATTTTTTTTTTGGCTTGGTTGTTGACTTGTTGTGGCTTGAGTGTTGACGACTTTCAATGACGTGCTGTGCGAGAATGCATTTAGTTTTTTTTTAGCTCAGCATTTGCTTGGAGTTACTGTTGGAATTTTTTAAATGTTTAACATTTTTTATTTATTCTAGGACGATTCTCACTTTTTGAGTATTCTTTTGTTTTGGAATTTTGTGCTTTGTTTTGTTGCGCTTATCCGAAATCTGTTGCTCGCTGGTCGTTGGGACCATCGATGGATGAATTTAGTGAAAACTAAGAATTTTTCTGTAAGTTAAAAAAAGAAGAAAGTTTTTAAAATGGAATTTTGTGTACGAAATTTTTTTTAGTTTAAAATGGTTTCTGACAGAAATTGAATTTTTCGAAATTTTAAATAATTTTTCAAACAGTATCTCGGCTTAAAAATATTCCACATATGCATTAATATCGTAGTAAAAATTCAGTAATGAATATGAGCATAATTTGTGCTAAGTAAAGATTTATTTTATTTTAATGCATATTGAATACCCTATATATGTAAAAAGAATGATAGAATGCAGAGATTGCGCCTTCGAAGGCATCGTTATTCACTGTTATAAAATTTGACAGTCAGCTGTTGCTTTGCCTTCGTCATATAACATAACGCTGTGCTTTCTACATATTTATAATTTTGGCTGAGCTTGATAAAGCTTCAACGTTACAGGAGGGTGAATTAACCCTACCAAGTGAAAGAAAATGGTGCAACACATGCCTCAACTGGAGGAAATTTTTATGAGCACTAATGGAGAATCTCTATTAAGGGGTTAGATGGGTTTGAAAATTAAAAAAATACGATTTTTTTGTCTTATTAAATTGTACAATATGTTTAAAATATTCTCTTAAAATATCAAATTGATCGGAGTAAAATTCTAAGAAATAAACCCTTTGGAAGTTCCGCCCATCAGGCCATGTCTGTGTCAATCTGAAACTTTAAACGCGTTTATCTCAAAACTCTATTTTTTAAGTCGGTGGACACGATTTATCGAAAAGTTATAAAGCGATTTTTTTCAAATTTTGCAATATACCTTTGTAATAACATTATCTAATCATTGCAAGAAGGATTTTTTTATAACAACTAATTTTTTCGAGGCAATGCATGGCGAAAATTTGATCAAAAAATTTGTTTTTTTTTGTTCAAAGTCTGTCAAAAATTCTAATTTTCCTTTTTTCCAACCAATAATGAGTTATGCTGTCCACGGCGAGAGCATTTCCTTTTAAGACGTCAAGGGATAAAAATTCCTTTTTTTAACCTCTGAAACCCACCTAACCTCTTAATAACTTTATTAAGAATGTGATTAATAAATAGTCCAATATATATGTAGCATACAAATTAATGGAATATTCTTTAGAACAAGGATTATTAATACATATAAACAAACTATGTTCAACTTTACAAAGAAATATTGAAAAATGCTCAAGTCTTATTTAATTTTTATGTGATAAAAAGTTTGATTTAAAAATTATGTTTATCTTTCTAATTTAAGCCTAATTAATCTCAAACAAATAAAAATATCAAAATTTTGTTTTAAATTTCATCAAATGTTCCGAAATTCTTTTATTTTTATAGTTACTTTTAAATAAAATATGCGCAGTTCATATATGTTGTATTAACCGCTCAATTCGTATGCTATATTCTTAACATTTAATAACAACTATTATTGAGTAATACACAGTAGTATGAATACAGATTACGATATCTATTTATAGTGACCGCGCTCGATGACTCTCGTTATTCTTCTGTTGTTTTTCCTTTCGTTCGCCGTTCGATGCCGTTGCCACTTGTGTTATATCTCTGTGGAAATGTATACGAATTGACTGTTCACCAAAAACAAAATCGAAATTATGACGTATACGCAAACAATAAGAAAAATGATAAATAATGAAGATATTAGATTATATGAGGTACCCTGTAATGTCAATAGGCAGAGAACGCATGTATTTACGTACCGACAGTAAAAATCATAGAAAATTCATTGGCTCTTAATTCGTTTGCCAGAAGCTACTAACAGGTGATCCATTTCGAGGTTCCCTACTTTAAGAAAAAAAAAAACAGAAAATTCAAATTTAATGCGGAATGTTTATAATCATTCGAAAGAACATTCTTTGGCATTTATTTTTTGAAGATTATCTCTTTCAAATGTTGGCCGCGGCTACGTCTCAGATGGCCCATCCGTTGAGTCAAATTTCCGACGACTCGCATTTCGACTGGTAACCGGCGAATGACAAGCGTGATGTTTTGCTTCAAAGCCTGAATCAAAGCGGGATTGACCGCATAGACTTTAGACTTTAATAGATATCCCCACAGGAAAAAGTCTAACGGTGTGATATGAGCCAGAAATGGGCCTCATCGCTGAACAAAATTTGGCTCGAAAACGATATCGCTTGGAAAGGTCGAGCGGCTTCGGTTCATACACAAGCTGTATTTTGTACGCTTTCAATTTAAGATCTCGACGTAAAATGCGCCAAGTCGTTCCATACGTCAGTCCGAGTTGCTGCGAATGACGCCGAATCGACTCTCCACGGTCTTCGTGTACACTCTCAGCTATGGCCGCTATATTTTCTTCACTGCGTGCTGGACGTGGTCTATTCGGTCGAATATTATCCAATAATGAATGCTGGGTCTCAAGATGGGTGATGGTGTTGCGAATAGTACGCTCAGTAGGCCGATTATGTGGACCATAAGTTGAGCGAAGCTCTCGAAACACATTCTTTACAGAGCATGAATTTTCGTAAAAAAGTTGAATGATTTGTAAACATTGTTCAGGCGTAAGTCTTTTCATGATGAAATGCCAAACAATACTGAAGAAAAATAAAATGACAGCTTGACACGTCTTACGTGTGATTTGTCAAAAAAGGCTATTGAAAAAAGTACCTCTGCTTGGAACACCTTTTATTATTACTCAGAACATATGTAGAATTTAGATCAATCGCTTAATAACGGCCTGAGAAAAAAAATGGTCTCCTGATGTTTAGGAAATAGTAATTATTTCGAAAACGGTAATTATAGAGAGAGATCTTAAATTTGCAGTATCGAATTATCTTATTGGTGTCAATATTTCTTGAAATGCTGAGCCCAATTCCTTTTTGAGGCCGATTCACTTTACTTATCGTCCAATGGCTTTTATAAAAAAAAAAAAAAAAAATTATAATAAAAGAAATACAAAAATGATCTTCCCGGCAAAGATTGAGTTAAAAAGCCCACTGTCGTTTAACGCATTTTTCAAAAATATAACAATACAAAAATATATGTATAAACGCTTTTTCTTCTATTATTTATCCCCTTCTTCGCCTTTTTTTGCACAATTTATTTATGTTTTCTTTGTGGATGAATGGAAATTTTTGGGGAACATAAAATCATTCTACGCAATTGGTAAAATTTTATAAATTATTCTGCTCAACAAAAGCAAAAATAGGTATGCAAATGGCTTTATGTTGGCGCCTTCAAATACATACAAAAGCGCATAAGTAAGTAAGTAAAATTATTCAAACGAGTTTGTAATAAGGTACCAATCTTTAATGCTGTAGCAAAATAATAATAATTTAAACGGATTTTAAGCTTTTTTTTTGGCAATTTTAAACTAAATTAAAATCTCTCAAATTAGTTTTAAATGAAAGCCATAAATATCTATGTATGTATAAATGTACTAGCGGATCCTTTGCGTACTTTGCTACACCTATAAAAAAATCAAAATCGAGAAAATCTAACAGAAATTTAGAATTTTTGATTTTTTCTTTTTTTGAAAAGAAAATTTTTTTTCCAAACCTTTTTCTATCAACTTTGAAATTTTTTTTTTAATTTTTTTCATTTTCAATTTTTCACTCTTTATCTCTTTCAACACCACAACAACGTAATGTACGCGTATTCGGGAATTTTACATGTATTGGTTGTTGTTGCATGTATTTTGTATGGGCCAATGTTCACTGAAATGGTCATATCCCTGGAATGGCTGCGCCAATCTGAATGAAAACAAATTCAAATTAACCTTCTCCTTATATCCCTTTTTAACTCCTAAAAATTTGCTGCAATTTGATCTGCGGGTTCTCAAGTTATAGGCGTTCATCAAAATTTGCATTGATTTTTATATATAAGTACATATGTATGTATGTATATACTTATATATACATAGATTAAAAATTTCAAAAATTATGTGTGGTTGCATAAATATGTATGTATACAGGGCTATCCATCTTGCGGTTTTCAAAATAAACCTAAAAAAAATGCATTGAAATTAATTTTTTTCATGAAACTCCTTTTTTATTACAAAGTTTGAACCTTGGCATTGTATGTGAAACACTACATCTTTTCATTTTGGCACATATTGGGCGGTATCTCAGCCGTAACTTGACAAATGTTGGTTTTCAAGTGCTCAAGAGTTGAAGGTTTATCCACATAAACAAGGTCTTTCGCGTAACCCAACAAAAAAGTCAAACTCTATCAAATCGCACTATACCGGTGGCCAATTGATATCGCTAAGACGAAAGATGACGCGGTCGGGAAATTTCTCTCGCAGCAATAAAGCCATTGCTCGTGTTGTGCGACATGTGGCACAATTTTTTTTTTTGGAACCGCATATTGGCCAAGTCGTGTTCTTCAATCGCCGGCCAAAAAAAAAGTCGGTTAACAAACGACCACAACGCTACGAATTGACAGTGTCAGTCTCGCCGGAATCGTTTTCAAAGAAGAAAATTTTGATGAAAAAATCCCGGTCCACTGCTTGTTCTTCAAGCCACAACCGACCTAACTATGGCATTGTGAATGATCAATTGAAAAATACGCCATAAGGTACCGTAAAAAGTCCCAGCTCTTGAGAACGTCGATAAGTAGACACATTCGGATCTTCGGCTACAGTTTCACTTTCAGCAGCGATATTTGAGATGGAATGAGCAAAACGATAATGAACAGGCCCTACAACAATATCTGTAACCGATCCATTCTCTTTAAATTCCTTTCAAATTTTACCAATTGCTTGAGTAGGGGGACGATTATGTGAATCTCTCTTAAAGCACGAAAAGTGGCCATGTTTGAATCACCATTTTTGTAATCTATTTCAACAATTATAACGCGTTGTGCGGTTGTTAGGCGATCCATCTGAGACAAAACATGTTTGTTTGACAGTTAAGTCTGACAGATGTCAAAATACAACGCTGCACTTTCGAAACAACTAAATGAATAAACCTTTATAATACCTACATATATAAATACATCTATTTCTGCCATCAACTAAATTTTTCCTCTCACGATATTTTTTTGTGTGAATACAAATGCAAGCATTTTTATGCTTTTTTTGTATTTCTTTTTCACACAGACGGAATATTTAGTTTTGCACGCAAATTCTCAATACCTATGTACATATATAAAATTATATAAAAGCGTTATTTACGTAAATATATTTTTACAGTTGTGTGAAATTAAATTGAATAGTTTGAAGTATTTTTCTTTGCATATCTATTGCAATCTAAACCATTTGGTAAACTTAATAAAAATTATGCATTATTCAGTATTTTTCAAAGTGCACTTTTTTTAAATTAAACGTCAAAGTGATAATCCTTTTTGGAGTAAACATCAATACTGGATGGGATCCAGTTCGAATAAAAGAATGACCGACAATTGGAACTAAGGTGCCCTTTAACTAATCCCTTAAAAGGTGGACTTAACAGTGCTCCAGTCTGCGCCAATTTTTTTGGTGGGAGCGTAATATGTGAAAGATCATCATCAATTAAAACCTCGGACCTCATCAATTTGGGTTTAGATCTGATGGATCCACCACGGACCAGATATTCAACACGAGCTAAATTCTGAAACTGACTCGGGGTAAAAGAATGAAGATCTTCGTAGATTTTAAATCTGCTTTCGCCAGATGGAAAAGTTATACCTAGAGTCCCCGCAAAATGTATAGGACTGAGTAAATTGTCGCTGAATAACAGCCGAATTTATTATAAAACTACAGTTTTTCGTGTGTTCTTCCTGTTCGCGTGACGCACCTCATATTGGTCGTTGAGTCACTCAAAATTAATGAAATTCTGCAACTGATGGATCAAGATCGGTATGCAAGTTATCCGAAGGCATCATTCACGTGACAATTTGGAGTAATATAAAAAATGTTGGCTACTAAAAGAAGCTCGATGTGTGGGTGGCCACATAACGCAAAAAAGTTTATTGACCGAACTACCACCAATAACGTCTCTTAAACGCGACAAAATCGAATAATTACTGAAGCGACTCACCACGACGATGGAAAATGGTTTAAATACGAGAATATAAAATGAAAAAATCGTGGTGAAACCTCGGCAATTCTCCTCACAAACGACTTAAAGGCCTGAATTGACGGCATACAATGTGGTGCTGGGCGTGTGGACGAATTGGAAGAGAATTGTCGATTATGAGCTGTTACAACCTGGCGAAATGGTTAATTCTTAGCTCTACAACAACAACAATTAACCAGCTTACACGCTCTGCAAGAAATGCGTACAGAATTGGTCACTAGAAAAGGTTTTGTGTTTGATTGAATTTTGATGCATGCACTACTAGTCCGAACTTTGCTTTATCTTACTACCATTTTTTTAGGTCTCTGTAAAACTTTCTTGATGGTAAAAAAATGCTCCGCCGCAGTGCCGTTGAAAATCATTTGGCCAAGTTCTTTGACCAAGAAACTACAGAAGTTCTTCACTGATGGAATTATGCAGCTACCCGAATAATGACGAAGGTTTAGAGATAATAATGCGATTAAAATTAAGTTTCTAGACAAATTTTGTTGAAAAAAAATATAAAACACCGCAGGCTCTTCTAATTATGTTTGCTGAAAAAATTTTCTTGTCAATTAGTTTTCTCAGCTCGAACGCTGCATTTGCTTTAGCCACAATTGTACCTATGTACTATTTGAAATACTCGTTTCGGCACGTGCGTTGAAAAAAATACACTTGTCCCATTTTTACTAAATACATAATAAAATTCAAGTCACATACTTCACGCTCGTATTTATGAAAATATGTATTGTGCGCAAAATATAGTAATATTTCTCTCACGCACAAAAGCGTATGTGAGTTCTGATATAATTATAGAAATATGTGTATACATATATGCGTATGTGCATACCCAGTTGGAAAATGTGTAAGGCATTACTTGCCTTCATATTCGCCACAAGACTAATAAATAAATTAAATTTGGGTTTATCTGAAACACCTTGAGCACAGTGCTCTAGTTTTGGCCAATACTGTATATACACTATATGCATATGTATGTACATATGTATATCATTTTCACTTTATTTTCAATTTCGCTTTCGTTGCAAAGAAGACAATGATCATTTTTGTTTGCCTTGATAGTGAACTTTTTATGCAAGAATTATTTAGAAGGATTTAAGATTTTACTAAAAATAAACATGCAGAAATTAATATACAAATTTGTATGTATGTATGTGTTTATTTTTTCAATTTAAATATTCTAGGACAGTAGATAGTAGACACAAATAAATTACGTGCTCCTCTTATCTGGTATATATGCATATATACATACATGTATGTATGTATGTCTGTAAGCAACTAAAGAAAATTGAAATGTACTTCAATTCGTTACGTTACGCTTGTGGAAATTTAAGTCTAGTACAAATGTATTCACAAGTGGGCGTGTCAGCATTAATCGTGTAATAGCTTTTAAATGGCTTGATTGCACATCCATACATACATATACAGTGCCTGAGAAAAGTCTACATACATCGCCTGTATTCATTGTGTAGAAAGTACTATCACTTTGCCGGCAAATGTAGGTATACAGTTTTATTTTAAATCCTTTTCGAATCACATGTATTGAAAAAATTCATTCTCTAACATAAAATAAAACCATTTGGGGGGAAAAACGCAAAAAAATCCTTGAAAAAAGTCTACATACACCACGGATTTACTAGCAGTTATGTCGATAAGTGTTGTTACCGCGGTTAGGTACCCTTTTTTTAATATTTTTTTAAATTGTGTTTTCTAATTTGCCAGTATTGAATTTAGTTGTGGTTTAAACACATTAGCATCAACAATGGCTCCGCGTAAAGAGTATCCATTGACGTCAGAAACTTGGTTATTCAGTACAGAAAAGAGAAGAAATCGTATGGTGAAATTTAAAAAAATTTAATCTTAAGTCCACCAAAGGTACAGACCTCGGAATTGACAAATTTAGTAGCTTCAATGCCACGACGAATTCAAGCTGTTATTGATGCGTACCGATAAGATAAATTATATATGTACTGTATGCTGTATGTAGACTTTTATCATTGTTGGATTTACGCTTTTTTTTATATAGTTTTAGTCATAGTTTTACTATTTTATGTTGAAAAATGATTTTGTTTCTTGTTTTTTTTATGATAGGGGAAAATAGTTGAATTAAACTGTGTCGTTAAATTTTCTTTTTGGACTTTCAGTTCAACGAAAACACGGTGTGTATGTAGACTTTTGTCCGCCACTGTATATATATACATGTATATATGTATTTACTTGCACACTTTCAACGCATTTACACAAAATAAATTCTTTTCTGCAAAACCGCAAATTTACTATTATTAATCATAATCAAATTCAATAAAGCCGTAAAACCGCCGGCGAGCATGATAAATTCGCAACAATTGCCTTTTCTCATAGCCGGAATAAGCTCAATTGTTTAAGCGTTCTTTTGCACGCACACTCTCGTATTAAACAACGTTGATAGACAAAGGAGCATAAACGACTTTTTATAGCATTCATGTACATGAACCGAGGTACGTAAGTACCAGAAGCAGAAGAGATAGACCCACCAAAATACCGACCAATGGTATTAGAGTCAAGAGCAGAGTAGATTTCGCCATGTCCGTCTCTCTGTCTCTTTGTTTGAACACAAGCTATTCTCTTAGTTTTAGAGATATTTAACATGTTGAGCAAATGCACCTATATGCTTCAACGATCGTTTGTTGGAATTGACCAGATTCGACTACTCTAGCATATATAAGCAAAGGGTTTTCCAATAGGGATGATATGACTTCTAAGTGTCGTTTTGGCCATTTTTAATATGTGAGAATCTGTCTTTTTTTTATTCGATTCAGTAATGTTAACAATTTCATCCATGGACCACCATAAACGTCGTGGATTTGCTGATTTTGCCTTGGAACAACTTGAAAACGATAATGATTTTTTTAAGAAAATCATTTCCTCCGATGAGGCTCACTTTCACCTGAGTGGTACGGTAAATAAACAAAACTGTCGATTCTGGTGCGAAGAAAATCTCCAAATTATTTATGAACAACCATTACATTCACCTAAATTGACAGTTTGGTGTGGTTTTTGGTCTGGTGGGGTCATCGATCCGTACCTCTTTCGAAGTGAAGCTGATAGCACCGTTACTGTCAATGGACAGCGGTATAGATCGATGATAACCAACTTTTTATGGCCACAATTGAAAGAAGTTGATCTTAGCAACATCTGGTTCCAACAAGACGGGGCTACGTGTCACACAGCACGTGCAACAACCGAATTATTGCGAGAAAGGTTTGGAGATTCGATTATTTCAAGAAATTGTGACATTGAATGGCTCCCAAGAAGTTGTGATTTAACACCATTAGACTACTTCTTGTGGGGTTATTTTAAGTCATTGTTCTTTAGCAATGAACCAGACTCTCTTCAAGTTTTAAAAGTCAATATTGAACGTGCCCTTCATAACATACGTCTTGATTTAGTGGAAAAGTTCTCAAAAATTGGGTTCTTCGTTCCTGCAAAAGAAGTCGTGAAGGCCATTTGAATGATGTTATATTCAGAACTTCATTGTATCGATTGTAATTCACATTAAATAAAAAACATTTGAATTTCCTTAACAATTAGTGTGGGTTTTTTTTTTTTTTTAAGAAATCATATCACTCTTATTGGAAAATTATATATAAGACCGATTTTTCAGATTTTAGATTTTGGGTCATAAATCCGTCAAAAAAGTATCTAAGAACGTGATTTGGTATACTACACATATGTACATAATGAGTTGCATAACGGTTCTGAGAATCTTCGAAATCGAGCCGCTGTAACACATAGCTCCCATCAACCGATTTGTTCAGATATGAGATTTTGCGTAAAGAATCCGCCAAAAATTCATCTAAGTGCATGAAATTCGGTATTCTACAGACGTACATTTAAGTTTACATTGACACTGAAAGTCATCGAAATCGAATTTTGTGATTTGCAATAAATGTGTTCAAGAAAGGTATAAAGACTTTGGCGTGACGGAAGACAGCTCTTCTTTCTTGTTTATTTCTTATCTTCATAATCACAATTTCAAATTATTCTATCAGTCACTCACTTGTCTTTACCGTATATTATATTCATAAACACTGTTATCACTCAAAGAGGCAATTTAAATTAAGAATATATTACAAACATATAATGTACATACATATATACATATGTATGTACGCAAAATGCAATTAACTGTTTCTCTGGCAAAATAAAAACACTGTCTGTCGCACTCTTGAATTATTTTCAAATTTATTTTGCTTTTCCTGTTTGCTTTTGCACTTTTGTTGATTAGCAAATTACGTGATATAGTTGAAGTAGATTAGAGACATCGCCACAGACCGGGCGAACACAGCAAAGTTAAATATTGCTTAATTTTTTGTTTGCTAATAATGTTATTATAATTTTTTTGTTTTTTGTTTTTGGTTTTTATTCACTATTCCATTTTTGTCACGCGCTAACCACATGTGCGTTGCGGGAAGAAAGTACACGTATATTTAAATATACGTACATACATATGTACATATATAAAAAGATAAAGAGGGTGTGCCTATGATTTTAAATATAAAAAAAAATATTTTTAATATTTTAAATAATTTTTAATTATCTACATATTATTATCTATAATTTTAAATATCAGAAAAATTTTATTTAATAAAACTATTTATAAAGGGTGTTTTTTTATAGAGGTATAGAACTTTAAGTTGCAATAAAACAACGATGGATTATTCGATTGACATGAATTTTATTTATCCGAAAGATAATCTTGTGGCATTACATTTTAAATATGATTTCTGGCATATGACCGCCACGGCTGGCGCGGATGTAGTCCAATCTGTACGACCAATTTTCGAAGACTTTTTCCAACATTTGTGGCCGTATATCGGCAATAACACGGCGAATGTTGTCTTCCAAATGGTCCAGCGTTTGTGGCTTATTCGCATAGACCAATAACTTTACATAGCCCCACAGAAAGTAGTCTAGCGGTGTTAAATCACAAGATCTTGGAGGCCAATTCACAGGTCCAAAACGTGAAATTAGGCGGTCACCAAACGTGTCTTTCAATAAATCTATTGTGGCACGAGCTGTGTGACATGTTGCGCCGTCTTGTTGAAACCACATCTCCTGGACATCATGGTCATTCAATTCAGGAATGAAAAAGTTAGTAATCATGGCTTGATACCGATCACCATTGACTGTAACGTTCTGGCCACCATCGTTTTTGAAAAAGTACGGACCAATGATTCCACTAGCCCATAAAGAGCACCAAACAGTCAGCTTTTCTAGATGTAACGGTGTTTCAACATACACTTGAGGGTTACCTTCACTCCAAATGCGGCAGTTTTGTTTGTTGACGTAGCCATTCAACCAGAAGTGCGCTTCATCGCTAAACAAAATTCGCTTATGAAAATCGGGAACAACGGTAATCTCGTTTTGGTCCCATTCGACGAATCTACGTCTTACTTGATAATCGTTTGGCTTCAATTCTTGCACGAGTTGGATTTTGTAAGCACGCAAAACCAAGATCCTTCCGCAAAATCTTCCATGAAGTGGATGGACACAGATCCAATTCCTGTGCTCGATGGCGGATGGACTCATTCGAGTCTTCCTCAATGCTACGCTCTACAGCAGCAATAGCTTCTTCTGTTCGCACCGTACGGCGTCTCTGGGGATGCGAGTTATCAATAAGAGTAAACGTGGTGTGAAAACGTTCCATGGTTAATCGAATTAACTGCTCTGATGGACGATTTTGTCGACGATAAAATGGACGTAGTGCGCGATACGTTTTCCGCATAGAACCATTATTTTCGAAATAAAATTGCACTATTTGCAAGCGTTGTTCAGGCGTGAGTCTATTCATGATGAACTGCCAAACCAAACTGAGAATAAATCACTTGACAGCTGTTAAATCGGTCCCCATCTTGAAAAGTAATGCCAACTTAAAGTTCCATACCTCTATAAAAAAAACACCCTTTACTATTTTTAATAATTTTAGCATCAATTATACACAATTCTAGCTATAATTATAAATATTTACATATATAAATGTCCATACAGAAGGTTAAAGAATTTATACAGTTGCTCACAGCTTATTTCATGCACGCACTTGTCTAACTATGTAGGTAGCAAAAGCCAGTTGTGTTTGTAACGATAGTAGGTTTTTCTAATTCTTACAACTGATATGCGGTAATAGTTTGAAGCCAATGTTAATGTGTTTTTGAGTTTCACGTTAACAGCGTACTAATTTCGGTTAAGTGGGCCGCCATACAACGATCGAACAGCAAGAGTTGGTCATAAACCATTTCAAAAATGGTTGAAAAATGGAAAATCGCAGCGAAAAATTGCTGAGATAGTTAATTTAAGTAGTGCGACAGTGCAAAATATAATTGAGCGTTTCGTACATGAAAATCATATACAAAAATAATAGACGAAATGCAACAAATAAAATTTTCAAAGAACGTGACGAACGTTTAATTGTACGAAAAATGAAAGAAACTCCCACACTATCATTTCCAAAATTAACCACAGAGGTCCAGGAGGAACTAGGTGAATCATTTTGTGCTGAAATTGTTCTTCGGGTACTTTGTGACTTCAATCGTCGAGTATTCCGAAAAAAAGCCATTCATTAGCACAAAAAAAAAAAAAAAAAAAAATAAGCCGAGATGCCTTTGCCAGTTAGCTGTAAACCAAGGATTTTAACTGCTGGAACAACACAGTAACTTTTACTGACGAATTAACCGCTTCGGCTCAGAGGGAATGGCTTACGTATGGCGGAAACCCAATACTGAGCATCAGAGATGTAACATCGGGCCAACTGTTAAACATCTTGGAGGCAGTGTTATGGTATGAGCATGTATGTCTGAAGCGGGCGTTGGAAATTTGGCTTTTATTAAGAATATTAAGTAATAGATAAAACGTTGTACCTTAATATATTAAATGAAAATTTACACCAGAGTGCCGCGACACTTGGAATACGTCAAAATTCCTGGCATTATTAAGACAACGATCCTAAACATAAATCGACAATAATGCAGACATGATTAAAATGGAACTGACCACATGTAACGAATTCACCAGCTCAGTCACCCGACTTGAAGCCGATTGAGAATTTATGGCCTTTATTAGAAAATAACATCCGTAAACACCGCATAAGTAATAAGGAAGCGCCGAACAAAATCGGAAAAGAATGTAAAAAACACTAGTTAAGTCCATTTCAGCTAGACTAAAAGCTATATTAAAAGCTAACGGATACCACACTAAATATTAAACAAGTTTTAATTAAATTATTGAACTTATTTTGAGTAAAGAGTACACTGCATGAAAAAGGCTGTGATATGAAATGTGTTAATGTTTTTATTTTTTGTTTATAAGTTTTTAATTAATAATTAAATAATAATAAATGGAGTATATTTTATAAACTAAACATTCATATCAACAACTGGGCATTCGAATTATTTGGATATGAGTTCCTGTTGTCAATATATAGTATTTGAGCCACTGTAACTTATATTTTGTACTAGCTACTTTTTTACTATGAGAAAATCGATTATAACTTAATGGTTTTTTTTTGAGATTTGAATAAATAGTTTTGATATATATTTGTTTTGTTTTTTAGCTATTTCTGTTTGGTTCTTCTTTGAAAATATATACATTTTTAATATTTTTGTAACTGAATAATTAATCTTTTTTTTTAATTTTTTTTATATAAAATTCGTGCTATAGCGCAAAGGCGTTTTCACTAATTTTAGTAGTTAATATCGGATATTAATTGAAGTTTATCTTTAAAAAAAAATATTAAAAAAATTTATTTTTAAAAATTATTAGTAGAACGACAAAGCTCATGCACTAAAAAATCGAAAACATGACCATAAAACTACCAATTTAAATTCAATAACTTGGTTAGAAATACACAAAAAATAAATGCAATTAAAATTCATAAATCCATATAAATTTCACCAAGTCCAGCTGCTAAAAATTTTTTAATCAAAGGCTGTGCTTTTTCAGACCGCCATTCTTACAATTCTTGATGCTTGGTGCTTTTTAACTGCCGATCGACTTAATGCTTCCTCTCGCAGCCCAGTGCCTTAGTGCGAGCAGAAAAGAAAGTCTCCGTCGGTTTGAAATACATATTGATGTGCATACACATACATATGTACTTATGTATTTATTTAAGCTTGAAGATAAAGTTACCTTGAAAGTAATATCAAATTTTGCAAAAAAAAACATAAATTCAACTCATTTTTCATTTAAAACATGTTATATTGTGTAGACTAATAAATTTTTGGCGAATTTTCGAACAAAACAGTGAAAAACTTGTGTAAATACAAATATTGACAGTTTAACAGGGTGATTAAGATGAAATTTTTTTAAACAAATTATAAGTTAACTGTAACTCTTTAAAAATATTCCAAAAAATAAACATGCATTTAAGTAAAATCCATATAAATATACAAAAACACTTTTTTCCTTTGAAAAACTTGCGAAAATGAATAAAAGTCCATTTAAAGAAATTTCATGGTTCTTTCTCTGTTAGATTATTAAAAGCTCGCCAGAGAACGTACGTTCTCTGAGCTCACTCATATATTCCGGCTCTGTGGTGCAATTCAGTGCCAGAAATGAGCGTATATTGTTTGAAATCATTTTTTGTTTAAAACAATCCGAATTGGTTTTTGTTAAATAGTTTTTTTTTCTCTGTTTGCTACTCTTTTTTTGAATTTTGCAAAATTGTCAGGATTATATTCTAAGTACTCGAACATACACCTACAGTATCATCTGAAGATGTATTTCTTTATCTGAAGTCCTTAAAAAAGTCATGCACATATGGTTCTGACCAAATACCTTCTTGCTTTCTTGTAAATTGTGCTGAGTATATTTTCGAACCTTTGACTCATTTATTCAATTTAACACTTAAAGAGAGTATTTTTCCATCTGTATGGAAGGAATTTTTTAATATACCCCTTCATAAAAACGGAAACAGATCTCTGATAGAAAATTACCGATGTATAGCTAAACTCTCTGCTATTCTTAAATTACTTGAATCACTTATCACTGACCATTTGACTCATTCGATCTCTTCATTTATATCAAATTTCCAACATGGATTTGTTAAAGAAAAATCTACAACCACCAATTTACTTAAATTCACTTCTTATATCATCGATGCGTTCAGAAAGATATGCAGCGTTGACGTAATATATACCGACTTTAGCAAAGTTTTTGATAAACTTACTGGGTTTCCAACCAAAATTTTTACAACGAGTCTCCACATATCTGTATGATCGAACTCAAAGAGTAATGTTTAAGAATTCCATTTCAGATATCGTTAATTATTCTTCAGTAGTACCTCAGGATAGCCATCTAGGCCTGATTCTGTTTTCACTATTTATAAACGATATATTTTCTCAGATAAAATTTTCAAAACTTTTAATGTGTGTGGATGATGTAAAACTTTATAAATATTACACTTCGGCAAATGAAGGTATCTTACTTCAAACAGACATAAACAGCATGGTTGAATGGTGTGAAATAAATCGGAGACCCCTAAACCTTGAGAAATGTAAATTTATGTGTTTCTCCCGAAGAGTCACACAGAGACAATTATTTACATTATAGATAATTACAATTTGGAACAGGTTCACCATTTTATTGACCTGGGGATCATTATGGACCCTCAATTGAACTTCACACATCACATTGGTGTGATAATCAACAAAGCCAAAGGCATCTTGGCTTTTGTAAAACGGTGATCAAAGGAGTTTAAAGATCCTTATGTTACTAAAGCTTTGTATATAACATTAGTAAGGCCATTCTTGAATACGGCTCGGTGATTTGGAACCCGAGGTATCAAATCCACTTTGACGGGATATTCGAAAACAATTCCCTTCGAAACAATGACTTAAGAAATTTGCATTGGAACTCTCAGTACAATTATCCCTCTTATACTAGTCATCAGAAACTTAACAATCTCTCTACTCTCGCTAGTCGCCGGGACATACTTGGCGTAATTTTCGCGATTAAAATAATAACAGGCTCAATTTGCAACCCCTCTATTCTCTCTGAAATCAAATTTAATGACTATTTTTTTACATAAGCATCGTAAGTGTAGATTTAAAACAAACAAAATTATAAAAAATGTGCAAAAACTCTTATAAAATATTTACATAAACTTCACTGAATAATCAATTTATATATTTTTGAAAACCGCATGCAAATCCGTTTAATGGTTTTAGAATTTATCGCCAAGAGTCAGGCTCGTACGATGATTTTGTTTTATAATATTTAAGGATTCCTCATCAAAAAAATACTTTTCGTGATCAAAATTCAGCAAATCTTATCGATATTTACATACATTTGGAAAATAATGTATGTTAAGCGTAAATTAAAAATAAATAATTCTTTTAATGAGAGGCTGTGGTGACTTCTACGAATTTTGATTTTGTTTAAATTAAATTTAATTTTTTTTAATTTAATTTGTTTAAAATAGCCTTGAGCGCCAAAAATTTATTGAAATATAAAATTTTACGCAAGAAAAAAACTACATAAAATTTTAAACAAACTTAAATAAAACCTTTCGAATTATAGTGCCAATTTTTGTATTATATTTTTAACTATAATTCTCTCCAAACCAAAATCATTGATTTACCCTAATAATTAATACTGTTTCGTTACTGCTTTCTGATTAAGTTTATATATATAATCGTCTGTATGTATTTAATTTTAAAACTTTGCACTTGCATAGCGCTATCAAAATGGTAGAGTATGAGGTTAGGTAAATTATTAAATTAATAGTCAATATTTTGATGTATATTTAGTTAAATATTTATGTGTTCATATAGGTTTTGTTAATTATAAATTATTTCACATACATACATACAAGGGTTATCCATTTAGTGGTTTTTGAAAGGGCTGTAATTTGACATCTGTCAAACTTAACTGTCAAACCAAACATGTTCTGTTTTAGTTAAAAGCCTGGCATTTATGAAAATAGATCGCTTAGAAACCGCACAACGCGTTAAAACTGCAAAACTGCTGAAATCTACAACAAAAATGGTGATTCAAACGTGGCCATGTTTCGTGTTTTAAGAGGAGATTATAGTACCCATAATTGTCCAATTACTCAAGCAATTGGTAAAATTTTAAAGGAATTTGAAGAGACTGGATCGGTTACAGATATCATAAGGCTACCGAGATCTTGCGATTTGACACCGTTGAACTTTTTTTGTAGGGCTTTAGCACTTGAAACCCAACATTCGTCAAGGTATGGCTGAGATACCGCAGTATGTGCCAAAAACTAGTCGAAAATTACCTCAGACGGATCGAAGTTTGCAAAAATTCTCAAGAAGGTGTTTCACATTTTAATGCCAAGGTTCAGACTTAATAATAAAAATGGAATTTCATGAAAAAAATTATGTGTATTAAATGTATTTTATTTTAATTGCCCTGTAGTACTGTAGTTTCATAAATTAATTGTGGGCGTATTTTATCGCAAGCTGTTATCATATTTTCAGTTCTTATTCTTTGGATTATTGCAGACCGCAAGCTCAAGAGTGTTACTACTGAAAATATAATAAAGCCCTTGACAAACAAATAATGGCATGATAAGCGGTGACGTGGTGACCAGTTTTTGGTTGATTTTTAATAAGAGTTCTACATATATATATATGCTAAACCGTCAAATCGATGAAATATAGTATTTGTCTTGTATGTACATAACAGGTCAATTTCAAAGTCCCCGGCCTGACACATAGATGGCTCTGTAAGAATTAAATCCATATAGATTTTTAGTTAGCCCTAACCTTGAAAGGACGGATCATAAGTTTGTGAATTATAGCATTTTGAGTGAAGCAACTTTTGTTATTGTGAAAAAAATGGATAAAAAGGAATTTCGTGTGTTGAAAATATTGCTTTTTGAAAGGAAAAAATATAGTTAAAGCAAAAACTTGGTTTAGTAACGAGTTTCCAGACACTGCCCCAGGAAATCAACCATGAAGAATTGGTATGCTAAATGAGCACCGAAAACGGTAAACGCAGTTGACACCCAAAAGAGGTTGTTACCGACGAAAACATCAAAAATATCCACAAAATGATTTTGAATGACCCCAAATTGAAATTGCATGAAATAGCAGGCACTCTAAAGATATTAACTGAACATGTACCATCATATCATTCACGAATATTTGGGTATGAGAAAGCTCTGTGCAAAAAGGGTGTCGCGCGAGCTCACTTTAACCAAAAACAACAACGAGTTGATGATTCGGAGCAATGGTTGTGATGAACCCGCTCCAAAGCGTCGTAAAGCGCAACAGTCGACTGGCAAGGTTATGGCGTCTGTATTTTGGGATGTGCATGGAATAATTTTCATTGACCAGCTTGAAAAGGGAAGAACCATCAACAGCGGCTATTACATAGCGTGATTGGACCGTTTGAAGGACTATTTTACCAAAACAATGCACCGTGTCACAAGTCAGTGAAATCGATGGTAAAAATCTATGAATAGGGCCTCGAATTGCTTTCGCATCCACCATATCCTCCAGGTCTGGCCCCCAGCGACTACTGCCTGTGCTCAGAACTCAAAAGAATGATCGCTGGGAAAATAATTTCGTCAAATGAAGAGAGGATCGCCGAAAGTTGGGCCTATTTTGAAGCAAAGGACAAATCATACTACAAAAATGGTATCGAAAACTTGGAGGGTCGCTAAAATGATACAATGATTTTAAACTTAAAGGAAACTATGTTGAATAAAAAAAATTAATTTTGCCAAAAAAAAAATGTGTTTTACTATGGTAGGCCGGAGACTTTTCAATTTACCTGTTATGTGAAGGGGAATGAACTTATTTGAAGGATAGATATCAGCTATCTACATTTTAGCAGACATTCTGATATACTCTCACATATTACACACATGTATGTATCAGTAGAAACAAAAATTTATACACATATGTACATACATATATATATGTAAATATATGTGGTTGCTAATAAATTACTTCTATTATTTCTATTTCCATGTTGCTGACGTCACGCCGCCCAAAACTTTGGTTTGACTGAGTTTACACACGAATACTTTTGTCGAAGCGACTCTTAGTTTGTTGGGGAGAGGACGACGACGACGAAGATAGCAGCGTACCGACACTGTTGTGCTCGGTTGACACGCTTTGTTATCTTATTCGTCGCTGTAAAATTTTTCATTCCGTTTCACATTTATATTTACATTCGCTGAATGGTTGCTGTTATACAGTTGAATACATATGATAACGATATAATTATATTGAAAAATATATAGAAACTTGTATAGGGATGGAGTGCGTAGCAAATTACGCAAATGAAATGAAATGGAAAGGCAGAAAATTGCCATGAACAAAGTTTCCCCGCCCGTGTGAACGTGAAGGGAAACACCAAAAGCAAAACTACCGATAAAAAGCGACAGGAGTATTCGTGTGTATACTCAGTCTTTCAGTTTTTGCTTCTTTTACTACAAACATATGCGAAAGTAGCGCGTCTCAACAGCAGAAAGCAAACAGAAATATGCCAAATAATAGAAAATATATAAAATACATACATACATACATAGCTATAAAGAAATATAATTACATGTGTTTGTATGCACGTAAGTTTTGCACCAATTTTGTGATAAGAAACAGCCGACTTGGCCGCATCAGACTGTTTTGAATGTATTGTACTTGTTTACTGTTCGACTCTTTGAGTCAACAACAAATGTGATTACTTATATATGCCATAGTACACATGCCCGTATATATAACATGTTTGTTTATATGCGGACTTTTAAACTATAGGTATAGAGATGCTCTTATTTGCAATTACTAGCTGACACATTTATTATTATTATAACTACTATTTTGAACCGAGTAGAAGTGATTTATAAGTTTCAAACAATGTGTGTGTACTTAGGCTTAATATTCAAAAGCAACACAGCTAATATTTTTCTAAACTCATACAAATCTCTTATCGCTACACTTATCACCCGTTGGCAGCAATGAAAGTAAAACAAATGTTTAATGTCATGTTCTTTAAGGTAGTTGTATTGAAATATTTTACAACTAAAGGTCGGTATGCATGTCTAACGAAAACCAAAAACTCCATATAAAAAAGTGCAAAGAAAAGATGCGCGAAAATTTTTTTTTACGTAGCAGTACGAACCTCGACCGAAAAAAAACCTCCATTTTCTACTGACTATTTCTAAAAATTTTAAACAAATACGAAAGCACGGCAACACAGGTTTCCAAGCGAAATAAATAGTCTCATATATATATTTTTAGTTTTTTCATCAATTTTCTTTTCTAGCCATGAAAAAGGCAAGAATACATAATCAGCGACAAATATCTACCGCGTTCTACTCATGTTTTTCGTTTTGTTTATTTACGTTTGCAAATCTTCTTCCTATGTAAAGAGCTGTGCACATCAGAAAATCATCTGTCGACCTTTAAGGTCGGTATGCAGCTCCAGCGAAAAAACAAACTCATATATATCGGGGATGGAAAAATGTAGTAGGCACGGAAATTTAATTGCTTCGCAAAAATTTTTTCGCGCAACGTTTTTTTGCACTTTTTTATATGGAGCTTTTGGTTTTCGCTAGAGCTGTATACCGACCTTAAAGCACAATTGGGGTAATAAAAGGAAAAGTAGGCGTCAGAGAAGTTATATAATTCCAAAAGCAGTTAGGAACAATAGCTAGTACTCGTATTATAATACTATAAGATGATATATATATATTTGAACATTGATGCCGATTTACCCAAGTTTTTGTTTAGTAGATATACGAAGTATGTTCAAAGAAAAAGGTGAATTTAGAATTTTTTTTGAAAAGTACTTATTTATTTATGCATATAACTATTTTCTCCCCTTCAAAGTTATCCCCCTCGGATATAACACACTTGTGCCAACACTTTTTCAATCCTCTAAGCACTTCTGAAATGTGCTTTTCGGTGTGGCCATCAGCTCTTTCTTCGATTCTGACTTAATCTCATCAATTGTGACAAAACGCTTTCCTTTTATTGGTTTCTTTAGTTTTGGGAATAGGAAAAAGTCGCAGGGAGCCAAATCTGGTGAATACGATGGATTGATTTATATGATTACAGTTTTGTTTTTGGCCAAAAACTCACGAATAAGCATTGATGTGTGAGCTGGTGCATTATCGTGATTCAGAATCCACGATTTGTTTTTCCACAATTCCGATCATTTGAGCCGTATTGCTTCACGCAAACATTGCATAACTTCCTTGTTGTGGTATTCCTTATTAACTGTACGACCTTTTGGCAGGAACTCGTGATGTACCAAACCATTGTAATCAAAGAAAACAGTGAGCAAAACTTTCACCTTTTCCTTTGAACATACCTCGTACTTAAATATTATTAACACTTCAATCATTTATATATATATGATTTTATTGGATTTTCTGATAAAAAGTAATGTCTTTGAAGAAAAAACTAAATTTAATTAGTTAATGGCCCGTCGTCGCAGTTTTGATATGCGCAAAACGACAGATAGCAATTTGAAGAGACTGACAAATATTTACCATAAAGTGAAAGTACATTAAAGATATTAGTTTACGCTATACAAGTACATACATATGTACGTTGTCAATAAGTGAATTAGTTTAAAGCAAGAAAAGAATTTTTGAGTTTAAAAATTTATATAATTTTCTTATGCGCAGAGACAAATCTGTTTTACTAGACTAGATAAGAAGTAAAATAAAATAAAACAAAATAAAGTAAAATAAAAAAAATAATTTTTATATAAATACGTTTTAATTGAAATAAAATAAAAAGAAAGCAAAATATAAACAAAAAATTTATAATTTAAAATGAAACAAAATAAAGTAAAATATTTAATATACCATTTCATGTACAATACAGGGAAGGTATAAGGATAAAATATGAGTAACTTAAAATAAAATAAAATGTATTATATTGAAAGAAAAAAATATTTTGAATAAAAAAAATTTTAAATTGGTAGAGACCTCGCCTGTGATGCCAGAATCCGTCGGTTCGATTCCTGGCAAAAGAAGTCTGATGAGGAGATGTGGTGATCTCCGAAACAGCTGTCACTTCTACCATTTTTTCTTTGTTGTATAACAATATTCAATGAAAAAATAATGCTTCTAACAAAAATAGGCCTTTGAATACAGCTCATTACTTATAACCAAAAACAATTACAGGCCGCATTAAAAATACACATAAAAAAATTTAAATTAAAGAAAAAATTATAAAACATAAAATAAAACAAACATTAGAAAAAGTAAAAAAAATTAAATTTAAATAAAATTATATAAAATATAATATAAAGACATATAAACTAAATTAATATTAAAATATAAAAAATATAAAATTAAAAGAAATGAAATGAAATATTTAAACATAAAAAAATAATTGAGAATAAAAAAATTTATTTGAAAAATAACATATACTAAAATAAAACAAATACAATAAAAATAAAATCAAAACAAAACATCATAATAAAATGAAATGAAATAAAATCACAAAATTAAAAAAATAAAGAGTAATTAAAATAAAAAAATTTAGATAAAATAAAACAAATATTTAAAAAAAAATAATTAAAGAAATTAAAATAAAATCATAAAAAAATAAAATTAAATGAGATACAAAATAAAATAAAAACAAACGAAATAACTTATTAAAAAAAAAATAAAAATAAAAAATAAAGTATTAAAGTAAAAATAAAAAATTAAAAGTACAACAAAATGAAATAAAACAATAATAAATAAATAAATAAATAAAGAAGTCTGATAAGGAGATGTGGTGATTTCCGAAACAGCTGTAATTTCTGCCAATTTTTCTTTGTTGTATAACAAAATATTTAACTCCAAAAAAAAAAAATCTAACAAAATAGGCCTTTAAATAAAGCTCATTTACTTATAACTATAATAATAAATAAATTTAGAGAAATACATATAAATTAAATTAAATAAATTAAGTAAAATAAAACTAGAAAGTAAAAAAAAAATTTAAAAAAAAATTAAATTAAGTTAAAAAATAAATTTAATAAAATAAATAAATATGCTTTACGCACAACGAATTAAAATTAAGGAGAATAAAGTATAATGACGTGAAAAATTCAATAAAATCAACAATTTAAAATTATATAAAAATAAATGAAATAAAATGCAATACAAATTTTAAATGAAAATTATATATAAGTTATTACTATGTATAGATATTTAGCGATTCTTAAATTCAAAAACAAATTTATTCAGTATTTATTATTGCATACTTAATTATTTGCGAAAATATTTCTATAAACTAGTTAATATGCAAAACAGCATCTGGCAAGCCTTTTCTAATTGATTTTTTTATGAGTTTTATATAGGTAATATATACATACATACATTTATGTGTGCACAAGTAAACAATGTAAATAAAGATTTTGTGATGAAATTTCCTTTTCTTCAGCTCAAATGAAACTAAATTTGAATAAAGAAAATAAGTACTGATATGTAATAGTTTCATCAGTTTCTAAAAATTCGGTATCAGCTAAATATTTATATATACATACATGTGTTTATTTGTGCTTTTAATATTCGTAGTTACACTCATTTGTACGCATGGTTACAAAATTTATAACATAACCTTTCGTATTTATGGGTAAATATTTTAAATTTTGTTGAATTACAAAAACTCACAATCAACGTTTTCATGGTAAAAATTTCATTATAGAATTTTGGTTTTCTCAGCTGTTTGTATTGACACAAATTGTTGATGTTAACCGAGACTGTGAATTGTTTAAATTTAGCTTACAGATCTTCTATCTTTTGATATCTTCTATCTTTTAGTATGTATTTGTTTGGAGTCACAGCTGGAATGAGACCCTCAAGGAAAGCTCAAAATATATTAATGCGATTTCACTTTAAAGTGAATATGAGAAGGCATGTGCAACACTGACGAACAATTTACACAATTCACAATTTAATAATATTTAATATTAAATTCTTATTTCCTATTCTTTTTTATACAAAAAACTTGCTTGTCATTGCGCTGATTGACCGCAGTTTTTTATCCGGCATCTGTTGGAAGTGATATTTAAAGCCCCACGTGGCATCGATCAATGAAAAGTACACTGTGAAAATTTTAAATATTTTTTGCAATTGTATATCAGTAACCTTTTTAACTGTTTCGGAATATCTCGCACACTTATTTTTTTATTGTTGTTAAAACACTCTAAGCCTACAGCTTAGCAAATTATGTAATTTACCAAGTAAATTTATTAAATCTTTTTTAGCAAATCAATAAAAAAAAATATGTTTATAAAAAAAAATTGTTATTATTTTTTTTAGATGTCAAGTAAATATGTTTGTATATACGTATGCACGGTCATGTAAACTGGTAATCACTTAACTACGCCGATCATTTCAAGTTCAACACACCAAGTTAAATAACAGGTGTAAATTATTCAGTTATATATGTGTATCCATGTAGGTATGCATCTGTGCACAGTTGCATTTGAATGGAGCCACACGCTCGCTGAAACATGTGAGAAATGCAAATGACACGCTTTTCATGCTTTAATGAATAATACATATAAGTATGTCTGACTGCAAGTATGTATGTATGCATATCACATATGTATTTTATATGTATTTATGTTTTGAGTGTAACAAGATTTTCTACAAACAGGCTGCATATCAATCTATTTTTACAAAGTGCGACCTTGAAACTCGTTCAAATAAAGTTATACAGTTTTCCTCAAATTTCATAATATTTACAAAATGGGCAAAATGGCCTGTAGGAAAGTTTTTGAGATAGAAAAACGAAAAAAAAAAACTAAAACTAAATTTTTTAATAGAAATAAATAAAGCAAAATTAAATGTATATATATGTATTATATCACAAAATAAGTGAAAGAATTTAAATTAAAACTCATATAAAAAAAAGTTTTATTAACGCCAAATTAAAAAGAATAAAACTGAATAACTGAAGAGAAAATATAATGATAATAAAAAATATATAAAAATAAAAATAAAAATTAAAATATAAAAACAAAATTTATATAAATAAAAAAATATATATATTAAATTTTAAAAAATAATTACGAAACATGTAATAAATTAAAAAATATAAAATAAAAGAAAAGTAAAAAAAAAAATTAAAACATAAGAAAAAATAAAAACAAATCAAAACAAAATAAAATATTATACAATAAAATACATAAGAACAAAATAAAATAAGATTAAATTTAAAAAAATTTTATTTTATTTTATTTTGTTATTATGTATTTTAAAATATATAAAATAAAATAAAACAAGATGAATGATAATAAAAAATAAAATAAAATAAGAAGTAAAATGAAATAAGAATAGAACAAAATAGAATAAATTAAAAAGTAATAATAAAACAAAAGTAAAGAAAATATAATATATGAAATGAAAAAAGTAAATTTTATTCAATTTTAAATTGATAGGAAATATAAAGTGGAATAATACAAAGCACAATAAAATAAAACAAAACAATATAATCAAGTAAAATGAAAAAAGGAATAAAATAAAATATAAAATAAATTAATTTAAAAAAAAATTAATCAAATCAAAAATATAGTAATATAAAACTAAAAACAGATTAAATTAAATTAAATCGAAAATAAAATAATAAAAATAAAATAAAATGAAATGGAATAAATAAAAAATAATAATTAAAAAATAAAATTCAACAAATTAAATGACTAATATTATATAACATAATATAAAATAACATAGAATAAAGTAAAAAAGAATAAAACTAAATAAAAAGAGATAAAATTATTTAAATAAATGTAACAAAATGAAAAATAAATATTAAATAAAAAATTAAATAGAATAAATTAACAAAATAAAATAAAATAAATGTAATAAAAAAATTAAATGGATTAAGATAAAATAAAACAAAATAAAGTGCAACAAAAGTAATTAAAAATAAAATAAATAATGGTGAAAATAAAGTGCAATTTGAAAAAAAAGACCAATACCAATAACTTGAAGTAAAAAACAAAAACTTAATTAAATTAAAATAAATGTATAATAATATACGTAATAAAATAAAATAAAAATAAAAATTTACTCAAATTTAATTAAATTTAATTTAATCAAATTGAATAAAAAAGAAAAGAAATACATCAAAATAAAATATAAATATAATAATAAGTAACAACAGCCAAGTTCGAGATAAACAAAAAATAAAATAAGTAAAGAATTTTGAAATCAAATGTTTATGCAAGTATTTCACTTTATATATAAGTACAGTCGTAATAGTCGTTCTAAGCCGCTTCGAAACAGTTATAGATTTTTGTGCGGAACTTTTTCTTTAAAATCCCCTCAATTGGTTTTTTCATATCTTGTTAGTGAAAATATTTCAAATTTTTTTCATTATCAACAGTTTTTTTAGTCGTTAACAGGCAGGAACTTATGTATAGGAACCACGTAGTTATATAGAAAGTCAAAAAAGGAGGCCAGATATATGCAATGTCACTTACTTCCTCACCCAGCTACATGCATATGTATGTAAGTATGTACATTTGTAAATGATTAACTTTGAATTATTAAGTAGGTTGGATTGAGATGAAAAACAACGCTTTGCCTACAACTTGCTACATACATATGTAGGTATATTTATTGTGTCACGTCACTGAGTTGTAGAATGTTTACTGAAAAGCAGCAGCGGCAGATAAACGAAATGCATTAAATGCATTTCAACACATACATACATACAAATGTACATGCACACATTATTTTTTATTTACAAACACTAACTTGTTGATTTATACGCGCGCCCGAATGCATTTTAATGTCATCAATGACAGATGAGCTGGCTGTGGCTGTCAAAACTGACAACTCGATGCATTTACAAGTATGCTTTCTGAGCATGTGCAAAAATAAAAACAATAATTTTTTTTTACATCTTTGTATGATACATATGTACATAGAATAGCAAGAAAGAAGTAACCAAGAAAGGAAGGAGATTCGCTGATGACATACATATGTACATATGTATCATTCCCCGTGGCATGAAAAATCGCAGCTGTATTACGCACAAAAGAAAGGTAAAGATGTTGGATGGATGGACTAGAGCTTATGGAGCACACGTTAGTGTGATTTTGCATTTTACGTTTTATCAATAACAATTTTGTTTATTTCACTTTTTTTTGCTATCTCTCTTTGTAGTAAATTTGTTGTTCTCTCTTTGTACGCTTACCTAATGAATTTAATTATGATTTTGGGAATATCATTTTCCCTTAACTTTTTTGCAGGACTTGTTAGGATGTTGAAACATTTTTGATGATTAGCTGATGAAGCTGAGACTCTTCTGCTTATTCAAGTTAATTTATTTATTTTTAATGATAAATGTTACTCGCATTTCTCGCTTTTTTTTGCGCCATTCGTTTCACGTTTTTATTTGTGTTGTTTCAATTATAATCGTCGATCACGTCAAAACCTTTTATTAAGCTTTTGTGCATTGTTTTATGTTTACTTTTGTATACAAAACTTTATAAAAATATCCAAAATATCGCAGCATTAAATTTCTGCCAACGATAAAAGCAGCGTACTTTGTGCTAAAATTTCTATACAAAAGCGAATTTTAATACTTCAACCTGCGTTTACTGCGCTTCACTCGCTAGCTATGCGCGTGTTATTATTTTTTTTTTAATTCTAAAAAATTCGCTTTTATTTTCACTTTGTTTATACATAAATTAGTTTGCGCGCACAATTTCATCAATTTTTTTTTTTGCAGCGAGTGAGCGATTTACTCTTACAAAAGTATTGTTGCTATTAAATCCACCGTCTCATCAGCATCCAACCGTTAAACTCGATGGACAAGTAATGACTGTAAACTTGATGTTGTCACTTTTCATGGTATATCAAAGTGTGTTGTGAACACATCCATACACACACACACACTGGTTTATACAAACCCATTCGCATTTAGTAGTACTGCGTCAACACAGCTATACTCAAATCTTGCTTCTACCAAATTGCTTCGCTATTTTCTTTATTATTAATAAACCTTTCTCTCTCAATATCATTTCTTGGAATGGATTTTTTATTTAGCAATATTTTGAATAATATTTACTTAATTTAAAAAATTTTAAAATATATTTTAAATCAAGTTTTTGTCATCACATATCTTCTATTATCCAATTTATTTATAATTTCTTTGGCAAATTTGCGTATTTATTGAGATGTTTATGCATACCTTTGCTACTGAGCGCGCACGTTGGTAAAGAGCACAAGAGCACGAGTGTTTGTGCTTGTAAAGAGAACGCGCTACAATTCATGAGCATATCTACTTAAAGGCTTGCCACCGCGTTATTTTAGTAGTAGATTGGCTGAAGTGTTTTCGCTACTTTCTTTCTTTAATGATTTAAAGCAAGACTTTCAAAGGCCCTACACACTGTATGAGTGAAAACTTTTATAATTTTAAATGTAAAAATACTCACTATTGAGTTGATACATATTTAAATTTGTATTTATAGCCTTTATATTTGATTTTTTTATTTAATTTACATTAGTACAACAAGAATATTGTGGCGAAAATGCGAAGCGAATGTCAGATAAAAGAGAGAAGCCGATAACTGGCATGTTCTAGAGCATGATTCTAGAAAATTCCTTATCGAGAACAATTCGATTGTTCCAGGCGACAGTTGCGAACAGTCGAATTGAGTATATAAGGGCGAAACTCAACTACAAAATGAATCAGTCGTAAAGTGAACGCGTTGGTGTTAACACTACAGTGAAGTAAAAATGGTACATTGTGACAGTTGTATTATAAACGATTGTATATAGTGAAGTGAATTGTTAGTTATTGAATAATAAAAGGGCGTTGAATAAATTCTTTATAATCAAGAACCTGCAAATAAAGTTGGTGAGTTTTATTTAACAATCCAGTGATCGGACTTGAAGGATTTGGGAAATCATCGAGGCTAACCTAGCGAAATCTTTACAATATTTTTTTTAGTACCACAAAATATACACTTTTAAAATTAATACAAAATAAAATGCAAGAACAAAGAAAATTACAGAGCAGTATATCAAACCAATTGTAAATGATTTTTTAAACAAGGCAAAGAGAAAGATTAAGTAAATAAGCCCGTCTCAGCTAAATCTGATTACTAAAAATTAAGTGATTAAGATTCTAAATTTGGCTTTTGTTTGGTTTGTACTTCAATTAACAAGGTTTGAAGTGAACATGTCTCCTTTTTAATAGCCTAACCAGTCAAAAACACGCAGCGACTCAGCTGATATAGTCCATTTCATGTGAGTGCCATATAAATGAAGAGTTATCACCGCTTGGCGGTGGCGCTACTGACGTTTGTATTGTAAAACCAGCAGATTTTAGATTTTCCGTAAAACTAACACTGCTGATTGCTCGCTGATATACAAGATATAGGTATAGAATTTTTACAAAATTTTTTAAATAAACTTAGCGAATGCATTTTTTTTGATAAATGAAAAAATAATAATATATGTATATTATAGGTGTTTCGCCTTAGCTTTCGACAACATATCCCTCTTCCAATCGGTTGATATGCATGGTGAAAAAGCTCGTTGGGCTATAAGTCCATTAGTGAAGAGTTAAATTTTTAGAACTAATTCCGCTTTCATTCCTTGATTTGATGATTTTAAAATCAGTTTAATGACTTTTTCGGTAATAATTTTAATTCAGTTTTACTGTACAACAAATAAGCTTAGTAATTTTTTCGTGTATTAGAAAAAGATATTACAAGGAAGGCATAATAAAACTAGTCCATTTCTTAAACTGGTTCAATGCACCGAAGCTATCTCAATTTTTCTTCAGGTGTTTGTTGCTTGAAATGATAGTATGTCCTTTATGTTGGTGTAGCGTTTAGATATTTGAACTTTGTCTAGGTGAGAACTGACGATTTTTCGCTTGGCATTTCTTATGTTTCTCTAGCAGTATCATTCTGCTCTACAACAAAAATTATACTTACCTTCAGATGTTCCGATCTTTAGATAACGAAGATCGTGGCCCACAAACTCAACCATCAAAAATTTTGAAAACATACAAGTGTCCTATGAACTGTTAAATTATCAATCTGTTGTCTAAAACATGAAAATTACAAAGAGTGGCAATTATTATTCTATGCAACCCAACTCTCCCTTATTCATCTATTATTGTCATAAATTTTAAGCTACAGTGGAGATTTATAAAAAATTATTTTATTTTATTTTTTTATTTTTCTTCTGTTTCTGAAATTATTATTCTCCAAAATTATTAACGAACCCACTAAGTTGATTTTCCTTGTAATCTGCTAAAAATAAATACATATGTAGGGAACCTAGATTCCTTGTTTTTACAAAAGAAAGCGCAATGTAACCAAAATTTAAATTATTAAAAAAGTTTGAATCCGAATTTAATTTATTTGAGTTGGTCTCCAGTTTTGAGTTTCTTACCTCTTAAAATACGGCCACAATAGATGAGTGGCTCCTTTCATTCGGAAGACCAGCGTGCCATCTCAGGTTCGACCAACATCAAAAATTATAGAAAATTAATTTTGCTAATTGCGATCGCCCCTCGGCAGGAAATACCAAGACGTCCGAGTGTATTTCTGACATGAAGCTCCTCATAAAATACCATCGGCCCGATTCGGGCATGTGCAGCTACATGTACCATAAAAAAATTCTATGAAACTGGATTTGAACTTTTGGAAGTCAGTCAGAATCGCCATTTTGGGTAGTTAATTTTCCCTGAATATAATTTGACAGCACTTTCAAGAAAAATGAAAATTGATTGTGCAGATATTTTATTTCAGAAATCAAATTGTCAATAAATTAGTTCGGTCATACATTGAAAATTTATGCAATTACACGAAAATAAATTACAGCAACTACTTTCAGAGCGATCACATGTCGAAATTGAAGTATTTTGACAGCAAAATGTGTGAATAACATAAAAATTCCATCCAAATTGCTACATCTGAAAGTGTATATTTGCACTTTGAATAAATTCTATACAAGAAAAATGGTTTAAGTTTAAAATAAGTTTATTCTCACACGGTTTATACCAAACCTAAAATACTTTTTGCCGTTTTAAAGGGTAGAGTATAAAATTTTTCGCACTTTTTAAAACGTTTAAACATTTCCACTAACATTTTTCAGTACAAGTAAATAGGTAATATATGTATGTAAATGCACAACACCCTCACTGCGCTCTCAAATTTGGTTAGCACGTGCGTGTAAATTTCACATTGTTAAAGCTCTCTCACATGCTCTCCCTGCAACTCTTTTTTTTTTGAAACATTGCGTTATGAAAAGTTTTCTGCACAATATCATTTTAGAAGAAAACGTGGTTAATATGTAGAAATCTGACGCAATGTTTGCAGCGGTTTGCAATAGCTATATGCTCTGCATATATGTACATATATACATGCATAAAAGCGTTTTGTCTTCATGTAGAGAGTTTGTTGTTATGCCACTTTCTCACAAACTTATTTTTCATACACATATATATACATATATGCCATATTGGAGAGAAAGATAAAGAGAGTATGGTATATTGTATTAAAGAAATGAATACATGCATGCATATGCACATACAACACACACATTTAACTATGTGTTTGCAAAATATTCATACTCAAAGAGAGGGAAATTTAAATAAAATAATCTGATTACAATAATTTATTTAAACTGTAAATTTATTATATTTATATATACTTACTTAATTAATTTTTTAATAGTTAATTGATTTTGAATATTTTTCTAAATTTACTACAAAAATAATTAAATAAGAATTGATGTTAAGTCTTTCAGAACTATTGAGTTGATTGCAATTTGCTATTGTGCTTATTTCTTGGCTAATAATGTCAGCTGTACCCTTATTTTTTACTTTTATTTTACTATCTTTCACCTCATAAATACTTCTATAAACACACACACATATACACATTAAGAAATATTTCAAAGGCAAGGAACTTTTCTATGTAAATTACAATTTGTACAAATTATATTATTTATTATAATTAATTATAAAATATAAAATCTTATAATTAAGATTAACAAGAGCATTAGCTGCCAGGGCTTTCAGCTCTTGTACAAATGATATATACCGGATGTTGCATAGTTTTAGGCGTCGCATAATTGAAATTTGTATTTTGCTTAAATACTAGACCAGCATATAAAATATATATTACCGTGTAATAAAAAAAGTCAATATTAATTGATAAACAAATATTTTAAGAAAATATATTTACGTGTTAATTTTTTAAATTAATTACAAATCCAAAAAAAAGCAATTTTTTATTAAAAATCTATGCTCGGAGCAGCAGTTTCTCCATCCAAATGTCAGCGGTAACATATACATAACTTGAAACAAAAATTTAATAAAAATATATTTTATGTTTAAATTTACATACATACATACATATGTATGTAAATCTAAAGAAATATTGTAATTAAATTGCATTTATACATACTCATTCAACATGCCATGGAATCCAGCCAGCATGTTTTTTAAGTATATTTGAAATAACGACTTCTGCCATAGCGTGTCAATGTATCCGTTTTATATGCGCCCGGTCCAGGACCAACTTTCTTAATCACATCCTTACCGCGTAAGCCGAAAGAGTAACCCTTGGCATGTTGGCTATCGTAGTAACCAAAGGTTGAGGGCAACATATAAGCAGCTGGACCGGGTCCTTGAAAAAAATTTTTTTTTGCGAAATTTATTTATTTTGCAAATAAAAATTATT
The DNA here is from genome assembly GCA_030068015.2 of Neoceratitis asiatica. NCBI lineage: Eukaryota > Metazoa > Arthropoda > Insecta > Diptera > Tephritidae > Neoceratitis > Neoceratitis asiatica. Next base: position 20,701,346 of record CM061528.1, on the reverse strand, counting down.
TAATACCCACCCAAAGGCCTTTTACTCATGCTCGTCCAAAAGGTTTTTTTTTGTTTTAAGGAAGGATTTTGGTTTGTATGTATGTATGTAAGTATTTGATTTTTTTAATTTGGAATTTTCTTTAAGAATTGTTGATAGTGCGAAAGTTAGAAGAAAAATGTTTCTTTTATTTTTTTTGACATAATTTTGAAAAAAAATATTTAAATATTCCACAAGTTTACAGTGCTTTTTGAAGTACTGTTTTTATCTAAACAAAACTTTGATGAGCTTTTCACTGCATAGAGACGCTTCGGCCATCTGGTAGAACGGACGAGTAGTGCAGTATCTCGAGTGCAGTATCCAAAATTTCTAAAGTGTCTGATGCCAGTTGCGTGCTTTATCCTCAGGCTTTAGCACGTTTCTGCCCCGATATGCTGTGAGCGGCCTACAATTTTACGCTGCCTGCGCTCGGCTGAAGGACTCCTATGTCGAGCTTTTATTTCATATCAGAGTATATCAGATATACTAGGAAATTTTGAAAAATCGTATGATCGTATTTGGAAAAACCTAGGGCTTAAATCCATCATATTCTGGTTTGAAGCATTCAATGCACATTTAGAAGTTAGTTCCCTTCACGAGCCTTATTACAGATAAATCTATAGCTCAGCGTTTATTTACCGTGAGTTCCCATGAAGTAGTGTCCGGTTATTATTCCATAGGTGGTGGTGATTGAGAATTGGTACGTAAGAAGTAAAGTTCTTGATCTTTTAGTATATAACGCTGGCCAGATCAGTCAGATCATCTTTGCCACGTTACATGCGGCTTCTTTACGCCTTCTATTATTGGCCAAATCCAGATGGTTCCTTATTTCTCAAGCTCATCCATTACGCAGTTGCTCAGTATATTTCTATATCTGTTTACCCAGATGACAATCGTGCTGCATATTATCGAGAGTCTATTGTGAAGGAGATCTAATGGCAGTTTGGTAGTTAGCCAGTAATAATAGCTTGGTTGGTGAGTATAGATTAGAGTGTAGATTTAATCATCCACTCGGCGGTTTCCGCGATTGTAGTAACTTCTGCTTGGAAGACGCTGCAGTGGGCCGCTAGTCTTATGCTCAAATTGAGTGAGAGGGGTGGGGAGAAAGTTCCACATACTATGATGACGTTAAGTTTTGAGCCGCCTGTAAATATGGCAATTGCTCCTTGATCTAGGACATTGAAATTTTTCCATATCTTACTCGCAGTGATTCTTGTGAAAAAGCGATTGTATAGTCCACCTCTGCCGAAATTTATGGGAAAGATTGTATCCGGGTGTCAGTTATACCATCGCGTTCAATCTAACTGCATTGCAGCTCGCTTGAAGCTTGTCATACAGATCTAGTGGAATATTAATTTCTAGTGTCCTTGGGAAGAAATGTTATAAGGACAGCTGCAGACTGGTAAACTCTATCAATTTTGTTACTAAAATTGATTTTATCGAATGCCAGCGTGCCAATGATGACGCCTTAGAAGTGGGTGGGTATCACTAGCGCTGTGTATATCCAGTGAGCAATATACGGCCGCTTTACAAGCCTTTGGAGCAAAAGAAAGTGGCTTATATCTTCTGGTGAAGACTACCATTTCGGTTTTAGCTGATTAGATGTCCAACCCGCCATCCTTACAACATTTTCCTACTATGCTTAATGGATTTTGAAGTAGATCACTTCATTTTAAAGTAGATCACGTCTGGAAATATTTTTCAGTCGCTGTGTGAGTGATGTCGTCCGCGTACGTTACCACACCAGAGCCAGTGCCGTTTCTTGAGAAGCGTGTTTACTATGAGATACCACAACAGTAGAGAGATGACCTCCTTTTATGGCGTACCTTGTGGTCGACGCGCCGTATAGTTCAGCGAAGATAATCCTCTTTCTCAAGGCTCATTTCTTGAATGGCGCTTATTACTAGCTCGGAAGGTACGTTTTAAAAGCGCCCTCTACGCTAAGAAAAAGGCTGAGTGTGAAGCAAGTCATATTGAAAGATCTTGACTATCGAAATGTAGCTGGCAGCGTGTCTTGGGCTTCTTTCATATATGAGGTCTCAGGAATTTGCGGATCCAAAGGCAAATCTTCTTTACTTTAACATTCGCCGCGATCTTTCTAAGAAAAGAGTAGTTGCACCTCTTTCTTATGCGGCTTGTATGTTGTGAACAGCCTTTGCTTTTGTCTTGGATGACACTGATTTCAACTAAAAAAAAGAAAGAAAAAGGAATCTTCATTTCAATATGGGTATATCCATTCAGAGACTCTATCAAAGTAGGCTTCAAATGATGTTTAGGGGATTTATGAGACGATGCTTCCAGAGCCGAGTAGCGCTTGAAAGGAGCCACTGTTAAAATTGAGAGGTCAAATGGATAACCTCACGTGCTACGAACCGGCGTTCCCCGTTCGGTGTTGCGTTCGGGTCTTGATCGGTATCAAAGTAAAGCGTTTAAAAAGCTTCATATGTTCATATATTCATCTTTAAGCAGCAAGTGAGATGATGAAGAATAAAATGTATTATTGAAAAATTGATCGAAAAGATCGATAGCTTTCAATTCTTCAGTTTCCTTCTTTTCAAATGCAGTGATATTCTCTTATTTATCATACAACCAAAGATATGCTTTTTCTAAATTTTCGTATGAAATTTTTCCAAAAAACTTTGTCACAATCAAAACAATCCATTTATCACGACCAACTAAAATTTATGTGACAGAGATAACGAAAAGCAAAAACAGCAAGAACACAGCGCACACGAAAGCTCCGTCCGAAACAACACAAAACAAAACACAACCGCAAAGTTGAAAAAGATTTACAATTCGATTCGAAAAGATTTTGAGACGATTTCCAAAAGATATATTTTTTGTTTAGGCAACGATAAATAAACAAATTATTTTCAGAATTGAAGATTTTCGGTATGGTTGTGTGTCGTCAGTTTGAATATGCGGGGAAGTGAAAGTAAGTGCGTGTGTGTCACACATATATACATTCAACAATACGATATACTCCCGCTCGAAAATAAATACGAAAACTTTTTTTTAAATGAATTTTTTCCTATAGTAACACATACAAACTTGCATATAAACACAGGTAGCTTCTTGTGCGTCCAGCAGATTGATTGTTTCGAACGCCACCGTAGCGTAGCGGTGGGGACTTTCGTGAGGTTGCAGCGCCGTTTTGCTGCGATGCATCATGTTGACGGATGATTGGAGGAGCGGAAACGCTCACGAGCACTCGCTGCCTCCATTAAATATGTCACAAAACCGTTTTTTTTTTGATTTCTTAATTTATTCCAAGTGAAAATTATTACACAAACAATGAAAACGAGAAGCGAAGGGGCTGCAGTGAAAATGCGTTGTACTTGTGTGTGTGTGCGGCATACCAAGGCGGCAAAGACTCCACAGGTGCCCCGGCATAAAACTAAGAAAGCAACAACAAATCTACTTTAGCACTTTTCCCTCGTCGGTGAGTTATTGGCAAGGAAATTATTATGATGTCTGAATAAATAGCATTGTATGGGGTTTTGTCCAAACAAATTTGGTCGGCTCGTTGATCAGAAGTGAACGATTTATTGTCATTCTTTTTTTTTTTTTTTGGTTTGCCTAAATACTTTTGTGGGTGTAAAATTTGAATGAAAAAAAATTGTTCAAAATTAGCGTATAATGATGAAAAAAATTGGGATATTATATTTTGCAGAACAGAGAATAGCTGAAGTAGGCAATTATTTATTTTGTAAGAAAAGATTTTGTTCTTGAAATATTTTTGTAAAAAAAAAAATTAAAATAAAAAATAAATAAAACACATATTAAATTAAAAATAAATTAATATAAAATAGATAAAAAAATTAATAAATAAAAAATCAATAAAAAAAGTTAAATTAAATAACACAAAAAGAAATAAAATAAAAAAAATAAAATTTAATTGAATAGGACTAAATATAATGAAAAAAAAATAAAATAAAATAAAAAATGAAAAATATTATAAAAAATTATAAAAAATAATATAATAAATAATAAATATAAAATAAATAGCCTATACCCAAATAAAAAAAAAATAAAAAAAATATAAAAAAAATAAAATAAGATAAAAGTAAATAAAATGAAAATAGAAAAGAAAATGAAAAAAACAATTAAAAAATTAAATAAGTAAAATAAAATTCAAAAATATAAAAAGAAAAAAAAAGAAAGAGAATATAAAAAAAAATAAAAAAAATTAAAGTATGAAATAAATTAAAAAGAAAATATTTAACACAAATAAAAAATTTACAAAAATAATACAAAGAACATTGAAACGAAATAGCTGGTCGTGATGCAGACTGCCTACCTCGCAACTTTACGATCGATCACAACAAATGCGGGAAAGCTGAAGAGGTAAGCGCAGTGGTAGGCGAAAAAAGAAAGCAGCCGAAATGCGTGTGTCTGAAGAGGTTGAGAAGTTGGCCAAAAAGGGTATTGCTCGAAAATTCTATGAAAAGATGCGGCGACTTACAGAAGATTTCTAGACCGGAGCATGTTGCATGTAAGTACCAAAGAGGTAATCCGGTCGCTGATGTCCAGGATATACTGAGTTTATACTGTGAGACACTCGGTGAAGGCAAACCGGAAACCCAAATCAATGACGATGGTATAGATGTTCCATCACTATACCGACTATGATAAATTTCGAATAGCGATTGCCCATTTGAAAAACAGCAAATCGACGGGAGAAGCTGGCATACCGGCCGAGATATTAAAATAATGCGAACATAATCCATAAAAAAGGAAACCCCACAGTCTGCAGATGTCCTATCCAGCGTATTATGTAATACCATAAAGTCCACCATCAACAAACTGATTGAAACTTAGCAGTGTGGCTTTAGACCTGATAAATCCTCCATTGACTAGATATTCACCAAATGTGCCAAATTTTGGAGAAGACCGAAGAGAAAATAATCGACCTTTTCATCGATTTTGAAGCTGCCTCTATGCCGCTTTGTCTGACATTGACTTCCCTAAAAACTTTTACGGCTATGTAGCGTAAACTGACCCTGGACAATACCACAAGCGCAATCAGAATTAGGAAGGACCTCTTCGAGCTGTTCGGTACGAAACGTAGTTTCAGATAGGGTAACTCTTTATCATGTGATTTCTTCAACCTGATGTCAAGAACTAAATAGATAATGCACAATCTTTTGCAAGAATAATTGCTGGCGTATGCTGATGGTGTTGATAACATTGGCCATAACAACCGCGCCGTGAGTTGTGCTTTCTCCAGGTTAGACAAAGAAGCGAATCGAATGGGTTTGATAGTGAACGAGGGCAAGACGAAATATTTCCTGCCATCAAACAAACAGTCAGCGCATTGGCGTCTCTGTTAATAGTCATAATTTTGAAGTCATAGATAATTTCGTCTATCTTGGGACCAGCATTAACAACACCAACAATGTCAGCCTGGAAATCCAACGCAGAATCACTCTTGCCAACAAGGCTAGGCTATTGAAAAGTAAAGTCCTCTCCGATAAGCCGGCTTTATGAGTTTTACGGAATATTCATGGTTCTTTGCGCATTGGCAACGGCGAATACGATGGAACGATGAGTTGTACGAGTTATATGACAACATTGACATATTTCAGCGAATAAAGAGTTAGCGGCCACGCTGGCTAGGTTATATCGTCCGAATGTATCAAAGCGCTGTAGCTTTGAAAGTTTCCGATGGAGTACTCGCTGGTGGAAGCAGAGAAAGAGGAAGACCTTCACTCCGTTGGAAAGTTCAGGTGGGGAGCGATCTGGTTTCGCTTGGTATTTCCAATTGATGCCAAACAGCGAAGAGAAGGAACGAGTGGCGCGCTATTGTTGATGCGACTATAATAGCGTAAGCAGTGCCTACGCCAATGTAGTATTAGTAGTAAAACAAAATAAATTAACGAAAATGAAATTAAATAAGATGAAAATTCCGCTTAATCATGGTGCTTCGAAGGGTTAGACAACAAGTTTTCGGTATTCCAGAGTGATTGCACTGAATTTGGTAATTGAAAGTTCAATGTTCTCTGCCTTATGAGTGATTGCGAAAGCGACGTTTACAATCAATAAGGCAGCACCATTAACACTTGATGATCTTTTTCTGACACACTATAAGAGTAGTTTGCCACCTAGATAGTGTTCTCTAGTACTCTAAGCAATATTAAAAAGTTATATTATAGTTCTATCTTCGATATACTACTTGGCGAAAGTTTCCAACAGACCAAAATGGATTAGGAAAATATTCAGATCAGTTTAAATGCGTAGAACTTGTTCGCCAAAAACTTGTCACTGTTAATATATTAATCTTCTATTGTATATTCCACGACCTTCGTCCAAACGTTTTCCACCATTTTACAAAATCCATTCATTCATTAAAATCCCTCATGTATTGAGTAAGCTTCCACTCAAAACTTTTGCAAATACTATTACTAATTTTACTATGGAAGATATATACATATGTATATACATATACTGTATACTGCACATACTTATATACAAGTCATAACGAAAAGAACGGGGCGTGTCTTAACAGTATTGGCTCAAGTCCTTTGCTGTGACATGTTAATGAACGTCTAATGCGATTACGGCGACGATTTATAAATAGAAAACCACTCGAAGACACTACATTTCTTAAGCATCTTGAGTGCAACACTCAAACAAAGTAGACAACAACACACGAACATATGGTTCAAATGCGTGAAAAAAAAACATGAAAATGATACAGAGCATCGATCGATCTCAGACAACACCACTACGCTAAGAAAATGAGAAATGAAAATTTTGAAATTTTGTCAACTAAAAGTGTCGTGGATGCCGTCGTTGTCGGAACATACGTTTCGGAAGAATTAATTTGAATATTGGCGGAAGAGAACAAGAAGAAAACGCGCGGGGTGCGGAGTGACATTTAATAACTAAAAGGGTCAAAATCAATATTTATGCAAAGTGCTTAAAAATATTATCAATGAAAGTTAGAATGTTTCATGTTTTTTGATCAAAAAAAAAAAAAAAAGTATTGAAAAGTGCTGAAAATAAAATTTAAGAAACATCAAACAAATTTTTTTAAATGAAAAAATATTGGAAAAAGTGATCTCCTTTGTAATGACGAAGTATAATTCGAGTTTAGTGTTAGAAGAAACTAACAACAACACTCGCTCCAATAAGAACCTTGCAAAAAACTCAACGGCTATGGAACGCATTAGCATTAAACAGGAGTTCAGCAGCTTTGGACAGCATTACAACTCTGCCTTGCCTCATGGAGCACCACTTCAAGGACCAACACAAAGCACGCTTGCACATCAGCAACGTACATCAACGCAACAACAGCAACATAACCACCGTCATCAACAATCCGCAAATCATTATCAACAACAGCATCAACAACAGCAACAACAACAACAACAGCAACATTTGCACACACTCTTCAGTCGTTATGGTGCTGCCGTCGGTATTGGCGTTGGTTTGAATTTTGGTGGTGATACTGACGCATTCTACGCCGAACATAACGGTAATGCTTGCAATTATTCCAATTCGCGTGACAGCGATAAGCTCAACTTGACACCCTCACCAATTTTTACGGACTACGATGAGAATAGCTTGAGCTCGGAGGAGCATGTGTTGGCGCCATTAGTTTGTTCGTCGGCGCAGACGTCACGTCCATGTTTGACGTGGGCCTGCAAGGCTTGTAAGAAGAAAAATGTTTCAGTGGATCGTAGGAAAGCAGCCACATTACGGGAGCGTCGACGATTGAGAAAGGTAAGGGAGGGAAAATGTTACGAAAAAGTGTACTCTAGACAAGTAAAAGTGAATATTTTAGAGTTGTCACTGAAGTGAAATTGTAAAAATTTCATTCATTTAAAATATGTATATAACTGATGCTTTAGCGATTTCGGCCCATCAGTGGTTCCTAATAGAAGCTCATCAAAAATCGCTTACGCGCCGATATTCGTAAATACATACATAAGAATATATGTGATATATTAGTTGGAATCATTCCAAATTCCAAATCTATACTTCTTGAGGTCTTTTCAACTAATATCGAGCATTGTGAAATTTGGCGGGCTTGGAGAGGAAATGATACAAATACATTGATTCATTTTCTTTAAAAACCGAAAGTCGCCGAGGTTAAAAAAACACTTCTAACCTTAGCGGCAGTCAACGACAAAACCAACAGTCAAAAAAACTGAAAGTTTTATTCAAACCGAATTTAACAAGGTGGAGTTACTATGGCAACGAATTTAACTTTTTTATTAATTTCACACTGAGATTATCAAAATTATTTTTCAGTTTATGTATGTTAAGTTTTGACAATTTTTGCAAAAATTGAATGAAAAAAGTTGAATTTGCTGCCATAGTAACTCCAAAAATTCTCCTTGGTTTCACTCAAATATTTTCTAAGATTTTTTTTTAGCTATCTGACATAAATAGAAAAAATGTATTCAATGTTATGAAAGTGGCAGTGTTTTTAAGATAAAATCATGGTGGAATCATTACAAGGTGTGATCAGTAGACTCACTTCACTTTTTTCCGCAGTCTTATTTCGGTATTATTTGTTAAAGTAGTAGAAAAATAGAAATTTAGAGATTCATTTTTATGACTACATTTTTATTTTAAAATAAAATGAATAATATTGCTTCAGCGGATAAAATATATATATATTGTAACGATTTTCGTAATTAACCTCGAGGATTTCCCAAATCCTTCGAGTCCGACCAGTGGATTACTAAATAAAAGTCCGAAGATTTGTTCATTCGGCTTCTTAATTGCCGGAATTTACTCATCGTTTATTTGATCTTCAATAATTACAATTCTATTCACTATACTCAAACTAATATATATAGAAAGCTGTATTCGATTATTGCCACAAAAATATCTAGAAAAGTCGAAAATAAGACACTGCTTTTGGATCATCTCCCATTATTCCAAACATAGCCAAAATGGGACAACCGATGGAGAACCAGTTGTGAGTTCGAATCACATTTTGTGGAGAAACAAAATGTAGCACTCCATTTGTTACTCACGTTTCCGTTTAGAATATTGCCGAAAAAAATAAAGCCACATCTGAGAGCAAAATACTTTCTTTATAGAAATTTAAGTAGCAACCCACGTATTGTTGATAGAAATAGTTACGAATTCGATGAACCCAATTTTTGGACACTTTTTCCGCCAAATCAAGTCGTATGTCATGAATAGCACGCTCAATATTGACTTTTGAAGCTTGAAGACATTCTGGTTTATTGCTAAAGACCAATGATTTCAAATAATCCCACAAGAAGTAGTCTAATGGTGTTAAATCACAACTTCTTGGAGGCCATTCAATGTCACAATTTCTTGAAATAATCGAATCTCCAAACCTTTCTCGCAATAATTCGGTTGTTGCACGTGCTGTGTGATACGTAGCCCCGTCTTGTTGGAACCAGATGTTGTTAAGATCAACTTCTTCCAATTGTGGCCATAAAAAGTTGGTTATCATCGATCTATATCGCTCTCCATTGACAGTAACGGTGCTACCAGCTTCATTTCGAAAGAAGTACGGACCGATGATTCCACCAGACCAAAAACCACACCAAACTGTCAATTTAGGTGAATGTAATGGTTGTTCATGAATAATTTGTGGATTTTCTTCGCACCAGAATCGAAAGTTTTGTTTATTTACCGCACCACTCAGATGAAAGTGAGCCTCATCGGAGAAGATGATTTTCTTAAAAAAATTTCATCGAATTCTTCCAGCAAAAGAACTCGTGGAGGTCTTTTGTATGATGTTATATTCAGAACTTAATTGTATCGATTGTACTTGACTTTAATAAAAACATTTGAATTTCCTTAACAATTAGTGTGTTTTTTTTTTTTAAGAAATCATATCAATCTTGTTTGAAACACCCATATATCTAACATTCCAAAATCGACTTCAAATTCTTCCGAATCAAAGTGAAACTCACAAATTCTCGAAATCTTCAGAAGTTCTATTTCATAACCCTTTGCCGACTTTCTTTTGTCGTTTCTTCTTGTGGCACTTTAAAAAAGTTACGTTTGACACTTGTCTACGTCGTCGTACTATTGCGCACTTGTCGTACGACACAAAGCACAGGAAGCATTAGGCATTTTGTGTGCATAAGTGAGTTCAAAAACTATCGAGAACTTTTAAATATCGCGTGCTTGGTTAGTCCACTTTTAAACTATGCAATCAAAGTACGAAGAGTTTCGGACTGATATGAGCATTTCCAAGGCCATGAAGAGACGTTGAAGATAATGAACGCCCAGGACGCCCCAGCACATCAATGTGCAAAAAGTTAAAGAAACGGTTACAAACGACCACCGAATCACAATTACAGAAGTGGTTGAAGATGTCTTAATTAAAGGAGTGAATATGATGTTAATCAGTTAGCCTTAAAAAGAAAGTATTAGGTCCTCATGGGCTTTCACTATCAGCTGTAATACTTTTACCTGCAATTTTCGGTTAAAAATAACATGATTAAAGGAACGAATATGCTTTTAATCAGTTAGCCATAAAAAGAAATTATTAGGTCCTCATAGACTTCTAATATAGTAGAAATTCATTTACCTAGAAGTTATTTCGCTTATATTTTTTTCCTTTTCCTTTGACGTTGCTATCGATTACATCTTGACGTTCAATCCATAGGTGCACATAAAATTGTGCGCTTAGCATTCCATATAAATTTTAAGGGCAGATACTTATAAGGGTTGGAAGCCTCAAAAAGACGTCTTTGTGAAAGTGTTGAACGAAAAAATCATACTAATTTTGTTTTTTGACAAAATGGCATTTTTCGACCAAAATTTTTGCTCTAAATTGTTTAAACAAATAGTAATATATTTCTAAAATCTTAATAATTTGTTGAATACATGTTTTCCTCTCTAAGAAGATTTTGTAAAATTTAGAGAGCGGTCGCTTAAGCCATTTTTAAGAAATCAAGAACATAAATTTTCAAATTACCGCTTCGAGAAGACGCCAAATATAAATAACCCTGGTCAAAATTAACAAATGATCTTTTTTAAGATTTTCATGAATGAACGACTTTAGATAGATCTCGTTGCAAACTCTAGCAGTAGTCTACGATCATATGTGAGTCCCTTACTGGCCCTAATAACGATCTTTCATTGTCTGGTAACATATTTCAGCCTACTCCTCACTAAAATCACACAGATTTTGTGGAAATCGGTCTAAAGATGAAAGCAAAAAGTGGACTTTTATGCTCAGTAAATCCCGATATCGTTAACAGATTTCTCTTTGCCTATGAAATTACTCAAGACAAAAATAAAAGAATTGAAATCTTTAGACTTGACAAATAATCGAATAATTATATATACTAGAATTAGAGCCTTCTCTTGGTGTTTTTTATTCGTGTTCACAGGGTTTTGGATCATCAGAAGATTTAGATGTGTTGTGTTGTGCCTCTAGTGATTTTAATTGAGGTCGTCGAGCAGAAGATAAGTTAGGTTATGATCATTTATTTAAATTTTCAGTTATATTCACAACGCGGAAATAGCAATTGCCATAGTGATTTCGAGGTTCAAATCATGCCAATGTCATAAACATATTCGCTTTTGCTGCTGAACCATAACTGTAGACATACCATACATTTCTGCCATTCAATATGAGGAGTTCATGGCTTGTCCTGATTACAAAAATTTATTTTCAAGTATTGATAATGCGCAGTTTTTACAAAGTCAAACATACTTAAGTACATAGGCTTCCGATATATTGCTAATGCAACGTCACCAAAAATATAGCGAAAACAATCGGAATCAATCACAGAACATCTTTCGAAGAAATAAAAAAATATAGTTCAATAAGAAACGCAAATCCAAGTAGAAACAGTAAATTTTTTAGACGATTTTGCAAGGGTAAGGGCAGGAGAATGAAAATCGCAATTGCCGTGTATTTGGTATTTGTATCTCTTAGCGATTTTCAAAACCATGGAAAATTTATCAACATTTACAAATGGACAAACTCTCATTTCAACTCTTTTTTTGCGGGTCTGTTCAAAAACTAAGAATATGTCTCGAATATCACGAGCTACGTAACATTAAATATCGATTTTTTTTGAACTATTACAATAATTGTCTCCCATTAATATTCTCAGTTTTACCTACATGGGTACGTGGGACATAAAAATTTTTCGTTTTAAAATTGTTCTAAAAAAAGACCATTTATTTGTCTGATAACAAACTCACTGCACAAATTGATCCATAAACTGCTTGTGAGGCAAGAATTTCGTGCGTAATTTGCTTGCAATTGCGGTTGAAGATACACCATCTCGGAAGTAAGTTTTAAATATTTCCCAGATTTATTCAAGCATCATTTTAACCATTTCGGAATATTTAACATATCGGGAATGCCATTACAGATGTTAAAGCTCAAATAAGTGGTAGATAGCTCAAAAAGCAGACGCACATAGCATGTTTATAGTTTGTTTGTGGCAGACATAAGTGAGAGGCAGAGTGATTGTTATAGAATCGCAGATATGTTCACAGATTTCTTCGAATCTAATTATACGCCGAGTACACTTCCAACCACACAAACTGTTTCTTACCCTTATAAATTACCCGCCTTCGTTTGCGTAAGAGTTCCTTGTATTACCGCTGATATTCTTTACTACCATCTTAACACTCTAAAAAGCTCATTTACATGCAGTCTAGGTAATATCCCATCTAGTGTACTCAAGTTCTATGCCGAGTATCTATATCTACTATTACGAACATATTCAATGCTTCAATCAAGCAAAATATATTTCCCTCGTTATGGAAAGCGTCATATATTTTACCTCTACATAAATCTGGTAGTAAATCTTGTATCATAAGCTACCGGGGCATTGCAAAGTTATGTTTTATTCTCAAAATTTTTGAAGCTATTATAACTGACCAACTAGATCACACAGTGTCATCCATCAATTATTGATACTTCGCAACACCTCATCGAATCTACTGGAATTCACTGACCATGTCAGTAATGGTTTTAAAAATGGTTATCAAACCGATGTTATTTATACTGATTTCAGTAAAACATTTGGCAAGGTCTCACACTCAATACTTCACTTCACTATAAACTCGATTTGTTTGGGTTCCCACCATCCTCACTCAAATAGATTTCATCATATTTGACAGGTAGAAAGCAAAGAGTAATTTTTAACTCTAGTATTTCACGTGAAATATCAGTAACATCTGGTGTACCTCAAGGCAGTCATCTCGGTCCTTTACTATTCCTCTTATTCATCAATGATCTGCCAAATGTGACTTGTCATTCTAAAGCACTTATGTACGCAGATGATGTCAAGCTCTTTAAATTAGTTTGTTCTATAGAAGATAGAGAACTCTTGCAACGTGGCCTAAATAATGTGGTAAGGTGGTGTGATGTGAACTGTGTGTCGTTAAATTTAAAGAAGGGTAAATATATGTCCTTCTCTAGAAAATCTTTGCAATCCTTTGCCTATATGATTCAAAATCACAATGTTGAACAAGCTACTGACTTCATTGACTTGGGTGTCACAATGGACCTGAAGCTAGATTTTAGAAATCATATAAATTCCTGTGCTAATAAGGCTAAAGGAGTCCTAGCTTTCATCAACCGGTGGGCTACCAAATTACTCTACACCTCACTCGTTAGGCCCTTTTTGGAATAAGGTTCCGTTGACTAGAATCCACATTATCAATTGCATAGTGAGTGATAAATTAGAATCTGTACAAATACAATTCGTATTACTCGCTATAAGAAATTTACATTGGGATGCGAATAAGAATCTTCCTCCTTATAAAAGCCGATTAAGGCTTATTAATCTGCCTTCACTCCAGAGTCGACGAGAGATGCTTGGAGTTTTACTTTTAACTAAGCTGATAAGAGGTATTATCAAAAGTCCATTCCTACTCAGTGAGATTAACTTTAGTGTACCTTTAATACAATCTAGATTCTTTAGACCCCTTTCCTTGTCTTTATGCAAAACGCATTCAGATATTTGTGTAACGATTTTAATTCTCATTACGGCAGCTTCGATTCTTCTGAATTACTTTTTTGTATCACGAAATATTTACAAACAGTTTGAAATTTATAAATAATCTCTTTTTTCTCAACGTTTTTTAATCGCAAATTACTTTATAGCAGTAGCTGCTCAGTGTAAGAGGCGACCTTCGCGATCGGTCTCGAATTCAGGTCTGTCCGGATTGTACCTGGTTTTCGGTCACCGATCTGTCGGATTTTACGTTTATCCATCAGGCGCCCCCTCGGTCGGTTGGGCGGGAGGGTTCGTCGTTAAAAAAAAAAGAAATAATGGTTAGAATTAATTATGCCGCACTCTTATAATGTTCTAGAACTCACCTCTGCAATTTTTTCCTATCTCTAGTCATGGTAAAAGTTCATTCTAAACAGCGTCGAGATTTGGAAAGAAAGCTGGAATGACGAATAAATAACAATTTTTGATAATGAAATGAAAAGTCACATCTTCTCACGTCTGTAGAATACCAGATTTCACTCTCTTATATGCTTTTTTGGCAGATCTGAACAAATCGGTTGTATGGGAGCAGTATGATATACGGAATACATTACAAAAATACATCCGCATACTAAGTTTCATTCAAATATTCCAAAAACTGAGATACTAGTTTCCGTTAAAACAGAAGGATGGACAGACAGACAGACAGACGTACAGACGGACATGGCTAAATAAACTCAGCACGTCTTTCGGATACGATCGGCATACATTTTGGTGGGTCTCTATCTTCTTTTTCAGGTACGTACATACGAGTACTTCGGACAAAAGTTTATATTACCATTTCAGGTACATGAACGGGTTTTTTTCTCTCAGGCCTTTATCTACAATCTGTCTTAGAACAATAAGTAAATTTGATAATTAATATTAGAATAACAGAAATAGTAGTTTCCAGTGCACCCTTATATTATATATATAATATCGTTTCTGTCCTGATCCATGCTCTATTTAGACATATCATCTAAAATTTTAACCAAATCGAAGCATAAATCAATTTTATTTTTCAATTAAATCGGTCTACAGACTGGAAATCATCATTCATGTAAATCGAACCATAAATAAGAATTCAAATAGGTCGGTCCATGGTCCACTTTCCGGAGAGAAAAATGGTGTTCCTGCTAATCTAAGCAAAAATCTACCTTTTAAGCAAATCCAAGCATAAATACGATTTTTCGAATAGGTCAGTCCCAGGCCCACCTCCCGCGGATATGTGATTGATGCAAAAATTAGATAAAAACAATCCTTGATGCGGATTATATATTATGCTAAAATTTCAGCTCAATCGGTGCAGAACTTTTTGATTTTTTGAAACGTACACAAACCAACATTACATTTATATCCCCACTTTTTAAAGAAAAAACACAGAAAATTCAATTTTAATGGGGAAAGTTTATTTTTTTAATTCGAAAGAACATTCTTTGGAATTCATTTTTTAAAGATTATCGCTTTCAAATGTTAGCCGCTGCTACATCTCAGACGGTCAATCGGTTGAGTCCAATTTTCGATGACTCGTTCGAACATTTCGACTGGTAACTGGGCAATGACACGCGTGATGTTTCACTCCAAGGCCTGAATTGAGGAGGGATTGTTCGCATAGACTTTAAACTTAACATATCCCCACAGAAAAAAGTCTAACGGTGTGATATCACACGATCTTGATGACCAATCGACCGGCCTAAACGTGAAATTATCTGCTCACCGAAGTGTTCTCTCAATAAATATATTGATTGATGCGATGTGTGGGAAGCACCCTCTTGTTGAAATCAAATGTCGCGGAGATCATGAGCTTCAATTTCAGGCATCAAATAGTCCGTTATCATAACGGGCTAACGGTCGCTATTGACGGTTACATTCTCACCGGCATAATTTTTGAAGAAATATGGACCGATGATTCCACCGGCCTACAAATCGTACCAAATGAAATGGCAGCTCTTGAATCTCTTCAGGTTGCTCTTCGTCCCAAATGTGACAATTTTACTTGTTTACATACCCATTGAGCCAGAAATAGCCTCATCGCTGAACAAAATTTGGCTCGAAAACATTGGATCTTCTTGGACCTTTTCAAGAGCCCATAGAGCGAAGCGATGCCGCTTGGGAAGATCGAGCGGCTTCAGTTATTGCAAAAGCTGTATTTTAGTTTTTGCTTTCAATTTAAGATCTCGACGTAAAGTGCGCCAAGTCGTTCCATACGTCAGTCCGAGTTGCTGCAAACGGCGCCGAATCGACTCTCCACGATCTTCGTGTACACTCTCAGCTACGGCCGCTATATTTTCTTCACTGCGTGCTGGGTCTCAAGATGGGTGATGGTGTTGCGAATAGTACGCTCAATAGGCCGACTATGTTGACGATAAGTTGAGCGAAGCGCGAGTTAAATTTTAAGTCTTTTTGGTTTTTAAAACTTAGATTCTTTATTATTTGATTAATATTAATACAAACTCACGCTACTTCTGGCGAGGTTTGCAACATACGAACAGCGAACTACTACTGAAGATACATATTCAAGTGCAGCTCCATCGAGGCTCATCGTTTACATTCAAAAAGCCAGCCACAGTACAGCTGCACCTCATTATTCCACGGCAAGCAAGGTGCACACCATTGTAGCTTAGAAAATGCTGACTCGGTGCATACTTTCACGTACCGTTTGCCGTTCATGCTCTTGTGGCGTGATCGGTAACGGGATATCTTCGTGAGGAGGCTCATACATAACTCGCGCGAAACACATTCTTTACAGAACATGAATTTTCGTAATAAAGTTGAAAGATTTGTAAACGTTGTTCAGGCGTAAGTCTTTCCATGATGAAATGACAAACAATACTGAGCAAAAATAACATGAAAGCTTGACACAACTCACGCTTGAAATGTAAAAAAAAAGGCTATTGAAAAAAGTACTTCTACTTGGATCACCCTATATATACTTATATAGATTAGCTGAATATCTAATCAATCGGTTTCACCCTGACATGAGTTGGAGGGTTATTGTTTTTGATTACCAAAATTACAACTACAAAAAAAAATCGGAATTATTCGAAAAATTATTAAATGCATTTTCTTCTAACCTCACATTTAATGCATTTAATGCCCAACAAAGTAGCTGCCAGAGTAATTAAACGCGCCCATAATTCACTTTAAAACAAGCATTAAATTCAAATAATGAAATTAACATAATTACCGTTGTGTTGAAAACACTTTCATACTACTTTCTCCTAAAACAAGCACTCGGGTTTTGTATATGTATGTATATGTGTTGCATATTGTGTGTGGATGATGACATTTTTGGAATGAAAGCATGACTATCAAACGCGTTTCCCACTTTGCTCGTAAACGCTTTGAAGAAAATTTCCCCTATTTAATGATTTCTGTTTATGATTATCTTAACCAGTATCTTAGTTTGTAGCATATACGCTTAATATGTATATATGTATATACTTATACACACATACATATGTATGTGCATGATCAATTGGTTCATCCTTCTTCAGACACCCTTCTCTTTATTGGGAATGCTATTAAATCCCACTCAACCGCTTACGATCACCAACCTACTTCGGTATATACATATGCATGTGCGTATGTATGTATATCGATGCACGCTCATATTTTATTACTTTTGCGGTGACTCGTAAAACTTTTAACTTAAAATTTGGAAAATCGCCGGCAGGAGGAACTTAATTCATTTGTCTAACGCGTGTGTGCATATCAATTTTCCTCTCAATATCCCGCGCATATTTTCAAATCTGCATGAGTGCGCCTACTCAATGCGATTTTTAATGGCTTTGCTGCGCTGCACTGCCTGGTGACAAGTACCGTCAATTGCAGCGTTTACCAGCGTTTTACTGCACTTTTATAATTACAGCAAATCGCGTACGGGCAAGTGTGCACACATTAATGTATGTACATATATTAACGCAAATAATTTGACAACATTGTAGCTAATTTCTCAAATTGAGTTACATACAAAAAAAATTTTTTTTTACTTATATACATATGTACATATATACTTATACAATGCATGTCTATAGTCACAGTTGAAGAATTGTAGCGCTGAAATTTTTATGCGGTGTAAATTTTTCACCATAAAATGCCTCACAAATTTCTTTATAGCTCAATTTCAATGTTCAGAAAATTATGAAAAGAAATTAGGAAAATAGACATGGTCCTGTAAGAGCTTCAACTGGGCTGCTACTGTAGTTTTAACAGATTTATATCGCTAATACTCGTATACAAATAGGGGTTTCCAAATGAGATGTGATTTCTTTAAAAAAAAACACACTAATTGTTAAGGAAATTCAAATGTTTTTTATTTAATGTGAAGTACATACAATCGATACAATTAAGTTCTGAATATAACATCATTCAAATGGCCTCCACGACTTCTTTTGCAGGAACGAATTCGATGAACCCAATTTTTAAGCACTTTTTCCACTAAATCAAGTGGTATGTCATGAATAGCACGTTCAATATTGACTTTTAAAGCTTGAAGAGAGTCTGGTTTATTGCTAAAGATCAATGACTTCAAATAACCTCACAGAAAGTAGTCTAATGGTGTTAAATCACAACTTCTTGGAGGCCATTCAATGTCAGAATTTCTTGAAATAATCAAATCTCCAAACCTTTCTCGCAATAATTTCGGTTATTGCACGTGATGTGTGACGCGTAGCACCGTCTTGTTGGAACCAGATATTGTTAAGATCAACTTCTTCCAATTCTTCTTCTAAAAAGTTGGTTATCATCGATCTATACCGCTCCCCATTACCAGTAACGATGCTACCAGCTTCATTTCGAAAGAAGTACGGACTGATGATTCCACCAGACCAAAAACCATGTGGATTTTCTTTGCACCAGAATCGACAGTTTTCCTTACTTACCGCACCACTGAGATGAAAGTGAGCCTCATCGAAGAATATGATTTTCTTAAAAAAATCGTTATCGTTTTCAAGTTGTCCCAACGCAAAATCAGCAAATTCATTCTTGCGTATATCTTGCCATGATGAAATTGTAAACATTACTGAAAATAATGAAAAAAATGACAGATCTTGACATATTAAAAATTGCCAAAACGACACTTAGAAATCATACCATCCCTATTGGAAAACCTTTTACTAAGACTGCCTAGCTATGTTCAGCTTTTATACATAAAGGTTTCGAGTAGCAATAAGACGTTGACAAAGCCGATTGTACTATGGTTGTGATTCAATAGTTGCAGCCCCCTCATCTTCTTAGTCTTCGCACCTCCAAACCTGTGCAATAGTACCTACGGCTTTCCGATACCAAGTAAATAAAACGAATTAATAAGTAAATAAGAAAGAAGGGCTGTCTTCGGCCAAGCAGAAGTCTACAAGTATATACTTTTCTTGAACATATATAATTTCAAATAAAAAATGTGATTTCAATAATTTTCAGTGTCATTATTATTTACTTATGGTTGTAGAATACCAAATTTCACGATCTCATAAGTTTTTTTTTGGTGATTTTAGACACAAACCCTCATATCTGAACAAATCGGTTGAATGGGTTTAAAACCACACTGATAAGGTCCAATCAGTTCGTTGACGGTGGGCTTTAATCTTTTTTTCACAAAATACTCTAGATAAGACCTTATATGCGATGTTGAGGAAGCTTATCCTACGATAATTGGTGCAGACCGTGGGGTCCCTCTTTATTTGGTTTTTTGCAGAGCATACTTCGGTTCCATTCGTCAGGCATGCATTTGTCCGACCATATTCTGCAAAAAAGCTGTTGTATGCATCTTGTCAGTTCTTCGCCGATGCATTTGAATCGCTCAGCCGGCAAGTCTTATTCGGGTTCGGCATCCGCGGCTGTTGCACTTTCACTGCCATGCAACAGGTGGGAGAAGTGTTCCCTCCATAAACTCAGTATGCCCTGGAAATCGGCAACCAGATTACGTCATTGGTTCCTACATGAGTATGATTCGGTCTCGAAACCCTCTGTAAGTAATCGCATTTTTTCATAGAGTTTTCAAGCATTACCCATATCGACCAGCTTCTCAAGCACGTCATACTCACGCATTTCGGCCACATTCTATTCCCATCTGCAAATGTGTCTCGCTTTCCTCTTCAGCTTTCCGTATTTATCAAAATAGGCACGTGTTGTGGTCGATCGCAAACTTGCGAGGTGGCGCAGTCCGCTTTCTCTCCGCTGCAGGAAGGAAATCCTCATCGTACCAGCTCTTCCTTTTGTCTTGCCAAAATCCAATTGCTTCTCCAGCAACGGTACGTAGTGAACTTGAGATACTGTTCCACAGTTCCCCTACACCTGATGAGAACTCTTAGAGTGCAGGCTGGCCTTCTGTTGTGATTGTAGCTATTCGACGTCTTACCTTACTTTTGTTTGTTGACGGGCGTTCCTTGCTATGCAGAGAGATGTGCATGTGGTAGTGATCTGAGTCGTTATTTGGATCTAGGAACATAAGCAGGTCTAGAACGCTGGATACATCTCTTGCGTCTATCACAACATGATCGATTTGGTTGCACATTTTTCGAAACGGTGGCAATCACGTACCTTGATACATTTTCTAGTGCCGAAAACTAAAGTAAGCGACCTAATAGAATTCATAAGGGAGTCTAAGTAGGTGGAAAAGGAGCCATAAGGCCAAAATAAATGTGTTGTGGCCTATTTAAGTCTTAGAGTGTCAATGTGCGCGTATTCGCAATCACTTCTACCTACCTACTTACCTACCATATCTTAAATTATAATAAATAAAGTAAATATTTTAATCCAGTTCTCTTATTCACACGCTGAGTTTCAATTGATTTTACAAATCTAAAATTCTTTCTGCATTTCTTGCAGGTAAATGAGGCTTTTGAGGTGCTGAAGCGTCGTACATCGACGAATCCAAATCAAAGACTACCAAAAGTGGAAATCCTTCGCAATGCCATCGAATATATTGAGAGTTTGGAAGATTTGTTGCAGGTAATTGGAAAATAAAGTATTCAAAAATACACAAATAACAACAACAATTTATCTATAAACAAACATTGAAATAAATTTCAGGAATCATCACCCACACGCACAATCGATAGTCTCGCAGATGGCATCATAAGTGGGAGAACGTGTCAGCAAGACTATTTGGTGAGTGATTTTTGCCAATAAAATTCATTTGAAATTAGGGAAAACTACAATCATAACAATAAAATACAACAATTTAATGAAATATTCTACTACCTGCTAAGGGATTTTATCCATTAAAATTTTTTTTTTTGGAAATTGAAAATTTATTTACTTACACGTTTGATGTGGCATTGTAAATGGCATTATTTTTTTCTGTTTTCCTCAAATGTGATTTTTTTTGTAACTTTATTGTTAACTTGTCGTAAGTTTTGCTATTTAATTTTATTTGACATTTCTTTGTTCTTTTTTTTTAGTTGCGCTCGTGTGTACGTGTGTGTGTGTTTTTGTTTATTTTATATAAATAAAAAAAGTGGTCTGTCTTGTGGGTGAAAGAAGTGGATATTTATATTTGTTCTTCGCCATGGTGAAATTTGCCTGATATTGTTTTGTATGCCTGTGTAAGTACTTATATATTGGCTAGTAGATCAATGTGTTGTCTGGCCCTACAAGCACGTGCCTTTGAAAGATAGAAAAAAATGCAATAATAAAATGAAAAACTAAGCGTGGAATAATGGATGAAATGTCACAACAAATATTTTACTGATTTATTTACAACGTCGTGAAGACAAATTTTTCATAAAATGCTTGAGCTAAATTTTTAAGAAGTGTATTTAGTGAATTATTTAAACAGTGCCACCAGAGAATAGCAGATACACATTGACTGGTGTTGGGTTAGGTTGGTGTGGCTACCGATTTAGGGGAAAATTTTCGAATGCCATTCACTTGGTAGTGGCCATAAACGATTTTTTAACATATGGTTCAAGCAGCTCACGACTTCCGGTTTTTGACTGAACATCCGATTGCTCCAAACATCCCTTTGGAGGTGAGCTAAGATAAGGTTGTGCGTAGGATTTGGGACGCACCACATACAAAATCTGCCTACAAAGAAAAATAACAAATTGTCGCGGTTGAGAGACGATTTGAGGGTATACTGTTAGAATGGCCGGTCCCCTAATTGTGAAGGTACCGCTGGATAGTTGGTGATGTTCTCGTGTGACTAAAGTTTAACATCAGAGCTGTCATAGCGCTGTACGGGAGAAGGACGGTAGAAGAACAGTAGAATGTGGGTGCTTGTGAAATTTACTACATCGTCCAAATAAAGGAGTGTTGGCATTCGCCCCCACGGTATGTACGTTTAACCGCAATGTGAAGTTAGGGGAAGTTCTTCACCATATCGCTAACTTGCGCTCACGCCCCTGCGGAAGAGAAGAATGATGAGACCAAAGATGCTATGCTCTATGAGCGCCTAGAACGTTACTATGAGTGCTACCTCCGCCACGATGAAAAAACCATGCTAGGAGATTTCAACGTCATGGTGGATAAAGAAGGTATATTTCGCACAACAGTGCACGAAAAATTCAGTCTCCATAACGAACCATTCCCGCATATATAAATATGATTGACTGAAGTACCAGATTCCGGCACAAGAAAATATATACAACTACATAGTTGTTTCCGGATCAAAAAACGGATCCATATCGATCATTTTGTGATAGACGGAGGACATGTCTCAAGTGTTCTAGACGTGCGTACGTTACGAGGGCCAAATATGGACTCGGATCAGTGTCAACTCGGGCCAACGTTACGATCGCCCACAATGCGTGCGTGGTGGGATAGATACCAAAAGCTAAAGAGAGAAGAAAGACGTATTTGCAGAAGAGCTTGAGAAGCTGGCCGACATGGTCATGATCGAAAATTCTCTCAAAAGATGATGCCACTTACAGAAGGTCCCATTACCGAAGCATACTAACTTATGAACCAAGCAGGTAAACTGGTCAGCGACTTTCTGGGCATACTGGTCTATGGAGGGAGCACTTCTGTAGCCTGCTAAATGCCACACTCGGAGTTGGTGAACCAGAATCCCCAATCTATGGTGATCGAAAAGACGTTCCAATATCCAACTTCGACGAAGCTTGAAAGCGAATGCCCAGTTGAAGAAGAACAAAGCGACGGGAGCTGGTGTCTTACCAACTGAGCTACATAAGTATAATACATGTATAAGTGTTAGCTTCTTTGTAGAATATGGTCGGAGCAAAGCATGGCCGACAATTAGCAATTAAGTGTGCTCTGCCCAGTCCATAAAAAGGAGAACTTTACGTTCTGCGCCAATTACCGTGAGACCGTGAGACAAGCCTCCTGAATAACGTTTATAAGGTTTTATTTAGCGACTTTAAGATTCAAGCACACCAATGAACTGATTGGACCTCAGCAGTGTGGCTTTAAGCTTGGTAAATCCACCATTGATCAGATATAGCAGAAGATCAGTCAAAATTGGGAAGTTTCTCTCCGATCCGTTCTGTACCAAACGGAATTTCAGGCAAGGTGACTCATATTCACTTGGCAGAGTTTAGCGAATGTAAGGACAGCGGCTACACTGAATAGGTCATGTGCCTGAATGGAAGCAGAAGAAGAGGTAGATCTTCACTCTGTTGAAAGGATCAGATGCAGGGCGACCAGGTTTCACTAGATAATTCCAAGTTCGGCTATAATAAGCGGTACCTATGCTTATAAAGAAGACGAAGATGCGTGCTGTCCGAATGACAGGCGATTGGGCGACATTTTTTGTTTTGATCCAATCATGGTAGACCCATGTCGTGCTTTTCATTACAAAAGATATTAAACTGATTGGTCTAAAAGATTTTCGAAAATAATAAATAATAAAAGAAACTGTAATGTTAAAAAAATAAGAAAAATTCTAATATTTCAAAATTTTTTACCTTGACAAGATTCACTGATGTGATGATCGGTTATTCTTTTATTTAGTGAAATTTTTTATACTACGAGTGACCATGGTGAAATAACAACCAAGTGAAGTAGGTAAACAGTTGTCCCTCTCCCACATGCTACCTTAGCAAACGATGGTACTTATAATTATATTCCCAAACATAAATCTTACAAAAAACCCTCTTGTGAGAAAATGAACAGGAGCACGAGCTATGTAATCTGCTGACACCTACACAAGCTTTAATTCCTCAGAGTGAGGTTAGAAACTCTTTGAAATTTTGTACAAAATATATAACTAGATGATTGGTACATTACCTTCAGAAAACGGTTTTATTAAATAATAACTCTTTATGTCAGATATAGAATAAATATGTCGTAGAGAATTATTCATTGCAATACTTGCTGATATATGTACTATAGCTAGACTAGGTACGACTCATGATCTAGGTAGAACGCAATTAATTACAGATTGAGGCAATACTTGGCGGCTGGGTTGCTAATAAAGGGTGATCCAAGTAAAGTTACTTTTTTCAATAGCCTTTTTTTGAGAGATCATGCGTGAATCGTGTCAAGCTGCCATGTTATTTTTGTTCAGTATTATTTGGCATTTCACAATGGAAAGACCTACTCCTGAGCAACGTTTACTGAGCGTACTATTCGCAACACCATCACCCATATTGAGACCCAGCATTCATTATTGGATAATATTCGACCGAATAGAGCACGCAGTGAAGAAAATATAGCATTCGTAGCTGAGAGTGTACACGAAGACCGTGGAGAGTCGAGAGTTGCGCCGTTCGCAGCAACTCGGACTGCCGTATGGAACGACTTGGCGCATTTTACGTCAAGATCTTAAATTGAAAGCGTACAAAATACAGTTTTTGCAAGAACTGAAGCCGATCGACCTTCCCAAGCGACATCGCTTCGCTCTATGGGCTCTTGAAAAGTTCCAAGAAGATCCGACGTTTTCGAGCCAAATTTTGTTCAGCGATGAGGCCTATTTCTTGCTCAATAGGTATGTAAAGAGCGACTAAGAGCAACCTGGAGAGATTCAAGAGCTGCCATTTCATCCAGAAAAATCAACAGTTTGGTGGGGGTTGTAGGCCGGTAAAATCATTGGTCAATATTTTTTCAAAAATGATGCCGGTGAGAACGTAACTGCCAATGGCAATCGTTATTGCGACACGATAACCGACTATTTAATGCCTTAAATTGAAGGTCATGATCTCCGTGACATTTGGCTTCAACAAGAGGGTGCTTCCAACAAATCGCATCAATCAATGGATTTATTGAGAGAACACTTCGGTGAGCTTTCACTTTCACGTTTTGGGCCGGTCCATTGGCCACCAAGATCGTGTGACCGTTAAATTTTTTTCGAAATGCTCGAACGAGTCATCGAATATTGGACTCAACGGATGGACCATCTGAGGCGTAGCCGCGGAAGGAGATAATCTTCAAAAAATAAATGCCAAAGAATGTTCTTTCCAATAATAATAAACATTCTCCATCAAATTTGAATTTTCTGTGTTTTTGTTTTATTTTTATGATGATTGTTATATATATAAAGTTCGCGTCACAAAATTTATTGGAAGAAGATGAGGTTGACATGAACGAACCATGCGCTTGTATTTTTTTCCGTTAAAAAGCGAATCTAATTTGCACAAAATGTGCGGCATATTTTCCGAATTTTTCAATATTTGTATAAATTCTCCTTAAAATTCCTAGTTCTTCTTTATTCCTGCCTTTTCTCTTCAAATCTCGAAAATACAACGTTGAGCTAAGGCAGTGTCAAAATCTATTTCTAACCTACTCACTTCACCTAGTTATTATTTCATTATGCGTGTTACTGTTCTTGATATTAAATTTCAAAAATTCTGATTAAAAAAACAAAATTTTTAAAAGCGGCCTTGCGAAAGAAACATATTTATCAAAAATATTTTAACTTGAACAAAAGAAAAAAATCTTATGTCAATGAGAAAAGAAAACAATTTGTTTATGGGCGGCGGCCTGACAGTCTATCCCTTGTGCATATTCACAAATCCATATGTACATATATACATACATATGTGTAGAAAATATTATATTTATGAGTTTTCTCAAGCGCTAGCCATTGGAAAATATTTATGTTTACGCTGACGTTCACATTTAATAAGCATCGTGTCGCCCATTTATGAATTAGACATTTTTTGTATGCATTTAACTATGAATTATTTCTGTGCCAGATAGCGGGACACTCACCGACGACACACACACACACACACATCCAACATACATACCCTGCAAAGATTTATGGACCATATGGTCCATTGAAGCACCTACAAATATGCTCCTCTGTGGGAACTATTCGACCAATTCATGTTTTTATACGAATTTAGTGCGGCACGACCATTCTTCGTGTTATACCGATCGCAATCAATTCAATCGAAGTTACAACTTCGCAATAAGTTCTATACTCGATCACAGAAAATGTGTGGAAATGAAACTGAGTCAGTTTCGTTTCTCTGTTGGGCGCTGCTGGTACGCAAAAGACGTGCAGAATTTACTATTATTTCAATGAAAATACATAGAACAAAGGCGCAAACTAATAGATATTATATATTTATTATCAAAAAAAATAAATTTAAAATAAATTTATATATACTTATATATTATCTTGTACTAACTTTTGATCAAAGCAGATGGTATTCGAAACTAAAGAGTATGTTCGAATGTAATTTTTCGCATATACTCCAAAATATAACCTTCTGAAGTTACTCCATGGAGTACTCGGCTGTTATGCAGAGGTGGATTATATGGTCCAGCCCTAGGATATGACAATGTTAATTGGACCATATTTTTTGTATGGATTGTGGCAGGTTTTGGATTACTCTATTGTCCGCATGGATTATATATTTCACGCGTGCATGGAGTACTCGCCTTGTTTGCAGGGTAAAAGTAACCATATACATTGAAGTAAGTAATATAGATGTGGCTTGGGAGACGCATTGCATCTGGGCTGCTGCACCGGCTGATGGTGCTGCCTGGGCGGTCTGTGTTTATTCTCTTTATTTGATACAATAGTTAGTACCTTATTTACATACGCATTACTCAATGTCGGTGGTTTGGCTAGTTTTCGCTAGAAATCAATGCATGTGCAATATTCAGATGAATACGTATGTACATATGTATATCTATGTATGTATAATTATTTTATTTTTTTTTTGGACATAAAATATTATTCAGTTCTTAAAAAGTCTTTTAATTGAAATTTCAAATATTGGATAATTAAAAAGCTCTCCGCGGTTGCGAACAAACTTTTTCTTTATTAATAATTAATTATAATCAAGTATTATTTATCATTATTATCTAAGAATTTTTCAAATTTTTCCGTTAGTTTCGTAATTCTAAGAGCTTTGCCAAATGATTTTTAGCGGAGAATTGTTTACAATTTACAAAGAAACAAATATCAGTCAGATGGTGCTAGGCCTGATCTATGTATATGGTGGGTGCATCGAGCTTCCCAATCAAGCTTTCAAATTTTTTCTGATAATCAAAAGTATATGTGGTCTGCCGTTGTCATGATGAAACACAACTCCTTTTCTGTTAATCAATTCTGAATGCTTTTTTGAAGAATTTGTTATTACTTGTTGACAGTGTAGCTCAGAATTGACCGTTTCGCCATGTGTTAGCATCTCACCGCACACTCATCACCACCTTGTTTGCCATGAATTCAGGCTTTGAAGTAGTTTTGTCGTATATCAGCGGCCTTTGATAATGATTTTTATTTTCATTTTACATTTCAGAAGACCGATTTCAATTCGGTCTATCAAATTTTTTTGCATTAATCTAGTAAAACCCAAACATCGAACTTCTTTGAGTAGCCAGCCTCTTTGAAATAAATCGAAACTGTTACGTGACTGATGCCTGATGCCTTCGCTGTCTCCTGACAGTTTGCATATCGGTCATGCCCCACCAGTTGCACAATTTCATCGGTTTTTTGAGTAACTGACCGAAAAGAAATCGGTACATCTTTGACATCAAGAATTCCGGAACATTAGTGGCGCTATTTTTACCTTTTTGTACCTTTCATGAACTTGAAATATTATATCGTATCAGCTTTAATCCAAAGAAAGTAAATACCAGGTGAAAAATAGAGACAGATCCGCCGGTTTCAACTCAAATTTATCCCTCAGTTTCGTAGATATTTCACTCAAACTTATACAAAGATGTGTATGCAGTATTGAGCTTTTGTAGGGATCGGCCTCATCGAATCACTATATCATAAAGCTTCCATACAACCGATTTGTGCAGTTTTGGGTTTTGGGTTAAAAATCTGCCAAAAAATCATCTAAGTTCGTGAAATTTGGTATTCTACGCATATAAATTCAAATATCGAGTTTTTCAATTTGCAATAAATTTCGTATACTCATTAAATGTATAAAGACTTCAGCATGGTCGAACACAGCTCCTCATTTCATGATTATAGTTAAAAAAATCATCACATTCGTTATTTCTTTGAACGTTTCGCTGTTTTTAATCAAAATAACTTTTCACAAGAATTAAGGTTTACAGAACTGTCTTCATGAATAAGATTGCTTGAAATGTTTGTATTCTAAAACGTGTAGGTTTGACACAATCGGATTAGTGTTGCCTGCAATAAGTCACCATCTGGTGACAAAAACTCCGGAGACTTTGCATCTTAACCAACATTTAACTAGAACTTTTTGTTATACTTCGAGGGTGGTTTGATAAGTCAGTGATTTTTTGAATAAAATATATTTCCTAGTCAAATAAGCGTTTATTTCCCAAAATAGTTTCCTTTTAGCTGCATTTATAGCGTTTTTCCAATTTTTCTATATATCAAGTAGGCCTTTTTTCTTCATTCGATCAGAATCTCTTACCGTCCAGGCATTTATTCAGGTTTGGAAACATGAAATAAACGCGGAAGACTAAATGCTGAATGGGGTACTTGTTCGTAGCCCAATTTATGAATTTTTGCCGTTACTACACTCGTGTGCACCCTTGCATTGTCCTGAGGCAACAGCACTTTTTTCAGCCAAATTCGGTCGTTTCTCTTTCAAATCTATATTAAATCTGTCTAAAAGCTCTAAATAATATTCATCGGTGATTATTTTATTCTTTCCAAAGTAATCAATGTGATCGCGCATCTCAAAAAACTGAGGTCTTGCCGACAGACCCACATTGGCCTTCTTTGGTGCACGTTCACCCGAAGAAACCCACTGTGTGGATTTTTCTTTGGTCTCTGGTGTGGTGTGGTGGATCCATGCTTCGTCTACGTTAACGAAACGGCGCAAAAATTTGTTTGGGTTGAACATCGTCAAACACTCCTTTGAAGTGGCTACACGGTTGTACTTATGGCCGAGTGGGAGCAATGGCGGCACCCAAAATATTCATGTAAAATGTGATATACCCGCTCAGATGAGATGCCTACAGATTCAGCCACCTCACGCACTTTTATTCTCCGATCGTCCAATATTATTCCATGGGTTTTTTCGACCTGTTTTGAGCGATCTGAACGTCACTTGTACTAGTACCACCACAACGGAACTCAGTGAGCCAATTCTTATTCATTGAAATTGATGGTGCAGAGTTCTCACTCGTTTGATTTTAAAGTCTGCCAAACATAAACTGAATGGTGCAGTTTACTCAAAATTTTACTGCAGTCTACTAATCGATAACGGCTTATCAGAGCAGTGTTGTATTTACAGTAACTGCGCGGCAAATTCGAAAAGTCACTGACTTATCAAACAGTCCTCGTATTTTGGATTTTCACCACAGAATTCCTGACCTTGACTTCGTCTCGGTAATATATTTATTTTAAGAGTAATTTATTTCCGTTTTCGTTGAGAATATGAAAAGAATTTTTGAGGTGAAAAAAAAAACAAAGTTTTTATTGTAATTTTGAAACCTGTTGCAAGAAATATATGGCGCAATGTGTTAAATTTCTAGTGATGAAAAGGGAGTTTCTTTAGTATACGTAGTGACAGGCAGTCAGAAAATGTATGAGAAAAAAATAACTTTGGCACTCGTTTAGAGCAGTTGTTGGGTGAATAGTAAGATCTTCTTGCCTAAAAACAATTTGGGCTAGACCTAAATCCCACCACCCTCAATACGGTATCACACATAACCAATATTGTAACTAGCTAGGGATAGAATATAAATTATATTGACGAGTAAAACTTTGTTTTCTGAAATATTATTTGAAATTACGAAGCTATTATTATAAGCCAGGTCTTCCTAACGGATTCCTTTTGAATCATGTTCTCAAATCTGGGCTGTGAAATAAGTACATTTGTAGAGAAAATGGGAGAGGTCGTAACTAAGTGAGTAGAAAGAGCTTGCGAAGCTGGAAGTCAAGGGAAATGACTGAAAATTTGACCAGAATATGACAAACTTTTCAAGACCAAATCTTTTTCTATAGAAACACAAACGACGAATAGTTTATTAATATTCACAACATATCTATGTAGGATATGCTGTACCAGCATGCTTAACTGAAAAGATCAGCGGTAGCAAACTGAAAATCCAATCGACGATATAGATATAGAAATTCTACCAAACTTAAATTAAAATTGCATATCTGAAGAACAACACAGAGCTCGACTCCAGGCGACGAAATGGAAAGGTGTTAAAATGAAGTTTAGAAATTGTTCGGTCCAATGCAAGAGTGGAGTTATGTATATTCTTGCTGCGATTCCGCACGGCACTGGAAGTTCTGTCAGAACGAGGAAAGACCTCCCCGAAACGTTCGGTATCAAAGCAGGTCGCAGATAAGATGATACTCACACAAATGACTTCTTCACCCTATAGCAGGAGAAAATATTCGGGTCTAAGCCGAGGAGCTTTAGGTTAAAGTCCACTGTTAACAAAGTGATCAGAGATCATAATTATAGCTGCAGAATAGATAGATCCGTCATTGGCAGGATATTTCGTTTTCCGTGTACCAAGTCTTGAAAAAAGATTAACATAAGAAATATATTGATACACCATATCTCTTCTTTGATTTTAACCCTAAGCAACACTAGAAATACTATCGGAATAGGAGAGGATCTGCTAAATCCACTCCGCGCAAAGCAGCGCTGTTTTTTTCTGAGTAGGTATTAAAAATGTGAAAATATCTCTTGACATGGAAAGCCCAAACTCTACCAGTCACTCACCATGCCGCCCTACTCTTCTGTGATGCTGAAGCTACTTTGGATTGAGTAGACAATTGAAAAGTTAAGTCTTCTCCCAACAAACAAAAACAAACCCTTCAAGTTGCTACTCATTCCCGTCCCATTTTATGGTGCAGAAACGTGGACGTTGACAGCATCGGTTGAGTCGGTTTTTTGGGAGTCTTCGAGAGAAAGATGTATGGTCCTATACATATGGGTGACGGCGAGTACCACAGACGATGGAGCAATGAGCTGCACGAGATATACAACGACATAGATATATTTTTGAGAATTCAGGGACAGTGGCTATGCTGGCTAGACTGGATGAAAACACTCAAGCTTTGAAAGTATTCAATGCAGTACCCGTTGGTGGAAGCAGTGGAAGAAAAAACTCCAACTCCGTTGGAAAAATCCGTTGAAGAAGGACCTGCGTTCACTTGGTACCGCTCTCAAGTGGCGCCAACTATATAAAAGGAACCGCGCAATTGTTAAATCGGCTATAATCACGTAAGTGGTGCTTATACCAAAGAAGAAAAAGAAGAAGATGATTAAATGTTCGTCCGGCCATGATTCGAACCACTCGAATCACTGCTAAGTACTCGGCTGCTGCGATGCAAAGAAGATAATAAAAGACAACGAGTTTTCTCTCTAGATATACTTTGGAACGGTGAAAGCTCTTCAAATTTCAAGATCTTCCGCGTCATATCCACTGTTAGCTGTCGAGGAAGAAGATAATAACTTCCGCTTCTGGAAGAGTCAGGTGATGTCTTCAAATGGCACCAAACAGCAAATGGCTCGACTAGTTGAGAAAAATTTCGAAGTTTCGTGTATTTCGTTCTAACATAAGTTGTTGCTGGAAGATATTATGCTTAATATATTCAAGATTATACTATATTTGTACTCTAAGCCTTTCAAAAATTTACGATAATAGTCTATATTATCTATATGCGAGTACTTTATGAGACTCTCCTTAGCCCCAACTCATCCATTCGATCCGTGATAACAAATCGCCAGACTTTACGATTCTTTTTGATTCATTTTGATGCATATAATGAGTCATATATTATATACGAGTATATACGAATATTTATTGTTGTATTGAAAGCCTTAACAAATGTACGATCTCATCTTCGCTTAGCGTTCTAACCTATAATCATTTAAATTACAATCAATATACCTTTTAAGACCCTTAATTTCTACACAAATACATATGTAAATACTCGAAGAAAACGGGAACAAATAAATAATGCTGGCGTTTCCATTTCACGTCGAGCTGGATTGAGTTGAATGTGTGAGTACATAATGTCTGCCCCCTTTGATGATATTTATTTTTAATGAATTGACTATAAAGCATAAAAATTTGTAACAAAAATGCGTTGTTGTAAATTAATTTTTACAAATTCGAATGGTTTTAAATAAAATTCCGCTGCATTTACACTACAACACAGTTCGAAGTGAATGAGTGCACGGCAAATGGACTATGTCGCGTGCTCCATGTGCACAAATACCTACCTTTACTTATATATGTATGAGTACATATGTGTGCCGATGTGTATGAGGCGACATGCGGGGTTATATGTAACTGTAAAGGAACATTAGTTTAGAGGAATTTATAGAATTCGAGTTGTATTTTGTTTGATTGTGGCAAACAGTTGAACGTTGCGTCGGCCTATCGATAATACCATCAACGTCGTGTGTGTGTGTGTGTGTGCATATATGTGTGTTTGTGTCACCGAGCGGTCGCCGTTGGCAATCATTTACTTGTATTTCGTTTTACTCGTCTTTTTCGCCTTTCACGATCAGCTACTTGTTTTGTTTGAGCGGGTGGGGGGAACGCGTGAGTTAAGGGAGCGTGAATGAAGATGTGTTGCTGGGCGGCATGGTGTTAATGACAAATTGCACAGGAAAAACATGACAACGAAAATGGAAATGGAAATGGAAAAGCAAAAGTGTGCGCTGCAGCTTTGTTGTTGGTGCGCAATCGCTTGTATTTACGACCGACCGACAACTTCATTGATCGTGTGCGCTTTGCATGCCGGCATTTGCACTCATACATACAATACATACATACATACATACATATGTACATACAAAGTGACGACTTGACAGCTGAACAAATTGTTTGCAATTAAAACATGTTGCTAATTTTGAAAAGAAAGTAAAAGCAAGTGTTGGCGCTGCTGTTCAGAGTAGTCTATTTTTAGGCGTTGAGCATTAAATTCACACCTTCCAAAGCATTTTTAGGTTGTTACAAATTGCATTTGAGTGATAATTTTTCAGTGTTGAGTGCACTACAAATAAGGATGAAAAAAAAAATACAAATAAAACGAGAAAGAACTGTGAGGTCTGTCTTCCGGCATGTCGAAGTTTTTATACCTTTCATGAACTTATCAAATTTATTGCAAAATGCAAAATTCGATTTCGTTAACTTTCAGTGTCAATACTTATTTGAATTTATGTAAGTAGAATACTAAATTTCACACTATTAGAAACTTTATTTTTGGCGGCTTTTTGAACCAAAATCTCATATCTAGACGAATTGGTTATATAGAGGCTGTAGGCTATAGTCTTCCGATTTCGTTGATTTTCGGTGTCAATATTTATTAGAACACTCTTGTGTAGTGTGCCAACTTTCACACCCTTCAATAAAGCATTGATATATTTTTGACCCTAAGTCACATACCTGAGTAACACGTTGACTGCCGCGGCAATTTTAAAAAATCTGGCCAAAAATGACAATTCGATTTAATCACATTATATTATTAAAAACTCTATTTCTAGTGCATAGTTTTCATGAAAATTTAAAAAAAATGTGTTTTTTATTAAAGAAAGGTCTCACGAATTATTTCGTAGTTGGCGTCAGTAACAGAAATCTCTTCGCGAAAGTCAACTACGAGTTAATTCGTAATTCGTTAATTCGCTCGCAGACATGTATCGACCTGTCGCTTCGCTAAAGCTGAATCATCGATACACGTTCATATTTATCAGTAGTATTTCAGAAATTGTCCAGTGCTCATATTTGTGTCTTTCTTGTGGTTTGTTTTATAATTATTGTTATAACTAAATTATCAAAAACCCTATATGGACAGGAAAAGACCACTAACTGAAGAGAAAATGAAGTACTACGCAAATCAAAGCGATTCAGAAATTGACGAGATTTTTGGCGAGGATAGCAACGATAATAGCGATTATGAACCTTCTGGGAATTCAACTGATAGTGAAGATGAAATCGCGCTCGAACCGGAAATTGATCCAGAACCAGAAGATAATGACAATGATTTCCAAGCAACAACATCAAATGCGAATGATAGTTTGTGGACAGAAACTCCACAAGAACCTGAATTATTTATTTTCCAAGAAAATGTTGGTGTGAAATTGGATACATCAAATTTTACAGTACAAACGCTGGTGGACTTATTTTTTTCGGATAAGTTTCTTGCATTACTGGTGGAACAAACTAATTTATATGCTGTGCAAGAAATCGAAAAACGCAGAGAAATAAAAAAATCTACTAGGTTATCAAAGTGGCAAGACGTCAGTGCCGAAGAAATGAAAGTGTTTATTGGACTTTTGTTGCACTTTTCCATCAATTGAACATTATTGGAGCACAAACAAGCTATATAATATAAACTTTTGGCGCTCACATATGAATCGAAATCGTTTCCAGTTGTTGATAACTCAATACCATCTGCCGACAGATTATACAAAGTGAGACCAATACTAAATCATTTCAATAATATTATGCGTGAAATCTGTGTACCAGATAGAAATATTTGTATTGACGAATCCATAACGCTATCGCGGATCGAAGATTCTTTTTCCGCCAATACATAAAAAATAAAAAACACAAATATGGTATCAAACTGTCTGAACTAAGGGAGTCCGACGGTCTCGTAATAAAAAAAAAGATTTATAGCGGTAAATCTGAGGAAACTGAAAATAATGTAGGTCGCACTACTGACTTTGCTCTACATTTAGTTGAGGATTATCTCGATGAAGGATACACGGTTTACATGTATAATTTTTACAATTCTGTTGCTCTTAAAAAAACTGCTGAATACACGAAAAACTTATGTGTGTGGAACCTTACGAAGTAACAGAAAGGGAAACCCCAGAGATGTGGTAAATCGTAAACTGAAAAAAGGGGAGTGCATTTGGCGGTAAAATGGTACTGTTACTGTATGCAAATGGAAAGACAAACGACATATTCTTACCATTTCAAACATGCATGCTGTTGAAGTAGTAGAGGTAACCAATCGGAATGGAAACGTTTCTATCAAACCGAATATGATTCGAGATTATAATAATGGAATATCTGGCATTGACCAATCAGACAAAAATGCTTTCGTACTACACATCTCTAAGAAAGACTATTAGATGGTCCAAAAATTCAGAGAGTAACTTCTTCCAAAATAAAACTGAAAAAGTTCAAAGAAGAATTCGTAATCGTATTGCTCGGAGAATAAATCCAATCAGTTCGGAAAAAAATTAGATTGCAAGAGCTCCATAATTTAGAGAATCTACCACCAACCGAAAAAAAACAGCGTCCGATGAAGCCAAGCTGTATATGTACCCAAGCAGAAAAAAACGCCCAGAAATTCGTTACTCCTCTCCAGCCTGTTATAAGAAACCAGGAAGAAGGGTGGAAGATTGTTTCAAGAAGTTTCACAATCGATAAAATATTATTTTATTTCTTAAATTTAGATTAATATTCCAAAAAAAAAAGATGGAATTGTTTTTTGTTCGTTTTTTAATAAATTTTCTGTTCCTGCAAGCCAGCCTCGATTTTTTATATTTTCCCCGAAGCCAAACATCGATATTAGCACTAATGTATTTTGAGTTAACTCGTAGCTACACAAAACTGGCAAGTAAACACAGGACGAGGTAACTCGTAGTTGGCGTCCTAGAAAAGATCGCAATCTACGAGTTATCTTGTAGTTGGCAGTTAACGTGTTAAATCGATTGTATGACGCTATATGATACTTAGTTTCTTTAAAATATCTCAAAAATTTAGGGACTAGTTTGCATTCAAACAGACGGACGGACGGACGAGCAGACAGACGAGGACGAGCTCGGCATTCTAATACGATCGGTATAAATTTTGTTGGTTCTATCTCTTCTCCTTTTGGCACTTACATACTTCGAACAATTTGAGATACAAAAAAAATTAAAAATAACTTAAGACTATTAAAACAAATAAGACCAAAATACAACATATTTGCATATACATAGTATATATGACCAACCTGCATCACTTTGTACGCACCCTCACTCCGTTATTTATATCCAAGGAAATCAAAAAAAAAGCAAAAAATCAACGTCAAATGCACGCTTGAGCGATTGCATGAAGCTCTCCATGAAGCAAAGGACCCATGCCTTCATCGCCCTCTACCAGCTACGACTTCCACTGTCACCATAAATAAATATGTGCGTAGATGCTTGCATTTAGATTAGAAAATGTACAAATTTGCTAATTTACCATAAAACGTTTGATTTTAAAATTCCAAATTCGTGAGTGTAAAATACTAATGAAAGAAATGGGCGCAAATTACATACATATGTACACACGTATCGTACCCTGCAAACAAGGCGAGTACTCCATGCACGCGTGAAATATATAATCCATGCGGACAATAGAGTAATCCAAAACCTGCCACAATCCATACAAAAACTATGGTCCAATTAACATTGTGATATCCTAGGGCTGGACCATATAATCCACCTCTGCATAAGAGCCGAGTACTCCTTGGAGTAACTTCAGAAGGTTATATTTTGGAGTATATGCGAAAAATTATATTCGAACATACTCTTTCGTTTCGAATACCATCTGCTTTGGTAAAAAGCTATTAAAACATATTATTTATGGTGTAAATTTATATTAATATTAATAAATTATTGTTAATAAATATATAATATCTATTAGTTTGCGCCTTTGTTCTATGTATTTTCATTGAAATAATAATAAATTCTGCACGTCTTTTGCGTACCAGCAGAGCCCAACAGCGAAACGAAACTGACTCAGTTTCATTTCCACACATTTTCTGTATACGAGTATAGAACTTATTGCGCATTTGTAACTTCGTGTAGTGATTGCGATCGGTATAACACGAAGCATGGTCGTGACGCACAAAGTTCGTGTAAAAACATGAATTGGTCCAATAGTTCCCACAGAGGAGTATATTTGTAGATACTCCAATGGACCGTATGGTCCATAAATATTTGCAGGGGTAAATACAGATTTAGATGTGAATAATATATACATATGTATGTATGTATATACATTAATGGATATTGAGCTATGTAAATATATGCATACACATTATTTAATGGTTTTGGTTTTATGATTTTGATTGAATTCTGGCATGTCGCCAAAATGAAATGCATTTTGCAACGAAGCAATAATTTTCGGTCGCTATCTAGATTTACTTAAGGTCTTGGGGTAGCTTTATATTGCATAGTTGTGTTTATGGAATTCTGAGTAATTTGCAGTTTTTTCGTTGTTAGTTGCAGATAAATAAATGGTGTAATTCAGCTGAGGCTTTCATATGGAAATATGTTTCTCCATTAAATTTATGAATGAATGATCGACATCTTTCGCGGAAATAAATAAAATTAACTTTCGTGACTTAATTAATTAATAAATTATTCTTTTTTTTTGAATCTTAAAATAAATTTTTTTATTTTATTTTATTTATAATAGCCGAGTGGGTAGCTGTGCATGCTACGTAAAGAGAGTCATGGGTTTTAGCTCTGGCCAGACAAAGATCGAAAGAAGTTCTTTCTCTATTATGGTTGCCAATTGTCAGAGAATGCCAGTACCGCCGAGTGTGTATTTAACATGAAATAAAACCATTTTCTATAAAAATCCAGCGAAAGATACTTGTATAACTGTAGTTTCCCACTTTTTTGTGAAAATATTCCAGACGCACACCGCAAAACGACTTAAGCGCATCGAAGGATAATGGGTTTTAGCATGAAACAAAAAGCTGTCATAGAAACCCATCAGCCGTTCGAACGAGGCTTAGTATAAACTATAGGTATCTCTATTTCTTGGGAACAACATCGAGATCCACACCACGAATTGGAGGAGGAGCTCAAGTTGAGCCAAAAGTGCCTAAAGCGGTTAGGAAGCGCCACCTATATATTAATTTAGTAACATAATATTATATATACATTGTATATATACCTATCGTTTTAAAAATTTATCCCCACTCCGAATACCTTAAAGTAATATTCACAGCTAGAAGCAAGAAGGATGGGTCCATATGTTGAAGTCTGCGCAAGTGGGGAAAGTTTTCCATCGCTATTCACTTGGATGTGACCAAAAACGATTACTTTACATATGGCTTAAGCCAAAAACAAAACATCTCAAATAAGAGACCCTAATTTAGGGATCACAATTTGAAGGCATACACCTGGAAAATCCGGTCCCTTAATTCGGAGGTGTCGTTGCCCAGTTGGTTGCTGTCGTCGTAAGACTAAAGGCTGACATCACTGCCACGATGTCATGGCGACTTAAATGCCATTTTTTTGCGTAACAGTCGAAAAATTCAGGCTTCACGGCGAAACATCCCCAAACTGGCCGATTTACTTCGCCAGAGTCTGTATATATAAATATGGTTGTCTGTGGTACCAGATTCCGGCACAAGAAAATACATCAAGCCGAATGGTTGTCTCCGGATAAAAAAACGCCCAACAAATCGACCATTGTTCTAAACGTAAGTATGAACGCCTGACACAAACACAAGGAAGTTTCGACGTCGAAAAACTGCAATCACAACAGACAGCCAGACAGTTTTCTACTTGACTTGCATACATACTTTCAGCAACTAGATACAAGTATAAGTGAATTGTGGAACCCCATTTCAAGCTCCTTACCCTGTCGCCGCTACAGAAAAAATTGGTTGTCGAGAAGATCTGGTGCGATGAGAATTGTCGCTCTCGAAGAAAGTGACAGAAATGCGTGAATACAAGTATGAAGAGCTTGAGAAGCTGGACGGCAGGTGGAATGCTAAAAAATTTTAGGAATAAATGGGGAGACTGATAGATGATTTCATGATCGGAGCATACTTATGCAGGAACTACTAAAGAAGTAATATGGTGACCAACACCGAGCTTATGGAAGGAACACATATCCAGCTTGCTGAATGGTAGTGAAAGTGCAACTCTCGAAAAATGTGAACCCGAATCCCTAAATTCTAATAGCGACTGCCCGATTAAAGAAAAACAAATCCGATGACTTCCCGTCAAAGCTATTCAAACATGATGGCGAAGAACTGGCAAGGTCCATGCAAAAGCTTGAGACCTAAGTGTGCTTTGCCCAATCGATTAAAAGGGCGACCTCACCGTCTGATTGGACTTTATGTGATTATAGACCTAGCAAATCCACCATCCATTGACCAAATTCTTCTTTTCATCGATTTTAAAGCTGCCTTCGACAGCACGAAAAGGAGCTGCCTCTATGCCGCCAAGTCTGAATTTGGTATTTGGAATAATATGAGCTGTAGAGCTTAATAGGCGAGCTAAAATATTTTACAAAAGTGTACAATTGCTGGCGGAAGCTGATGTTATTGATATTATTGGCCATAACAACCACGCGTAAGTTCT
The DNA here is from genome assembly GCA_030068015.2 of Neoceratitis asiatica. NCBI lineage: Eukaryota > Metazoa > Arthropoda > Insecta > Diptera > Tephritidae > Neoceratitis > Neoceratitis asiatica. Next base: position 20,661,745 of record CM061528.1, on the reverse strand, counting down.
GTTTTATCCCGACTGAATAAGGAAGCGAAGTGAATGGGCCTGGAGTTGAGTTACTATATTCAGCTTACTTTTTTCCTTATTCAGCTACTAGGTTTCAGGGAACAGACAATATCGTTGTCGTTAACTGTGTCTATTATTTTGAATTTTCACCCTGCAAAAAAACAACTAATCCGTGATAAGTCCGGTGTTATTCTCAAAAGAGCATGCGACTAATATCATTTCTAATCTCTTTATATTGTTTCCTTTTGTTTGAGCATGTCTTATGACGAGACTAATTGTGCTCTTTCAATTCCGAACGAGTATAAATAGAGACTAACCGCTTTTTGATGGAAAAGTATAAGCAAAATTGGATTACGAATTTATGTATCAGTTTTTTTCGATAAGTCCTTTTCAAAATGTGAAGTTTGCGAAGGTCAATTGAAAAGTCCCCGGCGAACCATAGTAAAACGCATTTTTTTTTGGCTAAATTAATGTTTTTTATTCAACATAGTTCCCTTCAGGGGTGATATACTGATTAAAGCGACCCTCCAAATTTTCGATACCGTTTTTGTAGTACGATTTGTCCTTTGCTTCAAAATAGGCCTCATTTTCGGCGATTACCTCTTCATTCGACGAAAATTTCTTCCCAGCGAGCATTCTTTTGAGATATGAGAATAGGAAATAGTCGCTGGGGGCCAGATCTGGAGAATACGGTGGATGAGGAAGCAATTCAAAGCCAAATTCATCGATTTTTGCCATCGATTTCATTGACTTGTGACACTGTGCATTGTCTTGATGAAACATCACTTTCTTTTTCTTCAAATGCGGCCGTTTTTCGGCGATTTCGTCCATTACACGGTCCAATATCAGTATGTAATAGTCACTATTGATGGTCCTTGATTTTTCAAGGTAGCTTATGAAAAGTATTCCATGCGCATCCCAAATTCCCGACGCCATAATCTTGCCAGTCGACTGTTGCATTTTTCCACGCTTTGGAGGGAGTTCATCGTATGCAGTTCACTCGGATGACTGCCGATTGAACTTCGAAGTGAAATCATGGAGCCATGTTTCATCCATTGTCACATTTCGATACAAAAACTCGGGTTTATTATGCTTGGACATCTCCAAACATTGCTTCGAATCATCAACTAATCGTTGTTTTTGGTCAAAAGTGAGCTCTCGACTTTGCTCGGAGTTTTTTCATACCCAAATATTCATGAATGGCAGGATAAACGCATGCCGTTAATATCTTTGGAGCGCCTGCTATTTTATTCAATTCCAGTTTGCGGTGATTCGAAATCATTTTTTGGATTTTTTGATGTTTTCGTCGGTAACAACCTCTTTTGGGCGTCCGCCCACTGCGTTCACCGTCTTCGATGCTCATTTCACCACGTCCAAACTTAGCATACCAATTCTTGATGATTGATTTTTCTGAGGCAGTGTCCGGAAACTCGTCATCAAACCAAGTTTTTGCTTCAACTGTATTTTTTCCCTTCAAAAAGCAATGTTTTGTCAACACGCAAAATTCCTTTTTATCCATTTTTTTCCACAATAACAAAAGCTGCTTCACTCAAAATATTATAATTTACAAACTAGTGATCCGATAGCTGTCATTAAAATTAGCAATTAATTAATTCTAGTAGAGCCATCCATGTGTCAGGCCGAAGACTTTTCAATTAACCGTTATGTCCTCCTGCAAAAGTCCTTTAAAGGGCATCTTAACAGTGGCTACAGTTTGAAATAAAGAATAGAAGCTACCTCTCCAGGCGAATAAGCCAAATTTATTTTCATCATGGAGCTCCTTTTATGTGGAGTTGGTAAAATTAATATTTTATTGCAAATTATATTAGATGTCAAGTTATGACATCTTACCATTTTGCACAGTCAATTGAATTTTAATCCCTTTATAGCACTTTTTGGTACACTAATATTTGGTGCCGAAAGAAGTGTAAGAAGTTCAGAAAGATTTTTGTGGGAGTTGGAAATTGTGATTTCGAACTGTCCATATTTTTAACTTCTGTCGAGATGGTACTTCCAACGGACAACTTAATACATCCTCCACATTTTCAACACTTTTAGCAGTTGGCGCAGTCAACTACTTTCCTTGTGATTCCACATTTTTGGCTCTTCAAAATATTGCTGATGATCTTTCAATTAAAATTGAACTAGGACTATTGTACGCTCTAAATAAAACGTTCGAATCAAAATTCCGAAATAAAATTGAACAGCTGTTGAAAAATTTGTGAGAGCACACTGTCGATAACACTGCTGCTAAATATTATCGATTTAACCACCAAATATACCCATTTGAGATTAGTTGCGACTAACTGTACCCGAAAACGGTTAATCCCAGTTTACTCTCTTTAGGGATTTATTGCACTGTTTTTCACAGGGAGGGAACTAACATATTGAGACTTTAAAAATAATACAATGGAATGAATTTTAATGCAGATATGAAAAAATCGTATTTTAGCGTTGTGATACATCAAAGCACACTTATTTAGTCTCTTTCTTCCATATAAATCAATATTTTGGATTATAAAGTAACTTTTTCCTAAAATTGTTTTCTCATATCAAATATTTGTATAAAATGAAATGAATGAGCGGCAAATTTTCACTATAACGTCTGATTTTAAATAATACTTCTGGGAAAATGATTTACTGCGCATTACGTCATTAGCATGATAAAAATTTTATTTGAAATTTCACATCTTCAGTAAAAGCTTCTGACATTAATCATTTGAGCATTTGTAGAGTAGAAGAATTTAAGCGCACGCTGCCATCAACGGAAAGTCCACTATGATGAATGGTTTTATAAAAGTACATTTGTAATTCCAATAAAAAAATACCCGGGATATTGATATAGGGTTTTCCAATAAGAGTGATATGATTTCTTTAAAAAAAAAAACACGCTAATCGTTAAGGAAATTCAAATGTTTTTTATTTATTTAATGTGAAGTACAATCGGTACAATTAAGTTCTGAATATAACATCATTCAATTAACCTACACAACTTCTTTTGAAGGAACGCATTCGATGAACCCAATTTTTGAGAACTTTTCCACTAAATCAAGACGTATGTTATGAAGGGCACGTTCAATATTGACTTTTGAAGCTTGAAGTGAGTCAGATTTATTGCTGAAGACCAATGACTTCAAATAACCCCACAAGAAGTAGTCTAATGATGTTAAATCAGAACTTCTTGAAGGCCATTCAATGTCACAATTACTTGAAATAATCGAATCTCCAAACCTTACTCGCAATAATTCGCTTGTGGCACGTGCTGTGTGACACGTAGCCCCGTCTTGTTGGAACCAGATTTTGTTAAGATCAACTTCTTTCAATTGTGGCCATAAAAAGTTGGTTATCATCGATCTATACCGCTCTCCATTGACAGTAACGGTGCTACCACCAGCTTCATTTCGAAAGAAGTACGGACCGATGATTCCACCAGACCAAAAACCACACCAAACTGTCAATTTAGGCGAATGTAATGGTTGTGCATAAATAATTTTTGGATTTTTTTCGCACCAGAATCGACAGCTTTGTTTATTTACCGCGCCACTCAGATGAAAGTGAGCCTCATCGGCGAAAATGATTTTCTTAATAAAATCGTTATCGTTTTCAAGTTGTTACAAGGCAAAATCAGCAAATTCATGACGTTTATGGTGGTCCATGGATGAGATTGTAAATATTACTGAATACAATGAAAAAAAAAAGACAGATCATGACATATTAAAAATGGTCAAAACGACACTTAGAAATCATATCATCCCTATTGGAAAACCCTTTATGTATGCATGTATGTGTATGCATCTTGAATTAAAATGCAGTAAAACAAAGAGTTACTTGACTTAAAGAGCCTGTAAAGTCAAATGCAAGTGATCCTTTAATGTGCGCACACTCATATGCAAATACATGCTCGTGCATATATGTACATATGTATGATTGTAAATTTGTATGTAGTTCCAGGCGCTTAATGCACTTGTTGTACGGATAAAACCATATGTTGCATACTACGCATTTACTACAATATAAATATGAGTATGAACAGTGTAAATCTATGTATTTACAGACATACATAAATATGTATGCGAATCCATATATACGAATGCACTTTTACAGCAGCACTAAAAAAGTCACTTATGCATCATAATGCAATTAAAGCATCTGCGACAGTATAAATATCGTCATGTGGCAGCGGGATTATGTAAGTCATGTCACTGGCGGCTAACACTCATGTGTAAATGCTTGAGTGTGCGACTGTAAAATGTACATATATAGTTATGCATATGTATCTTTTCGCTATAGAATTGAAGTTGGGAGATTTTCCTGCGGTTGCAAGCAACACTTAACCCAACAAAGCCACCCAGAAGAATTCATAGACAACAATTCAATGGCGTAGATTTATGATTGCCGGAAAGAGCACTTTGTATTTAACATACTTATAGTGTTGTGTATGTGTGTGTGTGTCTGTGGATATACAGTATATGTGCAGGTTTATGAAACGCAATGAATTGCTTAAAATAGAGTTCGTTATTTCATTTGATTCTCTCTGCGCTTTTTTATGATTATACACGTTGTTACTGATTACACACATACATATATGTATGCATATTTATGTATGTACATATACTGCTAAATGTATTTATGTATATTTGTGCTTTTAAGAACTTACATACTTATTTATTTAGTCGTCATGTCGTCTGAGTATGCAAATATTTTTGTGTGCAAATAAAATTTATTTAATTCGTAATCAGTGTGCTGCATTAGCTGTGCACAGTGGGCTAAATGGGAATCTTTAATTAAAAAAATTTTTATTATGTACTTTTTCTTTTTTATTGCTAATATAAGGGCTAATATTGATATAATGGGTCACAATAACCGCACCGTAAGTTCTACGTTCTCCAGATTAGACAAAGAAGCGAACCGAATGGGTCTGGTAGTAAACGAGGGCAAGACGAAATATCTTCTGTCATCAAATAAACAGTCATCGCACCCGCGATTTGGCTTCCACGAACTTCGAAGTCGTAGATAATTTCGTCTATCTGGGAACTAGCATTAACAACACCCACAAAGTTAGCCTTGAAATCCAACGCAGAATCACTCTTGCCAATAGTTGCTACTCTGGACTGAGTAGGCAATTGAAAAGTAAAGTCCTCTCTCGACGAACCAAAACCAAACTTGATGGTCCTTTGCGCGTTGGCAACGGCGAATACCGCAGACGATGGGACGATGAGCTGTACGAGCTATACGACGACATTGATATAGTTCAGCGAATCAAGAAACAGCGGCTACGCTGGCTAGGTCATGTCGTCCGAATGGTTGAAAGCGCTCCAGCTTTGAAAGTATTCGATGGAGTACTCGCTGGCGGAAGCAGAGGAAGAGGAAGATTTCCACTCCGTTGGAAGGATCAGGTGGCCTGGTATCACTTGATATTTCCAACTGGGGCCAAACAGCAAAAAGAAGGAACGTAAGGCTAGATAAGGCTATAATCGCGTAAGCGGTTCATACACCAAAGGAGAAGAAGAAGAAGAAAAAAATAAGCGCTGAATTTCGGTATCTATCTTCAGAACTCGCGCAGACACTGCCTAAGAAATTATAGCCAAAAAATTGTTTCTTTTTTTAATTTTTGGCACCAAGGTAAGATAATAATGGAAACCAGGTCGCTTTCTAATCTTACCAAAAGAGTATAATCTTCCGCTTCCTCGGATTCGACTAATGGGTACTCAAATACCATAAAAGCTTCAGATTTTCCCCAATCGGGACGACATGACTTAGCCAGATGTCGCCTGGTGCAGCCCATCGTTGTATCGTCTGCGATAGTCGCCGCAGCAAATGCCATAAATCGTTCATAAAACTGTGCTCTTGAAAAATACTAGCGTTAACTCATCGAATGACGTGTTGTTGTTGTTGAAATAACCTCTAAAATATTCCCCAATAACTTTAGGGGAATATTGCGGGAGGGACAATTCTTAACCGGATAAAAATTAGGTTCGTTCCGGTATTAACACCCGACTATAGCGGCAACTCGTCGAATGACACCTTCGTTTAAGTTTCTACGCCATTAAGCAGGGCAGTAATGAAGAGGGACTTGAATTTGGCCTTTGTTTGTCGAGTGAGGAGTTTACTTTTCAATTGCCCACTCAGTCCAAATTAGCACCTTTTGGCGATTTCATGACAGAATATATTTCATTTGACGATCCCGACAGAAGATATTTTATTTGACGATTCAATACCGAACCCATTTGTTTCGCTTCTTTGTCTGCCATATATACTTTCTTGTAGAATAATAATTCTGACGGCGTTTTCAGGATTTTCCCGCGTGAGTTTATGTTTCTGAGCTGCTACGAAATTCAGATATAGCAGCGTAGACGTAAAACCGATAAACGATATATATTCCAGACATGAATGCATACTGATAAGGCTTAATAAGTTCGTTCCGGCGGTGGGGTTTAACCTGTAGCACTGTAATTCGTTTGAAACTTGGCCGAGTTAACATTTAAAATAGTTTTTCAAAATGAGGTCGCCCCTTAATAGGGAAGCGCACCAGTTCTGGGTGCATTTGTAGCCTGAATTAAAAAAGTACCTCATAAAAATCCATCACTATGTCTTAAGCGGCTTAAAACTATATGTTGAACCCTTCGAGGCACACCACAAATTAAAAGAGAAGCTTAGCCGAAAACCGTTTCAGCAGAGGATTGTTATTCTTCAAGCGAGCAATGGGTATAGGAACTTCCAGGTCGTGAGGTGGAATGTCTATACCATCCTCATCGATAGGGACATCGTTTCCCAGATCACTTCTTTGAATTCTACATGAGTATGCTCAGAAACCTTCGGTTGTGTTATAACCTTTTGTAAGACGCCGCAAGCAAGGTTGGATCAACCACCCGATAGGACCTATTCAGGGCCAACTCCTACGACAGCCGGTTCTACGCACCGGAGTTGACCCGGATTTTATCCGGCCAAGGGTTGACACCCTTCGGCGATGCCGCTACAACAACAACAACAACCTATCCAGTGCAGGGCATTCGTAAGTAAATAAGGAGTAGTCCGTTCCCTCTCATCATCCTTTCTCCGACACTTACAAGATTTTCAACATATGAGTCTTTAGCCGTTCATTTGCCGTCCAATCAGCGAATGGTCTGTTAGCACCCCTACGACCTGAAAAAGTCTCCATTTCTTCATTTAGTTTTTTCTTTTGAAGGAGAAGTAAGTCTCGCCTTTCCCTGGCTCTCACACTGTATCTTCGTAGCGATTGTTAAACAAATACTTTTCTAAGAATGCGGTGAAAACCAACGAAAAAATCCACGCATTTGGAAAGGCTGGAAAGAGTTTTTCTGACTTTCAATGATCAGCAACATGGGAGTACTAAAACAATACCAACTCCAAACCAATTGCAGCTAAGAACAAATATAGACAATAGTAAAGCGTTATCTCTGAGAATACGAATAAATGTATGTATGACTTATGGGTATCTGACTAAAGAGAGCGTACTTTCGGAACAAGACATAGTCATAGACTTACCAGCCCCAAGGAAGGGAAGTAAAAAATACACAAGAAACACTTTCTTATCGACAGGTGAATAGGCTTTGGCTAGATTTTCACTAGCGACAAAGAGCTCAGACTCCAGGCAGGTAGTAGGAGACAATCCTTTAAATTATTCCTGATTAATTTATTTCATAATAGAGAGATAGCAGAGCACGTAGTCCCTGAGTGCCCGGGGTTCTGCAGACAGGTGATCTTATTTGGCGAGAAAAAATTGCAGAATCTGCAGTTTGACGTGGTTAAAGGTTCTTCAAACCGAGAGACACGATAGGAAATGTAGTTGTGTAATATATAATCTTGGTCGCATGCTATGGACGTAGCATTGTCAATGTGTGACTCTCTAAAAAGGCGACCACCTCAACCTAACCTAACTATCAACTCATTTGGAAGAGCAAAAATTCAATTAATTTTCTGTGCGTAAATCTCTAAGCATCGAAGCCAATTTAGAAGAAGAAGAAGAAGAAGAAGAAGAAGAATCTGTTTTCATCCACCTAGTTTCCACATAAAAATATGTCTTTTCCCCTATTTTTTTTGGTTAGAAGTATTTTTAAATAATTAAAATACTATTCCTTCACGCAGTGTCTAATTATGCATGTTGCGACAAACAATAGTATGCAGCATTATGTAAAAACAATGGCAAGGATTTAAACAATTTGCATGTTGTACTTGCCAGTTTGGTCTGTTGCTGTTAGTAGGGGCTTGCTTGTCCGCTCCTCCACCCAACGGTTGACTGGCGGATCAACACAATTAGCTTTTTAGGTTCATTGCATTTTAATTGGATTAATTCTATATATTTGTTTATTGTTGTTGTTGTTGTTGTTGTTGCTGATGGTGTTATTTGTGTGCGTATCTGTATGTATGTATGTATGTATGTATCTATAACAACAACTCTTGCAATGACAACAATTTGTGCACACTGTTGTTAACCTAATCATCTGGCCATGTTTTCTAATGACAAAAGCAGCAGCTAATAACAGAAGAACAAAAAACAAAACAATAATAAAAACAACAAACAAAGACAGAAAACATTCTTAGTCTCAGTCGGGTAAAAAGTTGACGTTGTCATTTGCGTTGTCAGTCGCTGGCAAGAAAGGCAGACAAAATCGTAGATTCAAATGCGTACATACATATACACTACTTACCCGTACTTATGTATGAAAGTACAGAAATACTTAAGTAGATAGATATATACATAGTTACTAAATATATGTATATATATATGTAACAATATTAGCAATTTTTGCATCACCATAAGGTCTGACGTCTGGCTGGCATTATGCATTTCTTCATAATTTATGGCTTTTCAGTTTGCAATATTTTCCTTTTATTATATCTTTTTTTTGCACTTTGCGTGTGAGTGAAAAATCACTTAATTAAACCTAATTCTATTAATTCTGCACAAAATTTAATCTCTTTTTAAAATTTGTTTTCATTCTCTTTGCAGAGCTCTTATACAGGTGCGTATTTACGACAGAAGTTCAATATATTTCACGTTGGTATGGATAAATTCAACATATTTACAGGTATTAAATATAAAAATAAAATAAAAACTTTACACATGTAAACTAAAACAAAAAGAGTCACTACTCGAAAATTATCAGAATTCTTCTTACCCCTCAAGCAGTTCACAGGAAATATCTTTAACAACTGCAAGCGATTCTTTTAAATCACTGGAAACATGCCGAATATTTTCATTTTGTGCAATTGAAATAATTTTTTTGGGAAAAATGTTTTTTTTCTTTAAATCACGACAAAATTATCTGAATTTTAAAAAGCAACAAAATAAAATTACACAAGAAACAAGTGCTGTCTATGTCCACGCCAAAGTCTTTATACCTTTAAGGTCGTTATGCAGCTCTTACGAAAACCAAAAACTCCATATAAAAAAAAAGTGCAAAAAAAAAACGATGCGCGAAAATTTTTTTACGAAGCAGTACGAACCTCGAACAAAAAAAAAACTCCATTTTATACTGCCTATTTCTAAAGTTTTTAAACAAATACGAACACAGGTTTCCGAGCGAAATAAATAGTTTCATATATATTTCGCGAGAAACAAGAGGAAGACTAATTTTCAAACGTATTAAAGCAAGCTTAGCAAGCAATTTATGTAATATTTTTAGTTTTTTCATCAATTTCTACACCTTTGATTTATTTTTAGCGTTAGTATACATAATCAGCGACAAATATTTACCGCGCTCTACTCATGTTTTTCCTTTTGTCTATTTACGTTTGCATATCTTCTTCCTTTATAAAGAGCTGCTCACAATAGATAATCATTTGTCAAATTTCCATGCCTACTACATTTTTCCATCCACGAAATATATGAGTTTTTTTCGATAGAGGTGCATACCGACCTTTAATGGACATATTTATTTTATAGCAAATTGCAAAATTCGATTTCGATGTTTTTCAATATTTATTTACAAAAAAAATGAAGCACATTTGCTCGCTCTTAGAAGCCTCTTTGACAGATTTTATGCCCAAAATCTTATATCTAAATTAACTGGTTATATGGGGGCTTTATCATATAGTCCTCCGATTTCGATGAATTTCAGTGTCAATATTTATAATTCTAAAAACTGCGTACCAAGTTTAGATAACATATCTCAAAAACTAAGAGACTACTTTGCATTCAAATAGACGAGCATGGCTAACTGTATGGGTTGTGGATCTATCTCTTCCCCTTCTGGTACTTACAAGCAAACTTCGATCCGTTGAGAGATGATATCGCAGCCATACGAATGTTGGTTTTCAAGTGCTCAATGGTTGAAGGTTTATCCGCATAAATACGTTCCTTCGCGAAGCCCCACAAAAAGAGTCGAACGTTGTCGAATTGCACGATCTCGGTGGCCAATGGACATCGCCAAGACAAGAGATTACGCTGCCGGGAAATTTCTATCGGTTATCATACGATCGTAATGCTCCGAACTGACAATGATCCACCTCCGGACTAAAAACCGCACCCAACAGGAAGGTTTTTGGTCTCTTCAGTTATTTGAGAATTCTCGGAGCCCCAATTGTGACAGTTTTGCTTATTTATCCACCGAGTGAGAAATGTGCAGAAGAAAATTTTGTTGGGAAAATCGCGGTCCACTTATTGTTTTAGGGGTAGCAAAGAAAATGATGATGCACAGGCCTTACAATATCTCTAATCAATCCAGTCTCTTCAAATTTGTGTAAAATTTTACCAATTGCTCGAATAGAAAAAAATCCTTTTATATTCATGAAAGGTATAAAAAGCGCCGCTAGCCAAGAGAATGGGAGGCATTTCGCTCGCCTGCATCAAATTTACAACAGTTAAAAACAGGAGAAAGAAAACTGAAAAGTGCGCTGAAACAAACAGAAGATCTTCGCCTCACGCCAAATTTTACAAAAAAAAAAAAAAAAAAAACTCTGAAAAGTACATAAGAATCTTAAGCATCCAGTGTATGTGAGTATTGCAAATAGAAACACAAATGATAACTGGATGCGTAGTAACGAAGAAAAGGCTAAACATTTGGCGAAACATTTAAGACATTTGTCCAGCCAAATGATTTAAATAATAATTCTATGTTGTCGAAATTAATAGGGAGCGTTCAGTTATAGGGTTTTGGATCATAAATCCGTCAAAATAGCACCTAAGAGTATGAAATTTGGTATACAAGTAAATTTAAATAAATATTGGTGCTGAAAATCAGAAGAATCGGAAGACTATATCCTATAACCTTTATACAACCGATTTGTTCGGATATGGGAATTAATATTAAATCCTCAAATGCAAAACAATAAATTTCATAGGTTTAGACAGTACTTTTTTCTCGTTTTTTATTCACTTCTTTATCCTCTAGACTCATTTGTTCGCCTATTTCGCCGTATTGCTAGAGTCTCTGCTCTAATCTCTTTTTGGGATTACTTCTATATTGTCAACGACTTTTCAGACCCTAAATATTTTTTGTACTCAATAGACAGTAGGTTGATTGGTAGATTGGCATCCACTTCTTTCTAGACCTGTCGGGCCAAACACCGTGCGGTATGCTGAGAACTACAAAACGTTGTATTCTACTTAATACCTTGCATCGATGACTGATTTTCAGCGGTTCGGCCTAGACTGCTGCGTCATATATGGTCATCGACAAGAACTATTTTCTCTTTTGTTGTGTTGGCCCTCCAATGTTTAGCTTTAGTACAGAACTTCAATCGCGAGTATAGTCTTACGTCGTGGTAGATTATGACACTTTTGTAGTCTTTAGGCTTATTTCCAGTGGTATGCGCTTATTTGTTAATAACAGTAATTTGGTTTTCTTCGTGGCTAGCTTGAGACCATGTGTTTTACAGAGAGTTTAGAGTATTTATCCTTACTTGGTTTAGTTGCCCACTCGCATCTTTGGTGTCTTGAGCAGTTTAAACTACGGTAATCAATTAAAAATGCGCAACCAACTAAGAATGTGTCATCGGACATTTGGAGTTTTAATATCCAGTCGTAGTTAACGTCCCAAAGGACTGAATTGGTATTTGAAGTAGCTTCTTATAATTTTAATAAGTTATATAGGTATTTTGAAAACCTTTCCAAGTGCATGAAATATTTCGATCAATTTAGCATTGTTAAAGGCATTTCGAACGTCCAGCGTGGCCAGGAGTAGGAGTACTATGCGTCGGATAGTTTTTGTACGAATGTTTTTATCCAAAACCTCATATCTTAAAGGAAACTAGTCGTATATGTAGTAATCCGATCTGGCCGATTTCGACAAATAATTGTATATATAAAAAAATAAATCTGGGTGCCAGATTTGGTTGAAATATATAAAAAAAAAAAATTAGGGACTAGTTTGCGTACAAGCAGACGACCAGACGGACAGACAAACATGGCTATATCAACTCAGCTCGGCATTCCGATATGATCGGTATAAATTCTGATGGATCTATCTCTTTCCCTTCTGGTTCACACATACTGCGGACCAAAGTTGGTATACTATTTCATGTTCATGAAAGATATAATGAAACTAATCTTTGCCATCTGTTCGAAATCTCTTGAATACTAAATTTATAATTATTTATTGGAGCTATTTTGCTGTCGATTTAAAGCCTCGGCACGTTGCCCCATAATTGCACAAAAAAAAAATAAAAAACTTTTTAATATAATACAAATTAAATGATTCTTTGTCCAGCATGTTAACTCAAATGGAACAAACTTAGCCTAGAAGTGAGTGTTAAATTCGTTCAACTTCATGAAATTGAAATCCTCCATAAATACTTAGTAGATAAGACGCCGTGTGCCAGAAGATGTGAAAATCCAAGTACGTATGCATACGGCGAAAATTATTTGTTCGTGACATTTCGGAATGACTAGAATAAAAAATATTTATTAATGATTAAAATATTTATAAAAAAAATTTAATTGGAATCGGACATTCTCTAATAAAGTTTCAATAAATACAGGCATACGAGGTATGTTCAAAGCAAAAGAGGAATTCTGATTTTTCGCGGACTGTGTACATTCGATTATCGATATTTTGTTTTTGTTATAATCGGACACATATGTTTATCATGTGCTTGCATTAGCAGCCAATTTCGATTAGCAGTTTGTTTTTGACAACAGAAGAGGTTAGTCAGAGGTTAATGGGATCAAAGAAAATGTATTAAATTTTGCGTTAAGAATGGAAATGGAAAATTATTTATAAGCGATGAGCGTCCTGGAGGTGCGACCACGCCAACAAGCGAAGGAAACATCGAAACAGTGAAAAAAATTGTTCTTGAAAATCATCGAATCACTATTAGGGAAGTTGCTGAGGATGTTCACATATCAATCGGCTCATGCCATTCAATTTTCTCGAATGTTTTGGGCATAAAACGTGTGGCAGAGAAGTTTATTCCGAAATTGCTAAATTCTGAGCAAAAGCAATATCGCATTAGTATCGCTCAGGAGTTGTCCGATGACGTCAACAACGATCCGGGTTTGCTCAAACGTGTCATAACTGGTGAAGAAACGTGGTTACATGGTTATGACGTCGAAACCAAGGCCCAATCATCCCAATGGAAGTTGCCAGGTGAGCCAAGTTCGATTAAATGTGAAGGTTTTGCTCACTGTTTTCTTTGACTACAATGGTGTGGTGCATCATGAGTGCATGCCAAAAGGTCGTACAGTTAATAAGGAATACCACTACAAGGAAGTTATGCAACGTTTACGTGATGTAATACGGTTCAAACGATCCGAATTGTGGAAAAACAAATCGTGGATTCTGCATTACGATAATGCACCAGATCACACCCACTTCAATGCTTATTCGTGATTTCGTGGCCAAAAACAAAACCGTAATCATGCCTCAACCACCGTATTTGCCAGAAAAGCTGATAGCCATACCGAAAAGCGCTTTTCATAAATGCTTCGATAATTGGAGAAAGCGTTGGCACAAGTGTATTATATACGAAGGGGGTTACTTTGGAGGGGAAAAATATATATTGATGAATAAATAAGTACTTTTCAAAGCAAATCAAAATTCACCTTTTCCTTTCAACACACCTCGTATATTTGTAATACAAAAAATCTTTAATTATCTATATGAGAAACATATTTTAATTAAAAGGCACAGATGAATTTTTATGTGTACATATATGATACTTTGTCCAAACCGGCCAGATCGAACCACTACAACATGCAATGATTTGTTCAGATTGGATCAATAAATTCGTAAAAACTTCATCTAAGAGGGTGAAATTTGGTATTCTACACACGCAAAATAAATATTGAAACTGAAAATCGTCGAAATTGGAAAACTATATCATATATCTCCCCTGCAAGTGATTTTTCAGATATAAACTCGTAAAAAAAACCTGTAAAGCAATTTGATATGTTGTTGAAAGGTATGAAAATTCGGCATTGCCGAATACAACACTCTTTCCTGATTTTATTATATTTAATTTGGGATTATGGGATTGAATTTTATGTTATTTTATTTTATTTAAATTTGTTTATTTAATTTTTTTAAATTACTTAATTTTCATTTTTATTAACTCTTTTCTATTTTTATTTAATTATGTTTTAATGTATTTTATTTATTTTTGTAATAAATTTTCATTATTATTATTATTATTTTTAATTCATATAATTTCATTTTTTATTTAATATTTTATTTTATTTTAATATATTTTTGGGTAATTTTGTTTTAGATTATTTTATTTCATTCTATTTTATATATTTCATTTTTAAGATTTTTTTATATATTTATATTTCTTATAACTATTATTTTTTCAACTTAATTTATTATTTTAATACTTTTTTTAACTTTAAATCATTTTAGTTTTAATGGTTTCATTTCATTTATTTAATTTTCTGTTAAATTATTTTATTAATTTTTAATATCATATTATTTCTTATTTATTTCTTGTTGTTATTATTATTATTTTCATTAAATTTATTTAATTTTATTTGTTATATTTCATTTAACCTTTTATTTTATAACTATTTAATTTTATTTAGATTTTATTATTATTATCTTTTCATTTTATTATATTATATTTTGTTTAATTTGTCTTTGGTCTTTGTTACTAAGATATATTATTTCATTTATTTCATTATTCAAAGTTAAATTTTTAGAACAACAATTATAGGCCGCATTAAACAATCCATTAAATCTTTTTAGTTTATTTCGTTTTATTGCATTTATTTTTATGATAATTTATTTTATTAATTTTATTTGAATTTTACCTTATTTTCAATTATAATTTTTAATTTAATTCCATTCATTTTACTATATTACATTTTATTTACTTTTTTTTTATTTAACTATTTAATTTTTTATTTTTCATCTTTTGTATTATTTTTGTTACTATCTTATTTTTATTATTATTTATAATTGCATGTATTTAATTTATTTCATTTTACTATATTATAGTTTATTCAAATTTTTTCAATTTTTTACTATTTTTTATTTAAATTTTTATTATTATTCTTTTTTTAATTTACTTTCCTTTCGTTTATTTTATATTATTTTAGTTTCACTTATTTGCTTTTATTTTTATGCTACATCACTTTGTTTATTTTATTATTTATAATTGTATTTATTAGAGCTCCAGATGCCCGGGTGTCGAGCTTTTGCGAGCAGCGCAATGCTCGCTCGACACTCGCTCATTGCTCAACTGCCCAGCAGAACAAAATAATTTTAATTTTACTTGTCAAAACTTCTTTGGCGTTTCACTGATTTTTAAACTTTGCATAAATAAATTTATAATTATTAAAAATAAAAGTTTTGAGAAAGAAGTCAAAGTGTTTGTCAAAATACTCGAAATACTCGAAATGCAATGAACGAGTGCTCGTTGCTCATTTGCTCGCACATTTCGAAAAAGTTTGAGCGAAATCTGGAGCTCTGTATTTATTTTATTTTGTTCCATTTAATTGTGATTTCTTTTATTTTACTTTATTTCTTTGTATTAATATTATAATTTTTAATTAAATCATATTTTTATTTATAATTTTTAATTTTTTTTTAATTTTATTATTATCTATATATGTATAGATTTATAAATCAATGCAAAGAAAGAGTGAAAAAAATGAAAATGAAAATAAATTAAAACAAAAACTAATAGGGAAAAGTTTGGAAAAAAAATTTAATAAATTTGTTTCGTTTCCTTTTCCAAAAAAAATCGAAAATTCTAAATTTCAGTTAGATTTTCTTCATTTATTTTATAGGTGTAGCAAAGCACGCTGGGGTCCGCTAGTTATTATTATAATTTTTTCATTTAAAATAAAAAAAGTTATATTAGAATATTAATAAAATTCACTACATTTCACACTTCATCTCAAAAGGCTGCTATACTACTTTTCTTGCAGAATTTGATTCATCAACAGCGAATGGTTCAAGCTTGGATTGTCTAAATTTGATTGTACAGAATATAAATCGCAGTACGACGCAAACTACGCCAACATCTAAAGCACTTATGAGCATTCACAATAAACACAGCAATAGAAACGGCAGCAATAATAGTGTTGGTAATAGTAGCTGTAGTTTAAATAACAATAACAGCAACAATGTGCCCGTAACACCCTCACCATCGACAGCAAGTATCAGCAGCAACATATCTCAAAGTTCTTCACAGTCATCGTTAAATGCGACATTTAAGCAGAAATGTACGACATAAGAGTAAAACTGTTGTTTAGGGTGACCAGAAAAACAATTCAGAGTGATTGGTGGTTTAGCGTGAAGCGTTTTGCGATGAGAGCGCAAACAAAACTGATGGTATATTTTGAAATATTTTGAATATCTGCAATGGGTTTCACAAACGGCTAAATTATAGACAACTTTAAAATCTATTCAAACAATCTGGTCACTCTAAACATTCATACGTAAATATATGCAAAATATTCAAATATATAATTTAGTGCATAATTAATATGTGAAATGTATATCGGCCGAAAATCGCTTCAGCGATTGCAAAGCGCCAATTACATATGTATATATATACAGTGGCGGACAAAAGTCTACATACACCGCCTGTATTCGTTGTGTAGAAAGTGCTATCACTTTGCTAAAAAATGTAGGTAAACAGTTTCATTTTAAATCCTTTTCTAATCACAAGTCTACCCACACCATGGGTTTACTAGCAGTTATGTCGATATGCTTTTTTTACTATTTTTTTTAAATTATGTTTTTATGATGGTATTGAATTTAGTTGTAGTTTAAACACATTAGCATCAACAATGGCTCCGGGAAAAGCAACAAGCCATTGACGTAAGAAACTTGGTTATTCAGTACAGAAAGGAAAAGAAATCGTATACTGAAATTTCAAATTTTTTAAACTTAAGTCGAACAATAGTAAAGACCATTGTAAAAAAACTTTGAAAATAATGGATCCACAAAAAAATAAGCCGCGTATTGGAAGCCCGAAAAAACCAACTCAATGAGACATCAGCTTCGTTCTGAAGGAAATGAATGATGATCCTAAAGTTTCTGCTCCAAAATTAGCCGAAAACATTTCAAGAAACTCATCAAGAAAGTGTGTCCATTTAAGAACAATTCGAAGACCTCTGAACAATAACGGCTTCCACAGCATAACGCCTCGTAAAAAGCCTCTTATTTCTGAAAAGAAATCGTAAACTTCGCCTGAAGTTCGCTAATTAACATTTAGACAAGGTAATGGATTTTTGGCAAAAAGTCTTGTTTATAGACAAATCGAAGTTCAATATATTCGACCGCGATGGAAGAGCAAAAGTTTGGAGGAAAGAAAACACTGCACTCAACTCCAAAAATATAATACCAACAGTGATAATACAATGGTGATGGCAACGTAATGGTTTGGGGAGCGGTTGCGGCATCTGAAGTTGGAATGCGTGCTTTCATTGAGGGTAATATGAATCGGTTCAAATATAAGCCATTGTAGGAAGCTAATCTGAAGCCTTCGGCGGACTGTTTGGAGTTTGGCGCAGGCTGGATCTTTCAACAGGATAAGGATCCAAAGCACACGGCCCATATTGTTAAGGATTGGTTGCTTTATCATGCTCCAAGGCAACTACATACACCACCTGAAAGCCCAGATTTGAATGTTACTGAACATGTTTGGGATATTTTTGAGCGAAAAATTAGAAGAAATCAGATTTCCAGCTCAGCATTACTGAAAGAACATCTTATTGAAGCTTGGGACAGTATTACTCTCTCAGAATTGACAAATTTAGTAGCTTGGATGCCACGACGGCTTCAAGCTGTTATTGATGCGAACGATGGACCAACTTAGCACTAAAAAGATCAAATCACTTGATATTAACCAAACTTTTTGCGCTAAGCTAAGTTATGTATGTACTGTATGTAGACTCTTGTTAATGTTGGATTTACGTTTTTTTTTTGTCATCGCTTTACTATTTTTTTGTGATAAGGGCAAATAGTTGAAAAAAACTGTATCGTTAAATTTTCCAATAAACTTTTTGAACTTTCAATTCAACGAAAATAGAAGGTGTTGTAGACTTTTGTCCGCCACTGTATATATATATATATTATGCATTATGTATTACCTAAATGTTATTTAGAAGGTTAGTTTTAGAAAGATTAAATTTAGAATTTTAGCTAAAAAGTTTCAATAAATAAATAAATAGATAAATAATATTTATTTTTAAATAAAATTATTAGAATTTAGCGATGAAAAATAAGAAAGGATACAGTGGTTATACAAAATTAAATATCGCGATTATCTTTGGTTACAGTTACTTTCCTTAATATAAGCCGAAGACACTTGTTAATTTTATTTGTTATTTATTTGAACTAGAAACTAGATTTAATAATTATTTTCACATGTGTACATACATTTACCTAGCTAATAAATAAATAAAAGGAACTTAAATAAAATTATATAAATATTTTTATCGGAAAACTTTAATTACAAAAAATTTAATCCAATTCCAACTTCCGAAACGTGCCACTCACACCCCTCAACTCGCCCATTTCCCATTCCATTTTATTACCAATTCGTAGCTTTTCATTTGTGCCGTAACTACTATCCATCTTGAAATGTTCCTTATATTTCAATAATTTCGGTTCGAATGTTTTTATAGCCTCTGTGGCATAACCGTTACTTCCACCGTATTCTACCGTAACGGCATCACGTGGTATGTGCTCAAAGAGGTCTTCGGCCTTCTTGTGTGCTGCGAACTATAAATAAGAAGGTAAATATTTAGACATATATATAAATATGTATATTACATTGTTTTGAAAATTACCTTAAAAGCCAGCGTGCTGGGCATAAGCGAAGTTACAAAATTGAACACGGACACACCATCGCGACGCATATTTATCACATGAATTTCATTCAATTTCAAGGGCATACAATGCGCTACCGCTGTGTAGGATTTCTTCAATAGAAACGGATCAAACTGCATCATTAGATCAATACCAACGTCGCGGCAGTCTATGATGTACGTTAGACCCACGATGCTGGCATTATCGCATTCCATGGCCAATGTTTCGAATAGAATAAATATTAATTTGAAAGCTAGTCGTGGATTTGATTTTTTCGAATCGATTTTACAATACTGTGAGATCATCACGGCGGGTCCATCTGGTGCTATCGGCTTATTTGGTATGATGTGAATACTGCAAATGAAAAATGTTGTTAATGAGCATTAAAAATCGTTACGAAAATCCTGTTGTGTGAGTGATTTAAAGATTTAGTTAATTGATTATTAATTTTATTATTCATTTGCAAAAAAATAATCTTGTTAGCGTCGACAATAAGTTTGGTGTTTCTATAAATTTTTTTACTTCACCGACATACGCTTATGCTCAGATAGTTAAGGCAGTAGAAGCTTATTATTATTTTTTTTTTCGAAAAAGAGTAAATGAAATCAACAACTCAACTCCATACAGAGCTTCGCGGTTATTTTAAAAGAAGAATAAAGAATTCGGTGAAAAACTAACATGTAAGATCCATTAAACATTTATAAATTTGATAGCACTCGTAATCCCGCCTTTGAAAGTCCAGATAGAACAATTTCAATTCAAGACTCAATCCCGAGACGACATAAAATAAACATGAAAAAATCCCGACCCTGTCAAATACAAATAAGAGTAACAATACAAAAACCCGAAAAAAAAAATTATGCCGAAAAGATCAAGTATGTTACTATTGATTTTAACTCCAGTTTTCGTAACTGAAATATAAAACTGTTCACACAACAGAGAAAACAGTCCGATATCGGCTGCAAGAGCATCCTTTAAAAGGGCGAGTTCCACGGCGAAGGCCAAATATGTACATCCTAAAAGAACATTAAAGCAAGTTCTTAGATTCAGTAGGATGGCGATGAACTCCAGATACCCACGTACAAAGCACAGCTCGATACCGTGGATTACTCAACTGCTCAGCAGAATACAAATTTAAATTTTTTTGTCAAAATTTATTTAGACTTTAATGAGTTTTGTATTTTGCATAAATAATCTTAACATTATTAAAAAAAAGTCAGAGAAAAAATCAAAGTCAAACTGCTCGAAAATTTCAGATCACGAGCTCGAGCATAAGCAATGAACAAGTATGCGAGTGTTCCGTGCTTAAATGCTCAAGCTGCTCGAAAATGTTCGATCAAAATCATGAGCTGTAGTATAATTTGACGAATCCGAATGTAATGTTTTCGGGAATGATGAGAGATACCTTGTATAGCTACAGATATTGAACACAAGGTTATACCATGTGGCGGAGCTTTACGACCTCTGTAACAGGGTGAATTGTGAAAATGGACGGCGAAATTGTCTGTATTATATACGGATACATTCAAAAGGATTATATGGACGGAATACCGCTTGAAAAATTTCATTGATATTTAAAAGTTGGCTTAATTAAATCGAAAAAATGTACTCCAATAGATTAAAATGTATTATGCTGGCAGGCTGCCATGCCTTACATAGATCGTTCAGCCCTTTATAGTACCAGATGGGAGTTTCATTTAATTCGAAGTAAAATATTCAACGCAGGTAGATGTGCATGGGCCACTGCTACTTATGCCCATTCAGCTCTTGTGTAATGTCAATAGTTATGGCACACTCCACCTCACGCTGATTCGTTTGGAAAAACTCTAGAGAATTTTATTGTACAGAGTTTTTGTGATATATCGTATTTCATGTATCGGTTCGGTTCGGTTGCCAGACGGATTTCACTTTTGGTAATCTCATCAAACTCCAATTCATTCCGCAGAATGCACCTGTGACCTGGAACTGAATAGACTTTTAGTTACTTTCCTGCCTTCCGGTTTCTAGGGATGTTATCTAATTTATTCCTTAATTTTCGCCTAGTCATATATGTTGATGTTTTTCATACAGTTTCCAGTGATGTTAGCTACCACAGCGACCCTCGCCTGGAAAATGCTGCAGCATTACGGAAGCTTGAAGGGTTACTTGAGGTCTAGCTCCGTCAATATATAAGTGTTCCGACGCTTACTTTATAAACGATTTTGATTCAGTCCGTTTAGATTTTATAAGTTCCGTTTCTGCGCCATTCACTTTACTTTAATGTGGCCTGGAACTTTTTTCCCCCATATAAAGCTAATACTCTCAGTATATTTTGTTCACCGTTCTCTTGCTTATTGATCTTGAATGTTATGTCCGAATATTCTATCGGAAAATTCACCTAAAATCAACAATCTCGATTGTTGGCAGGTTGAGTAACCTTTCGAGTACAGTCACTAATATAGCTATACCATCTTCATAGGCAATTAGCTAAGGTGCCTTTACCTTTTACTACAAGTAACCACACAAAAGTGGTGACAAAATACCCTCTTTGTAGGTCCTCCACATGTTAGCCTGAGTAATCTGTATTAATTCCATTATGCGTTGATCCTCATGAAATTCGGTAGACTTTTTATCCATTGGAAGATGGCAAGTTCTACTCAGGATCCTTCCAGACTGTTCAGAGTTGCATTATTGCAGAGATTGGTAAACACTTCACTTATGTCCAGAAAGACACCCAGAGCGTATTTCTTATGCGCTCTATCTATATTTAGGGTTAGTAAGTAAGGTGTATAGTCGGTGGCCGCAATAGCCGAGTGGTTAGTATTGCGTATTGCCATTTGGAAGACCAGGGTTCGAGTCCATCCAAAATTATATAAAATAAATTTTTCTAATTTCGGTCGCCCCTCGGCAAGCCCTCCGTTAGTATTTCTGACATGAAATAAAAGCACCTAACAAAAATCCATCCGCCGTTCAGAGGCGACTTTGAATAAACTGTAGGTCCCTCCATTTGTTGGTAAAAACATCAAGACACAAAATCACAAATTTCCTCCTTCGGCCGAAAATCACTTATTTATAAGTAAAGTGTAGTGTCAGTGGAACACCCCTTCGTACATGCATTTTTCTGATATGTTAACCGCCAAAAGCTTACCTCTAGTGTAAGTATCTGGAATATTTTCGAATGTTTTCAAAAGGATTGAGCAAAAACTTATTGGTCTGTATTCCTTTGAATAGAGCTGACTTTCTTTCTATGCGTTCGGTATGAATGTAACTTACCTCTCTCCAAAGGATCGTATAGTTTAACCCTAAATATCTCTCCTATATTTTCAGCAGATACTGTGCCAGCACTGTTGAAGATTTATAAATCAAAGTTGGAAAAAACGTATTTAGTAAGAATTTCGTTCGTATAGTTGAATTATACTCGATTCTATTTTTGCAAGGGCGAGGGTTAATTACACACCATAAGCGCAACAGTGTAACCACTTCAAAGGAGTGTTTCTCGATGTTCAACCGCAATCCAAACGAATTTTTGCGCCGTTTCATTACCGTAAAGGAAACATAGATCCACCACACCAAGCCAGAGACCAAAGAACAAACAATACACTGGGTTTCTCCAGGTGAATGTTCACTAAAGAAGGCCAGGATGGGGCTGTCGACCAAAAAGGTCATGGCCACAGTTGTTTGGGATGCACGGAGTGTCATTCACATCGAGTACTTTGAACAGGGTAAACCAATCACCAGCGAATATTATTCAGAACTTTTGGACATATTCACTATTCATTTGAAGCAGAAACGACCGTATTTGGCGGAAAAGGGTGTTATTCCATCAGGACAATGCGCGGATGCATACGTGGTAGTCACTATGGCAGAAATTCATAAATTGGGCTACGAACTGCAGCCCCATTCGGCATATTCTCCAGATTTAGCCCCCTGGGACTAATTAATGTTTCCAAACCTGAAGGGAGGTAAGAGGTTCGGGTTCATCATGGAAACAAACGCCTATTTAGAGGGCCTTAAACATTTGACGAAATGTATATGTAGAGCTAAAGGGGACTATGTTGAGAAATAAAACGTTTATTTGCTGAAAACAGTATAGTTTAATAAAAAAAAGTCACTGACTTACCACCTTGAAAACCACCCTTGTATTTTCTCAACTTCACTAACAAAATCATAATTTTTTTGTTTACTTTTTCTGAATAAATAGTGTCTATTTCACAAAGTCATAATTGCATAACAGGTCAATTGAAGAGTTCTCGGCCCACCAGAGTAAAACACATTTTTTTGAAAAAATTACTTTTTTATTCAACATAGCTCCCCTCAAGGGTGATACGCTGATTATAGCGACCCTATAAACTTTTCACACCATTTTTGCAGTACAATTTGTCCTTAGCTTCAAAATATGCCTCAGTTTCGGAGATTCCCTCTTCATTCGGCGAAAAAATTTTCCGAGCGAGCATTTCGTCCAATAACTCGGATTTATTACGTTTTAACATCTCCAAACACTGCTCTGAATCATCAATTCGTCGTTGTCTTTGGTCAAAAGTAAGCTCGCGCGGCACCCACTTTGCACAGAGCTTTCTCATACCCAAATATTCGTGAATGATATGATAAACACGTTCAGTTGATATCTTTAGAGTACTTGCTATTTAATTCAAATTCAATTTCATTCAAAATAAAGCAAAAAGTATTTCGCACTCAGCTGAAATATGATGGATTGCTCAAATCATATCATAAATTATCAACACCTGAATAAAAATTACTCTTGCTCGAAGGTCACAAAAATGTGTTTTTCGTGATAACAGATAAACGATAAGTTTCATCACAAAATTAGTTGAGACAAAAATTGTAAATCAGATAATTTCTACCATATCAAAAAAATCACTGCTTCTGTTTCTCCGCGAAGGGTCACCTGGCACTTGGTACCTTACAACACTTGCGCCCATTTTCACTACCCTAGACGTAGAATTTCGTCATCCTACAGGTTTCATGTTTCTGCGATGATTAGATAGCCCAAGCTATAAGTTTCTACGAATAAAATCCGGGGATTTTGCAACCTAACATAAATTAAAAAAATTTAGAAAAAATTTTCAACACAGTCCCGTTGCCACTCTCCACAATGCTCCCAAATATTTAATCCTCATAGTGTTCAGCGTTTTTATGCATTATGTAAGTACGAGAAGGAGAAGAGATAGACACACCGAAATTTATGCCGATCGCATCAGAATGACAAGCTGAGGTGATATAGGTGGCTCCATCTGTCCGTCCGTCTGAACGCAAACTACTCCCTCAGTTTTTAAAGCATTAAACAAAAGTTGGAAGGCAGATGCACCTATACGTTCACACAATCATTTGTCGGAATCGGCCTGATCAGATTTGCAGTTTCGGATCAAATATTTTTCAAAAAAAGTACCTAAAAACTTGAAAATTGGTATACAGCACACACATAATGAATTGCGTGTTGCTTCTGAAAATCATTGAAATCGGACGACTATAACATATAGCTTCCATACACAAACTTGTACAGGTATGAGGTTATGGTTAAAAAAGGAAAGCGTCTAGAAGCGTGAAATGTGGTATTCTACAGATATTCAAATTGATATTGACACTGAAAGTTATCAAAATCGAATTTTGCAATTTACAATTAATTTTATATAGAGACTTCAGCATGGCCGAAGACAGCTCTTTTCTCTTTTTTTTTGCAAAATAACAAATTTCTTTTGCCCGAGCGCAATTGTTGGAAGAGAGAACAAAAAGAAGTCGTTTGAGAGTAGATCTGGTAGGATGAATGGTCAAGCTGTTCGTGGATTTTTTCAGTGGGAATCGCTGAAGAGGTGCGTTGACTTGGATTTTCTTTTATTTTTCAATTGTCGTCAGAGGAAGTGCTTAAAATAAGAAGTTTTGTTCGTGTTATGCTCCTTTTGCCTATGACAAGTTTGCGATGAGTAAATAACTGTACCAATGTATTCGATACGCAATGAGTACTTGTACACTCGAATTAGAGCTTTACAGAGATTTACAGCAAAAATCGCAAATTATATTATGATATATTTAATTAATATTTAATCGAAATTCATAACATGCATTTTTTTAATCAGTCCCGTGAGTGAAACGAAAATAAATTTAGCATAATTAATTTTCATTAAAATGCGCATTTCCCAGGAATCCATTGTTAGCATATTTCATTATTTAACAAATAACTTGCACATACTCGTATATACACTTGAGGTTCTATCGCAAAACTCACCCGGAGCGATAAAACTCAATTAACTCATCGGTTAGCTCACGCTCACACAACACATCGGAAAATTCACTTTTCAGCGAGTAATAATTATCAATACGTTTTTTTGTATCTTCCAAGCTGAAACGACAACGACGCAGGAATGCTAAAATCAATTGAGGATGTGAAGAAGATTTCAAATGTGGCGACTTCTCAATCCATTCTTGTATGACGACAATTTGCTCGACGACACTATCGGCATTTTCATTACAATTCGTGCGCGCCAATTCGCGTAGCGTCGGATCGAGTTCACGTAAACTTATTGTGGACATGTTTTTCTCTTTCGAACGAGTGGATATTTACGTTCGTGTGGCTAAAATCGAACTGAAGGCTGATTGTTGCTTGTAGCTTGCAAGTGTTTTGGTCGATTGTCGATTTTGACGACTTTTCAGTATTTCGGTGTATGCGATAGTCGTATACTATAA
The DNA here is from genome assembly GCA_030068015.2 of Neoceratitis asiatica. Taxonomy (NCBI): domain Eukaryota; kingdom Metazoa; phylum Arthropoda; class Insecta; order Diptera; family Tephritidae; genus Neoceratitis; species Neoceratitis asiatica. The sequence continues at coordinate 20,635,844 of CM061528.1, read as the reverse complement.
GAGTCATCTTATCTGAAAATTAATTTGCATATGAATAGTGATAGTCCATTCATTGATAACGTTTATATGTAGGTATGTATTGGTAAGTAGCGATAACACTCAATAAGCACAAAAGCGAAAACGATTTGGAGAAACTGAATTTCGAGAAAATTAGTAGTACTAAATTCGCTAACTAGAGCTGATTCTGGTTTGAATTCTAATTCACCAATCTATCTTCTCTAAGTATCGTCTCGATAGTTACATATGGACGGGGGTGGCTTGATAAGCCAGTGACTTTTTGAATAAAACATATTTTTTCGCCAAATAAGTGTTTTATTTCTCAAAATAATATTTCACTACTTTCAGTTCTATAAATTTATAATCCAGGGTTTTTTAAATTTTTGATTTCTTTCCAAATAATTAGTTTTTTCAAAACCCTCAAAATCGACGTTTGTTTCTGTTATGAACTATTCTTTCCATCCGTATCTTTTGCTGCCCAGCCATTTCTTCAGGTTTGAAAACAAGAAATAGTCGCAGGAGGGTAAATCTGGAGAATATGCTGAATGGGTATCAGTTCGTAGCCCAATTTATGAATTTTTGCCATGGTAACTACACACGTGTGTTCCAGTGCATTATTCCGATGGAGAAGTACTTTTTTCGCCAAATGCCGTCGTTTCTGCTTCGACTCAATATCGAATATGGCAAAAAGCACTGAACAATATTCGCAGGTAATCATTTTACCCATTCCTAGGTAATCGATGTGAATGACAGCTCGTGCATCCAAGAAACTGTGAGCATTCTTTGGTCTCTGATGCGGTGTGGTGGATCCATTCTTCATCTATGGTAGTGTAATGGCCAAAAAATTCCTTTAGAAAGCGGTGGAATATCGCCAAGAACTCGTTTGAAGTTTTTTAACGGTTGCGCTTATGGTCGCATGTGAGCAATCGCATCGCGCGGATAGCTTTTTCGTGCCCCAATGTACATGTAAAGTGTGTTTTATCGACGATTTCTGGTACCACTTGTTCTGTTACTGGAACTCAGTAAGCCACTTCTTTACCATTGAAATTGATGGTGCAGAGGCCCCATTGTATTTATCAAGGCTTTCCTTGTTTTCGGTAATGGTGTTTTAAGCTAAAAATAGTGTTTAATCAGCACACGGAATTCTCTTTTTTTTGGTTCAAATTCACGAGGTCGTCTGCTTTCAATGGCTGTCAAACACAAACTAAATGGCGCAGATTGCTCAAAATTAATCGATCACGGTTGATGGCAGCATTTACAGTAACTGCGAGGCAAACTCAAAAACTGACTTATCCAAAAGCTCTCATATAGCAGAGGAAGGCAAATTCGTTGCGTTTATTGGGAAGCTACAAAAACACGTACCCAAAGTATATATATCGATACTTTTTGCATATATTAATACTTTATTGATCAATTTGTTTACAGTGACTTTGTACAGTGACATAAACATTCCTTAATTATATACATACATATATGTGCATATCTGATTTTTTAAGTACAGACAGTCATTCATATAGACGATTTGAGGGAGTCCCCTAGGCCATGACTCATATTTAAAGAAATTAGAGGAAAATTAAAACTTGAATAAATAAATCATATCTGTTAACCTTTTTCTTTAAAATATTTAATCCACAATCAGTTTACGAAAACTACCTTCGGCGCCGAACTCTGCCTCATAGGGCAGAATCTCACCAGGTCTCAGCTGTTCAGCAGTGCCATAATTCACCTCATCTGCGAAATAGCCACGATAACTCTTCAATAAATCATCCATATATGCGACACACTCGTGTAGATGACCATTAGTACCGCCATATTCCTCGGGTAGACACTTTTGTGGTATATATTTATAGAGTTCATCCAAAGATTTAACCATAAACATCTAGTGAATTGGCATTAGAGAGAGAGAGAGAGAAAGAGAGAGAAAAAGAGAGACAGAGGGAGAAAACATTGCCATAACACACTTCCAAACTAAAACTTATAGCACTTACCGGATTTGCCGGATTCATTTTAAGACGTAGCGTCCTCAATACACCCAACCAATTCTGAAATTCCTTTGGCGCATTCAAACAGTATGTAACATTTATACGCAAAGGACTGCATTCGCTCATCCAATACCACCATTTTCTAAATAGTCCACCATCCAGTTGTGCCGCATGCTCTACAGTCAGATTGGACATATCGAATATTTGACAAACTCCTGCAATGGCAGCATTATCATTCTCCAACGCAATCATTTCCATAGCCATTGAGGTGTAAGCCATTATCTCACGCATGTGATAGCGCTTTGGACAGCAGCCGACACGAGTTATCATGAGTGCAGCATGATCGCTGCAGCGTGGGAATTCCGGAAAATACTGCAGACTATGGAGGAGAGGCAAGCAAGAGAAAGCTATTAGTACACTACTGACATATGTACATACATACATGTATGGAGGATATCATTCAAAGTGACTTCATTTACCTGTTCTGCAAAATCCAAAACCCTAAATATCGGAATTAGTTTAGCTTAAGCCGAGAATTTTTGGGGAGAAACGTCAGTTTTGGGGTGTAGCCCTGCTTCTGGGCGTGCAGTGACAGTCTCAGGCCTAGACTCAATTTTTACTCTTGAGTTCAGGTCGCGCATGTTGAGTTGCGTTCACGTGAGCGATCCTTTGGCAAGGTGCGGTTGCCAACGCATGTGGAACCTTGAGTCACGGCTAAGAGAGAAGAAGGTTCAGTGAATCCACTCCGACATATTCGGCTTAAGTGTTCGTTGAAGTCTTACTCTGTACACCAGAGGTGAGGTTTTAATGAGAAGTTTAACAACCTTATATTTGATGGCGACCGCTGGAAACGTATTAAGGATTATGATTTAAAAACTTTCACCTGGAATATACGGTCGCTTCGTTGAGAAGGTTCTGCTGCCCAACTGGTTCAAGTACTTGTAAGGGTAAAGGCTTGCACTACCACCATGCACGAAATGCGATGGACGGGAAAAGGACGAAGATGAGTAGGTTCTTGTGTCATTTACTACAGTGACCGTATATAGGTGTCGGATTCGTGGTCGACGGAAGGCTCAGTCACCTATTCGTGGCATTCATGGCGGTGGTTCAACGCCTCCACACAATACGCATCAAAGTGAAGTGAATTGCTCTTACTCTCCGAGCGAAGAGGAGGACGATATGAACAAGGATGTCTTTTGTTAAAATTGCTCTTGGTGACTTTAACGTCAGGGTGGGAAAATAAAATATGTCGGAAAATCATGAAATATCCCCAAATGAGTTGAGGCTGATCGACATCGCCGGGGCCCAAAATATGATTGTCTGGAGTACTAGTTGCCAGCATAAGAAAAATAGTCAAGCAAATTGGCAGTATCTGGATTGAATGACTAAAAACTAGATCGACCATGTTGTGATATTCCGCACCAAGAATCTAGCATCGACTCGGAACTATCTTGTAGAAAAAAAACCATATTCATCAGCCTCTGTGCAACAAAGAACGCTTGTGAACAAACACCAGGAAGGTTCGGCGTCGAAAAGTTGAAATTGTAACAGAACGTGCCGAACGTTTTTCTAATAATCCTGCACCCTTTTTCTCTGAGAGCAGTCATCAGCAACTAGGTATAAGAGAAGTGTGGGACGAAATTTCAAGCTCCCAACGTGCAGCTGCAAACGAAGCTATTGGGCTTCGGAATAGTCAAAAGAATAGCTGGTACGATGCAGATGCAAATAAAAAGTAAAGAGGCCGAGATGCGTGAGTATGAAAAACTTGAAAAGCTGGCCGACAGGTGTAATGCTCGAAATATGAGTCGACTTACAGACTTATTTTTGTAGAAACCAAAGACGGGATCTAGCTACTGATGACCAGGATATACAGATTTTATTAAGGAACACCCTCCCAGTCTGCTTAATGGCGGTGAAAATATAGAACACCAGGAGATTCCTCAATCGATGACGATGGAAAGTCCACAAAATGGCGGGGACCAATGGCTTACCGGCTAAGCTATTCAAATACGGCTACGAAAAGATCTGACAAGGTGCATGCATCAGCTTCTTCGTAGAATATGATCGGAAGAAGACATTCCCGTTTCAACCCAATGGCTAACAAATTTTTAAAAATAAAATAAATAAAACTATTTCCCATATCACAGATATTCTATTTTTGACAGATCTGTAGACTATAATTGCCTTTCTTGACATAGAAGGCGACTTTATTAACACTCACCAAATGTCATAATGAACGGATTATAGAGCTGAGCATATCAGAATCTCTTGTGAAATTAATTGAACAGACGCCTCTGGGCAGATTCATTCAGATCTATCCAAAGAGGTACTCCTCTGGGTGGCTCGGGATCCTAACAATGAACAAATTGTTTTTCCATCTAGAAATGAAGGGAGTACATGTTGTGGCTATAGCTCATCGAAACAGCCACGATTGTAGAGAAATTCCCAGATACCGTCACCAATCTTATGCATATATACCTAAATGATATAAATCGCAGTATCATATGGTTTAAGTTTAAATGCTAGCAAAACTGAGCTAGTAATTTTCATTAAGAAACAAAGAATACCAGATTTTACCTCGCCAATAATTAATGGTACTATGTTATCAGTAGAAGAGAAAGCGAGCTACTTGGGGCTAACAGAGGACAGGATGCTTTCATGGGAACGAAACTTAGAATGATATTTTATATCTGTAACATGATGTTGGAGTCCAAATAGAGATTAACGCCTCGTGCAACTCATTGGCTCTGCACATCAGTTGCAAGACCTATTAAGACATACGGTAACTTGATTTGGTGACAAATAATAGAAAAGAAATATGAAGTGAAACGATTGAATAATATGCAAAGAGTACAGTGGAGAACAAAGCCATCTCAGGCACCAAACTGACCATAGACTAATACAGCGCGCAACTGGCTGCAAAACCAGCAATCGTACTGGTCAATCTTCCCTATTAATTGCCTGTAATAATATTCTTAGCAAATTCTCGATTCACGATTAGGGTGAGATGGACAAAGGCTGAGAGATCAGAATATATATACGGAGAGATCCAAACTAGACAATCGCGTATGAGGTGATGTTTTCCCGGCAAAATTAGATCTTCTACCAGATCACTGCGATGTTTTACTTGCTGGATTGAAAGGATGTAAGATCCGAAAAATCTATATAAAAAAAAGGTAAAAAGCGTTTGGAATGGGCTCTTCAGCAGCAACACTTTACCGAGGAAGATTGGCCGCATGGACTGTGGTCCGACAAATTTAACTTAAAAGGCAATCTTTAATTGATGTCTTTGTATAATAACTATATTAATCAAATTCGAGGGATCGATTTCGAAAAATTATACCGAATCTTTAAAAAAATATTTTTCATTCTGCCTTCAAGTATTTGGCAGACCAGGTGTGATGTGATCTGGGACTGTATGGCTGTTGACGGGGTTGTCGAAATGTTCATCTATGAAGGTCGTCTAGATCCTAGTTCAAAGTACAAAAATGTTCTGGAAACTGTACTTTTACCACCCCATTGAGCAATTATTGACTATTTTAAAACGTAAAATGAGTGAGCACATAATTACTTCAAAAACAACCCTGGATAATGCTTTGATTCAAGAATAGAGCGCCATAATTGGGGTACGCATATGCTTCTGGATACGTGTACATATTTTGTTGGAAAATATATTAAAAAAACAGCTGAGTTTAACTAGGAAGAAACCATAACTTGCTCAACTAGCAGACAAAGATGTCCAGTATGGAATATGGGTCGCAGATTCCGGCTATTAAAAGATTCCGAAATAAAAAGAATAATATAAGAACTCTAAAAGAAGTGTTTACTGCCTTTACCAACCTACCGAACTACCTGTAATTTTCGGATCCACCATAACTTCGTGTTACTTACATCTTTGTTACCAAAAAAAATGTTCTAGAAATGAAATATTCTTCTTCGATTTTAGAAGAAAGGTTTACATATACTTGTTTCCATATTTTACATAGCCTGACATACATTTTGACACCACAGTAAAAAAAAACACATATTTCATTAATAAAAAAATCTTCTTCGAACATTTTCTTCAATTTACACATCCACACTACTTGACTTGACACATACCACTTGAGCGTATTTTCTTCCATTATATATACTTTAGCACTTTTTTTTTGTTCAAAAATTTGTATCGAAACACATTCTCCACTTACCCCAAACGATTTATGGTTAAAATTTTCACATTCACTCGACGCAGTGTCGAAATCTCCGGAAAACGAGTGATAAAAGTAAAGAAATCATCAATGCGTTTCTTTGTCTCCTCCAAACTGTAGTGGCAACGACGGAGGAAAGCGATCAGAAAATCAGCCGATATGCGTGCATGCAAATAGCTCTGTTGATAAATCCAAGTGCGTAAAATTACCAAATCTTGATTAATACGCTCGGGCGTTTCATTTAACTCCTCTCTTGCGATTTTCGCCAATTCTGGTGTCAAAGTACGCATCTTTGCGACAGGATTTAATAATTTATGTAGTGTTTGAACGAACGTCTAAACGTATGGAATATTACTCTGCAACTAATTTGTGATATCTAACGATATAACTAACTAATCAGCATAACTTACTAATGGGTTTACGCTTATTTTCTATTGGATGATTTACTATTTGTAATCGCTGATGGCAGAGATTTTATTTATATAGGGTTTTCTAATGAGAGTGATACGATTTCTTAAAAAAAAAACACACTAATGGTAAAGGAAATTCAAATGTTTTTTATTTACTGTGAAGTACAATCGATACAATTAAGTTCTGAATATAACATTATTCAAATGGCCTCCACGACTTCTTTTGCAGGAACGAATTCGATGAACCCAATTTTTGTGCAATTTTTCCACTAAATCAAGTCGTATGTCATGAATAGCACGTTCCATATTGACTTTTAAAGCTTGAAGAGAGTCTGGTTTATTGCTAAAGACCAATGACTTCAAATAACCCCACAAGAAGTAGTCTAATGGTGTTAAATCACAACTTTTTGGAGGCCATTCAATGTCACAATTTCTTGAAATAATCGAATATCCAAACCTTTCTCACAATAATTCGGTTTTTGCACGTGCTGTGTGACACGTAGCCCCGTCTTGTTGCAACCAGATGTTGTTAAGATCAACTTCTTCCATTTGTGGTCATAAAAAGTTGGTTATCATCGATCTATACCGCTCTCTATTGACAGTAACGGTGCTACCACCAGCTTCATTTCGAAAGAAGTACGGACCGATGATTACACCAGACCAAAAACTACACCAAACTATCAATTTAGGTGAATGTAATGATTGTTCGTGGATATTCTTCGCACCAGAACCGACAGTTTTGCTTATTTACCACACCATTCAGATGAAAGTAAACCTCATCGGAGAAGATGATTTTCTTAAAAAAATCATTATCGTTTTCAAGTTGTTCCAAGGTAAAATCAGCAAATTCACGAGGTTTGTGGTGGTCCAAAGGTTTCAGTTCTTGAGTGAGAACAATTTTATATGGATACAAGCCCAAATCCTTTCTCAAAATCTGCCAGGTTGTGGTTTTAGACAGCCCCAATTCTTGAGAACCTCTTGGAATTGACAAATTGCGATCTTCAGCACCACTTGCCTGAACGACAGCAATATTTTCTTTACTTCGACCGATTATTTGTCTTATTGGCACTTAAAAACTATGTAAAGAAAATGAGCGCTCGAAATTTTCGACAATTCGACGAATAGCGAGCACAGGTGTACGATATTTACGACCATAAAATGACAAAAGCGCACGGATAGTTGCAATTGCCGAACGGTTATTTTGATAATAATATTGAATAATTTGTTAACCTTGTTCTTGCGTATATCTTGCCATAATGAAATTATAAACATTACTGAATACAATGAAAAAAATGACAAAAATTAAAAATGGCCAAAACGACACTTAGAAATCATATCATCCCTATGAGAAAACCCTTTATCATCAATGCGCTGCTGAAATCAATATATGAAATTAATTTTACTTATCTACAATAATACGAGTCTAGGGAAAAATAAAGATAATAATTACAGAAAATGTGTGTATAGCTTATGAATAATTACATATATTTTTTCGAAAATGTAAAAGATTTTATTTCACAACAATGGAAATGTTGAAAAGAGGTGGACGAAATGGAAAAATAGACACCAAAAAAGTTTAAAGCAACAAGATCTTTTTCATTTAGTTTTCAAAATTAGAATTTTTTTTTTTTTTTTTGAAGAAAACTGAGGATTTCTGCTGAGTCAGATATTTCATCTCTTTTGGTTAAGCAGAATTTTACTATTCTTTTTCCTGTACAAATTATTCTCTATTTCCATCCTCTTAGTACTAATGATATTTTTTAAATTTATTTAATAACATACTATGATGCAGTCTCTGCAAGGATTCTCTGAGAATTTTTCCTCTATAAAGCCGGCAAGTTATAAAGAGTGATCCATTTCGAGGTTCCCTACTTTTTTAAATAAAATAAAAAATCAGAAAATCAAATTTAAAGGGAAATGTTTATTATCATTCGGAAGAATATTCTTTGGCATTTATTTTTTGAAGATTATCTCTTTCAAATGTTGGCCGCGGCTACGTCTCAGATGGTCCATCCGTTGAATCCATTTTTCGATGACTCGCTCGAGCACTTCGACTGGTAACTGACGAATGATACGCGTGATGTTTTGCTCCAAGGCCTGAATCGAAGCGGGATTGTCCGCATAGACTTTAGACTTTACATATCCCCACAGGAAAAAGTCTAACGGTGTGATATCACACGATTTGGGGGCCAATCTACCGGCCCAAAACGTGAAATTATTTGCTCACCGAAGTCTTCTCTTAATAAATCTATTGATTGATGCGATGTGTGTCGCGGAGATCACGAGCTTCAATTTCAGGCATCAAATAGTCGGTTATCATGGCGCGATAACGGTCATCATTGACGGTTACGTTCTCACCGGCATCATTTTTGAAGAAATATGGACCGATGATTCCTCCGGCCTACAAACCACACCAAACCGTTGATTTTTCTGGATGAAATGGCAGCTCTTGAATCTCTTCAGGTTGCTCTTAGTCACAAATGCGGCAATTTTGCTTGTTTACATACCCATTGAGCCAGAAATGGGCCTAATCACTGAAATAAAATTTGGCTCGAAAACATCGGATCTTCTTCGAACTTTTCAATAGCCCATAGAGCGAAGCGATGTCGCTTGGGAAGGCCGGGCGGCTTCAGTTCTTGCACAAGCTGTATTTTGTGCGCTCTCGATTTAAGATCTCGACGTAAAATGCGCAAAGTCGTTTCATACGTCAGTCCGAGTTGCTGCGAAACACGCCGAATCGACTCTTCGAGTACACTCTCAGCTACGGCTGCTATATTTTCTACACTGCGTACTGGACATGGTCTATTCGGTCGAATATTATCCAATAATGAATGCTGGGTCTCAAGATGGGTGATAGTGTTGCGAATAGTACGCTCAGTAGGCCGATTATGATGACCATAACTTGAGTTTTCGTAATAAAGTTGAATAATTTGTAAACGTTGCTCAGGCGCAAATCTCTCCATTATGAAATGCCAAACAATACTGAACAAAAATAACATGTCAGCTTGACACGACTTACGTGTGATCTGTCAAAAAAAAGCTACTGAAAAAAGTACGTCTACTTGGATCACACTTTATATCGCCAAGTACACGTACCAAAAGAGGCGAGTTCCTCTAAATTTGATCATTTTGATGGTCAACGAGATCGAGTAATTTTCGAACTGGAGTTTTTCTTAAACTCTCTCAAAAATTTCTAAGCTCAATTATTCTACAGAAGAGATTTACAGTGTTTAATTTTTTTTTATTAAGAGAACACTTTACATCATGCAGTTTGAACACCCGTTTATAATTAAATCTGTCAATATATTACATTTGCCACATAGTGTTGAGCATGACTGCGATGACACCGAAATCGGCTCAGTTTCAATTTAAAAGGATGATCTCGGCGTGAACTCGATACTGATACTGTCCTTTGGCCTCGTCCCTCTTTAGCTCGACTTTAGTTAGAGCTTTTCTATACGAGTATATCTAGTCTAAGAAAAAGTTTTAAACTGTTTTATACATGATTAGACAGCCTCTCCCGAAGGCCAATAAAAACCCCTCCGAGTACATATTTGAAAAGATGCAATAAATATGAATTCATTTTTCATACTAGGCAGTCCGATGTGTATAGAATATATTAGGCTTGTTCAGATAACAGCTTCATAAGACCGTGAGAAACCATTGAACAGAGTTCAATAGAATTTGATATATGTCGTAGATAACTTTTCCTATCTGTAGACAGCATTAACACTATCAACTATTTCAGCCTTGAAATCCAACGCAGAATGACTTGCTAACAGGTGCTGCTTTGGACTGAGTAGGCAATGGAAAAGTAAAGTTCTCTCTCTACAAACAAAGACCAAACTCTCCAAGTCGCTCATTATTCGCGTCCTAACATATGGTGCAGAAGCATGGACGATGTCGACATCCAATGAGATGGCACTAGGTGTTTTCGAGAGAAAGGTTTTGCGAAAGATTTATTTTCATTTACCCATTGGCAACGGAACGATGAAATGATGAACTGTAAGACAACATTGACATAGTTTAGGGAATCAAGAGACAGCGGGTACGCTGGCTGGATCATGTTGTCCGGATGGATGCGAACACTTCAACTATGAAAGTATTCAACGCAGTACCCGCCGGTGGAAGTAAAGGAAGAGAAAGATCTCCACTCAGTTGAAAAGATCATGTGTGGTATATCTAAATAGCGCCAAATGTTGTTAAGAAGAAATGGTTGGTGCCCTGTTGTTTATTTGCCATAATCGCGTAAGCGGTGTCTACGCCAGTAAAGAAGAATTTTTTTTTTCTAATTGCTGTCGCCCCTCGGCAGAGAATGTCAAACCCTCCGAGTGTATTTCTAACATAAAATTGAAGCTGCTCACAAAAATGCAACGGCCGTTCGGAGGCGGCGATAATTGTCTAACTATACTAGCCGAAGACCCGAATGTGTCTATTTCTCGCCGTTCTCAAGAGCTGGAACTTTCTTGCGGTACATTTTCGCATATTTTGCACTTTGAATTACATCTACATCCATATAAAGTCCAGCTCACACAACAACTGAAGCCAGCTGACCATTTAAACGCCGTAGGTATGTCAATTGGAGGCTGGAACAACAATCAGTGGAACACGATTTTTCCAACACAACAATTTTCTTCAGCGACTGGGTACATTTCTCACTCGGTGGATATGTAAATAAGTAACAAATCTTCGCATTTAGGGCTACGAGAATTCTCAAATAATTGAAGAGAGGCCACTAAAACCAAAAAAAACATACTGTCTGGTGCGCTCTTTGGTCTGGAGGTGTGATAAGGGCGAGACTGTCACTGTCAATTCGGAGCGTTATGATCGTATGATAACCGATTGAAGAACACGACTTAGACAATATGTGATTCCAACAAGATGGTGCCACATGCTACTCAACACCAACGCAAAAGGCTTTATTGAGAGAGAAATTTCTTGGCCGCGTAATCTCTTGTATTGGTGATGCCAATTTGACATCGAGATCGTGCGATTTGACGCTGTTGAACTTTTTTGTGGGGATACGCGAAAGACATTGTTTATACGGGTAAACTTTTAACTATTGACCACTTGAAAACCAAAATTCGTCAAGTTATGGCTAAATTTATGTGCCAAAAAGTGGTCGAAAATTACCTCAAACGCTTCGACGTTTGCGAAAATGCGGTCAACTGAATGATTTAACGTTTCACATATATTTCCATGGTTCAAACTTTATTATAAAAAAGGAATTTCATTTTTTTAAACGCATTTTATTTACGTTTATTTTAAAAACCGTAAACTGGATAACCCTGAATACCTTTTTTGGATATATGTATTTATATATCTTTCATTCATTTATATGTTTGTCATTATTAAATGGACCTCAATTGAATTTTTTTGGAGAGCGATGTGGTAAAGATGGATGATGTCAAATTTAAAGAAAATTTCGCACAAACGAAGAAGCCGTAAAATAGCTTAGTTTTCATTCACAACAGAACACAACTGTTTTCAGCCGATTTGCTCAGAGATGAGGTTTTGATTCGAAAATCTATCAAAAAGTATTTAAGAGCGTAAAACCTGGTATTCTACACACGTATGTACAAATCTATAATGACACCGAAAATCATCAGAATTGGAGGGTTAGAGCTTGGCAAAGTACCTTTTGCAATGTGTGTAGTAGAATGCAGTTACTGAGAAAGAAGAAATTCACTAAAATTTCAAATCAATCATATACAACTTTAGAAGGTTACAGTCAGCTCAAAAAAACTCTATCACGCAATTTATCATTTTTTAATAAAATTACAAATCCTTCGTTTCCGCTTCACGAGAAAAATAAAAGTCATTTTTTTCACTCATTAAACGTTGGTGGTTTTTCACAGTTGTTAGAGGATGAGCCACCATGCTGCTTGTGTAAGTGGAATTCCGCCGACATATGGAACATGCAAAAGCAATATTCATATATTTTTGAACTAAATGTTGCTTGTCAACAACTTGAAACACTTTAACATTGTCAGTGAAATACACTGCTAGTGCGACATACTTACACATACATACATATGTTTGTATGATTACATAGTAGCGCCAATAACAACATGTTGAGGAACTGAAGATGCTTGTGTGGCAGTGTCAATTACCCCCTTCAATTGAGCTCCTACAACTCCAAAAAAAAAAAAGAGATCGCCTGATGGATGCACAAAAGAAAACCCTACGTTCGTACTCAAATGCATACATACATATCTACATGTACATAATGGCATGGAAAGCAGCTAATGAGCCATCATTAATATTATTTACACCCAAATAGGAGCAGCATGAGCATACTCATACTTGTACATGAGCCGGCCAACGTCGCACTTCACTGGATACATTCTGCGCATTCCCTGCAAAGTGTTGATGCGGAATTTCGGCGAGGGTGTGATGTGAAGTAGTTGTTGCGTGTGTGCAAACTGTCAACGAGATCAAAGCATATTTTCCATTATTTGTTTTGAGTTATTTGAAATAATATTTAAATAGTGTCTGTGTAACAGTGAAATGATGATATAGAAGAGGGACAAGAAGAAGACGTGTATCAAATCGGCGACTATGTATGAGTACTTGCAGTACGATTAATGCAGCACGCTAAGTGGTGGGGCCTTAGAGTGTGTTATGCTAATGTCCTCTGACAGATTTGAGTGAAGAAAACTTCTCTGAGCACTTTCAGAGTGTTCTATATTATTATTGTTGTTGTTATTGTTGTTGCCGGTTGCCAAAAGCGATCACTGCTAATCACCGTGACAGCAACATGATCTTGTCAACAGCTGACACATTGTGTCAGACCAATTTGCACTGAATGCAAGCTCGTGTCATGTTTGTCTGACACACCGTCTGTGCTGAAAATTCACATGTAGGTGTGTCACTCAGGTTGCTTATGTTATGCGTTAGTACTCGTATAAAGGATATTCGATTTCGATTCCGAGTTGTCGTTGTGGCTGTTTCGATACCTTTTAATGTTACAAACGCATTTCCACTGCCATAAAGTGTTTAAAAAAAAATTCAAACGATCAGCTCGCAGTGATGATACCTGCCGGTCAAAGAAGGATGAACAGGAGTTTATCCTCACTCTGATCCCAACTTCTGCTCGGTTGAATCAAATCTTATCGAAAATTCTTATCCAAAACTATTTAAGTGACAGAAGGACAAGGAAGGGACCCATCAATATTTATATCGAACGGAGCAGAATGACGAACTGAGTCAATGTAGCCATGGCTACCTGTCTCTCTGCCCGTCTTATGTACGTAAACTATTCCTTCATCATTTTTTAAGATATTTCAACAAAACTAGGTTCACACATGTGTTTTTACGTTATACAAGCGGTACCCCGGTACATTTCGCCACGCCAAAACACATATAGAACCAAGTGAAAAATCCCAGAATTTTTTATGTTAAAATTTCAATCACTTGTTTTATTTCATTTTGTTTGATTTTTTTTAGGTATATTTGTCCAAAATCTCTTTTTACAAAACCAATGATTGAAAATATAAGGAAATATCTATCAGAAATCCTCCAACGGTTTGATATGTTCCATTGTGCATTCACCTCAAGCAATTAGTTTCGTTTTTTGCATTTTTGTCATCTACATTTTGGCAGCTTCAGATGCGTATTAGAAGTGCTTTCAACTGGTCCAAAAAATATGTTTGACTCACAAACTTCATGAGCCACCCGTATTAAAATTTTTAAACAGGTGACAACTTTCTTCCCTTTGAAATCTCACTTTTTTTTTTTGATAACCATATTATTATTTTTATTTTGTGAAATCAATCATTTCAGTTAAAACTTTCAGACAGGTGGGAAAGGATTTGAAAAACAATTTCACATTAAGCCATTCTTCAATTTGATACCTATATTGCATCATTAACATTTCGATTTTGCTTACATTTTAAAAAGTATGGCATCCCTCAAAAACATTTTGCTCATTAACCCATCGAAATTCTCTTTAGTTTACTTTGGTACCTTCACAATTATTTAGCCTACAAATTTGACTATATTAAAATTTTTAAACACGTGGCAACTTCTCAAAAAATTCTTTATCCCTAAGCAATAGAAATTTCATTATTCCGATAACCATATATTAATGTACTTGTATAATGTACTTTTTCTATTATTTTATATCAAAATTTTTATACAGGTGGCAATGCTGTTGAAAAATATTCTTTTATTAAACCTTTCTTTAATCTACTAATATTGTAATATTTTATTCATTTTATTATTTTATATTTGAAATTTCAGAACCCTGCGAATTGTGAATCAATTCATCGAGTAGACTTGAACATAAACAAAACGTTCATTAATTTCGGTTCAGACGTTTAACTAAAGTTCATAGACACACTTACAGAAGACTTTATATGGTAAACAAACAAAAATTTCAAACCAGTTGGAAACTCTGCTGAATTATAAATTAAACTATTATCGGGTTCTTTTGAATAGACGGAGAAAATTTTTCTAAATCGCTTCAGTCGCTTAAGGGGTTAGGTGGGTTTCAGAGGTAAAAAAAAGGATTTTCATTTTTTTTTATATATACAATCATATATTTTATTCAAACAATTTACCATTTAAACAGTATTTTGTGAAATTTTTATTCAAAAATTCCGAAAACTCAGCCGTTGGTACCTCATCTCCCTTGACGTCTCAGAAGAAAATGCTCTCGCTGTGGACAGCATAACTCATTATTGGTTCATCTAAAATCAAAAAACCAAAAATATTTCGTTGGTACATGGATAAATCCCGTTATTGGACGAAGGAAAAGAAAAAAATTAAAATTTGAATTTTTGACAGACTTTGAACAAAAAAAAAACACATTTTTAATAAAATTTTCCCCATGCATTGGCTCGAAAAAATTAGTTGTAATAATAAAAATCTTCATTCAATGACTAGATAATGTTGTTTTAAAGACGTGTGCCAAATTTGAACCAAATCACTTCATAACTCTTCGAAAAATCCTGTACACCGACTTAAAAAATAGAGTTTTGAGATAAATGCGTTTTAAGTTTCAGATTGACACAGACATGGCCTGATGGGCGGAACTAACAAAGGGTTTTACTCCAATCGTTTTGAAATTTTAGGAGAATATTTTAAACGTATTTTACAATTTAATAAGATCGATTTTTTTAAATTTTCAAACCCACCTAACCCCTTAAGAGAAATTTTGTCTTCTTTACTTATGTACAGAATATTTGTATCTACATACTCATTTATGAAAATTAGTGTTGCCACATCGCCTTTTCCAAATTCAGGAAAACATAAACCATCTGCATGATAGCCGAAATATCCTGTATAAATTTTGTTGAATACGGTGAAACCGTTCTCGCCTTATAAGCTATCAACGAAAACGTGGATTTATTTTCGTATATAAGATGGTAATTTTTCGGAACCGCCCAGATCGGACAACTATAACATGTAGCCCCCATACAAGTCGCTTTGTACTGATATGAGGTTTCGGGTCGAAAAGCCGCAAAAAATATCATCTAAGAGCGTGAAGCTTGTATTCTACACACGTAAATTCAGCTTCGTTTTTAAGTATTTCAATTGTAACCATATCTATGTCCTTTTCTTAGAAAAGAATAACATGGCTAGCCTTCATCGAGTTCAATGTGAATTTGGTTCCAAAAGATTAAGATTTATTACAGCACTGTTTCTAATAAAGACCTTCAACTGATGGGCAAAAGGATATGAAGCCTCGTGATCTCCACTATCGATATGCAAAATTTTCAAGCTTTAGTTTCGACTCGGATAAGCCGGCCACCGCATCATCCCTAAACCATTTCATATGTACGGCTGTAAGTAGATTTGGCTGCGTAAGTAAATTTGCTTCTGTTAGAAGCAGACTTGTCAGCGCCCATCTTATGGCCACATAGCACAACATAATACTCGAATACGGTAGCTCGCTGTCGCTCCCATGTCAAATCGTAAATTGAGTGCTCAACAAGACGCTGTCAAGCGGCCGAGTACACATACACACACATACACATAACACATCCAATGACGTTTAGAAGCTTCAATCTTCTCTTGTCAGTTGTATTTCGTGCATAAAATGCCGATCACATTTCAAAGGCGCTGCTGCAACTCTGTTTGTGCATTTCCACATTGGCGCTATCATTCCCATCACGTTCACTCGTTCCCTCTCTCAGTTTTGATTGCGAGGGAGTTACATACATAAGTGTCCCAGTTGATTGCCATCATCCGGATGTGTCCACTTGAGTTTTGTTGCTGTTGCTGTTTGTTTCAGCACATTAGTACGCTAATCAGATGTGACACAACATTTAAGTGGCTGTAAATGTTTTTTGTTTTCTTTTTTTAAAAAAAAAATCAAAATTGAAGCTCTTAAATGACTCCATAGTAAGTGAGTTAAGATTGGGTGCTGACGGAATTGCAGTACTTTTAGTTAGTGTATAATTTTCATAACGGGTATTCCATTGTATATACATATATATATATATATATATATATATATATATAAAGATAGAAATATCGCAAGGTAATACATACAGTGGCGGACAAAAGTCTACATACACCCCCTATTTTCGTTGAATTGCAAGTCCAAAAGGTTTATTGGAAAATTTAACGACACAGTTTATTTCAATTATTTTCTCTTATCAAAAAAAAATTTAAAAAAATCATTTTTTAACATAAAAGAGCAAAGATATGACAAAAACAACGTAAATCCAACATTGACAAAACTCTACATACAGTACATACATAACTTATCTTAGCGCAAACACTTTGGTTAATATCAGGTAACTTGAACTTTTTAGTTTTTAGTTGGTCCACCGTTCGCTACTAAATTTACAATTCTGAAGAAGGAAAACTGTCCCAAGCTTCAATATAACGTTCTTTGAGTTATGCTGAGTTTAACATCTGATATTTTTATAATTTTTCGCTCTAAAATCTCCCAGACATGTTCAATAACATTTAAATTTGTGCCTTGAGGAGGTGTGTGTAATTGTCTTAGAGCATGATAAAGCAACCAATCCTTAACAATATGGGCTCTGTGCTTTGGATCATTATCCTGTTCAAAGATCCAGCCTGCGCCAAGCTCCTAACTGTCCACCGAAGGCTTCAGATTAGCTTCCAACAATGACTTATATTTCAACCGATCCATATTACCCTCAATAAAACCAAGCTTTCCAACTTCAGATGCCGCAACCGCTTCCCGAACCATCACGTTGCCGCCACCATTCTTCACTGTCCTATATTTTTGGTGCTAGGTGCAATATTTTGTTTTCTCCAAACTTTTGCCCTTCCATTGCTGCCGAATATATTGAACTTCGGTTTGTCTATAAACAAGACTTTTTGCCAAAAATCCATTCCCTTGTCTAAATGTGCTTTAGCGAACTCCAAGCCAACTTTACGATTTTTTCAGAGAGAAGCTTTTTACCTGGCATTCTACTGCGGAAGCCGTTATCGTTCAGAGCTCTTCGAATTATTCTTGGATGAACACACTTTCTTGATGAGATTACGATGTTATCGGCTAATTTTGGAGCAGTAACCGTAGGATCATCATTCATTTCTTTCAGAATAAAGCCGACGTCTCTTCGAGTTAGAGTCTTCGGGTGGCCAGCATGCGGCTTATTTTCGGTGGATCCATTTTTTTCAAAATTTTTTACAAAGATCTGTACCTTTGAGGAACTTAAGCTCAAAATTTTTGAAATTTCACCATATGATTTCTTCTCTTTTCTGTGCTGAAATACCAACATTCTTACGTCAATTTATATTTCTTTTCGCGGAGCCATTGCTGATGCTAATGTGCTTAAACCACAATTAAATTCAATACTATACTAGCAAATTAGAAAACATAATTTAAAAAATATTAAAAAAGGGTACCTAACCGCACAACAACAACAACAACACAGCATTTCGATATACCTGATAGTAAACCCGTGGTGTATGAAGACTTTTGTCAAGGACATTTTTGGGTTTTTTCACCATAATTGTTTTATTTTATGTTAGAAAATGGATTTGTTTCATTACATGTGATTAGAAAAGGATTTAAAATACAACTGTATACATTCATTTTTCAGCAAATCGAAAGTGCTTTCTACACAACGAATACAGGCGGTGTTTGTAAACTTTTGTCCGCCCCTGTATGTTTTAAAGAAGATAAAATCTTGGTGTGGCTCATGATCCTTTACCTTTTTATTAATAGGAAGTACGTTCAGAGAGGCAGGAAGTACGTATTTAACAAAACGTTTAAAAGCTGACTTTGTTGAGAGTTGATGAATTTTCGAAAATATCGTATATGTTCATTCGAGCAATGATCAACGTAACTTTGCAGAAATGAGAAATCGTGTCGACCCTCCTCTATCCTGGGAGTCATAATGATTTCATTTGTCTACTCATTCCGAAATTGTAGTGGAAATACATACATATTTCATACTATCATCGTAGGCAGCTTTAAAATCGTCGAAACGATGTTGTGTGTCAATCCCTTTCTCACGTATGTACCGGCTATACTTTTCTTCAAGATGAATTGTACCATAATTTCTGGAAGCTAATATTTGTCGCAGTTGCTTTAGACATCACCAAAATTAGTGCATCACTAAATTACCCATTACCTTATTAACACATCTTCATTAAATAAAAGACAATAAATATTGTCTATCAAGGAATTTTTGTAATCGATAAAAGTCTTGTAAATTTGACAGCTGTCGCACGTCCCAAAGGACTACTTCAGATATCGATAACAAAAATACACTCACATATTTATAGCTCTATTTGTAAGTATAACTTGGAAAATGTTGCTTTTGGGAATATAATTTGTACGGATGAAGCCAGATTTAATTTCAACACACCATTTACATCCTGCATTAGTATAAATGGAAAAGAGGAAGCCGTGCTATTTTTAATTATGGAAAGACTGGTCTTAACAAATTTGAGTTTAGAAATAAATATTTACAAATGCATATAAAATTATTTCACAGAATACTTATTATTTAAAGATATATGCACATACGCGTATACAGTTACTCACAGAAGTATTTTGCAAACGAAGACGTCTAAGCAAACCCTAGATTTTTTTGATTTATTTCATAATTTAGTTTCATATTCTTATAACTATCGCTTACTACTAAATATTTCCAAAAAGTAAATAAAAATATGTAACATTCCATATAATCATAACGAAAGGTAAAAATTTCGTAATTCGTAGGCCACAAAAGTAAAAGGTTATAAATTAAGTGGTTTTGAAAGTACAGGGCTTTATTTTGACATCTATCATATATATATATATATATATATATATATATATACATATATTATATCTATATTTTGATATCTATCTATCAAACTTACTGTCAAACCAAACATGTTTTGTTATAATTAAAAGTCAGGCATTTATGAAAATGGATTGCTTAACAACCGCAGAATGCTTTAAAGTTGTTGAAACCTACTACAAAAATGGTGATTCAAACATGGCCATATTTCGTGCTTTGAGAGGAGATTATGGGGCACGTGATTTTAAAGAAATTTAAAGAGACTGGATCGGTTAGAGATATTGTAAGGCTTGTGCATCATCGTTTTGCTCGTTCCACCTCAAATGTCGCTGCGGTAAGCGAAAGTGTAGCCAAAGACACGAATGTGTCTACTTCTACGTCGATTTGTGGGCACGTAAATAAGCCAAATTGTCGAATTCGGGGCTCCGAGAATCTTCAAATAATATAAGAGAGACCATTACAACCAAAAAAAACTTACAGTAGCTCTTTGGTCCGTAGGTGTGATTGGACCATAATTCTTTGAAAATGATAAGGGCGAGACTGTCACTGTCAATTTGGTCGTATGATAACCGTCACATGCCACATAACAAGAGCGAATATGGCTTTATTGCGAGAGAAATCTGCTGGCCGTGTAATCTCTCGTCTTTGCGATATCAATTGGCCACCGAGATCATGTGATTTGACACCGTTCGACTTTTGTTTGTGGGAGACTACGTGAAAGACCGTGTTTATGTGGATAAACCTCAAACATAAACATTCCTCAAGTTATGGCTGAGATACCGTCCAATATAAGCCAAAAAGCGATCGAAAACTACCTCGAAAAAAAAAATCACGAGGCGGTCATTTGAATGATGTAGTGTTTCACATATAATGCAATGCCAAGGTTCAAACTTTATAATCAAAAAGGAATTTTAATAAAAAAAATTATTTTAATTACTTTTATTTTGGAAACTGCAAAATGCATAGTCCTGTATTTTGCCTGTGCCGAAAAATCACTTAAAAATTTGTTTAAACTTTATTTACATTTTATTATGGCAATCATTATTTTCGGAAACTGCATCGGATGGTTTTGGAATAGATTCTATAAGCTCTTGATAAAATTTTGCATTTAATTTTTTGTATTCGGAGCGCAAAATATCTTTGTGATCACTTCACTTTCATGTAACTTGTGCACCACATCTGGGAGATAGACTCAAATTATTTGATGAGTATATAATATTAAAAAAAAAATAGTACAAATAACGACCTTCGACTTAGTGCCTTCTACAAAAATTAGTTTTTCTACTTTGGGTTTGAGAGCTTATATATGGGACTTTTCGCAGATTTACGCTCAGTACTTGACGTCATTTTCTCACTTTCGCTCACTGTCAGCCGCGAGAAAAGAAAATGCAAAAAAAAAAATAAAAATTCATCGAAACCCAATTTTCAAATCATAAGCAAAATACTTTTGTGAGCACAAAACTTCGTGGCTTCACCGTTTTATTGTTGTTATTACATGACGGAATATAATGAGAACCGGCAGTCTTCACGATTTATTTTAAGAGAATGTCCAGCAATGAGAATGTATTTTGAAAAAAGGAAAGCAAATATATTTCCTTAACCCAAAGAAATTTGAAATTTGTACATGCAAGATCATACGCAATAAACTTCTGTAAGTAACTGCAACCAACGATAACTTCTTAGTGACTTTTGTACAGAGTGATCGCTTCAATTAACGAGCATGCAAGACAACGCCGATTGCGATTTGTAGAGTGGATGTGGTAACGGAAATTTGTTTAACAAATTAAATTTTGCGTAACGAAAAACGTCATATTACACAGCATGAGTAGAAGGCAGAACGTTACAAAATACATATGTATGTATATGCATGCATACTTACAAGTGTGTACATACATATGTATTTAAATATATCAAAGAAAACAACAACAAAAAACTAACACCGTCTGTTTACAATGAAAAATAATTTAGCGTTACGGAAATAGCGGAAAATACGAAATTATGAATATCCACTAAATAAAAGTATTTCGTTTCATTATAAGGGGGAAAATATTACCACTACAAACATATAAATAAATGTTATGCACATACATACATACATATGTACATATACATATATGTGTGAAGCGCTGAGCAGCGTTAGTAGCAATAAATATAGACCGATCGTTAAAACATCTCATGCTCCGGTGTGTGCCAAGAAGGATTAAGTTGAGTGACAACTGCCAGTGGAGCAAAGCGAGTTTTTGAAAAATGTCTAATAAATAATGCATTTCCATCAGCCATAAAATCCACATGTATATACATATGTATGTATAAATTTAATTTCTTTTATTAAGATATATATATTTATTTTTTGATATCCTGTGTAATTGGCCTTCTCATCTTAATAAATTATACAGTGGCGGACAAAAGTCTACATACACAATTGAAAGTCCAAAAAGTTTATTGGAAAATTTTGCGACACAGTTTTTTCAATTATTTTCCCTTATCATAAAAAACAAACAAAAAATAATAGTTTTTTAATATGAAATAATAAAGCTATGACAAAAGAAGCATAAATCCAACATTAACAAAAGTCTACATACAGTGCATACATAACTTATCTTAGCGCAAAAACTTTTGTTAATATCATGTAAAATGATCTTTTTAGTATTTAGTTGGTCCACCGTTCGCATCAATAACAGCTTGAAGCCATCGTGGGATTGAAACTACTAAATTTGTCAATTCTGAAGAAGGAAAACTGTCCCAAGCTTCAATAAGATGTTCCTTAAGTAATTTTTCGCTCAAAAATCACCCAGACATATTCAATAACATTTAAATCTGGTCTTTGAGGTAGTGTGTAGTTGCCTTGGAACATGATAAAGCAACCAATCCTTAAAGACTTATATTTGAACCGATCCAACTCCACAATCCGCAACCGCTTCCCAAACCATTACGTCGCAGCCACAATGCTTCACTGTTGGTACAATATTTCTGGAGTTAAGTGCAGTATTTTCTTTCCTCCAAACTTTTGCTCTTCCATCGCTGCCGAATTTATTGAACTTCGATTCGTCTGTAAACAAGACTTTTTGCTAAAAATTCATTCCCTTGTCTAAGTGTACTTTAGCGAACTCTAAGCCAAGCTTACGATTTTTTCAGAAATAAGAGGATTTTTATATTTAGCCGTTATCGTTCAGAGCTCTTCGAATTGTTCTTGGATGGACACACTTTCTTGATGAGACTACGATATTTTCGGCTAATTTTGGAGCAATAACCGTAGGATCATCATTCATTTCCTTCAGAATAAAGCCGACGTCTCTTCGAGTTAGTTTCTTCGGGCCGCCAGCACGCGGCTTATTTTCGGTGGATCCATTTCTTTTTCAAAATTTTTTACAATGATCTGTACCTTTGGTGAACTTAAGCTCAAAATTTTTGAAATTTCACCATATGATTTCTTCTCTTTTCTGTGCTGAAATACCAATATTCTTACGTCAATTGATATTTCTTTTCACGAAGTAATGTATCGACGTACCTGCTAGTAAACCCGTGGTGTATGTAGACTTTTCTCAAGGATATTTTTATGTTTTTTCACCACAATTTTTTTATTCTATGTTAGAGAATGGATTTGTTTCAATACGTGTGATTAGAAAATGATTTAAAATAAAACTTTATACCTACATTTTTCAGCAAAGTGATAGTACCTTCTACACACCGAATACAGGCGGTGTATGTAGACTTTTGTCCGCCACTGTATGTATGTGCGTATGACCTCAATTTAGCTGCATAATGTTGTTATTAGCATTATGTATGTATGTGTGTTCGCACGATATTTTGATCAGAAAAATTATTTTAAAATTCGTTTAGTAATTTGACCTTAATGTAAAAAAAAATTTATGCTCATTCTTGAGGTGTCGGCTTATGCATTCACATTTGGAATATTGCTTTTGCATTGCATGCCAACCATCGTAGAGATTTACAAGTATGGAATCTTGTGTATTTTACAGGAAAATGTCAAACTCGCATTTACCTGTCAATCTCGGGGTTTGACTATCAAATAGAAAATCATAATGGCTGCCCGCAAGTTGACAGGCAAACTCGACGATGCGGACATCGATGGAATGAAAAATTTGAGCAATAAATATGGAGGCAATGAAAGAATTAACAAATAACAGAATGTCGCACCAAAAGCAGAGCAAAGAATTTGACAATGCGAATCAAGATGGAATTAGAGAAATTCAAAATGCGAATTGGGTGGGTAATAAGAGAATAGCAAAGTTTTAAAAATCAGGTGATCTCAGCTGTTTTCGAATGTAAACAAAAAATGGCGGATTCCATACTTGTAAAGCTGTACGATGATGCCAACCGACAAAGTCATGTAGACTCGTGGTTGCTTCTTTTCTAATATCTAATATCAGTCAACAGAATTTTTAACGTTCAAAAATCACAATTTATTTATTTATTTGTTTCGTATACGAGAGTTGCATTACATATTTCGGGATAAGAGGACAAAAAGAAATATTAATAATCGAAAATTTCTTTATTGTTTTTCAGAATATTCTCCATTAAAATCTATACACTTTTGAACCAGTTGTCATTCTGATTGAAGTATCTCCAAAACATGCGTTCTTAACGCATCAACCGCTTCTTCAGGTGCCGAAAAACGTTGACTTTCAGTTTATTTACGGGAATAAGATTAAGTCATTCGTTACCAAGTCAGGACCATACGAGGAATGACTCAAAAATGCAGTTGGTTGGGTCGATGTGTAAGAGCTCGCATTGCCGTGGTGAAGAACTATGCAGCTTATGTACGAATTACGATCAAATCATTGACTTATCTAATTATCATCGGAAATTAATCGAAATCAGCTGACAAACCAAAACAATATAAAGGGTGATCCAAGTAGAGGAACTGTTTTCAATAGCCTTTTTTTTGAAATATCACGCGTGGATTCGTACGAAGCTGTAATGTTATTTTTGTATTGTTTAGCATTTCATCATGGAAAGACTTACGCCTGAAAAACGTTTACAAATCATTCAACTTTATTACGAAAATTCACGTTCTGTAAAGAATGTGTTTCGCGCGCTTCGCTCAATTTATGGTCAACACAATCGGCACTATTCGCAACATCATCACCCATCTTGAGACCCAGCATTCATTATTGGACAATATTCGACCGAATAGACCACGTCCAACACGCAGTGAAGAAAATATAGAGGCCGTAGCTGAGAGTGTACACGAAGACCATGAAGAGTCGATTCGGCGCCGTTCACAGTAATTCAGACTGACGTATGGAACGACTTGGCGCAATTCACGTCGAGATGTTAAATTGAAAGAGTGCAAAATACAGCTTGTGCAAGAACTGAAGCCTTTCAAAAGCGACATGGCTTCGGTTTGGTGTGGTTTGTGGGCCGGTGGAATCGTCGGTCCATATTTCTTCAAAAATAATGCCGGTAAGAACGTAACCGTCAATGGCGAATGCGAACCATGATAACCGACTATTTGATGCCTGAAATTGAAGCTCGTGATCCTCGCGACATTTGGTTTCAACAAGACAGTGTCACTTCCCACACATCGCATCAATCAATCACATTTCGAATTTGCCAAGCAGTTACTGTAAATACAACACTGCTCGTGTTGTTATCGATTAGTAGATTTCAGCAACAGAAAAAAAAAAATTTAACGAAAATGGAAAAAAGTGAATTTCGTGTACTGATTTAGCATTATTTCTTTTTGCGTGAAAACCCCATCACCGAAACCAGCGAAAGACTTGATAAATACTATGGTGACTCTGTGCTATTAACTTCAATGGAAGGAGTGATTTACTGAGTTCCGTTTTGGTCTTACCAGTAGAAGTGATAGCAGTAATCGTGTATAAAGCCCATGCAATTATATTAGACGATCGGAGAATAAAAGTGAGTGAGGTGGTTGAGGCTTGAGGTATTTCAACTATGGGGGTGCATCACATTTTTCTTGAATATTCGGACATGAAAAAGCTATCCGTGGGTGCTGCGATTGCTCACACACGACCATAAGCGAAACAGTGTAATCACTTCAAAGGAGTGTTTCGTGATGTTCAACCGCAATCCAAACGATTGCACCGTAGGCGAAACATGGATCTACCACATCACCTAGAGACCAAAGAACAATCAATATTTTGAATTTCTTCGGGTGAACGTGTGTTACCTCATCCAGCATATTCTCCAGATTTAGCCTCCTGTGACTATTTTTGATTTCCAAATCTGGAGAAATGGCTGGGCAGTAAGAGATTCGGGTCCAATGAAGAGGCCATCACAGAAACAAACTCCTATTTTGATGGACTTGAAAAAAAGAAATGAAGAAAGAAAGAAATGCAAAAATATAGAGCTAAAAGGAGAGTTTGTTGAGAAATAAGACGCTTACTAGCCGCAAAAAAATATTTTATTCAAAAAGCACTAAAAATGTCAATCCAATGAACCTAAAATGCTACATACGAAGAAGTACTGTAATTAGAGGCTTCGATTAAATAATTTATCAAAATCAGGACTAATCATAACATATTTAATTATCTAATTGCATATCCTTAATGTATACGTACATTTGAATTTTTGCTCTATCTTTTTGAGTAAAATTTTCGAAAGCGAAAATAGTGAGAAATTAACATTTGAAATTTTCTCACTACTTAGTGGTCAGTTTATTCCTTATAATAATGATAAATAAGTAAATTTTATGAAAATTCACAACACAATTTTCGATCACAATTGCTCAATATTGTATATTTAAGTTTATTGTGTGTTATGAACTTAAATATACATTCAATATTCATCATGTATAGAGAATTGTATGCCAAGAATTCGCTGGTATATTAATTAATACCTCACCGCGATCCTTATCATTCAGGAGTACATCAACGGGGTTCTGTGCACTGAAAGAAAAGAAAGAAAAAAGTTATATGGCATAAAAATAAGCAAAATAAAGTAAAAAATAAATTCTTTTTCAGCTCACTGTTCAATATCATTAATTAGTTTTTTGAGCTGTATCAGAACATATTTTGTTTATGGGAAAAGTGAAAAAAAAATTCATTAAAGTAAATAAAATAGAAATAAATAAAAGCAAACTGAAATAAAATAAAACAAACTAAATTGATAGAATAAATACATTAAAATAAAAAGTATACAAATAAATTAAAATAAAATATAATGAACTGAAAAAAAAATATATAAAAATTTCACAAAAATAAAAAATTAAATAAGATAAAGGTAAAGGAATTAGAATAAAATAATGTAAATTAAAATAAAACAAAGCAAAGTGAAATAAATTTCAAATAAAATAAATTGAAGAAATAAATATATTAAAATGAAAAATAAATTAATAACGTAAAATAATAATAAAACATTATATAAAATAAAACAAAAGAAATTAAAATATATTTAAATAAATATAATCAACTAAAATTTAAACTAAATTAAAATAAGGCAAAACCAAATAAAATAATATAAAATAGAATAAAACAAATTAATTAAATTTAACACATTATAGTAAAATAAAACCAAATTTAATTAAATAAAAAACTAAAATAAAAAAATTAAATATATCAAAATAATATAAAAAATTAAATGAAAAAATATAAAATAGAATAAAATAAATAAATAAAATATAAAATAAAATAAGTAAGAGTAAATTGAATCAAAATAAAATGAAATTACAAAATTAAGATAAAATAAAATAGCATAGAATAAAATAAAAGACAAAGTAAATTTAAATAATGTAAATTGAATTAAGTTAAAAATTAAATTAAACAAAATAGAATTAAATTGATTTATATAAACTAAAATAAATTAAAACCAAATAGAATAAAATAAGAAAGTAAATAAATTAATTAAAATAAAATAAATTTAAAAAAATAAATAAACAAATTAAAATTAAATAAAAGAATTAAAAATTAAATAAAGCAAAATAGAATTAAGTTCATTTAAATAATAATAAAACATAACAAAAAAAAGAGAAAGTAAAATACAATAAAATAAAATAAAGAAAAAATTAAAAAAAATAAACAAGATAAATGAAATTAAACCATTTAAAAATAAAATCCTCATTATTATTTAGTATTCCGATTTTGATAATTTTCACTACCAATATGAAATTCATAAAGTGTTTGCATAATACCAAATTCACGCTCCAGTTGCTTTTGTAGCGGATTTTTACCCAAAACCTCATATCTGAACAAATCGTTCATAATATTTGTGGATAATACCAAATTTTATACTCCTAATACTTTTTTGACTGAGGTTTGACCAAAAAATCTTATCTGAAACTATATATTTTTATTCGTCGATTTCGCGTACTTAGGTACTTTTTTGACGGATTTATGACAAAAAATTTCAAACCTGAAAAATCGGCCGTATATATGTTATAGTGGTCCGATCTGGCCGGTTCCGACAAATGAGCGTTTAATAGTTTAAGTGCATCTTTCCACCAAGTTTGGTTGAAATATCTCAAAAAGTCAGGGACTAGTTTGCCTTGAAACCAACAGACAGACGGACATGACTAAATCAATTCAGCTCATGATTCTGATGTGATCGGTATAAATTTCGGTGGGTCTATCTCTTCTCCTTCTGGCATTTATATACTTCGGACCAAAGTTAATATACCATCATGTACATGCAGAGCATAAAAATTAAATGAAACAAAATAAGATAAAAAATTCAAATTAAATAATTTAAAATGGAATAAAACAAAATATAGGGTAATATAAAATAAAGTAAAATAAAAAAATATCACAAGAATAACAGAAAAGAATTAAAAAAGAAATAAAATAAAAATTAAATGAAATGAAATAGAAATAAATAAATATTAGCGCACTTAATAGTTGTTGGTTAGTAAAAAATTGAATAATACAACAACAGATTACATGGCAGGCGTTGGCTCAGTTGGTAGAGCACTCGCCTGTGATGCTAGAATTCGTCGGTTCGATTGCTGGCAAAAGAAGTCTGATGAGGAGATGTGGTGATCTCCGAAACAGCTGTATTTTTAACAAAAATAGGCCTTTGAATACAGCTCATTACTTATAACCAAAAACAATTGCAGGCCGCATTAAAAATACCCAGAAATAAATTAATTTAAACAAAATAAATTAGAATAAAATAAAATAAATTAAAACATAATAAAACAAAGTAAAATAAAATAAGATATTAATAAATAAATTAAAATTAAATAAAAGAATTAAAAATAATTATATACAATAATTTATAAAACTAAACAAAATATAATTAATTTAATTTAAATATAGTTATAAAATATATTAATATAAAATGAAAGTTAAAATAAAATAAGATAAAATAAAATTATATAAATCAAATTAATTAAGCCCAACGGTTACCCTCCTCCCGCCCAACCGACACGAGGGGCGCCATCCGCATAACGTACGGAATTTGCCGAGTCAATAAAGCAAGAGTTTGTTAAACGTCGAGATTTAAAACTGCTCAGCTACAGAAAACAAATTCATCAGCTGAAATAAAAGATTATTTATACTACAATAGAAAATTAGAGAGTTACTTGTTAAGAGAAGTTAGCATAGTATTTTTTGTTGTCATATCGAATATGCAGTTGTATTAATATGAAGATTGAAGTTGAGTTTGGTATCCATTGTTACAACACAAATCAACAAAATTGCAATTGACTATTGTTGTTTATTGTGTAAGATGGTGGTTGAACATATTTTCGCGTAAATAACATGGTTTTACATTTATTAAGATTAAGAGGCATATCATTGTTATTACACCAAGTTACTAAATTGTTCAAATCTGTTTGTAAAAAACATCTTTCATTAATTGAGGTATAAGAGTGGAAAAGCTTTACATCATCGGCATATAATAAAATCTTTGAATATTTTTATAACTGAAGACAAATCGTTAATAAATAAAAAGAACAGAATCGGCCCCAGGTGACTACCTTGCGGAACACCAGATGTTACATCAATTATTTCAGAAAAGGTATCATTAAATAATACTCTTTGAGTACTGTTGCAGAAATAGGAAGATATCCATTGGAGAAGGCTTGGTTGAAATCCAATAAGATCTAGTTTTTTAATAAGTATTGTATGATTTACTCTGTCGAATGCTTTACTGAAGTCAGTATATATATGACATCAGTATTCTTGTTTTCTCTAAATCCATTTGAAACGTGAGTAACAAATTCCAGCAAATTAGTAATAGCAGATTACCCTTTACAAAACCAATGCTAGGAATTGGGCAGTAATAATGGCTTCAAAAAGTTTAGGATTAGCAGATATCTTTGCTATCCCTCTTCAATTTTCAATCGAAGATCTACAACCATTCTTATGCAACGGAATTATAAATGATCTTTTCTATATCAAATGGAAAATGCCTTGTTTTAGGGATGCATTAAAGAGGTTTGTCATAGATCGGTACAAATTTTCAGCAAAATATTTAAGAAAGCATGTTGGAATCATGTCAGGGCCGTAACTGAAAGAGCTCTTTAAAGCCTTTAACTTGCATAACACATCTTCGGAAGAAACAATTGGGGTATTAATTGAGCTTTGAGGATAAAAATTCTCTTGACGGACAAAATTATTTCCAGTTGAATTGATAGAGTAATTAGACCTGAAAAATTGTGCCAACATATTAGAGATAAGAAGAAAATCACTTTATGTAGTAGATTTATATGTCATGGCGGATGGAAACAAAGAGACTCTGCGTTCGAATTTAACGAAGTCATAAAACATCTAGGACTGCGTACAATAATATTATATAATATATTAATAAAAGAAGAATAATTAAAAAAATAAAGTTAAATAAAATAAAGTAAAAAAACAAAATAAGCAAAATAGAATAAAATTAATTTAAATCGAATAATATAAAATACAATTTTTTAAAACATCAGCTCACATGATAAATTTTACCACTAAAAACTACATAGATATTTATGTGATAAACTTTATCTGTACATATCTACACTTATATAAAAAAATTAACATTTAAAATGCACAGAGGGTACAATTGAATATATATTAAGCCATGAATAAATTCGAAAATCAAGCTCTGTCTAATGACTTTATGTACATTTGTAGAGCAGATGCACGCACACTGTAAGTGACAAAGTACGCACCTCGGCGGCATGCGTCTAATAAAGTAATAAACACGCTCCCAAAGCGAACTGATCGAGAAGAAACACTTAAATGCTTTCACCGTTTAATAGCCGAAAATAATGTAGCACTTTTAAGAAAATGTACTGTAATGAAATTTTAAAAAGTGCTTCTAATTGAAAACATGTCGCACATCAGTAAATGAGTGCATAAGTGCGCTAAGTGCGTGCGTACATATGTACTTATACATATATATGCTATAAGTATATGAGTTGAAGTGTAGCGTTGTGGCAATAGAGAAATATATTTTATGATTTGGTGTATCTTAATTGCATTTTAATAAACTCGTTATAAATATATATTTTTTTCATTAAAAGAAGTGTGCCGCTGACTATTATTTACTTATATTATGCATACATATACTAGTACAGGTACAGTACCTACCTATTAAGTAGCACCACTACAATGCGTTCATCTGGTCTTTTGAATGCCACCGCTTCTACGTATAGACTCAACATTTTTGCTTCAATACGCACTGAACCCTCGGGCACAAACTTCGAAAAGTGGCCCATCGCATAAAACATGGGTTGTTTATAGATTTCAGCACGATCTAACATACATATTAGGGAAATTTGAAATAAAATGTAATATTGATCTTTATTTCTGTGGAAGAGAATACTTACTTGTCGCATTCACAATAACAGGTGCATCCACATTGTTATTAACGTAGGTTGGACCACCTTTTTCATCCAAAATAATATTCCAATCGATCCAACCGTTATAGGAATGTTGTAGGTTATGCAAAAAATCACGTGCATATTGTTGACCACGTTCCCACGAGCCCAGTTCAGGGCCGTGAGTTTGCCACGGCTTATCTCCGATGCAGGATTCAGTATTTAAAACGAGTTTATCGGGCATTTGTCTAAGTGCTAGTTCTACGAGATTCGGCGCAAATATTTCATCCCAATACCAATGTACTGCTAAGCCGTCAAGATAATTGAGCACGCCGGGACGAGTGCGATTCATCTTCAATGCAGAAAAATATTTTTACGAGTAATGAGAGATCAGTTTAAAAAGAATAGAAAAAAACAAGTCTTCTTATGAAATCTAATAAAAATCATATACAATGCTTTTTGAACTCAAAGAGGCCAAGCTGTGACATATTCAATTAAATTCCCGATGTGTCAAATATTCAGGACAAGATTTTTGGTTCACGAAATGGTTAAATTTACGCTTGCAGAAGATTGGGAAATAATGAAAATTTACTTCCAAAACACTGAGGATTCAACCGCAACTGCAAAAAACCAAGCAATTCGAGCGAAATAACTCGCCAGGCAGTTTGTGAAGGGGACGTGCTCAAAGTCTGCTCGGACAGCTATTAACAGTCGCAAGTCCACACTATTCGCATTAATTAAATATTTCGTGCACTTCTTTGCACAGCATTTTACCTAAAGACCTCCATATGAAAGCTTTTGAAGGCCAATTGGTCTAAGATTTGAAGCCTCTTGGTTCTTTAGCCATAACTCATTTTTCATATGAAGAAAATTCCCACGGTAACCATATCACTAAGTGAGTGAATATTTCGTGTGTTATGTGGGCCGGTGGCTTCATTGGCATGTTTTTATTCGAAAACGAGAGCAGAGCTACCGTTAACCTCAAAGCCGACCATTACCATGCCATACTAATAGATTTCAAATGTTCAAGGGAATAACATGAACGATGTGTGATTTTACAAGACGGCACACTTAAAGCGACTATTAGATGCTAACCTAAGTCCGCTTGGTACATATTCCAATTTTGAAGAGCCATCACGTTCATAAAATTCCCAACCCACCGGTACCTTCAATATCTCACCCGCAGCTTATCCCAGAGCTCACCTTACCTACGTACTTCTCCAAGAGGCTTTGAGCTCGATGAATAAATTTCAAACGTCTTCTCCCTCCTATCCCCTCCAAGCTTAGACAAGCTGAAATGGACTTTAATCTCGTTCCGATTCAAATAACCGTACGTCCCGAAAATTTATCCGCTAAATAACAATTATTACAGAGTGGCATTAGGCTCGATGATAGAGAATGAAGTTCAAGAATAAATTCCTACGAGCAATAATCCTCACGAGTTTCATAGAGAGAGAGAGAGAATTCGGATACAAATGGATACTCACTCCCCAATGCATACTTCGATCAAGCATTCCGCTACTTTCTATTAAGGCTATGATGGATTAGAAGCCAAATTTTACGTTGACGTCCTGATCAGAGCGTCCTCTAAGCGTTCAATTATTTCTTAGCATTCCCAAAATTTTCAAATATTATTAATAACTATTTTCGTATAGCAAGAAAAACTGCTATTTTTGGAAAAGCTCACACTAAAACTCACCTCATTAAACCATAACGGGAATGAAAAACGTTGATCTTCATTACCAAATATCAGTACATCTTTATATTTGGAATTCCGTATTGTCGGACCGAGGAAGTCATTCAGCCAAATAGCCTATAAATTAAATTTAATTTTTAATTATAAATATATGTATGTATACACGTTCATTCACATAGCTTTTAGCATAAATAAATATGTGACATGGATATGCTTTAAATTTACATACATATGTACATACCTGACTTTTTGGTGTCCATCCAAGGCTCATGAAATGCACGAAGAAGAAGAAAGCGATTCCGTTAAGCGGCTCATTGCCAGTTGATATGGCCCAAATCGGCATATTTTTAGCATCCATTAACTCTAGAAATCTGCAAACGAGTGCGTCGTTATGTGCGTGTGTAAATTTTCATACAAAATAAATAAAAATATACAATACCATCTACTCATACAAATACTTTTATATGCAGTGTGGACTGAGTCATTAATCTTGCAATCCAAAATTTTTGGAAAATATGTATTTTAAAAAGTTTGGTTAAAACATAATAAAAAAAAAACATTTGTAGTTTTTTTAAATTTTGGTTGGTTGGTTGGTTGAAAGGGGTGTTTCAGCACCTGGCTGTGAAAGGTATGACGTCTCAATCGGTTGAATGAGGGACACTCACAAAGGTAGTGTTCCAGCGTTACGTCATCTTCTGTACATGTTCTGCACTCAGCCGATTACACTTTACCTACGTAGGTAGTTGTAGAGGTGATATCACAGGGATAGATGTCCCGTTAATACATCCTTTAGAATACTAAGTTCTTTTTTGCTTAATGCAAGTAGCAGTTTGGTCTATCTGTTATCTAAGCTGACCCACAATAATTTAGTAGCATATCTTACGGTGAACGTGCTCCAGGACCTTAGGTATGAATCCCTGTTTCGCTATTTTAGACAACACTTGAAGCCGCTGAAAGGTTTGAGGCCTTTCTACATTCGTGTGACCTGGGCACACAAGTGATATTCACTCTGTTTTCCCGCAATAGTCTGTTAATTGCCTCTTTGAATGTTTTCACGAATTTAAACGTTGTGTTGCCATACGTAATTGCCACCTGACTGTCTACCAGGAACACTATGGATTTTCCCACTAAAACGGTTACCCATTTGGCATTTTCAGTAGCGCCCAAAATCTCTGCTTAGCAGCCAGAGTTGTGGTCATTAAGTTTGGTTATTGGGGCGGACGCATTGGTCTATATACGGATATTTTCACTGCTACCGCTGAGGTTGACTTATGCCCATTCTTCCCTTGTATGGAAAGAGTAGGTAGCCCGGCAAAAGATTTCCATTCCGTCTCGTTTTTTTTCTGTTAGACGACAAATAGTAACTCCAAGTAGAGATAGGTCCTTCTCCAACTGATAGTTCTAACGGCTTGACATGTTTGAATTGGATTCGAACTTGGGATGTCCACAGCACGAACCATTGGCTAAACCATTGGGCTACGTGTGTGCCGGGATTAACTCATTGTTGTTTTTCACTTTTCCCTCTTTCTACATATTCACGATCAAATTTTCTCTAACAATACAAAAGGCGTTACCTCGGATTTGTAAGTAGATTTTCACAAAAACAACTACATTACGACAAGTTTAAAGCTACAAAAATTCTGATCACGCTTTAGACATCCCAAGTTCGAATCCAATTCAAACGTGGGTGTTTGGAAATAAGTCTGAAGAGGAAGCGTGGTAGTTTCCGAAATAGCTATAACTTCTATAGCTCAGACTGTTGTTGTGATCTTTTCACTTTTCTCAAAAACAAAATATGGTCTTATCAGCTCGAAAAAACGATTAAATTTAATTAACGTTGAATCCGGCCAGACCCCAAGTAACACTGATAGCCTCAAATCACTTCGTTAACGATATGATTTTTTTACACTTCATGGGCCAACTAGGGCCCGTTAATCGACGCTGTCTTTTGGGTTTGCTGTCTTATGTATTGGTCAGATTTTATGTATAATATTTCATCAAACCATATACTGCTAAGATGCTTTGGCACTTGTTCAATAACTCGCTGAAATATTTGAATAGCTCAACCGATGGGTGATTAGCTATCACTCCTTTGTGGTATTTTGATCGTGAAAATGCTATTTGTCGTAGGCGGTTGAAGAACGCTCATTCAATTTTCATCGATTGGGGTTTCAAGTTCGACATCTCTTATCAATTTCGACCGGAAAGTGCTTATTTAGTGAACCAAATTATCCCTAACATTCTTATCATAAACAGATCATCTCGTCACAAATTTAAGCGTTTTTATTTTTTCATTTGACAATGCATATTGCTTCCCTCTCCAATAGTTGATATATTTTCCACAACTTCGTTGCAGAACGTTGTGTGATAGGTAGTCCGTTTTCTATTTTTTCCTCCGCCTTTTTTCAATCCAATTTATGTAATTCTTTTTCCTGTGTTTCAGAGAAGAAATTTAAAAATGGTTTGCACTGTTGTGGTTACAGCTTTTCGACGTCGAACATTCCTTGTGTTTCTACACCCCTTCATCGAAATCTTTCGGAACTTGTTCTCCTTTACACGGAGACTCAAGACTTTATACGGATTGGTTGCCACATCTGACAACCCTTACCAGGGTGCTCAATGTGGTCGTAAGAATATAATATGATTATAACCCTGTTAGTGCAAAAGCATACCCAGAGACAGGAGTTTCTAAGGAGAGGATACTTGACAAATAGTAGCAAAGAGAAATCATTATGACGCTAGACCCTACAATGTTAGTTTTGAGTAGCTATCTTGCTTGTAAAAGTTATGCTGCTTGTAAATAATGCTCTAAGTCGGAACAGGGTATTCAATGTGTCAAGGGCTTCATATATGGGAAGTGAACCAGTAAATGGGTATCTCGAATAATTGAAATACTACTCTCTATTCTAGATAATACGAGATAGTGAGCATCTACTTATTCTCCTTTATAATTAAACTGCATTACTCCTCGTCTAGAAAAATTATCTCTTATTTGCAAGTGTTAAGGCTCCGCATGCCATGCTTTACTCTGGCCAAAGCAATACAGATGAGTGTGCAAATTGTAAAAATTAAAAGGAGCTTACATTATTTTATGAAAGAACCATATACGAAAGGGCACACGACAGTAAAATCATAGTAATTATAGTTATGAAAAGAGGACAAGGTGATTTTTATCCCTAAGTCTGGCATGGAGGATTACTCTATATCGAAATCTAAAAAAAAGGGTGCTTTAAACAATGCAAACACCACCACATTGAGCTCGTAAATTGCCTCATTTGGGATCAAGCAGAACTTAATTGCCGTGTTGAGTCATATGTATATTGAGCAATGGACCGTCTTTTTGTGAAGAAGAATGCATTGAAATCATTGACAAAATTGTATGTGGCGCTATGGTGGATCGCTTTGATAAAACAATCACTCCAACTGTTTGCAGCGGAGAATTTATAGTATAGAAGTAGAATGTTACGCGGCTGATCTTGTCATCCTTTCTTCTGGCACGCATTTCAACCAACGGACTACCGTGTGTAATAGAGAGGTCACTTACAACTGATTGGGCTGAGTGAAAGAGACTCTCAATCAACCAGAAAAATTTGAGGTCTTCCTCTTTACGATAAAGATACAAGTCACAAAATACTAATATATGGAGCACTGGTAGAAGAAATGCCGTATTGAACTTACGAAACAGGTGCAACGTACCTGTCTACTTTGCAGATCAGGAACGATGATGACTATCTCCACAAAGACCCTGGACGCTGCATTACCAAATAACCGTCCAAATGCACTCCGCTAATTGTGAAGGACATGGCAACATGAAGAAAATTGTATCAAAACTCGGACTAAACTTAAAATACGATCAAGAAATGAAAATATTCTGCAATGGGCGGAACCTAAGCCAATCGGCGGCAGCGAAGTTATTTAGAGGTATAATTATGGGTCTATAAACGAGGCAAGCACACATAAGCAGGCTTCTTCTGTGACCAACCCCCAATAACCAAGATAGCTGTAAACTCAATGCCTAATAACTCTAGGTCATCCAACCGCTTTAATAAGAATATCTGTTCGATTTCTGATAGACAACCAAGCGACAATTAAGGCAATTAAATATATCAACACGAGGTCCAAATGCGTGAGAACATACGTATATAGAGGCAAATAACAAACTATCGCGGTAAAACATAGTGAATTCCACTTCCTGGTCACGTGGACATAAAATGCAATCAAAAGGCATATGAGCTGGCGAGGTTGCCACCATCAACTGCCTCCGCCCTTTCAGCGTCTTAAATTTTTTTCTAGAACAGTGAACGATAGAGGAACACTGAAGGCAACGGGCCAATTCCCAAGTAGACGTACCCTCATCTTCAACTTACGGAGGTCGCCCCACATGATTGAAAGATGTTAAAACAGTTTATTAAATCGAGCGAAATATTTACAAAGGCATAGTTGTGCGGCCGCAATAGTCGAGTGGCCAGAGTTCGATTCCATGTTAGATCAACATCCAAAATTATAGAAAATTTATTTTCTATTACGGTCACCACTCGTTAGAGAATGTCCAGTCCTCCGATTTTATTCCTGACATGAAATAAAGCTCCTCATAAAATTCCATCGTTTCGTTCGGAGGCGGCTTAGAATAGACTGTAGGTCTCTCTATTTGTTGGCAAAACATCAAGAACATCAAAATAATAACAATAGCAGTCAGGTTCTCAGGTTCCTCTTTTAGCGAACCAATTAATTAACCTACTACAGCTGTGCATAATATTGTAAGCCGAAATTTCAATTCAGTCAATGCCTCAACAATTATATGACGCACTTAATAACACTTATAGATTAATTTAACTTACCTTAGGTGATAATCGGCCCAAGACTGATAATATTCCCTCTTTAGCACACCCAAACCAGTCCACCTGCCATTCGATTTCATCCAGGTGGGTGAACTCCAAGCAAGTGCCATTATCTTAAGCGTATCCAAACCAGATACCGTTTTCAGACGCTGTAGATGCGCTACTTTCAATTCATCATGTGGATCTAACTTGGTAAAATTAGAAAGTTTCGGATCGTCACGTGGCTCTTCATTATAAGTCCACGGAGCCAAATCAAAATCACAGCCTCCAATTGGTGTACGCACAAGATTGAAACCAATACCATCCTTATGATAATATGATCTTTAAAGGAAAGAATATGAGTTGGATTACATTGAGAATTCGAACAAGAAATTACTGCTTGTTAAGTTAAGCGAAGCATACTTGAAAACATGATCTTGTAACTGCGGTTCTAATAGCTCCAACAAATAAGAAACAGTGCCAGTGACGGCACCACCAAAGCCAGTTATCTTTTGATATTCCACAGCACGGTTTATATGTAACTTAAGTGGTGCGTTCCAAAGGAGTTTGGAAGTTGAAGCTGTGAGGATGAGATATACATATGTACATATGTATGTATATGAGTACAAAATAAGAAATGCGTAAATGTATATACATAAATATTTATAAAAACGAACTTTTAGTTGCGTCGAGCAAAATCTGTGCGAATGTTCGTTCACTATCAACAATCAGCGCTGAATTTTTAAGCTCTTCTTCATCGGAACTGGCCACCGGATTTGCTTTCGTTATAGTTGAATTGTCGCCAAACCATAAATTACTTACAGCAAAGCGTAAACCTTCCTGTGAGTGACGTGCGGTTGATTGTCGTGTAAGAGGAAACAGAAAGATCAATATGTGTGAGAGTGAGTGAGCGAGAGAGAGAGAGAGAGAGAAAGTGATTACGTAAAATGTTTGCAACCAAATGAATTTCACAAAAGCAATGTTACCTTGCTGGAGGAGACTACGACAACCTCATTATCGTTTGGCTGTGGATTCTCCAAATAATCGCAATGCGTTGCAGTACAGACACACACCAAACCGTATTTTGTACGTCGCGCCAAACAATCAGAGCTACCTGTGTTCGCTTGGATAGAAATATATAATAATAATATTTCTGAAAAATTTCTAAATTTCTTATTTTCCCACTATGCTGCACTGCGGCACACACAGGGCTTGTATGTATGTACATTAGAGCGGGTCAATTTATTTCGCAAATAAATGTATAGCAAACACGTATTCTACGAATAATTTTATGGAATTTTGCTGAAGAAACCATAGGTCAAAAAAAAAGTACTTTTTCAAAAGAGCTTCTACATCAATCTCAATAAAAAGTTCATAACATACAGCTTTGCATTCAATACAGTTACAACTCATAACTCAGCTTTTTTTGAAAAGGTATTTTTACCACCTTAAAGCATCAATAGTCGTAGAAAAGTCATTGATATTTCAAAATTTTAACTTAGGTATCAGGTGCTAAAAAAAAAAAAAAACTCAGACCACAATTTTAAACATAAATCCCATTGTTGATAACTTTCGAAAACTTATTGATCTCCATATGTAATAGCTAATCTCATACCTACAATTTCAAAATAATAGCAAAATCTGGTCTTAAGTCGGTATGCACGTCTAACGAAAACCAAAAACTCCATATAAAAAAGTGCAATAAAAGATGCGCGAAAATTTTTTTTACGAGCAGTACGCACCTCTAGCGGAAAAAAATCCATTTTCTACTGCCTATTTCTAAAGTTTTTATACAAATACGAAAGCAGGGCAACACTGGTTTCCGAGCGAGATAAATAGTCTCATATATATTTCGTGAGAAACAAGAGGAAGACTAATTATCAAACGTATTAAAGCA
The DNA here is from genome assembly GCA_030068015.2 of Neoceratitis asiatica. Classification (NCBI taxonomy): domain Eukaryota; kingdom Metazoa; phylum Arthropoda; class Insecta; order Diptera; family Tephritidae; genus Neoceratitis; species Neoceratitis asiatica. The sequence continues at coordinate 20,595,904 of CM061528.1, read as the reverse complement.
AGCTTATATAGCAATTTATATAATGTTTTTTAGTTTTTTCATCAATTTATACACCTTTCTTTTACTTTTAACCATGAAAAAGATAAGTATACATAATCGGCGACAAATATTTACCGCGCTCTACTCATGTTTTTCGCTTTGTTTATATACGTTTGCATATCTCATTCCTTTGTAAAGAGCTATTCACAACAGAAAATCATCTGTCAAATTTCCGTGCCTACTACATTTTTCCATCCATGAAATATATGAGTTTTTTTTCGCAAAAGGTCCATACCGACCTTTAAGTAAAAAAAATGTTCTCTTGAAGTATATACATATGTACATATATGCACATATAATCGAAATCCAGAATTTTTTTCATAGCCACAAGTTTTTCTTGAGACAAGCTTTCGTTTATGGAGTGGACATTTTTACCTCCTTTTGCCCATCAATTTTAAATAAAAAAAAATATTTGTATACTTTAAGAGAACATTTTTTGACTAATATTTGAATTTAAGTATGCGGTTAGCTGTAACACGTGGAGACCAATAAGTGTGCCCAGTATTTTCGAAAATTTTCATTTACCGCTGAGCACTGAATTTTACGTTTAAAATTTCGGTCTGAGTGTTATCTTTTTGTTTAGCACCTAGATCAAATTTTTTTAAAAATATAAATGACTTTTATATTGTTTCTGTAAGATGGTGATAGTACCTTTTTAAGCGTAAGCTGCGAAATCGAATTGAATTTTGAAAAATTGAGATAGAAAGCTATTTTTAAAAGGTCGGTGCCTCGAAATGCATTTTAAACTTATGGTTTCTTCAACAACACCCTTAGAATCATACACATAATATGTTTTTGCTATACGATTTGCTGCAAAATTTCGATCCATACAAATTGATCCGCTCTAATGTATATATTTATTTGTATATTTATTTAACTTTTACTATAATTTATTTATAATTTATTTAAAAAATTTCATCTTAGTTTATTTGCTTATTTGATAACTTTTTTAAGTTAAATTTTTTGTAATTATCTTTTGATTTTATTTAAATTTATATTTTTTTTTTACATTTTCTTACCATTAAAAATGCAGAAAGTGAAATTTAGGGAGAATATGAGTAAAATTTTATAAAACATTTTACATTTATACAGCAATTTTTTTAATTATTTACATATGTATGTATGTACATAAACATATAGTTCAAAAGAAACACTCAAAAAAAAAAATCGGAAATCGCGATACGCGCGCGTCAATGGATAGCCGTTTCTCGCATCATCGTTCCACACTATTTAGCGGTTCAAAGCGAACTAACTTGGCGGGCACTCTCGTTGTTTATATTATACTTACATATGTTACATACATACATACATATTTTGTATTCGCATGTTATATGGCTTATCAACCGATTATAAATTTTGAAACTTTTTTCTGCCTTTTTTGTCTTTTCTTTTCGCTTAGTACTATTTATTTATTTATTTTTCTGAGTTTTATTTTGCTATCACATTTCGTGCTCGTAGTTAGCATTTGTTTAGGACTCGCTGAATGCTACTCGCGTTCCATTCAAACTAACGAGCCAGTTATTTGCAGCGAGCAAATTGTAGGCGAAGAAATTGCTAAAATATTCAAATAGTTATTGAAATTAATTCGAAATATTTTTAGAAATTATCAAAATTGTGCCTTTTTAAATCCAGCTTATACACATTTTTAGCGGTTTTCTTGAACCAAAGGAATTATTTGTCCAACTTTCTAATATACTATCTATTTATTATATTAAAACAATTCTAATGCTGAAGGTGAAAACCCCGGAGATGGCGAACCCTAAACCACAACTGGTGACGATGGTATAGATGTTCCATCACTCGAATATGGTAAAGTTCGAATAGCAATTAGGTGCTTAAAAGATAACAAAGCGACGGGAGCCGATGGCTTACCGGCAGAAATACTCAAATACGGTGGCGAAGCACTGGCAAGGCGCATGCATCAGCTTCTTTGCGGAATATGGTCGGATGAACGCATGCCCGACGATTGGAACCTCAGTGTGCACTGCCGAATCCAAAAAACAAAGGAGACCCCACTGTCTGCGCCAATTTTCGTGTATTATGTGAAATATTAACAAACTGATCAGACCTCATCAGAGAGAATAGAATCGATACACACCACCATTTCATCGATTTTTATGCTGCCTTCGACCACACGATAAGGAACTGCATCTATGCCGCTATGTGAACTGACCCTGGATAGTACCAGAAGCGCAGTCAGAATTGGGAAGGACCTCTCCGAGCAGTTTGTACCAAACGAGGTTTCAGACAGGATTATCTTCAATTTGATGCTGCAGAAAATAATACGAGCTTAGCTCAATAGACCAGGAGGGTACAATTGTTGCTGTATGCCGATAATATTGATATCATCGGCTATAACAACCGCACGGTAAGTTCTCTTTTCTTCTGGTTAGACTAAGAAGCGAAGCGAATGGGTCTCGTGGTGAACGAGGATAAGACGAAATATCTCCTGTCATCAAATAAACATTCATTGCATTCGCAACTTGGTTGCCAACAGATGCTACTTTGCACTGAATAGGCAATTGAAAAAAAGAAAAAATATATATATGAAATGAAATGAGAGGTTTAGTTTCAATTCCTCTCTTACTCGAATTTAGCGCAACTTCAACATCTTCAAAGGTTTCGCTGCTCAGTTTGTTGATGTCTTCGAAAATGTACAGATTGACATCACCGACGTCCAAAACATGTGATTGACTGAACAAGGACGATCGGCCATAAAAAGCAACTAAGATTTGGTGTTGGACGTGTGGTAGGAGTGAAGCTCCGCAGCAGAAGTACTATATTTCACCCCTGTTGTCGAACGTCTTGCCACAATCTGCATTAAGGCGAGATTTTTCTTAATATCGCTGATGCTCCGACAGAAGAGAAGAACGATGTCGATGGAAAAGATATTACATTACCCGAAGTTCGAGTAGCAATTTCCCGCCTTTAGAACAACAAATCAGCAGTAGCTGATAGTTTACCGGCTGATCTATTCATATATGGCGGCGAAGTACTGATAAAGTGTATGCATCACCTTCTTTGCAGAACTTTGAATTTCAACGACCCCACCCCATGAGTCTGATGGCACATCCTGTCGTTATTTAGCGAATTAAGATGTCTATATATAGCTGATACATAGTCTTCTTAAGCGCATCTGTCAGACGTGACTTAATGGTAATTCACAAAAGAGAGGATCTCACAATACCACGATGATTGGATAAATATCCCTAATGTCACGCTTAGGATGGTACTGAGGGTATTGTGTGAAAGATTGAAGCCCAGCGTCAACGAACTGATTGGACCTAATCAGTGTAGATTCAGACCTGGCGAATTCGCCATTGACCAGAAATTCACCATGCGCTAAGTCGAGTAAAAGACAGAGAAAAGGATCGAGTTCGAAAGGAGCTGCTTCTAACGCTACCAAAATCTTCAGAATTTATTTTGCTGGGGTATTGCAAGAGAGCTGACACGAAACTCACAGAAATTGTGATTGGTAAAAAAAAACTACATATATTAATACTATTTTTGCATGAAAAACTATCAAAAATAAGACAAATTGTATGACAGCGCCACCTATCGTAAGATTTAGGTAAAAGTTAATCTCAAAAATGAGTTCCTCGATCCAAAAAAAGCGATATACAAGAAAACCCATCTAAAATTGCTTCATTTGATAAAGTTTTAATCAACTTTTCTCATATACAGGGTTGCCAACTTTAAATAAAAATAAAAATGAAACCAGACCTATAGGCCAAAATCCCAGTATGGGGTTTTGATATGGGGGGATAAGGTTTCATCTCCATTTGGTTTCATCAATTACGGAGAGATGAACCCTCATTTTGTGTCACAGTGTAATTGAATGTAATGTCAGTTTTCTATTTCATTCATAATTTGTATTTTTAGTTTCTTTTCCTTCACGAAAAGAGTTGTTTTGTGGAAATGTTTACGTTTCTTAACGCGATGACGAAAACGAGTAAAAAAATTTGCGCCGTGAACTATACGAAGCTACCGCAGAAGCAAGGCAGACGCCAAAACAATGCTGAAAGTTTGCCAATTTTCACTTTTTTTGTGGGTTTAATTCTGATTTTAATCTTCATTTATGAAATCAAATCGGCTATATAGGGGCTTTACCTATGTTATAGTGATCCGACCTGGCTGATTTCGACAAATAATCGAATAAATATAAAAATACATCTGCTTAGGAAGCAGACGGACATGGCGAAATTAGCTCAGCTTGTCAATCTGATACGATCGGTATATACTTTGATGGGTGTTTTCTCCTTCTGGTACCTACATACATACTTCGGATCAAAGTTAATATACCATTTCATGTTTATGAAAGGTATAATAAACTAACTAATCTGTTCTATATAAATATCATCGACTCCTCTTGCTCAGTTTGTTTCTTCCCTTGTCGATGGTTCTTCAGGAAAAGTCGTTTGATTTTGTCTGAGCATTTAACCGAATAAAAGAAATAATGAGAAAGTGCAGATGATTCTCGAGGGGAAATTTTTCGATTCGCATCACGGTTTGCCGAGGAACTTTTTGACATTGAACTTCCGACTGCAAGAATTGTTTTCCGTCAAAAAAACCCGTGTGAATCCGCAAACTTCATCAAGTGAAGCTCACTTCAGAGTCGCATTATTTATTTCAAACATGGACGCTTTAGTGCAGAATTTGACAGAAAGATTTCTCGAAAATGAAACTGTACTATCAAACCTTCAATTGTGAACATATTTTCGCGCTATGAAACTACTCCTTGCCATTATATCCACACTTCCAGTAACATCAGCAGCATCGGGAGATCGTTTTTTACTATGAAGAGAATAAAAAATCGAAAAAATCGAAGTATAATGGATGGATGATAGGCTCAGCGCACCGTCTATGATTTCAATTCATTGGGATATTGATGATGCAGATGAAGTTATCAACATTTTGTCGAGAAAAAAATCGAGGAGATTGCTCCTTTCGAAAGATGAATTATATTCATGTAGAATCATTTATCTAGTTCTCCATATGTAAATACTAGTTATGCAGAATTATAAGTTATCAACTAATCGAACAATATTTTGAAACTGGAAGCTTTTCCAATTAATTCCTCTTCATATAAACTAGATCTCTATCCGGGTATCGAGTATTGCGAGCAGCTCGTTGCTCGCTCGATACTCGTTCATCGCTCAACTGCTCAGCAGAAAAAAAAATGTAAATTTTGGTTGGCACAATTCCTTTGGCATTTCAATGATATTTATACGTTGTCAAAATACCCGAAATTATCGTGCTCGTGCTGCAAAATTTACGAGTAATGGCAACGAGCAAGTGTGCGAGTGCTCGTTGCTTAAATGCTCGCACTGCTCTGAAATGTTTGAGCAAAATCTTGAGCTCTAATGTAAACACAAATATCTGAATTTCTGGGATAAAAAATTATAAAAAAGCAAAATTTTATGTTAATTAATATTTCCCCAAATCTTAGTTAATACTTGCATTCTTGATTCAGGTGATTCCATTAGAAGTAATGACGACAAATTCGTTTATTTGTAGCAAGTAATAAGGTGTCGAAATTTCAGTTTTCTTATATAGATGGACAATAATAACCGATATTACTTTAGAATTTGCGGGCCGTCGTACATACTCACCTTTTTTAACGGTATTAATTTTTAGCTCTACCTCTTTAGATCTAGAGTTGCGCTCCTTGTAATCGTAAACGCGTGTGAATTCCGTATCATTGACTTTACCACTCGTAGTTTCAAATCGTAGGCCAGCCTGAAAATGAAGATATTTTAATAATATTGAAGAACCTAGAATTTAGACTAGATCTGCACATATCAACTTTTTTTTTGATAGACTAGACAGACAAAGAGAGCGCACTATGAGTAATCTGCTCACGGTTAGTTGTTAACCTTCTCTTTCTCTTGAACTCAAATAATAAGCTATGAATAAGTATGAAAGAGCAAATAAGTTTTTCCTTTGCCATCTGCTCATGATGTCCTAATCAAAGAGTTGTCAGCTTTATGATACGTGAAGGTCATTTGCATTAATTATATTATTAGATGGTTATTTCTAAAATAGTCGTTAGGTCTGCACCACTAGAAAACAACACAATTTAAACATCAGTGGGCTCACAATTGAAGAAACAAGAAATAAAGACGTCTGCTGCGCAATTTACACATAAAATATCACGCATTGACTCCAACGAGGATTTGCTGGAAAGCTTTTACAGAGTTATCCATTTTGCGGTTTCCACAATAAACGTAATTAAAATGTATATAAATTAATTTTTTTCCTGAAATTCCTTTTTATTATAAAGTTTGAACCTTTTCATTATATGTGAAACTACATCATTCAAATGACCGCCTCGTGAATTTTTGCAAACTTCGATCCCTTTGAGGGGGTTTTCGACCACTGTTCGGCACATATTGGACGGTAACTCAGCCATAACTTGACGAATGATGGCCTTCAAGTACTTAAGAGTTAAAGGTTTATCCTCATAAACACGGTCTTTCGCGCAGCCCCACAAAAAAGTTCAACGGTGTCAAAAGGCACGATCTCGCTGGTCAATTGACATCGCCAAGACTAGAGATTACGCTGCTGGGAAGTTTCTCTTGCAATAAAGCCATATTCGTTCGTGTTGTGTGGCATGTGGCACCATTTTGTTGGAACCACATATTGTCTAAGTCGTGTTCTTCAATTGCAGACCAAAAACAGTCGATTGTCTTATGACCGCAAAGCTCCGAATTGACAGTGACAGTCTCGCTTTTATCGCTTTGAAAGAGGTAAATTCCAAGCACACATCCGGACCAAAGAGCGCACCAGACAGTAAGTTTTTTTTGGGTGTAATGGCCTCTCTTCAATTATTTGATGATTTTTGTTGGAAAAAAAGCGGTTCACTGCTTGTCGTTGTATCTACGGCGTAGTGATTGACTTTAGTTGTTGTGAGAGCTAGAAGTTATATGAATGTAGGAGTAAGTTCAAGTGCAAGGTACCGTAAGAAAGTACCAACTCTTGAGAACGTCGAGAAATTGACATATTTGGCTCTTCGGCTACACTTTCACTTACAGCAGCGATATTTGAGGTGGAACGAACAAAATGATGATGCAGAGGCCTTACAATATCTGTAACCGATCCAGTCTCTTCAAATTCCTTTAAAACTTTACCAATTGCTTGAGTAATTGGACAATTATGTGCACCATAATCTTCTCTAAAACACGAAACGTGGCCACGTTTGAATCACCATTTTTGTAGTAGTAGACTTTACACTAAAACAAAACATGTTTGATTTGACAGTTAAGTTTGATAAATGTCACTTTCGAAACCATTAAATGGATAACCCTTCATATCTTCAGATTTATACGTTTGCAGTTTAAAAAATAAATTGAGGTAATTCTTAAACAAATGCTATTAAATCAAATCAACTGGAAAACAAGCTTTGAACTTATATCTTAGTATATATATACTTGTATATATATATCGAAACTGGGCTTATTCCTTGCACAATTTGCATAACTTTTTGCAATGGTAATGACTACTACATACATATGAACATCTTAAAACTTTCTGCTTACTATTTTCGAATAATTTAATTACAACTACTTACGAAATTATGAAAATCTCTGCTTTTTTCATCTCCTTTCACTTTTTAGTTTTTAAATTTGAATTTTTGAGGATATTTTATTTTAATATTTTAATTTTTATTTTTTATTTTTTTTTAAATAAATTGAAATTAAATCCATTATTCCATTATCGATTAATAATTTTCTTGCCATCACTAGATACAATATATTCATATGTATGCATGTGCATAAATCTTAAAAATTTAGCTACAAATAAAATAATTTAATTTTACCTTCGATGTAGAAACAATAACGGATTCCTCCTCCTTCTTCGGTGATGGATCGTCTAAATAATCACAATAGGTCGCATTACAAACACAAACTAAACCAGTTTTATATTCTCGCAGACCACATGGCGTACTGGCTTGGCTTGAAATTGCTGAAATGTTAAAATTATTTTGAATGAGAGAAATTATCTGATATATGTATATTATTATATTATTAAATAAAGTGGTTTTCAATAGGGGTGATATGATTTCTAAGTGTCGTTTTGGCCATTTGTAATATGTGAGGATCTGTCTTTTTTTCATTGTATTCAGTAATGTTTACAATTACATCCATGGACCACCATAAACGTCATGAATTTGCTGATTTTGCCTTGGAACAACTTTAAAACGATAACGTGTTTTTAAGAAAATCGTCTTCTCCGATGAAGCTCACTCTCATCTAAGTGGTGCGGTAAATAAACAAAACTGTCGATTCTGGTGCGAAGAAAATTATTCATGAACAACCATTACATTCACCTAAATTGACAGTTTGGTGTGGTTTTTGGTCTGGTGGAATCATCGGTCCGTACTTCTTTCGAAATGAGGCTAGTAGTAGCGTTACTGTCAATGGAGAGCGATATAGATCGATGGTAACCAACTTTTTATGGCCACAAATGGAAGAAGTTGATCTTGACAACATCTGGTTTCAACAAGACGTGGGCTACGTGTCACACAGCACGTGCAATAACCGAATTATTGCGTGAAAGGTTTGGAGATTCGATTACTTCAAGAAGTTGTGACATTGAAAGACCTCCAAGAAGTTGTGATTTAACACCATTAGAGTACTTCCTGTGGGGTTATTTGAAGTCACTGGTCTTTAGCAGTAAACCAGACTCTCTTCAAGCTTTAAAAGTCAATATTGAATGTGCTGTTCATGACATACGACTTGAAACGGAACGGAAAAAGTGCTCAAAAATTGGGTTCATCGAATTCGTTCCTGCAAAAGAAGTCGTGGAGGCCATTTGAATGATGTTATATTCAGAACTTAATTGTGTCGATTGTATGTACTTCACATTAAATAAAAAACATTTGAATTTCCTAAACAATTAGTTCGGTTTTTCAAAGAAATCACATCACTATTATTGGAAAACCCTACATTTGTTTGTATTTGGAAAAATTAATTTTAAAGGTGTCAGTGAAATCATTTCTTGACATTTTTCAATCCCTGTCAATTAGTAAATTGATAAACTATGCATCTTCATATGCCTTAACATTGCCAGAGCATACAAGTATGTTTCAATTAGACTGGAAAAGAAAGTGGTCCTTGGTGGATTTCGCAACTGCAACTGTAGTTTATAGTTCGATTAACCCACTTTGTGGTTACATAAGACCATAAAAAACTACCCGGTGCAAGGTGAACTATTGTTAAGAACAAAATCAGATTATATGGAAAAAAGTTTTAACAACTTTAAAAGTAAAGTTTTTTAATTGATAAAGAAAATTTTTAATCTCATAGTTATAGTTAGGATAGATATATGCACATATATACATGTATGTTATGAGATCAGATTTTCCTTGAGTAAAAAATACAAGTTTTGATAGAAAACAAGAAAGAATGCTGTCTTCGAATGCCGAATAACTTTCACGTATAAATTAAATTTATTGTATTGCTTTTCACTACGCATATATGCTATCTGCTATAGTCTACCGATATCCATCACTTTCAGTGTCAGTTTTTATTTATATATAATAAAATAAATAAAATACTAAATTTTACACTTTTTGATGCTCTTTGGAGGAATTTTTTACTTAAAACCTTATATATATTCGATCCGATAAACGAGAGACTACTTTGCGTTCAAACCTATGGACAGAGACAGACAGACAGACCGACGAACATGATTAAATGAACTCAGCACATTTTGATGGGTTTAAGTCTACTCCTTCTGATACCTACATACATATTTAGGACCAAAGATAATATACCATTTCATATACGTGAAAGGTATAATTAAAATATAATCATTATACGAAGCGAGTTATCAACATCGATATGATGGGGAACGAAGAGGATTTAGTAGTTTCGAAAATGCAGGGATGTATTTTGACATCTGTCCAACTTAACTGTCAAACCAAATATGTTTTGTTTTAGTTAAAAGTGAAGCATTTATGAAAATGAATCGCTTAACAACCAAACAAATTATTGAAACCTACTACAAAAATGGTGATTCAAACATGGTCACTTATCGTACTTTAAGAGTAGATTATGGTGCACATAATCGTCCAACTACTCAAGCAATTGGCACAATTTTAAAGAAATTCGAAGATACTGGATTGGTTAAAGGTATTGTAAGGTCTGGGTCGTTTTGCTCGTTCCACCTCAAATATCGTTGCTGTAAGTGAAAGTGCAGCCAATGACCCGAATGTATCTATTTCTCGACGTTCGAAAGAGCTGGGTCTTTCTTACGGGACATTATGTCATATTTTGCACTTGGACTTACACATATATCACTCAACTGAGGCCAGCTGACCATTCACAAAGCCGTGGTTACGTCGATTGTGCTTGAAGAATTGGTGCTTGAAGAAGAAGCAGTGGACCGCGATTTTTCCAACAAAAATTTATTCAACGACGAGGCACATTTCTCGCTCGGTGGATACGTAAATAAGCAAAATTGTCTAATATAGGGCTCTGAGTGTCCCCAAATAATTGATGAAGGGTCATTACACCCAAAAAAAAACTTACTGTCTGGTGCGTCCTTTGGTCCAGAGGTGTGATTGGACTGGACATGTAATTGAAGAACACGACTTGGACAATATGTAGTTCCAACAAGATGTTACCACATGCCACACAAAACGAACGAATATGGTGGCTTTATTGCGAAAGAAATTTCCCGGCCGCGTAATCTCTCGTCATGGTGATTTCAATTTTACACCGAGATTGTGCGATTAGACACCGTTGGACTTTTTTGTGGTCCAACGCGAAAGACCGTGTTTATGAGGATAAACCTTTAACTCTTGAGTACTTGAAGACCAACATTCGTCAAGTTATGGCTAAGATACCGTCCAATATGTGCCTTCAAAGTGTTCGAAAATTATCTCAAACGAATCGAAGTTGGCAAAAATTCACGAGGCGGTCATTTGAATAATGCAGTATTTCACATATAATGCCAAGGTTCAAATTTAACATAAATAACAAAAAAAGGAAATCTCATGAAAAAACATATTTCAAATGATTGGTTTTGTTCAGTTCATGAATTTTATTTACATTTATTTTCGAAACAATTACTCTGTATGGGCGTTTGTAACTAAACAGCTTCAACCGATTTAGATGAAATGGAGTGTGTATATTCAGAGAACTCGAGAATATTTAAATTTACAATTCAGCAGAGTTGCCAACTGTTTTGAAGTTGTTTTTATACCACGTAAAGTCTTCTACAAGTGTGTCTGTAACCGAACTCAAGCTAAATGTCTGCAACAAAATTAATGAAAGGTTTGTTTATGTTCAAGTGTACGCGAGAATGATTTAGAATTCTAATTCGCAGAGCTGCCTCCAGTTCTTAAATTTATATTTGAAAAAGCGATATAATAAATTAAATATTACAATAAGGGTGTCAAAATGAAGAGACCAATTAAAGGCGAAAAGAAAAAATATGTTTTAGCAGCGTTGCCACCTGCTTAACATTTTTAATATAAAAGAATTGATTAAATACATTACACATTACTCTATATATTGTTATCAGCATAAAGAGATTTCCAAAGCTTAATAGTGGATAAACTGTTGAGGTGAGATGTCACCTATTTGAATATTTTAATGCACTCAAATTGCTAAGTTAAATGAAATTTTATACTGAAGGTATTAAGGTAAAGAGAATTTTGAAGGCTTAAAGTGCCAAATGTTTTTGAGGGATGTTATATTTTCAAAAATGTAGGCACATCAAATTGTTAAGATAAACAATGATACAATGTCGGTATCAAGTTAAAGATATTTAAGTAAGGCTTAATGCGAAAATATTTTTCAAAATTGTGCCCATCTGAAAGTTTTAATTAAATGAAAGTTTTAATTAAACTGATTGATTTCACAAAATAAAATTAACAATATGGGTATAAAAAAATAGTGAGATTTCATCGGGAAGAAAGTTGTTACCTGTTGAAAAAAATTTAATACAGATGGCTCATGAAGTTTGTGAGTCAAAAATATTTTTTGGACAAGTTGGAAGCATTGCAAATACGGATCTGAAGCTGCAAAAAAAATCAAAGAGGGAAACTAATTGCTTGGGGTGAATGCCCAATGGAACATCAAAAATTGTTATAAAATTCCTGAAGGATATTTTCGTAGAAGTTTTCAACCATTCGAGAATGCATGGATAATGTAAACGGAGATTTTGGACAAATATTGCTAAAAAAATTAACAAAACTTATGATATAAAACAAGTGATTAAAACGTTAACATAAAAAAATTCAAGGATTTTTCACTTTTTCAATATCTGTTTTGTTGTAGTATGTTATATTATTAAACTCTACTCATATCCTGTGAAAATAGTCAGGCGCCCGGCACCCAAAATTTATATCTAAAGTTTCTTCACCTACAATATATTCTCAATGTGATGGTAGCTTTCAGGCCGAATCTTTAAGAAATTGATTATGAGTAACTGGTCACGACAATACGTTCATTTTTATTTTAGAAATTCAAAAATCATTTCTCACAAATTTTTGGGAAGAATACTAAGTTTAAATTGTCTTTATAATCGAGAATATTTACCCAATTAAAAAAATTTCGTTTAAAAAATTTAATTTCATCTCAAAATACAGATTGTGTACTTGACTTATTTTAGTTATTAAAATATTTTTGGATTTTCATTGAATATTTTAAATACTTACCTAACAAACCAGCTAATAAGCAAAGCGCTAATAATTTTTTTATGTAAATAAAATATTGAACCATTTTATATTTCTTACAACACAGTAACCATCACGACTTTCTTATGCGCCTATAATACTCCAACTGATCGGATTATTTTGTAATAGAAATTTTTAAATGCTAAAAATTGTGGATTATCACCCTTTAGTACAATTCGTTGGCTTTGGAATACTTTAAAATTGTTTTAATGTAGTTGCATATGTTTTAATGTATTGCACATATACAGGTGCATACAGAAATGCATATGCATTTGAAAAAAATTCTTTTTCAACCTTGAAATGAAGTATCATAAATAACATTAATCAAAATTTTAAAGCTTAGTAATTTACAAACTGATATAGATAGAAAATTACACACCCTGGAGGAAAAAAGAACAATAGCTGTCAAGAAGTTAAGACTGTTGTATACAGACAGTCACGTTAATGACCTCCTGAAATAACCTTTAACTAGAATCTTAAATTGAAAAAAAAAAATTTACCCTTTATACCTTTCATGAACTTATCATATGTATTGTTTTGCATTTTAGGATTAAACTAGCTGACTCGGCCACACGTTGTTGTGGCTTTCTGTATTTTCTCCAATTTTTATTCTAATTCTAAATCGAAGCATAAATCAATTTTTTTCTCAATTAAATCAGTCCACAGCCTGGAAATCATCAGTAAGATTTCGAATAGGTCAGTCCATGGTCCACTTTCCGGAGAGAAAAGTGGTGTTCCTGCTAATCTAAGCAAAAAGCTACCTTTGTACCAAATTTCAAGCAAATCGAACCATAAATACAATTTTTTCGAATAGGTCAGTCCCTGGTTCACTTCCCGTTATGAAAAAATAGATAAAAACCTATTCGTAAACCCAACGCATATATATAGGAAATTTCATTAAAAGCGACTTCTTTTAGTAGCGTACAGAAGATTTATATATATAAAGATATTAATTCTCATATCTCAATAATTTGTCGTAGAAGGTAATATGTTATAGTCTTCTGAATTCAATTATTTTCAGTGTCAATATCAACCTCAATTTCATGCTCTTAAATACTATTTTTGAGTAATTTTCGACGCAAATCCTTATATCTTAACAATTCAGTTACATGGGAGCTACATGTTGTAAAGGTCCCATCTGGCCGGCTCCGACAATTGATCGTATAAATATAAAATCATATCTGGGTACGTTTGATTGAAATATCTCAAAAACAGCAGGACAGACTGACAGACGGCCAGACGTCCAGACGGCAGGCCAAAAACATTAAATCAACTCAGCTCGTCGTTTTGATCCGATCAGTATACATTTTGGTAGGTCTCTTCTTGGCTCATCCAGGGAGCGACAAATAACAAATATTGCACGTTCGCTCCGAAGATGAGTAATAAATTAGAGGAAAAGAAAAGACAAGGTGAATTAGTATTATTCTTCGTATTAATTTATTTTCTTTATTTGAAGAAAATATAAAATTGCAATAAATATGTATATTTTGTATATTACCTTAAGTGATAGACTTGGTGGCTGGAACGTCTTCCTCTTTCGCTAACTGAAATCGAATGAAAAAACCGTTTATAAATTTCATTACTGTTGGCTATCGAACTGTTTTCTTGACGAAAGTTAACAGCTCGATAGCAGACTAATGTTAAACATTAGGGTGGTCGACATATATGAAAATATTTAGGCTGCTGGCCTAAACACTTCATATGGTACTTTCATCATATCATGCGGACCAAAGTTAATATATCATTTCATGTACTTGATTGGTATAAAAAAAATCATTTAAAATTTGGTATTCCATGATTTTTGGCTGATATTTTCTAGTACTATCCATTCGTCCATATCGTGCAGAGCTTTTTAGGTAGGTTTTTTTAGAAAAATAATGGATTCAATGCAAGCGTTTAATTACCTTCTTTGTTCTCGCTTATCTCAAGTGATTTTATTCACGTACGAAAGTGTGGAGTTATAAAATTGCTATAAAGATCAAAATTCCGAAACGTTTAAGTGGTTTAAGATTAATTAAGATTAATAAATTAAGATTAATAAATATATATACCTTGCCTAACGTATTGCTACCTCCCTAGGCGGTAATGAAAATAAACACAGTCATAAAACAGTCAAAACAATCAGAGATCCAAAACTATTGAGCAAACTAAAAATAAAGGTTCCTTTACTAGTATTACTTAGGATTTTCTTTTTCTTTTCATCATAAAATATTTATTCGATTTTGTGTGTTAAGCACGATGATTTCATAAATCTGTTGGGTTCGATAACTACTTACAGATTATTAAGTAAAATTCACCTAATTTGTTGTACAGCAGCTTTATAGTGACAAATTTACTAAATGTTTACCTTTAATTCAATAACTATACAACTCTTTTGTAGACACTGCGCACTGATTTCTTGGGTCTATAATTTAATTCATGGGGTTTTGTTTTAAAAAATTTGAACAGTTATTTAAGAAAAACAAGTATTATTCAACGGCCAAGAATGAATCAAGCTATTCACTGATACCCTGTTTTGATGTGAACCGTATTCCAGTGACGGCGCTCGACATCAACCGGAATAAATAGTAATCAGAAGGAGCAAGATCTGTCCTGCAAGGTGGGTGAGGCAAAACTTCCGAGCCGTTGTTTTTCAAATAGTTTTTAATCGGTATTGCAACACTAAACCGAGCATTGCCGATGAGAGAAAATTATTGGCTCATCTCTGGTCGCAGATTCCGAGCACTTTTAGGCAATTGCGCACTACGATTTCATGAGTTCTTGTCGGTAGCGTTACCTGTTCAACGTTTCACCCGGTTTTGCAATCACATGCCCTTCTGAGTACACCAAATACAGAGCATTACTGTGGCGTCATAAATATTCGTCATAGCCGTTGATTTGGTTGGTTGGCCAGGCTGCGCATATGACTGTTTGCGCTAAGGGTTGCATAATGGATTCACTATTCATCATTACTCACAATCCGCTGAGATTTCTTTTAGTAGCGTGCTGATAGCTAAAGAAGAACTACCCGCAAAAACACTTATTCAGGTGCAAAGTTCGGCATATTTAAGTGAAAAAATTTATTGTTGTTTACGCTTGAAATGAATAACAAATACCATCTATTGGCAAACCGCAAGAATTTAGTTATAGCTCCAATCACTACACATCAGTAAATTTTTTCCCCTTTTTTTTTAGTTCTGCGTCGTCGCTCTTATATACTCACCGGAAACCGAACTTTCGATTCATCTAACATTCGTATTAGGCATTTTTGCGCCACATCGATCATTCCGATCCGACACCACACACACACTTCTCGCAAATATTGCAAATATTTCCAAGTTTACCACCTACATCTACTTACTTAGTCCGTCCGCTATCCCTTTCATATCTTTGCACGAACCTTCTCAGTAGCACTGCAATTTCGAAGACAAATACTTTCTTGCGCAGGATAATTAGAAAGCAACACGAAATCTCGGTCCTGAAGTACTATCGAGTTTATTGCCGTATCACATCCAGTTTTTATCCCGACGCTCATAACCTGCGTACACTGTGCACATTTCTCAGCTCCTCTTTCAGAACACCAGACGTCTGCCGTATCTCTTTGCATAAATGTTAAACTATCTAATCCGGCCATCACTTCTATGAGTAGATTTCGGTCATTTACCGGCAATATATGTATTTCTTGCAGTTATCAAGCCAATCTGCTATGGTATGTCGAAAACCAACCCAGTTGAACCTTTTCTTTATATTCTCTAAGGTTTTCTAGATGCCCTTCATTATGATCATTGTGGTATTTTTTGAGAGCGTCCGTGATTCTGCAGCTTGCGGCAGTTTACGCGAGTATTGGCCATCATTGCTTTCCCATATCCTAAGAGATTACCGTTTGCTATGTTGTCTTTTTATTTTCAGTTCTCGCAACAGGACTTCAATCTTCTGCCGTTGTGCTGCGTCTTCCTTAGCTGCTCTGCTTGAAAAGAAATTAATTCAATCCAAATCGATCAGAGTGTAATTTGAACCCTGTAAATGTAGGTCAACATTTGAATCATAGAATATCTACTATCTGGCAATTTTGTAAATATCAAAGTCCAAATGTTGATACCAGATTTTCAAAGAAATAAAAAATAAAATGATTTATTAACAAAATATAATTGAATATAACCATAATATGAGGACTGTTTGATAACTCAGTGACGTTTTGAATTTACGGCGCAGTTACTGTAAACACAACACTGCTCCCTTCTGCTGTAAAATTTTGAGAAAGCTGCACCATTTAGTCAGTGTTTGACAGCCATTGAAAGCAGAAAGATCTCGTGAATATTAACGAAAATGAAAAAAAGTGAATTTCTTGTGCTGATTAAGCATTATTTTTTGCGTAAAAATCCCATCACCGAAACCAAAAGAAGGCTTGATAAAAAAAACTATGGGGACTCTGTACCATAAATTTTAATGGAAGAAGTGGTTAACTGATTACATTGTCGTATCAGTACAAGTGACACCGAACGTTCGGGTGGAACAAAAGAGATCATCCCGCCAGAAATCGTCGATAAAATCAATGGAATGATATTGGACGATCGGAGAATAAAAGTGTGTGAGGTAGCTGAGGCTGTAAGTATTTCATTTAAAGGGGTACATTACATTTTACATGAATATTTGGACATTGAAAAACTATCCGCGCGATGGGTGCGACGATTGCTCACACACGATCATAAGTGCAACCGTGTAACCACTTCAAAGGAGTGTTTGGCGATGTTCAATCACATTCTAAAGGAATTTTTGCACCATTTCGTTATCGCAAGGCAAAACATGAATCTACCACATCACACCAGAGACCAAAGAACAATCAAGACATTCTTCGGACGAATGTGCACCAAAGAAGGCCATGTTGGGTCCGTCGACCAACAAGGTCAGTCTCATCGATTATTTGACAGATTCGATATTAACTTGAAGCAGAAACGACCGTATTTGATGAAAAAAGTGCTATTCCATCTAGACAATGCTCGGCTGCATACGTGTGTAGCAAAAATTCATAAATTGTACTACGAACTACTACCCCATCCAGCATATTTAGCCCCTTAAGACTAATTCATATTTCCAAACCTGAGGAAGTGACTGGGAGTTAAGAGGTTCGGGTCGAATGCAGAGTTCATCATGGAAACAAACTCCTATTTTGAAGGCCTATTACTCGAGGGAATACAAAAATTAGAAAAACCGTTGATTAAATATATGGAGCTAAAAATGAGGATATATTTAGAAATAAAACGCTTATTTGCCGAAGAAAAAATATATTTTTTTAAAGTTATCGACTTATCAAACTGCCCTCGTAAACATAATTTTAATTTATAGTTGTAATTTTAGAACTGTAAAATTCATGCTTTAACCTTAAAAAAATCCATTATCGCTATAATACAGCTATATACAGTAGCAAAACCATAAATACCATTGACTTGTTTACACATTTTCACTAAAAAATAAAAATTATTTTATAACAATAAGTTGGGCATTACATTCATTACAGTTGGGTCGCGATAAAATAAATTAAAAAATTTTATACCCGATTTATCATAAAAATCACTTACTCGAATCGAGAATATTGGTAGCAAAAATATACTTCGCTACTGCAAACTTAAGATTTGTATTTATTACTGTTTTCGGAAAATTCAAAATTTTCTCAACATCAAGAAAAAATGCTCTCTCAAGACCTCGTTAAGCGATTGAGCTAAATTTCGATAATAACAACAGCTTCTAAGAATGAAAAAATTTGGAGCTTCATATATCTGTTCAAAAAAATGCAGTATTGCAAGCAGATATATATAAGTGATTAAAATGGCAATGTGGCAAGAAAATAAACAACAAAAAATTTGTCGCGCAAAACTACGTTTAATTTTAATTAATTTATTGATTTTATTTTCTCTCAAAAACGAGCATACGTCATTTGACAGCAATATCTTGATAAGCTCCCTGCAGTCTATAATCTTATCAAATATTTTATTTCAGACTGACCTGACCCTTATCTGAGTCGTAGAGAGTTTGTTCGAATACTGTGTTGATTACTATGGGAATTGCATGCTTCAATGAGTTGAGTAAATTGCTAAAAAAAAAACTGTTATCAGATTGCATATGATTTAATTAATTCTCTAATATTCTCTATGAAGATCAAAACCATATATATCTCTGGCTCCTGCTTCTCGGCAATTATTATTCAAGTATTTTGTTATTAAAATTAATTTCTTTTCATTTGAAGTCACTGAAATGTGCATAGCAGGGGCTAGAAACGAGAGGAGCAAAAACAGATATTTATTTAAATAAATAAAAATAATAATAATGAAACATTTGCAAATCACTGTGCTGCGTATTTATTGGCCAGTGAGACGATAGAAAAATTTATCTTTTTCTGATTAATCATTTTTCTCCAACAAACCTACAAATTAATCTAAGCCGCCTCCGTACGGCCGATGGATTTTTATGAAGAGCTTTTATCGATGTCAAAAATGCACTCATATCGCTTGACATTCCCTGCCGAGGGGTGAGCGCAATTACAAAAATTAACTTATTTTTTTTATTTAAATTAATTTAATATAATTTTGAGATACTGTTCGGGCCATCTAACCAAAAAAAAAAACAAAACAATATAGGGCCAAGAGATGCATTATACTTGCAAAGCTGAAGGTAGAACTGGTGGGATAACGACCATAGTTATAAAAAAAGAAAATGCTCTTGACCAAGACAACGCACCGTCTTGATAAGCTTCCGGTTGTCATGGCGAAATTTAAAGAATTACGGTTTGAACTGCTTGACCCACAACCTTAATAAGTAGATCTAGCCCCAGAGGACTCTTTTTCGTTCCATCAACTAAAAATTGCAATCGACGAAGAGAGATTTTCTTTCGTCAAATGAAAAAGCAATCACCAGAGAAAAGGAGAAAAACGTCGAGTACTATTGGATGGCTTACAGATAGGGGAGCATCGCTGGGTCTGTGTAGAGTTAAAAGGAGACCATAAAATTTCTTATATTTTTCACTAGGTCGGAAACATTTCAGACAACCCTCGAATATATTTAAATATACATACAGTGGTGGACAAAAGTCCACATACACCCATAATTTTTTAACTTGAAATAATAAAGCTACGAAGAAAAGCGTAAATCCAACATTGACAAAAGTCTACAAACAGTACATTCCTAACTTATCTTAGCGCAAAAATTTTGGTTAATATCAGGTAACATTATCTTTTTAGTATTTAGTTGGTCGACCGTTCGCATCAATAACAGCTAGAAGCCGTCGTGGCATCGAAGCTACTAAATTTGTCAATACTGAGAGAGTAATACTGTCCCAAGCTTCAATAAGATGTTCTTTGAGTAATTTCTTGCTTAAAAATCACCCAGACATATTCAATAACATTTAAATCTGGCCCTTGAGGTGCTGTGTATAGTTTCCTTAGAGCATGATAAAGTAACGAATCCTCAACAACATGGACCTTGTGATTTGGATCGTTATCCTGTTCAAATATCCAGCCTGCGCCAAGCTCCTAACTGTCCACCGAAAGCTTCAGATTAACTTCCAACAATGACTTACATTTGTACCGATTCATATTACCCTCAATAAAAGCAAGCTTTCCAACTCCCGAAGCCGTTACGTTGCCACCACCATTCCACTGTTGCGTTGCCACCACCATTCCACTGTTGGTATTATATTTTTGGCGCTAGGTGCAATACTTTCTTTTCTTCAAACTTTTGCACTTCCATTTCTGTAGAATATATTGAACTTCGATTTGTCTATAAACAAGACTTTTTGCCAAAAATCCATTCCCTTGTCTAAATGTGCTTTAGCGAACTCCAAACCAACTTTACGATCCTTTCAGAGAGAAGAGGCTTTTTACATGGCATTCTACTGCGGAAGCCGTTCTCGTTCAGAGCTCTTCGAATTGTTCTTAAATGGACACACTTTCTTGATGAGTTTCTTGTGATGTTTTCGGTTAATTTTGGAGCAGTAACTTTAGGATCATCACTCACTTCCTTCAGAATAAAGCTGATGCCTTTTCGAGTTAGTTTCTTCGAGCGGCCAACACGCGGCTTATTTTCGATGGATCTATTCTTTTTCAAAGTTTTTTACAATGGTCTGTACCTTTGGTGGACTTAAGTTGAAAATTTTTGAAATTTCACCATACGATTTTTTCTCTTTTCTGTGCTGAATAACCAAGCTTCTTACGTCAATGAATATTTCTTTTCGCCGAGCTATTGTTGATGCTAATGTGTTTAAACCACAACTAAATTCAATACTAGCAAATAAGAAAACATTATTTAAAAAAAATTAGTGAAAAAAAGGGTACCTAACAGCCATAACAATACAGCATATCGACATAACTGCTAGTATACCCGTGTTGTATGTAGACTTTTGTCAAGGATATTTTTGCGTTTTTTTAACCATAATTGCTTTATTTTATGTTAGAGAATGGATATGTTTCAATACGTGTGATTCGAAAAGGATTTAAAAAAAACTGTTTACCTACATTTTTCAGCAAAGTGATAGTACCTTCTTCGCAGCGAATACCGGCGGTGTATGTAGATTTTGTCCGCCACTGTTGAACTTCTTCGTGGAAGGAAAAACATGTGTAGACAATATTGTAGGGCTAAAAGCATGGAAAACCAGTTAATTGTGATAAAAATATGGACAAAAATTTATTTTTCGTGACTTTTTCCCAAATTTTTTGTGGTAGTTTAAAGCAAAAACAGCTATTTTTAATGAAATTGGTTTTATCATTTTGCAACTGGAAAAAATTGTTAATGAAAAAAAAAATGCAATTCAACATTGTAGTGAAAAGTTGAGGGGTTGGATTGTTTTTTTTTAATTTTTTGCAGATTTTAAAAGGCAAGGTCCATGCTTTTGAAAAGAGATTTCGACGCATTTCAATTTTTTGTTTTAGCTGTTTTTTTCGAGTTTTTGAATTTTCCCCCGATTGACTTAAAATTTTCAGACTAACCTAGTATAAGAATTATAATTACCTTTAATTCAAAAATGTATTTACAATTAACGGTAAATATAAAATAAGACGAAAAAGTTCAAAGCAGAAGATAAGCTTTTAACACAACATTTTGATTTTTTTTTGTCTTATCAGTAGCAAAATGAAATATACAAAAATAAGATATATCGAATAACATGTTGTGCAATAACCAATTTGTACAAAATAAATATTTTTTAATCTCTTTTTATTGGCAGTAGTGATTTGATAGTCTTATAAAAAGCAACTCAAATTCGCAGTCAGTTATTAACATATATACCTCCAGTGTGGAAATTATCTAACAAATGGCGAAGGAGTCAAATTTTATTACATTCTCATTAATTTTCAGCGTATTTGCGAGCTTTGTACGTAAGTAAATTATAAAGAAAAAGATTGTATAATTTAGGAAAAAGAGATGTTTTCCTTTCAAGCAAGGGATTTTGCTATAAAAAAATATAATATATAAAATATTTTCAATAAATTATTAACATATTTTAAGTATGAAAAAGTTTATAAATTACTTTTTATGTTTTTCTTCTTATTTAATTGAAATGCGCAGCACTCACTACGCAATCATGTGCCCTTAGAGAGTATAAAACTGGTCTTGTATGTGTTTGCAATGCGCAATATTGTGACTATTTAGCAGATCCAACGCCGGAGGAGGAATATGAATTCGCAATTGTCTCAACATCAAAGGTAAGGAAATCCTTAAGTTTTGCAAACTTCGATCCGTTGAGCGGTATTGATGGATGTTGGTTTTGAAGTGCTCAAAAATTAATGATTTATCCGCACAAAAACGGTCTTTCGCGTAGCTGCAAATCGCCAAGACGAGAGATTACGCAGTCGGGAAATTTCTCTTTCAATAAAGCCATACTCGCCCCTTTTGTGTGGCATGTGGCACCATCTTTTTGAAACCACTTATTGTCCAAGTCATATTCTTCAATTGCAAGCCAAAAAAAAAGTCGGTTATCATACGACCATAAAGCTCTAAATTGACAGTGACAGTCTCGGTGTTATCGTTTTCAAAAAAATAAGAGAAAATCCCACCTCCGGACCAAAGAACGTACCGGACAGTAAGTTTTTTTTTTTTTTTTTGGTGTAATAGCCTATATTCAATTACTCGAGGATTCCTACCGAGTGAGTAATGTGTCTCGTCGCTGAAGAAAATTGTGTTGAAATTATCGCGGTCCGCTGCTTGTTGTTTAAGCACCCAATCGACGTAGCTACGGCGTTGTGAATGGTCAGTTGGCTTCAGTAATTGTGTAAGCGTGACTTTATCTGGATGTAGGGCTAAGGCCATGTGCAAAGTGCACCATAATGTGGCACAAGAAAGTCGCAGCTCTGGAGAACGCCGAGAAATAGACGCATTCGGATCTTCGTCTATACTTTCACTTGCAGCAGCGATATTTGAGGTGTAACGAACAAACCGATGATGCACATGGCCTTACAACATCCTGCACCGATCCAGTCTCGTCAAATTTCTTTAAATCTTATCAATTGGTTGAGTATTTGGACGATTATGTGCACCGTAATCTCCTCTTAAAGCACGAAACATGACCACGTTTGAATTACCATTTTAATTTAAATGTTGGTCTGACTAGGCTTCGAGCCCATGACCCTAGGCGTGGTAGTACGCACTGCTAATACGGCCCCCCATAAATATCTTTTATTCAAAAGTAAACGACTACATCTCGGACCTTTCTTACTTCTTCACTGCCAGACTCTTGGGGCTTTCATCCGCGAAATACACAACAACCATTTTGCACCAGCTGGACAAAGGAGTACCGATTAGATTAGATCTGAATGTCAACAAGCAGTTGAAGAAGCAACTATTTAATTCTTTTTTTCAAAACCCCCTGGCTCATTAGGAAGAACGATATTCCACAAAACGTAACAAAACAACAGGATGCGACTATTAAGCAAATGGCCTTCATCGTCATTCACAGGGAGTCAGAGGACAACACCTTCTTCAAATTACTTCCTCTGTATGGCGATATCGGAACTCGCCTACTACTTATAGTAGACGACGAGTTCGCGTTGCCTCATTTAACCCGCTCTTATCTAGACAGACTCAGATATATCCAACGTATTTCCAGTTAACCTCTTCTCTCGTCTGCAAGCGGAGTTACCCAATTGTTACAACAACAACCATCCTTACTTTGCTGGTCAGAAAATTTGAAGATTTTAAAAAATAAAAGCAAATAACCAAAGGGCTCTAGAAATGGTCTTAAAATAATAATGAAATTAAAAATGTTTTTTTTTCAGGCTGGCTTGCGCTTTGAAACACTCACCGGTCTGTTCAATCTATACAAGAAGTATTATATATTCGACAATGATCAGGGCTTAGGCAGAGTTATGCAAGCTTGTGAGTATTTATGTATTTAGGCTGCTTGACTTTTGTTAATATTTTTCTTAATATTTTACCTAACCTAACTTTTTAGCAACATTTGGAAGCGCGCAAATAGAAATCACACGCGAGAAACGCTTGCAAGCAATTGGAGATTTTAGCGGTTCATTCAAAGGTGCTGTGAGTCAATTACTTAAGAAGTTACCAAAATCTTTACAAGGACATATATATAAGTAAGGATTTTTGTACAACAATTAATTTAAATTTCAATTAAAAAGTTGTTATTAAATAAAATTTATTTTCTTTCATTAGATCCTTCTATTCACAACATGGCATTGGCTTGAATTTATTGCGCTCGACTACTAAATCTAGCGTTAGCGTTATGTCTTCGCAGAAAACTCCACCCATTCTTGGCTCTTGGGCGCGTGGTGCGCAGTTTGCACAAAACTTATTGCAAGACATTAAACAGGATTTCAACGGGTGGCTCGATTGGAATATGGTATTGGATGAAGAGGGTAGTCCGAATTATGCGAGAAATTCCGAGGATGCGCCAATTATTGCAAATTTGACAAGTAAAGTTTTGCTACATTTGATGGATTAGTGAAAATTTATAAAAAAAAAAAAATTATTTATATATTTTGCATTTGCTTTGAAAGGTCGCATTGAGTTTTACAAACAACCAATGTTCTATACTATGGGTCATTTTACGAAGTTCTTGCCTAAAGGGTCTGTTCGCATATCTGCTGAAAGTACAAATCCTCAAGTGAGCACAGCTGCCTTCTTGAGACCGGATCAGAGCGTAGCTGTATTGGTTATTAATAGGTAATTTCAATGCCATAAGACAAAGCTTTTTTTTTAATAGTAATATTTCTAATTTCAGCGATTCTGCCAACATTGATCTCGGCCTACAAGATAGCCTACGTGGTGGTGTTTTATTTAAAATACCTCCAAACTCTATTCACACTATCTTATACAAGTAAATTTATTTTGGAATGAAATAAAAGTTTAATCTTCTCCATATATATATATATATATATATGTATATATGAAATAATAATTTTAGGGGCTAAATTACTATTTACCGACTTAAGGAGGAGCGTATCAGATATGGTCAGAGATTAGTCGTTTTTTTCGCTCCTCAAAGTTTCTCATTCTTACTAACGATCAAGTAATCCCCTTTCTGAAGACAAAATACTCTCTATGTTCCTCTTCTCACACGTCATTTCGCAAGTTAAGAAGCACGTGTTGCATTTTAATGGCATATGCTGATGATTTCGCCCTCATAGCGGCTGGAAAACAACTTCAAGATATAAAAGGTCTACTTCATAATGCTCTTTACATAGTTAACACTTGGTGTAGTGCTTTTGGTCTGGATGTAAATTCTACAAATACCGAATTGATACTCTTCACCAGAAGGTGCTAGGTACTCTGCTTTAAGACGCCCTCACTCAATATTATCAAATATTACTATTTCTATTGAAGACAAATATCTACGCTTGATAGTAAACTCGCCTGCAACCGAAATACTGTAGAATGGAGTACGAAATTCCTACTGATTGCACTCTACCACTGTAAGGTGGCGATCGGTAACAAATACTTTATACTGACTATACAAAGCTTAAAAGATTAATAAAACCCATATACGGAGACACAGTCTAGTGCCTGGCAATAGACAAAGACACTTTTATGAGCAAGCTGCCTCCAACGCTTAGGAAAGTCCTCCTAGTGTACATCTGACAAAAAATAAAAGCTCCACATAAAAATTCATTGACAGTTCGGAGCCGGCTTGGAATAAACTGTAGGTGTCCCTCCATTTGTTGGAAAATCATCAAGACGTACACCACATGTCAAAGGAGGAGCATTCATGCACCCCAAGGGTGGTGATGAAACTCAGAGAAATTTTAAACAAACTCGCGACGAGAAATGTCAATGATTTGACCCCCGGTTATAGAGACATCCCAGAGATTTGTTAATTCTGTTCTGCACAAGACGTAGTTTAGCTCTTTCCGACGAGCTAGGTAGAAGGGGAACAGTCCTAACCGCCGCTAGCATCACAATCGGCAATAACCAGACACTGTCTTATGGGGCTCAGTATGAGTATGTTTTGTTTCGACTATCTTGCAGAACTTGCTCAGCAATCTTGAGGGTTTAATAAAACACACTAGTTTGATGCAAATGAGAGGTACCTCTTTCCACAGTTTCCACAGACACACCATAGATATCACAACGGACCATTACCAATTATATGTTATTCTATGCAAAAAAGGCTACCTACAAACTGAATTTCAAGTTTTTCGAACATGATCCTGATCCTGACCCCTGGTCCATTTTCGGGAAAGAAAAGTATTTAATTGTTTTCATCTAGAGAAATGGATGTTACATATTAAAATATTATTTAGTAATTTTTTTTAGATATCCCTCAAGTACCTTCTGAAAGGTGGACCATCTATCGCTTGATTTTCAACTTCTGCGGGTTGTTTGTGCTTTGACATCTTCAATGATATTCCCGATGCATCAAATATTCTGTTTTGCGATTTACGAAATATTAAAGGTTTCACTTGAAGAATATTGGAAAATATTTAAAACTACCTTTCATAATGGTTAGTCTTTAAACAGAAACTGAAACCATCTGACCGTCCAATGTGATTTCGCTTCGCCCACTATAAAGCATATTTTCCAGTGAAGCTCATTTTCACCTACGTTAACAAGCAAAACTACCGCATTTGGAGCTAAGAAACCCCTCACATAAATTTGCATCCTCAACTAGTGATTGTTCGGTGCAGTACGTGAACCGGTGCCATCATTGGTTCGTTTTTTGTTTTTTTTTTTTTTAACGAGGAAGGAGTTGCCGTTACCATCAATACCGATTGTTACTGTGCCATACGTAATTTTTGTCCAAGTTTGGTTGTTTTGGCCCATATAGCTCCCGAGCTGTACCTATATACATACATACATATATCATATTGAATTAATTAAGATAAAATTGCAACTCAATTTAATGACTACACAGACAAGAGGTATACATATAAGCATAAATAGTCTGTATCTACCCAGTAAGCATGAAACCAACTGTTTCCCAAAGTTGATAAATTGTTTCAATATCAATTGGATATTCAACATGTTTCTCCACTTATAACTCCAACTTTTTTTTTACAAACAATTTAGGTGAATGTAATGGTTGTTCATGAATAATTGTGGATTTTCTTCGCACCAGTTTTGTTTATTTACCGCACCACTCAGATGAAGGTGAGCCTCATCGGCAAATATGTTTTTCTTAAAAAAGTCGTTATCGTTTTCAAGTTGTTCCAAGGCAAAATCAGCAACGTTGTTCTTGCGTATATCTTGTCATGATGAAATTGTAAACATTACTGAATACAATGGAAAAAAACAGATCAGACAGAACTATCATATCACTCTTATTGGAAAACCCTATATATATAAGCTGCATGGCATATATAGTTCGTAGCCCAATTTATGAATTTTTGCCATGGTGACTACACACGCATGCACCCATGCATTGTCCTGATGGAACAGCACTTTTTTTTTCTTCTTCAAATCAATATCGAATCTATTCAGAAGCTCTAAATAATATCCGACGGTGATAGTTTTACCCACTTCGAGGTAATCGATGTAAGTAACACCTAGTACAACCCAAAAAAAAAACTGTGGCACTGACTTTGTTGGACAGACAGACTCACCTTCTCCTTCTTTGGTACACATTCACTCGGAGAAACTCATTGTCTTGATTGTTCTTTGCTCTCTAGTGTGGTGTGGTGAATTCATGTTTGCAGTTGAACATCACCAAACACTCCTTTGAAGTGGTAGCACGGTTGCGCTTATGGTCGTGTGTGAACAATCGCGGCACTCAACGCGCGGATGGCTTTTTTCATATCCAAATATTAATGTAAAATGTGATATATATACCCGCTCAGTTGAGATGCCTACAGCTTCAGCTACCTCACACACTTTTATGGAGATCGGAGGACTGGCGTGACGGCATCTTTTGGACGATCTAAACGTTCGAAATTCACTATTTTCTCTTTTCGTTAAAATTTACGCGGTTGCCTGCTTTGCCTGCACAAACTAAATGCCACAGCTTACTCTAAATTTCACCGCAGGGTTTAGTATGAATATATATGAACATACATATTTGAAATGTTATAATGTTATACATATATTATAATAAACTGCAAATCTCCTGAATTTAACTGAAAAAAAGCTTTTATAAATCAAGTATTCCATGTGCAATATTTTTTCACGTTTGATAACAGTATTCAACTTGAGGTCAAAAGTTTTCTCATGAGTGGAAAACTAAGAAAATTTTCAATTTGCTAGAGAAGATATTGTGTCCCCACTTGTATTAGACATGAAAAATAACGTCAGAAATTGGATGAACTCGATCTCCAATTGACCTCAAACCTATTTCCAACATGAATGTTTATTGGGTATAATATGAAGTTCCATACACACTTACACAAATACATGCATAAATAGTCTGTATCTATATTATGAAATTTCATACCAAGCAACGGCCTAACATACTTCTGCCAGGATATTGTTGTCCATCACAAAGAAAAGTATTACAAGCAATGCTTCACAAATTCATATAACCTCACATCATCAGTTTATATGTATGAGTATGCAAGTTTCTTATCTTTACATAACGTCAATTTCAATACAGATCGATATTTGATTAACCTTTTGGGCTTTAATTAATTTAAAGCTTAATATGATTTTAGCTTTCATCTGTTGAGAGTTGATACAGACAGACATATGTACATATACGTACGAATATTTACACTTGCGGCTTTTAAAGTATATTGAGTTGACCTTTATGCAACATGCTGCCTTTAAATTTTATTGATTCGTCGAAAGGGTACAGTTTATTATATAAAGGGTGTTTTTTATAGAGGTATAGAACTTTAAGTTGGCATTACTTTTCAAGAGGGCGACCGATTTAACAGCTGTCAAGTGATTTATTCTCAGTTTGGTTTGGCAATTCATCATGAATAGACTCGCGCCTGAACAACGCTTGCAAATAGTGCAATTTTATTTCGAAAATAATGGTTCTGTGCGGAAAACGTATCGCGCACTACGTCCATTTTAGCGATGTTTAGCGATGAAGCGCACTTCTGGTTGAATGGCTACGTCAACAAACAAAACTGCCGCATTTGGAGTTAAGGTAATCCTCAAGTGTATGTTGAAACACCGTTACATCCAGAAAAACTGACTGTTTGGTGCGCTTTATGGGCTGGTGGAATCACTGGTCCGTACTTTTTCAAAAACGATGGTGGCCAGAACGTTACAGTCAATGGTTTCAACAAGACGGCGCAACATGTCACACAGCTCGTGCCACAATAGATTTATTGAAAGTCACGTTTGGTGACCGCCTAATTTCACGTTTTGGACCTGTGAATTGGCCTCCAAGATCTTGTGATTTAACACCGCTAGACTACCTTCTGTGGGGCTATGTAAAGTCATTGGTCTATGCGGATAAGCCACAAACGCTTGACCATTTGGAAGACAACATTCCGATATACGGCCACAAATGTTGGAAAAAGTCATCGAAAATTGGACGTCCAGATTGGACTACATCCGCGCCAGCCGCGGCGGTCATATGCAAGAAATCATATTTAAAATGTAATGCCACAAGATTATCTTTCGGATAAATAAAATTCATGTCAATCGAATAATCCATCGTTGTTTTATTGCAACTTAAAGTTCTATACCTCTATAAAAAACACCCTTTACATGCATATATAGTATGTATGCATTTATGAGGGCTGGCTTCATTCGATATTTCCGGAAAGTCTGAGTGTTATAATTTTCTGTGGTACTTGTTTCTGTTTTATATGCCCGACAGTGTTTTCTAACCCACCTACGAACGGCTGATTGTTTTTTTTTAAGAGAAGCCTTTCAGTTCATATTAGAAATACACTCGACGGGTGCTGAGAGATAGCCAAAATTAGAAGAGATAATTTTTACCTTTTTAATATATTTTCTATAATTTTGGATAATGGCCAGAATGCCAAATCAATATACTACAACTTTTCAATTATATTCACAGTTGGCTGCAGGCGTTTGTGAAAGAAAATCCATGTCACTGTACATCCGCTTCGATTTCCTTACACATTTTATTATGCCGTTGTTGTTGTTGCACGGGCTAGCTGAAACTACTTAGCTTTGGGGGAGGCAAGACTAATCTAAGTCATCAAGTTCATCTAACGGAAGGTCAAAAAAAACGGGCTGTTTCGACCGGTTCCAACCAGAGGGAGGGCGGTCTTAGATGAATTAGTTAGTTTTGTGCGAAGACTCATTGCATGCAGGACATACTTTAGTTATAGGTAGAAATGAAGTCGACTACACTGTTCAGATCTTAATTGTGCAAGTATTACTCGCGTCTATCGAGGTAGCTAGAGCTCGTGGTCTGCAATAGTTGGTGGTTGGATTCCGAAAACGCTATTCACGTAAAGAGAGTTCACGAAAGTGTTGGTATTGCCTGTCGATATGCCGTCTTGTCCAGCGATTCTATTCTAAATTGCAATATGGCGTCTTTATAGGCAATTATTCGTTTCCTGATGTGCCGGGGTGGAAGTTGGGATTCCAATGGGTGTCTGTTCCCAACGATAGCATCACAGCAGATATTGCTTACACAGCACAACATTATGCTCCTTAACTGTGAGCATAGATGTTTCATTGTGTAACTGATGCGTCGGTGACATCAGGAGATTTTCCGTTACAGTCCTCCGCGCGGTGTTCTGGCAATCTTGAAGCTTTTTCATCTATGTCTCACTAGTCTCCGGCCTCCAGATCGGTGTAGTGTAATTAACGACTGGAGCCTACAAAGAGGTGGTTAACTGACTTATATAGTGCAAGCAATATTTCTTTGTCTTTTCCCCAGATTCTCCCGGCTAGCGATTTCAGAATATTGTTGCTGCTTTGTACTTAAGTGGCAATTTCAGTCGTATGTGGAGTGAAGGAATGCAGGCTATTAAATGTGACTCCCAGTAACTTCGGGTTATTGATAGCCGGAATTTTTATGTCAGCTAGTCCACTGAAGAAGTGGGAAAGATAGGAGAGGTAGCAGTATACTTTCGAACGAAGGTTATCAACAACTCGGCAATATCGTGCAGTTATTGATAAATCACATCAAGAAAACACCCTCTGGCGATAAAGGAAGCATCGAAATATTAAAATTAATTAACAGTGGATAGAGAACACTATCCCACGGAACTACTTGTTTAAATTAACCGACAATTCGCCGGTGGCAATGATGATTTCTCAATGTCCGATAGTAGCACTGTGTAGTTGGGGTATGAAGAACGGAAGGTTGTCTTCTTGTTATTTTTAACCTGGGTAGCTACTAGATATCGAAGCTGAGCTCTGTTCAAATCAGGACAGAGAGATCTCAACTAATCAAACTTCTTACAGCTTTTGTAGGTCTGTCTAGACTCCTACTTTAGAGATGTCCTCCATTTTTGGAGAATATAAACCATTCGGCCTTCATCATATTCACTGAAGAATATGTCTCTTCCTAACTGTTTCCATGATACTAGAGATTTCTGAATAAAATAATGATATGGTAGCTCGAATGAGAATTTCCATGAAGAGTTACATGTGAAAACACCTTATTCCACTCTACCATTGAATTTTGAACCATCTGTGTAAACTTCAATACTCCTTACCTGCCGAGGATCAGTGTCATAGAGTTGGATTGAGTATCCGCTGCAGGATATCTTTAGTGTCCTGTTGGTTGACAAATCGACTGTTTCTCTTCACTTTCTTTGTTCTTAGGCAGGAAGTCAAAGGTTACATTTAAAGCTTCATACTAAAATTTTACATCTCGCACCTCATAAGTAAATTATTTTAATTCTTGTTGCTTAGCAATCGTCTTTATTTGGAGAGAATTGCTTCATCATGCCTTGCCCGTCTAGTTCGTCTGCCTTACAGTTTTGTTCTACGTCGATGCCGCCAGTAACCTAAGTGAGAGACAATCTTTATCAAAATTCATTCACCAAAATTTTTGAATTTTTGAAAAATAGGGCAAACATCGTAATTGCTAACTAAACTTATCCGTGTATTCGACAGCAATGTACTCTTAAGCCTCCATAATATATACCTGTGAATGTAATATATACAAGATGGTCCATCCGTTGAGTCCATTTTTCGATGACTCGTTCGAACATTTCGACTGTTAACTGACGTATGACACACGTGATACTTTGCTCCAAGGCCTGAATAGAAGCGGGATTGTCCACATAGACTGTACACTTTACATATCACCACAGGAAAAAGTCTAACGGTGTGATATCACACGATCTTGGGGACCAATCTACCGGCCCAAAACGTGAAATTATCTGCTCACCGAAGTGTTCTCTCAATAAATTCATTGATTGATGTGATGTGTGGGAAGTGACACCCTCTTGTTGAAACCAAATGTCGTGGAGATCACGATCTTCAATTTCAGGCATCAAATTGTTGGTTATCATGGCGCAATATCGGTCGCCATTGACGGTTACGTTCTCGCCGGCATCATTTTTGAAGAAATACGGACTGATGATTACACCGGCCCACAAACTACACCAAACTGTTGCTCTTTCTGGATGAAATGGCAGCTCTTGAATCTCTTCAGATTGCTTTTTGTCCCAAATGCGGCAGTTTTGCTTGTTTACATACCCAATGGGCCAGAAATGGGCCTCATCGCTGAACAAAATTTGGCTCGAAAACGTCTTCCTCTTTTTGGAATTTTTCAAGAGCCCATAGAGCGAAGCGATGTCGCTAGGGAAGGTTGAGCGGCTTCAGTTCTTGCATAAGCTGTAGTTTGTATGCTTTCAATTTAAGATCTCGACGTAAAATGCGCGAAGTCGTTCCATACGTCACTCCGAGTTGTTGCGAACGGCTCTCCACGGTCTTCGTGTACACTCTCAGCTACGGCCGCTATATTTTCTTCACTGCGTGCTGGACTTGGTATATTCGGTCGAATATTATCCAATAATGAATGCTTGGTATCAAGATGGGTGATGGTGTTGCGAGTAGTATGCTCAGTAGGCCGATTATGTGGACCATAAGTTGAGCGAAGCTCGCGAAACACATTCTTTACAGAACGTGAATTTTCGTAAAAAAGTTCAATAATTAGTAAATGTTGTTCAGGCGTACGTAACTATTTTCATGATGAAATGCCAATCAATACTGCACAAAAATAACATGACAGCGTGACACGACTTGCGCGTGATCTGTCAAAAAAAGGCTATTGAAAAATGTACCTCTACTTGGATCACCCTTTAAAATTTTTTATAACACACAATTATTTTCCCCTCCACATAGTTTATCCTTTTCTAAAACACACAGCTTCCTGCAACGGCGTTAACACCACAGTATTTTCTACACGTCTACCTGTTATAGCTGCTGCCGCTGCTATCATACCTGAAGATGACCCAAACATTATGTTCACGCTGTCATTTGTACTTGGAATTTCCGTCACAATATGTATACCACTTGATTACTCCACTTCCATAATTTTGGATGTTGTTCGAACTTGGCCTTCCGAATGGCAGTGCGCCGTGCTAACCACTAGGCTATTGCGGCCGGAGGATCATATTAAAGATCTCATTTGGTGTGATCTTAAATACTGCAACCTTGCTGATCAGCGCATTACCACTTTTTTATGAAATTGATATTTACCGTCTTGCTTGTCGCAGTCCCCCATGCGACAACACCATAAAAGGACATTGGTCTTTGATCTTACAATACTCATAGGCGATTACAATACTCCCTTCCTTTATACTGAGCTGGCTTAATATATTCGGTCTTAGTCAAGTTGAAAGCTCGTATTTTCTCTTAACGATAACTAGTTTCATAAGACTTTGCTGCAAAGGCTGAAGGTTGATGTTGAAAAATCTACAGAGTGATTCTAATACGACTTTTAATCGTAAATAAATAAATTACTAGGCTTTTGCAAGCCACCTAACGACTTTTGAGGCTCTACTAAAGTTGTTTTGTATCAATACTTAAATTATCTCTTACTTTCTTGCGGCTTTCAGCCTTTAGTACACGAACATGACAAAGAACTTTAAAATTAAATGAACTGGAAAATTGCCTGTGAAAAAATATGAAAAAAAATAAATAAATTTATAACCAGCTGTATCCCGTTAGACGTAAGAACATATACAATACAATCACATAATATATAAGTAGTATATATGTATATTGATATTAATACATATAATACAAATGCACTTGTTTGTAGCATAAGTGTATATGGGTCAAAGGCGTCTGGCGGCATGCAACTCTTATCTGTCCTGTTAGCCAACACACCGACTACGACTATTATAAATGGACAATTTTTTTCTAACAACTTCAAAGCGAATAACACTAAAGTAGACTCTTAAGAATAGAAAACCAAAAAAAAACAGTTCGGGTAGAGGGCCCAAAACAAGCTTGTGGAAAGAAACATAGAACAGTTTATTGTTAGACAAAGCTCGTTGTGTTAGCATGTAATTGAATTTGAGGTGCATTCCAAGACAAAAGTAACAAAAGTAACAAAATTTGAACATACAAACTACCGTTCAAATTTAACCATGGAAAATCTGCCTACACGGAAGTAAGTCACATTTCTTTCGTCTCAAAAACTAACGAAATTTTTACATATTCGCTTTCAAGCTGATGAAGATTCCTGCATTAACGAAGTTAATATGGGAGTATTCTAGCTTCTAGGATGTGCGACAAGGAGTCTGTATTTTTGCAACTGTAACTGCAGAAGCAGGGCAAAATACCATTATACCCTGGGAGTGGACTCTGGGATAATATTGACATCTTTGACCTTAAAGCCCGCGCAGTAAGTCTAATTTCTCCAGACTGAATATAAAAGCGGGGAAAATCGGTATGACAATGAACGAAGTCAAGACGAAAGATCCCCTGCCTTCAAACAAAAAATTTAGACACTCAGTTCTGAGCTCCGATGTTACAATCCAGAGTCAGGCTGAGTAGGCAATCGGATAATGAAGCTCTCTCTCGATATATAAAAGATCCAGCTCTACTTTATGACGTAGAAATGGATGGATGATGAATTGGCATTAAGTCTTTTGAATAGGAAGGTTCAACGATAAATTGATAAACATTTACATACTAGCTATATTAGATTTACGACGTCATTTGAAAGCTTTTAAAGTATTGGATAAAGTAACCGCTGGTGAAAGCAGAACAAAACAAGAGCACCACCTGGTTTCAATTTTTGTCTTCGGTTAGTGCCGAATAGCAAAAAAACGGCTGACAGCTATGTTCGCGCAAGCGGAGTCTATGCCAATCATGAGAAGAAGGAAATTCTCAAAATAACTTTTAATGTTTTGTATACTTTTCAACAGTCATTATCAAGACTGGCGCCGGCCTCCATTTTAATGAAGTATTAAATTCTGACCCATAGCTCTCAGGAATTATTTATTTTAACAGGTTCCAGCTCTGACCAGACCAACGTCAAAAATTATAGGAAATTAATTTAAATTAATTTTTCTAATTGCGGCTGACCCTCGGCAGTTAGTATCCCTCCCTTCGAGTATATTTCTGACATGAAATTAAATCTCCGCATAAAAATCCATTGGCCATTAGGTGGCTTACAATAGAATTAGAATTAGAATTGGGTCCCCCCATTTGTTGGTAAAAACATCAAGAAGCAAAATAACAAATCGGAGGAAGAGGGTTTTAAAAACTCGTTCGCTGTTCTGGCTTCTTACCCACTTTGAGATTTACTAACGAACCACTCGTTTGGAATATGGAAAGATTATTCGTTTGTCATTGTTCCGAAAACACAAATCGGTGATTGATATTGATGCGCATACCATGGAAATACTCAATTTTGAAACCCAGTCATTAAAGTTCTGTAAATGTTAAAGAGAGATAAAATTTTCTGCCGCATCGAGCGAAGGTCTATCCATATATTATACTCGGCTCCACAAGAAGATTTATTCTAACTGAAAGAGAAATTATTTTATTTTAACTTGAGAAATCATAAAAATAATTTCCTTTCTAAGTATGTTTACTTGGAATATACCCTGAAAATGTTTATACATACATGCATACGTATGGGCACTCCTATAAAAAATACGAGCAAATGTATGTGTATGCAACCACAATGTCAATTGTGACTGAATATGTGATTTACTCATACACTGCTTCCGCAGCCCGGCCTCTACAATTGATCACAACGCCACCCATGACGCGCCATGCCAACGGGTAAAGCCATAAAAAGCACACCCGAGTGAACAAATGAAATGAGTAGCAACAGTAGAAATAACAACAACAAAAAGAACAACACCAAGGAGAGCATAGTGTCATAGCAAAATGGTAACAAAGCAAATGATTGCGACTATAAAATGGCTCGGCAAAGTGTCGAAGCTTTTCAATTGTTCACCCTCAGCCGGAGCGGTGACACCTGTTGAGCGCCGTGAATAGAAGGATACTCGTATCTACACACACTTCCGAACGAACGCCTTTTGCTTGAGTAATTGAGTGTTTTGTTACATATGTACATACATATATGCATACAATTAGATGAAAGTGTGTGATGATAAGTGATTGTGTTGGAGCTTCTAAAACAATTATGTGCTTTAGTTATGTTTGGCGGTTTCTTCAGAGCAAACATATGGCAGCAATCAGCATAAAAACAATTAAAATGTGCGAAGGCAATTAAAATTTCAATCGGTTCGTGTGCGTAAATATCATTGCGTGTCGTGTGTGTTTGTGGTGCATTCAGCATATCATTTCTATACAATATAAGAAAATAGTGTTCGCGAGAAAAACATATCATTTTGATTTCGAATTTTGTTCATAAAGTCATTATGTTAGAACAACAATCTAGTGATGTGTCTGCTGATCGGGCGCATGTAAGTGTTGAACGCCCGGCGTCCATGTTGAATGCAGCGAGTGAAGGGAGACGTTCGTCGACACCGAAATTCGGCAACACAAATCGATGTATAATCGCAGTTATTGTCTACTTCGCTTTTCTGCTAGATAATGTGCTGTTAACTGTAATTGGTAGGATATCATAGTTTGCCCAGCAACATATATATAAACATATTAACTTAGTAGGTACTAAGTATGTTAAGGATTCGTTGTTTTGGCTCTGAAAGTTTGGAAACTACGATTATTTTCAGAGTTCCTACTCAAACTCTGATATTGAAACGATATTATAACATAAATTTATTATTTCTAAATGGCGGAAGTAGAGAAGTAAAGATAGTTATCTCGTTTTGAAGTAAAACTGCCCGAGTTTAATAAAGTAGCAGAGATGATCACGTGAGAAATTTGGCTCACAATAGAGAAACGTTAATTGAAAAGCTAAGCTGATGGCAACGACTCTCATGTTCTATATATATATATATATATATATATATATAATATTTCTCGTATTTCTCGCATCTATTGTATTAAGCTCCATCTATAAGGCACATCAGTAAAAAATGTAGAAGCACTCCCCCACTCCATCGCTGGATACTCTCAAATTGTATATTATCCACTGTAATGTGGCAGATACCAAGCTCTACGATCGCTCAAATACTTCTTCCATCTTTTGAGCTCTCTTACTACTCTGTACTTGGCATTTTAGTATGTGACAAGAATATTGTTGGATTTAAAATTAAATCGCAATATTCGAAAGAAATGCTCGTTTCTTCATTTTTCTGTCAGTCATCAGCTTTAGCTCTTGAGCAAATTGGTTTAACTTGAGTTTCGCAGTTTTTGGAGTGACGATTTGAGTAATCTACAACAAGCAGACACGTATAATTGAATCTAGGGTCCAGAAACAGAACTTCAGAGGCGGACTTTTTAAAAGGATCTTTAAAAAGCAGACATTATTAAGAGTCGTGTTGATGGCCCAATCTACCAAGAAGTATCTCAGAGAGGAAGGAATGCTAAAATACATACATACATTCAAATAGAGACTTTCATGAGCAGCTCAGTTACCGTTGAAGGTTCTTCTATAATAGCTCGCCAGTCTTCCACTTCTTTTTGCAGTTTGGCGCCAGTTGGAAATACCATGTGAAACCAGGTCGCTTTCCAACGAAGTTTTCCTCTTCCTCTGCTTCTACTGGCGAGTGTTGCATCGACCACTTTAAAAGCTGGAGTACTTTCATCCATTCAAACGACATGACCTAGCGTAGCCACTGTCTCTTATTTCGCTGAACTATGTCAATGTCGCCGTATAATTCTCAACGCCATTTCCAACGCGCAAAGGACCATAAATATTTACTCTTTATTTGCCTACTCAGTCCGTAGTAGTCCCTGTTGACAATAGTGATTCTGCGTTGAATTTCAAAGCTGGCATAGTTGCAGTCACAAATGCTATGACGGCTTAATTGATGACACGATATATTTCGCTTGCTATCGAACTGCTCGGAGTGGTCATTCCATAAAGCATGTTAGTCATAAATTGTTTCCAGTAAACGATTTTGAACAGTATATCTAGCTTGGTGTAAAAATACTTCCGATTACTGATGTCGACTGACTTACCATTAATTCCAGTGAGAACTATATTTTAAGCTTCATTTGGAATGGTTTTAAGCCCAACACTTATAAAAATCGAAGATGGGGAAGCAACGAGAATCCTTTTCCATGTGGAAGCATGTGTAATAATTGTATTCATTCCTTACGATATACTCCGAAGGTATAACTGTCACCGCTTTGCAACTCTTTGGAGTGGGGTTGTTGGAACCAAAACCGATTTGGACATAGCGATTACTAAACCAATCCATAACACCTTTAATACTCCTCCCAAGGTTATATTTCAATAGTTGCATCATGGTAGGGACGCCCAAATCTCCAAAATGGTTCCACAAAGAACAGTAACTGCAGTGTAGGAGCGAGGTTATTCTACGAAGATCTGAAAATCTCCCTTTCTTTTCGTCTACTGAACCCAGCTAGCCATTATCTCATAAGTGAAAGTACTAGGTACAGAAAAAGACTGTAGAGGTCTAATGAATAGTTACGGGAGAATAATCTAACAAGTCAACTCGAGATCTGAAGCCAAATTAATACCATATCCATTAGGAACGATCAGAAGGGTGTTTCACTTACAATTTGAACAAATAGCAGTGAAAGGGCACTGCCCTTTTCGTGAGCATGTATCGAAAATGGATCTGCCCTGTAGCAGCCGTTGTCGCAGTTAAGAATTAGAAGAGTTTAAGAAACAATTATCCATTTCTTCTGTGAGTGCCCGGCTCATTAGCAAATTCGTAACAGAACACTGGGATGGATTCATCAGGTACCAAATCTTGAATGGCTGTCCTCCACAAAGAATATAACGGATACAAGTAGTTTGATTATGAATACCAAAAGGTTTGAATATACCGACTAAACGCGATATCACGATTATTAAGGTTTTACGACAGTACATTATAATGACACATCCATTGCTAATGGTTTCTGAGGCCCAAAGTTCTTCGAGCAGCACACATACACTCCTACCTAAGCCTTCAATTCTAAGCTACTGCTCATCTAACAACCTAGCTAGTAAAAAATTTACAGGAAATTCTGCTTACTACGCAGGTTAAATATAGGGTTTTCTAATAAGAGACTAAATCAAGTCGTATGTCATGAATAGCATGTTCAATATTGACTTTTAAAACTTGAAGAGAGTCTGGTTTACTGCTAAAGACCAGTGACTTCAAATAACCCCACAAGAAGTAGTCTTATGGTGTTAAATCACAACTTCTTGGAGGCCATTCAATGTCACAATTTCTTGAAATAATCGAATCTCCAAACCTTTCTCGCAATAATTCCGTTGTTGCACGTGCTGTGTGACACGTAGCCCCGTCTTGTTGGAACCAGATGTTGTTAAAATCAACTTCTTCAAATTTGGGCCATAAAAAGTTGATTATCATTGATATATACCGCTCTCCATTGCTAGTAACCGTGCTACCAGCTGTATTTCGACAGAATTACGGACCGATGATTCCACCAAATCAAAAACCACACCAAACTGTCAATTTAGGTGAAAGTAATGGTTCTTAATGAATAATTTGTGGATTTTCTTCGCACCAGAATCGACATTTTTGTTTATTTACCGCACCACTCAGCTGAAAGTGTGCCTCATCGGAGAAGATGATTTTCTTAAAAAAATCATTATCGTTTTCAAGTTGTTCCAAGACAAAATCAGAAAATTCCCGACGTTTATAGTGATTCAATGATGAAATTTTAAACATTACTGAATACAATGAAAAAAAAGAGAGATCATAACATATTCAAAATGGCCAAAACGACACTT
The DNA here is from genome assembly GCA_030068015.2 of Neoceratitis asiatica. NCBI lineage: Eukaryota > Metazoa > Arthropoda > Insecta > Diptera > Tephritidae > Neoceratitis > Neoceratitis asiatica. The sequence continues at coordinate 20,555,606 of CM061528.1, read as the reverse complement.
AGAAATCATATCATCCCTATTGGAAAACCCTTAAAAAACTAACTTTTGCCAGGGCGACAGACTCTTCCTGTAGTTGTAGTAGCCGAATAGTTAGCAATGCGTTGGCTCCAACCCTGACCAGACTCACATCCAAAACCATAGAAAAAAATTCTAATTCGCATCGCCCCTCAGCAGGGAATGTAAACTGCTCCGAATGTATTTCTGCCATAAAATGAAAAGCTCTTCATCAGCCGTTCGGAGGCGGCTTAGAATAAATTGGAGGAGCAGCTTGGGTAAAATCACCTTTATTTATCAGGGATACTCTCAGAGTGGTTGGCAATTCTAACCCATTAAAATTATTTTACCTTCGATTCTACCTAGCCAATTTAACTTCATCTTAGAAGAGTATATATTAAATAAGCTCCAATAGCTCGGAAGGCTTGTGTTGTCATCTAAGAAGCTTTTTGGAAATTGCGAATCACGGAAATGAGCGCAATTTTTTTTGCAAAGCGATGTCGCCTTTAAAAAACCAATTTGGATTGAGATTTCCTAGAAAGAATAGTCTCTACTAAGACCAATTTCTTTCGTACAGAGAATAATGGAATTGCTTAAATGGTATTTTTATTTTTTTTTATTTTTAATATATTTTTCTCTTAAGAATTTAATTAAAACATATATATAATAAAGGGTTTTCCAATAGGGATGAATTTCTAAATGTCGCTTTGGCTATTTTTAATATGTCAAGATCTGTCATTTTTTTCATTGTATTCAGTAATGTTTACAATTTCATCATGGCAAGATATACGCAAGAACAACGTTGCTGATTTTGCCTTGGAACAACTTGAAAACGATAACGATTTTTTTAAGAAAATCAAATTCTCCGCTTAGGCTCACTTTCACCTGAATGGTGCGGTAAATAAACAAAACTGTCGATTCTGTACATTCACCTAAATTGAGAGTTTTGTGTGGTTTTTGGTCTGGTGTAATCATCGGTCCGTACTTCTTTCGAAATGAAGCTGTTGGCACCGTTACTGTCAGTGGAGAGCGTTATAGATCGATGATAACCAACTTTTTATGGCCACAGAACTTGATCTTAACAACATCTGGTTCCAACAAGACGGGGCTACGTGGCACACAACACGTGCAACAACCGAATTGTAGCGAGAAAGGTTTGGAGATTCGATTATTTCATGAAATTGTGACATTGAATGGCCTCCAAGAAGTTGTGATTTAACACCATAAGACTACTTCTTGTGGGGTTATTTGAAGTCACTGGTCTTTAGCAGTAAACCAGACTCTCTTCAAGCTTTAAAAGTCAATATTGAACATGCTATTCATGACATGACGACTTGATTTAGTGGAAAAAGTGCTCAAAAATTGGGTTCATCGAATTCGTTCCTGCGAAAGACGTCGTGGAGGCCATTTGAATGATGTTATATTCAGAACTTAATTGTATCGATTGTACTTTAAATCTTTTTAACAGTTAGTGTGTGTGTGTGTGTTTTTTTTTTTTTTTGAGAAATAATATCACTCATATTGGAAAACCCTATATATACATGCATATACATCTATTTATACTTAAGTATGATTTTTTTTTTATATACCTGTATCTTATCTTTCAACGAAAACGCGCTCATACTAACATTTAATCCCTCCCTCTCTCCGCTCACACACACATACACACACACACACAGTGCCCATATTACCCGATTATCTAGCGACTATAAATAACAGGACACATCACACTCCGTTGGAGATGTTCAACAGTTATAATGACTCAAATGGCGCTGTTGTCAATGTCGGCATTGCTAGTCCCTTTATGGCACCACCCAGTTTAGCCTATCGGTATATTGATGGCGCACCACCACAACCCATACAGACAATTATGACGAAACATCCGATACCCGGCAAATCGATGGTGAACTTTACGCTTCTGAATGCTGACGATAAAACGATATTCATACCCGGTGAACACAAGCAATCGCTGCGCTACATCAACACAGGTACTCGTGGTACAACAGGCGGCACAGCAGTTGGTACAATGACGAAAAACACAACCACCGGAAAAACCGCAGGAGTCGGTGGTGGTAAAATGGCAAAACAAAAAGAGCTCGGTGAAGCGAATTTTAATGAGGATACTGGTATTGCCGAAAACACAAACACCGCCGCACCGTCAGCCACTACGGTCGCTGACAGCAAACGCTATGGCAAAAGTACTACGCAGAGACATGCTGATTCGAACGACAGTTTGGCTAGTGAAAATAGCGCCATTGGTGTATTGTTATCTATGAAGGCGTTAGTGCAGTTGATATTCAATCCCATCGTGGGCAATTTGACTGCCAAATTTGGTTATCGATTACCGATTGTGGCCGGAACATTTCTCTTGTTACTCTCCTCGTTGGGTATGTGTTGTTCTTAGTCGCAGAAAAAATTTATTTAACTCAAATTTGTCTTTTTCCATTCCTTTCTGTTTTTTTTTTTTTCTTTTCTAAGTATTCACTGTGGGTGAAACGTATATAGAGCTGTTAATTGGGCGTGCCATACAAGGAGTCGGTTCGGCTTGCATTGGTGTATGTGGCATGAGTCTGGTAGCACAGGTAGGTATTTGTTGTTTAGAATAAAGAATTGTCCATACTTAAAAACTCTTTTTGCTATCTATTTTAGCACTATCCGGAGGAGGATCGTCGCTCGAAAGTAATGGGCATAATTTTGGGCAGCATTGCCTTGGGTGTCTTAATTGGCTATCCTTTCGGTAGTATTCTCTACGATTTAGTTGGGAAGTCTGCTCCCTTCATTATACTCTCGACGGTGATCTTTTTGAACTTAGGTAAGTGAAAAAGTGTACTCAATCATGTACTCAATCTCATAAATCGTGATTCATTCGATCGAGCTTAAATCCAGTTAATAACTCGTCAATGGTATTAAATTGTGCATCGTTGAAATTTGAATCTGAACTTAATCTCTTCACAGTGAGGGTCCAACAAGATCCGCATAAAAATTTTGCGTTAGGGCAGCTCCTTTTCGTGCTGTCGTAGACTGCATTAAAATCGACGGAGTGGTAAGGTGTGTGGACCCATTATCCACGAGAATTTTACAAGATTTCGCTCTTGGTGAATATCTAGTAAAAGGTGAGTTAACATATCTGTATCCACACTAAATTAGGTCCAATCAGTTTGTCGAAGCTCGATAGGACCCTATCCGTGATATGGAGAAAACTTATCTCACAGTGATAGGCACAGATTGCGGATTGGGCAGAGCACACATAGATTCAAATCGTCAGTCATACACTTATTGGTTCAAATTTTGCAAAGGACTTTTACTCCCATTGAGCAGGCTGAAGAAGTGTTCCCTTTATAAGCTCAATATATCCTACGGCATCGGTAACCAAATCACCAATTTGGGTTCTATATAAGTATGCTCCGGTCTTGAAACCTATTGTAAGCCGCCGTGATTTCTCATAGAATTTCCAAAATTAATCTTGACGGCCAGCTTCTCAAGCTCTTTCCTCTTCAACTCTCCGTATCTCCGCCTGATATCGCGGTCGCTTGCAACATTGCAATGTAATCGGTTTGCTTTTTCTCTCCTCTGTTGTTCGGCAATCCTCTCGCACCAGTTGTTCTTTTGACCTTGTCGAGAGCTAATAATTTAGTTGGATGCGGTATGTAGCGTGCATCCCCACGAAACTCAAACGGCTTTGTAAACTGACCCTGGATAATACCAGAAGCGCGGTCAGAATTGGGAAGGACCTCTCCGAGCCATTCGATACCAAACGAGGTTTCAGACAAGGAGACTCTTCATCGTTTAATTTCTTTAATATGATGCTGGAAAAAATAATACGAGCTGCAGAGCTAAATAGACCAGGCACAATCTTCTACAAGAGTTTGCAATTGTTGGCGTATGCCAATGATATTGATATAATTGGTCGTAACACCCGCACCGTAAGTTCTGCGTTCTCCAGATTAGACAAAGAAGCGAAGCGAATGGGTCTCATGGTGAACGTGGGCAAGACGAAATAACTCCTGTCATCAAATACACAGTCATCGCATTCGCGACTTGGCTCCCACGTCACTGTTCACAGTCACAACTTCGAAGTCGTAGATAATTTCGTGTATCTGGGAACCAGCATTAACAACACCAACAATGTCAGCCTTGAAACGCTGAATCAACGCAGAATCACTCTTGCCCACAGGTGCTACTCTGGACTGAGTAGGCAATTGAAAAGTAAAGTCCTCTCTCGACGAACCAAAACCAAACTCTACAAGTCGCTCATCATTCCCGTCCTGACATATGGTGCAGCAGCCTGGACGATGTTTACATCCGATGAGTTTTCGAGTTTTCGGGAGAAAAGTTTTGCGGAAGATTTATGGTCCTTTGCGCGTTGGCAACGGCGAATACCGCAGACGATGGAACGATGAGCTGTACGAGCTAAACAACGACATTGACATAGTTCAGCGAATCAAGAGACAGCGGCTACGCTGGCTAGGTCATGTCGTTCGAATGTATGAAAGCGCTCCAGCTTTGAAAGTATTCGATGGAGTACCCGCCAAACAGCAAAAAAAAGAAACGAGTGACGCGCTATTGTTGACGAGGCTATAATCGCGTAAGCGGTGCCTACGCCAAAGAAGAAGAAGAGTATCTCAGAGAGCAGCGGTGCAAGTCGAGAAAAAAAATATTTGGCTCTCTGTTGTGATTGCAACTTCTAGACGTCTAACCTTGATTGTGTTTGTTGACGGGCATTTTTTGCTGCACAGAGACGGATGTGTGTATTGGATAGTGATCCGAGTCTATAATTTGACCTCGGAGAGTACGATATCTATAATACTGTGGAAATGTCGTCCGCCTATTACAGTATTTCGAGTTCTTCAATCCGGCGACAACCATGTAGCTTGATGAATTCTCTTATGTCGGAATCTGGTACTACAACATCCACAGTTCGAGGACACACACAACATCTCCGCTCTTTTAAATGTAGTATTTATATGTCACAAGAGCGTGCTCTGGCGTCTATCGCTTATCTTGGACGGCGGTGATGTCAGCCTTAATTTTATCGAGGACATCAACCAGACATTTCTGATGCATGCTTTCTAATCATCCTTTGTAGCCGTCATCTAAATCGGAAGTTCCCATCCGTGGCTGCTTAAACTTTTTATTGGAACTGGATTCTATGTGGCGGTCCACAAACCCAGCGCACAACCGCACTCTGTGAGCTGCTTGCGTCAAGACCGACTCCCGCTCTCAGCCACATCTCTGATATACAGACATTGCAGTAAGACTTCAGCGAACCCTCAAATCGAATATATCGGACCGTCCCCAAGGCACCACATGTGTTGGTTACCGCATCTGGCATAAGGATTGTTCACGTTTCCAGGCTGTGCGTCGAGGCTGAATGGGAATTGAGTATAGCCGCGCAACAGTATCTGCATACCCAGAAACAAGATCACATCTCATGACACTCCAGGGCTGGTAGACTTTGTCCGCAAATACTGATCTGAACTGTATAATTTATTCGTGTTAAATGCGAATGTGGCTGCCGGTGTATTGGGGTGGGTACAAGGGAGTGGGGCAATGCGGTTTCGAATCCTAACCAGACCAACATCTAAAATTAGAGATAATGTATTTTTCTAAATGCAGTCGCCCTTCATTAGAGAATGCCTCTCCGAGAGTATTTTTCACATGAGAATTATAGGTTTCAAAAAAATTTATTGAATGAGGTGACGTGTTTGGTAGTCCTACCAAGAAAAACTCCACATATTGCACAAGAAAAGACGATGTACGATCTCATCCGACAAATCATTAACAGGTCACCATTTGTACTCCTCTAAGGGAGATGGCAAATATTATCTCTTGCCCAAGAGTGTTTTCTTAGCTTAATAATTTGGAGATTATCTATAATACTCGTAACTTTTTCAACTTTTTTTATAAAAACAAAACAATACTAAGGAATGCAGCTATTAACGATGGATCTGACCATACAACCTGAGGTACATATATTCGAATTTAATTTACAGTTATCTTTTTTTTGTATTAAAACAAACAATTAAAAATTTAAAATTTTTTGACTTACTTTTCTCTCAGGTCATAACGGATAGTAATGAAGAGCAACAAAAATGGCGCCCACTACTCGAAAGCAAAATGATACTCGCCATTGTTGTGGCCATCTGGTTTTCGACTTCGACTATGGCTATTTTGGAACCATGTCTACCCATTTGGTTGATTGAAAACCTTCATCCGACCAAATGGCAATTGGGTACCGTCTTCATACCAGATTCTGTCGGTTATTTCATTGGTACGAATTTCTTCGGTACATTCGCCTATAAGTACGGACAAGTGAAAATCTCATGCATTGCTCTCTTGTTGGTGGGCATTTCTTCAATTTTGGTAAGTATTCAACAACTAACGGGAAAAAGATATGTACATAGATTCGATGTTGATAATTTTTTTTTTTTTACAGATTCCAAGCGCCACAACGGTCAGTCAACTTTTATTGCCACATTTCGGTTTGGGTCTCAGTATTGGTGTAATTGATGCGGCGCTAGTGCCACTGTTAGCTACTTTTGTTGATGCCACTCTGGCGCAAGAGGAACAAAGCGATACTGATGGTGGCGGTAATTCTATGTCAAGTTATGGCACTGTCTATGCCATACAACAGACATCCGTTAGTTTGGCATACTGTTTGGGTGAGTGAATTGTTGGCCGGAACTCAAAGGATCATATTAAATAGTGATTTCTTCACATATGTATGTACATAAGTAGCTCCTTTGCTTGGTGGTGAGTTGGCGCAAACTTTTGGTTTCTCTTGGTTAATGCGCATTGTTGGGTTCTTCAATATTTGCTATGGACCTATTCTGGTTTTTCTACATCAGAAATATAATCCCAAGGTAAATCAAAGATTTAATTTATACAATTTCCCAACCGGGTGATTCAAATGCAAGCATTTCTATTATATATATTTATATTTGGCGCTTTGTATACTCTGAAGCGATTTTTGGTCGAGCTCCTCCTCCAATTTGTGGTTTTGCATCTTGATCTTTTTACCAACATATGGAGGGGCTTTTATTTCACGTCAGAAATACACTCGGAGGGTTTGACATTCCCTACCGAGGGGCGACTGTAATTAGAAAAATTAATTCTCATCTGAGCGCTTTCATCCATTCGAAAGACATGGCCGTAGCCGCCGTTTCTTGATTAGCTGAACTATGTATGTCAATGTCGTCGTATAATTCGTACAGTTCATCGTTCCATCGTCTGCGGTGTTCGCCATTTCCAACGCGCAAAGTACCATAAATCTTCTGCAAAACCTTTCTGCCGCTCATCGGATATCGACATCGTGCACGCTTCTGCACCATACAGCAGGACGGGAATAATGAGCGACTTGCAGAGTTCAATTTTGATTCGTCGAGAGAGGACTTTACTTTTTAATTGTCTACTCAATCCAAAGTAGCACCCATTGCCAGGCGTGATTCTGTGTTGGATTCCAAGGCTGACATTGTTGGTGTTGTTAATGCTGGTTCCAAGATAGCCGAAATTATCTACAACTTCAATGCTATCACTCTCAACTGTTTGTTTGATGAGTGGGGATATTTCGTCTTGCCCTCGTTCACTACCAGATCCATTCGCCTTGCCTCTTTGTTTAACCTGGATAAAGCTGAACTAACTGCGCGAATCTTATGGGTAATGATATTATTATCATCGGCATACACCAGCAATTGTACACTTTTGTAAAATAATGTTCGTTGTCTATTTAGCTCTGGGCTCTTATTAATTCTTACCGAACAGCTCGGAGAGGTCCTTCCCAATTCTGACTGTACTTGTGGTATTACCTGTATGAGCTTTGCAGGAATATTTACCAGGTCTGAAGCTACACTGATAAGGTCCCATTAGTTCGTTGACAGTTAGCTTTAATATCTCACACAATCGGCTCGATTGGACCTTGTATGTTATATTGAGAAGGCTTATCCCACCGATTATTGGCACAGACCGTGAGATCTCTCTTTTTATGGATTTTACAAGGCACTCTTCAAGGTTCCAATCGTCGGTCATACGTTCGTCCGTCCATATTCTGCAAAGAAGCAACGGGCAATCGCTATTCGTACTTCGATTGTCCTATTAATTGACGATGGTAAGTGATCATTTGTCTTAAGATACCAAGGTCTCTTTTCGAACTTACACCTTCTTGGCATACATATATATACATATATTATAGATATACTATTATTACTGTTTTAGAAAATAGGGCTTTGGTAGAGATCTTTTTTCGTTTTCTCGCCCGTTACGAGCAAAGTCGGTTGTTGCTTTTGCCTTAGTTATATCTGTAACTTGAAAAGGAGGTCGACAGTCTCCTTGATTGGCGTGAGTACCGAAGTTCCAGCCTCTTTAATAACTGCAAGGTGAGGCCATAAGCTCTCTGTCCTAAGGAATTTACCGTATCGAACATACAGCAGCAAGAAAATAAATCAATAAGTTGAGCTAATGGCTGAATGGAGTACTCACTAATTAGATAGACTTTATGAAAACTCAATGCCGACCGCAGTGTCCAGGTCTTCCATTCCAGTCCTGGCCAAACCGAAATGTGAAAAGTTTTTACTACTACGCAATACCAACGTTAGTATTTTTGACATAAAATTAAAATCTTTTCGTAAAAAACTGTAAGACTTTTGGAGGAACTCCTTCTCCATTTAATCAAAATGCACCCCGACTGCCTTCAAACTGCAAACTTGATCTTATTGCAACTCTCATTACCCATTATAGTCGTTGAGGTAGTTGCAGTTGCTATTTGTCTGTGTCCGAAGACCTTCTGTCCGTTGGAATGGGCAGAGTGATCGGAAATTCAAGTCTACAATGAAAAGAAAGTATTCTTTGCCATATAAAATCCATGTAGTAGGCTCCGAGAAGGTATGTAGGCTAAATTGTATAATATTATGCGAAACACTAGTAATGGAAAGGAAAGCTTGTTTTTGAACCACCCTGTTCTGGTATAATGCATGTTGACTACATACGTACATATATTTATCTCTTCCTCCAGACTATTCGAGAGAAACATAACGAGTTCTTGCTCAGAAACAGTGGACGTGACTCACAATATAAGCAACTTTACAACTCGATTGACATGGAGTAAAAAAAATATATTTTCGAATAGTGGATCAAAACCATGGGGTGAACTTCGTACTTCGTTAATTTGTTAATTTTATTTATAAAAAAAATTGTAAATATTTGAATAGATGTATTGGTAAATGCAATAAATATATTGTTAAAAATTTATGTATTTAAGTTAACTCTCACCTAGCTCCTGCTACCCATTTAAATTTACCTGTGAAATTACATACATACATACATATGTCATATTTTAGTAATATCCTGTACGCCAACGTCGGCTGTTGAAAAAATGTCATAAAAAATGTAAAAAAAAACAACAAAATTATTTAATATACACACATTTTACGGCAAACACGAATTACAAAAAAAAAATATTTTTTTTTAATTCTAAATTCTAAATTCTAAATTCTCCCCACCGATTTCCTTTTGATATTGCAAAAACAGCAAAATGAGTAGGAAACCTATAGGTGAGTTTGGTGTATTGCATATACATAATCAATACTCGGTTTAATATTATCCCTGTATATGCTATGTATGTTTAATTTCATTTTCGAATTTAGGTCCCGGACCCGGTGCTTACATGCTACCATCGAATGTCGGCTACGAAAATCATGATACTCGTAAACAACGTATGCCGATGTACTCGTTTGGCGTGCGCTCGTACAAGCACGAAAAATTAATTGGGCCCGGACCGGGCGCCTATAAGGTGGATCAAATGACACGTTATGGCATAAGCCGTGGCAATCAATTTACAATACAAGGCAGAACTTATATGAAAGGTGATTTGTACATATAAGACTTTTTTCTCGCTTTGCAATTAACCTCTTATGAAATAATATGTATTTATGTATATATTTCTGTAGAAAAGAAATTCGGTCCAGGACCGGGTGCACATGATGTACACCTAAAGCCGTTCTTCAAAGGCACCGATGCGCCAGCATATTCAATGTCCTGGCGTACCGCATATAATTTCAAGAGTTCTACACCCGGTCCGAATGCATATGCGGTGGATGTGTCACCAATTAAACCGGGATTTCCAGCATACAGCATGTGTGTATTAAACTTTTAAACTCTTAGGGTGCTGATATTACAAATAATCAATCTTTTCTTTTTACAAAATTTCAGGGGCATGCGCTGTGGCATATCTGGTAAAGGCGGTTCTCCTGGACCAGCTGCTTATGGTGCTGGAAATATCGATGTAAAACTACCGCGTAGTCCTGAGTATTCAATTGCCGGACGTAATCCGTACTCCTACAAACGATTTGGCCCTGGTGCGAACTATTATAATCTCATGTATTATCGTCCTGGAAAATCGGGCCAAGCGTATTCGTTTGGTATACGTCACAATGAGTTTGCGCCACCCATGATTGTTAAGTGTGATAATATGTAATTGCAATATTAAGAAGAAATCACTTTTAGTTATTCACTATTCTCTTTTGGTACTTGATTTTAAAGAAAAAAGTTTACAAATTTTGCGAAAATATATGAAATTGATTACAAAAACAATTAGTAAATTAAAATTTTTGTTTGTTTATTCGGTAAGAGTCCCCAGATCCTAATCTATTGCTTTTAAAATTTAGTAAGCCTCAATGATCGTCTGGGGTTTTGAAGTGGGATGATAATTGCGCACAAATTTTTGGAGTAACTCGTTACCGGTTTCATAACATGTTTTTTTTTTTATAAATATCTACATTAGCGATAGAAACTCTACCTTGCAAGTTTCACAATAATTTTACTGCAGTGCAGCGGAAAACCATCACTGTTCCTAGCTCGTTATACAGCACTGTATTTGATACGCGAACAGCTGATTGTTTAATTGTCAACCACCATAAAGAATGTCAATGAAACCTTATACCGTTTACGAAGAATATATGCCATATTGTACATATTTCATAAAATACACTCATCAATCAATTTAAGTAAACAGCATTACTCATGAGCAAAACTTAGAAGCAGAACTCAAGTAACATTGAATTAAAATTGATAAATATTCAAATTGCATACTTGACAACCGGATTCTTCCATGCGAATCTTTCTAAATTTTATATGTTAATGTTTATGAATCGGCATCTGCGTCACCCTGTGATACGAAAATTGCATTTGCTTTCAATTTTCATTACTTCACAAAAGCAAGAAAATTAATTCCGTTAATTTTTTGGCAATAAATCGAACAAAACAACAACAAAATTAGCAAATAAGAGAAAAAAAGTAAAATTATAAAATCATTTTAGTGCAAGAAACGGTAAATACGTATTTTAGAAGCACTAATGTGCACATTCGACAGAAAACGAAAATTGTTGCTGAAGACAGTAAAGTGGGTGGAGATTTGAGTTACAATTGTAAAGGATCGAGATACTAAAAAGTTTAATTAAATATATCATGGCAACGAAAGGAAATAATAATGAGGAACAATTTAGCAACGATGAGCACGATGACCAATCTAAGCAAGTTAATGAAAATAATCCAAAAAAGATAACAACAACAGCAAATACCAACATCGAAAATGTCAGCAGAAATTATACTAATGAGAAATCAATGCAATCCCCTTGTGGTCAAGAGGACGTGTCGATGGCATATGAATTTTTACCATTAAAATCGGGTACGCCAATAACCCTGGAAACCCCGGCAACTGACAACGATATTGACAGTGGCGCCGAAGAAGAGCAGAAAGATCCACTGCGCGGAGGTAATATTGGTCTTGAATCACCTCTCGACAATCAATACTTTTTTGAAGATGAAGTTTTTCGTATCGATAAAAAGGGACATATAAAGTTTGGACTTATAACTGAAACGTCTGAGACGTACTCTGCTGATGAAGATGATGATTTTGAAGAAATGGTATTAAAAGGTGAAGTTCGAGTAGCATGGTATCCTGATGGTAAAGAGGAGGTGCACGCCGAATCGACAGTAAGTTGATGTATGAGTTTTTTTGTGAGTGTGATGAGGTTATGTGTTTGACATAGTCAGTGCTTCTCAAGACCGTTATGTGCAATCATTAAGCACGTACTTACCTAATTATTTAACATACATTTTTCTAAATGAGGCATCTCTTTTTAATATTATAAAATGGCTCTAATATACTTTTATAATAACATACAGATTGGATTAGCTGATCGTACATTGATGCCAGGAGATGTGGTACGCCGTTTGGTACCGGGCAAGGATACGCAACGTGGCTACTGTCGTAATATTAGCATGCATGCTGATGTTAAAGTTCTGGGCACAAAATATGTTATCAAAAACGTGATGACTGAACGTTTACGTCCGATAAATTGCTGGCAACGTGATAGCGCTGTGTGCTTGGATTCATGGGTTGGCAGCACCAAAGATGTGGAGGAAAAAGCGGTGCTGAGGTAAATGCACTTGGAATATATGAATAAAATTATATCTTTCATAATTCTAGATCAACTGTGGGTGCAAGAATTGAAATTACATCTCAAAATTTCTATAATTTTACGGATTACAATTCACGTGATTCTCATGGCATCTTTAATCCTCATGCTTTCTTTGCTGGGAATGTAATTATGGGACGTTTACCATCGCTGGATAATGTTAAGTTGCTAACACCCAATATACCGATACATAAAAATAAAAAAGGCAAACCATTAAAAGGAAGGGTGGGTAGAAAGAATAAGACTAAATTTAAATAATTTCAATATTATAAACGAAATGTTTGTTTATTCTATAGTATACTATTGAATCTGTCGAGACTGATTCGGTTTGGGTACATTGGCAATGTAAGGCTCTGTCTGAGGAAAGCTCCATCGACACCAGCATTTTAGAACAGCCAAATCCCTGTGTTAGCGGCGAAGATTTGAAGAGATTAAAGCGCTTAAACCTCTTTGAATCATGTATGCTGCAAATAAGCGATCGCAACTACTTAAAATATTCAAATTTAGATAGTTATATTAAGAAATCGCAGTGGGAAAAAGAACAAGGTAGGCACTAAATGCTTATATGTATGTATATATATAAATATTTTATATCAAATATTGCTATTTTACAGCTAACAAATTTAAAGTGGTTTTTGCACAAACTCAAAAAAATGAAAAGCAAAGCGGTAAGAACTACAATTCAAGCAACCATAGCTACGCAAATTTTCATAATTCAAATCATGCGGAAAGAGCTAGAAAAAAGTCCAGCTTAATTGATATCGATGCGAAAATGGTTAAACCCAAAAAGTCTAATTTAAAAACGGAAAAGCTAAGCACTGCTAGCAAGGAAAAGACCAGTACACATGAAGCATCCGTCGAGAACAACGCTTCCAACGCCTTGCCGATGAGAAAATCATCAAAGACAAGTGGCGATGCTGAATGGGTGACAGATGACGAAGATGAGCATGATGATGATGATGACGATGTTTATTCCAACGATGATTTCTTTGAGGATCGTGTCAGCACCACAACATGTTCGAGCCCTTCGCCACATCAAAGTCCAAAACACAGCAAACGACACCTTTTGAAGAGGAAAAGCAAAACAACTACTAAACATTCGTCCTTATTATTACCTGAATTCCAGCCAAAAGAAGGCGATGAATTAGTGACTGAAACGCTGCTTGTATACAGTAGTGCTACAGTCGTTTGGCAGGATGGCACCGTGGAAGCTGGCATACCGGCGACACAATTATACCCCATACATCATTTAGATAATCATGTATGCTTTGAAGAGAAAAACTAGTTTTTACTGAATATATTTAAAACTATTTATTTTTGTTAGGAATTCTTCCCCGGAGATTTCGTTGTGTCCGATAAAGAAGAAGGCGATATGACTTATCGTGATTATGGTGTTATACAAACGGTAGATCACCAGGGACGTACAGCGCGTGTTAAATGGTTTACCACTTATACATCTGCAGATGAACCAAGGTGTGTAGACATTTGTAAAAAATTTGACCTTTAACTTTCAACATGAAATTTTTCCCAGACCAACATATAATGGTGAAACTGAAGTTAGTGTTTATGATTTGAAAGATCATCCGGATTTTCAATATCGTCCTGGCACTATGGTTATACGTGTTGCAAATTTCTCTGGTGAAGATGCTACATGCACGGCTGGACAAGTTATCGATAATTACATAGATGGTCGTGCGAAAGTGTGGTGGGTGGACGGGCATATCAGTATGTGTTGGCCACAGGATTTGTTTGAAGTTGGTCAATATGATCACGCCGATTGGGGACATGAATCCGACGATTCATGGGAAACCGAATCGGAGAATAGCGAATTGGGTGGCAGTACGCCAATGGTAACGCTGGAAGAATCTCATATAATAACGAATATTGAGCGTACACGTGTGGCTATTGGACGATTGGAAGAGATTTTCAATATTAGTCCTAATTTGCAAAATGCTGAAGTAATTATATTTTCATATTTGGTTTATATTTGAGAAACTAATTCTTAAATTACACGCATTTGTGTTTAGGTAATGAAAAACTTGTTAAATGTTTACAAAAGTTGCCGTTACTTGGATCGCTTATTGAACACTAGTTTCTTTCATGAAGATAACTTTCAGGTAATTGTTACAGAAGATTGTAAGAAATCATATTTGCTAAAATTATTCCTGACTTGTATAAAAATTTAAGGGTCTAATTGAGCGTGTACGTAAAGGCGGTACACAAACGATTTCGGAACGTGCGCAGGATCGAAAAAATCGTCTCTTCAGTTATGTGCACGCTACCTCACCTAATGCTAAACAGCAACAGCAGCAGCAGCAGCAGCAGCAACAACAACAACAACAACAACAGCTTACACAACCAATATCCCTGCGCGGGCAAAGGCAACAGCATTCTCAATATTATGCAGTTGCTTCATTGGAAGGCGTACAAAAGACGATGCCAAAAGCAGCATCTTCTAATGATGGCACGATAGACAACACTAAAGCCAAAGATTATGCACCGAAAATACTCTTCAATATATCGGCAACACCTTTCAAGTCACCTTCATCTCTTGTTAATGTTCCTAGCTCGGGCGCCTCTGCTGCTTTGCCTGTACTCAAGCTAAAATCTGCTACATCGATTTCTACCGTCACTTTAGCGCCATCATCACACAAAGTAGCAGTTAAAAATGTCAGTAAGACAACAGCGATCTCAAATGAAACTGCAACAGCAACAGCAACAGCAACAGCAGCAGCTAGTCAAGATGATAACAATGCGCAGAGCGTTGCTGATAGTAAAGCGGTGATTGCGACACGTGCTGGTGGCAGTAATGCTTTAACGCAACAACAACAAAGCATGTTTGCACAGAATAATCAATTGCTCAACTCAGCCATGACGAATATTGAAAGAGCTTTTGAGAAAACGTGTCAATTAAAATCGGTAATTGCAACATCACAGGTAATGTATTTGCCTTAACTCATTTTTTGTAATTTTTTAAATGTTTCGAATTTCATTTTAATTTTAATTTTAATTTTCATACAGGATGATTCTGGCAATTATTCGCGCAATGAAAATTGTGATGGAAGTTCAACTAGCTACGCCAGCTATTCTGATCTTACTAATGGCGATGTTACCAGTTCAACGAAGGCCATCGATGATCAAAAGTCCATCTCATGCAGTAGTATTGAATTCAATGAAGATACAACACCAGAAATGGATTGTGTACGTTTGTGTGCATTGTTGAAAGAACAATTAGTTAAATGTATACAACAAATACGTGAAAAATATTGCAAAGGCGAAAATCTCAATTTGAGTGAAGTCCTCAGTTTTGATGATCTGGAGGAGGAGGTAACGCATGAGTTTGTACAACTTAGTACACACGAAGAGCAATCAACCGCAGAGAAGGTGGTTGAAACGCCCACACTAGTTGATAAAAAACATCTCGTTATGGACGAAGCAGTTGCAACAGTTGAATCAAATACCGAAATAGCATCGAATTCATATGCTTCTGTTGTCAGTTCACCAATTGAGTCGAATGTCTCGCTAAGTGCGCCAACGGAATATTTCCAAGTGCTGCCATCGGCGCCACCTGGACACAAGTTTCAGTTGACCATTTTTCATCCGAACAACACACAACAATATTATAAGGCAGTGCAGCGTGAGCATCGTATGTTGAAGAGCTCACTACCACCCGGTGTTTGGGTTAAGTAAGTTGTAGTTTCGAGTTTCGAGAGTTGTTAACTTCAACAGTGTTATTAGGGATTGGAACGTAAAAATTTGGTTTAGGTAAAAAGAGAGTGTAGGGTTGACACCATTTTTTATATTACAAAAAATTAAATTGAAGTGTTTATGGGAAAATTATTAAACAAATATTTTTTTCAAAGTATTGGAACCTGAATTGTTTCAGAATAAATGAAGGCGTTGTTTTTTTAGCAGCATTTTTAATTTAACTGCATAAATATTTAGCTAATTGAAGGTAACTTGGTTCGAAAAATATTTTTTTTTAACAAAGTAAAATATTTCAATATCATAAAAGGTCTGTAAAAATTCAGAGCCGACATATTTTAATTTTTAGCTAACAACTGTTTAAAAATTTAGACAAATTCGATTTTGATAGCAGTAAATATTTTTTAATTGAAAATAATGAAATCTCGTATTGTTTTGAAAATTCTATAATCGATTTATCTTCTTTTTCATATTCAAAGGGTTTTCGAAGACCGCATGGATTTGCTAAGCGTCATGATTGAAGGGCCCAAAAATACACCATATGAAGATGGTTTATTCTTTTTCGATATACAACTTGGTTGTGAATATCCAAAAAGTCCACCCCAATGCCACTATATTAGCTATTGTTCCGATCGTTTAAATCCGAATCTCTATGAAGATGGTAAAGTCTGTGTATCTCTACTGGGCACATGGGCCGGCCGCGACTCGGAAGTATGGGGTGCCAATAGTACCATACTACAAGTTATTGTATCCATACAGGGTCTGATATTAGTACCTGAACCATATTTCAATGAGGCTGGCTATGAGAAACAAAAAGGTGTGTGTGTGTGTGTATGTGTGAAAATGTATTTAAAAGAAAATTTTTTGTATAAAAAAATTTTTTTGTTTTGTTTTGTTTTAATGTAGGTTCCCAACAAGGCAGCGAAAATTCACGTATGTACAATGAAATGGTCATTATCAAAATGGTGCAATCTTCAACGAAACTGGTGCAACAGCCGCCGGAACTCTTTCGACACGAAATCTACGAACACTGGAAAGTGCATGGCTTTCCAATGTACGAACGTATTAAAGGTTGGATGGAGCTATCGAAATTAATGCCAAATAATCCGATAAACGAAGAGGCAACAACGCAAGGTACATCAGCTGCAGCAGAGCAAGCGAATACTGCGACTGTTGGTAGGTGAACAAAAAATATTATAAGGCAGTGCAGCGTATACATAGTATGTAGTTTAGTATTTGAAAAAATTTAATTTCGATTCTTAATTTGCAGTTAATACTGAGCGCAATGCTGAAGTTATGTACACTCCACCCGATTTTCCACTTGTACCTGCAAGCCGTGGCTTTTGTCTAACATTAGCTGGCCTCTTAGAGATATTCAAAGCGAAATTAATGGCGTTAAATGGGACGGAACGCAAATAACAATCTCACAAAGGCAATAATGCGATGAACAACTGAAGGTGTGGAATACAAAAGCAGCAACACATTGTTGTGTTTTGCATTATTTGTTAACATTAGATTCAATAGAAAGTTCTTAGAAATAGCATGAAACTAAATATTTTATTTTCTTTATTAATATTGTATTTCTAAAAACAACAAAAAAAATGTAACTTTTTTTATGGTGTCCACTGCTAGCCTTAATCGATTTAATGTGCGAACAAGAAATGTAGTTGCGCAAGCGCTGCTGTCCGAATTGCGTTAAAGCGTTGTCAAAGCGATATTTATATATAACTCAAATTAATATACATATGTATTCAACTCGTAGCTATGTGCGTGCAACCACCAATTCTAACAATTTTGTATTATTGCAAAGTATTAAAATTAAAAATTTAAGTTATTTATTCACAACCGAAATGCTACTTTTTATGTGTTTTGTTATAATTACTAATTATTACGATTATGTATTATGTATTATTTCTTCGTTTGATTGTCTAAATTATTATCAAGTATAATACTCAACACGCTGCGAATATAAAACCGCAATTAAACTTGTCGTAAAAAAATTTTTTCAATGAAATTTTTGAATCACAACAAAAAAATTTTAATGAAAAAAAACATTATAAATCATTAAATAATAACGAAAAAAATTAAATAAATCTTATAAATTAAATAATTATTTTAATATGCATATGCAATTGTATTAATGTTAATTTTTAGTGTAAAAAATGAAGTGAAAATGAATATAGGTATGCTAGAATTGGTATGATTAAACTCAATTTGTTGAATATGAGTTTGAATATGAAAAAATAATTGTATTAAATAATAATGAAAAGTGCTGCATGCTTTAAGAAATTAGTGAAATCTATTTAAAAATTTAAATTTAGTTTTAAATTAATTAAATTATTTATTATTATTGCGCTGAGAAACTTGGTTGTTGACTTTATTTGTAATTCGTAATTATAATATATTTATTTTGTATGTAAATATTTAAAGTTCTTCGTAGTTTTTGTATGATTTGTTTTTGATTATTGTAAAATTAAATATTTAAAAATGAATTTTAATAAGCACGTAGTTCCTGCGAATTTCCATAAGTGATTTGCGTAATTACAAAATATTTATATTTATTATTTTCGTAATGAAATGTAAAGGTAATATTTGCAAATTGTGACTTTTTGCTTTTGATCTTTTTTTATATATATAATTTCATGCTTTTTAAGCCTTTCATTTCTTCAGTTTTTTTTTTTTTTTTTTTTACTAATTTCTTTGTTATTATTGAACTTAAGATGAACACCAATTTATGTTAAAAGTCGTTCTCTAACGTCAATTTTTCATCTTTTTTTTTTGATTATTGTGTTCTTTTTTCGTCTTTTCAGCAATTGTATTCCGTATAAGCGGTAAAACTATACTATTTGCCTTGCTATAATATATAATTATTATTTTTGCATATATACATATATATAAATATATATACATATTACTAAAAATTATTCCATTGTTCGCACACAAAACGGAAATTCTAACCTAAAATTCTTATAGCAAGCGTTAAGAAAAAACTATGGTACTACTAATCGTTTACTGCTTTTAAAATAACCAAACATTTTTAATTACATAAAAAGTAATAATTTACAATTAGCGAGCAAATATCTCTATCTCGTAAGAAAAATTAATAACAGTAGGTAATGAGAGAAAACTATGCCAAAGAACGTTGCCTTCTGCCTTCTACAAAATTCGTAACGAAAAAATTAATGCAAAACTGAATGGTGTTGAACTCGTAAACAAATAATTTAAAACAGAAATAACGGTACATAGTATTTTTTTTCGCATATGCATGAATGAAATATGCACATATACTAAAATTTCCGTTAGTTAAAACCAAATTAACGAAATAGCAGCAAAAACATAAACTACAAAATAATTATTTAAGAGAAAAAAAAACAATGTAAAGTAAATTAAAAGAAATGAAAAAGTTTGTTAACTTAAACATTGCAACGGGCATTGTCCAGCCTCATGCTAAAAACTTCAATTTAAACAAAATATTGTTTAAAAAATATTTTATTTATTTCCTTAGCTACATTTGAGAAAGAAAAAAAAAACAAATCAAATAAATATATACAAATATTATTTTCGTTAAACAATAATATATTGTTTTAAATCACACAAAAAAACAACTATTCCTCTACACTGACATGCACTAACCAACTACAATATAAATTACATATGTACATATGTAAATATGTACAAAGTGTTAATCCTCCAAATTTCTCCTAATCCAAGCGATATAATTTGTAACGCGCGTATAAATACCCGGCCACGAGTGCATACCACATGGTTGCATACCGAACGACACAATACCCACCACATAGTAGGGATCATTCATATTGCGTCCACGCAACGTCAATGGCGCACCCGAATCACCTTGACACGTATCTTGCCCCGCTTGTCCGCCTGCACACATTTGCAATCTCTGATCTACCGCTATACCGATCGTTTCAAAACGGCGCGCACATGCCTCCGTATTCCAAATTCTCAACGAAATTGTCTTCTTCACCGTACTATACGCGCTCACCTCGGTGCGTCCCCAACCTGCCACATTAGCATTTTCATTTTCGAATGTCATTTGTTGTAAAATCGGATTGACGGGCAGACAAATTGGTCGTATCGTATCCGAGTAGTTGACACTCTCGGCCAAACGTAGTAGTGCGATATCGTAGAATTCCGATTGTGAATGTGGTATGTAATTTTCGTGTATGATTATGCGTTCGATCTTCACTTCTATATATGGATCGACACATCTGCCACTGCCGTCGGCGTTTGGAAAACAATCCGGATCGGTGCTGATATTCCATTCGCCTAGGCGTACGCTATCTAGTTGCCATGTTGTTGGTATACTGGGATTTCGTAGACAGTGTGCAGCGCTGAGTACGTAACGTTGGTTGATCAGCACACCGGCGCAATTGAGTGCCGAAGCATTGTATGCTGTAAGAGTAGAGGCGAAAATGTGGCAAAAAAATCTAATGTAATTAAGAAATAATAATTAAATATGAATAATTATTTTGCTTAAGCAAATCGAAAAACTTAAAAATAAAACGCTAAAATCACTACTGAAAACTGGGAAATCCGCCAGTAGCGAGTAGTGGCACCGCCTACAATCTCTCCTCAGTAGTGAAGAGGCTGGAGACGGGAGCAGTCTCGCCAACTTTTGCCCCATCATCCCATCAGCAACGAGCTTGTAACTGATCTGCCTTGGTAGCACTGGAATTAACAAAACCCCTCGACACAGTCAACCATCAGAAGGCTCGTTTGACATCTATGACTTTTAGCCCCGAAAATCCTACGGACTCTTTTTACATCGAGATCGAAGAAGTATAGCTTAGACCTGAATGTCAAATTCAATAATGTGAAATTTTCGACTGCCAACGACTCAATATTACTAAGAGTGACATTCGGCAGGCTGTATTTAATCTTTTCGCATACACTGCGACTGACACTAATAAACAGAGCCGCAGAAAATAATTCAAGTCACTAGCCATGCAATACCTGATGTGGATGTTGTAGATCTATCAAAACATTGCCTTGAAGACCGTTCTGACGTCGCATGTGCACCACTTTTATCGTGAGATATCAGTGCTCTCAGTTAAGGAAAATAATATAATACTTGACACTCGATAGAAATCATCTCTGTAGGAACCTGCCCAAAGGAAAGCCGCTAAGAAAGTGCAGGACCATACGACACACAGCAATACCGACAGTTCTTGAAAGCCATTCATATAGAGTCAACCAACATCTTTCCCAACTCTCCTTCTGTGAATTATACTATTGGCAACGGACTACTGCTTATTGCTGCCGAGAAGTTCAAGCTAGCCAAGCCGCCTCGTGAAAACCGAGTAATCCTGTCGTAATTCAGCTGCTTATGTTTAGCCCCCTCAGATTTCTTGTTCTGCCTTCTTTCTGTACCAAAACAAACAATCAAAGAGCGCTTCTAGTCCATCACTTATAGATAAGGATCATATTTGGGAATGTAAAAGCACAAGAAACTCACGTCTATGCTGATCAAGGAAACTTTTCCACCGATGAATCACCGCCGCCAAAGATAAGTGTATTAAAACCAACCAAACCCAAACTCGCGCACGCATAGTCTCTGTAAGACTGGACTTCTCGAAAGGCTTTGATACAGGAAGCTACGCAGAGCTGCTATGGGGCATTAAGAGCTTCTCAATACCGCCGGATTTGAAGATGCGGACCATACGTTATGTGAGTGGTCGGTAACTGTTTGTAAAATTTTAAAGCCAATATTTCAAACTAAGAAAAATTAGACTAGATGTTCCACGTAGTGGTTATTGTTATTGTTTCACAGCTCAAAAGCTTTTCCATGGCAGAGAAAGTCTCATTAATCGCATATTCATATGATTGCTCAATCTTAGCGTCTGGACAGGATATTGATAACTTTTGTACGAAAGTAAACAGCTAATTCCCCAATCTCCTACTTCTTCATTACCGCACATTTACTATTTCCCCTATGAGATCTACGACGATGCTTTTCATTAGCTGCATGAAGAAGTTCCAGCTAAATTTGAATGTAAAAGTCACATACGACCACGAATATTCCCCAAGAAAGGCAGTTATGACAGTTCAGTTCAAGAGAAAATTAATATCTTCCATAACTCTCTTCCTGTAAATAGTATTATTTGCCGAAGAAAAGCTCGAACCCGTGAGCGTCAAGTAATCCTGGCAGAATTAAGTATTGGATATTCTAGCACACTCAAGTACTTTGTTATTTATCCACATTCGACAAGGATATACCAAATCTATGTGCAGCAGACAATAATTACTCACACTACACTAACCGTCTTTTGCATGTCATCTGTAACCGATTAATCTCCCTCCCCTTCCCCTTTCATTCAAAGCTATCAGAATTGTTCGTTTACTGAGCTTCCAATTAGATGACATTGATGGCATGAACCAGTTTTGTCTTCACCCATACGAGGTTAACGAGTCGCCATATATAAGTAGTTGTTTCCTGACACCAACGAGCGTGTCACTAACTCTATTTATCCTCCACATCCATTAGAATCTCAGCGATAAAATTCGTCCTCAGACGTTCACGATTTGAATAGTTACTTAGCGCACGAGTGCTGAATTCTAAGGCCGCAAAGCTGAAGCTTTATCAAACTAATTCCATAGTGCTCATATTAATCGAACTT
The DNA here is from genome assembly GCA_030068015.2 of Neoceratitis asiatica. Classification (NCBI taxonomy): domain Eukaryota; kingdom Metazoa; phylum Arthropoda; class Insecta; order Diptera; family Tephritidae; genus Neoceratitis; species Neoceratitis asiatica. Next base: position 20,532,799 of record CM061528.1, on the reverse strand, counting down.
ATTAGTTCTCAATATGTATCATATCTTCTCTTTAAAAGTAACCACAGCTTGTGAGTTTAACTTTTTTAGGTTATGTCTCACATTCGAAAATCTGAAAATACGACAGCAAGCAAATTTATATTTTCGAAACTCACGTCTACGATACTTTATCAAAGCCGACCATGGAAACTCGTCCACTGATGAATCAACACCACCAAGGATACGTGTATTAAATGTGACACCACACGAGCCTTCCAGTGGCAAACTTTTTCCCGAATATGAATCATTATTCTTTGCATTTGGATAGTCGTGACAACAAACCTGAAAAAGAAAAACAAAAAAGTTCAGTCTTTTTCTTGAACGCACTTAAAGATTTCTTCACTCACGCGATTTTTCGCCAGCGCCGTTGTTCCGTTGACATCAGATCCACAGAAACTGCTACGCAAAAAATTTATCTGCGCTACGCTCAGAGTCGTATTTAAGACTAAGTTATATAGCGGCTGGCACTGGGCTAGGGGCACACAGTGACCAGCTAATCCATTGGGGGTTTGACACACGCCATAACTAACGAGAACTGAAATGAAGATACTTTGGCTATTGCTTACACCATTTTTAAGAAATAAATATTTGATAAGACATCGATTAAACGTAGTGATTCTCTGAGCTAATCATACACGAATAAGTGGGTAGCTGATAAGCGGGATGAATAAACTCTCACGCAAATCGTATTTAAAGCGCAACAAAACAGCTGGGAGTGAGTCGTGCAACGATTCAGTTATTGAAATTTTGTGACTGATAGAATTTTAAGAACTAATAAAGTCTGCTTCGCCCATGCTCAAAGTTGGGAAAACCCTGATGTCTTGGTATAAGTCAAGCATTAGACTTGAGTTAATTATTAGCATTTTATTGATAGGACGAAATGTAGACGCGCTTAGCTTGGCATTTCACATAAGTGCCAAATTTAAAAAAAAGAGAGAGCTTTTACGCACTCTACTTAAATCGTTTGGATGAATTTAGCATTACTTAAGAACAGAAATATTTTACTCAACACTGTATAAGTATATACACATATACAAGTATATTTAAAATTATCAGTAGAAAAATATATAATGAATGCAAATAGTCTAAAACCTGATTCCGTAATGAGATTATATCTACAAATATCAGGTCAATATCTTCCATGCTGGCGTGAATTAAAATTTTCTCATAAAAATTCTTCACTTAATTTAATTTTCTGTTATTTTATTTTAGTTCATTTTATTTTATTTTATTTTAATTTTTTATTTCATTAAATTTTTTTATTTTTTTCCCGTATTTTATATATACTTTTTTTCTCATAATTTTTTATTATATTTTTTATTACACTGCCACATTGGCGTAGGCACCGCTTATGAGATTATAGACGAACCAAAATTATAGACGAACAATCAACATCGTCCAAGCTTCTCCGTCCATACAGCAGGGCGGAAATGATGAGCGACTTGTAGAGTTTGGTTTTGGTTCGTCGAGAGAGTACTTTACTTTTCAATTGCTTACTCAGTCCAAAGTAGCGTCTTTTGCGTTGGATTTCAAGGCTGTCATTGTTCGTGGTGTTGATGCTGCTTCAAAGATAGACGAATTTAAGTACAATTTCAAATATATGACTGTCAACAGCGACTTGGGAGCCAGGACAAAATTCGCTGATTGTTTGTTAATATGACAGGACATATTTCGGCTTGTCCTCCTTCACCACCAGACCCATACGCCTCGCTCATTTGTCTGACCTGGAGAAAGCAGAACTAACTGTGCGATTGTTATGGCTAATGATATCAATATCATCGACATGTGCCAGCAACTGCATACTTTTGTATAATATTGTGCGTGGTCTATTTAGCTCTGCGGCTTCTATTATTTGCTCAAGCATCAGGTTGAAGAAATCACATGATAAACAGTCATCTTGTCTAAAATCTCGTTGGATATGGAACGGCTCGGAGATGTCTTTGCCAATGCTGACTGCGCTTATGGTATTAGCCATGTGAATTTTGCAGGGATACCAAGTTCAGAAATAGCGACGTAGAGGCAGCTCCTTTTTGTGCTATCGAAAGCATCTTTAAAATCAATGAAAAGTTGATGTCCATCGATTTCTTTTCTCAGATGTCTTCACCAAGATTTAGCGCATAATGAATATACGGTCAATGGTGGATTTCCCGGGTCTAAAGCCATACTGATAAGGTCCAACCAGTGGGCCATAATCTCTTACACAAAACGCGAATACGCTTATATGCGATATTGTAGAAATGTAGCCCCCCTTTTTTATGAATTCATCCGATCATATTCTGCGAGGAAGCGTACACAATGTCAGTTCTGCACTGCCGTATTTGAATAGCTCGACCGGTAAGCCATAAACTTCTGTGCCTCTATTTTATTTTGATTTTATTTTTATTTTTCATTTTATTTTTTTATTTTATTTTATTTAATTTTTTTATTTTATTTTATTTTTTTAATATTATTTTATTTTATTTTTATTTTATTATTCATTTTATTATATTATTTCTTTTTCATTTTATTTAATTGTTTTATTTTCTTTCATTTTATTTTATTTTTTTTTTTCTATTTTATATTATTTTATTTGATTTTATTTAGTTGTTTTATTTTCTTTCATTTTATTTTATTTTTTTTTTTCTATTTTATATTATTTTATTTGATTTTATTTTCTTTTATTTTAATTTTATTTTATTTTATGACTTTGTTTTATATTATTTTATTTAACTTCATTTAATTTTTTTTTAAATTTTTTGTATTTGTATTGAAGGCGAATTAGATCGAGCACATTTATTGATAAAATATTCATTAGCAATGTTGTTTAACTGGATACCGCTTACCAGCATTGACGACCAACACGTAGAAACCTGCGCAGAGAATGAAACAAAATCCGATGATTCTAAACATTGCGCAACGCGGCCGAAAAAAGCAAAAAAAAATTTATTTACATAAAAATCGTATTTTACTTATATTTATTACATTTAATTTGTCGCTATGTATATACATATGAAATTGTATGTACGAGTATATGGTTTTCGATGATATGTATGTATGTTAAATACACTGTCATGAGATAAAACATTAATTTTTATTGCAGTTTGTTTGATGATAACCAAATGCCTCCGCACACAATTTCAGATGCGCAACAACAACACTGACGCCAAACCGGTCAAACTTTAACTGATTATTGCTCAGTGAAGTCTTGTTTAACAAAGCCCAGCTTGGTTACGCTTCGCGTTTGTTTATTAGCGTAGCGAGACTCAATACTCGATAATAGTCTGCGTTTTATGAGCGTAAGCTTATTCAGAGAGAATCCAATGTACTCTTATGAGTAAATATGTTTCATATATGTATTTTTTTTATACTATTTTTGAACCTTTTGAGGTTTGCATTCAGCTTCATTGTCTCTCATTTTTGTCAAAATAGAGATATTCCAATGCATCTCACCTATCATACCCTTAAATTCAGGGTTACACAGAATTCTGATTTTTTTTTACTAATAGTTTTGATAAGAGCTATGACGGATCTCTTATACGTGGGATGCTTTGGAAGTTTTACACCAACGCAGCTTTCAATTCTGAAAGCATAAGTAATCACAATGAAGTTGACATGCTTGCGACAGTTTTTGTATAACCTCTGAATTCACTTTGGCTGACAAGCTTAACGGGATTAAAATAAAATCTTAGGTAGGTGAGAACTCAAAAATAATAAAAGCTCTCTCTGTAAAGATTTACTAACAAATGTGTGCGGAATATCAGTTTCCATCACAGGAAAATTCATCAAGCTAAAAGTCTCTAACCGGATTGAAATACTTGAAACCAGCTCGACCATGTTGTGATAGACGGAGCACACGTCACTATTGTCAGAGATATGATTACTTTCCAATGACCTCACATCGACTCGGACCACTATCTTCTTGGCGCCAAGATACACACCCGCTTCTGTGCAGCGAAGAACATCCGTCAAAAAACAAAGAAGGTTCGAAGTTAAAAAGTTGCAAACACCACACACAGCTGAACGGTTTTCTACTTGAGTTGCACACTCGCTCTCTGAGAGCACTTATCAGCAACTCAGTAACGTATGAGAGAACTATTTCAAACCTTCACGTACAGCCTCAAGTGAAACTATTGGTTTTCTACAACGACAAAAGAAGAGCTAGTACAATGTCGATTGTTGAGAGGGCATAGCCCGCAGTTGAGAAGAAAGTAGCGAAACGCACTCGCAGACAGAAAAAGAGATGGCTGAAATGTATTGAGTGTTTGGAGGGAACACTTTCTAGCCTGTTTAGTTGTAGTGAAAATGTAATACACAGAGAAAATGTAATACCAGGCGAACCGAATAGCGATTTCCCGTTTAAAGAATAACAAAGTCTTTTTCGAAGAATATGATCCGACGAAAGCATGACCTACGATTGGAATCTGACTTAGACCTGGCAAAACTAACATTCATAAGATATTCAACCCACGTCAAATACTGGAACTGGAAAAGATCCGTGAGAAATGGATCGATCGACTTACATGACCTCTTTGTCGATTTTAAAGCTACCTTCGATAGTCAAAAAAGGAACAGCCAAAGCTTTCTTCTCCAATTTTTAATGTGCTTCTCGATATTTTTCCAACAAATGGAGGACCGCCTCCGGGTCAGCTGCAATTAAAATCAAAATTTCAATTTTTAAGTTTATAATTTTGCCTCTGCCAAGTGCCAGTACGCACTAAAGCTTTGCTTGCATATAATGTTAACCCTCTGTATGTTTACAAATGTAATCCATATATGTAATGGGTGATCCATTTTGAGGTTCCCTACTTTTTTAAAGAAAAAAAACAGAGAAAATTCTAATTTAAGGGGGAATGTTTATTATCATTGGAAATAACATTCTTTCGCATTTATCTTTTGAAGATTATCTTTTTCATATGTTGGCCGCGACTGCGTCTCAGATGGTCCATCCGTTGAGCACAATTTTCTATTTCGATTGGTAACTGACGAACGACACCCGTGATGTTTTGCTCCAAGGCGTGAATAGAAGCGGGGACTTTACATATCCCCACAGGAAGAAGTCTAACAGTGTGATATCACACGATCTTGGTGACCAATCGACTGCTCCAAAACGTGAAATTATCTGCTCACCGAAGGTTTCTCTCAATAAATCCATAGATTGATGCGATATGTAGGAATTGGTGACGTCTTATTAAAATCAAATGTCGCGAGGATCACGAGCTTCAATTTCAGGCATCAAATAGTCGGTTATCATGGATTGATAACGGTCGCCATTGACGATTACGTTCTCACCGGCATCATTTTTGAAGAAATATGGACCGATGATTCCACCGGTCCACAAACCTTACCAAACGGTTTTTTTTAAATTGCAGCTCTTGAACCTCTTCAGGTTGATCTTCGTTCGAAATGCGGCAATTTTGCTTGTTTACATACCCATTGAGCCAGAAATGGGACTCATCGCTGAATAAAATTCGTCTCGAAAACATCGGATCTTCTTGGAACTTTTCAAGAGCGCATAGAGCGAAGTGATGTCGCTTGGGAAGGTCGAGCGGCTACAGTTCTTACACAAGCTGTATTTTGTACACTTTCAATTTAAGATCTCGACTGCACTAAATCGTTCCATACGTCAGTCCGAGTTGTTGCGAACGGCGCCGAATCGACTCTCCACGGTCGTCGTGTACACCCTCAACTACGCCCGCTATATTTTCTTCACTGCGTGATCGGTCGAATATTATCCAATAATGAATGGATCTCAAGATAGGTGATGGTGTTGCGAATTTTACGCTCAGTAGGCCGATTATGTTGACCATAAGTTGAGCGAAGCTCGCGAAACACATTCTTTACAGAACGTGAATTTTCGTAATAAAGTTCAATGATTAGTAAATGTTGTTCAGGCGTACGTAAGCCTTTTCATGATGGAATGCCAAACAATACTGAACAAAAATAACATGACAGCGTGACACGACTCACGCCCGATCTGTCAAAAAAAGGCTATTGAAAAAAGTATCTCTACTTGGATCACCCTTTATATTTATTTGCCGCAAAACTTGGTCGCTTACCTCGTTCATATAATTGAATACAAAATATTTGGGAAATACTCGTATATGGATTCTCCCTTATGTTTTTTGTATTTTATTGATTATAGAAATAATTATTAAGCACCGTACAGATGTACATATGCATGCAACTCTGTATGCATGTAAATAAATTATTGAACATTTTTCTTAGAAGCAGTATACGGTATGTAGGTATGTATGTATGTACGTATATGAGTATGAATCTATTTTTATTAAACTTTTGAACTCAAGATAAAGTTGTATTTATTTGCATTCAAAAAAAAAAAAAAAAACCAAATAGTATTGAAGCGCTGTTACGTTCCTTGTAGTGCCAGATGGGGGTTCAACTAATTGATTCGAGCTAAAGTAGTAGGCGTGTAGGACGTCAACGCTTTTTGCTAAGTTTAAGAGAGCCCTGATTTCCATTTTTGATACTTCATCAAGTCGTTTGTACTGCGAGGCTCCGACATGTCTAAGACGAGTTCTAGTGGCAATAACGCGCATTCTGCAGGTCAGGTTGTGACCTGTCATTGAATCAAAAACCATCTGGCAGCCTTTTTCAGACCGCATTGTCAAAAAGTGTATGTGCATCCTCGCTGCCCTTGAATATTATCTTTCCGGTCTGGCTTGACATTTTTGCCCGAAACAAAAACAATTTTTGAAAGTTCACATTAGTGAGAGAACATATGTGAAGAAAAGTACGGATTGGCTTTTTCCGATGAAAATTAGCTTTTTCATAAGGTAAAGTGGATATTTTCGGATAAGTTTTAGCTCATTTTGTTTAATGGATAGTTTAATCTTGATTTTGGTAACTGGTTGTGATATCTGGGATTTTAATTCAAATAATGCTCCTACTTATTGCTAATGGACCTCCCATATTCAACTGTCAACCTCACCTACTCTTCGGTGAATCCTGCCGAAAGAGGCTTTGACGGCCGAATATGGACGGTATAACCCTAACAGCAAATTCTCGAAAGAGTAAAAAGGCGACTGGAGGTCTAAAGAATAAAAGACTATTCGGGACTGTAGGAGAAATCAACAAAAATGTCGTTGGGCCCTCTTTAAAAACGCACGCGTTAAAAATAACCTGTCATTAAAGTAGAAGAAAAGCCTCGGAAGAAACTTGAAAACTTTAACGTCCACAGCAACAGCAAAAGGAATACTGATTTCAATCTTGGCTCATGAACATAAGAACTATTCTATAAGCCGGAAAAATGAACGAGATTGCGGAAGTACTCATTAAATGTAATATGGAGATCGTGGCGTTGCAGAAAAAAAATGGAAGGACTTTGATGAAAAAATAAAAAGAGAATACAAACTGTACTGTAATTGAATAGACTAAAAATTTTGGAGAAACAAGTTTTTGGGCAATGCAATTATGAGTACGAGGATTAAAGACGTACATAGTTGGCAATCATTCGATTCATGAAACAACATCTAAAAATGGTATGAGTATGGTATAGTATGTAATTTTTAAGTTCTACAGTTCTGCAACAACATTTATCATAGGAACATCATTCTCACATAAAGGCATACACAAAGGTACATGTACGAAGTCTCAGAGGTCCTAACTGCGACAGTGACCACATTTTAGTGAGAGTGAAACTACGGCAAAGTCAAAGTAACGAAAGGAAAGATGTGAAACACGGACACGGTGGATCTGAAAAGATTTTCAACCCTGAAATCTCAAGTAGCTAGAAGAAAAAGAACAATTTTGAAAAACTCAATTGGCAAGAAAAGGCTATCTCAAAAAGAGTACTAGCAGCAAAAAGCACCTATGATGAAGTTCGAATAGCAATTGCCAACAGTTTACCGACCGAGCTATTCAAATGCACGTGCATCAGCTTATTTGCGGAATACGGTCGGACGAAAGCATGCCCAACGAATGGGACCTAAGGGTGCTTTGTAAAATCCAAAAAATGGAGACCCAATGGTCTGCGCCAATTATAGTGGTATAAGCCTCCTCATTATCGCATATAAAGGGTGATCCATTTCGAGGCTTCCTACTTTTTTAAAGAAAAAAAAACACAGAAAATTCTAATTTAATGGGGAATGTTTATTATCATTCAAAAGAACATTCTTTGGCACTTATTTTATGAAGATTATCTTTTTCAAATGTTGGCTGCGGTTACGTCTCAGATGGTCCATCGGTTGAGTCCAATTTTCGATGACTCGTTCGAGCATTTCGACTGGTAACTGACGAGTGACACGCGTGATGTTTTGCTCCAAAGCCTGATTCGAAGCGGGATTGTCTGCATAGACTTTAGACTTTACATATCCCCACAGGAAAAAGTCTAACAGTGTGATATCACACGATCTTGGTGGCCAATTTACCGGCCCAAAACATGAAGTTATCTGCTTACCGAAGTGTTCTCTCAATAAATCCATTGATTGATGCGATATGTGGGTTGTGGCGCCTTCTTGTTGAAACCAAATGTCGCGGAGATCACAAGCTTCAATTCAGATATCAAATAGTCGGTTATTATGGCTCGAAAACGGTCGCCATTTACGGTTACGTTTTTACCGGCATCATTTTTGAAGAACCAACGACTCCACCGGCCTACAAACCACACCATTTGGATGAAATGGCAGCTCTTGAATCTCTTCAGGTTGCTTTTCATCACAAATGCGACAATTTTCTTGTTTACATACCCATCGAGCCAGAAATGTGCCTCATCGCTGAACAAAATTTGACTCGAAAACGTCGGTTCTTCTTGGAATTTTTCAAGGGCCCATACAGCGAAATGATGTTGCTTAGGAAGGTCGAGCATAAGCTATATTTTTTACGCTTTCAATTTAAGATCTCTACGTAAAAGGCGCCAATTCGTTCCATACGTCAGTCCGAGTTGCTGCGAACGGCGCCGAATCGACTCTCCACGGTCGTCGTGTACACTCTCAGCTACGGCCGCTATGGTCTATTCGGTCTAATATTATCCAATAATGAATGCTGGGTCTCCAGATGGGTGATGTTGTCGCAAATAGTACGCTCAGTAGGCCGATTATGTTGACCATAAGTTGAGCGAAGCGCGTGAAACTCATTCTTCACAGAACATGAATTTTCGTAATAAATTTGAATGATTTGTAAACGTTTTTCAGGCGTAAGTCTTTCCATGATGAAATGCCAAACAATACTGAACAAAAATAAAATGAGAGCTTGACACAACCCACGCATGATGTTAAGGTTTAATCTAACGTATTCTGTGAAAAATTAAGGTTCACTGATTGGATCGATGCACACCATTTTTTTATCGGTTTTAAAGAAGCCTTCGACAGTGCCTCTGCACTGCTATGTCTAAGATAAGAACCACCTTTTCTTTCGAGAAATAGACCTGCGGAAGTTCTATTAAAAAAATGAGTTTATGGCTCGACTTACTTGAGATGAGTATCTCTCTGCGAGAGGTGGACCAGCTATGGATCTTATTAAGGCAAATATTTGTATGGTTCGTTGAATCTTTATACGATGGTATAATTTTGTCTAAGCAAACAAATGCCGGAAATGGAACAGAGAGCAAGCTCGATTTGCTTGATATATTTAAGGTTGGTAGGTTTTTGTCGAGATTAACATATATCTCCGAGCGGAAGGCGTTCACAGATCAGCAGATCGACGAATATAGATATGATATGATGATAAAAATATAGATCGCACGTAGATCACTGCGTCATATTAATATACTGCGGCTGTAGGCTGATTTGAGTGTGAAGTTGCGGTTACAACCAACCATATGGTTGCAAACTATTATTATTCGTTTAACCTTTGGCATTTGGTTTGTTTAGAGGCAATCAATCTCTGACTATGTCTCCTTAAGCAGACAAAATATAACTCACGACCTGCTCAGCATTATTTACCTAGTACCAACATTACAGTGCCCATTACACTGGTCAACTCCCATTTTGGAGCCCAACATTTTTGATCTGAGTTTCGGTACATTTTGTGAGCTGATATAAAAAAAAAACACTTCCTTTTTCATATCAGCTCGAGTTCACAAGGTCGAAGACAAAAAAAAAAAACACATTTTTACAAAAATATTAATTTATTTTCAAATTATACATGAAGAAAAATTGTTTTGAGTGTTTTTCTTGAGTGAGATTGTCCTGGTCGATCATGCATGAGTACCCAGCACGTCTTTCCATTTCAATCATAGAAGCTTCAAAATTCATAGGAATTTTAATTAATTGACGTATTTTTCAGTACTCAATCCAGAGAGTTTTTGAGAAAGGAACTTGAAGCATCGATCATTTTGGTCAAAAGCTTTAACAAATTGCGTCATGAGTCCTAATTTAATGTGCAAAGGTGGAGGAATAATTTTTTTCTCGTGGAACTAAATGCTAATTTATGACATTCCTTTCACCAAGAACAAGATTTCTGCTAGACCAATTTGTTTGTGTCCAATGACTAGATTTAACTCGACTATCCCAGAAGCAAAGAAAACAAGGGTATTTTGTGTAGCCACTCTGCTGGCTCAACAAAAAAATTTACTATCTTTAAGTGGACACAAATCATCCAATCATGTTTAGAATATTTTATTTTTTCTAAGAGAAGAGAAGAAATCATCTGATATTTTTCTTTCATAGATGTAGAGTGGGCGAGTGGAATAGGAGCATATTTATTGCCATTGTGTAAAGAACTGCTTTGAGACTTCTTTTTACTGCTGATAAAAAGTAATTTTCACATTAGATGTAGGACAATTTTTTTATTTTAATCTTGGTGCTAGCAACTCAGAACGCTCTTTTGAAAGATCTAAGTTCCTGAAAAGGTCACTAAGCTCACCTTGTAAAAAAAGGTATAGAATCTAATGTTTCTCAACAGCATTCAGAATCATAAGCTTCTTCTTCAGAAATTTCCATCTGATCGTCCTCATTTTCCTGCACTTCTCGTTGAAAAAATGGTTATTGGAACAGGGTCTGAATGAGGAATAGGTCTAGTAGCTGAAGAAATAGAAGAAAAAATTTAAAATAATAATTGTAGGTAAACCAGAGCTGTCAGCTGGCTTCTGATAGTAGAAATATAGTTCATACTAGCAACTCTACCGATAGCAGATACAAACAGAACAACGGCACCAAACCAAAAAATTTTTCTTGTTGGCCAGTGTTAGAACATAGATATATACATACACTAGCGGACCCCAGCGTGCTTTGCCACACCTACATAGAGGGTGTTTTTTATAGAGGTATAGAACTTTAAGTTGCAATAAAACAACGGCTGGCGCGGATGTAGTCCAATCTGGACGTCCAATTTTCGATGACTTTTTCCAACATTTGTCGCCGTATATCGGCAATAACACGGCGAATGTTGTCTTTCAAATGGTCAAGCGTTTGTGGCTTATCCGCATAGCCCCACAGAAAGTAGTCTAGCGGTGTTAAATCACAAGATCTTGGAGGCCAATTCACAGGTCCGAAACGTGAAATTAGGCGGTCACCAAACGTGTCTTTCAATAAAGCTATTGTGGCACGAGCTGCGTGACATGTTGCGGCGTCTTGTTGAAACCACATCTCCTGGACATCATGGTTATTCAATTCAGGAATGAAAAAGTTAGTAATCATGGCTCTATACCGATCAACATTGACGGTAACGTTCTGGCCACCATCGTTTTTGAAAAAGTACGGACCAATAATTCCACCAGCCCATAAAGCGCACCAAACAGTCAGTTTTTCTGGATGTAACGGTGTTTCAACATACACTTGGGGATTACCTTCACTCCAAATGCGGCAGTTTTGTTTGTTGACGTAGCTATTCAACCAGAAGTGCGCTTCATCGCTAGTGGACGTAGTGCGCGATACGTTTTCTGCACAGAACCATTACTTTCGAAATAAAATTGCACTATTTGCAAGCGTTGTTCAGGCGTGAGTCTATTCATGATGAATTGCCAAACCAAACTGAGAAGAAATCACTTGACAGCTGTTAAATCGGTCGCCATCTTGAAAAGTAATGCCAACTTAAAGTACTATACCTCTATAAAAAACACTCTTTATAAAAAAATCAAGAAAATGGAATGTAAAGTGCTAACTTTGTATGAAGAAATGTCAAAATATTTGTTATAATCGAAAATGTTTTATTCTTATTTTCAATTTAATTTTTTCACTCTTTCTCTCTTTCTCTTTCAACTACACATACAACGTAATGCACGGGTATTTTGGAATTTTACATGTATTTGTTGTTGTTACATGTATTTTGTATGGTATTTTGTAAAATGGTCATATCTCTGGAACGGCTGCGCCAATCTCATGAAAACCTTCTCCTAATATCACTTTATAACTCCTAAAAATTTGGTGCAATTTGATCTGGTGGTGATATGTACATACATATATAGATAAATTGAATAAAATCAGAAAACTACAACAACGTGGAGTGGGGACTTCTAGTTCAATATGAAATATACATACAAATACGCTAAATTCATATTTACAATAAATTTATTTTGTTTATTAATAATAGATCATTAAACTCTAATAATTTTTATGGCTCCAAATTTGTTTGTATCCATTCAACATAGTTCCCGACACGGGTATGTACGCCCGGCAAGCCATCTGAACCGCAAGGATCTGGACCAAATGAAATAACACCGGCGGCAAAATACACATAACGATTATTCAAAAGTTCCGGCAACATTAACGGTCCACCAGAATCACCACGACACGAATCGATACCACTAACACCACCCGCACACAAGTGATTTGCACTATCGACATCTCGATTCAACGTTTTGTAAACGTCATGACACTTCTGTGTCTCCCATGTACGCACAGAAATTGCCAATTTAATGGGTGATGAGTTGGCTGTCGGTTTATTGGTGGCACCCCAGCCAGCTACTTCCATGGTAGAGTTCACAAACATCTTCTCACGAAATTCACGTGAAGCCGGTAAACATATGGGCCGTAAGAAATTCGTATAGGTCACACTCTCTTCCAGTCGTAAGAGCGCAATGTCGTGAAACTGCTCTTTCGATTCACTTATGTAATTTGGATGTGGTATTATCTTCTCTATGCCCAATTCAATAAATGGTGGTGCACATGATTCTTTACCATTTATATCGATCTCACAATCCGGATCGGTCCGTATATCCCATTCACCCAAACGAACGCTGTGTAAAACGTGATTACCTTTACTTACACAATGGGCGGCTGTGAGCACATAACGCGTGTTGATTAAACTGCCACCACAGAGAAAAACGAGATTATTGTCCCCTGTGTTGGAGAGATGGAAAAATCGAGTTAACAATTTTTATTTGAAACTTTAAGCAACGTGCGCTTCTTACGCCTCCTGTAACGAAGTAATGCCAACCAGGGGTAGTCTAAAATACGTGTCTTCTCACCACCATAGATGAAGTCTGTGAGTGTGGTTCCACATTCACCAGCTGAGGGTAATATATTACCTTTACCATCTGCAATTTTTTTTGGTGCATTACTTCTGGTTTCTTGCTCCTTCGAATGCGTCTCGGGACAACAAACCTGTGTGTGTAAAATAAATAATTACCCAAAAATAATTTAAATTAGACAAATAAGAAGATAACAAAATTTTTTTTGTAAATATGGTAATCCGGCTGATCTTAATATTGCCTTCATAAAAATTAGGAGCACTACAGAACTGATAAAAAAAAAGATTTATGAGAGAGGATACTCAGTCCAAAATGGCTTAAGCGACTATGGGGTATCAATAATAATTGTATAATACAGAGTTCAAGAGTACAGAGTACAGAGTGCAGGAGTAGTCTGTCTCACTTACAGAGCTTTATTAATAATATTAATCGGATGATTGCGTCTTCAATTCCAACGTGGAAGTCGAATTTTCTTATTGTTTCAGATGTACCTCGAAGCACTGAGTCTGTATTGAATTTTTATCCAAATTCATTTCGTATTCTATTTCGTGATTTCAACGATTTAAAAGCATTCACAATTCGAAGCTTATCACTTAGCGATAACTTGTTTCTTATTCGTTTGGGCATTGTTTGTGCCGAACCTTCCTTAGCAGCATGGCAAATCAGGTGTATGTGCACGGATTGCAAAGTTTTCCTATCCCTGCAATGGCACAACAGGGAAACACATGCAAAAAAATATGCTATGATAGAAAAAATATCCGATACCCAAACCTATATATTATTTATTCTCACAGCTTGCAAGAAGTAGGTTTGATATGAATTGGTCACAATTCTTCAGCGGGCTGCTCTTGTTCTCCAGCAAAATTCCATAGGAAATATTTGCATAGCATGCATTTCCTAGACACAGAGAATACCCCTATTAATTAAGCTAGTTGAATGTGATAGTTTCGAAGTAAGCGCTCAGTTATAGAGATTAGGGCGAGAAAAACGACTGTCACTTATACAGATTTTTTTCATTTAGAGAAGGTTTTTTGGGGTCAAAGTCCGAAACCGGAGACTTATCGCTTGTAGAGTTTACTAGCTTATCCAGTTTTCTCTTTGTCAGGTTTGACTGTACTTGCAGTTCTGACAACCGTTATCCTTGATTGGAAATATAACTATTCTTTGGGATTGGATCAATATGGAATATGTAACTCTTTTTTTAATACTGAATCTACCGTGAATACTATTTGTATAGTTTTGGAAGTTCATTTCATATAAGCGATGTACACAGGTCCTATTTTTATTTACAATTTACTTTATCAAAAGCACGTAGAAACTTAAAATTAGGGCCGTTCCCGAGCTAGAGGAAGAAAAAAACTATTATCCATTTGAATAATACACTGAAGAATATACTGTAAAGAACATCGCCCAAAATATCTACTGATTGGATTCAAAAATTCCTCTCTCTCTCTCACTCACTCTATCTCTCTCTCTCTCTCTATCTCTCTCTCTCTCTCTCTCTTGTACATAACATAGTGTCACGTCCCTACGTAGGCTAGAAACATGAAGTGCTGTCTTCCGTCAAACCGAAATCTTTATAAAGGGTAATCCATTTAGTGGTCTCGAAAATGCAGAGTTGCATTTTGACATCTGTCAAACTTAATTGCCACACACCAAAGGAGTTTTGTTTTTTTTTTGTCAAAAGTCAGGTATTTATAAGAGAAGATTATGGTGCACATAATCGTAAACCTACTCAAGCAATTGGTAAAATTTTAAAGATATTTGAAGAGACTGGATCGGTGACAGATATTGTAGGGCCTGTATCATCATCGTTTTGCTCGTTCCATCTCAAATATCGCTGCTGTAGGAGAAAGTGTAGCCGAAGTCCCAAATGAGTCTATTTCTCGACGTTTTCAAGAGCTGGGACTTTCTTTTCTTAAGAAATATTATGGCGTCTTTTGCAGTTAGAATTACACCTACATCCATATGAAGTTCAGCTCACACAAGGATTGAAGACAGCTGACCATTCATAACGCCGTAGTTCTGTGCTTGAACAACAAGCAGTGGAACGCGACTTTTCCAACAAAATTTTATTCAGCGACGAGGCACACTTCTCGCTCGATGGATACGTAAATAAGCAAAATTGTCACATTTGGGGTTCTCCAACACGTTGGAGCCACATGCCACACAACACGAATATGGCTTTATTCCCGGCCGCGCTCGTGCGATTTGACACCTTTTTTTTGTGGGACTTGGCGAAAGAACTTGATTATTCGGACAAACCTTTAACTCTTGAGCATTTGGCGGCCGCAATAGCCGAGAGGTTAGCATTGCGTATTACAATTCGGAAGGCCTGGGTTCGAGTCCAGTTTCAAGCAACATTCAAAATTATAGAAAATTAAATTTTCTAATTGCGGTCGCCTCTCGGCAAGGAATGTCAAGCCCTCCGAGTATATTTCTGGCATGATATAAAAGCTCCTCATAAAAATCCATCGGCCGTTCGGAGGCGGCTTAGAATAAACTGTAGGCCCCTTCATTTTCTAGCGAAAACATCAAGACGCAAAACCACAAATTGGAAGAGGAGCTCGACCGAAAATCGCTTCAGCGGTTACAAAGCGTCAAATATATATATGTAAATATATTTGAAAACAACATCCGTCAAATTATGGCTGAGACACCGCCCTATATGTCCCAAAGAGTGGTCAAAAGTTACCTCAAATGAATAGAGGTTTGCAAAAATTTACGAAGCGGTCATTTGAATGATGTAGTGTAGGTTCACATATAATGCTTGTATTTCAATATTTATATTAAAAATGTAATTTCATGAAAACAAAATTTTTTAAATGCATTTTATTTATATTTATTTTGGAAACCGCAAAATGGATAACTCTGCGCATTTGATGAACTTTTTTTTTTTTGGGTCAAAAATCCATCAAAAAAGCATCTAAATATAAAATATATTCTTATAACTGTTAACACCGGAAATCATAGAAATCGGTAGGATATATCATTTGTTTAGAAAAGAGATTTTGAATCCAATATGTGTCAAGATAGCATCTAAGGGAAAGGAAATTGGTATACTCCACACGTTAGATCAAACAAATAAATATTGACACTGAAAACCATCGAAATAGAATTTATTAATTTGCAATAAATTTCATATTTTTATAAAAGGAATAACGGCTTCGCAATTGACAGCGCTTTTTTTGTTTTTATTTATTTAATTTAAATTAATTTTCTATAATTTTTTGATGTTGGTCGGACAAGCACTCAAACCCTGAAATTCTGAAAGGCAGTAGACACTGCTGCTAACCACTTGACTATTGCGACCGCTGGAGACTGATTTTTGTACCAAATTTCTTTCAAAAATTTTCTATGAAGGAAAACATAAGGATTTTGCTCGACTATTACAATATTTGAGCTTATATTGAGAGCGAAAACTAAGAATTCTGATACTTTTCTGACTCTAAAAGAAATATAATTATTTCGTTATAAAATTCATGTCGAGCAATGAACTAATTGCTGACCCTTTTATGTATTAGAAATATTGAGTTAAAAAACGTGTTAGAAGCGTGCAAATGAAGAGTCAATAAAAAATAAAAAATTAAAAATTAATAAATAAATATATTCAAGTAAAGTGTCAAAATATTTTATTATAAGATTCAGAAAATTTACACGCCACGGCCCATAAATTACACACAATTTTGCGAACCCCTCTATGAAGCCAATAATGAGAACGAAAGCTCATAAAGAGAGTGAAAGCTCATAATTCCAATATATTTCTAATTCGAAAATCGAGATAGAAAGTTTGCTGAGTTGGGAGGACTAAAATTTTCGTATTTGAGATTTTGTTATTCTCAAAACTTTAAAAAGTATTAATCGATACATATTTTCAATTTAAAGCTGCAGCAACAACAATAGTAGCACTGATGTAGATGTGACTCACTTTAGCTTAACCCTTCACCTCAACTGAAATAATGGTGGTATTTTCTATGTCTAGGAAATGCATGCTTCGGTGCACGCATAGCAAATTTTTCCCATTTATTTCCCACATATTGCAAGAAGAAAAAAGCAACCCTGTGTCGTGTGGTTGTTATTGTTTCACTTGAATATGTCATAATTTTTCAACGGCGGTGCTCTCCAACTCTAGCACAATTCCATAGGAAAAATATGCATTTCCTAGACATAGAGAATCCCCCTAATATGTCCCAGAAAATTTAGACTATGGGTAAAGCTTTAGTTTTCATCCAATAACGCAACTGAAATAATCGCAATAAAAGGGCAAAGTTTTATTTATTGATTAGTAAATTAATCCCATTTGAATTATTGAAACTAATTTCGCGTTAACCAAATTCTGTACAGACAAGCCGCAAAATTTGGCAAAATTTGGCAAAATAAAAAGTATTTCTGGCGATCGTTATGCTTTATTGATGTTCAAGATATACTTCAATGATTGTAGTAAGCGGCGATAATGCAGCCAAAGATCATTATATACCAGAAGTGGTATCATGTATCAAAAAAAACATTCTCAGGAGGACAAAGTGAAAGTATTTAGTACTTGTATTCGGTCCATAGATAAGTGTATCGAGCTTGAAGCAGTATGTGCCTTTGACACCAATAAAGAGAGGCATAAAATGATGGCTGCGCTGTGATGCCAGAACAGGTTATACTTGAGATTTAAACGTATATACTAGACGAGACACATCATCTAATTAAGATGTTACCTTGCCATCTGATAGATTTGTCTTCTATGCTCGCTACCATAGCGCCTTTCCACGGATAGCATTAGTACCTTGTAGTCATCTCTCTCATATGCAGGAATTATCTGCAAAATTTCCGCTGCAGGTCCCTTCAGTGCCACGAATAGTGCAGCTGAATTCTCCTCCATGCTCCAGTTATTTGCTCTAGCCGTCTTTTCGAACTGAAGCTTTAAGATATGGAAAGGAGTTGCGCCGTCAAAGGATGGTGCTTTATCCTTGCGGTGCTGCTGGAAATACTTGAACGATTCAAAAGCAAATCGTGGACACGACCTTCCATTTCGCTAACTTTGGTCGCAATTAGCTTCTCTATTTTGCTTTGCCGACCTTCCAATTCGTTGACTTTGGTCTCAACTATATCCTCTATCCTGTCTTGCCTCTCCTCGAGTTTGTCCTGTCTCTCTCTTGAAGCTGTATGAGCCGGGATGAAATAAGCGGTTCTTGGTCTTGCATTTGCGATGAAATGTGGGCATTCATTTGTGATATGTTAGCATCCAACTTTTGCGAAATTGTGGCCAATAAAATGTTCATATCCATACTCGTAGATGCGCTAGGAAGGCTCCTTCAACCTTAGCTGCTGGCTGGCTAAAAAAACATTCCATTTCCTGCCTTAAGCACATACAGTGGCGGACAAAAGTCTACATACACCCCCTCTGTTTTCATTGAATTGAAAGTCCAAAGGGACTTAAAACAAAAAAAAAAAATAATATTTTAACATGAAATAGTAAAGCTATGACAAAAAAACCTAAATCCAACAAAGTCTACATACAGTACATACAAACTTATCTCAGCGTAAAAACTAAATTTGTCAATTATGAGGGAGTAATACTGTCCCAAGCTTCAATAAGACGTTCTTTGAGTACCGCTGAGCTGGAAAACTGATTTTTTGTAATTTTTCGCTCAAAAATCTCCCAGAAATATTCAATAACATTCAAATCTGGGGCTTTAGGTGGTGTGTGTAGTTACCTTGGAGCATGATAACGCAACCAATCCTTAACAATATGGATCGTGTGCTTTGGATCGTGTGCTTTGGATCGTTTTCCTGCTCAAAGATACAGCCTGCGCCAAGCTCCTAACTGCCCACTCCAGATGCCGCAACCGCTCCCCAAACCATTACGTCGCCGCCACGATGCTTCATTGTTGGTACTATATTTTTGGAGTTAAGTGCAGTGTTTTCTTTTCTTCAAACTTTTGCTCATCCATCGCTACCGAATATATTGAACTTCGATTCGTCTGTAAACAAGACTTTTTGCCAAAAATCCATTACTTTGTCTAAGTGTACTTTAGCGAACTCCAAGCGAAGTTTACGATTTTTTTCAGAAATAAGAAGCTTTTTACGTGGCGTTCTACTGTGGAAGTCGTTATCGTTCAAAGCTTTTCGAATTGTTCTTCGATGGACACACTTTCTTGATGAGTTTTCGATGTTTTCGGCTAATTTTGGAGCAGTAACTTTAGGATCATCATTCACTACCTTCAGAATAAAGCTGATGTCGCTTCGAGTTAGTTTCTTCGGGCGGCCAATATGCGACTTTTTTTCGATGAATCCATTTTTTTTCAAAGTTTTTTACAATGATCTGTACTGTTGATGGACTTAAGTTGAAAATATTTGAAATTACACCGTACGATTTCTTCTCTTTTCTGTGCTGACTAACCAAGTTTCTTACGTCAGTGGATATTGCTTTACGCGGAGTCATGTTGATGCTAATTTGTTTAAATCACAACTACTTGGGGACATAAATACTGTTACAACATTAAAATTTATAAAATATAACCTGTGAAGCGTTAGTCTGTATCGGGAATTCTAAATTGTGTGAGTTTTCAACATGGAATGGTCAGATAATGAAAACCGTATCGCTGTTACAGCGCTTTTTAAGTGTGAAATGAAAAAAGGTGATATTTTCAAAACACTCCGCTCGGCATTAGTCGCATGTTCGTCTACCGGTGCATAGAACTGTTTGAGGAGACTGGAGATGTTAAAGACCGCCACCGGTCGGGCCGTCCACGCACAGTTCGAAAGCCGCAAGTCATCAAAGCTGTCAAATCAAGAATTCTGCGAAATCCGCTCCGAAAACAGAAAATCATGACCCGGGAGATGAATGTTTCGCAAAAGTCTATGAGTCGAATTATTAAAAAAGACTTGGGACTTGGGGGTTTCAAACGCCGTACCGGACATTTGTTGACTGCAACTTTGAAAAAAATAGGGGGGTAAAATGCAAAAGTCTTTTGGTGAAGCACGCTGATAACTTTCACAGAAAAATCTTGTTTACCGTGCAGGAAAAATTTAATAAACAAAATGATAGGGTGTATGCACGGTCATCTAAGGAAGCATCTGAACTGATTCCACGGGTCGAAAAAGGTCATCACCCAGCTTCAGTCATGGTTTGGTGGGGTGTCTCTTATGATGGGGTAACTGACTTGCATTTTTGCATTAAGGGGTCAAAACATCGGCCAAAGTTTACCAAGACACCGTTTTTGAAGCTGTTGTAAGACCACTTAACCATTCCATGTTCCAAAACCAATCATAGACTTTTCAGCAAGACTCTGCGCCGGCCCATAAAGCTAAAACGACCCAAATCTGGCTCCAAAACAATTTACCAGCATTCATTTCCTCTGAAGATTGGCCCTCCGGCAGTTCTGATTTGAACCCGCTGGATTACAAATTGTGGACAGTTTTAGAGGACATGGTTTGTCACAAAAGATACCCCAACATAGATTCTCTTAAGACAGCTTTGATTCGTGCTGTGGCCAATTTTACAATAGAGGAGGTGCGTGCGGCTATTGATGATTGGCCAGTCCGACTTAAAGCGTGCGTGAAGGCCAAAGGCGGGCATTTCGAATGAATACTGCTTTTTTGTATACAATATATATCAATAAATATGTAAAAAAAAAATTGGTCCAAAAACATTTATTATTTTTTATTTTATAGCATAAAATGTGTGTAACAATATTTATGCCCCTATTAAGTAAATTCAATACTAGCAAATTAGAAAACATAATTTAAAAAAAAAATAGTAAAAAAGGGTACCTAACCGTCGTAACAACACAGCATATCGACGTATCTGCTAGTAAACCCGTGGTGTATGTAGACTTTTGTCAGGGACATGTTTGCGTGTTTTTCATCATAATGTGATAGTACTTTCTATACAACGAATGCAGGCGGTATATGTAGACTTTTGTCCGCCACTGTACATATATGTATACAAACACGTAAAGAAACTCCCTGAGATTAGTGGACGTATGCAACGTTCAGAAAGTCAATTCCAAATAAATTGTAATGGTGTGATAGCTGTTCAGTGGATGGATTCGAAGGAAATATTACTCGCCTCTAACTGTTACAAAACTAAAACGAAGTGGAAACAAAAAGATGGCTCTAAATTCGAACTTGACTATCCAGTAGCTATTGCATATAACAACCGCATAATCACATAGCCGTATATTTGGCAGATCAGAAGTATGAAACAGACGAAATGAATCGTCGTAAATCGCAAAAATTGTGGTTATTAACGCCTGGCTTATATTACAACAGCTTCTACGCCATAAAATTCCGCTCATTCAATATTTTATTGTGCCGTTAACCAAATCGATGATGGCTGAAGGGATAAAACGAAAAAAAAACTTACAACACGTCCATAGTGGTGGACGACCAAAAAACGATCACGAACGGATCGTTAAATATTGGCGATCATCTAGTCTTCTCGTCGTTAATGCATCAGGACCAAATAATAAAAAATTAATAAATAATACATTTTATTTATTTTTTATAAAAAATTGTTTTATTTAGTTACGAGGGCTGCCATATTTATATCGGTAATTTTGCAACCCTTGAAATGCAATCTGACAACTGACAATTTTATCTGAAAGTTTGACATTTTTGATGTTATAAATACAAGCTCAGAAAGTTTTGACATACAAGCGCTACTTGTGTTCTTTGCAGTAGCTTAAAATATTCATTTCGGTCAAAAAATGGAATTAAATCGTGAGCATTATCGCCCGGTTTATTTTTTAAAACTTTCGACGTGGATTAACTCAGCAATAGTGCGTCAATTAACTTCATTTTCCATAGCGATGAAGCTCCAGCAAAGGCTTATCGATGGTATGGTGAATTAAATCAAGGTCCTAGATCACTCAAATACGAATTTCATGAAGCTCGTCCAAAAACAATTGGTTTTCCGGAAACTATTTTTTGCTCTTTACTGATACCAGCAAACATTCAATATTGCATGAACGTTTGATTGAAAGAAAACAATTGTTACCGTTGGATCCCAAACAATTTGTCAATCGCTCAAAAAAAAAAAAGTCTCGTGTTAATTGATCGAGAGAAATGTTGGAAAAATACGATAGCGATGCCATGAAATACGTCTATGACATCATTACAGGTTATATACTGTGGATTTACGCGTTTGAGCCCAACAGTATATAGCAGTCGACTTTCTTTTTTTTCTTTTTTTTTGAAAATTTGGAAATATCGCAACCGTACTACTAGCTGAAGCCAGAACAATATATTATGAGTGGTACACAACCATTTGTTTGCCAGTTATCTTTCAAGAAATCAGGAAAACCAGCCACCGAAAATGGATTACTCTTCACCACGACAATGCGTGCTCTCACACGTCTACTGAAACAACTGCAATTTTGAGCAATCAAAACATCGATTTGATGGGTCATCCACCGACCTGTGCATAGACCTGACTTTTTACAAGCAACAAATTAAAAATTTTATTAAGATTATATATCCCAGAAGAACCTTAAGCGCATATCCGACTTTGCAGGTATGCCAAACAACTTATATTTAAAAAATATTATGCTATTTGCGGTCGTAATGTTGAAAACTCGGTTAGATTTCGAAAAGAAAATAGCGCCAGAGTGAAAGGCTTAAACATTAATTACTCATGCCGACTCACCAAAATTTTTTTGGAATTCTCCTTAAACGTATTATCATAACCACATTGACTCTTTTGCACTTTCTCTCTAAGTTCAGCTGTCAAATGGCCACTGACGACGTCCTTAATGAACGGACACTCCACTAATTGTACACAAACACCTTTACTATTATTGAATGGCGACTCGCATGAGCCATAGGTAATAGCGACTGTTATAACGTATAGAAAAATTGAATATTAGAATACAATATGAAACACATTAGGTGATGATATGCATCATTGGCACTGTTAAACTCACCAACGTTAGTTCTAGTGTACAAGTACAAAAACAAAAAACATTTGAATATACAAGTAAATCTTGCAAACATTTTATAAAATATGCTTTTGGTAATAAAAATAAAGCTAAAAATATTTTAATTAAATTTCTAAATGCCGCTAAACGCGTCTACACTCAATTCCGTTCACTGGCGGTACTAAACTCAAACAGACAAACCTGAACAGAGCTGAATCAACACACATCTCAGTGGAGCTTGACTATATCGTACGAGCAAATAACCCAACGTCGATTAATTCTCGCTATCTATTATTTATTATAGTTTGCCAATCGACAGAATATACAAATTTTCTTATTTACATCTCGTCGAAGCGGCTGACTGCCCGACAAGTTGGCGTTAAGGGAACGACTAGCAGCAGAGAAGAGCAAGCAAACTCTCGGCTAAGCTCATTAGCTTAGCTGGGCTGATCCGGCTGCAAGGTATGCTATTGGTGGAGGGAGGCATGATTTTAGATTAGAAATTATCTCATTGCATTGTATTGAACAAATAAAAGCAGCGGGGTAGGTGGGAATTTGATGTGGTATTGATTGTTGGGGAATTTTTCTACTCTGAGCCGGCACTGCTGGGAAGAAACAATTGTGCGTAACAAACTGACATATTGTACCTGTATAGCCATATAAGTTTAGATGTATGTATGTATGTCTCGCATTTTAGCCGATTCTCTCCGATTAGGAAGCTAACTACGGCGGTATTACTTTACTAAAATCAAGACATCGCTTTCTTAATGTGAGATTTCCGAATCTGATACTCTCCTAATGAAGTTTGAGTCTATTATTTCAAATCTTCTCCTTATTTGTCTTGGGTCCACGTAGTGCGACCACCAACGAAGTGGAGGTTTTTCTTTCCTTCAGCAAAGAATATTTTCAAAGCTGAAATTTTTCATCCATGCGCGCGATACGACCTGGCTAGAGTAGAGGCTGCGTCTATAAAAGGTTCACCATCGCCAGGTAGGTATTTTCATCAAGACTGCTAATCAAAAATTTCGGTTTCGGTTGTTCTAGAACTGCTGCTGTAAACGAGTGGAGATTAGAACGTGTATTATGTTGGCTCAACACCCGGTAGGACTAACATCCAAAATTAAAGAAAAGTTTTTTAATGCTTTCCTCGATTGTCGGGGAATGTCAATCCCACTACAAATGGGAGGAGCTGGTCCGAAAAGCACCTCAGGGGCTATAGAGCGCCAAGTGTTATATATATGAGTATAACATTAGGTGCTCCATTACCCGACTGTGAAGAAGTTCGAGTAGCAATTGCTCGTCTTAAAAAAAAAAAAGGACAAAGGAGGAAGGTCTGCCCGACTATTGGAACCTAAATATGCTCAGCTCTCTCCACATTAAGGTGGATCCAACAGTCTGCGCCAATTATCGTGGAATACGCCTCCTCAATGTCGCATACATATGTGGTCCTATCGTACAGTGGCGTACAGTGTAAAAGACTATAACCTACCGTCAACAAACTATTTGGACCTTATCAGTGTGGCTTTAGACCTGAGAAATCTCTCACGACAGCTGGTTCTACGTACCGGAGTCGGGTTGTCAATCTTTTGGCGGCGTAAGGGTTGTCAATCTTTTGGCGGACTAACCCCTTTAAGGTCCTCAGGTAATCTTAGACTAAATTCGTCAACGGAGCAACACACTACAGCATGGTTGCTCCAAATCCTTCTTATCAAAGCTGGCTTTGAAAGAAAACCCTGATCCGATCGATTATTTCTGCTGCGTGTGCCATAGACGACTCCGCCATTTTTCCATCTCATTTAGATGCAACCTATGCAATGGTTGCAGTCATTTTAAGACCTGATTGGACCACACGTAACGTGACCCTATGCTACCAGCGCCCAGCTGCGTCTCAAGCCTTCACGACAGTGCCTTCAACACAATTACCCACTTTGGGAAACCCCCACCAGACATTCACGGTCCAACGAAGCTCCCCGCAGCATGACTCCTAACACTCGCCAACTTCTTCTCAGCCGGGCTGGCTATAACATTATAAGAAAGAAAGCGAGCGAGGTCATGGTGGAAGCTTAGCGTTCATTCTACACAACACCGTGTCGTATCGTCTTATCGACATCGGCATAGCTATCCGGCCAGGTGGTGTAGAGCTCGAAATATTTAATATATACACTTCTCCGGTTACTTATTGCCCGGTTGGATACCGTCCTGATATAGGTGCGCTACTTAGAGGCGAAAACTGTTTGGTTTTGGTCGACTTTAAAACGCATCACGATATTTTACATTCCTGTCTGTCAAATGTTCGTCGAGCAATGGAGATGGTGGAACAGATAGACGATTCGACATTTTGCACCATAAAGGATGAAGCGCCAGTATGAGCATAGATTGGCGACCTATCGGTCGCATCGGACCACTTGCCCATAATCATCTCTATTGACAGACCCTCGACTTTGTTTTCGTGGACCACCGGAAATTTTTTAACATTAAAAAAGCTAACTGACCCGGCTTCACGGAATTTCCCGAGAACGCCTTCAGTGCTCTCCCCACTCCTACCAAAGTCAACCGCGGTGAAAACATATTCCGCCACATGTTGTTGTTGTTGTGGCTGTAGAAAATTCTCCAAATGTGTTGCTCCGGGGAACATTGCGGGAGTGACAGTCCTTGGTCGGATAAAAATCCGGGTCGTTCCGGTATAAAGACCCGACTGTCGCGGGAACTATGGATTTCAGTCGGCTCTTACGACAGGCATGCCTTATCGCGGGTAAATTCTTGAACTACTAACCCGCAGGGGGTATATTGGTATATTCCGCCACATCGTCATGCCTGCTGGCCCCGCTTCATCTCGGCTGGCCAAATTACGGAAATCCGCCCAAGCTTCCCACTAAAGCGGCGGTTTTATCGACAAGACGCGACACAATACGAAGAGTACCGGCTAGAACTCAATGTGAAAGTCGGTGATGTAAAAATTCCGACTATAAGCAACCCTAAGTTACTGGGAGTCACATTTGACAGTATGCACTCCTTCATTTGGCATACGACTGCAATTGCCATCAAAGTACAGAGCCTCAACAAAATCCTCAAATCGCTAGCCGGCAGCACTTAAGGTAAGGACAAAGAAACGTTGTTGGCAACATACAAAACAATTGGCCAGCCTGCGTAAACTTTGGATGCCGGGGATTAACGAGACGCAGTTGAAGATGTTACAAACATGTCAAAGCACTGCTCTTCGGACCATGACATGAAACCTCCTGATAGAGCTGGCGCATCACTTACACAGTGAAATATCTGTGCTCCCAGTTAAGGAGCATAATGTTATGCTGTGTAAGCAGCAATATCTGCTAGGATGCTACCCCAACAGACACTTACCAGAAACCAAACCTCCACCTAGGCACATCAGGAAGGGAGTACTTCACTACAGCAATACAGATAAAAGCCGCTGGACAGGGAGACGTACCGATAGGCTTTAAACACCATTCACCGAGAACACCTTTGTGAACTCTCTTCCTGTGAACGTTGTTCTCGGACCATTGCAGAACACGAGCTCGGGCTGCCTCGAGTGATCCGCGTAACTCTGGCACAATTAAGGTCTGAGTATTGTAGTAGACTCAACTCCTACTTATCCAGACTCGACAATGACATACCCAAGACATGTGTCGCATGCAACGAATCCCCGCACGAAACTAACCACCTCTGCATGTTCACTCAATGCGACTAATCTAACACCTCTCTACCTCTGGTCCGAACCCATCGAAACAGCACGTTTCCTGGGCCTTCCGTTAGATGACCTCGATGACTAAGACTGGACCTAACTGACCCTAGGTGGGGTTGGCTAGCCGCTACAAAAACAACAACAAAAACAAAATTACCAGTTACAAAGTTTCGTGTGCGATTTTGGAGTTTCTTCAAGCTGTAAATATGCACATATGTCGTTTTTTAATGATTTTACACATTTATACATATAGGGTGTTTTTTATAGAGGTATAGAACTTTAATTTGGCATTACTTTTCAAGATGGCGACCGATTTAACAGCTGTCAAGTGATACGGGAAACGTATCGCGCACTACGTCCAATGATTCCACCAGCCCATAAAGCGCACCAAACAGTTAGTTTTTCTGGATGTAACGGTGTTTCAACATACACTTGAGGATTACCTTCACTCCAAATGCGGCAGTTTTGTTTGTTGACGTAGCCATTCAATCAGAAGTGCGCTTCATCGCTAAACATCGCTAAAATCGACGTAGTGCGCGATACGTTTTCCGCACAGAGCCATTATTTTCGAAATAAAATTGCACTATTTGCAAGCGTTGTTCAGGCGTGAGTCTACTCATGATGAATTGCCAAACCAAACTGAGAATAAATCATTTGACAGCTGTTAAATCGGTCGCCATATTGAAAAGTAATGCCAACTTAAAGTTCTATACCTCTATAAAAAACACCCTATATAAATTAATTGCAAATATTGTACGTAAACCTGTATTTTGCGTGTTTTGATCATTTACGATACATTTTTTATGTTTATATTGAATAAAAAAAAAAATAAAAAAAACAATACAAAATTACAACTTCATTAATATCGTTTATATTCTTACAACATTACTTATACTCATACATACGAAATCTCAATTGTATCTATTCTCCTCTACTCGCTTTAGTTATTTTAAAGCTTATATTACAAAAAGGGGATTCCTCACTTATACACCGAAGCCATTGAGAGCATTTTAGCATAATAAGGGTTTACAGTAATTTAAGATTCAAATCAATGGAAGCATTCTTTTTTCTGTCTTAATTAAATAAAAGTCGATTAGTTTTTTGTACGCCCATCTTCTGCGTTGTTCATTTGCTTTATTCCAAATATCTAATAGTACTAAAGAAAGGCGATTATTACTAAATTTTTGAGGGATAATCATTATTTATATTATTTTTTTATTTTGAAACTGTTATGAGCTGGATTAACGAATATATATATTTATATATTTATACTGTATGTGAGAATATTTTGTCTTTACTCGTTATAATTAGTTACGATGAATAGGTGATTTGAATGCGTGTGTTGTTACGTAGTTACTAACTGGCTTTTCTCTTATCCAAATTAAATAAACAATCGAATTACACACACATAAACTGCATACATACGAGTAGGAAATTAAAATTTACTGTTATGGTGTTTTCAATTTAAATTCTCTTATTGTTGCCGTATGTATAAACTGGTTGAAAAGCTTCACCATCATCTCCCTCACCATCATCCGAAGCATCACTATCGAATGTGTTATCGGGAATATCATACAAGCGGATCATTGGCTTGTTGGGATCCTTCATAATCAGATATTTGCCATCCTTTTGCTTCATAACAATATCGATGATACAACGTAGAACACCCCAGGCGTTATCCATGCTCAAATTGATTTGTGTCGCGAACTCATGGGGCTTGAATTGTTGTGTACCCAAGATGACATGGCGTGAGGGATCGCGTGGGTTGCTACGTGAAACATAACCTAATTTCAATTGATCGGAACCGGCAAGCACAGCTTGTACAGTCCATTTTGCTAATTTGCAGGCATTATTGCGCAATTCATTCGCCAAGACAGCACCACGTTGTGTATCTAACTTCTGACGCCATTCAACACCGTTCGCCAATTTGGAATCCCATTCGTTCAAAGCCTTTATCGAGAGAAATTGTGGATCACCATTTGGTGATTGCAGCACACCATCATGTTCACAACGTGCAACTAAAACCTGCAGGTATGAATGAAATTATTAATAGAATTTGTTTGTTACATATACATACATATATGGAAATATTGACAAAAATGTACTCACAATATCACTGCCCAAGTTCCACTTCTTGTAACGATAACCGACACTAGCCACTTCAACATCTTCATCTTCGGTGATAAACGGATTTGGCTCCTGGAACTTGTATTTAGCTTCTTTATCGCCGGTTTTCAATACTTGCTGGCTGAAATTGTGATTAATGAAGGTTGCTTCAATTGCCAAATTACGTGGTGAATTAGGTGAACTATCATCGTCGGTTGGTGGCTCCACCGATGTCTCGTTCACGGTTAACAAATCAAATTCAGTGTTATCGCGTTTATCCATGAAGACTTTATCGCCAAATTTCTCAATGACAATATCCCAAGAGTAGTTTGAGCGTGTAGAACACATAATGGTTGCCAAAATAGCATCAGTAGCAAACACATTACCAACAGTTTTCGACAAGCGACGAATGACGGGATCATCAGTTGTTGTG
This sequence comes from Neoceratitis asiatica, assembly GCA_030068015.2. Lineage (NCBI taxonomy): Eukaryota > Metazoa > Arthropoda > Insecta > Diptera > Tephritidae > Neoceratitis > Neoceratitis asiatica. The sequence continues at coordinate 20,503,286 of CM061528.1, read as the reverse complement.
ACAGTATGAACAATACGATCGATTTTCTGCAATGGCTTCTCATTCTTCACATTGATGCGATCATACGTCTTATCGTAGTATTCAAGTGTACCACAAGTGATGATATCCTCGCCTTCTTTTATATTGGGCAGTGAGAGTTTCGTCAGACGTGGGAAGTCCATTTCCTCAATCGAAGTCCAATCTGAGCGTACAGCTACAGATGATTCACGGATCTTTGGTGGCACACCACGTGAACCGAACTTCTTGCCCATACCACGACGTGGGTCACGAGCTTTAACATTTTTGCCACCCAAAGTGGTCATACCAGCATTGAGACCACCACGTTGATTGCGACCACGAGCGGACCTAAATATTGGGAAAATTATTTTTCAAAACGAATTTATTTTAGTGAATATAAGCATTAAGAGTATACCTGTTGTTGCGAAAGTTGGAACGGAAACGTCCACGTTGATGAGGGGGCTTTTGCACACGGACAGTGTCCACCAAATGGAAAGTAGTTTCATCCTCTTCATGATAATAAGCATATTGGCTGCCAGTACCAAAGGATGAAGCATACTTGTCTGCAATATAAGTTTATTATGTAAAACATAGCGTTTTCATGATTAGCATTTAACTAAATATTGATTCTAACTCAAATTTATATTTGCAATTTGAATATAATAGGTCCTGAACAATTCAATTTTTTATACAATTTACAAAATTTTAATTTGGAAATCGATTTTCACATTTTTTTTTTTACTTTTGGGAAAGAGTTAATCCCTATCTCTTGAAAAATCATGTTTAAAAATTCGGAGCGGTGAAAAAGTGTGCATTTGTGAACAAAAATTTGAAGAAAATTAGTGTAAATGATTTACATATATTAAATTACATTCAAAAAAACCCGGAATAACCCGAACTTTTATCCGGCCAAGGACTAACACTCCCGCTCTACTCCCGGAAAACCAATTTGGAGAATATTTTTGCGTTTACTACAACAACATAAATTTAATGATATACATTTGGGTAATGAAAACTTGAAGTTTTGGAATTAGGAAAATGTGAGTTCATTAAATATGTATATAATATAAAAATGCCATTAAAATTTTTTTTTTTTGCATAATTTATGTTTTTTTTTTTTCTTTTTAAGTGTTTTAAGCTTACATTTCTGAAAATTCTTTCAATATTTATGTTAAGTTCCGCTATGTGTATATTTGTTAAACAAAAATCCATTTTTAGTTGGTTCCGTGACGTCAAGGATTGTCGTAGCCTATATTCTATAAACCTTGTACACAGGATATATTTTTATTAGTTTACACATTTTTCAGAAGTTTGTGCTAATTTTAGACATATAAATTTATTTAAAAAAAAGAGTATTCAAATATATGCGCGAACGTAAACAAAAAGCGCTTTCAACAGCTGTTTTTTCTTTATTTCTACACTCCATATCGCAAAAAAAATCCCTCAAATTTGACTTTATTTCCACAAAGGGAAATTTTTCGTTTATAAAGGTGAATATGGCTGCCACGATTCACCAGCCAGACGAGTACATAACCTCAAATTTGCAAAAAATAAACTGCTTCACACAATTTTAACACCTTGAATTGGAACTCACTTTGATATTTTTTTTCATTGTTAGAGCTGCTGGTCCAATCACAAATTTTGCCTAAACGATCGCTCTTGCTGAACGGCTGGTATGGCATATCGCGAAAAGTTTCCGGCAATTCACATGGCCCCCAGCCATTTTCATTGAACTGCACTGTTGGCTTTTCAAAGTGCGGAAATTGTTGGCTAGTGTTTATAGTTTCTCCCATAATTGCTATTTTCACTCGACTTTATCAATTATTTTCACTTTTTCTACTAAATTAACCACTTTTTAATGCTCCGCCGTTCAGTTGATCAAATTGATGAAAAACGAATTGAAAGAAAAGAAATAAGCCGAACAAACGGAGCTGCCACCTAAACATGTAGTGTGGGGAATTTCCTTCGCGTTGCCATACTGTTAGTTTTGCCTGATTGCAATTTAAATTGTTGGCCATAAAAATAGTGCACTGTGAAAGTTGTTAAGTAAGTGATTGTAAATAGTGAAGCGAATTGTTAGTAATTGAGTAATAAATAAAAAATGGAATAAATTCTTTGTAATTAATAAGCTGCAAACATAGTTCAAGTATTTGAGAAATTATCGAGGTTAATTTAGCAAAATCGTAACAATTTCCTAGTCTTCCTTGGTTTTTCATTTTAAATTAAATATTTTATTTTAATTACATATTAATATTTTAATGTTTAATTCGAAATTTATTCATAATTAAAATTAATAAATTCCAACAATGTTCGTTCAGTTCTAATTAGTAAAAAAAAATTAACAATAATTGTTAAAAAAGCGTTCATAAAAAATATAAAAAACTGAAGTACATAAAATATTCGTTATATACATGTACTGTTATTTTTGTAAATACTTATATTTGTAAAATTATACATGCATTCGTTAGTTGTTCAAAACTAAGTTGATTAAATAATTCCGACAACACAAAGGTTGAACACCTTAAGCAGAGAACTTTTAATAAATAATATATTCAATAAATAGTATTCATAACAAATATTTAACCCTAATTTCATTCGACATACACATGGAGAAGGAATTGATGTAATTTTTATTTGTACAGCTGCCATATATTCATGCAGAAATTCTTGTAATTATAATTTTTATATTAATTTTTTTGTGATAATTTTTATAGTTATCTTGTATATAAATTAAATTATATTTTAAATTTTTTCCGGTTTTATTTTTTTGCATAATTTAAGTAACATTTAAAATAAAATATTAAAAAAGTTAGTTATTTAAATTCCATTCAGCGCAATCAATTTCATTGGTTAAAATGTCAAAGCCCAGAAAAACATTAACATAGAGAAAATAATTGCATACGATTGCCCTGTTTTTAGCAAAAAATCACTTGGCCATATCTGCTAATAACATTCACTTTTTTCGGGTGGCTGTTAAATTAGATGTGGTGAATCCCTTTCCCGATTTTTTCAGGATTTGTTGGAATAAGTTCAATGTTGCAATGAATTTGCACCTTCTCGTTGTTATAAGTTCTCTGCTCTCTCTCTCTCTCTCTCTGTATGAACGATTCCAATTTTCCTTAGCAATTAACGTTTCTTTAGAATTGATTATTTATTATGATAATTTGTGTTTAATTTTGGATAAACCAATGTAGAATACAGTAGAAAATCAGCATTTTTAAGTAAAACAGTGGAAAAACCAATATTTTTCGCAAAATCATATCGAAAATCAGTATTTCTATTGATAAGATAGGCCTGGCGGCACCGACTCCGCGTTAATATCCACCACCTGTTACACTCCGGTTTGCTTGTAATTTTTAATTTAACAAAAGCTAAAAAGAAATTGATAAATATTAAATGATCTTCTGGTTATTAATTTGCTGAGAAGAATTGAAATTAAACAACAAATAAAAGAGGCCGGAAGAAGAAGGTACTGACCTTCCGACAACCATGTTGTTGTTGTTGTAGCGGCTATACACCAGCCCCGTCTAAGGTCAGGCAAGTTTGGTTTTAGTCATCGAGGTCATCTAACGGGTAACGTGCTGTTTCGACGGGTTCGGACCAGAGGGAGGGGGGTGTTAGAAGAGTCGGGTTAAGTGGGCATGCAAAGAGGTGGTTAGTGTCGTGCGGGGATTCGTTGCATGCGGGACATGTGTTGGGTATGTCAGGGTCGAGTCTGTATAGTTAGGAGTTAAGCCTACTACAGTATTCAGATTTAAATTGTGTCAGGGTTACGCGGGTCTCTCGAGGCAGCTCGAGCTCTTGTTTTGCAATGGGTGGTGATTGGACTCCGAGAACACCATTCACGGGAAGAGAGTTCACGAAGATGTTAACGGACTCTCGGTGAATGGTGTTTATAGCCTGTTTGTACGCCGTCCTTCCTGATGTGCCCAGGTGGTGGTTCGGCTTTCAATAAGTGTCTGTTGGGATGCTGCTATCGTAGGGAGCATCCCAGCAGATATTTGACCTCGAAAATCTACCGATGATCGTCGACCACTCAGTCCATTCATAGTCCACCTCTTCAACCTAGGCGGTAATGAGGAATCCTCAAAATATCCGATAGTAGCACTGCATGATTAAGCGTATCGAAAGCATTCGACAGGTTCAGTGCTACTAGAACAGTTCGCCCACAGGGTCGATTTTGGTTGAGGCCATGAATTATCTGAGTATTTATGGCATTAAGTGCAGTTGTGATGCTGTGCAGCAAGGCCTCAATTGTCTTCGCTAATGGGGAAAGGAGAGATATCGGACGATAGGATTCTCCTTTATTTGAGGGTTTCCAAGGCTTTAGTAGCGGGACCACTCTACCCAGTTTACCTTCTGCCAACCATCGCTGCCTCTTATTGAGGGCTCAATGACATTTAATTTTTCACTAATTGACTCTAATTGATTTTTAAATGCTAACAAAGTATTTTCTTAAGAAAAAAATATGTATACAAACTGAAAAAATGTCCGTCTTATTGTCTTAAAAATATATGCTTATAAAAATTTGTAGTAATTTCAAGCATTCAAGATTTTGTACTAGCCGCTAGTAGTTTCAGTACCGACAAAACCCTACGGCAATTTCAATTTTGTCAAATCGTCGTCGTTTTGTGCCAACCACAATAGGGGGGGGGGGGGGGGGGTTTTATTTGTATCATTGTTTTATGTGCGAAAAGAAGAAGACAGTCCAAAGTCACTTTATGGTAAGACAAAACCCAAAATTTTGCTAGAGAATCCTTGCCTAATATCTTCATCCTCAATCAAGTTCCACATTTTCAAAATACCTTTTAATAATAACGCATTCAACTATATACCTACATAGTACGTAGAAAATTTCATACAAATCACACCAGTTTCAGATTCTATGCGGAACCAGAAATGTAACCCTTTCTCCGCTGAATTCTCGCAGAGACTGCTACAGAGTAACATATGTATGTCATTATTTTCCTACACCCGAAAGTGATCCATGTACCGATGAATGCATCCCATACCGAGCATTACATAGGTTTTCCGACCTTAATCTTGTCCGTTTATGACATATGTATGGAATTGGTTAGATCACTTTTAAGTGATTTCGGTAATTTACGCTTACTTCAAAATACATATGTACATATATACATACATATAAGTTCACTCAAACCTTTATTAAACTATTTTAATGAGTTAAGATAACACTTTTACACACACACACATATATATTTATATATACGAGTTAACATTGTGGTAATGTCATATTGAATTTAGCTTTATATTCACGACAGTATACCACAGAGAAATTATATATGAAGTAACGTTGACGCCACCGATCGAATTTCTGTAAATAGAATTTTATGAAATAGTTAAGATTTTCTTAGAATACATATGTACATATTCGTATGTATGCACATAGGTAGCCATTAAACTTACTCCGTCGATGGTGATCGAAGGCACAAATGATATATCCAAGGCATCAGTTTTTTCACCATATTTCTTTAGTATGTCCGGTGTGCTGCGAGTAGCTTTACATTCCTTTGCTGCACTTACATCCAATACTAAATCCTTGGCACACTATCAATAGAAATGGAAAATAATAGAAATCAAATATTATCATAATATACGATCGGATCGGAACAAGTTTTCCGAATGTTTAGCGGTAGTCAATAACCAAAGGCATAGAATACAGGGCGCTCAAGAATAATCAAGTAGTACACCATGTGAAAGCTTGCAAATTATCAAAAAATTGTCCATCTCCCTAGAGAAAGGTCCAGATGATCTAATTTACACAAAGTTAGATTAGGCTGAAGTAGCTGTTGAGCATCAGCGCACATAGGTCACCAAATTAGCCCGTTGTGATACCACCCGCTAGTCAAACTAATTTTTGGAGTTGAAAAAACAAAGAAATCGACGTCTGCATCAGCTATTTCGTTCAAGTCTCCATAGGTAGCTGCCTCTAGAAACGCCTCCAAAGTGTGGGACATTCGCAAAGGATATGCCCTAAGGATTCAGATCCAGGTTCTCCCCCCTCTCTACAACTCAGCAGATAGCATGCACAGTCTCCCTGCGTGCCTTTCCTTTCATCTTAGCTAGATAAGCTTCCTCGACCTTCTTTTATTTCATGTCGGTTACATGTTGTTGTTGTTGTAACCGCAAAAATATTTCCCAAATTGGTTTGCGGGGAATATAGCGAGAGCGACAGTCCTTGGCCGGATAAAGATTCGGATCGTTTCGGTATAGAGACTTGACTGTTGCGGGAACTATTGGATTTCAGCCGCCTCTTACGATAGGAACCCCTAACCCGCAGGGTTCATGTCGGCCACATTACCCTAGTCACATTTCAATAATTTAGACACTTTCGTTGACATCTTCCACTGCATCTTCCATAATTATATCGATACAGTGTTATGCTAATAATCAAAATGTTTGTTAAGAAGTCACACAATGAGAAAATACAAAGGCCTAGAAAACTCAATAGAGTTCATTAAATCCATTTTAAATGTTAAACCAGCCCGATTCGGTTCGCTAGAACTGCCAGTTCAGGTGGAACTGGATGTGAACTGTGATATTAAATACACATTATACTATAACGTATGCAATCTTGGTATAGACTCGAATAAAATCTTCAAATTTCTAACCGATACATTTGTAGAGATATCAATGTAGTCTACTGCCTTCTGATGCCTTTTATCCAGCAAGAACACTACGAGCTATTTATGCTGGCGATTATGAACTGGGATAGCCACTGTAGGCAAATTCTTACTAGGTTTGAACCACAGGCCGGCCAAGAGGAATCACCCGAAAACCGACCTTACTTGAAAAACACACAAAGAAATGATAAATTTACATATGTACCTCATCCAATGTTTTAGTGTGACCGGACATTAAACAACTAATTAATTTTAGTTGATCTCTCACATCATGATGCTCGACAATGCACGCATGCAATGCATTCAATTCACACTCAGTACGTCCATGCTGGCAGAAAAGCGTTGTTATATTTGTAGCTGGATCTGTCCAAGACTAAAATAGAAGATGCTATTTAAAACAGATGTTGATAAGAATGCATGAATGAAGAATGAAAGAATGCGTGGAATGCTGCTATTAGAGATATATTTATGAAATTTAATCAGTGGCAAATCTTCTTGCTCTCTCTCTCTCTCTTACCGTCACTTTTCCATATGGAATCAGTTCCAAGTCAGTATATTTCAACCATTCATTCAGTATCATACCATCGTAAAGGGAATTTCTTATAAATGATCTGCTATCGGGGCAAAGTGCCTCATAGTAGACTCCTAGCTTCAATTGCTCATCGGATGATATTTCTTGGGAAGACTACAAGAGAAATATAAAATGGAAAGAAGATTTTTTTTAATACTTTTTATAACCATGACTTCATGCCAGAAAAAAATGTAAATGGCTGCAAATTATACTATATATACATATGTAAATTAGCGCTTTACAAAAGCGAGGGGCCTATAGTTTATTCTAGGTAAAAATGCACCCGGAGCGATTGAAATTCCCTGCCGAGGGGCGACAGCAATTAGAAAGATTAATTTGATTTTTTATTGAAATTATTTTTTTTTTTATAAATTTGGATGTTATCGGTCCACTACTGGAGCCCATGATCACTACATTTTTAGTTACTCGGCTACTGCGGCCGTTGGATTTACTGATCCATTTTATTTTAATTTTTTGTGTTGTTTATTTTATTATATTTATTTCATTTAATTTTAATTTTTATGATTTTAATCTTGATTTATTTTTTATTTTTATTATTTTATTTTATATCATATTATTTAATTTAAATTTTATTTTTTAAACCTTTCATGTAAATGCATGAAGAAAAAGAAGAGATAGACCCACCGAAATTTATACCGATCGTATCAGAATGACAAGCTGAGTTGATATAGCTATGTCCGCCTGTCCGTACATCCGTCTGTTTGAACGCAAAGCAGCTTTTGTGATATCAACCAAAACTTGAGTGGCAGATTCATGCATTTAACGATCATTTGTCGGAACCAACATATTTTTCAGATGTAAAATTTTTGGTCATAATTCCTTAAAAAAAAAGTACCTAAGACCAGGAATTTGGTGTGCCATATCGTATAGCCAAAAAAAAAAAACGATTTGTTCAGATATGAGGTTGGGGGTAAAAAATCTTTCAATAAAGCATCTAAACGTGAAATTTGGTATTCTAAAGAAGTAAATTCAAGTTTATATTGACACTGAAAATGATCAAAATCGAATTTTGCTCTTTGCAAAAAATCTTATATGTTCATGAGCATCATTATTTTGAATTTTTTTTTATATTTTTTATTTTACCAAATTGAATTAAATTTAATTTTTATTTATTTATATATTTTTATATTTAATTTAACTCTATTTATAGTTTTTTTTATTTCATTCAATTCAATTTATATTTATTTATTTACTTTTTTAATTAAATATATTTAATTTCATACAGTTTTTTTTATTTCATTCAGTTTTATATATTTTCATTATTATTTTTTTTAATTTAACTATATTTAGTTTTTTATTCATTGTTTTTTTATTTCTATCAATTTTTTATTTTTTATTTTAACCTTACTAAGTTTTTTTATAGGTTTTTTATTTCATTAAACTTAATATATATATTTTTTATTTAACTATATTAAATTTTCAAATTTCGTTTAATTGAATTTACTTTTATTTTTTTATTCTACTATATTTAAGTTTTTTAATTATGGCTTTTTTATTTCATTCAATTTAATGAATTTTTTATTTAATTTTTTTTAAATTTAACTATATTGAATTCTTGTATTTATAGTTTTTTTATTTCATTCAATTTAATTTATTTTTGTTTTTAATTTTTTTTTTAATTTTTTTTAAATTTACTTATTAAATTTTTTGTTTCTAATTTTTTTCTTATTTTAATTTCTTTAATATAACTTTTTTTGGTTATGGAATTTTTATTTCATTCAATTTAATTTACTCATATTTTAATTTAACTATATTGAATTTTTTATTTAATTTAAATTAATTTATTTTTATTCTTTATATTCATTTAATATTTTAGCGATATATAATTTTCTATTTATAGTTTTTTATTTCTTTCAATTAATTTTTTTTTTACTTTAACCGTATTAAATTTTTTTATTTAAATATTTTTTATTTCTTTCAATTTAATTTCTTTAATATAACTATATTTAAATTTTTTATTTATAGTTCTTTTATTTTATAAAATTTAATTGGTTTCTATTAATTTTTTAAACTTATATATATTTAAATTTTTATTTAATTTAATTTAAATTAATTAAATTTTTTATATTCATTTATTAATTTAGCTATATTTAATTTTTTTATTTAGAGTTTGTATTTCTTTCAATTAATTTTTTTACTTTTAAATTTTTTAATTTACTTATATTCAGTTTTTTATTTATAGTTTTTTTATTACACTAAATTTAATCAATATTTTTTTTTAATTTAACTGTATTAAATTTTCTAATTTCATTCAATTGAATTTACTTTAATTTTTTTATTCAACTATATTTAAGTTTTTATATTTATGGATTTTTTATTTCATTCAAATTTATTTATTTATTTATTTTTTTTAATTTAACTATATTAATATTTTTATTTATTGTTTGATTATTTCTTTAAATTTAATTTCTTTAATTTAATTTATTTAATTTAACTTTATTAATTTTTTTTGTTTAAAGTTTTTTTTTTTTAAATTAAATTGAATTTATTTTTATTTAAATTATTTTTTTAATTTTATTTATTTTTAATTTTTTATTTCATTCAATTTAATTTATTTTAATTTTTTATATTTATTTATTAATTTAGCTATATTTAATTTTTTATTTATAGTTTTTTATTTCTTTTAATAAATTTTTTATTTTTTTATTTTTTAATTTAAACATATTCAGTTTTTTATTTATGGTTTTTTTTATTACATTAAATTTCAGCAATTCTTTTTTAATTTAACTATTATTTTATTCTATTTTTTATTCTATTTCTTCATTCTTTCAATTTAATTTCTTTAATTTGACTATATTTAAATTTTTTGTTTATAGTTCTTTTATCTTATTAATTTGAATTTAATTTTATTTTAAATTTTTTTTAAATTTTACTTATTCTTAATTTTTTATTTCATTCAATTTAATATATTTTTATTTTTTATATTTATTTATTACTTATAATTTAGCCATATTTAATTTTTTATTTATAGTTTTTTATTTCATTCAATTGAAGTTTTTTTTTTCAACTATATTTAATTTTTTATCGATATTTTGTTTCATTAAATTTAATTAATTTTTTTTAATTTTGTTTAATTTAACTATATTAATTTTTTTTATTTATAGTTTTTTTTATTGATTTGAATTTAATTTCTTTAATTTAACTTTTTTCTTTATGGTTCTTTTCTTTCATTCAATTTAGTTTACTTATATTTAAAAAAAAAAAAACAATTTGTTTTTTAATTTAATTTGATTTATTTCTATTTTTTATATTTATATATTAATTTAACCATATTTGATTTTTTTATTTATAGTTTTTGTATTTCATTCAAATTAATTATTTTTTTTTCCTTTTTTAATTTATTGTAATTAAATTTTATTGTTTTAATTAGCTTTTTCATCTTATTTTGTTTTATTTAATTTACTTTTATTGGCATTTTTATCTTATTATATTTTCTTAATTTTTATTCAATTTTATTTAATTAATTTTTGATTTTAGGAATGTATTTCAGAATAATATTGAGGATAACATTGATATTCAATTAAGCTCACAATAGGGGTATTCGCCTTGTCTAGGAAATGTATACTATGCAAATATTTCCTATCGAATTGTGCTAGAGATCGAGAGCACCCGCGTCGCAAAATTTTGACATATTCAAGTGAAACAATAACAACCACATAGGCACAGGGTTACTTTTCCTTCGCAGGGTTGCATTTTCCTTCTTGCTAGCTGTGGGAAATAAATATACATAGGATTTGGTATAGGATATTTTTCCTATCGTACCATATGTTTTTTGCATGTGTTTTGTTGTTGTGCCATTGCACGAATGGGAAAAATTTCCTATCCGTGCACCGTAGCAAGCATTTCCTAGACAAAGAGAATACCCCTAATGTGAACACATACATATTTACATATACGATACAATGTTATTCGTAGTCATAATTTATTCTCGTTTTATCTGCACATTAAGAGCCCACCAACTCGACATATTTGCAAGTATACTCACTTCGACATGAAATGCTGTTGTTTCAATTGCATGCAACGCTACTAAAAATATGTAAAACATCGATAACAAAGTCATATAATTTTCAGTTGACATTTTCCACTTTGTTGTGTTTACACTCTTACTACTTCAACGTCTCTTAATTAAAATTTTATTTTATTTTTGCAAGCGCTTTTGCCAGCTTTAACGATCACTTTACTGCTCTACAACAAATCAACGACTAGCCGTGTTATTTAGAAACTCAGCCTGTATATGATTTATTAAAATCTGGCGATTTTGAAACATTTTTAAATTCTCTTGAGTACAAATGAAAGCCTCACATCTGCAATTCAAACACCCCAAATGCTTGACTAGCAGATAATAGCTACACGTAAAGCATCACATTGAGGCACGTACATAGTACTGACGTACAAACAAATGTTCAGGCGAAGTCTACTTGCGGTGAAACGTAGAAGATATGAACCACCTACATTTAGGTTAATAGTGTGTTTCGTTACATAAATATTTTATTTGTCTATTTTATCCAATACAGTATTTTACTTTTAAGAAAGTATTTAATGAGAAAAATATGTAAAAGAAAAGTCTAGATAAAATTACTCAGAATAATGCGGTAGTCATTCAGCATTGAATTTTTATTCCTTCAAGTACATGTGGTACATTTTTCTCAGGACAATCAAAGATGTACCGAAGAGTAATTCGGTGGGAATTTTGAAGCTCTCAATTTATATGATGTTTCTAAATAAGTAATTTCTAGTGCGAATTTTGGTGTATGACTCATTGACGGTTTAATATAAAACTACAGAAGACCGTTAGACTCTTAATTTGGTATGGAAAAATATATACATATATAAATAAAACAGAGGATCGAATATCAACGGCAACACAATCACGAAAAACTAATTTATATGGACTAGTTGCATGCTGGCTTAGTTAAGGACTAGTCATACGAGTTTGAAATTTATTATCGGGTAACTGAGTTTTGAGCAGATGTGTCTAAACATATGTTATAATTAATTGATGCATATGATAGAGACAATTGAATGTGATTTATGAGATTGAGAAAGCCCAAAATTACTTGAAAAACAGAAAAATATATCTAACCATAAATCATACATTGTCGAATAAGGATAGTGGTATTCACGCTTTTGTGTATTTGCAAATAAAAGATTCGAAAATTTATTTTCAAAGTCAGAATGATATCAAAATTATAAGATAATAAATAAATGTACTTTTTTTATTAGACATAAAAACTGCTCCTTTCTGTGTTCAATATTTTTACGACGTTCCCTGCAAACGCTTTAAGAACCACGAATTGTAGGGCATGAACCTGGGATGATGCACCTGCCTAACTGCTTGATGTTCTCTTGAAACTAAAGACAAACATCATCGCCGTCTAAGGCGCACGATGAACGGGACAAGAGCGGAAGTAGGTGGGTCCTTGTGCAATCTACTACACCGGTCATAAAAGGTAGGACTAATTTGTTGTCCGATGGAAGAGATGGAAGATGTGTCGATTTCAACGTCAGGGTGGGCAGAGAATATATCTTCAACACAACTGTCTGAAATTCAATCTCCATGACGAAACATTCTCAAAGTGCTTGAACCTTATTGACTCTTCCGAAATATGATGGTTTGTTTTACTGGATTCCAGAACAAAAAATTCATGAATCTGCTTGACCTAGCATTGTGCCGGATCACTATCCTTGTGTAGCCTAAAGTGTTTCTACTCGACTTGAACTGCTTCTCTCTGAAAGAAATTATAAGCAACTGGGTATATGGAAACTGCAGGAAGCCCTTTCAAGCTCTCTGCGTGCAGTTGCAAGCGAAACTATTAGTTTTCGCCAAGATCAAAACAAGAGCTGATATGAATATGATTGCTGTACCGAAATGCAGAGAAAAAAGCTATCTACCTCGTAACATTTCAAGATGGGAACAGAGTCAAGTTGTGCCCATGGAGTTGATCTGGCGACATATGTCGAAGGTATACTGAATTTTATGTATGGAATACTTTTCCAGACTGCTGAAGGGTAGTGCAAATGAAACCCCGGGAGATGTGAAAGATTAAGCCCACTATCAATGAACTGATTGGACTTTATCAGTAAGGATTAAGCCAAAGATTAAATCAGCAACTGACTAGGTATCTACTATCGAAACAAAACCGTATCTTCGTAGGTTTTAAAGCTACCTTCGCTAGCATGAAAATTGACTGCCTCTAAGTGGTTATGTCTGTAATTGATGTATCCGCAAAACTCATGTTTCTGTGTAAACCGACGCTGACCAGCACCAAAAACTTCGCATATCTCACGAGGCTTCATACAACAAACAACAGTCATATCATTGAAGTTGTAGACGATTTCGGCTTTCCTGGAACCAGCATCAATACCAACAATAATGTTAGCCTCAAAATCTAAAGTAAAATTACTCTTACCAACTGGTACTTTTTTAAACTGAGTAGGCAATTGAAAATTGTCTCTCAACGAAAAAAAACCCAAACTCTACCCCTATACCTGACCACGGGTTAGGGTTCATGAATTTAAACGCAGTAATACATGCCTGTCATAAGAGGCGACTAAAATCCAGTAATAATACCAGCGGTAGTTGAGTCTTTATACTAGAACTACACGGATTTTTATGCAACCAAGGACTTTCACCTCTGCAGTATTCTCGAAAACCAATTTGGGAATATTTTCGCGGTTACTATAACCAAAACTACAATAACAATATCTGATGAGTAGGCATTAGGACTTTTCGAGACAAAGGATTTGGGAACGATGAGCTGTAGGAGCACATTAAAAGATTTCGACGGTGTCTCCAATTGGCGCCAAATGGCTTTGTACCACAATTTTGATATTTCTCTTAATTATTCATTAAAAAGTCGAAAGGATTCGAAAATATTCATTCAAAGACGTGAATGTAAAAAATTAATAAAAATTACCTTCAGATGTCGCCATAAAAAACTAAGCAGCCCTGCTTTGCTTATTTTGTTTTTGTTTTTCACATTTTTCTTTCACATGTGTCAAAGAGCAAACGTGAATTATTTTATAATTTTACCGAAACAAGTGCAGTTTTAGTGGATTTTTGTGAATTTTATTAAACTATTATTGAAAACTAGACGAATTCGATGGCACCAACTACGGCGACAAAAGTCGCTGAAGAAATTACAGAACGAGACGGAGAAGAGCAGAAAAAGAATCCCAAAGCAACAGCCATAGGCGATTTTGCATCCATTGAGGAATTTACAAAAGTAAGATAAGTGAAATTTATATATGAAAACGTTGTGAAATTAATAAATGTAATTTCATTATTATAGAATGGCTTAGCTGAAATAGTTGAGGCTACCAAAGCGGTAAATTCCTTTCCACAAGGTTCCGCACGCGATTTATACTGTGCATACCCCACTTTTGGTCGTGTTGTGGACGAACAATCACATCGCATATTCAGTTTGGTATCGAAAGTGCTAAAGTGGCAAAATGTAAGGGGCAACATAGAGCGGTAAGTTTGATTCAATTTGATAGCTACATATATTTTTAATGTAAATGCATTTCCATCATATAGTCGTCAGCAAGATGAGCAATTTGAGATGCTTTTAGAATGTAATGATGCTATGATGGAACGTTTAAATTCAAATCTAGATGAATTAGCGGGCATTAAAAAGAATCCACAAACGGTAGTTGTTGAGTCTCATATAAATATAACAAGTGGTAGTGAGCTTGCGCCTGGTGCAGGTGCTGGTAGTTGGAATTTGAAGAGAAATGAATCGTATCCAATTGCTGCACGTTTGATCACAGCAAAAAATATTGCTCGACCACAAATGAAGTTTAAAGATGCTGTTGATAATAGCGCTTTGACACCATTCATACCGAGATTGAAGGATAAGCCGAATTCACTGAAACCACTAGCTCTACTGCCAGAGTACGATGAGAGTGGTAATGTGGCCAGGTTGGTATTAGTAAACGTTTGTTAGGTAAAAGGCATTAGTTATTTTTATATTTACATATAGCTACCTACACCCCTACGAGTTCGAGCTAATGAAATGGGAAGTTCCCAACGTTCAATTGAAGCGCACATGTCCCATTGTACCCGCAAAAATGGATGACACTGAATTATTTTATGTCGACACTGTGACGAAATTGAATGCGGCTGTGGAAGAGCTGAAAAATGAGCGTGAAATAGCTATTGATGTGGAACACCACTCCTATCGCACCTTTCAGGGTTTTACTTGTTTGGTGCAAGTTTCATCACGTAATAAAGATTATCTTTTTGATGCTTTAGAGTTGAGAGAAGATATGCACGTACTCAACACCGTATTCACTGATCCGAAAATTGTAAAAATCTTTCATGGCGCTGATATGGATATTGACTGGTTACAGCGTGATCTTTCGCTCTACATAGTGAACATGTTTGACACACATCAAGCGGCTAGGGCTTTAAATTATGCGAGACTATCTTTGTCATATTTACTTAAACACTATTGTGATATAGAAGTTGACAAAACCTTCCAATTAGCGGATTGGCGTATACGACCCTTACCGAAGGAATTGGTTTCATACGCACGTCAAGACACACATTACCTTCTATATATATTCGATCTTATAACCAATGACTTGCTCGACGCCGGTAATCAACAATCCAACTTGCTGCGAAATATTTACCAACGCAGCACCGAAATTTGCAAAAAACGTTATGTGAAGCCACATATAACTGCAGATTCGCATATGGATGTGTATCGCAAGTCGAAACGTGTTTTCGACAATCGTCAATTATATGCATTGCGTGAAGTATTTCAATGGCGTGATGCTATTGCACGTCAGGAGGATGAAAGTTATGGTTATGTGTTGCCTAATCATATGTTACTGCAAATTTCCGAAAGTTTGCCACGTGAAATGCAGGGCATACTAGCGTGCTGTAATCCCATACCGCCATTGGTGAGACAAAATTTACATGTGCTACATCAAATTGTGTTGCGTGCGCGTGAACAGCCTTTGGTCAAGGTGAGTTGTTACACTTAACAAAAATGTATGCATATATATATGAATATATTTATTTATAAATTTTTACAGCCTGTGCCGGAGACAGAAACTATTCATCGTGTTGCTAGCAATAACACTAAGGATTACAACAGCAAGTTGTATTGCCCGCATGATTTGTCACATAATGAAGAATTCCGTGATGACTTGCCAACACTACTAAATTTGAACAAAACTCTTCTACAATCGACTCCACCAAAGAACAACGTAAAACTCGCTAAACCTATTTTGAGCATTTATGAAACGTACCAGCCATCAGACGAGGTAAAAAATTCAAAGCTTTTAAAAATTAAAATTAAAAAATAATTAAATTGTTATAATGTGTACTAATTTAAGGATGAGGACCAGCGCAAACAAAAACAATTACAGAATAGCATAAAATTTGTTAGTCCATATCAACGCTATCGCGCTATGTTACCTTTGATAGAAAAACAAAAGGCCGAAGAAGCAGCACACATTGAAGCTGAGAATAAGAAACGTCAATTGTGTCCTACAGCAAATCCAATGCCTGCCAATATAGCAGTAAATATACATATATACTTTTATTTTATGGATATATGAAAGAAATGTAAAAAAAAATTATCTATTTATAGGTGGAAATTAAGAAAGAACCCGTTGAGGAAGATGAATATAGTATGCCAATAAAAGAAATACTTAAACGCACACATGAAGAGGCAATTGAGAAAAAGCGTAAAGAGAAGGAAGCTAATGAGGAGCCCAGCGCCAAACGTTTTAAGACCAAAACACCGATTGATAATAAATTAAAGTTTGTTAATTTGCCGCCGACTAAAAGAGAGTTGCGTGAAGCTAAGAAAATCGTTGTGGCATCCATGCAAGCACAACCACAACCCAACAATACCACAAATATTGTCGATAAATCTAATAGTTCCATGCATGCCATAAGTGGTGACTCAGATAGTGGACCTGAAGAGGTGCCAACTACATCGTACGCAACTCCAAACCCACCAAATCGGCAAGCAACAACGTCGAAGCAACAGCAACAGCGTCGAAGCGGCAAAAAGAAGTTTAAAAATAGAAAAATGAAGAACAGAAATAATTCCAATCAATCTTCAAATAAAAAAATTGATGTTAAAAATTTCGATTATAAAAATGTCGACTTTAAAAAATTCCAAGGTGGCGCACAACGCGCAAAGGGTATGGAGTTGAAACCACAATTTCATGGCAAGGTATGTCAGCTTCTGCACCATATAAATCTATACACAAATTTCTTACTCACATTATTCCTCAATCCACTCTCTTTTGCAGGGCAACTCAAATAAGAAAAATAATAAAAAATTCAACAAATTATTCACATTTAGCAATGTTAAAGGTAAAAAGTAGCAGTTTTCGACTTTATTAGGACTGCCAGACCATGCTTAATTTAAACGAAAACATTAAAATCTTGGACGTAATGTAACATTTGGAAATTGAATTATTTAAAGTTTTCATGGTACATCATAAACAAATTCATCAAGTGTAATACGAACATCATATTTTTTTTTAAGATGACATACATGTATATTAGGCCAATTTTATAAAACTAACCTAGAGTGCAGTATGAAAATACTTTGCATTAAAATATATTACATCTCCTTATGTATATTTTGTATATATATATATATGTAAAATGTACAGTTCTATGCTACTTGATACTAAACAGGTAATAAATTAGGCTTTGAATAAACATTTACATACATACATATGGTGAGTCTAAAATTTTAATTTAATTAAAAAATACCGTTTTAAATTCACAATAGTTACAGCTGTTTGAACATTTTATCACCCTCTCTGTCCATACAGTACTCAACAACGGCATAAACAACAAGTAGTCTACGCTCCACGCCCCGTTTATGTTTATCGGTTATCAACGGGAAAAGCGCATCGTGTTTGGAAAGGCGATCAATAAGCTCGGTTAGTACGCCACCGGAGAAGACTTGCAGGCGGTCCCATGTAGTTTTTCTTATTCTTTGAAAAAAAAAAAAAAATTAACAAATAAATTTGAAATTCGATATCTGCAGTTAGTTTACTCACAAACAGCATTGATATAATGGCGCCAATATATCTAAATGATCTTTGTTTGGATTACCAAAAGCTTTACCATTATCTATTAACACCAAACGCTCCTCACGTGTTTCATAGTGATGACGATCACCATTCTGTATGAGATAATCGAATATTGCGGCATCGATAAGATCCAATAAACGTATTGTTTCCATTTTATCTTTCAGTGATCTGCAAATTTTTAATGAAAAGTTGAAAGTACATATGTACATTCATAACTATTATATATGTATAAAACCATGCATGACATTCACACACTTGCAATAGTTCATATCATCCTCCCATGGCGCACGCTTATCCTCTTTATATGTACGTTGCCATGGTGATCGTCGTTTAGCCAATGAACCCGGTATAATGTATATGAGTACACCCTCAATATTATTATGTTCATCACCACAAACTGTCTCTTCCTCGTTGCAGTAATGGCACTTGCCAAAGAGACAATATTGTTCAGTGCCATTTTCACCTTCTGTGATTGTCATTGAATTTTGCAGTTCGTTATCACCTTTATCATAAATATCCGTCTTTAAATTCACAATACGTCCTACTACAATGGGCGTCCATCTAAAGTCGAGTACAGCGCCCAAGTAGAAGGCATATACTTCCGCCGCATGACGATCTTTACCCGCATATACGGCACCTTCTATAATGGCGTCCCGTTCATACCATTGTGGCTTGAAGATCACCTTCTGTTTATTCGCTAAACGCACCAGTAGTTTTAATTGCGTGCCACGCGCCAAATTTGTGACCTTGGTGATGGGCTCCTGACGCAACGTCTGCAAAAGTTGTGCCATAGATGTGTCATATTGAGGATAGATTTCATTTTCTTGTGGCCACTAAAAAACAAATAAAAAATTTTATTTAAAATTATTGAGTTAAACACAAATGTATGTATTTACCCAATTGGCGATATCCCACAGAACGGATGCATTTTCATATGGCGCTGGTTTATAATTTTTCAATAATTTATTACGATACATGAAGAGTCGTGGATTACGATTTAGATACGCGGGATGCAGTTCGCGTATTTTTTGACGTATCATATTTTCCAAAGCGCGTGTACTGCTCACGTGTGGCACCTCTTCAACGTTTAGATAGTACATGAAGTAAAAATTCGCGCCAACAACTAAACACAAGCAACTAACTAATGCAACAACAATGCCAATAGTGCGTTTATTGGCAGCCATTATAATTTAGTTACGTTTGCTATAAAATTAGTAGTTTTTAACTGCAAAAAAAATTGGTTTAAATTAAAATTTCTGTTATTAAATATTTTGAAATAAGGAAATGTTGCTCATACGCTATGTCGTTCATTTTATTATGATCATCATCACGTTCTGACACTCACCTCTCAATTTCGCGCTCTCTTGTTAACTTTTGCATCAATTTCCTTGATTCGCAACAGAGAGAGGCTGTGTAGAAACAATAAAGGCGCCGACAAACAAATTAAAATTTTAGCAACAAATTGCCATTTGACAGCGTAACATGTTTTTCTTGTTGGTTTTGTCTCGCTGTCTAGATTTTCATACATACATTATAATTGTTGCTGATGTTATCTGCGCGCTAACGTCATCAAAAAAAGAACAAGTCATCAAACACGAAATTTGCCGGCAGCTGCCGTTGATTGCGTTGCTGCAAATATCACTTTTTGTCGTTGACAAACTCGTCAGAAAATGGCAAATTAGAATTGACCAAATCAAAGTGAAAAAAAAACTATTTGGCGCTTAAACTTGCTTTCCGCTTTCACATGCTTTATGCTAGTGTGTTTTCGATATGTTTGGTTGTGCACCTACCGAAGGTGAAGTGTTAAATGTTTCATATAATTTATTTTTAATTCAAATTTATATTTGGCGCTGCGCCTATATCTAGTGCACTTAATATACTTAAATATATGAATGTTTAATAATTTATAATGTAGAGATGTTTGCGTTGACAGATACACGCCGCATTAGCATATCTAACGAATAGTTTAGTATTGTTCTTTGTTAATTCCTGTATTTGGTCTTTGTTTAAACAAAAGTTTCTAACATAAATAATTGTCTGATGTGCTTTTAATGTTTCTATCCACGTTCGTTTGCTGTGCCTTTATGGCGATGATTCCAAGAAATCGCGTTTTTTTCAATTCTTTTTTGTAAAAATTGCTTTTTTCTGTTTGTATTATATAATTTTTTCCTTCCTTTTGAAAAGATATGTAATTTTTTATTAGCACACGCACTTCCGCTTTATATGTTGGTTCACTTTAACAAATTGTTATATGCATTCAGCATTTGTGGAATGTTTATAGTGCGAATAAAACATTAAATTATATAACCGTCAAATTAATTTTTTCCAACAAATAGTGCATGTAATGCACAAAAGATTTGCCTTGGGTGATAAGCAACCGCAGGTTATTATTAGCTATATGCCGTTTCTTCTGTGAATCTCATCCATACAAAATATCATTTCCAATATTTATCGATCGAGCACAGCATATTTACACAATTTTTAATATCAATACATATGCACAAAATATATCTATACGAGATTCTTCCTTAAATTTAAAGAAATTATATATTTTGCGTACCGCCCAGTACGTCTAAATGCGTTAACGCGTGGCACACTTCTGTACTTAGGTATGCTTGATGCTCTATTCGCCACATGTGTATCTATTGTATGACCAATTGCTGGTGGTGAGCGTATTCCTTTCGGCCCTGTCTGCCGTTGTCTGCGTCGACGTTTTCGTTTTGTTTTGATTTTGAAATAACTCATTAATTATGGCACTTGACTTCAATTAAATTAAATTCTATTGTAAAGAAATTCGCCGAATGTTCACTTGGCTGTTGGCAAGACAAAACATTAATGCGTATGCAGCAGCTGTTGCAACGTACATTTGACTAATGCAATGGCAATTTGTAATTGGCAAACACATTTGCAAAACATACTGTCGGTTAAGTTGTCGTCGCTCATGGTCAATATATGCATTGTCGTCTTGTTCGCCTGCTGCCTTCAAACGTGTCATCTGCAATCAAGCACAGTGCATGCTTTGGTTATTCTGAAAAAAAAAGAAAGAAAACAAGAACACATAATAATTGCTTTCTTTTGTTTATGTTACACATTTCATTACGTCTATAACACCTGCGTTTATGCTATTTTTGGTCTTTGGTTTGTGTTAGGCAGTAGTGTCGGTGACGCTATACCGCACTCACGTCTACAAGTGAAGCGGCAAGCAACCATAGAGACTTGTATGCGCCAAAATTATTTCCTCCTTATGAATTACGCTCGCGCTACCTTACTAAAACATATTTTCATATGCTTTGCCACCTCTATATATGTATGGGGAGTACAATCCGAATAGAATAATTTGTTTACAAATTTCCTTTGAAGCTTTTTTGCTTCCACTTAGAACGTGCCAATTTTCCGAAAAAATTGTAAATAATTTACAGCTGATCAGCTGTTGTTTGTTTTGATTGCAACTTTGTTGTGTTGCCATATGTGAAAATGTGAGCAGATTATTATGAAGTGTGTTTCACTAACGAGAGAATGAATGTTCATTCGCTTTGAATTTCATTAATTTAATTATAAATTTTTATTAAAAATCGCGGTTAAAAAATTTATTAAGTTCCATATTCTTGGTCTCTGTTACGCTTTTACTTTTCCTATTTGCTGCCAAAGTTATAACACAAACTCTTTGTATAATTTATAAAAACAGTCTCCGAACATTTGATTAATTGGTTTCACATTGGGTATAAACTAATGCAACCGTGTCAACAGTTTCATGTTCCGCTTCCTTTTAATAATTTTCCGCTGGTACAAGTCGGTTCGAATTCGCGAACCGTCGATTAGATTTCAGTTTTTGTGCGTGTTTTTTAATGAAAAGTGATTAAAAATAATATTTGTATATATTTCAAATTATGTATTTGACAAAAGTGATGAAATGTGCATAAAGTAAAGCCAAAATACTACGTTGCGCGCTGAATTTACGAAAGTGGAGTCTAAGTTAAGTTTATGTTGTGAAAACAAATTACTCCTCAATGTTCAAACGGCAATTCGATTGGTAAATATCTAAACAATTTTAAGAATTATTAAAACTAGTTCAATTATCGCTCCAACCTTCGCACTCTTGTTACAAACGGCTCAAAATATTAGTTGGTAAAATCCAACCTCTTAGCAAACGCGGAACTCATCTTTACATACATAACATACACACATACAGTGGTGGGAAGAAGTCTACATACACCCCTTATTTTCTTTGAATTGAAAGTCCAAAAAGTTTTTTGAAAAATTTAACGACCGAGTTTTAATTCAACTATTTTCCCTTATCATAAAATAAATTTATTTTTTTAACACAAAACAGTAAAGCTATGACCAAAAAAAAGCGTAAATCCAACATTGACAAAAGTCTACATACAGTACATACATAACTTATCTTAGCGCAAAAACTTTGGTTAATATCAGGTAACACGATCTTTTTAGTATTTAGTTGGTACACCGTTCGCATCAATAACGGCTTGAAGCCATCGCGGCATCGAATCTATTAAATTTGTCAATTCAGAGCAAGTAATACTGTCCCAAACTTCAATAACTCGTTCTTTAAGGCCCGCTAAGCTGGAAATCTGATTTTTTTCTAATTTTTCGCTCTAAAATCTACCAGACATGTTCAATAACATTTATGTTGAAAGATCCAGTCTGCGCCACCGAAAGCTTCAGACTAGCTTCCAACAATAACTTATATTTGAACCGATCCATATTACCCTCACTAAAAACAAGCTTTCCAGATGCCACAACCGCTCCCGAAACCGCCACCATGCTTCACTGTCGCTACTATATTTTTAGAGTTAAGTGCAGTGTTTTCTTTTCTTCAAACTTTTGCTCTTCCATAGCTGCCGAATACATTGAACTTTGATTCGTCTGTAAACAAGACTTTTTGCCAAAAATCCATTCTCTTGTCTACATGCGCTTTAGCGAACTCCAAGCGAAGTTACGATTTTTTCAGAAACAAAAGGCTTTTTACATGGCGTCCTATTGTGGAAGCCGTTATAATTCAGAACTCTTCGAATTGTTCTTGGATGGACACACTTTCTTGATGAGCTTGCGATGTTTTCAACTAATTTTGGAGCAGTAACTTTAGGATGAATAAATTATGAGTGTGAATGCTGGTTCACTTAATTCAAAATAAAGCTGATGCCTCTTCGATTTATTTTCTTCGGGCGGCCAACACGCGGCTAATTTCCGTGGATTCATTTTTTTCAAAGTTATTTTACAATGGTCTATACCTTTGGTGGACTTAAGTCTAAAATTTTTAAAATTTCACTTACGATTTCTTCCCTTTTCTGTGCTGAATAACCATGATTCTTACGTCAATGGACATTTCTTTTCGCGGGGCCATTGTTGATGCTAATGTGTTTAAACCACAACTAAATTCAATACCAGAAAATTAGAAAACGTAATAATAAAGTAGTAAAAAAAGATACCTAACCGCCATAATAACATAGCATATTGACGTACCAGCTAGTAAACCCGTGGTGTATGTAGACTTTTGTCGGCCACTGTATCTATTTCTTGGAGCATTAAACAACGTTAGGGTTGCATTTTTTATGTATTGGACTGATCACAAATGAATTTTATCGACTAGCATGTTTTCGCGCGATCATATTTTGCAAAGAAACTGATGCATGCCCCTTGCGAGTTCAATAGCTCACCCGGGCCGTGTAATCGAACATCTGTTCCATCGTCATTTGTTGGGAAATCAGACTCGACATCTCTAGGTGTTTCATTTTCACTGACATTCAGTAGGTTATAGTTTCTTTTGCAGCTGTATGTAGGGAGATTGAAATTCTTTTCTCTTATACCTAGTTGCTGATGCGTGCTCTCAGAGAGTAGGTGTGCAAGCTGAGTAGAAAAGCGTTCGGCTATCTGTTGTGATTGCAGTTTTTCACTTTTGCTGCACACTGACGGGTGCATATTTTGTCAGTTTGTTGATCCGGAAACAGCCAAGTAACTTGATGATTTTTCTTCTTCGATCAGCCTCAACTTATTTGGGTATGTTTCATCATGGGAGTTAAATTTTCTGACTGTTGTGCCAAAGATACTCCCTTTATCCACTATGACGTTGAAATTTTTAAGCACGATTAACGACACTATGCCGTGGATAGCGCTCATAAGTATGCCCCTCATGGCGCTCATAAAATTCATCTTTGGACACAACACAACGTCCTTCTCTTCCATCAGAGTGTGAGCGCAAATCAGCGATATGTTGAAGAACTTCGCATGGATGAGTGTTGCGGCGTTCGTCCACCAGGCTGAATAGCTGGACGCGGTGACTGAATCTCTTTTCTACCACGAATCCGATGCCACATTTGGGCTTCTTTATGTGCCCACTGTAGTAATGGCCACAGGGATCTACTAGTTTCCGTCCTTGCCCGGTTGAAACGCAGTTCTGGAACGGCGGTGATATCAGCCTTTAGTCTGACGATGACATCAACCAGCTGGACTACCGCACCTTTCCAAATAAACGGATCGGATATTCAAGGTGCATGCCCTCAAGCTGTAGTCCTTAGTGCATGCCATTTACGTAGGCTGAAGTGGAATCCTACTTTTCGGATCGCAAGAAATCTTCACTACCAGCATTTATACGTTTATCTATGTATTCGTATCACATTTAACATGTGTTCCCGCCATAATAGCATGTACTTTGGCAGACAGAATAATGAAATGAAAAATCCTTTATATATATTTGCTTGCGTTTCGTGTACAAATCGCATATATACATATATATATTTGTGAGTACATTCATTCCACTTATATATTACATGTACGTCCTCATGCCGGCAGCTCTCGTGTTTGCAGGTAATAATTTTTTGATTAGATTTTTAATGTACTTGTACATATCTCGCAATAATAATACTCGCACTTGTGTCCATTAACACGCGTGTACAATATTTTTATATATGTACATATGTATGTATGTATATAGATGTTATCATTTTAGCGCAAAACTGGGAGAGCTAAAAAACGTACATATGGTTTTTGGAAAGAGAGCTTTTATTAATGTCGGATACATTCGTTTATTTAATGCGCTCAAGGCAGTAAGCAAGTTCTACAAAAGAGATCGGGATAAAAAATATTCGATATTTTTTACTTTATATTTTTCTCATTAGGCCGCAATAGCCAAGTGGTTAGCATTGCGTACTACGATTCAGAAGGTCTGGGTTCGAGGCCATCTTCGAGCAATATCCAAAATTATAGAAAATTAAATTTTCAAATTGCTATCGCCCCTCTGCATGGAATGTCAGGCCCTCCGAGCGTATCTCTGACATGAAAATAGGAAGCTCCTCATAAAAATCCATCGACAGTTCGGAGGCGGCTTGGAATAAATTGTAGGTCCGTCCATTTTTTGATAAAAAACAACAAGTTGCAAAAACACAAATTGGAGGAGGAGCTTGGCCGAAAATCGCTGGAGCGGTTACAAAGTGCCAAATATATACAGTGGCGGACAAAAGTCTATATACACTCCCTGTTTTCGTTGATTTGAAAGTCCCAAAAGGTTTATTGGAAAATTTAACGATAGAGTTTATTTCAATTATTTTCCCTTATCATAAAAAACCAGCAAAAATAATTTTTTAACATGAAATAGTAAAGCTATGACAAAAAACCGTACATCGAACGATGACAAAAAAGTCTAAATACTAGTAAATTATCTTACCGCAAAAACTTTGATTAATATAAGCTAACATGATCTTTTTAGTATTTAGTTGGTTCACCGTTTACATCAATAACAGCTAGAAGCCGTCGTAGCAGCGAAGCTACTAAATTTGTCAATTCTGAGGGAGTAATACTATCCCAAGCTTCAATAACACGTTCTTTGAGTAATGCTGAGCTGGAAATCTGATTTTTTCTAGTTTTTCGCTCAGAAATCTCACAGACATGTTTAATAACATTCAAATCTGGGCTTTCAGGTGGTGTGTGCGTGCCTTGGAGCATGATAAAGCAACCAATCCTTAACAATATGGACCGTATGCTTTGGATCGTTACCCTGTCCAAAGATCCAGCCTGCGCCAAGCTCCAAACTGTCCACCGAGGGCTTCAGATTAGCTTCCAAAAATGACTTATATTTCAACCGATCCATATTACTCTCAATAAAACAAGATTTCCAATTCCAGATGCCGCAACCGCTCCCCAAACCATTACGTCGCCGCCACCATGCTTCACTGTTGTTACTATATTTTTGGAGTTAACTGCAGTGTTTTCTTTTCTTCAAACGTTTGCTCCTCCATCGCTGCCGAATATATTGAACTTCGATTCGTCTGTAAACAAGACTTTTTGCCAAAAATCCATTACTTTGTCTAAGTGTGCTTTAGCGAGCTCCAAGCAAAGTTTACGATTTTTTTCAGAAATGAGAGGCTTTTTACGTGGCATTCTACTGTATAAGCCGTTATCGTTGAGAGCTCTTCGAATTGCTCTTAAATGGACACACTTTCTTGATGAGTTTGCGATGTTTTCGACTAATTTTGGTGAAGTGAGTTTAGAATCATCATTCACTTCCTTCAGAATAAAGCTGATATCTCTTCAAGTTTGCTTCTTCGAGCGGCCAACACGCGGCTTTTTTTCGGTGGATCCATTTTTTTCAAAGTTTTTTACCATGGTCTGTATCTTTGGTGGACTTAAGATTAAAATTTTTGAAATTTCACCATACGATTTATTTTCTTTTCTGTGCTGAATAACCAAGATTCTTACGTCAATGAATATTTCTTATAAATTTAAACCACAACTAAATTCAATACTAGCTAATTAGAAAACATAATTTAAAAAAATAGTAAAAAAGGGTACCCAACCATCGACTCAACTGCTAGTAAAACCGTGGTGTACGTAGACTTTTTATTTTATGTTAGAGAATGGATTTGTTTCAATACATGTGTGACATGAGGATTTCAAATAAAACTGTATACCTAAATTTTTAAGCAAAGTGATAGTACTTTCTACACAACGAATACAGGCGGTGTATGTAGACTTTAGTCCGGCACTGTATATATGTATATATAATTTGGCACAATCTGCTATGCATGTCGGCTATTGCATGGAAATGTCGCTTTTGTATATTTGAATAGAAATCTTAGGTCAATGACACTTCAAATTCTGCTCTTCGAATAACGGTATCACGTACACAAGCTTATATAATTAGAGAAAATTTTCGATTTTCATTCACATAGTGAAGTGGACAGAAATGATAATTTTATATACGGCTAACGCCGGCTACAACTCCTAGACCCTAAAAGCTGTAGACTTATAAAGTGAAAAAGTACCAAAGTGCCTTGGTTGGAGTATCTTACTTCTAGTGAAAGTTGTTCCGAATCAATCCATTTTTATATCATTGCTTCAGGTTCAGATTCGCAGGTCGCGATGAGACAGAAGAGATGTCGCGATGACACAGAAAGAAATAAATTTGTTTTAAAGAGGAAGTCTGCTATGCAGTTTGTGGTCCGCTTCGAAGCATTATCATTTCGATTCTTTGCTTCAATAAACCGAGGAAATATAGTTAGTTAGTTAGTTATCGAGGTTTCTCCATCACGGAACCCTGATAAAGCGTGTTAAAGTCTGATGGAGCATTATGATACCTATGGTGGGTCTAGGAAAGGAGATTTCTCTCTCCTTCCTAAATGTACAAGCCATTTAGCGTTTTTTATGAAACCTATGAGAATGTCATGCTTGTTAAAGCATTTTTTGGGAGAGAAAACAATGTCGGACCGCACTGTGGGCTGGGCAGTGGCGGAGTTGAGTCCCCATCAGACAGTGTCCGGTTATAACGCGTTATTATGCACATTGAGGTTCTGTTTAGCAGGAGTAGAGACCTACCTCTCTTCTCTTCGATCAATCGCCAGACCTGTCTGTTTTGTTTTTACATTGCGTGCGGTTTCCCCTGTCATATGTTTGCTGTAAGTCCTATTCGTGAGTCGATCTTGGCAAGTACTTTGCCGAGGAAAGAATTATGCCCACATCGTGTGCAGAGTTTACCGCAGTGAGAACTGTTCCCCTTAAAAGTTAGGTCGTCGGCTCCGTTCCCAAACCATGGACGGCTTGTATACACTCTCGAGTTTGCTGAAGGCTTCCTCGAATCTAATTGCCATCTTTGAGGTGGTGTGTTTGCATTGAAGAGATGCAGCGATTTAATGGCTGCTTGGCTGTCAGAATATATTATATATATAAGATTTAGTTATTATGCCAGAGTTGAGTAATCTTGAAGCGGCTTCTATAATTAATGTTAAGGTCAACTTGAAAAACATTGCAGAGGCCGAGAAGTCTCTTGCTCATGTCGATTGCCATTGATTCAGAGGAAATTTCACAAACTCAAACTCGAGTTTTGAGCCGTCCTTAAAGATGGTTACAGATCTTTGGTCCAAAACTACTATATTTTCGCACTTATTCATCTCAGGGATTTTTGTTGTGAAAGCTTTGTTGAAACAGAAAACTGAGGTGGTGTAGTCCATCACTTTTGAGGTTGGTATGGAATTATATACTGATAGTGTTGCAACTTACCAAAAGTTTTTGACATATGTCGGACGGGAGAATATTAAGGAGAATTTCAATTGCTTTCGCAGCAGTTGAGGCCCTCTGCTGAACTTTGTCCAGCTTGCTCCTGTAAATAGCTTTGCCTAGTGCCGGCCACCAGACGTATAAATTGTAATGTGGTTGCGGGTATGAAAATATTCGAGAGTCGAGTCAGCATAATAGAATTCGTTCAAGATCAGTGTTTGTGTACTGATCCGTAGACATAAGAAAGATCTGTTGAGAGTTATAGAGGAAACCAACGACTAAAAAAAAGTTTAAAAAGCTTGGAAATATGCAGAAAGTTTTGAGAACATAATTGATCTGGTGACTTACTATGTTCATCAGATGGAATAGTTTTATTTTTGAAAGACACCGTTGCTAACTTAATACCGAGAGAAAATGGTTAGCCTGAAAACCTACCTTCCTTCCCTGATCACGATGAAGAATTAAAACGTCGCAGAAGGTGATGTTTTAGAAACTAATAAGCTGGCTCTTCGACTGGAATCAATATCCCACATATTGAGTGATTTCGCATGCGGAAGAGAGAACAATACAATTAATCTCCGGTCTGACACATAGATGCCGTTACTGGAATGAAATAATTGATGCTTTTTAGCTAGCCCTAACCTTCAAAAGACGCATATAAAGGGTGATCCTGAACAACGTTTACAAAATTCACGTTCTGTAAAGAATGTGTTTCGCGCGCTTCGCTCAACTTATGGTCAACATAATCGGCCTACTGAACGTACTATTCGCAACACCATCACCCAGCTTGAGACCCAGCATTCATCATTGGATAATATTCGACCGAGCACGCAGTGATGAAAATACAGCGGCCTTAGTTGAGAGTGTACACGAAGACCGTGAAAAGTCGATTCGGCGCCGTTCGCAGCAACTCGCACCGACATATGCAACGACTTGGCGTATTTTACGTCGAGATCTTAAATTGAAAGAGTGCAAAATACATCTTGTGCAAGAACTGAAGCCGCTCGCCTTTCCCAAGCGACATCGCTTCGCTCTATTGGCTTTTGAAAAGTTCGAAGAAGATCCGACGCTTTCGAGCCAAATTTTGTTCAGCGAAGAAGAGCAACATTCCCCATTAAATTGAATTTTCTGAGTTTTTTCTATAAAAAAGTAGGGAACCTCGAAATGGACCACTCCATATAAATTTGAAAGCTTTCGGATAATTAGTTTGTGAATTCTTTTGAGTGAAGCAACTTCTGTTATTGTGAAAAAAAAAATGGATAAAAAGGAATTTTGCGTGCTGATAAAATATTGCTTTTTGAAGGCGAAAAATACAGTTGAAGCAAAAATTTAGCTTGATGAGGAGTTTCCGGACACTGCGCCAGGAAAATCTACCATCAAGAAGCACCGAAGACGGTGAACGCATTGGACGCCCAAAGTGATTTTGGATGAGCGTAAATTGAAATTGAATGAATTAGGACGTACTGAACGTGTACATCATATCATTCACGAGTATTTGGGTATGGGAAAGCTCTGTGCGTAGTGGGTGTCGCGCAAGCTCAATTTTGACCAAAAACAACGACGATTTGATGATTCGGAGCAGTGTTTAGAGATGTTAAAGCGTAATAAACCCGAGTTTTTGTGTCGATATGTGACAATGGATGAAGTTGGGCTTTGCATTGCTTCCGCATCCAAGGTATTCTCCAGATCTGGCATCATGCACCCCCATTTCCTGCTATCAGATATCATTTTTTATATGTATTTCATTTAGACTTCTATTGATTATACGCCAAAATTCTCAGTAAATACATACCGAAGGGTGTGTTAAGCTCTTAAATAAATTTTATTGGCCAAAAAGTAATTGCCTGCTGGCAGCTTTACGAAACTACGCAGCGCCAGCTCTTCACACTTTACATTATCGAAACGTTTCGCTTCGCTTCTGGTATGCCAAGCGCCAGGCTTACTTTGCAGCCTATCAAAATTAAACCAATTATTTGGTGTGTGCGTGTATGTGTGTGTGTATGCAATATTTAAATACGCAATGATCCCGGCCATGTGTCGCGGAAAATGCCGCTGTGCATTGTCTGCACTTATTACTTCCGCCAATATGCCGTCTGTGCGCGGTTATCAGCAGCGTTGTGACCACAATGCCGGTTTGTCGGTGAAATACAAATATGATAAGCCTCAGTGTGCGTCTGATAAATATGCATACATATATTTATTTATGTGTATACATATATATATACATATATATGCATAAATAAAAGTGGCCTTAAATTTGTATGTCTGGCCGTTGACGGAGTTCAGTGGCTTTTAAGCTTTCCCAAAGGGATAATGGACAGAAATTTAATGAAATTTCATTGGACTTTAATATGGAATATGTTACGTTTTTATCGTTTCTTGCATTTATTTTACTTTCGTGTATGTATATACATATGTAGTTGCATTTAAATATTTATATTATTAAATTCGGAAATGGAGAATGGAACGATGGTTGTGTATTGCGCTTCACTCTAGATGTCTGTCAAAGTCTAAGGTCGATATAATAATATTTACGTTGATACGAAACGTGCCAATAGATAGTTTATATGCAAAAGATTTTAGAGAGATTAAGGAAAAAGGAAACTGAAATATGTGAAATAATGATTTTTGGAGTTTGAAAGATTTTCAAGAATGATCTAGATGTAACGCAAAGTTTGAACGCTTTTGGGACACTTCAAGAATTTAATTAATTTGAAAACCATCAGCATCAGCGAAGCGCGCTTGATTTTTTTTAAGAGGACAATCGCTATTCATATTTCGTCATAGTCGGGTATTAGAACGTATTTTCCATCCGCAACGTCTTTTCAATCCTCCCCTTGGGGTATGGTGGCACTTTAACTGCCATTTAGCAGACTGGAGAAGTGCTCCCTCCACAGGCATAAGTAAACTCTGGAAATTGGTTACCAGAACATCTCCTTCGTTTCTTCGGCGGGATCCGAGTCGATATTGGGTCCTCGGAACTTACGCCCGCCATGTCTTCTATTACAAGATTATCAATTTGGTTTCGTGTTTTTCGATTGGGAGACAACCGTCTAGCTTGAGGTATTTTCTTGTGTCGGAATCTTGTAGGTGGGGTACGTTCTAGACTTTCATAGAGAAGATGTTTGGTTACATCGGCTTTCTCTCGGTATATGGCCAGAGGCTTATCCCCCGGTGTGAAGGCCAGGAATCGACAATCCTCTGTCCATCGCACTTCTTGGACGGCTGTGATGTCACCCTTAGGCTTCCGAGGACATCAAACAGCTGGGCAGCGGCACCTTCCCTTTTGATCCAAACACTGAATAGAAGCAGTATTGACTTTAGACTTTACATATCCCCACAGGAAAAAGTCGAACGGTGTGATATCATATTTGGGAAGGTGCATGCCCTCAAATCATGATCTTAATAATGTTTGCAGGGTTATCTCATCCGAAGCTAATTTGTACGATTTTTCATTGGATACCTGATCTAAGATCGGAAGTCAAGAAGTGCTTGAGTCACACGTTAAATACGTTAGCGACAAGAGATGGGAGCAGGTGTGCGGGTGCTCGTTGCTCAGATGCTCGCACTGCTCGAAAATGTTTGAGCAAAATCTGGAGCTCTAGTATATATGCTAAAGGGTGATCCATCTCGAGGTTTCCTACTTTTTTAAAGACAAAAAAAAAAACACAGAAAATTCAATTCTAATGGGGAATGTTTATTACTATTCGAAAGTACATTCTTTGGCATTTATTTTTTTAAGATTACCTCTTTCAAATGTCAAAGGCTACGTCTCAGATGCTCCATCCGTTGAGTCCAATTTCCGATGACTCGTTCGAGCATTTCGACTGGTAACTGGCGAATGATACGCGTGATGTTTTCATCCAAGGCCTGAATCGAAGCGGGATTGTCCGCAGAGACTTTAGACTTTACATATCCCCACAAGAAAA
Source organism: Neoceratitis asiatica (assembly GCA_030068015.2). Taxonomy (NCBI): domain Eukaryota; kingdom Metazoa; phylum Arthropoda; class Insecta; order Diptera; family Tephritidae; genus Neoceratitis; species Neoceratitis asiatica. Next base: position 20,470,548 of record CM061528.1, on the reverse strand, counting down.
AGTCTAACGGTGTGATATCACATGATATTGGTGGGCAATCGACCGGCCCAAAACGTGAAATTATCTACTCACCAAAGTGTTCTCTCAATAAATCCATTTATTGATGCGATGTGTGGAAAGCGGCGCCGTCTTGTTGAAACCAAATGTCGCGGAGATCACGAACTTCAATTTCAGGCATCAAATAGTTGGTTATCATGGCGCGATAACGGCCGCTATTGACGGTTACGTTCTCACCGGCATCATTTTTGAAGAAATATGATATAACGATGATTCCACCCACTCACAAGCCACACCAAAACGTTCTTTTTTCTGAATGAAATGTCAACTTTTGAATCTCTTCAGGTTGCTCTTCGTCCAAAATGCGACAATCTTGTTTGTTTACATACCGATTGAGCCAGAAATGGGCCTCATCGCTGAACAAAATTTGGCTCGAAAACATCGGATCTTCTTGGAACTTTTCAAGAGCCCATAGAGCGAAGCGATGCCGCTTGGGAAGATCGAGCGGCTTCAGTTCTTGCAAAAGCTGTATTTTGCACTCTTTCAATTTAAGATCTCGACGTAAAATGCGCCAAGTCGTTCCATACATCAGCCCGAGTTGCTGCGGACGGCACCGAATCGACTCTCCATGGTCTTCGTGTACACTCTCAGCTACGGCCGCTATATTTTCTTCACTTCGAGCTGGACGTGGTCTATTTGGTCGAATATTATCCAATAATGAATGCTGGGTCCCAAGATGGGTGCTGATGTTGTGAATAGTACGCTCAGTAGGCCGATTATGTTGACCATAAGTCGAGCGAAACACATTCTTTACAGAACGTGAATTTTCATAATAAAGTTGAATGATTTGTAAACGTTGTTCAGGCGTAAGTCTTTCCGTGATGAAATGCCAAACAATACTGAACAGAAATAAAACGATAGCTTGACACGACTCTCGCATAATCTGTGTAAAAAAGGCTATTGGAAAAAGTACCTTTACTTGGAACACCCTTTATAATGGTCCGATCTGGTCGGGTCCGACAAATGATCGTTTAAATGCGTACCAAGCTTGGCTGAAATATATCAAAATCTATGAGACAAGTTTCCTTTCAAACAGACAGGCAGACGAACATGTCATGTATATGAAAGTTATAAAAATGCTGAGAATCTAACCTAAAAATTATGAACTCGTAATACATTAAACGTTTTTGTATCCCACACGCCTATAAGTATGCCACATTTCTTCAATTGCTCTGCATATAGGATGTGTGTAAGCATTCAATGAAAGGCTAATTTGTAAACGTTTATTTCCAACGCTACGCCTTGTATCTTGTATACGAGTACACTGTAAGTGTAGTCGTTGAAATCACCAAATGTCTGCCGCTTATATGAAGAGTGTACTTGTTGTTTCTGTGTGTTCTGTTGTTTCTGTGTGCTATAGCACATTTGGGGTAGCGCAGACAAGCAGTGAAACCATAAAAAAAATTGGTTGAGTAACTTTTTTTTGATTTTTGGAAAATGATTAATTAATAATTAGGTCATGTGTGTTATGTTACGGCTGCACATATGTATGTATTTATTTACATATACTTATGTACATATGTGTGTGTGTGTATGCGTGGTGAGCGTTTTTATATGTCTTCCTGTGTGAGTATAATTATGCTATTGAATAATGCTGGAGCATATACTGTTGTACCCGTATATCCCTATTGCGCCGAATAATTGTGTCTTTGGGTTGTTACGACACAAGCGTTTGTGTATAAATGACTCATTATTAATTAAAATAATACTTTAAGGCTAAGCTTAAGCTCAACAACTTTGAGAAATTACACATAAAAAATGTATAATAAGAATCTCATGCTGATCTACTTCCCACTGAGCCCACAGACACACGTACATATATTTTAATAAATAATGACACTGAAAATCATCAAACTCGTAGAATCACATCAGAGATGTAAAAATCCATCAAAAATCCGTCAAAAAAGCTTATAATAGTGTGAAATTCGGCGTTCTGCATGTACTCTTCTTCTTCTTCTTCTTTTCTTCTTTGGCGTAGGCACCGCGCACGCTATTATAGCCGCATCAACAATAGCGCGCCACTCATTCCATCTCTTCGCTGTGGCGCTAATTGGAAATACCAAGTGAAACCAGATCGCTCTCCACCTGCTCCTTCCAACGGAGTGGAGGTCTTCCTCTTGCTCTGCTTCCGCTAGCGGGTACTCCATCGAATACTTTCAAAGCTGGAGCACTTTCATCCATTCGGACGACATGACCTAGCCAGCGTAGCCGCAGTGTCTTGATTCGCTGAACTATGTCAATGTCGTCGTATAGCTCGTACAGTTCATCGTTCCATCGTCTGCGGTATTCGCCTTTGCCAACGCGCTAAGGACCATAAATCTTCCGCAAAACTTTTCTCTCGAAAACTCCTAAAGCCGACTCATCGGATGTCGACATCATCCACACTTCTTCGCCATACAGCAGGACGGGAATGACGAGCGACTTGTAGAGTTTGGTTTTAGTCCGTCGAGAGAAGACTTTACTTTTCAATTGCCTGCTTGGTCCAGGGTACTACCTGTTGGCAAGAGTAATTCGGCGTTGGATTTCAAGGCTGACATTGTTGGTGATGTTAATGCTGGTTCCAAGATAGACGAAATTATCTAAAACTTAAAAGTTTTTTTATTGTCAACAGTGACGTGGGAGCCAAGTCCCGAATGCGATGAATGTTTATTTGATGAAATGAGATATTCCATCTTGTCCCATTCGCATCGCTTTTCTCTGCTCTGCTGCTCTTATTACTTTCGGGAGCATCAAATTGAAGAAACCGCCCTATCTTTAACCTCGTTTGGTATCAAATGACTCGGAGAGTTTACAGCGTTTTGGTTAGGTTCGATTCATCGGGCGTCCGATCTTATTCTGCAAAGAAGCTGATGCATGCACCTTGTCAGTTCTTCGCCGCCGTATTTGAGTAACTCTGCCGGTAAGCCATCGGCTCCCGCCACTTTGTTATTTTTTAAGCGCGCATTGCTATTCTAAGTCCTTAATTATTGAGTGATAGAACGTCTATACCATCGTCATTTTGGGGGTTTTTGGGTTCGCCATCTGCGGGTGTTTCATTTTCACTGCCATTCAGCAGGCTGGAAAAGTGTTCACATCATATACTAAGTATGCTCTGGATATCTGTAACCGGATTACCGCCTTGGTCCCTATATCAGCTTGCTCCGGTCTTGAAACCTTCTATAGTCGCCGAATTTTCTCTTAGAATTTCCGAGTATTACACTTGTCGGCTAGCTTCACACTCACGCATTTCGGCCTCTTTGATGAGTGCTCTCAGAGAGCAGGTGTGCTAGCTGAGTAGAAAACCTGTTGCCTGTCTGTTGTGATTGCAGCTTTTCGACGTAGAACCTTCCTTTCGTTTGTTGATGGGCGTTCTTTGCTGCACAGAGGAGGGTGCGTATCCTTGCTGCTACAAAATAGTTATCCGATTCGATATTTCTCCCTCGGAACGTACGCACGTCTAGAATACTCGATACATGTTTTCCGTATATAACAACATGATCGATTTGGTTGATCTGGCTACAGTTTGATGAAATTCCGTGTACTGGAATCTGGTATTTCAGCCAACCATATTTTGGACCCCTGCAAAGTCAATCAGCCTCAGCCCGTTTGGGAATGCTTCGTCGTGAAGGCTGAATTTTCCACAAGTGCATTCTTGGCTCTCATAGAAAGCATCCTTGGCCACATCATCCTTCTCTTCTGCCGGGGCGTGGGCGCAAGTCAGTGATATATTCTGAAGAGCTTCGCTTTGATTCGTATTGCGGCTAGACGTTCATCCACCGGGGTGAATGCCAGGACTCGGCGACGTAGTTTCGCTCACACCATAAATTCAACAACAAATTTGCGCTACTTTAAATGGCCGCTGTACTAGATTTCACAAGGACCCATCTTCATCCGTCCTTGTCCCATCCATCGCATATCTTGGACGGCGGTGATGGCAGCCTTTAGTCTTACGAGGATATAAATCAGCTGGGCAGCAGCACCAATTAATTGGCCGGACATAACAGGCGAATGTCCTCAAATCGTGATACTTTAAATGGTTACAAAAATTTTTTTTTAACAATCGCCATTTTGTGAAAATTATTTTCGAATTTTCCGTAGTTTCAGGCATTGCGACATTACTCTAGATTAATAATCTTTTTTTTCAGACAATTTTTTCACGAAACCTCCATGACGTAACATCTCCTATTGAGTTGAGGCTAATTGACTTTGCCGGGACATGAAATATGGTTCGCTGTAATAATAGATTCCAGCACAAGAAAAGTATTCATCAAGTTACTTAGGTGTGTCCGGTTTGGCAACCAGCTGTCTGCAGTGTTCTAGACATGCGTACGCTTCAAGGTCCAAATATCGACTCGGACCAGAATAGCAAGGCACCGGAATCGATGGTTTACTAGCCGAGTTATCCAATGTACAAATTTCAAATAGTTCAATATACTCACTCATAGGAACTTTCTATACATACATATATTTATAATGGGTAATCCATTTCGAGGTTCCCTAGTTTTTTAAAGAAAAGAAACCCAGAAAATTCAAAATTAATGGAGAATGTTTATTATCATTCGAAAGAACATTCTTTGGCATTTATTTTTTGAAGATTATCTTTTTCAAATGTCGACCGTGGCGACATCTCAGATGGTCCATCCGTTGAGTCCAATTTTCGATGACTCGTTTGAGCATTTCAACTGGTAACTGGCGAATGACATACGTGATGTTTTGCTCCAAAGCCTGAATCGAAGCGGGATTGTCTGCATAGGCTTTAGACTTTACAAATTTCTACAGGAAAAAGTCTAACTGTGTGATATCACACCATCTTGGTGGCCAATCGACCGGCCCAAAACGTGAAATTATCTGCTCACCGAAGTGTTTTCTCAAAAAATCCATTGATTGATGTGATGTGTGGGAAGTGGCGCCGTCTTGTTGAAACCAAATGTCGCGGAGATCACGAAAAATATGAACCAATGATTCCACCGGCCCACAAACCACACCAGCCGTTGTTTTTCTGGATGAAATGGCAGCTCTTGGATCTCTTCAGGTTGCTCTTCGTCCCAAATGCGGGAATTTTGCTTGTTTACATACTTATTGAGCCAGAATGGGCCTCATCGCTGAACAAAACTTGGAACTTCTTGGAAGTTTTCAAGAGCCAATAGAACGAACCGGCTTCAGTTCTTGCACTAGCTGTATTTTGTACGCTTTCAATTTAAGATCTCGACGTAAAATGCGCCAAGTCGTTCCATACGTCAATCCGAGTCGAAGCGACTCTACATGGTTTTCGTGTACACTCTCAGCTACGGACGCTATATTTTCTTCACTGCGTGCTGGACGTGGTCTATTCGGGTGAATATTATCCAATAATGAATGATTTGTCTCAAGATGGGTGATGGTATTGCGATAGTTCGCTCAGTAGTCCGATTATGTTGACGATAAGTTGAGCGAAGCGCACGAAGTACATTCTTTACAGAACATGAATTTGAATGATTTGATTTGAAGTTGAATGATTTGTAAATGTTGTCTTTCCACAATGAAATGCCAAACAATACTGGACAAAAGTATCATGACAGCATAGCATGACTCACACGTGATCTGTCAAAAAAGGGCTATTGAAAGCAGTAGCTCTACTTGGATCACCCATTATAACGCCTACGTGATTTACCTGTGCGTATGAATAACTTTTAAATAAATTGAACAAAACAATTCACATGGCGAGTTAACAAACTACTTGTTTGACGTTAACATAGTATTAATTATTAAAGTATAAAAATACTTATAGAGACATTCATACTACATACACACATACACACTCCTAAAAATAACTTCAACAAGCTCCCTATAGGTCTCTCGTATGTGAACCCATGCAAAAGAAGCTTTAAAATTCAACAGCTGCTACCCTTGCTTCTTGCCATTTATTTCTTGGCTGCAAAATCGTGTATCAGCTGCATGCAAATGTACGTAACACACATACCTACTTAAAAGTTCCGCCTAAGCACTGCTTAAGCCATTAAGTACATATACATATAGAAAATGCGAAATATATGCAAATACGTCATGAGATGTAAACAAAAAAAAAAAAAAATTGAAAAAAATAGCAAAATTTAATACTGAAAAAAAAACACACACACTTTTAACACCAGCAACAAATGAAATCAGCGGTTTGGCGGTAAAAAATATCAAAAAATCAACTATAAACAAACACCCACACGCTTTGAAATGTTAGAGTAAAAGCTCATAACCACGCGGCGAATTGTGAATGAGCGCAACGGGGTAGTAAAGCTTTTACTACTTTTTTCGCACGACTGCTGCTGAGTGCCTTATTTACATGCTTATAAGAGAGCCTTCTCATAGTAGAGCGTGTGTAATGATAATAATAAAATGTGAGACAGAGTTGCCAACAAGCTTTCATTTCTACAAAATCAAATATGATTTTGCACTGAATCATAGATGCATGAAGATTGAATGAGTGCTTTTCAGTGCCTTTAGAGCTTTCATTAATGAACCCATAACAGTAATGTAAGGCTAAAGAAACATTTTGATCTCTCGTGCAGATTTTGAATAAAAAATTATAGGTGCCTTACAGCAAAGCTTTAGACTTGTTTTTGTGTTGTAATCACAAAAATATTCATCAAATTGATTTGCGCGAAGTATGGCGAAAGAGACAGACGGTCATTGGCCAGCTAAACCTCCGGAATATTCCGCCATAAAGACCCGACTGTCGCGGCAACTAATGAATTTTAGTCACCTCATACGATATTACCGCAGGTAAATCCTTAACCTCTAACCAGCAGAAGTAAACTGTCTGTTATGATGTTTTCGAGGTGAAGTCTGGCTCTAGCCTTCAGCTGTATTTCAAAAAAAAAAAAAAAAAAAAAGATTCAACGATAAGTTTATAAGAGACATAAGTTGCTGTTTTTTTTGGTACTCTCAACCATAAATGGAGATAAAAAATTATATAAAAAAAATTCTAAGGCTAGTTCATGCAGCTTCACCACCTGGCTATCGTGTGAAAAAGTCCAATCCCAAAATTTTGTAATAAAAGCAACCTTCCCACCCCCTCCCCACTGTTAGTTTATAGTTATAGCGCGATTTCTCTTAAAAATGATTAGAATTTCTCTTTCATGTTTTCGCTCTCTCTCAGTCGTCCTTTGTCTTTTGTATACAAATCGATTGTCCTGCCTTTGTGTGAATTTGTGAAGCAACAGTTTCTTGCAATTTGATGAATATACTGACCGACCCAGTGAACTACTGTAAGAGTTGGCTAAAATCTACTCCCCAACCGCTGTTACCCGCTTTCTTTGGATTATCTTACTTTAATGTCTTAACGTTTCTTTCTTGCCAGAAAATTAGGGAAACATTATCCAATTGTTCAGCTTTTGGTGAGACAAAATTATCGACCGAATGTAGATGTGTCTGTATGTATATAAATATCGAATTAGAAAGGGCATTCAACAGAAGTTAGTCAACTCAGCTATGAAACCCCGTTCCACAAGCACATATTGTGAAGGGCTAAGCTCATTGGATGCTCGTTGGTTCTTCCTATGACGTTTTCATTATGTAGTGTCAAATCACAAAAAAAAAAAAAAAAGATCTAAAAAAAAATACAAGAAGAGCGTACCGAGTATAAAAGAGAGCAACAGTTGTAAGCAGCCTTTGTAGTGGTGGGTGCACGTGTGTGCATTGGTTTAGTCCAATGTATCCAGGCGACATAGCAATTGAAGATTTAGTAGGACACTCGGCACCCAAAGTGGTGTGTTCACTTAACGGACTTCAGAGTTAGGCGAAGCATTCAGTGCCTGGATTGTTTGTTATTTAGTTAAGAACTTACCGTTATCGTGTAAGCAGGTGTGCGGGACGCGTAAAAAAAATTTTTTTTTTTCTCAAGGGAGTGTGTTGTGGTAGTACATTGTGTATAGTCACGTACACACATTGAATATATAGTGGTACATACATATATATACATATGTATGCATGCATATGTACGTAAATATCAACGAATAAAATGTCGTTTATTAACAAAATATGAATGAAAGTTTGTGTGAAATAAAAATATTCAAATAAATAAAATGGTTTAGAGCGTAAACTCGCCTTTGGTATAAAGTGAAGTTTATATATATGAAAAAGAAAAGCTCAACCATCTCAGTGTGTGTGGATTTGAATGCAGGAGTTCAGTGATATTATCAGACTGGTATGTAGGTATGTGCAAATTTCTTCTAAAAATAATTAATTAATTAATATCCGCATAGAAAGCCATGAGATATTAAAATGAAAAAGAAATATAAAAATGTAAAATAACAAAAAAAAATAAAAAAAAATAAAAATAAAAATAATAAAATAAAATAAAATAAAATAAAATAAAATAAAATAAAATAAAATAAAACAATTCAAAATAATTGAAAGTATTTTAAAATAAAATCAATTATAGCAAAATATAATAAACTAAATTAAAATAAAATAAATAAAAAAATTGAATAAAACTACAAAAAAAATAAAAAATAAAATAAATAAAGATGAAATAAAAAAATAAAAAAATTAAATGAAATGAAAAAAAAAATAAATAAAATTAAATAAAAAAAATAAAAATAAAATGAAATAAAATAAAATAAAACAAAACAAAATAAAATAAAATAAAAAATTATAAAAGAAAATACAAACAAAGAAACATTTATGCAGCATATATTGATTACCAAGAAGCATATGATAGTGTACCACATTCATGGCTCTTAGAAGTGTTACAGGTATATAAAATAGCCCCCAATATTATAAATATTGCTAAATATCCAATGAATAGTTGGGAGATAACACTTAATATAAAAACAAATAAGATTCTGTCAAAGTCAACTGCAATCCCTATTAGAAGAGGTATTTTGTATGGGAACAATCTGCGCCCTTTGTGGCTTTGCCTCACATTTAATCCGCTCCCTTCCATCCTCAATTCAGCTAAAGCTGGCTTTAAAATAAAAAACGCCGTCGCAATGCCCTTCAAGCTCTTTCATCTGCTCTACATGGACGATATAAAGCTGTACGCAGGAACCGGGCGCAATATAAGCGATCTCCTGCAAATAACAAATAAATTTTCCAGGGAAATATGTTCGTCCTTTGGCCTAGGAAAAATGTGAAAGACTCAGTGTGGAAAGTCGCAAAGTGGTATCACGAAATTTCCCACTAACAGACAGTGAAAGTATAGGGGCGTTGGACACTGATGATACCTACAAATATCTAGGTTTTATGCAAGCAAGAAGAATTCATCATAATATTATGATACGAGGAAACACCGACAGCTATATACACAGAACAAAGTGTCTTCTAAAATCTTGCCTTAAGTGAAAAAATGTGCTTAAAGCTATTAACTCATTTGCGAGGCCTAGACTAACATATATTTTTGGGATACTAAAGTGGTCTGATACGGAATTGGAAAACGTGAAAAGAGCAACACTCACGTTGCTAACGAAACACGAAGCTCATCACCCTAAATCTGTAAATGTCACGCATCTCAATAAAAAGCTAGTCTCTAATTTACGTCGATTATTTTTGCAACAAAAGACGACCCTTCACATAGCAATATGCAAAGCGTACGATAGATATACACCTTTGCATCTCAGAAACATGCAACCTGTTGAAATAACAGACATATTATAAACCGAAAAGTTGCTAAATGATTGGAAACTGAAGACATTATATATACTGAGCCAACCTGAAATCGACGCTTGCGCTTCAAAATTGTGGCTGCAACATGCGGGCATTTACTTGGGAACTAAAGGATTAATATTCGCAATTCAAGACCAAGCCATTGCAACTAGAAATTATTTGAAATATATCGCACGTAAACAAATTGCTTATGAAATGTGTAGAAAATATCAGCAACAAGCAGAAACTATACATCACATCACAGAGGCGTGTGTTATGTTAGCAGCCACTGAATGCTTGACGCGACATAACAACGTAGCAAAAATTATACAGCAGAACCTTGCTATACGTTCTACATTATTGGAAAAAGAAATGCCCTACTACAAATATACGGCTGCAGGAGTTCTAGAGAATGAAGAGTATAAAATCTACTGGGATCGCACGATACTGACGGGTAGGAGCGTCCAACATAACAGGCCAAATATTATTGAAGTCGAGAAGAAGGAAAAGCGAGCTCTTCTTATCGATGTTGGTATACCCAATTCGCATAATCTTCAAGATTGCTATGGTGAAAAGAGAAGTAAATACCAGCAGCAGGCATTTAAAGTGAAGCAGGTGTGGCACTTGGAAAGGGTTACAATTGTTCCAATCATCATCCCGTCGACAGTTGTAGTTCTGGAAATGTTACTGAAGATGCTGGACGAGCTCCAATTAAGTGACAATTTTTTTAAGTATATAAAAAGCAGTTATATTATCAACAACATCAATTGCTCGTTCGTTTTTAGAATAATGAAATGTAAATATCTGTACCTGATTTAGCAATAGTTTTATATATCTTGTAAATAACCGTACATATCACATGTAACCTAAAAGGGAGCAAAATAAAGACGGAGAGAAAATAAATAAAAAATAAGAAAAATCAAAAAATTAAATGAAATGAAAAAATATAATAAAAAATTAAAATAAAATAAAATAAATTAAGATAAAAAAAATAAAGAAAAAATAAAATAAAATAAAATAAACAAAAATAAATTAAAATAAAGTAAAAAATAAATTAAAATGAAATAAAATAAAATATCTTTTGAATTGAATGTGGTCGGCTGAAAAAATGTGATGCCGCTTTTTCTTGCAAATAAACGGCCGAAAAGCTCAATATACACAACATAAAATAATTAAACTTAAATAAAATTAAATAATGTAAATAGAATAAAATGAAATGGAATAAATTTAATAAAAAAATTAAAAGAAAAAGAAAATAAGAAAAAATAAAATTTTTAAAGCCAAATGCGATAAAATTTATATCAAAAATAAATTAAGTTCAATAAATTAATTTCGGTTACTCAAACATGTTGGGAGATTATTTTTTAATAAATTAAGTTACAAAATATATAAAATTTATTTTAATAAAATATTATACAGAAAACTGAGTGAAATTAGATAGTTTTAAGATTTTTCAAATAGTTTTGTTAGTTTCTAAAAAGAAAGTTAAAATAAAGTGTGTAAAAAAAAAGAAAAGAATGATTATATTTTATAATAGTTTAATATTTCTGTTTTTGAAAACTTCGGAAAAAAATGTGGCTATTTTACTTTAAGCAGTTCCCAGTAGTATATCTGTATACTTACTGTTGAGAGTTTTTTTTTTTGACGATTTTAATATGCTCGAACAAAAGCTGGTAGAAATATTGTACACACTCACACAAAGCACATATAAAAAAGTTGTGAAAGCCAACAAAACTTTCCAGTCAGACAATTGGTTGAATGAATGAGTTTATACCCCTCAGCTCAAGCTCTTAGCACACCTGCTGCTAGTTGTTGTCGGGAATTTGCCTGTTGCCTTTGCTAATGTTGTTGCTGTGAAGACTGTTGCTCCTTTGCTGCTGCTGCTGCTGCTGCTGCTGCTGCTGCTGATTCAATGTGTCGTTGCCATTATACGACTAAATACATTTAACGTATATATATTTAAGTAAAAAAACAACAAAGGTATCTGTTGCTTCGAGCCGCTTTTTGCTTTGTTTCAGCACACTCAGGGGGCAGTCAGTCGTTTCGTTTCTATACTTATATAGATTTTTTATGCTCGAATTCCCAGCACTGAACGCTCATCTTTCTTATATTGTTTTTTTGTATAACAATGTATACATGTATGTGTATTGTTATTATTTTACTTTTCTGTCTTTGATTATTTTTTAGTAAAACATACATTTAGACGCATCGACGCTTTGATATCACCCATGTGCGGCTTTAAGATTTACATACTCTCTTACATAGTGTGTACTTATATATCATACAGTTGTACATATGTTTGTATGCTTTAATGTATGTATGTATGTATGTGTGTGTGTGTGCATCATGCATTCCCCAGACACTCGGCCGCCACAACACGCTTTGTACTTCATTTGTCTTCATTCCAACTTGACTGCTTGGTTTTGTTGAGTTGGGAAAAAGTCGCGTAAAGCGTAAAACAAAGGCTGGTACGAGTATAATGTAGTCGATTACGAGTATTGATGTTTGTGTGAGAGTTGCCAACGCATAAAAGAATAAAATAAGTAAAACGGAGTTTGAATTGTAGATTTTTATGTCGCAGAACATTTTTTTTTCGAAGACGGTCCGGAATTTTTGAATTTTGTAGAACAAAGCGTTTGTCCGATAGAGTTTTAGAAGTCAACTACCGAGTCGATCTTATTCTCTTCCAAGCTCTTATGTATAGTGAAACAAGTTTTTAGCTACTAAAATTCTAGCAGTGAATCCTCGAACCGAGCTCAGTTCATAATTAAGAAAGGCTTACACAGTACTCTATCTGAGAATTCGTTACGTTTCATAGCCGGCTGAGGGGAGAGCTGTTAGCAATACATAGCAGGATTACTCTGACTTAAGCTTCTAAAGTTGGGTTATGTTTTTTCCTCTTCAGTATTCGGTGCACATATTCAATGCTCAGAGGAGATTTTTTTTTTGTAATTAACTTAAGGGTTCTGTGAACTCTTATATAGCCATGGCAAAAAACCATATGGCGATCTGAGCCTCTACCGTCTTTGTTTGACCCAAAATTCAAAGAAATGAATGTAGCTCATACTGGCCTCATCTTACATCTGTGTCCGAGTTTACTTCTTTTATATGTTCTCATAGTTACATAAAAAAGTGACCAAGGTTGAGACGTACCTTGAGTAAAAGACCTTCTTGAAAATAATGTTGAAGAGCTTTGAAGATTGGATATGCAATATTCCGAACTACCATTTGGAATGTCAGTGTTCGAGTCTTGGTTCGATTACCATTAAAAAATAATAAAAATTCATTCAAATAAAAATAAATTCAGTTAATTTTTTAATTGTAGTCCCTCTTCGGCAGGAATGTCAACCCCTCCAAGTATATTACTGACATGAAATAAAGGCTCGTTATGAAAGCCCTTAAGCCGTTCGGAGGCGGCTTAGTATAAAATGTAGGTCCTTTCAATTGTTCGACAGAAACGTGAACCAACTCGGCCGAAAATCGGTGTTCAGCAGTTACAAAACGCCTATTTTGCACGCTGGAGGGTCATAGGTTAGCACCTAGGTCGTAGAAAAATTGCAGCTACAGTGCGTTCGACTCTTGATGGAGCGTAGCAGCCATTTTCAGTGTATTACTGTATATGATTACAAGAATCATGCAGCCATTCTGGTGAGGTTGAAAAATTTATAAACTTACATTTATATGAAAAATAATGAGGTGGATGGAGAAGTCATATGGTTATAAAGCGGAAATAATTATTTTACAATTTAAATAAAAATTAAATCAATTTTGGCAACCCTAATAATGATGCCTTCTCAAACCTTTATTGTCCATTAAAGAATATTTTCATTATGTTCTCGCGCGCTCTCTCCTCCCTACCCTCTCACAACCTTTCTCTCTCTCTCTCCCTTTCTCTTAAACAGCATCACACTCAGTACTTTTTGTTCTCTTTGTTGTGGTGTGTAAAATATTTCTCTTGAATTTTGTGTTTTTTTACAGTCTACTACTTTTCTACTACTTTTTTAAATTACCATATAATAAGTATTTTTCACATTTACTCATTTACCTACTAAACTAAAGCTTATAGCAATTTTTTTTTTAAATTTAAAAGTGTTCATAAAATTATTAATAAGAGAGGCTGCGAATTTTAGGACTACCCTAAAGCTGCTGCAGCTCGTTTAAAAGAGCAACAGGCAGCAACGGTAAATTTATGAAACATTTTCATGAACTTTTCACTTGTTGGTTTGCATGCACCTTCTATATATGTATGAAATTGGGTGTGTGTGTGTGTAATCGGCAAAGTCCTTGCTCTGCTCTCGGCAAACATTTTGTGCGCTGCGGCATAACGGTTTCAGTTGTCGTCCTGGCAAGTTCGTTAGCGTGCTTTATACCACAAGCGAGAAGTAATAGAAAATAACGGTATTTCGTTATTTTACGAATTTGTTTTTCAATGCTAATGTACTGTTATTGATGTACTGTTATATGGAATAGATATTTTGAGTGCTTGCGGTTGTTGTGCGCGCATATTTTGCTGAATTAATTATATTATAATTTTTGGTTTTCAAATTTCTTTGAATGGAAATTTGTATAAAAAATGTATGTAAAATTTCTCGTTTAATGCAAAATGAAAAAGTGAAGTGAATTTGTTTAAATTTGCTGAGATTTACTTCAAGTGACAGTGACCATTGCATCAGTATAGCTTAGGTGTACGGTTCTAGATAATTACTAGCTGTGCTCAAAGCCGCATGAACAAGAACATCAATAAACGAGGTAGGCTTTCCTTTCTACATACACATATATATTTTTGTATATATTTTTTTTTTAATTTCAAAATAAACCACCGTATGCCTCACAGAGCTGTAAATCACCTGCTCTTTGAAGCTCATAAATACTGAAATGCAACGAAGCGTTTTACCGTTAGCAAGCAAGACCACATGTAGGTGTATAAAAAGCACATGGCCTCAGTCATTGGAAAAAAAAATGTAATAATTGAGCCAACCAACAACATAATTTATGCGTCGAAAAACACTTGTGAACATAAAATGTTAATATTTGCAATGAACAGCAGAGCAAAATATGGCAAGCGAAAAGTTATAATTTCTGACATATATTTTCATGCGAAAAGTTTTGTGTGAATAAAGTGTAAACATAACACAACTAACTACACGAATTTTTTCAGCACAGCGACAGTCCATTAGCATCAAAAGTTTTTGCATTGTTGTTTTCATTAAGCAAAAAACTTTTATTCAGTCACTTTCTGAGGGGGGGGAGGGGGGGGCTGTTGAGCGGCGAGTTGGGCAATCGGCGGTTGGTATGCGTTAAAGGCTTAACAAATAATAATAGTTGGTCGTGCGTCGCTCAAATGGTCAATTATTTTTTTTATTTTACCTTTTTTGTTGCCTACTTTTGTGCGCCGACTATTGCTTGGCACTAGTTTGCTCTGGTTGGGTCATTTATGGCTGTTATTCTCATGCAAATGTGTTGTAGCAGCGGTTGGTCGAAAGCAGTTGGCACTCAAATGGAAGAAAATGACAAAGAAGTTTCCCATAAATTTTCTACTTTTCCTACTTTCAGAGTGTTTGAATTTTCTTCATTTATTGTTCATAGAAATTATGCGGAAGTTTTTGTAAATTAAAAATTTTTGCAAAGGAAAAGTGTTTGAGATTGAAAGATACGGACGGACTGGTGCGTATTAAGGAAATCTTATGATGGGTAAAATTTGAAAATTTAATAATAAAAAAAAAATAAAAGGAGAAGAAAATAGAAGAAATATTGAAATATCTAGCTGCGAAGTCTTCTGTTAAATACTGTCATGTCTAAAAATTATAATAAAATTATATGCAATACGTAAGGAAGATCAAGTTCGGTTAGAATTGTAGTATTACATTTAATAGTGAATTAAAAAGTGTTTTTTTTTTGGCTAATTTTAAGTCATAAATAGGTAAGCACAAATTTATTTTGATAAATGTTTTTAAATATATGTATATATATGTATGTATGTGCTGTCTAAGTTAAATTCACAGAGTCTGCAATAATGAAGATCTTTGAAATTGGTTTAAGCGCAAGAAAAAAGCTTTCTGAAATTCAAAACACTGCTGCCCAAGATCCCTGCTCCCTTGAAAGAGACTTCAAGTTCTGACAAAGATGATGCTCCGTGCCTGAACTCAATGAAAAGTGAAGCTAAGTCAAGCTAAATGATTTTGTAAAACATTTGAAAATTCCCAATTTGATCAAGTCTTATAAGCGGGCACTTACTTGTGCCAGCAGCGTCTCGCTACTGGTTTATTTTAATAGATTATTGAAAAAAAAAAACTTCAAATCAGTTCTGCTAACCGATGGCGTCCATTATATGAGTCGAGCCCATCGTATATCTCAAGAAAACCTACAATAACATTAAATTCGTTCTTTGCAAATTAAAATATACAATAAAAATAACGGTTGGCAAGTGTGGATATGTTGTTCGTACAACAATCTGGGCTTACCACATTTCCTTGCTTTTTGAGTCTATGGTAGAGAGCGAGTAAATTACAAATCACAAAAACTTAATATCAAAGTGTCCAGGCCCCTCGGAGTTAAATTTAAAGGAAGGTGTGCCCGTTGCACCAAATATTAGACGGCTTATGGCTTAACCATAAAAGTTCCTCAAAACAGGGCGAATTTCCCATAAATCAGGTCATGTAGAAATTTTAAGCCAATAGAAAATACCCTATAGAATATAAATAAATCATTGAAATAATGCTAAAAGAATTACAAACTTCAGATTGCCTTATAAATTTATAATTCTCTTCATTGTCTTCATTCCCACCTCGTCTGATTTCCAGAAAATTAAGAAGATTTAAGTGAAGAGCAAGGTGAACGGCTTACGGCTATGAAAAAATATATCAGGCAAGATGTAGCGTTAACTGCTTCAGAAAGACCACTCAGAAAGCGAAAATTTACCACAAATCTTACTGGGAAATTAAATGTGTTTTCTGCTAACTAGTGAATGAATCCAAGTAGAGGTACTTTATTCAGTAGGCTTTTTTTGACAGATCACGAGTGAGTCGTGTCAAGTTGCCATGTTTTTTTTTTTGGTTCAGTATTGTTTGGCATTTCGTCGTGGAAAGGCTTACGCCCGAACAACGTTTACAAATCATTCAACTTTATTACCAAAAATTCATGTTCTGTAAAGAATGTGTTACGCGCGCTTCGCTCAAATTATGGTCAACATAATCGGCCTACTGAGCGTACTATTCGCAACACCATCACCTACCTTGAGACCCAGCATTTATTATTGGATAATCAGGGCTATGCTGCATTTCGATTACGTTCCCGTTCTCCGCTCCGTCAGAATCGTAATTCGGTTGCATGTGAATGTGTGAAATTGAAACAAAACAATAGCAAATTATTTTTGCATAGCTCAAATAAATTTAAATAAAAACGAGTTCTTAACAACAACAGGACAACAGGACGGCGCCACTTCCCACACATTGCATCAATCAATGGATTTATTGAGAAAACATTTCGGTGAGCAGATAATTTCTCGTTTTGGGCCTTTCTATTGGCCACCAAGATTGTGTGATATTAAACCGTCAGACTTTTTCTTGTGGGGATAATATGTAAAGTTTAAAGTCTATGCGGACAATCCTGCTTCGATTCAGGCCTTGGAGCGCGTCATTCACCAGTTACCAGTCGAAATGCTCGAACGAGTCATCGAAAATTGGACTCAACGGATGGACGATCTGAGACGTAGCCGCGGCCAACAATTGAAAGAAATAATCTTCAAAAAAAAACAAACAAAAAAAAACAAAGAATGTTCTTTCGAATGATAATAAACATTCTAAATTAAATTTGAATTTTCTGTGTTTTTCCTTAAAAAAAATAGAGAATCTCGAAATGGGTCACCCTTTATATTAATAAACTGTGGGAGAATTTATCAAAATCTTTTGAGAAAAAATTCATGCTGGTTCGGGGAAATCAAGCTCTTAGTCGCGAAATACATTTTATCTTTAACGATACTTTCGAGACAATTTCGAAATGAATCCTGAAATTACTAAGACTATATTTATTACCACCCTTGTGAATAGGTCTAATGGAAAAAACTTTACAATCGTTAAGAAAAACTCTGACATCAAAGACAAGATAAAAATTCTTTTTAAATGTAAAACTAAAGCAAAAGTGGCAATTTTTAGACAAATGAATTGAAAGACCAGCAATGTCCGTTATTACAAATGATTTGAGATTAGTGAAACCAGATTTAATATCCTTGGACAAAGGACTTAGAGAATTAAAACTTAAAGTAGAGTTAATGCCAGAGATAAGGCTAAGTGAAATGTTTTTTCTTCAGCAACAAAAATTCAACTGAAAAATTGTGCAAACACGTTTGTCACGTTACTATACCTTTAAAAAAAATTAACGCAAAATATCGTGAAAATTCATTCTTTCCTAAAGGAGCGTCAGTTCTACCACATTTTTTTCGTTACTCCAAATTTTTGTGCTAAGTTGCGTAAGCGAAAAGTATTTTGATAAATTTAAAAATATCAAGTAGACCAGACAGATGCTAAGATTTTCAAGAACAATTCTTTTTGATAGAACATTTTTCCTTAATAATGATGCTTTACGTCTGCTTGGCAAAGTTAGCTCATTGTCTTACTTGTTTTGAGTTGTCTTCCTACTAATGGAGGTTATGATAAAGCAGACAGAACGCCATAAGGTGTTTCTTACAAATAAATGATTTACGGTGTTTTTTTTTCCAGCTCACTGTTGAATAACATTAATTAGATTTTCGAGCTGTATGAGAGCATAATTTGCTTTTGGGAAAAGTGAAAAAATTACAACAACAGTCTGAGCGTTAGAAGTTATAGCTATTTCGGAATCCACCACGTTTTCTCATTAGATTTCTTACCAGACACCCTTGCTCGAATTGGGTTAGAACTTGGGATGATTCACGATTTGAATCGCCTTCGAAATTCTGATGGATTCTTATCATTTATTTATGTTTTGTTTATGTGAGAATATTTACATTTCGCGCTTTTTTTTGATTGAAATTGCATAAGAAATTTAACTCTGAATGAACCCTTTTTTTCTTTATTAGAAAATTATTAAATATAAAATTTTTGTTCCTTTTAACTAATATGATGATCCTAGGAAAATTAAATACCATTGACGTATCGAAAAAGAAAAATATCATGAAGCAGCATTAAATCAAAGAAAATCAAAGCTTTCTCAACTTAATTTCGTTTTTACTAAATTTTTAATTTTATTTTTTCATTTAAACGTCCTTTGAAGAAAGTCTCCAGCGTTTTCCGGAATATTTTTTTCTCGTTACTATATAGAGTGAGATTCCCTTGAAATCGACATAATTCATGGAATTTATGTAATTAAATTGTTATTATAAAGCTAATTATTGTGATAAATGGTTAAATAAATATTTTTATATTGTAAAAAGTACAATGAAATTACAGTAAATGCACACACAACTTTGGTTTGTACATTAACCATAAAGTAATTACATTTAAGTGGAATCATTTAATATCCTATTTTTAATCTTATAATTATTGAAAAATGTTAAACGTAGATATATGTATGTAAAATACTAAAAATGTACATAAATGAATAAAGTTATATTTACAAGTATATTTACACTTTGTTTTCACAGCATGAATTAATCGAAAATTACACACTTTTTGAATTACATATGTAAACCGAATCTATTGTCTGAAGATAATCGTTATTTAAACATTTAACTCGAACCAAAACCAAAACCAGGGCATATCATGGGCACACATAATACCTCGTATTATTTTTGGAATTAAATAAATTGCGCCCTGTGGGTTTACTTAACCATACTCTTCAATTGAAGGCAGACCACACACACCTTGCGTTTCAGACTAATTGATATGCTGACCTTTTTTTTTTTGAGCAAAGTGCAATTGTGTGGAAATCATTTTATTTATTCAAGTACATATTGCCTACTTGAAACTTTACAATAATAATGAAATAATTTGTTATTTATTTTAGATTGAAATGGTACTCAGCCAATATTTACTTAATAAATGTTAATTTGTGTAAATCGTTACTGTTGAAAATAAAGGTTTCTCTAGAAATATGAAATAAGTAATATATTCATTCAAAACTGAATTCATCGCAAGAAGGATAAGAATCAAAAAAGAAAATATATATATAAATCTAGATAAAGAAAACAAATCTAGTTAAAAATAAAATAAAAAAATAAAAAAATAAATATTACAAAAAAATTAAAAAAATCAAGTAAAAAAATATATAATAATATGAAAAATAATAAATAAATAAATAAATAAAACAAAGTAAAATGAAATAAAATAACATAAATTAAAAAAAATAAAAATAAACCAAATAAAATAAAATAAATTAAAAAATAACATAAAATAAAATAAATATATCTAAACTAAAATTAAAAAAATTATAAAAAAATAAATAAATGAAAATAAAATAAAATAAAATAAAATAAAATTAAAAATTAAAAAATAAAATAAAATAAAATACAATAAAACAATATAAAATAAAATAAAATAAAATTAAAAAATAAGATAAAATAAAATAAAATAAAAATAAACTAAAATTAAAGTAAAAAACAATAAAGAAAAAAAAATAAAAAAATAAAAAAAAATAAAATGAAATAAAATAAATTAAAGAAATAAGATAAACTAAAATAAAAAAATATCTTCAAATAAAATAATAAATATAAAATAAAATAGAATAAAATAAAATAATAAACGAAAAATAAAATAAAAAACAAAAAATAAAATTAATTTAAATAAATAAAATAAAGAAAAAAATAACATAAAATTAAATAAAATGAAATAAAATAAAATAAAAAATAAAAATAAAATTTATTAAAATAAAAAACATAAAATAAAATAAAATAAAATAAATAAAAAGAAATAAAATAACAAACTTAATTATAATAAATAAAAAAAGGAAAAAAAAAATAAAATAAAATAAAATAAAATAAAATAAAATAAATTAAAATAAAATGAAATAAAATAAAATTAATTAAAAAAATAAAATAAAATAATGTAAATAAAAATAAAATAAAATTAAATTAAATAAAATTAACGAGATTAAAATAAAATAAAATAAAATGAAATGAAATAAAATAAAATAAAATTAACTAAATTAAAATAAAATAAAATAAAATAAAATAAAATAATATAAATTAAAATAAAATGAAATAAAATAAAATAAAATAATATAAATTAAAATAAAATGAAATAAAATAAAATAAAATAAATAAAAAATATATAAAAAATAAAAAATAAAATTAAATAAATTAAAAAATAAGAGAAACTAAAATAAAAAAACCTAAAATAAAATAAAATAAAATAAAATAGAATAAAATAAATAAAATAAAAAAACTAAAAACAAAATTAATTAAAATATATAAAATAAAGTAAAAAATAAAATAGAATAAATAAAATGAAAAAAATAAAATAAAATAAATTAAAAAAATAAGATAAAATAATATTAAAAAATTACCTAAGAAAAATAAATAAAATATAATAAAATAAAAAAAAACTAAAATAAAATCAAATAAGAAATAAAAATAAAATTAATTAAAATAAAAGAAATAAAGTAAAAAACATAAATAAAATAAAATAAAATAACAAAATTAATTATAATAAATAAAATAAAGAAAAAAATAAAAAATAAAATAAAATAAAATAGAACAAAATAAAATAAAATAAACTAAAATAAAATAAATAAAAATAAAACTAAAATAAAAAAAATAAAATAACTTAACTAAATTGAAATAAAATAAAATAATTTAAAATAAACAAAATAATATAAAATAAAATAAAATAAAAACAAGAGAAAGTGATTTATTGTATTGAAGAATTTATAATCAATTACCATAACTGAAAAATCGGTGGTATGGGAGCTATATGTTATAATCGTCCGAATTCAATGGTATTATTAAGCCCAGCGGTTACCCTCCTCCCGCCCAACCGACACGAGGGACGCCATCCGCATAACGGATAATAATACTCTTTGAGTCCTGTTACAGATATAGGAAGATATCCATTGGAGAAGGCTTGGTTGAAATCCAAGAAGATCTAGTTTTCTAACAAGTATTATATGATTTACCCTGTCGAATGCTTTACTGAAGTGAGTAACAAATTCCAGCAAATTAGTAAGAGTAGATTTGCCTTTGCAAAACCCATGCTGGGAACTGGAAATTAAAGGAAATATGGAAATAGTTAAAGTTAATTGGGCAGTAATAATGGCTTCAAAAAGTTTAGGTATAGCAGACATCTTTGCGACCCCTCTATAATTTTCAATCGAAGATCTACAACCATTCTTATGCAACGGAATTATAAATGATCTATTCTATATCAAAGGGAAAATGCGTTGTTTTAGGGATGCATTAAAGAGGTTTGTCATAGGTCGGTACAAATTTTCACCACAATATTTAAGAAAGCATGTTGGAATCATGTCAGGGCCGTAACTAAAAGGGGTCTAACTGGCATAACATATCTTCGGGAGAAATAATTGGGGTGTTAATTGGGCTTTGAGGATAAAAATTCTTTTGGCGGACAAAATTGTTTTCAGGAGAATCGATAGAGTAATTAGACCTAAAAAATTGTGCAAACATATTCGAGATATGATGAAAGTCACTTGATGTAGTAGATTTATATGTCATGGCGGATGGAAACAAAGAGACTCTGCGTTTGGAGTTAACGAAATCATAAAATGTCTTAGGATTACGTACAATGTTTCTTTTAACCTCAGTTAAGTAGTCGTTGTAACATTTTTTGCTAAGTTCAAAGTACTTTGAAAATTTTATATAGTCGGTAGGTAGGCTAGTTCTTTTATACAGTTTAAAAGCGTGAGATTTTCTGTTTTTTTTTTTTTTTTTAACAAAATTAAACCCTTTGTGAACCATAAATTGGTACATTTACTTAAAGCACAAGCACGTTTTGGTACAAAATTTTCAACCCGAAGGCTGTCCATGACTTCAGAAGTTATCTCCAAAGTTGGTTAAGGCAAAGCTCAAGAACTCAGTGAAACATGGTCGAGTACAAACGGGAGTGATATTATCATCGATTTGTTTCCATGATATACAAGGCAAATTGAAGTCTCCCAAGACTATAATGAAATAATACTTTCAAATGATCTAATAAGTTGAAGATATACTGATATGTCAGAATGGGGGAGATATATAAGATAAAATTATATAAATAAAGTCCTTCCCAGTACGAACACGGATGCATTTAACTTCAATGGAATCTGTGAGAGATGTACAAACTCCTTCTGAGGGTAAAGACGAATGAACCGCAAGGAGAACTCCCCCTCCGATTCTGTTCAAGCGATCACTTCTATAGATTTGATACTCGCTGCATAAAATCTCATTATCAAAAACGTGAGGTTTTAGTCACGTTTCTGTAAATGAAATTACATTGCAGTTGCAATGAAGACTGCTTAAATAAAGATCAGTCAACTTGGTATTCAGGCCTCTTACATTTTGATAATAAGTACGCAGCGAAAGATTACTTACTAGTTTTTTTGGCCCTCGCTCGGTCGTGGAATTCGAGCAATATTCTTATCACTTTTCTTAATAACCAAATTCACGTACAACAGTCCCAGTACGAATAAACAGCTCATTATGTGTGTGCAGAATATAAAATTTCACGCTTTTAGATGAATTTTTGACGGATTTATGTCCCAAAATCTTTTGGTAGTCCGATTTGGCGGGTTCCGAAAAATGATCATATAAGTTTGCGAATGCATCTGTATACCAAGATTGGTTGAAATAACACGTCAGAAGGACAGACATACGGACGTGGCTAAATCAGCGAAACTCGTCGTTCTGATACGATCGGTATAGTGGGTGGGTCTATGTCTTCTTCCTCGGCACTTACATATTTCGGAACAAGGTTAGTATACCATTTGATGTACATGAAATATTTAACATAGTGCGATGAATGTTCTCGGGCAGAGGCTTTGACAATCGTTGCTAAAAATACATACCAAAACTAGAGTTTCTGCATCATTACTTTTGTTAGCTTAGCTGCTCTTCGGATCAAAAATTTTTGGGGTCAAAATCGATTTTGAACTCTTTTTCGATATTTTCACTCGGCTATATCTCGGTAAACTTGTAGACACTGAATTGTACAAAAAACCAATTAGTTCCGAAGAAGTGCATCTTGTGCCTAAAAATCCTAAAAATTCTCATTTTTTTAACAACATTTTAAATGACGAAAATTATTAAAAAATTTCCATCGGGAAATTTGCACCGAATACACTTGTAATAATATATTCAATTTTTTTGGAGAATAATCGTTCGAATTTAAGATTTACATTGCTTCCGAAGGGGGGCGGTCCGGACCCGAAAACCCCACCCGTGGATCCGCCACTGTATTTATATCTCCTTTCCATACATAGGCAGATACATACCATTCATAAACTCATATTTTCGTCCGAGCTTCTCCGCCAATTTGTGGTTTAGCGTTTTGATGTTTTTACCAACTGGTGGAGGGATCTACATAGGCCAATGGATTTTTGTTTTTTGATGAGAAGCTTTGGACATTCCTTGCCGACGGTCGACCCTAATTAGAAAAATTAATTTTCGCTAATTATGGACGTTGCTCAAACCTGGACTCGAGCTCAGACCTTCCGAATTTTAGCACGTAATGCTAACTACTCGGCTACTGCGGCCGCCAAGTTATTAACCGAAAATTGTGAAAATGGCAAAAATATTTTGCGAATTTGAGGCTCTAGATGCACTTTTTCCGGGTAATTTGGTTTTGCATGTTTTCTCTCTCTCTCATTCAATATCTACAACTTTACTTAATATACTAAAAAAATACTCCTTACGGTTAAACGAGAAGTAGGTGTGTGAAAATATCGAAAAAATGCTCAAAATCGATTTTGAGCCAACAAATATACACATAGACCATAAAGTCTGCGTTCACCCAAAACATTTTTTTTTTCAAGTTAAGTAAAAACACAATTGAAATAGTTGTTTCAGTTAAAATTTTTTACATGAATTCATTCATTATATTTTTAAGTTAAAAATACAAAATCAAAAAGTTTATCTTTCAATTTACATTTTCGTTATAACGGTATCTAAGTGTACCAACATATAAAGGTAGGCACCACAAAGTCTGAGTTCAGGTTTATAATTCTTTAGAAAAGCATTAAAAATTATAAAAAAAATATTTAATTTAATATTTTGTTGGATAATCACATTATTTTAATACCTTACTTAATCGGTGTGATATTGAATTTACCAATTTATCTGTTTCCTCAGCTATAATTCGGGACCATACTGCCAGCATAATTCTTCGCAAAACCTCTTTACTTGTTATTATATGCTGAAAAATTCTCTTTCCTAATATATTCCAAAGGTGCTCTATAGGTCTGAGAGCTGTCGAGATTGTACAAGAGCCAAAGTCAAAGTGTTATTATATGCTGACAAATTCTCTTTCCTAATATATTCCAAAGGTGCTCTATAGGTCTGAGAGCTGTCGAGATTGTACAAGAGCCAAAGTCTGACTATTCGAGAAGTATGCTTCGTCGAAGATAAGCCTAGATTCTCTGCACTTTGTTTCAAGTTCTTTTTTCAAATGTTTAAATATTTCCATTTATCCATTGTCGATTTGATAAGTTCAAGCTGATCCACACCATTAGCTGCTATGCACCCCCACACTATAATTCCCCACCACCACCATGTTTCACTGTACCAACAAGATTTTGTTTTTCAAGCGCAGTTCCTGATTTGCGCCACACAATTTGGCGACCTTTTATGCCGAATATACAAAATTTGCTCGCATACGAAAAAATGACTTGTTTCCAGAATTCCGGATACTTATTTATATAATTATAAGTAAATTCAATGCGCTTTCGTCTGTTGACAAGTGAGATATGTATAAGGTTTTTTTTCGAGTGACTCTACCATGATATCCAGCTTTACGTAAATTTTTTTTAGCAGTTTCTGCACAAATTGTTTTTTTAAATATTTTATTTACGTTTGCAACTATACTTGTTGACGTAATTCGCCGATTAACTTTCACCAGAATAATATTTTGCGTTTTTCCCGTACTGATAATATTTTTGGACGGCCAGATCGGGATTTCGACGTTAAAATACCGGTTTGGTTGAACTAATTTACTACGCGCTGGACGGAGGAATACGTTATTCCAATAGTTTGTCCAATATTTCGGAAACTTTCGCCATCTTTCCACAGTTTGATAATTATTTTGTTTTCTGACACTCTAATTTCTTTCCCATTTTTTAAACTAATATTAAAACACGTCACGAACTCTGCAAATGATCAATTAAAATAAAAGATAATAGAAAATATGCAAAAAGAAGAAACATCTTTATGAAAAATAACGGTATTCTCAAATCCAGCAAGCTGAACGCATACTTTGTAGTGCCTATGTTTACTTATTGCTGCACTTAGATACCGTTAACTCGAAAGTGAAAATAGGAATATAGGTTTTTTGTTTTGCATTTTGAACTGAAGAAATATAATGTATAAATGTATGTAAATTTTTTTAACTGAATTAACTATTTCAATTATGTTTGTGCTTTACTTTAAAAAAAATGTGTTGGGTGAACGCAGACTTTATGGTCTATGTGTATGAAATCATAAAATCCGAACAGCAGCTAAAGTAAGGCAAAAGTAATGATGCGGAAGCTCTAGTCTTGGTAGGTGTTTTCAGCAACAATTGCCAAAACCTATAACCGTAACGATGACCTGAAAAATGTTGCGCTGTGTAATTAAATTAAATACTAATATACAGACAAAAAGGAAATTGACAAAAAATAATGTATTTCTCTCTGAGCTTTTGACTGCTAATTACCAATGAACTTTTTTTATTTTATTTTTATTTTTTGTGAGGCCATTGGAATATTAAATATCTATTTTAATTTATTCAACCGTTATGTGCATAATGCAGCATAACTATAAATTTTTAAATATATAATCGTATTAAATATGCACAACTTTGTTTGAGACCTCACGAAACAATATTTGCGGAATAATCCATGAGTGAAATGTTGTTTCACATATTTTATTCATTTAACGAAACAAGAAAATAACCATATAATACGACGGTTATATATATATATATTTGGCGCTTTGTAACCGCTGAAGCGATTTTCGGCCGAGCTTCTCCTCCAATTTGTGGTTTTGCGTCTTGATGTTTTTACCAATAAATGGAGGGACCCTACAGTTTATTCTAAGCCGCCTCCGAACGACTGATGGATTTTTATGAGGAGCTTTATATCATGCCAGAAATACAGTCGGAGGGCTTGACATTTCCTGCCGAGGGGCGACCGCAATTAGAAAAATTTATTTTCTATAATTTTGGACGTTGCTCCAACCTGGGCTCGAACCCAGGCCTTTCGAATGTTAGTACGCAATGCTAACCACTCGGCTATCGCGGCCGCCAACGGTTGTATGTATAAAAAGTACACTTGCGTTGAATGCCAAAAATTGCACACAAGTGAGTTTCTGAATAAAAATTCACCAATTGGGAATTTTAATACGGGCAACATTGGTCACCTCGAAAAAGAGAACATAAAATAAAAATCTGCCTTTGAAATATTTGTATATTCATAAAAGATTTCTTTTTTTTTTCAAATAAAATATACCACATCTTTTTTGCGCATATTTGAAGCGAGCAATATTGGAAATGCTTCATGTCACTCATAAAAATTCAGTAAAATTTGTATACGAGTATTTCGGTTTTTTTTCTTAACTTCACTATGTGTAGTTGTATAAAGCAGCTGACGATATTTGTTAACAGAATTATTTTCAACAATGCAAATTGATATACACATGACAGAAAAAGTCTGCGTTCTCTCACTGTATTAAGGTATTCAACTAAAATAGTTGAGCATTTTAAAACAATCACTTTTTTATTTTCACTTATTTTGAAGACAATTATTTGAAGAATGTTTGATAAAAATTTTGTAGAATTTGAGCTGCGTCGTTCTGAGTTAACGGGTTTGTAGTACCGCTACTTAAGTAAGTTGAGCAGAAAAAGTGTGCGTTCATTTTAAAAAGCGATTGTTTGTTGCATTGAAAATACAAATTATTTGTGTTGAATTTAATTTTAAATGTCACACGATAGTAATTGCGATTAGGAAGAAGCTAAAGCGTTTATAAATATAGGATAAACTTATTATTTTTTTGACTATGTACCAGAAGCGAAAAGAAATCGAAATTGACTAAAGGAAAATCATTGCTGGTTTGTGGCAGAATGGTAAAAGTTATCGGGAAATCGTGAAAACTGTTGGGAAACAGTACTCCTCTGTCCAGAGAGTAATAAACAACTTCAAACAAACAAAAGCTTATGAGTCTAAGCCACATTCTGGACGCCCAAGAAAACTGACAGAAAGAGAAGAACGCAACTTAACTAACAGTCTAACAGGCTAACGCAAGCCAACTTTCAAAAACATTGCGTTAAACTACTAAAATAAATTATGTCCAGATACGGTACGAAATATTCTGAAAAGAACCAGATTTCATGGCAGAGTCGCTCAAAGAAATCCCTTCATGTCGGAAGTAAATCGTCTCAAGCGGATGACCTTTCCGAAGGAGCACTTAAACAAGCCTCCAGAGTTTTGGAATAAAGTTATTTTTTCAGATGAGACTAAGTTTTGCATATTTGTGATAAAAGGCAGTAAGTTTATTTGTAGGAAAAGCGGAACAGCGTTGGAAAATCAAAATCGTGTGTCTACGGTAAAGCACGGTGGTGGAGGTGCTATGATAAAAAATTTCTTGATAACCCCTGCGGGTTAGGGTTTCAAGAATTTACCCGCGGTAAGGCATGCCTGTCGTAAAAGCTAACTAAAATCCATAGTTCCCGTGACAGTCGGGTCTTTATACCGGAATGACCCGGATTTTTATCCGGCCAAGGACTGTCACTCCCGCAATGTTCCCCGAAGCCCCATTTGGAGAATTTTCCGCGGCTACAACAACAACAACAGGTGCTATGATGTGGGGGTGCATTTCAAGTTCGGGTGTAGGAAAATTTCAGTTCATTGTGTAGATCATGAACAAGCATGATTATTTTAATGTTTTGAAAAAAAATTTAAAGGAAATTGTAGTAATTCTAGAACTCGGTGAGCAATTTATCTTCCAAGAGGACAACGACCCGAAGCGCACAGCTGAAATTGTTAAGCTTTGGTTACTGTACAGTATTTCTAAACAATTGCGAACAACCCCTGCGATCAACTGATCTTAACTCTATTGAACACATATGGGTTGTACTAGAAAGAAAAATTAGGCAGCGTACTTTAACCAGCAAGGAAATGTTTAGGAGCGCGTTTGACGAGGAATGGGAAGCCATAAACCCAAAAGTAATAACCAAACTTTTTGAGCCAATGAAAAACCGACTTCTAGAAGTCATTACAGGACTTGGATATCCAACAAATTATTGACTTAATATAGAATTTTTTAACATTTAGCCTTTTCTTCATTATTATTTAAGTGAAGGCAGACTTTTTTTGTTTGGTTTGAATGACCTTTTTATTCATATGTCATCTCATTTTAAATTTATATTAATTATTCGTACGAAAGTTTGTGTAGTAGTTACTTTTTATTGAGCTAAATACAATAATGTAAAAAAAGTTTATGAATGATTTATTGTTTTCTACTTTTAATAGTGCAATCGTAATATACTTAGATGATCGCAGACTTTTACTGCCATGTGTATGTACAATATGTAGTTATGTAAATAAAGGGTGTTTTTTCATAGAGGTATAGAACTCTAAGTTGCAATAAAACAACGATGGATTATGCGATTGACATGAATTTTATTTATCCGAAAGATAATCTTGTGGCATTACATTTTAAATATGATTTCTGGCATATGACCGCCACGGCTGGCGCCGATGTAGTCCAATCTGGACGTCCAATTTTCGATGACTTTTTCCAACATTTGTGGCCGTATATCGGCAATAACATGGCGAATGTTGTCTTCCAAATCGTCAAGCGTTTGTGGCTTATCCGCATAGACCAATGACTTTACATAGCCCCACAGAAAGTAGTCTAGCGGTGTTAAATCACAAGATCTTGGAAGGCAATTCACAGGTCCAAAACGTGAAATTAGGCGGTCACCAAACGTGTCTTTCAATAAATCTATTGTGGCACGAGCTGTGTGACATGTTGCGCCTTCTTTTTGATACCACATCTCCTGGACATCATGGTTATTCAATTCAGGAATTAAAAATTTAGTAATCATGGCTCTATACCGATCACCATTGACTGTAACGTTCTGGCCACCATCGTTTTTGAAAAAGTACGGACCAATGATTCCACCAGCCGATAAAGCGCACCAAACAATCAGTTTTTCTGGATGTAACGGTGTTTCAACATACACTTGAGGATTACCTTCACTCCAAATGCGGCAGTTTTGTTTGTTGACGTAGCCATTCAACCAGAAGTGCGCTTCATCGCTAAACATCGCTTAAATGGACGTAGTGCGCGATACGTTTTCCGCACAGAACCATTATTTTCGAAATAAAATTGCACTATTTGCAAGCGTTGTTCAGGCGTGAGTCTATTCATGATGAATTGCCAAACCAAACTGAGAATAAATCACTTGACAGCTGTTAAATCGGTCGCCATCGTGAAAAGTAATGCCAACTTAAAGTTCTATACCTCTATAAAAAAACACCTTTTATGATATAATGCATATTTTGCTCTCACAACCGCCCACCAGTTAAATTTATTTCAATTTTAAATATATTTTTATTTGCGAATTATTAATTTAAAATAATTTTACTAAAAACAAAATTGTTTACTTTATTATTAAAATATTTTAAGTAGCTTATAATTTTTAATTTATTATCTATGGTAATTTCCAACCTACTTGCATTGACTAAAAAAGTGAAAATAGCAGCTAATATAAGTAGAAAAGTAAAGGTTGTTTAAAAAATGTGCGTTTGAGTGGTTGGATGAAAAGTGAGTGATTCTTCCCTCTGAAGAATTTTTTGTGGAATTATATCAAGCCATTATCCAAATTGTAGCAACGACAGAAGATCGAGCAAGCAGCAATATGACAAAAGTGTAGCATGGTTTTAGGCGCTGGGTTATAGCTATTTGTTTATTTAAGAGTATATGAGCAATTCTTTAAGGATTATTAAAGTAATATCGTTAAATTGCTTAAATATAGGGTTATCCATTTAGTAGTTTCCAGAGCGCAGGACTGTATTTCGGCATCTGTCAAACCGAAAGTGCTTTGTTTTAGTTAAAAGTCGTTCATTTATTAATGTGGATGTATTTATGGAATATGTAGTATTTCACATAGTATGGTGCACCATAATCGTCAAATTGAAAAATTTTTCAAAAAATTTGATTATACTAGATCGGTTACAGATATTATAAGGTCTGTGAATCATCTTTTTGGTCGTTCCGCCTCCATAATCGCTGCTGTGAATGAAAGTACTTGTATAGCCTAAGACTCGAATGTGCCTATTTCTCGACGTCCTCAAGAGCTGGGATTTTCTTACGGCACATTATAGCGTATTTTGTACTTGGACTTACACATACAACCATATATAGTCCAGCTCACACAACAACTGAAGCCAGCTGGCCATTCGCAACGTCGTAGTTACGTCGATTGGGTGTTTGAACAACAAGCCGTGGAACGCGATTTTTCCAAAAAAATTTTCTTCAGCGACGAGGCACATTTCTCACTCGGTGGATATGTAAATAAACACAATTGTCACATTTGAGTTCCGAAAAAATAAAACACTTACTGTGTGGTGCGCTCTTTGGTCCGGAGGTGTGATTGGACCTTATTTCTTTGAAAACGATAACAGCGAGACTGTCACTGTCTATCCAGAGCGTTATGGTCGTCTTATAACCGACTTTTTTTTTATCTGCATTTGAAAAACACGACTTGGTTTCAACAAGATGGTGCACATGCCACACAACACGAGCGAATATGGCTTTGTTGCGAGAGAAATTTCCCAGCCGTGTAATATTTCGTCTTGGTGAGATCAATTGGCCACCGATATCGTGCAACTTGACATCGCTGGACTTTTTTTGTGTGGCTACGGGGAAGACTTTGTTTATGCGGGTAAATATTCAACTCTTGAGCATTTGAAAACCAACATTCCTCAAATTATGGCTGAGTTAACGTCCAGTATGTGCCAAAAAGTGGTCGAAAATCATCTCAAACGTATCGAAGTTTGCAAAAAGTTTGCGAGGCAGTCATTTGAATGATGTAGTGTAGCTTCACATATAATGTCGTGGTTCAAAATTTATATTAAAAAAAGGAATTTCATGAAAACAATTATTTTAAATGCATTTTATTTAAGTTTATTTGGGAAACCACAAAATGGATAACCCTATATATAAAATTTCCAAATTAATTGCGTGTTAGTTTTTCGAAAATGACTAATCAGATTTGTAATTTATTTACAAATATTTTTAACTCATTAAACGCACATATCTAGTGTAATCTAATTTTTCGAAATTTCCTAGCTTAAAGCTTTCATAACGAGGAAATTCCTAAAAACTTTTCTTAAATCCACTTTCTGCACTATTCGCTTATACTTTTAATTTTTTCCCCTATTATTTATTCCATTTGATAACCATGTTGCTCTCCAGCGCTGACAGTGTGTCGTCGTTTCTTCTTGTCTCAAACGAATTGCAACATTGTCTCAGTTTCTGTTTTAATTTTCAAACCAAAAACAAATTTCATATAATATGAATGCGAAAAAACTTAGGTGTAAAAAAAAGATAAATTAGTAAAGTTACTAACGGCAACAACAGCAGCAACATGCACCTACACATCTACTTGTATATATCTGTAACTGAAAGTTGTGGGTAGTGCGAAAGTTAGAGCTCAACGAGCGTGATACTAAGTAGGTGGAGCTCAAGGAGACTGATACTAAGTAGGTATGTAGACAGAGTTGGTTTTCAAGTGCTCTTTGCAACGATACGTTGAGAACTGTCGAAGCCACAAAACAATGTCAATGCAGTCCTCCCACCAAATGCGAAATATGCTTCGTCATTCGTTAACTCATTTGCAAAGGAAGAGCTCCGTTTGAAATTTCTAATTAAGGTGTTAGGTGGGTTTCAGAGGTTAAAAAAAGAAAAGAATTTTCACAATTTTTTCTTATTTATTCAAACAATTCACCATATCAAAGAAACATATTTAAACAGTATTTTGTGAAATTTTGATTCAAAAATTCCACAAATTCAGCCGTTGGTACCTCATCTCCTTTGACGTCTCAAAAAAAAAAAAAAAATGCTCTCGCCGTGGACAGCATAACTCATTATTGATTCATCTAAAATCAAACACCCAAAAATATTTCGTTGGTACATGGATAAATCTCGTTATTGGACGAAGGAAAAAACAAAAAAAAAATTAAAATTTGAGTTTTTAACAGAACAAAAAAACACATTTTTCGATCAAATTTTCGCCATGCGTTGGCTCGAAAAAATTAGTTGAAATAAAAAAAATCCTTCCTTCAGTGACTAGACAATGTTCTTACAAATATGTGTGCCAAATTTGAACAAAATCTCTTAATAAATTTTCGAGAAATCGTGTCCACCGACTTAAAAAATAGAGTTTTGAGATAAACGCGTTTAAAGTTTCAAAGTGACACAGACATGGCCCGATGGGCAGAATTTCCAAAGCGTCTATCTCTTAGAATTTTACTCCGATCGATTTAAAATTTTAGGAGAATATTCTAAACATTTACAATTTAATAAGATAAATAAATCGATGTTTTTTTTTAAATTTCAAACCTACCTAACCCCTTAAGTAAAAACTGTGTATGGTGAAAAGCTTTGAATCGTACGAGTGTGTACAAGTGGTGTCGTGAGTTTAGAAACGGACGTATGTCTGTGCATGATGAACAGAGAAGCGGAAGACCCTCAATTGTGACTGACGAAATGTCTGAAAACATCGAAAATGCGCTCTGTAATGATAGCAGATTGATTGTCGATAAACTTTCCGCATTGTTTCGGCAAATTTCCAGATCTCTATTGCTCGAAACAATCACAGAAACCCTGGGATATCGTGGACGCAGTAGTTGGCGGGAAACTACTTCGATGAAGGCATCAAAAATCGATACCCCGAGAGGAATGCCGACTATGTCGAAAAATAGCTTCAATTAAATTATGTACTAGAGAATCACGTACATTTTTTGTTTAGATAAAAATTTTTTTAAAACCTACAAATGAATATGCCTCGTAACAGAAATTTTGTACTTACAACTTTCAACTTTCTTGGAATGCTAGTACAAACTTCAAACTGTATTGTTGTATTCTAGTGTTTTCGGCAGTGCAACTGCAAACTTCAATTAGGAAATTCATCTAAAGCTTTCGGAGAGCTCTATAAAATTTAAACTCTTACTTTGTTGCCATCAAATATTTGTTCATTTCATTTGTTAATTCCTCTATACGTCAGACATACACTTTGGCACGCTTTGAATGTGTTTGTGTTCGAATAAGCCCTCAGCCTGCATGAAAAAATACTAGATCTTAACTAGAATCAAACCAGTTTGAATTCTTCCATCAACTAGTTCATCTTCCCATGAAAGCAGCTGTGATGTCCTACGAGTTGTCCATTGCATGACTATGCATTAGCTACATACTAGCTAAATACTAGTTCATTTAGACATGCTGAATTTTTAATTCACCTAAAAAAAAATAAAAATAAAAATGAATTTGCGTACATCGTGAACTCCGCATACTACAGTGATTTCTTCTAAACAATCGGCTATCGTTATGATACGAGTATACCCCTTATTGATGAAAAGCTATACCAATAATGAACCAAAGGGTGACCCAAGTAGAGGTACTTTTTTCAGTGGCCTTTTTTTGACAGATCACGCCTGAGTCGTGTTATTTTTGTTCAATATTGTTTGGTATTTCATCATAGAAAGAATTACGCCTGAACAACGTTTACAAATCTTTCAACTTTATTGTGAAAATTCACGATCTGTAAAGAACTGTAAAGAATGTGTTTCGCGCACTTCGTTCAACTTATGGTCAAAATAATCGGCCAACTGAACGTACTATTCGCAGCACCATCACCCATCTTGAGACCCAGCATTCGATATTGTATGATATTCGACCGAATAGACCACGTCCAGCAGTGAAGAAAATATAGCGACCGTAGCTGAGAGTGTACACGAAGACCGTGGAGAGTCTATTCGGCGCCGTCCGCAGCAACTTGGACAGACGTATGAAACGACTTGGCGGATTTTACGTCGATAACTTAAATTGAAAGCGTACAAAACACAGCTTGTGCAAGAACTGAAGCCGCTCGACCTTCCCAAGCGACATTGCTTCGTTCTATGGGTTCTAGAAAAGTTCTAAGAAGATTCGACGTTTTCGAGCCAAATTTTTTTCAGCCATGAGGCCCATTTCTGGCTCAATGGGTATGTAAACAAGCTAAATTGCCGCATTTGGGACGAAGAGTAATCTGAAGAGATTCAAGAGCTGCCATTTCATCAACAACAAACAACGATTTGGTGTGATTTGTGGTTTCTTCAAAAATGATATCGGTGAGAACGTAATCGTTAATCGCGACCAATATCACGCCATTATAACCGACTATTTGCGGCCTGAAATTGAAGCTCGTGATCTCCGCGACATTTGGTTTCAACAAGACCGCGCAACTTCCCACACATCGCATTAATACATGCATTTATTGAGGTAAGCAGATAATTTCACGTTTTTCACACCGTCGGACTTTTTCTTGTGGGGATATGTAAAGCCTAAAGTCTATGCGGACAATCCCGCTTCGATTCAGACCTTGGAGCAAAACATCACGCGTATCATTCGCCAGTTACCAGCAGAAATGTTCGACGGAGTCATCGAAAATTGGACTCAATGGATGGCCTATCTGAGACGTAGCCGCGGCCGCGCTATAATCTTCAAAAAATAAATGCCAAAGGATGTTCTTTCGAATGATAATAAACATTCCCCATTAAAATTGAATTTTCTGTGCTTTTTTCTTTAAGAAAGTAGGGAATCTCGAAATGGATCATCCTTTAGTATGATTCCATCTTCAAAAAACTAATATTTAACAAGAATTTTTGCATGCTAGTCAACATTTTAACTGCAGGAAGACATCAGTTGTGTGCCATAATGCTAAGGTTTTGGCGTCTGTATTTTGAAACGCGCATAGAATAATTTCTATTAACTACCTTGAAAAAGAAAAGACCATCAACAGCGACTATTGCATAGCGTTATTGGACCGTTTGCAGAAAAAGAAAGTGCTGTTTCACCAAGACAATAACACCGTGTCATAAGTCAGTGAAATCGATGGCAAAAATCAATTAATTGCTTCCGAATCCATTGTATTCTACAGATCTGACCCACAGTGACTAATTTCTGTTCTCAGATCTGAAAAGAATGCTCGCTGGGAAGAAAATTACGTCGAATGAAGTGGTGATCACCGAAACTGTGGCCTATTTTGAAGCAAAGGACAAGTTGTACTACAAAAATGGTATCGAAAAGTTGGAGGGTCGCTATAATCAGTGTATCACCCGTGGAACTATGATGAATTATATTATGAACATAAAAAAAATGAATTTTGCCAAAAAAATGTGTTTAACTATGGTTGGCGGGGACTTTTCAATTGATCTATTATTCTAATGATTCATGTCGCAGCTGCATGGACATGGAGGCGGAAAAGTCTGTCGTATACTACTTCTTTCTACTCTCACCAAAAGACGGTAGTTCTTTGGACGATTACTTCGAAAGTCTCGCTGAAATAATAACAGATGTGAGATACACCAAATGGTTCACACATTTGAGAAGGTGATTGGATAGGCGGTAACATAATCCGCCTCTAGATCCAAGTGCGCTAGTCGCAGAGACTATCGCAATTTCAAGAAAATTCCCCAAACCGATTAATTATCGATAAAACCGATTTCGGGTACTTGCACGGCCAGCGCGTTTAGGATTTTCCATTACATTACGGTTTGAAGGCTTATAAACTCCAATTTATCCAAGAAGTAAAGCCCCATGATCATCCGATGCGATATTGTTTCGCTCAACGAGCTAAAGACCGTTGGCAGAAGAAAAGCAAGTCCATTTTCATCTCGGCGACTACGTTAAATTTGTGGCTCAGAAAACATACACGAAACCATGGAAAAACCACGCTGACATATTTTTGTTTCTAAATGTTGAAGATAATGAAATGGACGATGGTTGGTGGTTTCAACAAGGACGATGCTACGTGTCACACACTCAACGTTACAATTGATCTATTGCCCCAAACGGGCTGAGGCTGCTTGCCTTTGCCGGGGTACCAGATTCCAGCATACGAAAATTCATCAATCTACATGGCTGTCGCCAGATCGTAAAACACGCAACCAAATCGATCATGTTGTGATAGACGGAAGACATGTATCCAGTGTTCAAGACGTGCGTACGTTCCGAGGGCCAAATATCGACTCAGAGCACTATCTTATAGCAGCAAAAATACGCACCCGCCTCTGTATGACAAAGAACGCCCGTCAACAAACAGAAAGGAAGGTTTGACGTCGAAAAGCTGCAATCACAGTAGACAGCCAGCAGGTTCTCTACTCGGCTTGCACACCTGCTTTCTGAGAGCACTCATCAGCGACTCGATATAAGGGAGCTGTGGAACGAAATAGCAAATTCCATCAGTACCGCTGCTTCGGAAACAATTGGTTTTCAACAACACCAGAAATATAGCTGGTACGATGAGGACTGACAAAGTGCATTGGAGAGAAAGCAGATTGCCTTCCTCGCAACATTGCGATCGACTACAGCACGTGCGGGATGGGATAGATACCGAGAGCTGAAGAGGGAAGCGAGACGCATTTGCAGACGAAAAAAGAAAGAGGACGAAATGCGTGCGTACGAAGAGCTTGAGAAGCTGGCCGACAAGGTTAATGCTTGAAAATTCTATGAGAAGATGCGGCGACTTACAGAAGGTTTCAAGACCGGAGCAAACTCGTGTAGGAACCATGGAGGTAATCTGGTGACAGATGCCCAGAGTATACTTAGTGTATGGAGGGATCACTTCTCCAATCTGCTCAATGGCAGTGGAAGTGAAAACCCCGGAGATGGCGAACCCGAAACTCCAATCAATGACGATGGTATAGAAGTGCCATCACCCGACTATGAAGAAGTTCGAATAGCGATTGCCCGCTTAAAAAATAAAAAAGCGGCGGGAGCCGATGTCTTACCGGCGGAACTATTCAAATACGGCGGCGAAGAGCTGACAAGGAGCATGCATCAGCTTCTTTGCAGAATATGGTCGGACGAAAATATGCCTGACGAATGGAACCTAAGTGTGCTCTGCCCAATCCAAAAAAAGGGAGATCCGACGGTCTGCGCCAACTATCGTGGGATAAGTCTCCTTAATATATAAGGTCCTCTCTAGCGTACTGTGTGAAAGACTAAGGCCCAGCGTTCGGACATTATCAATGTGGTTTAAGACATGGCTGGCAAATCCACCATTAACCAGATATTCACCATGCGGCAAATCTTGGAGAAGACCCGAGAGAAAAGAATCGATACACACCATCTTTTTATCGATTTTAAAGCTGCCTTCGACAGCGCGATAAAGAAATACATCTACGCCGCTATGTCTCAATTTGATATCCCCGCAAAACTCATACGGCTATGTACACTGACCCTGGATAATACCAGAAGCGCAGTCAGAATTGGGAAGGACCTCTCCGAGCCGTTCGATGTCAAACGAGGTTTCAGACGAGGTGACTCTTTATCTTGTGATTTCTTCAATTTGATGTTGGAGAAAATAATACGAGTTGCAGAGCTAAATAGACCAGGCACAATCTTCTACAAGAATGTGCAATTGTTGGCGTATGCCGATGATATTGATATCATTGGTCGTAACAACTGCACCGTAAGTTCTGCGTTCTCCATATTAGACAAAGAAGTGAAGCGAATGGGTCTAGTAGTGAACGACGGCAAGACGAAATATCTCCTGCCATCAAATAAACAGTCATCGCACTCGCGACTTGGCTCCCACGTCACTGTTGACAGTCAAAACTTTGAAGTCGTAGATAATTTCGTCTATCTGGGAACCAGAATTAACAACACCAACAATTTCAGCCTTGACATCCAACGCAGAATTACTCATGCCAACAGGTGCTACTTTGGCCCGAGTATACAATTGATAAGTAAAGTCCTCTCTCGACGAACCAAAACAAATCTCCACAAGTCGCTCATCATTCCCGTCATGACAAATGGTGCAGAAGCCTGGACAATGTCTACATCCGATGAATTGGCTTTAGGAGTTTTCGAGAGAAAAGTTTTGCAGAAGATTTCTGGTTCTTTGCGTGTAGGCAACGACGAATACCGCAGACGATGGAACGATGAGATGTACAAGCTATACCACGGCATTGACATAGTTCAGCGAATCAAGAGACAGCGGCTACGCTGGCTAGGTCATGTCGTTCGAATGGATGAAAGCGCTCCAGCTTTGAAAGTATTCGATGGAGTACCCACTGACGGAAGCAGATGAAGAAGAAGACCTTCATTCTGTTGGAGGGATCAGGTGGAGAGCGACCTGGTATCACTAGATAGATGGATACCCCTGGCCCTGTGCTTGGTAGCAATTACAACTAACCACTTGGCTACCGCGACCATATGCACATATTGTATTGTATATACTGAAGCCGCTAAAGCATTGAACATTGAAAATAAATAGATAGATAGAGCAATAAGTGTCTCAATCAACAAGAACAAAAAGTAGCTTATAAATATGCACTAATATTGGCAATCAATATCGATTAGACAGCTTGAAGCTTCAATTAATAAGATGGATAAGAATAATAAATGGGCCGACATGGTCGATTTATATGGGCGTTTGATAAAATCGACAAAGAGCTAATTGAACTGAGAAATCACCAAGCCGTACACACAAGCAACCGCATATATTTATTTTAATACAATTTTACAAGCTTACAAACGTAGATATATGCAATTTGGTGTTGACGTTAGCAATAAAGCTATTTATAGGCATAAATGCATAAATACATATACATTTTTGTCGAATAAATACGAAGTTTATTGATTTTCGTGCGAATTTAGTCACGGGCCAGTCATTTGAAGGACGAAACCACTCAAAGAGAGGATAGAATGATAGAAAGCGATGTCGATGGGTTGGCTATAGAGACTGTGTGCACTCAAGTCGTTCTGTTTGGAATTTTGTGGTTATTTTTATGTATGAATGTAGAAACTTGAAAGGATGCCAAAAATGTGCCAGACGATGAACACTTAAAATTGTACTAAAAATAACCACTTGATGAATATGAGAGGTAGTACATATGCCACATAGCCCATGAACATGTTTATGCACATATGTGTGACTTTTGTGGCAGAGAATCGATGTAAACGTAATTCGAATTATCTTTGGTAAGAATTTCTGACACAGTTTTATTTAAGTGTATCATGCATTTCAGGAAGGACATTTTCATCATGACTGAAATAAAATAAAATAAAATAAAACTAAATAAAATAAAAAATAAAAAAATAAAAAATAAAAAAATACAAAAAAAAAAACAGAATAAAATAAAATAAAATAAGTTAAAATATAATAAAATAATGAATTTAAATAAAATTAAATAAAATTAAAAAAATAATATAAAACAAAATAAATTAAAAAAAACTTATTTAAAAAAAAAACATAAAAAATTAAAAAAAATTAAAAATGAGAAAATAAAATAAAATAAAATCATATAAAAAATAGAAAAATAAAGTAATTATATAAAATAAAATAAATTAAAGTAAAATAAAATATAAATAAAATAATAGAAGATAAATTAAAGCAAAAAAAAAAAAAAATAAAAAAAAAAATATAAAAAAAATAAAAAAAAAAATAAAAAAAAAAATAAATAAAAAAATGAAGAACATAAAAAATTAAATAAATAAAATTAACATAATAATAATAATAATAATAATAATAATAATAATAAAAAAATAAAATAAAATAGAATAAATTAAAAAAAATAAAATATAAAAAACATAAAATAAAATAATTATATAAAAAAAAATTAAAGTAAAATGAAATAAAAATAAAATAATAGAAATAAACTAAAGCAAAATAAAAAATAAGATAAGACAAAAAAAAAAATTAAAAAAATTAAAAATCAAAATAAAATAAAATAAAATATTTTTTTTTTGCGGGTGAGAAAAGAAAAATGTCTACCGCATCGTCATTGTGTCGTCACAACAATGGTTTGTGCCACATACAGGTCACTAAAAACTCTCCTCTAAGGAGCTGTCGCCCACCCTGGAAACCGCTTTCGCATTACTTCAGGGTGGCGTCCCATGTTTTTGTTTGTAAGATTTACATCTCTGCACCTGCGTCCAAGTCCCGCGTTTTATTACGGAGTACATTCTCTACGTATTCTGATATTGATCGCCATTTTTTTTC
Source organism: Neoceratitis asiatica (assembly GCA_030068015.2). Lineage (NCBI taxonomy): Eukaryota > Metazoa > Arthropoda > Insecta > Diptera > Tephritidae > Neoceratitis > Neoceratitis asiatica. The sequence goes on along the minus strand of CM061528.1, from coordinate 20,429,533 downwards.
GCTAGATAGCATAATGCCAACTAAATTTTCTGCCGTTGTCGCACCGGTCACTTCTGCTAGTGTGGTCCTCAGTTCTTGCCACCGTATACACTTAAAAATTGTGTGATCGGCATTATCATGTTCTGAGTCGTCGTAAATGCACTTAGGGTTATCTGTTTTTCCCCATTCTGAGGAGGTACTTTTTAAAATATTCGTGCCCGGATAGCATTTACGTGACATAGAAGTTTACTTCCCCGAAGTCTCTGCTGATCCATTCGTACAGGTTTTTAATTAATTTCTTCGCCCAACTACCTCTAGATTTATTTGTCCACCTATTTTGCCATTTTGATAGAGTTTCTGACCTCACCTCATCTTTGATGTTTCTATCAATTCCATCTTGCCAATGACTTTTCAGCTCCCAGACCTTTTTTCGATCAATAGCCAGAAGGTCGATTGGTATGCAGCCGCTTATTACTAAAATTGCCGGACCTGACACTGTTTGGTAGGCTGAGGACACTCTCAGTGGTGATCGACAAGATTAATTTCCTCTTTTGTTGTGTTGGTCCTTCAATATTTGCCATTAATCGGCTAAATTGCGCTGTTATCTTCTCTGCTTTGGCTGTGGCGTATTGTACCTGTGCCCAGAACGTCAACCGCGAGTCTAGTCTTACGCCAAGGTAGTTTATGACCCTTTTTGTTTGGAAAGTAGCAAATGTAGTCTGCAAGCTTATTTCCAGTGGAATGTGCTTATTCGTTAATAACAGAAGCTCGGTTTTCTCAGGTTCAGCTGTCATTGGGGCGCTGCTTTCTTTAAAGCTTTCGCTTTTGCGACTGACGGTGTCAGTTCGGCTTCTGTTGTAGAGTCTTTGTGACGGTTTTCGTATTTTCTTGGGACATGGTGTGAGCTGTATTGCCTGTAGCTCTAGCACTAGGGATCGCAGAATTCTACTGCCTCTCCGAAAAGCGTTTGTGTGCTCCTCAATTCCGGCTATAAGTTGTGAGTGTTCTTGTTGTTGCTGTAGGATTTTTTGTTTATGGGTGTGTTTAAGCCGCTATCTCCGCACGTTGCATATGGTAGGTCCCGCGAGGGTTGACACAATTCCTTATGGGCGATTGTGTGCAGAGCCTGCCAGGCGCAATATCAGGAGTTTCATCTCAACTGAACCTGTAAGGCAAACTTAATGACGACGTGCTTTGAACGTACTTGAAGGCCTGCCAGGGTTTTAACGAGATGGAGGCAATTGCGATATTAGCTTGCCAGCCATTTCAGCAAGGTCTCACCCTTGTTTACTAAAATGGTAGAATACCACTCTCGCCAGCGTGTAAGCAAACGAATTCATATTGTAACGTTTTTCGTTGCTACCTCGATGATTTCCCAAATCCTTCGTGTCCGATCACTGGATTGCTAAATAAAACTCCCAAGACTTGTTCGTTTGGCCTCTTAACCGCCAGGGATTAACTCAACGTTTATTAAGTCCTTGATAATTACAATTCTTTATAATCACACAATTATTATCTGCTTCACTCAGCTTATACGTTTCTAAAACACACACAGCTCACAGCAATGTTAACTCCACTAAGTTGTCTACTCGTCTCTTCTTGTGATAGCGGCTGCCGCTCTTTTCATACCTGTAGATGACCCTAACATTCTGTTCACGCGCTTAAGAATAGGCTGATTATTCGTTTGCCTGCGGTAGCTGCAGCCGCTCCGTTTATCCTTAACACTGTCGACCTTTTTGTTTGTCCTTGGTAAGGGTAATTTACATCATACCGCCGCTTCTTAAGTTCGTTTGTCCTTGGTAAGGTTAATTTACTTTTTATTTGGAAGTCTCGTCACACTGCTACTCCTTTTTTCTTCCCTTCGTATTTGGGATTTCCGTTAAATATTTATTTTTCCAGTATATCGTAATCAGGATCTTACTGGTCTCAGTCCTGATGGGCGCGAGCCAAGGGGTTTTTTTTGCACGCATTTGAGTGAATACATACAAGTGGGGATTTTGGATAGGTATTACCTCGAGGCAGCACCATTGGGGGCTGTGAATGCTTATTTCGAGGCGGCATATATTCACCTCGTCACCGGAGACTCATAGGATGCTTCAGGCCTTTTAAGCCGAACCCTCCTCTCCTGTCGCTCTTGGTCAGGGGCTGCTTATTGGGTATTCACAGCTATCCCAACAGTGGATGGCCTAAACTATTGAGCTAGCTGTGACTAAACATAACATAATAAAATAAAATGAAATAAATTAATATAAAATTAAAAAAAGTTAACTAAGGTAAAAAAAAAATTAAAAAAAAATAAATAAAATAAAATAAAAATAAATTAAAACACACTGTCCATTACTAAATCTGACCAAGTGTCAAATTTGAGTGAGGGAATTTTATGCCATAATTTATTCTATTCAGACAATTATCACATTAGGTAAACTGAAAGGAACTGAACTAAACCCACAACAAATTAGTTACGCCTGAGAAGAGTATTATATTCGCAAGAATGATATGCTTAGTACTCATGGCAATTCCGTAGTCTGCCATCAGCTGCTAATACTATAATTTATTAATTTGTGTTAATACGATCAATTAACCAGATATTTGAGACCAATTCGATTATATTTCTGTTAGAAACGTCCAGAAACTCATACTCATTTTCACGTTTGTGTTTGTGTGTGTGTAAATTCAAACAGAGTTGAAAGAATAAATGAAATTAAATGGAATTTTCCATGCAATGAGCTTAACTGCTACGAAATGCAGAAATCTACAAATTGCTCGAACAAACAAGATTATAATAAAACAATAGCAAACAAAATCACAACGATATAACTGTAAATATTATAAAGCACTACAGTGGCTTTGCTGAAATATATATGCACATGCACATATATATATATATATATATATATATATATATAAACTATATACTTTTATTGAAATAATTTATTTGATGATTTGAGAAATGATTTTGCAAAAGCTGAAATAAATATATTTGAAGGAGAATTTTTCGATTCAAGTAAATGTGCGTACTTTGCACCAGTGAGTGACGGCTTCTAAAGAAAAATGTCATACTAAGGCAAAAGGCCACGCTGTTCTGGCTTCACCCACTATAGGTCATATTGAAAAATGAATCAAGCTTAAGAAATCGATTACTATGCACAGAAGAACGACAATTTTCGTCAATTTTTGTTAGCTTTGTAGAAATTTCTAAAAAAAAATTAATCACATTACGAAATCCTTCAGACCTTAAAGTGTCGAATATAAAATAGAAAGATTCGTCAAGCTATACCGTTACAGCTGTGATGCAATGATAAAAAACGGAACTGACTCTTTTGGGAATAACTATTCCTTAATCCGAATTGGCAAAAAATTTGCATGGACACTAGGCCTTAGCGAAAGAAAGGAAGCGTGGGGAGGGGAGGACTGCCACTCCATTTTGCTTCTTCTTCTTTATTGACGTGACTAGCGATTCTGGTAGAGTTAACAACCGCACGCTATTAGTTTCTTTTCTTAGACGTTTTGTACCAATTGGATACACCACGTAAAGCCAGGCATTTCTTTATTACAACTTTCCACCAGCGGATACTGCTTCGAATACCTTTAGACCCGGAGTGCTTTCATCCATTCTAAGGACATGACCTAGCCAGCGCAGTTGTTGTCTTTTTATTCGCTGAACTATCTCAATGTCGTCGTATAGCTCGTACAGTTCATCGTGCCATCGTCTGCGGTGTTCGCTGCTTTCAACGCTCAAAGGACCATAAATCTTTTGCAATATTTTCTCTCGAAAACTCCTAAAGCCGACTCATCGGATGTAGACATCGTCCAGGTTTCTGCACCATATATCAGGACGGTAATTATGAGCTACTTTTAGAGTTTGGTTTTGGTTTAGATAGACGATAAGACTTCAAATATATAACAGTCAAGAGTGAAGAGGATGCCAAAAAAAAAAAAGAAATCTATGAAAAGCTGGTATTTGCGTTAGCAACTGTGCGCAAGGAGCTTGATATTGCGTCACAGTTTCCTTATACCAATTCCTTGCTGATGAGTACTCTCAGAGAAGTGTTTTCTCCATATAATCAGTATGCTCTTTAAATTGATCACCAGATTAGCCTATTGGTCGCTACATGAGTATGCTCGAAATCAACTGATAGGCGCTCTCAAGCTCATTATACTCACTGATTTCGGCCAAATTCTTTTTTTTTTTTTTTGTATGCACATATGCCACGCTGCCCTCTTCAACTCTCAGTACATTTCCCATACCATTCGTGTTGTGAGAAAGGCAATGTTTTCTCTCCACTTCAGTATTGCCATTCACAACGTACTTGTTCTTCTTTTAATCTTGACGGAAACCAAGAATCTTATTTGTAGCTGTAGGTGAGAAGCTTGAAACGCTGTCTCAGAGTTGTCTTATACCGAGTCGTTAATGAGCGCTTTCCACCTACCAAATATTCTACCAATGACAACTACTTCCATTTCATGGAATTTGCGATTTGTGGCTCATCAATCTTCGAATGACAGCAAAGGAGAGGACAACTTTGTATCGTCGAACCAAATACAAAATTATTACATAACTTTTAAGAATGTAACACACAAAGAAGACTGCTGGGCGAAAGATGGAAATATTGTATATACACTACATACATATAATCAAAATGGCGCTAAAACAAAATTACACTTCAATAAATATCAGCTGTGACTAGTGGAAACTACACATGAGGGGTATTCATAAACAAGCTACGAAGACAAGCATAAAATTCAAAGCAAACATTTCATTTAGCATATAACGGCGGGTTACTGTAATGCGCAGTATTTGAGGTTCCATAAAATGAAATATTGACACAGCTGATAAATAGTACTATATAGGGGTTTCCAATAAGACAATTAAAAAAACAAAGCACACACTAATTGTTAAGGAAATTCAAATGTTTTTTATTTAATGTAAAGTACAATCGATACAATACAGTTCTGAATATAACATCATTCAAACGGCCTCCACGACTTCTTTTGCAGGAACAAATTCGATGAACTCAATTTTTGAGCAATTTTTCCACTAAATCAAGTGGCATGTCATGAATAACACGAATATTGATTTTTAAAGCTTGAAGAGAGTCCGGTTTATTGCTGAAGACCAATGACTTCAAATAACTTCACAAGCAGTAGTCTAATGGTGTTAAATCACAATTTTTGGAGTTTTTTCAATGTCACAGCTTCCTGAAATAATCGAATCTCCAAAACTTTCTCGCATTAATTCGGTTGTTGCACATGCTGCGTGACACATAGCCCCCCGCCTTGTTGGAACCAGTTGTTGTTAAGATCAACTTCTTCCAATTGTGGCCATAAAAAGTTGGTTATCATCAATCTATACCGCTCTTCGTTGACAGTAACGGTGCTATCAGATTTATTTCGAAAGAAATATGGACCGATGATTCCACCAGACCAAAAACCACACCAAACTGTCAATTCGGGTGAATGTAACGGTTGTTCATGAATAATTTATGGATTTTCTTCGCGCCGACAGAATCGACAATTTTGTTTATTTACCGCATCACTCAGATGAAAGTGAGCCTCAACGGAAAAAATGTTTTTTTTTTTTTTAAATCGTTATCGTTTTCAAGTTGTTCCAAGGCAAAATCAGTAAATTCACGACGTTTATGGTGGTCCATGGATGAGATTGTAAATATTACTGAATACAATGAAAAAAAAAAAAACAGATCGTGACACATTAAAAAGGCCAAAACGACACTTAGTAATCATATCATCGCTATTGGAAAACCCTTTATATGCATTTGATAATCTTCATGAATTCCCTCATTGAGAATTTCAGTGAACACAAAGTTTCTGTTGAAGAATGTCGCAAATGTTAAGGATGATGAAATGAAGGTAATGATTTAAACACAAAATTTGAAAACAAAAAAAAAAAAATTAAAAAGAGCTGGAGTAGATTCTTGGCGAAGAAATGCATGCAAAAAAAGGAGGAAGAAAAAAACAAGCGCCGAACGAGAAAGTAATACATGAATTATGTGATGTGGGTAAGCAATCTGTATGGAGTGCGTGTAATTTACGATTGCCGATAAGAAGGGTATCATAAATCCCTGTCAGATTTGGATCAACCTGTGAGGATGGGCAAGCAAAGAAAAATAACAAGATGGTGGTAGAAAATTTATGGTAAGATAAGCAGGTGGAAACCAACACACACAAGCACATACATACATATACAATATATGAATGCAGCTCCTAACGCCAAATAGTTTATGCGATTGCATGTATACAGGTATTATATAAGTAAGAATAATAAAGAAAAGAAAATTCACTTTGATCGGTTATTGGCGTTAATGTGATGAACTGCAAAAAAAAAAAAACAAAAAACACCGTGCGGGCAGCTGTCGCAAAAGTCTACTCAGCGCCGAATCTGCCGAAGTGTTTGTATTCTAGGTTGCCAGGTCTCAAATGCTAAGTTCAATTCCTGGCACCTGATTTCACTTCAAACCTTCTGAAATGGTTCGACCATTGGCGCAGAGCTGAGGGGCGGTTAAAGTTATTCATTTAGCAATTAAACGTTTCTGGGGAAAATAACTGAAAGAAAGCTTGTCGAAAGAGGTAATGCTCGAAAATTTTATGGAAACATACGGTGACTTACAGAAGGTTGTAGAAACCGTGGAGGTAATGTAGTGACTGACGTCTAGAGCATTCTGGGTTTATGGATACACCACTTATCCAGCTTGCTGAACGACAATAGAGTTTCCAATCGATGATGATAATGATGATGATGGAAAACACATTCGGACTACTCGACTATGACAAAATTTAAATAGCAATTGCCCGATTTAAGAATAACAAAGCGGCGGGAGTCCATGGCTTACAGGCTGTGTTATTCAAATTTGGTTAACGAATGAAAGCATGCTGGAGGAATGGAATTTAAGAGGTTTTTTGCCCATAAAAAGGGAACCCAAGGCATGTGTTAATAGTCTCCTCAGTCTCTTTATATGGCGCAGTCAGAATTGGGAACTTCAGGCAGACAGGATGACACCCTGTCGTGTGATTTCATAAACTTAATGCTGGAGAAAATAATAAAAGCTGCAGACTTAAATAGATATGGTACAATCTTTGACAAGAACGTACAACTGCTGGAGTATACCGATGATGAGGAAAGCGTATGAGTCTGGTAGTGAGCGAGAACAAGACGAAATATCTGCTGCCACGAAACAAACAGTCAGCGCATTCGCGATTCGGCTCCCACGTCACTGTTGATAGTCATAACTTTGAGGTCGTAGATAAGTTCGTCTACCTTGGAACCATCATTAACAACAACAACAATGTCAGCCCATAATTGGTACTTTGAACTGATTAAGCAATTGAAAAGTGAAGACTTTCTCGACGATCGAATACCAAACTCTGTCGAAGCAAGTCTCTATATGGTGCAGTAGCGTAAACGATGTTGACATTTCATCAGTTAGCCCTAGGAGTTTTCGAGAGAAAAGTTTTGCGGAAGAATAAAGGTTGCGCGCTAGCTACGGCGAATACCGCAGAGTGTGGAACGATGAGCTGTGCGAAATTCACACAGGTTAGCGAAATAAGAGACTACAGCTCCTCCGACTTGATGTCTTTGAAAATGTTCGATATAGTATTCCGAAGATCTCTTTAACCATGGAAGAGAGGTGCTTCCCCTTCACTTGTTGCTTCCAATTGATCCCAAATGGCTAAAAGCAGAAACATCTGGCGTGGTATTGTTGATTCGGCTATAACAGCATAAATACCCTCTTGTAGTGTGATTCGAAAAGGATTTTCCACACTTCTTGGCAGCGTATAAAGACGTTAATGTTTTCTGCTCTACGGAAATTTAACGCCCACAATGAAACTACAGGTTTTCCAGCAAAAAAAAAAAAAAACACCTGACACCCGAGAAACTCGGCCTAAACCCGTGCCATGCGCCATGTGTCATGCCATTATTTTGATTAATAGTATCTTCATTGGGCTTGAGCATAAGTGTGAAATGGTGATAAATATGCCGTCAGCTGCTGGCTGGAGTTTTCAACAACTTTCGAGCGATGGCTTTTGGGTAAATCCATATCAATTACTCAGATGCATGCATATTTATTTATTTATTATATTATTGTATTTATGTAAGCGATTTAAAGATGTTGAGATAAATTATATAATTCATCAAATCTGAGAAGATGAGGAGGGAGAAAACAATTGAAAATTTGTGTGTGACATCATGATAAAACCGTAATACAACAAGACGTTGCAAATGGATATACTCAATAGAACTTTGAAGACAACATAAAAAGGATATAAATTTTTCTACTGGAATAGGCAGAAGTTTGTATGTATTTTTCCTACCTACCTAACTGAAACCCTTAAACGATACATACATATAATTTTATACACAAATTATTTTAATTTATTAAATTTCAACTCGTAAACAAATAAATTTCTACGATTTCGACTCTCATTTGAGCGAAAAAGTGTATGAACAGAAGCTCGATCTCTTCAGTATATAGCACTGTGAGTTGTAGATTTCCAAAAGTTCATTCACTCACACACTATGTGAACACACTCGCTCAACCATTCATTCAAAGGCATAAAGATGTGTACATAAATATTTGGCAGATAATCTTTTTGTACTGTTCGCCTACGGAAATTCGAAAAATCTTCACACTGTCAATAAAGTTGACAGTTTGCTGTGGCGGATTTGCTATTTTATACTAAATAAAAGCAATAAACAAAGGAAAAGAAAGAAGAAAATGCAAACAAACAAACAAATGAAAGCAGCTTAAAGGAAGCACAACAAAAGATAAAATAATAATAGAGGAAATTTTTTTCTAAGAAAACAATCTTTAGGCAGGAGGAAAACTTTCACACACAGAAGCATTATTTTTAGGTCTTGGCCAATGAAGATAGCGCCACAGGTTATTGAACTATTGAGCACGAGAGATGGTAAATGACATTTAATTCGTTGTGATGCCGCGTGGAGTCTTGGGTCACGGCTAAATGTGAACGAGCCGAGCCGTATAATCGATTTAAGGGTACACTAGGTAAGCCAGCAAGGCTCGAATAAGAGATCTTGATCTTGATAACAGTCACGGCAAAGGTACTAAGAATTACAATTTGAAGGCATGCATCCGGTATGTCCGGTACTCTAACTGGTACACCAGCTGGTTAATGGTTTCCTAAGGCTAAAGGCTGATATCATTGTCGTTCAAGAGATGCGTTGGAAGAGACAAGGACGAAGTAGGATAGGTCTTTGTGACATATATTACATTGACCATACAAAGGGCAAATTTGGTGTCAGTTTAGTGATGGCAGAGAGACACACAAGCGCTTGAAACGCACTTTTAAGCGCTTCCCCGCCACGATATCAAATGGTGGGCAGCAAAGGTACGTGCCTGTATCTGCGCAGCAATAAATGCCCGTTAACAAAACAAATAAAGGCTCCACGTCGAAAAGCTGCAATCACAACAGACAGCCAGCAGGGTTCTTATTCGGCTTGCACACCTATAAGGAGGCTGTCAAATGGAATAGCAAACTCGCTACGTATCGCCACCTAACCGGGAAACAAGCAGTTTTGAACAGTGTCAGAAAAAGAGCTGGGACGAATGGGAGGAATGTCGAACTGCAGTGGAAAGAAAACGGACTGCCTACCTCTCACCATTGCTATCGATTACAAAACGTTCGAGGTGGGATGGATACCGAGAGCTGAAGAGGAAAGCGAAACGCATTTGCAGAAGAAGAAACAAAGAGGCCGAAATGTGCGAGTATGAAGAGCTTGAGAAGCTGGCCGACAAGGGTAATTCTCGAAACTTATATGGCTGTGCGGAACAACACAAACAGCTCAATTAGGACCGGGAACGCGCCATTGGTTTTACTTTCTCTAGGTTAGACAAAGAAGCAAGGCGAATAGATCTGCTTAAGAACGAGGACAAGACGAAATATCTTATATCAAAAAAACAGTTAACGCATTTACGCTTTGGCTACCATGTCACTGTTGACAGTCGCAACTTTGAAGTTGTAGATAATTTCGTCCCTCTTGGAACCAGCATCAACAACACAGACAATAAATGTTAACCTCACAGGTGCTACTTTGGACTGAGTAGGCAATTGAAAAGTACAGTATACACTCGCGACGAATCAAAACCAAACTCTACAAGTCGCTCATCATTCCCGTCCTGATATGTGGGGAGGGGGACGAGAAACAGGCGAGTATCTCAGACGATAGAACAATGAGTTGTACGAGATATACATCCACTAATCAAGGGACAGTGCATATAGAGAGGAATAAAGACTCAAAATTCCGGAATTATTTATTAAATGCACAGATCGCCCCCACTTCCTAGTCGGTAGGCCAAAAATTTAACCGATCGCTTCTTTGTTTCCTATAGATCCGTTTAACATGTTTTACAGAAACTTGCATATGATACGACAGAATATTTACTTTTGGATGCTTTTTTTTAAGGATTTATGACCCAATGTCACATTTCTGAAAAAAAAAAATCGGTTTTATAGGAGCTACAAGATTTAGTCGACCCATCTGATCGGTTCCGACAAATGATCGTTGAAATGTACAAGTGCATCTGCCGACCGAGTTTGTTGGAAGTATCTCAAAAACTGTGGGACTTGTTTGCACACAAACAAACTCGTCATTCTGATACGATCGGTATAAATTGTGGTGGGTCTATTGTTTCTACTTCTGATACTAACATAACACGGACCCAAATTAATATACCAGTTCATGTATATGAATGGTATAAAAAAAGGATGAAGTGAGTTAACTATAAACCAAAGAAGACATTAAACCGTTAAGCAATAAGTTTAATAATTTCTATCTTCCACCTACGTCTCAGCATGGGATTTATGTATTTCTCACAGCACTAATGATTAAATCGATATCGATCACAGTTGTAGATTTTCTTTCAATGTGTGGACGACATGAAACAAGCTCTACCTCCTGCAGCTGTTAGTCGCAGCAACAATTTGCCAACGAGCCGATTAGTAACCAATTAAAGCATGTATACTAAGAAGTACTAAGAAGCAAATAAAAGTCGCATCCTAATGAGGGTGGGGAGGAGTTCTGCACAAAAGTACTCAGTATTTAAATTCTACTCAATTCAGCACAACAAGGTACTTAACGACAAGCGAACTGATGGAACTCAACAACCAGCTCCGCTGCTCAGCGGTATAAGCAATTCATTTTGTCCGTACGCGAATAGTGGCGACACTCACGATAGGTATTCACGGAAAACCCTTTGGCGCGTGTTTAATTATGAGTATTCGTAAAAGTGGCTTCCTTCTGTGTTTCGCGACTCGTTACGCTCAATTTACATCGATTGCCGGGCGGAAGGTCCCAGTTTTTGCTGTTATTATTATATTTGTTTTTTTTTTTGTTATTGGGACGGAAATATGGCCAGTGTGAACGGATGAAGCAATTAGGCAGGCAATTTTTCGCTTTTAATTGGCTATAACGTGCTTGCTGCATGCGCGACTCTACTCTCTGCTGTTGTTGTTGCTTGCTGCTGCTTGCTTGCTGCTTGTTTGTTGCCTTCGACATTGCATGGGTTTTGTTTTACAAACTTTTTGTTTATCGAACTTTTATGTTTACTCGCTGTTTGTGCGTGTCTACCGCCAGATCCTCTAATGCCATTTGAAAATTTCCATTGATTTCACCTACGGCTCACCTCTTACACCGTCAATTTGTTTTCGTTTGCTTGCTGTTGTTGTTGTCGCGGGTTGTAGCGGCACTCGTGTTTTTGTGTCTCAGTCTTGTTCAGTTGTTGCAATTGTAACGGATACGCTTGTGTCATTCGCTTTTGGCTTCCTTTGTGTGCGCAGAGCAGCAGGGCAGCAGGGAGCTCAGCCATAGCTCCGGGGACACGTACAGTTTGGCTTTGATATTCAAGTGATACCGCTACATTGACGTTGCATTGTTGACCGGAAGCTCGCAATCAGTGTGGTCGGTTATAATGTGTAGTTGGAGTTGATGTTGATGATTAGGACCGGAAATTGCTCGGCAGAGATTGCTCTAAAGTAGTATTCTTGTGATTATGTACATACATATATCGACAAATTATTCATGTAACGTAATGAAAATGCATCTACTCTCCCATCTCAGTGGTATCGAATGAGCTGGAATGAACATTTGTAGTTCTTCTATACTCGCATGGCCACGACCTGGACTTAGAGACACGTTCCAGGTTCAATTTCACCATATTCCTCGATTTTCTCTGATTTGTGCTGTGCTTTTGATGTTTTTCCAAGGAGGGAACTGCTATTTATTCTAAGTTGATTCAGAACGGCTGCTGAATTTTTATGGGCAGCTTTTTATTTTAAATCAAAAATGTACTCAGCGGGAGTTCACACTTCACAATGCCGAGAGGCGACAATTAGAAAAAGTCATTGAAAAGACGTAGAAAGTAGCAAAGAAGTAGTCGTTAAGAGTCAGGTCTCTACGTTTACAGTCGTTTAACAGCTTCATGAAACCATAGTTGAGCTTGTTTGGGTATTGTGTGGTCTTTTATGGTGGAGGTTGTTGAAAACTGTCATCCGCCATACCCAATAAGTGATTTAATCCTTTTAAACATTGCTGGCAGGTTTGACTCTTAAGTTTCTGGGTAAGAAGACGTTAAATATTAGGAGTAAAGCGTGTAGAAAGAGTTGACAGTCTTGTCTTTGGGAGTTCAGTTCTTCACAGTATTTTCGTTTGGAATTCGTTCCCTTTATGAAGGTGATGGACTCACTCACTCTTTGAATGGCTGTTCCATCAGTGTTTACTGGGATGATTAAACGGTTTTTAAAATCTCAGAATTCTTAATCTTTTGTTGTTATTGTGATAACGGCTAGGTAAACCCGCGTAAGTGCAGGCAAAGCTATTCAATGTTTTCGAGGTCATCTAACATAAGGCTCTTTCGCTGGAGCTGATTCGATGGGTTCAGACCATAAGAAAAATAGAAAGATAAATGAATAGCTCTTAAGCGGGGACTAATAACATGCTGGGCATTTGTTGGGTGTATCTCGTGGTAAAGTTGGGAAAAGTGGAAGTTAAGTCTACTGCAGTATACAGATCTTAAATAGATTTGCCTTTGTTACTGGGCTCTCATGGAACAGCCTGAGCTCTTCGTCCGGCATTAGTAGTGTGAAATATGAAAAATAGGTCTGTTAAAAAGGTCTGTCGGTAGCATATTGATACGAGCGGTTTCATAACAAAGTCAAATACTTCCTACCCGATGTGCCTGGGAGACGGTGTTCTTTCAATCAGTTGTCTACAGGGTTAATCCCAGCAGTTACGTATCAACAAAAACTTCTTGCATTCTATATCATTATGCTGATTAACCAGAAGCGTAGATATCTCGATATATAAATGGTATAAAGGTAATTTCAGAGAGTTCCCGTTTTGACGCCCAAGGCGGCTTTCAGACAGCACTGTAACTTCTTTATCGTAACCGGAAATGCACTCGGAGGGGCTGAAAGTTCTTGCCGAGGGGCGACCGCAATGACTTATTTCTTTTTTCGAGAATTTTGGTCATGCAGTACTATAGAACTGGAAACTCCCAGGATGATAGTTTGTACAATTTTTTCTTTATTGACGAGCAATGAGTGGACTGGAGATTCAATGTTAGCAGCGAACTCTGGGCAAGTAGTGCTCTAACTTTTTGGGTTTCGAGGTTCTTTGCAACCCGAGCTTATTCTAAGTGAGCTCCACACAAAATCAGGCTTTAAATTTTGTCTGATCCCTACTGTCCGAATAGTTGGGAATATGAGGTGGAATCGTTTCAACATTTTCTTCTGAAGCTTTTCAAATTTTCGTGGTTGTGATTGAAACATTTAATATTGCATTTCTGTAGAAACTCCGAAGAGTTAAATTTCTTTCTTCTCTCTCACTCTCTCTCACTATACTCCCGTATTTGCTATATATACGCAGCACGGTAACTCTCCAGCAGCTATTTCCAATTACGAACATTAAACTGGAATATTGAATTAGTACATAACCTAGATACAAAAACAAAATTTCTTTGCATCCACATGAATATTTATCCAAAAGGCAAATACCAAAATTAGCCTGTCGAGTTGAAGAATAAAGCATTTAACCTTCCAAATATGCGAGCAACAGATGAATTCACTAAATCAGTACACCCATGTGGTAAGCAGTGCAACCACTCTCACATCATTTCTCTGCTCTCTTTCTCCGCTTTCTTGGCACTCACTGCTTCACTCGGTCAACTCAAGATGCTTGCTCGGTCAACTTTCCGGTTATACTCGTGTGTTGACTTTGTGTTAAGGATTAATCGATATGCAACAGTGAAATGCTGCAACTCTTAATTGGTTGGTTGATGCATCGGTTATACAAGCAGTATATCCTGTGTAAGCAATATTTGTTCGGGTGGCAATAATTTGATTATAAGTTGTAGGTTGATTGTCCAATTGATGTAGCCATTTTGTGTTGGGAAACATATCAGTTGCAAGATAGCAGAAAAATGGCAATGTTCAACTGGTTGCATGTGGAAAGTAATTTGTATATATATAGACTCACTATATGTACATATGTGCAGTTCACAATGAAACTCGGACCTCATAGAATGACGCTACCACAAGCTGATTGCTAAAAATATCCGAAGAATTTATAAAAAATTTCTCTTTCTTTGCTTTTTAAATTTACCAACCTCGTCAGGTAAATCGTTTTTTTTTCATATTAATTTCATTGCTAAGTTTGAATTTGGAGTTTTTCCACCCAATTCCACTAATTTGTATGCAATTCAGTTGCTTACTGTAGGCTTTTTTTTGAAAATTTTTTCAAATTTTTTGTTGCTTTGAAAGGCACTTACTTATTCGTGGTGACCGTAATAGCCGAGTTGGCCGAGTCAGCAGTGCGTTCTGTCATTCCGAAGGCCAGGGATCGAGTTATGGCTCGACGAACATTCAAAAGTGTTCCAAACTTACCCATATCCTCCTCTCTGTACTTCCTATATGTGTGTCACTGTTATCAATGCTCCTTCTGCTTGTGTGAGATGCCAATACTTTGTGACCTGTCATTGGGTCAACAACGATGCTGTAGACATTTCGTAACAGCGCAAACAAATAGTGTATTTGGTTTCCTTCGTCGCCAACGCACATGATCTAGGCGGTCTTGCATGCTATTAAGGCATTCCATCTCAGCCTGATCCATCTCCCGATACTTTTAGCTATTCTTCTCTTTAACTACTTCTTCGTCCAGTAGAACCCAGTAGAAATGCAGCTGCGCTTTAGCAGCCACCTTATCTAGCGTCTTTTTGCGTATTAGAAGTATTTCTAACATAATATGCGGCCTTAATTGCCGCTTGGCTATCGACATGGTTATATATTGATATTTATTTACGAAATTGCCTGCGCTGCTAGGTAACTCAACAGCTTTCCTATTGCCAAGAACTACGATGCCTAGAAAATACTGTAGTACTCCGTAAGCTTGAAGGGTTGTCTGAGATCTAGCTCAGGCTCCGGCGCCCATTCTGTTAGCCATTTTTGATCCGTCTGCGTCCGTCTTTTAATGAGGCCTGTGTTGGGTATATGTTTTACTTTGTCCACCATTATCTGGCTAATTAAGCTAAGGTCGAAGGTGCTCGCAAAAAATTCAACTACTAACCCCGCTAATCTCACAGCTGATTTCCACTGCAAGGCCGATTCATGGTTGGTTGAGTAATCATTGAGTAATCATTAGAGTAGTCCACAGCACTTCCGTTATGCAGAGTGCAGTTTGTCACTCCACATAAGAGCTCCATAAATTAAGATTATGTAAATGTTACTACTGGCCTTTTTCAGCATCCCTTCAACATTGATCTTCCATAACAGATTGCTGTCCATAATTACTTCGATATTCTTGGTATGCTACTGAATTGTTAGCTCCACTCCGTTGAGCATTGAGGATTCATATGCAGGGATATTATGCCTTCATTTAAAGAGTTCCCCATTACGTTACTAGTGTGTCTAGGGCCTTGTCCGTCATTAGTATATCTATATCATCTGCATAGGCAATCAGTTTAGATGCTTTCCCTTCAAATTTTTCAGAAGCTCATTTGCTACGAGCGCCCACAGGAATGGACCGTACAGTACTGCGGTGTGGCTCTACGTGCTAACCTTAACAGCCTGCCGTCGTTTTATTCCGGATGAATATTTCTGCACTTCAGTAGAGTTTTTATTCATAATAGGATAGCAGTGACTTGATTATTGGAGACATTGTTGAATGCTACTGTTATCTCTAGATATAATCCTAGAGCGCATTGCTTATTCTCTACAAATCTTTCTATATTTAGGGTTAGTAGATGAGGTGCAGTCTTAATGGATCTATCTACCTTTTGTATAGGCGTACTGTGCTTTTGATAGAAAGGTAGATTTTTTCCTAAATCAAGAACAAGGACCAGTTTTTCTTCCGGGATCGATCTATTTAAAAAAAATTTGATGTTTGGACTGAAATTTGGTAGCTTTTTGGTTACATTGGCATGAATATTACTTTTGCTTACTTTGCGATTTATTCGAAAAAATCAGATTTGTGGTTCGGTTGTCTTGAATTTCTTTTCTTACCGAGAAGTCTTTATGTCAAGATAAATTCATAGATTATACTATTCTTTCCCGGATATGGACCACGCGCCTAACGTTCTTTCAATTTGGTATCCATCTTCAAGATATTCGAAATGCAATACAATTAAGAGTCGTTCACCTGAATTCGGATGCCAAAAAAAGTTAATAGACGAAATACTGACAGATATCAAGGGGCAACATTCTTCAAAAGTAAAAAAAAATATTTCCAAAAAGTTCTAAGAAACTTATTTTAATTTCCTTTACCTGTTTCAAAATGTCTAAGCTCGAAAGGGCTAGCAAGGATAGATCCCTTAAACTTACTCTCTCCCCATCCCACGCGACTTAGTCCTCCAGAGACTTTCAAATGTCGAATTGTCGAACAGCCTGCTCGAAAGACCATGTCTAAGCTTGCGCGTGCAAGAGAGAGAGGATGTTGAATGTGTGCTCAACGGGGATGTATTTATTTGATGTAGAGTTGGTCGGGTGTACATCATTAAGAGAACCAACAGATTCAGTGGTTTTTTGATGTATTGAAAACAACTCGGACTTTTGTCATTCGTTCTTCTGGCTTAATGACCGCATGGTGAAGGACGTTCTATATCGTGGGGCGGGTCTTTCTGGGTGGGAGATTCTTTCCATGTACTTAAGCATGATATATTTGTCGAAGATTTTTATGAACTTCAAAGTGCCTATTTTAAAGACGGTTTCTCTCCATTTCGAGAAATTGCTGAAAAGATGAAAAAACGAGAGTAGCCTAAAGAGAATCGATTGAAGAAACATGGATTGAACGGAGGCTTAAATAACAACCATCTGCAAAAAGTGATTTGATTTATAAAAATCTTCCCATACTTGGTTCAGCTTAAGCACAAAAATTTTAATAAACAAGTCATGTACAAGAACATAGCTAACAAGGGAGCGAACCAGTGAGTAGAATATTCCAATAACAAAGAAGAAATCATGCGAAATAGACGATACTACTGAGAAGGAAACGACGTATGATCCATAATATATGTATAACGCCATTTTCCAAAGCACCGGTAAGAATGAGTTGGTCAATACGGAACTTTGCTACCAAGTATCGGGCAATTCTTCAAATTTGGGTGCAGTAAAATCGCTAATTCAGGGAGAAGTGCTGCTCTGATTGAATGAAAATTATTTCGGACATAGAGTCCTACGTAATCCTACAGCGCGTCAAAGTTATTTCAAGAACAACCATCAGCAAAGTGCATCTGGAAGACGTCAGATACGACATTGAAATGAACATAAAGAAAAATTTCTCAAATGGATGCTTTAAAACTTGGTCCTGGTAGCTCAGGGAAAAATATTCAAAAATTAACACTATTAACAAAATATTTCAAAACGTTGCTTCCAAATTATTTGTAGCATTTAAAAAAAAATTTAAGATCCTTTTTCTAAACAACTATCATACAACCAGAATTTTTATCGGAAAATTTTACACCATGATTAAAAAATTCGAGAATTGGGGAAAAATGTAGAAAAAAATATTTATGCTCATGCTAATTTTGGCAAAAAAAAAGTTTTACAGAATCGAGATTGTTCAATATTTAGTTATTAAAAAGTATTTTAATAGTTTTTTTGTTCAAAAATTTTGAAGACCCCTTTTTAAACAGACTTTCGTGCATTTTCTGCTTTATTTGTTTAAAAAAATCAAGTTTTGATAATTTTCTTTTTTGGATTTTGATAAAAAAAAATTATAAAAAAAATAGTGGTTTTTCAAAAATTTTGAAGACTTTTTAAAGCAAGTCATGCATTTTCTACTTTATTTGTATAAAAAACAAATTTTCTTAAATTTAGATTTTTTTTTTAATTTTTATAAACTTTTTTTTTTAATTTTATGAAAATAGAAAGTTTTCAATATTTTGTTATAAAAAATTTTTCCTTTATTGTTTTTCGAAATTTTCGAAGACACCTTTTTAAAGAAACTATCGTGCGTGTAATCCTTTATCTGTATAAAAAATAAAATTTTGATAATTTTTGTTGTTGAAATTTTGATAAATTTTTTTTTAAATTTTAATATTTTTTTTTTAATTGTTATATAAGCAGAGATTTTCAATATTTTGTTATAAAAAATTTGTTTTTAAAGATTATTCAAAATTTTTGAAGACTCCTTTTTGAACCGACTTTTATGCATTTTCTGCTTTATATGTATCAAAAATTTAATTTTGATAATTTTGTTTGAAATTTAAATTTTTTTTTAATTTTTATGGAAATGGAAAGCTTTTAATATTTTGTTATAAAATTTTTTTCTTTTATTGCTTTTCGAAAATTTAGAAGACCTCTTTTTAAAGCAACTATCTACTCCTTTATCTGTGTGAAGAATTAATTTTTTTTTTGAAATATCATTAAAATATTTTTTTTATAATTTTTTTTTTTAATTTTTAAATATTAAATTTTTTTTAAACTATCTTTAATGATTTTCTTCTATATTACTATCAAAAATAAAATTGTAATACATTTTTTTTGGAATTATTATAAATTTTTTTTTGAAATTTAAAAATTTCCAAAAGGAAATGATCTCTTTTTCGTCAACTAGACAATAAAAGACGCCCCCGCTCCTCTTTTTTTTGGAAGACTTATTTATCGAAGAGTGTGTCTCTTCCACCGCTGTTGTTGCTGTTGTTTACCTGTTTGTTGCCGCGCTGCAGCTCGCATAACCGCAAACAAAACAACGAGACAATGGCAAGAGCAAAGCAAGCAGCAACAAACATAAGCCACGCCAAAAGCAATGTCAACAAAATTGCACGGAAAAAAAATTCCACAACAATCAACAAACAAACAAAGAGCAGCAGCAGCAGCAGCCTAGCCGTAACGCAGCAATGCCCATAATCTAGCATGTCGTATGAGTAACCAACAAGTAACAAATACTTATACTCTTACGAGTACAACAGGCATGATGATGAGTATTGCGGCCTTGCTAGTTGAGTTGACGGCGTGCGCGCGCTCGCTACACTCACATTTATATGATTATGTCATCTCCTTTGTTTCTATTAAATCTCCTTCCTTTTTGACATTTTTTTTCATGACTTACGTTCAATTCTAACTGCTTTTTGTGTACGAGTCTCATGCTTTGAAATCGTCATTGTGTGTAAGGTTAGCAAAGAATTTTATTAAAAAATTTAAAAGAAAAAAAATTTACAAATATCTCCGCTTTTAAGCTAGACATAAAGCATATATATGTTATACATATACATACATATATATATAAAGACATAAAATATAATCCTAACAGAGGGTAATCCAAGTAGAGGTACTGTTTTAAATGGCCTTTTTTTGACTGAACACGCTTGAGTCGTGTCAAGCTGTCATGTTGTTTTTGTTCAGTATTGTTTCACATTTCATCATGGAAAGACTTATGCCTGAACAACGTTTAAAAATTATTCAACTTTATTACGAAAGTTCTCTTTTTGTAAAGAATGTGATTCGCGCGTTTCGCTCAACTTGTAGTCAACATAATCGGCCTGCTGAGCGTACTATTCACAACACCCATCTTGAGACCCAGCATTCATTATTGGATAATATTCGACCGAATATGCCAGGAAAATATAGCGGCCGTAGCTGAGAGTGTACACGAAGACCGTGGACAGTCGATTCGGCGCACTTCGCAGCAACTCGGACTGACGTATGGATCGACTTTGGTGCATTTTACGTCGAGATCTTAAATTGAAAGAGTACAAAATACAACTTGTGGAAGAACTGAAACCGCTCGACCTTACCAAGCGACATCGCTTCGCTCTATTGGCTCCTGAAAAGTTCCAAGAAGACATGACGTTATCGAGCCAAATCTTGTTCAGCGATTTCTGTCTCAATGGATATGTAAACGAGCAAAATTGCCGCATTTGGAACGAAGAGCAAACTGAAGAGATTCAAGAGCTGCCAGAAAAAAACAGAGGTTTGGTGTGGTTTGTGTACCGGTGGAATTATCGGTCCATATTTCTTCAAAAATGATGCCGATGAGAACGTACTATTTGTATGTATCTACGAACCGACTATTTGATGCCTGAAATTGAAGTTCGTGATCCCCGCTACATTTGGTTTCAACAAGACGGCGCCACTTCCCACACATCGTATCAATCAATGGATTTATTGAGAGAACACTTCGGTGAGCAGAAAATTTCACGTTTTGAGCCGGTCGATTTGCCACCAAGATCGCGTGATATCACACCGTTAGATTTCTTCCAGTGGGGATGTGTAAAATCTAAAGTCTGTGCGGACAATCCCGCTTCAAATCAGGCCTTGGAGCAAAACATCATACGTGTCACTCGCCAGTTATCAGTCGAAATGCTCGAACTTGTCATCGAAAATTGGAATCAACGGATGGACCATCTGAGACGTAGCCGCGGCCAACAATTGAAAGAGATAATTTTCAAAAAGTAAGCGCCAAAGAATGTTCTTTCGAATCATAATAAATTAGAATTTTCTGTGTTTTTTTTTATCTTAAAAAAAGTAGGGAACCTCGAAATTGATCACCCTTAAATAGCATGCTATTCAAATTCGTAATGCTTAAAGCGCTAAGACGTTTTCTTTCCTGCGCAAAAGTTCAGCTTAATTTCATTGTCTTTTCCGACTGAGAGAAAGAATGTTTCGCTAAAACTTTTCTGCTTATTCAAAAAAAAAAATATATATATACATATGTACATATTTGGCTATCTCTTACAAGTTGACAAACTCGCCTGCACCCACCCACATACATATACATATATTTAGAGATACACATCATTTATTCAAGCTAAATCTCAGTTACTGCCACAGTCACCCTCAATTTCATCCGCATTTGCACAGACATTAAAACGATTTACCTCTTTTGCCACATTGTTTGAATAATCCATTTATTCGGTTTGTCTTGTTTTTCCCATAGAATATGTGGAAGAAGAAGAAGACATCAGAGCAAACGATTCAGTTGAAAACAGTTTAAATGTGATTTAAAAGGCATTGTGATGCTTTGGAAACAAAAAAATAGGGGGGAAAATTTTAAAATACTTTATCACCCACGCTCTTCCGTGTACATACATAGTGCATGCATGCATTACATTCAGTTTTACACATGTGTGCTTGTCAGCTTGTTAAAGCTATTGCTGTCGGACAATTTAACACTTGAAGTGTTGGTGGAAAATTTGCAGAATTTATAAAATATCTTCAGCCAGTTAAACAGATAGAAATGTGTATATATGTAGGTTTGTGATGGCATTTTGAGTGTATTTTCTACAAAGTTACAATTTTAAATTATTTTTCAATTTAGATAATTATATATATATATATATATATATATATATATCATAAAAATATATTTTTAATGATTTAAACACGACAGTTTAGAAAATTTTTTTTGTAAAATAATATCCATATTACAAAAAATGAAGATGTTTTCATTAACTGACATTCGTTCACCGTCTAACATTGAATTAAATTATCGCATGACTTAAAAATTATACCACCAAACAGTTTATTCTTTAACAAACCAAAATATGGTAGTAAGAAAATTTTATGAAAATTTAGTTTCGAACAAAAAAAAATATATATATTGTGACGGAAATCCCAAATGCGAATGACAGACAAAAGGTGTAGCAGCGTGACGGGAATTCCAAATAAAAAGTACAGACAAAAGGAGCGGCAATATGATGCAAATTCCCTGCACTAAGGAAGTGACAGTATACTAGAAATTCCCCTTAAAAAGGACAGACGAAAAGAGCGGTAGCACCTACTGTAGGTAGACGAGTTAGTGCATGAACGGAATGTTTGCACCGTCGTTAAGGATAAACGCAGCGGCTGTAGCTATCTCAGGCAAACGAATAATCAGTCTATTCTTGAGCGCGTGAACAGAATGTGCGGGTCATCTTCAGGTATGAAAAGCGCGGCAGCCGCTATCACACAGAGAGACGAGTAGAAAACGCAATGGCGTTAACATTGTGAGCTGTGTGTTTAAGAAACGGGTGAACAGTGTGAAGCAGAAATATATGTGTGTTAAAAAGAATTGTAAAATATGCCATTGTGTATAGTAAATAATTGTAAAGATTGAGGACGAAATAAACGTTGAGTAAATTCCTAACGATTAAGAGGCCAAACGAACAAATTTTGAGAGTTTTATTTAGCAATCCGACCACTAGCTAGACTCGAAGGATTTGGGAAATCATCGATTACAATATCATATAGTCCCCATACAACCGATTGGTTCAGATACAAGGTTTTGGGCCAAAAAACCGTTAAAAAGCATCTAATGGTGTGAAATTTGGTATTTGGCGGCCGCGATAGCCGCAATCTAGCAATCTAGTGATCGAACACGAAGGATTGGGAAATTATCGAGGGCAACTACGAAAAACGTTACAATATATACATATATATATATATATATATATATAAATACTAGTACATTCGTTTTATAAAATGTGCAAAAATACTACAATTGTGTAGCCTAAAAACAGTGGAAAGGCAAGGATCATACAGATTCTTCTCTAAAAATTTAGTATGCGTACGCGATCTTTGTTCGGGGAAAATGTTCTTATTTCAAAGGAATACTGAGTTAGGAATTTATTTGTTATAAAAAAAAGACAAGAAATAGGATATTATTTGCAGTTTTAATCCTTATTATATTTTCAGATGAAAACACGAATCACTTCTCCTTCTGCTACTTACATACTTCGGACCAAAGTTATTATACCATTTCATGTACATTAAAGGTTTAAAAACTAGCTGCTTCACTTATCGGAAATATTTTTTATTGATACGTTTTCCCCTTTTTAGCTGCTTTTTGATTTTTTATTTCATATATGTAATAGGCTTTTTATTCCATTTCATTGTAAAGGGTAAGTGTGTTTAGTGGTTTTTGAAAGGGCTCTTTTTTGACATCTGTCAAGTTTAAATGTCAAACCAAACATGTTTTGTTTGAGTTAAAAGTCAAGCATTTATGCAAATGGTGATTCAAACGTTACCACTTTTCGTACTTTGAGAGGAGATTATGGTGCACCATAATCGGCCAACTACTCAAGCAATTGATAAAAAATTTTAAGAAATTACAAAAGACTAGATCGGTTATAGTTATTGTAAAGCCAGTGCTTTATCGTTTTGCTCGTTCCACCTTAAATATTGCTGCTGTAAGTGAAAGTGTAGCTGAAGACCCGAATGTGTCTATTTCTCGACGTTCTCAAGAGCTGGGAATTTCTTAAGGCATTATTTGTCCTAACACCCATGTATATCCACATAAAGTCCAGCTCACTCAACAACTGAAGGCAGCTAACCATTCACAATGCCATAGTTACGTCGATTAAGTGCTTGAACAACAAGCAGTGGAACGCGATTTTTCCAACAAAACTTTCTTCAGTGACGAGGCACATTTCTCACTCACGCAAATAAGCAAAATTATCGCAATAAAAGGCTCCGAGAATACCCAAATAATTGAAGAGAAGAATTACACTCAAAATTACTGTCTGGTGCGGTGTTTGGTCCGAAGGTGTAATTGGACCTTAATTCTTTGAAAACGATAACGGCGAGACTGTCACTGTTAATTCGGCGCACCGAATGTCGTATTACAGCCGAATTTTTTGCAATTGAGCAATACGACTTGGACAATATGTACTTCCAACAAGATGCCACAACAGCAACATGTCACACAACACGAGCGAATATAATTTTATTGCAAGAGAAATTTCCCGGCTGCCTAATCTCTCGTCTTGGCGACGTTAATTGACCAACGAGATCATGCGATTTGACACCGTTGGATTTTTTTCTGTGGGGCTACGCGAAAGACCGTGTTTATGCGTATAAACCTCTAACTCTTGAGCACTTGGAAACCAACATTCGTCAAGTTATGGTTGAGATACCGCCCAATATGTGTCGAAAAGTGGTCGAAAATTATCTCAAACAAATCGAAGTTTGCAAAAATTCACGAGGCAGTCATTTGAATAATGTCGTGCTTCACATATAATGCCGAATTTGATAGAAAATTGTTTTAAATGCATTTTATTTACGTTTATTGCGAAAATGCGAAATGGATAATCCGTTATATTTTTCTATTCTATGAAAACATTTAATAACTGAACTTTTTTATGAACATTTTTTCGTAAATACTCAGTTCATATTGTGACGGAAATCCCAAATACGAAAGACAGAGGAAAAAAAAAAACGGCAGCAGCTACCAGAGGCAGATGAGTAGAAAACGCAATTGCGTTAACATTGCAGTAAACTGTGAGTTCTAGAAAAGGATAAATTCTGGGAAGCGGAAAATAATTGTGTGATTATAAAGAATTGTAAAGTAAACCATTGAGTATAGTAAATAGTATTGTAATTGTTGGGGAGTGAATAAACGGTGATTAAATTCGTTTTCCGAACGAACAAATCTTGGGACTTTTATTTAAAAATTCAGTGATCGAACTCGAAGGATTTACGAAATCATCGAGGCTAATTACGAAAATCGTTGTAATATTAAAGTCGTAGTTTTGCTATTTCTCACACATTGTAATCTTAAAATCGCTAGAATAAATCGCTCTTCAAAGATATATCGTAAAAGGTAATAAGTAAAAAAAAAAAAAAATAAAAAAAAACATTGAATTTAATCAGGACCAGTAATGTTCGGTCCCTGAACGTATTAATTTTCGTTTCTTTCTTTCTTTTATCTCTCTTCAAGCACTATTTATGTATGTATTTTTTTGTTATAAAATAGTACAAAACCACAACTTGAAACACTCTAGAGTATTGTTTTATTTATAATTGTGTTGTAGAGTAGAGTAGAATTTCACAATTTTTGAAACATCGGAAAATTGCATTTTCTGTCAAAATTTTGGTTTGAAACTAACTTTTATTTTCATGATAATATCAACAATTGTTTTATCTTATTCTCTATGTTATACGAGTAGATATGTATGTATATAAAAATAAATGCAAGTTTTTGGTGTTACCTCATGACTTGAGAACGACTTCACCGAAATCAAAACAAAATTAAGCAGTATATTCGGATTATCGTGGAGATGGTTTATACGAAGTTTGTTTCGGATATACAGGTATTTTTCTAACGCGGCATCCTTATCGGGTCGGCTTTTACGCTTTTAATTAAACGCTTTTTTCTCGAAACTGTGTTTTTCAAAACGATACCAAAGTTCTACTGGGCCGATTTATTTGAAATTTTTGGAGAGTCATCTTTATAGACTTTTATATGTCTGGAATTACGCCCATCCGCATATTTCAATTTTAAGTATTTTTAAAAAATTCGAAAATTACAAAAAAAAAGGTTAAATAATTTTTTTTCAAACAGTCGCCACTTTGTTAAAAAATTTTATTTTCGAATTTTCCGTAGTTCCAGACAAAGCGACATTCCTCTAGATTAATAATCTTTTTTTTTCACAATGCTAGAAGGGCTGAAATCGTGGGTATGGTCACGTAACAAAACTGTCGATTCTGGTGCGAAGAAAATCTTTCTTTACAAATGAAGCTGGTGTTAGCACCAGAAGAAGGGTTAAATTTATAATTCAGCAGAGTTGCCGTCTGTTGCGTAGAATGATTTGGATTTACATTTCTTATGTTGAGAAGAATTTTTTTTTAAATTTTCAATATTTGGTTTGGTGCAGCGAAACATACCAGGGTACCGCGAGTTATAAATAATTTTCTATTTTTTTAACCCAATTTTAACCGAGTATATTTCTGACTAGAAAAAGTAGCTCCTCATAAAAATCCCTCAGCCGTTCGGAAGCGGCTTCAAAGAAACTGTAGGTCTCTTCTTTTGTTGGAAAAAACATCAAAATGCACGCCACAATTTGAAGAAGGAACTTGGTCAGTCTATTCGGCGGTTAAAAAGCGTAAAGTGCCCCGGACTTATAGAAGAAGAAAAATTCAGTTTTGCAAGTTGATAACGCACCAAAAATTGTGTTAGCCAAAAAACAGCACAGTAATGAAGTCGCAACCAATGTATTCCACAGGATTTACCCCTATGACCTTTTTTATACTTTTCAGGTACATAAAATGGTATATTAACTTTGGTTCGAAGTATGTAAGTGCCAGACGGAGAAGAGATAGACCAACTAAAATTTATACCGATCGTTTCAGAATCACGAATTGAATTGATTCAGCCATGTCCGTATGCCCGTCTGCCCTCAATTTTTGAGATATTTCGACCAAACTTGGCAGGCTGATACACTTATGCATTTAAACAATCATTTCCCGGAACCGATCCGATCGGATATACTGATTGCATATTTACTACCAATTTTTCAGATTGGGATCATTTAAATTTTGGGTCATAAATTCGTCAAAAAAGTACCTAAGAATGTGAAATTTGGTTACCACACACACACAACGAATTGCCAATTGGTGGTTCTGAAAGTCACCGAAATCGGACGACTATAACATATAGCTCCCATACACCGATTTATTCAGATGGGACGCTTTGGTCGAAACTCCGCCAAAAAAGCAGCTAAGAGCTTGAAATTCTTCACTCGTAAATTCAAATTAGTATTGAAACTGAAAATCATCGGAGGCACAGGACAATATAACCCAGCCCCTGATCTTGTAAATTTCAGATTTAGGCTTACATTGTTAAAAAAAAATGATATTATGCAATAATTTTGATATGTTTATGGAAGGCATGGCATGAAGACCGCAATTTTTTCGTCTTAATTTTTTTTCGAAAAAATTGAAAGTAATTATTTTACTTTTTTTTTAGGAGTTCTTTCGACCCTACGAGGGCTTTGATTTACATTTATATTTTATTTTCATAAAATCGTATTTGGTATTTCAGTAAAATTTTACAATTTTGGTAAAAGCTCAAAAATATATTCCTTTGCTCAATTGAAAGTGTTTTCTTCTATTAGTTTTGATTGAAAAGATACTTAACTACACTAAAATGCTGTCCAACGAACCAAGAATTAAATTTGAAAAATCTAAGCAATACAATATATAAATTGCTGATAGCGCTAATTTCATATTTTTCAAAAGTGATTCTGTTCAGTTTTAATGAGTAACCATGTCTCTCACCATGACTGCATAGCATTTTATAGAACTTTTTTCAATATTTTCAAAAACCACAGTTTTTTTAGAACCACAAACGCTCAACAGTTTTATAACTAAACATTAGCGTGTGTATGAAATTTAAGTGGATCTATATATGTATCTATTTCTACCTTTACCTCTAATATTTACCACCCCCACTCGCAGGTATGATATTACAAGTAGCGCGACAAAGCCGTAACTAATAGGTGCATTGTTAAAATATAGGTCAACTCATGGCAATTGTTTGTGTGTGTAGCTCCTTTGTTTTCTCCTTTCTATTCTAGCTCGCGTGCGCCATACACACCTACATATGTGTGCTCGTATTATAGTAAATACTTTTTAAGTGGCCTAGTTGGGTCATGGCGATGTGAATGTTCAAGAGCACACGAAGGTGTATTTACATATAAATCTTAGGACTGTGTATATATTTGTACGTTGGAAATTAAATATATTTATAAAGAGATAATTAATCATAACAAAAAAAAAAAAATATAAAAAATTAAAAAAATTGAGAAAATGGAATAAAAAAATTAAATTAAATAAAATTTAACAAAAAAAAACTAAAAAAAACCAATAAAATAAAATCAAATACAAAATATATTAAAGAAATAAAAAAAAATAAAAAAATAAAAAATTGAGAAAATGGAATAAAAAAAATTAAATAAAATAAAATTTAACAAAAAAAAAAAACTAAAAAAAAAAAAAATAAAATAAGATAAAATAAAATTTAACAAAATATAATAAAAAAACAAAAAAAAAATGAAATAATGTAAAAAAAAATAAACTTTAAAACTATAAGAGAAAACAATATTAAATAGAATAACATAAAGTAAAATAAAAAATTGTAACATAAATATTAAAAAAAAAAGAAAAGAAATATAAAACTATTAAAATAAAATAACATAAACTAAAATAATAATAACCAAGATTAAATAAAAAAAATAAAAATAAAAATAAAAAAGAATAATAAAAAAGACAAACAAATAAAAAAGTAAAATAAAATAAACAAAAAATAAATAAAATCAAATCAAATAAAACAAAATAAAATAGAATGCAACTAAATTAAGTTAAAAAAATATTAACAATATATAAATTATATAAAGTAGAATAACATAGAGTAGAGTAAAAAAAAACAAAAAATTAATAATAAAAATATAAAAATAAAATTAAATAAATAATATAAAACTAATGAAATAAATAATATAACCATAAATAAAATATAGGAAACTAAAATAAAATAATAAAGATGAAAAATAAAATAAAATAAAATTATAAAAATAAACAAAAAACAAAATGAAAAAAATAAAAAAATAAAGTTAAATTAAATTAAATTCAATTAAATTAAATTAAATTTAATAACAAAAAATTAAAAATTATTAAGGGAGTAATAAAAAAACTCATAATAAAATAAAGGAAAATAAAATAAAACAAAACACAGTAAATACAATTAAGTAAAAAAAATTTAAAAAGTTAATATAATAAAATAGAATAACATAAAGTTAAATAAAAGTATTAATATAAAATGCAAAATAAAACAAACTAAAAAAAATCAAATAATATAAAACTAAATAATATAAAATAAAAAAAAAACATTAAATTAAAAAAATTAAGTTATATTAAATTAAAATTAAATAATTTAAATAAAAAAAATATATATAAATAGGATTACGAAAAAATAAAATGAAGAATATTAATGAACAAGATTAAAAAATTAAAAAAATAATTATATATAAAAAAATAAAATAAACTAAAATTAAAAAAGTAAAAAAAAAATAGTTAGGAAAAGATAAAAAATAAAAATAAAAATAAACTAATAAAAAAAAAAAAAAATAAATTAAAATAAAATAAAACAAAATAAATTAATATAAACTTAACAAAAAATAAAATAACATTAATTAAAAAATAAAAATAAAAAACATAGTAAGTTATATTAAATTAAATTTAATTAAATCAAATAAAAAAACAAAAGAGAATACTAAAAAAAGGATTAGGAAGAAATAAAATGAAAGATATTAAAAACTAGATAAAGTAATTTAAAAAAAATGTATATATATATATATATAAAAATGAAAAATAAAAAATAAAATAAAATCAGATAAAATAAAATAAAAGAAAAAAGAAAATCAAATAAAAGAAAATAAAATAAATAAAACAAAATGAAATAAAATAAACAAAATAAAATAAAATAAAAGAAAATAAAAAAATAAAATTAAATATAATAATATAAAATGACATAAAATAAGATAAATTAAAGTAAAATAAATTAATAAGAAATAATATCAAAAAAAAAAAAAATTACATTAAATAAAAAAATAAATTAAGTTATACTAAATTGTATTAAATTAAATTAAGTTTAGTTAAATAAAAAATGAAAAAGAATGAAATAAAATGGATTAGGAAAAATAAAATGAGGGATATTAAAAAACAAGATCAAAAAAAAAAAAAAAATAAAATAAAATAAAAAATTAAAAAGGGAATAATAAAGAAAAATATTTAATAGAATAAAGTACAATAAGTAAAATAAAATAAAATAAAATAAAAATCAAATAAAGAAAAAAGAAAAAAAATAAAAATTAAATATTAGAAATAGAATAAAAGTAAATTAAATTAAGTAAAATAAAAAGAATGTAAAATATAATGTTATCAAATTTTTTAAATAAAATAATATAAAACTAAATAAAACTCTCCAAAATAATATAAACTAAATGTTTGACATTAAGACAGAAGAAATTACTGATAATTTCCAGCTATTAAGTATATAGGCATATCCATAAAATTCATTTAACTTTCTTATGTTTTTGGCAGCGAAATTTTTCTGAGAAATTTCTATTTAGTGTTTGATGAATGAATATGAAATTTGATAAATTCCTTACATTTTAGTTAAGTATATATCTTTTCTATTTATTTCTTTGTTATTTCCACTTAGTTTAACTGGTATTAGATACACGCGCAAATGATATGAATGAATATGAATCTGGTGTAGAGTCAAAAATATGTATATATAAACTCATATTTACTGATGTCTGAGCATAACACTGACTTATGCTGCTTGTCTTCATTTGACTTGAAGCAAACAGGTGTACAACACACAGGCATACATATTTACACATCTTGAACACACTCTCACAATTTCGTTACTACATATAAAGACACGAGTTATACAAAAGTTTACACACACATCATGCGCTTTTACATGCAAATGAGTTTCACTTTTTGCTCAAGTCGAATCGTTTGCTCTGTCAGTCAGCTTGTATGACATATGTTTGTGTGTGTGTCGGTTCGTGCATGGGTGTGTGTGTACTACAGTGCGTATGAGTTATCTGTGCAATTTAAACTGGAATTTTATTGTGTTCGTTTGTAGGTAAGCGCAGTAAGTAAGTGCACGCGTGTCTGAAGTGGGTCTTGCATAAAGGGAAAATAATAAAAATTTCCAACATTTTATGATATCTGTCTGCAACTCAAAGAATATTATAATTTATTTTATTTTAATTTTAATATCTTCAATATTTTACGAACTTTACGTAATTTATTATTATTATTATTTTTTTTTTCATTTTCCTCATTAATTTTGCGTTTACTTATAATTAGTCAATTTTACCTTCAGTAAAACAACTGCATAACAGAGGATTATCTTTTGTCGTTGTAGTTGTCATTGTTATTCCAATTCATTAAATTCATTTAAGTAAAGCACAGCTCCATTGATTGTGTATGTGTAATTACCATGACATTAAAGTGGTATGTGCAGAATGCCTACTCGTTTGTACAAATTACCGCTTGTTTATGCAAATTAAGGCTAATTATTGTAAAAGATAGATTAAAGCGAATTATGATATGAAAGCACCGGTGATAAAGTTATTGCTTTAAGCTACAATAAAAGAAAGAAAAAAAATGAAATATTTTAATATTAATTAATAATTCGGAAATATTAAATTAAAATATTTTATATGATTTGCCAGGTAACTGTGCAATAACATTAATTAGTTTGTTTTTAAGTTTTTAGATTATATTTTATTTTGGGAAAAGTGAAAAAAATTACAATAACAGCAGTGAGCAGTAGAATATATGTAAGTATAGCAATTTCGGAATTTTAATTATGAAATTAGTGAAAGCGGATATATCTGAGTAAAAGAATTTATTATTATGGTTTTATGATTATGAAATTTTTGTTTTTTGTTTTTATTACTATTATTGCTCTAAGCGTCTACAGCGCAAAAAACGAATTTTTTTTTACATATTCGCTACTTATATGAATTTAAACTAAATAATTAACGAAAAAATAAATAAATAAAAATCAAAAGAAAGAGCTTTCATCGGCCATAACGAAGTCTCTATATCTTTCATGAACATAATAAATATATTTTCAGTGACTTTTTGAATTTACCGGGTATTTACGGGCAGTAAATACTATACCAACACCGAAACCAAGGAGAAATATTTATAAATGCAATGGAAACTCGACACCATAATTTTTCCATGGTTAAGAACTGGTTTACTGAGTTTCAGTAGAAGTGACGCCGAATGTTCAGGTCGCCCAAAAGAGGTCGTCACGCCAGAAATCATCGATAAAATCTATAAAATGATATTGAACGATCAGATGATAAAACTTCGTGAGATGACTAAGGCTGTAGACATCTCAAATGAGCAGCTAAATCAGATTTAACACGAATATTTGGACACGAAAAAGCTAAACGCACGTTGGCTGCCGCAATTGCTCAAACAACACCCCAAACGCAACCGTGTACTCACTTCAAAAGAGTGTTTGGCGATGTTCATTCGCAATCCAAACGAATTTTCGACGAAACCGTAGATGAGAGATGGATCCACCACACCATACCAGAGACCAAAGAACAATCAAGACAGTGGGTTTCTACGCATGAACGTGCACCAAAGAAGGCCAATGTCATGGCCAAAGTTTTTTGAGATGCAGGAGGTGCCATTCACATCGATTACCTTGAAAAGGGTAAAACGATTACCGGCGCATATTATTCAGAACTTTTGGACAAATTCGTTAAGGATTTGAAGCATAAACGATCGCATTTATCGACAAAAAGTTCTGTTCCATGTAATGCACGGGTACACTAAGGCTAAGTTACCATGGCAAAAATTCATAAATTGTACTATGCACTGCTACCCCATCCAGCTTATTCTCCAGATTAGCCTACGCGCGTCTATTTCTTGTTTACAAATCTAAAGAAATGGCTGGGCGATAAGACATTCGAAGTCGAATGAAGATATCATCACAGTAATAGATGCCTATTTTGAGAGCCTTGAAAAAATCTATTATTTGGAAGCAACACAAAAATTGAAAAAAGCACCGCTAGACTAAATGAGCTAAAAAGAGACTACGTTGAGAAATAAAATGTTTATTTGTCGAAAAAAATATATTAATTCAAAAAGTCACTTATCAAACTCTTTTGCAAATGTGTGCAGAATACCAAATTGTACGTAACTAGATGGTTTTTTGAGGGATATTTGAGCCAAAATCTCATGAATGATGAATGAATTGGTTATATAGCGGCTATGTGATATAGTCGACCGATTCGACCGGTTCCGACAGATGTTCAATACATAACAAACACATACATCCTCATAACAAGCTTCCTTCAAATATCTCAAAAACTCAGAGACTAGTGTGCGGACAAACGGACAGATGAACATGACAAAATCAAGCCTCCTTCTCCTCGGAATTTCTACTTTCCACTCTAGGCTTTAGTCAATATGGAATATTGATACATTTATACATTTATCAACAAAAACTCAACCAAACTTGGTAGGTATACTACTTTTAATGAGGACTAAAGTGCTAACAAATACCTGCCATAGTTTCTGAAATAGTCTACTTCCCTTATAACAGATCTTCTATTTACCAACAGATCTTCTATTTACCAACTGCCGATTTTTATGAGGTGCTTTTATTTCCTGAAAAAAAAAATATACTCGGAGGGCTAGCAACTCCCTGATGAGGGAGGAAAAATTAGTTTTCCATAATTTTGGATGCTGCTCAAACCTGAATTCGATCCTAGGCTTCCGATTTGTAGTGCGCGATGCTAACCACTCGGCTGTTGCGGCCGCCCGATAGTGTCAATATCCATTCAGAATTAAATTAACGAATTCAAACAGGAAGAGATTCACTTTTTCCGAATCCTCGTTTCGTTGGCTCGTATCTTTCTCCATTCTAACGGTGCTTTTGATGTAGGTCGGTATCAGTATACACAAACGAATGTTACCAAATTCAGACAAAGACGAATCGAGGCAGCTCCCTTTCATCCTTCGATGGAATTAAAATCGATTTCGCACATAGTGAATATCTCATCAATTGTGGATCCTCTAAATCCTTAAATTTTCTCCAAAGATGTTGATGCATGCAACTTTACACTTCCTCACCGGTTTATATCAATTGGTTTAGGGCAAGAAATTGTTGTTCAATTCTGTCAGCATGGTCGCATACTGGAAAGTTCTTGGTTTCTTTATGAGTATTCTCTGGTATTGAAACTTCTAAAAATCGCCGGATATAAAAGAATTTTTTCGGCATTTCCTCTGCTAGCCATCGCTCTCGCTCCACCAATGGATTCTTATTGGGATATGCACATACACATGGCAGAAAAAGTCTACGTTCACTCACTGTATTAAAGTATTCAACTATAAAAAGTTATGCATTTCAAAACAATCACTATTTTATTTTCACTTATTTTGAAGACAATTATTTGAAGAATGTTTGATAAAAATTTTGTAGAATTTGAGCTGCGTCGTAAGTTGAGCAGAAAAAGTGTGCGTTCATTTTAAAAAGCGATGGTTCATTGCATTGAAAATTCAAATTATTTGTGTTGAATTTAATTTTAAATGTCACACGATAGTAACCGCGATTAGGAAGAAGCTAAGGCGTTTATAAATATAGAAGAAACTTATTATTTTTTTTTTGTCTATGGACCAAAAGCGAAAGGAAATAGAAATTTGCCTAGGAAAATCCTTGTTGGTTTGTGGCAGAATGGTAAAAGTGATCGGAACCTATCATGAAAGCTCTCTCCAGAGAGTAATGAACAACTTCAAACAAACAAAATCTTATGAGTCTAAGCCACATTCTGGACGCCCAAGAAAACTGACGGAAAGAGAATAGCGCAACCCAACCATTCTTGTGAAGTCTAACCCACGTCTAATAGCAAGCCAACTTTCAAAAACATTGCATTAAATTACCGATAGGAATTATGTCCAGATACGGTACGAAAAATTCTAAAAATAACCGGATTTCATGGCAGAGTCGCACAAAGAAAGCCCTTCATATCGAGAGTAAATCGCCTCGAGCGGATGACATTTGCGAAGGAGCGCTTAAACAAACCTCCAGAGTTTTGGTATAAAGTTATTTTTTCAGATGAGACTAAGTTTTGCATATTTGGGATAAAAGGCAGTAAGATTATTTGTAGGAAAAGCGGAACAGCGCTGGAAAAGCAAAATCTTGTGTCTACGGTAAAGCACGGTTGTGGAGGTGCTATGATGTGGGGGTGCATGGCAAGTTCCCAAGGATGTAGGAAAATTTTAGTTTATTGAGTCGATTATGAACAAGCATGATTATTTTAATGTTTTGAAAAAAAAAAAATTAAAGGAAATTGCAGTAATTCTAGAACCCGGTGAGCAATTTATCTTCCAAGAGGACAACGACCCGAAGCGCACAGCTGAAATTGTTAAGCTTTGGTTGCTGTACAATATTCCTAAAACAACAGCGTATACCCCCGCAAGCGCCTGATCATAACCCTATTGAGCACCTATGGGATGTACTAGAAAGAAAAATTAGGCAGCGTACTTTAACCAGCAATGAAATGCTTAGGAGCGCACTGAAGAGGAATGGGAAGCTATAAACTCAAAAGTAATAACCAATTTTTTTGTGCCAATGAAAAACCGACTTCTAGAAGTCATTACAGGACTTGGATATCCAACAAATTATTGACTTAATATATAATTTTTTAACATTTAGCCTTTCGTTTCATTATTCTTGAAGTGAAGGCAGACTTTTTTTGTTTGGTTTGAATGACCTTTTTATTTATATGTGATCTCATTTTAAATTTATATTAATTATTAGTACACACGTTTGTGTAGTAGTTACTTTTTATTGAGCTAAATAAAATAATGTAAAAAAAGTTTATGAATGATTTACTGTTTTCTACTTTTCATAGTGCAAACGTAATATACTTAGATGAACGCAGACTTTTACTGCCATGTGTATGTTAAGTGCGAAATATTCACTATTTTCAAAATCAAAATTAATTGCAATCTCACAAAATATTTCACTTAATAAAAATATTTCAATAAAAAAAATGGAAAATAGCTCTACAACTTTGCCTCTGTTCATATCAGCATTCCTTGCAAATTTTTAATGTGTTAATTTTCAAACATACCCATTTTATTCTACCTGCTCATTTATATTGTATATATGTACCTATAATATATACAAAATTTTATAATGAAAATTTTCATTGCCTTACGTACGTCACATTCGCCTTAACCATTGAGTACCGTAATTGTATGCCATTCAGTCATTTGGTGGCATTAAACGACACTATTGACAGTTACTTATTGTAACTTTATACTTTTGAGATTAGTATTATATACATGTTTATATATGTACTCGTACGCGTGTGCACGCTTTCCCTGCAAAAACGTGTGGAACATATGGACCATTGGAGTAACTATAAATATGCTCCTCTGTAGTGTATAATTGGACCAACTTAAATGTCTATATACCAGCTTAGTGTGGCACGATCTTTCCTTCTTCGTGTTTTACCGGCCGCAAACACTACACGAAG
This sequence comes from Neoceratitis asiatica, assembly GCA_030068015.2. Lineage (NCBI taxonomy): Eukaryota > Metazoa > Arthropoda > Insecta > Diptera > Tephritidae > Neoceratitis > Neoceratitis asiatica. The sequence goes on along the minus strand of CM061528.1, from coordinate 20,393,243 downwards.
TTGCGCAATAAGAGAATGTGGCTGTAGGTACTCCTTGGAGTATTCGGCTATTATGAAGAGGTGTTGTAATTGGACAATATTTTTTGTACGGATTGTGTTTGGTTTTAGACTACTTTATTTTCCACCTGGAGCATATATATTTCACGCGTGCATAGAGTACTCACGCTATTTGCAGGGCAATTTCACTTGTATTTGTATTTGTCTATGTATTTGTATGCGCGATTCCATAAAGGGTTAATTTTACATATTTTCCTCACCTTTCGCCTGTCTATCCGTAAGCCACATGCCACACGCTTCATTGAAAAGCAATCAATAATAATGTAATAAAAAAATAAAGAATAAAATTCTCTTTGGCACTTGGCAGCTTGTGTTGGTAAAGTATTTATTTCGTTTGAAACCTTCATTTGGTCAAATCAAATATTTACCGTGATTGTAGCTGCAAATGTGTTTAAATATGCGTGCATGTGCTCGTATGTATGAGTAAGCAACTTGACGCAAGGCAATTTATTTGTGTGAAATTTAATGATAGTTTTCCTGTTTAACCATAGATTTAGCGGTAATTTCAAACTAGCAATCAAGTGTGGATTTGCTGCTGAAAAAATGGCATTTTTTAATTTTTAACATATATATTTCTTTTTTACTATTAATCTTCCCTATTCAAAAGTCAAAAGTGGAAAAGAAGAAAATTAGTTTGGCCCTTCTCATAGAAATTAAATAAATAATTGACAAAAAAAAAAGGGACGAAATTCTGAAAACTGTCAGATTCATTGATGATCTCTGTCATGATATATAAATAAATACTTTAAAAAGGTAGCGAAAGCCAAGGAAGGTAAGGTCATGCACCTAGAAAGTCCCCCCGCTTAATTGGTTGCGATTTGCTGCCTGGATGGTTGATGCCCTCGAAAATATATGTCGATTTTGAAATTAGCGCAGTATTGAAAAAAATATTGCTGGAGTTGGACTCTTGTACTGCCTTGTGAAAAACAAATTCGTATAAAACGAAGTTCTTTAACTCATCTTTGAATCGCAGCCATCTGCGACGGTAGAAAAGGACCAAAAGACCAAGCATGCATTTTGTAATGCACTTGGAATGTATATACTTGCTTGGGAAGCCATCGGGTCACACTATTTTATTATACTTTAAGTGGACAATCGATATTGGAACTTCTTTATAGTGGCGTAATGGATGGAACGTCTTTTTCATCGTCAACCATTGCGGAATGGCATATAAAGTCATCGGAGCGTGGACACATCTAAAACACTGGATACATGGTCGATAAGTTTTCAATTTTTTTTTTGGTTAGAGACAGCTTTTTTGGGAATGTCTCTTAATGTACACAAAATTTTCCGACTCTTGTGACGAAGATAACCAATTTGCCCTCCCTAGTGATAAAGTACCCTCCAAGCGAAAATTGGACAACGTGGCACAGACAGCGCTCATAAGTACATTCCAGGCACTCATGGTCACGCATCTTTGTTCACATCGTTCTTCTCTTCCGTCGAGGCGTAATTGGAAATTAGCGATATGTTGCAGAACTTTGCTTTGATGCGGATTGTGGCGAGACATTCATAATTCGACAACAAACTTGCACTCCTTTATATGGCTGCTGCGATACTTGTCACAAGGGCATAATTGTTTCCGTATTTCGCACGTTCATCACAACCTTTTGACGACGGTAAGGTAATATCAGCCTTTAGACCTAAGAGGGCATCCAACAGTTGGCAGCGACATCTTTCCAATTAAGAACCGAGCAGTCCATGTGCATGCCTTCAATCGTGATTCTTTAAACGTGAAAGGGTTTATGGGGGTGGGGTATTTCATCGGAGGTTTTTGGTGGATTGGCTTTTTATTTGGGGTATCAAAGACTCCACGCAACACTACAAAAATACTCTTAATGACATTTGAAGCATATTAAGTTGAGATGTCTCCGAAAAAAAAATTTAAATGACAACCGAGGGCTCAAGAAGGAAACAAAGCTGCAGCAGGTGATCTTAACTTCATAACTTTCAAATATGGTAATGGGTTGAAACGGTTGATCTATTTCGAGGTTCCCTACTTTTGTAAAGAAAAAAGACAGAAAATTCTAATTTAATGGAGAGTGCTTATTATCATTCGAAAGAACATTCTTTGACATTTATTTTTTGAAGATTATCTCTTTCAAATGTTAGTCGCGGCTACATCGCAGATGGTCCATCCGTTTTGTCCAATTTTCGATGACTCGTTCAAGCATTTTGACTGGTAAGTGGTGAATGACACGCGTAGTGTTTTGCTCCAAGACCTGAATCAAAGTCGGATTGTCCGCATAGACTTTAAACTTTACATATCCCCATAGGAAAAAGTCTAACGCTGTGATATCACACGATCTTGGTGGCCGATTGACCGGCCCATAATGTGAAATTATCCGCTCACCGAAGTATTCTCCCAATAAATCCATTGATTGAAGCGATGTGTGGGAAGTGGAGGCAAATGTCATGGAGATAAGAAGCTTCAATATCAGACATCAAATAGTCGGTTATCATGATGCGATAACTATCGCCGTTGACGGCTACGTTCTCACCGGCATCATTTTTGAAGAAATATGGACCGATGATTGCACCCGCCCACAAACCACACCAAACCGTTATTTTTTCTGGATGAAACATCGGATCTTGAATCTCCTTAGGATGCTCTTCGTCCCAAACGTGGCAACTTTGCTTGTTTACATAACCAATGAGCCAGAAATGGGCCTCATCGTTGAACAAAATTTGGCTCGAAAGCGTCGGATGTTCTTGGAACTTGTGAAGAGCCCATAGAGCCAAGCGATGTCGCTTGGGAAGGTGGAGCGGTTTCGGTTCTTGTACAAGCTGTATTTTGTACGCTTTAAATTTAAGATCTCGACGTAAAATGCGCCAAGTCGTTCCATACATCAGTCCGAGCTGCTGCGAATGCCGCCGAATCGACTCTCCACGATCTTCTTTTACACTCTCAGCTACGGCCGCTATATTTTCTTCACTGCGGGCTGGGCATGGTCTGTTCGGTCGAATATTATCCAATAAGGAATGCTGGCTGTCAAGATGGATGAAGGTGTTGCGAATAGTACACTCAGTGGGCCGATTATGTTGACCATAAGTTGAGCGAAGCGCGCGAAACACATTCTTTACAGAACATGAATTTTCATAATAAAGTTGAATGATTTGTAAACGTTGTTCAGGCGTAACTATTTCCATGATGTAATACCAAGCTATATCGAACAGAAATAACATGATAGCTTGACACGACTCTCGCATAATCTGTCAAAAAAATGCTATTGAAAAAAGTATCTCTACTTGGATCACCCTTTAGACCATATGCACATATAAGTTTCGATGCGAGATAAGGTCAGATGAAACCATTTCTGATGGTTTGAATTAAGGTGTACTGCGACAAACAATAACATTCAAAGGAGGACTTCACAATCTGCGCCAATTATATATCAAAATATTGCAATTTGTCACGGCTGTAGTTATCTTCGTCCGATCAGCTTCTTCAATTTGATGTGCTACCAGCAAATAAAGGGATCTACAGTTTATTCTAAGCCACCTCCGAAGTGCTGATAGATGGTTATTAAGAGTCTTTATTTCAAGTTCAAAACGCACTCGGAAGGGTTGACATTTCCTAGCGAAAGCTGACCGCAATTTGAATTTATTTTTGACTCATGAACCTCCATATGGTAGTTCACATTGTACACCACTCGACTACTATGAACGAATTAGACTCATGCACACCGCAAAACTCATACGATGTTGTAAGGTGGCGAAGGAAAACATATGCAAGGGGATCTCGGTGTCATTTTGTAATATATTAAGTGTCAGACAAGGTGATTCTTTATCCCGTGAGTCCTTTAAGGGTTGCTCAGCTTTTTCATTTCCAACATTACTCTACAAAATCATAACATCGTTAATAATTCGTTTATTTGGGAACTACTAAATAATATCAACAACAATACCTTGGGCGGAATAAGCAACAACCGCTGATGATGGCAAAGGTAGCGGATTTCCTAACCTCAAACCCTGACTGTAGAAAAATTAAAGAATGTGGGAGAGATTAATTAGTGAAAAGGTGAATTTTGATTTTTCGCGGGCTGTGTATATGCGATTATCGATATTTTGTTTTTATTATAATCGGACATATATGTTTATCAGGTGCTTGCATTAGGAGCCAATTTCGATTTGTTTTTGACAACAGAAGAGGTTAGGAACGTTTTTGTGTGCTTTTCGATTTTTGGCGTCTGAAAGAAATTGACCTAAGAATATGTATTAAATATTGCATTAAAAATGGAATAAAAAGGCACTTGAAAAGTGCTTATAATCCTTAAAAACGCTTTACAAAAGGCCCAGAAGTTGTTGATGATGATGAGCGTCCTGGAGGTGAGACCGCGTCAACAAGCGAAGAAAACATCGAAACAGCGAAAAAAAATTGTTCTTGCAAATCGTCGAATCACCATAAGGGAAGTTGCAGAGGTTGTTGGCATATCAATCGGCTCATGCCATTCAATTTTCTCGAATGTTTTGGGCATAAATGTGTAGCAGAAAAGAGTGTTCCGAAATTGTAAAATTTTGAGCAAAACCAATGTCCCATTAGTATCGCTCAGGAGTTGTTGAATGATGTTAGCAACGATTCGGGTTTGTTCAAATGGGTCGTAACTGGTAACGAAACATGGGTTTATGGTTATGAAGTTGAAACCAAGGCCCAATCATCCCAATGGAAACTGCCACATGAGCCAAGACCGAAAAAGGCACGCGAAGTTCAATCAAATGTAAAGGTTTTGCTCACGGTTTTCTTTGATTACAATGTTGTGGTGCATCATGAGTTCCTGCCAAAAGGTCGTACAGTTAATAAGGAATACCACTAAAAGAAAGTTATGCAACATTTGCGTGAAACAATACGGCTCAAACGATAGGAATTGTGGAAAAACAAATCATGAATTCTGGATCACTATAATGCACCAGCTCACACATCAATGTTTATTCGTGATTTTTTTGCCAAACAAAACCGTTATCATGCCTCAGCCACCGTATTCACCAGATTCGGCTTTCTGCGACTTTTTCCTATTCTTAAAACTAAAAAAAACCAATGAAAAGAAAGCGTTTAGCCACAATTGATGAGATCAAGTCAGAATCGAAGAAAGAGCTGATGGCCATACCGAAAAGTGCATTTCAGAAGTGCCTTATATCCGAGGCAGATTACTTTGAAGGGGACAAAATAGATATTGTGGCGAAAATGTGAAGCGAATGTCATATGTAAGAGAGAAGCCGATAACTGGCATGTGCTAGAGCGTAAAACGAGAATATTCGATATCGAGAACAATTCAATCATTCCAGACTGTAGCTGCGAACAATCGAGTCAGTACATAAGGGCGAAACACAACTTAGTCTGAGGCCGGAGTCAATCAGTCGTAAAGTGAACGCGTTGCTGATAATACTACTGTGAAATAAAAATAATTGTGAATGTTGTGACTGTGAATAGTGAAGCGAATTGCTAGTTACTGCGTAATAGGAGAACATTGAGTAAATTATTTATAATTAATAAGCAGCAAACACAGTTGGCGACTTTTGTTTAACAATCCAGTGATCGGTTTCGAAGGATTTTGAAAATCAACGAGCTAACTTAGCAAACAATATTGATGAAGAAATAAGTACTTTTCAAAAAAATTCAAAATTCACCTTTTCCTTAGAACACACCTTGTAAGCTAACTTCAGCGCTCTCCTTTGCATAAATTCTCTCTCTTGATATGCATATTACACATACGCCATGGTCAACAAAAACGTGCTCACTTACGGTGAGTGCGTATAAGCGCAGCTATAAATACACATGTATTAAAATAAAATAATAACAAAGTGAAAGTACATATGACAAATGAATTAATTTCAAAAATAAGTATAAAAATTTCAAGAGCACAAAGTTTCCATCAACAGAATATAGTGACAGAGTTTCGATAAACATGATCATACACGCCACATTTTTCTTAATATTGAGAACATTTCTAGATGAAAAATTTTTCACTTATTTTTGCATTTGATATTTTAAAATATAAATAAATTTTCCGCAAAAACTTTCAGTTTAACACTCCTAATGTCATCTCATTGGCTGTCGACATCATCCACACTGCTTCACCATACAGCAGGACAAGAATGATGAGCGACTTGTAGAGTTTGATTTTACTTTTCAATTGCCTACTAAGTCCAAAGTAGCACCAGTTGGCAAGAGGGATACTGCGTTGGGTTTCAAGGCTGATATTGTTGGTGTTGTTAAAGCTGCTTCCAAGATGGACGAGATTATCTACAACTTCAAAGTTATGACACTCAGCAGTGACGTGGGTGCCAAAACGCTGACTGTTTGTTTGATGACAGGGGATATTTCATATCGCCCTCGTTCACCACCAAACCCATACGCCTCGCTTCTTTGTCTAAGCTGGAGAAAGCAGAACTAATTGTGCGATTCTTATGGCCTTGAATTCTTATGGATATTGATATCATTAATATCATCCACATACGCCTCCAACTGCAAAGTTTTGTATAATATGGTAACTGGTCTATTTAGCTCTAGGCTTTTATTATTTGCTCTAGCGTCAGGATGAAGAAATCACACGTAAAAGAGTCACTTTGTCTGAAACCTCATTTGATAACGAACGGCTCGGAGAGGTCCTTTCCAATTCTGACTGCTATGGTAGTATTATCCAGGTTCAGTTTACATAGCCATTTAAGTTTTGTGAGGATATCAAATTCAGACACAGTGGCGTAGAGGTATTTCCTTATCGTGCTGTCGAAGGCAGTTCTAAAATCGTCGAAAATGTGATGTATATCGATTTTTTTCTCTCGGGTCTTGCACCTTGTTAGTTCTTCGCCGTCGTAGTTGAATAGCTCCGTCGGTAAAGCATCGGACAATCGCTATTCGCACTTCTTTATAGTCGGTTAAAGAAATGTCTATATCATAATCTTTAGATCGGGATTCGGGTTCATCATCTACTTGTGTCGCACTTTTACTTTAATTCAGAAATTTGGGGTAGTGATCGTTCCATAAACTGAGTATGCACTGGTCGTCAGTGATCAGATTATCTCTTTGGTCTCTACATGAGTATCCGGTCTTGAAACCTCTTATAAGCCGACACATCTTTTCATAGAATTTTTCAGCATTAGCCATGTCGGCCAACTTCTCAAGTTCTTCATATTCACGCATTTCTGTGTTTTTTTGTCTGTAAATGCGGTTTCATTTACTCTGCAGCTCTCAGTATCTATCCCATATCGCACGTGTTGTTGTCGATCGCAACGTTGTTTGGTAGACAGCCTTCTTTCCCTTCACTGCAACACGGCAAACCTCATCGTATTAGCTCTTTCTTTGGTCTTAACGAAATCCTATTGCTTTTGCAGCAGCAGTGAGTAGGGAGTTTGAGATGTCGTTTCAAAGTTCCTCCATATCGAGATGTTGATCGCAAATCGTGTCGAAAACTGCACGGCTATGTGTTGTAATTACAGCTTTTTGACGTCGAGGCTTCCTTGTGTTTGTTGATGGCCAATATTTCCTGCACTGAGGCGGTACTCACGTCTAAAACTTCTTACGTAATCAGTAATGTAGTTTGATGTATTTCCCTATGCCAGAAACTGATACCACAAACAGCCCGTTTGGGGATGCTTCGTCATGTATGCTGAATTCTCCGACTGTTGTAACAAAGGTACCTTCTTTATCCACTCTGGTGTGTAAATCTCTACGATTTCGACATCATGGCAGGGACAGTGCTCCTAAGTATATTCTAGGCGATCATAGTAAGTATCTTTGGTAATATCGTCTTTCTCTTCCATCAGGACTTGGGCGAAAATCAGCGATATGTTGTAGAACTTCGCATTGATGCGGATTGTGGCTAGAGGTTCGTCCACCGGGTTGAATGCCAGGACTCGGCGACGCATTATCACTCACACCACAAGCGCTCCTTTATATGGCAACTATGGTAAATTTCACAATCACCGTTCTAGTGTTTGGATGGTTCGTCATCAAAAGGGGGCCTCTCATCCGAGGAATTTTTTTTGTTTTTCATTGGGGTTGGATTTTCAAGTGATGTGTCCCAAACCCTACAAACAGCCGTGGGGGATTTGCCTTCTTACTTTAGCTCGCCTCCCAGTGGATGTTTGTTGGCTAGCCGGGGGATACTTGGTATGAGAACGGAAATCGTGAGCTGCTTGAATCATAAGTAAAATAATCGTTTCTCGCCACTTTTAGGTGAATGACAGTCAATTGTGTAAACTTCTACAAATGGATATGAATTATCGCCGAAGAACTTGGCCAAATGATTTTCAGTGGTTCTTCGATCGGCTAAGTTTTTATACCATCAAGAGGGTTTTGAAAAGACTGAAACAAATGACCGTCAGATGGTGGACTGGTGGGTGCACCGAAAACTCCTACCAAGCTCCGTCAATCCATCATCAAAGATGTATGGTCTGACGTGGTTTTGATAAGTACAACACTTCTGTTAGCAGTTATGTTAATTGCAGACAGTAGAGCTCAGAATTGACATTTTCGCTAGATCGTAGAAGCTCATAATGGGAAATTCCCTTGCAAGCCCACCATACATTCAGCGTCAACTTGTTTGCCGTCGATTCAGACCTTGTAGTCATTTGTTGTTGGTTTTTTATTGTTTTATTTAAAGCATTCTCTATCGCCGGTAATGAGTCGCTTCAGAAATCGTTTCATATTGTAGAATCTCAGAAGCGTTTCAATAAAAAATTTTTACGTTAATTCATATGGCCCCCAAACATCGAACTTCATTGAGTAGCCAGCCACTTTTAAATGATTTCAAACTGTCTTTCCCGAGGACCGTGACCGTGATGACCTTGCACAACTTATATAGTGAAACATTTATACACCCAGCATGCTGTGTGTTCAAAGTGGAGCGAACATTCTTGCAGGCACCTTCCTCTTGCAGACTCTACCAGCTCTGAGGCATATCAGTAAGAGAATACAAGAACTAAAGGGATGCATTGAGCACCATATTATATATTATGGAAGAGCTGGACAGACGGTACACCGACATAAATATTCTCACGGAAAGACGTGCTCGTAACCCAACCAGCATTTATAGCAGACGAAAAGCTCGAACTGCCTGGCTAGATCCGAATAATACTGCCACAGTTAAGATGTGGATATTGTAGGAGAGTGAACTTGTGTACCTATCTAAACTCGACCTCAGTATGCATTGCATAACGTAGGTCCTGCATGTAAAGAGTCCCTGCACGACACTAACGAACTTTTCGTATGTCCACTTAAACCCACTCATCTAACATCACTCTCTCCCACTCTGAGACGAACCTGTTAAAGCAGTTCATTTCCTAGATTTGCACGCATTGTAGATAACTTCGACGACATGGACTAACTTTGTTTGCTTCTGCTCGGGATTGTGCAAGCCGCTATAGCAACAACAAACAGCAGTAGAATATTTATTTATTTATTTTGCGCCCCAAAAAGTAGGCAATAATATTATTCCTGTTCTTACTGCATTTTATCATACAAAATTCTCAACCGGTTAACTGATTTTACTGAGTAAAAATTATAATAATAAAAAAAAATGAAAAGAAATTTGGATGGTCAACTACTAGAAGAAGGATTTAAATACTTCGGTATGCGTTACGATGTAAATTTCTGTTCCAAAAATGTTCAAAATAATGGAAAGCATAGAGTTGCCAACGATTATGAAATTTAAAAAATATTAACGAAAGGTATTGTGCAGTATTTTTTTCTTTCAAAATGAAAACAAATCTATTGAGTAGGGTTACCATGGCTTTGAAGAATTAATAAACCAAATTTTAGAAGAAAAATTTTTTCTGCAGGGAAACCTTTGCGATTTTATGAATTTCTATTCCTAATAAAAGCATTTATTCCTTTTCATTAAATACAAATAAAATTTTTTCCACTTTCCTTTATCATTGCAGTGAATATTCTAATTGCCTGCCACATTGCCATGGTAATTGCATTAATGTGCAATAAATTCTTTTTTATAAAATTGATAACGTCAACGTGATGTGACACAGCCCGTTCAAGAAGAAAAAGAAGAAGAAGAAGAACGACGACGATTAAATATTGCGATTGTGAAGAATTGCTAGCAACGGCCCTAACCAGCATAACGCCAAAGTAGCGTGACATTGATGACAGCGATGAAGATGAAAAATGAGTGGCATGCAATATAGGAAATAATAAAAAAATAATACTCGTAATAATAGCGAATAAGTGAATATAAAAGTAGCATAAGGAAAATAATATTAATAAAGTGGCAACAAAGTGTATTGGCGTGAGGAAGAAGAAGCAGAACACCACAGTAACAAGTTGAACTTAGTAGCTCACAAAAAAAAAAAGAAGGAAAATAGACAAAACTACAAAGGAACAACAAACAACCAAGTGCTCACTCAATAACCGTGTCGTGTCGCGTCGCTTACGCCCGCGTGTCGTGCCGCACCGTATCGTGTCGTTGATATTGTGTGTTTTTATTTTGATTTAATTTTCCATACGAGCAGTGTCATATTATTATGTCAAGCGGTCGCAGTGCGCGCTTGCCACCCACACCCGCCGCCGCCGCTGCCACCGCCACCGCGGTCGCTCTCAATTCCTCCACAACAGCCACAGCGAATAAGCCACGAGCCATACACAGCACACTGCCTGAACCGAATAGTAACAATGTTTTGTCCCACAGCGTCTATGGTCACAACCAGAACAATAGCAATAACGGTATTAGTATGGTTGGTATTAGTGGAGGCGGTGGTGGTGGTGTTGGTGTTGGTGGTGGCATAAGCGTCATGAGTGGTGGTTATACGAATTTTTGTGGTGGTATGAATACAAATAGTAGTGGTGTTGGTGGTGGTGGTGGTGGTATTACAACCATCGATGCTGCCACCGAGGGCATACCCAGTGAAACTATTGACGCACTTGGACCGGAATTGGCGGTGGCCACATCACAGGTGCTTGAGAATTTATCGGAGGCGGAACGGAAAATGATAATCGAAGTTTTGAATCGGGATGAGAATGTGCGACAGCGTGATGCCACACGTATAATGTAAGTATTAAATGAGAAAGTAAGCAAGTTTGGCAACTAAGCAACTAAGTAGAGTTTTTTCATTTTATTATTATTGTTATTTTTAGTGTTGTTGGGTTTTATTGCGCTGTGTATTGCGTATACGACACGTCGTACGCATTTTAAACTTATTTATGACACACATTGGGATATCTACTGGTTATTGGTTACAAAATGATTGAAACATAATATTTTAGTATTATTGTTTACATTTTATACGTATGTATGTTATTAACTGGGTATGTAGGAATTTGATTTGCATTGGTGAGTCCGTGAAATTTTCTAACTTTTTTTAAGCTTTTTCAAAAATGAATTTCAATCGAGACGAATTGATGCGAAAATCTGTTGTAAATAAATGAAATATTAAAAAAGGAAAAAAATTATTAAAATTTGATATCGTCAGATAAAAATAGCGGTAAAAATTAGTTTTCTTCATTGTTTAATAGCTTTTGCAGCAGTTGGCTAACTGAAAGCAATTTCTTTAGCTTTCTGCTCCTAAAATTTGAAGGATTTTAAATGAAAGACCATAAGACGAGTTAGTAGTAGAAAGGTAACGCGCTCAGCATATCCGGAAATATTGGTACCAGTAACATACTTCGATACTGTAAGCTTGAGATATTTATTTGTTACCGTTTTCGAAAAAATCAAAATTTTCTTAAAAACAAGATAGAATGTTTTTCTCAGGATCTTCTAAAGCGATTGATCTTGGTTTTGAAAATGATCTAGGTAATAACAATAAATTCTAAAAAAAAAATTGTACAGCTAGATCGGTTTGAAATATACATCAAAAAAGCGTGGTTACGTTCAAAATTTTCGTCATTTGAATTTTAAAGCATGTTAGGATTCTGATACAATTAGGAAACAGATTTTTTTTTATTAAATTCCTCATTAAATTTTCTATGGATTTATAAATCAAATTTTTTTTTACATTTTTTGGCTTAATGAGCATTTTCAATGCTTTTAGCTGCTTTCTTTATGCTCCTTTTTCTTCTTTTTTGACGTAGGCACCGCTTGCGCGATTATAGCCTCGTCAACAATAGCGCGCCACTCGTTTCTTCTCTTTGCTGTTTGGCACCAGTTGGAAATACCAAGTGATACCAGGTCGCTCTCCACCTGATCCTTCCAACGGAGTGGAGGTCTTCCTCTTCCTCTGCTTCCGCCAGCGGGTACTCCATCGAATACTTTCAAAGCTGGAGTGCTTTCATCCATTCGGACGACATGACCTAGCCTGTCTCTTGATTCGCGGAACTATGTCAATGTCGTCGTATAGCTCGTACAGCTCATCGTTCCATCGTCTGCGGTATTCGCCGTTGCCAACGTGCAAAGGACCATAAATCTTCCACAAAACTTTTCTCTCGAAAACTTCTAAAGTCAACTCATCGGATGTAGACTTCGTCCATGCTTCTCCTCCATATGTCAGGACGGGAATGATGAGCGACTGGTAGAGTCTGGTTTTGTTTCGTCGAGAGACTTTACTCGACTTTCCTTTTCAATTACTTACTCAGTCCAAAGTAGCACCTGTTGGTAAGTGTAATTCTACGTTGGATTTCAATGCTGACATTGTTGATGTTGCTCAGCGTCAATTTACACAGGCATAAAATTTTGCGTGGACAGCACACCACATGATGATTTCTTCCCCCAAAATTTTCCTCCAAACTAAAAACTTTTGGTAAAATAGAGAAATTTTCGATTTTACTTTAGAAAATTATTTAACGAGAGCCACAACATACTAAAGTAAGTTATAAAAGCAAAAGAGTTTGTTATTGAAGTATAACAAAATTTAAACAAATATAAAAATAATATAGACCTAAAAGTTGAAAACATAGCGGACAAAAGTCTACCTATACCGCCTGTATTCGGTGTGTAGAAGGTACTATCACTTTGCTGAAAAATGTAGGTATACAGTTTTATTTGAAATCCTTTTCTAATCGCATGTATTAAAACAAATCCATTCTCTAACATAAAATAAAACATAAAATAAAACAAACAATTACGGTAAAAAAACGCAAAAATATCCTCGACAAAAGTCGACATACACCACGGGTTTACTAGCAGATACGTCGATATGCTGTGTTGTTATGGCGGTGCGGAAACCTTTTCTACTATTTTTTTAAATTACGTTTTCTAATTTGCTAATAGTATAGAATTTAGTTGTGATTTAAACACATTAGCATCAATAATGGCTCCGCGAAAAGTAATATCCATTGACGTACGAATCTTGGTTATTCAGCACAGAAAAGAGAAGAAATCGTATGGTGAAATTTCAAAAAATTTTAAACTTAAGTCCACCAAAGCTACGGATCATTGTAAAAAAAATTGAAAAAAATGAATCCACCGAAAATAGCCGCATGTTGGCCGCCCGAAGAGACTAACTCGAAGAGACATCAGCTTTATTCTGAAGGAAGTGAATGATGATCCTAAAGTGACTGCTCCAAAATTAGCCGAAAACATCGCAAGCTCATCAAGAAAGTGTGTCCGTTTAAGAAGAATTCGAAGAGCTCTGAACGATAATGGCTTCCACAGTAGAAGGCCACGTAAAACACCTCTTATTTCTGGAAAAAAAAATCGTAAACTTCGCTTGGAGTTCGCTACAAAGCATTTAATTACGTGTCTGATGTTGGAGAGTCTCCTGATTTCTCTGGCGATATTCCGACATTTCTTAATTTCGGTGCGCTTCAAATTACCGCTAACGATATTACGGATGGTTTAGTTTGTCTCAAGTCTTCGTCTCAGACAGATTGTGATGGACTGTCAGCAATGTTCCTCAAAAACTGTCCAGCGTTAGTTACTCCATTGGAGATTATACTTAATAAATCCTTTTCTTCAGGGACGTTTTCGAACGATTGGAAACTAGCTACAATCACATCTCTTTTCAAAAGTGGGAGAAAAAGCGACGTTCGGAACTATCGGCCAATATCCAAGCTCTCAAGCATCTCGAAGTTGTTTGAATGGATTGTTAAAGAAAAAATGTATTTTTCTGTCAAGGCTTTGATAAATCCCAATCAATATGGATTTGTGCAGGGTCGTTCAACGGCCTCAAATTTAGCGGTTTTTACCGAATTCTGTATTTCTTCGTTTTCGTCAGGACTCCAGGTTGATTGCATTTACACGGATTTTTCAAAGGCATTTGATAAAGTCTCTCATACGATTCTATTACATAAATTGGTATGTCTTGGATTCCATTCATCTTTTTTATTATGGCTCAAATCATACCTAACTGGCAGAAGTTGCGTAGTTATCATTGATGGTGCACTCTCGAGCCCTTTTGTGGGCACTTCGGGCGTTCCTCAAGGAAGCATTCTATGTCCGCTCCTTTTCATAATTTTTATTAATGACATTAGTGAATGCTTTTCGCACTCAAAATTTTTGCTCTATGCTGACGATTTAAAATTTTTTTCGAATGTTCGCGACACATCAGATGTTTTCATTTGACATATTGCAGGCGTCTAAGCATCCTCGATACATCGTATCGGATTGCTAATGATGTGCTGCAAAATGTAACAGAGTTTAAGGATTTGGGAGTGGTATTTGATGTTAAGCTTACTTTCAATAGCCACATAAACTTAATACTCTCAAAATCGTATTCCGTTCTCGGCTTCATTCGTCGGAACTCCTCGGAGTTTTCTGATCCCTACAGGTTTAAGCAACTGTTTACCTCTCTTGTTCGATCACACTTAGAGTATGCTGTTTTCATTTGAAGACCATATGATCAACTCTCGATAAGTAGAATTGAATGAGTTCAAAAGGTCTCTCTAAAACATGCTCTACGTCCCTTAAGGTTTGAGGAGCCTGTTCCGTCTTATGATTCTCGGCGTATGCTAATTAATTTGGATTCGCTGGAAAAACGAAGGAAAGTTCTCTCGCTTTCCTTTGCTTTCAACGTTATTAATGGCATTATTGATTGTCCAATGTTACTTGAGCGGATCAGTTTTAATATTCCTCAGAGAAATCTTCGTAAGTGTTACCCTTTTTATTTTGAAAACTTTAGAACAATATATGCTAGCAATGCGCCTATTGCTCGTGCACTAAGAGAATTAAACGCTCTGTCCTCTTCATCAACTAAGCTTGACTTTTCACTATCAAAATCGAATTTTGTAAGAATTCTAAATTCAATTTGTCAATAAGATATTATAATCCATCTCTATACTTACGTCTTCGCTTTTGCGTGAGATTGTTTTACATTATTCTAGTCTGTAAGGTATTCTGTACTGTAGACTTAAATTAAATAAATAAATAAATAAATAAATAAATAAATAAATAATCAAGGAAATGGAGTTTTGGCAAAAAATCTTGTTTACAGCCAAATTGAAGTTCAATAAATTCGGCAGCGATGGAAGAGCAAAAATTTGGAGAAAAGAAAACACGGCACTTAACTCCAAAAATATAGTGCCAACAGTGAAGCATGGTGGCGGCAACGAAATGGCTTGCGGAGCGGTTGCAGCATCTGGAGTTGGAAAATTGGCTTTTATTGAGGGTAATATGGATCGGTTCAAATGCAAGTCATTGTTGGAAGCTAATCTGAAGCCTTCGGTGGAGAGTTTGGAGCTTGACGCAAGCTGGATCTTTCAACAGGATAACAATCCAAAGCACACGATCCATATTGTTAAGGATTGGTTACTTTATCTTGCTCCAAGGCAACTACACACACCACCTCAAAACACAGATTTGAATGTTATTGAATATGCCTGGGAGATTTTTGAGCGAAAAATTAGAAAAAATCAGATTTCCAGCTCAGCATTGCTCGAAGAACGTCCTACTGAAGCTTGGGACAGTATTACTTGCTCAGAATTCTTCTAGCTGTTGTTGATGCGAACGGTGGACCAACTAAAAACTGAAAAGTTCAAGTTATCTGATATTAACCAAAGTTTTTGTGCTAAGATAAGTTATGTACTGTATGTAGACTTTTGTCAATGTTGGATTTACGATTTTTTTTTTGGTCATAGCTTTACTACTTTATGTTAAAAAATTAATTTTTATTTGTTTTTTATGATAAGGGAAACTAATTAAAATAAACTGTATCGTTGAAATTTCCAATAAACTTTTGGGACTTTCAATGCAACGATAACGGGGGGTGTATGTAGACTTTTGTCGGCCACTGTGCATATAATAATTAATGACACTGTGGGATATACTAAATTCCACAAGCTAAGCAGGGATTTTCCTTAATTAACTTTTTACATTATTTAAGCATTTCATAATACTTTGAAAAGTTGAAGCTTTAGCAAATACGGCAGCAAAACCCCCAAAAAAAACATAAAAATTCATTAAACAATTCAAGGAATTTTAAAGCTTTTACCATAACTGAGAAAATTTGCATATTTAAAATAAATTTATTTTGATCACTCACTACGCTTTTACATTCTTTGTTTTACACTTTTCAAATGTACAGGTAGAAGGGTGAGCGAAAAGTAAAGCAAAACTCATACACATAGTGATACCGTTAAGTAAATATGTAAATAAGCGCACTGACATTTTCCGTTGACGACGGTTGTTCGTTGTCATATCTAATCGCTGCTATTTTCTCTTTGTCAAATATTTTCAAACTCAGTCATATCTTAATAGATCAACAAAACAATAAAAAATAATTTCAACAATAACAATTGTTGCATGCAACATGTGGCTTTAATGGCAAATTGTGTGTGACATATTTTTGTTTATTTATTTGAAGGGAGCGAAGTGGCAGGAAAAAATTTAGAACAAAGATATTTGCAGCATATTCTTTGCAAATGGTTTTTATTATTATTATTTCTTGTTTCTTATACGTTTCATGTAACTTGAACATTGGTTCGAAGTGTGTATGTAAGTACCAGAAGGAGAAGAGAAATTTATACAGATCGTATCAGAATCACGAGCTGAGTTGATTTAGCCATGCCCGTCTGTCATAATGAATTGCAAATATATTTGGAAAATCATCGAAATCGGACAACTATAACATATAGCTCCTTACACCGATAGTTCAGTAGACATCTAGGAGCATGGAAATTTGGTAATTCACCCACATATTATGAATTGCATAGTGGTAGTGAAAATCAAAGAAATCGGATTACTACATTATATAGTAAAGAAACGATTTGTTCAGATATAAGGTTTTTGGTGTAATATCCGCCAAAAATTCATCTAAGAGCGTGAAATGTGGTATTCTGCAGACATAAATTCAAGTTCATATTGATACTAAAAATTATTAAATTTTTGTTGTTGCAATTTTCAATAAAGACAGCCGTTGCTCCTTGCTTTAAAATGCTTTTCCTATTTGACACTCATGCCAGCTGATTCCTTCTTAAATTGAAATCAAACAGCATGATAATATCAAGTTGTCGATGGAATTGATTTTGAACTGTTCAAACTGTCTGTAGTTGATAACAAAACTAGTGAAACATATGATGTTACTGATAAGTGGATGTCATTCAAATTATTGTTCTTTACTTTCTGTTTGTACTCGCTGTATCCTGAACTTTAGTCGAAAACACATTTTCCATTAATCATAAGGTTGTTCACTTCATTTATTACATTATTCAGCATTTCAACTAGCTTTGAAGCTCTACTTCGGCATAGCATTTGCTAACAGTTATATTTGTTGGTTAGCTTTAAGTTTTATTGAGTGGTTCGGATATAACACACTCCTTGCTCCTGTAGTTCGAAGTGTTCTCAAATAGGCATCAACATCAACTCGACACCGTTCGTAGGAATTAAATATTTCGCTCACTTCCTAGCGCTGCATTTTGCATAAAGATTTCGATATGAAGGTTTATAAAGTCCAATTGATTCATACACTAAAGTCTCATGATCACTCGATGTGATTGGACAGTGGATCGTTTGACAGATAAGATAAGCATTTTTTCAAATGAAACTCATTTCCATCTTGGCGTCTACGTTAACAAGTAAAATTTTCGTTTTTAGAGCTCAGAAAATTCACCACAACCAACAAAAATGGGAAAGCCAATGCATTCTCAACGAATGACTGTACCGGCGGCGTCCGTTGGTCCGTTTTCTTTTTTTTCGAAAACGAAGAATGCCAGATATTATTTGTTTCCATATATTGAGCAAAATGACATGATTAATGTGTGGTTTCAATCGAACGACGCCGTGCTACACAATCAACGTTACAATCGTTCTTTTGTTCGATCTGTGTTCGCAAATCGCATAATGAGCCGAAATGGCGATGTCAACTGGCCGCCTCGCAGTTGCGATTTGACACCGTTAGATTGTTTCCTTCCTTAAATTTGTGGTGCGTTCAAGGACTTATAAACCGGCGCTGAACGGCTAATAGATTTCTATGTGAAGCTTTCGTAATACACTCGGTGGGGTTGACATTCTCTGCCGAAGGGCATTCGGAATTAGAAAAATTAACTTAATAAAAAATTTTTTCATATAATTTAAGATGATATTTGTCGAGTTATTGAATTCGAATCCGTGACTCTCCGCAAAGTATCACACACTGCCAATCATTACTCGATTAAAGTGGCTTTCAAAATTTATATTCCATTATTGAATATCCATTACTCGCTTACCTTATATCAATGACAAATGATAATGGAATTGAATAAAATTTATTGAGCTAAATTTTTATAACGATTTGTTTGAGCCAAAACCATTTGCGGCGAAGTGTAAAGAGGATTTGCAAAATCGCGTCGCACGTAATGCGGATATTGAAATTTCGTGTTTTTTTTCTTAACAAAGTTCAAGGGTTTTGAATAACAAATACATTTTTAGTAAAAGCGAGAGAGAAAAAACACAAACAACTGTTAAGACATAAAATAAAGCAAGAAATGAAGCGCCAACAATGTTATTTTCTTCGCAAATTTTAGCGAATCAGCGTTTTGTACATACGTACGTACATATATACATACATACATACATACGTGTACGCGCATAAAATTATAAAGCGAAATTTTTATTTTTATTGAAGAATAAAAATAACAGCAAAAGCTTACCCGGAGGCAAAGAATATCTTCTTAACTGTGTTGCGCGCTGAGAGAGAGAGAGAGAGAGAGAGAGAGAGAGAGAGAGGGAGACAGCGAGTTATGAGGAGGTTGATGATATAAGAAACAACTCAAGCAGTTGAAAGCATTATAATTTTTTGTCGAGAAAATATTTGAAAAACAATTCTAGGAAAAATATTAAATGTGACAGATCCCACGCAGAAAGAGCGGAGATTTCGAAGGACGATGCTTAAAGGTCGAAGCTTTGGTAGTGCACCTACTACGAGTCTACAATTTGTGGTTAACAATAGTGCTCATATTTGCGCTTTTCGAGTAAAAGAGAAGGGAAGACTCACATTATATAAGTATAGTTCAAATATAAGCGAATAGCAGTTAAGCAAAGCAAAATCGCGAATATAAGAATAATAATGCCGCCCACTAGGGCACTGACTATCAAAGAAGGATGAACTGAAGTAGTGAAGCACAGAAGTGATGCGGTTATTCCGCGACGCCGAGAAATTTCTTAAAATAGCAAGCAATTTGTTGATATTAAAAGAAGGTAGGAAAGAACATTGAAAAAATATGCGGTTAAAGAGGGTGATCTAAGTAGAGGTACTGTTTTCGATAGCCTTTTTTAACTGAACACGCGGGAGTCGTGTTATTTTTTTCAGTATTGTTTAGCATTTCACCATGGAAAGACTTACGCCTGAACAAAGTTTACAAATCATTCAACTTTATTACGAAAATTCACGTTCTGTAAAGAATGTGTTTCCCGCGCTTCGCTCAACTTATGGTCAAAATAATCGGCCTATTGAGCATACTATTCGCAACACCATTACCCATCTTGAGACCCAACAGTCATTATTGGATAATATTGGACCGAATAGACCACGTCCAGCACGCAGTGAAGGAAATATAACGGCCGTAGCTGAGAGTGTGATTTTCGGCCGAGCTTCTCCTCCAATTTGTGGTTTTGCGTCTTGATGTTTTTACCAACAAATGGAGGGACCTACATTTATTCTAAGCCGCCTCCGAACGGCTGATGGATTTTTATGAGGAGTTGTATATCATGCCAGAAATACACTCGGAGGGCTTGACATACCCTGTCGAGGGGCGACCGCAATTAGAAAAATTTATTTTCTATAATTGTGGATGTTGCTTGAACTTGGGCTCGAACCCAGGACTTCCGAATGTTAGTACGCAATGCTAACCACTCGGCTATCTTGGCCGAAAATCGCTTCATCGGTTACAAAGCGCCATATATATATATATATTTATATATAACTGAGAGTGTACATGAAGACCATGGAAAGTCGATTCGTCGCCGTTCGCAGCAACTCGGACAGACGTATGGAACGGCTTGGCGCATTTTATGTTGAGATCTTAAGAGAAGCTGCGATTTAATCCAGAAAAAAAAAATGGTTTGGTTTAGTTTGTAGGCCGGTCGAATCATCGGTCCATATTTCTTCAAAAATGATGCCGGTGAGAACGTAACCTTAAATGGTGACCATTATCGCGCAGTGATCGTCATCTCCGCGATATTTGGTTTCAACAAGACGGCACCACTTCCCACATATGGCATCATTCAATGGATTTATTGAGAGAGAGATGAGTAGATAATTTCACGTTTTGGGTTGGTCGATTGGCCACCAACATTGTGTGATATCACACCGTTAGATTTTTTCCTGTCTCTGTCCCGCTTCGGTCCAGGCCTTGGAGCAAAACATCAGGCGTGTCATTCTTTAATTCGCTACTCGGTTACCACTCGGAATTTTTTTCATTAGGGAATCAGGTCGGCCCGGAGCAGAATTTTTGAATAAATTCACCATCTGGGCGTTGTTGAGTGCGTTGAAGTTTGGATTAGTTGCATATTTTAAAGATCGCGAACGAAGAGATCAGCCTGATCACCGTTACATTCTAGCAGTGAGTGAGCAGGAGATTGTACACTGGCGACTGACTGCACGCACCAGAGTGCGGAATCGCAGCATTGCAGCCCTTGTTCCTACTTAATTTATTGCTGGCACATTGTAACTTTCACGGGCATATATACAGCTCATGCTCCTGGATTGTGGTGACCGACAGAATGGATCGAGTCCCGTTCGTTACGAGGGAAGCCACATAGATGGATGGAGTTTTAATCTGTCATCCCTATGCCGCCACTTTGATTTGCAGTTGCCGACACGATTAGTGCGGTGAGACGGAGCAAGTCCTTCTGTCCTGAGCATGCGACTTACACTGGAAATGTCGCTTGCTATGTTTCGTAGCTGCATAATTTCGGGAAGATGTGAAACGTCGAGGCCATCCTTATCGGAAGGGGCTGATACCGGATGGCTGCTAAAGTATGTGCTGAGAGTGCTTTGGCCGTTCCTTTGATAGCTGATTATTCCACACTAATTTTCCTGGAACCTCGCTTGACTTCTGACGGATTCACTTTCTTCTGGCTCGAAAAATATTTAAAAGAAAAACAGAAAAGAAGTATATCAGATTTTATTAGTATTTCTTCTAGGTTGGTAGGTTTCTCATGCCTTTTCTTGTCGGACTTCTTGTAGTACGACATGTCCACCTTTGTAGTGAGTGAGTGTGTAACTGCTCTTCATGAGAAATAGAACTAGTAAATATCACAGTGTAGACCATTAGAGATTAAGCACTTGTGGTAGCGTCAGAATATCTTCATCGCGATGGTTGAGCCTTAGTTTCGACGTCATTACCCAGAGACCTTTGTTAGCTTTCCACACATATATGCTTTTCATTTGCTGGCTGGTTTCACTGGTTTCAGTAGCGGGTTCACTCTACCCTATTTCCACATGTCGGATATCAATGGAGTAGTTAAAGACACATTGAAGATTTCGGTGAGAAATTATGCTCACGTTCGACCCAGCTGTTTTAAAATCAACATGCTCCGATAGATTGCGGTGATTTGGCCTATCCGATAACCCTATGAATCTTCATCTTCTCTCTGAAAAAATCAAGGGCCGTGCTACAATTTAGCACTTTGTGCAGACGGCAAGTCACTTGTCCCTTTATATTGTCATACGAAGGGTTCTTCGTGTTCTACGAGGTGCGTTCACCAGATTTACCAACGTTGTGATGGTGGTCCAAACATGATTGCGCCAGAAAGGAAGTTGCAGAACCTTTAGTGTTCTTCCCACTTTACCCGCTTGTAGTAGTGAGGATATTGAAGATGCTGTCAGTAAATTGGCGAATCTGTCGGTTATTGTGGAGGAACTTCTACAGGGTTAGACAACAACATATTGTCGTTTAGTCCTTATGAAACCAAAGACTTTAACTGATCTTAGGCAGCCTTTATGTTTAGCTGGAATTCTTGGAAAAATATAAAAAACTGCTAGCTGAGGCTAGAGCTGAACTCGAGGTGTTAAAATCACTGGTCGACGTCGAAGTTTTGAAAACTCTGGCGAATGAAGTAATGCCAGAAGAATAAGCTTGCGTAGGCCACTTCAAACCTTGCTGAATTTTCATATATATATATATATTTGACCATCAATTTCCAGACTTTACTGAAAAGTTTCGAGTCCACAACTCTCTTGAATTTTAATTCTTCCTTTATCTTTGAGGTATTATGCACTTTTTAGACGCTGTGAATATCCAACCCACGCAAAAATTGAGAAAACCATCGAAACTTTACACACAAAACATGGCGTTTAATGCGAAATTCGGAAAATTGAAATTCACCACTGGAGATTGAACTAAATTAAAGTGAAACGCAGCAATAAATGATTCAATCGAACCATTAACCACACACACACAAGGCATGCATACATACATATGTACATAAAAAATGCATTAAAAATATATGAGCTAAGCGTAAGAAAGCCTTCGAAGGAAATTGAAAGACACCCTCAGTAGACAACAATGGAAATATTTAACAAAGAAGGCGCCAACCAAGCCACAAACCACACAAATGCACAAACATATGTATGCATAAAAATATTGTTTGCATGTATGTATGTGTCGGTTGGACGCATTAAACTTGGCCTCTGTACTTGTATATGAGCGCCATGATGGACATGCCGTCTAACAATGGCGAAATGGTTTTAATGAAGTCAGCTAAATGATTACGTCGAGCTCGCTGTTTGAAGGATTGCTGTCACGTGGAGCTGGGGCTGAACGCTGCTGGTGACCGTCTGGTTGAACGAACAGCTGTGGGTCTCCTCTGCTCAGCTCCACTACTTAGTAGCAAGCAGTTAACTATGTGTGTATGAGTATGCATAAAAGTAGGTTAATAGAGAAGCTGTGGGGATGTGGATGGATGATTGGTGAATGAACTTAAGTATAGTTGATGTACCATTCCTTAGCCGCATTTTGTGTGTACCATAGTCTTTTCATCCAAAAAAAGTGGAGAAAATGAACAAATTTGTTAAAATGAAATAAATAAGGCAGCGGTTAGCTCGGACCGTGTCAAACTGTGTCTGAGTTGTAAAAATTATTTTTTGAATATTTTGGAAAATTAAAAAAAATGTCTGGTTTTTTTTTTTTGTATATTTTTAAAATTAAATTTCTTTACGAAAAATTAATTTAAGAAAAGTACATATTGACCAAAAATGCGAACAAAAATGCAAATCCAAGTGAATCTAGTGCGTCGAAACCGAAAAAAGGTGCACTCAAACAATCCATGGCGTTTGGAACATTTTGAATTACCACTTCGACGGAATTCCCACAGATTCCCAATTTTATATGGAGTGGCGGCAGTAATATACTTTATTATTGGTTCATTGTGTAGTCCTAACTTTTTTTGGTTAGTGGGAGTTCTCAAAATCTAATTTTTTCACTCATATTGACTACCTTTGTATCACGAATCCCAATTATGAAGCAAGCAAAAATATATGGGAAAAGTTCCCTTTTCTATAATACCTTCCGAAATGTTTATAATTTTTAGATCACAATAGATCTTCCATTTATGTTCTTCAATTTTGATTTTATACGCTATATAGTGTAATGTTCTATACTTTTCCTTCAATTTTATGCCGAATCCCACTGGAATGGATGTTTTTTGTATGTTAAGTGCAACAGCATAGCCTTCAAACATGAAACTAAACCCATCTTCCAAAGTGAGGTCAATTCGTTTTGTGTTAGCGGTTTTGATGATCGGTGGGGGGGGGTTCTTTTTTGTTTCCGAAGAGAAAATCTTCCAAAGATACTGCCAATGTACACTGACAGCAAGCATGATTCACACTGCCGGCTAAAGGTGTACTTCATTCGGGACCACGCCAAGACAGCATTTTCTAGCTATGTTGGACTTGCGAAACAAGTACTAAACCCTTAACTCCTTCTGCTATAGCTTATATTTGGACCTGCGGAACCGCCGTTAAGAATTACTTCACAGGTCCAATCTGGGCCAAAATACCTCCTCACATACTCACTGCAGTGTTATTCATCCGGTCTTATGCATCTCTGCTGCGTTCCTTTATCCTCAACTCTTGGAACGCTATCGCAGCCCACTCCTTCATTTTATCCCATACCAACCTCGATTGCAATATATGGCTCACAATGTTGCCAGACGTCATCTTTTTCTTTATCAACTGTTCTGTGGTAGCTCTCTCCACTGCATACCTCGTGCTAGAGAAGAATATATGCTCCACATTTTCTTCGACACCACCGCAGAGGAAACATTCCGTCTCGTCATAATGGCCGAATCTGTGAAGGTACGTCCTGAAACAACCTTGACTTGACAAAAAATTTGTGAGATAAAAGTCTGTCTCTCCGTGTTGCCTCTCAATTCAGGCTGGTACTCTCTTAATTAGCCTATGCGACCATCTTCTTTTTTCTGTCTCATCCCATTGCGATTGCCACTCGTCGAGGTTCGCCTGTCTCTCTTTTCTGCGCTCTTCGGCCGTTAGATGCCTATTTTTTAATTGAGTCTGCTATACTCCGAGGCCAATATATCCGGTGATATTAGACCAGATATGATACCGGCTGCTTCATGTTACACCGTTCTAAATGCGCATGCTACTCTAATGTCACTTAGCCTGGAGACTACCTTTGCCTTATTGGCACATGATTTTTGTTGCAGGGCTGCCCCCCATATAGGAGCCGCATACAGCAGTACTGACTGACTAACTTTAGCTAGGGCCGCTGTCACTTTGGCTGCCTTTCCCCAGGCTTTTTCAATATGCACCTTGAAATTGAACCTTGCATCGATCATAACGCCAAGGTACCTCAGCGAATTTTGCATTTTAACCCATCAATATTCAGGGTGACCTCTTCTAGTTTTATTATACTAGTGATGAGCACCGCTTCTGTTTCTTCTCCGGCAAGCTGCGGCTTATTTGAAGTGAGCCCATCCTTAATCTTCAATACGGTTTCGTTACAGATACACTGAATTTGGGAAAGTTCTTTCGCGACGATCGTTACAGCTATGTCATCCGTCCTTGTTGGAAGATCGGGTGTCCAATCTGCATTGTACGCAGAACACGGACTAGTGAAAACAGTTGTTGCTACCTGTGAATCTTTATCTGAACTGGATGATCCGCTAACTTGAAGGCGTGGTACTGGAAATTTTGCAGTAAAAACGGAAATAAATACTTTTGTTCCCGAACTTTTTCTGCTCAATTCAATATCAAAAGTATTGCATGTATAACATCGGTTTTCATAATGTCCGCTTGGGTCTTTCACCAAAAACTAAACTCCTGTTTTATGTATTCAACCCAAAAGAGTATTACTATAAGTTTTTCGCACCGTATTCGGTTTAAAATCACTTGAATCAGATTCATCGAAATGACAATTGTTGAAATCCCAATTAAATCTTTTTATTCGTTTTTGTTTGTATATTTTTCGCACTATATGATCACCAACGAAACAAAAATTATCTATTTTTGAGTAATTGCTATTTTCCATATTGAAATCTTCAATAGTTTTCTTCTTTCAAACTGTTTATCACTCTGAATTGTTGAAAAAATTGGTATTTTTGCGGTTTTGAGGCACTAGATGAATTTTTTACGTTGTTTTTAGTTTCATTAGTAAGTTGGTTTTGCATTTCTCTTCTGTCAATCTTCAATCTCTACAACTTTGCTGAATACACTAAAATAATATTCCTATCGGTTAACCGAGATGTAGCCACCAAATGTATGATGTCATAAAATCCGAACGACGACTAAACTGGCAAAAGTAATGATACAGAAACCCTAATTTTAGTAGTGAGCAACAATCGTAAAAGCCTATGTCCGAAACGATGATCTCGGATTTTCGGTTTACAAATTTGTCTCGCTTTGCTCAACAGCTCTCAATGTCTATCCTAGACGGCGTTGCGGAGGCACCATCCACTCCGAAGCTTGCACTCTTTGAAATGAGAGCATATGACGACGTTCACGCGAGCTGGGCTTACTTTTCGAAAATATTGTAAAAGTTGAGGAACAATGAGAATGATGGATGATGTGACAGCTTTTTTTTAGGATGCGTAATCTCATATTTACCCTTACTTATGTAAATCCGCTAAACTGCAGGACAACATCTTTTAGTGATTCTACTTACTAAATTTGATTTCGCTACTCACCTAACTACGAATTTGACCTTTTTCAAATATTTAGCTATGTAATTTTATATAGTAAATAGGATCGGCGGCCACAATAGCCGAGTGGTTAGCGTTGCTTATTACAATTCGAAAGGTCTGGGTTCGAGTCCAGGTTCGACCAACATAAAAAATTATAGAAAATAAATTTTTATAATTGCGGTCCCCCCTCGGCAGGGGATGTCAAGCCGTCCGAGTGTATCTCTGACATGAAATAAAAGCTCCTCATAAAAATTCATCGGCTATTCGGAGGCGGCTTAGAATAAACTGTAGGCCTCTCCATTTTGTTGGTAAGAACATCAAGACACAAAAATCATAAATTGGAATAGGAGCTCAGCCAAAAAATCTCTTAAGTGGTTACAATGAGCCAAATATATATTGAATATCGTCTCTTTACCAATACTCACCGAACTAAGAAGACGGCCAGAACTTCGATGACGTTTCCCAAGTTTTGTAGAAAGAGAGAAGAGAGAGAGAGAAAGAGAGAGAGGCAGAGAGAGATAGAGACAGAGAAAGAGAGAGGAGAGGGTATGATAGTATGATATCATCTGAAATGAATGGTAAGGAGAAAGGCCTAAGTAGACTGAAGAAAGGGTGAATTTAAGAACAGAAAAGTTGGATGGGAGCACTTCATAGTCCCGACTTTCCAAATACAGAGAGTACATAATCCAGGCAAGTAAAAAAATGGCAAGACACAATCTCGATAGCAGACTAAGCAGATATTACGAATTATCGAACAGAAAAAACAATATCCAGACAAGACAAAATACCGATAATATAAAATCCCGACAACTCTTTATACCGACAAATTAGCTACTTTTAGTTTTTGTTCAAATTTTTCTGTCAATTTACTGAAAACATTGAAACTATATTTTCACTATGCATAAAGTAGGCCAATTGGTACATAAAGGCTGATCCAAGTAGAGGTACTTTTTTCAATAGCCTTTTTTTGACAGATCACGCGTGGGTCGTGTCAAGCTGTCATATTATTTTTGTTCAGTATTGTTTGGCATTTCACCATGAAAAGACTTACGCCTGAACAACTTTATTACGAAAATTCACGTTCTGTAAAGAATGTGTTTCGCGCGCTTTGCTCAAATTATGGTCAACATAATCGGCCTACTGAGCGTACAATTCGCAACACCATCACCCATCTTGAGACCCAACATTCATTATTGGATAATATTGGACCGAATAGACCACCTCCAGCACGCAGTGAAGAAAATATAGCGGGCGTAGCTGAGAGTGTGCATAAAGACCGTGGAGAGTCGATTCGGCGCCGTTCGCAACAAGTCGGACTGAAGTATGGAAAACGACTTGGCGCATTTTACGTCAAGATCTTAAATTGAAAGCGTACAAAATGCATCTTGTGCAAGAACTCGATCTTCCCGAGCGACATCGCTTCGCTCTATGGGCTCTTGAAAATTTCCTAGAAGATCCGACGTTTTCAAGCCAAATTTTGTCCAGTGATGAAGCATGAGGCCCATTTCTGGCTCAATGGGTATGTAAACAAGCAAAATTGCCGAATTTTGGACGAAGAGCAACCTCAAGAGATTCAAGGGCTGCCATTTCATCCAGAAAAACAACGGTTTGTTGTGGGCTGTGGGCCGGTGGAATCATCGGCCTATATTTCTTAAAAAATGATGCCGATGAGAAGGTAACCGTCAACGGCGACCTTTATCGCACCATGATAATTGACTATTTGATGCCTGAAATTGAGGATCGTGGTCTCCGCGACATTTGGTTCCAACAAGACGGCGCAAGTTCCCACACATCGCATCAATCAATGGATTTATTGAGAGAACACTTCGGTGAGAAAATAATTTCAAATTTGAATTTTCCGTGTTTTTTTTTTTTAAGTAGGGAACCTCGAAATGGATCATCCGTTATATGATAACTTTATAACCGCTGAATGAACTTATAGTTTATTCTAGGCCGCCTCCGAACGGAACGTCTAACATTAATCATAAGAAAAACGTTTTTTAATAAGTGCAACTGCGGAGTCAAATATTTTAATATTTCTTTTTTGGAATGGAAACACACTCAAAGAAAATTTTGACATCATCTCATATTGATCGTTTTAAAAATTTTCTTTACTGCAAATATGTTAATCCATACCACTGAAAAAATATTTCACATTGCAACCCATTCTTGATTAGTTTTCTTTTACGCATAAATTTTGAGTGCAAAACAATCGAG
The DNA here is from genome assembly GCA_030068015.2 of Neoceratitis asiatica. Lineage (NCBI taxonomy): Eukaryota > Metazoa > Arthropoda > Insecta > Diptera > Tephritidae > Neoceratitis > Neoceratitis asiatica. Next base: position 20,364,534 of record CM061528.1, on the reverse strand, counting down.
ATATAAAATTCGGACAAAGTATAAAAATAATTTAAAAAAAATCTCCATTTTGTAATTAAATTTATAGTTTGCTTGAATTTTTTGTCGACATGTGCTTGCATGGGATTGTGCCCTGCATTTATTGTGTCGTATCTGGATTATATTTTGTCGGGATTTCGCCGTGTCTGAAATACGTCTGATCTGGATTTGGTATTGTGTGGATTATGTGTTTCGGGTTTTGAATTTCGGGATTATGTGTTTCGAATTTTCATTATACTTATACACCTGAGATGTATAGACTGACGGAATGATGAGAGAACATGAATACAAAATTCAATGGATTTTGTTGCTCAAGACTATGTACAAACCACCGTTATATGAACACACTCAATAAACTTTGAGCGAAAGATTTAGGCAACGAAGGTGATGGACGATGGCAAATCAATAAGAGAAATTACAAGAGAGTTGATGAGTTCATGTTGGCCAGCGGGGGCGTGAGCCACCTGCTGGTTGCGGTCACTAGCACAGCGCGTTCGTTGCTTGGTTGAATAAAATAGCCTTTAATGGTAAACGAATGGCGGGTGGGAATGAATGATGACCACAATTAAGTCTGTATGTGGGCGTGCTCATTGATTACGATGAAAAAAATTAAGAGTAAACCATATAAAGAAGAAGCATTTGATTGAAGTTTTTTTGTTGCTGTCAATGTCTGTCAATTGCGATTGGAATGAGTATTTCAAAAGCGTCAACTACACGGCAAAGGACAGAGAGGTCCTTGCATTCATTAGTTTACTTTGATTCAAAATTGTTGTTGCTGCAGTTGTTGTAAATGCAAAAGCGTCATTTGATGGATAATAGAAAAACGTAAATCATCAAACTTGTACAAGAAGAGGAAAAGAAGAGGGAAAAACAGCGGAGCATGATTATGAAATATCCTAAGGAAAGAGTGAAGGAATATGTTGAAAATAATGAAAAATCATTTGAAAAATACGCACTCACCCACACACCGAACCACTGTTTCACGAAGTTTTAATGTGCTATGCTCATTACACTTTCAAACTCATACTCATACGCCTTACTCATATTTATACGCCAACAACTTTTAACACAGCCAACAACCACAACGCATACAATACACCCACACATGCACTACTTTGCTCTGCTCTGCTCCTTGTCACTTCTCACTCACTGTACTACCATCAATCATTCTTTTATCTTCATACTTTTGTATTTAGCTCTCGTTTGCTCAGCCACCCATCGCACGCCCGCTCTTGTAATGTGCGCAATTATTAGCATAAATGATGTTGTTGGCACTTGCCTTGTGACTGACATTGCAGTGAATAAAATCTCTGCATATTTTCCTGTCGAGTCATCACCATCACGTCCAAATTGAAAATGTAAATGGTCGCTCAGTTAGCCGGTCCTTTAGTTGTTGTTGTTGTTGTTTTTTATTTTTTTTGTTTTTTTGCTGAACTGTTTTTTTGCTGAGCTATTGCACACAAGTTTACTGGTAGGGTTTTTCTACACCGCACAGCATATTTCTTGTGTAATTTACTTTTATTTGCATGCCAGTAAAGGGTGTTTTTTATAGAGGTATAGAACTTTAAGTTGCAATAAAACAACGATGGATTATTCGATTGACATGAATTTTATTTATCCGAAAGATAATCTTGTGGCATTACATTTTAAATATGATTTCTGGCATATGACCGCCACGGCTGGCGCGGATGTAGTCCAATCTGGACGTCCAATTTTCGATGACTTTTTCCAACATTTGTGGCCGTATATCGGCAATAACACGGCGAATGTTGTCTTCCAAATGGTCAAGCGTTTGTGGCTTATCCGCATAGACCAATGACTTTACATAGCCCCACAGAAAGTAGTCTAGCGGTGTTAAATCACAAGATCTTGGAGGCCAATTCACAGGTCCAAAACGTGAAATTAGGCGGTCACCAAACGTGTCTTTCAATAAATCTATTGTGGCACGAGCTGTGTGACATGTTGCGCCGTCTTGTTGAAAACACATCTCCTGGATATCATGGTTATTCAATTCAGGAATGAAAAAGTTAGTAATCATGGCTCTATACCGATCACCATTGACTGTAACGTTCTGGCCACCATCGTTTTTGAAAAAGTACGGACCAATGATTCCACCAGCCCATAAAGCGCACCAAACAGTCAGTTTTTCTGGATGTAACGGTGTTTCAACATACACTTGAGGATTACCTTCACTCCAAATGCGGCAGTTTTGTTTGTTGACGTAGCCATTCAACCAGAAGTGCGCTTCATCGATGAAAAAATAGTGCGCGATACGTTTTCCGCACAGAACCATTATTTTCGAAATAAAATTGTACTATTTGCAAGCGTTGTTCAGGCGTGACTCTATTCATGATGAATTGCCAAACCAAACTGAGAATAAATCACTTGACAGCTGTTAAATCGGTCGCCATCTTGAAAAGTAATGCCAACTTAAAGTTCTATACCTCTGTAAAAAACACCCTTTATGTATGCGTGTATTTACTTTTATTTTTTATTTTTTACTTTTTAATTTCCATTCATTGCCTTTATCTTAATCATTGTGGTTAGTTGATTTGACGATGTCTGTATGGACGTGTCACTTGGTCAATGGTGTTTTTATGTAATTTTCTTGCATATATGTATGTAATTCTGTTAAAAATTTAGTTCCAAGAAAAATTCGCAAAAATTTAATAATAATTTTCATTAACTTATTAAAAGTGTAAGTAATCGAAAATTTTCTGCGAAATCTTTAATAATTTTTGATTCGATTTTGATCAGTCGTATTGGGGCTACGATCTAGATGATTTTTAGTATCAATATTAGCTTAAACTTAATTGTACGGATAGCAAAATTTCACGCTCTTTGATGGATCTATGAACAAGAAATCTCAAATATGAACAAGAAAGAACGGCTAGCTGTCTTCGGTCATGCCGAATTCTTTGTACCTTTCATGAACATATTAAATTTATTGCAAATGGCAAAACTCAATTTCGCTGACTTTCAGTGTCATTATCAAATTTAATTTACGTCTGTAGAATACCACATTTCTAGACGTTTGTTAGAGGGTTTTTGATCCAAATCCTCATATTCTTTACAAATCGATTGTTTGGGTGCTATATGATTTGATATTCCGATTTCGATGATTTTCACTACCAATGTTCAGTTCACAATACTTGCTTTTGCTTGCTAAGGGATTTTTCACCCATAATCACAAATCTGAATAAATCGGTTGCACAGGGGCTATATGATATGTAGCGTTTTCCAATAAGAGTGATATCATTTCTTTAAAAAAAAAAATAATTGTTAAGGAAATTCAAATGTGTTTTTAATATAATGTGAAATACAATCGATACATTTAGGTTCTGAATATAACATCATTCAAACGGCCTCCACGACTTCTTTTGCAGGAACGAATTCGATGAACTCAATTTTTGAGCAATTTTTCCACTAAATCAAGGCGTATGTCGTATTCATGACATTGACGTTCAATATTGACTTTTAAAGCTTGAAGAGAGTCTGGTTTATTGCTTAAGACCAATGACTTCAAATAACCCCACAAGAAGTAGTCTAATAGTGCTAAATCACAACTTCTTGGAGGATATTCGATGTCACGATTTCTTGAAATAATCGAATCTCCACACCTTTCTCACAATAATTCGGTTGTTGCACGTGCTGTGTGACACGTGGCCCCCCGCCTTGTTAGAATCAGATGTTTTTAAGATCAACTTCTTCCAATTCTGGCCATAAAAATTTGGTTATCATCGATCTGTACCGCTCTTCATTTACAGTAATGGTGCTATCAGCTTCATTTCGAAAGAAGTACGGACCAATGATTCCACCAGATCGAAAACCACACCAAACTGTCAATTTAGCTGAATGTAATGGTTGTTCGTGAATAATTTGTGGAATTTCTTCGCACCAGAATCGACAGTTTTGTTTATTTACCGCACCACTCAGATGAGAGTGAGCTTCATCGGAGGAGATGATTTTCTTAAAAAAGTCGTTATCGTTTTCAAGTTGTCCCAAGACAAAATCAGTAAATTCACGACGTTTATGGTGGTCCAAAGGTTTCAGTTCTTGATTGAGAACAATTTTATATGGATGCAAGCCTAAATCCTAAATACACCAGGTTGTGGTTTGAGACAGTCCCAATTCTTGAAAACGTCTTGGCATTGACAATTTGATGTCTTCAGCAACACTTGCCTGAACGGCAGCAATATTTTCATTACTTCAACCGCTTCTTTGTCTTATTGGCACTTGAACATTATGTAAAGAAAATGTATAGCGAGCCCAGAAGGACGATTATTACGACCATAAATGGGAAAAGCACACGGTAAGTTGCAATTGCAGAACGATTATTTTGACAACAATATTGAATAATTTGTAAATGTTGTTCTTGCGTATATCTTGCCATGATGAAACAGTTCACAAGACGTTTGGATAATACCATACTTTGAACAGAACCCTCACATCTGAAAATATCGGTTGTATGGGAGCTACATATTATATTCGCCCAAATTTCACTTTTTTGACGGATTTATGACCCAAAATTTTAAATCTGAAACATCGGTCTTATATATGCTATAGTGGTAGGATCTGGCCGATTCCGACAAATGATCGTTGAAACCGCATCTTCCTACCAAGTTTGGTTGAAATATCCTAAAAATTTAGGGACTAGTTTGCGTTCGAACAGACAAACAGACAGACAGACGGACAGAAGGACAGACGGTCAGACAGACGCACAGATGTATAGACGGACATGGCTAAATCAAATCAGCTCGTCATTCTGATACGATCGGTATAAATTTATTGGGTCTCGCTCTTCTCCTTCCAGCCCAGGATTAAATTTAATTTACGATTCATGAAAGGCATAAAAAGGGATTTGGTGCACCCTCCGTTAGTATAGAAAAAATCAATATATCAATATGGTACAATGTTATCTGTGCGCGAGTTTGTGAACTCGTCTGACAGTTTCGCGTATATTTGATGCAAATTTATTGTTGGGCAGGGAAGGTCAGCTCTTTCGAGTGTGCTTCTATCAGCAAATAAAAGCACCTTACAAATATCAGCCGTAAGTCTCTCTAATTTTTGTAAAAAAAACAAAACATCGAGACACAAAACCACCTTCGGTCCGAAATCGCTATAGTGGTTACAAAAGCGTCAATATATATACGAGGTGTGTTCAAAGGAGAAGGTGAATTCTGAAATTTTTGGTAAAGTACTTATTTGTTCATCAATATCTATCTTCTCCCCTTCGAAGTAATCTCCGTCGGATATAATATACTTGGGCCAACACTTTTTTTAATCCTCGAAGCACTTCTGAAATGCGCTTTTTGGTATGGTCATGAGCTCTTACTCCGATTCTGACTTGATCTCATCAATGGTTTTTTTCTTTGTGATAGTATTTCAAGTGTAGATTACCTTATTAGTTTTAGCTTAGAATTATATTCTCTTCATTCCCACCTCGACTACTTTCAAGAAATATGCCAATACGTGAGTTAAGAGCAAGGTGAACGATTTCTCAAAGATGTTAAGGAGATGGTAAAAGTCACCAGGGAAGATAGAGCGTGTTAATGATGGCAGACTGCTCTTGAGCACTTCAGTGCGACATTGCCGATGCTTCTCGCAAGCGAAATGACTCTTGCTGGGAGCAAGAAATATGTTTCGTTCTTACCAAATAATTTATTTCAGATAAAACTGTTATCCCCAATTTCAAAGATAACAATGGGTTACAAAAGCGAATTTTTCCCTCACCTAAATGGGTTAGGACATCATTGCAAGCATTTTTCTGTCCCAAAGGGTCACCAACGAAATACCATAAGAGCAAAGCAATGATGGCAACTACGCGCTAGAGGATCCCATAGATACACATTGGACAGCAAAACTCGTAAACGCAGTGCTCTTTTATTTTAAAATTTTATAAGATTGGAAACCTTCGTGTGCTGATGAAGCATTATTTTTGCTTCAAAAAAAAAAAAATAAAAAAAAAAATAAAAACCCTCACCGAAAACAAGGAAAGTCTTTGTAATAATGCACCTGCACCATCAGTTTTGAATGCTTACGAAGTGGTTTATTGAGTTGTGGTCGTACCAGTGCAAGTGACGCCGAACGTTCAGGTCACCGAAAAGAGATCGTCGCTAAAATCCTTGAAATGACATTGCACGATCGGAGCATAAAAATGCGTGAATTGGCTGAAGCTGTAGGCATCTCAATTGAGCGGATACATCACATTTCAAACGAGTGTTTGGCGATGTTCAACCGCAAGCCGAACGGATCGCATTCGGCGAAAGAAAAAGTGTTGTCCCATTAGGAGAATGCACCATGGTGTGCAGTCACCATGACAAAAATTCATAAATTGGGCCACAAACTTCTACCCCGTCCAGCATATTCTCAGGATTCAGCTCCTTGCGACGATTTATAGTTTCCAAACCTTAAAATTGCTGGACGGTAAGATATTCGAGTCGAATGCAGAGGTCATCACAGAAACAAATGCCTATTTTGAGGACCTTGGAAAAGTCGATTATTTGGATGGAATAAAAAAAATTGGAAAAACGCGAGACTAAATGTATAGAGTTAAAAGAAGAATGTGATGGGAAATAAAACGCTTAATTACCCAAAAAAAAATATATTTATTTTAAAAGTCGTTGACTTCTCAAACCACCCTCGTCTCACAACCAAATGCAAAAAAATTGTTATTGTATCCAACTTTCAAACACACTCAGCCACATCTCACTTTCTACAATCACAATCTCAATAACCATAATTGTATGACGATTTGTTGTTGTAACCCACCATTATCATTATAAGTTGTCGCAAGCACATAGCTAACATCATCCCTAACGGTTATATCTACTCGGGCATTTAAGGCTTCTCTCATAATTATGGGAAATGAGGCGTATTATTGGTAACAGGGGCATGTACATATAGATACATACATATACTCGTACAGATATGTACTTGTATGTATGTATGGAAATAAGTGTGTTTCTGTTTGCCAACGACTTAAATACCCTTTGCTGATAAGGGCGTAGTTGTGGAAGTTTGTTCAAACTTTTTAATTAGAATTTTGCATAATTTTCAAATCTAAATTGATATTTTAGCAAAAAAAAAAAAAAAAACGTCATAAGGACTATTCGTGTGTGCTCGTGTGTATACTAAGTATACATTGTTCTTGAGTTTTGGTTTTATTGTACACTTTAATTGTAAATTAATTGCTGTATTTTCCAAAGGAAGCCATGTGAGGGGGTTATTTATTTACTTTCAACTTCAAATGATGGAAAAAGATACGTTTCAAAAGTCGCATGGAGCAAATCTGAGTGTCTAGTTACACTTTCATTCATCTGGATGAATTCCCAGAAAATTTGGGAAATTATATTGAGAAACAGGGAGAGCGGTTCCACCAGGACCATATGATGGCAGATTACTGCTGGTCTTTCAAAAGGGATTATTATCCCCTAAAAAACCATTAAGGATAATCTCATAAAAGGCGTTTTATGAAAACATAACTTATGTTTTTGAAATTTTCCACGATAATCAATTTTGAAATTTTCCACGTTAATCAATTTGATTTCACTTAATTTTTCAAAACAACACTATCATTGCAAATATGTATATCTGTTAGACGATGTTAACACAATAATACTGAGTTTACACTGGGTGACTTTTGTTGTTACAACTCTTAGTTTATAGGAGACAAGGCGACGTTTCCGATGCGCTGCCGTCTTCGTCGTCCTCCTCACCTCTAGAAACTAAAACATTCGGCATAAAAAGTGTTAAAGGGTGATCCATTTCGAGGTTCCCTACTTTTTTAAAGAAAAAAAAAAAACACATAAAATTCAAATTTAATGGGAAACGTTTATTATCATACGAAAGAACATTTCTTGGCATTTATTATTTTTTTTTTTTTGAAGATTACCTCTATCAAACGTTGGCCGCTGCTACAACTCAGATGCTCCATCCGTTGAGTCTAATTTTCGATGATACGTTCGAGCATTTCGACTGATAACTGGTGAATTACGGAATGACACGCGTGATGTTTTGCTCCAAGGCCTTAGTCGAAGCGGGATTGTTCTCATAGACTTTAAACTTTACATATCCCCACAGGAAGAATTCCGACGGTGTGATATCACACGATCTTGTTGGCCAATCGGCCGGCCCAAAACGTGAAATTATCTGCTCACCGAAGTGTTTTCTCAATAAATCTATGGATTGATGCGATGTGTGGGAAGTTGTGCCGTCTTGTTGAAACCAAATGTCGCGGATATCACGAGCTTCAATTTCTGGCATCAAATAGTCGGTTATCGTGACGCGATAACGATTGACGGCTACGTTCTTACCGGCATCATTTTTGAAGAAATGTGGATCAATGATTCCACCGGCCCATAAACATGGATAAAATGACAGCTCTTGAATCTCTTCAGATTGTTTACGTACCCATTGAGCTAGAAATGGGCTTCATCTCTGAACAAAATTTGGCTCGAGAACGTCGGATTTTCCTAGAACTTTTCAAGATCCCATAGAGCGAAGCGGTGTCGCGTGGAAAGGTCGAGCGGCTTCAGTTCCTGCGCAAGCTGTATTTTGTACGCTTTTAATTTAAGATCTCGACGTAAAATGCACCAAGTCGTTCCATACGTCAGTCCGAGTTGCTGCGAACGGCACCGAATCGACTCTCCACGGTTTTCGTGTACACTCTCAGCCACGACTGCTATATTTTCTTCACTGCGTATTGGACGTGGTCTATTCGGTCGAATGTTATCCAATATCGAATGCTGGGTCTCAAGATGGGTGATAGTGTTGCGAATATGCTCAGTAGGTCGATTATGTTGACCATAAGTTGAGCGAAGCGCGCGAAACATCGTGCATTGTTCTCTCGTCTGCAGTATTCGTAGCTGTAAACGCGCAGAGCCATAAGTCTTCCGCAAAAGTTTTCTCTCGAAAACTCCTAATGTCTCTCATCGGATGCCGACATCGTATATGATTCTACACCATACGGCAGGGCAGGAATAATGAGCGATTTGTTGTAAAGTTTGGTTTTGATTCGTCGAGAGAGGACTTTACTTTTCAATTTTCTACTCAGTCCAAAGTAGCACCTATTGGCAGGCATGATTCTGTGTTGGATTTCAAAGCTATTATTGTTCGTATTGTTGATACTGAATCCAAGATAAACGAAATTATCTACGACTTCGAAGTTGTGACTGCCATCAGTGACGTTGAAGCCAAGACGCGAATGCGCTGATTGTTTGTTTGATGACAGGAGATATTTGTTTGATGGTTCAGAAGATCCATTCGCTTCGCTTATTTGCGGTAACGGTGCGGTTGTTATGGCCAATGATATCAATATGATCGGCATACGTCACATTGTACACTCTTGTTAAAGATTGTGCGTTGAAAATTGAAAAAAAAATACATGCTAAATAAAGAGTCACCCAGTCTGAAACCTCGTTTCGTATCGAACGATTCGGAGAGGCTCTTCCCAATTCCGACTGTGCCTGTGGTATTATCGCGGATCAGTTCACATCGACGTAAGGGTAAAAGGTGGTGTGTATCGTTTCATTTCGCTCGGGTCTTCTCCAAGATTTGTCGCGTGGTGAATTCCTGGTCAATGGTGGATTTACCAGGTTTAAAGCCACACTGATTAGGTCCAATTAGTTCGTTGACCGTGTACTTCCGCTCGATAGGATCTTGTATTGAGGAGGCTTATCCCACAATAATTGGCGTAGACCATGGGGTCCCCTTTTTATGGATTGAAAAGAGCACATTGAGGTTCCATTCGTCGAGCATGCATGCATCCAACCATATTGTGCAAAGAAACTGATACATGCACCTTATCAGTTCTTCGTTGTCGTATTACAATAGCTCTGCCAGTTAGCTGTCGGCTCTCTTCATTTTGTCTATACCATCCTCATCGATTGGGGTTTCAGTTTCACCATTTCAGGGTGTCACACTTTCACTGCCATTCAGCAGATTGTAGAAGCTGTGGACGTCAGTGACCTGATTACCTCCTTGGTTCCTACATAGGTATGCTCCGGTCTTGAAACCTTCTGTAAATCCATAGAATTTTCGAGCATTACCTATGTTGGCCAACTTCTCAATTTCTTCATACTCACGCATTTCGGTCTATTTCTTTTCTCATCTGCTAATTCGTCTCGCTTCTCTCTTCAGCTCTCCATAACCATTCTACCCCCCACGTTTTGTTACTCGCAGCAAATCTCGAATGATGAGTTATGAGCCAATTTCGTGTTGAGACGATAAAAAAGGTGCCTTCAGACGTAGAGACTTTCATGAAATTTTTATTTCTTTCACACATTTTGCTTTCGAAAATTCCAATTTCGACCTGTGACAAAAGACCTGTTGAAAAGAGTTTCTGAATTTGAATTTCATGTAATTGCTAAAATAAAAATTGCAGTATATGACTGCGTTCATTTATCTGCAATTTGGTTTCTGAAATTGAAAATGCTTTCAACAAAATTTGGAGCCACAGACAATGAGCAAGAATATGGAGAGAAAAAAACCAATATTAAATTCCTCATATTTCTTTATGTGGAATTCATCAATGCGAAATGCTTGCATAACTTGCTGCCTTTGGTGCCATCAACTTTCATTTGTCAATCTGTCAAGCAGTTGTAGGCAAATAAATGTAATTATATTAAAATTATATACAATTTGCCATCAACAATACATTTGAGAATACAGTAACACAAAGAGAGCAAGCATTGCATTCATCATGACTCGCTGGAGGCTTTCGCCGCCAATTTACTCTTGTTAACAAGAATCGCATGTTTGACAAGCATGTCACCCATAAATGTTATTTCAATAATGAATATAATTGAACAATATAATGGTAAAATCAGCATTTACAAAATTTTGTGGCCAAATTTCTTGACTAATTTGATCTGCTAAATTTACCTGATGGGCTTCGAACGGCCAACACTCAACACTCAACAACTATGAGAACTTGCCAAATCAAAGGAAAAATAATAAGAATATTAATGTTTGTTGGCTGCCTCCACAATTACAATGGTCAACAATAGTGGCTTTGGTGTCGCGAAGCTGGAATTATCTTTAATGTGGGATTCTCTAGTACACAGAATTACATTAATAGTAAAAATATTAATTTTCTACGTGACTTTTAATTAGGCGGAAAAAATACATTTACACTAAAATCAAAAATTATTAAATTTTTAATTATACATAAAAATCAGTCGGTTCTGTTGTGTTCAAAAAAGTGTTTGCTATAGAAAAAAAAAAAAAAAATAAAATAAAATGAAAAAAAAAAAAATTCAAAGTATTGTCCATCGAACACGTCTACTCTTTCCCATCTCTCTGGTAATTTTCGAATACCATCTCTAAAAAATGAGTTCTCTCCGCACCTATCAAATCATTGAGTCATTTTTCGATTTCTTCCCGAACCGGTGACCCGCAATTCCAATGCGTTTCCAAGTAGTTTTTTGACCCTTACAGCCACGTGGAGCCGAGTGTTGTCATGTTGCAAAATCACCTTGTCATGCCTTTCGATGGTTTCTGGCCGTTTTTCATACAATGCACGCTCAAATGCATTAGTTTTAGTCGATAACGAGTTCAGTTTGCGTTTGACGTGGATCTTGATGCCGTAAAGCCTGCAATTCCTCAGCTTAAATTTTTTCGAGTTGTCCGGGGCGCACTTTGTCTTTGACGCTAAAATACCAACTTTTGAAGCATCGAAACCACTCTCTGCATGACTTAGCGGTCGACGTAGATTCTCCATAAAACTTCCACAAGCAATTTCCCCCAAATACTGTTTATTTAACACAAAACCGTACATTTTCGATGAGGCAAAAAACAATGTTGTTCTAACGAATAGACGCTGATGCACACTAATTATTGTTGGCTGATGTTAAACCGTTCCAATGAAATAGGTCTTCACTTTCAGCATCGGCCACAACTACAAGTAGCAGGTTGAGCCATCTTTTGAGAAATTTCGTTGCACTCCCAGCGCATTGTACAGCCTACTAAGTAACCTAACTCCCTTTCCATTTTACTTCCTTCTTCAATCGGTTTCTTTTATCGGTTGTCAAACCAGTGTGCTGTGAAACAGCCAGGTTGTCGTAGGGTTGTTGTGTTGCAAGAATTTTTGTTAATAGTTTCAGAACATCATGTATGTTTACACAAATTTTGAATATTTTCTTTCAATAGATTAGTAAAACTTCTTGGAAAGATTTCGCTCAAATATGTGCAATCGTTTTTTCTCCATAAATTTAGTAGAATTGAATAATTACAAAGTTATTTACCAAAATATTAAAACTGAATCCGATGGAGGTACAACACTGCGCTTGTTTGTTTATGTTTATTTCTCATTCATTTTGAAAGTTTTTCTCAACAATTTAGAGACAAATTTTAAATATTTTGAATTTCATTAAGTAAAGTACATCAAGTAAAGTACATCATCATAAGTATTCATCAGGTAAAGTACCTGCTTAAGAAGACATACATATACACATTTTTCCAATTACTTTGTGTATTTTCCTATTTTCAGTGTAGTGCTTAATGCTGAAGAATTATAAGAAAGCATTCAAAACAAAATATAAGAAATTCAAAACAGCGAGATAAACAGAATTTTACCCATTCCATTTATATTGGTGTTGATTTTTAATAAAATACTCTTTGAAAATTGAAAAGTGGACATGTGTATATGTACAAATGTACATACACTTTAGAGAAAGATTGCCGCAGAAATAATATTACTTGTTGAATAAAATGATATATACAGAAGTTTTTTTTATTGCCGAATGTCTTTTATATGCTACTGCTGTATGTAGTTATTTGTCTAAAAAGAAAATTAACTGAAATATGTATATAAAGGGTGTTTTTTATAGAGGTATAGAACTTTAAGTTGGCATTACTTTTCAAGATGGCGACCGATTTAACAGCTGTCAAGTGATTTATTCTCAGTTTGGTTTGGCAATTCATCATGAATAGACTCACGCCTGAACAACGCTTGCAAATTAGAAGACAGCAATGTTACAACAATAAAAAAAATTTCATAAAAAAATAGTTGCATTTTTTACTTGGGTTAGAATTCCGCACTTCAGGTACTCGAAACATATGCAGACGACCTCATAAGATCCAAAATGAAGCATTTGCTATATGGGAATATATATAAAACAACTTGGTTTTATTTGACGCAACTAACTGAAAACTGTATGTAGCACACGAAAACATCATAGTTTGGACATAGCAGATGTCAAACATTCCTAAGCATATCACCATCCCAATATAATAAAATAAATATGTTGGGATTTACATTTCTTGTTAGGTAGCAGAATATTATTTGTCTTGTTGCAGCGATTGATTCTAGATTCAACAAGAATCAATTGGAACTTGCCATCCTATCCTTGCGACTGCGCTCCATATGTTTTCGTATAGCAGCTCATGGCAACGAGGTATAAATCCTATGGAAATGTGGTAGAACACATACTCGTATGCACGTGGAGTACAGCAGTTCCTTTAACTATAAATCAAAAATTTTATTAGTAAATAATCGTTTTTAATAACGAAAATTATATTTACCTTCATCAACAAAACAATAAATGTGCATATTGAAATGCGAATAAAAGGAATTACAATAAAGGAAATAACTACGCATGGTTGCATTTGTGCGGTACCATTCAATATTACAATTACTTATTAAACGTATAAAAAAGTTAATAAACTATTCAAATATTAATGAAAATAACTTTTGAGTAATACTTTTTACATTTCCCATGTACTTAATAATGAAATAAATTATTATTATTTCCGATTTCAGCAGCATTTTATGTCATTTGGTTATTGGTACTTTTTTCCTGCAATGTAATGCAGGAGCACTAATGCATCCCAGCGCTCGAAGTTACGAATGACAACCGAAATTAGAAACGAAAACGATCAGGTGATCTCAGCTGTTCGCCGGAAGCGGAAATAGACGAGAAGTTAGGTTACTTAGTAGGCTGTACAATGCCCCAGCGTTTCTCACGCAGCATATGTTTATCTAATCGCCCTTGTTAACTTTCCTCAATACTTTTTAGGTCCTGGTAAAACCGCTGAAGCCATTGGACCACCATAAACCTAGTGAATTTGCTGATTTGCCTTGGAACAACTTGAAAACGATAACGATTTTTTTTTTAAATCATCTTTTCCGATGAGGTTCACTTTCTTCTGAGTGGTGCGGTAAATAAACAAAACTGTCGATTCTGGTGCGAAGAAATTCCACAAATTATTCATGAACAACCATTACATTCACCTAAATTGACAGTTTGGTGTGATTTTGGCCTGGTGGAATCATCGGTCCGTGTTTCTTTCAAAATGAAGCTGGTAGCACCGTTACTGGCAATGGGGAGCGGTACAGATCGATGATAAACAACTTTTTATGGCCGGAATGGGAAGAAGTCGATCTTAAAAACATCTGATTCTAACAAGACTAGGCCACGTGTCACACAGCCGTGCAACAACCGAATTATTGCGAGAAAGGTTTGGAGATTCGATTATTTCAAGCAGTTGTGACATTGAATGGCCTCCAAGAAGTTATGATTCAACACCATTAGAATACTTCTTGTGGGGTTATTTGAAGTTATTGGTCTTAAGCAATAAACCAGACTCTCTTCAAGCTTTAAAAGTCAATATTGAACGTGCTATTCATGACATACGAATTGATTTAATAGAAAAAGTGGTTAAAATTTGGGTTCATCGAATTCGTTCCTGCAAAAGAAGTCGTGAATATCCTTAGCAATTAGTGTGTTTTTTTTTTTAAATCATATCACTCTTATTGGAAACCCCGATACTGAGCCGTCTCCGAACTGCCGATGGATTTTTATGAGGAGCATGCCTGAAATACACGCAGTGGGCTTGGTATTCCGTGCTGAGCAGCGACCGAAATATTAATTTTCTTTAATTTTTGTTGTTGATCAAAGCAAGTATTTCTCAAATATCACTATCGTTAGACACTTCACTATGAGTATCTTCAAATGATGGTTTAAGCGTGTAACGAATAGCTGGAACAGATACTTGCTTTGCATGGCGTTAGGGCCTTCGATAATAAGTCTGGATAAATCAATCAATAAATGTTCAATGTTAACATCACGAAAATCGGTACAGCAGAATTGATTTTGTTGTTATCTCCGTACCATAACACTCTGAATCTCATTCGATTTCTTTTACCACTGAAACAATGTCTCAAGTGTTCATAGCACAAGAGGCAAACAATTTGAGGTATCTACCGCTTGCATTCTTCTACTTTTACAATTTGTAACTGAAGGTACGAAAAATAAACACTTTTATTGAGATCTGTTAAAGATTTCCTGAATTTTTGGACTTCGCATTTCCCACAAATGTAACAAAATATATTTGGATAATTGAAACAACTTTTTCGCATTGAAGACATGTTATCAAAATCGATTTATTTAAAATGGGTGATCTAAGTAGAGGTACTGTTTTCAATAGACTTTTTTTGACAGATCACGCGTGAGCCGTGTCTAGCTGTCACGTTATTTTTGTTCAGTATTGTTTTGTATTTCATCATGTAAAGACTTACGCCTGAAAAACGTTTGCAAATCATTGAACTTTATTGCGAAAATTCACGTTCTGTAAAGAATGTGTTTCGCACGCTGCGCTCAACTTATGGTCAACATAATCGGCCTACTGAGCGTACTATTCGCAACACCATCACCCATCTTGTGACCCAGCATTCGATATTGGATAATATTCGACCGAATAGACCACGTCAGCACGCAGTGAAGAAAATATAGCAGTCGTAGCTGAGAGTGTACACGAAAACCGCGGAGAGTCGATTCGGTGCTGTTCGCAGCAACTCGGACTGACGTATGGAACGACTTGGTGCATTTTATGTCGAGATCTTAAATTAAAAGCGTACAAAATACAGCTTGCGCAGGAACTGAAGCCGCTCGATCTTCCCAAGCGACATCTCTTCGCTCTACGGGCTCTTGAAAAGTTCCAAGAAGGTCCGATGTTTTCGAGCCAAATTTTGTTCAGCGTTGAGGCCCATTTCTGGCTCAATGGTTACGTGAACAAGCATTGCCGCTTTTGGGAGGAAGAGCAACCTGAAGAGATTCAAGAGCTGCCATTTCATCAAAAAAAAACAAAGGTTTGGTGTCGTTTATGGGCCGGTGGATTCATTGGTCCATATTTCTTCGAAAATAATGCCGGTGAGAACGTAACAGTCAATTGCGACCGTTATCGCGCCATGATAATCGACTATTTGATGCCTAAATTGAAGCTCCCCGACATTTGGTTGCAACAAGACGGCGCCACTTCCCGCACATCGCATCAATCAATGGATTTATTGAGAGAACACTTCGGGGAGCAGATAATTTCACGTTTTGGGCCGGTCAATTGGCTACCAAGATCGTGTGATATCACACCGTTAGGCTCTTTCCTGTGGGGATATTTGAAGTCTAAAGGCTATGCGGACAATCCCGTTTCGATTCAGGGATTGTCATTCGCCAGTTACCAGTAGAAATTCTCGAATGAATCATCGAAAATTGGGCTCAACGGAAGGATCATCTGAAACGTAGCCACGGCCAACATTTGAAAGAGGTAATCTTCAAAAAATAAATGCCAAAGAATGTTCTTTCGAATGATAATACAAATTCCCCAATAAATTAAAATTTTCTGTGTTTTTTTTGTTAAAAAAGGTAGGGAACCTCGTAATGGGAGACAAGGCAGCTAACTGGATCTCGGCAACAATTTTTTTTTTCATTTGCTGAGATTTGTTATGCCTTTTTATTTGTTGTTTCTATGTAAATTAACATCTCAAATATCGGTTTCGTCTTCTGTTGCCATCACCACTACCAATAACTTCAGCTTTTTGCACATCTTTTTGCGTTTGTTTTGAATTGTATGATAGATGGATAAACAAACAGGCCCGAGAACAACAAAAGGTCAAAGACTTGACTTAATAACCAGGCAGAGACAAGCAAAAGAGCAACAGCTAAGCTAGGCGGTTCAACTACGGGTGTGAGTAGGTTCGGCCTAGACGCGTGGCACAAAGTACATATGTATGTATGTATTTGAGCAAGCTGGAGAAATGTTGCTGCGAAAACTGATAAAATAGAGAAGGCAAGAATCAATCAAAATTTAAGCAAATTTTATTAATTGCCATTTGGAGAGTGGTAAGCATTTAACAAGCCATGACTGGGTAACCGACACAAATATTTAGAAATGTACAAAATGTCTTTACTTCGCTGCATATCTGCGTAAGTGCTCTCTTTGACTTTAAATATTTCAATTTGGATTGCTTTGTTTTTATTTGATTTGTTGTTGTATTTGAGTCGTGATTGCCAGTCTATTGGTTCTGACTTTAATTATTGAAATTATAATTTTTCATCGTTTTTGGGTGTTGCGTGTCTTCAAATGCCACTAATTGAGTTCCTAATTTGTTCCTAATTTGTTAGTAGTCGCTGGCACACTTTAGATTTATACATACAGAGAGGGTTGTAGAGCTAGAAAAATATTAACCTTTTCCTGTAGGAATTTCACAGCGAGGGCGTTTTAAGTTTTGATTAACTTTGGATTCAGGGTTATGGATCGAAGTAGCGCTTTTAAGTAAATCCGAGGAGCCAACGATTTTAGAAATCTGATAATTATTAGTAGAGCAGTTTGGAGGATAGCATGCTGCGCCTCGACTACTCACCTTTGCGACCCTATGCAACTATTTAAATGGTCAAAAAAAAAAAAAATAAATAAATAAAAGAAACAAGAGAAACAGTGAGATTTGCTACACTGCCCACTGTCTTCCGTGAAAGGGCAACTGACCTCTGAACAATCTGGTCGTGACGCATGAAAGAGGGAATGAGCTATTCTTTGTTGTTTGAGTATAATTGAGATGATAGACTTTCCATTGAACTTCGGTTTCGAAAAATGTATTTTTTTTACTTTGATCTGGAATATCGCGTCAACGGCAAAGATTGCGCTAAGAAAACATTCTTACATAAATTTGGCTGCGACTTTTTTAAGCACGGCTGAAGTGTATACTTCATTTTTAAAGTCTAATTTTTAGAATTCCAATAAAGAGTGGAAAGTTGTAGAATGTCAATCATCTGGGAGTGGGCAGAAACAATTCTTTTCAAATAGTTCAAATAGCTCCATTCCTAGACCAAATAAGCTCTGGTTATATATATATGCATATGTTTGGAGGCGAACTAAACTGAAAAGGCAAACTTCCTGTGGCGGGTTTTGTGACCTCACCACATAAAAAATTGTTGCAATGAAAGATAGCGAAGATAAGCCTCGGATGAGAGATCCTCTTTTGATATGACGACTTCTGCAAATACTTTAAAGATGATTATTTAACTGCCCAGCCGTTTTATAAAAAATAAAATAAACCTGTCGCTCAAGAGGTGTGATATACTGGCCAAGGACGGAGACGCGTAGATTCTTGTGAAATGTACTACAGCTGTCGAATAACAAAGCGAAAATTTGGCGTGGTATTCATGGTGAAAGAGAGAGATTCAGTCACCGAGTATTGGCATTCACCTCAGTGGATGGATGAATGTCTCTCTTCATTCCCTCCAGCAAGGCGTAGTTCTCCAACTGATCGCTGTTTTGAGCCTATGCCCCGGCGGAGGAGAAGGATGATGTGATCGAAGATGCTTCTGATGAGCGGCTAGAACGCAGCTATGAATCTTCATAACGAAACAGCCTTGATCGATTTCGCAGGGACTCGAAATATGGATGTCTGTAGTATCAAGTTCCACCACAAAACAATTCATAAAGCGAACATGGCTGTCACCGCATTGCAAATCGCACAACCAAATCGATCATGTCAGAAAACGAGCTGGTGCGTTGAGCAATGGCGAACTATAGTGTAGATATTGCATATCTCGCAACGTTGCTATCGACCGCAAAGCACCTTGTCTTGGAGAGCTTGAGGGGGCCAAACAGGGAAGAGGGAAGCGAGACCCATATACAAACAGAGAGAAAAAATGAGACGGAAATGTACGAGTATAAAGAGCTTGGAAGGTGGCCGGCGACCTGCAGAACGACTTTCAAGAATTGAACTTGCTTATGTAGAAACATACTTACGTCATGCATGAACAACGCTCCACTTCGCGCTATTTCAGTGATGAAGATGACACAGAAAATGGCGTGCACAAAAGCCCAAACGATGACAATCGTATAGACTTTCCAATACCCGATAATAATGAAGTGTGGATCGTTATTATCAATTTGAAGAATAACTGTGGTATAAGCCTCCTCCATATCGCAGCGCAATGTGTAAAAGATTAAAGCCCAAAAGTCAACAAACTGATTGGACCTTGGCAGTGTGGCTTTAGACCTCGTAAGTGCACAATTGAGCACATCTTTGAAGAGACCCGTAAGTAATGAGTGTGTTTTTGTAGTGAAGGAGTACAAGAGGAAATATCTCCCTTCATCAACAGAAACAATCGCGTCATGGCTTTCATGTCACTGTTGACAGTCATAATTTTGTAGTGGTTGACGACTTTGTCTATCCTGAAAGTAGCATCAGCAACAACAACAATGTAAGCCTGAAAGTCCAAAACAGCAATCACCCTTGCCAACAAATGCTACTTTGTACGGAAGAGTCCTTTCTGTATGAACAGGAACCAAACTCTACAAATTGCTCATCATTCCTCTCCTCTATGGTACAGGAGCATGAACATCCGATGAGTCGGCACTAGGAGTTTCCGAGAGAAAGGTTTTGCGGAAGATTTATGGTTCTCTTTCGCGCTGGCAACGGCGAGTACCGCAGACGATGGAACGATGAGCTGTGTGAGATATACGGCGCCATTGGCATAGCTCAGCGAATAAAGAGACAGCGTTCGACTGAATGAAAGTACCTACTCTAGCTTTGAAAGTATGCGATGCTGCAGGCGCTGGTGGAAGCAGAGGAAGAGGAAGTCATCCACTTCGTTCGAATGATCAGGTGAAGAGCGACCTGATTTTATTTGGTATTTGTAAGTGACGCCAAACAGTGAAAATAACTATCGAATGGTTTTTTCGCACTCACATGAGATTTTTTTTAAATTTATTTTCCGTTTTTTTTTTTAATTTTATTTTAATATATTTTCTTTCAATATTTATTATTATTTTTAATTTAATTTTTTTGAATTTTTTTTTTGCTCATTTTATCATATGATTTTTTTTACACAAAGAGGAAAGCAAAGTCCTTTTCCTTAGAGAGCGCTCATATTC
This sequence comes from Neoceratitis asiatica, assembly GCA_030068015.2. Classification (NCBI taxonomy): domain Eukaryota; kingdom Metazoa; phylum Arthropoda; class Insecta; order Diptera; family Tephritidae; genus Neoceratitis; species Neoceratitis asiatica. Next base: position 20,344,356 of record CM061528.1, on the reverse strand, counting down.
GCATGAAATGCACTTAATATACTCATATGCGCATACATACATACATATATAGTTAGGAATGTCAAAGTACTTAAGTGTTGCTTATTATTTGCGACTTCCACCAAATTGCACACACAAACATACTTAGTTCTTATACATTCTTCTGCCATGTAATGGTAGTAAATAAAAAAGTATGCAGAATATTTAAACACACACATACACACATATACATACAAACACAAACACAAATGTCTGCCAGCATTTCTCAAGAAAATATTCCGCCACAGTAGTGCAAAGAGATGACGACGTGAAGCGGCAGAAATGTGCATGAGAAGCACTTAAGCTGACTGCAAGCGCACAACAGTGCACTTATGAAGTATAAAAGTCAAGAAGATTACGAACAAAAAAGAAAAATTCTCATATAAATAAAATAAATATAAAAAAAGTGCCTAAAGAATGTAGAGAAATTTCAACAAAAACGTCTCAGAGTTGGAAAATTTTAATGGCAAGAAAAAGAGTACAAAAAAAAAACAACGTGTGCTGCCGAAGAAAGTGTGAAAGAGAGAGAGAGAGAGAGAGAGTGGTAGAGGGAGAGAGGGAGAGAGGCCTTATAGTTATTTATGAAATCAGTTGGCTAAAGCTGGTATGATCACATTAGACTTTTTCGCCTAAATCTAAAGCTAAATTACCATTATTATTCAATGTTCATTCCGAAAAATTCTCACAGATTAACCGCTTTGAATCTAACAACGTCAATTTTGATTTGTCAGAACGCAAACGATACTAGAAAACCCCAACAGAGAACAGCCACGAATATGGTATTCTATATATATAAAAAGTCAAGTTTTTAAGCTTCTCTCTTTTGTGAGTGTCAGTCAGTCGTCGGGCTGTTGAAGTGTTTCGGTGAACGATCACTGAACGGCTGTTGTATTCGACGATGAATCATATAAACATTTTTTAGTTCCTTTTCGTTGAGCAAAAAATAGGTTATATTATTTTTCATTCATAATACCTAGTGTTAAATAGAAAGCATTTAAGGGATGTTTCGCATCTGTGCCGACCGATAAGTGATGCAGGAGACTGCTTTCGACGCTTCAAAAGTGTTGCTTTTAACGTGGAAGACAAAGTGCGTCCTGGCCAACTGCAAAAAAAAAATTTAAGATGAGGAATTGAAAGCTTTACTGTATCAATAGCCGAGTCATACGCAAATGGAACTCATTATCGACTATAACCAATGCGTTTCACCTGTGCATTGCGGGGAGAAACGGCCAGGAACGACCGAAGAGCATAACAAGGTTACTTTTCAGCTTAACAACGCGCGGCTCCTGAAACGCTGAAATGGAAAGTCTTACCTATCGTGCTCTCCAGACATTCCTCCCTCCGACTTTTTTTTTCTTTTTTCTTTTATGTTTTATTTTCTCTTTTATGCTCGTAAGTACTTACTCTCAATAAACCCCAAATAGAGTCTCCCATAATATTTTCATTGTATTGGCCTGGTTAACGTTGTTCGAAGTTCATGATATATTGATGGAAACGTTCTCCCTGCTCTTCGTAGTAAATCGTTAAAATCTTCTGAAGAAATAAGATGGTGTTTTGGTACTTCAGTTTTAGGTTTTTACCTGCTTTATCTGAACCACTTCTATTGGAGCTGTAAGATGAGTTTTTTTTTTTTTTGAGACAATTTCGTCGGAGATTCAGATACTGGAAGTGTCGCGCTATGTTCAATTGGAGCAGAAGAAAAATCAAGGTTAGGATATTCAATAGATTTTACATTTTTGCCACTACGTCTTTTACGTGGATTGACAATGCAAAAGTAGCAGTCGTTAATGTGTATGTCTTTTTGTTCTCGCCAAATTTCTGGTACAGCGAATTTCATAGACCTCCTTTCACCTCGGCATCAACCTAAAATAAATGGAAATAATAATTAATGCGTTTATAGTATTTTGTCATCGCTTGAAAAGTACACACCTTCCAAAGACTTTTTACAAGTACTTCATGCGACATGCGGAGCCCATGGCTTGTCTTGGTTCCTAACAAAATTTTTTTGTGCAAGTAGAACCATGTTATTAGATCAAGCAAAAGGAGAACTCAAAATGTTAGAAATGATATTCGAAAATTATTAAAGAGATTAGAAAAATTAATCGCTTCCGACGACCAATAATTTGAATGTTGTATTTTTTACTTTTTTCAATAAATAAAAAAACGCTTTTTTTTTAAACAAAATAACGAACAAAATTATTTTGAAAAATATTTCCACAATACTTAAAATTAAATTTTAAAGGTTAACCGTAAAAATTTTCAGTTCAGTGTCTCGATTGTAAAAAAGGATTTGTTTCGGAAGAAAACAAATTAAAAAAGAAGAACGAAACGTACAAAGAAGAACGAAATGTACAAAACATATTAAAAAAAACGAATTTTCTAACTAAGTGTGGATTTTTTAAAGACTGGCTATGAGCATTCTAAGTTTATTATTTTTGAAAATAATGCAATTTAAATGATTTTCGAAACATACGTTGCATGGGGGATGGTAACATTTGCTGACGGATTTAGTTCCTTTTAACACTATGTATATACATATATGCATTCCTGTAACACAGTCGCATTGTTGCGCTGGGTCATGGTTAGCCAAAGTTGGCTACTGCACAGCTGTTAGCAGTTGGTTACTGCCTGCGGGCTGTCGGCGCATAATTTTTTTCCCTCGTTACCTCTATACTCCACTACGATACATGTGAAATTCTTTTGGTAGCATTGTTTCGACCAACAACTGGCAAGTCAAAGCCATGCATTGTTGCCAAAGAGGTACACACATAGTCGAGTAAAAGGGCTGTCGAGGGCGTTTTAGGACGGCGGTGATGGCAATAAAAGCCATTAAATGAATATCAGAGTAGTAGATAGATAGTATTATTGTCTGTCGCATACGCTTCTTGGGGACGCTTACAGTTACACTGTAATTCACTGGCTGTGTGCGAGCTTGGAAAATGTAATTAATTGATGTTGGCGATGGCGACGACGTTGCAGAAGCAGATGACACACACAGTAATGTGCGCGCATTCTAAATGATAATGAGATAATGCTAATGATGATAATGCGCTTTATAGAGTACCCAGCATACAGCCACCACGCGCACACAGTGTATGTTACTTCCAAACGACAGCTGGGCTATAAGCCAACGAGTGGCAGGGGAATGCACAGTTAGGGGGAGAAAGATATTGCCAGTCTAACCGTTTGCACAGGCAGTGTGTGAGTGTGACTTGAATAAGAGGAAGAGCTGTGACGCAGCAGAGCAGGTGGGAGAAGCACAAGAAAAAGAGGAAGATGAAGAAGAAAAGGATGAAAAGATGAAGATGAAATATTGCATTATACAAACAACAGATAAATATACACACTCATACACACACACACATATATATATATATATATATATGTGTATATATATATAATGTATATATATATATATTTATAAACAACACAAATAAGGCAAACACTTTAAAGCGGATAAGAATGACTAAAGCAAATAAGACCGATGTGTACGCCGGAAGAGAGAGCATTGAAGGAAACCACATTGTTTTGTAAAAAGAATTCAGTACTCGTTCAGCGCGGAGGTAAGAAGTAGAAAACGTATTAAGATAATAATAAAGAAAATACAAAGTCAAAACCCTCACTAGCGATAGGCAACAGGCAGACAGGTAGACGAGCAAACAGAGAGAGAGAGAGAGAGAGAGAGGGACAGAGAGAGACTTACAAGCATATTTATAAGTATTAAGAAGAAATTATCAAAACAGCCCAAAACTAAAGATGAGTAAGCTAAACGAAGAGACGATTGTTTACCTGTTGAGTGTTTACTGCTCTACGTGCCATACACTTACATTAAAAGTCTACAAACTCTCCACTTACCTACATATTGGCTATAACTTGTTTTTTAGCTCACTAACGGTTGAGTGAGAATACTTGGTCGTTTGGTTTGATTTGGTTGGCTTTGAAAATCACTGCCTTTGGGGCTAAGATCAGTTTATAAACGGGGTTCAACGTAAGTGCATCGCAGCAACGCTACGAAGTGGAGTTACGGTATTTATACCGAGGCGCGGCGTGTGTTAAGAAAGGGTGTGTGTGTTTTTGGCGCTTAGGCTATAAATAAATCAATTCAAATTGGAAGGGAATAAGCCGAAGAGCAGAAGTAAAGTGAGTGCGAAGAAGAAGTAGAAGTGGCAGAAGTGCATTACAAAGAAATTCTTGAAGAAGAAGAAGCAGCATATTAGCAGTTCGAGTTCAAGTTGTAGCAAATGAGAGAGGGGCAGGAGAGGAAACTGTGCGGCAAGTTTATTAATGAAAGTTTATTAACGAAAAATTGCAATTCTATTTGAAAAAAATTGAAATTTTATAAATAAAAAACGAATGATCAACTGAAAAGCCGCATATTTTGTGTTAAATAATTAAAAAAAAAAAATTAAAAAGAAAAAAAATCAAAAAAACGACAACTAAACAACGTAGAAATATTTAAAGCATTATCTAAAGCTTACGAAGACGAAGAAGATACAAACACAAAATTCTTAAAGACTAAACGCACCAATAAAAAAAATAATTACCTGTTTGCGCAACGAACAAATACAAATAAGCATACATATATGTATGTTTACCTAGCGAAAGATACAGCAAACAAAACAACGTAAACAGATAAATCAAATCTGAAAATAGCAACCAAAGCAAGCTCGACAACTAGACTTTGTGAATGCAATGTAAATTACTTATAATAAAGGAATCTCATAAATCAGCGTGTTAGGCACCAGCACAAGTTAGGTGATAACGAAGCGAGTATACTTATATAAGAAATGTTGAATGAGTGAAGCGAGTTATAAATATAACGAAAAATTTTCAAGAAAGAAATTTGAAACGAAAAATATTAGAACGAAACGAAATAGAATACATTTTTTACGCTAAAAGAAATTAATCACGAAAAAAAGTGTGAGAAGTTTTTTGAGTCATAGCAAATTTGTTTGAAGAGAAAAAAAAATTAAAAATTTTTTAAGAAAAAAAATTCTTAAGCAATAAACCGCATAATCAGCAGGAGACGCCAAAATTAAATGAAAATTTGGGTGACAATTAATTTAAAAATAAAATATAAGAATTTTTTAGAATCAAAGGTGAGGAAAAAAATTAATTAAAACTTATTTCAACAAAGAAAGAAGAGCAGAAAAAAATTAGTCGGCGAATTGAGAACATTTTGAAAGAATATTTAAATAAAAGCTAAAGTCCCAAGACATCTGCACGCTTATGTATGTATGTTTGTATCTTGGACAAATATCGCCATTAATTCCATCTTTAGTGCTTTGAGAAGTGTAAACTTAAGCAGAGTTTAAAAATAAATCTCGGTAATAAATGCAATAAGTAAGAGATTCAAGATAAACTTAAAAATAAAGTAATAAAAAAATAAATAGCAGACGAAACGACTTTATTATACCAATAATATCAAAGAAGAAAAGCAGATATTAGCATAAGAATACAACAGATATATGAACGAGTACATACTATACACTTTGCCCTGAAGACAACCCAGATTTGTATTGGATTTCAAATCAATAAAAAAAGGGGATAAAAAATACATAAAAAAAAATATTTGTAGCTGCTACAACAAAAACAACAAGGTAAAAATAATAAATACATACATATAAGTGCATGTACATTTATATATATGTATGTATATATATGTGCATATGCATATGTTAGGTCAAATATATCCATGTATATAAACCAACAATCTCTCCAAACAATTGTCCGGTTAAGTCAATCCCAATTGGTTATAAACCAACATAGATACAAAAGAAATACATAAACATAGTTACAACACAAGCAAAGCAAAAGGAAGCGTATGAAACGTTTACATAAAGAAAAAGTGAAAATCGAAATGACCTTTAGACATTTGCTGTAGAAAGTATTTTTAAACTCTGTTTGCAGTTATATACTAAATTGCTATGAATTTGTAAATACTTCTTTGAGAAAGAGAATATCCTGTGTAATTTTATTGCTTTATTTTATTTGCTTCAGTTTTTTTTTTAATTTTCCCCCCTTCATTTGATTTCTTTTTATTTTGTTTTCTTTAATTTTTTTAATTTACTGTTTTCTTCAGTTTTTTTTATTTACAATTTCAATTTGGTTCTTTTTATTAAATTATATTTATTTTGTTCTTTTTATTCATTTTATGTTATTTTATTTCATTTAATTTTTATACTTTTATTTAATTTAACTTTCATATTTTATTTTGTGTTATTTACTATTATTTAATTGTTTGTTTTGAATTTTATTTTACTTTGCGTTATTTTGTATTATTTTATATTATTTTATTTCAAATAGTTTTCTTTTATTTTACTTGTCTTAATTTTTATTTTTTTCTTCTTTTATTCTAAAGGGTGTTTTTTTTATAGAGTTATAGAACTTTAAGTTGCAATAAAACAACGATGGATTATTCGATTGACATGAATTTTATTTATCCGAAAGATAATCTTGTGGCATTACATTTTAAATATGATTTCTGGCATATGACCGCCACGGCTGGCGCGGGTGTAGTCCAATCTGGACGTCCAATTTTCGATGACTTTTTCCAACATTTGTGGCCGTATATCGGCAATAACACGGCGACTGTTGTCTTCCAAATGGTCAAGCGTTTGTGGCTTATCCGCATAGACCAATGACTTTACATAGCCCCACAGAAAGTGGTCTAGCGGTGTTAAATCACAAGATCTTGGAGGCCAATTCACAGGTCCAAAACGTGAAATTAGGCGGTCACCAAACTTGTCTTTCAATATATCTATTGTGGCGCGAGCTGTGTGACATGTTGCGCCGTCTTGTTGAAACCACATCTCCTGGACATCACGGTTATTCAATTCAGGAATGAAAAAGTTAGCAATCATGGCTCTATACCGATCACCATTGACTGTAACGTTCTGGCCACCATCGTTTTTGAAAAAGTACGGAAAAAGCGCACAAAACAGTCAGTTTTTCTGGATGTAACAGTGTTTCAACATACACTTGAGGATTACCTTCACTCCAACTGCGGCAGTTTTGTTTGTTGACGTAGCCATTCAACCAGAAGTGCGCTTCATCGCTAAACAAAATTCGCTTATGAAAATCGGGAACAACGGTAATACCGTTTTGGGCCCATTCGACGAATCTACGCCTTACTTGATGATCGTTTGGCTTCAATTCTTGCACGAGTTGGATTTTGTAAGCATGTAAACCAAGATCCTTCCGCAAAATCTTCCATAAAGTGGATGGACACAGATCCACTTCCTGTGTTCGATGGCGGATGGACTCATTCGGGTCTTCCTCAATGCTACGCTCTACAGCAGCAATAGCTTCTTCTGTACGCACGCCGTACGGTGCGGGGATGCGAGTTATCAATAAGAGTAAACGTGGTGCGAAAACGTTCCATGGTTAATCGAATTAACTGCTCTGATGGACGATCTTGTCGACGATAAAATGGACGTAGCGCGCGATACGTTTTCCGCACAGAACCATTATTTTTGAAATAAAATTGCACTATTTGCAAGCGTTGTTCAGGCGTGAGTCTATTCATGATGAATTGCCAAATCAAACTGAGAATAAATCACTTGAAAGCTGTTAAATCGGTCGCCATCTTGAAAAGTAATGCCAACTTAAAGTTCTATACCTCTATAAAAAACACCCTTTAGTATCATCGATTGGAATAATGTTCAATATCAGTTCGATGGGTTGAATAGGTAACTTCACATCGCAAATTATTCCTTATTAATACGATGCCTGTCTCATGATGACAAGGGGAAAGAAATATTATCAAGAAGAAAAAACTTTTGTATAGACATATTATTAGAACAGAAACATATTTTTCAAAGCCAAAATCATATTTTTCTTTATTCACTTTGTTTTAAACTTTTAAAGTTCTATACCTCTATAAAAAACACCCTTTATTTCATTAGTTTGGTTTAAATTTTTATTTTATTTTATCTATTTTATATTTAAGATTAATCCTTCTTTTTATTTTCTTTTTTTCCCACTTTTCAAATTTAATTTTATATTTTATATTAAAACCTTGCATATTTCTTTTTCAATTTTTTATTTTAATTTTTATTTATGTTTTTTATATCAGTCCATTTAATTATTTCTTTATTTATTTAATTTAAATTTCTGTTTAATCTCATTTTATTTAATTTTGTTTTTATATTTTTGGTTTTTATTTTATTATACATATTTTATTTTAGTTAATTTTATTATTATTTTTTTTATTGTATATTTTCATACTTTTATATTTCGTTTCTTTCTTTATTACATAATTTATTTCTATATATATTTTTTCATTACATTTTTTAATATTATTTATTTTTTAATTTATTTTAGGCTAATTTTATTTTAGTTATTATTTTAATACGTTCTATTTGATTTTATTAATTTCCCATATTTTATTCTTTTTTATTTTATATTATTTCACTTCATTTAATTAAACTTTTTTTTAGTTGATGCTATTTATTTAAATTTTTTTCTAGATTATTTTATTTATTTTTTGTTTAATATTTTATTTTATCATTTTATATTATATTAAATAATCTAATTTAATTTTAGTTAATTCAATTTTATATGAAATTATTATTTTTATTTTTTTAACCTATTTCATTTACTGTACTAATTTTTATCTTATTTTATTTTATTTTATATTTGTATTTTGTGTTGTTTTTTTTAATTTTATTTCATTATGTTTTATTTCATTTTTCTTCATTATTTTTCATATTATTTAATTATATTTTATTTTATTTTATATTATATCATTTTATTTAATTATTTAATTTTATTTAGTTTTTTATACAATTTTGTTTCATTTTATTATTTTATTTTCTTAAATTTATTATTATTATTATACTTCTTTTTGTCTAATTTTATTTAGTTTAATTTTTTATTATTTGATTTTATTTCATATTTATATTTTTTTTTCTTTTATGTTATTTTATTTTATTTTATTTTTTTTTATTTTCTTTTATTTTATTTTATTTTATTTTTCTACTTAAAGTTTTTATTATTATTATTTTATTTGATTTTGTTTAATTTTACTTCAGTTCAATTTATTTCATATTTATTTTTATTTTATTTTATTTTAATTAAATTTTTTTATTTTTTTATTTGCATTATTTTATTTTATTTTTTTATTTTATATTATTATAATTTTTTTTTTTAATTTTTTATTAATATTTAATTTTCTTGTTTAATTTTATTTTGTTTCATTTTATTTCATATATATTTTATTTTATTTTATTTTATTTTATTTTTTTATTTTTTTATTTTTTTTTCTTAAATATTTTATTATTATTTAAATTAATTTGATTTTATTTTATTTTGTTTAATTTTAATTTATTTCATTTTATTTCGTATTTGTTTTAATTTTTTTTTAATTTTTTTAGTTTTTATTTTTATTTTTTATTTATTTTTTTATTTTATTTTATTTAATTTAATTTTTTTTATTTTTATTTCATTTCATTTCATTTTATTTTATGTTATTTTATTTTATTTTATTTTATTTTACTTTACTTTATTTTATTATAGTTTGTTTTATTTTATTTTATTTTATATTATTTTATTTTTTGTTATTTTATTTTATTTATTTTTATTTATTTTATTTTATTTTATTTTATTTTATTTTACTTTACTTTATTTTATTATAGTTTGTTTTATTTTATTTTATTTTATATTAATTTATTTTATTTTATTTTTTGTTATTTTATTTTATTTTATTTTTATTTTTTATTTTGCATTTTCATTTTATATTATTTCATTTTATATTATATTTATTTCATTTTATATTATTTTATTTTGTTTAATTTTATTTTATTTCATTTTATTTGGTATTTATTATTATTTTATTTTATTTTAATTTTTTATTTTATTTTTTTTCGTTTTATATTATTATTTAACTTAATTCATTTCAGTTATTTTTTTATCATTTACTGTATTTTATTTTATATATAGGATTTTATTTTAGTCTACTTTTATTTAGTTTTTGTTGTTGTTTAATTTTGATTATATATTTTCAATTATCTTTTTTTACTTTATGTTATTTTATTTAATTTGTAATTTAATTTATTCCATTTTATTGTTCCTTTAATTAATGAATTCTTTTTTGCTGCAAACTATGGGCCTGAATTCCACTGACTTATATTTTTAATTAAATTTAATATATAAGTATGTGAAAAAGCATTATATATATATATACCTTTCAAATTCCAATTGCTCACACATATGGAATTAAGCCATAATCATACCCTCCCACACCAGCACTACGTTTCATGGTGATTATCACACGTACGTGGGGGGCGAGTGGGGACTGGTTTGTTTCATCATTGCCAAATTGGAGGATTAAAGGGACACGGGAATGCAAAATACGAAATGTGATATGAAGCAGCAATTTCGAAACAAAAGCACCAGCTTCAATTACCTGCAACGGCGAGGAAGAGCTAAAAAGTGAATTGATGGCAACAGTTGAACGAAAGGCCAAATTAAATATGCCTTCATGCATGCGTATATGTTTTCATATAAATATACAATGTATAAATGTATACACATATATTAAATAGCCTCACACTTGGCGCCTATCAGCCGAATTTGATGCCGTCTCTCTTCATTTTCTTATTTCATTTGCTGGAGGAAATGATCAATTTTTCAATTGTTGACTTAAGAATGTGGAGTTTTGTTGTTATTATTGTTGTTGATGCTGTTAATGAATTTCCCCACATATGTATATGAATACATACCTGCAATTTTGCAAAAGTTCTTGATAATTTGTTGCTAAGTGCTTTTGCTTGTACTCGAACTTATCTCCCGATATTAAAATAACTTGGCTGGACTGCCTTTTCTTTCTGGTAGATTTAAATATTTCGTTATTGTCATGTGCTTTTGTGCATCTTGTTAATTATCTTTATCTCGGAGAAAACTCGTATATATAAATAATAAAAAAATAATAAAAAATTAAAAAAATTAAGTAAAAACAAATGAAATAAAAGAAATGGAAAAAAAAATTAAAAAAGAAAAAATTAATTAAAAAACTTATTCATAAAAAAAATAAAGTAAAATAAAAAATACAAAAAAAAGGAAAAATAAAAAGATAATAATGAAATAAAATAAAATAAAATAAAATAAAATAAAATAAAATAAAATTAATTACAAAAATGTTTAAAAAAATACTCTTTAATATCTGCATGAACATCTCGCTACTCACTTAGCTCCAACGAAGTGTGAAGTGCATAAGGCAAATATTTACTCTCTGAAGCCGCGTGAAGGAATGCATGCAACGGTGATGTTATTGCCAGTGTGCGGTGAAGGTGTTGTTGGCACTTGTGGGCGTCTTCACGGCGTCACTGTTACTCGTCACGAAGTGGCGAAGTTGAAAGGCATACCTGTTTACAATGCTTGAGTGAGTTTAGCTACAGTTGAGCGGCAGTAATTAAAATTAAAGTAGAATAAAAAGAACGGAATGTGGAAATATTTGGTTTGTCAATATTGCTTTAAAATTTGGAGAGTTAACATCTGGCGCCGAGGATCTACATTTGAAAACCACAGCATAATTTATAAATTGCTATTAAGTAATTTAAGTGATACAAATTTTATAGATTTAAACGACAAACGAGCAATCAAATCGAATTACCAAAGATTTAACTTATTGAATTTCGACGTTTGAGTCTAAGTAATGTTGTAAGCGCCGTCAACGACCTCATGCGCATTCTCCAAAACAGTATACATATATATGTATATGTACATATGCAGGGGTTTCTATAAGGATGCCACTAAACTTTAGTAGTCGTACTACCTTTATATTATTCGTTCAATTTATTCTTCTTTCATTTATTACTTTACTTACTTGCTTGCTGTCTTTTGAGTGCGTTCATCGTGCGTTTAGGTTGCAGCTGGTTCATTTTGCCGACTATGACATTGCTGTTGTTGTTTTTGTCATGGTGTGTATTCCACGTGTATATGCATGTATGTATATACACATATGTATATATGTACAAATATATACATATATATATTTAAAAATTTTCAACACGTTATTTGCACTCGTATGAATCCTGTTTGCCTTTCTGTTGCTGCGAATACTCGATTCCGTAGCTTCTGGTGCTGCTGCTGCCACATTTGTGATTGTTGTTTTCGTATTTTTTTATGTGTTTTTTTTTCACGCGCTCATCTCGCTTTACTGCTGCTATTTATTGACATTTGATACCGAATACGCGAACTCTTGCAGCTTCTTATTAATTCAGTTTCGTTTTTCTTTTTTACCCAACACCTTTCCTCTTTACTCTAAAATGCTTTCTGTTTTTCCTCATGGCTTTTACAATGAAAATGATTTGACTATATTTTCATTTTCCCTTTATTGGTTTCACGTTATCTCAGTTTGAATACTGGTTAGAACAAAATTGGGGTAGCCGCATATGTTCAGCCACTTGCAGGTCACCAAAAAGCTCTTCTCCGCCCACCCTGGGGCCACTTTTACATTACTTCAGTTTGGAGTTTCATATTTATCGTTTTAAGACTTACACGTCATTACCTGCGTTCAGGTCCCGTTTTTTTCAACCGGAGTATGTTTTCTATGTAATTTTTCACGATACGAATATTCCAGTTTACCTCGTTTTCAGGCATGCCAGTTATAATGTTGTCAGCATTAATGTTGTCAGCATTAAGGGGTCGATCAAAGTCTGCCGCCCATTTCGTTCTGTTTCTGTTCTGTTCTGTTCAGCGTCATCCTCGAATGCATCGCTGTACATATATGTATACAATTCGGCGCTTCAGCTTTTCCCATTTTATACAGAAACTTGCTAAAATATCCGTGCCGGAATCATAATTCATGTCTCCATGTTTCCTGCTGGGCCACTCTTTTATATTTTTGTTTAGCCTTGCCGTTCATCTACCCAATCCTAATAAGTCGAAGGGGGCGCTTCCTTTTATTACCAATTAAGCTTCACCTGAAACTGTATGATAAGCCGAAACTACGCTCAGAGCAGCTGTGCAATAAACTTTTTCCAGGACTTTACGTCGGTTATTCTTCCTCAGTGAGTCTGCCAATAGCTCTGCTCCTTAAAGCAAGACATCCAGTGTTGTTGACATCAAAGGCTTCCGTTTTGCCAGTGTCGGTCCCTCTATGTTGGTCATCCGGTCTGCTGAGTTGGAATGTTGTTTTAGACTCTTTTTCTGCAACATGTTGGATTTGCAGCCAGTAATTAAGACTAAAGTCGAGTCTTACACCTAAGTAATTGACAACCTTTTGTGTCCTGAGAGTCTCCGGGGTTGTCCTCATGTCTATTTCAATGGAAATATTTTGGTTAAATTTTGGTTTAATTTTCTGCGCGCATCTTCAGTGTGCCGTGCAGTGATTATCGCGGCGATATCGGTTGCTCAGCCAACTAGGTATATATCTTCGGGCATTTAGAGACTTAATATACCATTGTAAGTGACGTTACAGAGGTCTGGGCTGAGAATTGATCCATGCGCTGCTCCCAACATGACCTTTAAGTGGCGTGGTCCTTCAGAAGTTTTATACAGCAGGATTCTGTCTTTCAAATAGCTCCTCATTAGTGGACGGGGATGTAGGTATTTTAAAGTTTTCTTCTAAGGCTTCAATCATATTCTTCCTCTGAGCTCTGTTGAATGCATTCCGTACATCCTAGTGGTGGCTAGTAAAACAACTCGCCTGAGTTTGTGGCATCCTCTATGCGCTACTTCTACACTCTTCATTACATTCTCAATTGCCCTTAGTGTTGATCTTCCAGGTCTGAAACCATATTGCCTGGGTGATAGGCCACCTGCCCTAGTAACAGCTCTTTCTATACGTGGTTTCAGCAGTCTATCGGGAAGCTTAAAATATATATATTAGCTATAAAAAATTAAGAAATTTAAAAAAAAAAATTCTTATATAAGTAAAATAACAGTTTTTCTTGTTTTGAGAAAACGAGGATTTTGCTAAAAATTTACTAGATTTCATTCGAAGATTAGTAGATTTGAATCTCTTATTTCCAAGAATGAGTTTAATACATAAGAAACCTATCGTGAGGAATTAAAAATTCTATAAAATCTATTTTATTTGTAAATTTCTAACTCATTTGTTGATTTATGCTCTGCTACTTCGTCATTGTTTCTTGTTTGTCTACTTCAGTTGACATACATCTTTAATAAATATTTGACTAAAACATAAAAATTAACCCAAAGCGACCAAGTAACAAAGCTCTTGTTTCAATTCTGGGAATATGTTTTCAATTCTCTGCAAATACAAACACAACCATGTATGTACTTAACGATTAGTTCGACACGGTTGGAGTTCAAAAACCTCATTCACTCTATCAAATAATCTTTAGTTGAAAGAAAAAATATACATAAATAAATTAGTCGAATTTCAAAAAGTCATCTCTCGACCACACCTGACTTGAATAGACTTGAAAGAAATGCTCAGAAGTTGTACGGAATTTGCAAAATCTCTTTGTTATTGTTTTATGTTGGCAGTTAGGCGGAGAACGACGGAGAAAATAATCATATAAACATGAGAAAGATTAAAATAAAACAAAATAAAACAAAAAATTCACATTTTAGCATACCAATGCTTACCCAAATTGTTGAAAGCTTCTACGAAATAATTATGTTTGTGTTATGAGTAATGAAAAACATGGTTCACTGAGAAACTTTATGAGCCATCGGTAATCAATATTTTAAATTAAAACCTTCAGACAGAAAGGAATCCCTTTCAAAAGTATTTTCGCATTAAACCTTTCTCAAATAGCCGTTTTCGAGTTTTAGGGTACAACGAAACTAAAATAATACAGAATAAAAAAAAATAACATAAAATAAAGAAAAAAAAAATAAAATAACCTAACTAAAATACAATAAAATAAAACAAAATAAAAAAATATGGAAAAATAAAATAAAATAAAATAGAATAAAATAAAATGAAATAATATAAAGAAAAATAAAATAAAATAAAGAAACATAAAATAAAATAAAATAACATAATATAAAATAAAATAAAATAAAATAAAAAAAATTAAAAAATAAGGAAATATAAAATAAAATAAAATAAAATAATATAATATAAAATAAGATAAAGAAAAGTAAAATAAAATAAAATAAAATAAAGCAAATTAAAATAAAATTAAATTAAAAAAAATAAAATTAAAAAAAGAAAATTAAAATAAAATAAAATAAGATAATATAAAATAAAATAAAATAAAATAATAAAAAATAAAGAAATATAGAAATAAAATTAAATTAAAAAATAAAATTTAAAAAATTAAAAAATAAAATAAAGAAAATAAAGAAAAATAAAATAAAATAAAATAAAATAAAACAATGTAAAATAAAATTTAAAATATATAATTAAATTAAATAAAAAAATAAATAAAAATAAAAATGAAATAAAATGAAAAAAAAATTTAAAAAAAAATAAAATTAAAAAAAATAAAATAAAAATAAAATAAAATAAATTAAAATAAACTAATGTAAAATAAAACTAAAATAAAATAAACTCAAAAAATAAAAATAAATAAAAATAAAAAAAATAAAAATGAAAATAAAATAAAATAAATTTAAAAAAAATTATATTAAAAAAAAAATATAAAAAAATAAATATAATTAAACAAAATAAAATAAATTAATTTAATAAATAAAAAATAAAAAATAATAAAACGAAATAAAATGAAATAAGATTAAATTTAAAAAAATAAATAAAATAAAAAAAAAATAAAAATAAATTAAATTAAATTAAAGAAAAAAAATAAAATCAAATAAAAATGAATTAAAGTGAAAAAAATAAAGAAAAAAAGACAAACAATAAATAAATATAATAAGATAAAATAAAAATAGCAAAATAAAATAAAAAAAATAAAATAAAATAAATTAAATTAAATTAAATTAAATTAAATTACATTAAATTCAATTAAATAAAGAAAAAAAAATAAAGTGAAAAAAAAATAAAAAAAATAAAAATAAAAAAAAATTAAATTAAATTAAAGAAAAAAAATCAAATAAAAATGAAATAAAGTGAAAAAAATTAAGAAAAAAAGACAAACAAAAAATAAAATAAAATGAAATAAAATAAAGTAAAATAAAATAAAATAAAATAAAATGAAAAAAATAAAATTAAATGAAATTAAATTAAATTCAATTAAATAAAGAAAAAAAAATAAAGTGAAAAAAATAAAAAAAATAAATCAAATAAAGAAACATAAAATAAAATAAAATAACATAATATAAAATAAAATAAAATAAAATAAAAAAATAAAAAATAAATAAGGAAATATAAAATAAAATAAAATAAAATAATATAAAATAAAATAGAATAAAATAAAATGAAATAAGATAAAGAAAAATAAAATAAAATAAAGAAACACAAAATAAAATCAAATGAAATTAAAAATAAATAAAAAAATAAGGAAATATAAAATAAAATAAAATAAAATAATATAATATAAAATAAGATAAAGAAAAGTAAAATAAAATAAAATAAAATAAAGCATATTAAAATAAAATTAAAAAAATAAAATTAAATTAAATTAAAAAAAATAAAATTAAAAAAAGAAAATTAAAATAAAATAAAATAATATAATATAAAATAAAATAAAATAAAATAAAATAAAGAAAAATAAAATAAAATTAAATTAAAAAATAAAATTTAAAAAATTAAAAAAAAAAAAAAATTAAATACAATAAAATAAAATAAAATAATATAAAATAAAATTAAAAAAATAAAATTCAATTAAATAAAAAAATAAATAAAAATAAAAATGAAATAAAGTGAAAAAAATAAAAAAAAATTAAATAAAAAAAAAATGAAATAAAAATAAAATAAAATAAAATAAAATAAAATGAAACTTAAAAAAAGGAAAAAAATTAAAAATAAAAATAAATAAAAATGAAAAAAAAATAAAAAAATAAAAAATAACTAAAAAAAAAATTAGATTAAAAAAAGTTAAAAAATTATATAAAATTAAACAAAATAAAATAAATAAAATTAAATAAATAAACAATAAAAAATAATAAAATGAAATAAAATGAAATAAGATTATATTTAAAAAATGAAAAAAAAATAAAAAAATAAAATTAAAAAAAAATAAAATTAAATTAAATTAAAGAAAAAAAAATAAAAATTAAATAAAAATGAAATAAAGTGAAATAAAAAAAAATAAAATTAAGAAAAAAAAGACAAACAGAAAATAAAATAACATAATATAAAATAAAATAAATTAAATTAAATTAAATTAAATAAAGAAAAAAATAAAGTGAAAAAAAAATAAAAAATAAAAAAATAAAATAAAATAAAATAAAATAATGTAAAATAAAATAAATTAAAATAAAATGGAATTTAAAAAAATAAAAAATAAATATAAAAAAAAAATTAAAAAAAATGAAAGAAAAAAAATAAAATAAATTTAAAAAAAAATTAAATTAAAAAAAAAATAAATAACATCAAATTTAAAAATAAAAAAGAAAAAATTAAAAAACTGAAAAAAAAAGAAATAAAATTAATATAAAAAAAAATAAATAAAATAATATAAAATATAAAAAAAAAATAAATTTAAAAAAAAAATTAAAAAATTAAAATAAAATAACTTAAGTAACTTAAATAAAGTAAATTAAATTAAATTAAATTAAATTAAAAAAAAAATGAAATAAAGTGAAAAAAAAATAATAAAAATAAATTTATAAAAAAAAAATAAAAAAAAAAAATAATTAAATAAAATAAAGTAAAGTAAAATAAAATAAAATTAAATGAGATGAAATAAAATAAAATAAAATAAAATTTAGTAATTAAAAATTTAAAATAAAATAAAAGCAAGAAAGAACTGCTGTCTTCGGTCATGCCAAGCCATGAACATATCAAGTTTTATGCAAATTGCCGATGTCGATGACTTTCAGTGTCAATATCAACTGGAATTTATGTCTGAAGAATACAAAATTTCACGCTCTTAGGTGATTTTTAGCTGATTTTTTTTACCCAAATCCTCATATCTGAACAGATCGATGGATGGGAGCTATATGTTATAGTCGTCCGATTTCGATGATTTTCAGAACGAATATGCAATTCATTGTGTATGCTAACGTTCTAGGGTACTTTTTTGACGGATTTATGACCGAAAATTTCAATTCTGAGAAATTTGTCGTGTATGATCGATTAAACGTATAGGTGCATCTTCCCACCAAGCTTGGTTGAAATATTTCCTAAATTGTGGGATTAGTATGCATTCGAACAGGCAGACAGACATGGCTAAACCAACTCAGCTCATCATTCTCATGAGATCAGTATAAATTTTGGCGGGTCTATCATACATCATATCATGTATATGAAAGGTTTGACAAGTAAATTTCATTTCATTTCGAAAGACAAACACCAATCAAACCAGATGACTGACACGTTTAGGGCGCGTAAGCCAGCCTAACGCCGTTTAGTAGGGGAGCTCAATTAAAATTCTGCTAATTTCCGTGAAAGTCGGTATTTAATACAAAGTACAGCCAAAATTCCCAAGTTGAATTCATATAATCTTCAATTAAATAAAAATTAGCGGATTTGTCTGCAGCGAGTTCGTGCCTAATTGTGAGAGTTTTCACAGTTGTTGTTGTTGTTGTATAATACTTATTTTGTCCTGTTCTTTTTTTGCTTGTACTTTTTAATTAAACATAAGTCTGAGCCCTTTTACCAACAGTTTTATGTGTGTAAGTATGTGTGCGAAAAAAGGAGACTAAAACCGTTGTCGACAAAGCAAAACGGTAAATAATTAATTAAATTAATGCAAATATATTTAAGTGTTTTGGTGAAAAGCGACATTAATAATGCAAAATCAGCAAGAGTGAGTGGAGAAGTGGAGTAGAGTTTCAGCAATAAAAGGGTAAAACTTTATTTTTTTTTTTGAAGCACTTTGCAAAAAAAAATGCTAAAATAATAATATTCAAATAATAAACTGTCAGAGCAAGTGGACAAAGGCCAGTGAACTGTGTGGTAGGAAAGTTTCAAGATTATTATGTAATTACCTTCAAGTCTTTTTGGTTTCAACTCGTTGCAAACTAATGTGGGAATTTTGCCGTTTCAGCCCTCCTGTGTGAAACGGTAGGGCAAAAAGATAATTTAACCACGATAATTGTGCAACAAATGCGTTATAACACGGATTAAATTAAGTAGAATGATGTGACTGGAAGGAGTAAAAAGAAAAAAAAGAAAGAAAGAAAATAATGGGAAACACTGGCATTACTTAGCAGTGGGTAACATACGTAGGAGTATGTGTTTATGTCGGGGGTGGCGAGGAGTCAAGTAATTGTTATATGAATTTATCGTATTACATTGTAATTGCTTATAACCCGTAGAGCTTGTTGCGCTTCATTAAGTGAAATTATTTCAATATGTTAGTTAAATAATGTGAATTTTTTTAAATGACATAAGGGAAAAAATCAGACCGTCGGACAAGCTAATATGTTTTTAAAGTGTTGTAATGCATTAAGATCGTGTTTGGGATCAGTTTTCAACATATTTTAATCTAATTGTCATAAACTGTTTAGATCCACCCTTATATCGGTTAGAGATATTAGAAGGAAATAGCTCAGGAAGTAAACCATACTCTCTCTCTCTCTCGTCTTTATTATTCTATAGAAGACGACACATTCGGATAATTTTACGAGTATTTCACGATTGGTTTGTAGAGTGAGTTTTCTATCTCCAAATAGTTTTGTGTCGTGAAATATTTTATTGTC
The DNA here is from genome assembly GCA_030068015.2 of Neoceratitis asiatica. Lineage (NCBI taxonomy): Eukaryota > Metazoa > Arthropoda > Insecta > Diptera > Tephritidae > Neoceratitis > Neoceratitis asiatica. The sequence continues at coordinate 20,324,652 of CM061528.1, read as the reverse complement.
AGTGTGTTCCACTATTCGATAGACTGAATGAACTCTACCAAGTTAGACGAAATTATCTTCGACTTTAATCTTATGATTGCCAGCAGTGACATGGGAGTCAAGACACGTATGCCCTGAATGTTTATTTGATTACAGAAGATATTTCGTCTTGCCCTCGTTCACTATTAGACTCATTCCCTTTGCTTCTTTGTCTAATTTGGGGAAAGCAGAAGTAACGACAGGTCGCAGCTCGTATTATTTTCTCCAGTATTAAGTTAAATTAATCCCACGGCAAAGAGTTACCTTGTCTGAAACCACGTTTAGCATGTAACGGCTCGCAGAGATGCTTCACTGACGGAGCCTTTGGTGTTGCTCAGTGTCGGTTTACACAGCCGTAGAAGTTTGGAGGGGATATCAAATTCATATATAGTGGCCAAGAAGCGACTCGCTTTCATTCTATCGAAGCTATCTGTACGAAGAGATGTGTGTCGATTCTTTTATCGTGGGTATTTTCGATGATCTGGCATACGATGAATATTGTGATGTATTTACCAGGTACAAGTACACACTGTAAGGTCCAATTCTGTCTGCAAATGAATCTCGTTTCCCTTTTCCGAACCTCAGTAAAATGGAAAGTCCACGCCCTGAAATCCATGTATAGTTAGCCCTAACCTTCAAAAGACGCGTGCATAAACTCGACAGCTGTTGGATCATTAGCTTGTGAATTATAGCATTTTGAGTGAAGCCACTTTTGTTATTGTGAAAAAATGGATAGAAAGGAATTTCGCGTATTTATAAAATATTGTTTTTTTTTTGCGCCAGGAAAATCTACCATCAAGGATTTTTTTGCTAAGTTTAAACGTGGTGAGTTTGTTACCGACGAAAACATCAAAAAAATCTACAAAATGATTTTGAATGACAGTAAATTGAAATTGCATGGAATAGCAGTAACTCTAAAAATATCAACTGAATGATTGTTTGGGTATGAGAAAGTTCTGTGCTAGGTGGGTGCCGCGAGAGCTCACATTTGATCAAAAACAACGACGAGTTGATGATTCGAAAAAGTATTTGGAGATGTTAAAGCGTAATAAATCTGAGTTTTTGCGTCGATATGTGGTAATGGATCAAACATAGCTCCATCATTTCACTCCAAAGACCAATCGACAGTCATCCTAGTGGACTACACACGATGAACCCGCTACAAACCGTGGAAAAATGCATTCAGTCGGCTAGCAAGGTTACGGCGTTCGTATCTTGGGATGTGCATGTAATGATTTTCATTGGCGACTATTACATAGCGTTATTGGACCGTTTGAAGGACGAAATCGCGGAAAAACGGCCGCATTTAAAGAAAAAGAAATTGCTGTTCACGAAGACAATGCATCGTGTTACAAGTCGGTGAAATCGATGACAAAATTCCATGAATTGGGCTTTGAATTGGTTCCACATTCCCCGTATTAACCAGATCTACAAAAATCACTCTCTCGCCACAAATCCAATATCAAATTTACGCTTATTTAAAAGGTGATCCAAGCAAAGGTACTTTTTTCAATAGCATTTTCTTTAACAGATCACGCGAAAGTCGTGTCAAGTTATCATGTTGTTTTTGTTCAGTATTGTTTGGCATTTCATCATGGAAATACTTACGCCTGAACAACGTTTACAAATTATTCAATTTTGTTTCGAAAATTCACGTCCTGTTAAGAATGTGTTTCGCGCGCTTCGCTCAACTTATGGTCAACATAATCGGCCTGTCGGATAATATTCAACCGAATAGACCACGTCCAATACGCAGTAAAGAAAATATAGCGACTGTAGCTGAGAGTGTACACGAAGACCGTGGAGAGTCGATTCGGTGCCGTTCGCAGCAACTCGGACTGACATATGGAACGACTTGACGTATTTTACGTTTAGATCTTAAATTGAAAGCGTACAAATTACAACTTGTGCAAGAACTGAAGCCGCTCAACCTTCCCAAGCGACATGACTCACATCACGTTTTCGAGCCAAAGCTTGTGCAGCGATGAGGCCCATTTCTAGCTCAATGTGTACGTAAACAAGCGAAATTGCCGCTGTTGGGACAAAGAGCAACATGAAGAGATTCAAGAGCTGCCAGAAAAATAAACGGTTTGTTGTGGTTTGAGGGCTGGTGGAATCGTCGCTGCATATTTCTTCAAAAGTGATGCCAGTGAGAATATAATCGTCAATGGTGACCGTTATCGCGCCATGATAACCGACTATTTGATGCCTGAAATTGAAGCTCGTGATATCCGCGACATTTGGTTTCAACAAGACGGCACAACTTCCCACACATCGCATCAATCAATGGATTTATTGAGAAAACAGATAATTTCACATTTTGGGCCGGCCGATTGGCCCCCAATATCGTGTGATATCATACCGTTAGACGCGTGTTATTCGACAGTTACCAGTCAAAATGCTCGAACGAGACATCAAAAATTTGACTCAACGGATAGAACATCTGAGGCATAGCCGCGACCAACATTTGAAAGAGATAATCTTCGAAAATAATTGCCAAAGAATGTTCTTTCAAATGATAATAAACATTCCCCATTAAATTTGAATTTTCTGTGTTTTTTCTTTAAAAAAGTAGGGAACCTCGAAATGGATCACCCGTTATAAGGCCATCGTAATAAAACTCACAAGGACCCACACTTTCCGTCCTTGTTCGGTCCTGGATGAATGTAATGCCAGCGTTACATTTTGTATGGACACCAAACAGTTTGATAGCGGCTGGTTTCCAACTAAGAAACCTGACATTCCAGATGTATGCGCTTAAATAATAGATCTTAATAGGTACATTTGAAGTGGATGTCATCGAAGTTTCAGCCAAGTCTTTGTCAGTTTTTCATTGAAGCTAGTATGGACATGGCGAAGCCCAACTAGGTTTACATTTTGAATACATTTACATTGCGTGTCGCTTGCTTTAAGACCGATGCTGCACCTCCGGTGAACAGATGGTGTAGAGAGACTCTAGTGAATCCTTAAACCCAATATCGCAGAGTGGTTCCACTAAAGCTCATTCACTTTTATGATGAATGACTCAGGTCTACACACGAGTTGTTTATGCAGAGAAAAACAAAATTCATAACACACAAAGACAGACTAAGTAAGACACAAAAAATTATTGCAAAATGGAAAAAATTAGAAGAAAATTTCAAAAATGTGGAGTGGAGCTATACTTTCATGTTCCTCGAAACCACATTTTTAGCATATCGCGTATAACCTCAATTTAGAGAAAAAAAAAATCAACTGAAAATCAAAGCCGCCGTTCTAAGCAATTTAGCAACATTTAGAATTAGTGAAATTTTAAAAATTTAACTCTTTGATCTTTGTTGCAACGCATTACACGCAAAATCATTTAAAAACTAATTGTTGTTGTGTTGCAAAGTGTGTGTGCAGCTAGTGTTTATCTGCCGGCTGTAATACGTTTTACACACTAATTGATTAATGATTTCGCACGTAATTTCGTTGGAAATCCAATTAGACAACAAATTGCTACGAAGGCTCACCATAATGTGCATTTCAATACTCGCATTAGGGGTATGGCAGTTTTTATTACTAAATTGAAAAATTTAGAAAAAGTGTATAAATGTAGAAAAAAAATTTTTTTCAATTTTTTGTGAGTCTACAAATACATTAATATTTACATATATATATTGTTTTGTTGAAAATTTGCAAAAAAAAAAATTGAATTAATTTTTTTTTCAACCTCAACCGTCATACCCCAGCACATTTGTTTCTTTCAGGCAAAGAGTGTGTTTAATTGCCACTTAATTATATACAGCAATAATCGTAAATTCATTAGAATTTCAAGTGAATCAACAATTAACGAATGGTTTTGTGAGTCATCTAAGCGGAGACGAATTTCCTCTGACCACTCGTATGCACTTATTTTTGAGCTGTATTAGCAGAGTGATTAACAATGTGTATTACCAAGCGGCAGTTTTACTGATTTATATTTACTGCTGCCCCTCGCCAGGGCATGTCAATGCCTCTGAGTGTTTTTCTCATATGAAATAAAAACTCTGCATAAGAGTTCATCAGCCGTTCGGAGATGGTTTAGAATAAACTGTAGATCTCTCCAAGACATACACCAAAAGTTAGAGGATTTTCGACTGAGTTGAAAATCGCTTCGGTCATTGCAAAAGCGGCAACTATATATACGAGAATGGTTTGGCAAGTCAGTGACTTATTGAAAAAAAAAATTTTTTTTCTCAAACTATTCTCCTTTTAGCTCTATACATTTAATCCAGCGTTTTTCCAATTTTTCTATTCCGTCCGAATAATAGGGTTTTTCAAGTACCTCAAAATAGACGTTTGTTTCGGTGATGACCTCAGCATTCGATCCGAATCTCTTATCGCACAGCCATTTCATCAGGTTCGGAAACAAGACCCCAAGCTAAATGGGGTAGCAGTTCGTAGCCCAATTTATGAACTACACACGTGTGCACCAGTGCATTGTCCTGATGGAACAACACCTTTTCTTTCGCCAAATGCGGTCGTTTCTGCTTCAAATCAATATCGAATCTGTTCAAGGGCTCTGAATCATTTTACCTTTTTCAAGGTAATCGATGGGAATGACAGCTCGTGTTTCCCCAAATGCTATGGATTTGACCCACTTTGGTCTTCTTTGGTACACGTTCACGCGGAGAAATCCACTATATTTAATATTCTTTAGCCCCTGAATTGTTTGATCCATGTTTCGTCTGCGGTGAAGAAACGGCGCAGAAATTCGTTTGGATTTCGATTGAACATCGGCAATCGCGGCATCCAACGCGTTAGCATTTTCTTGTCCAAATATTCGTATTAAACCTGATTTAGCTGCTCATTGGAGATGCCTACAAACTCAGTCATCTCACGCACTTTTATTATCCGAACAAAAAATCACTGACAAACAGCTCTTGTATAAATGTAAGGTGTACAAGTATAAGGTGTCTTTGAATTTGGCTTTGAAAGATCCTCCTCTCAAATATCCCCCATGCGGACGTCAATACCTGTCAGAGTAGCCTTGGTCTCTTAACTCACTGAACTACTTACTTATGTCACTGTGGTCGTAAAGGTTTTGGTTAAATTTCAACACTCTAAGACTGTAATGGCGACTTCAATTTCCTGTTTCAAGAAAATCATGAATCTTTTCTGGGTGGTTGGCATAGCATTTATTCTTAACGCCTACGCCTGAAAAAAAAAATCGTCCAACGGTGTCAAATCGCAGCTGCGTGGCGGCTAGGTGACACCATCGTTTCGGCTAATTATAAGATCTTTGAACACTGTGCGCCAAAGGTCGATTGTAATGTTGGTCGCGTGGCACCACACATCGCTCATGTCATTCTTGTCAACATAAGGAAACAAATAACCTCTGAGTATAGCATTGACAGTAACAGACCAATGAAGCCGCCAGTTCACATCCCGCACTAAACAGCCACTCGTTGAGGTTGCATTAACTTTTCCACAAAGTATAGGTTTTCTGAAACCCAAATGAGCTTCACCGGAGAAGGTGATTTTTCGAATAGGTTTTCTGAAACCTAAATGAGCTTCATCGGAGAAGATGATTTTTCGAATCTTCAATACTTATAAACCTACATATCGAGGTCATCAGGCAAAATGTTGCGCAAAGAGGGGCACGAAATGATGAATTTCAGAGAACGGTGTTTAGTAGTGCGGACTTATCTAAATTATTGAAGACATATCTTCCATCTGTAGTAAACGTGAATAATTTGGCAGTGATGCGGAGATAGTGTAGAATGAGAGATATTTTGCCAGTTCGAAGTCATTGAAACCAGGTAATCCAAAATACTCCGTTTTCAAACTTTTATTAAGATAAAGTTGTATCTTAACTTTGGACCGAAGTACATATGTAATTATGAGGTATATCCAGAAAGTTAGTGTACTGAGGCTCTCACGATCTGGAAGTTTTATTTTCGTCATGTTGGCAACTCCTCTCCTTTGCAACGAGACCGGCTCTAGTTGAGTACGTTGAGAACTATCGACGCGGCAAAACGTTTCGTGAACAATGCCAATACAGTTTCCTGCAAAGTACGATATATGCGCCGTACTCTGTTATCTCGTGTGAAAAGAAAAAGTACGTTCGTGCATGATGAGCATAAGAGCGGAAGACCTCCAATTATGACTTATGAAATGTTTGAAAACGAAGACGATCGCAGATTGACTGTGAATGAGCTTTGTGTGATGCTTCCGCAAATTTCCAGATCTCTACTATACGAAACACTCACAGAAACTCTTGGATTTCATGAACGAAAGGGTCGGCGGGAAAATACTTCGAGGAAGGCATCAAAAAATGTATACCCCGTTTCAACGCCTGCATAGAGAGGAATGCCGACTATATGAAAAATAGCTTATATTAGTACTAAAGTATCACTTACATTTATTGGTTTAGAAAACAAAATGTAAAACCTACAACAATGCAGTACACTTACTTTCTGGAAATGTCTCGTACCGATCGGATCAGTACGACGAGCTAAGTTGATTTAGCCATGTCCATATATCTGTCTGTCGATTTTAGTCTCTCAGTTTTTAAGATATTTCAACGATACTTATTTTTATTCGAAACCTATATACATATGTATATTTGGCGCTTGATAATCGCTGAAACGATTTTTGGGTGAGCTCCTCCTCCAGGTTGTAAGTTTTGCGTCTTCAACAAATGGAGGGACCTAAAATTTAATTTAAGCCGTCTCCGAAACACCGATGAATTTTTATGAGGAGCTTATATTTCATGTTAGAAATATACTCGGAGGGCTTGACATTCCTCGCCGAGGGGCGAAGGCAATTGGAAATATGAATTTTCTATAATTTTGGATGCGCTCGAACCTGAACTCGAGGCCAGCCCTTCCGAATGGTAGCAGTGCTAACCGCTCGGCTATTTTCTACAACTTTTCATCACAAGAACTCAATTTTAATTTATTTATTTTTTTCTTTAATGCAATTAATTTTATTTTTATTTTTATTTTTTTTTTGTTAAAAAAATCCTTCAAAAGTAGGGCAAAAGATCATATCACATTTCGCTGAAATTTTTTTGAAATTCTTTTAACCTACATAAATTCAGATTTTACAACTTGTGGTCAGCGGACCTTTCGTCTGATGGAAATCTTTATTTAAATTTCTATTTTATGTACCCGTCTATGACTTGAGTTAATTTTATGATTCAATAAACTTCTATTTTTTGTATTTTCTTTAGTGTTGGTTAATTTGCAAATAGAAATTAGAAAAAAAAAATGAAAAAAAAAAAATTTTAAAGCGATGGCTTAAACACCTTTTTTATTTCAGCGAATAAGTACCTGGCACTTTGTGCCCTTTGCAGGCATTTTCATTAATTTATTTCTCAAGTGCGCGCTGATTTTTTCCATTTTTTTTTTACATTGAAAGAACACGAAATGGGGACACAGCTAAATTAAAAAATAAAATAAAATAGAAAAGAAAAAAAAAATTAAATAAATAAATTACATACTTGAGTGTACTGGAATGACTTGAGACCTTTCTCTGGACGCATACACGCGATTGAAGCCACACCGATGGGGTATCATACCATCATGTTCACGTTGGAGTGTAAGATGTGAACCTTCGAATTCTTATACTTGAAGAATGAGCGAAAAAAGGCCGCAAGCAACAGCGCTAGAAATATTGCTATTTTTCTTGTTTGTTTTATTATTTTCCTTCGCTTTTTAGCAATCGTTTTTTTTTTTGTTGCACTATCTTGGCTACAACACCAAGCTCTTTAGGTAAAGAGCAGATATGAAAAATTCAGACTTAAAATGCATATGTCTATTTAATCACAATGCCAAGGTTTTTTTTTTATCAGCTATAAGTATGAATATGTATTTTCAACATGCAAGTAAATTTTTCATATAAAATCCACAAAGGTATTTAGATGTAATGAGTGCGTCTTTTATATTCTTTATCTTCTAACTGTCATGTGTGAAGAAAATCAAACCACATTTTTACTAACTAGAACTCATATTTATACATATGTACATACGTACATTCTTATAATATACACACACTTACATATAGGTATAAGTATCGTTGCGCTCATTCTTTTCTTCACTCGACACCAGTATAATATAAAATTGCCATTCTCGATTTAGTGTGGGAATATCAGCGTCACATGCAACAGGCAATCAAATAAAACCTTTATTCATTGTGTCAGTTCAATGCAGTTGTAGTAGTTGATGTGTCTACTCTTCTATTCATTTGTTATCATGTAAACGAGGTGTGCTCCAAGGAAAAGGTGAATTTTGAATTTTTTTTAAAGTACTTATTTATTGATGAATATTGGAACGAGTTCCCGTCGTCCCTTGTCAAATTTGGTTTGGAGACAAACCGGTTTCGGCGTTCTGCCATCTTCAGTGTCGTTGATCGTTCTCTTATTTATTCATCAATATCTATTTTGTCTTCGATATAATATACTTGTACTAATGTTTTTTCCAATTCTCGAAGCACTTCTGAAATGCACTTTTCAGTATGGCCACCAGCTCTTTCTTCGACTTTGACTTGATCTCATCAATTGTGGTAAAACGCTTTCCTTTCATTGGTTTCTTTAGTTTTGGGAATAAGAAAAAGTTACAGGGAGACAAATCTGGAGAATATGGTGGATTGAGGCATCATTACAGTTTTTTTTTTGGCCAATAAATCACGAATAAGCATTGATATGTGAGCTGGTGCATTATGGTGGTGCAGAACCCACCATTTGTTTTTCCACAATTCCGATCGTTTGAGCCGTATTGCTTCACGCAAACATTGCATAACTTCCTGGTACGATCTTTTGGCAGGAACTCATGATGCACCACAACATTGTAATCAAAGAAAACCGTGAGCAAAACCTTTACATTTGATCGAACTTGGCGTGCCTTTTTCGGTCTTGGCTCATCTGGTAGCTTCCATTGGGATGATTGGGCCTTGGTTTCGACGTCATAACCATATACCCACGTTTCATCACTAGTTATCACCCGTTTCAACAAACCCATATCTTTGTTGACGTATTCAACAACTCCTGAGCGTTACTAATGCGACATTGCTCTTGCTCAAAATTTTGCAATTTCAAAACAAACTTCGCTGCCACACGTTTCGTGCCGAAAACATTCGAGAAAATTAAATGGCATGAGTCGATTGATATACCAACATCCTCCGAAGGTTCCCTAATAGTGATTCGACAATTTTCAAGAACAATTCTTTTCACTGTTTCGATGTTTTCTTCGCTTGTTGACGTGGTCGCACCTTCAGGACACTCATCGTCATCAACATCTGATCGGCTTTCTGTAAAGGGCTTGTACTACTTATAAACACATTTTTAAGACAAAGTGGACTCACCGTATGCCACGAACTACCAATCGAAATTGGCTCATAATGCAAGCATATGATAAACATATGTGTCCGATTATAACAAAAACAAAATATCGTTAATCGAATATACACAGAAAGCGAAATATAAAAATTCACCTTTTCCTTTGGACATACCTCGTACATACATTAAATTATAACTAAAAGCAGTCAAGCCGACAACTGAGGGTAAACAAAGAAAATAATTAAACAAAAATTTTATTAAATGAAATGTTGTGCTAGTGGCAAAGATTGAATATTTGGTGAAAAGGATATTCTAAAATTTTTTATTTAAGCTTATACGCATAAAGAATTTTTTCTTCAACCGTTAATCATTCAGAAAATTTTGAGTGAGCTAGAAAAGCATAATAACAAAAAAAATAAAATTTAAAAAACAAACAAAAAATAATAATAGTATAAAATATTATATATTAATTATTAATTATATTAACTATATTAAATTAAAATAAATTAAAATCACTTAAAATCAATTCAATTCAATTTGATTCAATACAACTCAATTCGAATAAATTTAATTATATAAATTAAATTAAATTAAATTAAATTAAATTAAATTAACTTAAAGTAAACAAAATAAAATAAAACAAAGTGAAAGGAAAAAATTAAATTAAATAAAAAATAAAATTATATAAAAGTATAAAAAAAAAATTAAAAAAAAAATTAAATAAAATGAAATAAATAAAAAATAATTAAAAATTAAAAAATATATAAAAAAAAATTTTAAAAATTTAAAAAAATTCAAACAAAAATTAAAATAAAATTGAAAAAAAAAATAAATGAAAAAAAAATAAAAAAATAAATTAAATCAAACAAAATCAAATAAAATAAAATGAAATGAGAAAAATTAATAAAATGAAAGAAATGAAATAAAATAATAGAAAATAAAATAAAATTCCATAAAATAAAAAAAGTAAAATAAAATAAAATAAAATAAAGCAAATAAAAAAAAAATAAAAAAATTAAATTAAATAAAATAAAATAAAATAAAAAAATAAAATAAAATAAAATAAAATAAAATAAAATAAACTATTAACTTTATTGCATATTAAAAAATGCGATTTAAAGGGTTTTCTGTGTCAATATTTGTTTGAATTTTCGTGGGATGAATACCAAATTTCACACAACAAAAAGCTTTTTTTTTGAAGGATTTTTTACCAAAAACCTCATAACTGAACAAATCGGCTGTTTAGAATCTACACTAAATAGTAGGCCAATCGCGTTGATTCCTAGTTTGCGTTCAAACACACGGACGGACATACCGACGATCGGTATAAATGTTGGTGGGTTTACCTCTGCCCCTCCTGGGGCTTATATACTTCAAACCGAAGTAAATATTGCATTTCATGTTATTATTTTTTGAAATCACAACAGAAATTTAACATTTCTGATATATAATTTTATTAACATTTGTATTCACCAAATTTTTAAATACATAACGTTTGTATACATACACATACATATCGTAATAATCAATTAGCTTGGCTTTTTTAATGGCGGATATAAAATGTATATATATTTATATATTCATCAAAAGTTGGCATAAATAAGATAATCGAAATTAATTCAGTAAAATAAAACATTTGTTAAGCTTTTTATATTAAGCTTAAATAATATTAATTAAATAATAATTTGCTATAATTAAGTCTGATATACATAAACCAATTTTTTTCATGATACAAAATTACTTGAGCTTCGATAATCTCACGGTAAAAAAACACACACTCTCTGTACTGAACTGAATACACTGAACATACATTATAAAGATTCAAAAAAAAAAAGAAGTTAATGTGTTCCATGTATTGCACTATGTAGGTTTGTAGTTAATTAATTTACATTCGCTTCCAAAGCGTGCATGACACTTTGTGATGTAAATAAGTAGGAGAGTGAGTGAACGGCTAATAACGATCACGACTTTATACATAGATCATACACGCTCAATATATATTGATCCAAGAGTATTCGCCATCAGAGAGCAGAAAAATTTAATACACCCATAGTGTAGTAAAAAAAGTGTGTAAATGGTAATGCATGGCTGCATGACTCAATACCCGAGTATCTATAACTACTTATAACATAAAATAAAACACACTAAAAAATAAAAATAAAAAAAATAAAAAAATTATATTAAAAAAAAAAATAAAAAAAATAAAAAATTAAAATAAAAAAATAAAAATAAAATTAAAACAAATAAAATTAAGCAAAATAAAATAAAATTAAATTAAATTAAATAATAATAAAAAAATTAAGAAAATAAAATAAAATAATATCAAATGAAAAAAAAAATAAATAAAATAAAATAAATAAATAAATTAAAATAAAATAAAATAAAATAATATAAAATAAAAAAAAATTAAAAAACTTAAATTAAAATACAATAAAATAAAATAAAAAAATAAAATTAAAAAAAATTAAAAAAAATAAAATAAAATACAATAAAATCAAATAAAAAAAATAAAATAAAATAAAATATAAAAAAATGAAATTAATTAATGAAAAAAATTAAATAAAATATAAAAAATAAAATAAAATTATATAAAATAAAATAAAATAAAAGTAAATAAAATAAAATAAAATAAATTAAAATAAAATAAAATAAAATAATAAAATAAAATAATATAAAATAAGATAAAATAAAATAAAATAAGAAAAAATAAGATAAAATAAAATAATATAAAATAAGGTAAAATAAAATAAAACAAGTAAAAAAAATAAAAAAAAAATAAAAAAAATAAATAAAATAAAATAAAATACAATAAAATCAAAAAAAAAAAAAAATATAAAAAAATGAAATTAATTAAATTAATAAAAATAAAATAAAATATAAAAAATAAAATAAAATTATATAAAATAAAATAAAATAAAAGTAAATAAAATGAAATGAAATAAAACAAAATAAAATAAAATAAAATAATAAAATAAAATAATATAAAATAAGATAAAATAAAATAAAATAAGAAAAAATAAGATAAAATAAAAAAAATAGAATAAAATAAAGTACAATAAAAAAATATAAAATGAAATCATATAAAAAAATAAAAGAAATTAAAACAAAATAACAAATAAAAATAAAATAATATAAAAAATAAAATAAAATAAAATAACATAAAATAAAATTAATAAAAAAAAATAAAAAAAAATAAAAAATAAAAAACAAATAAAATAAAATAAAATAAAGTAAAATAATATTAAAAAAAATAAAATTAAAAGAAATAAAATAAAATAAAATAAAATAAAATAAAATAAAATAAAATAAATAATTTTAAAATAAAATAAATAAACTGATATGAAAAAAAATTAAATTAAATAAAACAAAATTAATAAAAAAATAAAGTAACAAAAAAAAAAAAAAAAAAAAAAAAAATAAAATGAAATTAAAATAATTTAAATAGAAAAATTAAAAACACATAAAGTAAATTTAAAAAAAATTAAATAAAAAAATGAAATAAAATAAAATAAAATAGAATAAAATAAAAAAATAAAATAAAAATACGAAATAAAATAAAAAATAAAATAAAATTAAATAAAATTACAAAGTAAAATAAAAAATTAAATAAAATACAATAAAATTAAAACAAATAAAAAATAAATAAAATAAAAGAAATAAAATAAAAGGAATAAAATAAAAAAACCAAATTATATTTTTTTTTGAAAATACATAAATTAAGTTATTTGGTATTTATTAAACTTAAAAACAAGGTTTCTACACGCCGTCGTTTGTCTGAAAATCTCAAGTTAAATTAAAAATTAAATTGTTGAAAAAATAAAATTTTTTTATTTGCTTGCGCCAAATAAATTTAAAAGAAAAGCATTAACAGAAATGGCAGTAAAAATTAAAAAACCACAACAACAACAATCATCAGTAACAAAACCCAAATAAACATAGCCTGATAATTGGAAAATCGAATCTAAAATTGAACTCGCAATCACAATCTACTTCCACTTCACGAGTCGAATTCGCAAGCAGCAGCAACAATGCATTGAAATCGAACTTGTTGCTGTTCGGAATCGGAATTAAAATTATTGCTCAGAGCCAGAAATATGCGCGCAAAAGCAACAACAACAACAATTGTGTTGTGCATTACAGCTTCCTACCCATAATATGTGCGACTCACTGTCGATGATGACGGCACCTACGGCAGTAATACGACACAAACAACAACGACGACAATAACAGCAACAACAACTACATTCCCTTCAAAACGGCAATGGCAACAAGTTGCGGCTCATTTTGGTTCGAGGTCATTTTTTTACACAAGCAAAGCGATTTTATTTTCTCTTGTGTTGTTGTTATTAGTGTTGGTCATAACTTTTCATTGCAGCGCCGTTAATACAGCAGATATTTATACATATATATATACCTACACATATACATATACATATGTATGTATAAAGCTTCTGTCATAACTTCAAGTAGTTTGTTGTTTCTGTTGTTGTTGTTGTTGTTGTCGTGGTGGCGGTTGCTTTGCCGCTAAGTGACGCTCAAAAACATTTTTACTACTTTTCAAGTTTTATAGCGCTGCAGTAACAACGACAACCGAAATTGCCATGACTTTCTTGGGTTGACCGCCACAGCTACCCCCACAAATTAAATTTATACTATTTTGTTGTTGCTGCTGCTATTATTGTTGTTGTTGTTGACATTTGAATGGCAATTGCAATATGAATACAGTGTTGTACATTGCAATTATGAAATTTCCTTTTTTTTCGGAAATATATATACGTATTTGGAGATACGGTGGGAGATTCGTTGACGGTTTGTTCTTACTAACCGGACAAAATAAGCGGGTTACCTAAAGACTTACTTGAGTTAATCAATCTTTATATTTACATCGTCTGGCTTTCTTACATTAGAGACCAAAAGTTAGCTTTGATCAGAGTATGTTTTCATGCGGTTATCAGCAACCTCCAGGCCTTGAAACCTTATGCAGTAAGAGTTTTGTCCAGTAGGAGCAGACTATCTCATCAAAGTCATCACGCCATAAATAGTCAACAAGAGTACCTGAGCCTCGCGCTACTGCTCAGTGTAGTGTAGTGCAAAGTGCCAACTAATTCAGAATTTAATGCCTAACACATATGGGACGCTTTCTTGGTCTACAGTTTTTGAACAGAATTTAATTTTTTTTTTTTATTGAGCTGCTGTGTCCTTTCTCCCCAATACCGCAATATCTATACCTTCTTCTACAAACTTTATGAGTGACAGTTATCATGACATAACTTTTTTTTCATTTTACACATAGAAAGATATTGGTGAAGTGTCCAAAGTTTATACCACATTTATTCGGAATAAATATTTCCCAACTGATTCTCCAACTGCACATAACCGCCCTTTAGGTAATAAAAATGTCACTTTCATATTGTCAAGTCTAACGCAAAAGTTTTGAGTCATGTTGCAAGTACTCATCATATTACTTTGTAGACACATAGAGAAAGTTTTTAATAAGTATCAAGTGGCAAGTTAAAAGTTGCAGTAAGCAGCAAGCAGCAAGCAGCAACGGAAACAACAGCGAAAAACATATTTATAGAAAGCCTTTGGCATTAAGTTATGAAATATTGCAAATGTCTCTGTTATCATGTACATGTTTGTTGTGGACCTGGCGCTGATACTGGAAATGTCAATTTTAAAATTCGCAACTTTTTCTGTATAAATTGTTGCGAATAAGAAAAGGACAAAATAAAATAGACAAAATTTTTTTGTCAAGCTTTATTTAATTTAAGTTTTCTTACATTTTCTTTTTATACCTTTCATGCATATTAACTTTGGTCCGAAGCATGTAAGTACTAGAAGGAGAAGAGATAGACCCACCGACACTTATACAGATCGTATCAGAATCACGAGCTGAATCGATTTAGGCATGTTCGTCCGTTCGTCTTTCCGTTTGTTCGTCTCTCCGTCCGTTCGTCTGTTCGTCTGTCATCTGTTTGTTTGAAAGCAAACTAGTTCCTCAATTTTTGAGATATTTAAATCAAACCAAAGTTGTTGGGAAGATGCATCTGTACGTTTAAGCGATCATCGGACTAGATATTTGCAATGAATACAGAAAATCGTGAACACTTTGACAATTTTCAACCGGAGATGTAAAGCCGACGAAAATTTTTTACGATTTTAATACTAGAACGTTGTGCATGTATATGTTCGCTGCGGCTGATGCTGGATAGGTTCAGATGAGCTTTACCATGCAAAATACTTTGTGAATATATTGTATCAAACAGCCCTGAAAAATCGGTCATACCAATGACGTGTATTTTTTAATTTGAAGTTACTGTCGCATTCATACCGGGCTGCAACTCACATTAATAAGCCCAATAAGCATACTGCTGAATGCCACCAATTGATTTTCAAAATCGTATAGATGACTATGAATGGCGTGCTTTAAGATCTCTGAAGCGGGCCACTATAGCAAACCGACGGCAGATTTTTCAGTTTTGAAATTTTGGGTCATAAATCCATCAAAAAAGTACCTAAGAACGTGAATGTCGGTATACTACACATACATTATGAACTGCACAATAGTATTGAAAATCGTCGAAATCGGACGACTTTAACATATACTTCCCATACACCGATTTGTTCAGATATGAGGTTTTCGGTTAAAAATCCGTTAAAAAGTATCTAGGAGCTTGAAATTTGGTATGAGTTGCATATTGGTAGTAAAAATAATCGAAATCAGACTACTATGTCATATAGCCTCTATACTGAATTTTTCAGATACGACGTTTTGCGTCCAAATACCGCCAAAAAATCATCTATGAACTTGAAATTTGGTATCCTAAAGATGTATATAACATTGACACTGAATATCATCGAAATCGAATTTTCCAATTTTCAATTTAAATTTGATTTCCTCATGAACGATGTAAAGACTTCGGAATGGCATAAAACACTCCTTTCTGTGTTTCACTGTTTTCGGTTTTTTTATTCCACTTTATAGTTTTTAGGCTTCTGCACCATATGTCAGGACGGGAATGATGAGGGACTTGTAGAGTTTGGTTTTTGTTCGTAGAGAGAGGACTTTACTTTTCAATTGTCTACTCAGTCCAAAGTAGCACCTGTTGGCAAAAGTGATTCTGCGTTGGATTTGAAGGCTGATATTGTTGGTGTTTTGGTGCTGGTGTTAAGACAGATGAAATTATCTACGACTTCGAAGTTGTGATTGTCAACAGTGACGTGGGAGCCAAGTCGCGAATGCGATGACTGTTTTTTTTATGACAGGAGATATTTCGTCTTGCCCTCGTTCACTACCAGACCCATTCGCTGCTCTTTTTTTCCTAATCTGGAGAACGCAGAACTTAGGGCGCGGTTGCTATGACCAATTATATCAATATCATCGGCATACGCCAACAACTGCATACTCTTGTAGAAGATTGTGCCTGGTCTATTTAGCTCTGCATTTCGTATTATATTCTCCAGCATCAAATTGAAGAAATCACAAGATGGAGAGTCTCCTTGTCTAAAACCTCGTTTGGTATCGAACGGCTCGGAGAGGTCCTTCCCAATTCTGACTGCGCTTTTGGTATTATCCAGTGTCAGTTTACATAGCCGTATGAGTTTTGTGGGGATATCAAATTCAGACATAGCGGCGTAGAAGCGTAGAGGCAGTTCCTTATCGTGCTGTCGAAGGCAGCTTAAAAATCGATAAAAAGATGGTGTGTATCGATTCTTTTCTCTCTCCAAGATTTGGCGCATGATGAATATCTGGTCAATGGTGGATTTGCCGGGTCTAAAGCCGAACTGATAAGGTCCGATCAATTTGTTGACGCTGGGCTTTAGTCTTTCACACAACACGCTAGATAGGACCTTATATGCGATACTAAAGGTGCTTATCCCACGATAATTGGCGCAGACCGTATGGTCTCCCATTTTTTGAATTGGGCAGAGCACACTTAGGTTCCATTCGTCAGGCATGCTTTCATCCGAACATTTTCTGCAAAGAAGCTGATGCATGCCCGTTGTCAGCTCTTCACCGCCGTATTTGAATAGTTCTGCCGGTAAGCCATTGGCTCCCGCCGCTTTGTTATTTTTTAAGCGGGCAGTCACTATTCGATCTTCTTCATAGTCGGGTGATGGCACTTTTATACCATCGTCATCGATTGGGGTTTCGGGTTCGTAATCCCCGCGGTTTTCACTTTCACTGCCTTTGAGCAGGTTGGAGAAGTGTTCCCTCCATACACTAAGTATACCCCGGACATCTGTCACCAGATTACCTCCATGGTCCCTACACGAGTTAGCTCTGGTCTTGAAACCTTCTGTAAGTCGCCGTATCTTCTCATAGAATTTTCGAGAATTACCTCTGACGGCTAGCTTCCTAAGCTTTTCATACTCACGCATTTCAGCCTCTTTCTTTTTTCGTCTGCAAATGCGTCTTGCTTCCCTCTTCAACACTCGGTATCTCTCCCACCCCGCACGTATTTTAGTCGATCGCAAGGTTGCGAGTTAGGCAGTCTGCTTTCTCTCCACTGCAGTTTGACATTCTCAACGTACCAGCTGGTTTTCTGGTATTGTTGAAAACTAATTGTTTCCGAAGCAGCGGTATGCAAGGAATTTGCTATTTCGTTCCACTGTTCCCTTATATCGAGTCGCTGATGAGTGCTCTCAGAGAGCAGGTGTGTCATTCATGTTATTTTGCTTTACTTTATTTGACTTATTTAATTTTAATTTATTTTTGTTTATTTATTTTCTTTCCTTTATTTTATTTTATTTTTCTATATATTTATTTATTTATAAACATTGTTGTTGTATTCTTGTATTTGTTTTTTTAATTTGTTTTTTTTTTAATAATTAAAAACATTTATTTTAGTTTATTTTACTTTGTAGTTATATTTTTGCCTTATTTATTTCATTTTTTATGATATTTTGTATGAAATTATTTTGTTTTAATTAGTTTATTTGATTATTTATTAATTTACTAAATTTTATTTGTTTTATTTTAATTTAGTATTTTTTATTCTATTTATTTTGTTTTTTTAAGTTTTTTCTTTCCTTATTTCTTTTTTATTTAATTGAATTTGATTTTACCTTGTATTATTTAATTTTGTGTTGGGTTATTTTATTTATTTTTTATTCTATTTAATTTAACTTTATTTTATCAAATTTTTTTCACTTTACTTAATTTTGTTTTACTTTGTTGTTTTAGTTTATTTAATTTTTTCTTTAATTGCTTTTATTTTATTTTATCTTATTTTATTTTCATTTTTTCTCATTTAATTTAGTTTCTCTTTTTTTACTTCTTATTTTAATTTAACTTTATTTTATTTTATTTTATTTTATTTTATTTATTTTATTTTTTTATAATTATTTATTTTGCTTAAACTTCTAAATTTATTTTAATCCGTTTATTTTGCTCTACTCTATATTTCTAATTTCATTTAATTTTGTTTTATTTTATTTTTAATTTTCAATTAAATTTTGTTTTAGTTTTCTTAATTAAGTCCAATTTTATTTTAGTTTAAGTAATTTTTTTTTATGTTTTATTTTATTAAAGTTAAAAATTTTTAAATCAAATAATTTCATTTTGTTTTTAGTTATTTTATTCCGTTATTATTATTATTATTATTATTATTTTTATTGAATTTTATTTACTTTTTGTTTGCTTGTAAACTTCAAAAAATCCGTATTATAATTCCTTAGCCTGAAAGGCAGATGTTTTTTTTTTATGGAAATTAAAATGTAAATTATTTTTCAGATCTTCCATTTTAATTTTAGTACATTAAAATTGATTCATCTTGAATTCATCTTGCCCTTAAACATACTATTACAGCCAAGCTCCGCACTTCCGGCGGTATTACAAGCTGTCAATTCACGCGTCACTTAGTCATTTGAGTATGCATAAATATGTAACGAGTGTGCTGTCTAGCCATCACTCATCTAAGTAAATTCTGTACTTGACATTGAAAAATTTGTAGCAGGAAAAATAGAAATAAGAGATTTTGGAAGCAACCTTTTTAGGTTGTTCCAATAGAGTAATCAATCAAGTATATGAAAATATATACATACATGCATTTGTATATTGAAATCTTTAAGAATGAAATATTCTTTTTCTGACAAATACTTTTAACATATGAGTCTACCTGAGCTTTACAAATTGAATTGTATAACAATTCTGAGAAGTAATGCACCTAGTCTGAGCGCCAAGTGCTTTGGTATACATACAATATGTAAATATGTAAAAGAAATTTGATGAAATTCTTGTGCTCATATTGTGCATAGTTTTAGGCGCTGTACTTGTGTATTTCAGAATATTGAAGCAAACAATTCCGGATAGTTATTAATACCTGAGGAATTTACCGAAAATATTACAGAAATCTTTTAAAAAGTAATAAGTCGGCATAGACGCAATCTAAAATAAGCTTTTCTTTTCAAAATAATTGAGAATTTCGCTCAGAGATATATCAATAATAAAGATTTATACTCCTAGTAAACTGCACCACACAGAAATTTGTCGGCTTGAGCCAGAAAACTGCTGATTTTTTTTGATTTCTTTTGAAAAGCACCGCGAGAATTCCACCTTTTTCCCTCTTTCTGGCCTTTCAGCTACGATAAAGAGTAATCAAATTTAGTTCTGCAAAAGAGAAGGTGGTCCTGGGGCCCGCCACGTAGAATCTTCCAATTTGATTCGCTGCAATTAGGGCCTAAATAAATAGGTTTTTCATTCATTTATTTATAGCCATATATTATTTATCGGTCCATATTAGAAAAGTATTAGAAGATACGAAAATTATTCAGATATGAGATCATGAGATGAGATCAATCTCACGACCGACTGTCATTTCTTATACAATTTATGTCAGAATATATACTGAAACAAGCAATATATGAATCTATCTTCATAATCATCCGCAGCGGCATCTATTGGGGAAACCCAAAACCATATACAAAAAGGTCGCAATGCGTCTGAAGTGTCTGAAGTCTGTGCCCCAAGTAATGAGGTTGCAAAAAATTAAATAAAACATAAATAAACAAAAAAAAAAAAAAAAAAACAACAAAAAAATTGAGATATTTGCATACATAGCACTGACTTAAAACCACAATGCGTCAGATATTTCTACAGTTGCACAGACGCACACAAATACCAAGTGTGGCAAAGAAGGCGCAAATTTGGCAACTGGCTCAAGTCAGTCAAACACACTCATTCATACATACATACATGCATATATTCAAAGGCACTTGTATTTGCTTGCGGCCAACAACATTTCAGCTGCCAAAATGGAAAAGCTTTTGCTTCACTCCCATATCCCACTATTTAATCGAGCCAAAAAATAGGTGTATGCGTTGAATGGATTCAAGCAGCAGCTGTCTGTACTATCTGTCGGCTTGAGGGCTCGTTTATTTTTTGCAAAACGGCCGCTGGAGAATATCAAGTGGTTTACTGTGGATTTTGTGTGGGGATGCCGCGCGGGTGGCCGGTGCACATGCTGTGTGTGTAGCGCTAACGGGTTTAATAACGAATGGTTGCCACACACATTTCATATTTATGCGCTCAATCAAGCAGAGAAAGTTCCATTCACAAGCATCCTAAAAATAATGAAAGAATTGGAGGATTTCATTTTTTCATTTGAAATACAACAAACGTTAAATTTCCTGTTGCGGCATATTTTCAGTTAAAACTTTAATATTTCTGTGTTCTCTGAGTGTGTATTTTAAATATTTATAACGGTATTTAAATTGCAATTATTATTTATTGATTTACGTTTGAGTTGATATACATGCATGCATTCAAATAATCGATTAAGCTGCTTTTTGGCAGAGCTTTTCTTTTGATTTGTGCTTTTTTAATATTTTCCTGTTCGCATAAATTGATCGAAAGTAATTTTACTTATTTAATATTTAAGGAAAATAAGTTTTTTATTACTTAAAAAAATATTTTATTATCTCCACATTTTAATTCCGCAGTATTTTTTTTTTAAATGCCGGAATGGCATCTCCAAAACAATGGCAGCGTTTTCAAAAATTTTGCTTTAAAAAATCGTTATTTTAACACACAAAAAAACGTTTAAAATAGCTCTTTCGATGACACTGCAGTGGTGTAGTCTATTTGAGTTGCCTTCAAGGCGCCAAGCTAATTATTCGAGTTTCTATTGTGGTCTTCCTATCGTCAAATATCGAAGTTGAATGAAAAAAAACCAAGAAAAATGCCCTGATAAAGCTCAACTAGCAACTGATGCCACATCTCCCCTATAGCTCTGGTTGAACATCATTAAATTTTGTTTTGTTTCTGAAATCATTCGAATGACAAAACAAAATGAGTTGGACCAGTTCGCTTTTAAAAACGAAAGCTTCTTCCAAAGAAGACTTTTTCAATTTACCGAAAAATGAATGGAGAGATACTTAAAGCGGAGTGGAGGACCTACTTTTCACCTGCTTTCATCGGCGGTAGCCAACGCAGACGTTATTCGCTGCAAAACCTTGCTCTCTTAGTGCTGACTCATCCGATGTTCAATATCATTCAAGCCTCTGCACCATATACAGGACGGAAATGATGACTTGTAGAGTTTGTCTTTTGTTTGTCAAGAGAGAACTTAACTTTTCAGGTGCTTACTCTGTTTGAAAGTGTGATTCTGCATGGAATTTCAAAGCTTCTTCCTAGATAGACGAAATTATATAAAACGTTACGTAGAAGCCCAGATGAGAATATGCTGACTCTTTGTTTCATGAAAAGAGATATTTAATCTTACTCTCGTTCGCCATCACACCCGTTCGCTACTCGTCTTTGGCATACACCCCAGTAGTCATGCGCTCCCATAGAAGATCGTGCCCTCTCTGTTTAAGTCTGCATCTTCTATTATCCAGCACCGTGTTGAAAAAAGCTCATGGTAGAGATTCGCCTTATCTGAAACCTCGCTTAGTATCGCAGGGCTCGGAGTGCTCCTTACCAATTATGACTGCGCTTCTGGTACTTACCAGTGCAGCTCATGTATACATAAAGGGTGATCCATTTCGAGGTTTCCTTATTATTTTTTTGACGAAAAAAACACAGAAAATTCAAATTTAATGGGGAATGTTTTTTATGATTTGAAAGAATATTCTTTGATATTTATTTTTTAAGGATTATCGCCTTAAAATGTTGGCCGCAGCTACGTCTTGGATGGTCCATCCATTGAGTCTAATTTTCGATGACTTGTTCGGGCGTTTCGACTGGTAACTGCCGAATGACACGCGTGATGATTTGCTCTAAGGCCTGAATCGAAGCGGGATTGTCCACATAGACTTTAAACTTTACGTATCCCCCCAGGAAAAACTCTAACGGTGTGACATCACACGATCTTGTTGGCCAATCGGCCGGTCCAAAACGTGAAATTATCTGCTCACCCAACTGTTCTCTCAATAAATCCATTGATTGATGCGATATGTGGGAAGTGGCGCCGTCTTGTTGAAAGCAAATGTCGCGGAGATCACGAGCTTCAATTTCAGGCATCAAATAGTAGGTTATCATTACATCGGCCCACAAGCCACACCGTTATTTTTTTCTGGATGAAATGGCAGCTCTTAAACTTCGTTGCTCTTCTTCAGGTTACTCTTCGTCCCAAATGCGGTAATTTTGATTGTTTGCATACCAATTGAGCCAGAAATGGGCCTCATCGATGAAAAAATTTGACTCGAAAACGTCATGTCTTCTTGGAACTTTTCAAGAGCCCATAGAGCGAAGCGATGTCGCTTGAGAAGGTCGAGCGATTCAATTTATCACAAGCTGTATTTTGTACGCTTTCAATTTAAGATCTCGAAGTAAAATGTCCCAAGTCGTTCTATACGTCAGTCCGAGTTGCTGCGAATGGCGCCGAATCGACGTGTTTCGTGCACACTCTCAGCTACGGTCGCTATATTTTCTTCACTGCGTGTTGGACGTGCTCTATTCGGTCGAATATTATCCAATAATGAATGCTGCGTGTCAAGATGGGTGATGGTGTTGCGAATAGTACGCTCCGTAGGCCGTTTATGTTGACCATAAGTTGAGCGAAGTGCGCTAAACACATTCTTTACAGAACGTGAATTTTCGTAATAAAGTTCAATGATTAGTAAATGTTGTTCAGGCGTAAGTCTTTCCGCAAAAATAACATGACAACTTGACGCGACTCGCGCGTGATCTGTCAAAAAATAGGCTATTGAAAAAAGTACTCTACTTGGATCATAATTGACGATTTTTGGTCGAGCTCTTCCTCTAATTTACTAAGTGTGTTGCTACGCTCAAGGTCCAATTCATTTAATCAAGAGACGATGTGCCTTTAACCTTTCACACAATACACTCTATACAAATAGAGGCCTTATACGTGATATGGAGGGGGCTTAAGCAACTATAATTCGCGCAGAACATGGAGACTGCAGTTTTTTGAATTAAACATAACATACTGAGGTTCCAATCGTCGGGCATGCGTTAGTCCGACCATATTCTGCAAAAAAAAAGCGGATACTTTCGCGTTGTCAGTGCTTCGTCATCGTATCTGAATAGCTTAGGCGGTAAACTTTGTCATTATTCAGGCGAACATTTGCTATTCTGAATTCATCATATTCGATAAATGGAATATCTATTAGCCTTCTCGTGAGTTTTCTTTTCCACAACTTCAATTCAGCAAGCTGGATCGGTGGTGCCTTCATTAACTCAGTACACTACACTACGGGCTTCGGACATCAGATCACCTCTTTAGTTCCTTGCGTGAGTTGGCTCCAGTCTTGAAGTCTATTGAAAACCGCCGCCAGCTTCTCAGGTGCTTCATAAACAACTTTGCAGTCTTTTTCATTAGCATTTAATTTCCATTGATTTCATTAAAAAATTTAGTTAGACAAATAACTGTGAATAACACGAACTCAATTATCGCTACATATGCACATACATATATTTTTTATTATTTTAGTATAAGCTCGCTTCCCTTTAGAAACCTTTTTTATGCATGCATAAAATATTTAAAATTTTTCGCTCTTACATTCAAGCATTTTTTTGGGTTAATAAATGTATGAATGAGTAAAAAATACTAAAGAAAAAAGGCAATAAATTATTTTGCGATGAAACTTCCACCATGACCAAGGTCACAGAGGTAAATGTTTATTGGTCATTAAAATGAATGACGCGTCAAAAAAGTGGTTAACATACACTCCACTACTACTTATTTATGTGTACCTTTGTATTTCAAGCACTAAATGTGTAACATAATGTTAAATGTTGAAAAAAAAAATGTTGAAAACTCACTGCTTGCATACTCATGAAGTGCAAATATAACATACAACAATTTCACGGATTGTCAGACGAGAAGGTCAGTGTACATACATTAAATATGTACTTATGTGTACATGTATGTATATCTACTCGATAGCAAAGCAAAAAAATATCCTAGCAATTATTAACACTTATTTGTTACTTGCGGCGATAACAAAAAATTCAAATAACTTTTATGAAATAATTAAGTAATTATTGCACCAATAAAATGCTAAAAATGTCAAGTCAGATATTAAAGTGATATATGGATGTGATGTGCATATTATTTGTTCACTAAGCATATTTAAATGCTGAAAAATGGAAATTCTAAGCTGTTAAAAATACTTATTTTGAGCTTTTCAAAACATATATTCTCATAGGCGTTCGCAGCAAATATGTTAAAAGTTTGAATAATTTTTTAGCTTAACACAAATAACGGTCAATTGAAAAGTCTACCATAGTAAAACATATATTCAAAATTCAATTCAACAAACAAAATTCATTTTGTTTACTCAACATCCCTTCAAGGGCGATACACTGATTATAGCTACCCTTCAATTTCGTAGTGAGATTGCTCCTTTGCTTCAAAATAGGCAAAATCAGTTTCGACGATTACCTCTTCATTCGACGAAAATTTCTACATAGCGAGCATTCTTTTGAGATTTGAGAACAGAAAATTGACGCAGGAGGACAGATCTAGAGAATACGCTGGATGCGGAAGCAATTCAAAGCTCAATTCATTGATTTTTGCCATCGATTACACTGACTTGTGACACGGCGCATTGATTTGTTGAAGCAGCATCTTCTTTTTCTTCAAATGAGGCTGTTTTTCGTCAACGCTCCAGTAACGCTGTATTATGGTCGCTGCTGATGGTCCTTTTTTGCAACGTAGTCAATGAAAATTATTCCACGCGCATCCCAAAATATAGACGCCATAACCTTGCTTTCTTTTGTTTTTCCACGCTTTGGAGCGAGTTCATCGTGTGCAGTCCACTCGGATGATTGTCAATTGCACTGCGGAGTGAAATGATGTGGCCAAATTTCATCCGTTGTTATGTATCGATGCAAAAACTAGAGTTTATTACACTTGAACATCACCAAATACTGCTCCGAATCATCGTTGTTTTTGTTTGTCAAAAGTGAGCTCGCGCGGCACCTACTTTGCACAAATCTTTTTTATGCCCAAAAATTCGTGAATTATATGATGTACACGTTCAATTGATCTCTTGAGGGTGTCTGCTATTTCATGCAATTTCAATTTACGGTCATTGAAAATAATATTGTGGATTATTTTGATGTTTTCGTCGGTAGCATTCCCTTTTTGGTCGTCCACTGCCTTCACCGTCTTCGGTGCTCACTTCACCACATCTAAACTTAGCATAATGATCCTTGATGCTTGATTTTCCAGGGGCAGTGTCTGTAAGCTCGTCATAAAGCAAAATTTTTGCTTCAACTATATTTTTGACTCACACCACGCCAGAGACCTTAAAAAAGAGTTAAAACGATCACTGGCGAATATTTTTCAGGTCATCATAGAAATAAATGCCTATTTTGAGAGCCTTGAAAGAACTTATTGTTTGGGAGGGATACAAAAATTGGAAAAATACAGAGAAATATATATTTCATTCAAAAATCTCTGACTTAGGTCCAAAACCTTGTATACTTGTATAAATAGTCATATTCTGAATTCTAAGATCGTGTAAAACAAAAAAAGGCAAACTCATAAAATTCTAGGAGTTTCCTTTGTTTTTTCCCTTGAATTCATCATTGAATTTAAATTTTCAATATATTGAACTCATATGTACATATATTTAACTAAATATACTAATATACATATTTTTTTCTTTTTTCAGGTAAGTGATTTTACGAGCAGTGTTGTTTCTGGCATAAATGTTTTAACGAAATTGAATTTGGTGAGGTTATTAAATTTTTAACGTATGTTGTATTTAAAAAAATGTAGCGAACAATCCAAATCTTTTTCACAAACTCTAATGTGGTAATATGATAAGAAAGAGAATAAATATGAAAATTTTTCTTATAATATTTAGATTTGATTTTTGATGGTATTTTGCTATAGAAAAAATATTTCTTACATAACAAATTATCCCGGCAAAAAGGTGTCAACTAAGGAAACAAGCGCTTCATTCGACACCTTACAACGATTTCGACTACATAGCGTAGGTGTTGAGAAAGCATTTCAGACACTCTATCAGTTGGAAAAAGTTATTGAGCAGTCTGAGAGCAGCAGCAATTCGCTTTGAAGCAAATATTAATTACTCTTATGAATATTTACACGTAGTTATGTAAATATGTCCCACATAACTTTTGTCATTGTAAGGGGCGATCCATTCCGTTCTCTACTTTTTTAAAGAAAAAACAAAGAAAATTCAAATTTAATGGGAAATGTTTATTACCATTCGAAAGAAACATTCTTTGGCATTTATTTTTGAAAATTATGTCTTTCAAATGTTGGTAGTGACTACGTCTCAGATGGTCTATCCGTTGAATCCATTTTTCGATGACTCGTTTGAGCATTTCGACTGGTAACTGGCGAATGACACGCGTGATGTTTTGCTCCAAAGCCTGAATCGAAGCGGGATTGTCCGCATAGACTTTAGAGACTTTACATATTCTCACAGGAGAAAGTCTAACGGTACGATATCACACGATCTTGGTGGCCAATCGACCGGCTTAAGATGTGAAATTATCTACTCACCGAAGTGTTCTCTCAATAAATCCATGGATTGATGCGATGTGTGGGAAGTGGCGCCGTCTTGTTGAAACCAAATGTCGCAGATATCACGAGCTTCAATTTCAAGTATCAAATAGTCGGTTATCATGGCGCGACAACGATTGCCATTGACCGTTGCGCTCTCGTCGGCCACATTTTTGAAGAAATATGGACCACACCAAACCATTGTTTTTTTTTGGCTGAAATGCGGCAATTTTACTTGTTTACATACCCATTGAGCCAGAAATGGGCCTTATCGATGAACAAAATTTGACTCGAAAATATCGGATCTTCCATAGAGCGAGGCGATGTCGCTTGGGACGGTCGAGCGGCTTCAGTTCTTACACAAGCTGTGTTTTGTATGCTTTCAATTTAAGATCTCGACGTAAAATGCACCAAATCGTTCCATACGTCAGTCCGAGTTGTTACCAACGGCGCCGAATCAACTCTCCACTGGCTTCGTGCACACTCTCAGCTATATTTTCTTCACTGCGTATTGGACGTGGTCTATTCGGTCGAATATTATCCAATATGGAATGCTGCGTGTCAAGATGGGTGATGGTGTTGCGAATAGTACGCTCAGTCGTAGTGCGCGATACGTTTTCCGCACAGAACCATTGTTTTCGAAATAAAATTGGACTATTTGCAAGCGTTGTTCAGGCGTGAGTCTATTCATGATGAATTGCCAAACCAAACTGAGAATAAATCACTTGACAGCTGTTAAATCGGTCGCCATCTTGAAAAGTAATGCCAACTTAAAGTTCTATATCTCTATAAAAAACACCCTTTATATGTATTATATATATGTATATATATATAATATTAATTAATTAATTTGTTTTATTAAGTTAATTAAATTTTATTTATTTTTAATTTAATTTAGTTTAATTATATTTTTTTGTATTTTATTTAGTATTATAGTATTTACTTTTTGAATTTATTTTAGTTTTTTAATTTAATTTAGTTTCATTTTACTTTCAATTTATTTAATTTTTTTTTAATTTTATTTAATATAATCTTATTTAATTTAATTTAATTTTAACTTTATTTGGTTCGGTTAATTTTTTTATCTTAATCGTTTTAATTTAGTTTTTTTCATTATTTTAATGTAGTTTTATTTAAATTTTAAATTAATTTAAATTTAATTTAATATTTTTTTTAATTTATTGTTTTTTAGTTTAATTTAATTTTATTTTTATTTATTCCTTTTGTTGTTTTAATCTGGAATGGAACGATTTTCCGTCATTCCTTGTCAATTTTGGTTTTGCGACAAACCGGTTTCGGCGTTCCGCCATCTTCAATGCCGATAACGAAACTAGGCATTGAAGATGGCTGAACGCCGAAACCGGTTTGTCGCAAAACCAAAATTGACAAGGAATGACGGAAAATCGTTCCATTATTTTTATTTAGTTTAAATTAATAAATTTTTATTTTTTTAATATTTTTATATTTTATTTTATTGAATATTATTTAATTAAATTAAATTTTTTCATTTATTTTTTTTAAATTTAATTTTTAATATTTTTTTAATATTTATTTTTTATTTATGAGCATACGCTCATCCAGCCATGTATACATATATAATAAAACTTAAGTTCAAAAATATCGTCTACAGTTTGCATGCTCGTGTATTTTTCTTCGATACCTCTGGTAATATGTGTGTATGTATCAATGTACATAAATTTGAATTTCAATCGTACACGTGTCCAATATTAGTTGCTTGAAGCGATTTATTGGCTTTTGACTTGCTCACATTCCTAAATATGCATATTTCTGTGCAAAACGATATGCTTTCATACGTACAGTTTTGAATGTCAACAGATGATATTTCTGAATTCCAAGTATTATATGAAAATACGCATTTGAATTTGTGCACGGAAAACCACAGAAAGTGGACTGCAGCACTTGTGAGTGAGTGAAAATTTTGAGTATTACGGTTTACGCGTTTATTGCTTACACGACCGCTTTCATATTGTCATTTTGAAATCGATTTAATATAGTACTTACACATATAAATTACCCCAAAAAAAAAAAAAAAAAAAATCATCAATTTGGGCGTCGCTATGGTTTCTTTGCTGAGCCTCGATAGAAATTATTATTCCCATGAAGAAAACTATGGCGTTGCGGGATTTACGGAGAAACGAGTTATGCTCTCAATGTCAGTAAAATATCTCTCCTAAAGTTTTTCTGTAACTTTTTTTTTAATTGAAATCGGGCTATAGAGTTCATGTTTAGTTGGTTTAAGTGGAATTTCTCGAGCCATATTTCCCAAAAGACCTTTCTGCATTGGTTTTTGAAAATAAGTTTTACTTATTCGACAAGTGTAATAAACATATGTAAATAGAGAGGACTTTACTTCTCAATTGCCTCCTCAGTCCAAAGTATCGCTTGTTGGCAAGAGTGATTCTGCGTTGGATTTCAAGGCTGATATTGTTGGTGTTGTTAATGCTAGTTCCCAGATCTTCGAAATTATCTACGACTTCGAAGTTGTGATTGTCAACAGTGACGTGGGAGCCAAGACGCGAGTGCGATGACTGTTTGTTTGATGACAGGAGATATTTTGTCTTGCCCTCACTTCACTACCAGACCCATTCGCTGCGCTTCTTTGGAGAACGCAGAACTTAGGGTGCTTAGGTTGCTATGACCAATTATATCAAAAAACTATCCCTGTACAGTTATTGCATAAGAATTTTTCTAGTTTTTCTAATCAAGAAAAGGTTTAGATTCCAGCTCGAGATATTTAAACGAAAAGTATGTGAATATTTGAATAAATAGAGAGTAAGATGATGGTGGTAAGATCGGCTCACTTTGATGGCGCGTGAAATGTATGAAAAACTCTATGAATAAAATGCTTTCACACAAACATCACATACATATTTACTATTAATCAATCAGCAATGAAAAGTGAATGGCAACATAGCAAATGATAATGATGACAACGACGTTGGAAATAACGCGAAGAAAGACATCAACAACAGCAGCAGTAGATAATCGCCGCACAGTGTGAGAAGCACGTGTAAGGTGCGAACAAAAATTGTAAAAATTGAATTAATTATATATAACGGTTTATCCATTTTGTGGTTTCCAAAATAAAAGCAAATAAAATGCATTTAAAATAATTTTTTCTCATGAAATTTCGTTTTCAAAGAAGTAAAGTCCAGTCACACTTCTAGACCAAAGAGCACACCAAAAAGTAAGTTCGTATTTCGTGTAATGGACTCTCTTCAATTATTTGAGGATTCTCGGAGCCGCTAATGCGCCAAATTTGCTTATTTACACATATCCACCGAGTGAGAGCCGATGAAGAAATTTTCGTTAAAGAAAATCGAGGTCCACTGCTTCTTGCTCAAGCGCCCAATCGACGTATCTAAAGCGTTGTGAATGGTCAGTTGTTGCTGGCTTCAGTTGTTATGTGGAATGGACTTTCTATGGTCGTAGGTGTAAGTCCATGTGCAAAATACACACCATTATGTGACGTAAGAAAGTCCCAGTTCTTGAAAACCTCGAGATATAGACACATTCGGGTCTTCAGCTACACTTTCACTTGCAGCAGCGATATTTTTTGCGGGGGAACGAGCAAAACGATGATGTGCAAGCCTTACATAATCTGTAACCGATCCAGTCTCTTCAAATTCCTTTATAATTTTACCAATTGCTTGCGTAGTTGGTTGATTATGTGCACCACAATCTCCTCTTAGAGCACGAAACATGGCCACGTTTGAATCACCATTTTTGTTGTAGGTTTCAACAATTTGTTAACGCATTGTGCGGTTTTTAAGCGATCCATTTTCATAAATGCCTGAATTTTAATTAAAAACAGCATGTTTGGTTTGCCAGTTAATTTTGACAGATGTCAAAG
This sequence comes from Neoceratitis asiatica, assembly GCA_030068015.2. Taxonomy (NCBI): domain Eukaryota; kingdom Metazoa; phylum Arthropoda; class Insecta; order Diptera; family Tephritidae; genus Neoceratitis; species Neoceratitis asiatica. The sequence goes on along the minus strand of CM061528.1, from coordinate 20,293,526 downwards.
TTCAGCCCTGCTTTTTCGAAACCACTAAATGGATAAACCTTTATATTATGATTGGTTTTGTTCAGTTGATTCTCCGACAGGGTGAAAAGTTGATGAATATTGGAACGAGTTCCCGTCGTCCCTTGTCAAATTTGGTTTTGAGACAAACCGGTTTCGGCGTTCTGCCATCTTCAGTGTCGAACGATCAACGACACCGAAGATGGCAGAACGCCGAAACCGGTTTGTCTCAAAACCAAATTTGACAAGGGACGACGGGAACTCGTTCCAATATTCATCACCATTATATTATATTGAGATCCCAATACAAAATTTCTTAATCCAAAAAGTGGAAATCGTTTTTGAATAGATTCTATCAGAGTAAATTTGATACCTCGGGTTTCGGATTGCCGACTAATTAATCATCGATTAAAGCCTTTGCTCCTGGACTAGATGGATTGTCTTCTATAAGGACATGTACCAACTTGGATCCGAGGTATACTTCTTCAAATAGGTAAAAGCAGCTTTTTAGCAGGACTGGTCTTTAGTCATCGCAAGTTATCACTTGGTTGGATTTGGCCCCGGGTATCAACCTGCCTCTGCGCATGACGTTGTTCCGGATTGTTTCGTAACACTTCCAAAGCGACGTTTGTTAGCGACACTCATTACGGTCTTCAATGATAAAGCGGTTTTGGTCCATTACGTCCTTACTTTTCAGCATTTTGGCTGATGACTAGACCTCTTCAGCTGACCCTTTTGTCGTTTTGCTGCCGTTTCTGATAGTCCGAGCATAAAATTGCCTTTCTTTCAAAATTATTTAATAAAAAAATTCAATATTTGTACTACACAAAGCCATTTATATAGATTTTATGGATTTTTTACTCGCACTTGGACGCACTCGCTACACTGTGAGTCGCTTAAATGAGAAAAGCACTCGTAAACAGCTGGAACACCTGCGATGAAACGACGGAATTGTGAACGACAACGGCAATGACGATGACGACGGCGCTGACGAAAGGCAATGCAATAATAAAAGCGATGCAATCAAATTAAATGACTATAATCATTACTGAAAACAACAATAACAACAAATAGAAGATTTATAAAACAAAATAGTAGCAACAACAACGAATTAAGAAGACATTAAGAAAAAAATTTATAAATAATTATGGCAGCAAAAAAAAATAGCATTTATAAAAACAACAACAACAATTTCATTTAAATGGCTGTGGACTGAGAATTCAACAGATTGACTGACTGACTGGCTGACTGAATGACTATACTCGTTTTTGTTTTAAGTTCCGACCAATGAACGAATAAATATGCGAAGAACAACCGAAATAACAACAACAACAACCATAAGAACAGCAGCACGCAACACGCCAAGAAAGTAGGTGAAACGCATTGGCGGCTGCAGCATTTAATGAATGACTTAGACTGAAATAGCAACAAATGCGGCACTTAGAGCCAGCTGCAATAAATGCAACAACAACAACAAGCAATTACAAAGAGACATTGCAGTTTATCACCGTCGGTCTGCCCAGGGGTGATTTATAAATAAATGGTCAATTGAAAAGTCCCCGGCCTGACACATAGATGGCGCTATTAGAAATAACTAAATCATAATTCTTAGTTAGTCCTAACCTTCAACAGACGCGTGTTTGAATTTGACAGCTGTCAAATCATTAGTCTGTGAATTATAGCATTTTGAATGAAGCAACTTTCGTTATTGTGAAAAAATTGGTAAAAAGAAATTTCGCGTGTTGATAAAATTTTGCTTTTTCAAGGGAATAAAAATACAGTTGAAGCAAAAATTTAGTTTGATGACGAGTTTCCTGACTCTGCCCCAGGTAAATCAACCATCAAGGATCGTTATGCTAAGTTAAGATGTGGTGAAATGAGCACCGAAGACGGTGAACGCAGTGGACGCCCAAAAGAAGTAGTTACCGACGAAAACATCAAAAAAAATCCACAAAATGATATTGAATGGCCGTAAATTGAAATTGAAAGAGATAGCAGGCACTCTAATGATATAAACTGAATATTTGGGTATAAGAAAGCCTTGTGCCCAGTGGGTGCCGCGAAAGCTCGCTTTTAACCAAAAACAAAGACGAGTTGTTGATTCGGAGCAGTGTTTGGAGATGTTCAAGTGTAATAGACCCGGGTTTTTGTGTCGATATGTGACAATAATCATTTCACTCCGAAGTCCAATCGACAGTCATGGGAGTGGACTGCACACGATGAACCCGCTGCAAAGCGTGGAAAAACGCCACAGTCGGCTGGTAAGGTTATGGCGTCTATATTTTGGGATGCGCATGGAATAATTTTCATTGACTATATTGAAAAAGAAAGGACCGGCGACATCGACTATAACATAAGCGTTATTGGAGCGTTTGAAGGACGAAATCGCCGAAAAACGGCCGCATTTGAAGAAAAAGAAGATGCTGCTTCACCAAGACAATGCACCGTGTCACAAGTCAGTGAAATCAATGACAAAATTCCATGAGTTAGGCTTTGAATTGTTTCCGAATTCACAGATCCCCAGATCTGGCCCCCAGCGACTATTTTCTGTTCTCAGATCTCAAAAGAATGCTTGCTGTGAAGAAATTTTCGTCGAATGAAGAGGTAATCGTCGAAACTGAGGCCTATTTTGAAGCAAAGAACAAATCGCACTACAAAAACGGTATCGAAAAGTTTAAGGGTCGCTATAAACAGTGTATAAGAATTGTAGAAAACTATCTGGAATGAAAAAATGAATTTTGCCAAAATAATTTTGTTTTACTACCGTAGGCCGGGGACATTTCAATTGACCTGTTAAGTTGCCCGAGCAGCCAGCAAAAGCCAGCAGCAGCAAGAGCCAAAGACAAAAATTCATGACAATAACAAAAAAAAAAAAAAAGAAAAAACATGAAACACTAGCAACAACAATGAAAACAGTAAAATATTATGGTAGCAAATAAAGTAACAGCAAGCGTGTAGTACATACATATGCATATAAATACATACTTATGTACATATTTATATGCCAACACCATTCAGCAAATAAAAGGGCAAATCGACAAGCGACTGTTGCTCGTACTTAAGTGCCAACATCAACAACAGTAATTGCCAATAATAAAGTCAACATCAACAACAAAAACAAAAACAAATAATCAAACTCTAGTACAATAATGGTTAACAACAAATATGAGTGAGTGAAAAATATATATTTATTTGTGGTGAAAATTGAAAAATAGAAAGTCGAAACGCATTAAAGTGCCACATGCAACGTCGTCGATCTGCCTGTGTATGTGTGTGTATGTGGCACTTAAGCTCTTGTAGCTTTTCCATACAGCTGTCCCATGCGAATACAGGGGGAGATACAGTGTTATCGATGACACTACGAATGACAAACAAAGATAACCACAAAAAAGTGTGTATTAAGAATTTGATAATGGATATTTCATCAGTTACTTTCATTCGATAGCTTATACAGCTCACCTAGAGTGGGGGCTTCACTGAGTCCAGATCTGTTTGAGAGTTAGTTCTTCCTTTCAATAGTAGATCTTTAAGCGATAATTCCAAAGTAGATGAGAAATTCTATTTGTATTAAATGACTAAATTCATAAACACACATCGGAAAAAGACAAGATTGAAATTCAAGGCCGAGACCTTCTTATGGATACCACAGGCTTTTTACACTACATACATTGTGCGATCTAGCTTAAGCGATCTTCAGTCCACCTTCTTTATTTACATGCACTGCTTTATGTCAAGAAGTTGCTTCCACAAATTGGCCAAACTCTTAAATTCTCAATGCATCTACTTCTTAAAAACCTGCTCCGATGTACCCGTTCGGCTTAAACAAAACGGACTCTACGAACTGATCATAACGAATACAATGATAATGAGAACAAAGGTATGAAATTTGCAGGTGTGCAACCTCATATTGAAATAAAGAGATTACATATCTGAAAAGAAAAGGTAGAAACATCTACCGTTACTCCTCTGTACTTCAGACTATCTTACAACTTGTATGCGCAGTTCCTTAAGGGTGTACTCTATTAGTGTTGCAAAGCAAATGAATAGTAAGAGGTCTTCCCCTTGGACTTCATTACTTTGCAAATTTTGAGATACTCAGAGGAGTCAATAAACCGACATTTTGACTCCCTAATTCTACTGGATGGATAGTAATGACTTCGTATTGGAGACAACCACTGCAAATTTGTCTCCAAAATTACAACCCCTGCAAACGTTTAGAGGGCCATCAGTGTCCAAGAAGTGCGCTGGACGGGACAAGGACGGGAAAAGGTAGGATCGTGTGAAATGTACTACAGCGGCTACATAAAAGAGCTCAAATTTGGAGTTGGATTTGTGGTGAGAGAGAGACTCCGTCTCCGAGTCCTGGCATTCACCTCGATGTATGAACATCTAACCAAAATCCGTATCAAATCGAAGTTCTTCAACGAATCGCTGACCTGCACCCACACTCCGACGATAGAGAAGGACCTGTTGGAGATTTCAACACCAGGGAAGGTAAAGAAGATATCTTTAGCACAACATCCGGGAAATTAAGCCTCCTTAACGAAACATGCCTGACTTCACCGGGTCCCGAAATATGGTTTTTTGCAGTACCAGACTCCAGGTGTAAGAAAATACATCAAGCTACATGCTTCCGGATCGAAAAATGCGCAGCCAAATTGCTCATGTTGTGAGAGACGAAAGACATGTCTCAAAAATTCTAGACTCGGATCACTATTTGGTAGCAGCGAAAATAGGCACTCATCTCTGTGCCGAAACGAACGCCCGTCAAGAAACACAAGGAAGGTTGGATGTCAAAAAACTGCAATCACAAGAGACAGCCGTGCAGCACTCATGAATATCTCGAAATAGGGGAACTGTGGAACGGCATCTCAAGCTCCCAACGTAACAATGCAAGGGGAACAATTGGATTTCGCCAAGTAAAAAGAAAGATTAGGTACCATGGGATCGCCGTTCTGCAGAGGAGAGAAAGCAGTCTACCTACCGCATAATTTTGTGTGCTGAGCTCGTCCTGAAATTTGTGGTTTTGCGTCTTGATGTTTTTACCAACAAATGGTGGGACCTACAGTTTATTCTGAGCCGCCCTCGAACGGCCGATGGATTTTTATGAGGAGCTTTTTATTTCTTGTCAGAAACACACTCGTGGGACTCGACATTCCCTGCCGAGTGTGGCTTTTGACCTGGTAAATCGACCAATATTCACCATAAGACAAATTTTTTATAAGACATTTGAGACAAAAATCGATACACACCACCTTTACACCGATTTTAGAGCTGCCTCCACACCGTGATGTCTGAATTCGTTATCCTTGCTCTGTATACTGACCCTGGATAATACCAGAAGCGGGGTCAGAATTGGGAAGAACCTCTCCGGTGAGGCGAATGGGTCTCGCGGTGAACGAGGACAAGATGAGATATTCCCTGTCATCAAACGTTCGCGTCTTGGCTCCCATGTCACTGTTGACAGTCATAAATTTGAAGTTGTAGATAATTTCGCCCATCTTGTCAACAATGTTAAACTCAAAATCCACCGCAGAATCACTATTGCCAACATTTGCTACTTTGGACTGAGTAGGCAGTTGAAAAGTAAAGTCCGCTATAGACGAATCAAAACCAAACTATGTAAGTCGCAAGTCGCTGCTATATGGTACATAGGCTCGGACAATGTTCACATCCGAAGAGACGACACAAGGAGCTTTCGAAAGAAAGGATTTGCGGACTTCTTATGATCCTTTGCACATCGAAAACAGCGAACGCCGCAGTCCAGCTTTGAAAGTTTGCGATGAAGAAACGAATGGCGCGCAATTATTGATTTGGCCATAATCGCGCAAGCGGTGCCTACGCCCTAGTAGCTGTACGCAATGTTGAGAGTGGAAAGATTCCAGGCAGGCTAAAAGAGTCTAATAATAGCTGAATTGCTATAATAAAGGGTGATGCAATTAGAGGTACTTACTCCAATAGACTTTTTTGACAGATCACGCGTGTGGCATGTCAAGCTGTCATGTTATTTTCGTTCAATATTTGGTTTGGCATTTCATCATGGAAAGACTTACGCCTGAACAACGTTTACAAATTATTCAACTTTATTACGAAAATTCACGTCCTGCAAAGAATATGTTTCGTGCGCTTCGTTCAACTTATGGTCCACATAATCGACCTACTGAGCGTATTATTCGCAACATCATCACCCATCTTGAGACCAGCTTCCATTATTAGATAACATTCGAACGAATAGACCACACGCAGTGAAGAAAATATAGCAGGCGTAGTTGAGAGTGTACACGCGGACCGTGGAGAGTCTATTCGGCGCCGTTCGCAGCAACTCGGACTGACGTATGGAACGACTTGGTGCATTTTACGTCGAGATCTTAAATTGAAAGCGTACAAAATATAGCTCGTGCAAGAACTGAAGCGGCTCGACATTCCCAAGCGACATCGCTTCGCTCTAAGAGCTCTTGAAAAGTTCCAAGAAGATCCGACGTTTTCGAGCCAAATTTTGTTCATCGATTAAGCCCATTTCTGACTCAATGGGTATGTAAACAAACAAAATTGCCGCATTTGGGACGAAGAGCAACCTGAAGAGATTCAAGAGCTGCCATTTCATCCGGAAAAAAAAACGGTTTAGTGTGGTTTGTGGGCCGGTGGAATCAACGGCCCATATTTCTTAAAAAATGATGCCGGTGAGAATGTAACAGTCAATGGCGACGGTTGTCGCGTCTTGATAACTGACTATTTTATGCCTGACATTGAAGCTCGTGATCTCCGCTACATTTCGTTTCAACAAGACGGTGCCACTTCCCACACATCGCATCAATCAATGGATTCATTGAGAGAACACTTTTTTTTGGGCCGGTCGATTGGCCACCAAGATTGTGTGATATCACACCTTTAGACTTTTTCCTGTGGTCTAAGTCTAAAGCCTATGCGGACGATGCCGCTTCAATTCAGGCCGTGGAGCAAAACATCACGCATGTCATACGCCAGTTACCAGTCGAAATGCTCGAACGAGTCATCGAAAATTGGACTCAACGGATGGAACATCTGAGACGTAGCCGCGGCCAACATTTGAAAGAGATAATCTTCGAAAAATAATTGCCAAAGAATGTTCTTTCGAATGATAATAAACATTTCCCATTAAATTTGAATTTACTTTGTTTTTTTTTCTTTAAAAATTTAGGGAACTTCGAAACGGATCACTCTTTAAATACGCTCTCAATATAAGAATCCCTTCCAAACATAGTTCCGTTACAATTTTGCAATATTTTCCATAAACAATTATCCATTTATCAACTAAATTCATTAATTATTTGCAGCTGTGACATTTACGATAAAAAGAAAAATAAAGCAGAAGATTTATTTAACTCTTAACTTTTTTTGATGTAATCTGTAATCAGCACATGTAATGCGGCCTAATTTATTTACATCCTATATATTTACGGCAAGAATTTTCAATTAACATTTTTCCATATCAATAAATTACAATAAATTTTTTCAAAAATCAGAAAAACAACAACAACTGATAAGGTTACATAAGAGTTGAGGATGCGAATAAATAATATTATTAATTAGAGCATATTTTGGTATTGACTAATTTTGTATACATACATACATATATGTAAATTATATACAATATGCTAAATACATTAATAACTATGAATATTTCGTGCAGTTCGACACTCGACTTTTTGGCAACCAAAAATGATTTATTGCCACGCAAAATCCCAGATGGCACATTTATAAACCGATGCATGTATGTGTGTATGCGTATAGAGTAATAGATGTAAATATGTAATTGATTCAATATACTCGTATTCACGTAACTAGCTCGGACTTATGCATTACTAATGGTTATTCCTCTATTAATTAATGCCACAATTCGCACAAAAGCCACAATACGCTGGGGACTCATTCAGCACACACACCCACACATGCACACGCACACACACGCACAGAGCATTTCGATGCCGGAAAAAAGTAAGTGTAAGTAAAGTGCACATAAATTTCAACTACAGCCCTTAGTAAGAACCGGCACGCAGGTTGATGCTTCTTCGAGAGTGCGGTTAGCCCGTTAGCAGGTTCATTGGCTTAGCTTGCGCCTTCCTTAGCGTGGGCGCTGAGTGGGTTCTAGTGCTGTTATCGACACCATAAAGTAAAGTAAAGTAAGTAGGTAATCGTGTAATTTTTTTTTTTTTTTTTTTGAACGCCTGCAAGGTCAACTGTGGTTAACTGTTAGGCAGGCAGCTGCGGGGTGCTTTGACTTTTTTTACCTCTGTTTAGGCAGAATTTTCAATATTATGAGTATGTATGTCTCGATTTTGCAAGTGATCACCTTCATTTAATGGCGTTCGAACCTGGCAGATCGTATTACACACACACATACATATGTCCTAATATCTCCTTTTAATAAAATTTTTCGCTATAAATAATGAGATTTTTGTGAAATTTTCTATAAGTAAGCAAAAGTTTGCTCGACCACATCCATACGCTGTGAGTCTCGGGCGCCTCACTCAACTCAACTTGTTAACCACTTTTACGCATTCACACGCTCCGTTCTACAGCTTCAAATGCCAAACGCCCTTCTCACGCTGAGCTTGGATATGCACACTTTTCGCTTTCGCAGTCATCGTTGGGTGTGCTTGTATGTGGTGTGGTGTGTTTGTATGTGGTGTGGTGTGTGTGTGTTATCATACACGCGAAACGTGCTCAATGCCAATTAATCTGCTGGCAACGCTTAAGTGCAAATATTCAACATGCTTTTCCTACATACATACATTGAAACATACAAACATACATACACACGTAAGTACATACGCAAGCGATAAGCGGAAAATGTCATATGTGCCAAGCTTTGTAAGCACATAAATAAGTGCTAGGTTTGTAGCGGTTCTGCGAATTCAACGCCGTTGGGTTTGGTGGAAAAGGTCCATGCTAATTTAATCTGTATTACATCCGGCATTGACTCCGACTTCGACTGTTAATCCGATAAAGAAATCTCACTTTCCTAACACAAGCAATGTATACAACGTTAAGAAAGATTTCCAGCTACACATTTTTACCATGGATCATGGAGTCATACTCAAAATGCGGTTTTGATTTCGAAAAAAAATTCATTCTGACTCAGACTATGACATAAAAAACCCACCTCCGTGGCATCCAACAGACATTAGTCGGTGGATAAAGTGCCAGACATGGCACTTGGAGAGAGCAGAGCTCACTTATTAAGACTAAAACTAGTTTGGAGAATGATGAACTGATGTACAAAATGTAAAAAAAAAATGGCGTTCATTACGCATTGACCATCTCTATCCAGCATATGCACAGAGAACAGAGCTGCGAGCTAAAGTACAGTTCGAAAATTCTGCTATTTTCAGTGTAAGGGAAAAGAAGCGAATAGCTCTGATGGTGAACGAGAACAAAGCGGAATATCTTATGTCCATGACAGAAACAGACAGAGCATTTGTGTCTTGTCACCCATGTCACTGTTGACATTCGTAACTTTGAAGTTGAAGATAATGCCGTCTTACTTGGAACCAGCATCAAAACTAACGACTACATCTGCCTTGAAGTCCAACGCAGAATCACTCTCTCTCTCTCTCTCACAACACTTCTTACTTTGCACGACAAAGTAGGAAATTTCAAAATTCTCTCTCGATGAACAAAAACCAAACTCCATAAGTTGCTCAACATCCCCGTCCTACCTTATGGTGCTAAGACGTGTACATTGACAACGTCCGGTGAGTCAGCCTTGGGGTTTCTTCGAGAGAAAGGTTTTGCGGAAGACTTATGATCTTCTGTGTGCTGAGGACGGCGAATAACGTAGACAATGAAACGATGAGCTATATGAGATATATGATAGCATACGTAGTTCAACGAACCAGCGGCTAGGTTGGCTAGGTTATAGCATTCGGCTGGTAGAAAACAATACAGCTTCGAAAGTCTTCCACTCCGTTGAGATGTAGAAGCATCTGTCCTCAATTGGTGTCGCAAATTGTCTGCTAACGGCGAAGAGATGGAACAACTGGTGCGCTATTAGCGACTCGGCTTGCTCACATTAACTGTTTCTCCATACATACTATGACCACGATGGCTATGATCGCACAGTTAGAGCGCGTTAAAAAGAGTTTCAAATGATCTCCATTAGATATCTTTAGCATTGTGATTTCGACTCCGATCTCAGTTCGGATAAAAAATAAACTTCAAAACTTTCGTTTCTTCTTTAACAAATTGTACTCATCTTCGTAACAATCCCAGCAGCTACATACTGGTAGACACCATGCAGATGATTCATGGTCCAACGTTTATCGCCTCTTTCCCTTATATGGTCTGAGCTCAGAGAGCATTTTCAAGCTTCCGTTTATTAACAAATTTTCATTTACTATGAACCTCCGACTCTGTCTTCGGACGTCTAGTGTTGTCTGCTCGATAAAAATGAAATTTTAACTGATTTATTTGTGAAAGCACATGGGAAGAGTAGATTGAAGGTGACTTGGAGTTGAGTTTCGATTTTGTATTGCACATTTGATTTTGATTTCTTTAAACAAAAATAAAAATCTCGGTTTTTCTAAACTCACATCCATCACATACCTAACACACACATACACATACACACATGTACATATGTATCTGCTTATATGGCTCAGTGTGTATAGTTGTGTTCTAAGTATTTAGACGTAGCAGAGAAAAGCGTTCGCTTGCCGTTATGGCTTGGGAATATTTCCATCGAGAAGTTCTTTTCCCTTAATTTGCTATTTACTCGTATTCCCATTCACATTCACATTCGTGCTAAACAGTTGCCATTAACATTGTCATTCCCATTTATCAAGCGTCATTGGTGATTATAAGAGGTGAACCGTTGAATGAGTAGCATTCGGTTTGCTAATTAAAATGTATAACGGTAAAGTTGTATAAAGTTTTCTTTTAGCTATGAAAAAAGGCAGTTAAAAGTTGGCTGATTAACCATTTATATTAAAATTAAGAAAAAAAAAACTAATGAAGGCATTTGAAGTCGTAAGCGTAAATTCAGTGCAGAAAGTTCCATTGGATTGGCTCAATGCGACAAGAAAACGATGAAATAGAATCAGCGATGGGTCATTTCGTGAGAAAAGCAGAAAGGGAGAAGAGAATGATTCTTCTTCTTCTTCTTTTTATTTGGCGTAGGTACCGCTTACGCGATTATAGCCTCGTCAACAATAGCGCGCCACTCGTTTCTTCTTTTTGCTGTTTGCCGCCAGTTAGAAATACCAAGTGATACCAGGTCGCTCTCCATCTGATCTTTCCAACGGAGTGGAAATGACGTAGCCAGCGTAGCCGCTGTCTCTTGATTCGCTGAACTATGTCACTGTTGTCGTATAGCTCGTACAGCTCATCGTTCCATCGTCTGCGTCTGGATCATAAATCTTCCGCAAAACTTTTCTCTCGAAAACTCCTAAAGCCGACTCATCGGATGTAGACATCGTCCATGCTTCTGCACCATATATAAGGACGGGAATGATGACTTGTAGAGTTTGGGTTTGGTTCGTCGAGAGAGGACTTTGCTTTTCAATTGCCTACTCAGTCCAAAGTACCACCTGTTGGCAAGAGTGATTCTGCGTTGGATTTCAAGGCTGACATTGTTGGTGTCGTTAATGCTGGTTCCCAGATGGACGAAATTATCTACCACTTCGAAGTTGTGACTGTCAACAGTGACGTGGGAGCCAAGTCGCGAATGCGATGACTGTTTATTTGATGACAGGAGATATTTCGTCTTGCCCTCGTTCATTACCAGACCCATTCGCTTCGCTTCTTTGTCTAATCTGGAGAACGCAGAACTTATCATAACATAACAATATCATCGCATACGCCAACAATTGCACACTCTTTTAAAAGATTGTGCCTGGTCTATTTTGCTCTGCAGCTCGTATTATTTTCTCCAGCATCAAATTGTAGAAATCACACTCTAAAGAGTCTCTATGTCTGAAACCTCGTTTGGTATCGAACGGCTCGGAGAGGTCCTTCCCAATTCTGACTGCGCTTCCGGTATTATCTAGGGTCATTTACATTTACATAGCCGTATGAGTTTTGTGGGGATATCAAATTCAGACATAGCGGCGTAGAGGCAGTTTCTTATCGTGCTGTCGAAGGCAGCTTTAGAATCAATAAAACTGGGGTGTGTATCGATTATTTTCTCTCGGGTCTTCTCCAAGATTTGGCGCATGGTGAACATCTGTTCAATTGTGCATTTACCTGGTCTAAAGCCACACTGATAAGGTCCGATCAGTTTGTAGATGCTGGGCTTTAGTCTTTTACAGAATACGCTAGATAGAAACTTATATGCGATACTAAAGGTACTTATCCCACGATAATTGGCGCAGACCGTGGGGTCTCCCTGGGCAGAGCACACTTAGGTTCCGTTCGTCAGGCTTGCTTTCGTCCGACCATATTCTGCAAAAAAGCTGATGCATGCCCGTTGTCAGCTCTTCGCCGCCGTATTTGAATAGTTCTGCCGGTAAGCCATCGGCTTTCGCCGCTTTGTTATTTTTTAAGCGGACAATCGCTATTCGAACTTCTTCATAGTCGGGTGATGGCACTTCTACGCCATCGGCATCGACTGGGGTTTCGGGTTCGCCATCGCCGGGGTTTTCACTTTCACAGCCATTGAGCAGGTTGGGAAGTGTTCCCTTCATACACTAAGTATACTCTTGACATCTGTCACCAGATTACCTCCATGGACCCTAAACAAGTTTGCTCCGGTCTGGAAACCTTCTGTAAGTCGCCGAATCTTTTCATAGAATTTTCGAGCATTATCCTTTAAGAGAAGGTTTATAAAAAATTAATTTAAATATAAAGAAAAATTAAGTTTATTTTTCTAATTACGGTCGCCCTCGGCAAAGAATCTCAAACCCTCCGAGTGTATTTCTGACATGAAATGAAAGCATCTCATAAAAATCCATTAGTCTTTCGGAGGTGGCTCAATATAAACTGTAGGACCATATATTTATAGGAACAACATCAAGACGAACACCAAAAATTAGAGGAGGAGCTCGGCCAAAAATCGCTTACCTACTTCCTTTATCTAGTGAGCGTGGTGAAGCTGCGTAGATACCAATTCAGCAACTTCTTACCAGAAGTCGAAGTAGAGATCTCGTGATTTCAGAGCAAAAAAACTGTTCTTTGCCGTTTCTTCAAAATTGTCAACTGAGTCATAGTTTCTGTATAAAAAAAGGTCCTTTTGTTGAACTTGAAAAAGCCTAAGGCTACTGACTAAATGTTAGTTCAGATTTCTTCGTCATTTAAGCGAAGAAAATGCTCAGATGTGCAGCGGCCCTCAGCGATACAACTGTTGTTAGAGCTTTCGTTTATTTTCATTACTCCTGTTAGCTACATTAAGGTCTCATACAAATTCTTGCTGACTTAATCATCTATCGGGTTTTACATGCGAACACTTCCTTAAAGTACCCTCTCAGTGCAAGATCGTTACTTCTATCGTTTCTATGGAAGGACATTTTGCAACTCTCTGTACGTCAATGTATCGTCGCCATTGGCGCCACCCAAACAGCTAGTGGAATTTGATCTCTCCACTAATGTGACGCTTTTCCTCTACCGCTGCTTCCACCTACTTCATCCATTTGGTTTCAGGTGAGATTTATAGAAGAGGAAATCAAAGAGCAGTAGGCTTCCCAGTTCGTTTTCCGATTATAAAGGCTGCATTTATTACGCAAGTCAGCGAAATGTGTATAGATTGTGGTAAATAATGGAGAATAGATGAAACGATAGATCGAAACGCGGCCTGCTAGGTATTTCACTAGTTCTAAAACTTTTGTCACAAAAAAATCAATCAAGTCACGAAATTTCTTTTGATCTGTAGGTCAGTAAGTTGGCGTTTCAGATGAAAAGGAACACAAATTCAGATTCCTAATTGCTGCGTACAACTTTCGTCGCTTGGGTGTAGTAAGACGTGAACTCCAGTGGATGTGTTTGGCATAGAAAACTGCTTCCGCGAGTTTTGAAGAATTTCTCATATTCCTCCGCGTTGATTGTGTGTCTGGATAGGCAATAGATAGTTGATATAATGGTAAGCTGTCCTTGGGGGTCTTCGGCAACAATATTTATAGTTCGTAAAGCTATTGTTATTGTTTCGGATCAAAATTCTTGAGTCTTCATGTGCTTTATTGTCTGGATGAGGGATGTGGTAAATGATTTATAGCTTGGCAAAGTAAAGTAGCTTTCGTCGGTGAAGTGGATTTCGCTTTCAGTACAAGTAAAACCAACTCCAACTACCACCTTTCTCCCGCTGGTCGAACCCCACGAAACAACTAATTTCTTGGACCGTCAGATTGGTGACTTAGACGACTTAGACTTCTCTTGCCTTTTCCTAGGCAGATAGTCGCTTACAAGAACAACAACAACAACAACAACAACAACAACAACAACAACAACAACAACAACAACAACAACAACAACAACAACAACAACAACAACAACAACAACAACAACAACAACAACAAAAACAACAACCACAACAACAACGTTTATCCACTTCACGATTTCCTCGACGACACGCCTAGAAGCCATAGGTCGCACGCCATCGAAGACTCACGTGATTTCTCGAGTATATATTGTTTACGTGACAACCTGAACCTGAAGGTCTCGTGCCACTCCTGTGATAAAGCGCAGTGTTCTGAAGACCTCCTTCACTCCCCTAAATGGGTCACTTAGTATGGGTAGGTTCTCTTTTAACTAGAGCTCATTTTTTTAAGAAAAAAGTACGTCCTCAACGGTTTAGGCCAACTTTATCCGATAAATTAATGTGTATAAATAATATACTATTAAAAAAAAAAGAAAGAGAAACATAGATTTCATTTAAAAAATAGATTTCGTCAACTAATTGTTTTTTTTTTTTTTTTTTGTAAGCAACAAATTTGTTCCGCATCCTCATGGCAACCAATAAGCTTTTATGAAACTATCGCATAGACATCAAACAATCCGTTTAAATATTATTTGTTAACAAAAATATGTAGCTTCGTTATTGTCTATATGTATATATGTATGTATATACATAAACAAAGTTATATGTACTTATTAAATGCCAATTAAACACAAAGTAAACTGTCAACAAAGCGAAATGAAGCGAATCTAAGCGGGAGGCAGCGGACAATCGCGGTTGTGATGAGAAGCGATTATTTGCTTGTCAAGCTTATATTGTCTAGCTGTATGTACCATACAAATACTAATATAGGGTTATCCACTTTGGGGTTTTCAAAAAAAAAAAAAAATAAAAAAAAAAATAAAAAAATACTAAATAAAATGCATTTAAAATATTTTTTTTTATGAAATTCCTTTTTGTAATATAAATTTTGTTTCATGGCATTACATGTGAAACATTCAAATGTCCGCCTCGTGAATTTTTAAAAACTTCGATCCGTTTGAGATAATTTTCGAGTACTTTTTGGCACATATTGGGCGATATCTCAGCAATAACTTGACGAATGTTGGTTTTTAAGTGCTATGAAATATGGTTTATCTGCATAAACAAAGTCTCGCGTAGTCCCACAAAAAAAAAAAAAAAATTCCAACGGTGTCAAATCTCACGAACTTCGGTGGCCAATTGGCATCGCCAAGGCGAAATATAACGCGGCTGAGAAACCTCTCACAATAAAGCCATATTCGCTCGTGTTCTGTGTTATGTGGCAGCAACTTGTCGTAACCAAATATGTATTTTCCAAGTCGTGTTTTTCAATTGCAGGCCAAAAATATGTCGCTCCGAACAGTGACAGTCTCGCCGTTATCGTTTTCAAAGAATTAAGGTCCCAACACTCCAACAGACTAAAGCGCACACCAAACAGTAAGTTATTTAGGATGTAATGGCGTCTCTACAATTATTTGAGGATTCTCGTAGACCCAAATGCGACAATTTTGCTTATTTACGTATCCACCGAGTGAGAAATGAGCCTCGCCGCTGAAGAATTTTTTTTTTTGGAAGAATCGCGGTCTACTGCCTATTTTTCAAGCACTCAATCGACGTAATTACGGCGCAGTGAATAGTCAGCTGGCTTTAGTTATTGTGTAAGCTGGACTTGATATGAATATAGGCCTAAGTTCAAGTGCAAAATATGCCATAATTTGTCGTAAGAAAGTCCAAGCTCTTGAGAACGTCGGAAATAGACACATTCGGGTCTTCGGCTGCTGTAAGTGAGCGATTTTAGAGATGGAACGAGCAAAACGATTATGCATAGGTCTAAAAACATCTGTAACAGATCAAGTCTTAACAAATTTCTTTAAAATTTTATCAATTGCTTGTGCAGTTGGACGATAATGTGCAACATAATCTCTTCTAAAAGCACGAAGCATGATCGTCACGTTTGAGTCACTATTTTTGCGGTAGGTTTCAGCAATTCGTTAACGCATTGTGCGGTGCTTAAGCGATCCATTTTCATAAATGACTGACTTTTGATTTAAACAAAACATGTTTGTCTTGACAATTAAGTTTGACAGATGTCAAAAAACAGTCATACACTTTCGTAACCACTAAATGGATAACCCTTTATATTTAAGTATTTTTGTATTTTTTTTTCCTTTGCTCAAGTGTTGGAATACTTACATACTTACTCGTTTGTTTGTTTGTTTGCTCGTTTGTGTGTGAAGATAGTCGCTGAAGCGCTAAATGTCAGAATTCAAAATTGATTGATTGGATTTTAGTAGAATGAGCTCACGATAGCTTATACATATCTACATATGTACAATGCATGCATTTGTGTTGTAATTCCAATTCGATGCTATTACGACTTTTCGATTGATATATGATATTTTCCGATTTATTTGACATTTGCAATTTATTTTTTATTTTATTTATTTTAAAATTTTATTATAACACAACAATTTTCCTATTATTTTGAAAATATTAACGATTAGTTTTTGCATTAAGTGGAATGTATGTTCATATGTATGAATTTATGCACTCGTTTTAGAGTATAAAAATATTTTCAAACGATTGAATTCTCGTTTTCAAGCGTCATTCAAAAATACTTCATAAATTCTTTTTCTGTTTGTTTTGTTTTTCATTTATAAATTTAAAATTGGTTGTGAATTACCAGTGTCCGCCCAAACACAAGTGGATTTTGTCATGACATGTTTGATTGAAATGAAATTTCATCTGTTGCATAAAGTTTTATTTTTGCAAAGAACTAGAATTAATAATGCTCACGCATACGTGCATAAATACATATGTACATATGTATATATGTATTTTTAATTTTTATTTTAATATTTATTCATTTATTTTATTCTAATTTATATAGTTTTTATACTATTTACTACCATAATACAAAAAATGAAGAGAGTTTCATTTACTGACATTTGTTGTTGCTGCTCAACATTTAACACTAATTTTATGATATAATTTAAAATTGCTCCTTTGCTGAACTATGTCAGTGTCGTCGTATAGCTCACACAGCTCATTGTTCCATCGTCTGCGGTATTCGCTTTTGCCAGCGCGCAAAGGAACATAAATCTTTCGCAAAACTTTTCTCTCGAAAACTCCTAAAGTCGACTCATACGATTTCGACATCGTCCATGCTTCTGCACCATATGGATTGGTTTTGATTCTTCGTGAGAGGACTTTACTTTTCAATTGCTTACTCAGTCCAAAGTAACACCTGTCGGCAAGAGTGATTCTGCGTTGGATTTCAAGGCTAAACAATGTCAGTGGGCTTAATGATAGTTCCTAGGTAAACGACTATGACTTCGAAGTTATGACCGTCAGCAGTGACGTGGGAGTCAAGACGCGAATGCGATGACAGTTTATTTGATGACAGCAGATATTTCGTCTTGCCCTCGTTTACCATCATTCAGCAGATTGGAAGAGGTGTTTCCTCCATACACTAAGTATACTCTGGACAGCTGTCACCAGATTACATCTTCTGTAAGTCGCCGCATCTTCTCATAAAATTTTCGAACATTACCCTTGTCGGCCAGCTTCTCAAGCTCTTCACACTCACGCAATTCGACCTCTTTTTTATTTATATATTTTTTTTTATATTTTTTTTATGCGTTTCGTTTCGCTCTTCAGCTCTTGGTATCTACTCGTATCTCACCCACCCCACGAGCTGTGGTCGACTGCGTTGTTCCGAGGTATAAAGTTCATTTTCACTCCACTGCAGTTCGACACTCCTCATAGTACGAGCTCCTTTTTTTGACACTGTTGGAAACCGATTGTTTCCGCAGCGGCGTTACTTAGGGAGTTTGATTTTCCATTTCACATCTACCTTATATCGAGTTGCTGATGATAGTGCTCTCAGAGAGCAGGATTGCACGAAGCGTAGAAAAGCTGGTGGCTGTCTGCTGTGATTGCGGCTTTTCGACGGCTGAATTTTACGACTATTGCACCAAAAATACCTTCTTTTCTCAACCTGTCATTATAGTCGTTAAATACAATTTTGACATCGTAGCAGGGCATAACGCTCATAAGCATTCTAGGCGCTCATGAAAATCATCTTCTTTGGTCACATCGTTCTTCCGTTCTTGTTCAGTTCAGCTGTGCGGCGACACTTTCGGAATGAAGAAACTGTACGTACAGTCCAGGTACATGCCCTCAAATCGTCATTCTCTAAACGTTTAGAGGGGTCGTCATCAAAAAGGAAGTCTCTCATCCCGAGGCATTTAATAATTTTTTATTATGGCCGCAGGGGATTCGGCTTCTCATTTTAGCGCATCTCCAAATAGATGTTTGTTTATTCATAAATATCTATTTTGTCCCCTTAAAAGTTGTTGTTGTTGTTGTAGCCGCAGAAAATCCACCAAATGGGGCTTCGGGGAACATTGCGGGAGTGACAGTCCTTGGCCGGATAATAATACGGGTCGTACCGGTATAAAGACCCGACTGTGCATTATGGATTTTAGTTGGCTCTTACGACAGGCGCGGGTAATTTCTTGAACCCCTGTAGCGTTATGCGTTTGGTGATATGGTGTGTTCGGTTTAGAATCAGGGTCTGTCTTTTGATGTTGTAGGCTTATCAGTTGTATATTTCTGTAGGTTTCGGAATAGAAAATTCGTTGCTATTGGTGTAATGGTCTTAGAGTAGATGATATATCGGATTAGTTGATAACTGACTTTTTTATTTTAAATACTCTTTGG
Organism: Neoceratitis asiatica; assembly: GCA_030068015.2. NCBI lineage: Eukaryota > Metazoa > Arthropoda > Insecta > Diptera > Tephritidae > Neoceratitis > Neoceratitis asiatica. The sequence goes on along the minus strand of CM061528.1, from coordinate 20,274,421 downwards.
CTATATTCCAGTATTATTGACTTTTTATATGTGAGATCTTTCTAGAAATTTCTCCTTCCTTTCTGAATATTTCATATAGACTAAATGGTTCTTTTTCTGTTTTTTTTTCTTCTAATCTTTTTTATTTTTTTATTTCGGTATTTTCCCTCCAATTACACCACAGTGCAATCGCAATATGTTACATTTACGAATTCCAGTCTGTTTACGCGCCGCACGACATTGATGTGAGTTTCATTTGAGTTTTGCATTCGAATTTCATGCTTTGTTAATTTTAAATACTCGCTTTTTTCGACGTTTTGTATATGTATATGTATGTAACAATTGTTGTTGTTATTTTTGTTGTTTTTTAGTAATTTTGGCATTCACAATTCACATTGCATTTTAATTGCTCTTAAATTGCAACGCCTCTCGTTTCATACATATACTTGTATATATATACAATTTTTGACACCTTCAGCCATGAAGCCTACACGCCAGCCCGTGCGGCAGATGGTGGGGTTAGTAAAATCACTTTAAACACGAAATGAAAAAACATTACAGCCATACATGTGTGTATGTGTGTGTGTGTGTATGTATGTGTGAATGCACTCATTTGTAAGCCGATACGCCTACAAAATTGAAAAAAACAACAACAAAATTGTTGCCTTCATTAGCATTTTTCATTTTCATTTGTTAAAATTTCGCAAAATTTTTAAATCATTTTATTTGTTTTTGTAGTATTCTGTGTCATTGAATTTTTTTATTATATTTTTTGAATATTGTTTACTTGCCTCTAGTAGTTTAACACATTTAATGTCCACGCAAATGCTTTTCACCGCTGCTTCTGCTGCTTTTTGTGGTTGTGTGAAAATTCAGCTGAATAATTTCTGTGGTTTTTCGAATTTTTTTATAAATTTTTTTACTATTATTATTTTTTTTTTCAAAACAATTTTTGCTTGAAAAGCTTGCACGTGTCAGCTGACACAATGCATCATCGCTGGGCTTGTTTTAAATTTGAGTTGAAGTGTGAAAAGTAAAGAAATTGACGGCGAATAACTGGGTGGGGCCTACAACAGGCGTGGAATATGTTTTTCCATATACATAAATATGTATATCCAAATGTTTGGTTATGTATTTGTATGTATTATAGAAAATTGGAATTTTCAAAAAGACAGAATATGATTTGCCAAAACTTTTTAAGCGCAACTGTACTGTGAGCTAGATTAGAAAGGCGAGCCCAATGAGGTGAAATTGTATTAAATAAACTGCGTATTGTGTGGTGAGATGATATGAGTTGAGGTGAAGGACGATACAGTAGTAAGATAAGTTAAGGTGGTTGAGGAGTTGAGGTGAGATTATTTGTGGTAAGAAGAATCGGGAGAGAAATTAGGTTAGGTAAGGTTGTGGTAGCTACCGATTTATCACATCAATTACACCTAGGCCTGAATGAGATCCATTGCGATACCAAAAAAACTTGACTTGGATTCGCTATCCACCCACTTCAATTCTCTGATGGACCTCATTAAGTCCATGGCTTTAAAGTCGGTAATCTTAGATAAACTAACCAGCAATGTGATGGTTTTCTACTCACCATTATCGTTGCAGCTTCTGTAGTATCTCCTATAAGGCACCCTTAGCCTCTCTGCATGTCGTCCTTATCAAACAGTGGCCTCGTCAACAATAACGCGCCATTCGTTTCTTCTTTTTGCTGTTTGGCACCAGTTAGAAATGCCAAGTGATACGAGGTCGCTATCCACCTGATTCTTGCAATGGAGTGGAGGTCTTCCTCTTCCTCTACTTCCGCCAGCAGGTACTCCATCGAAAACTTTCAAAACTGGAGCGCTTTCATCCATTCGGACGACATGACCTAGACAGCGTAGCCGCTGTCTCTTGATTCGCTGAACTATGTGAATGTCGTCGTATAGCTCGTACAGCTCATCGTTCCAGCGTCGGCGGTATTCGCCGTTGCCAACGCGCAAACGACTATAAATCTTCCGCAAAAATTTTCTCTCGAAAACTCCTAAAGCTTACTCATAGGATGTAGACATCGTCCGTGCTTCTGCACCATATATCAAGACGGGAATGATGAGCGACTTGTAGAGTTTGGTTTTAGTTCGTCGAGAGAGGACTTTACTTTGCAATTGCCTACTCAGTCCAAAGTAGCACCTGTTGGCAAAAGTGATTCTGCGTTAGATTTCAAGGCTGACATTGTTGGTGTTGTTAATGCTGGTTCCCAGATAGACGAAAATATCTACGACTTCGAAGTTGTGACTTTCAACAGTGACGTGGAGCCAAGTCGCGAATGCGATGACTGTTTATTTGATGACAGGAGATATTTCGTCTTGCCCTCGTTCACTACCAGACCCATTCGCTTCGCTTCTTTGTCTAATATGGAGAACGCAGAATTTATCATAACATAACAATATCATCCATTGGCATACGCCAACAATTGCACACTCTTTTAAAAGATTGTGCCTGGTCTATTTAGCTCTGCGGCTCGTATTATTTTCTCCAGCACCAAATTGAAGAAATCACATGATAAAGAATCTCCTTGTCTGAAACCTCGTTTGGTATCGAGATTGGAGAGCTCCTTCCCAATTTTGGCTGCGCTTCTGGTATTATCCAGAGTCAGTTTACATAGCCGTGTGAGTTTTGTGGGGATGTAGCATTACTCAAATTCAGACATAGCGGCGTAGAGGCAGTTCCCTATCGTGCTGTCGAAGGCAGATTTAAAATCGATAAAAAGGTGGTGTGTATTGATTCCTTTCTCTCGAGTCTTCTCCAAGATTTGGCGCATGGTGAATATCTGGTCAATGGTTGATTTGCCTGATCTAAAGCCACACTGATAAGGTCCGATCAGTTTGTTGACGGTGGGCTTCAATTCAGTCTTCACACAATACCCTAGATAGGAACTTATATGCGATACTAAGGAGACTTATCCCACGATAATTGGCGCAGACCGTATGGTCTCCCATTTTTTGAATTGGGCAGAGCACACTTAGGTTCCATTCGTCAGGCATGCTTTCGTCCGACCTTTTTCTGCAAAGAAGCTGATGCATGCTCCTTGTCATCTCTTCGCCGCCATATTTGAATAGTTCTGCCGGTAAGCCATCGGCTCCCGCCGCCGTTTTTTTTATTTTTTAAGCAATCGCTATTCGAACTTCTTCATAGTCGGTTGATGGCACTTCTATACCATCGTCATCGATTGGAGTTTCGGGTTCGCCATCTCCGGGGTTTTCTTTTTCACTGCCATTGAGCAGGTTGGAGAAGTCTTCCCTCCATACACTAAGTATACTCTGAACATCTGTCACCAGATTACCTCCATTGTCCCTGCACAAGTTTGCTCCGGTAAGTCGCCGTATCTTCTCATAGAATTTTCTAGAATTACCCTTGTCGGCCAACTTCTCAAGCTTTTCATACTCACGCACTTCGGCCTCTTTCTCTTTTCGTCTACAAATGCGTCTCGCTTCCCTCTTCAGCTCTCGGTATCTAACCCACATCGCACGTGTTGTAGTCGATCGCAAAGTTGCGAGGTAGGCTCAATCTATATCAAAGTAAAATGCTCATCATACTTTTCAACTCTCTCTTTAACAAATAAAGTTGCAGACGACTTGCTATATTTCCAATGGAAATCTATTTTCGTAGACTCGCAGTACAATTTCACTATTTTTTTTTTTTTTATATACAATTATATATTGTATTCAAACAACTCACCATATGAAGTGTATATATTTAAACAGTATTTTGTGAAATTTTTTATCAAAAATTCCGAAAACTCAGCTCAAACTTATTATTGGTTCATCTAAAATCAAAAGACCAAAAATATTTCGTTAGGACATGGATAAATCTCGTTATTGAACGAAGGATAGAACAAAAAATTAAAATTTGAATTTTTGACAGACTTTGAACAGAAAAACACATTTTTTGATCAAATTTTCGCCTTACATTGGCTCGAAAAAATTAGTTGAAATAAAAAAAATCCTTCGTTCAATGACTAGACAATTTTCTTACAAAGATGTGTGCCAAATTTGAACAAAATCGGTTTATAACTTTTCGAGAAATCGTGTCCACAGACTTAAAAAATAGAGTTTTGAGATAAACGCGTTTAAAGTTTCAACTGGACACATATTTTACAATTTAATAAGATAAAAAATCTAATAATTTTTTAATTTTCAAACCCACCTAACCCCTTAAGCTATTGAAGAAGCAACATGACTGAAAATTGCGTTCAGAAATGGCGAGCGTTGAGAGTGGTGATATATGATTTTGTTGTTGGCGAAAAACTGATTTAATACTTAGAGAAATATGATTGCGTCAGATTTTTCTTTTGTTAATTAATTTTTTTTTCATAAATATTTATTACTTACACGCAACTGCAACGAAAATAGAAAAATAAATACTTACCGATGACATAATTTCAAGTTAAAAGCATTCGTCAGCCGAGCACTGCTAAATTGGCTCTACAAACGGAAGCACGTTTGTTTGAATACAAATGTATTTATACATACATATGTAGCCTGCAGAGCGAAATACTAGTTATTAACTAGAATCTAACTAGTTTACATTTTTGCACTAACTAGTTCATCTTCAATCTACATCCGATGTAAGCAGCTGCTATTTTTAACATGGCGATGTCTTACGAACTGTCAATTCATCGTCTATACATCAGCTTTATACTAGTTAAATACTAGTTCATTTATGCATATTGAAGTTAAGCTCCTGCAGCGTGTATCGAACGGAGAACTTCACGCACGCTACCGTGATTACCTCTAACCACTCGGCTATCATGACGACGACGTAGTGGACGACGACATACAGTGCACTTTAACAGCGCTTATTTGGAAATGAAATTCAGTCGTGGAATACTAAACATAACAACAACATACGAATGGTGCGTTGGTGAAAATTATTATTACTCCCGTTACTGCTGAACTGTTATACAAACTACAGACTGGTATGATTTGAACTTAATTCATGCTAGTATTAAACTAGAATTTTTTCATACTAGTCCACCTCTTCACTGCTGTGTATTTGTGTGTTTTTGGAAAATATTATATTTGCTAAATACTGTTAAGCTTTAATTGCGCTTCTGCTGGTCGCATGGATTTTTTTTTTAAGTATTTCTTCTCTTTTATGTACATTTTTTGTCGCCCCTAACTATTGTTTTGGAAATAGCAAAAATTAGTATTCAAACAGAATATAAATTTTTGCGCATTCACAAAAAGAGTTTTGCAAAAAAATTTTCACTTTTTTTTAAATAAAATTTATGTTTTTGATTAAAAACAATTTATTCTGCCAAATTTTTTAGATTTTTAAAAAATACGTGAGTAATTGTACTGAAGGTACAGAAGATAGCAGGTCAATTGTAAGATCCCCTATCAGACACATAGATGAAATTTCACGTGTTGAAAAAATATTGATTTTTGAAGGGAAAAAATACAGCTGAAGCAAGAACTTGGCTTGATGACGAGTTTCCGAACATTGCCTCAGGAAAATCAACCATCAAGGAGCACCGAAGACGGTGAACGCAGTGAACGCCCAAAAGATGTTCTTACCGACGAAAACATCAAAAAAATCCACAAAATGATTTTCAATGACCGTAAATTTAAATTGAATCAAATAGCAGACACTCTAATGATATCAACAGAACGTGTAAATCATATAATTCACGAATATTTGGGTATGAGAAAGCTCTGTGCAACGTGGGTGCAGCGCGAGCTCACTTTTCACCAAAAACAACGACGAGTTGATGATTCGGAGTGTTCGGTTATGTGCACGCATTACAAACCCGAGTTTTTGCATCGATATGGGACAACGAATGAAATATCGCTCTATCATTTCACTCCGCAATCCAATCGACAGTCATCCGAGAGGACTACACATGATGAACACGCTCTAAAGCGTGGGAAAACGCAACAGTCGGCTGGCAAGGTTATGGCATGTGTATTTTGTGATTCGCATGGAATAATTGCCATTGACTACCTTGAAAAAGGAAGGACCATCAACAGCGACTATTACATAGCGTTATTCCATCGTTTGAAGAAAAGGAAAGTGCGGATTTACCAAGACAATGCACTATGTCACAGGTCAGTGAAATCAATGGAAAAAATCCATGAACTGAGCTTCGAGTTGCTTCCGCATCCACCATATTCTGCAGATCTGGCCCACAGCGACTATTTCCTGTTCTCAAATTTCAAAAGATTGCTCGCTGGGAAGAAAATTTCGTTGAATCAAGACGTGATCGCCCAAAACTGAGGCCTATTTTGAAGCAAAGAACAAATCGTACTACAATTTGGAGTATCGAAAAGTTTAAGGGTCGCTATAATCAGTGTAAAATCTTGAAAAGAGCTATGTTGAATAAAAAAAAAAGTACCAAAAAAATGTGTTTTGCTTTAGTGGGCTGGGGACTTTTAAATTGACCTGTTATATGTGTATATTGCATGTGAATTTTTTTTATGTTTTTCTCTGAAATTTACTTACTTTATTTATGGTCGCAACTCTGTCTGGAATATTTTTTTATTTCCGTAGCTTTTTATATCCAGTAGCTGTTTAATAAATCATTTCCTGTAAGCCGCAGTGTTTGAGTTAAATCGTATAATCGCATATTTACTCGTATATTGATTCCGTTGAACCCGCAATTTCCCCCCCCCGCACCGCGCGAATTCTCTCTCTTAAATTCACCACTTATATATACAACAATATAAGTTTAACGACAAATCAAATAATAGTTCGATAAACTCTGTGCAAATTGTCCGATTGATTAGTGGGCCACGTGATCGCAGTCAGGGCGGTGACGAAAAATTCATTCAAAATGGACAACAGATTATAGGACGATAAGTAGAGTGAACCGACCTCAGAAAGGTATCGGGATTATCATTTCAGGAGTTATTGATAGCAATAAAATAATTCGATACAGGAAGTTTAAGATCCCTGTTTAATACCGTTTTTGAGAAAAATCAAAATTTTCTCAACATCAAGAAACAAACATTTTCTCTGAATTTTTTCAAGCGATAGATCTAAATTCTGGTTAAATGTAGGTTTTGGGAAAAAATTAAGTTCAAAATTGCTGTATTTACGTGCTACAATTCGGTAGGCCTGGGTTCGAGTCCAGGTTCGACCAACATAAAAAATTATAGAAAATAAATTTTTCTAATTGCGGTTGCCCCTCGGCAGGAAATGTCAACTCCTCCGAGCGTATTTCTAACATGAAATAAATATCTCTACATAAAAATTCATCGGCCCTTCAGAGGTGGCTTAGAATAAACTGTAGATCCGGCAAATTTGCTGGTAAAAACATCAAGACCCAAAACCACAAATCAGAGGAGGAGCTCGGCCGAAAATCGCTTCCGCGATTAGAAAGCGCCAAAAAATATATATCAAGATTTTAGGATTTTAATACAATTTTGAAATAAAAATTTTTGGAATACTTCATTCAATTTTCTATAGATTTATTAATATCGTGGATTTTAAAAATCTTTACGTCATATTGAGAAAAAAATAAATAAAAGACAATTCTTTGGAAAAAAATATTTTGGTTAAATGTTTTTATGAGAATTTTCTTAAGATTTTTGTTGCTTTCAATAATATAGTATTCGAACAAGCTTCGCATTTTTGTCAATTCTTGGGTGAAAGAGAAAAAAATTTTTGTAATAAAAAAAATTAGTTGTCATTTTTTTCAATATGATGTACAGTTGCCGAATCGTAACATTTTTAAATATTCAAATCATGAGAATTTAAACGTAACCTCGCTTTTTTGATAATGGTACTCTCGGTAAATTGTATCTATATTTGTCCTCGTATAGCCAGGCAGCACTAAAAGGTGATCCAAGTAGAGGTACTTTCTTCAATAGCCTTTTTTGACAGATCACGCATGTGGCGTGTCAAGCTGTCATGTTATTTTCGTTCAATATTGTTTGGCATTTCATCATGGAAAGACTTACGCCTGCAAAAAATTCCAAAACTCACGTTCCGTAAAGAATATGTTTTGCGCGCTTCGCTGAACTTATGGTCAACATAATCGGCCTACTGGGCGTACTATTCGCAATATCATCACCCATCTTGAGACCCACACCCATTCATTATTGGATAATATTCGATCGAATAGACCACGTCCAGCACGCAGTGAAGAATATATAGCGGCCTTAGCTGAGAGTGTGCACGAAGACCGTGGAGAGTCGATTCGGTACCATTCGCATCAAATCGGACTGACGTAGGGAACGACTTGGCGCATTTTACGTCGAGAATTTAAATTGCAAGCATACAAAATACAGCTTGTGCAAGAACTGAAACCGCTCGACCTTCCCAAGCGATATCGCTTAGCTCTATGGGCTCTTGAAAAGTTCCAAGAAGATCCGACGTTTTCGAGCCAAATTTTGTTCAGCGATGACGCCCATTTCTGGCGCAATGGGTATGTAAACAAGCAATTTGGTACGAAGAGCAACCTGAAGAGATTCAAAGGCTGTCATTTCATACAGGAAAAACAATGGTTTGGTGTGGTTTGTAGGCCGGTTGAATGATCGGTCCATATTTCTTCAAGAGTGAAGCCGGTGGGAACGTAACCGTCAATGGCGACCGTTATCGCGCCAAGATAACCGACTATTTGATGCCTGAAATTGAAGCTAGTGATCTCCGCGACATTTGGTTTCAACAAGACAGCGCCACTTTCCACACATCGCATCAATCAATGGATTTATTGAGAGAACACTTCGGTGAGCAGATAATTTTACGTTTTGAGCCGGTCGATTGGCCACCAAGGTCGTGTGATATCACATCGCTAGGCTCTTTCCTGTGGGGATTTGTAAAGTCTAAAGTCTATGCGGACAATTCCGCTTCGATTCAGTCGAAATTCTCGAACGAGTCATCAAAAATTGGGCTCAAGGGGTGGACCATCGGAGACGTAGCCTCGGCAAACATTTGAAAGACATAATATTTAAAAAATAAATGCCAAAGAATGATATTTCGAATAATAATAATAAACATTCCCCAATAAATTTGAATTTTCTGATTTTTTTCCTTTAAAAAATAGGGAACCTCGAAATGGATAACCCTTTAATAATACTGGAAATTATCACAATAAAATCAGAGACAGTATAGAAGTGCCGAAAATCACTAACCGTGATAGCTAGGCCGTTCTCTTTAAACCCAGTACAGATACCAGCTTTCAAGTAAGGACACTTCCCTTCCACTTTGGACATCATGAAAGAGTGTGGACATGCCGCTCTCCACTTGTAGCCTCACTGTAAGAAAGTTAGTCATCGCTAGGAAAATTTGACCGACATGGAATAAAAGAAGATCAGAAGAGTGATTATCTTGCTAAGAGGAACGAAATATCTATAATGATTATGGAACATTTTCTATAAGGCTTGCACACAAAGAGTCTGGGCGTACCATCAAAAGACTTTTGTAGAAGTTGCAGAGAGGAGGCAGAACCTGAAATCTCAAGGCACTTCCTTTACGTACATAAGTATTATGCCTTGGAAGAGTAGGTTAAAGTTTTTAGGGGCGGCAAACTTTAGAGACTTGCTCGAAATAGCGGATGCGAAAATACATCGATTACTCTGTTCATTTAAGCTCCACACATTTGTTTCACTAGCGGTTGTTGCTTATTAGGATCCTCAGTGCTATCACTGTTGTCCGGTTTGATAGCCCAAGCGGGCTGGTGTTCAACAACCACTTTAACGGTCCTGTGTAGTGAGTGAGTAAAAAGAGTGAATTGGATTTTCAAGGCAGCTCCAACGCAGTAAAGATAATAGTGTTATCAACTGAAGCGTCTAAGTAGTATAGCGGCGCATCACCATAAACAAACCATATTTACTACTTCCGTATGGTTCACTTTCACTGTCACTCAGTAGGCTGTAGAAGTGCTTCCTCCATAACTGAATAATGCTCTGCCCATCGGTTCCTACATGTTGAGGATCCTCTGGCCTGGAAGCCTCCTGAAAGTCGCCACAATTTTTCATAGAATCTTCGAGCATCAACCTTGACGGCTAACTTCTCACGCATTTCGGCCTCTCTCTCTCTTTCTGTTCGCAAATACATCTCGCTTCCCTCTTCTATTACTGGAACATTTTCAAGACGGCAAGCATTTCGGACGATCTCAGCTTTGGCAGGAAGACAGTATTTTTTCTGTACATTGCTGTGCTGCAGTCATCATCGCACCACCTCTTCTTTATACATTGTTCGCTTATATCGAGGTCATCATGTGTGCTCGTCGAGAGCGAGTCGAGTTGATAGTGGGCCGAGTCGTTGTTAGCGCCTCGGAGCGTTTGCACGTCTAGAACACTGGAGACGTTTCGTGCAAATAAAAATAAATATATATTAAAAATAAATATATTTTTCCACTAAATTTTGAATTCAATACCAATAATCATATTAAAATAATGCCAGCAGGACAATAATACTTACAGCATAACAAAATTTACAACAAAAACGTTATTAAATATACACCGGACAGCAATTTTTCCGCACTATACGAGTAAACTCTACACTTTTGTGGTTTTGAAAATTTAATTAGTTTCATTAAACGCATGAAAATTACAACACCATTTACGTATTGTTTAAACTTAATGCGTTTATGGAGGGGAAATGTTGGTCAAGAGTCATTAACCTATTAAACTAATATGGAAAAAGTATTAATAAATATGTTACATAAATACCAACATTTGTATGTACATATGTACATGATAATGAATGTGTGAAACCATAAGGCAAAAAGTGATAATTCAGTATTTCCAACGAAAGACCGCAAAAATCTATTAGCATGCATATGTGCTTATTTATATTGTATATGGATGTATGCTTCCTATATAAAGGGTGATCCAAGTAGTGGTACTTTTTTCAATAGCCTTTTTTGACATGGAAAGACTTACGCCTGAACAGCGTTTACAAATCATTCAACTTTATTAAGAAAATTCGCGTTTTGTAAAGAATGTGTTTCGCGCGCTTCGCTCAACTTATGATCAACATAATCGTCCTACTGGGCGTACTATTCGCAACACCGTCACCAATCTTCAGACTGAACATTCATTATTGGATAATATTCGACCGAACAGACCATGTCCAGCATACAGTGAAGAAAATAGCTGTGTGTGTACACACAATTAGCTGTAAAGAGTGTACACGAAGACCGTGGAGAGTCGATTCGGCGCCGCTCGCAGCAACTCGGACTGACGTAGGGAACGACTTGGCGCATTTTACGTCGGGATCTTAAATTGAAAACAGCTTGTGCGAGAACTGAAGCCGCTCGACCTTCCCAAGTGACATCGCTTTTCTCTATGGGCTCTTGAAATATTCCAAGAAGATCCGACGTTTTTGAGTCAAATTGTATTCAGCGATAAGGGCTATATTGTAAACAAACAAAATTTACGCATTTGGGACGAAGAGCGGCCTGAAAAGAGATTCAAGAGCTGCCATTTCATCCAGATAAAAACAACGGTGTGGTTTGTGTGCCGATGGAATGTTCGGTCCATATATCTTCAAAAATGATGCCGGTGAGAACGTAACTGTCAATGGCGACCGTTATCGCGCCATGATAACCAACAATTTGATGCCTGAAATTGAAGGTCGTGATATCCGCCACATTTGGTTTCAACAAGACGACGCCACTTCCCACACATCGCATCAATCAATGGATTTATTGAGAGAACACTTCGGTGGGCAGATAATTTCACTGTTTGACTTTCCCCTGTGGGAATATGTAAATTCTAAAGTCTATGCGGACAATCCCGCTTCTATTCAGGGCATGGGGCAAAGCATCACGCGTGTCACTCGCCAGTTACCAGCCGAAATGCTCGAAAGAGTCACCGAGAATTGAACTCAACGGATGGACCATCTGAGAAGTAGCAGGGGCCAACATTTGAAAGTGATAATCTTCAAAATATAAATACCGAAGAATGTTCTTTCAAATGATAATAGACATCTCCCATTGAATTTGAATGTTCTGTATTTTTTCTTTAGAAAAGTAGGCAACCTCGAAATGGATCACCCGTTATATATGTACATATGTTATAAAGTATATACCATCACACAGTTCATTAACCCTTTGATACCTATAAATAATATGTAAATATGTTTGTGGCAAAACCACAATCGTAAATACTTAAAAATGAACACACAAACACAGCACATACAACCGCGAATGGTGTGAACAATATTGGTGATTTGGGTGACGTTAACAACAATTGACAGTAGTTACACAGTTACATTAAGGCAAGCGACAAAAAACGGTATTATAAATAAGTATGAGAAAAAAAATTTACAGAAATGACACAAATTTTAAAAGCAAACAAGAAAGAACGGCAGTCTTTGACAATGCCAAAGGCTTTATACCCTTCATGAACATTTCAATTTTATTGCAAATTCGATTTTGATAATTTCCAAAGTCACCATTGACTTGAATATACGTCTGTAGAGTACCAAATTTTACGCTCTTAGATGCTTTTTTGACGGATTTTTTACACAAAACCTCATACCGGTTTTATGGGGGCTATATGATATAGTAGCCCGATATCGATGATTTTCAAAACCAATATGCAGTTCATTATTTATGTACAGTGTACCAAATTTCGGACGGATTTATTAACCAAAATTTCAAATCTGAAAAATTGGTCGCATACATGTTATTTTGTTTCGATCTGGCCGGTTCCGACAAATGATCGTTTAAACGTATAGACGTATCTCCCCACCAAGTTTGGTTGATATATCTCAAAAATTGAGGGACTAGTTCGCGTTCAAACAGACAGACGGACAGTTGGGCATGGCTAAATCAATTCAGCTCGTGATTCTGATTCGATCGGTATAAGTTTCGGTGGATCTATCATCAAACAATATAGTAAATAAATTAAAATATTTATGAGAGAAAGAGAACAACAGAATACGTTTGAACACCGACGAAACAAAAATGAACATTAATGTATAGGAACATTTTCCATAGCAACCCTCGATGATTTCCCAAATCCTTCGAGTCTGATCACTGGCTTGCTAAATAATAGTCCAAGATTTGTTCGTTTGGCTTCTTAATCGTCAGGACTTTACTGAACGTTTATTTAGTCCTCAATAATTACAATTCTTTACCATAAACAATGGTTTGTTTTACAATTCTTTATAATGACACAATTATTTTCCGCATCACGCAATTTATCCGTTTCTTAAACACACAGCTCACAGCAATGTTAACGCCACTGCGTTTTCAACTCGTCTCTCCCGTGGTAGCTGCTGCCACTCTTTTTATACCTGAGAATGACCCAAAAATTCTGTTGAAACACTCAAGAATAGGCTGATTATTCGTTTGCCTGCGATAGCTGCAGTAGCTCCGTTTATCCTTAACGACAGTCCAAACATTCCGTTCATGCGCTAACTCGTCTGCCTACAGTAGTTGTTGCCGCTCTGTCCGTCTGTCCTTTGTACGGGGAATTTCTAGCATACTGTCGTCCCTTTGTCCTTAGGACGCAGAATTTTCATCACACTGCCACTCCTTTTGTCTGTCCTTTGTATTTGGGATTTCTGCGAGAGTATTATATATTTGAGTACAAACAAGGTGAGAAGTTAAGGTTTTTAGCGTTGAGAAATTAATAAAAGAAAATTAACTCTATTCTTTCACTGCTGATTCTCTTTCTCTTTTTCTCACTCACTCTCTCTCTCTCTCTCTCTCTCTCTGTGTGTGTCTCTCCCTCTCTCCCTCTCTCCCTATTTTCTATCTCTGTTCTTCTACTTTCCATTGCTGAGTACAGTATGAATCTCAACTTGAGTTACTGTTGAGAAACAATGTTTTGAAATTTCAGAAATGCGATAATTCTCAATTCCTGCTTTGCACTTCATAGAAGCACTGAAACTACTTGCAAATGAATAGCACAAAATTCATTAATAAATCTATAAATATTTATGTATATATTCACGTGTAAACATCGTAAATAATTAAATTCAACACAAAATCCTTTATTTGGTCATATTTATGTAGGTATGCATGTAATTCTACATATATATTCTTACTCATCGCACTATCTTGTCTGTACACACGTACGTGTATTCAACGTGAACGTCAGCTTGTGTCATCACCTTCACCGGCCGGTATCAGTCGAGCCCAACATGACTGACGTTTGACTGACATTGATGTTTATGTATATGTATGTATATATGTTTTGTTTAGTATACCACTTTTCATTACCCTTTTCGGCGCGAGACGTAAGTAATGAAAAAAAAATCGTTGTCACGTAGAAAACAGTACTTTACACGCACGTTTACAGGAAAATGGCTACAATAGGCACGTACTTATCTAGAAGTTTATTTATATATGTACATATGTACAAACATAGTGACAGACATACATGCATATGTGCATATGGGAATAGGTGTGAAGAAAAGTACTTTGTTGAATTCCAAAGGAGAAAATACAACTTACCAGCAATGTATTATGTGAATACATATGTGAAATATGGACGGTGACTTGGAGTTGTTCATAAAATATGCATGTACCTTGTCAATTCTTCACCGCCGGTAAGCCATTAGCTCACGCCAGTTAGTTATGCTTTAAGGGCGGCCATATGAATTCGAACTATTCGTCATAGTCGGGTAATGTAACGTCTTTTTCATCGTCAGCAATTGGGAATACGGGCTCACCATCTCAGGATCTTTCAACGGCATTAAGCAGACAGAAGAAGAGTATTTGCTCCATAAACTTAGTATGCTCTGGGCATCGGTCACCAGATTATTTCTTTGGTTCCTGCATGAGTATGCTTCGCTCATGACACCTTCTGTATATCGCCGAAATTTTTTCATAGAAATTTCGAACATTACCTATATGGGCGAGCTTCCCAAGCTCTTAATACTCAGCGCATCTTTCATTTTTCATTTGCGTCTCGCTTCCCTCTTCAGCTCTCGGTACATATCACCACACCGCACGTGTTGTTGTCGAGCGCAACGTTGCGAGGTAGGCAATCCGTTATCTCACCACTGAAGTTCTACGTTCCTCATCGTACCAGCTATTTTTTGGACTTTGTCGAAAAACAATTTTTTGCAATGACCAAGCACGATTTTGGCATAGTTACGGGACCGCTCATAGATACCTTCTAAGGGATTCATAGAAAGGATTTTTGTTCACGTCATCCCTTTCTGCCGTCGAGACTTGAGAGTGAATCACTTCGCTTTAGTGCGAGTGTGTGCTGGGAAGCGGCGACGAAGTCTCTCTTTCACCACAAATCCCAAACCCAATTCGTGCTTTTTTATATGGACGCTTTAGTATATTTCTTGAAAGCCTTGTCCCGTCTATCTCAATTCAATAATGGCGGTGATGTTAGCCTTTAGTCTAGCGTGGACGGCATCTTCTCGTTAAAGGGAGCAAACTTTTCGAATATGTGCGCTCAAATCGTAATCTTCAAAACCTTCAAACGTGGAGTGGTCATCAAAAGGGGGTTCTCTTCTAAGAAATACTTTTCGATTCGTACATTGCAACAGCTTTTTCATGCGGGGGGTTCTAAAATCTACACGCGAACCCTGGTAATGCGCCTGCTTACTTTAGCTCAACTCCAAACGGTTGGTCTTAGGCTATCCAGAGCATACCTAGTCTAAGACCGGAAGTCATGAATTTAAAAATTTAATGTAATACAATAAATAAAGGGTTTTCCAATAGGGATGATATGATTTCTAAGATCGTTGCGGCAATTTTTAATATGTTATGATCAATTGAACCAGCAATTTCATCATTGGACCACCATAAACGTCGTGAATTTACTGATTTTGCCTTGGAACAACTTGAAAACCATAACGATTTTTTTAAGAAAATCATCTCCTCCGATGAAGCTCATTCTCATCTGAGTGGTGCGGTAAATAAACAAAACTGTCGATTCTGGTGCGAAGAAGATCCACAAATCATTCATGAACATTACATTCACCCGAATTAACGGTTTGGTGTGGTTTTTGGTCTGGTGGAATCAACGGTCTGTACTTCTTTGAAATGAAGCTGATGGTAGCACCGTTACTGTCAATGGAGAGCGGTATAGATCGATGATGGCCACAATTGGAAGAAGTTGATCTTAACAATATCTGGTTCCAACAAGGCGGGGGGCTACGTGTCACACAGCACGTGCTACAACCGAATTAATGCGCGAAAGGTTTGGATATTCGATTATTTCAAGAAATTGTGACATTGAATGGCCTCCAAGAAGTTGTGATTTAACACCATTAGATCACTTCTTGTGGAGTTATTTGAAGTCATTGGTCTTTAGCAAAAAACCAGACTCTCTTCAAGCTTCAAAAATTAATATTAAACGTGCTGCTCATGACATACGAATTGATTTAGTGGAAAAAGTACTCAAAAATTTGGTTCATCGAATTCGTTCCTGCAAAAGAAGTGGTGGAGGCCATTTGAATGATTTTATATTCAGAACTTAATTGTATCGATTGTATTTCACATTAATTAAAAAACATTTGAATTTCCTTCACAATTAGTTTTTTTTTTTTTTGTTTCAAAGAAATCATATCACTCTTATTGGAAACCTCAATATTTGGTTTATGAAATTTTGGTGGTACTTATTCTGTCGAGTGCCAGTTAGAGTTGGGCTGAAGAATATTGCGTTGATGCATATCCACTTTAGTCCTTAAAACAATTTTCCTTGATTTCCCTCGAAAATGCATTTCAAAAATAATATATTTTCTTCCAATATTTGTTCATAAATATTAAAGTTCACTCAAATACATTACCACCTTTCAACTGTAGTCACATCATCAACTGACCAAATAAATAAATATTTTCACCTTTCACAAGGCTTTTCCAAATCGACTCAAATAGACAGAGAACGGCCTTAGAGAGTAAAGAAAACTACAACCGAAGGGATGTATTTACACTTGAGCGGTTAACACTTACTTACATATATATGTACATACAGACAAATAAATCGACGTGTACAAACATTTAAGCGCCTGCATTTTCCTTATATACATATGTACGTTTCAAGGAAATGACGACACGCCACGCCATGATGTGGCATTGCCCCTTGCCATCGGTCCATTAGTCCGACCACTCATCCATGCATCGTTGTTGACTGACTGTCTTGGTAAACTTTTCGATTTTATCTTTACACATTTTTATCCTCTTGCATGCCATTTAATGGTTTCAAATAGTGTTTATTTGAGCTTAACTGTCTTGTGTATGCGATAGTGTGTGTAAGTAGATATATATATGGAAGTGGGTGTGTGTGTATTTGTGGATATTCCTGGTGTGAATTATGGTTATACATATATCAATATGTATATATATATATATATACTTATTTGCAATTTCTTACATGCATACATATATAAATATCCATCTGAGTATAGGCAGCAAAGCAAACATTTGAAGTGTTAAATGCCATACTTTTCTTTATACATATGTACATACGTACATACGCACATATGAACTTGTGTAGAAGTATGTATTCTTGTGTTTGTTGTTGGCGCGAAGTAAATAATCCATTTGTGCAAATCAAATGCATATTTTATGATTTAACTTATTTCAGATGTATGTATGTGTGGCGCATTGTCAATTTGCGGTTAAGAGGAAGTGAATGCAAAGGATAACGAGTACTCATTTCGAAGACAGCTCGAACTAGTTCAGAAATAGTTAATAATATGTCGGCCAGAATATGTCCGAAGCGCATGCTAAAGAAGTCCACACGTGAGCATGAACTGAATGTGAAAAGCTCAGTAGATTGGGCTGGAACTGAATTTTAAATGGTTTCAAAATACGAGGGTGATTTTGAAAGTCAGTGACTTTGGGAATAAAATAAATTTTTTTCGGCAAATAAGCATTTTATTTCTCAACGTAGTCTCTTTTTAGCTCATCCATCACTCCAGCGTTTTTCGAATTATTGCATTCCTTCCAAATAATAGGGTTTTTTTCAAGGTTCTGTGATGAGCTCTGCATTCGACCCGAATCTCTTGCCGCCCAGCCATTTCTTTAGGTTTGGAAACAAGAAATAGTCGCAGGGGGCTAAATTTTGGGAATATGGGGTAGCAGCTTGTAGCCCAATTTATGTATTTTTGCCATGGTGACTACATAGGGGTGCAACCGTGCATTGTCCTTATGGAACAGCATTTTTTTCGTCAAAATGCAGTCGTTTCTATTTTACATCAATATCAGGTTGGTCTAAAAGCTCTGAATAATATTCGACGGTCCTCATTTTATCCTTTACCCCAAAGTATTCCATGTGAATGACAACTCGTGCATCCCAAAAAACTTTGTCGGCCGACAGATTCTTGATCTTGGGCTTCTTTGGTGCGCGTTCGTTCCCGGAAAACCTAGTGTTTTGATTGTTCTTTGTTGTTTGACGAGGTGTGGTTGCCTCTTTTGAGGTGGTAACACACGGTTGATCGTGTAAAATTTGATGCACCTGTTCAGCCGCACCAAGCACTTTTATTCTTCGAACGTAAAATATCATTCTATGGATTTTTTCGACGATTTCTGGCGCGAAAACCTCATTTGAACGTTCGACGTCATTTGCACTGTTACGACCACAACGGAAATCAGTGTAACACTTCATTAACCATTGAAATTGATGGTGAAGAGCCCCCATAGCATTTATCAAGTCCTGCCTTGGTATCGGTGATGGCTTTTTACGCAAAAAACAATGCTTAAACATAATACGAAATTCACTTTTTTTTTTGTTTCGATAAAATTTACGAGGTCACCCGTTTTCAATGACTATCAAACACTAACTAAATGGCGCAGCATGCTGAAAATTTTACAGCAGTCTATTAATCGATAGCAGTTGACGAAAGCAGGGACGTATTTACAGTAACTGCGCGGCAAATTCTAAAAGTTACTGATTTATCCAACAAATATCATAGTCCGGAATGAGTTTTTGAATTGGTGTTTCGAACTACTACATACATAAACTAATGACGAAATTATCGTACGATAATTCCAACTCTTAGAGATCGATATATTTCTGATTTAGTTTCAAGCAAATATGCGCAAGATATGGTTCCGCACTTGGCGTAACTTAGTTCTGAATTTATATAGAAACGATCCTGAACTAATTATAAAATTGGCCAAAATTTAGTATCGAATTGGTACGCAACTGATTCAAAAACTCCTTCGAAATGAGCATTAACGAGTTTGGAGTTGATCCCTAAATGATTATGTAGTAGTCGCTTTAATTTAATTTTTAACTCAAGTAAATCCATATTAGTTCTTATATAAGTTTTCTCAACTATTGTCCCTCAATCACTTGCTCTTTGTGAGCTAAAAAATAGTTCCCAGTTATTTTCAAAGCATTTTCCCACAGTTGAACAATGAGCTGGTTCTGTACTTATATAGAAAGGATCCCGAACTGAACAAGAAGTTGTCTTGTTTTAATTCGTAACTGAACTGAAAGCCAGGGACCATGGAGTTAATCTGGTGACAGATGTCCAGAGTATACATAATGTACGGAGGGAACACTTCTCCAACCTGCTCAATGGCAGTGAAAGTGAGAACCCCGGAGATGGCGAACCCGAAACTCCAATCGATGACGATAGTATCGACGTGCCATCACCCGACTATGAAGAAGTTCGAATAGCGATTGCCCGCTTAAAAAATAAAAAAACGGCGGCGAAGAGCTGACAAGGAGCATGCATCATCTTTTTTGCAGAGTATGGTCGGAAGAAAGCATGACTGACGAATGGAACATAAGTGTGCTCAGCCCAATTCAAAAAATGGGACACCCCACGGTCTGCACCAATTATCGTGGGATAAGTCTCCTTAGTATCGCATATAAGGTCCTATCTAGCGTATTGTGTCAGAAATTAAAGACCACCGTCAACAAACTGACCGAACCTTATCAGTGTGGCTTTAGACCTGGCAAACCCACCATTGAACAGATATTCACCATGCGCCAAATCTTGGAGAAGACCCGAGAGAAAAGAATCGATACACACCACAGTTTTATCGATTTTAAAGCTGCCTTCGACAGGACGATTAGGAACTGCCTCTAGGCCGCTATGTCTGAATTTGATATCCCCACAAAACTCATACGGCTATGTAAACTGACCCTGGATAATACCAGAAGCGCAGTCAGAATTGGGAAGGACCTCTCCGAGCCGTTCGATACCAAACAAGGTTTCAGACAAGGAGACTCTCTATCTTGTGATTTCTTCAATTTGGTGCTGGAGAAAATAATACGAATAGCAGAGCTAAATAGACCAGGCACAATCTTCTACAAGAGTGTGCAGTTGTTGGCGTATGCCGATGCTGTTGATATCATTGGTCGTAACAGCCGCACCATAAGTTCTTCGTTTTCCAGATTAGACAAATAAGCGTAGCGAATGGGTCTGGTAGTGAACGAGGGCAAAACGATATATCTCCTGTCATCAAATAAGCAGTCATCGCATTCGCGACTTGGCTCCCACGTCTCTGTTGACAGTCACAACTTCGAAGAATTTAGATAATTTCGTCTATCTGGGAACCAGCATTAACAACACCAACAATGTCAGCCTTGAAATCCAACGCAGAATTACTCATGCCAATAGGGGCTACATTGGACTGAGTGGTCAATTGATAAGTAAAGTCCTCTGTCGATGAAACAAAACCAAACTCTTCAAGTCCTGACATATGATGCAGAAGCCTGGACGGTGTCTACATCCGATGAGTCGGCTTTGGGTGTTTTCGAGAGAAAAGTTTTGTTGAAAATTCGATGGAACGATGGGCTGTACGAGCTATACGACGACATTGACATAGTTCAGCGAATCAAGAGACAGCGGCAACGCTAGCTAGGTCATGTCGTCCGAATGGATGAAAGCGCTCAAGCTTTGAAAGTATTCGATGAAGTACCCGCTGGCGGAAGCAGAGGAAGAGGAAGACCTCCACTCCGTTGGAAAGATCAGATGGAGAGTGACCTCGTTGCACTTGGTATTTCTAGCTGGCGCCAAACAGCAAAAAGAAGAAACGAGTGGCGCGCTATTGCTGACGCGGCTATAAGCGCGTAAGCGGTGCCTACGCCAAAGAAAAAGAAGAGAAGAACTAAAAGCCATAACGAAATGCCCTCATAATGTTTCAGAAACAATCCTGAGTCACAGTCGAGCTCTTATGGAGGAATACTGAAATAGTTTGGAAATCGTTTGAAACTTATGCCAAAATAGTACTCACTCTAAGCCACAGCGTATCCTGAGAGGATTCTATGGTAATTCTAAAATGTTTCACAATTATTCTTGAAAATTTCCCGAGCCTCAAGTATTCCCGAATTAGCTCTAAGTCTTTTTCTAAAACTCACATTTACGCATTTATCTCGAAATAGTTAAAGTACTCTTCAATTAATATCGAACTGATGCCGAACAAGTGTTTTGGGAACAATCTACAACTGGTTACCGATTGGCGTTAATATGGCCACATACTTATACTAGCGCCGAAATGATCGTGAAATATGCCTATTTCTGCAAACAATATTTAATATTGACAATACATCTGCTTCTATGATGAGGTCTTAGATCAACCTTGGAAAAACTCACACTGTTAAATCTTTTGAAGTGAAGTTTAAACGTCTTTAGTCTAACGTCGACCTCAATCTGCCAACGGCCAGTACAGTAGGACTCCTTTAGAGCTTACTGCCATACTGAATTTCGTCGGAAATATTTCTTCCATTCTTGAGAGCTAGGAGCTCTTGTTAGTTGCTTTTTTACACAGGCAATGGGTTTGTAAAATACTAAGGTCTCAATATCTCACTGGTTTAAATAGCCTTTTTCGCCACAAGCTATATTAAAAAAAAAAAGGAAAACAACTCATCCACAACAAATAAAGTTTCTGAATCCTAAGTCCACCAACCAACTTCTCAATTTAATATCTTTCAAAATTTAGTCATAAACTTTAAACTTAAATTATTTAATTTTAAATTTTGAATTTATTCATTTGCTCACGTTCTTTAGTTTCCAAAGAAAAATCGGTATTTTACATTCCTTATACCTCTCTGTTCCGACATTTTAAGCTTCGAAATTACTTCTTTATTGAAAATATAATCCGGCTTTGGTTTAAAGCTGAAGCCCTTTTTTGGGGAAAATACTTAAGTAAATCACGAAAATTGGTCTGTGCGACACAAAAATGGTTGAGCTACCTACAACGGCAACGAAAATTTCCAGTCATCATTCTTTTAGTTTTCTTCTATGTCTCTAATAACTTTGTGGCTTTTGTTGAATGCATCAAAATAACAACAACACCAGCAATCGAAATAACTGAAGTAAAGTTAAGTAAATAAACGTGACTGAATTACAAAATTACAATGAGCTCTACGTTGAATGGCTTTACGTTGAATGGTGCACCATGTATAAGTACATATATACTCGTATATATATATATACAAATATGTTATATATATATATATGCGAGTATATTACTTATTTTGTAGCTGCAGTTACATAGATATACGCCAATTTGTTGCTACTGTTGGAACAAAGTTCTGAAATTATTTACAATTGGTAGTGGTGTAGTGTGCTTTCAAACGACGCTCAACGGTAATTCGCTGAAGCAACTTTTATGACAGCTGAGTTGGTGCGTGGAAGTGCGTGATTTGCGTTGAAGTGGTAAATTTGCATTTGATGATTATGTACAATACACAACATAAAAAAAGAAAAAGAGTTATTTTGTAAAAGAAAAAGAGTTATTTTGTATATACTTGTAAATATATGGTTTAACGCACTCGTTCGTATTCCAGGTTTACTTTTCCCTATAATAAAAATATAGAACCAAGCTGATCGGAGTTTTTCTCACCACATTTGATAAATAATAAGCAACGAAGTGAGCCTGTTCTTATTTGGCGTAGGCACCACTTGCGCGATTATAGTCGCATCAGAGCCGCTCGTTCCTTCTCTTCGATGTTTGCCGCCAGTTGGAAGCACCAAGTGAATCAAGTGATCCTACCAAGGGAGTAGAGTTAATTCTCTTTCTCTGCTTCCACCAGCGGGTACTCCAACGAACAATTTCAAAGCTGGAGCGCTTTCATCCATTCGGAGGATATGATCTAGCCAGCGTAGCCGCTGTTTCTTGATTCGCTGAACTTTAGGGTGTTCCAATAAGAGTGATATGATTTCTTAAAAAAAAAACACACACACACTAAGTTTTGAAAACTTTTTCCATTAAATCAAGTCGCATGTCATGAATAGCACGTTCAATATTGACTTTTAAAGCTTGAAGAGAGTCTGGTTTATTGCTAAAGATCAATGACTTCAAATAACCCCACAAGAAGTAGTCTAATGGTGTTAAATCACAACTTCTTGGCTGCCATTCAATGTCACAATTTCTTGAAATAATCGAATCTCAAAACTTTTCTTGCAACTCGGTTGTTGCACGTGCTGTGTGACACGTAGCCTCGTCTTGTTGGAACCAGATGTTGTTAACATCAAATTCTTCTAATTGTAGCCATCAAATGTTGGTTATCATCGATCTCTACTGCTCGCCATCGACAGTAACGGTGCTACCCTACCAGCTTCATTTCGAAAGAAGTACGGACTGATGATTCCACCAGAATAAAAAACACACCAAACTATCAATTTAGGTGAATGTAATGGTTGTTCATGAATAATTTGTGGATTTACTTCGCACCAGAATCGACAGTTTTTTTTTATTTACCGCACCACTCAGAAAGATGAAGGTGAGCCTCATCGGAGAAGATGATTTTCTTAAAAAAATCGTTATCGTTTTCAAGTTGTTCCAAGGCAAAATCAGCAAATTCATATTAAAAATTGCCAAAACGACACATAGAAATCATATCATCCCTATTGGAAAACCTTTTATGTCAATGTCGTCGTATAGCTCGTAGAGCTCATCTTTCTGCTGTCTACGGTATTCGCCGTTGCCAACGCGCAAAGGACCATAAATCTTTCGCAGAACTCTTCTCTTGAAAACTCCTAAAGCCGACCCATCGGATGTCGATATCGTCCAGGTTTCTGCGTTATATATCAGGACGGGAAAGATAAGCGTAGAGTTTGATATTGGTTCGTCGAGAGGGGACTTTACTTTTCAATTGCCTACTCAGTCCAAAGTAGCACCTGTTGGTAAGAGTGTTTCTGGGTTGGATTTCAAGGCTGAACCAGGGCAGTGGTGTTAATGATAGTTCTATAACTTCGAAGTTATGGCTGCCAGCAGTAACTTGGGAGGCAATACGCGAATACGATGACTGTTTTTTTTTTTGATGACAGGAAATATTTCGTTTTGCCCTCGTTCACTACCAGACCTATTCGCTGCGCTTCTTTGTCTAAGCTGGAGAAAGCATAACTTACGGTGCGGTTGCTATGACCAACTATATCAACACCATCGGCATGCGCAAGCAATTGTGCTCTCTTTTATAAAATTTTACCTGGTCTATTTAGCTCTGCAACTCGTATTATTTTCTCCATCATCAAATTGAATTCGAACTTTATCATAGTTGGGTGATAGAATATCTACGCCATCGTCATCGATTCGAATTTCGGGTTCGCTATCTCCGTGTGTTCCACTTTTACTGCCATTGAGCATATTGGAGAAGTTTTTCTTCCATACACTAAGTATACACTGCTCTGGTCTCAAAACCTTCTGTACCATTACCCTTGTAGACCAGCTTCTCAAGTTCTTCATACTCCCGCAATTCGTCCTATTTTTCGTGTGCAAATTCGTTTCACTTCCTTCTTCAGCTCTCGGTATCTATGCCACCACGCACGTGTTGTAGTCGATCGCAAAGTTGCGAGGTTGGCAGTCTGCTTATTCTCCACTGCATTTCGACATTCCTCATCGTACCAACACTTTTCCTGACACTGTTGAAAACCACTTGTTTTCGCAGCAGTGGTACGTAGGGGGTTTGCTATTTCGTTCCACAGTTCCCTAAGTGAGTGAGCTAATGAGTGCTAATGAGTGCTCTCAGAGAGCAGGTATGCAAGTGGAGTAGAAAACTTGCTGGTTGTCTGCTGTGATTGCAACATTTTGACGTAGAACTTTCCTTGTGTTTGTTGTCGCGCGTTCTTTCCTGCTACAAGATAGTGACCACAAGGGGTTCGCCTTCTTAATTTAGCTCGCCTCCAAACGGATGTTTGTTGTCTACCCAGAGCATACTTGTCTGGTCATGAGCTGCTTGAACCATATGTAAAAGAATCGTTTCTGGCCACTCCCAGGTGAATGACAGTCAAAATCTTTTCTCACTTGCGTGAACTTCGTCGTCGTTGTCGTCGTCAACTTTAAACGACGCAATATCTATAAAAAAAATCTATAAAAAATATCTAAATGCAAAATTTTTTAAGTTTATTTATTCTCTTCTTAAGATGACCGTATGAACTTTTTCAGGTGTGTATAGGAGGATTGCATAATATATATCCTGATTTGGCAACCCTAGTGTTGCAATCTAGCAACTGACATCTTTCTATTCGTAAAGTTTGACAATTTTGTTATTTTTCCATCAAGGACCAGTGTTTATCGATAGTGTGGGGTGAATTCAGGTCGGAAATCACTACAAGACGAATTTCGTGAAGGTCGTAAAGAAAGAACTGTTGTTCCGGAAACCATTGATGATGTGTACAAACTGATATTGAAAGATCGTCATGTAAACTAACCTGAGATTGAGACAACTATGGATATTACTGGGACCAGCATACAGTCAATATTGCATGGAAATTTGATTGCAAAAAAATTTCTTCATGCTGCATCCAAGTCAATTTGTCAATCTTTCTAGAAATCAAGAAAGCCAACCGCCGAAGAGGGATAGTATTCACTGAGACCTTGTGAGCTCCCACAAATTGATTAAAACAACTGCGTTGTTGAACACTCAAAACATCGATTTGAAGAGTCATCCATTATATAGCCTTGACTTGGCACCGAACGACTTCTTTTTATTACCGTACGTAAAAAATAAAAACTGAGAGGTCAACGTTATACTTATATATGTTAAGCGTGGAAAAAAGCAACCATGTTTTCAAAAAAAAAAAAAAAAATGCCAAATTAGTCCAGTTTTTTCCAATTGATGAGTTAGCTATTTTTACAAACAAAAAAAAACTTACTTAATTACTTACATACTTACTTACTAACAATTAATTAATTATTATTAATAAACTTTCATTATCTTTCTTCATTTTAGGTAAGTGACACCACTGATAGCATTCACTTTTCCTCTTAGGGGGTTTGGTAAGCTTAAAGAAAAAACATAATTATATGTAAATTTAAATAAGATTTTTATTTCTAATCCTTAAAATATATAATACCGTATAAACGTGCGTCGAAATAGAGATAATTTTATGAGCAAAAATGACCACATATTAAGATAAAAGCTCCAGATCCACCTAGTAAAACAAAACAAAAATTCCGAAAATGATTGCTATGAGTCAATCAAATTTCCAATATTTTGCTCAAATATGTGTTTTATGTATTGTAAATTTTCCTGCGAATTGTTTGACAGAAAATTTCAATCCACTTACTCTCTTAGTCAAGCCCATTTTCCCAATCATATGAATACAAAACGATTTTGCAATACTTTACACTTACACTCAAAGCAACTCTTTTTTTGTGTAAGGAAAAAAAAGTTGATGGATGGTTCTTCTGTCATTCAGTTTACTTCATTTAGTGGATTTCGAAAGTGCAGGGCTATATTTTGACATCTGTTAAACTTAACTGTCAAGCCAAACATGTTTTGTTTTAGCTAAAAGTCAAGCATTTAGACAAATGGCTTCCTCAAGAACCGCACAACGTGTTAAATTTGTTGAAACTCTCTAAAAAAAAAGGGTGATTCAAAAGTGACCACATTTCGTGCTTTGCTCAAGCAATTGGTAAAATTTTAAAAAAATTTCGAAAGACTATATCGGTTACAGATATTGTAAGGCCCGTGCTTTATCGTTTTGCTGGTTCCACCTCAAATATCTCTGCTGTAAGTGAAAGTATAGCCGAGCACCCTAATGTGTCTATTTCTCGACGTTCTTAAGAGCTGGGACTTTCTTACGACAAATTATGGCGTATTTTGCACTTGGACTTACACCTACATCTACATAAAGCTCAGCACACAAGTGCTAGAACAACAAGCAGTGAACCGCGATTTTTCCAACAAAATTTTTTTTCAATTCAAAATTTCACACTCGGTGGATACGTAAATAAGCAAAACTGTCGCATTTGAGGCTCCGAGAATTCCCAAATAATTGAAGAGAGGTCATTACACCAAAAAAAAACTTACTGTCTGTTGCGCTCCTTGATCCGAAGGTCTGATTGGGCCTTACTTCTTTGAAAACTTTAATGGCAATACTGTCACTGTGGATACGGAAAGCTATGGTCGTATGATAACCATTTTTGTAGTAGGATTTGCCTATTGCTTCAAAATAGGCCTCAGTTTCGAGGAATACCTATTCATTCGACGAAAATTTCTTCCCAGCGAGCATTCTTTTGAGATCTTAGCAGAAACAGGAAATATTCGCTGAGGGCCAGATCTGGAAAATACGGTAGATGCAGAAGCACTTCGAAGCTCAAATCATGGAGTTTTGCCATTGATTTCACAGTCCTGTGACATGATGCATTGTCTTAGTGAAACACCACTTTCTTCTTCTTCAAATGCGGTCGTTTTCGTCCTTCAAACGCTCCAATAACGCTATATTATAGTCGCTGTTGACCTTATTTTTTCAACATAACCAATGGAAATTATTCCATGCGCATCCCAAAATACAGACGCCGTAACCTTGCCAGCCAACTGTTGGAACGGGTTCATCGTGTGCAGTCCACTCGGATGACTGTCGATTGGACTTCGAAGTGAAATGATGGAGCCTCGCTTCATCCATTGCCACACATCGATGCAAAATTTCGGGTTTATTATGCTTGAACATATCCAAACACTGTTCGAAATCATCTACTCGTCGTTGCTTTTGGTCAAAAGTGATCTCTCGCGGCACCTACTTTGCACAGAGCTTTCTCATACAAAAATATTCATGAATGATATGATGTACACATTCAGTTGATGTCTTTAGAGTGTCTACTATTTCATGCTATTTCAACTTACGGTCGTTCAAAGTTACTTTGTAGATTTTTTTAAAGTTTTCGTCGGTAACCACCTCTATTGGACGTCCACTGCTTTCACCGTCTTCGGTGCTCATTTCACCACGTTTAAACTTAGCTTACCGGTCATTGATGGTTGATTTTCCTGTAGCAGTGTCCGGAAACTCGTTATCAAGCCAATTTTTTGCTTCAACTGTTTTTTCCCCTTCAAAAAAACAATATTTTATCAACACCCGAAATTCCTTTTTATCAGTTTTTTCACAATAACAAAAGTTGCTTCACTCAAAATGCTATAATTCACAGACTAATGATCCGACAGCTGTCAAATTTATTCATACGTCTTTGGAAGATTAGGGCTAATTAAAAATTATGAATTAATTATTTCTAGTAGCGCCATCTATGTGTCAGGTTGAGGACTTTTCAATTGACCTGTTATATATACTCACATATCTATGTAAAAGGATTACCTTCACTTCAAATGCGGCAGTTTTGTTTGTTGACGTAGCCATTCAACCAGAAGTGCGCTTCATTTTGTCGACGATAAAATGGACGTAGTGCGCGATACGTTTTCCGCACAGAACCATTATTTTCGAAATAAAATTGCACTATTTGCAAGCGTTGTTCAGGCGTGAGTCTATTCATGATGAATTGCCAATCCAAACTGAAAATAAATCACTTGACAGCTGTTAAATCGGTCGCCATCTTGAAAAGTAATGCCAACTTAAAGTTCTATACCTCTATAAAAAACCACCCTTTAGATGCATGTAAATTCTTTCGTTATGCACGCGCGCGCATTTAAATGTAAAACTAACGGTCGTACTAACGAAATACTAACGAAATATTTTTGAACTAACTTCACAAAACTCAGACTCAACTCATCGCAACACAATACAAAACAAAAACATATTTTGTTCGATTAATTTCAACTGCCGCTCGATGCAATTACGGTAAATTCAGTTAGCACGTAAAGTGCATATATACATATCTACATACTTATGCACATATTAATGTACATAGATTAAGGTGCGTATAGAAAATCTCATTAACTGTAAACTGGTAATTAAATGGCGTAAATTAATTTTGATTTATTGCCATTTGTCTGATCGCAATAAATACGACATTAATTTGATTACTTAGACAAATGAGTGTACTCGAACATTTTGATTTAGTCGATTTTATTACATTTATTTATATATTTATATATATTTGGAGCTTTGTAACCGCTGAAGCGATTTTCGGCCGAGCTCCTCCTCCAATTTGTGGTTTTTGCGTCTTGATGTTTTTACCAACAAATGGAGGCACCTACAGTTTATTCTAAGCCGCCTCCGAACGGCTGATGGATTTTTATGAGGAGATATTTACTTCATGCCAGAAATACACTCTGAGGGCTTGATATTCCCTGCTGAGGGGCGACCGCAATTAGACAAAAATTTTTCTATCATTTTGGATGTTGCTCGAACCTGGGCTTGAACCCAGGCCTTCCGAATGTCAGTACGCAATGCTAACCACTCGGCTATCGCGGCCGCCATTAAATTACATTATTTACATAACATATATATGTGTGTATTGTATATAATACGATTGCATAAATAAATATGCAAAACCTGAAAAAAATCCATTTAAAAAAAATATATTTAAATAGTTCCTAGACGAAATGAAATGAATTGTTTTCATCGCTTTAAATATGTAAAGTTTTTATTGACCCATTTTACCGTTATTCCAACAAATTGCTCATTGCATTTTGCAATGTTTTGTCATCAATCATAACTTGTTGTTAGTTTACGCACGTTTTTCGTTTAAACTTTTGCAGCATGTTTTTCAAATTTTTCATACATTTCATATTTTTCACATTTTCCATTTGTCACTACCTACTAGTCTAACGTAATTTATATTTCATTTTAATGGATTGTCGGAATAGTTTTTTAAATACATACATACATATATTACATTAAAATATTTCAACTCATAAATCTGTTTTTAACTCTTCCTATTTCCTGCTTGAATACACTCTGCTGTGTTTGGCCAAAGTAGTATGAAAAGAGGCTAGTTCACAACAAGTGTTAAAAACACCACTTCCTCTACCGGGGAAATGAAGATAATTTAATTAGAGCAAAAATGTAAATTGGCAGTATTTATATTAGCAACTAGTATTTTTCTCTACATGGTAACATCTAATTTCGTCTGGCTCAGTATAAATAATTTCTTTCGCATCATTTCTTTCGGAATCAACAATGAATGTTCTCTACTTTGAAATAGTCAAATAAGGCTCACCATGCGATAAAGGGAAACAAAGATTTAACAGCTGTTCCCTTCCGCTAGTAGTTCGATTACCTAAATTTGAATAAAATTCGAATATTTTGAATTTCTACAGACTTAAATCTGTTCTTATATATAATGTTTCTGATAGTTTGCGCAAAAGTCTGACAACGGTTAATGAGATCTTACAAGACTTGTGTCTTGCATCTTTAACAAACTCTTGGTCAAAACTTCTTAGGTAAACTGTAAAATGGCGTCTCCAGCAAAAGGTGTTTTGAAAACCGACCTCATCTGCGGGCACGATACAGGTCGTAATTCGTCGACTACAAGCAGAAAACAGAAACAGCCTTGAAGATTACATTCCATAGAGGCACACCAACCTAAAAAAACATTAAAAAATTCGTTATAGAAACAAAATGGCGACTACTTGAAAATTAAGTATCGTTTTTTCGCATGATTTTTCCACTTTGGCCAGCTGTAAAAAATCATTACTGATCAAAATATTGCGATTTTGTAGGTTACAGCGCCGGAGAATTTTCTCTTCTTTTAGATGGGTAAAACTCGAAGTTGATTGGTTAAATGGTTCAAAACAGAGAATGTCCGAAGATTCAAAAAATCTTGTTTCGAGAAAACGCCTGTCAAAGTTCGAAAACAGTTTTTCATGTCCAATTTTAGTTACTCCATCTATGTCTAAGAGCAAGTGAACTCATAGGTTTCTACGGTCACTAAACTCGAATTTGAGGTTAGATTTGGAAAATTCAAAATGGCGGATCCAACGTGGCGAACTTAAAAAGTAAAATATTTATCAATTTGAATGAAACTTCGTTTATATAGGGTTTTCGGGTCGCTGAACACAAATTTGAGGTCAAATTTGATAAATTCAGAACGATAGATCCAATATGGCGGACTAAAAAAGTGAAATATTCATTAATATCAATGAAACTTTGAATATATGGATATTTACGGTCTCTAAACACGAATTTAAGGTGAAATTTGAAAAATTGAAAATGTCCGATCCAATATGACGGCCAAAAATTAATCTTGAATAATATATATGAAATTTGATCAAAACAAATGTTTTCGGGAAGAATGAATAAAATTCTGCCAACGCTCAGGACATAGGTCCGTTCAAAGCCGTGTAGTGACGGTACTAATTCACGGATCGAAAAAACATTTTACCAACTTATTCTAGCCACTCAGCCTTCGATTTGTTAAAAAAAAATCGATTTTTCATAAAATTTTTTAGAAGAGAACCCCCTTAACTGCTTCCCGCCAAAAAATAGTTCGACGAAGTCAAATGGCAGCTGGAGGCGTCCACGTGACATCATTGTTTTGGCTAACTATGCGATCGTTTGTAACGTTGGCTGTGTCTTGTTGTAACCCAGATCGTCGGTGTCATTCTTTTCTACATTTGCAAGTAAATAAACTCTCGAGAATGGCATGATAGTAAAGATCGGTATTGAAGGTAACGACAGCACCTTCCTCGTTTTCGAAAAAAAAATAAGCCAATAATGCCACTGGTCCACATGCCGCACCAAACAGAAACTCGTCGAGGATGCATTATTGGCTTTTCCATGATTACGTGTGGATTTTCTGAGATGAAAATGAGCTTCTTCGGAAAAGATGATATTTTGGTAATAACGGTCCATTGATCGAATCGAAAACGCACGATGGTCATGAGACTTCAGATTTTGGAGCAATTGCACTTTTTAAACCTTCATACCGAGGTCTTTATGCAAAATCTGAGTTGATGTTGAAGGCTATTCGAGTACACTTTGAGCTACAACAGAAATTTTTTACACTGAACGCACTGAACGAGGGCGTTTTGTTCGAAAGTCAGCCGATTTTGCTAACTCGATCGGCAAACTGTCTGGAAGGCGAATTTTTTTCTCTCGAATTTCGAAGACTCAGTATTTTGGAAGTATGTTTACCAATTTACTCAATTTTCTTCAAGTGAAATCTTACTATTTGATAACTGTAAGCCTTGTACTGAATATTTAACACATCCGAAATGTTAAAGCTCAGTAGATGGCCTACTCTGTAGATATCATATTCCTTTCTTAAGGATTTTAATATACTCAAATAAGCCAGCGGATCTGGGGTGAGTGCAGCCACTACAAGGAAGGTCACTGCAGAAAGAGATGTGGAGAGTCCCTGCGTCCCTGCGTGAGTGTCTAGCTATGGAATCAAACCTCACGCCTTGAATTTGTATGAAGTCTTGACGGTAATATATCTAAAGTAGCACCGACAAACGATAGCTTGAAGGGTATTCTTTGGTCGGAAAGTAATTAATGAGTTGTCCCCAGCAGGATCTTATCATCTAACTTAACGAAATACGCATCAACCCAAATACTTTTATAAGAGCTCTGATCGATGCTATGAATTATCATTTGTCGAGGATCTCCAATAAACTACCAATTCAAAAATAGTCACCTTTTCATAGAGAACTTCAAACATGAGTGTGCTTTACAACATGGACGATCTCTTGTCTTCAGAAATAGCAACACCAAAGAGGATGCGTAGTCATTCACAGAAACTCTAAATGGCTTACACTTTTATTTCTTTTCGCGACCTCTCCACAGTGTTGTGGCTCCAGCTGAGTTTACTATCCGAGATTATCCCGAGATGTTTGACTTCGATGGAGAAAGTTATGTGTATGTCTCTTAGTGGGGGTGGCTTTGAAGGGAGTGGTTTAGAAGCGAACGGGTTATTTCCGCTTTGTAGAAATAACCATTTTTACTGGATTGCCATCCAGCCCATTTTCATTACACCAGTTTCCTACGATTTATAGGATGTTTTTGGGCAGATCAGTTGAAGTACCATGCCATGCTTCCTTGTCGCTCTTAGGGCAGTATCGTCAGTGTATGCTACCACACACAACCTTGGGCTGTTTAGTTGCCAAATTAGCGTGTTTACTGTGAGAGACCACAACATTGGAGATAAAACTACTCCTTGAATGGGGCATCTTATGGTATATCTTCTTCTTCTTCTTTGGCATATTATAGCCGCATCGACAATAGTACGCCACTCATTTCTCGCCTTCTCTTTGCTGTTTGGCGCCGGCTGGAAATACCACCTGATCCTTCCAACGGAGTGGAGGTTTTCCTCTACCTCTGCTTCCACCAGCGAGTACTCCATTGAATACTTTCAAAGCTATGGCGCTTTCATCCATTCGGACGGCATGACCTAGCTAATGTAGCCACAGTCTCTCGATTCGCTGGGTCAAAAATCTTTCGCAAAACTTTTGTCTTGAAAACTCCTAAAGACGACTCATCGGCTTCTCCACCATACGTCAGGATGGGAATGATGAGCGACTTGTATAGTTTGGTTTTGGTTCGTCGTGAGAGGACTTTACTCTTCAATTGCCTACTCAGTCCAGTCAAAGTAGCACCTGTTGGTAAGAGTGTTTCTGCGTTGGATTTCAAGGCTAGCTTTATTGATGTTGTATCTGGTCCGGTCTATAAGATGATTATGAATCTCAGGTGAGATTCCACGAGCCTTACGATGGGCTGCTCGAAATTCATTTCTTTAAGAGCTTCTATTATAGCCTCGGGCAGATCGTTGTTAAAGCCCCTTTCTTTATCGAGGAAAATGGCATGTATTCCCTTAAGTTAAACTCTTTCTCGATTGACGAAACGGAGGTACCTACTTACTCATCTCTACAATCCACAGCTGATATATAAGTAGATATACATTTCCTCACAGTAGACTGACACATTTCCTTCATATTTTTTTTTTTTTTTGGTTTTTTTTTTTTTTTTGTTAAATGAATAACTTTCATTGTCATCCAAATCCATTGGCCAACGTTTATTTCAGATATACAAACAAAAGTAAAATAGTAAATTGATTGAGCTACGCGTGGCCACATGACAACTTATTAGCTTTTCTGCCTTCCGAAGCTCCTTAATTTCACACCTTCACCTGGAATATATTATTGCATATTCATTCACGAAAGCTTTTTGAGAAGCAATAAAGTTGCAAACAAATAAACAAATTCACAGTTTATTCATACATATTTATGTACATATGTATATTAACTGTTACTCTTCCTTTTATGTATAGATATGTGTTTATATGTATGTTAGGCACTTTGTTGAGAAAATGAAATTAGTTTCATTGAGTGTACATCTCGGCAGTGACTTGATCTGTACGTGACAGGTGTGTTGGAAATTATGCTTTCGAATTAATATAATATGTACATATGTATGTATGTTACATATGGCTGTATGTACAGAGTTTGCAAAAAAAAATACCCAGTAGGAATTACTCAAGATGAGAGCAGGAGAATAAGAAAAACAATTTTCGTGTATTTTGTTTTTGCTTTGGAGTTGTGAATGTCAAAAAGTTTAAAGTTTTTTTTTTTTTTAAACTGCGTCAACTCTCTGTTTTCTCTCGTTTCGTTTGTATACATTTAAAAAAGCAGCTGAGATCAGCTGATTTCCAAAATATTATGTTCACTTATTACGCACCCAGAACTGCACTCAGAAGTAGTAAAATTTCATTGTAAATAATTTCAAAAATGTATGATTCGAATGCATTTATTTGTGTATACGAGGGTGTTTTGATAAATCAGTGACTTTTTTAATAAAGCATAGCGGTTTTTTTTTTTGCAAAAAAGTGTTTCATTTCTCAACCTAGTCTCCTTTTAGCTCTTTATACTTAGTCACGCATTTTTCCAAATTTTCGTATTTTTTTCCAAACAATAAACTTTTCCAAGGCCCTCAAAATAGACGTTAGTTTTTGCGGAGACCTCTTCATTTGATCCGAATCTCTTACCGCACAGCCATTTCCTCAGGATATGAAACTAGAAATCGTCGCAGGTGTCTAAATCTGGAGAATATGCTGAACGGCTCAACAGTTCGTAGTCCAATTTATAAATTTTTGCCATGTGCAAGGGTGCACCGGCCTGATGAAACAGCATTTTTGTTTTTTAGTCAAGTGTGGTCGTGCTTCAAATCAATATCGTATCTGTCCAAAAGCTCTGAATAATATTTGCCGCTGATTGTTTTACCCTTTCGTGTTGTGAATGACACCTCGTGCGTTTGTGACCTTTACCTTGTTGGCTGACAGACCCACCTTACCCTTCTCAGCTGCACGTTCACCCGGTGAAGACCACTACCTTGATTGTTCTTTGGTCTCTGGTGTGGTGAGGTGGCCAAACACACCTTTGAAGCGTTTAGATGGTTAGACTTATGAACAAACTCTTTTGTTTTAAGTCATTATTTCTCTCTGTTTTGGTGCAACATTTCGTTATTCGTTAATTTTTTCATTGTCTCTGTTATTATTATTCCCCAAAACTTGCATACCAACGATGTGTGCTTCGTCGAGTATGTCTGTCGGCTTTCGCGCAGACAACATGATTTTATATTTGACAACCAAATCGAGAAGTCGCTAATAGCGATGTGACGCCAAGTCGGAAAAATCGAATACTCAATAATCAATTTTTTTTTAGAGATAAATCGATTTGTAAAACATCGACCGAGATTTAAAAATAACCTATTTTTGTTTATACCATGCCTTCGTGAAACTATATTATGAATATATAATTTAAATATTTATTTTATAATTTAATTGTTTGAGAAAATAAAATAGCTAAATGGACCATTTTCAAATTTCATTAGTTCAGAATCGAATTGTTCAAATATAAATTTTTAAAGTTCCCAAAAATTTTATTTCAGATAAAGTAATACGAAATATATTTTTATAATTTTTTTAGCCTTAGTAAGCTTTCTTGAAACTTTGAATCAAAATATATAAGAAAACTTGAATAAATTATTGAAATAAGTTTTTTCTAAAGTACTATTTTGGCTTTTCCTCACAATATTTCCAGCTTTAGAAAACAATATTTCAGTTGGTGCAGAAGTGGCCATAAATGAGAGGAGCTGGGCTCTGAAATCTGTTAACTTTGACAAAGTTGCTTCAGATCTTTTCTATACATTGAGAGGGTCTACCCCAAGATTACCTTAAACTTACTTGCCCATTTTTTATCCGTTGCACAGATGTCACTATTCACAAACATCGATCTAAAATGTGAATTTCCTATAATCGATTTATTCAAAATCGATAATTACCAATATAAAATCGTTTACAAAAAATCGATAATAAAACACAAATAATCGATTAATATAAAAATCGATAATTTATTCCCTGTCCTCGTCGCTTTTCCTATTGACGATATTCACAATATTTCAGAGAGATTTTGTGGTATTGATCTTCATTCATACAAGCATATTTATACATAGGGTTTTCCAATAAGATTTCTTTAAAGAATTTCTTTAGAAGAAAAAACACACTAATTGTTAAGAAAATGCAAATGTTTTTTATTTAATGTAAAGCACAATCGATACAATTAAGTGCCAAATATAAAATCAATCAAATGGCCTCCACGATTTCTTTTGCAGGAACGAATTCGATGAACCCAATTTTTGAGCACTTTTCCCACTAAATCAAGTCGTATGTCATGAATAGTATGTTCAATATTGACTTTTAAAGGTTAAAGAGAGTCTGGTTTAGTGCTAAAGACCAATGACTTCAAATAACCCCACAAGAAGTAGTCTAATGGTGTTAAATAAGAACTTGAAATAATAGAATATCCAAACCCTTCTCGCAATAATTCGGTTGTTGCACATGCTGTGTGATACGTAGCCCCGTCTTGTTGGAACCAGATGTTCTTAAGATCAACTCCTTCCATTTGCGGCCATAAAAAGTTGGTTATCATCGATCTATATCGCTCGCCATTGACAGTAACGGTGCTATCAGCTTCATTTCGAAAGAAGGACGGACCGATGATTCCACCAGACCCAGAACCGCACCAAACTGTCAGTTTAAGTGAATGTAATGGTTTTTCCTGAATAATTTGTGGATTTTCTTCGCACCGCCTGAATCGACAGTTTTGTTTATTTACCGCACCACTCAGATGAAAGTGATCCTCATTGGAGAAGACGAAAAGTTGCAATTGCAGAACGATTATTTTAATAATATTATTGAATAATTTGTAAACGTTGTTCTTGCGTATATCTTGCCATGATAAAATTGTAAACATTACTGAATACAATGGAAAAAATGACAGATCATGACATATTAGAAATGACCAAAACGACACTAAGAAATCAGATCATTCCTATGGGAAAACCCTTTAGATAAAGACATACAGACAGCAACATATAGACAGCAGCAGAAACAGTTATATAGTTATCCAGGAATAAACTATTTTTTAATAATTAATTTTTTTTAATTTTTATTTTTTATTTTTATTTTTATTTTTATTTTATTTTTTTGTGACTGGAATTTAATGCTCCAACTAACCAAAAACATTGCGAGTCAGCTGTCACAACCAATCATATAAGAGCTTTTGTACCGTAGCAATCAGCGGCGATTTGAGTTTTTTTTCCTTAAAGCCGACTCAGCTGCTTGCTCGCTGTTATACGAGTACGAAGTTGCCAGTATTGATTTTTTTAAATAAATTTCAGGTAAACTAAGAAAAAACACATTTTTTTCAAGAGAAATGAAAACTGTAACCGTAATTAATTATTTATTGCCACGTATATTTGATTGGCATTTATTTTCGAACATAAAAATTGTGAAATTTGGCGGCGAAAATTATAAATTTGTTTAAAAGTATACAATTTGTCTGGCAGCTGGCAACATTTCACCGATAACTACTAACAACACATTCCTTTTGCAGTCGGCTGGGAGTTATGAAAATAGCTTGATCGGCTATAAGTAGTTCGATTTTATGCCTGCGAGCGTCTTCACCTATACGTCATGCATTTATCAATTTATTTCTACTTGGTATTCACATTTATTCATTTTCACACAAACTAATATATTTATGCATACATTATATACGGCGCCGAATCTTATGTCCAAACAGCCACTGGCCAAAATCAATTTCTTCAAGTCACGTTCGTCAGTGTGTCCTTGCGCTTTGTTGGGTTACAATTTGCAGATTTTGAATATCTCGTTTCCGTTTCATTTCCGCTTTTGGCGTAGGAAATGTTGCTGGTCAAATTTGATTTGCGCTTAAGAGACTTTGTTGAAGTTGTAATTTTATTGTATGAAATAATAAAAATTCATTATTATGAATATTACAAAAGAGAAGTTCCCCCTCCGCAAACTCAGTGTGCGCTGCACATCGATCACTGGGTCATCTATTTGGTTCCTTCAAAAATATGCTATGGCCTAGAAACGTGATGTAAGTCGGTCAAACTCTTCAAATTCATGCCTCTCGATCCCTCTCTCTCATTCTCTCTCTCTCTCTCTCTCTCTCTTTCTTTTGTTATTGTTATTTTAGCATCTTGCTCAACCCCAAATAGGAGCAAGCAGAATAAGTTCATGTCGTAGAGGTTTTTTAATGGGTAGTCCAAGAAACGAGCTGTTTCGACGATTTCGACCTAGAGGTGGAGGGATAATAGAAGAGTTGGTTTTAGTGTGTATGCAAGAAGGTAGTTAGTGCCGCACGGAGATTAAGAAATGAGTATACTACACCATGCAGTCTTTAATTGCGCAAGTATTACTCGATTCTCGTCAGACAGCTCCGGCTCTTCGTTTGCTTCGTCTAGTCCCTACGTTAAAATGCCAGCACATATAGCACGCACATGATAAGATTGTGCTCCTCAGCTGGGAGTGTAGATGTTTCACTGTGTAAGTGATGCATAGGAGACATCAGAAGCTTTCCAATTACAGTCATGTAGCTTTTTTTATCTATATCTCGCTAGCCCTTGGTTTCCGCCCTTGGTGCTGCCGTCTAACGATTTGAGTACTTTGTTTCGGCTCTGTACTCTGGTGGCAATCACAATCGTATGAGGTGTGGAAGAGTGCAGAGTGGAGGAATGCAGATTGTTGAATATAACTCCCAGTGTCTGTGGGTTGTATTTTAATCTGGAGCTCAATTTTTCTACAATAACCCGCCATCAATTTGAAATCTAATGTTTGATAAACTAAATAATTATTTATACAACATCTTTATTACATTAGTCAAAGACACATATTTTCATCACTTCAAATTCTGTCTTCTCCCTCACTGACATCATCCGTAGATAAATTTGTTCCCACTGATTGCCTATTTCGACCCATTTAGATTGTATGTATGCTTGACACGATTCTTCGAACTGTCGGAAACTGTCAAGTTGTTGTTCGACAACACACGCTCAGTATGTCAAGCAAAAGTAAAACCACAACCAGAGACATTTGTTGTTAGTTGTTTTGAATTGATTTTCTTTGTTGCTTTAACCACCAACGACCAATGTCTGAGCATTCTCGATCCGTCTATGCAGCTAAATGCTTGCCGTCATTCATTTCGTGGGCCGTGCGTAGTTATGTTAGTTGATTAAGTGATGTGAAGGCAGTAAAATTACAGAACAGCAACAACAACAACAACAACAACAACGGCAACAGTATTAAAAATAAAGTCTTTCATACTCATGCAATGACAACAGCGACATTTCCTTCCTTTGCCATTTATGGCATTTTATGCAAAAATAGTCATATACTTGTGCATGCACATGCATATATGTATATATGTAAATATATATGGGCTAATATACGTACATGCATATTTGCAAAGGTTTTATTTGCTATATTTAACTTAAAAACTTTTGCATTTATTTCTCTCTCTCTCTCTCCCTACGTTAGCTCTGACTCTGTTAAAAGCGTATGTACTGTTGCACAATTTAATATTTCCTTGATGAAATTTCCGCTTTGTGCGGCCCAAAGACTCATTGCCAGTCAATAAGCGATTTCCCAACAAGATACATACATACACACTCACACATATTATGTTAGGTTCGTTTCTAATTTCTATAACGATTTTGTATATTCTGATTACGCAATCTTTTACGGGAAACACCAGATACAAGAGGATTCGTTTTTACATTTTACAAGTTTTTTAATTTAATTTTGTATTTTACTTTTTTTTATTTTATTTTATTTTTTACTTTATTTTATTTGTTGTTGTTTTTTTTATTTAAATTTATTTTATTTTATTGTATTGTATTTCATTAAATTTATTTAATTTTTAATTTTATTTTACTCTAATTTATGTTATTTCTTTATTTTATATAATTTTAATTAATATTATCTAATTTATTTAATTTTATGTCGCTATAACCTACTTTTTATTTTATTTCATTTTGTTTATTATATTTTATTGTATTATATTTCATAAAATTATATTTAAATCAGTTTAATTCATTTTATATTATTTTATTTTGCTTCTTTTTGTTTTATTTTATTTTATTGCATTTTTTTCTTTTTTAATTTTGATTGATTTATTTTAATTTTATTTTATTTAATTTAATTTTTTATTTTCTTTTATTTATTTTCTTCTTTTTAATAATAATTACTTTTATTTTTATTAAATTTTCCTGTTTTCTTTTATTTTTTTTTTTAATTTATACTACTTTATAATATTTTTTATTATTTAATAATATATATTTTTTATTTATATTTTATTTTTATATTTCTGTTTTTTAATAAAATTTTTATTTATTATTTTTTATTTTCATTTACTTTTTTTTCATTTTAATTTATTTTAATTTAAGTCATGTTATTTTAGTATATTGTATTGAATTTTACTAAATTTTTTAATGCATTAATTTTGAGTTACTTTATATTATTTTATTTGAGTTTATTTTACTTTAATTAATATTATAAATGTTTATTTTATTTTAGTAAATTTTTTTTGTTTTAGGTAAATTAATTTAATTTTATTTTCTTTTATACTATTTTAATCTATTGATTTTGCTTCAGTTTCTTTTATTTTATTTTATTTTAGTTAATTATTCTTATATTAATTTGTTTTTTTTTTTTTAGATTCTTATTTTATTTTGTTTTGCTTTATTTTATTTTATTTTATTTTATTTTATTTAAATTGATTTTATTTTATTTTATTCTATTTTTATCTTCTTTTATTTAATTCCCTTTTATTTGATTTTTATTACATTTTGTTTATGTTTTATTTAATTTATTTATTTTTTAATTAGTTTATTTTATTTTAATTTATTAATTTTATTATTTTTTTTTGTTTATTTGAATTTATTTATTTTATTTCATGTTTTATTATATTTTCTTATTTTAATTTCTTTTACTTTAGTTTGTTTTGCTTTAATTTATTTTATTTTCATTAATTTAATTTTATTTTATTTTAATTAGTTTTTTTATTATATTTTATTTTATTTTTTAAAATATTTTATATTATTTTATTTTATTTTTTATCTTCTTTTGTTTAATTCCCTTTTATTTTGTTTTTATTACATCTTATTACATTTTATTTAATTTTTATTTTATTTATTTTATTTTATTTTATTTCATTTTATTTTATATTATTTTATTTTATTTTATTTTATTTTATTTTATTTTATATTAAATTATTTTATTTTAAATTAGTTTCTTTTTTTAATTTAATTTATTTTATTTTTTTCTTATTTTTTTTTTTTACTTTATTTTAATTTGCTTTAATTTATTTTATTTCATTTTTATTTTGTATTATTTTATTTTATTTTATTTTATTTTATTTTATTTTATTGCTTTTTGTTTTATTTTATATTATTTTATATTATTTTATTTTATATTATTTTATTTTTTATTTCTTTTCTTTAATTCCCTTTTGTTTTATTTTAGTATATTAATTTTTTTTTTAGTTTATTTTACTTTAATTTATTTATTTTTTGTTCTATTCTATTTTCTTATTTTATTTTAAATACTTTGTTTTATTTTCTTTTTTCTTTTCTTTTTTGGTTATATTAATTTATATTTATTTTTTTTATTTATATACTAATTTTTTTATTATTTTTTATTTTTTCCATTGTTTTGTAATTCAAATTTTTTATTTTATTTTATTTTTTTTAATATTATTACAAGTTTTATTTTATTTTATTAGGTTTTTCAATTTTATTTTATTTAATTATTTTTAATTTTATTGTATTTAATTTAATTTCAGTACACCTTATTTAATATTATTTTAAATATTTTGTTTTTAATTTATTTTAGTTTAATTTATAGTATTTTAAATAAAGAAGCTAAATAAGGGACCAACTTAATACTAAATTATAAACCGACACACACACACGCACACATACACTTTGCCTTCAATATCGATTGCCGCCCGTTGTGGAGTGTGGACAATCGAATATTGTACATTGGCACCGTTTGCTGACTGCTGAGCGCTGGCTTTTTGTGTGCCTACATACTTACATACATTTTTGGTTTCAACTAGTGTCGTCGCCATTAAGTGCCTCTCTGTTCACTCGCTTACCTGTTGATAGCTGCTTTTAGCCATTTTTCTTGCTTGGTAATCAACATCACGGCAATTGTTGCCTGTTCACTGTCATTTCGTTTGCAATTTTTCATTTGTTGCATATGTCACTGCAATGACAATGTTGATGGCGTTAATGTTTTGCCAGCGCACAATGAGTGCATGAGTATTGAAGCCGCCTCTAGTTCCCGAACCATTCAATTTTGTTTTAAGTTTTTGTTAGATATTATGAAAGGAAATGCTTGTTTATGTTGTTTTCGTGGCTAGGCAATAAGTTTTACCTGCTCGGGGTTTGTTTTTGTAACTTGTATGGGGAATAATTGTCTTAATAGAAATAAAAATGCTGTGAAATGTGAGAGGAGAATGGAAGTGAAATAAGACTTATTCCCTTTATCAATAGTAATACCGTCATAAAATCTCTAGAAATGCCGTGGGGAAAGCCCGCAAGGCTAAGAAAAATAAATGAACCAAAGGGAGCAAGTCCTATGCTTAGGCCAATGAATAAAGTTTGATGATTTCTTCACATGATAGAATGGTACTCTCTCTTTCTGTCTCTTTCCACTCTCAATCTCTCCCTCTCTAGACGATGTCATTTGCAATAGAGATATAACCACAGCTAACGCTGAGTTGGTGTTGGTTAAAACAGTTACGTCTCTCGCAAGTTCCTTTGCCGCGTAGTTGAATGGTAGATTTCTCTTGGAAGGTGCTACAGTGACCCGGTAGTCTCATATTTAACATAGGTGTAGTGAGATGGATGAAAAATGCTTCCCGCTTCCAAAGCAGTCATTGTGTTTTCAGCCGTGCGTAAAGATGGCTTTTGCTCTCTTTGATAGTATTCGTGCGTACCCTATACCATGGACCTTTCAGAGCTGAGTTGCATTCAGACTGATTGTGTTGTAGCTCGCTTGGAGTTTGACGTGTAGTTCTAGTGGAAGGAAGTTTAATACAAGTTTCTATTGCCTTTGTGGAAATTTATGAAAGAGCTTACTTCATAAGGGCTGTGACGCTGCAAAAAAGGATGAATCTGACTGTACCTGGCTTTGATTACCGTTGTTTATAACCAATACGCGGTCTTAAGTCCCATCTGTGCTGTGTTTTAGCTCCAGTTAAGTTTGCTATCTAAGATAACACCGAAGTATTTGGCTTCAGTATAGAGAGTGAATTTTGAAAAATTCTGTAGTAGGCTTCATTCGCGTACTGGCAGTGCTTCTGAATTTCCAAAAAAGCGTGTTTACAGTGAGGCACCGCAATGGTGGGAAGAGAAC
The DNA here is from genome assembly GCA_030068015.2 of Neoceratitis asiatica. NCBI lineage: Eukaryota > Metazoa > Arthropoda > Insecta > Diptera > Tephritidae > Neoceratitis > Neoceratitis asiatica. The sequence continues at coordinate 20,230,740 of CM061528.1, read as the reverse complement.
TCCTCTTTGAGGGGTGCCTCCCACTCCTGAAGCGCCCTTATAACCTTATAACAGCCCTGAAATAGCGCTCTCTATATAGAAAAAAGTTCCGAAGACATGTCCTTTCTCAATATGCCCAATTACGTCGTGTACTACCGGATTTGTCAGAGGTAAGCACGTGGACTGGCTTCAGAGGCTGCTTTAGAGTAATTTTTGCCATATATAGATATCAAGTAGCGCCGCAAAGATTTGACCCAAAACCACATATCTGAATGAATCGATTGCCCTCCAATGTCGACAGTTTTCAGTTATTTTAATTGGTCACAACAACCGCACCGTAAATTCTGCGTTCTACAGGTTAGATGAAGAAGCGAATCGAATGGTTCTGGTAGTGAACGAGTGAAATCCAACGCAGAATCACGCCTGCCAATAGGTGCTACTTTGGACTGAGTAGGCAATTGAAAAGTAAAGTCCTCTCTCGACGAACCAAAACCAAACTCTACAAGTCGCGCATCATTCCCGTCCTGACGTATGGTGCAGAAGAGTGGACGATGTCTACATCCGATGGGTCGGCATTAGGAGTTTTCGAGAGAAAAGTTTTGCGAAAGATTTATGGTCCTTTGCGCTCCAGCTTTGAAAGTATTCGATGGAGTACCCGCTGGCGGAAGCAGAGGAAAAGGAAGACCTCCACTCCGTTGGAAGGATCAGGTGGAGAGCGACCTGGTATCACTTGGTATTTCGAACTGGTGCCAAACAGCAAAGAGAAGAAACGAGTGGCGCGCTATTGTTGATGAGGCTATAATCGCGCAAGTGGTGCCTACGCCAAAGAAGAAGAAGAAGAAGATGCTTTTTAGGGTATATTTGCCCCAAAACCTTATAACTGAAATAATCGGTCGTATAACGGCTATATGATATAGTAGTCCGATTTCACTGCCCTTCAGTACCAGAGTTAAATTCATTCTATGTGTGTTGAACGCCGAAATTTATGTTCTTAAATGCTTTATTGAAGTATTTGTGACCCAAAATAACTATATATATATATATGTAAATATATTTGGCGCTTTGTAACCGCTGAAGCGATTTTTGGCCGAGCTCCTCCTCCAATTTGTGGTTTTGCGTCTTGATGTTTTCACCAACAAGTGAAGAGGCCTACAGTTTATTCTAAGCCGCCTCCGAACGGCTGATGGATTTTTATGAGGAGCTTTATTTCATGCGAGAAATACACTCGGAGGGCTTGAAATTCCCTGCCGAGGGGCGACCGCAATTAGAAAAGTTTATTTTCTATAATTTTTGATGTTGATCGAACCTGGGCTCGAACCCAGGCCTTCCGAATGGCAGTACGCAACGCTAACCACTCGGCTATAGCGGTCGCACCAAATAACTAATCTGATCAAATTGGGCTGATCGATCCGGTCGATGCCAACAAATGAGTTATATCGATTCACTATATATATCGTTCTATTCTTTATGCTCACCTTGAGGTTTTTCACATTTTATTTTGGCAAAAACAAAAACAAAAAATAAAAATAAAAGCAAATAGCAGAAACAAATTGCTGCATTTTTCCCAGGAATTTCCACTCAAACAAACAAATACACTCTGCCGTTGGAGTACAAATCACTCAACCACTCACATGCTCCATTAGATTTTGATTACACATCGTTGCATGTACTGTACTGCAATGCTGAGTACCTTATACGGTATCTAACATGCATATGTATCCACTCCCATATGGTATAGACGTTTAACGCTTAGTGACTTAAGTACGTCATCATTGTCTAAGAGCTATCGCCCACTAAAAATAAAAACCACACAAATCGACAGAAATGGCAACAAAATGTCGAAAATTGTCCAAAGATCTAAGCGAGGCATATTCTTCTTAATACCAGTGGTTAAGTAGGCGTAAAATGACATTTCGAATGAATGCGAGAGTGTAGTGTGTAGAGTGTTGGTGCGAGAGAGAGAGGGATAACAAAGCGCATAAATTATTACTGTGCTATTTTCTTCATCTCATCATATCAAATGCATATGGCTGCAAATGGGCAGCAACATTGTGTGAAAGAAGTTTTCACTTTTTTTTTAGTTTTCATATTTTGGTTGCAGGAATGTTAAGAAAATGGTGAATAAAATTTTAATCTTGTACTGCTTCGATGAAATAAGGCTGTGAGAGTTGAAAATTGGCACTTAGCACGTGCGGAAATATTTCCAAACTAGTCTTGAACTAATTCGGACCACTTGGTGTCAAAGTGATTACCATTTGGCTTGGAATGTGTTAGGAAATAGTTCCCTATGAGCGCCTAAACACCACTTATATGCCCCAAAATAATTTTAAACTTAAAGGGTTTTCCAATAGGGATGATATGATTCCTAAGTGTCGTTTTGGCCATTTTTAATATGTCATGATTTGTCTTTTTTTTTTTTTTTTGCTTGTATTCAGTAATGTTTACAATTTCAACATGGCAAGAAATACGCGAGAACAACTTTTACGAATTCTTCAATATTATTATCAAAATAATCACATTTCCTTTACATAATGTTCAAGTCCCAACAAGACAAAAAAGGTCGAAGTAATGAAAATATTCAATCAAAATATACATCAAACTGTCGATGCCAAGACGTTTCCAAGAATTGGGACTGTCTCAAACCACAATTTGGCATACTTCGAGAAAAGATTTCGGCTTGCATCCGTATAAAATTGTTCTCACTCAAGAACTGAAGTCATTGGACCACCAAAAAACGTCGTGAATTGGCTGATTTTGCCTTGGAAAAACTTGAAAACGATAAAGATTTTCTTAAGAAAATCATCTTCTCCGATGAGTTTCACTTTCATCTGAGTGGTGCGGTAAATAAACCAAACTAGCCATTCTGATGCGAAGAAAATCCACAAATTATTCATGAACAACCATTACATTCACCTAAATTGACAGTTTGGTGTGGTTTTCGAACTGGTGGTGTCATTGGTCCGTACTTCTTTCGAAATGAAGCTGATAGCACCGTTACTATCAATGGAGAGCTTTTTATGGCCAAAAGTGGAAGAAGTTTATCTTAACAAAATCTGGTGCCAACAAGACGGGGCTACGTGTCACACAGCACGTGCGACAACCGAATTATTGCGAGAAAGGTTTGGAGATTCTATTATTTCAAGAAATTGTGACATTGAATGACCTCCAAGAAATTGTGATTTAACACCGTTAGACTACTTCGTGTGGGGTTATTTCAAGTCATTGGTCTTTTGCAATAAACCAGACTCTCTTCAAGCTTTAAAAGTCAATATTGAATGTGCTATTCATGACATACGACTTGATTTAGTGGAAAAAGTGCTCAAAAATTGGGTTCATACCAACCTACATTTTGCATAGACTCAGAACTACTCCGTAATAGAGAAGAAAGGGAACATGGCTTATAATAGGAAAGCCGTTGACTTAAATAGCCGTCAACTCATTCCTAAGTAAACTGATAGTTGACTCAAAATAGACTTATAGGCACACTAATTAGGCTAAGCACTAATTCGAAAACATCTAAACTATGTTATTAATCATCATCCTCAAGAGATCATATACTGCTTTTGCAAAAGAGAGCTTAAACTGATCTGAAATAATTGAAACCAGCTTCGGATTCAGACTCTATATAATATTACAATATCATAACCATTGGGCTTCGCTATTCAACCCTTTAGATTCTGTAATGTACCTTATTAGATTCATAACTTTGATCTAACTACTCATACAAAGATTGAACGCGAATGATAGAACTTAGGTGCCATCTCTTGACAACAGTCCTTTTGCATGAAGAGAGAGGATAGTAGCTACCTTTTCATTTCTTTGAGCTATGTTATCTCTACCAGTTTATAAGTAATCTCTTCTTTCCTAAGATAACTCCTAGAATTTTGGCCCTCGTTTCCAGCCAGAGGTGAGCATTGTGCGTAGAGATCTTGTATCTTATTTTGAACAGCACTAAATCCACCTTGTTTGGGTAGACACAAAGATCACAACGGATAGAGTAGAATGATACCTTTCTAAGTGTTCCATGCATCAAGTCACATAGAATGTGCGGAGACTTCCATGAGTATGCTATAGCAATGACTTTGCCTCCGCCAAATACGTTCGTGAGGTTCCAGCGAAATGCCGAGAGTATACGCCCTGAAAAGTGCCTCTGTTAACATATCTGAATACTTGATACCCTTCCAGGCTCGCGGTTAAAATTTTGCAATTGGTTGATCAAATCCACTAAGAGAATATTAACACCTAAGTTATCCTACGGAGCCATAACTGCACTTGGTAGAATTTTGTGAAAGTCGCTCTATATATAGGAAGTGAAAGAGGCTTTTCCATGTAGGTGACCTCTATGTGACGCTGTTTCTGTCAAATTTACATTCTGTTAGGCCTGCTGATCATTTGAGAGCGGCTTCTATGAATAGTCCGAGTTATATAGTTTACTATGAACCTTTATAATGCTTTGAGCTTGAAAGGTGAAAGGCTTACGTACAACAATGAGTGTCTTTACCCGCTTGAGGATGCCCGTCTCCATGCGCAGTGTTATATGGCTAAATTTGAGGCAGGATCAATTGACTGCTTTGAACTAGCTCGCGGATAGTTGGTTGTTATTACCGTTCCGCCCAGGATCTTTGTATATCTGAAAGTTTTTATTGTACCCTTGACCAAGGAGCTGAACTCATTGCAGTTTGCGTGCTGCTGGGAAGTCAGTATCTAGCCGTAGTTCTATAATTTCCTTTCGGAAGTAGTCCAGGTATTGTCCTGCTTTTGAAGAAAACTTACTGCATTTCGGAGCTTAGAAATAACCGTCCTCATCGTTGAGGTTTCCGCCACCCTCTCAACTCAAACTCAAGATCTTTTTGCTGTTCTTATAGTTTCACTTCGTCTTTACGTGTTTTCCAGTGGAGGACTTCGGCTAGTCTGACTAGCTAGTGGAGGACTTCGCACTGGAAATGCTCGATTTAGAACTTTTGAAAAAAAAGTCTAATAGATTATTCCAGTTGTAGAAGAAGGAAAGTCTGGGATCTAAGAATTTGTTTATATAACACTCAGTTCATATGCCTAGGATTCCTTCTTTAGTTTTTTAACATGGAATAGATCCGTGACTATTTCAATGTACCCATGGTCGGAGAAGGAATGTTCATCTAGAACCCTACATCCATATCCATCGGATTGCTTAGGCCAGAAGTGCGCGAAAAGTTTGTCCTTTGTAAGAAATCTAACAGATAACGGGTCTATTTAAACTCTCTCGCTATTAAGTAAGCTAACTTAACTCTCTCGCTATTGAGTTATCTAAGCTGATTTCTTTTCCGTTTTATTCACACCTTCTTACTAGGAAACACATGCGACCACAAATTCTACGTCATTTATATACATAATAACTCTATGTTCTACCTTTGTCATCCCTTAATCCGGAAACAATTTCTGCGTTCCTTTGGATATTCTGACGCCAAAAGAAAATCGAATCTGGCTCCGGACCCAGTCTAATAAATCCAGTCAGCTGGAATCCTAAGAACTACGTTTCATGGATCATTAGAAGAAGTCTCTTTGGTCATGTTCTTATTCCACACCAAATCAGTTGAAAATTTTGTGGCTCCCTTTGAGAACTTGACTAGCATATCTCTTGAGCACTAGTTGATGTATATATCAGTCTAAATTATGTTTATCGTTGTCATCTTCAAACGGGAACGACCTAATTCCATGTCTAGGAACTCGTTTCATTGAAACAGACTCTGAAACAAAATCTTAATGAGTTCTTTTGCACTTTAAAAATTAATTCATTCCGCTTTTTGGTATTCAAAAAAATGTTTTTCATTGGAAAAAAATACATCACTCATGGGTTCAGCACCATTCTCTCTGGTAATTTTCGAATATCATCTCGAAAAAGTGAGTCCCCTCTGTCCTCGACCCAATCATTGCGCCATTTTTCGCTTTCAAGATCGTCCACAACCTGCAAGTGGAGACATCTTTTGAGAACGTATCGAAATAATTTTTACACCCAATATTATACTTATAGCCGAAACTCTTCAAATCCAAATATACCTATATACCGTTGGTCATGCTCCCAACTCTCATCACTCAACACTGTCACACTCTCACACTCTCACACTGTACTCTCACTTACTCCAGACGAGCGCTTTTCTCACACACTGTTTGCCATGATTTTTGACCTGCCAAAGTCATATATCGACTTAGACATGCCAAATCAAGCGAAATAAATACGTATTTCATTTATTGTATATATTTCTGGTGCACAATAAATTACAAACAATAAAATTGGAATATGATTGTTACAGCTTAACGACAATGAAACTTTGCCAAGACTTAGCCAATAAAGTCTAACAGTGACATTTTAAGCCAAACCGTTGGTAATTGAATCACCAAACTAGCTTGCCTAAGATTGTTTGCACAAATGCCCAGTAGGGAAAAATACTTGTACTTAACTAGAATCCAACTAGTTTACACTTTTCCTTTGACTAGTTCATCTTTCATCCCCATTTCACATGTAAGCAACCAGTGAATACGAAACAACGGAAAGGTACAAATTCATTTTCGTTATTTACGCGTACTGTCTCATTTTACAGAGTCAGAAAATTACTGGGAAGGAATTTGGGATTTAAACCTAGCAAAATTGAAAGTTCAAACTTTTATTAGTTGAAAATGTGCATATGGAATAATTTCATTTTAGAAGATGTAAATAAGTGCAATACGTTTTTAGACTGTTTCTAAGCTTATTTGTATTTGTATTATTCTCTTTACTCTGGGTTATTGTTCTGCGTTCTCTGAGCAACTGGTATTTTTAACGCCGCGCTGTCGTACGTGTGTTTAATTTCTATTTCACCAAAAAAAAAAAAAAATTAAATTATTAATTAGAAAGATTAAAAATAAAAAAGAGTTTCTTGCCTACAGCGAGATTCTAACTGTGAACCGCACGCCCTACAGTGATAACCTCTAACCGCTCGGCTATCGTGACGATGTAGTGGACGACGACATACAGTGCACTTCAACGTCGCCTATTTGGAAATGAGATTCTGTCGTGGCGTATTAGAAATAACAACAACATACGAATGGTATGGTGGTGAAAATGATTATTATTCCCGTTACTAGTAAACTGTTATACAAATAACGAACTGGTATGATTTCATCTTATTCATATACTAGTATTTAACTAGAACCTTTGCAAACTAGTCTACATTTGCACTGCATGGTAGCAATTGTATTATGTGCATGTACGCATGTGTGTGCTATTGGATAGCTTTAAGTTGTGGTAATAAAAGATCACAATAAACATGTGTTCATAATAAATGTTTAGATATTTTTCTTACAGCTTTATGCCACTCGCACGATAAGCGTGTTCATAAATTTCCACAATAACTTCAGCGGTGGCAAGTTAAAGCTGCACTTTTTTTTTATTTATTTATTTGATTTAGTATTTGCTCAGTCAGATGTGGGTAAATAATTTTTCAATTTTCTTATTTACTTACTGCAGAGATTTGTGTACTTAAATACCCAGCCTGTGGCTTAAGTAACAATGACTGGTTGGAGTAAGTACTTCAGAAGTAATTTTTCTTCATTTTTGTTTGCTGTTTTTTTTTTTTTTAATAAATATTAAAAGTGATCCAAGACTAGGGCTGAACTGTTTCCAAACTAGTCCCGAGAACAAATGAATTTTGGGCATGATTCTTGAGAGAACTTATTTGGAAGTGGTATCAAAACAGCAAACTGAATAAATTGATTCCCCATCTTTTCCTTTTTCCTTCCTGGCGCATGCACCGCTTATTTGATTTTAGCAGAGTTAACAACAACAGATCATTTCCTTCTTCCTTACGCCATTTGACACCAATTGGATATATCAAGCACAGCCAGCCAGTTCTTCTCCATCTGATTGTTCCAAAAGAGTGGTAGTCTTCTTCTTCTAATACTTCGATCCGTTGACAGTCATGTAGGTTATATATATATATATATTTGGCGCTTTGGAACCGCTGAAGCGATTTTCGGCCGAGCTCCTCCTCCAATTTGTGGTTTTGTGTCTTGAAGTTTTTACCAACAAATGGAGGGACCTACTGTTTATTCTAAGCCGCCTCCGAACGGCTGATGGATTTTTATGAGGAGCTTTATTTCAGGCCAGAAATACACTCGGAGGGCTTGACATTCCCTGCCGAGGGGCGACCGCAATTAGAAATTTTTTTTCTATCATTTTGGATGTTGCTCGATCCTGGGCTCGAACCCAGGCCTTCCGAATGTCATCACGCAATGCTAACCGCTCGGCTATCGCGGCCGCCTAGTCATGTAGGTTAATTAATTTTATTATGTCGGAATGTGGTACTACCGAAACGATCCGGCGAAATCGATCACCCTCAACCTATTTAAGAATGCTACTAGTAAATGTGTTCACAGCACGTCTCTTTCGACACATCATACTCCTCTTCCTTTGGAGTATGGGGACAAATTAGCGATATGTTGAAAAATATTGCTTTAATGCAGATTGTGACAAGACGTTTGTTCGTCGATGTGTATGATAGTAGCCTGTGGCGGAGTCTTTATACATAGTCGTCGTAGCACATGTCACGAGGACCTACTCCTACGCATTTATATAGCGACACGCTTGCTCTAAAACCGACCCCCGCTCACAGCCGCACCTGCAATGGAAAGACGCTGCAGTAAGTTAATCCTCGAAGTGGCTCCACTAAAGCTTCCTCACTTTAAGAAGATCTAAGGCTCCATGCGGGTTGATTATCGCATCTCGCATAAGGCTTGCTTACGTTTCCAGAGTGTGCGACGCGACGAAAAGTAGGAAAAAGCCTTGCAACTGAGAAGCACAACTAGATCACATTACACCCCTTGGAAATTAATTGGTTCTAATTTCGGTGAGTTTGTACGAAACTTTAAAAAACTTCAAAACAAATTGAAATTAATTCGAATTGCTTTTCAATTAGCTTCAAAGTGGTTACAAAACAGATCTTTAAGTATTTTAGCTTAGTCTTAGAATAATAAGAAACTATAGACCTAAAACAATCATGTGGTATCCAGAAACTAGTGGCGCCCCGAACATATGCCGTGATAGAGGGATCTCATTCGACGTAAATATTGAATTGGTCCTCAAATAGACTAGGTCCTCAAGTTGTCCCTAAATAATTACCCAGGTTTTCAACTGTCTCTAAAATATTCTTTAAAAAATTTGAGCCTAGCCTAGCTACTAAACTTAACCTCAAATTATCCTCAAATAGTCTCGAAATATCGTCGTATTAACGCTGAAATAATCAGAAATGATGCGTAACCATTTACGTATAGTAAGCGCTAATATCGTAATAGTTCAAAAACAGGTTCGAAAAATGTTCAAAACCAGTGTTTCTCTAGTAGTATTCACTCGAGCTTTATGAAGTGTGAAGATATAAAATTCGTAAGCTCTCAACCGCTATATTCACTGCATATAACATATACTATGTACATATGTACTCATATATATGTATGTATGTAGCACTTGCTTGTTTTCTACTTTCTCGCCCGTAAGCTAACCGATAAACATTTACCTGTCAACTACTCTAAGTAGCAACCTTACAAAGTACCTTTAATGGTCATACTTGAAAACCTGTAAATATTTAAAGATATGAAGGGTTATCCTTTTAGTGGTTTCGAAAGTGGTGGGCTGTATTTTGACACCTGTCAAACTTAACTGTCAAGCCAAACATGTTTTGTTTTAGTTAAAAGTCAGACATTTATGAAAATGGATCGCTTAACAACCGCACGACGCGTTAAAATTGTTGAAACCTGCTACAAAATTGGTGATTCAAACATGGCCACTTTTCGTGCTTCAAGAGGATGATACTGGATCGGTTACAGATACTGTAAGGTCCGTGCATCATCGTCTTTTACTCGTTCCATCTCAAATATCGCTGCTGTAAGTGAAAGTGTGTAGTCGAAGAGCCGAATGTGTTTATTTTTCGAAGTTCCCAAGAGCTCAGACTTTCTTATAGTATTTTGCATTTGAACTTACTCCTACAACCATATAAAGTCCAGATCACACAACAATTGAAGGCAGCTGACCATTCACAACGCCGTAGTTACGTCTACTCGGTGCTTGAACAAAAAACCGTAGAACGCGATATTTCCAACAAAGCTTTCTTTAGCGACGAGGCACATTTTTCACTCGGTGGTTATGCAACTAAGAAAAATTTTGGCAATTGGGGCTCCAAGAATTCTCAAATAATTGAAGATGGGCCATTCATTGCAACAAAAAAAAAAAAAAAACTTACTGTCTGGTGCGCTCTTTGATCCTGAGGTGTAATTGGACCGCAATTCTTTGAAAACGATAACGGCGAGACTGCCGCTGCCAATACGGATCGTCATGGTCCTATGATAACCGCCTTTTTTTTGGCCTGCAATTGAAGAACACGACTTGGACAATATGTAGTTCCAACAAGAAGCCACAACAACAACATGCCACACAACACGAGCGAATATGGTTCTATTGCAAGAGAAATTTCCCGGTTGCCTAATCTCTCGTCTTGGCGATGTCATCTGACCACCGAGATCATGCGATTTGACACCGTTGGATTTCCTTTTGTGAGGCTACGCGAAAGACCGTGTTTATGCAGATAAACCTTTAATTCTTGAGCATTTAAAAACCAACATTCGTCAAAACATGGCTGAGATACCACCCAATATGTGCCAAAAAGTGATCGAAAATCACCTCAAACGGATCAAATTTTGCAACAATTCTCGAGGCGATCATTTGAATAATGTAGTGTTTCACATATAATGCCAAGATTCAAACTTTATAATTTTGAATTTTTTTTTTTTTTGGTAACCGCAAAATGGATAACCGTGTATATATATATATATATATATATATATATATATATATGTACATATATATATATACATATAACTCACCAGGTCTGCTGGATTTTGAATGGGCTTTTATGGTTATTACTTTGGCTGGTACTATTGCTGCTGCTCCTACTGCTGCTGCTGCTGCTGCTGTTGCGTTTGTCGTTGCCATGATTATTATGGCATGCCATTTTGACAAACAGCAGCAGCAAATAATTTTCATTTCTCTTTCTCTCTCTCTCTCTTTCTCTCTCTCATATTTTCATTTTGCGTAAGTGTTTAGCATTACGAGTGCTTCTTTCTTCTGCTTCTGCTTATTCTTCTTTACGACTGACATGCAATTATTTTCCTGTTTGTTGTTGTTGCTTTTCCATTATTATTTACCACTGCTGTTTTCGGTTGGTTGAATCATATTTTTGCACGCGAATCCAATGATAAATGGCATAACCTTAGCATCAGCACGTCAACTGACATGGTGTCTCACGCTTGTCCGCTCGCCAAATGCAACTCTTCCGTGGTGTCACTATTCGTCCAAAACTCATCAGTTCCGCACTTGTGGCGAGTCTGAGACAGCGTTGAATTGCGTCAGTCACGTTGAGTTCATTTAATAATTTTCATTTCCTTACTTCAGTGCTTCTTAAGTGCAATTTTTTCTAAGTTTTACTTGAACTTTTGTTTATTTATATTTTGTGTTTTGTGTCCGTATTTCCCATTTAATTGTATGAAATTATGAAAATTTCAAGATTTGATTTTAAAATATTGTCATTCTCACTGTGTTTACCGTACAGTCACAGTGAAATAGATTGGAAAATCGTAATTTATATTAACGCTATCTGCAAAGATAGCTCAATTGAAAAATAATAATAAAATTAAGAAAATTTTCGGGCTAATAATATGCAAGATTGATAGATTTTTTGTTGTAAAGTAGAAAAATTGTATGTTTATTTTCTAGGATCTCCCAAACTATCTAGCAGATTATACCTAAATTTTTGTGAATTTGTTTCCATTATTTTTCCTTGGAGTATAGTTCTATGTGATGGATCCCAAACCCTACGTACAGCCGCAGGGGATTCGCCTTCTCACTTTAGCTCGCCTCCAAACGGATATTTGTTGGCTACCCAGAGGATACTTGGTCTAAAACCGGAAGTCGTGAGCTGATTGAACAATATGTAAAATAATCATTTCTGGCCACTCCCAGGTGAATGGCGGTCAGAAGCTTTCCTCACTTGCGTGAACTTCTACATATGGCCCCATCCTCCATCATCAAATAAACAGTCATCGCACTCGCAACTTGGCTCCCACGTCACTGTTGACAGTCATAACTTCGAAGTCATATTAATAACACCAAAATTGTCAGCCTTGAAATCCAACGTAGAATCACTCTTGCCAACAGGTGCTACTTTGGACTGAGTAGGCAATTGAAAAGTAAAGACCTCTCTCGACGAACTAAAACCAAACTCTACAAGTCGCTCATCATTCCCGTCCTGACATATGGTGCAAAAGCCTGGACGATGTCTACATCCGATGAGTCGGCTTTAGGAGTTTTCGAGAGGAAAGTTTTGCGGAAGATTTATGGTCCTTTTGGGCATTGGCAATGGCGAATACCGCAGACGATGGAACGATGAGCTGTACGAGCTATACGGCTACATTGACATAGTTCAGCGAATCAAGAGACAGCGGCTGCGCTGGCTAGGTCATGTTGTCCGAATGGATGAAAGCGCTCCAGCTTTGAAAGTATTCGATGGCGGAAGCAGAGGAAGAGGAAGATATCCACTCCGTTGGAAAGTCAGATGGAGAGGGACCTGGTATCACTTGGTATTTCTAACCGGCGCCAAACAGCAAGCAGTAGAAACGAGTGGCGCGCTACTGTTGTTGACGAGGCTATAATCGCGTAAGCGGTGCCTATGCCAAAGAAGAAGAAGAAGAAGTTTCCATAATTTCTAGAAAGGTTTCGCAGAAAAGTTTTTTCAGGCAAATGAACCAGGGACCGATCTATTCGAAAGGAAAATATTTATGACTCGATTGAGTTGAAATTTGGTACATAGGTAACTTGACGCTTTGTTAAATATAAACAATACTTTTTCTTCCGACCAATCCCGCTAGGTCTTTGGTTTATTTTCGGGAAAGCAAATTGCTACATATGCTTTTCACCCGGATCAAAGATAAATAATTTTATTTTTTTAAAGAACAGTATTCGGTCCACTTCGTGGAAAGAGATGTATTTCAAGTAAATAGAACCGATCTATTCGGCACAATCGGACGGATAAAGGACCAATTTAGTTAGTTGGTAGCTTTTTGTGTACATAATTTCTTAAATTCCAGAAAAGTAGCACAGATTAACAGACTGACGAATTGGTGTGCTTTGGTTGATGTCCTGTATCCATGATTATCAACCATAAGCGCCGTCTGCAAATAGTTCTTGGATAAAAATTTCTTATTTCTCGCCGTACCAACCGGTTCACAGTGACGTGATCAGATAATCATCCCAACATTTATCGGTATCAAAGGCGTTTAGCTTTGTTGAAGACTCTTCGAAAAGTCCTTCTCGAACAAGCGTCGGACGCATATCTTCAAATGCACTCAGGATGCTTTCTGAATTTTTTTTTCAACTACTGTATTACGATCTCCGATTTGGAGCTGAATTGTTAAGATACGAAGAATGTACTTGATAACCGCTCTAAGGCCGCCAAATATTTATTCCAGTTTTTTCGGGTCTTGTTGCGTTACATCGGGCGCTGAGAGCTACCAATGTTTATTTTGAAGTAAATATACCTGTGATTAGGGAAAAATGGATCCAAACGGAAGACCTGTCATCCGGTCAAAATTTATCTTTAAGGCCTATTTATAAAGGTTGGCATATTTCCTACATTAACTGTTAGAAGGTCCTTATTATTACAGTCTCAGCTGCCCACGGCTCTGTGGTGGGAGTTGGCGTTTGCTCCTATGATTAGTTGCATACCTGTTTTTATACCTCTCATGTACAGGAAATGGTATATTAACTTTGGTCCGAAGTATGTAAGTACCAGTAGGAGAAGAGATAGACCCAACAAAATTTATACCGATCGTATCAGAATTATGAGCTCAGTTGATTTATCCATGTCCGTCTGTCCGTCTATATGTTTCAACACAAGAAATTCCCTCATTTTTTGAGATATTTCAACCAAACTCGGTAGGTAAATGCACCTAAACGTTTAAACGATCATTTGTCGGAGCCGTTCAGATCGAGCGATTTTTCAGATTTGAAATTTCGAATTATAAATCTATAAAAAAAAGTACCTAAGAATCCGAAATTTGGTACACTACACATACATCAGTAAATGCATATATGTTCTGAAAATCATCGAAATCGGACGACTATTACATATAGCTCCCATACAACCGATTTGTTCAGATATGTTGTTTTAGGTCAAAAATCCGTCTAGAAACATCTAGAAGCATGAAATTTTATGTTCTACAGACATGAATACAAGTTTATGTTGACACTGAAAACCATCACAGTCAAATTTTGCAAATTTCAATAAATTCGATATGTTCATGAAAGGTATAAAGACTTCGGCATGCTCGAAGACAGCCAATTCTTGGTTTTTTTTCCATCTCCAGTTTAATTATTTTATAATGCACAAATATTTTGAAATGGAGGAACCTACAGTTTAAATCGGCCTTTGGAACGGTTACTGATATTTTGAGAAGAGCTTTATATTAAATGCCGGTAATATAATCGAAGGTATTGACATTGAGGAGCGAAAAGGCGACCGCTAGGATCGGTAAAAATAGAAATGTTTTAGATGTTCCTAACATCCGATGTCGTAACATAAACTTGAACCGCTATCCTGTTACAAGCAACAGGAGAGAGAGAGAGAGAGAGAGAGAGAGAGAGAGAGAGAGGAAAAGAGTTAGAAAGAGAGAGCATAACGATGAACAATATTTCTAGCTCTCTACACTCTCTACTCGGCTACCATCATCGGCCACAGAACATCTAAATACTGCAGATGCGGACCGAATTCTTATTCTTGATTAACTTTGATAAAACATTGAGCGATTTGATTGGTTGAAAGACGAATTTTAGAAAGAACCACTGTCCGTCATATGTTTAACTATGGAAATTTATGTAAGAAATCCCATGCTTACTACAAGGGTGCTTTGGTGAGTCAGTGACTTTTTGAATAAAAAAATATATTTTTCGGAAAGCGTTTTATTTCTCAACATAGCCCACTTTTAGCTCTTTACATTTAGTCCCGCATTTTTCCAATTTTTGTATTTTTTTCCAAATAATAGGTTTTTTCAAGATCCTCAAAATAGGCGTCTGTTTCTTTGATGACCACTTTATTCGAACCGAATCTCTTAACGCGCAGACATTTTTTCAGGTTTTCAAACGAGGAATTGTCGCAGGGAGCTGAACCTGGAGAATTTGTGGACCCGTTCAATCTTTTGACGGAACAGCACTTTTTCTTTCAACAAATGCGGTCGTTTCTGCTTCAAATCAATATCGAATCAGTTCAGGTGCTCGGAATTATATTCGCCGATAATAGTTTTACTCTTTTCAAAGTAATCGATCTGAGAGGCACCTCGTGCATCCCAAAAAAAATTGTGGCCATGATATTGGTTGCAGACAGAGCTACCTTGACCTTTTTGGTTCACATTTACGCGGAGCAACCAACTGTTTCGATTGTTCTTTGGTCTCTGATGTGCTGTGGTTGTTCTATGTTTCGTCTACAGTAACAAACACGGCGCAAATATTCATTTCTAATGTGGTTGAACATTGTCAAACACTTTTTTGTTGCACACGGTTGCACTTATGCTCATGTGGGAGCAATCGCTGCACCTATCGCGTGGATAGCTCTTTCATGTTCAAATATTCATGTAAAATGTGATGTACTCGCGCAATTGAGATGCCCACAGTCTCAGACACCTCATGCAATTTTATTTTCTGATCGTTCAATATCATTTTATGGATTTTATCGATGATTTCTGGCGCGACGACCTCTTTTGGGCCACCTGAACGTTCGTCGTCACTTGTACTGGTACGACCTCTGCGGAACTCAACCTCAGTGAACCACTTCATTAACCATTGAAATTGATGGTGCAGTGTTTCCACTCTCATAGTATGTATCGAGTTTTTTCTTGGTTTCGGTGATGGTTTTTCTTACACAAAAAATGATTCTTAATCAACACACAAAATTCCCCTTTTTTTCAAATTTTCAGAAAAGAACACATATTATTTTTTTTCTTTAGTTTTTTTAATATATATTTTTGCTTTTGACGAACTTAAAGATATAGATTTAAAAGATATAGATTTCTGCTATTCTTTAAATAACTAAATAAAAATATATAAAAAGGGTGATCCATTTCGAAACTCCCCATTTTTTTAAGAAAAAACCATAGAAAATTCAAATTTATTGGGGAATGTTTTTTATCATTCGAAAGAAACATTGTTTGAAATTTCTTTTTGAAGATTATCTCTTTCAAATGTTCGCCACGGCTACGTCTCAGATGGTCCATCCGTGGAGACCAATTGTCGATGACTCGTTCGACCATTTCGCCTGGTAGCTGGCGAATGACACGCGTGATGTCTTGCTCCACGACCTGAATCGAAGCGATGACACTTTACATATCCCCACAGCAAAAAATCTAATGTTGTGATATCGCACGATCTCGGCCGAAATGTTCTTTCAATAAATTCATTGATTGATGCTATGTGTGGTAAATGACGCCGTCTTGTTAAAACCAAATGTCGCGGAGATCACGAGCTTCAATTTCAGGCTACAAACAGTCAGTTATCAGGGCGCTATAACGGTCGTCATTGACGGTTACATTCTCACCCGCATTATTTTTAAGTAAATATGGACCGATGATTCCACCGGCCCACAAACCACACCAAAGTGTGTTTTTTTCTGGATGAAATGACAGCTCTTGAATCCCTTCAGGTTGCTCTTTGTTATAAATACGGACATTTTGCTTGTTTACATACCCATTGAGTCAGAAATAGGCCTCAAAGCTGAACAAAATTTCGCTCGAAAACGCCAGATCTTCTCGGAACTTTCTAAGAGCCCATAGAGCGAAGCGATGTCGCTTGGGATGGTCGAACGGCTTCAGTACTTGCACAAGCTATATTTTATATGCTTTCAATTTAAGATCTCGACGTAAAATGCGTCAAGTCATTCCTAACATTAGTCCGAGTTGCTGCGAACGGCGCCGAATCGACGCTCCACGGTTTTCGTGTAACTCTCAACTACGCCTGCTATATTTTCTTCACTGCGTGCAGGACGTGGTCTATTCGGTCGAATATTATCCAATATAGAATGCTGGGTCACAAGATGGGTGATGGTGTTGCGAATAGTGTTGCGAATAGTAGGCCGATTATGTTGACCATAAGTTGAGCGAAACGCGCGAATCACATTCTTTACAGAACGTGAGTTTTCGTAATAAAGTTGAACGTTTTTTAAACGTTGTTCAGATGAAATGAAATGAAATGCCAAGCCAAATATTGAACAGAAATAACATGACAGCTTGACACGACTCACGCGTGTTCAGTCAAAAAAAGTCTATTGAAGAAAGTACCTCTCCTTGGATCACCCTTTATATATAAAATATTCATGTGTAAACGAAATCATATGCTTTATCTCGAATTTCAAAAACTTAATTTTCCTGGAAATTTTCTAACAATTTCAGTTACAGGCATACATGCACACGCACACACACACCCCGGCAGACTATGTAGAGTTGCACGAGCACTTTATCAAGCATAAAACAAAAACAGCCAAAGGCACAATGAACTTGAGCTGCTGCAGCTGTTTAGAAAATTGTGTAGCAAAAGAGAGAAAAAGGAAATAAGCAAATGGTAAAAACAACAAATAATGAAATAATAAAAAATATATGTCTTTTTCACTCAAAAAAAAAAAAAAAGTTCAACTGTGCACCACATTGGTCATACTACGAGAAGCATATGGGCAACGCGTTGCTGCAGCTAAAATATTTTATTATGCTAATGGCTGATGATGATGGGGATAATCAAGGATGTTTTTACTATGAATATATGTGTTTGTGTATATATTGTATGTTAGCAAGTAGTGAGAGTATATGAAAATTAGATTGAGTATTCGCACAAATGCAAAATTAAAACAGCTGAACAAGGCGCGCAGTCAGAGTCAGAAAATAAATCGCGGTGGTAGCTGCAATGATATATTAATGCTGGAGATGTGAGGTTGATGGAAGCACGCAAACGAAATGGTGTTTAAGCGAGCATAAAATGACGGAAAACGCGGAGGATTTCAAACCAAAAAAAAAAAAAAAAAAAAAAAAAAAAAAAATTAATATTTATAATTCAACTGGCAAAATTCAAAAAAAAAATTAAAATAAAAATAAATAAATAATTTATGGCACACTTCGCAAACATAATGTTACCGATTAAGTGTGTACTGAGTGAAAGCAATGTTGGCAATTAAAAAAAATAATAATAATATTGGCTTGTTGGCTTGCTAGCATCGCATTCACTCATTAAACACTTCACATTTTATTTGCATAATTTTTTTTATTTTTTTGTTACGCATACGCCCTGGTGTTCCTTTTTTGATGCAGCTACGGCAAAGAGTACACAAACACCTACCCACATACACATTATTAAAACCTCATAGCGCTGCCTACGTGTGTGGTCACCTCAACAGGGTGCCACAGTTGTTGTTGAACGGCCAAACCTTATTGTAGTGAGACGACTAAGGGCGGCTAGTTAGGCTATGGCTAACACTCACCGATGTGTGTGTTGTTGTAATTGTGCGCATATAAATGTTGGCATTCAAGTGGTATATTTGAGGATATTGTTGGTGTGGGTGTAGATTTGCGTGGTTTTACCGCAAAATCTAGTTAAGCATCAGGCGTGGCGCAGATCTGGCGCCAAACGTTGATTATGGCAATTGCTCACGGCAGCGGTCAACGGTTAGTTAATAGCTGAAATTATAAGCAAATAATATTTATTAAATTTAAAATGTACACACACAAAAAAAAAATATATATATACATATATTCGTATAACATTTTTCCTGGCAACTTCATAAAGGAAGACTATCTGGCAGCTATTGGAAAAAAATGCCAAAAAATTTTTTGAAACAATTTATGTTTAGCAATATTTTGTGTTTAACCATTTTTCATGTTTAGCAATATTTTGATTTTAGCCATTTTTTCATGTTTGGTAAAATGTTATGTTTAACTATTTTGTATGCTAAACAATATTTTATGTTTAACCATAATTTTATGTTTAGCAATATTTTATGTTTAACCGCATTTTGATGTTTAGGATTTTTTTTTTGTTTAACCATTTTTTCATGTTTGGAAATATGTTATGTTTACCTTTATTATGTTTAGCAATATTTTATTTTTAACCATTTTTTTGTGTTTACCAATATTTTGAGTTTAACCGTTTTACATGTTTGGAAATATGTTATGTTTAGCTATTTTTTATGCTTAGCAATATTTTATGTTTAACCATTTTTTATGGTAAACAATATTTTATGTTTAACCATAATTTTATGTTTAGCAATATTTTATGTTTAACCATTTTTTATGTTTGGGAATATGTTATTTTTTATGGTAAACAATATATTATGTTTAAAAAAATTTTATGTTTCGCAATATTTTACGCTTAACCATTTTTCGTGCTTAGCAATATATAATGTGTAACCATTTCTTATGTTTAGCAATATTTTATGTTTAACAATTTTTTTATTTTTGGACACATATTATGTTCAGCCATATTTTATGTTTGGACACATGTGATGTTCCGCCATATTTTATGTTTACCCACATTCAATGTTCAGCACTTTAAGTTTCGTAATATTTTATGTCCAACAATATTTGGTTCACAATATTTGTATTCCCATTTTTTTTTCATTATCAACATTTTATGTTTAGCAATATCTTATGGTAAACATTTTTTTATGCCTTACTATATTTTATGTTTAGCTATATTTAATATTTATTTTCTATGCAGCTGAATTTTATGTTTAGCTAGTTCAACAATATCTTATGATCACCAAAATTTTATGTTTAGCCTAATTTTATATTTAGCCATATTTCGAATTTAGTCATTTTCTATCTGGCAGTATTTTTTAGTAACCATAATTTTATGATTAACAATATGTTATGTTTCTCAATATTTCATATTTAGCCAAATTTTCTATGTAGCCAATTTTTAATAACGTTATGGTAAAAAATTATTTATGCCTTACTATATTTTATGTTAAGCCATATTTTACATATTGTAACATTTTTTGTATAAATAAATCTTATATATATATCAATATTTTATGGTAAGCGATATTTTATGTTAAGCCATATTTTATGTTAAGCCATATTTTATACTTGAGCTCATTTTTATTAACAACATTTTACAAAATAATTTTTGCATTTTTTTTTAATTTTATTTTTATATATATATATTAAAATTCTTTATTTACCTTTTTTCTATTATTCCCTTAAATTTATTCGTTTTCAAATTCCCCACTCAACGAAGCATTTCTTTTTCTGGCCACGCATTCCTCATAAATTATTTACCTATGCAAATGCTGCTGAGCTGTGTATTTTTAAGTATGTCGTTGAAAATTTTCATCATTTTTTACTGCAAAGTTAACGGTAGTTTTAATGGTTGTCATTATGGCAGAAAGTATGTGTTAGTAACAAAGTTAGGATGTTGAAAATAATTACATAAAGCCATGCACTGTTAGTCAACCACTATACACACACACACACAGACACATACACACACATATACACATATAGGCAAAAACAGACTAAAGTGCTGAGGTAAACTTTAGAAATAAAATAAAATTAAAACAAAAAAACTTAAATTCACAACATTCACAACCACAAATTGGCCACCAACTAATATGGAGAGAGAGAGAAGCCAACTAGTTGTAATATTAGATTTCTTAAAATACTCAAACACAGACATGTAGAAATGTGTGTTTCGCAATAAAAGCATTATACGATCGCCTTCCTCCTATCATATGTATGTATGTATACATAACGAAAGTAAATCGTTTTTTATTGCCTTGCGGTCATTCATTCATATAATTTTTGTGGCCATTTTTTGTGCTGTCCTAAACTTTTGTAAATTTTAATCAAAACTTCTGCTTTTATTTGCCATTTTTCCTCTTTTTTTCACTATAAATACTGTTTACGGCGCTTAGGGCATTTGTTGGGGGCCACGTGGGCGTATGATGAACAAAATTTTGGCGTTTAGCTGGTTAATGCTCTATGGAAATACCATGGGAAGTGTATTGGGTGGAGTTGAAGCATAACTACATAAATTTGTTATATGAGTTTTCTGAAGAAAAGAAAAAGAAAACTACATTACAATAATACTGATCTTTTTATGTCTGACAATTGTGTTTTTGAAAAAATACTTACGTGGAAAAACCAATTATTCATTAGAAGACTGAAGCTAATCCTTAAAAGCAGATTAGCTGCTTTGTTGGGAACACGTCGAACTTCACTCTCTATCTATATGCAGGTGTAGTTCTAAGAACCTTCCTTTTCCAAGCTTACGCCGAATTCTGATATCTTACAATTGTTGCTTACTAATCAAGTTAGCCCAAGTCCTTCATTACTTGGCTTCTACAACCGAAATAAAGTCTTTCTCTCTATAGCAAAAGCGTGTAATGTATGCTAGCCTTGAATTTTAATTATGGAAAATAATATATGCTTACCGACAGTGTCGTAGAAACTAAGGCGGTAATTTCTCTTCTCTATTGACTTAAAAGGTCAATTGAAAAGTCTCCGGCCTATCACAGTAAAACACATTTTTAGGCCAAGATTAATTTTTTTATTCAACATTGTTCTCTTCAAGGGTGATAAACTGATTATAGCGAACCTCCAACTTTTCGATACCGTTTTTGTAGTATGATTTGTTCTTCGATTCCAATTAGGCCTCAGTTTCGGCGATTACATCTTCATTCGACGAAAATTTCTTCCCAGCGATTATTCTTTTGAGAACAGAGAGCAGAAAGTAGTCGCTCTGGAGCAGATCTGGGGTATATGGTGGAAGCGAAAGCAATTCCAAGCCCAATTCATGGATTTTTGTCATCGATTTCAGTGACTGGTGACACGGTGCATTGTCTCGGTGAAACAGCACCTTCTTTTTCATCAAACGATGGAATAACGCAATGTAATAGTCGTTGTTGAAGGTCCTTCTTTTTTCAAGGTAGTGAATGAAAATTATTCCATGCACATCCCAAATTACAGACGCCATAACCGTCACAGTCGACTGTTGCATTTTCCACGCTTTGGAGGGGGTTCATCGTGTACAATGCACTCGGATGACTGTCGATTGTGCTTCGGAGTGAAATGATGGAGACATGTTTCATCCATTATTTTTTGATTGTTGATTTTCTTGGGGCAGTGTCCGTAAACTCGTCATCAAGCCAAGTTTTTACTTCAACTGTATTTTTTCCCTTCAAAAAGCAATATTTTATCAGCAAATTTATTAATACGTCTTTTGAAGGTTGGGACTAACTAAAGCTCATGTGGATTTGATTATAGTAGCGCCATCTTTGTGTCAGGCTGGGGACTTTCTAATTCACCTGATTTCTATTCAGAAAAAAACACAAATATTGATACAATAGTAGTGGAAAGTAGTGATATGTGATGGTTCGCTTATGTTGAGGGTTTGGAACCCAAGCGCTCGTACAAATTTATACAACTTTCGGCTCTAAAGGTAAAAAAAACTTCTTGCCTCAGCTTTAATAGTTATACCGAACTATGAGATATATTGTAGTTAGCAAGAGGAATCATGTCTTCACACCTACTTCGAATTTCAAATTTGGTGCATCTGAATGGCTCAGCTGTTAAGCCGTCAGCTAACGAAGCAGTTTATTCCTCTACAAGCGTACAATCGATATTCGTACTTATTCACAGTCGGGCAATGGAACGTATATTCCATTTTCCCAGGTAGGAAATTGTGGTCGCCATCTTTAGGTGCTGCATTTTCTTCGCCATTCCGCGAACTGGGAGAGTGTTCGCTCCATACGCTCAGCATGTCATCGGTCACCAGATTACCACTTTGCCTCCTACATGAGTATGCTTCGATCTTGAAAAATTCTGTACGTCGCTGAAACTTTTAATAGAATTTTCGAGGATTAACCATTCTCTCTTCATGCTCACGCATTTGGATCACTTTCTTCATTTGTCTGCACATGCTTCCCTTTACAGTATCTATCCCACCCCGTACGTATTTTGGTCGATCGCAACGCTGCAGCTGCAGCATGACAATTCTCATTATATCAGCTTTTTGTATTAATGATCCGAATCGATGTTTGGCCCGCAGATTTAGAATACTGCAGACAAGTCTTCCGTCTATCACAGCATGATCGTTTTAATTGTGAATTTTTTCGATTCGGCGACAGCTAATTTGCTGTATGAATTTTCTTGTGATCGAATCTAGTACTACAGACAACCATATTTCGTGCCATTCGTGGATGTTTAGCCATGGAGGCTGAACTTTCCAATTATTGTGCCGAAGGCACCTGCTTTTCCTGGTGTTGAAATCGCATGAGATTTGTTGTTTTTTTCTTTCTGTGAATTGCGAATTGAAAACAGCGAAGTAAGCGCTGTAACTCTTTATTTCATGAAAGAATGGTCGGTACCGTTGCTGAGTGGAATGACCCAACTCAGACGGAGAACTTGGGGTTATTTAACGTCGATTTACACACTATTCGTAACATTAGCAAGTATAGTGTCGGGTAGTATAGAGTCGGGGATAGTTTAAATGTCAACGTATGGCGTATGTTAGGAAAGCCGGTGAAAGTTTATACCAACGCGAAATATTAAAAAAAATCACTAAAACTTATGGATGTGACAAAAAGTTAAAAAGCAATTTTCAAAAATCATCATCATAATTTTTTTTATTTGGCTTTTAGTAAGATATTGAATAAATATTTAACCGGTAGGTTCAAAATTACCAACCTCGCTGTTTTTTTTTTTTTTTTTTTGAGGACTGCATTTACACTTTCTATTAAGGATGCCAGGTAGTTACCCTATAAATTGACTTCTCAAAGGCGTTTGACCGAATTTCATGCAAAATCAAACCCATATTTAGTTAGGGGTTAGGTGGGTGTCAGAGGTTAAAAAAAGAAATTTTCACAATTTTTTTTTTATACAATCATATCTTTTATTTAAACAATTCACCATATCAAAGATACATATTTAAGCAGTATTTTGTGAAATTTTTACTCAAAAATTCCGAAAACTCAGCCGTTGATACCTCATCTCTTATGATCTCGTCGTGGAGAGCATAACTCATTATTGGTTCCTCCAAAAACAAAAAAAAAACAAAAAAATATTTTGTTAGTACATGAATAAATCTCGTTATTGAACGAGGGAAAAAAATATTAACAGAACAAAAAAACACATTTTTCGATCAAATTTTCGTCATGCATTGGCTCGAAAAAATTAGTTATAATAAAAATAAAATAAAATTCCTCGTTCAATGACTAGATAATTTTATTACAGAAATGTGTGCCAAATTTGAGCAAAGTCGCTTAATAAATTTTCGAGAAATCGTGTCCACCGACGTAAAAAATAGAGTTTTGAGATGAACGCGTTTACAACTTCAAATGGACACAGACATGGCCCGATGGGCAGAATTTCCAAAAGGTCTATCTCTTAGAATTTTACTCTGATCAATTTGAAATTTTAGGAAAATATTTTAAACATATTTTACAATTTAATAAGACAACAACAAAAAAATCGAGTTTTTTTGATTTTCAAACCTAGCTAACCCCTTGAGGCTATGTGTCATTGGAGCGAATTAGCTCAAAAATGTTGTTACCACGACATCTGCTGTGACAAAAGCGAAAGAATATGTAAGTTTTTCCAATAACAGTGATATGATTTCTTTCGTATATCATGAATAACACCTTCAATATTGATTTTTAAAGCTTGAAGAGAGTCTGGTTTATTGCTAAAGACCAATGACTTCAAATAACCCCACAAGAAGTAGTCTAACGGTGTTAAATCATAACTTCTTGTAGGCCATTCAATGCCACAACTTCTTGAAAGAATCGAATATCCAAAATTTTCTCGCAATAATTCGGTTGTTGCACATGCTGTGTGACACATAGTGCCGTTTTGTTGGAACCAGATATTGTTAAGATCAATTTCTTCAAATTGTGGCCATAAAAAGTTGGTTATCATCAATTTATACCGCTCGCCATTGACTGTAACGGTGCTACCATCAGCTTCATTTCGAAAAAAAGTACAGACCGATGATTCCACCAGATCAAAAACCAAACCAAACTGTCAATTTAGGTGAATGTAATGGTGGTGAGCCTCATCGGAGGAGATGATTTTCTAAAAAAAAAACCATTATCGTTTTCAAGTTGTTCCAAAGTCAAATTCAGTAAATTCACGACGTTTATGGTAGCCGAATGACTTCAGTTCTTGAGTGAGAACAATTTTATACGCAATTCTTGAGAACGTCTTGGAATCGACAAATTGCGGTCTTCAGCAAAACTTGCCTGAACAGCAGCAATATTTTCATTACTTTGATCGGTTCTTTGTCTTATTGGCACTTGAACATTTTGTAAAGAAAATGTACGCTAGAAATTTTCAACAATTCGACGAATAGCGAGCACAGATGGCCGTTTATGTAAACGACCATAAAATGGCAAAAGCGCACGAAGAGTTACAATTACAGAACGATTATTTTGATAATAATTTTGAGTAATTTGCATACATTGTTCTTGCGTATATCTACAGAATACAATGGAAAAAATGACAGATCACGACATATTAAAAATGGCCAAAACGACACTTAGAAATCATATCATCCATATTGGAAAACCCTTTACTTATGCTTGTATTCTTTTAGGTTGTGTTAAATTTTTAACATTAAAAAAAAATCTGGTTTAATTTAAGAAAATACAAAAAAAAAAGAAAAGATTAAAACGTCAGCAGCGCAAATAGTTTTTGCTAATACAAAAAAGAATCATAAAAATTGTTTAATTGAGTTAAGTCGATATAAACACTTAAAATATCTACATTTTTAGAAAGTAAGTGTGGATTTATAACTAATTTGTATAAAAAAGATGTATAAAAAAGTACGCAAATTATCCACGCACACCATACTCAAAGATCGCTACATCCAGTGGTGAAAACCGCATGAAAATCCGTTTAGTGGTCTTTCAATTTATCGCGAATAGAAAGGCAGACAAACTCGACGGACGACTTTCTTTTTTAATATTTATATATATATAGATATGTCAAATAAACTTATTTATTTAATTAGTATTTATTTTTTTAAATTCATGTTACTAAATTTATTCCAATCAATCTACTAAAAAATCAACGAAAAAAAAAGCCAAAATAAAAAAGAAATATTTTTTCCAACATGCAATAGTCGATAAAATGAGTACTTAAGATTGCAAACATAAACTTAAAATATGAAAATAACAATAACAATTTTTATTTATAATATCAATTAAAATGATTCAATCAATCAAGGATTTTCCTACAAATTTATTAATATCGAAAATATAAGAAATACATTCGAGTTGAATTAATTGTGAAATTCTTTATAAATTTATTATCAATATTTTACATTTTCGCCATACATACCTGCATGTATGCATCCAGAAAAGAGCCTGCCAAATAGGCACTACAGTGTTGCATGCATACATACTTATACTCTATGCATAAAATATAATTAAGAAATAATATCATTATTATTGTACAAGTACTATCAATTATTGCTTTTAACGCTATTACATGCATTAATATACATACATACATACATACATCGCTACATTAACCATTGTCATGGAAATAATTGCTATTTTGTGGTTTCGTGGCTTCGTTGGTCTACATACATTCAATGACCTGATAATATCAACCAACCAGTCAATTAAGCTATGACCTGGTGCCACCTATGTTATTGTTAATTTCATGGTTTGGTTTTTGGTGAAAAACACTTGTCTCCTCATGTTTTTTTGGGGCAACAATATAAATAAATGCTAATTACAAGCTAACAATACATGCATATATATACATAGTATACCAGGATATGCCGGCGCAGGTGAACTAAATAGGTGGACTTAGTGGTGAAAATATATCACGCACCTTTACACCGCGCAAAAAGCTAGTGTTGAATAGAGTGATGTACTATTTTGATATAAAAGTAAAGGGTGATCCAAGTAGTGGTACTTTTTTCAATAGCCTTTTTTTTTTTTTTGACTGAACACGCGTGAGTCATGTTATTTTTGTTCAATATTAGGCTTGGCATTTCATCATGGAAAGACTTACGTACGCCTGAACAACATTTACTAATCATTGAACTTTATTACAAAAATTCACGTTCTGTAAAGAATGTGTTTCGCACGCTGCCCTCAACTTATGGTCAACATAATCGTCCTACTAAGAGTACTATTCGCAACACCATCACCCATCTTGAGACCCAGCATTCGATATTGGATAATATTCGACCGAATAGACTACGTCCAACACTCAGTGAAGAAATTATAGCGGCCGTAGTTGAGAGTGTACACGAAGAGCGTGGAGAGTCGATTCGATGCCGTTCGCAGCGACTCGGGCTGACGTATGGAACGACAAGGAAGTCTACAAAATACAGCTTGTGCAAGAACTGAAGCCGTTCGATTTTCCGAAGCGACATCCCTTCGATCTACGGACTCTTGAAAAGTGCAAAGAAGATCCGACGTTTTCGACCTAAATTTTGTTAAGCGATGAGACCTATTTCCAGCTCAATGGGTATATAAACAAGCAAATTTGCCGCATTTGGGAGGAAGAGCAACGGGAAAAGATTCAAGAGCTGCCATTTCATTCAGAAAAAACAACGGTTTGGTGTGACTTGTGGGCCGGTGGAATCATCTTTACCTATTTCTACAAAAATTATGCCATTTCTACAAAAATGATGCCGTTACCGTGACGAACTTAACCGTCAATGGTGACCGTTATCACGCCATGATAACCCATTATTTGATGCCTGAAATTGAAGCTCGTGATCTCCGCGACATTTGGTTACAACAAGACGGCGCCACTTCCCACACATCGCATCAATCAATGGATTTATTGAGAGAACACTTCGGTAGGCCGATCGGTTGGCCCCCAAGGTCGTGTGATATCACAACGTTAGACTTTTTCCTGTGGCGATATGTAAAGTCCGAAGCCTATGCGGACAATCCCGTTTCGATCCAGGTCTGGGAGCAAAACATCACGTGTGTCACTCGTCAGTTACCAGTCGAAATGATCGAACAAGTCATCGAAAATTGGACTCTACGGATCGACCATCCAAGACGTAGCCGCGGCCAAAATTTTAAAATAGTTAATCTTCAAAAAATAATTGCTAAAGAAGGTTTTTTCGAATAATAATAAACATTCCTCATTAAACTTGAATTTTTTGTGTTTTTGTTTCTTTAAAAAGTTAGGCAGGCAACCTCGAAATTTATCACCCTTTACATATTTGTACATATGTATGCACTTAAATGCATTTAACCACAACATTTTCTATGGAATTTGTCCTTTCAGCGTGTTGAGTGGTACTGACCAGCCGCTGTGTTACTGGAATTTATTTTGACTTAAACCTATACTCATATATGCACACTTAGTCATTGTTTGTGACTTGCTTTTCGTATTTACTATGAGCGCATGTAACGCAGAGTATACTCGGAAGTGTTTTGTTAATTTCAAACTCAAATAAAATATAAAAAATTGGCGCTTTGTAACCGTTGAAACGATTTTCGGCCGAGCTTTTCCTCCGACTTGTGTTGTTCATCTTAATGTTTTTCCAACAAATGGAAGAACCAAAGCCGCCTCATATCAGAAAAACACTCGGAGGTCTCGACATTCCCTGGCAAGGGGCAATTAGAACAATTAAATTTCTATAATTTTTGATGTTTCGGCCAGACCAGCACTCGCAACCTGGCATTCCGAATGTCAGTACACACTGAAGCTACAACATTTTCACAACTTTTTGACAATTTTTGGATTCTATATCAAAAGAAGTACGCCAGCTTCTCGACCAAAAATTAATCGAGCTAATTTTTGATAGCCTGTTCAAATGTGAACCGTAGTCTGGTTCTGGATCTGGGCTGTAAGGCGAGTGAGACAAAAAAAAATTGCTTTGTTGAGCTTTGCCGGTAGTGGAAAATTATTTCCACGCGTCTGGTCGCAAATTTCGAACATTTTTCCGCAATTCAATTGAGTCAAGCTAACAAGTGTTTGAATGTTAATATTTCAAGTAATATTTTTATATTTATATTGTGAAGAGTTCTTTTGATTTCAAAATGAGTGGATTTTTTCAATTCGAATTCGTTTTGTGCTGATTTTTTTTTTTGCAATATAAAGAGTAAAAGCGTTGAAAACCCGCACCGAAAAATTCGTGTGGTTTGCGGTGAGGATTTTGTAAGTGAATGCCTTGATTATGTTGCAAAAATTCGATGAAATTCTATCGTAGGTGGAGAAAAGCTAGCACGTTGGCTGTCAGGAGATAACGGACAAATTAGACATTACTTATGTGACAATTTTGAATCATTTAAAAAAGACACGCTACTCAGAGAAGCTCAATATGATTGACCAAATTACACACTTCTGAAGCAAAACAAATTCCAAACCTGGCTATAACCTGGCGAAACGGTCCAGTCTGATCTCGACTGTTAACAGCTTACCAGGACAAAACAAGCTGTTCAAAAGAAAGTTCAAAATGTATCAATAGATCACATAGATCTTTGAGGGTCAGGCAAAAATTATGGAGCTTGGTTGAGAAATTTTGGTGTATTCACCATCTGATCCGGACTACCATTTGTTTCCGTCCCTGCCAAATACTCTTGATGGTAAAAATTTGACTGACAAAAGAGCCGCTGAATCGTAAAGCTAACCTGCTAAAAATGCAAATGCTTCTAATTGCCCACATTAACTCTCGTTTTCTCCCCAACCGGTCGATAGCAACCTTGCGAGGTTGGTCTTTTCGCTTCATTGCACTATAGCACTAATAGTTGCTTTTTGACCCTTCTCAAAAACCAGTTGTTTCTGTAGCAAAAGTACGTAGGGAGCTTGAAAGGCCGGTTGAAAGTTCCCTTATACCGAGGTGTTGATGAATGCTCTCAGAGAGCAAGAGTGCAAGTTGAGTAGAAAATCAGTCTGCTGTCTGTTGCGATTGCAGCTTCTCTACGTCTAACCATCCTTCGGTTAATTGACGGCAGTCCTTAACTGCACAGAGTCGGGTGCGTATTTTGGTCGAGGCAAGAGAGTTGTTCGAGTCGATATTTGGATCTCGGAGTGTGCGCACGTTTAGAATACTACAGACACGCCGTCCGTCTACCGCAACATGATTGATTTGTTCATGAGTCCTTCGATCCGCTAGCTTTATGAAGTCTAGCACTACACACAACCATATTTCAAGCTCCGACGAAGTTGATCAGCTTCAACCCGTGAGATGTTTCGTCATGGTGGTTGAATTTTTTGATAGTTGTGCCGAAGTCACTTTCTTTGCCCCCCCCCCCCCCCTGGCGTTAAAATCGCAGTGGATGAATAATCTGTTATCATGTCGTAGACAGCTTTCCCAGGCGATGTGTTAATAAATCTCGCTTTGACACGGATTGTGGTAAGATGTTCGTCCACCGGACTGAACGATAAGTCTACGGTGGAGCCTCTTGGCGCTTTGTAACCGCTGAAGCGATTTTTGGCCGAGCTCCTCCTCCAATATGTGGTTTTGCGTCTTTATGTTTTTACCAACAATACACTTTATTCTAAGCCGCCTTCGAATGGCCGATGGATTTTCATGAGGAGCTTTATTTCATGCCCGATATACACTCGGAGGGCTTGACATTCCTTGCCGAGGGACGACCATAATTAGAAAAATTAATTCCCTATAATTTTGGATATTGCTCCAACCTGGACTCGAACCCAGATCTTTCGAATCGTAGCACGCAATGCTAACCACTTGGCTATTGCGACCATGGAGTCTCTCTCCTAACACGACCAATCAGCACCAAATTTGAGCTCCTTTTATATGGCCGCTGTAGTAAATTTCACAAGGATCTAATCATTTGCATATTTGTCCCATCCAACGCTTATCCTCGTCGGCGGTGACGCCAGCCTTAATTTGGATCCAAAAATGGGTGGTGCCACGTAATGAATTGGCTAAAAATTCAGTATTTTCGGAACGGGACGTAACTACGGACAATCCAGTTCCACTCAGAGAAGTATAACCTGAACAACAAATACTTTTGTAATAAATTCTTACTAGCGAAAAAGAGAACAAAATCTAAGCTGCTAGGCTGTCAATTCTTCAAAATAGGTCCAGCTGATAACAATAAATGCCGCAAATGCCAGGAGTATGAGGACACAATACAGCACGTAATCTGTGCGTGCCTGGTGCTTGCCAGACAGAGTTTAATCATACTTGGCGAAGCTGGTGAATCTTCAATCAGCAATGGACAATGGATCAGAAGGCCACTTCAATTCACTATGAGAACTGAAATATTCATCAAACTGGAGACATAGCAGGAATTGTAGCGTGGCGTGGTTGTGTGGTGTTTCTGGTAGTGCTATGGATGTGGTGTCAACTGTGTGGGACACTAACATCAACATAATCTAACTTACCCGAAAAAGGACTGTCGATTTGAATTTCAGTCAAATAAATCAGTTTATTTCCTTTTTCTTAATGCAAATAAAATTGGTTTCACCAGTGAAATACTCAATATTTATTTTCAGTAATTCAAGTAAAAACATAAAATTTTCAGTTTTTGAGAAACATGAAAATTTAATTTATTTTATTTTATTGCTTTCATTTATTAATTTACATATATATCCGAAGAAAAAATTAAATTTTATGCAAATACCGCTATAACGGTGTGCTCCGCTGTATAATAAATATAAATAAACGCCTAAAGGTAGGCAACATTCACATAAGCAAATTTGATATTATCAAAACAGACAATAATCTTACTAGAATAAGAACTAAATAATCTGGTTTTTATTACCAAAACAATTTCGGAAGAATTTCAGAGCAATAAACACTACATTTTCTTATTTTTAAATGCCATTTCCATTTGCTTTCGCCATTTCGAGATTTTCGCCTTTGATTCGGTTATGGTCAGCAATCATATGCATTTCTGCACGCATAAAATCCAAAGCAAAAACATAACTTTATACATATAAGTTATACATAAATAAAAATAATTCAACATAAATGAGAAGTGAGAGGAGGAAAGTGTGGAAAATCTCATACTTTCTCCTTTCTTTAGTTGAAAATTTGTAATTGAAATGGCAATAGTTGCTTACATTCTATATGTGATAGTTATATTTCTAAAGAAATTTAACTTGTTGAATTATTAAATAAATATAAACTTAGTATATGTCACAAATATTCAAATGTTAACTTGCTCTAAGCCATGCCTGACGTGTCAAAAGCTTTGAGAATTCCAACCGTCTCAATCGTCTCAAACTTGTTGTCGTCTAGCAGTGTCTGTAGGGATGTATCATTTATGTAGTATAGTTTAAAAAAAAAAAAAAGACACAAAGTGTTGACAACTGTAAAATCATTGCGAAAGGTGAAGAAAATGTATATATGAAAGCAACTGTTACATACAAATATACGGTCATACAAATGGAACAATGACAGCGCTCCAAACAGCACCACACAACTAAAAAATCCCAAAAATTCAATGTCTGGTGCTTTCACATATTACACACACACACAAACATATACATCTGAAAACCCCAAAATAACCAATGGCAACAATATTGTCCTACTGCCGACTGCAAAAGCATGTCATTGAAACACGTGTTCCTTTTGTGCAGATTTTCTTTCTTTCAGTAAATGCCCTTCAACAATTCTACTCGCTCTAGCTAGTAGAGCACTTTTGTGAGAATTTTTTTTTTTTTTTTTTTTGTTATTGCTTTAATCCTACTATATAAGCGTCTGACACGTGTGTGTGAGCGGCGTACGAGTGATTTATCTGCTTTAAGGAAAGTATTCTGAATGGGTATGTAACATTTGTATTGTTTGTAAGTAATTTTACGTGTCTTTCTGTAATAAAAACTAAAAATGTGTAAACTTGACTAAGTCTCTTTGGAATTTTTACATTTTCGTTACAAAAAAGTAATTATTTGTGCTCTTTGATTTCAATTTCAATTTTATAGTTTAACATTAACAAAGTCTACGATAGCTGCTCTTATTTTGTCATAAGTGGCAGTCGTATTCTTGCAACTCTCACAAAATTCTTTGCAGCATTACAGCGAAAACAATTATGCCTAAATGTAGGCCAAATATATTTTCATCAAATTTTCAAATACCGGGATGTGCTCTGCTTTGACTGTGTTTTTGGGTGGCATAGTTTTAGGCATAATACTTTAAGAATAAAACTTTGTTAGAATAATCGTTCTTAACTCACTTTAAAGCTATTTTGAAAATATTATTTATGATTTGTTATACCATCTTCAAAAAGCTAAAAAAAAAAGAAAGGCAATCAATTGAAAAGCCGTGTTTTAAAACTTTTAGTTAAAATTTTTCAATTTTAGCTTAGGAAATAGTTGAATTGGAAATAATTTATATCACTAAAAGCTCATGAGACAGTAAGTATGGTGAATAATTCTACAGCAAGGTATCAAGCTCATCATTTCACGATATGTTCGAAATATCAGGTTTCGACACCTGATTTGACCAACATCCGAAATTATACAAACTTAAATTAAATAAATAAAAAATTAGCTTAATTTTTCTAATTGCGGTCGCCCTCGATAGGGAATGTCAACCTCTCTCCGAGTCTATTTCTGCCATTAAATCAGAAGCACACCACAAATTGGAGGAAGAGATCGGACGAAAATCGCTTCAGCGGTTATTACAATTATATAATGTAACAGGTAAATTGAAAGGTCCCCGGCTTGACACATAGATGGCGCTACTAGATTTGATTCTCGAATGATTTTTAGTAACCCCTCTCTTTCGAATGACGTGTGTGTAAATTTGACAGCTGTCAAATCATTAGCTTGTTAATTATAGCCATTAAAGTCAATAGTCAAAAAGGTCCACAAAATGGGTTTGAATTACCGTAAATTGCAATTGAATGAACTAGCAGACACTCTAAAGATATCAACTGAACCTGTACATCATATCATTCACGAGTATTTGGATATGAGAAAGTTCCGCGCGAGCTCACTTTTGACAAAAACCAACGACGAGTTGATGATTCGAAGAAGTGTTTGGAGATGTTCAAGCAAAATAAATCGGAGTTTTTGCGTCGATATGTGACAATGTATGAAACATGGCTCCATAATTCCATTCCGAAGTCCTAATGATTTTATATCGTTTTAACTTATTTTATATATATTATAAATAATTTTTTATTTTATTTTAAATATTTTTTTAAATTTTATATTATTATTTTTTTTAGTAAATTTTAACTTACTTTTTATATTTTATTTCAATTATATCATTTATATTGTATGAATTTTTTAAAATTAATTTACTTTACTGTTTTATTTTGTTTCGTTTTATTTTACTTTTCTTTTAATTGTTTTAATTTGATTTTGATTTGTTTTCTTTTTATTTTAGTTTATTTTATTTTAATTTATTAAAATTGAACTTATTTTATTTGTTTTATTATTTAATATTGCTTTATTTTACTTTCTTTTATTTTATTTTATTTATTTCGTTTTAATTAATTTTTTTTAAATTATTATTTTTTGTTTTCTTTTGATTTCATTTGGTTGGATATATAAAAGGTTTTCCAATAGGGATGATATGATTCCTAAGTGTCGTTTTGGCCATTTTTAATATGTCATGATCTGTAATTTTTTTTGCATTGTATTCAGTAATGTTTACAATTTTATCATGGCAAGATATACGCAAGAACAACATTTACAAATTATTCAATATTATTATCAAAATAATCGTTCTGCAATCGCAACTTTTCGTGCGTTTGAAAATTTCGAGCGTACATTTTCTTTACAAAATGTTCAAGTGCCAATAAGACAAAGAACCGGTCGAAGACCGCAATTTGTCGGTTCCAAGATGTTCTCAAGAATTGGGACTGTCTCAAACCACAGCCTGGCGGATTTCAGAAAGGATTTGGGCTTGCTTCCGTATAAAATTGTTCTCATTCAAGAACTGAAGTCATTGGACCACCATAAACGTCGTGAATTTGCTGATTTTGCCTTGGAACAAATTGAAAACGATAATGATTTTTTTTTTTTTGAAAATCATCTAAGTGGTGCGGTAAATAAACAAAACTGTCGATTCTGGTGCGAAGAAAATCCACAAATTATTCATGAACAACCATTACATTCACCTAAATGACAGTTTAGTGTGGTCTTTGGTCTGATGGAATCATCGGTCCGTACTTCTTTCGAAATGAAGCTGGTGGTAGCACCGTTACTGTCAATGGAGGATGGAATAGATCGATCGTAACCAACTTTTTATGGCCCAAAATTGAAAGAAGTTGATCTTAACAACATCTGGTTCCAACAAAACTGCACTACGTGTCACACAGCACGTGCAACAACCGAATTATTGCGAGAAAGGTTTGGAGATTCGTTTATTTCAAGATATTGTGGCATTGAATGGCCTCAAAGAAGTTGTGATTTAACACCATTAGACTACTTCTTGTGGGGTTATTTCAAGTCATTGGTCTTTAGCAATAAACCAGACTCTCTTCAAGCTTTAAAAGTCAATATTGAACGTTCTACTCATGACATGCGACTTGATTTAGTGGAAAAAGTGCTCAAAAATTGGGTTCATCGAATTCGTTCCTGCAAAAGAAGTCCATTTGAATGGAGGCCATTTGAATGATGTTATATTCAGAACATTGTATAGATTGTACTTCACATTAAATAAAGAAATATTTGAATTTCCTTAAAAATTATTTTTTTTTTTTTTTTTTTTTTTTTTTTTTTTTGAAGAGAAACTCTTTTTGGAAAACCCTATATCTTTAGTTTGATTTTTATTTATGACAAAAATGAATATTATTAATTAAATTCTCATAATTTATATTGTAATAAACATTTTACGTGTTTGAATAAATGAAAATATTACGATTTTAACAGAAAAACAACCAAAAACAAATAAGAATCGTGATTTTTTTATCAAAATTTGATTTTTTAGCATTTTACATGGAAGTAGATATACAAACGTATTTTGTTTAAAAAAAATCAAGCTATATCTATGCATAGTTTACCAAAAATATTAATATTCAAATGCAGAAATGCAGAAATACGGAAATACAGTAATAAGTTGAGTGCTTTGCATGCTGTGTTCAGCAGTACATATTTATGTAAACATATGTGTGTGTATATATATAAATAAAAATATTGCTCAGCACTTGTATACACATTACGTATAAATATTTTCATATTTTTTTGGAATTTTCCGAGCTTTCCACCAAAAAGCTGCCCTTCAGCCATTCTCTGTGTAATTTCAAAATAAAATAAATCCTTTCAAATGCATATTTTCCAATGAAAATTTTTTCATTTTTAATTACTTTAAGCAACAGCTCGTCTTTAATTCCATGTAAATTTTTTTTCCAATTTTTACAACAGATTCTGAGTAATTTCTCTTAAACTTCAACCATTTTATTTTACACGCTTTTGGTATGACTTGATTTCAAGGTTCAGTTGCTGGCAAATAAATAAAAAAGCTGTCAAAGCGGAGTCACAGAAAACACGAAAAAAAAAAGAAAAAAATTCGCAGTCAGAAACATTGTCAGGATGTTGGATTGTTTGCAGGCAATGGAGTTTCACCTGCCGTTTGCTTGCAAATTTTTAAATATTTTCTAGTTATGTATGTATGTGTTAGAGCAATTTTTTTTATTTTTTTTTATTTTTTATTTTTTTGATTACATCTACTGGGTGGCTTGATTTTAAATGGAATTAATTCAGTTAAATTAAGCGAAAAAGCTGCGTATCGATCGCACTTTTAGAAAATTATTTAAGCTGATGTTGAAATCTGAGCTTTCAATTTGAAATGAAATTAATTAAAGAGAGTAAATTTTTTATCCAAAGCTCTTTGCAAATACTTACTCAACTGACAGCACATGCAAATATGTACCTATATTTTTTTTTATTAATTAAATTACTTACTGAAAATGTCTACATACCTGTTTTGCGCTAATTTTTGTATTTTATAATTTTTTTTAAATTTTTTTTTTTTTTTTTAATTTCTTTCAACGTCAATAATGCGTGACCTTTTACATGATTTCTTGAGTTTGCTGCTTGCTTGCATCGCTTTGAAATATTTCCCATCCACTCATTTACTTACCGCAATGAAGTTGGTGGCAAGCCAGACATATTTAGTTGATTGATTCTTTGAATTGTAAAAATCATGTCATTAATCAAATTAGGCAAATGGAATGAAATGTGTATATTTCATTTGTTTGTGCCGCATTTCTGTGGAATTTTTATCATTAGTTGTAAGTGATTTATTGCTTCTTTGATTATGTTTTTGAAAAAAAAAATATAAAAAAATTCATGTGGTGGGTCCCAAAACCTGCACACAATCGCAAGGAACTCGCCTTCTCCTTTTAGCTTGCCTCCAAACAGATGTTTGTTGACTACCCAGAGGATATTTGGTCGAAGATCATAAATCGTGAGCTGCTTGAACGTGTATGTGAAAGTATCGTTTCTGGCCAGGTAAATGACGGTCAAAATCTTTTCTCACTTGCGTGAACTTCTACACATGGCCCATCCTCCTGATATATACAGTATATATACACATATTTATATATAGGGTGATCCAAGTAGAGTTACTTTTTTCAATATCCTTCATTCACGTTCTGTAAAGAACTGTAAAGAATGTGTTTCACGCGTTTCGCTCAACTTATGGTCAACATAATCGGTCTACTGAGTGTCCTATTCGCAACACCATCACCCATCTTGAGACCCAGCATACATTATTGGATAATATTCGACCGAACAGACCATGCCCAGCCCGCAGTGAAGAAAATATAGCGGCCGTAGCTGAGAGTGTACATGCGGACCTCTAATTTACGTTTAGATCTTAAATTGAAAGTCTACAAAATACAGCTTGTGCAAGAACTGAAGCGGCTCGACACTCCCAAGTTCCAAGAAGATCCGACGTTTTCGAGCCAAATGTTGTTCAGCGATGAAATCCATTTCTAGCTCAATAGGTATGTAAAAAACAAAAATGCCCCATTTAGGGCGAAAAGCCGGAATAAATGCAAGAGCTGCCATTTCATCAACAACAAACAACGGTTTGGTGCGGTTTGTGGGCTAGTGGAATCATCGGTCCATAACCTCGGTGATAACCGACTATTTGATGCCTGAAATTGAAGCTCGTGATATCCGCGACATTTGGTTTCAACAAGACGGCGCCACTTCCCACACATCCCATCAATTAATGGATTTATTGAGAGAACACTTCGCTGAGCAGATAATTTCACGTTTTGCGCAGGTCGATTGGCCACCAAGATCGTGTGATATCACACCGTTAGACTTTTTCCTGTGGGGATATGTAAAGCCTAAAGTCTATGCGGACAATCCCACTTCGATTCAGCGATTCAGGCCTTGGTGCAATACATCACGCGTGTCATTCGCTAGTTACCAGTCGAAATGCTCGAACGAGTCATCGAAAATTGGACCCAACGGATGGACTATCTGAGACGTCTAGGAATGTTCTTTTGAATGAGCATTCCCCAATAAATTTGTGTTTTCTGTGTTTTTTTTCTTTAAAAAAGTAGGGAATATATATATATAATTGGCGCTTTGTAACCACTGAAGCGATTTTCGACCGAGCTCCTATTCCTGTGCTCTAAGCT
This sequence comes from Neoceratitis asiatica, assembly GCA_030068015.2. Taxonomy (NCBI): domain Eukaryota; kingdom Metazoa; phylum Arthropoda; class Insecta; order Diptera; family Tephritidae; genus Neoceratitis; species Neoceratitis asiatica. Next base: position 20,192,170 of record CM061528.1, on the reverse strand, counting down.
ACCGCCGAACGGCTAATGGAATTTTATGAGAAGCTTTTTTTCTGTCATAAATACACTCGACATCGTCTGCCGAGGTGCGACCGGAAATAAAAAAAATTATTTTCTATAAATTTGGATGTTGGTCGAACCTGGGCTCAAAACCTGACCTTCCGAATTGTGATACTCAAGCATTGAATTTTTTCAGCGCAATACCCACCGTTGGAAATTGATCAAGTATATCTTGATGTCTCTAATTGGAACCGAATAGCTAAGAAAAAAGAAGAAGAAGAAAACGAATACCACGCTGCTTAATCGTCTATAATCGCATAAGCGCTGTCCAGCGATATTATCGAATGATGTCGATTTGACATCGTCTGTAGCGTGTGTTTCATTGGAGCTGTAATAAAGCCGACTTAGCCGACGATTATTCCCTTCATGAACTCATATACATAAATCACATATTGACCCCTTTGTTCTTACAGTAATATTTTCTAGACTTTATATCACTCTTCACTCTTCAGAAGATAACTTCTTAAATTACTCTGTTATAAGATAATATCTTTAGTTCCTCGTACTCACATATTTCGCCTCCTCCCATATAAAAACTGCTTGTATTTGTATATTGTAAGATCCTCATTCACTACACAGAAACAAGCAGACTAATAGTTGTCCGAATCGAGAATGCACCTCGTATAATATGCAATATCAAAAATACACAGGCGACATGTTCTCCATCTATACCTAATTGACAATAGGTTATAATCCGACTATTAAAACTACAAGAAACCATTTTTCTGGAAATCGTCTCAGCATATTTGTACATATGGTTTCGTCGTAGAGTTTGCTTTTTCTGAGTGTTGTGCCAAATATGCCGTCAGTGGACATTCTCATGCAACGCAGCAAGCGCAGAGTCTCTTTCCCAATACAAGTCAAAAACCGAATTTTTGCTATTTTATGTAGTCGCTGAATTAGATGACGGACCCAAACACTGATATTCTTTGATTTGTATTTTCCCTATCACTTATCTTGTATGACGCTGATATCAGTCAAAACTTTCTTAGAACATCAACCAGACAATATTCACTGATTATGACGAAGAAATCAAAAGTGTTTTATAGAGATTATTCGAAAATTTGGTCAGCATACGAATTAAGTTGCTAGAAGCGAGAACATATTTCTCGTTTAAAACTCAAATAGGCGTGATAACTTTGGCTAGGGATATGATTATAAGGAATAGTGTCATTTGGTGTCGTAGAGATGATTTTCAATAATGCATCATTTGGGAACTATGAGAACTTCTACTTGCCTAGCTGAGGCTATATAACAGATCAATTTAAAGGTCCCCGGCCTAGCATAGTAAAACAACTTTTTTTTTTTTTAAACATTCAGTTTTTAATCCAACATAGCTCCCTTCAAGGGTGATACAGCGACCCTCCAACTGTTCCATACCATATTTGTAGTAAATAAGCCTCAGTTTTTGGCGATCACGTCTTGATTCGATGAAAGTTTCTTCCTACCGAACCTCTGAGAACAGAAGGTAGTCGCTGGGGGACAGATCCGGAGGGTACGGTGGATGCGGAAGCAATTCGAAGCTCAATTCATGGATTTTTCCATCGATTTCACTTAGTTGTGACACGGTGCATTATCTTGGTGAAATCGCACCTTCCTTTTTTTCAAATGCTGTCTGCTGTTAATGGTCATTTCTTTTTCAAAGTAGTCAATGAAAATTAATCCAAGCGCATCCCAAAATCCAGACGCCATAACCTTGACAGCCGACTGTTGCGTTTTTCCACGCTTTGGAGCGGGTTCATCATGTGCAGTTCACTCAGATGACTGTCTATTGGACTTCGGAGTGAAATCAAGGAACCATATTTCATTCATTGTCACATATCGACTCAGAAACTCGGGCTTATTACGCTTGAACATCTCCAAACACTGCTCCGAATCATCAACTCGTCGTTGGTTTTGGTCAAAAGTGAGCTCGCGCGGCATCCACTTTGCACAGAGCTTTCTCATACCCAAATATTCGTGAATGATATGATGTACACGTTCAGTTGATATTTTTAGAATGTCTGCTATTTCATTCAATTTGAATTTACGGTCATTCAAAATCATTTTGTAGATTTTTTTGGAGTTTTCGTCGGTAACCACCTCTATTAGGCGTACACTGTGTTCACCGTCTTCGGTGCTCATTTCACCACGTCTAAACTTAGCGCAACGATCCTTGATGGTTGATTTCCCTGGGGAAAAGTCCGGAGACTCATCTTCAAGCCAAGTTTTTACTTCAGTTTCATTTTTTCCCTACAAAAAGCAGTATTTTGTCAACACTCAAAATTCCTTTTGGTCCATTTTTTTTCACAATAACAAAAGTTGCTTCACTCTAAATGCTATAATTCACAAACTAATAATCCACCAGCTGTCAAACGTATACACGCACCTTTTGAAGGTTAGGGCTACCTAATTCTAGTAGCGCCATCTTTGTGTCAGGCCGTGTACCAATTGTCACTTGTGGAACTTCACAAAGGGGCATAGTATCTTGATTCGATGTCTGCTTCTAGACGTGAAAGAGAAAAAATCTTATTTAACCTTAAGAGGAAATATCATCTTAAGCTGGAACTCCATCAAGTCTTGATAAAACTTTGCTGAAGGCCACATTTGATGCCTGTTCTTCAGCTTTGAATTCTCAACGCAAGACCTATACTAGCCTAAGAAAATTAATATGATTTAATATGATGAAAAAACCTTCAACAGAAATTAATTCATGAAATCCAGCGAACTGCGCGCGCAAATACATAGGTGGAAAACGCGGAGGAGGACGAAATGCTTTGAGCTACTTTCAACCAATGTACTTTATATAAAAATAAATTGTTTTTGCCAGCAGCCATCTTCAAGTTGGTATTGAAATTTAGTTTGTTGTAAATCGAGACGAGCTACCGAGCTGAATCTGAAAATAGAGGAATCTCGAAGCGGATAAGGAGACGCTTTATAGCTTTTTCAGTGTAATACCTATTCGTTCGATTCCCTTCAAGACCAACAAAGAACCACTGGTTAGCGGTACCTAATACACTTTAACTTACATAAAAAAAATTCTCCCAAAATATTTTATACCAAACAGATAATATTGAACATTATAGTAACAGTATAACAGTATAACAGTATAACAGTATAACAGTATAACAGTATAACAGTATAACAGTATAACAGTATAACAGTATAACAGTATAACAGTATAACACTTTGATGATACAAAAAAAATTGAAAGTTTGCAAAAAAAAAATCAAAACAAACAAATTCCTGACATAATGAAACTTACTAATACTCTCTTTTTTCTTCTCTTTTCATCTCTTTTTATGCTGGGCTGCTTTCCTCTCGTTTTCGCACATTTTTCTCACATTAATTTTTTTTGTTTTTCGTTTCCTTTGACTTTTTCCATTTTAATTTGTTGGCACAACAAAAATTAAACAAAACCAAAAATAAAATTAAAAATATAAAAATTTTTGAATGACAATCAACAACAACAACAATACAATAAACACCAACGCAACTTTCCATCAACGTAACATTGAACACCTCGCGATAAAATTCGACCACAAATTGAACGCCCAACTTAACTAACGCACACACACACACATATATATAACCATACATGTACGACTACGGACCACGCATGCAACCACAACCGAAACTTTGGCGTTGATTAACCACAAATATCGACACTGACACCTACCAATTCCGACAAACGCACACACACACACACGCACACACACACACACGCACACACACACACATACAACCGACGCCGAACTCACTCACTCACTTACTTACATCCTTTTCATACACATCCAACCAATCATTCGCACACACACACACACACACATTCACATACACATTTTTGCCTTTTGAACTTCACTACATGCATCCGCTGGATAAACCACCTGTCTATTCGCGCCGACGACAGGCTTTTGCGTGCCGAATTGTATTCGCTGCGTCGGAAGGGCGCTTTGCGCATGGGCGGCCCACTGGATGGGCTACAAAATAACGTACAACAACAACAACAACAACAACAACAGCAACCAGATAACCAACAATACGAACTGAACAATCATAATATGGCAACAACAGCAACAATAACAACAACAAGCAATACGAACAACACAAGCAGCACCACCACAGCCACAACCACAAACTTTGGTTCGCATCACCACACATTGTTGCACGTCGAATCGAATCGTCATTGTGCACGTTGCAATACCGAACTGGGACGGATCACGAATCGTGGCGCGCCATGCCGTGTCTGCAAGTTGCGCGTGTGCAAGGCGTGCCGTGAGTTCACCTCGCGTACCACCGATTGGGTGTGTGTGGTGTGTCACAAGCAAATGTAAGTGGATAAAGTGTTCTTCTTCTTCTTATTTATTATTCCCCATCCTCCTCTATGTGCAAATACTACATACTTATATACATACATATATGTGTGTATGGGCATGCCGTTGTGTGTTTTGGGTCTGTGTTTGCACGTTTCCCGTTTCTTGTTTTGTGTTTGTGTTTCATTTCCTATAAAGTGTTGCACTGGTATTTTAGACAGTTACCACAGAAGACTATAATCGAAACTAAATCGTCTGAATCGGTTCAATAGATATCAATCCCCCACTGAAGTTAGGAATATTAAGTCTATGTTTTTTAATTAGAGCAAAGAGTGACTTCGATTGTTCAAAACAGTACGTATCGAAGTCGTCGATAAAGACAGCTGCCCTTCCCTGGAGATTAAAGGATTCCCTCTCCTCTGTCTCGTGGAAATAATATGATTGACGGACGGTATATAATGGGCAGAAGGAGCTTAAAAGCCCTTAGCCTGATATGATAGAGAGACGTGAACTTATTAAGCATTTAATGCTCGAATATTCTATGAGAAGATGCGGCGTCTTACAGAAGGTTTCAAGACCGGAGCAAACTCATGTAGAGACCATGAAGTTAATCTGGTGACAGATGTTCAGAGTATACTTAGTGTATGGAGGGAACACTTCCCGAACCTGCTCAATGGCAGTGAAAGTGAAAACCCCGGAGATGGCGAACCGGAAACTCCAATCGATGTCGATGGTATCGGAGTGCCATCAACCGACTATGAAGAAGTTCGAATAGCGAAAAAGTGTCGGGAACCGGCAGAACTATACAAATACAGCGGCGAAGAGCTGACAAGGAGCATGCATCAGTTTCTTTGCAGAATATGGTCGAACGAAAGCATGCCTGACGAATGGAACCTAAGCGTGCTCTGCCCAATCCAAAAAAAAGGGAGACCCTACGGTCTGCGCTAATTACCGTGTGATAAGTATTGTCCAAAAGACTAAAGCCCAGCGTCAACAAACTGATCGGACCTTATCAGTGTGGCTTTAGACCTGGTTGGCAACTCCACCATTGACCAGATATTCACTATGCGCCAAATCTTGGAAAAAATAATCGATACACACCACCTTTTTATCGATTTTAAAGCTGCCTTCGACAGGACGATAAAGAACTGCCTCTACGCCGCTATGTCTGAATTTGATATACCCACAAAACTCATACGGCTATGTAAACTGACCCTGGATAATACCAGAAGCGCAGTCAGAATTGGTATAGACCTGTCCGAGCCGTTCGATACCAAACAAGGTTTCAGACAAGGAGACTCTTTATCGTGTGATTTCTTCAATTTGATGCTGGAGAATATAATACGAAGAGTTAAATAGACCAGGCACAATCTTCTACAAGTATGTGCCATTGTTGGTGTATGCCAATGATATTGATATCATTGGTCATAACAGCCGCACGATGGACGATGTCTACAACCGGCTTTAGGAGTTTTTGAGAGAAAAGTTTTGCGAAAGATTTATGGTACTTTGCGCGTTGGCAACGGCGAATACCGCAGACGATGGAACGATGAGCTGTACGGGCTATACGACGACATTGACACAGTTCAGCGAATCAAGAGACAGCGGCTACGCTTGCTAGGTCATGTCCTCCGAATGGATGAAAGCGCTCAGCTTTAAAAGTATTCGATGGAATACCCGCTGGCGGAAGCAGAGAAGAAGAAGAGGAAGACCTCCACTCCGTTGGAAAGATCAGGTGGAGAGCGACCTGGTATATCACTTGGTATTTCTAACTGGCGCCAAACAGCAAAGAGAAGAAACGAGTGGCGTGCTATTGTTGACGAGGTTATAATCGCGTAAGCGGTGCCTTCGACAAATCAGAAGAAGAAGAATGGTTGTTCATGAATAATTTGTGAATTTCTTCGCACCAGAATCGACAGTTTTGTGTATTTATAACTCAGATGAAAGTAAGCCTCATGAATACATTGAAAAAAAACCTGACTGATCATGACATATTAAAAATGTCCAAAACGACACCTAGAAATCATATCATCCCGATTGGAAAACCCTTCACTTATGTATCTGTACACATTTATGTATTTATGTTTTATTGTGATTAAAATATTACATTAAAATACTTTCAAAACACAACGTTTCCAAGTACAATCAATTCTAAAACAATTTTTCCTGTTTTACTTTTATTTATTTTAATGACTTTTCTCTTCTTTGTTTTAAATTATAACAACTAAATCGCCAACAACCAACAATTGGCCTACATTCACTAAACATTGCCAGAACAATATATACGTAAATATGTATGTAGTTCTATACATATATACGCGTATATATTTGTGCTAGTGGTTCATTGCCAATATCAATGCAAAACCTAAATAAAATAAATTGATTTTATTTGCGGCTGACAATGTTGACTTTGTCATTGTTCCATTCTATACAATTTCTATGTGAATTTTGTATGTACACACGAATATACATAGATATAAATGCTAGCTATTTTTATATATTCAGTTGATAGTGCTAACGCTACGTGTACTGCTTGTTTTTTGTTTTTCTTTTTGTTATACAACTGCTATTGCCACTTGTTGCAACCTAAACATTGGGGCACACAGTGTTGACAATTTAATTGAATTACCCACTCAGCGAAAAGTTTCATCGTGACATTGTCTAAATATTATTGATGTATGTACATACATATATAGCTTTATGTACAGTGGCGTACGAAAGTCTACATACACCGCCTACATTCGTTGTGTAGAAAGTACTATCACTTTGCTGAAGAATGTAGGTATACAGTTGTATTTTAAATCCTTTTCTAATCACATTTATTCAAAGAAATCCATTCTCTAACATAAAATAAACCAATTATGGTGAAAAAAAAAATAGTGAAAAAATATCCTTGACAAAAGTCTACATACACCACGGGTTTACTAGCAGTTATGTCGATATGCTGTGTTGTTATGACAGTTAGGTACCTTTTTTACAATTTTTTTTTCTAATTATGTTTTCTAATTTGCTAGTATTGAATTTAGTTGTGGTTTAAACACACATTAGCATCAACAATAGCTTCGCGAAAAGTAATATCCATTAACGTAAGAAACGTGGTTATTCAGCACAGAAACGAGAAGAAATGGAAGTTCATTATATGCGGCAGCGATGGAAGAGCAAAAATTTAGAGAAAAGAAAACACTGCACTTAACTCCAAAAATATAGCAGCAACAGTGAAGCATCATGGCAGCCACGTAATAGTTTGGGGAGCGGTTGCTGTATCTAGAGTTGGAAAGCTTGTTTTTATTGAGAGTAATATGGATCGTTTCAAATATAAGTCATTGTTGGAAGCTAATCTGAAGCCTTCGGTGGACAGTTTGGAGCTTGACGCAGGCTGGATCTTTCAGCAGGATAACGATCCAAAGCATGCGGCCCATATTACTAAGGATTGCTTGCTTTATTATGCTCCAAGAAACTACACACACCACCTCAAAGCCCAGATGTGAATGTTACTGAATAAGTCTGGGAGATTTTTGAGCGAAAAATTAAAAAAAAAATCAGATTTCCAGCTCAGCATTACTCAAAGAACGTCTCATTGAAGCTTGGGACAGTATTACTCCCTCAGAATTGACAAATTTAGTAGCTTCGATGCTACGGCGGCTTCAAGCTGCTATTGATGCGAACAGCGGACCAACTAAATACTAAAAAGATCATGTAACCTGATATTAACCAAAGCTTTTGCGCTAAGATAAGTTGTGTATGTACTGTATGTAGACTTTTGTCAATGTTGGATTTACGCTTTTTTTGTGTAATATTTTTACTATTTCATTTTAAAAAATACTTTTTTTCTTGTGTTTTATGATAAGGGAAAATAGTCGAAATAAACTCTGCCGTTAAATTTTCCAATAAACCTTTTGGACTTTCAATTCAACGAAAACAGTGGGTGTATGTAGACCTTTGTCCGCTACTGTACATGTCTATTGATTGGCTGAATATATTTTAGAGGTGAACAACTTTTGACATGGAAAATTCTTAGCTTAACTAAATTGTAATGCAAGTTAGCTTTCTTTACTAAGTTAGCTTGGAGTGACATTAACACACATTTCGAAATAGTATGGCATTAAAATATATATTGATAATAAAATTTAATTAATTAAAGTAAAAAATTTAATTCAACTAAATACAATAAAATTGATTTTAAATGAAATACAAATAGACAAATGAAAGTAAAATAAAATAAATAAATAAAAAATACAATGAAATAATAATATGAAAAACTAAATAATAAAAAATTAAATTAAATACAATAGAAAAAAATAAAACAAAATAAATTAAGAAAAAGGAAAATGAAGGAAAATAAAATAAAATTAAAAAAAGTAAAAAATATAAATTTTCCCCTCTTTGAAATATGTAACAGACTTTGCAATTACTTCGGCCTACCATAGTAAAACACTTTTTTTTTGGCAAAATTTATTTATTTTATTTAGCTTATTTCCCATCACCTGATTATAGCGACCCTCCAACTTTTCAATATCATTTTTGTAGTACGATTTGTCTTTTGCTTCGAAATAGTCACCTCTTCATTCCACGAAATTTTCTTCCCAGCGAGCATTCTTTTGAGTTCTCAGAACAGGAAATTGTCGCTGGGGTGCCACATATGGAGAATATGGTAGACGCAGAAGCAATTCGAAGCTCAGTTCATCGATTTCTGCCATCGATTTCACCGACTTCTGACACGATGCATTGTCTTTGTAAAATAGCACTTTTCTTTTCTTCAAATGCGGCCGTTTTTCACCGATTTCGTCCTTCAAACGCTCCAATAACGCTATGTAGTAGTCGCTGTTGATGGTCATTCCTTTTTCAGGGAAGTCAATGAAAATTATTCCATGCGCATCCCAAAATACAGACGCAATAACCGTGCCAACCGACTATTGAGTGTTTCCACGCTTTGGTGCGTGTTCGTCATGTGCAGTTCACTCAGATGACTGTCGATTGGAGTTCGGAGTGCAATGAGGAAGCCATATTTCATTCATTGTCACATATCGACTCAGAAACTCGAGCTTATTACGCTTGAACATCTCCAAATACTGCTCCGAATCATCAACTCGTCGTTGGTTTTGGTCAAAAGTGAGCTCGCGCTGCAACCACGTTGCACAGTGTTTTCTCATACCAAAATACTCGTGAATGGTATGATGTACACGTTAAGTAGCTCTTAAGAGTGCCTGCTAATTCATTGACTTTCAATTTACGGTCATTCAAGATCATTTTTTGGCTGTTTTTTCATGTTTTCGTCGGTAACAATCCCTTTTGGGCGTCCATTGCGTTCACCGTCTTCGGTGCTCATTTCACAACATCTAAACTTAGCATAGCGACCCTTGGTAGGTGATTTTCCTGGATCAGTGTCCGGAAACTCGTCATCAAGTCAATTTTTTTTGCTTCTGTTTTATTTTTCCCTTTTCATCCATTTTTTTCCACAACAACAAAAGTTGCTTCACTCAAAATTCTATAATTCACAGACTAATGATCTGACAGCTACCAAACTTATAAACGCTTCTTTTGAAGGTTAGGGCTAACTGAAAATCATACGGATTTAATTCTAGTAGCGCCATCTAGGTGTCACCCCGGGAACATTCCAATTGACCTGTTATACTTCTGTCTCGAACAATTTATGCTACTTGGAATAATATTTAAAAGATTTTCAAAAACGTCATACGCATTTAAATAGATTTTCTAACAGACTCTACGCATCTTTCAAGTCCACTGAAAATACTACCAAAATAATATATTCTTACCTATTTTACAGTCAATCCAACGTGTTATGTGGAATTTGAACAGAGTTACTTTAAAGTAATTCATTGTTTTAAAAAATACTAACATTTCTTTCAACATTTAAATCAGAACATATCATTTTAGTGTTCGATGAGAGAGGTTAGAAGGAAAAGTATTTTCCCATTAAACTAAATACAACGCAAGTGTAACAGTAACGTGCTTACGGTTTCCTTTGTGTCAATCTCATTTCGATACAGATAATCGGCTATTTTAATTTGAAACTTATATAATGCTTTGGCAAGTGAGTGCAGATATTCAGTAAAGATCGACGAAAGCGTAGACCGCTTCAATGACTTGTTCGTCAAAGGTTAAGTCAAACGTGAAGAAGTAGTTCCTTCAAAAACTTAAAATCCTGAAGTGTTGAGAACATCGTGATCTTCATGTCATAATTTTTGATGCTGATTAGTTCTCTTCAAACCAAATCGTGTTATTTACGAAACACCAGCAATGATTTCCTCTAATCAAGACCTCCTTCAATACACAGCCGTTCAATTCCTTAGCTGAAATTGTCGCTGCTTACATTATTATCCAATCTTGTAGATTTTAAATTCGATTTTAAAAATCATGTTCAGATTTTTCAAAGCAGAATGAATATATACAGTGTAGACAAATGTAACTAATCGATATTGAACAACTGCATTTTGACCAATTCACAAATATGTATATATCGTATAAATTGCTTTTTAATGTCAAAGGTTGAATTATTAATTTAGGTCTTATGAGGCAAACAAAGCAATTTACATTTCTAAGGACATTTGCAAAGAGCAAAATGTAAACAACAACATGTCTGCTACATATATATGTACATCTGTAGGTAATTGTAAGCATGAAAAGTTGTTGATTAAAAATTGTAGACCGTTAAAAACAAAACAAAAAAAACAAACAAAAAATGTTCAACACAAAGAGAAACTAGAAAACAAAACAATTTTAATCACCTTATATTGAGAATGTTAAGAAAAAATAGAATATACAAGGTCCCTTTGATAAGTCAGTGACTTTGAATTTGTATTTGCCGCGCACTTACTGTAAATGCAACACTGCTCCCATCAACTATTATCGATTAATAGACTGCTGTGAAATTTTGCGCAATCAGCGCCATCTAGTTTGCGTTCGACAGCCACATTGAAAGCAGACGGCCACGTGAATTTTAAGGAAAGTATTGATTAAGCATTATTTTTTGCGCGAAAAACCATCACCGAAACCAAGAAAAGACTTGAGAAATACTATTCTGCACGTTCAAAAGCGATGGTCACGCCAGATATCCATGGAATGATATTGAACGATCAGAGAATAAAATTGCTTGATGAAGCTGAGGCTGTGTGCTTCTCAACTGAGTGGGTACATCACATTTTACATGAATATTTGTGCATGAAAAAGTTATCTGCACGATGGGTGCCGCGATTGCTCACGCGATTGCCATAAGCGCAACCGTGTAAGGAATGTTTAGCGATGTTCCACCTCAATACAAACAAATTTTTGCGCCGGTTCATTAGCGTAGACCAAACAATCAAGATAGTTGGTTTCTCAGGGTGAACGTACACCAAAGAAGGCCAAAGTGGATCTGTCGTCCACCAAGATCGAAGACCACAAGAAACGGTCACCGTTGAATATTATTCAGAACTTTTGCACAGATTCGATATTGATTTGAACCAGAAACGACCGCATTTGTAGAAAATATAATGCTGTTCCAACCGGACAATGCGCGGATACACAAGTGCGTAGTCACCATGGTAGACATTGATAAATTGGGCTTCGAACTGCTACCACATTTAGCATATTCTCCAGATTTAGCCCCCATCGCGACTATTTCTTGTTTTCAAACCTGGAGAAATGGTTGTGCGGTAAGAGATTCGGGTCGAATGAAGAGGTCATCAGCGAAACAAACGCCTATTTTGAGGGCCTTGAAAAGATCAACTGTTTGGAAGGAATAAAAAAAAGGGGAAAAATGCAGGACTAAACGGAATGAGCAAAAAAGGAGAATGTGTACAGAAATATAACGTTAATTTGCCGAAAAGGATATACTCATATTTCATTCAAAAAGTCGATCTCGTGTATCCAATATATGGACATAACTAACCTTGAAGTGAAAGTTAACAATTTTTCTTCAGTTTTAAGGGAGATTATCAAGAATTCCTCCCATACTTCAACTCATTCCCGCAGGGATGCACTAAACAACAGCACTTAGCTATCTATCCATTAGCCATAAGGAGCTCATTGGAAATATTGCGCCATAGGAGCGAACATAATGTAAAATACTTGGAATATTGTTCGAGGCAATCAGGTGAGCGAAAACAAAACTCGATTAGTAGTTGTATGTACATATACTCGTATGTATGCATGTACGAATAGAGTGTTTGTATGCAGTAAGCGCCACTTTGAGGAAGCTCGCAAGTAAGTTGTGTTAGAATATGCAGGTAGACTGCGATATGTATACAATGTATTATTATGCATTTACCGTTAGTTGCTTATACTTGATTGAAACCAATGCAACAACAATGCAATTTACTATTACTTTGCTGTTGTTTACATGGCTTGTACTCGGATCGACTGCTAATTGAATTGGCTATTGTAGGCAAGTGTTGCTGCTGTTTTCGCAAACACTGTACATGATGTTAATTTAAAATACACAAAGATGCTGCAAAATGTATAGATAATGTGTTGAACTTGAAATATTTCAATGTCACAATTTAAAAAAAAAATTATCTGTATGATTCCACTTCTTTTTACAAACAGAATTATCTTTGTTGGCACTTCTAGATCTCAACTGCAGCTCCGAGTGTCTTAAATAAGACCACGGATCAAGAAAGTTTGAAACAAAATCTTCTTCTTCTTTTTTTCGGCTTAGGCACCGCCTCAATTGAATCAACAATAGCGCGCCACTAGTTTCATCTCTTTGCTGTTTGGCGCCGGTTGGAAGTACCAAGCGAGTGAAACCGAAGACGCTCTCCACCTGATCCTTACAACAGATTGAAAGGCTTACTCTTCCTCTGCTTCTACTAACAGGTAGTCCAGCTAATACTTTCAAAACTGGACTTGACATAGCCAGCGTAGCTGCTGTCTCTTGATACGCTGAACTATGTCAATGTCGTCGTATAGATCGTCCATCTCATCGTTCCATCGTCTGCGATATTCGCTGTTGCCAACGCGCACAGGACCATAAATCTTCCGCAAAACTTTTCTCTCGAAAACTCCTAAAGCCGACTCATCGGATGTAGACATCGTACAAGCTTCTGCACCATATGTCAGGACGGGAATGATGAGCGACTTTTAGAGTTTGGTTTTGGTTCGTCGAGAGAGGACTTTACTTTTCAATTGCCCACTTTGTCCAAAGTAGCACCTGCTGGCAAAAGTGATTCTGCATTGGATTTCAAGGCTGACATTGTTGGTGTTGTTAATGCTGGTTCCCAGATAGACGAAATTACCTACGACTTCGAAGTTATGACTGTCAACAGTGATGTGGGAGCCAAGTCGCGAGTACGATGACTGTTTATTTGATGACAGGAGATATTTCGTCTTGCCCTCGTTCACTACCAGACCCATTCGCTTCGCTACTTTGTCTAATCTGGAGAACGCAGAACTTAGGGTGCGGTTGTTATGACCAATTACTTTTATATCAATATCATCGGCATACGCCAACAATTGCACACTCTTGTAGAAGATTGTGCCTGGTCTATTTAGCTCTGCAGCTCGTATTATTTTCTCCAGCATCAAATTGAAGAAATCACACGATAAAGAGTCTCTATGTCTGAAACCTCGTTTGGTATCGAATGGCTCGGAGAGGTCCTTCCCAATTCTGACTGCGCTTCTGGTATTATCCAGTGTCAGTTAACATAGCCATATGAGTTTTGTGGGGATATCAAATTCACACGTAGCGGCGTAGAGGCAGTTCCTTATCGTGCTGTCGAAGGCAGCTTTAAAATCGATAAAAAGGTGGTGTGTATCGATTCTTTTCTCTCGAGTCTTCTCCAAGATTTGCCAGGTCTAAAGCCACACTGATAAGGTCCAATCAGTTTGTTGACGGTGGGTTTTAGTCTTTCACACAATACGCTAAATAGGACCTTATATGCGATATTAAGGATACTTATCCCACGATAATTGGCGCAGAACGTGGGGTCTCCCTTTTTATGGATTCGGCAGAGCACACTTAGGTTCCGTTCGTCAGGCTTGCTTTCGTCCGACCATATTCTGCAAAGTAGCTTTTGCATGCTCCTTGTCAGCTCTTCGCCGCCGTATTTGAATAGTTCTGCCGCTAAGCCTTCGGCTCCCGCCGCTTTGTTATTTTTTAAGCGGGCAATCGCTATTCGAACTTCTGCATAGTCGGGTGATGGCATTTCTATACCATCGTCATCGATTGGGATTTCGGGTTCGCCATCTCCGGGGTTTTCACTTTCACTGCCATTGAGCAGGTTGGGAAGTGTTCCCTCCATACACTAAGCATACTCTTGACATCTGCCACCAGATTACCTCCATGGTCCCTACACGAGTTTGTTACGGTCTTAAACGTTCTGTAAGTCGCCGCATCTTCTCATAGAATTTTTAAACAATACCCTTGTCGGGCAGTTTCTCAAGCTTTTCATACTCACGCATTTCGGCCTCTTTCTTTTTTCGTCTGCAAAAGCGTCTCAAACTGAATTAGGAATTTGAAATAACTAGTTTCAAAATTATGTCTGCATCGTAACATTCTTAAAAATTCAAATTACGATAATTTTGAACGTTGTCTTCCTTTTTTGAAGAAACTCTTGAACCAATATAGCTCTTCATTTTTTTCCTAGAAGCTACTATTATTACCTAGAACATTTCCAAAATTTAGATCAATCGTTTGAAAAGATTTTGAGAAAAAAATTATTTCTTGATGTTGAGAAAAAAATATTTCTTTTTTCGAAAACGGTAATTGTCTTCCCATTTTTATTTAAAATATAATATTATTTTTTTTTTTAATTTTGTTACATTTTTCCTTTCTAACATAATTTCAGTGTTCTTAGTAAAAATATACAAACATTTCATTATAATATTGAAACTTCTTTTCTTTGCTGCTAATGAAGTGTAGAGAACAACATTTCTGTACGCACATACACATAGACCATAAAGTCTGCGTTCACCCAACACATTTTTTTAAGTAAAGTACACAAAAACAATTGAAATAGTTAATTCAGTTGAAATTGCTTACATGAATTTATTCATTATCATTTTAAGTTCAAAATGCAAAAACAAAAATCTATATTTCCATTTTAATTTTCGAGTTAACGGTATCTAAGTGCAGCAACATGTAAACGTAGGCACCACAAAGTCTGCGTTCAGTTTGCTTGATTTGAGAATACCGTTACTGTCCATGAAGATGTTTCTTCTTTTTGAATATTTTCTTTTATCTTTTAATCTAATTAATCATTAAAGAATTTGTGACGTGTTTTAATATTAGTTTGAAAAAATTGAATCCAAAGGATAAGAAATTAGTGTGTCAGAAAGAAAAATAATTATTAAACTGTGGAAAGATGGCGAAAGTTTCCGAAAAATTGGACAAACTATTGGAAGAACGTATTTCTCCGTCCAGTGCATAGTAAATAATTTCAAGCAAACCGGTATTTTAACGTCGAAACCCCGATACGGCCGTCGAAAAATATTATCCCTATGGGAAGAACGCAAAATAATAAATCTGGTGAAAGTTAATCCGCGAATTACGTCAACAAATATAATTGAAAACGTTAATAAAACGTTAAAAAAAAATTTGTGCAGAAACTGCTGGAACAATTTTACATAAAGCTGGATATTATGGTAGAGTCGCTCAAAAATAAACCTTATATCTCACTAGTCAACAGACGAAAGCGCATGGGATTTACTCATAATTATATAAATAAGTCTCAGGAATTCTGGAAACAACGGATTTTTTCGAATGAGAGCAAATTGAGTGGCGCACATCAGGAACTGCCCTTGAAAAATAAAATCTTATTGGTACAGTGAAACATGGTGGTGGTGGTGGAATTATAGTGTGGGGATGCATAGCGGCTAATGGTGTGGATCAGCTTGAATTTATCAAATCGACAATGGATAAATGAGGATATTTAAATATTTTAAAAAAGAATTTTAAACAAAGTGCAGAGTATCTACGCTAATCTTCGACGTTTTGGTTTCAACAGGATAACGATCCGAAGCAGGCTCTTCAAATAGTCAGGTTTTGGCTCTTGTACAATGCCTCTAGACAGCTTAAAATGCATCCTGAGATACCCAATCTCAATCCTATAGAGCACCTTGGGGATATATTAGGAAAAAGAATTCGACAGCATATAATAACAAGTAAAGGGGTTTTGCGAAGAGGTATGCTGGCAGTATGGTCCCGAATTACAGCTGAGGAAGTTGGTAAATTCAATGCTAAACCGATTAAGTGAGGTATTAAAACAACGTGGTTATCCAACAAAATAGTAAATTAAATTTTTTTTTTTTTAATACTTTTTAATGTTTTTGTAAATAATTATAATCCTGAACGCAGACTTTGTGACTTTGTGGTGCCTACGTTTACATGTTGGTACACTTAGATACCGTTATAACGGAAATAAAAATTGAAAGATAAATTTTTGCCTTTGCATTTCAAACTTAAAAATATAACGAATAAATTCATGTAAAAATTTTAACTAAATTAACCATTTCAATTGTGTTTTTACTTTACTTGAAAAAAAAATTTTGTTGTGTGAACGCAGACTTTATGGTCTATGTGTATGGGTTAGTAATTAAAACTTCCATTTGTCTTTCAAGTAAATTGAGTTGGTGTTAAAGGTTGTATACGCAATACAGCAGGTAAATACATGCATACATACTTAAGTACTTAAGTTCAATGTCAGAAGGGCAACTTCAACGTGCACACAAGTGCACGCACATAACCACAACAGTTAAGACATGTGTGTAAATTAAGTAGTATTTATACTACTATTTATTTGTACACTCTTACGTATGCTTAATTGTATATTATGTTATTATTTTAAAGGAGTGCTTCTTCTACTTCATTTGTAAAGTAATCATACTACAACAACAACAACAATGTACATAATACCTCCTAACTGACGCAACTCACACTGGGTAACGCATACACCTAAATGCCCACAGTGCTGATTAAAATAAAAGCATTTCGGTGGAAGATAGAAGATTTTGAATGGAAAATAAATTAAATTAATTTTAGTTTAATATATTTAGAATGAATTGAAAATGAACGGTAATGCAGTGTGTTGTCATGACAACACAAGAATGCTCTTACGCTCTGTCTTTTGCTCTGTGTTCACAGAGCATTAAAGAATTGAAAGAAAATAATACGAAGAATTAAGAAAAAAATTTAAATATCAGCAAATTTTAAATAATTTAATTCGTAAGAAATATTTCAATATCATCGAATCCATGATTAGATTGTTAAATAAAAGTCACCATATTCTTGTACATGTTTTTATATTGTGACGAAAATGCGAAGCGAATGTCGGCTGAAAGAGAGAAGTCAATAACTGGCATGATATTGTGGCGAAAATGCGAAGCGAATGTCAGACGAAAGAGAGGAGCCGACAACTGGCATGTTCTAGAGCGTAAAACGAGACGTTATCGTAACGACCCGACTATTCCAGGGTTTTGTTTTCAAGCAGCGGACAAGTATATAAGGGCGACACCCCACTGCAAAAGCAATCAGTCGTAAAGTAAAAGCGTTGGAGATTACATTACAGTAATTATTTTAAGTATTTAATTTAATTATTAAAATTACAGTATTGTAAATAGTTAAGTAAATTGTAATTGAATTGTGAATTATGAATAAAAGGACATTAAATAAATTCTTTATAAATAAAGAAAATGCAAATTAAGTTCGCGATTTTTATTTAACAACCCAGAGATCGTACTCGAAGGATTTGGGAAATCATCGAGGTTGATTCAGCAAGATCGTAACAATGTTATTAATCCCGCCCCATCCGCACGAGGGGCGCTGTCCGCATGACGTACGGCACTTGTTTTATTTTTCATCAATGCCGAGTCACGATGAGGAGAAAAGAGTTCAGCTACAGAGCAAAATTCATCACCTGATTTTTAAGAATTATCTCAAATATTGAAATGTTATGTAACGATTAATTGAGAGTCAACCAAATCCTTTTCTTAATATGAAAAAGCGAGTCAAATATGTCAAATGTGCTTGAATGAGAGTTGAAATCAAGACACAAACAATGCAAAGGCTCGTGAAATTCAAAATTCGTTGTAAAAGTTTTCAGAAACAAGAAGCAAAAATGTCTGGACATTCTAAACGGAACATTAAATTTAATTTCGGAGAGAATAAGGGGGCAGGAAATTGAGCCTGTTACTATTTTAATCATGAAAATTACGCCAAGCATTTCCCGACGACTGGCGAGAGTAGGGAGATTGATAAGTTTCAGATGACTAGTATAAGGGGGATAATTGTGCTGAGAGTTCCAATGCAAATTTCTTAAGGCAAATGGTAGGAATTGTTTTTGAATAGATTCTATTTTGTCAGTGTAGATTTGATACCTCGGATTCCAAATCACCGAGCCGTATTCAGGAATAAGTCTTACTAATGTTATATACAAAGCTTTAGTGACATAAGGATCATTAAACTCCTTTGACCACCGCTTTACAAAAGCCAAGATGCCCTTGGCTTTGTTGACTATCACACCAATGTGATGTGCGAAGTTCAATTTAGGGTCCATAGTGATCCCCAGGTCAATAAAACTGTGTTCCGGAGCATCAAACGAGAACATACGTTATCGACAACAACTCGATTATTCCAGGCGTTGGTTGCGAACAGTCGACTAGTATATAAGGGTGAAACACAAGTGCGGTGCTAATCAGTCGTAAAGTGAACGCGTTGTTGATAACACTACTGTGAAATAAGATTAGTACATTGTGAAAGTTGTAATGCAAGCGATTGTAAATAGTGATGTAGAGGGCTAGTTACTGCATAAAAAAAACATTGAGCAAATTCTTTATAATCAAAAAGCTGCAAACATAGTTGGATACTTTTATTTAACAATCCAGTGATGGGACTCGAAGGATTTGGCAAATCATCGAGGTTATTCAGCAAAATCGTTACAATAATGTGAGAAATTTGCTAAATGTCTCACCAACTAACACTTTGCTTCACTGTGCACAGTGACTAAATATATACATCTCACACAGTCCACTAATTTCACAGCAGTATTATCATCAACGAATGCTGATTGCAACTGGCATACTAGCAGTGTTAACAATAACAATCACTTACGTGATTCTCTGGTTCTGGCGTTGTTATTTAGCCCAACTTAATAGAAGCCTCACACACGTTACTCAACATTTCAATACAACTATTCAATAACAAAAAAAAAATATATATATATATTAGAGCTCCAGATTTTGCTCAAATATTTTCGAGCTGTGCGAGTATTTGAGCAACGAGCAACTGCTCATTGCTCATTACTCGAAAGTCGAGCGAGCGTCGAGATGCTCGCAATGCTCGATACGCGGGTATCTAGAACTCTAATATATATATATATTTGAATTTGAAAAGCTTAACCACAGGAGATATTAATCAAAAGAAATATGATGAGTTTAAAAATTAAAGAAAATAAGAAAAATTTTGACAAATTAAATTGAAATTTTTTTATTCTGCTGAGCAGTTGAGCAATGAGCGAGTATCGAGCGAGCATCGAGCTACTCGCAGTGCTCGATACCCTAGTATCTGGAGTTCTATGATAGCTACGTGATATAATGGTCCGATTTCAATGATTTTCAGCATCAATATTTAATTTATGGGATCTATATGATCATATGATTTCATGCAAATATCTCAAAAACTGAGAGATTCGTTGACGTTCAAACAGACGGACGATCAGCCGAATAGACGGACAGACGGGCATTACTAAATCAACTCAGTTCGTCATTCGGATACGATCGGTATAAATTTCGGTTGGTCTATCTCTTCTCTTTCTGATACTTAACGGTATGAAAATAAAAATCTGATCTTATGCACTCAATCAAGCAGTTTCAAGTTTTTTATTGTATTTTATTGCATAAAGGAGCAATTTTTTTTTTTTTTTTTTGACGGAAGATATTTAAGTATATACATATGATTGGTTTTGTTCAGTTGATTCTCCGACAGGGTGAAAAGTTGATGAATATTGGAACGAGTTCCCGTCGTCCCTTGTCCAACAGCACAAAAATTTGGTGGATAGACTGCAAAGAACTCCTCTAACACAAGAGACATACAGAAAGGAACTAAACATAATATATAAAATAGCAACCAGCAATGGATACAAAAGACGCTAGTAGATCAATTAAGAAAGAACTATAGATCACACAGAAAAAACACTGAGGACGAGAACGCAAAGATTTGGACGACAATGACATACACTGGAAAAACAACATACAAATTAGCAAATTACCTTAAAAAACACAACCTCAACATAGCATTTAGAACATCGAACAACTTAGGACAGAAACTTAGAACCAATACCAATTCAGAAGACCCATTTGACAAACACGGAGTTTACAAACTTACCTGCGAATGTCAATACAGTTACATAGGTCAAACAGGACGAAAAATAAGAACAAGGTTCCGAGAACATATAAGAGACTTCAATAAAAAGAAACAAATACCTACCGTTACACCAGAATCTAACTTTGCTAATCACATGGTCGAAAATAATTGTTCCCCAGCAAACATCAATAGAACTGTCAAAGTACTTCATATCCAGAAAAAAGGCCGACGCCTGAATGTGCTTGAAAACATGGAAATCTACAAACAGAAAACATTCGATGGAAGAATAATAAACGAGCAAACAAATACTAATTCGGACGAAATATTTGAACCTTTAAAACTGATCTACAAAAAACAACACAAAGATTCAGGTACACCGAACAAAGCAGGAAGCATAACAATAAACAAACAGAACCAGCCAGGAAACAGCATAAAGCAATATACCAAAATTACCGACTTCTACCCGCCTCAAGGTACCACACCAGCCGTCAAACTATGAAGCCAAAAAACATCCGCAGGTATACACAAAAACAACCCTTATACACGAGAGCTAACACCACACACACACATACATGGATACTGCATAACAACAGCAGGTACCTAATGTAATAACGGAAATTAACTATAAATACCAGACGAAGTATAATGACAGATCAGAACGATCAACGACACTGAAGATGGGAGAACGCCGAAACCGGTTTG
Source organism: Neoceratitis asiatica (assembly GCA_030068015.2). Taxonomy (NCBI): domain Eukaryota; kingdom Metazoa; phylum Arthropoda; class Insecta; order Diptera; family Tephritidae; genus Neoceratitis; species Neoceratitis asiatica. The sequence goes on along the minus strand of CM061528.1, from coordinate 20,170,834 downwards.
TCTCCAAACCAAATTTGACAAGGGACGACGGGAACTCGTTCCAATATTCATCAATATATACATATGCTTATGCAACTAAGCCCACATCTAATCTTACCATCCGCAAGAATTTTGTAATTTTATAGTGCGAAAAATTCACCTCTATGAACTGCCCCAACCCATTTAACTCTGTTGAAGTCTGTTGAATTAATTAAAATACAACAAAGTAATAAACAATTTTTTTTGAGGTGCAACCTCATGTGTCGTCGGTACATATGTATATGTACTCATACATACATACACATATAAAGTATATAGACAACTATTTATGTGGAAAAAATAAAAATAAATAATAAATAGTTTGCATGTTTCCTATACGAAAGTGATGTCAGTCAGCGCTTTTTTGCTCCTCAATTAAGTCTAGCGAGCTATGTATGTATATATGTATGTGTACTACTTAACATATTTGGACTTACAATACATAAATATATATTTTGCGTAGATTTACATAAATTATATACCAAATAATTGGTGGCTGCAAGTTGTCTGCAAAAGAATGTGTCACATCATCACCCACACACAAACACAACTTCATTCAAATCAACATATGTACACATGCATACATAGAATTGCGCCAATGCACAGTGTGTCGTGAGCGCAAATAAAAGCAGTAAATCTTGTAATACAGCTCAGAATATTAATTAAAATAAAATAAAATTAAATTAAAACTTTTTTGTATACACAAATCTATGTATGACGCAAATGTTTGGGTGTTTCAAATTTGTAAAAAAAAAATCAGAATATATTTGTGCATTAGAGAAATTATTTTTCTTAACGATTTTTTGCTTGAAATTTCCTTCAATTTGTTATCTTGAATTTTTAAACATCGCTATAGCCACTACAGCTCCATATACCCGGTCGCAGTAGCACTGCGAGCTGCTCATTGCTCAACTGCTCAGCAGAACAAAAAAAAGTTAATTTTGTTTGTCAAAATTTCTTTGGCGTTTCAATGATTTTTACACTTTGAATAAATAAATTTAAAATTAATAAAAACATGTGTTGAGAGGAAAATCAAAGTATATGTGAAAATACTGGAAATACTCGTGTTCGCCTCGAACATTTTCGAGTAATGACCAATGAGCAAATATCCGAGCGCTCGTTGCTCAAATGCTCGCACTGCTCGAAAATGTTTGAGCAAAATCTGGAGCTCTAATACTCTACTTTGCATAAATGCCTATGAAGTTCCAGCTGTCAGCATTTTCAATTTTAATTATTAATCACCTTCTCTTTAATGCTTTTAAATATTCCATAGATTTAAAACAAAAACTTCGCGATAATTTTTTACGATTTTATTTAGATATCCGAGTGGTTAGCATTGCTTACAGCCATTCGGAAGTCCTGGGTTCGAGCCCAGATTCGCCCAACAGTCAAAATTATAGAAAATTCATTTTTCTAATTGCGGTCGCCCCTCGGCGGTGAATGTCAACCCTTCCCCAGTATATTTTTGGCATGAAACAAAAGGCTCCTAATAAAAATCGGTTTCGAAAGTGCAGGGTGGTTTTTTGACATTTAACTGTCAAACCAAACGATCTTTGTTTTAGTCTGGCATTTATGAAAATAAAGTGCTTAACAACCAAACCTACTATATACAAAATTTTCATTCAAATGTGGCCACGTTTCGTACTTCAAGAGAAGACTATGGTGTACATAATCGTCCAACTACTCAAGCAATTGATAAAATTTTAATGAAGTTTGGAGAGACTGGATCGATTACAGATATTGTAAGGCCTGTGCTTTGTCGTTTTGCTCGTTTGGTCTCAAGGGGAGCCGAAGACCAGAATGTGTCTCTTTCTCGACGTTCTCAAGGGCTGGGACTTTCTTACAGCACATTATCGCGTATTTTGCTCTTAGACTTACACCTACATCCATATAAAGTCCAGTTCATTTTAAAAATGAAGCCAGCTGACCATTCACAACGATTTAATTGCGTCGATTGGGTGCTTGAACAACAAGTAGTGAACCGCGATTTTTCCAAAAAAAAATTCTTCAACGACGAGGCACATTTCTCATTCAGTGGATATGTAAATAAGCAAAATTGCCGCATTTTGGGCTCCGGGAATCCTCAAATAATAGAGGATAGCCCACTATACCAAAAAACTTGCTGTCTGGGGCGCTGCGCTCTTGGGTCCGGAGATGTGATTGGACCTAACTTCTTTGAAAAGTTAACGGCGAGACTGTCACTACCTATTTGGAGCGTTTTGTTCGTATGGTAACTGGAATTTTTTGGCCTGCAATAGACAATATGTGGTTTCAAAAAGATTGTGCCAAATGCCACACAACACAAACGAATGTGGCTATTTTGCGAGAGAAATTTATCGGCCGCCTAATCTCTCTTGTTGGCGATGTCATAGGCCATCGAGATCGTGCGATTCATCACCATTGGACTTTTTTTGTGGGGCTACGCGAAAGACCGTGTTTATGAGGATAAACCTTTAACTCTTGAGTACTTGAAAACATTCGTCAAGTTATGGCTGAGATACCGCCAATATGATCCATTTTCATAAGAAGTGGTGGTGAAAAATCTTTTTAGATTCTTCCAATGGAATATGCTGTATATTCTTTTGACATGGTTCTAGCGATTTTTGAATGTGTGGTTGAAGTCTTGTCTCTTGTAACGTAAAAGTTTCTTTGCCCCACTGTCCCATTCACACATGAAACAGCAAAACTTTGCGTAGAACAGTTGCTAACCGACCTGCTTCACGGTTATCTGATTCGCAGTGGCATATTTCAGCAAGCTCATTAGCATGTTTCAAGATCATGACAACGTTTATTACGATTTAAGGGTTTTTTTTTAGACTTGAAGCACCTAAATTATAGCAGATATGGGGAAACTACTATTTGCCTGGGTACCCGCATTTTTCAAAGGAAATAAAGCGTGTTTTTTACAGAGGTATAGAACTTTAAGTTGGCATTACTTTTCAAGATGGCGACCGATTTAACAGCTGTCAAGTGATTTATTCTCAGTTTGGTTTGGCAATTCATCATGAATAGACTCACGCCTGAACAACGCTCGCAAATAGTGCAATTAACGAGATTACCGTTGTTCCCGATTTTCATAAGCGAATTTTGTTTAGCGATGAAGCGCACTTCTGGTTGAATGGCTACCTCAACAAACAAAACTGCCGCATTTGGAGTGTAGGTAATCCTCAAGTGTATATTGAAACACTGTTACATCTAGAAAAACTGACTGTTTGGTGCGCTTTATGGGCTGGTGGAATCATTGGTCCGTTTCAAAAACGATGGTGGCCAGAACGTTACAGTCAATGGTGATCGATATAGAGCCATCATTACTAACTTTTCCATTCCTAAATTGAATAACCATGATGTCCAGGAGATGTGGTTTCAACAAGACGGCGCAACATGTCACACAGCTCGTGCCACAATAGATTTATTGAAAGACACGTTTGGTGACCGCCTAATTTCACGTTTTGGACCTGTGAATTGGCCTCCAAGATCTTGTGATTTAACACCGCTAGACTACCTTCTGTGGGGCTATGTAAAGTCATTGGTCTATGCGGATAAGCCACAAACGCTTGACCATTTGGAAGACAACATTCGCCGTGTTATTGCCGATATACGGCCACAAATGTTGGAAAAAGTCATCGAAAATTGGACGTCCAGATTGGACTACATCCGCGCCAGCCGTGGCGGTCATATGCCAGAAATCATATTTGAAATGTAATGCCACAAGATTATCTTTCGGATAAATAAAATTCATGTCAATCGAATAATCCATCGTTGTTTTATTGCAACTTAAAGTTCTATAACTCTATAAAAAAACACCCTTTAAAACTGAGAAGTAATAAACCACTTCGAAGAGACAGACCTCTACTATACTCGCATTGGAACACGAAGTGTCACTATCTATTAATTTATAACCACAAATTCTTAAATTTTATTGCTCTAAAATATTTTTCTTCATAAGTCTCTGCTACTCGACCACTGTCCGAAGGCGGTATTGTGGCGAAGAGTAATCAGTAGCAGCAACTTAGGCGTTAGAAGACGCTTGATGCATATTAATTCTTCTAATCGTCTTATGCGAGACATACATTATTTGTACGTATATATGTATGATATATATTTCAACTAAGACTAGAGAAGCTTTCAAAGCTCTTGAAATTGTTGTTAATTCGACATTCATTGTCTTGTGTCGACTATAAATGCCAAAATGGTTTTGCATTGGGTAACTGCTCTTTGCCATACTCGTAATACACATTCATTGTTGGCGTTGTTGTCGGATGCATACATTGAACCTAACCCAAAATCGACCTACACCGATCATTATTAACAACAACATAGTAGAGACATATCAAGGCAGCAGCGCCAGACAAAGTCAGTAAAGAGTGTGCAGTGACACTTATGGATTGCTTAGAAGATATTTATGTATAAACTTTTGTATACACAAATGTGTGTGTGCTGCACTCTTCATAGCCTTGTCATGCCACAAATTCATCAACTAATTGCAAATTAATATTTTTTCTAGCTAAACAAAAAAAAAAAAAGAAGAGAAACAAAAACAATGTTTGCCCACGCACAAAGTGCCTGTGTCTGCTTGGCAAACTTCATAAACAAAACAAAAAACAACAACAAAAATATCCGTTTGTATGTTAACTAATCTTCAATTAATGCGTTTTGTCAGCCTCAGTTAGCTTTTGTCTCAACTGTAACTGTCGTCTTGCACAAGCGCAGTTTTATTGCAAAAGCTCCCAATCAGTCATTTAGCCAACAACCAGCGAAACAATCAGACGAACGCGAAATATAATTTTTCTCAGCGAAAATTTGTGTTGATTAAAAAATATTTTTTTTTAATTTTTTTTATTTTTAAATCCATACATACATACATACATTCAAATAGTGTTTCGAAATATATTTTGGAATGAAGTGTTTTTATGATTTAAAATCTAAATATTCCTTGTGTTTATAGTGCTACTTTCGCGCTCATTTACATTCACATATACCCTCGTTCTCTCTCTCTCTCTCTCACTCGCGCGCGCACGCGCTCATCATAATGAAAATGCACTTGATTGTGAAATGGAATTGTTTCTCTTGTTGCAGGGAGTTACAAGCGACCTCCTCGACCGGCGGTGGTGAGTGGATAAAGGATTATACGAGTGGCTCGAGTGGCGCTGTCGATCATTTACCCACGACGGATGTGTTGCGGCGCAGTATACGACGTTCTTGGACAATATCAAGTGAGTGTGATAAGAATTGTTAGTATATTTAATTTATTTATATTTCATTATTATGTATAAAGATAAAAATGTGTTCAAGTTGTAGCGGAGTGGGCCCTTCCACTGCTTCTACCAACGATTATTGTATAGAATTTAGCCAGTTTAGTCACTGTCTTTTAATTTGCTGAGGAGCTATGTCAGTGTATAACTCACAGAGCTCATCGTTCTATCGGCAGTGTGCGAGATCGCCCATTACCATAACTCTTCCACCGAAACTATTCTCTCGAAAATTCATCAAGCTGCTTATCTGCTGACTGTTCATCCCGTCTTCTTGTCTACTACCAGACCAGACATTCCTTTCAGTTCCTTATCCTTCAGTTCCTTAAGAGCCCTGTTTTCTCAGTATTTGTCACGAATATGCTCAAAGCTCTCCTGAAGGAAAGGAGCACTGAACTTCTGCGCGATTGGGTGAAATTTTGGCGGAAAGGTCGGCATGGAAATTCTCTGCGAGAAGTGAAGTGTCCATTTACAAAGGGTTTATAGTTTTTAAAGGAAAATGTTTATGTCTCTTCTTTGTTTCGAGGGAAGGGGTGGACAAAAATGGACACAGAGTAACAAATACACAGAGATTAGTATCTATAAGGACGGATCCAAAATCGCATAAACGATGTGGTCTCTTTTCAGCAAAACTAGATACCAGAATCGCCTTCCGACTAACAGATAACTGCATTACTGTAATTAATAAGAAAACCTTCTGGTTTTGACACATAGGGTGCTTACAACAAGAAATTTGTATATAAATGGTGATCCAAGTAGAGGCACTTTTTTCAATAGCCTATTTTTGACAGATCACGCGTGAGTCGTGTCAAACTGTCATGTTACTTTTCTTCAGCATTGTTTGGCATTTCATCATGGAGAGACTTATGCCTGAAGAACGTTTAAAAATCATTCAACTTTATTACGAAAATTCACGTTCTGTAAAGAATGTGTTTCGAGCGCTCAACTTATGGTCAACATAATCGCCCTACTTGGCGTACTATTCGCAACACGATCACCCATCTTGAGACACAGCATTCATTACTGGATAATATTCGACCGAATAGACCATGTCCAGTACGCAGTGAAGAAAATGTAGCGGCCGTAGTTGAGAGTGTGCACGAAGACCGTGGAGAGTCGATTCAGCGCCGTTCACAGCAAATCGGACTGACTTATGTAACGACTTGGCGTATTTCACGTCGAGATCTTAAATTGGAAGCATATAAAATACAGCTTGTTCAATAACTGAATCCGCTCGACCTTCTCAAGCGACATCGGTTCGTTCTATGGGCTCTTGAAATGCTCCAAAAAGATCCGACGTTTTCGAGCCAAATTTCGTTCAGCGATGAGGCCCATTTATGGCTTAATGGGTATGTAAACAAGAAAAATTGTCGCATTTGGGACGAAGAGTTGCCATTTCATCTAGAAAAAACAAGGTCCGGTGTGGTTTGTGGGACGGTGGAATCACCAGTCCATATTTCTTCGAAAATGATGCTGGTGAGAACGTAACCGTCAATGGCGACCATCATCGCGCCATGATAACCGTGGCACTTCCCGCACATCGCATCAATTAATGGATTTATTGAGAGAACATTTGGGTGAGCAGATAATTTCACATTTTGGACCGATCGGTTGGCCACCAAGATCGTGTGATATCACACCGTTAGACTTTTTCCTGTGGGGATATGTAAAGCCTAAAGTCTATGCGGACAATCCCGCTTCGATTCAGGCTTTGGGGCAAAACGTCACACGTGTCACGCGCCTGTTACCAGTCGAAATGCTCGAACGAGTCATCGAAAATTGGATGTTCTTTCGAATGTTAATGAACATTCCCCACTAAATTTGAATTTTCTGTGTTTTTTTGTGTTTGAAAAGTAGGGAATCCTCGAAAATGATCACTCTTTAGATATATATATATGCATAAGGTTGTGCATTTAGTGGTTTTGAGAGCGCAGGGCTGCATTTTGACATTCGTCAAACTTAAATGTCAGGCCGAAAATGGTTTGTTTTAATTAAAAGTCAGGCATTCATGAAAATGGATTGCTTAACAACCGCATAACGCGTTAACGAATTGTTGAAACCTACAACAATAATGGTGATTCAAATGTGTCCACGTTTCATGCTTCAAGAGGAGATTATGGTGCATATTTTGAATTTGAAGAGACTGGATCGGTTACATATATTGTAAGGCTTGCGCATCATCATTTTGGTCGTTCCTCCTCCAAAGGTGTAGTCGAAGACCCGAATATGTCTATTTCCGACGTTTTCGAGAGCTGAAGCTTCATTATGGTACATTATGGCATATTTTGCACTTGGTCTTACACCTACATCCATATAAAGTCGAGCTCACACAACAACTGAAGCCAGACCATTCACAACGCCGTAGTTACGTCGATTCTTTGCTTGAACAACAAGCAGTGGACCTGATTTTTTCGATTTTTCACTCAAATTGATTTTTCAATCTATTTTTCACGCAAAATTGTTGCATTTGGGGCTCCGAGAATCCTCCGAGACTTTGTTCGACACCCACTGTACCGCTGTACCCCTAAAAGCACTAGCCTTGAAATGTTTAGTATTCCTCTCTGTGTGGCATTGAAATGAAGGAAATGCGTACTTTGTCGCAGCGCAAACGCTTGGAACTCCAATGCAGTTGAGCCTGCGCGTAAGGATACCACTGTTTTGAATATAATTTCTTCTAGACAAACTCGACCATGCGTCTTGCGAGCTCTTTCTTACCCTAGATGAACAGTCGGAGGTCAGAGAGGTTTTTTTTTTAATATGGGACCACAGTTTCCACAAATAGTAGAAACAAGGTGAAACGCGATTAATAAATTCTGTTCTAAACTGATCGGCTGTTGTTTTCTAACAGCCCACTAAGGCGTGCTTACCTTCTACCGTCGACTTCACGACCGTCCTGGAACCGCCTAAATCACTCTCGTACTCACCAACATCGGCAAAATATGCTACCGGAGGAAGATCTGATCTGGACGAGACAATGCTTTTTGTATTTTATAACTTCTTCTATTTCTAATGATACCGAAGGAGGTTCCAGTTTTGGAAAGCCCATCCCGCTACTCCCAGAAGGCGGTGGTCAATTGAAGCATTAAAAACTAAGTTTCACAGGACGCCAATAAGGTTAAAGCAAGATATGTGAGTCTGCTTTCTCACTTTGTCAACGGCTTAAAATGCTTACATCTCCTGCAGGACCCTCTGGCAGGCAATTTTTATAACTTTTTAGTTGCTGTTATTTGTACTTGATCACTTCTCCGATACAAAGTAATAATTCATATTTCCTCTTACAGATCCCGAAGACGATACGAACAATCAAAACCCGCAAAATCCCGTCGGCGACAATCTCTATCCGCAGCAAAAGAACCTTATCGAATCTGCCGGTAGCTACCCCTCACTTATACGCCAACCTTCACAGCAGCAACACCCACACCGCACCGCATATCAGAGCGGAAGTGCGATCGGTATTAGCGGCGTTGGTATCACGCATCCACCACACACCACAAACGACTACTTGGTGAACTCACAACGTCGCGTGCTACGCCAATCGACCCTACCGAGCTCGCTGCCCAACAACGATCCGAATCTCAGTGGTAGCGGCGCCAATTTGGCTAATTATAATTACGTGAACCTCACGGCGCCCACTTCACCGCATCACTTGCAGAAGAGTCCGATTTATCCGAGCGCCTACAATAGTGATGACGTCATACACATGAGTGCGCCTGAATGTGATAATTATACGCCACTGCAACAACAACCGCTGAATATACAGCAGCCACAGCAGCAACAACAACAACAGCCACAGCCGCAGAGTGCGATAAATCCACAATCGCATCATCGCCTACAGGTTCGTATGCACACGCGCATCCTTGCGTCCATTGACCATGAGAATGCAACCGAGCATATTGCATGCAACAATTATGGCAAGCCACAAACATTTGCGAATTTTCACACATTGCTCATTTGCTTTTACCGTTAGCACACATGTTAATAGATATTTGCATAAATTTCTGTTTCCACTCACAGGTGCGCAGACAATCCACACTCCCGGCCAATCCCTGCCAACCGCCCATGTATTTATCCACTTCTCCGAATCGCCCATACAGTCGCTCACCGGAACGTTCACCGGGCGAACAACGATATCCGCCATTCATGCGTCAAACCTCCTTCCCGTGCAACATGTCGGAGCCACCAACGCAACAACAACACCACCAAGTGCATCTCAATTTGGGCACTGCAAACCAAGCATATCCGAGAAAGTTGTTGCCCACTTCACCCAACTATCAGGGCACCGTTATTTATCAGCCCACGCAGCAACAGCAGCAGCCACAGTCACAAACGATGCAAATAAATTACGACCCACAGACTGGTCAAACGCAACCGGCAGATGAGTTGGACTACACACAAGTTGTGCCGAAAGCACGCATGTTGCGTCAGGCCACCTTACCCAATCCCGATCAGCATGTCAAATTGTTGCCCACCTCACCACCAAAGCGTCAGACCTCGCCACAGTATCGACGTTCGCCGGAATTCATGCGTCAACAGACCCTACCAAATCCAGAAGCTTTCACCAGCAACTCACTCTCCGTGCCGCCAGGGCAGCCACAAGCTAAATTTATGCCACTCTCACCGCGACACAAACAGAACTTTCTTTTCCCGAACGTGCAGAATCCACGTCAGTTCTTGTCACAGCAACATGTGCCAGCAGTTGGCGCAGGTAGTGGTGATGTGAACACAAGTGCCAACACTACTGCTGAGCATTATTCCAGTAGTCAAAGTGTAAATATACAGTCGAGGGATCATGCCAAAATGATGAAGGTGCGCAGCCACAGCAATGAAGAGTACTCGATCACGAAGCCATATCACGCAGAAAATCGACGATTATTACCGGAAATACCAATTAATCGTTCATCGAGGTGAGTAGTGTACACACACAGTACCTCTCTTTCTCTCTCTCTCTCTCTCTCTCTCTATATATATATATATATATATATATATATAAATTTATATATCCCTCTCTTTTTACAGCCGCTCTCCCAGTCGCTTAGTGCGTCAGGAATGCGTTAAAGATGAACGTGGGAATGCGCCAGATCAAAGCTCACGAACCTTTGGCGAAGCTAAACAACAATTCAATCCATTCTTAAATCTCACCGAAGATGCAGACAATCGTCCAGAGTATATGGATTATTTCGGTGATAGCACCAGCAGTTTCCTCGAGGCCGACGAAGTGCAATATGAGAAGAACTACAATGCGGGCTTTAGCAGTGAACCACGTATCATATATAATGACGGCTCTGATGACGGCAGTTACACGCAATACTCGCAGCAACCCATAGTGCATAGCGCTGAGAATGTACTCATGCATGATCCAAGTTACAGTTACTATGGTCAGCCTCCCTCCACCACCGTTTTAAGTGCCAGTGGTGGCGCTCTACCACGTACCCCACAAATGCACAATCGTCTACGTCGTCGACAATCACGAGAATTACAAATGCAACAGGAAGAGTTGGCTCATCTGAATAAACAGGCTGCAGGAAATGCCAGCCCTACAGAAGTGAAAATTGTTAGTGGTGGCAACGGAGCGAATGGCACTGTGATAGCCGCTAACGGTGAAGTACATGATACGACGCAAGAACGTCGCAAGCCCGAACAAATGCGTTCAATTTCTGAAGATTCTGGCGCTAAAACGAGCCCACTAAAACCGGTACCAAGACGCTCTTTGTCACATCCCGAAAAGGAGACACAGGTGGGTGGTTTAAGTATTTGTCAATGTCAATGAAATAATTTTCAATACAAATTTTCTTTGATTTCAGGCAAACAAAAAAGTTGAACCCACGAAAATACCAAGTCCAAAACCTTTGGCAGATATTTTAGATAAGACACGAAATATAACGAAAATACCAACACCACGACGACGCAATAGTCGTGGCGCAAATGGTGCGGATGCCGAAGATGGTGAGTGTAATGGGAAGATTCGACGAAGCTTGAAAACCCTCCAATATGAGTAACTGACTGACTGATATACAAATATACATATATATACATGTATATAATTGGCGCTTTGTAACCGCTGAAGCGCAGAAATGGAGGGACCTACAGTTTATACTAAGCCCGCTCCGGAAGGCTGTTGGATTTTTGTGAGGAGTTTGTTTGTCATGTCAGAGATAGGGAATATGAAGGCTTTGGAGTTTGGCTAAGCAGAGAAGTAGAAGCTGGGTTCCTATAAGAGCTAAGACTGCCGGTTTTATGAGATATCGACAGTAAGCTTTTAAACCATTCGAAGTGCTTCAGAATAACGGTAATATAGGCTATAAATCCACACTCAGTGGTGGTTTTAAAACCCTCAACAGCCTTTCCTTCTCAAAGGTAATAGAATCGGCTGGTTATAACAATACAGGCCTTCGACCGCGCGCTCATTATATTGGGTATGTGTCAATGGAAGATAACGTTTGAGGGAATGCAACACTTAACGAAATTTGGATTTCTTGGACCGTAGGTTAATCAAAGATATTTAGAAGCAGCTCAAAGCTCCGAAAAGGTTTTTATGAAAATGGCCAAGCTGCCATTAAAGCTGGAAGCCGGCAGTGGTGTGCACTTGTAAGGGAGACTCCAGACTTCTTTAAACAGAAAAAGAGCGCCTAATTTGTGAGTGACCAAAGCTCTGCAGGCAGGAGTTGAGCTTACTTGGAGGAGAAAAGTTTTGTTACCTTCAAGCGAGATTTAAAAGCAGGTCCAAAATGTCTCCCTCAATTTCTGAGAGTACAGAAATGTTCTGCATAACAAAGACAAGGACAAAAAGTTTAGCAGTAGAGAGTTTAGGTCGTATGTTATGTTGCAGACGACGTCTATCTGAGACTCTTCAGAAGGTCGAGCTATTCTAGCACACTTAATCTAACTTAACTCCAGGAAGCTCTCACTTTGCCTATGCAAGTCCTTCCTCCTGCAGATTGGAAGGGATGTTATCAGGAAAAGTAGCCATGTCTCATTTCATAAGTTATAATCAACACTCTAGCCAACCACTTGTTAAGTAGGAAGAGAGACCTCACACTCTCTTTTAAACAATTCCTGGCAATTTTTCTTAGTTAAGGTAAAAACTGGAACATTTGACTACGGAACAGTCTCCAGCTTTCGAATGGTAGATAGATAGTTACAGAAGCCCATTGTGAAACCATCGAGAGGAATTCCCTCACACTATGATTTACTCCGTAAACTACCCTGTGGTTTGAATCTGCGCGAATCTTTTCCTACACAGAGCTTTATAGTCGCATAGTAGATGTTCTACTGCCTCTTCTTCGCCTTCTTCTTGGCACCTTGGCAGCTTTCGCAGTAATTGCATATTTGTCGTGAAGAAGAATGTTAGTCCCACTAATAGATCAAGACATTCTTTCAATATCTTTGATGTGATTCTAAGACCTTATTGATTTCAAAACCGCTTGGATATATAACAGGTCAATTGAAAAGTCTCCGGCCTACCATTGTAAAACACATTTTTTTGCAAAATGAATTTTTTTTTAGTCAACATAGTTCCCTTCAAGGACGATACACTGATTATAGCGACCCTCCAACTTTTCGATATCATTTTCGTAGTACGATTTGTCCTTTGCTTCAGAATAGACTTAGTTTCGGCGATCACCTCTTCATTCGAAGGAAATTTCTTCCCAGCGAGCATTCTTTTGAGATCTGAGAGCAGAAAATATACACTGTGGACTAGATCTGGAGAAGACGGTAAATGCGGAAGCAATTCGAAGCCCAATTCATGGATTTTTGCCATCGATTTCACTGACTTGTGACACGGTGCATTGTCTTTTCATGAAACAGCACTTTCTTTTCCGTTTTTCGACGATTTCGGCCTTCAAACGGTCCAGTAACGCTTTGTAATAAACGCTGTTGATGGTCCTTTCCTTTTCAAGGTAGTCAATGAAAATTATTCCATGCGCATCCCGAAATACAGACACCATAACCTTGCCAGCAGACTGTTGAGTTGTTCCACGCTTTGGAGCGTGTTGGTTCATCGTGTTCATTCCACTCAGTTGACTGTCGATTGAACTTCGAAGTGCAATGAGGGAGCCATATTTCATTCATTGTCACATATCGACACAAAAACTCGGGTTTATTGCGCTTGAACATCTCCAAAAACTGCTTCGAATCATCAACTCGTCTTTTCAAAACCAGAAGGCTCTCTTTAATTGCAGTGATTTCCACAGGGAAAACCCAGTGGTGATCTGGATGGCGATACTGGTATCTAATTTTGCTGAAAAGACACCACCTTCCCACGTTTATCCCGTTTGGATCCGCCCTCTCTGAAGGGGAGGCAATATTGAGGGTCGAATGAAAGTTCATTTCTAAAGAGTTGCAAAATAATTTTGGATAGAAACGGGAATTCACTAAGTATTTTAGAGCGTTATTAGAGTTAATTAGTAAGAGAGGTTCGTTTAAGTGCCGATTTCGCTGCTAATTGCTTGCAGCACAAGTCTAAAGGGTAGTAAAGGTAATATAATATCTAATGTCGGCTTCGACGTTGTTCTAAGAGCTCCACTGACACATATACTAGCCATTCTTTGTGAGCTTTCCATACGCTTTACTGTAAGCCCGAGTGATTAAAATAGAATCAATTCTCGACACGAATCGATCTCAAAAGTGACGTTACCTCAGACTCCAGAATGGGATAAAAGAGGAAATTAGTTGTGTGTTCTTACATTTTTTATGTATTTTCTTACTTTACTCTCTTTTATTGTATTAATGATATCTCATTCACTCTCTCCATCTCTCTCTCTCTCTCTCCCTCTCTCTCTCTCTTTCTACCTCTTTCGCTCTCACCGCGTCCCAGGCACCAGCAACAAACCCTATTCACACGAAAGACGAAATTCCGATTTATCCCTCAAGTCCGCACAGGCAAATAAAAAACACGAACAACAACAAATCAACAACACAAATGAACAAACAACACAATTAAGGCAAACAAAAGGGAATGACAATAGCAAAAAATCACCGTTACAACAAAAGGAACTACTAAATGAAAGTTGCAAAGCGTCTAAGGACAATGACAACAACAGCAGTAATAGCAATAGCAATAGCAGTAGCAACAACCACAGCGGTATGGATCAAGGAAAAATGCAAAGCCAAAATAAATCTGCCGCAAAAAATGATGAAACTGAGGCAGAGCAGTGTCAAAATAAAGATGCTGATGCTGCTGCAGTAGACAGCAAAACAAGAACAATGCCCAAGGTATGTATGACTCGTAGACGGTTGGAGATGTGTATTGTTGTTGTGCTTTAGTAATTTAGCTTAAGTTGTTATGACAGAATTGCTTAGGTTAATGCGTGTTCCTTAAGGCGATTTCCGTTTTTTTTTTTGCTTGTTTATCCAGGCAATTTTATATTGCATAACATCTTGAAGAAAAGATTTAACTGAAATTTGATTCAATTTTCAGTTGAATTTTGCTGATTTATAAACTACCTAATTGTCTAAATACATACAGTGGCGGACAAAAGTCTACAAACACCCCTTATCTTCGTTGATTTGAAAGTTTATTTCAACTATTTTCCCTTATTATAAAAAACCAAAAGCATATAATTTTTTAATATGAAATAGTAAAGCTATGACTTTGATTAATATCAGGTAATCTGATCTTTTCAGTATTTAGTTGGTTCACCGTTTGCATCAATAACAGCTTGAAGCCGTCGTGGCATCCAAGCTACTAAATTTATCCATTCTGAGGGAATAATAATGTCCCAAGCTTCAATAAGACGTTCTTTGAGTAATGCTGAGCTGAAAATCTGATTTTTTTTTTCTAATTTTTCGCTCAGACATATTCAATAACATTCAAATCTGGGCTTTGAGGTGGTGTGTGTAGTTGCCTTGGAGCATGACAAAACAAGCAATCCTTAACAAAATGGACTGTGTGTTTTGGATCGTTACCCTGTTGAAAGATCCAGCCTGCGTCAAGCTCAAAACTGTCCACAGAAGGCTTCAGATTAGCTTCCAACAATTACTTATATTTGAACCGATCCATATTACCCTCAATAAAAACAAGCTTTACAACTCCAGATGCCGCAACCGCTCCCCAAACCATTACGTTGCCGCCATCATGCTTCACTGTTGATATTATATTTTTGTTTGGAGTTAAGTGCAGTGTTTCCCCTTCTCCAAATTTTTGCTCTTCCATCGCTGCCGAATATATTGAACTTCGATTTGTCTGTAAACAAGACTTTTTTAACCAAAAATCCATTTCCTTGTCTAAATGTGCTTTAGCGAACTCCTAGCGCAGTTTACGAATTTTTTCAGAAATGAGAGGCTTTTTACGTGGCGTTCTAATGTAGAAGCCGTTATCGTTCTTAAATGGACACACTTTCTTGATGATTTTGCGATATTTCCGGCTAATTTTGGAGCAGTAACTTTAGGATCATCATTCACTTCAGAATAACGCTGATGCCTCTTCGAGTTAGTTTCTTCGGGCGGCCAACGCGCGGCTTATTTTCGGTGGATCCATTTTTTTTTCAAAGTTTTTTATAATGGTCTGTACCTTTGGTGGACTTAAGTTTAAATTTTTTGAAGTTTCACCATTCGTTTTCTTCTCTTTTCTGTGCTGAATAACCAAGATTCTTACGTCAATGGATATTTCAATTAGAAAACATAATTCAAAAAAGAAAATATATTAAAAAAGGGTACCTAACCGCCATAACAACACAGCATATCGACGTACCTTCTAGTAAACTTGTGGTGTATGTAGACCTTTGTCAAGGATATTTCTGCGTTTTTTCACAATAAATGTTTAATTTTATGTTAGAGACTGGATTTGTTTTAATACATGTAATTAGAAAAAGATTTAAAATAAAATTGGATACCTGCATTTTTCAGCAAAGTGATAGTACTTTCTACACAACGAATGCAAGCGGTGTATGTAGACTTTTGTCCGCCACTGTATGTATTTATGGATCTTATAGACTCCAAAAAAACTCAGCCGATTTTGTTCAAATTTTCTGGACGTCTTCATCCCGGGCGATCCTGGGGCGATCAATCCCAAAAAACCTTTTTTATTGCTCGAATCACTTAAAAATTAGTATATAGGTAGCTTTTTGCGAAAATTGAAACAGGAAACGGGGACTGGGTTTAGAAACCGATTCAAAAAAATTCACTAGAAATTTACTTAGAATTTAGTACGTTGATATGCTTTTAACTAGATTAACATATATAATACTTTTTTTCGGGAAAGGGATCACAGATCAAGATATCGACGAAAATAGGCTTGATTCGGATAAAAATATAGATCGTTCGTGATATCTTACCACCTAGCCATTTCTTCAGGTTTCGAAACACGAAATAGTCTCAGGGGGAATGTGGAGAGTATGCTAGATGGTGTAGCAGTTCGTAGCCAAATTTATGATTTTTCCCATGGTGATTACACACGTGTACACCCGTGCAAGGTACTTATGGAACAACACTATTTTTCGCCAAATACGGTCGTTCCTGATTGAAATTAATATCGAATCTGTCAAAAAGCCCCGAATAATATTCGGCGGTGATCATTTTACCCTTTTCAAGTTAATCGATGTGAATGACCTTGTTGTCCGACGGACCCAACTTTTTTGGTGCACGCTAATCCTGCGAAACCCATGGTCTTGATTGCTTTTTTGGTCTCTGGTATGGTGTGGTGGATCCATGTTTCGTCTACGGTAACAAAACGGCACAAAAATTCGTTTGGTTTGTGGTTGAACGTTGCCAAACACTCCTTTTTGAGTGGCTACATAGTTGGGCTTGTGATCGTGTGTGAGCAATCGCTGCACCTGTCGCGCAAATAGCTCTTTCATTTTCAAATATTCATATAAAATGTAATCAGTTGAAATACCTACAGCCTCAGGCACCTCATGCAATTTTATGCTCTAATAGTTTCTGGATTTTATCGATAGTTTCTGGCGTGACGAACTCTTTTGGGCGACCTGAATATTCGGCGTCACTTGTACTCGTGCGCCCACTACGGAACTCAGTGAACCACTTCCATTAACCATTTTAATTGATGATGCAGACTTCCCATAGTATTTATACCTTGGTTTCGGTGATGGTTTTTTATGCAAAAAATAATGCTTAATCAGCACACAAAATTCAAGTTTTTAATTTTCTCTCTCTGCGGCAAAATATAGAGTTTTCCAATAAGAGTGATATAATTTCTTTTAAAAAAAGAAAAAAAATAGTAATTGTTAAGGAAATTCAAATGTTTTTTATTTAATGTAAAGCACAATCGATACAATTAAGTTCTGAATATAATATCATTCAAATGGCCTCCACGACTTCTTTTGTAGTAATGAATTCGATGAACCCAATTTTTGAGCACTTTTTCCACTAGATCAAGTCGTATGTCGTGAATAGCACGTTCAATATTGATTTTTAAAGCTTGAAGAGAGTCTGGTTTACTGCCAAAGACCAATAACTTGAAATATCCCCACAAGAAATAGTTTAATGATGTGATTGAATCACAACTTCTTGGAGGCCATTCAATGTCACAATTTCTTGAAATAATCGCATCTCCAAACCTTTCTCGCAATAATTCGGTTATTGCACGTGCTGTGTGACACGTGGCCCACCGCCTTGTTGAAACCAGATATTGTTAAGATCAACTTTTTCCAATTGTGGCCATAAAAAGTTGGTTATCATCGATCTATACCGTTCTCCATTAATTAAGTAATGGTGCTACCAGCTTCATTTCGAAAGAAATACGGACCGATAATTCCACCAGACCAAAAACCACACCAAACTGTCAATTTAGCTGAATGTAATGGTTGTTCATGAATAATTTGTGGATTTTCTTCGCACCAGAATCCTAAATTTTTGTTTATTTACCGCACCACTCAGATGAAAGTGAGCCTCATCGGAGAAGATGATTTTCTTAAAAAAGTCGTTATAGTTTTCAAGTTGTTCCAAGGCAAAATCAGCAAATTCGCGATGTTTATGGTGGGCCAATGATGAAATTGTAAACATTACTGAATACAATGAAAAAAGAAAAATGACAGATCGTGACATATTAAAAATGACCAAAACTACACCTACAAATCATATGATCCCTATTGGAAAACACTTTACAAAAACTCACTGACTTCATAATCTCTTCAATTATGTTTGTTATAAGTCTTTGCTTGCCTTAAAAAACTTTATGTTTATGCATTTTTTAAATATTTTCTGCTCAAAACCAGTTTAATTTTATTTCCTGGCGAAAAAAATGCCATATTTTGAGTTGTGCTGCTTTTTTTTAATCAAAAGTTATACGAGAGTTTGTTTCAAAAGACTAGAAAAAAACGTAATTTCCGTGTCACTTTTATTAATATTTAACGTTTTAATTATATTTTTAAATACAATTTTTTCAACCTTTTCATTTTGCACTTTCCCAACTAAAGCAACACACAACCACTTTGGGTGAGCAGGAAATTCAAAATGCCGTTGAGGCAGCAGCTGTCATATTCAAAAAGGTGGTTCTACAGCGTCGTCAGGAGAAGAAGGCCGCTGAGGAGGGTAAGTGAATTATGAAATGAATATGTGTATGTATATTTCGCTTTTGCTTTTCAATACTTAAGTATTTAGTGAAATTTATTGAGTAAGAGGTGTTGGTTTTCTATCCTATTTTGGGCTTAATGTTATTTTTTTGTAACGGTAATCTGATATTTTGTAATAGGGTTAGTATGTTGTATTATGTAAAATCATTTGCATTCACATATTTGTGCTTCCAGTACTTACGTTTGTGAAACTAACATGCTTATATATATATATATATATATCATCTATCTCTATTGCACACCTAATACATACATACATATATATTTGAATATATATTTTATCTTAAGGACGGTGGAAAGTGTCTAATTTCTAATATTGAGTGAGTAGGAGCAAAAGAATGTTGTGAAGTTGCAAGATTACCATGTTTTATTGAGCCCTGTGGTTCTTCAAAAAGTGTTGGAGCGAGAAAGACAGAGAGAGAGAGAGAGAAATATGCTCCTAAGGAACTGGCACCTTTCAGCTGGATCCGAGTGCTGCTCACAATTCATTTGAGAATTGCCTTTCCAAAAAATTTTTTGGGGCACCCAGTTTATTCTAAGCCACTTCCGAATGGCCGATGGATTTTTATGATTAGCTTGTATTTCATGACAGTGCAGAACTCCGCGGCGGCCGCGATAGCCGAGTGGTTAGCATTGCGTACTGTCATTCGGAAAGCCTGGGTTCGAGCCCAGGTTCGACCAACAACCAAAATTATCGAAAATAATTTTTTCTAATTGCTGTCGCCCCTCGGCAGGGAATGTGAATCCCTCCGAGTGTATTTCGGCCGTTCGGAGGCAGCTTAGAATAAACTGTAGGTCCCTTCATTTGTTGGTTAAAATATCAAGACGCAAAATCTCAAATTGGAGGGGGAGCTAGGCCGAAAATCCCTTCAGCGGTTACATATATATATATATATACAGAACTCCAGTTGGTAGGGCATGCCCTGCTGAGGAGCGACCGGAATTAGCGAAATTAATATTCTATAATTTTGGATATTTTTCGGGCGTGGACTATAACCTATGACCTTCCGTAAGACAATACGCACTGCTAACCACTTGGCTATTGCGACATTTCTTGGTTCAAAATACTGTGAAGCACACTGAACCCTAAGAAATTCTGGCATACTACATCGTCTACTAAAATGCTGCAAGGAAAAAACAAAAGCAGAAGAATGGCAATCCTACTGCAATTAGTCTGCTAGACTTAGTAACATACTCTCCAAGAAACATTATAATTCGACGTACATTAGGAAGAAGGATGTTGGCTAGGCAAGTACTGCAGGTGAAGCCCTTGATGTACTCATAAAAGTATATTTCCCTGGCTGTCACCAAAAGAAAGAAGAGGAGATACGAACGTCATACGACAACATACCGACCAACTTGGCCTTGTTGCGGTCAGGGGCAAGATCGTCTATGCTATTAGCAGTTTATCGCCATTTAAAACGGCGGATCCACATGAGATTATCTCCAATGGCGAATGACTTGAGCAGATCTACAAGGCTGTTATGCAACCGTTATATTTACCAAGAAGTTGAAAAAGAGTAAAGGTGGTAGTATTCCTACCAAAACCGTGTAGAAAAGTACACGACAGTGCAAAGGTCTTCAGACACATAAGCCTCACTTCCTTCATATTTTAGGTGCTGGAGAGGCTTATAAATATTCATATAAGGTCGCTTCTAATGACAGCAACATTTTCAACTGCCCAACACGCTTACAATTAAGGCCGTTAAATAGAAACTGCCCGGCATGAAATCATAAGCATAGCAGAAAAGGTATTACATCAAAAACAGTGCACAATGGCTGCCTACATGCGCATAGAGGGTACATCGAAATAGATACTATCGTTGATTCCTTGTCAAAAGTCGGCATAGACGACCTGATTTGCAGATGAATACAATGAATGCTTATAAACAGAATAATTGTATATCATGCAGCGTCAGAAGAGGGACCCCTCAAGGAGGTGTATTATTCTTGCCGGATTGTCATAGCTGCTTGCCCGTTCTTTCTTGCCAGGAATCAGTGTTTGAGAGCTAGAAGGGGTAGTGGTAAGGCGGAAGCTCAGCGTTCTGTGCTGCTCGGTAAAAGGAAATTTTATAGTGACATGGAATTCTTCGCAGAAAACAAGTCTTATTCAACTTCTTTAATAAGTTCATAAACTCTATAAAGTGATATTTGGCTTCATTTCTATTAAGCTATGTTTACCAAATTCAATTTTTAATACTCTTTAATGATTTTTATTTTTTATTTCATAAAATAAGTTTTCCTCTCTTGCTATTTCAAGGATATTAAGTAAACAATGTTGTGTATCGCTTATGTATTATATAGTATTTACGAATTTATTAATTTCTCTTATGAAAGCTATAAAAGGACTTTATGACAGCTGTCGCAGGTCATTACGATGCTTTGGGCATAACTAAAGGGTGTTTTTTTATAGAGGTATAGAACTTTAAGTTGGCATTACTTTTCACGATGGCGACCGATTTAACAGCTGTCAAGTGATTTATTCTCAGTTTGGTTTGGCAATTCATCATGAATAGACTCACGCCTCAACAACGCTTGCAAATAGTGCAATTTTATTTCGAAAATAATGGTTCTGTGCGGAAAACGTATCGCGCACTACGTCCATTTTAGCGATGTTTAGCGATGAAGCGCACTTCTGGTTGAATGGCTACGTCAACAAATAAAACTGCCGCATTTGGAGTGAAGCTAATCCTCAAGTGTATGTTGAAACACTGTTACATCTAGAAAAACTGACTGTTTGGTGCGCTTTATGGGCTGGTGGAATCATTGGTCCCGTACTTTTTCAAAAACGATGGTGGCCAGAACGTTAGAGTCAATGGTGATCGGTATAGAGCCATGATTACTAACTTTTTCATTCCTGAATTGAATAACCATGATGTCCGGGAGATGTGGTTTCAACAAGACGGCGCAACATGTCACACAGCTCGTGCCACAATAGATTTATTGAAAGACACGTTTGGTGACCGCCTAATTTCACGTTTTGGACCTGTGAATTGGCCTCCAAGATCTTGTGATTTAACACCGCTAGGCTACTTTCTGTGGGGCTATGTAAAGTCATTAGTCTATGCGGATAAGCCACAAATGCTTGACCATTTGGAAGACAACATTCGCAGTGTTATTGCCGATATACGGCCACAAAAAGTCATCGAAAATTGGACGTCCAAATTGGACTACATCCGCGCCAGCCGTGTGTTATATGCCAGAAATCATATTTAAAGTGTAATGCCACAAGATTATCTTTCGGATCAATAAAATTCATGTCAATCGAATAATCCATCGTTGTTTTATTGCACCTTAAAGTTCTATACCTCCTTAAAAAAACACCCTTTAATATATACAGTGGCGGAAGAAAACACCCCTATTTTCGATTGAAAGTTCGAATTATATATTCGAATGAAAGTCCAAAAGGTTTGTTGGAAAATTTAACGATACAGTATATTTCAACTAATTTCTCTAATCATAAAAATACAACAATAACAAAATAAGCTTTTTAAATAAACTGGTAAAGCTATGACGAAAAAAGCGTAAATCCAACATTGACAAAAGTCTACATACAGTGCATACATACATAACTTTTCTTAGAGCAAAAATTTTGGTTAATATCTGGTTAACATGAACTTTCTAGTCTTTAGTTGATCTACCGTTCGCATCAATAACAGCTTGAAGCCGTCGTGGCATCAAAGCTACTAAATTTGTCAATTCTGAGGGAGTAATACTGACCCGAGCTTCAATAAGACGTACTTTGACATAGCGAATTTCCTTAATGATCATATATTTATTTTTATATATCACTAATTTTCAAATGTTTTCAAATAAGTATCAATTTCATTATATTTTATATTATTTTTATATTATTTTAATTAAATTTATATTTTATTTTCTTAACAATTTTTTTTAAATTATTTTATATTATTTTTTAATTTATTTTATTTTAATTTATTTTAATTTATTTTAATATATGTTATTTTATTTTATTTTATTTTTTTTTATCTTATTTTATTTTTTTATGTCTTTGTTTTTATTTTTTAATATTTTATTTATATGAATTTGGTATCTCTCCCTTTCTTTTCCCTAAATTACTCGTTCACCCCGCAATTCTTTTTGTATACATTTGTATGTACTTATACAAAAACTAACCTATCGAATTTATGGTTAAAATAACCTATTTTTACTGAGAAAATAATATTCCTGCAAGCCAGGTTTTTTACTGAATTTCAAAAAGTGTCGATGAGCATTCAAAGCTTGCCATATAAATAACACGAAAAAAAAATTTTTCTATTAAAATGATAATAACTAACGAAATTCGTAAAAACTTATATGATTCTATTGACGCTGCTTTGTGTAGTTTATAAATATACATACATATGGATATCTTGTGATAAGAATAAAAATAAACAAAATTTCCAAAGGCATTTTTGGTGAGTAGGTGAATATGCTCCATTATCAAGTTATCACCTATTAGGCACAAACGTATTTGATGCGCAAAAACACTAATATATATACAGACTAATTAAATATTTAATGAAAATTGAGACTAATATAGGATAGCTCAATTTTATTAGTTTATTTAGCCTTTCATAAAACATATAAATGTACATATTCGTTTTGATGTAACGCACTAACTTTCGGGTATTTAATAAAAAAAGGTGTTTGTGCTTAGTCCAAAAGAAAATTAATATTTAAATCACAAATCAAATTAAAATAATTAAATAAATTACTAAAAAAAACTAATGCAATAAAAATAACTAAAATAAATAAGTAAAAAAGAAATTCACTTAAATAAAGTAAAATAAAAATAATATAAATAAATAATGTAATATAAAATGAAATAAAATGAAATAAAATAAAATAAAATAAACTAAAACAAAATGAAATAAAATAAAATAAAATAAAATAAAATAAAATAAAATAACATTATATAAAATAAAATAAAATAAAATAATATAAATTAAAATAAAATAAAATAAAATTAAGTAAAATAAAAAATAGAAAAAATAACAAAAAATAAAATAAATAAATGAATTCAAATTAAACAAAATAAAACAAACAAAAAAATTAAATAAAACTTATAAAGTAAAATAAAATAGAATTAATTTGAAATAAATTAAATAAAACCACAGAAAATTAAAATTATAAAAAAGGGAAGGAAAAATTCAAGAAAAATAAAAATAAAAATAAAATAAAATAACAACAAGAAAAGAATTAAAGAAATAGAAAAAATGAAAATATAATAAAACAAAATAAACGAAGATGAAATTAAAAAAAGTAAATTAAAAAAAAAAAGAAAAGAAAAAAGAAAAAGAAAATGAGGTTAATTAAATAACCGAAATAAAATAAAATATAATAAGAGATAAATAAAATGAAAAAATTTAAATTAAATGAAATTAATATGAGAGAAATAAATAAATTTAATGTCTAATATAAAATATCTTTAATAAAAAAGGAAATAGAAAAAACAGAATAATAAAATTAAACTAAATTTAATTTAAAAAAATTGTATTATATTAAATGTAATAAAGTAAAATAAAACAATTAAAAAAATGAAATAAAAGAAATTAAAATGAAATAAATAAAATAAAATAATAAAAAATAAAAAATGAAAGATAGTAAAATAATATATATAAAAAAAAAAATAAAATAAAGGGAAATAAAATAATACAAATTAGAATTAAATTAAATAAAAGCAAATATAAAGTAAAATAAAATAAAATATAATATAATGAAAGTAAAGTAAAAAAATCAATAAAATAAAACTTAAAAATAAATACATAAAATAAAATTATATTAAATTAAATTAATTTATATGTTTTAATTTAAATAAGTAAAAAAATACTTTAACTACACTAAAGTAATATCTAAAAATATAAAATTAAAATAACATAGAATAAATAAAATAAAATATAAAAAAATGAAAAAAAAATTCTAAATTAAAAAAAAAAATATTAAATTAATAAATTATATTAAATTAATTCAAATAAAATAAAATAAATGAAACTAAAATAACATAAAAATGAAATAAAAGAAATTAAAGTATAATAAATAAATATAAAAGCAAAATAAAGAAAATTAAATTAAATTAAAAAAATAAATAAATAAAAAATTTTAAAAATAATATAAAGCAACAATTAAAGTTAAGAAATAAACAATATTAAGAAAATTAAATTATTTCACTATTACATGCTTTCGATTAACAAACTAATATTATTTGTTAATATGGTGAACGGTGTTGTTGGCTATAAACAAAAACTAATTTAAAAACTTGAAAACTTTCTTAAAAACAACTAACAACGACGGTAATGGGTTTAGTTCACAATGCGATCTGTGGTGGCCGGTTAACCCACTTACCTCCTCGTACGAAATTCTTGAAATTCTTACATTTTCCAAAAAAAAAAAAAAAAAAAATTACACTCAACTAAACACCTCTCACCCGCACCAACAGATGCTTACGACATGGAGACCTCTTCGGAACTGGAATTTAAATCGATTACATTCAATCACCAACACTACAATATGGATGCCGAGGAATTCAAACTCGTCTTCATCAACTCACCAGACTCTTCGTCCACCTGCTCCGGCTCTGGTTCCGGCAAAGATGAGGGTGAATTCGAAGATAGCAGTTCCACCACTTCATCCACACACAACTACAGTAGTATTACCATTGATGATTGTGACTGGGACTACTTTGAACCGTCCATGATTTGCACTAGCGGCTCGAAAACGAAACAAATCTTCTATTCACCTTGCGTCTCGCCAATGGTCAAGCGTCGTAGCGTGGTAAAGCGTGATTGCCACAAGTCTAGCGAGAGCACCGCTTCGCCCACCGATTCACCATTGCCATATCGCAAATCACTTGTCTACTGTTCGCGCATACGGGAAAGTGACACAGGCACCGATGAGGAGCTGCTTATGCAAGGTGAAAGTTCTTCACCAACCAGCTCCGATGGTTATTTTGTGCGTGCCGCCGCAGTGGTCGGTGGTTCGACTGGTCGACAGCCGCAACAAATGCAACATCATCAACATCAGCAACAACAACAGCCACAACATCATCATTTGAGCATGAAGGCACGCATCAAAACGCGTTTTGTCGGCAGCAGCAAAGAAAGCAAGCATCACCGACAACACCATCATCATCACCACAACACTGCGGCCGCTGCATCTAAGCATATGCCAGAGCAACTAGCTGGCGGCATCTGCAGTTGTGGAGGCGCCTCCAAAGCAACGCTGGCTTCACCTACTGCATCTATGCCACAACCACAACCACAACCACAATATGTGCCCATACCGGTGCCTGTACCCATACCCGTGCCCATGGCCGCCTTTCACAACTGGCATCCACAAGAGCTTTTAAAAGGCGCCACGACCGGCGCACACTCCGTAAGCCACACAGACATATTGCATATTATGGACCAAGATGAACAGCTACGTGCCTCACTACAAAAGCTATGGTGCACCGCTGGACCGCCTGGTATGACGCCGGGGACGAGCGCAGCGACAAGCAATCTGCAAGCCGCCGCTGCCGCTGCCGTTGTGGCCGCCTACTCGAATGCAGCCAATTACCAACAGCTGACCAATAGATCGGCCAAAAGTGCAGAGCTATTGGGCGCTGATGAGGCAGAAGGCGCTGGCTACACCGCTCCACCAATGCTGGGTATGCCCACCAGATTGGCGCGAGCAGGTTTCAAATCTTCGACGCCAGAGTTAAGCGCCTCTATGTACTCGCAAGGCTCGTCATCGGGTTATGGTACAACAGCGACAGCGGCGGGTAGTTTGGAGACGTTAACTAGCAGTGGTTTCGGTGAATTTGGTAATTTAAGCCGGTTTGCGACTATGAGCCAACAAGCCTTGCAACAACAACATCAGCAGCAACAGCAACAACAAGCGCAGCATTTTAATAGCCACCACATAGGCATACCAACAGATGCCAACAATATGGCTTTTAACAAGCCACTCTACAACACCACCAACAGCACCAACAACAATGGTACCAAAAACAAACAAAACACCACCGCCAACGATGTACACAGTCACGGCTCGCCGCGGTCTACGTTGGATTTGCACGAACCACCAATATTAGTAGCAACAAAACCGTCGACACGTTCGAATCGTATAAATAGTGAGTCGGATCGGCACGTTTTCGGCGTGGAAAACGCGTGTAAAACACTAGAAACTGAGACGCCCACATTCTGTAACGAAATCTATAGTCAAGGTATAGGAAAGCTCTATAAACATACTGATAATAACAGAAGAACCCGCAGCACAGCAAGGGGAGTCACCGAAGCTGATATCGAATTTTCATTAGCTGATAAGACCATAGAACCCATTCGCGTAGACCGTGTGGGAAGACGAGAAGAGGAAGTAGCTGTAGACTGGCAGCTTTCAGCGAATAGCAGCGCATCAACTACTAGCGACAGCTCTAGCAAACACTTCCCAGAATATAGCGCACAACAGCAACAAACAGCAAAAACAGCTGCTGAAAAAGGCGAGGAGTCAAACGAGTTTGCGCATTTGCAAGAAAAACTTGCAGGCGTGCAGGTAGGCCAAGACGAGATAACGCGCAGAGCAAACAACAAAATCAATAGCAAAAACCAGAAAACAAAAACTAATCTTAAAAGCAGTGACACAGCCAAAGATTGGTGGGGCTCGAGTGCGGTCGCAGCGGTAAATGCGTCGTCTCGGCCTCCATCTCCGTCGCAATCGTCATCGTCAACGTTTGGCCGAAGTGACCAGAATATAAAACAAACAAACGCAAACAAAGCCGCTTCGCTAGCCAAGCAAGTTGTTAAACTCGCAACAACAACAACAATAGCGGCAGCAGCAAAACCATCCACCATACCTATAGCTTTGCCAAGAACAACAACAGCTGCGACAACACCAAGAGGTGTACATACAAAACGAAGTCGAGAAAGAGACTTCGAAGTCGTCGACTCAGTAGCGTCAGCAACAGTGGCGCATAGCCGAAGTTTAAGCTGCGATCGCTTAGTAGTAACCGCAACACATTGCCATGTTGACGACGAGGAGGACGCTGTCAACGAGTTAAGAGCCGATAACTGCGACGCTGCCAGCGAGCAACGCTTGAGCGCTGTAGGTCCAGCGCAATGCTGTCGTCACTTGGTTAGTGGTGAAGAAGAAGAGGAAGAAAACCAGACAACAGCAAGCAAACAAAATCAATATAAGGTAGCGAGGCACAACAAAACCAACAATAGCAGCCTGCATAATACTAGCACAGCTGTAAGAACTCGTTTGTCGACCAAAGCGGAGACGGCGAGCACTTATAATAGCCCAACAGCCACCAACAGCGGCGATTTCAATAAACACAACGCCTTTGTAAGGCGTAGTATCAGCTGCTCAGATGGAAGTGCGGACGTCGCTAAGGCAGCGGAAGACGTAGGAAAGACAGAAAACGTGCAGAAAGTAGTAAATACAGAAAAGGTAGGAAAGGAGCGCACACCGTGTCACGAAAATTGTGATGTTGGTAAAGTTCACTGCAAGAGTGCGTCAAACGACAGCGAAGTCCGCAGTTGCAGAACAGCTGGCGACGAGAAAGGCATTATTAGGCAAGCCGCAAACGACTACGCGGTCGATAGCAAGCATAAGCGCTTAGTGGAAACCAGCTGTCATCTAAGTGGTGAGCCGAGCACTTGTAAGACTGCAGTGAAGGCGATTAGAAGTAGCGACGAGCAAGCACCATACCTAAACCAGGCAAAAGAAAAACAGCAGTTAGAGAAGTTGGAGCAGAATCAACAGCCAGAACAGAAGCAGGGACAGGAGTCTCCTCTAAAGCAGTCAGAAGAGGATGGAAATGTTGAGCTACTCTTGTTAATACCACGAAGGAAGGATACGTTGAAAAGCCAACAGACGTCCAACAACAAACTATCAGACCTACACGCAGTGCCCAAAACCAAGTCATACAGCGCCATGATATCGATTGGAAAATTAAAGAATGATGAAGCCAACTCAGGCGGTTATCTACAAACCGAGAACGTATTCTCCTCCTCTGATGCAGAGTCGGCGGCGAGTGGCGACACGGATACAGCAGAGAGTGATGCAAATAAGCAAACACAAAGCAAGTGCTCTATGACGTGCACCCGTGCTGGTGTCACAACCTCACAACCGCGTCGAAGCGTGCAACGTAGTTATGACATTGCAAGCGTCGCTGGAGCGGAGGAGCTCATTGTAAGCCACATGGATGATGATGAGGCTGAGGAAGAGCGCAAGGAAGAAGACGCTGGTGCTATGGGTACGTGCGCTGTGCCGCGCACACGACGCCGTACACATTCACGTAGCTCCGCCACTTCAACGAAAGACCAAAATACCAATACGAGTAGTGAAAATACAACAACTACCAGTAGTTCATCCAGCTCATCCGAGTCGGTGGACTCCGACGATACTGGCACCATTGCAGATAGACGTCCAAAAAGCAAACATTTCTCAAAGGTGTTTGTAGTGAATCGTGTGCCAAACGCACAACGGCGACGCGGTGCCTCCACCTCAAGTGAAAATGATACACAATCATCGGATGCAAATCTGGAAGATTCCTCCGACAATGATACCGACACTGAGCGTACGGAATGCGGTATAGTGTTGAATTCGATGAAGATTATTAGTGAGGAGTTAGACGAGACAAGCGCGACGATTGCTGGTGGCGGCGGCGCTTGGCAATTGGCAACGCATGAAAGCGAGAGTGAAGAAGATGACACAAGCACCAGCATGCCAGGTGACAATGAACGCCGTTCAGCGCACAGTGATGAGAGTCTGAGTGAGAATTGCGCTGATGATGTTGAAGGCGCACACGAAACACGCGCTGCGCTCCCAAAAAGTGAATGCCACAAGCGCGCTAGTAAATATGTTGCAACCACATCGGCCGATGAGTTGGCCAATTGTATTATTGTCGTTGGCGGCGAAACCGATAATGATGGCCCGACTGGCGGTGTGGTATTGCGTGCCATACGTTTGCTGAACGATGAAGAGGTGGAGCGGCAGGCGTTTTTTGAGCGTGCACATAAAAAAGCCGCTGCGGCAACGTCAAGCAGTAGTAATAGAGCGCGTGCTGTCGATGGCACACTTAACCAGAAAGTGATGAGCGGACTAGAAGACATGCAGGCAAGTGGTTCGAAGAAAAATGCAAACAAAAACAATGAAAGCGTTCCAATGCGCGCTGAAGTGAACAAAGAAAGCAAAGTAAATGAATGTACAACAGAGCAACAATCAGAGCAATTAAAAGCAACAAAAGTAACAAGAGAAAAGACAGATTTCACAAAGCGCACCAAAGAAATAGCAACAAAACCAGATGCGCCCAACAAAACGGCTGTGGAAATGCATGCAACGACAAAACATGCCATTCAAACTGATACGCCAACGCCGCTGATCTCATTTGATTTCAATGTGCCACTAACAACAACAACAACAACAACAACAGCAACAACATCTTCAGAAGATTGGGCAATCGACACGCAGGAGGCATGCGATGAATTGCATAGCATTTCGAATGACGTTAACCGCTTGCTGGCGCTCACAAAACAGAACTCCGAGCTAGAGCTGAAATTGCAAAAATTACGACGCGGCGTACAAGAAATCAACCAAGACCATCTGTGCGCCGTGGACAACAATAGCGAATTAGCGAGCGCAAAGGTGGCAATAGACGCGACTACACCTACAAATGCGCCGCCGCTGCGCACTTTAGGGTCTTCTCCTAACAGTGGAATAACAGAGCGCCTTCGCCTAAGTGATATTGATGACGAGAATAGCGCTGGCGACGGCGTCAACGTTGAGAACAAACGGATATCGAATAAGAGCGTTGACGCCAGCAATGATGATGTAATGAATAAAGCCGCGATTAAACAAAACAATGGCGCGCTGAGTGAAGTGAAATCCGACGCGTTGCCTACTAGTTTGGCAGGGCGGCGCATGGCAGAAGAAGCACAGCAACAGCAACAGCAACGAAATGAGTGCGATATCTTTGTGCATGAAACTAAAAATAAACCACAAACGAGTTGCGCCACAACAACAGTAGCAACAGTAGCAAATATATGCGCGGTGAACGCGGAGAGGAAAACATTAAATGAATTTGTAGCAAATGAAAAAGTAATAGAGCGCGCGGCATCTGAGGTGAAGAAGGTCGAGCGCACAAGTGCGGTTAGTAGCGGCGGAGAGTTAAAGGTGGAGGAAGAGCAAACGCGCTGTATTGATTGCAGCGCCACAACTTGCGGCCCGATGCAGTATAAAGATGTAGAAAAAGAAGAAGAAAATACAGAAACAGAAAATATAGAAATAAATCAACATGAAGAGCTGCATGCACAACAGCAGCAACAACAACTACAACAAAATACTGACCACCTAAATGCAGGCGCAACGTGTCTACCGCGCCGCTTGGCTGCCTCAGCGGCTGACGTAAGTAACGAGCGCCAGGCAGACAAAAGGCGCACAAGTGGTTCTAATGAAAAGGTAACAAAAGTAGATGTACAACAACAACAACAACAAAAACAGCAAGCACAACAAAAGACTACAAGCGTGACGAAAGTAGATAAACAAGTTGTTTGTGCTGAAAACAAAAGAACAGCACATACACTCGAAGAAGAAGAAGAAGAAGAAGAAGAAGAAGAAGAAGAAGGAGAAGTAGAAGAAAAACAAAATCATAAAAATACAACAACAACAACAATAGCACACAACGCGCACGCCAAACAACTTCAAAGCCTTGTAGCAGCACATAAAGCAGATTACACGAAACCTGATGAGGAAAGAGAAGAAGAAGGAGAAGCGCCAAATTCAAATGAGACACCTCAGCATCGAACAATACGAATGTCGGCACAAGAAGAGCTGCAAAAACAGATAACAGGTAGCTATAAAACAGCTGAGCATCTTGTTTGTGAAAAAAATAAAAGCGAAATTGGTGACGAGTGGTGGAATGAAGAGAATGCAAAGAGTGAAAAAGAAAAATATATTAAAAAACGTGTAGAAGCAGAAATATACAATGAAAAGCATGCAAAAGTGGTAGACGATGTAGACGATGTAGAAGATGTACGAAATAACGAAGTAGTGAACAAAAGTGAAAAGGCTAATGAAGGAAGGCAACAAAAAGAAACGTTAACACAAGCAAAAGTACACAACGAAAAAGAAATCTGCTCAGCAGTAAACGAAGAATCCACAGCAGTAGACCCCTACCACCAGCAACCCCACCAGCGCAGTCCAGCCTGGTTGAATCGCTTCAGTGAAGCATGCAAAACAACTAATGAACCACCACCACCACCACAATCGCTCTCCGGCTGTTTTATGGACTCGCTAGAGCCAACAAGCATACCGCCTGGAAACACTATAATCAACACAGCAACAAAAGCAGCTGCCGAAACTAACGATCATAAAGCACCTGAGCAAATTATTTACACTAAGTCCGTAGCGGACACAGCAGCGACGGCAAACACACACCATCCAATATTGGAAGTCACTGAAGAGCGTATGCAAGCCGTACAGGTAGACGCTGAAGCGCAAATATTGCAAATCGTTGAAGAGCACGACGAAGGTGAGTGTGAGCGCGCGGTGAGTGATGTGAGTGGCGTGACAGTCGTAGCGGAGCCGTCGTCACAAACAATAATTCACAATTGTGAAGAGCACCAGCAGACATACGTCACTAAAGTCAGACAAAATACCAACAGTAACAACAACAACAATGGCATAAATAATAATACAGTCACTCAGTTGGCTAACATCGTGTCGACGAGCCGAGGAGCAGCGAACACAACAACTGCGGCCGTGGAAGTCGTACGCGCAGCGTCTAGCGGCGCTAGTGTGTTGGCCAACTCGTTATGTTTAGTTGAAAATGAAATGTTAAACGTGAAAGATCATAGCTTGGATAGCGAGGACGGTGGTGCGAGTGCGTGTGCGATTAATCATAATGACAGTGGTGTTGTTTTAATAGAACCCAAACAAAGTGTTAGTGCAATTTTACACAATAACAACGAGCAACAACAAATCGTTGAAGAAGAAGAAGAAAAAGAAATATCAATAAATCAAGGTGAATTGAGCGTTGAAGAGCCCTCAACGGCGCTGCAATTGCAAATTGAGAAGAAACAAAGAATTCCACACAATTTCGTGGTGGATGATAGTGGTGATAGTGTGGTGAGTGAAGTGTGTGAAGTGCTGGCCGACGAGCGCCAACAACAAAACACAAAAGACGAAATTTTGTGTGACGACGATAAAAGTGTTATAAAAGCTCAACAACCACCAAAAGTGTTGGTAGTGAAAAATAATCAAATAATAGCAAACGCTAACGAAAAAGCTAACGAACGCGAACGCGAACGCGAGCGTGTAAGTGAACGTGTACGCGGTTACGGTGAGCGCGCGAACGAGGCGGCGTACGAAACAAGCGAGATTAACGTTTTTGACAACGATTACGAACTTGGAAACGCTTTGGTAGAACAAAAACAACAAGCGATTATACAACAACAGCAAAGACAACAACAAAAGCGGCAACAATCACCCAATATAATATCTTCAGCCAGCAAAGTGGAGTTCGGCGACGTGCATCTGGAGAACAGTGGTGGTGTTCTGGGCGCTGCAAGTAAAGGTGCGCCAGGAGCTGTACATACAAGCTACACACCTTGTTTCAGCCTCAACAACAGCCCCGACAAAAGCGACAACCACGAAACTCTAAGCCAATTTGATAGCATTTTTGGTGGTGGTGTTTCGGCCGCACCCACAACACGCACGAAATCAACGTTGGCGGGTAGTACTTCCACTTCCATTTCCAGCCCAGCTGCGACCACATCACTTTCGGCCAAATATCGCAGTTTAATTATGATTACAAAAGACACCAACAGTACAATTGGTAGCGGTAATGACCTCTTGGCCAACAGCGTTGGCAGTGGCAGCATTGCATTTGCGGACAAATCGCAAGCCAACACTACCACAACCACAACAATAACAACTATAGAATCAGCGGCAACACGTGTAAGACAAGCCATACAAACACATGACAGTCGATACGATGTTGGTAATGGTGACTCTGCGTGTGTTGGTAGCACTACGAACGGTGGTAGTATTATACGATTGAGTGGTTATGAGGCGAATATGCCAAGCAGCAGCCATGCAAATCGCGATAGTAATTTGCCCACAGCTACACAAAGAACAAGTTTTAACTTGGCCACGAGCAAGCCAAGTAGTGGTAGTGTCGTCGATGAGTCACTGAAAGCACCTACTGCGTCGTCCCGCCTGTACGTCTCGTCGCCCTCATCGTCAACCGCGGTCTCGTTGCCGTCAGCTGTTCGCAATACAATAACGACTTCCAGCAATAGTAGTCGAGTGACGTTATCTTACGACGCGGGCGACGTCAACGAACACACGACGCCTTATCCCGTCAATACTGTGGATTTGTTGCGCGATCAGAAAATCATATGTGGTTATACGGACAGAGAACAGGAAGAGGATTTCGACAAGCTCTCAAATGGCCGTGGTAGCGGAAGGAGTAGTCGTGCGGATGGCAATGATGATGATGGTGATTTCCTCGATGCCGATGATGACGATAATGTAAGGCAACATGGTAAGTCCACAGCTGTTTGCCTGGAAGATGGTCTCGCCGACGACGACTCTTGGGTTGAAGAGATAAGTCAACATGGTGATGTAGATTTTGGGGATGACACTACACCCACCGCTTCGGATTCGGAGGATTTGAGCGTAGATGGCGATGACACCGTTTCAGCTAATGGCATGTTTATCGATCGTGAGGAGGAGTTGCGTGGCTATCATCGCTCGACAATCGATTTTACGCTGCATACCATAGTTGAGGAGAGTTGTGAAGAGAGTGAGGTTGCTTCTTTGCGTGGCACTGAGGATGTGGGCGAAGAGGAGGAGTTAGATGAGCTAGAGCGGAGGCGGCAACGTACCATTAATCATCATAACCGTTTATCTGCCTCGGATTTGGAAAAGTATTTTTTCTTTGATCTCGGCGATGGCAAAGTGATGAGTTCAATTGATACGCGCGGTGATGATACAGCCTCTGAAGTGAGTAGTGAGTGCTCGGAGGGTCTGGACTCGTTGGGCGTGCCCGGGGAACATGCGAATGATAGCAATAGCGCTGCTGAGCTCGCGTCATCGCGTCTGGAGAAATATTTCCTCTCTGGCTTTATGGGCTTCAGCGCGAGTGAGAAGAATGAATCGGACGAAAGCGGTAGCGTCGGTAGTGATAGCGAAGGTCATCCCAGTCCCAGTCAGCGTCGAAAACGTTTAGTACGCGCACGTGGCACGCCTCGCTCACATAACTCGTCGCTAGACAATCTGCTGGTGGACTCACAATCACTACCAGCCGATTCCCTCGAACCCAGTCTAATGACCTCAAATGCTAGCGATTTGCTGGACTCCTCTGAGTCAGAGGCATGTGATGAAACTGTGCTACATTTGAGTAGCGGTGGTGAAAAGACTTTCGAGAGCAATTCTTCGGATACGATCAAACGTAAGAAACAGTTGCGTAAGCGTCACGACTCGCTGGATGAAAAGAAACTGCACGACTCTGCTGAGGACGGCAACAAAGTATCTGGAACAAATGCCGAGTGCCGGACGCCCACGCCCGGTTCCATAAGCAATGCACAAGCTAAGAAGCAACAGCATCATAGTCGCGATAGCGGTTTTGTCGGTAGCAATGATGACTTACTGAAGTCTCCCGAAAACGAGCAGCCTACAACGAGTGCAGCAACACGCACAAAATCACCCACAGCGCTGGAACAGATTGAAGAGGTTAAAGAATCGCCAGTAGCGACAACCAGTTCCACTATCGTCTTGCCGGAAGTACGCATAACCGCGCCACATGAAACTACCACCACGTTGTGCTCTACACTGCAACCAGATGGACTCACACACAAACCGCCACTACCACCCACAGCCAATGCAGGTTTGGTACGCAAGGATAGTTTCAACAATTGGAGCTCGGATGAAGAGACCAACTTGATGATGTCGAAGATGCGTCAATTTTTTAAAACACTAGTGGTCGCCACTGCCAATGCACAACAAAACTACGGTTCAGCAAATAACTCAAAAGGTACAACACCCAATCAAACCACTCCCATA
Organism: Neoceratitis asiatica; assembly: GCA_030068015.2. Taxonomy (NCBI): domain Eukaryota; kingdom Metazoa; phylum Arthropoda; class Insecta; order Diptera; family Tephritidae; genus Neoceratitis; species Neoceratitis asiatica. The sequence goes on along the minus strand of CM061528.1, from coordinate 20,134,989 downwards.
TCGGTGAGACGCATTAAGACTCGACCTCAACTAGCTTACTTTGAGAATGAGCTCACCCGGCTGATGAAAACTGTGCCGGGCATAAACGATGAGCAAGTGCGTGAGATCGTTGAGTACTTGAGTAGTGAGGATACGTGGTCTGATTCGTGCGACTCCTCTGATTACACCAGCTCCGATCTCGAGGGCAGTAATCGTCGTAAAGGTGAGCTGAAAGAACAAATATCAGCCAGCTGTCAGCAAATAATAAACAAATTTGAAATAGACGAAGAAGGTGATCGAGGAGATGGTGGTCTGCTCGAAGTAGATACACAGGGGCTGAATCCCGACACGGCGCTGGTATATCAGAAATTAGTGGCTTCGTTCTCAAAAATTGCCGTGGGAAACATAAGCACAACAACGACCACAGTGACAACAACCACCGCCGAGTTGCCAACAGCAAACACCACTGAAGACAATGTCACAAAATGTGCAGTGGAAGAGGATCAAATTTCAACCGGAAGCACTCAGAGCACAGAACGTTCACCACAGCTGTTCGCCAAGGTAATGCAACATATCGGCACACGTCTTGTCGCGCTCATGCACGAAGTGAATAGCGGCAATGATTCACACGGCACCAATTCACCAATTGCGCCACAACGCAACCACCACAAAAGACTTCAAGCGAAGATATCGATTACCACCACTGAGGACGAGGAGGAGGAAAGTCCCTCGGAAAGCGGCGAACAGGCAAAATCTGCGCGCTACACATCGCATCATACAACACAACAACATTCCATTTATCAGCAACAACAACAACACCACCACCATCACCTACAACACCCACACCATCTCTCACATCAAACGAAATCGAGCAAAGCCCTACAGGATGAGGCGAATAATCTGGCACGCAGCAAATCACACGATCTACTACTCGACTCAGCATCCACATCGGCAGCTTGTGGCAGTGTCAGCGGTAGCAGTACAAATGCGACCCGACCACACCATCATCAATCGAGCAGCGGTGTCAGCGATACCGCTGGCGAGGAGTGTGGCGTCGCTAGCGACTATGAACGTTTCTCTTGGCGTGGTAGTTTTGAGTCGGCATTACTGGCTAATGGCGATTCCAGAACCAAACTCAGTCAACTCGATCGTGACAACTCGTCGTCTGCGTCCGCTTTGGCCGTTGCAAAGCGTCGCTCGGCAGGTGATCTGTTGTTCAATCACAAGAGTATGAGTCGCGAGCAATTGGATCGTGTGCGTTCATGTGGCAGCATTGGCGGCGGTGATGAGCGTCATCAAGAGCTAGAAGCATCACCGGCCAAGCCATGGGTTAGCACTACCGATTGCAAAGATGTGCGACGGTCTAGCGTACCGGATGCTATATACGAATCGGACTCATCGGATGAGGATGCGTTTGGTGCGCGTTCAACATTACCGCGTAGCTTGTTGGGTGTTACGCAGGTGGCAAGCACAAATTCGCTGCCACGTTTGCCCACTACAAGCGCAGGCGCTGCCTCCTCTACATCATCTAGCGGCGCGGGTAAGAACATTTCGCAAACGGCAATGGCCACGTCGACGCCACACGCCAAGTCGCAGGGCGCGTTAAATTTCAATTCTAGCGGTAGCGCTAAGAGCGCGCGTTATCGTTCGCCAAGTCTGGCGAGTCGCGCCAGTGCATCGTTGAGTGCGAAGAAGTCCAGCGCTGGTTTGGGGTTACAACATTTCCTCTATTCGAAGCGCGATGCGCGCAAGCGGTTGAATATGTCAGGCGGTAAGCGAATTTTATTTATTTTTTTTATTTCTATTTATTTATTTACTTATTTATTTATTTTTAATAATTAATATTTATCCATGTTTATTATTATTTTTTTTTTTACCTTCTTATTATTTATTTATTTATTTCTTGTTTAAATTAATGCTTCGCTTCCACATTTGCTTCCGTTTTGTTGGTATCTAAATTCAGATTGCTGTGGAGAGGAATTATAATTATAAATCTCATTTCATGCTATGAAGTTGTTTAAAGTTACACTGAGTTTTTGTTTTTGTTTTTTATATTTATTGATCGTCAACTCAATCATAAATTGACAGCGCGGAACGGCATTTTTTTCATGCTTTCTTCAAAACGCCGGCCGTTTGCTATCTTTGCTCAAATGAAGGGCCAACAATTTATTGCCGTTAAATATTTGAAAGGCCATGAACTGTGTTACATAAAAACGCAAGTTGGAGTTTGAAAAATGTAAAGTTGATCATCTACACATAGACCATAAAGTCTGCGTTCACCCAACACATTTTTTTCAAGTAAAGTACAAACACAATTGAAATAGTTAATTCAGTTAAAAAATTTTACATGAATTTATTCATTATCATTTTAAGTTTGAAATGCAAAAAGCAAGAATCTATATTTTTATTTTCATTTTCGTTATAATGGTATCTAAGTGTACCAACATGTAAACGTAGGCACCACAAAGTCTACGTTCACTTTACTTGATTTGAGAATACCGTTACTTTTTATGAAGATGTTTCTTCTTTTTGCACATTTTCTATTGTCTTTTATTCTAATTAATTATTTAGAGTGCGCGACGTATTTTAATATTAATTTGAAAAAAAAAAAAGGAAACCAAAGGGCAAGAAATTAAAGCAAAATAATTATTAAACTGTGGAAAAATGGCGAAAGTTTCCGAAAAATTGGACAAACTATTGGAAGAACGTATTCCTCCGTCCAGCGCGTAGTGAATAATTTCAAACAAACCGGTATTTTAACGTCGAACCCCCGTTCTGGCCGTCCAAAAATATTATCAGTACGGGAAGAACGGCGAATTACGTCAACAAATATAGTTGAAAACGTAAAAAAAACGTTTAAAAAAAGAATTTATGCAGAAACTGCTAGAAAAAATTTTACGTAAAGCTGGATATCATGATAGATTCGCTCGAATAACCCGTAAATCTCACTTGTCAACAGACGAAAGCGCATTGAATTTACTCATAATTGTACTTGTATTTTTTCGGATGAGAGGAAATTTTGTATATTCGGCATAAAGGCCCGAAAAATTGTGTGGCGCAATTCAGGAACTGACCTTGAAAAACAAAATCTTTTTGGTACAGTGAAACATGGTGGTGATGGAATTATTATGTGGGGGTGCATGGCGGCTAATGGTGTGGGCGTCAGCTTGAATTTAAAAAAGAGCTTGAAACAAAGTGCAGAGAATCTAGACTTATCTTCGACGTTTTGGTTTCAACAGGATAACGATCCGAAGCATACTGCTCAAATAGTCAGACTTTGGCTAATGTACAATGCCCCTAAATAGCTTAAAACGGCTCCTGAGACAACCAATCTCAATCATATAAAGCATCTTTGGGATATGTTAGGAAAAAGAATGCGTCAGCATATAATAACAAGTGAAGAGGTTTTGCGAAGAGTTATGCTGGCAGAATGGTGACGAATTACAGCTGGGCAAACAGATAAGTTGGTAAATTCAATGTCAAACCGATTGAGTGAGGTATTAAAACAATGTGATTATCCAACAAAATATTAAATTTAATTTTTCTTTATAATTATGCTTAATGCTTTTGTAAATAATTATAAACCTGAACGCAGACTTTGTCGTGCCTACGTTTATATGTTACCGTTATAAAGAATATGAAAATGAAAATATAAATTTTTGTTTTTGCATTTTAAACTTAAAACTTAAAACTTAACTTAAAAAAAAATTGTGTTGAGTGAACGCAGACTGTATGGTCTATGTGTAGTTATATACATTTTTAATCTGTGTTTGCATTAAGATACTTTGGAAACACGTGCTTTGAGGCGAAATATGTATAATATAAATAATAATATTTATGTATATGAGCTGTGCTAAATTAATTAACGGAACTTTTGTTTTTCAAAAAAAAAAATTTTTGTATTCGTCTGCATTGGTACGCACTTGAGCCAGCGCTTCTTCCAATTTCTGCGATGATTTGATACTTAGTTTCGATTTCATATCCAACATCATCAGCGACTTCTATAATAGCAATTCGGCTTACGTTCCTAACCACTCTTTCCACTCTATCCAAGTTTTCATTAGTTCCTGATGTGCCTGGGCGTACAGGGCGTTCGTCCTCTTCTACTCGGTCTTCTTGAAAACACTTTTACTTGTACCACTCGTATACTCTTGCTTTACGCATAGCAGCCTACATTAGACCTTTGTTAACACTATATTCCTATAACACTGTCAGATCATAGCATTTTGAGGGAAACAACTTTTGTTATTGTGAAAAAATGAAAAAAAGGAATTTCTCATGTTGTAATAATATTGCTTTTTGAAAGGAAAAAATACAGTTGAAGCAAAAACTTGATTTGATTACGAGTTGCCGTACACTGCCCCACGAAAATCAACCATCAAGGATTGGTTTATCCCACGGTTTAGCATAAAATACAACAGATACTCGCCGCACGTATCGGACAAAACTAAAAAGTGAAAAAAACGGCTGATTTTCCAAAAAAAAATTATTCATGATGCTCTTTTACAGAATTGTGTAAACTTGTTCAAGTTCAGTACAAGGCAATTGGCCGGCCGGTCGTAAACTATGCTGCGCCGATTTGAACGCCGGGGACTAGCACGACGCAGCTGAAGAAGCTACAGACCTGCCAGAACACCGTCCTTCGGACCGCGACGGGAAACCTCCCGGAGCACCACCTACACAGTGAAGCATCTATGCTCCCAGTTAAGGAGCATAATGTTATGCTGTGTAAGCAGTACCTGCTGGGATGCTACCGCATGGATCATCCCAACAGGCACCTGCTGGAAGCTGAACCACCACCTAGGCACATCAGAAAGGGAGTACTTGACTACCGCGACGATATACAGCAATACACACAAGACCCGCTGGACAGGACGGCGTACAGACAGGCCATCAACACCATTCACCGAGAGTCCGTTAACACCTTCTTGAACTCTCTTCCAGTGAATGGTGTTCTCGGAGTCAAACCACCACCCATCGCAGAACAAGAGCTCGAGTTGCCTCGTGAGACCCGCGTAACCCTGGCACAATTAAGATCTGGATATTGTAGTAGGCTTAACTCCTACCTATCCAGACTCGACCCTGACATACCCAACACATGTCCCGCATGCAAAGAATCCCCGCACGACACTAACCACCTCTTTGCATGCCCACTTAACCCGACTCATCTTACACCCCTCTCCCTTTGGTCCGACCCCGTCGAAACAGCACGTTTCCTGGGCCTCCCGTTAGATGACCTCGATGACTAAAACTAAACTTGCCTGACCCTAAACGGGACTGGGCTTGCCGCTACAACAACAACAACAACAACAACAACAAATTTTGGTTTTTGACAAATTGGCGTCTACATGGGGAGACAATTCGTTTTCGAATAAGATTTTCTCTACGATAGTAATCGGTTTCTTACATCTTATTTCTTCGTTCAATACAGGAGGGATATTTATATGTATGTCAGAAGAGTTGAGACATTTCTGAGAAATCATAATCACCAACATATTTATGAAAGATGTTTATTTATATACACATGGCAGAAAAATTCTGCGTTCATCACTCACTGTATTAAGGTATTCAATTGAAAAAAGTTATGCATTTTAAAACAATCACTATTTTATTTTCACTTATTTTGAAGACAATTATTTGAAGAATGTTTGAGCAAAATTTTGTAGAATTTGAGCTGCGTCTTTCTAAGTTAAAGAAAGGGATTTTAGTACCGCTACTTAAGTTAGTTGATCAGAAAAAGTGTGCGTTCATTTTAAAAAGCGATGGTTTATTGCATTGAAAATACAAATTATTTGTGTTGAATTTAATTTTAAATGATACACGATAGTAATTGCGATTAGGAAGAAGCTAAAACGTATATAAATATATTTCAAACTTAATATTTTTTTGACTATGGACCAAAAGCGAAAAGAAAAAGAAATTGGCGAAAGGAAAATCATTGTTGGTTTGTGGCAGAATGGTAAAGGTTATCGGGAAATCGTGAAAACTGTTGGGAAACAGTACTCCTCTGTCCAGAGAGTAATAAACAACTTCAAACAAACAAAATCTTATGAGTCTAAGCCACGTTCCGGTCATCTAAGGAAACTGACGGAAAGAGAACAGCAACCCAACCATTCCTGTGAAGTTTAACCCACATCTAACAGCAATCCAACTTTCAAAAGACATTGCATTAAAGTACCAAAAGAAACTATGTCCAGATATGGTACGAAAAATTCTGAAAAGAACCGGATTTCATGGCAGAGTCGCACGAAGAAAGCCCTTCATATCGAGAGTAAATCGTATTAGGTAGATGACCTTTGCGAAGGAGCACTTAAACAAGACTCCAGAGTTTTGGAGTAAAGTTATTTTTTCATATGAATAAAAAATTTTGCATTTTTGGGATAAAAGGCCGTAAGATTATTTGGAGGAAAAGCGGAACAGCGCTGGTAAAGCGAAATCTGTAAAGCACGGTGGTGGAGGTGCTATGATGTGAGGGTGCATGGCAAGTTCGGGTGAAGGAAAATTTCAGTTTATGGAGTCGATCATGAACAATCATGATTATCTTAATATTTTCAAAACAAATCTGAAGTAAAGTGCAGTAATGCTCGGACTCGGTGAGCAATTTATTTGCCAACAGAACAACGACCCGAAGTACACAACAGAGTTAAGCTTTGTGGTTGCTGTACAATATTCCTAAACAACTACGTACACTCTCGCAATCACCGGATCTTAACCCTATTGAGCACTTATGCGATGTACTAGAAAGAAAATTTAGACAGCGTACTATAACCTGCAAGGAAATGCTTAGGAAAGCTATAAGCCCAGAAGTAATAACCAAACTTGTTGGGCCAATGAAAAATCGCCTTCTAGAAGTCATTAGAAGACGGGGATATCCAACAAATTATTGACTTAATATATATTTTTATTATTTTTAGCCTTTTGTTTCATTATTCTTGAAGTGAACGCAGACCTTTTTTGTTTGGTTTGAAAGATCTTTGAATATACTCAGATGAACGCAGACTTTTTCTGCCATGTGTATATATTTTATTATTATTAAATTGTCTTAAAATTTTAAAAGAATATATTTAAAATATATGTACACTGTGAGGAAAAAGGGTTTCCAAAGAAACTTTTTTCATGCATTTAGTTATCCCTTGAATCACTAGATTCACTTTTTTTTAGAATTTAATAAAAAAATTTATTTAAATATAATTTGAGTAGAATTCGAGTAAGTTTAGTATCTAGTCATCTTTGGCGTTTGCATGACTAAACTAAAAACTTATTAAAAAATCAAATCAAAAAAATTGAAAATCAAGCTAATTTCTGTCATATCGAAAGCCTATACCATTCTCACTTATAGCATTTAAAACTTGTTCATGAGTAATAAACTCATGTGAAGTGACTGTTTTTGAGAAACATTTTTAAGTATAGAAGTCAAGCCTTTTTTTTGGCAGATTTCACTTTTATTATTTCTCTCTTGTGCCGCTATTTTACTCACATCAAAATAGCAAAACTTGATTGCGATCCATAAATATTCCATAGGTACTGAGAATATTCTATTTTGTTTGCTGCAAATAATGCGTTCAGATATTTTCTTGAACATTATGTAAAGAAACTGTAAGCTCGAAATTTTCAACAATTCGACGAATAGCGAGCACAGGTGGACGATTATTACGACCATAAAATGGCAAAATCATGCGAAAAGTTGTAATTCCAAAACGACTATTTTGATAATAATATTGAATAATTTGTAAACGTTCTTCTTGCGCATATCTTGCCATGATGAAATTGTAAACATTACTGAATACAATACAAAACAAAAAAAATTACAGATCATGACATATTAAAAATGACCAAAACGGCACTTAGAAATCATATCATCCATATTGGAAAACCCTTGATATTAATTTTCTTTTATGTAACAATTGTTTATGGGAATCGCTAAATTGTTTGTTCAGATAAATGATTTGGAACAATAGCTCTTTCTGTGCTGCATTCTTTATATTTTATCAAATCAAGAAAGAATTGCTAACTCCGGCCATTCCGAATGCTTTACAAGTACACCATTATTGAAAATCAGCGTTTATTTGAATTTACGTGTGTAGAATACTGGTAGTGAACGAGTGCAGGACGAAATATCTCCTATCATCAAATGAACAGTCATTGCACTCGCGACTTGGCTCCCACGTCACGGTTGAGAGTCACAACTTCGAAGTCGTAGATAATTTTGTCTATCTGGGAACCAGCATTAACAACACCAATAATGTCAGCCTTGAAATCCAACGCAGAATCACTCTTGCCAACAGGTGCTACTTTGGACTGAGTAGTGGGCAATTGAAAAGAAAGGTCCTCTCTCGACGAACCAAAACCAAATTCTACAAGTCGCTCATCATTCCCGTCCTGACATATGGTGCAGAAGCGTGGACGATGTCTACATCCGATGAGTCGACTTTAGGAGTTTTCGAGAGAAAAGTTTTGCGGAAGATTTATGGTCCCTTGCGCGTTGGCAGCGGCGAATACCGCAGATGATAGGACGATAAGCTGTACGAGCTATGTGACGTCATTGACATAGTTCAGCGCATCCAAAGACAGCGGCTACGCTGGCTAGGTCATGTCGTCCGAATGGATGAAAGCGTTCCAGCTTTGAAAGTATTCGATAGAGTACCTGCTAGCGGAAGCAGAGGAAGAAGAAGACTTCCACTCCGTTGGAAGGATCAGGTGGAGAGCGACCTGGTATCACTTGGTATTTCTAACTGGCGCCAAACAGCAACAAAAAAAACGAGTGGCGCGCTATTGTTGACGAGGCTATAATCGCGTAAGTGGTGCCTACGCCAAAGAAGAAGAAGAAGAATACCAAATTTCAGGCTCAAGGGCTTTTTTAGCGGACTTATGACCCAAAATCTCAAATCTGTATAATCGAATAATACAGTATAGAAGTGCATCTTACCCTACAAATTATTTTGATTTCAAAAATATGGACAGACAGACACAAAACCAAGTGTTGGAAGCGATTTTTTTTTCGTTATCTTTTGTATTGGCGAAATTTTCTAAAGTGGACAAAATTTATGGTCAACTAAATACAAATTTTTTCGAAACCAAATTAAAAAGGGTAAATTACGCCCCTTTTTCGAATGCACAGCTGCACATTTCCAATCCACCATCTGTACCAACTAATGCTTCTATTTATCATATTGACATCTGTCAGCAGAGTCATTCTTGCTATTTATTTAATTAAGACTTACATACATACTTACTTTAACTCAAAAAAAAGGCTTATGGTTCATACACAAAATGGTCCGAAGAGAATATTTAACGGCGGGAAAAGACAAAGGCAAAGACGAGCATCGAAAATCAAAAAAATCGATCGTTTAAACGCAATCAAGGTCAATTAACTGTTCCCAAATAAAGTGCCAGCAGGCAAAGACTATAAAAGTAATAGTTTTACAGATACATACATACATACACACTATTCTATATATATATGTGACTAAAACGTTTATAGTAAAATGCCAAAAAAGTAACGCTACACTCTCGTAGCCAATCTCCAGGCAAATACACAGAAAAACCATTAATGTGAGTCGACACACAACGATGATTAGCGGTCAGTTCCTCGGAGAGATGGAGTATTTTTTATACCCAAGTGCTATTTTTTTTGCTGGGTAGATTGAGTTAGTTGCCAGTAATTGTTGTAGGAAATAGCAAAAGTAATAAAGATAAATATGAAAAAATATATATGTATCAATTTTATCCACAAATTACCAGAATGTTGCGACCAAACGAACTAGTATCTCAGTCAGTCAGTTTATACTAAAAATATAGCTATTTCTTAATCAAAATTTTCTCTGTATTTTCTCTGTATTTTTTTTTTTTTTTTTTTTTTTTGAGTCATCACACTCTTTAATCCACCATAAAAAACGCTTGTAGTTGCTGCAGTATGTTGTTTTTTTTAAGTGGGCGTAGGCGGGCTTTGAACCCGTAAGCATTGAGGCTGAGTTTTTGTTTATTAAATTTTTTTTTTTTGATTTTTTTTGCTGCTTTTTGTCATTTGATCACTCGCCTTTAATAACTTATTTTTATTTAAGCTGCTTTACTTACTTGCTTGCTGGCTTGTCTGATTGTCTGACATAATTTATCACTATTCAAGTAGGCAGGTAATTCATAGTGGGTTTTTTGAATTTAATTTTATTTGTTTTTATATACACACAATTCAACCAAACACTAAACAAAAACATGTATTGGTTCTTTACGCCTTAAAATTAAGCAAAAATCTTATCTATTAGATATATAATTACCAGCTTACATACATAGATATTTAATATTTTATGAATTTCCTTGAAATGGCGCAAAGACACCAGCGTTCAATTTAATTCTGGTTGGCAAACATGTTTTTTTTTCTACTTAATTTGGAGTTTATTCATTTCAATATTTGAATAAATATTGCAAAGCAGAGTATACTCGTATGTACATAAGTAATACAAGTATGCATAACATATAATAAATATACAAAAAAAAAAGAAATACAAAAATAACTCATTTACTTCTTTTCGAAAGCTTCGCAATGGTCACGCGATATTCATTTGTTACGCTGCATTTCCTGCTCTGCTCAGTAGGTCGATTTGGCAACGTTAACGCCATTTCCTCACTTCCCTTCACCAAAATTTTTTATACAATATTTCAATATATTTTTTATTTATTTCTATTCGCTTATTGTGTACTCTTCCAATTAAATTACAAGACACTCATTTCTTCATTCCAATGAATTTGTAAATACTGAAAAGCGCGTAGCTTTGCTAACGCCAATATTTGTACAATTATTTTTGGCCAATTTGGTGCCGTTACGCTTGAGCATCCTGCAATTTGAGTTGAGCGGAAAATTTGTTAAAAGCTGTTTTTGTATTTTGTTCAAACAAACTGAAAAAACAGCAAAAACGAAATAACATCAAAAAAAAAAAAAAGAAATTTAAATATACCAAATTAAATAAAAGGAAATTAAACTAAATAAAAATATATAAAAAAGAAAAGTAAAAGAACAAAATTTATATAATAAAATAAAATAAAAACAAAACGAAAAATTTTAAAAAAATTTATTTTTAATAGAATAAAATTTAAAAAAATAAAATAGAATTAAATTAAATTAAATTAAATATAATAAAAGAAAATGAAATGAAATAAAATGAAATGAATTGAATTGAATTGAATTGAATTGAATTGAATTGAATTGAATTGAATTGAATTGAATTGAATTGAATTGAATTGAATTGAATTGAATTGAATTGAATTGAATTGAATTGAATTGAATTGAATTGAATTGAATTGAATTGAATTGAATTGAATTGAATTGAATTGAATTGAATTGAATTGAATTGAATTGAATTGAATTGAATTGAATTGAATTGAATTGAATTGAATTGAATTGAATTGAATTGAATTGAATTGAATTGAATTGAATTGAATTGAATTGAATTGAATTGAATTGAATTAAATTGAATTGAATTGAATTGAATTGAATTGAATTGAATTGAATTGAATTGAATTGAATTGAAATAAATTGAATTGAATTGAATTGAATTGAATTGAATTGAATTGAATTGAATTGAATTGAATTTAATTGAATTGAATTGAATTGAATTGAATTGAATTGAATTGAATTGAATTGAATTGAATTGAATTGAATTGAATTGAATTGAATTGAATTGAATTGAATTGAATTGAATTGAATTGAATTGAATTGAATTGAATTGAATTGAATTGAATTGAATTGAATTGAATTGAATTGAATTGAATTGAATTGAATTGAATTGAATTGAATTGAATTGAATTGAATTGAATTGAATTGAAATGAATTGATCTGAATTAAATTAACCTAAATTAAATTAATTTAGATTGAATTAATATAAATTAAATACAATAAAATAAAATAAAATAAAATATAACAATACAAGTATAAAATAAAATAAAATAAAATAAAATAAAATAAAATAAAATAAATAAAATAAAATAAAATAAATTAAACTTAAATTAAATTAAATTAAATTAAATTAAATTAAGTTAAGTTAAATACAATAGAATAAAATAAAATAAAATATAACAATACAAGTATAAAATAAAATAAAAAAATTAAAAAAAAAATAAAACAAAATAAAAAATAAAATTAAATAAAATAAAATAAAATAAAATAAAATAAAATTATATTAAATTAAATTAAATTAAATTAAATTAAATTAATATAAATTAAATACAATAAAATAAAATAAAATAAAATATAACAATACAAGTATAAAAAAAAAAAAAAAATTGAAAAAAAAAAAAAATAAAATAAAATAAAATAAAATTAAATTAAATAAAATAATTTAAAATAAAATAAAAATTAAATTAAATAAAATAAACTACAATAAAATAAAATAAAACAAAACAAAACAAAACAAAAAAAAACATAAAATAAATAAAAAATAAAAAATAAATAAAAAATAAAGAAATTAAAAAAAAAATTAAAAAAGAAATAAAATAAAATTAATAATATATAATAATATATAAGAATTAAATAAAAGGTAAGAATATTACATAATATTATATAATAAAATAAATTAAAATAAATTAAATAAAAAAATAAAATAAAAAATAAAATAAAATAAAATAAAATAAAATAACATAAAATAAAATAACATAAAATAAAATAGGAAATAAAATGAAAAAAATTTAAATAATAAAATTAAATTAAATAAAGAATTAAAAAATAAAAATAAAAAATATATTTAACAAAAAAAAAATAAAAGAAAATAAGGAAAAATAATATAAAATAAAATGAAATAAATGAAATAAAATAAAGAAAAAAACTAAAATTAAACTAAATAAAATTAAATAAAATTAAATTTAATTAACATAAATTAAATTAACATAAATTAAATTAAATTAAATTAATAAATTAAACGAAACAAAACAAATTAAAATGAAAAAAATAAAATAAAATAAAATAAAATTAAATAAAGAAAAAAAATTGAAAAAGAAAGTAAAATAAAATGTAACAAAAAAGAAAATTTAAAAAAAGTTAGAAAACAAGAAAAATAAATTTTTTTATGAAATGAAATGAAAAGAAACTTAAATAAAAAAATTAAATTCATTAATGTAACAGAAAAGAAAAGAAAATTTAAAAAATTAAATTGATAAAATTCAAATATATTAAAAAATTATATTAAATAGAAACTTAAATAATTATGAAATAAATAAAACAATATAAAAAATAGTAAAAACAAAGAAAAAACATATTAAAATAAAATAAAATGCAGTGAAATTTATAAAAAAAAATTTGTAGGTAGCTAGCCTTTTGCCACGCGAAAAACTCTTTTTCCTCCTAGAGGTGGACCTGTAGGCAATCTGTTCGAAAAAGTCATATTACTTATTTGCCTTATTTGAAATTTACATAAAAAATATACATACAAAAAATTTTGTTTCAAGGAAATATCGCATTTACAGTTCGAACCGCTTGAAATTCTTTTATTTGCAGAAAGTGAGCCTGAAACCGATCCATTCGGAAAAATTAGTTTTATGTATCGGCGTGCTTGAAGTTTTTCTAGATATGCATATTTATAGTACTTTTATTTCCTAAAAAAATTGATTTGTTTGAAATTTAGTACTTATGCTATATATATTTTTAGAATTTTTCTTTTCGAGAAGTGAATCAGCGACAGATCGAATAAAATTTGGTATGCTTTGGATAAGAGTACACATATATGTGTAACATATAATTTCTTAATATGGTTTTTTTATTCATTTAAAAGCCTCTTCTCGGTTTCCTTCTAACTATAACTATATATTTGCGAAAATATTTTGAGTAAACATTGCTCACAGAGAACTCAATATTAAAAGGAGTATATCAACATAAAAAGCTTAGTTTTGAGTTTCTAAGTCATCTAGTGGATAAACTAGAACGTCATAAGTTTTGGAATCATAATTTTTTTGTGGTGGATGTCAATGCTCAGATATTGGCCAACCGTCTCAGTTTCCATATTGTGAATGAACCTAAATCAAAAATTAATATTGTAAAATTTTATACATATTTATATGTACATATGTATCTATAGCTATAGTATACTTCAATACTTTATTGAATTAACCTTTTCGCCACTAGGGTGACCCCACACGCAAACAGTTAACGACGAACATACATATGTATGTAAGTTTCTCAATTTCTCTCTTTCGCTAGAGTTGATTGAGTAAACATATTAATTACAGTTTCCTTGCTCAAATGACAAAGTTATGGATCTTTCTAAAGAAAACTTACAAATTGAAATCTTAGTATTTAAATTATCATTTTGAGAGCAAAGACCAATCTTCAATAATGAAAAGGGTGGCACTGTTATTAATGTCGCGGTTTTGCATTTAGTAGTCGCATTGCGGGCATCAGAACATATCTACGAGTGCATTGTCATACGACGGAAGTTGTAAATAGTGTAAAACAATACAAGTGAATATCATGAAATCATAAAAATATTGCATGCCAATTATTATGGCATTGGTAGTGATTAAATGCGAGAAAGTAAAAAAAAAAATATTTAGTTTAAATTGAATTGAAATATAATAAATTATGAAATAAAATGAAATAATAATAAAATAAAATTAAATCAAATAAATCTAAAAATATAATATAAATTAAACCATAAAAAATATAATAAAACAAAATTAAAATAAATTAAATGCTATAAAATAGAATTAAAGAAAATAAATTAAATTAAAATAAAATAAGGTAGAATAAAATAACATTAAATTAAATTAAATTAAATTATAGTAGATTAAATTAAATTGAATGAAATTTGTTTTGAAATAATATAAAATAAAATGAGGTAAAACTAAATTAATTGAAGTAAGACAAAAGAAAAATAAGTAAAATGTAAAACTAAAATAAAATAAAATGTAGTAAAATGAAATAAAACAAAGGAAAAAAATGAAAATGAAAAAAATAAAATAAAATTATATTAAGTAAAATTAAATAAAAATTAATTAACTAAATTTAGAGAAAAGAAAAATAAGTGAAATGAAAAAGTAAAATAAAATAAAGTTAAATGAAGTAAAATGAAATAAAACAAACGAAAAAAATAAAATAAATCAAAAAAATATATAAAAATAAAGCAAAATAAAATAAAATTGTATAATTAAAATTAAATACAAATTAATTAATTAAATTTAGACAAAAGAAAAATAAGTAAACTGAAAAAGTACAATCAAATAAAGTTAAATGTAGTAAAATGCAAAATAAAGTGAAATAACTCAAATGAAAAAAAAATGAATTAATTTAAAAAAATAAAAATAAAGTAAAGAAAAATTAAATTATATTAAGTAAAATTAAATAAAAATTCATAAACTAAGTGTAGACAAAAGAAAACTAGGTGAAATGAAAAAGTAAAATAAAATAGAGTTAAATGTAGTAAAATGTAAAATGAAATGATTAAAACAAAGGAATAAAATAAAATTAAATAAAAAAAATAAAATAAAAATAAAAAAAATAAAATTAAAATAAAGTAAAATGAATTAAAATTATATTAAGTAAAATTAAACAAAAATTATTTAACTTAATTTCGACAAACGAAAAATAGATGAAATGAAAGGGTGAAAAAAATAAAGATAAATATAGTACAATGAAATAAAACAATGGAAAAAATAAAATAAAATAAATTAAGAAAATGAAAATATAAAAAAATTAAATTTTATTAAGTAAAATTAAACAAAAATTAATTAATTATATTTAGACAAGGGAAAAATAAATAAAATGAAAAATTGAAATAAAATAAATTTAAATATAGTAAAATAAATAATAAAAACTAATAAAATAAAATAAAATAAAACAAAAGAAAAAAATTCAAAAAATTTAAAAATAAAATAAAAATAAACTAAAAAAATGAAATTGTATTAAATATTAAAAAATGCAACAAAACGAAGAAGAATAAAGTGGAATCAAAAGCATTTAATAAAACTTAATTAACTTAGATGAATTTAAATAAAAAAATAAATAAAAATATAAATAAAATAAATAAATAAGAAATAAATAAAATTAAATTAAATGAAGCAAAAAGTATAAAAAAAAATTAAATATAATAAAGTCAAATATAATAAAACGAAAAATTAAATGAAATAATACAAAATAAATCAAAGAAAAATAAAATATAGTAAAATAAACTAAAATAAAATCAAAACGCAAAATTAGAATAAAAAGATCAAAACAAAAAAAAGAGTTGTGAATAAAAAAATTATTTAAAAATAATTTTAATAATATAAATTAATTTAAACGTGTTCAAACAGAGTAAAATAAAAAATGCAGAAATAAGAAATAAAATAAAATAAGAAAAAAAAAATAAAGTAAAAAAATTAAATTTAAAGAAATATAAAATCAAATAAAAAACCAAAATTGATATTCAAAATATACTAAAAAAAAGTTGTGCTTTAATTAAACAAAAAATTTGAAATAAGAACAAAATACTACTTTTTGTTAAAAAAAAAATTTTTAATATCGACAAATAGATAAAAGAAAAATTAGATAAAAAGTGTTAAACGAAAATAAACATTTTTGATATGCTCGAATGTATGCGTAAACACATTTCAAGTGAAAGTGATTTTTCATTACACATAAACTGTGCACATACATATATGTATGTATGTATATATGCATGTACATATATATATACATATGTACAATAATAAAGTGTAGAGATAAATATTGAAATATTTTCAACTCACTGTCTTCTCGGTCTCGGTCGCTAATAACTCAAAAACACATATGATTTTTATGCATACGTACCTAACCGCCTTATTATGTTCAATACTTAAAAATTGTTTAATTTACAAAAACACAAAAAAAATTATAAATAAATACATAAATAAATTTTAAATGTAGTTAAACTGCATACACAAATTGAATTGTGTGCGTGATCACAGCATGGCCAGCTGGTCAGCGAAAAGCAACTTATTTAACAACTAGCACCCAACCGCAAATACCACATAACCAACAAATAATCAAGCGAACCGACCAATCTCCAAGCAGTCAGTTGAATGTAAACACACACACACAGCAAGCAAAAAGCGAAAGAAAAAAATCAACACAACAACAACTATAGACATAATACAAACCAGAAATTTACCACTTCAAAAGTTTGTTTTGAGCGCAAAAAAAAAAGTTTTTTGAACGTCAAAAACCTTATTTTACACACAGTCCGCGGGGGTTCGTTTTCATTTTTGTTGTTGCTGTATACGTGTAGAAAAGTTTTCGATTGTTGTTATTTTTCTTTGTCGTTTTGACCATTTAAATAGCTATTCAGAGCCATAGTCGTCGCAGCTTTGCTTGCATTTATTTCAACGCTCGCAGAATTCAAATGATTCTTTTGTCATTTACCATTTGACTGCCGCTTTTTTTTGCGCTTCTTTTATACATATCTACACTTACTTATTATATTCGTTGCGCTAAAACAAAAAAAAAAAAAACAAAAAAAAAAAGTAAAAAACTTTTTAAAATATTCTTCATCGATTTGAGTAACGAGAGTCGTCTGCGTTCCAAAGTGTCTTAACTTTCAATTGTTTGGAGCGCTTTTTGGAATTTATTTTATTTTATTTTCCAGTATTTTCACTTTCTACTTCCATTGAAAATGTGCCTTTTCGTATGCTTATTTTTCATATCATAATTTTTTTGAATTTTTTTTTTACTATTTCTGGCCTATTTTCCCTTACTTAATATTCTATCAAAATTGTTTGTTTTGCATATTTCATGCCAATTTATTACTTAAATAGGCTATTTCACACGCTTTATGCGTCGACTCATAAATAAGATTATCATTAAAATGACCGTTATTTATTTTATTTTTGCTCTTTTTGTTTACAAAGTCTTTTGGTTACTTTTTCTATTGCGTTGTACGTGGTTCTGCGTATAATTTTTATTGACTTTTTTTCGCAAGTAGCGATTCTTCCGCTTGTATTTGCATACATATGCATTGTTTATCTATTGAATTTCCTAAAATTGTTGAGTAGCAGAAAAATGTATTTAGAGTTTTTTTCTTATGCATTAAATTATCATAAATTTGACTTTGACCCACATAAATGTCGCTTTTGTTATTATTTTTCCTTACTTTTTGTAGTTTTTTTTTGTATTCTAGTGCTGTATAATTTAAATTTGTATGTAAATAAGAATTTTAGTTTTTTCATCAAGTTATAACTATTTTCGAGGAAAAATGTGATAAAATGTAGGATTTTCTTCGGTATTTTGCTTGAATTGCTATATTTTCCACTTTATTGAAACAATGGGATAACTAGTGTTAGGTGATACTTGAATTTGGCGCTTCCCTACATTTTAGTTTTCCTGTAATTACAGAAAAATTTTCAGGCTTTCAATGCCTATTAATCCATTTCGAGGCTCCCTAATTTTTTAAAGAAAAAAAAAACACAGAAAATTCAAATTTAATAGGGAATGTTTTTTTTATTATTCGAAAGAACATTTTTTGACTCTTTCAAATGTTGGCCGCGGCTACGTTTCCGATAGTCCATCCGTTGAGTCCAATTTCCGATGACTCCTTCGAGCATTTCGACTGGTAACTGTCTTTTCAATATAATTAAGGTATCCCTCTCTCTGCTTTTAACGGCGGATAGAGTATCGAATACTTTAATGACTGGAGTGATTTCAACCATCCAGATGACATCATCATGATCTAGCCAGTGCAATCACTGTCTCTTAGGCCTCTTGCAGAGTGCACACTGAAAGACGAACCAAAGGTTAATATATTATGGTGGATGCGAGATACTGAGTTAAATATTATATGTACGTGGCTGAAATTTCAACCCGTTGATTATATGTTATTATCGAAGAAATTCAATCAAAATTATCTACAAAAAATTTATACTAATAGATTTGAGTAAAATTACCGACAAACGCCAATTATTATAAACGACTGAATAATATAATTCAACTTTAGCGGTAGTAAGTGCTGAAAAACAGTTATAAAATGGTTTTCTTGCATATATCAGCTTAACTCTCGGCTCTGCTCGGCTTCCACTCTGTTATATCAGCCCGAATTTGTACAGAGTATTTCTCGCATTAAGCAGCTTTGCGCTCCGCTCGGATATGACCGGATTTCACAGTGCACTCTGCAATAGACCTTAGTTCGATGAACAATGAATTTTCTGAACGGCTAATCAGTCTAAAGTATCAGAACTCGCATACTCTTGCCAACAGGTGCTACTTTGAACTGAGTAGGCAATTGAAAAGCAGACGATGAAACGGTGAGCTGTAAGAATTATATGGCGGCACCGCTTGGTATTTCTGATTGGCGCCAAACTGCGAGCAGAAGAAAAAATGAATGACGCACTATTATTGATTAAAATTGATTTGGATTATGTTGGATTTTTGATAAATTTGACAGCAAAGTAGGCGAATCGCTCCGGCATTCTGACTTTGGAAATAGAGACAGCTTATTTGACCAAAGAAGAGCCTCTGATTCAAAAGATAGTGCTTCGAAACATCCTTTTAATTTTGGTGTAGTAAAAAATTTCGATTAGGAGTGAAGATAATTTAAATCGGAGGTTTTAGACAATTCTTCTTCAGTTTTCGTACACGGCATATTGGAGGAGTTCCCATATCGGAAAAATATTCAATTTAAAGACTTTTTTTTTTTTTTGGAATAAAGTAGAGCTTCAGATACCCGGGTATCGAGCATTGCGAGCAGCTCGATGCTCGCTCGATACTTGCTCATTGCTCCGCTGCGCAGCAGAACAAAAACATTTTAATTTTGTTTGTCAAAATTTCTTTGGCGTTTCAATGATTTTTACACTTTGCATAAATAAATTTAATATTATTAAAAAAAAGTTTTGAGAAAAAAGTCAAAGTGTTTGTCCAAATACTCGAAATGTTCGTGTTCGGCTCGAAAATTTTTCGAGTAATGAGCAATGAGCAATTGTGCGAGTGCTCGTTGCTCAAATGCTCGCTCAGCTCGAATGAGTGTGCCGAATTTCAGTCTTTAAAAAAAAAGAGTTTTGCATGAATTGGATTGTAGTCCAATGCATTCGCTTCCTCTGATATCAAATTTATTGAATCCTTTCAGACTCCATCTATGAAAAATATTCATTTTAAAGGCATTCGTTTTTTTTTTAGTTCAATATGGATTGGTAAAAAAAATTGTTGGGAATATGAAAGGAAGTTTTGAATAAGAAGAAAAACAAAGTATTTTAAAAATTTATTTTGTTAGCAAATTTGTAAATAATAATAATTTGTATTAGCTTTACTGCGATTCCAAATTTTCTTAAATCCCTTACGTAAGAACCAATTTATGACTTATTTAATTGGAATACCCCCTTGATATTCTCAGTTTTCTGGAAAATTCTTTTTTAAATTGGTTCAGGCCGAATTTTAACCAAGTCGAAGACCATTGCGCCGAAGCCTTTTATGTCTCATATGGAATGACGGTATAAATAAAAGTATATATAAATAAAAAGTTGCGCTTTCACATTCAGCATTGCATTCGCCCTAAATTTTGGAGACTTTTTCAGAAATTCTGTCCACTATTAATAAAAAAAAAAATTTTTTTTTCAAAAATTAGTCAATCTCATCCTCAATATTCACAATGCTCCTGCTCGACCTGTAAGCAACCACTATATTACTAATTTATTTTATATTTGCACAGTCTCCTTCGCCATAATTCCTATATTATAAAATTGGCATACAAAAAAAATTTTAAATTTTTCTCAAAACAATTAAATTTGTAATTTAACCAAAATGACCTTGTAGTAAAATGTAAAATCGTCTGTTAAATTTCAATATTATAAAAAAAACAATGAATATCTGCTTGCTTAAACATGTATATACATATGAATGAATAAAAAAAATAAATTCGCAGTAAAAATTTAATTACTCGCTGGCTTCTTAGCTGAGTATGAAACTACCGAACAAAGGAATACCAGCATTAAGTGGTGAAGCCAACTAACCCACCAAAGTTGTGGATTGGGTTAAAATCAACCACAAAAAAAGACTGAAAAAGTACGGAAAAACAGTACTATTAATAAACTCTTAATTTTTGTTTGTGGGATTTTTCTTGTTTTATATTTATTTTATTTTTTATTTTATTTTTTATTTTTTTTAGTTTTTTTTTTATTTGCCACCGCATGCCGTGCATACTTTCAAGGAACTTGCGAATGACTCATCAAATTGAAATTAAAGCAAAAAAAAAAAAAAAAAAAGACAAATTAATTCATTTAAATTATTTTTTGCTTTTTTATGTGTTTTTTATTTCTCTCTTTAATAAAATCGGACATTCAAAGGTTAAATGCACATTCGATGGCAGACATTTGTTATATTTTTACATTTAATTCGTAATAAATATTATTAAAATAGCGCACATTCCAGTAATTAATATAATTTATGTATATAGCATTGTGTTACTATACAAACAGAAATGCGAAGAAAAATTTAGAAATATATTTTATATTATTTAAGGTGTTAGGCCACTCTAGAATTTTCGGAAAATGGTTTTCTTTCCTTCTTGAAATGATACATTATGGTCTCAAAAATGTTATCCTGAAAGATTATGACAGATCAAAATTTCTAAATGCCCCATTTTTGTTCTCTAGTTGAGGTGTCTGTTTCAGTCAGTAAGGCGTACTCAAAACTTTAAACGCGTTTATCTCAAAACTTGCTTTTTTCAAGTTGGCCGGAAACATAACTCAAGAAATTTATAACCGATTCACTTGAAATTTTTACAAGATCTTCACAAATACATTATCTACAGAAGTACGTGGGATTTATTTTATCTTGAATATTTTTTTTTTAACAAATTTCGAATAATTTTTTAGGCCAAATTGTTACTTTTTCCTTTAGAGATCCGCCAATTTGTCAAAAATGCATATATTGAAAAAATCCTACGTAATTCTGTAGCTATTGCTATTTACAAGCGGAAACCGTTCAACAACTTTACAAAATAAAAAAATTACAGGAGCGGTGTGTCCGGCCGTGGTTCCCGAAAAAATGGAGAGATCATAAGGAGAACGCTGTATAGCCGCCATTTTTTGAATTAATTTTTTTTAAATATATTTATAAGCAGTTAATTATATGTATAATAAATGCTTTTTGTCAAAAATCAGATTTATTTAATAGTTTTCCCGAAAAAATCTTAAAAAAGACCTATTTTGTGGCCCTCTAGAGTGGCCTAACCCCTTAATTATATTATTTCATAGAAATCCAAAAATTTAAAAAATATATATATATATATATATATATGCATCCTTTACTGGAAAAAAATGTGAGAATACATACATATGTACATATATTTCATTTATATCTGCTATATATTAGAGCTCCAGATTTTGCTCAAACATTTCCTAGCTGTGCGAGCATTTGAGCAACGAGCACTCGCACAACAGCTCATTGCTCATTACTCGAAAAATTTTCAAGCCGAGCACGAGCATTTCGAGTATTTTGACAAACACTTTTTTTAATAATTTTAAATTTATTTATGCAAAGTGTAAAAATCATTAAAACGCCAAAGGAATTTTGACAAACAAAATTTGAATTTTTTTGTTCTGCTGAGCAGTTGAGCAACGAGCGAGTATCGAGCGAGCATCGAGTTGCTCGCAATGCTCGATACCCGGGTATCTGGAGCTCTACTGTATATAGGGTTTTCCAATAAAATGATTTCTTAAAAAAAAAAACACACTAATTGTTAAGGAAATTCAAATGTTTTTTTATTTAATGTGAAGTACAATCGATACAATTATGTTCTGAATATAAGATCATTCAAATGGCCTCCACAACTTCTTTTGCATTAACGAATTTGATGAACCCAAAATTTGAGCACTTTTTCGACTAAATCAAGTCGTATGTCATGAATATCACGTTCAATATAGACTTCTAAAGCTTGAAGAGAGTCTGGGTTATTGCTAAAGACCAATGACTTCAAATAACCTTAAAAGAAGTAGTCTAATGGTGTTAAATCACAATTTCTTGAAGGCCATTCAATGTTATAATTTCTTTAAATAATCGAATTTCCAAACCTTTCTCGCAATAATTCGGTTGTTGCACGTGACACGATCTTGTGTGACACGTAGCCCCCCGCCTTGTTGGAACCAGATGTTGTTAGCATCAACTTCTTTCGATTGTGGACATAAAAAGTTGATTATTATCGATCTATACCGCTCTCAATTCACAGTAACGGTGCTACCCTACCAGCTTCATTTCGAAAGAAGTACGAATCGATAATTCCACCAGACCAAAAACCATACCAAACTGTCAATTCAGGTGAATGTAATGGTTATTCATGAATAATTTGCCGATTTTCTTCGCACCAGAATTGACAGTTTCGTTTATTTATCGCACCTCTCAGATGAAAAGGAGCCTCATCGGAGATGATTTTCAAAAAAAAGTTGCAATTGTAGAACGATTATTGTGATAATAATATTAAATAATTTTTAAACGTTGCTCTTGCGTATATCTTGTCATGATGAAATTTTAAACATTACAGAATGCAATGAAAAAAAAATTGACAGATCATGACATATTAAAAAAGGCCAAAGCGACACTTAGAAATCATATCCTCCTTATTCGAAAACCCTATATTTGTATGAAAGTGAATGTTTGTCTGTGCGTAGCTTATAGGCTTCGGAGAGTGTTCCTCCGAAGTTTTTTCCGCGAAGTAGACCTCAGAGAGCGATCTATCTATGAAAATATCATGACATGATCCAATCGGTAAGCCAACATTATCAGCGACTTCTTTAATTGTGATTCGGCTATCGTTTAGAATCATTTCTTTCACTTGAAATGCATATGTGAAAATTTCGTTTGTTGTTGATGTGATGTGAATCAACAAAAGCACGCCAGTTGTTTATTCTCCTCGAAGATTGGCACCGATTGAAGACACCAAGTGAAGCCAAGTCTTTCTCCACTAGATTTTTCCAATGGAGTGGAGCTGTTCGTTTTTCTCCATTTCCACTATTTGGGACTATATGGAATACTTTCAAAGTTGGAGTGTTTTAATTCACACGGACTAGCCCAGACCTATTCAGCGTAGCTGCTGTCGTTTAATTCTCTGAACTATGTCATCGTATATACGAGTATTATACAGCTCAACGTTCCATCGTCTTCGCCGTTGCCAAAGCGATATATTTCTATCGAAAACTCTTAAAGCTGACTCCTCGGATATCGACATTGTCTACGCTTCTGCCTCATATATCCGGATGGCAATAATGAGCTACTTGTACAGTTTCATTTTTGATTCGTCGAGAGAGGGTTTTAGTTTTCAATTACCATCTCAGTAAAAAGAGTGGCAAGAGTGTCGGCAAGAGTGATTCTGTTTAAGGTTTCAACTCTGACTTTGTTATTGTTGTTAATACTGATTCCAAGGTAGACAAAATTGTCTACGATTTCAAAATTGCGACTGTCAACAGTGACGTGGGAACCAAGATGCGAATGCGCTGACTGTTTGTTGGAATGACTGGAGATATTTGTCTTTTCTTCGTTCACTATCCATTCGCTTCACTTTACTTATACTTTATTGAACCTTTAAAGCGAATATTTCGCAGTGGCTCCACTGAAACTTTCTCTCTTTTAGACGTGACCCATGGGTTGACTACAGCAGCACAGGAGTTGCTCATACTACCAGTGTGCACGACGTAGACGCAAATGTAGGTAGTGAGTATAGCACTGAAGTGCCATGTATGTTCAAGAAATGTGGTGAATTTTCATTTTTCTCGAAAAATATATCTTAATCCATCAATTTCTAATTTTATCACCATCAAAGATCAATTGGAAAGACCCCGGCCTGACACATAGATGGCGCTTGGATCATTAGTTTGTAAATTATAGCATTTTGAGTGAAACGACTTTTGTTATTGTGGAAAAATGAATAGAAAATAATTTCGCATGTTGATAAAATATTGCTTTTTAAAAGAAAAAAATACAAGATGAAGTAAAAACTTGACTTGATGACAAGTTTCCGGACACTGTGCCAAGAAAATCAACCATCAAGGATTGGTATGCTAAGGTAAGACTTAGTGAAATGAGCACCGGAGACGGTGAACACAGTAGACGCTCAAAAGAGGTTGTTACCGGCGAAAACATCAACAACAAAAATCCACAAAGTGATTTTGAATGACCGTAAAATGAAATTGAATGAATTAGCAGGCACTCTAAAGGTATCAACTGAAAGAGGATTTGGGTATGAGAAAGCTATGTGCAAAGTGGTTGCCGCGTGAGCTCACTTTTGACCAAAAACAACGACGAGTTGATTATTCGGAGCAGTGTTTGGAGATGTTCTAGCGTAATATACCCGAGTTTTTGCGGCGATATGTGACAACGGATGAAAAATGGTTCCATCATTTCATCCCGTAGTCCAATCGACGAACCCGCTCCAAAGCGTGGAAAAAAGCAACAGTCGGCGAGAAAGGTTAAGGCGTTTTTAATTTGGGATGCGTATGGTATAATTTACATTGACTACCTTGAACAAGGAAGGACCATCAACAGCGACTTTTACAAAGCGTTATTGGAACGGTTGAAGTACGAAATCACCGAAAAATGGCTGCATTTGAAGAAAAAGAAAGTGCTGTTTCACCAAAACAATGCATCGTGTCACAATTCAGTGAAATCGATGGCAAAAATCCACGAATTGGGCTTCAAATTGCTACCGCATCCACTGTATTCTCCAGATCTGGCCCCCAGCGAATATTTCCAGTTCTCAGATCTTGAAAGAATTCCCGCTGGGTAGAATGAAGAGGGGATGAATTAAGAGGTGATCGTCGAAACTGAGGCCTATTTTGAAGCAAAGTCCAAATCGTACTATAAAAATGGTAACGAAAAGTTTGGAGGGCCGCTATAATCAGTGTATCACCCTTGAAGGGAACTAACTAGAATATGTATGGTGAATAAAAAAAAGTGAATTTTGCCAACAAAAAAAAATGTGTTTTACTATGGTAGGTCAATTGAACGGCACAATTATTTTTTTACAATTCTCTAATCAGTTCGGATATGCATTTTATCCTAGGTCCTTGAGCTCTTGCAGCTCTTGCAGCGTTTTTATCTTATAAAAAATAGCAAAACGCCATTCTCTTCGTAGGTCTTCTAAATTTTGGAAACAGAAAGCAGTTGCGGAGGACAAATCTGGTGGTTTAGTAAGCGTCAAGGCATTATTAAAATGTTGTTTTTAGTAAAAGAAAAAATTATTTGAACAATTTATGACGAGGGAGCACTTTTCTATTGATTCGGAGTCGACAATCGAATTTGCGGAGAACGAAAAATTTGAAAATTCACTTTTTTTTTGAACACACCTTGTACATCATTAGATTTCATCGCTGATATAGTGTGAAGAGCAAATGTTTGCTCGGATTCGAACTTTTCCGTAAGAACTTTAGTAACCAGAAATGCCAATCTCCAACCTATTATTTCTATCTTTGCTTCTGTTGTTTATTCAATTTCTAGAGAATTTCCTTTAAATTAATTTACTTAATCCATTTGCTTCTAAGTCGAGTTCGAGGGGGAAAAATAAGTAAAAGAAATGGTTTTTTCATCGCTTTTCCTCTGTCTTTTCATATATTCATATTATTAATGACTTTGAAGCAATCTGTATCTAGAACACATTCTAGAGCACATATGAACATCAGTTTTTAAACTTTTTTTTTTTTTTTTTTGTGGGAATTTCGGTGAGAACTTGCTGAGATGTTTCTGCTGTTAACATACAAATTTCGAGTTATACAATACTTATGATCTCGTTGACCCTAAACTCTAGTTAATTTTATATTTCTTATGAAATCATGAGCACTTAATTTACCGCTAATGCTTAAGCATGTAGTGAAATTACCGAAATTTTAGAATAGTCCATTCTGTCTAGTGGAGCAGAAGTACTCCAAACAAATAGAAGAAAAAATTTATGATCTTATCTTAGAGAAGAACGTGCACTAATTATTTCTTAACTGGTTTTGAAGTGATAAAAACTTACGAAAATATTCTTACTTCAAGGCATATTTATAAATTAATCATCTACTCACGCATACGCGTCCATATGTACAAGTATGTATGTGGCTTAAGTGTTCAGCGCATCTACCTATTCTACGTATACACAACAACAATAGGAGTTAGTAATGTAACATAATTTTTAAATATTTCTGTTATATACCTTAATAACGCTAACGCAGTGCTTTGAACTCAAATAAATTAGGTTGACCCGAATTCCCACTAAATAGCTACGCGCTCGCTCTACCCTTCCTTTGAGCGCACATTCCACGAATTGAAAATGAAAAAAATTACGCGTTTATTACGTCCGAAAAGTAAAAAGTCGAAAAACGCGCAATATAACGCATTGAACGGAAGCGGCAACGGCAACGGCAATGGCAACAACGACGACGCGCCCGCAGCTGAGCCCATACCTGCCATACACAATTACAGCGGCAAAAGTAAGACTAAGAAATGTAAAGATAAATCACACACACAAACAACTAAAGGTAAATCACAGGGAAACGCACGTGGGAAAAACCAAAGCGCGTCATCGAAAACCGCCAACGCATCTACATCAAGCGAACGCGCAACGATCGCTTCCACTGCGAATAACAATAATTTCAGTTATTCATCACTGAATCGCCCCCGCAACAGTTATAGTAACAGCAGTTGCGGCAGCATCATTACGCGCGACGCTACACCAGCTACCGCCGCGGTCCACACCTCAGCTGCGGCACGTCGACAACAATTACAAAAGCGCCACGCTTCTGTGCGAAAGCGTTGGTGGCGCCGCTTTTTACATTACTGTGTATGTTCATGTGCGCATCGGAAGCGCGCCTATCAACCGCATAATCGTTACAAAGATTATTGGCGTGAATCGGCGAAAAATCGAAAGCGGTGTAGGTGCTACTTTTGCTCTTGTAAAGGCGCTGGACGTGGGCGCGGGCGTACCTGCGGTGAAAGGTGTTGGCGCTGGTGGTGCTGTTATGGCGGCTGCTGCTGTTGCAGCAAGCACAAAAGCAGTTATCAAAATGACTCGGAAGAAGATGACGATATAGATGGTAAATTTGCGGCCTACATTTACGAAATGCAACAAAGAGATTTAAGCGCTCAACCACCAGCGGCGGCCGTTGACGACGCAGCGCCGACTATTGTGACCACGCAGTTAGAGCAAAGTATGTTGGCACAAACTAAAACAGAAATTAAAAACCATACTACCCTAACATTTGCAAATAAAAAATCATTAGAGCTGAGTAGTGCGCCTGTTGTTGGCGCATGTAGTGTGCCGTCGGCGCCACCACCACCTACTGCATTCGTTTTGCGTCGCCGTAGCGACAATGGTGGTTTGCTACAACCAAAGCCACGCGCTTGGACATGGGATGACAGTTTACGCTCCAATTCGGATCGTTTCCTTGAGACGCTCGAGGAGGACGTTGTGAATACGTCGAGCGTTTGCAGTTTTGTAGCGCGTCGGCCGCCATTACTTGCGCCGACAGCGGAGTTGCACAAACGAGTAGGAGGAGGTAACATGCAATGCATGTGGGTTGTTTACTGGTATAGAAATCATAATTGCTTGTGACAGCACGCTGATGATGTAGAAAATCCTGCTCACTCGAATTTATTATACTACACTGCATTTGAGTAATTAAAACCGAGAATTTATTGAAAATATATTCGCAATTTTAATTGTAAATAAATAAACACAATTTTATGTCTATTTCAGATTAAATATTAAATTCTCAAATTAAAATTCTCTATCTTTCCGCATAAAGCACTTTAATGCCGGTTTTCACTCACTCAATTTAGCACAATTTCTTGCATGAAGACAGCGCATGGTATTTAAATGGTTAAATTTTGATTGCAAGAAAATTGTAAATTTAAATTCGTACATTTTTTGAATATCAAACAAGTGCCGAAATAGTTTCGAAATACACATTCTTGAGTACCTCAGTGATTGTAGCGCGTTATTACTTCGATATTGCCATTGCTCTTGTTAATGTTATATACCAAAATAAAATATTTTATAATTTGTACTTTTCTAAATTTGTAGATGGTGTCTTTGCGGCAAATAGCTAGCTTCAACGTAAGCGCAGAATTTTAAAGAATAATACAGTAAAATAAAATAAACTACACAAAAAAGGATAGAATATAAAGCAAAATTAAAAAAAAATTAATTATATAAAATTAAAATTAAATATATTAAAATAAATAAAATAGTAATAAAAAAATAAAAAATAAAACCAAAAATATTAATAATAAAAAAATAACAGTACAAAAAAATAAAAAAGCGAAATGAAACAAAAAATAACATAAAATAAACAAGAAACTGAAACAAATTAATAAAAAAAAAATAATAAGAAAAGACAGCATAAAATAATATAAATACTAAAAAATATTTAATTACTCAAATTAAACTAAAAAAATTAAAATATAAAAAGGAATAAATTAAATTAAAGAAAATAAAAATTAAATAACATAAATTAAAATAAAACGAAATAAAAATAAAATAAAAATAAGACATATGAACTAGAACAAAATATATGAAACTAAATTATATACAATTTGATGATATAAAATTAAATAAAATAAAAAAATACAAATGTATATAATATATTTAAAAAATTATAAAAAGAAACGTAAATTAGATAAAAAACAACAAAAAATTAAGAAATAAATTAAAATAAATTAAAAAATAAAATAAAATAAATAAACAGAAATAAAAAATTATATACAGTGGCGGACAGAAGTCTACAAATACCCCCTATTTTCGCTGAATTGAAAATCCAAAAGGTTTATTGGAAAGTTTAACGATACAGTTTATTTCAACTATTTTCCCCTATCATAAAAAACAAGAAAAATATGATTTTTTAACATGAAATAGTAAAGCTATGACAAAAGAAAAACGTAAATCCAACATTGACAAAAGTCTACATACAGTACATACATAACTTATCTTAGCGTAAAAACATTGGTTAATATCAGGTAACATGCGCTTTTTAGTATTTAGTTGGTCCACTGTTCGCATCAATAACAGCTTGAAGCGGTCGCGCCATCGAATCTACTAAATTTGTCAATTCGGAGGGAGTAATACTGTCCCAAGCTTCAATAAGACGTTCTTTGAGTAATGCTGGGCTGGAAATCTGATTTTTTTTTCTAATTTTTCGCTCAAAAATCTCCCAGACATATTCAATAACATTCAAATCTGGGCTTTCAGGTGGTGTGTGCGTGCCTAGGAGCATGATAAAGCACCCAATCCTTGACCATATGGACCGTATGCTTTGGATCTTTATCCTGTTGAAAGATCCAGCTTGCGCTAAGCTCCAAACTGTCCACCGAAGGCTTCAGATTAGCTTCCAACCATTACTTATATTTCAACCGTTCCATATAACCCTCAATAAAAACAAGCTTTCCAACTTCAGATGCCGCAACCGCTTACCAGGCCATTACGTTGCCGCCACCATGCCACTGTTGGTACTATATTTTTAGCGTTAAGTGCAGTATTTTCTTTTCTCCAAACTTTTTTTCTTCCCTCGCTGAGGAATATATTGAATTTCGATTTATCTGTAAACAAGACTTTTTGCCAAAAATTCATTCCCTTGTCTTAATGTGCTTTAACGAACTCCAAGCGAAGTTTACGATTTTTTTTTTTAGGATTAAGAAGCTTTTTACGTGGCGTTCTACTGTGGAAGCCGTTATCGTTCAGGGCTCTTTCACACTTTCTAGATGAGTTTGCAATGTTTTCGACTAATTTTGGAGCAGTATTCACTTCCTTCAGAATAAAGCTGATATCTCTTCAAGTTAGTTTCTTCGGGCGGCCAACACACGGCTTTTTTTCGGTGAATTCATTTTTTTTAAGTTTTTTACAATGGTCTGTACCTCTGGTGGACTTAAGATTAAAATTTTTTTAATTCACCATACGATTTCTTCTCTTTTCTGTGCTGAATAACCAAGATTCTTACGTCAATAACCACTAACAAATTAGAAAACATAATTAAAAAAAAAAAAAATAGTAAAAAAGGGTACACAGCATATCGACATAACTGCTAGTCAATATACACCACAGGTTTACTAGACTTTTGTCAGGGACATTTTTGCGTTTTTTCACCATAATTGTTTTATTTCATGTCAGAAAAATGTTAGAATGGATTTGTTTTAATACATGTGATTAGAAAAGCATTTAAAATAAAGCTGGATACCTACATTTTTCAGCAAAGTGATAGTACTTTCTACACAACGAATACAGCCAGTGTTTGTAGACTTTTCTCCGCCACTGTATAAAATTAAATAATATAAAATATAATAATATAAAATTTAAAAAAAGGAAAAAATTATTTTATTTTTATTTGTAAATACCAAAATATATTAAATTAAATTAATTTAAAAAAAAAACATAAAATAAAATACTATGAAATAATATAAAATGATACAAAAAATAATATATACAAGTATTTAACTGAACCATTTTAATTTATATAAAATAAAAAGATATAAAATAAAATTAATTAAAAAAAATATATATATATTTAAAATAACATTAAATTAGTTAAAGAATTAAATTAAATTAAATTAAATTATATAACATAAAATAACTTAAAAAACTATGCAAAGTAACATAGATTGAAAAGTTAAATTAAAAAATAAATAATTAAAGAAAATGAGAATAAATAAACAAGATTAAATGAAATTATAGAAAAGAAAATAAACTAACATTAAATAAAGTAAAACATGATAAACTAAAATAAAATAAATTTAAATTAAATTAAACAAATAAATAAATAAATAAAATCAGAAAAAAAAATAAAAAAATAAAAAAAAATAAAAGAAAACTAAATAAGATTATTATTAATCCCAACGGTTTACCCACCTCCCGCCCATCCGCACGTGGGTCGCTGTCCGCATGACGTACGGAACTTGTTTTATTTTTCATCAATGCCGAGTCATTATGAGAAGAGGTTTGTTTAGTGTCGAGAGCTAAAAGAGTTCAACTACAGAGCAAAATTCATCAGCTGATTTTTAAGAATTATTTCAAATATAAAATGTAATGTAACGATTAATTGAGAGTCGACCAAATCCTTTTCTTAATATGAAAAAGCGAGTCAGATATGTCAAATGCGCTTGAATGAGAGTTGAAATCAAGACACAAACAAGTTGAAATCAAGACACAAACAATGCAAAGGCTCGTAAAATTCAAAATTCGTTTTACAAGTTTTCAGAAACAGGAAGCAAAAATGTCTAGACATTCTGAACGGAACATTAAATTTGATTTCAGAGAGAATAAGGGAGCTGGAAATTGAGCCTGTTATTATTTTAATCATGAAAATTACACCAAGCATTTCCCGACGACTGGCGAGAGTAGGGAGATTGATAAGTTTCAGACGACTAGTATAAAAAGGAAGCTTGTACTGAGAGTCCCAATGCAAATTTCTGAAAGCAAATAGGAGGAATTGTTTTTGAATAGACTCTAACCTGTCAGAGTAGATTTGATACCTCGGATTCCAAATCACCGAGCCGTATTCTTAGAATAGGTCTTACTAATGTTATATACAAATCATTAGTAACATAAGGATCATTAAACTCCTTTGGCCACCGCTTTACAAAAGCCAGGATGCCTCTGGCCTTGTTGACTATCACATCAATGTGATGTGTGAAGTTCAATTTAGGGTCCATAGTGATCCCCAGGTCAATAATACTGTGAACCTGCTCCAAACTGTAACTATCTATAGTGTAAGTAATTGTCTATGTGGATCTTCGGGAGAAACACAATAATATAAAAAAGGAAAACAAACTAAAGAAAAAAAATGTATAAAGGGAAAATAGGAGTAGAGAATAAAAAAGAAAAGAAAAATAGAAGAAAAGAAATGAAAGGAAAAAACGAAAAGAAAACAAAACTAAAGAAAATGGAAGGAAAGAAAAGTAAAGAGAACTAAAGAAAATTAAAGAAAAGTAAACAAAAGTTAATAAAAGAAAAGAAAAGTAAAAAAAAAAATTAAGAAAATAAAAAAAATTAAATTAATTAAATTAAATGCAATGAAAAAAAAAAATTAAAAATAAAAAAAAAAGTAAAAAAAATAAAAGAAAAAAAATAAAAATAAAATAAAAAAAAATTAAAAATAATATTAAAACTAAAATAAAATTTAAAAAAAAATTAAAAAAAAATAAAATAAAACGATTTAAATTAAAATAAAATCAAATAAAAAGAAATAAAAGAAAAGATAAAAAAATTAAATAAATAAAAAATAAAAGTATTAAATTTAAAAAAAATAATAGAAAAATAAAATAAAAAATATAAAAAAAATATAAAACTTTAAATAAAAATTGAAAAAAATTAAGGAATAAAAATTTAAAAAAAAATTTTAAAGAAAAATTATAAAATAAAATAAAAAATGAATTAAAATAAAATTTAAAAAAAAAAAATTATTAATATGATGATGATGATGAAAAAAAAATTAAAAAAAAAATTAAAAATAATATTAAAAAAAAAATAAAATTAAAAAAAAAAATTAAAAAAAATAAAATAAAATAAAAAGATTTAAATTAAAATAAAATCAAATAAAAAGAAATAAAAGAAAAAATAAAAAAATTAAATAAATAAAAAATAAAAGTATTAAATTTAAAAAAATAATAGAAAAATAAAATAAAATAAAAAATATTAAAAAATATAAAAAATTAAATAAAAATTGAAAAAACTAAGGAATAAAAATTTTAAAAAAAAATTTAAAAGAAAAATTATAAAATAAAATAAAAAATGAATTAAAATAAAATTTAAAAAAAATAAAAATTATTAATATGATGATGATGATGAAAAAAAATAAAAATAAAAATAAATATAAAAAAAATTAAAAATAATATTAAAAATAAAATAAAATTAAAAAAAAATTTTTTTTTTAAAATAAAATAAAACGATTTAAATTAAAAAGAAATTAAATAAAAAGAAATGAATGATAAAATAAAAAAATTAAATAAATAAAAAATAAAAATATTAAATTTAAAAAAATTATAGAAAAATAAAATATAATAGAAAATATAAAAAAAAAATAAATATTAAATAAAAATTGAAAAACTTAAGGAATAAAAATTTTAAAAAAATTTAAAAGAAAAATTATAAAATAAAATAAAAAATGAATTAAAATAAAATTTAAAAAAATAAATAAAAATTATTAATATGAAATCAAATAAAAAATAAAAATCATAATTCGAAGAAATGAAATGAAATAAAATAATAATAAAAAATAAAACAATATGCAATGGTATCAAAAGGTATCAAAATTAAATTTGAATTTCCTTAGTTTCTGATACATATGTACAATTTGTTTTTAACCACAAACGGCTTAAAGGTTTTTTGAAGTTCAAGTACATATTACATACTTAGATGCCAATGCACAGATATTCTCAATAAACAGAAATATAGTGATAAAAAATTTATTTATGGAAAATAGACATTTCCAGTATTATCTCTCTATTAGTTAGCACAAGTTATTGTAATTACGTATCTACGTATTATGCGTACATACAAATTATAAAATTGTTCATGTATGACACGAATGCAATTATACAACAAACACATATGATTTTTTTTACACGATTGCGAATGCAGTAAAAACTAAATGATAGTTCGACAAAAATACATAGCATTAGAATAATAATAAAATTGTTGCTGGTGTAATCATGAAATTAGTTTGCCTTGGCCTGTAACTACAGCTTAAGTATACATATGTATGTATGTGTATAAAATAAGAAGAAGAAGAAAAAAACAGAAAACAAAAAAACCATATGCGATTTTTTCAACTAGTTGTTTTCACTCTTATCAAGCTAATGAACTTATGGATATTAAAATTTTATTATTATTATTATTATATATGTATTATTTGTTCAGTTGATGAGGGCAATAGAAAAAGTAATAAAATTATTGCCAAGTGTGTTGCGTCGTAGATAAGGCTGAAAAAATAGAGCGAGTAAAAGAAGAAATTTTCCCTGAATATATTATTAAATTACAACGGGGTTATTCCGAAAGACGTAAAGAAAAATTTTAACTTGTAAATAATGTTTCTCCACAAATGGCCAGACCATAAATATCTTCGAAGTGAAAATATATAAAAACAAACCGCTTCTACCGCAAAGGAAAATTGTTCTAAAAAAATATTAAAAAAGGACTTGTAAGCTGTATTTATTTATTTTTTAATCTTTATTATTTTAATAATTTTTTATATTTTATTTGCTTTCATTTTTATATATTTATCGCTATATTTTATTTTACTTTATTTGTTTAATATTTTCATTTTTTTTTTAATTCATTTAATTTTACTTTATATTATCTGATTTATTTTTATTTATGATTTTTTTTATTCGTTTAATTTTTTTTTAAATTAATTTTTTTACTTTTTATAATTATTTTTTTATTTATTTTTTATTTTTTTATTTTAATTTTTTTTATTCTTTTCTATCATTTATTTATTTTGCTTTTCATTTTATTAATTTAATTTTATTTATTTAACTTGGAACTTTTATTATGATTTATATTTATTTATCTTATTTTACTTGATTTCATTCGATTTTGTTTTGTTTTTATTTATTTTGTTTGAATTTAATTTATTTTGATTTCATTTCATTTCATTCAAATTAATTGTATTTTATTTTACTTCGAATTATTTTATTTTTCTTTATTTTAATTAATTTTATTATGATTTTATTTTTAAATTTATTTTGTTTTATTTTATTTTGTTTTGTTTTATTTTATTTTATTTTATTATATTTTATGCAATTTAAGTTAATTTAATTTAATTTAATTTATTTTTTAATTATATTTGACTTTATTCTATATATTATTTGTTTATTGTTTTCATTTCTTTTTTGTTTTTTAATTTGCCTTAATATATTGTTTTTTAGCTTATCTATTATTCATTTATTAATTTTTTATTTTTTTCTTATGTTAGTTTGTATTTAATTTTAGTAGTTAGTTTGATTTTATTAAATTTTTATATTTTATTGCTTTTTATTTATTTATTTTCTTTTTTTGTTTTTTTGTAGTTATTTTTTTATTTTATTTTAATTAACTTTATTACATACCATTTTTTGAGTGCTAATTTGATTTTACAATTTTAAATTATATTATTTTATTTTTATCGTACTTTTCTTTAGTAGAAATAAATATATTTTCACTAATAAATATTAAGAATGATTGTAAATTAAATTATAAATATTAGAAATTAATTTTGACCGAAAGTAATAAGGAAGGGGTTTCCATAGGGATGATATGATTTTTAAGTGACGTTTTGGCCATTTTTAATATGTCATGATCTGTAATTTTTTTTCATTGTATTCGGTAATGACAATTTCATTATGGCAAGATATACGCAAGAATCAATTTGCTGATTTTGCCTTGGAACAACTTGAAAACGATAGCGATTTTTTTAAGAAAATCATCTTCTCCGATGAGGCTCACTTTCACTAAGTGGTGCGATAAATAAACAAAAATTTAGGATTCTGGTTCGAAGAAAATCCACAAATTATTCAGGAAAAACCATTACATTCACTTAAACTGACAGTTTGGTGCGGTTCTGGGTCTAGTGGAATCATCGGTCCGTCCTTCTTTCGAAATGAAGCTGATAGCACCGTTACTGTCAATGGCGAGCGATATAGATCGATGATAACCAACTTTTTATGGCCGCAAATGGAAGGAGTTGATCTTAAGAACATCTGGTTCCAACAAGACGGGGCTACGTATCACACAGCATGTGCAACAACCGAATTATTGCGAGAAGGGTTTGGATATTCTATTATTTCAAGAAATTGTGACATTGAATGGCCTCCAACAACTTGTCAGTTAACACCATTATACTACTTATTGTGGGGTTATTTGAAGTCATTGGTCTTTAGCACTAAACCAGACTCTCTTTAACCTTTAAAAGTCAATATTGAACATACTATTCATGACATACGACTTGATTTAGTGGGAAAAGTGCTCAAAAATTGGGTTCATCGAATTCGTTCCTGCAAAAGAAATCGTGGAGGCCATTTGATTGGTGTTATATTCAGAACTTAATTGTATCGATTGTACTTCACATTAAATAAAAAAAAAACATTTGAATTTCCTTAACAATTTGTGTTTTTTTTTTTTAAAGAATTCATATCACGCCTCTTGGAAAACCCTATATAAAAAAATGAAAGTATCAATTTTGTTTACTTAGTATGTTTTTGGTTTCGAGCCCAATATTATTAAATAAAATTTTTTTATTTTCAAAAATCTAAAAGCTCGATTATTTTCCTCTCCGGAATATATTTGAATTTACAAGATAAATATTTTTTGGTTCCTACAACTGTTACATACAGAAAAGTATGCTCGCATAATTATCATATCGCAAAACTTCTAAAGCATCCCTCGTATGTACAAATACTACATACATATATACATATGCATGTACAATATTTTTTTACAACTTTTTCTTTTCATAATTGGAAATGGTCACCAACCGCCAACCGATATGAGCCATAAAATCGAATATGTCCGAAAGCGTGTCTACTGTCACATTCATTCAAATTTAATTACTTAACTTGTGGTGGGGATTCGAAATAAACATGTACATATTTAATGCATGCAATTATTATTATTATTATTGTTAGTGTTGTTGTTGTTATTTTGTACAACAACGTTTAGTTTAAGATAAGCCAAGTTGGTGCAAACTAAAAGCACGAAACGAAAAGTGTTTAAAAACATAAATAGCAAAACATACATACCTACATATATATACACACTTGTATGTTTACAACTGTGTATGTACTTGTAGAAATGTTTGGAGTGGAAAACCAGCGGTTAAACACGTTTTTTTTTCGTATTATCTTGAAATATTTTGCTACTCTTGCACAATCAATGCCGTAGAAGTGCAAGTATATATACATATATATATATATGCGTACGAGTAGGCATGTACATGTGTATGGGCATTTGGAAGTGTGAGCGCACTCAGAGCATTCACAACATTTTTTCTAATTGCCTCTTTGTGCATACAGACATATGTATACAAATACAATAGTTTGTACATATTTTTGCATGCACGTATGCATGCGCAGCAACAACATTTCTTATTCACCTTTAATAAATACATAGATGAATAAGTACATATGTATGTACATATGTATGTCCGCTTGACGCGCTAACAATTTTTTAGGCAATTACAACTTTTAATAGGTTTTCTTTGCTTATTATCAACTAACAATTTTATTTCAGTTTATTTCCATCCATTGACATTTACAACATTTATAATTGAATTGTTTTTTTTTTTTTTGTCTTGTTTTGTTTCATTACTTGCAGAGGAAGCTAAAGCTGCCGCTGAGGAGTCCAGTCAACAATCGCCAGTTATTGGTAAACGCGATGAATCTACCGCGAGTCCCATTCAGTCACGTGGCAGTGGCACCAGCGAAACATGGCCAGCACAATCGGATGAGGATATCGATCGCTTGGTGGCGATGCATCAGAATCGTGATAGTCTTAGCTCGTTGGGGGTAAGTTGAATGAAAAGAGAGGAAAAAAAAAATTAATGAAATGATAGGAAAATAAAACAAAATAAAAAATTTATTAAAAAAAATTAATTAAATTCAACTAAATGTATTGATATTAATTGAAAATAAAAACAACAATAAATAAAAAGATAAAAATTCAAAATGGCATTACCTCTTGGCTAAAATTGAACTTTATATCTCTAAAAAAAAAATACGAAAGAAAAATAAAATTCAAAATAAATCAATTTAAACATACACTGGCGGACAAAAGTCTACATGCACTGCCTGTATTCGTTGTGTAGAAAGTACTATCACTTTGCTGAAAAATGTAGGTATCCAGTTTTATTTTAAATACTTTTCTAACCAAATGTATTAAAGCAAAAACATTCTAACATTTTTCTAACCAAAAAAAAAAAAAAAAATTAATAATTATAATGAAAAAACGCAAAAATGTCCTTGACAAAAGTCTACATACACCACGGGTTTACTAGCAGTTATGTCGATATGCTGTGTTAGGTGTTAGGCACCTTCTTTTTATTATTTTTTTAAATTATGTTTTCTAATTTGCTAGTATCGAATTTAGTTGTGGTTTAAATACACATTAGCATCAACAATATGGCACCGCGAAAAGAAATATCCGTTGACGTAAGAAACTTGGTTATTCAGCACAGAAAAGAGAAGAAATCGTATGGTGAAATTTCAAAATTTTTAAACTTAAGTCCACCAAAGGTACAGATCATTGTAAAAAACTTTGAACAAAATAGATCCATCGAAAGAAAAACCGCGTGTTGGCCGCCCGAAGAAACTAACTCGAAGAGATATCAGCTTTATTTTGAAAGAAGTGAATGATGATTCTAAAATTACTGCTACGAAATTAGCTGAAAACATCGCAAACTCATTAAGAAAATATGTCCATCTAAGAACAATTCGAAAAGCTCTGCACGATAACGGCTTCCACATTAGAGCTTTTATTTCTGAAAAAAATCGTAAACTTCGCTTGGAGTTCGCTAAAGCACATTTAGACAAGGGAATGAATTTTTGGCAAAAAGTCTTGTTTACAGATAAATCGAAGTTCAATATATTCGGCAGCGATGGAAAAGCAAAAGTTTGGAGAAAAGAAAAGGATTTATTTTAAGGATTGGTTGCTTTTCAATACTCTGAGGCAACTACGCACACCACCTCAAAGCCCAGATGTGAATGTTACTGAATAAGTCTGGGAGATTTTTGAGCGAAAAATTAGAAAAAAATCATATTTCCAGCTCAGCGGTACTCAAAGAACGTCTTATTGAAGCTTGGGACAGTATTACTCCCTCAGAATTGACAAATTTAGTAGCGTCGTTGCCACGACGGCTTCAAGCTGTTATTGATGCGTACAGTCCACCGTACTTAATACTGAAAATATCATATTACCTGATATTAACCAAAGCTTTTGCTCTAAGATAAGTTATGTATGTATGTACTGTATGTAGACTTTTGTTAATGTTGGATTTACATATTTTTTGTCATATCTTTACCATTTTATGTTAAAAATTATTTTTTTGTGTTTTATGATAGTGTAAATTAGTATAAATAGTACAAATAAACTGTGTCGTTAAATTATCCAATGAACTTTTTGGACTTTCAATTAAACGAAATACTTTTGTCCGCCACTGTACATATTTAATTTGTTCCATTGCTTCGTTACATAAAAGCAAAATAAAAACAAAACAACACCAGTGTTTATTCCATCGAATACTTTCAAAGCTGGAATGCTTTCATCCATTAGGATGACATGTCCTAGCCAGCGCTGCCGCTGTCTCTTGATTCACTGAACTCTGCTAATGTCGCCGTATAACTTGTACAGCTCATCGTTCTATCTCTCTGCGGTTTTCACCCTTGCGAACACGCAAAGGGCCATAAGTCTTCCGCATAATTTTTCTCTCGAAAACTCCTGAAGACCACTCATCGGATGTCGACCACGTCCACACTTATGCGTCATATATCAGGACGGGAATGATGAGCAACATTTAAAGTTGGTTTTTGTTCGTAAAAAGAGGACTTTACTTTTCAATTGCGAAAGAACATTCTTTGGCATTTACTTTTTGAAGATTATACCATTCAAATGTTGGCGGTGGCTACTTCTCATATGGTCCATCCGTTGAGTCCAATTTTCGATGACTCGTTCGAGCATTTCGATTTGTCACTGGCGAATGACACGCGTGATGTTTTACTCCAAGGCCTGAATGGAAACGGGATTGTCCGCATAGACTTTAGACTTTACATATCTCCACAGAAAAAAGTCGAACGGTGTAATATCACACGATCTTGGTGGCCAATCGACCGGCCAAAAGCGTGAAATTATCTGCTCCCCGAAGTGTTCTCTCAATAAATCCATTGATTGATGCGGTGAGTGGGAAGTGGCGACGTCTTGTTGAAACCGATGACTTCACCCGGCCCACTAACCAAACCCAACCATTATTTTTTCTGGATGAAATGACTGCTCTTGAATCTCTTCATGTTGTTCTTTGTCCCAAATGCGGCAATTTTGCATTTTTACATACTTATTGAGCCAGAAATGGGTCTCATTGCTGAACAAAATTTAGCTCGAAAACGTCGGATCTTCTTGGAACTTTTCAAAAGCCCATAGAGCGAAGCGATGTCGCTTGGGAAGATCGAGCGGCTTCAGTTCTAGCACAAACTGCATTTTGTACGCTGTCAATTTAAGATCTCAACGTGAAATGCGTCAAGTCGTTCCATGCGTCAGTCCGACTTGCTGCGAACGGCGCCGAATCGACTCTCCACGGTTTTTGTGCCCACCCTCAGCTACGGTCGCTATACTTTCTTCACTGCGTGCTGGACGTGATCTATTCGGTCGAATATTATCCAATAATAAATGCTGGGTCTCAAGATGGGTGATGGTGTTGCGAATAGTGTTGCGAACAGTAGGCCGATTATGTTGACCATAAATGGAGCGAAGCTCACGGAACGCATTCTTTACAGAACATGAATTTTCGCAATAAAGTGGAATGATTTGTAAACGTTGTTCAGGCGTAAGTCTTTCCATGGTGAAATGCCAAACAATACTGAACAAAAATAACATGACTCATGCGTAATCTGTCAAAAAAGGCTATTGAAACAAGTACCTCTACTTGGATCACCCTTTATTTTATCCATCAACAAATTGAAGATATAACACGATAAAGAGTCACCCTATCTGAAAGCTCGTTTGGTATCGAACGTCTCGAAGAGATCCTTCCCAATTCAGGCTGCGCTATTGCGATATATATTGTACAGGATCAGTTTACATAACCGTATAAGTTTTGCGGGGATACTAAATTCAGACATAGCGGCGTAGAGGCTGCACCTTATCGAGCCACCGAAGGCAGCTTTAAAATCGATGAAATTTGTTGCATAGTGAAATCTAGCCAATGGTGGATTTACCAGGTCTAGAGGCACACCGATAAGGTCTCATCGGTTCGTTAACGGTTGGTTTTAATCTTTCAAACAATGCACTATATAGGACCTTATATACGATTTTGAGGAGGCTTCTCCCGATACGATAATTCGTGTAGGCTGTGGGGTATTAAGCAGAGCATACTGAGGTTCTAATCATCGGGCATGCTTTCGCCCAACCATATTCTGCAAAGAAGCTGATGTCTGAATAGGTAAGCCATTGACTCTCTCAGATTTTTTTTTTATCTCTTGGGGTTTCGGGTTCTACATTTCCGGGAGTTATGCTTTCACTGTCATTCAGCAGGCTGGAGCTGCCTAGTCTAAGTATGTTCTGAACATCGGTGACCAGATTACCTTTCGATTGCATTTCGGCCTTTATCTTTTGTCACTTGCAAATTCGTCTCGCTTCCCTCTTCAGCTCTCGGTATCTATCACACCCGCACGTATTGTGGTCGACCGCAACGTTGCAAGGTAGGCAGTCCGTTTTCTTTCCACTGCAGTTCGACATTTCTCATCGTAGCAGCTCTTTTTCTCACATTGTTGGAAATCGATTGTTGTCGTAGCGGTGTTACTTAGGGAGTTTGATATTCCATTCCACAACTCTCTTATATCGAGTTGCTAATGAGTGTTATCAGAGAGCAGACGTTCATGTCGAGTGGAAAACCTGCTGGTAGGCTATGGACATATATGTAGATATTTTTTATACATTTCCTTGCGCTATTTGCTATCTCAGCAGCTTTTCCTACTCCCAGTGAAGTCTTCCGTCTGGAAAATACTCTGGAAGCTTGAAGAGTTACCTGAGGTCCGGCTCAACGCAATAGACTGCGGCGCCGACTCCATCAGCCGTTTTTAGTCCATCCATGTACGTCTTTAAACGTAGCTTGAAACCTTCATTCTCTGATGAAATGTTGAGATATATATAAGTAGTCCGTTTTGTCCTCCATCGCTCTGCATATAAAGCTGTGTCCGAAGGTTCTAGCAAAAGCCCTCAATCTCAAAGCATATTTCGCTGCGGTGCTCTCCACAGCGATGTCAATTGGTGCTAGGTCAAATTGCCTTTCAAGTACCGCCGTTGGGTTGGTTCTTAACGCTCCTGCTATGCATAGTGCAGCGAACCTCTATATATACGAAATCTTGCAGGCAGCGATCCACCACACCAGAGCGCCGTAGAGGACTAGCATCTTAACTACCGCTATGTAACACCAATGCATTATGAGGCCAGGTAATACCCAGCATATTTTTACATAGGGCACCACAGGTATTCTTCATCATTTCCACTATATTTAGTTTCCACATCAGTTTTCTGTCCAAAATTACTACCAGATACTTGTTGTGATCCTTGAGTCTCGTTGGTTTTCTTGAGGGGATTCAGTACTTTCCTGTGAACAATACTGTGTCCGTTTTGTCAGCATTTACTTCGAAGTTAGCTGAGGTCGCCCATCGATGTATGACCCCTAGAGTGTATTCTATTGCGTTACTGATGATGTACAGGAATTTTTTCCTCTTTCCAAAACTATAGCTATGTCGTCTGCATATGCAATTAGTTTGGGTGTTTTTTTTTCGAATTTTTCCAGAAGTTCATTCAC
Organism: Neoceratitis asiatica; assembly: GCA_030068015.2. NCBI lineage: Eukaryota > Metazoa > Arthropoda > Insecta > Diptera > Tephritidae > Neoceratitis > Neoceratitis asiatica. Next base: position 20,091,582 of record CM061528.1, on the reverse strand, counting down.
TGCGAGTAACCACAGGAGTGGTGACAGAACACCAGAACGCGCTAGCCGGTGCAGTCTGTATTCGTTCTATTCCGCGTTAATATTCCTGCAATCCAGCAGACTTTTTATTTTTTACATTGTAGGATGGCAGACTCATCCTGGGCTGCTTCTATTTTTCATTTCAGACATTTCATAAATGTCCCACTTATGTACAAAAAGATCTCTAAGACATATTTGTAATGCTCCGAAGTGCAGTATCGCAGTGGATCTACTCTTCGTGTAAGCATGCTGCGCCTTTGATATGCTGGCGACAGCAGCTTACCCGTGATGAAGCCGTCCAGAATATTTTCAAGCGTCTTTAAAAGGAATGAGGTTAGATTAATTGGTATGCATTCATTGGTATAGAGAGGACTTCCCTTGTCTGCCTTCGGTATGACCTTTAAGCATCACTCGTATATTGCTCTCAATTTTTTTTTGCAATTTCTTTTTTTAAGTAAATAAAATCTAAAATATAAAATAAAAAATCTATAAATAGACTAATTTTTTACTGAAAACAAAATAATAACTGCACAAATTACTTGAAAAAAAAACACGTACTGGCAACTAAATAAGCTTGAAAACTTTCGCAATGCTTTTAAAAAATGCATGAAACCAAAATAAAAAAAATAAAAAATATTGGAGAATTTTATCAGCAAACTGTACTCTGCTTATAACACGTTCTACGTATAGTCTACTACTAGTTGAAGGAGGTCTGTGCTATGTCACATTTTTTTCTAAACTTGCCTAAGCTAAGGTTTGACGTTCTAGTATTAGATGGACGATTAGTCAATATTTACGATGGAATGTCGTTGAGATTAAGAGAAAATCTTAATGTTTCTTGTTGTTGCTATTCTTATGAAGTTTCACAAGCTATGAAACATTGTTGTGACGAATGAGGAAATGAGAGTACGAAAATGTAAATTACAAAATGCAGCTGCAGATTTATAACCTCAATATATGTACATATACCGGTATGTACATAGATATGTATGTAAATATGTGTGTATAAGAGCATGAATAAACCCGGTAAATATTTGTGTACCATATGGACCATTGGAGTACCTATTGGATTGCTCCACTGTATAACAGCGTTGGACCAATTTACATAGCGCCAACAGTTTTTTGTTAGGCGATCATTGCTCGTGTTTTAACGATCGAAATTAATACACGAAGTAACAATTTAAAATTGTATGAAACTGAAATTGTGTTAGTTTCGTTTCGTTGGTAAGCTGTGCTGGTACACAGAGAATGTACGTAAAAGTTGAAGACAATAAAAGTTGAATAAATGCACAAATTGAAATTTGTAGTATATTTAGTAGTAATAAATTATGAATATTTATGCTAATTTGTACGATAAATATTATGTTCTGCTAGTTGTTCACCTGACCGAATTCGACAGTAAAAAGTACGTTCCAATGTAATTTTTCGCAGATTTTATTTTTAATTTTAATTTTTATTTTAAGGGGTTAGGCCACTCTATAATTTTCGGAAAATAGATTTTTTTTCTTTCAAATGATACCTTATGGTCTCAAAAATGTTATCCTGAAAGATTAAGACAGATAAAAATTTCTAAATGCCTCATTTTCGTTCCCTACTTGAAGCATCTGTTTCAGTTAGTAAGGCATACTCAAAACTTTGAACGCGTTTATCTCAAAACTTGCTTTTTTCAAGTTGGCCGGAAACATAACTCAAGAAGTTTACAACCGATTCACTTGAAATTTTTACAAGATCTTCCCATATACATTATCTACAGAAGTACGTAGGATTTGTTTTTATCTTGCATAGTTTTTTTTTTTATTAACAAATTTCGAACAACTTTTTATGCCAAATTGTTACTTTTTCCTTTAGAGACCCGCCATTTTGTCAAAAATGCATATATTGAAAATAACCTACGTACTTCTGTCGCTATTGCTATTTACAAGCGGAAACCGTTCAACAACGTAATAAAATAAAATAAAATACAGGATACTGTGTGTCCGGCCGTGCTTCCCGAAAAAATTTAGACATTCTAGGGAGAACGCTGTATAGCTGACATTTTTAAATTAATTTTTCTTAAAAAATAGTTATGAGCAGTTAATTGTATGTATAATAAATGCCTTTGGTCAAAAATCAGATTTATTTAATAGTTTTCGCGAAAAAAATCTCTAAAAAGACCTATTTTGTGGCCCTCTAGAGTGGCCTAACCCCTTAATTTACTTCGTTTTATTTTATATTTTTGGTTTTTTTTCTTTTTTTTAATTAATTTAATTTATTTCAATTTAATTTAATTTTATTTTAAATTAAAATATTTTTTTTTTAATATATTTGAATTTATTTCATCCATTTTGCTTTATTACAATTTAATATATATTTTATTTTATTAAATTTTATATTATTTTGATTAATTTAATTTAATTTAAATTAAATTTTTTTATTCTACTTCAATGGAATCGCCTGTAGGTGTACGCCATGGGGTAACTTTATGGAGTAGTTTTAAAACTAATTTCCTGCAGGTGCTCCATGTAGTACTCCCCTGTTATGCAGAGGCGGAGTATGTGGTACAGCCTTAAGCATGGTTGGTTTTGGACTACTCTATTGTCCGTTTGTTGTATATATTTCATGCGTGTTTGGAGTATTCGCGTTGTTTGCAGGGCAAGAGTAGGTATATGTACATATGTACACACATATAATCGCATAGATGCAAATTCATACAAATACTCGTACATGCATATATGCATATGTAAATAAGACACAAAGAACTATGTAAAAAAGAAGCGTTGAATTCCTACTTTTCTTTTATTTTGCTTTAATTGAAAAACACGCGGAAAACAGCTGCGAAACGCTTTCAAAAAAATAATATTTTTATTAAATTAAAAAATATTTCTTTATTTAAATTAAACACACTCTTTTGACTAAAAAATAATTTAATTTATTTTGAACTCGTATAAAAATTTTCTCATATAAATCTCAAAAAAAAAAAAGGCAGCTAAAAAAGTAAAAATATTTAAAAATAAATAAATTAAAAATAATAAATTAAAAATTAAAAAAAAATATGATTTCATTACTTTATAATTTTATTATAATTTTTTTTATACCCTTTGGCTTGAAAAAAATGTAACTTTTTTACGTAAAAATTCTCAATTACTAATTTTATTTTATTTCTTTTATTTCTCACTCACAGCTACGCTCCGATTCCATGGCCAGTGTTTACTCCGGCGCCGGTGAGGGACGCTATGGCACAGTCGTGGTCAAAGGTCAAGTTGAATTCGGTATACAGTATAACTATAAACTGGGTGCACTGGAAATACACGTCGTACGTTGTAAAGATCTCGCAGCAGTCGATGTCAAGCGCAATCGTAGCGATCCTTATGTGAAGGTGAAATATACATACATATATAATTTCCGAATAAAAAAAAATTCAATTCCTTTACTAACCTTTTGTATCTTCAACTTCTTCACACACAGGTCTACCTGCTGCCCGATAAATCGAAGGCTGGCAAACGTAAAACCAAAGTTAAGAAACACACACTTAATCCGATCTTCGATGAAACATTACGTTTCCATATGCCCATTTCAAGTTTGGAATCACGTACACTCTGGCTAACGGTTTGGCATTCGGATATGTTTGGTCGTAATGATTTTCTCGGTGAAGTTAGTGTTAATCTACAGGGCAAAGTATTCGATAATCCACAATCACAATGGTATTTGCTGCAGGAGAGGGTAAGTTTTTGGCATATATTTCAAATAGATTGTATGAAAAGAACAAATCTCTCATTTATTTTTTCTGCTTTCTTTGTACAGAGTGAACCCTTTGATGAGATCGCCACCTATCGCGGTGATATTGTTGTTGGCCTTAAGTATATTCCACCAGAGAATGTACGTCCGGGCTTTATGCGTAGCGCCTCCACAAGCAGTGGCAGTTCAAATTTACGTAAATTTGGTAGCATTAAATCGGTGGCGTCACGCTCTGATCGTTCCGCCAAAGGTGGCCAATTGCATGTGCTCGTTAAAGAGGCGAAACATTTAAGTCCGATCAAAGTGAATGGCACTTGTGATGCGTTTTGTAAAAGGTAAGTGGGAATAAAGTTTAGTTTTATCATAAACTATATATGTATATGTAAGCATAAGAAAAATAAATATGACCCAGATGAGATAGATATCAGTTGTTAGGAGCTGAGATAGATATCAGTTGTTAGGAGCTAGGGTGTTCCAATTTTAAATATTTCAAATCTATATGTATGTGCTATATGCCTTGCGAACGATTTTTAAAGAAAAGAATTTGATAGTTTTGATGTTTGTATTACTAAAATGATCTGAAGGAAAACTAAAACTTGTTGCAATCACTTAAGATTTACAAAAAAAAAATTATAATAATATTGAGTGAACGTTTCAAGGTACTACTGTGCACTCAGATCTTAACCTGATTAAAATTCATTAAATGTTTTTTTTTATTTGTGAAATTTTATTTCAATATCATACACCAGTTACCTGTTGCCTGATCGCACACGCAGCTCAAAGCAAAAGACACCAGTCGTTAAACGTTCATTACATCCCACATGGAATTATACATTCATCTATGAGGACGTATCGCTGGACGATTTGTCCGAACGCGCTTTGGAATTAACAGTATGGGATCACGATCGTTTGGCGAGTAATGAATTCCTCGGTGGCATGCGCTTTTCACTGGGAACGGGTAAGTAAAAATGTATAATATAATTAAAAAAATAATAAACATATATGAAAAATAAAAGTAAATTAAATGAAAACAAAACAAAAATATATAAAAACAAAAACAATAAAAAATAAATAAATATAAATAAAAAATAAAAAATAAAAAAAATTAAATAGATAAACCTCAAAATAAAATGACTTAAAAAATAATAACAATAAATAGATAAATAAGCTGAATTAAAATTAAACTAAAATAAATTTAAAAAAATATAAAAAAATTAAAAATTTAACAAATAAAATTTAAAAAAAAATTAAATTAAATTAAAAAAAAATAAATAAAAAAATGTAAAATATATAAAATTTAAAAAAAATAAAAAAAAAAAAATTAAAATATAAAAAATATTAAAAAAAATGAATAAAATAAAAAAAATTAAAAAAAAAATGAAAATAAAATAAAATAAAATAAAATGAAAAAAATGAAATGAAATGAAATGAAATAATATTAAATTAAATTAAATTAAACTAAATAAAATAAAATAAAAATAAAATGAAATAAGTAAAAAAAAGAAAAATTAAAATGAAAAATAAAAAAGAGAAAAAAAATTAAAAATTAAAATAAAAATAGTAAACATAAAAAAATAAAATAAAAATATAATAAATAAATAAAAATATAAATATAGACATAAAAATAAAAATTAAAATTAAAATAAAAATAAAAATTAAAATTAAAAAAAATTAAAAGTAAAAATAAAAAATAAAAATTAAAATTAAAACAAAAATAACAGTAAAAGTAAAAAGAAAAATATAAAGATAAAAATAAAAAAATTAAAAAATAAAGGTAAAAAAAATAAAATAAAAAATAAAATAAAAATATAAAAAAATAAAAAAAAATAAATAAAAAAAATATATATATATAAATAAAAAACCAAAAATAAAAATAAATAGAAATAAAAGTAGAACTAAAAATAAAAGTGAAAATAAAAATGAAAAATATATGCAACAATAAGAACAAACACAAAAAGAAAATTAAATAAAATATTTTTTTTTTTTTAAATATAAAATAGTATAAAATATTAAAAAAAAAATTAAACAAAATTTTACAAAATGAAAAGAATTAAATTCCATTAATTAAATTAAAGTAATGTATTTATTATATTATTTATTTAATATATTAATTTAATAAACTCCTTCATTTTCCAGGTAAAAGTTATGGCCGCCCCGTCGAATGGATGGATGCAACTGGCAAAGAGCTCTCCCTATGGCAAAATATGATTGATCGACCGAATTTCTGGGTTGAAGGCAGTTTAATGTTAAGATCGACTTTAGATGGTATACGTGCAATACCGTAAATGTATTAGTAGAGCACACACGCACACACACACACACTGTAATAGATATATGCACATACTTATCTAAGTAAGAATGAAAAACTTTTGTACCAGTACAATATTTAGCTGTGCGTAGCCAAAAACTTCTTTAAAAAAGCGAAGGAAATCATTTGAGGAAAGACATTTTGTAAAAGGCATAAAAATATGAAAAAATTTACATAAATGTAACTGAAATATGTTCATGAAAATAATTGCTAAAATACAACAATAATATTGTATGTTTTAACATACAATAAAAATATGAAAATATTCATAGATATTTAATACGAAATTACATTTCATTTGACTAAAGTCTACTGCATATTATAAATACAGACAGACACCATATATTAATCAAGTTTGCAACTGAAAAGCATTATAGCATTTAGAACATTGAACAACAAAAAATGTAGAAGTGAAAAAAAATTATGTAGAATTGTGTTTGAGTTTTGAAAAAAAAAAATTAAAAATTATTGTTGAAAAGTGTGTATGTAAGTGCAGAAAAGATAATTGAAATTTGACTTACATACAAAGTTATGTAAAGGAATTTAGTATTAAGCAAGAAACTAAATAAATTTTATAATAAACAAAAAAAAAAAATAAAAGTTTATAAATTAATTTATGCCAAATGAATTTGGTATCAAAAATTAATTGAAAAGCGTATGAAATTGTGCGGTTTTTGGAAACGATTTCGAATACTCGAATAAGATGAATTTGAAAAAGTATCATATGTAACAATTTTAATCATTAGCAATAAGGCAATTGTGTAAGTGCATAAGTAGAATAGAAGGGGGGGAAAAGTGATGTAGCCCACGTAAAAGGTGAACGAAATCCGTTTAAGAAATTGAGACAATTTGCAAATAATGTGAAATGAAATTTATTCAAAAACGAAAAATACATAAGCTTTGAATATAACTTATATCATGTTTTATATTTTGCGCATATTTTTTTTTTTTTGTGTGAAATTACTAACAAAAGAAAATGTTTAAAATGCATAATAAAATATCAATTATATGGTATTTATCAAACACTAAGTGAATGAGCAGCAAATTGAATTGAATTTCGAAGCGGAAGATTTAAATAAAATTTATATTTTTCGCATCCATCATTTATATACGCAAAACCATGAATAAGTTGCTACAGCCCATTTGAAAAATATTTATATTGAAAATATACATATACATACATATTTAGAAATACAAATATATAATAACGCAGCATATCAACTGTGCAAATCAATAGAAATCTAGAATTCCAATTAAAATATTAAGTGAAAAATTTCGCATATCAGACAATTTAAAAAGTATCCGACTAGAAAAAAGGAAACTGGAAAAAATGCAGAATAAATGAAATATGCAGAGTTTTGTATAGAATACATATATAGACTAATGCAATATGCTTACAAGTAATTAAAACTTAAACACTTTTCGCAGAAATAAAATATTTATCGCACAATAATTATCATAGAAAAATGTAGATTTTCTTTTCATTAAGATTATGAAATTACTTTTTGTTCCATTTAGCAAATTTAGCAATTAGCAATTGAGTTTTGTGTTAAAAAAAATTGCTTAAAATATTGACAAGATCCACAAAATTCTTATGGAACGCGTTAGTTACATCACTTTTACCGTTAATGAATTCCAGAGCAAGAAAGACGACAGTAAGCGTGTTTATAAGCGAGAATGACGTGAATATACATACTAAATTACTATAGAATTAATTATATTACAAATTTAATAATTACTTATACGATTTACCACACATACAAGTAACTATATATAGTAAATATTTGAAATACACACACACACACATATATATATATACTATATACATACTTACAAATTTGTTAAGTACACCAACACGTTCATATGTAATAATAAATAATTTAATCTAAAACGATATATAATAAATATAAACGACATATATAAATACATAAACATACATAAATACGAAATTTTTGCATTTTTATTTATTTCCTTTATTTGATATTTTATTGTGTTTAGTAAAGAAATTGAAACCAAATAAATTATTTATCACAATTTACGCTTTGTTTAAACTTGAAATGAAAAAAAAATTATTTCAATTTTCCCACAAAAAAAATTATTTTATTTTAGTTTAAATTATTTTATTCTTTTTTTTTTTAATTCTTTTTTTATTATTATAATTTTTTTTAAATTTATTATTACATTTTTTTTTTTTGTTATATATTATTTTATTTCACTTATATATTGTAATTATTTTCGTTCTTGAACTTGTTTTTTTTATTTATTTACTTTTTCGTTATAATTATTGTTTTTGTTTACGCGAAGAGCGTAAATCCTTGCACAACTTTAGGCATTAGCTAATTGTTTTCTGCTATTTGAGTCTTTTGTATTCTGGCATATATGTATGGATGTGTATAAGTATATATTTACGTTCATGTATATTTGCAAGAATGCAATTCTCAAAAGTGGTCAGAGTGAAGTGATACGGCTGAAATGATTATTGTTTGCAATGGAAATCATCATAATTTTTTGGTTCAGATCAGATATCTAATTTGCTGATCTGTTTGCGTCTTCCCTTCATGGCTCTTTTGAGCTGTTTGGGTTTGGCGTCTGCGCAGCGTCAGATGCCTCTGATATCATTGGGTTAGACATCATTTTTTCTAAACGAGCCTAGTGCTCAATAAATAAATGCAAACATGCTTCTCCACCTGCTTAGAGACACCTTTTTTATTTTAATATACATATATTAATAAAAAATTATTAGTTTATTTTACTTTATTTTGATATATTACATTTTATTTAAACTTTTTTTTTCCTTAATATTATTTTTTTATATTTTATTTTATTAAATTTTGTTTATTTTACTTTTTTTATATTGTAATTATTTTAAATTTTTTCATTCTTATTTTACTTTAATTAATTTCTTTGTGATTGATTTTAACTTATATAATTTAATTTTATTTTAATTAACTTTATTTAATTTTTTTTATAATATATATTTAAATTTTTTAATTTATTTTATTTTATTTTACTTTATTTAGTTCTCCTTTATTTCATCTTAATATTCTTAATGTTTTATCATTTACTTTTATAGTTTTTAATTTAATATTATTAAATTTATTTTATATCATTTAACTTTTACTTCATTTATTTATATTCATTATGTTATATTTTATGTTATCTTGCTTATTTTAATTTATTTTGAATTACGTTTTTAATTTTTTATTAATTTTTTTTTTTTCATTTATTTTATTTTATTATTATTTTATATTATTTTAATTATTTTTTATTTTTATATTATTTTGTTTCAACTAATTTCAATTTTTTTAATGTTAATTTGTTTTATTATTATATTTTATATTTAATTTATGTTTTCATATTTTAATTATTTTAGCTTTTTTCTATTTTTTATTTATTTATTTTTATTTTATTTTGTATTTTATATTTGATTTAAAGTTGTTTTATTTTATTTTTTTTGTTTTAAATTTTTCTTTATTTTAATTTATTTTGCTTTATTTTATATTTTTAACTTATTTCATGTTATTTTTATATTATATCTTTTTATTTTGTTTTAATTTATTTTTTTATTCGTTACTTTTTTTTTTTTTAATTAAAATTATATTATTTTTTATTTCCCTTTCTATCTATTCGTATTTATATGATTTTATATTATATCTTTGATTTTGCTATATTTTTTTCTTTTTATTTATATTATTTTTTATTTCACTTTTTATATATTTTTATTTATGTTAATTCTTTTGATATAATTTATTTTAATTTTACATTTTTTTATTTCAGTTTTCACCACCCATATATTTAATTCCTTGATTTCCGACTGTGAGGAGAGAAATTTCCTCAGTAAAATTTTGCCAATTATTTTTATCTCTATTTATTATCCAAGCCAATTTAAATACTGAACAAATAAAAAATATATTGAATTAAAAAGCATAAATATTGAATAATTAATGCTGAAAACAAAAGAAAAATTTGCATGAAATTTAGTTGAAGTTATAGCAAATGTTTAATAACAAACTCCAGCAATTAGTGTTGAGTTAATAGTTTAATTCAAAATAGTTTAAAAATAAATATATATTTATAGTAAATCTAAAAAACTAAAAATATTTTAAATTATGCATAACCATAATAAATAAAAAGTTTGTTATATCATTTGCTGTGCTACAATAAAGCAAAGAATAATAATTTAAAAAAAAAACAATTAATATTTATAGCTCAAAATATTAAAACAAAAATATGTTAAATGCATTCTCTGTTGAAATTTGTTATTTGCAACAAAAAAAATTGTATACCAGGAGTTCTCAAACAACATAGTTAAGTTGTTTTCCAAAATAATGTTGTTAGTGAAAGAGTTTTTCCGAGTTAATTATTTCTCAGATAAATAATGTTAATTATTAAAAAAAAAGATAGAATATAATACCATATGAAATTTGATTGAAAAAAGGACATACATACATACATAAATGTTTAAAATAGAAAATAACTTTAGTGAACACTATATAAATTGCATAGATTTCAATTCAAAATATAATATATTGAACGATTTTTCCATTACCACAGCCCAACTAAGGTTAGTTTGCGCGACAGTAGACAGCAGATTGGTCATATTGCCACATGATTCTCATTTTAGCTGCTTTTTAAATAATAATTTTCTTATATATTTAACCAAAAATAAAAGGACAGAAATATTATGTGTCACAGTTTTCGAATGAAGGTATGATCGCCTTTGTTTTGACTAATCACTTATACTCGTACAGGATATATTTGATTATATTGAAAAAAAAATGTGTGCTCTGTCTGTCCACCGAATCAATACTTGAAATAAGAAAGGCTTTGTACAATAAAATTTGTGACAGAGCTGGAAGACCGATTAAGTAGATATGGAGAGCCTTAACGGCTTGTAAGACCGCCAAAACCATGTGCCACCAACCACGTTTTGCTCGAAAAGACTGCAATACGGTTAAAGGCCAAATGTTCGGTCACAACCTACTGGCAGCACTTGTGAGCAGAATGGACAGTGTAGGTAGGCGAGTTGGAATACCACCTCTGTTTTTTCAGGAAGGGAGTACATGACTATCGGGACGACACACAGCAATACAGGCAAGACCCGCTGGACAGGACGGTGTACAGACAGGCCATAAACACCATTCACCGCGATTCCGTTACCACCTTCGTGAACTCTATTTCAGTGAATGGTGTTCTCGGAGTCAAGTCACCACCCATTGCAGAACAAGAGCTCGAGCTGCTTCGTGAGACCCACGTAACCCTGACACACAATTAAGATCTGGATACTGTAGCAGGCTTAACTCACTCCTACCTATCCAAACTCGACCCTGACATACCCAACATATGTACCGCATGCAACGAATCCCCGCCCGACATTAACCATCTCTTTGCATGCCCACTTAATGCGACTCATCTAACACCCCTCTTCTCTAGATGTAGTTTCGAAACATTGATGAAAATCGTAATGAACATTAAACGATCACCTCCAGTTCGCACATACTCCCTTATCGAATTAAATTTTTTGATGCCTGAAAATGGCTGACGGTGTGGACGCGGGTATCTATTGTGCTGAACTGAAGCTCAAGCAACTCATTAAACTACCGGAGTGCTGCAGTATTTTTTAAGCGAAGAGAAAGCTGCAGAGATAGTTAGCAATGCGGGAAACCACATACGTCTTTATCCATGTGGCATTTAAAGCAATAATCGCACATCGTATCATCGACGGATCAGGATGAAATTTAATGCCTAACGGCTTGCAAGATTGCCATGTGCGCTGGCATGGCAGGAAAATACACACAAAGTTGTATACTCATGCGTTTTCGAAAGTACTAAGGACGACTGTTGACCTAATGACAGATCATATTCTATTGACATTACACACGAGAGCAGAATGACACATATAGAAAGTGCTGGCAGGAAGGCATGAGTGAGACGTTGGTATAACTTTTTCGTGCCTGTCCGGCTTTATCTAGAACTCGTCGTCAGACATTTAGGAGCTTTTCAATTCAAAGAACGAGAGGTAGTATCAGAACTGAATATGGCGGCTAACTTAAACTTCGTCAAAAGCTTTGACATTCTCCCCGGTGACGACTTTAGCTCGAAATTTTTTAATTTTTCATATGAAATACGAGTAAGTTTTTGTTTATATGTGTCTTTATGTTTAAAATAAAATACGTTGAAAAATTTCAAAATCTTAATTCCCTGCACGAAAAAAAATTCCAGTTACGAGTCTGTATTTGACTTCATTCTTAGTCCACTCTTCTCTGCTATGTTTTTCTTTCCGCATTTTGTCCGTTCATTCAGTTTTTGTTGTTGTTGTTGTTGTTGTTGTTGTTGTAGCAACCGCAAAAATATTCTCCAAATTAGTTTCTGTGGAATATTGCGGTAGTGACAGTCCTTGGCCGGATAAAAAACCGTGTCGTTCCGTTATTAAGAATCGACTGTCGTTGGAGCTGTAGGATTTTAGTCGCTTCTTATGACAGGCATGCCTCACAGCGGATAAATTCTTGAATCCCCAACCCGCAGGTAGTACCGTTTATTCCTTGCCTCCCATTGCTGTCGTTGCCTTAACTAGGAAGACCGATACCACTTCCTTCTTATATATTATTTAGCAGTTACTTAATTTTCTTCTAATTCATTAGTCAGAAAGCAGTTTTCAGTGTTGTATTCACGAGTTTGTCGCTTTGAGTTTTATACTCTATTTTAGGTGAATTTTTTTTTTTTTTTTTGTGGGCCAAAATGAGAATTATTTGGCAATTTCATTAATATATAACCAGATGTCTAAAGATCATGCATTTTATGCTTCATGCCCGAATTTTCTAAGTCTGCATACAGTCAGCGTCAGAAGTCTGCAAGCAGCTACAAATAAAAAAAATCTTTGAAAATATTTTTTAAACTAATAAATTTACTGAATTGAAATTTTCTTATTCTTATACACTATTGAACGTAGATTGGATGTGAATTTTTTTTCACAAGTTCGCTGAACAGACGAGATAACGGTACTTTTAACCGTCGGGGTAGCAAAACAAGCGATCAAAAATCTACAAGCACCAAATATATGAAGGCCTTACTGTGTAAAAATAAAACTTTTTAGGCAATTTAATAACCGCAGCACTTAAGGACCTCTGCCACACGATTTTTCATTGAATCGACAAGCTTGGTGGTCTCCTAAGTTGTTATTACAGACCACTCTTTAAGTATCACGGTTTTTTAGCTGTTGTGCCCTCGATATTGTGTGTTTGCGTATTTTTCTTTCTAAAAGTGCACATAAATGCTCAATTAGGTTTAAATCTGGTGACTGTGGAGGCGTGTGTAGTTACTTGGGGACATTGTAGAGCAACCAAAGCCGTAAAATTTCTACTCTGTGCTTATAAAATATCCAACTTTTAAACCCAATTTTTCAGTACTCGACCGCAAGTTACGTTTTAAAATGTCTACTAATTTGCGTCCCTTTGTGCCGAAAATGCAGTACTTCGATTCGTCGAAGAAAAGCACATTGTTCCAAAACTCATTTGACATGTTTTTATATTTATTTGCAAAGTCAGTGCACTGTTTTCGGTTAATAGGCGAAACTAGAGGGTTTTTTCGTGCTACTCAGCAAACCTGCCCGTTTCAAAATTCGCCGCGTAATAACCACTGAAATATTTTTCGCAAACCTTTCTTGTACATCACGTGCAACTAATGATGCTGTTAACAGCAGATTTTTCTTTACCGCATTCAATATTGATCGTCTTTCACGGAGCGTTAATTTCGGTGGGCGACCAGATCGCGGTTTTGAAGTGATAATTTCCGTAAATTTGAAATTTTTTATTACGGTATAGACTGAACTACGCGATCTTCCAATCAAACGTGCAAATTCGCGTTTTGAATTCCCTTCCCACCAAAATTTAATAATAATATTCCTTTCGTCCACACTGATTTCCTTCCGATTGAACACCATTGTAAATTTTTAGATCAAGGTTATAAAATCAAAATATTTTAGATAAAATTTTTTATTAATGAGGTGAATACAATAAAGTATAATAAAAAAAATTGCGGAAATACCTTAAAACAAGAACAAATGCCGCGACAATACTGAGCGCTTGTAGACTTTTGATGGCTGCTATTGCTACCTAGAAAAATAAAAGTACCGCTATCTTGTCTTTTTGGTGAATTCGAGCGAAAAAAATTTGCGTCATCATTCTACCTTCAATATTGCAAAAGAAAAAGAAAATTTTACTTCTATAAATTTATTAGTTTAAAAAATATTTTCATACAAACTTTTTGTATTTAGCTGCTTGTAGACTTATGACATTGACTGCATGTGTGCCATAATTTTCGGATATCAGTGGCTCCATTCTAATGTAAATGAAGCCGAAAAACGTAGTAAAAAGAGTTTTACAAAGTAATTTTCAAGTTTTCACCAATTGAAAAATTAAGAAAAAGGAAATTTTAAAACTGAAATCTGAATTGAGCTGATTCAAATTAATAATTTTTTTTTTTTTACCGAGAATCATGTTAGTTTTATATCAAAAATTCAAGTTGTTGTTTTTCAGTTATGTGCTTAAGTAACTGTAAAAAAAATTTTTTTAAATAGATCATAACCGATATATCGATTTGGGGAACTCACAAGATGTCATAAAGTCATAAGTCATAAATACAAAATATTAAAATTTCATACAAATGCATGCAAAGAGCAAAAGTTATAACGAATCGGATACATAAGGTGGATTCTCTATGTTTAGGAAATGCACGCTACGGTGCACGGATAGCAAATTTTTCCTATGCAAAAAAAAATTTTCTACGATAGGAAAAATATCCTATATCCAAACCTATATATATTTATTTCGCACATATAGCAAGAAGAAAAAAGGTGCTCTCGATCTCTAGCGAAATTCCCTAGGAAAAATATGCATTTCCTAGACATAGAGAATCCCCCTATAGTTTTCGACATTGTAATGGTGTTAGCTTCTCTGCAGTGAAAAATACTAGTGGTGAACTAGAATTCCATTAGTTTGCATATTTTGCACTAACTAGTTCGTCTGCCATTTATTTCCCATATATGTAAGCAACTGCTATTTTTAACACGGCAGTGTCCTATGAAATGTCCTATATAAGTATGTGTTGAATTTCTAATTCACGAAAAATAAAAATAAAAATTAAAATGAAGTTTCCTGCAACGAGAATCGAATGGGAAACTTCACGCACACTACAGTAATTATCTCTAACCATACGGCTATCGTGGACGACGTAAGGCCAATTGAAAAGTTCCCGGCCTATCATGGTAAAACACATTTTTTTCTTGCAAAATTCAGTTTTTTTATTCGACAAGGCAGATAAACTGATTATAGCGACCCTCTAACTTTTCGATACCATTTTTGTATAAGTAGTATGATTCGTTCTTTGCTTCAAAATAAGCCTCAATTTCGGCGATCACCTCTTCGTAAGCCGAAATTTTTTTCCTAGCGGGCATTCTTTTAAGATTTGAGAACAGAAAATATTACCTGTGGGCCAGATCTGGAGAATGCGGTGGATGCGGAAGCAATTTGAAGCCCAATTCTTGGATTTTTGCTATCGATTTCACTGACTTCTGACACGATGCATTGTCTTGGTGAAACAGCACTTTCTTTTTCTTCAAATGCGGCTGTTTTTTTTTTTTTGGAGATTTTATCCTTCCAACGCTCCAATAACGCTATGTAATAGTCGCTGTTGATGGTCCTTACTTTTTCAAGGTAAATTCCATGCGCAACCCAAAATGCAGACGTCAGGACCTTACCAGCCGACTTTTGCGTTTTTCAACTCCTTGGAGCGGGTTCATTGTGTGCAGTCCACTTTTAGGACTGTTGATTGGTCTTCGTAGTGTAATGATGGAATCATGTTGTCATCTATTGTCACATATCGACACAAAAACTCGGGTTTGTGACGCTTCAACATCTCCAAAAACTGCTCCGAATCTACAACTCGTCGTTGTTTTTGGTCAAAAGTGAGCTCACGCAGCACCCACTTTGCACAAAGCTTTCTCATACCCAAATATGCATGAATTATATGATGTACAGGTTCAGTTGATGTCTTTAGAGTGTCTGCTTTTTCATTCAATTTCAATTTACGTTCAATCAAAATCATTTTGTCGATTTTTCTAATATTTTCGTCGGTAACAATCACTTTTGGGCATCCAATGCGTTCACCGTTTTCGGTGCTCATTTCACCACGTCTAAACTTAGAATACCAATCTTTGATGGTTGCTTTTCCTGGGGCAGTGTTCGGAAATTCGTCATTATGTCAAGTTTTTGCTTCAATTTTATTTTTTCCCTTCAAAAAGTAATATCTTATCAACACGCGAAATTCCATTTTATTTTTTATTTTTTCACAATAACAAAAGTTGCTTCACTCAAAATGCTATAATTCACAAAGTAATGATCCAACAGCTGTCATATTTATATACGCGTCTTTTGAAGGTTAGGTCTAATTAAAAATTATGAATTAATTAATTCTAGCAACACCGTGTATGACTCAAGCGGGCACTTTCCAGTTGACCTGTTACAGTGCACCTAAACAGCGCTAAATTGGAAATGAAGCTCAGTCGTGGCGTTCTAGAAATACCAAGAACAAGGGAATAGCGCGGTTGTGAAATTTTTTTACTTAGGCCCGTTACTAACGAACTGGTATGATTTCAACCTATTTCATACTAGTATTCAAGTAGAATTATTGCATATTAGTTTACGTCTTCCTTATGACAGCTTGTGAGTCCGCCAATTAATTTACAATTTTTTATTTACCGTTTTTATTTCTATATATATTTATATATATATATATATTTATATATATATTATTTTTTTAATTTTTAGGTATCTTTGTTTTTCCTTGAACTTAGTTTAGCTCTTTAGTGTTGATTGGCCTGCTGAAAACATTCGTTTCCAGCAAAATTTTTACAATGAATTCATTCATTATATTTTTAGGTTTAAAATAAAAAAGCAAAATTTTTTTATTCCATTTTGAATTTCGTTATAACGGTATCTAAGTGTACCAACATATAAAGGTAGGCATCACAAGGTCTGCGTTCAGGTTTATAATTATTTACAAAAGCATTAGAAATTATAATAAAAAAAAATTAGATTTAATATTTTGTTGGATAATCACGTTGTTTTAATACCTCACTTAAACGGTTTGGCATTGCATTTACCAACTTATCTGTTTCCTCAGCTGTAATTCGGCACCATACTGCCAGCATAACTTTGCGCAAACCATCTTTTCTTAGTATTATATGCTGACAGATTCTTTTTCCTAATATATATTCCAAATGTGCTCTATAGGCCTGAGATTGGGTGTCTCAGGAGGCGTCTTAAGCTGTACAAGAGCCAAAGTCTGACTATTTGTGTACAAGTAAAATGTTTAAAAAAACAATTTGTGCAGAAACTGTTAGAAAAATTGTACGTAAAGTTGGATATCATGGTAGAGTCGCTCGAAAAAAACCTTATATCTCACTAGTCAACAGACGAAAGCGCATTGAATTTACTCATAATTATATAAATAAATCTCTGGAATTCTGAAAATGACTTGTATTTTTTCGGATGAGAGTAAATTTTGTATATTCAGCATAAAAGGTCGCCAAACTGTGTGGCGCAAATCAGGAACTGCGCCTGAAAAACAAAATCTTTATGGTACAGTGAAACATGATAGTGGTGATGGGATTATAGTGTGTGGGTGCATGGCGGCTAATGGTTTGGGTCGGCTTGAATTTATCGAATCGGCAATGGATAAATGGGGATATTTAAACATTGAAAAAAAAGAACTTGAAACAAAGTGCAGAGAATCTAGGCTTATCTTCGACTTTTCGATTTCAGCAGGATAACAATCCGAAGCATTCTATAAGTATTTACGTTTTCAATTATATTTGTTGACGTAATTCGCGGATTAACTTTCACCAGATTTATTATTTTGCGTTCTTCCCGTACTGATAATATTTTTTGACGGCCAGATCGGGGTTTTGACGTTAAAATACCGGTTTGCCTGAAATTATTTACTACACGCTGGACGGAGGAATATGTTCTTCCAATAGTTTGTCCGATTTTTCGGAAACTTTCGTCATTTTTCCAGAGTTTAATAATTATTTTGCTCTCCGACACACTAATTTCTTTCCCTGTGGTTTCCATTTTTTCAAACTAATATTAAAACACGTCACGAACTCTTTAAATGATTAATTAATTGGAATAAAATACAATAGAAAATATGCAAAAAGAAGAAACAGCTTAATGGAAAGTAACGGTATTCTCAAATCAAGTAAAGTGAACGCAGACTTTGTGATGCCTATGTTTACTTGTTGCTGCACTTAGAATACCGTTAACTCGAAAATGAAAATAGGAATATAGGTTTTTGTTTTTGCATTTCGAACTGAGAAATGTAATGAATAAATTCTTGTTTAAATTTTAAATTTTAAATGAATTAACTATTTCAATTGTGTATGTAATTTACTTTAAAAAAAATTTGTTGTTGTGTGAACGCAGACTTTTTGGAGTTTATGTGCATACAATTTATGGTAAAATCAAGGAAATAATTAAATCTAGCGCATCTTGAGTAAAAAATAAAATTAAAATTTATTTCTATCTATCTAGATACTAAGAAAAATTTCTCAATAAAGAAAAAATAATAATAATATAAAATAAATAGTAATATTCTAAAAAAAAAATCGACTTGAGTGCATATCGTTACATGAGCGTAGCTAAAAATGTAAATTAAGAAAGAAAGAAAAATTCAAAACATAAACACCATAGCGCAATAAAAGGCGTGTAAGGTTGAATTTTGTTAATATATAAAATTAAAAATCAAATTATAACAACAAAAAATAATTATAGTAAATCTAAAATATAGACGAAAAGCAAAATAAGTGATAATCATAAGCTATACATATACATACATACATATGTACAATATATATTTTATTAACCACTATGTACGTTTCGACTATCGGTTTTCAACAGAGACTAATTTCTAATACAGTTCCTAAAACCAATACATTAGAAGAGACCAACTGTTACAACTACAAATCAAATATATATACATATAAACAAACAAAAAAAGCCTACACAAACAACCTCCAACCACCAGAAACAACCTCCGAAGGCATTCTCGTCAATACTTACATACAACCATACATATTTACCCTGGCAATCATCCTAAAAGCACACTACGATTGCTAAAGAAAAGCGATTTTGTACGCTTATAGGCGTTAGAAGACAGTACATATATTCAGAGATAACCTCATCACCAACTCTGACTCCAATTCAAAACCAAATATGCAAATATGCATGAAAAAAAAAAAATAAAAAAAAAATAAAAATATTAATACAAATTGTTGTTGTGCATGCAAAACGAATCTTATGAATGCTTTTGGTGTTAAAAAAAAAAAAAGCCAAACTGATTACAAAAAAAAAGTTATATAAAATACATATATACATCAAACAAAAAATTTAAATACCTTAAAGTGTCGCATGAAAATGAAAATGAAAATTCCAAAAATTTATAAGAAAACTTAATAAAAAACAAATTTTATATATAGAAATATTGCTGAATCACTCGTTGCCTAAATGCCGCTTCTCTTTTATACTCGTTGTTTTCGTACTTACTGTAACAAGAACAAATCATCATACATACATACATAAAAATACCTAAAAAAAATTATTTAAAAAAAAAATTAAAAAAAATCTAATAAAACAATTAGTGCCCAAAGAGTAAGAGATGTATGTATATTAAAAGTAATAAAAAACAAAATAAAATAAATACAACTCTACACACATATACATATGTATAATATATATTCAAGAAAACAAAAAACAAAAAACAAAAACAAAAACCAAGCAAAAAACACTTTCAAGCGTGTACAATATTTAATATTTACTTATATATATGCATAAAAGAGTTATGTAATATGGAATTATATACATACAAACATAGATTATTCATTGCAAATAATATATATATATATATATATATAGCATTGAAAAACAATTGAATTCTATTGAAAATAATATTTATATGTAACCAAAAAACAAGGCCACTTATAGGTTGAATAATACTTTAGAGAAATTTAGTATTCTTAAGAGTTACATAAAGGTAATAAATTAAGTATTTATCAAAAAAAAAAAAAATATATATATATATATAAAATACACACCCTATTTCCATTGAATTGAAAGTCCAAAAAGTTTATTGGAAAATTTAACGACAGAGTTTATTTCAACAATTTTTCCTTATCATAAAAAACAAAAATAAAAATTCTAATTTTAACATGAAATAGTAAAGCTTTGACAAGAAAAAAACGTAAATCCAACATTGACAAAAGTCTAAATACAGTACATACATAACTTATCTTAGCACAAAAACTTTGTTTAATATCAGGTAACCTGATATTTTTAGTTTTTAGTTGGTGCACCGTTCGCATCAATAACAGCTTGAAGCCATCGTGGCAACGAAGCTACTAAATTTGTCAATACTGAGCAAGTAATACTGTCCCAAGCTTCAATAAGACGTTCTTTGAGTAATGCTGAGTTGGAAATATGATTTTATTTCTAATTTTTCGTTTAAAAATCTCCCAGACATGTTCAATAACATTCAAATCTGAGCTTTGAGTTAGTGTGTGCGTAGTTGCCTTGGAGCATGATAAAGCAACCAATCCTTAACAATATGGACCGTATGCTTTGGATCCCTATCCTGTTGAAAGATCTAGACTACGTCAAGCTCCAAACTGTCCACCGAAGGCTTCAGATTAGCTTCCAACAATTACTTATATTTCAACCGTTCCATATAACCCTCAATAAAAACAAGCTTTCCAATTTGAGATGCCGCAACCGCTTCCCAGACCATTACGTTGTCGCCACCATGCTACACTGTTGATATTATATTTTTGGCGTTAAGTGCAGTATTTTCTTTTTTCCAAATTTTTCCTCTTCCCTCGCTGCCGAATATATTGAATTTCGATTTATCTGTAAAGGAGACTTTTTGCCAAAAATCCATTCCCTTGTCTAAATGTGGTTTAGAGAACGCCAAGCGAAGTTTACGATTTTTTTTTCACAAATAAGAAGCTTTTTACGTGGCGTTCTACTGTGAAAGCCGTTATCGTGCAGAGCTTTTCGAATTGTTCTTGGATGGACACACTTTTTTGATGAGCTTGAGCTATTTTCGGCTAATTTTAGAGCCACGTGGTTTTTTTTCGGTGGATCCCATTTTTTCAAAGTTTTTTACAATGATCTGTACCTTTGGTTTACTTAATTTTAAAATTTTTGAAATTTCACCATTTCCAATAAGAGTGATATGATTTCTTTAAAAAAAACACACTGATTGTTAAGGAAATTCAAATGATTTTTTTTTATTTATTTAATGTGAAGTACAATCGATAAAATGAAGTTCTGAATATAACATCATTCAAATGGCCTCCACGACTTCTTTTGCAGGAACGCATTCGATGAACCCAATTTTTGAGCACTTTTTCCGCTAGATCAAGTCGTATGTCGTGATTTTTCGTCGTACTGATTTTTAAAGCTTGAAGAGAGTCTGGTTTATTGCTAAAAACCAATGACTTCAAATAACCCCACAAGAAGTAGTCTAATGGTGTTAAATCACAACTTCTTGGAGGCCATTCAATGTCACAATATCTAGAAATAATAGAATCTCCCAAGCCTTTCTTGCTGTGTGACACGCAGCCCCGTCTTGTTGAAACCAGATGTTGTTAAGATCAACTTCTTCCAATTGTGGCCATAAAAAGTTGATTATTATCGATCTATACCACTCTCCATTCATAGTAACGGTGCTACCCTACCAGCTTCATTTCGAAAGAAGTACGGACCGATGATTCCACCAGATCAAAAACCATACCAAACTGTCAATTCAGGTGATTGTAATGGTTTTTCATGAATAATTTGTGGATTTCCTTCGCACCAGAATCGACAGTTTTTTTTTTTATTTACCGCACCACTCAGATAAAAGTGAGCCTCTTCGGAGTAGATGACTTTTGTGTTGCAATTTGCAATTTTTCTTCTTCCTTGGCGTGGGCACGGCTTACGCGATTATAGCCTCGTCAACAATAGCACGCCACTCGTTTCTTCTCTTTGCTGTTTGGCGCCAGTTAGAAATACCAAGTGATACCAGGTCGCTCTCACCCTGATCTTTCCTACGGAGTGGAGGTCTTCCTCTTCCTCTGCTTCCGCCAGCAGGTACTCTATCGAATACTTTCAAAGCTGGACTGCTTTCATCCATTCGGACGACATGACCTAGCCAGCGTAGCCGCTGTCTTTTGATTCGCTGAACTATGTCAATGTCGTCGTATAGCTCGTAATGCTCATCGCTCCATCGTCTGCGGTATTCGGCGTTGCCAATGCGCAAAGGACCATAAATCTTCCGCAAAACTTTTCTCTCGAAAACTTCTAAAGCCGACTCATCTGATGTAGATATCATCAGGGCGGGAATGATGAGCGACTTGTAGAGTTTGGTTTTTGTTCGTCGAGAGAGGACTTTACTTTTCAATTGCCTCCTCAATCGAAAGTAGCAACTGTTGGCAATAGTGATTCTGCGTTCTTCAAGGCTGACATTGTTGTTGTTGTTAATACTAGTCCCCAGATAGACGAAATTATCTACGACTTCGAAGTTGTGACTGTCAACAGTGACGTGGGAGCCAAGTTGCAAGTACGATGACTGTTTATTTGATGACAGGAGATATTCCGTCTTGCCCTTGTTCACTACTGGACCCATTCACTTCGCTTCTTTGTCTAATCTGGAGAACGCAGAACTTACGGTACGGTTGTTATGACCAATTATATCAATATCATCCATTGGCATACGCCAACAATTGCACACTCTTGTAGAATATTGTGCCTGTTCTGTTTAGCTCTGCAGCTCGTATTATTTTCTCCAGCATCAAATTGAAGAAATCACATGATAAAGAATCTCCTTGTCTGAAACCTCGTTTCGAATCGAACGGCTCGGAGAGGTCCTTCCCAATTCTGACTGCGCTTCTGGTATTATCCAGGGTCAGTTTACATAGCCGTATGAGTTTTGTGGGGATATCAAATTCAGACATAGCGGCGTAGAGGCAGTTCCTTATCGTGCTGTCGAAGGCAGCTTTAAAATCGATAAAAAGGTGGTGTGTATCGATTCTTTTCTCTCGGGTCTTCTCCAAGATTTGGCGCATGGTGAATATCTGGTCAATAGTGGATTTGCCAGGTCTAAATCTACACTTCTAAGGTCCGATTAATTTGTTGACGGTGGGCTTTAGTCTTTCACACAATACGCTAGATGGGACCTTATATGCGATATTAAGGAGACTTATCCCACGATAATTGGCGCAGACCGTGGGGTCTCCCATTTTTTGAATTGGGCAGAGCACACTTAAGTTCCATTTGTCAGGCATGCTTTCGTCCGACCATATTCTGCAAAAAAGCTGATGCATTCATCTTGTCAGCTCTTCACCGCCGTATTTGAATAGTTCTGCCGGTAAACCATCGGTTCCCGCTGCTTTATTATTTTTTAAGCGGGCAAATGCTATTCGAACTTCTTCATAGTCGGGTGATGGCACGTCGATACTATCGTCATCGATTGTCGCTTCAGGTTTTCCATCGCCGGGGTTTTCACTTTCACTGCCATTGAGTAGGTTGCGATTGCAGAACGATTATTTTGATAATAATATTGAATAATTTGTAAACGTTGCTCTTGCGTATATCTTGCCATAATGAAATTGTAAACATTACTGAATGCAATGGAAAAAAAATGACAAATCATGACATATTAAAAATGGCCAAAACGACACTTAGAAATCATATCGTCCCTATTGGAAAACCCTATATATGTCTATATAACAATAAATAAATGAAAAAAAAAATGAAATTATAAAATATTGATTGAAGCTAAATATCCTTCAATTTTGAGTGTCCAAGTTTGAGTGTTATTTTCACCAATTTCCGAAATATTCTCGGTTTCTTTTCTTTATACATTTTTTCTATATATATATATATGTAAGTACTTTTACATTATTCACAAAAACAAAATTAGTTACAGTGCAATTGAAGTTGGAGAATTAAAAGATTTCAATTGTATGAATACATACATACATATATATGCAGACACTTGAACTTATGTATATTAAAATCACCTGATTGAGAACAGGAAAGAAAAGCACATAAAAATAAATATAAAAAAACCAACTTGCATATATCTCGATTTGTTCTAATTTATCGAAATGCAAATGAATTGATTGATGGCAACGTACTTATTTAGAAGTATAAAAGAATTGTGTTGGTTACCAAAACTCAAATTTCGAGTTTAAAAAGTTAAGGAGCCGCATGGAAGTTGCTGTATATGCCGTATGAAAGGGTTATCCATTTAGAAATCTCGAAAGTGCAGAGCTATATTTTGACATCTGTCAAACTTAACAGTCTAACTAAACATGTTTTGTTAATTGTTTATTGCGACTTGTAATTGTTTGTGATTGTATAAATAAATTAACTTTATTCAAAGAGCCTATTTATTAGAATTTTCGAAATTCTCTACTTTTTAAAGGAAAAAAAAACACAGAAAATTTAAATTTAATGGAGACTGCTTATTATCATTCGAAAGAATATTCTTTGGTATTTTCTTTTTTGAAGATTATCTCTTTTAAATGTTAGCCGCGGCTACGTCTCAGTTGGTCCATCCGTTAAGTCCAATTTTCAATCGATAACTCGTTCGAGCATTTCGACTGAATCGAAGCGGTATTGTCCGTATAGACTTTTGATGGTTACGTTCTCCCGGCATCATTTTTGAAGAAATATGGACCAATGATTACACCGGCCCACAAACCACACTAAACCAAACCGTTGTTTTTTCTGGATGAAATGGCAGCTCTTGAAACTTTTCTGGTTGCTCTTCCTCCAAAATGCGGTAATTTTGCTTGTTTACATACCCATTGAGCCAGAAATGGGCCTCAAGGATGAACAAAATTTGGCTCGAAAACGTCGGAACTTCTTAGAACTTTTTAAGAGCCCATAGAGCGAAGCGATGTTGCTTAGGAAGGTCGAGCAGTTTCAGTTCTTGCACAAGCTGTATTTTATACGCTGTCAATTTAAGATCTCGACCTAAAATGTGCCAAGTCGTTCCATATGCCAGTCCGAGTCGCTGCGAACGGCGCCGAGTCGGCTCTCCACTATCTTCGTGTGCACTCTCGGCTACGGCCGCTATACTTTCTTCACTGCGTACTGGACATGATCTATTCGGTCGAATATTATCCAATAATGAATGTTGGGTCTCAAGATGGGTGATGGTGTTGCGAATAGTATGCTCAGTAGGCCGATTATGTTGACCATAAGTCGAGGGAAGCGCGCGAAACACACTCTTTACAGAACGTGAATTTTCGTAACAAAGTTGAATGGTTTGTAAACGTTGTTCAGGCGTAAGTCTTTCCACGATGAAATGCCAAACCAAATATTGAACAAGAATAATATGACTTACACCTACTTCCATATAAAGTCCATCTCATACAAAAACTGAAGCCAGCTGTCCATTCACAGCGACGTAATTACGTCGATTGGGTGCTTGAACAACAAGCAGTGGACTGCGATTTTTCCAACGAAATTTCCTTCAGCGGCGAGGCTCATTTCCCACTCGATGGATAAGTAAATAAGCAAAATTACCGCATTTGAGGCACTGAGACTGTTCAAATAATTGTAGAGAGACAATTGCATACAAAAAAAAAACTTATTGACTGGTGCGCTCTTTGGTTCGGTGGTGTAATTGAAACTTACTTCTTTGAAAACGTTAACGGCGGGACTGTCGCTGTCAATTCGGAGCGTTAGGGTCGTGTGATAATTCTTTTTTTTTTTTTTTTTTTTTTGACCTGCAATTGAAGAGTACGACTTGGACAATATGTGGCCCTAATAAGATGGTGCAACATGCCAAACAACACGAGTGAATATGGCTTTATTGCGAGTAAAATTTCTCAGCCGCGTAATCTCTCTCTCGTCTTGGCGATGTCAATTGGCTACTGAGATCGTGCGATTTCACAACGTTGAATTTTTTTTGTTTGGCTTTGCGAAAGACTGTGTTTATGCGTATAAAACTTAAACTCTTGAACACCTGAAAACCGACATTCGTCAAGTTATGGCTGAGCTACCACCCAAAATGTGCAAAAAAGTGGTGGAAAATTACCTCAAACGGAGCGATATTTGTAAAAATCCACGAGGCGGTGATTTGAATGATGTAGTATTTCAGACGTAATGCCATTGAAGGTTCAAACTTTATATTAAAAAGGCATTTGATGAAAAAAATATATTAAATCCATTTTGTTTACGTTTATTTTGGAAAGCGGCAAAATGGATAACCCTAGAAATGAAACACTTGAAAACTTTTTCCAAAAAAAAAAAAAAAAAAAAAAAAATTTAAATTTTACGATGAAAATACAAGATAATATATTAATTCAAAAAAAAAAGTCAAAAAAATATATATTTAATAAACATTTTCGCTCGAAAATATACACTCTACTATCACATGTGATGGAGTACAAGGTTTTCTTCTAGAAAAAATATCTATATATATTTTTTATGAACTCATATCTAACGTTCTTTACTATATTTACATACATACATATTGTAAAAAATCTAAAAAAAAAATCCACTTTACAAAGGTAATTGGAAAAAAAATTATTTTTGAAATCTCTCATAACAATACATATATATCACTATATAATTACGTACATGCATACATACATACATACATGCATACATACATATATCTATTTACTTTCTAATAAACATTTACAATCATCAATTATTCCCTATTACAAATTCTATCGGATATGTTTCATTTATATGGTGCTATACTTACTGTAGAAGAGCAATTAAATGAGATTCAATATTTGAAGACTTCATCACCATAAGCTCTTTTCTTACAAAACTCTTTACAAACTCGAAACTAATTAGAACTTAAGTATAGAAAGAAAAACATTATAAACAAAATTAATTGAAGTTAAAAAATTAACGAAGAAAAAATCTTTAAAAATAAATAAAATTATTCTGAAACCTTTGAATAGAATTGAAGTGTTTCAGAGACAGAGAGAGAGAGAGAGAGAGAGAAAGAAATGCATGGATTTCAAAGTAATAGAATGAATATTTCTAATTTAAAAGAAAAATTCTAAAAACCAAAATTGTAAAAAATTAAAACAAATAAATTTCATTGAAATGTATATTTAAAACGGTAATAAAAGATTACAGTTATAAGTTGACGTAATGATGCTACGTAACATAGTCCAGCAAACTACATGTGTGTAGGCTGGCAATGCCATTTAATGCCATTTCAATACCAAAAACCAAAAAAAAAAAATTGAATTTAATAAAAAAATTATTTACAAAAAATAAATAAAAATCATTTACTCACCCTAATGAATATAAAATTTAATATAAAAATAATTATTAAAACCAAAAAAAAAAATATTTCAAGGCAAGTGATGTCCAAAATGACAAAAATGTTTAAAAACATATATATAATAAATATCAGAAGTTAATATTGTTCTAAAAGCGTTTACTGTATTTGAAAAATGGTGAAAAATAAATATTTTGCATGCAATAAAAAATTTCCGAAAAAAATTGCAATTGAAAAATTACAAATAAAAAAATATTAAAATAAAATAAAAAAAAATTAAACTTTGTAAGTTTTCACAGCATACATACATACATACATATGTACTTATATAGAAAGAGTTGTATATTTGCAACTACATACATATATAAATTTGTGAAATTTTGAACAAAAAAAAATTACGAAAAATAAGTGATGCCTAAAGCAACATAAAAATTTTTCATTTGGAAAATTGTTTAACGGTTTAATTCTATATAATGCAATATATTAAATAGAAACAAAACAAAACAAAATTTCACAAAAAACTTCAATGTGAAATTTAAAATAAAAAAGTTGACCAAATATTTTACATACATTATACATAACTAAGGCACGCACATAAAACAAAAATACATATGTACATATGTAACTGATATTTATATATGCTACATACATATATGCATCAAATACTCCTTAAATACAGTACATACATAATTGAATACAATTTTTCGATAACAAAAAAACAACTATTTACTGTGTCTATCCCTCCGATTAAGAATATCTGCATTTTTCAAAACTGAAATTAAAAAAAAATAGTAAAATACCGTAAAAGGCCGTACAGACGATGTAATAAATAAGTGAAAATTAATTTTAATTTAATTTTATTTAAATATATGTTATTACACTTGCAAGTTTATCAAGTGAGATTTGAAGAATTAATTAATCAGTCCTATTCTGCATTTCGAATCGAATCGAAAAAATTTTCTCCATTCGGCGGATTTGGTATTCTGCATTACGTTCCGTTTCGATTAATCTTCGAAACTTTCGATTCTATTCTATTTTTTGTACTCTGCATTTCGATCGCAGCTACGTTTTTGTACGTTGTAATTTAGCTGGGTGACGGGTGATCCATTTCGAGGTTCTCTACTTTTTTAAAGGAAAAAACACACAAAATTAAAATTTATTGGGGAATGTTTATTATCATTCGAAGGAACACTCTTTGGTATTTACTTTTTGAAGATTATCTCTTTTAAATGTTGGCCGCAGCTACGTCTCAGTTGGTCCATCCGTTGAGTCCAATTACGATCGATGACTCGTTCGAGCATTTCGACTGGTAACATGTTTTGCTCCAAGGCCTGAATCGAAGCGGTATTGTCCGCATAGATTTTAGATTTTATATATCCCCACAGGAAAAGTCTAACGGTGTGATATCACACGATCTTGGTCGCCAATCGAACGGCTCAAAACGTGAAATTATCTACTCACCGACGTGTTTTCTCAATAAATCCATTGATTGATGCGATGTGTGGGAAGTGGCGCAGTCGTGTTAAAACCAAATGTCGCGGAGATCACAAGCGTCAAATTCAGGCATCAAATAGTCAGTTATCATGGCGCGATAACGGTCACCATTGACGGTCACGTTCTCACCGGCATTATTTTTGAAGAAAAGTGGACCGATGATTCCACCGGCCCATAAACCACACCGAACCATTGTTTTTTCTAGATGAAATGGTAGCCCTTGAATCTCTTCAGGTTGTTCTTCGTCCCAATGCGGCAATTTCGCTTGTTTACATACCCGAAAACGTCGAATCTTCTTTGAACTTTTCAGTTCTTGCACAAGCTGTATTTTATACGCTGTCAATTTAAGATCTCGACATAAAATGCGCCAAGTCGTTCCATATGTCAGTCCGATATGCTGCGAACGGCACCCAATCGACTCTCCACGGTCTTCGTGTACACTCTCAGCTATTTTCTTCACTGCGTTCTGGACGTGGTCTATTCGGTCGAATATTATCCAATAATGAATGTGGGGTCTCAAGATGGGTGATGGTGTTGCGAATAGTATACTCAGTAGGCGAAGCGCGCGAAACACATTCTTTATAGAACGTGAATTTTCGTAATAAAGTTGAATGTTTTTTAAACGTTGTTCAGACGTAAGTGTTTCCATGATGAAATGCCAAACAGTACTGAACAAAAATAACATGACAGCCTGACACGACTCACGCGTGATCTGTCAAAAAGAGGTTATTGAAAACGGCACATCTACTTGTATTACCCTTTAATTTGAATTCTATTAGTTTGTAGAAAATCTATTATAAAAAGGTGAATTTTTTTATGGTTCACTTTTCTTAATCTTTTTAGGAGTTAATATAGTTAAAAAGCATTTATTTTATATATATATTTTTTTCATTTTAAAAGGGTCAGAATTACTTTTTTAATGAATAAAATTCTTACGCGTTTATAGTCCAGCTAACGGAGCCAAGCCTGTAGTTCCCACTTTTCTTCTCATAACGTCAATTGGCTACTGCTTTACGCTCCTGTTGGCTAGAGTGATTCTGCGTTGGATTTCAAGGCTGACATTGTTGCTGTTGTTAATGCTGGTTCCTAGACAGACGTAATTATCTACGACTTCAAAGTTATGACTGTCAACAGTGAATGCTGACAGGACTTGAGGAGATATTTTTTTTCATTTCTCTCATTTGCTTATACAGTCTGCAGAAAACCGAGCTGACGATGTGATTGTTCTAGCCGTTGATGTCAATATCAACGTGATATTCTGGCAATTTCACGCGCTTACAGAAGACCTAACCATTTTTAATTTGTTCTACATCTCGTTATATTCTCTCCAACCATCAACTTCAAGAAGTCACATAATAAATAGTTGCTTTGTCTGAAACTTAATTTGGTATTGAACAGCTCGGAGAGATTTTTACAGATCCTAACGGGGTGTTTGGTGTTGCCAACCGTCAGACGTATAAGATTTTCGAGGAAACCAAATTCAAACAAAGCGGCGCAGAGGCAGCTCCTTTTCGTGTTGTAGAAAGCAGCTTCAAAATCGACGAAGAGCTGGTTTGTGTCGATCCTCTTCTCATGGATCTATACCAAGACTTGGCGTATGGTCTGAAGCCACACTAATAAGGTTCAAACAGTTCGTTGAAGATCCTTGTTGTCGATAGGGCATTATAGGCGGTATTGAGGTGACTATTCCCACGATAATTGGCGCAGAGTGTGGGGTCCGCATTTTGTATGTTAGGCAGAGCACATGTAGGTCCCAATAACCGTTTCTACTACCGACTGATCAAATTTACTAGAGAAGCTGATGCTTGCACCGGCTGTTTTGTTATTTTTTAAGCGGTCAATTGCTATACGAACTTCTTCATAGTCCAGTAAAGGGGCGTCTATTCCATTATCCTCTCTTGTTGCTTCATTTTCATTGCTATTCAGCAGGCTGGAGAAGTGTTTTCTTCATAAATTCAATGTACTCTGGACATCAGTCGCTAGATCTCCTTTTCCTTTTGGGCCTACATGAGTACATTCCGGTCTTAAAGCCTGAAATTAATAAAACTAAAGAAGAGTTTTAATAAAATTAACTAAATATTTTAGGGGAACTACCTTCCTCTTTGGTTTCCTGAATAAAACTATTCGTTTATCGTTAATACGGAGCTTTGGCTTCCTCAGTGAAATTTTTTTTTACAAACTTACTACTTTTCAAAAACGACACTAAACAAATAACCAGAAGTTTCTGGCACACCTACCAAGTTCTCCAAGAAACTTGTATATGGTTTGGAGGTTGAGGAAGTGGAAGTGTTTTGTCTCCTTCTTTACATGATCTGCACACAGCCGTATAGTGCTATATCTCATTGCTACATCTACAAAAATACTACGTTCCTTTCTGCTTAATGCAAGTAACAGTTAAGTGTTCCTCCAAGCTTCAGACAATATGTAAAGGTGCTAAAGGGTCTGAGAAAGTCGATAGTACAGACACGCCAGTGGCGCCAGGGCGAGGAAAAAAAGCGGACGAGTTGCTTTTCCTTTAACTTCTACATCCATATGACCGGAAACACCAATGATGTTCGCTAAATCCTAGCGTACCAACTCAGTGTTACCCAACTTCCCGCCCAACAGACCGAGAGGAGCGCCTGATGGATAAACGTAAAATCCAACAAACCGGTGACTGAAAACCATGTACAGTCCGCATTGTCCTGAATCCGAAACCGATCTCGGTAGGTCGCTGCTACACTCGCCTCTTAAGCAGAACAGCTAGCGATTTGCTCATCAGCTGTTATAAAGTAATAAAGATTAAGGAACGTTGAGAACTAAATAGATTATTTATTGGTTTAAAACTCTAAATAAATATTTCTTTCGACAAAAAAGTGAGTCAAAAGATTCAAAGCTGGAGGAATGAATACTAAAATCCTTACACAAGAATCTGAATGGATCGGGAATTGTTGGCACGGTTAAATGACGCTTGGCTAGAAACCTAAATTTCTGTTGGAAAAACATAGTTGTAGTCATTGTGTTCTAAGAGCTACTCGGTTACTGCGGCTGTCACAGAAGAGTCCTTCTCCTGTACATGCCACACATTTAAACCCATCAGTATTAATATGGATATCTTCAGTGTTACTGATGACCTTTCTTTCCTTCCGCTCACTCTTCCTCGCCTAGGAAGCAATAGGTTGTCTAGTGATTGGCAGAAGATTTCCTTTTCTCGGTCTCATTGTTCGTTTAGCCTGAGTTCTGTTATGGCTTTCGTTATGCTGCCTAGTTTGTCAAAGACTTCTCAGCATCTAACTGTTAGCGCTGCTTTATACAATACTTGTAAATTAATTGGTTTGATGTCGAGGATGATTTTCTAAACTTTTGTTGATATACCCAGAAAATGGGTCCATTGCACCTGTTCCAAAGGCTTAATATGGCACTTCGTTTTTAGTGTCGCCCACCATACTAGTCCGTCATAAGTTAGTGTGAGTCTCAAAACACTTTTGTAAAGCCAATACACCATTTGCAGTTGTAACCCTATATTGGTGCAAGGGTCTTTCTGCGCTTGGCTGGCCCCGCTTTCGATATATTCTCTACAGTTAATTTTTTATTTATTAAAAATTACTAGAGCTCAAGATTTTGTTTAAACATTTTCGAGCTTTGCGATCATTTGAGCAACGAGCACTCCCACACCTACTCATTGCTTATTACTCAAAAAATTTTCAAGCCGGGCACGAGTATTTCGAGTATTTTGGCAAACACTTTGACTTTTTTCAAAACTTTTTTTAATAATTTTAAATTTATTTATACAAAGTGTAAAAGTCATTGAAGCGCCAAAGGAATTTTGACAAACAAAATTTGAATTTTTTTGTTCTGCTGAGCAGTTGAGCAATGAGCGAGTATCGAGCGAGCATCGAGCTGCTCGCAATGCTCGATACCCGGGTATCTGAAGCTCTAATAATTACTCGGAGATTGTTGAACGAGTTGGACGTTATTATGATATTTCCGTTAAAGATGGTGGATTAAATTTTTGCATGTTTATCTTACTCAGGCAGACCTAAGTAACCCCTTGTCTCTCAGTAATAACTTCAGTATTGCATACAGCCAGTATATTGCTTAACATATGCCACAGCTGGGGAGAGTTTGCATAGTTAAAAGCTTCCTTTACGTCAATGAAGCCCACAACGGTATACTCTCATATTGAGGTTTTTTTTCTATATTCTTGACTACTTCACGAAAAGCGGTAAACAACCGATTTACACTTAACGTACGAGTGCCGTCAATACGACAGCCGATCAGAGGTATTTACTGCTTGAACCAATCGTCGCAAATTTTTTACAGCAGAAAGAACATCGCACTGATCGATCTATATGTTTTCGATACAGATTAATCCTCCTTTCCTGGCTTCGAGACAAAAGTTCATTTCGCCTCTCGGCACCTGCTTGGCGTGGCAACCTACACCAAAGTAAGTCTTTGTGCCGCAAGGTAGGAAAGAATCCAATAGTACCGACAGCTTTGAACGATTCGAAAGAAATGTGAGATTATGACCTTCTTCAGAGTGAGATTTTTTGATTATCCATTATATGTATATAATAATAATAATAATATTTTTTTAATATCAGGAAATTTCGTTGTCCATTTTGGTGATTATCCTCAAAATCACTAACCACATTGAAATGGTGCGGCCAAAGACTCTATAAATTACCGTAATTTAATGTAAAACTATTGATATACAAGTTTATACATACATATGTATATACATAAAAAAAAAATACAAAACTGAATCTTTCAAGCAAAAATACAAACTTACATACTAAAAGTACATACATACCAAAGAAATAAGAACTACATACATACATATGTATAAAATAGTCTATATATAAATTTCAATTATTATCTAAAAAAAAACACAAACTCGTACTGTGAAAAATTATGTACTCGAAAATGGTAAATTATACCTATGTATATACATACATAAATATATAAATAAATTGAAACTATTACTTTCGAAACTATTAACCAAATGGAACTCTTATTTTGCTGGATTTCGGATTTCGAAGAGATAAGTTTTTGGTGAAGCCATTTTGACTTATATTCCGGTACTGTCAGATGTGTAAGATGTGAGGACACAATTTTCAATTCGCTAACGCATTTTGTAGTCAAACAACATTGTTGGTGTTGTTAATGCTGGTTCCCAAATAAAAGAAAATATCTACGACTTCGAAATTGTGACTGTCAACAGTGACGTGGGAGCCAAGACGCGCGAGCTATGACTGTTTATTTGATGACAGGAGATATTTCGTCTTGCCCTCGTTCACTACTGGACCCATTCACTTCGCTTCTTTGTCTAATCTGGAGAACGCAGAACTTACGGTACGGTTGTTATGACCAATTATATCAATATCATCCATCGGCATACGCCAACAATTGCACACTCTTTTAAAGGATTATGCGTGGTCTATTTAGCTCTGCGGCTCGTATTATTTTCTCCACCATCAAATTGAAGAAATCACACTCTAAAGAATCTTTATGTCTGAAACCTCGTTTGGTATCGAATGGCTCGGAGAGGTCCTTCCCAATTCTGACTGCGCTTCTGGTATTATCCAGGATCAGTTTACATAGCCGTATGAGTTTTGTGGGGATATCAAATTCACACGTAGCGGCGTAGAGGCAGTTCCTTATCGTGCTGTCGAAGGCAGCTTTAAAATCGATGAAAAGGTGGTGTGTATCGATTCTTTTCTCTCGAGTCTTCTCCAAGATTTGGCGCATGATGAATATCTGGTCAATAGTGGATTTGCCAGATCTAAAGCCACACTGATAAGGTCCGATCAGTTTGTTGACGGTGGGCTTTAGTCTTTCACACAATACCCTAGATAGGACCTTATATGCGATATTAAGGAGATTTATCCCACGATAATTGGCGCAGACCGTGACGTCTCCCTTTTTTTTGGATTGGGTACAGCACACTTAGGTTCCATTTGTCAGGCATGCTTTCGTCCGACCATTTTCCGCAAAGTAGCTGATGCATGCTCCTTGTCAGCTCTACGCCGTTATATTTGAATAGT
Organism: Neoceratitis asiatica; assembly: GCA_030068015.2. Classification (NCBI taxonomy): domain Eukaryota; kingdom Metazoa; phylum Arthropoda; class Insecta; order Diptera; family Tephritidae; genus Neoceratitis; species Neoceratitis asiatica. The sequence continues at coordinate 20,056,671 of CM061528.1, read as the reverse complement.
TCTCCCCGTAAACCATCGGCTCCCGCCACTTTGATATTCTTTAAGCGGACAATCGCTATTCGAACTTCTTCATAGTCGGGTGATGGCACGTCGATACAATCGTCATCGATTGGGGTTTCGTGTTCGCCATTTTCACTGTCATTGAGCAAGTTGGAGAAGTGTTCCCTCCATATACTAAGTATACTCTGGACATCTGTCGCCAGATTACCTCCATGGTCCCTACACGAGTTTGCTCCCATCTTGAAACCTTCTGTAAGTCGCCGCATCTTCTCATAGAATTTTCGAGCATTACCCTTGTCGGCATTTCGGCGTCTTTCTTTTTTCGTCTGCAAATGCGTCTCGCTTCCCTCTTCAGCTCTCGGTATCTATCCCACCCTGCACGTGTTGTGGTCGATCGCAAAGTTGCGAGGTAGGCAGTCTGTTTTCTCTCCATTGCAGTTCGACATTCCTCATCGTACCAGTTTTTTTTTCTGGTATTGTTGAAAACCAATTGTTTCCGAAGCAGCGATACGCAAGGAATTTGCTATTTCATTCCATAGCGCCCTTATATCGAGTCGCTGATTAGTGCTCTCAGAGAGCAGGTGTGCAAGCCGAGTAGAAAACCTCACGATCTAGCGACAGCCATTTAGCTTGATGAATTTTCGTGTGCTGGAATCTGGTACTACAGACAACCATATTTCGGGCCCCGGCAAAGTCAATCAGCCTCAGCCCGTTTGGGGATGCTTCGTCGTAGAGGCTGAATTTTTCGATTGTTGCGCCAAAAATAGCTTCTCTGCCCACCCTGGCGTTGAAATCGCCTAGCACAATTTTGACATCGTGGCGGGGGCAGCGCTCATAAGTACGTTCTAGGCGCTCATAAAAATCATCTTTGGTCACATCATCCTTCTCTTCTGACGGGGCGTGGGCGCAAATTAACGATATGTTGAAGAACTTCGCTTTGATGCGAATTTCGGCTAGACGTTCATCCACCGGGCTGAATGCCAGGACTCGGCGACGGAGTCTCTCTCCCACCACAAACCCAACACCAAATTTGCGCTCCCTTAAATGGTCGCTGTAGTAGATTTCGCAAGGACCCACCTTTTTCCGTCCGTATCGGATTGATTGTTCTTATTAATCGTAAGTTTCGTAAATCACAGAAACAGATAGCGCCCCACATTACATTTGTTACAGAATTTGAAATTTCTTTTTAAAAGCTCAAAGAGTTCGCATAGCTGATATTTGTGTGCATGAATCAAGAGAACAGCATGATAATCGTCTCCAACAAATTATCGAGAACAACAGCTGCACGTGGACGACAAATAGGTTAAATTAGAAAACGAGACCGAGAAAGGCAGCGAACCAGTCGTGCATTAACACGTGAATCATTTGTTCGTTTTGCATTTAATTATGCACAAGACATTAACTATTCAACTGATCCTAAAGTTCTATAGGTGCGATTGACAAAATATGCAAATATTGTCTCAGGCTTTAAAGCTTTGCAATGGAACGCCTGGCATGTGTTATGCCTCATGGAAAGTTGTACTTATATTATTACCACAACTTACTCCGCCTGAACCTTTGAAATCACTACATTCGGGCAATTCAAATGATTCAAAATTATTTTTGCGTAAGACACGGAAGTTTAATTCTTGCTTTCAAATACATCATTTGGAGCATCAAAAATTTGCGATCTCTCATCTGATTGCCGTAATTTTGAAAAAAACATTTAAAATGCCAAATAAATCATATCACTCTTATTGGAAACCTCTATACAACATCGGGGCATGCCTATCGTAAGAAGCGACTAAAATCCAATAGGTTCAGCGACAGTCGGATCTTTATACCGGAACGACCTGGATTTTTATCCGGTCAAGGACTGTCAATCCCACAATATTCCCCGAAGCCCAATTTGAGGATATTTTTAGCGGTTACATAATAGGTCAATTGAAAATTCCTCCACCTGGCATATAGATGGCGCTCCTAGAATTATTTAATTCATAATTTTTGGTTAGCCCTAACATTCAAAAGACGCGCGTATAAATGTGACAGCTGTCGGTTCATTAATTTGTGAATTCTAGCATTTTGAATGAAGCAACTTTTGTTATTGTGAAAAAGATTAATAAAAAGGAATTTCGTGTGTTTAAAAAAATTTGCGTTTGGAAAGGAAAAAATACAGTTGAAGCAAAAACTTGGCTTGATGACGAGTACCCGCACATTGTCCCAGGAAAATCTACCATCAAGGATTGTTATGCTAAGTTTAGATGGTGGGGAAATGAGCAGTCGACGCCCAAAAGAGGTTGTTACCGACGAAAACATCAAAAAAATACACAAAATGATTTTGATTGACCGTAAAATGAAATTGAATGAAATCGCAGACACTCTCATATAATTCACGAATATTTGGGTATGAGAAAGGTCTGTGCAAAGTGGGAGCCGCGCGAGCTCACATTTCACCAAAAACAACGACGAGTTGATGATTCGGAGCAGTGTTTGGAGATGTTCAAGCGTAATAAGCCCGAGTTTCTGAGTCGATATGTGACAATGAATGAAACATGATTCCATCATTACACACCGAAGTCCAATTGATAGTCATCCGAGTGAACTGCACACGAAGAACCCGCTCCAAAGCGTGGAAAAACGCAACAGTCGGTTAACACGGTTATGGCGTCTGTATTTTGAGATGCGCATGGAATAATTTTCCTTGACTATTTTGAAAAAGGAAGAACCATTAACAGCGACTATTACATAGCGTTATTGGAACGTTTGAAGGACAAAATCACCGAAAAACAACCGCATTTGAAGAAAAAGAAAGTGCTGTTACACCAAGATAATACACCGTGTCAAAAGTTAGTGAAATCGATGGCAAAAATCAATGAATTGAGCTTCGAATTGCTTCTGCATCCATTGTATTCTCCAAATCTGGCCCCTAGCGAATATTTCCAGTTCTCAGATCTCGAAAGAATTCCCGCTGGGAAGAAAATTTCGTCGAATGAAGAGGTGATCGCCGAAAGTGAAGCCTATTTTGAAGTAAAATGACAAATCGAACTACAAAAATGGTATCGAACAGCTATAATCAGTGCTCGAAGGTTGATTAAAAACAGAATTGGATTAAAAAAATGAATTTTGCTAAAAAATATTTTTTACTACTGCAGGCCGGGGACTCTTCAATTGACCTGTTATAATGTACATCTTCATTACCTTACCTCAACCCCAAAAATACAAAAAAAATAATAACTAATAATTTTTTTTTAATATTTCACATTTTATTATTTATTTTTTACAATTTAAATTGATTTCTCATTTATACGTACATATTTAACCTTTATTCACTTGCTAACCGATGCATTCATGATATTGCTGTATATAAATATAATAGTTATTACATATCATCATTTATCAATATGCGCTTTTTTTTTTTTTTGAATAATTAATATAAAGTAATTATAATGTTGTACATGTATGTACATATGTATGCAGTTACATGCAAGCAGCGCTTAAATAGCATCGCGAGAAACCTAAATTTAATGAATAATTATGTATGTTATGTTTATATGTGTATATGTATATGTAGTAGTTTATATGGTACATAATTGTTTATATATATATTACATTGCTCAGTATAATTGCAGTATTTTTTAGGATACATATTGGATAATACAATAATGCAATTGCATATATATATTTTTTAATTGCAATAATAGATAATAATATAATTACTAATAATTAGAAATATCCTATATATTTGTATTTCTATTTCTATTTCTATTTCTATTTCTTTAGTAAACATATTTTCGTTATACATTATATGTATTCTTAAGAAATAATAGAAAAGAAAAATAGTTCGCGCATAGAAAATATCAATATTTTACAATTTCAGCATTTTATTTAATTACTATTTAATGCATTATTTAAGTTAATGCAACCATCTACTTTATCGACTATATATATATATATATATATGTGTGTGTGTGTGCATAATTTTTTGTATATAATTTTGACATTTTCTTACTCTAAATACAAAAAAAATATATACAATTTAAATACGAAAATGTCTAAATGAAATGTAGTTCATCATATATTAAAGAGAAAATATAATTTAGTATGATAATTAAGAAAATTATAATTAAAAACATTATTTTTCAGAAAATTATAACTAAAAAAATTATATATTTTTTTTAATAATTTACAAAAAATTTACAATTCAGCAAATTTTTCACAATTTCCACATTATTTCCATATTAATTATTTGGTAAATAATTAAATACTTTTTTTTAAACAATAAGTTTTAAATTTTATGTACTACTTAAATTACAAAAATTTCATAACAAGAGTTTGTCTTAAAACAAAAACAAAAAAATAATTTATATTATACTATTCATATTCCTATTCGTATTTATATAGTATATATGTTATAATGTTTTAAGTGAATAAACGTAGCAAAAATATTTATAATGTTTATAATATTTATAATACGGAAGATTTTATATATGTATGTAATTTAATTTAAATTTATTGCTTTGTAGTTTACAAACAGCATTGCTTAGTTCAAGTTATAAATTAATATTTTCACAAATAAATATAGTTGTTTGCTGCTACCAATATGTTTTTATTTATATTTTTTTGTGGTAACTTATTTATTTTGTTTTTATTTAATTTAATTTTATTTTTATTTTATTTTTATTTTATTTAATTTTTTTTTATTTTTTTATATTTTTATTTTATTTTATTTAATTTAATTTTATTTTATTTTATTTTGTTTTTATTTTATTTTTATTTATTTTATTTTTATTTTTTTTTATTTTTATTTGATTTTATTTTGTTTTTATTTTATTTTTATTTATTTTATTTTTATTTTGTTTTATTTTTATTTGATTTTATTTTGTTTTTATTTAATTTTATTTTATTTTATCTTATTTTATTTTATTTTTTTTATTTAATTTTTTATTTTATTTTATTTTATTTTATTTTATTTTATTTTATTTTATGTAATTTTATGTAATTTTACTTTTATTTTATTTTATATAATTTTATTTTTTATATATTTATTTTAATTTTTTTTATTCTATTTTATTCTATTTTATTTTATTTTATTTTATTTTATTCTGTTTTTATTTTATTTAATTTTATTTTATTTTTATCTTATTTTTATTCTATTTTATTTATTTTACTTTATTTAATTTTATTTTTTGTGTTTTTATTAAATTTTCTTTTCTTTTATTTTGTTTTTATTTTATTTTATTTTATTTTATTTTGTTTTAATTTATTAATTTTATTTTATATTTATTTTATTTTTTTTTTTTTTTTTTTTTATTTTTATTGTTATTTTTATTTTTTTTATTTTTTTTATTTAATTTTATTTTTTTCTATTTTTATTATTTTTTTTTTTTCTTTTTATTCTGTTTTTATTTTATTTTTTTTTTTAATCTTATTTTTATTCTATTTTATTTATTTTATTTTATTTTATTTTATTTTATTTTGTTTTTATTAAATTTTATTTTCTTTTATTTTGTTTTTATTTTATTTTATTTTATTTTATTTTATTTTGTTTTAATTTAATTTAATTTTATTTTATATTTATTTTATTTTATTTTATTTTTATTTTAATTTTTATTTTATTTTATTTTGTTTTTAATTTTATTTTTTTTTAATTCGATTTTTTTATATTTTTTTTTATTTTATTTTACTTTATTTTATGTTATTTTGTTTTTATTTAATTTTATTGTATTTCATTTTATTTCGTTTAATTTTATTTTATTTTTGTTTTTATTTTATTCTGTTTTTATTTAATTTAATTTTATTTTATTTTTATCTTATTTTTATTATATTTTATTTATTTATTTTTTTTATTTCTTTTTATTTAATTTTATTTAGTTTTTATTTTATTTTATTTTATTTTGTTTTGTTTTAATTGAATTTTATTTTATTTTAATTTTATTTTATTTTTATTTTGTTTCTATTTTATTTAATTTTATTTTATTTTTATTTTATTTTATTTTGTTTTTATTTAATTTAATTTTATTTTACTTTATTTTTTTTTTATTTTATTTTATTTTTATTTTTTGAAAATTGACATAAATGCTAGAAAATATAAAACTAAAATATTTACGTGTTTCTTTAAGATTTTTATTAATCTTTTTAATTTTTTTTATATTTTTGACTTTTTTATTTATTAACTTATACTACATTTATTTACACGCACTTAACTAGCAATCGAAATTTTTGAAACGCGCAACCAAATATAAAAAAAAAATTCACATATACAACAATATAATATATGCTTCCTTTTAGACTAGTTTAGTTTAATGCTTAGTTTTTGGATTTTTTTCTGCTACTAAATATGCATTTTCTTTATAGCTACGTATACGATGCATATATTTTGTATGCATGTAAAAATAGTATTAGCAAAAAAAAAAAAACGAGAATAAAGTAACAGTCAGACGTGTTTAAGCAATTTAAGAAAATTAATTTTACATGCATACTCATTATTGCGCACTTTTAAGTTGTGTCTTGTAGCAAGTAGAATTTTCGTAAGTAACTTCATTGCGCTATATTATGATGATTATGCAATAAATTTTGTTTTTAATTTGATTTTTAAATAATTTTTCAATACAAAATTCTATATATATACGTTTTTCTTTCCCTTACACTCTTTCTCTTTCTTTCTCTCTTTCGTTCTTTCCAAGCTGCAATTCGATTAAGGAACTTTTTATGTGCAAAGGCCATAGGACGATAAGTATAGCGAATCGGCCACAGAAAGTTAAAAGCCTCCTCCTTTTAGGGAATTTTTTTTGTTTCGTTGATACTGCAAATTTAAGATCTCTATTTATTACTGTTTTTTTTTTTTTTTTTTTTTGAAAAAAAAACTATATTTTCTCATCTTCAAAAAACAATCGTGAAGCGTTTAATCTGAAGTAATAATAAGCTATATGGCTTCAAAACATTCTTTCTGGCAGAATTTTTTTAAATTTTATTTCAAATACCTCATTCAGTTTTCTATTACTTTTTTTTTTTTTTTTTTTGACAAAATCCAAATTTTCTCAACTTCAAAAAACAATCGTGATGCGTTTAATCTGAAGTAATAATAAGCTATATGGCTTCAAAACATTCTTTCTAGCATAATTTTGTGAATTTTATTTCATATACCTCATTCCATTTTCTATAGATATATGCATTTCGTAAATTTTCAAAAACGATACGCCATATTGAAAAAAAAATTAATTCCGATTTTTTGTACAATAATCTTTTTATTTTTATATATATTTACACACGAAACAGCATTAGAAAAACTACTATAAAAATAATTAAACTAAAAATTTGTTTTCAAAAAAATCGTTGTTAGACTTTTTTCAATTGGCGTACCGTTTTTAAAAATTTACGATACTTTAAATCGTTAGAAAATTAAATGAGGTATTTGAAATAAAATTTTCAAATTTATGCCAGATTACTAACATGCTTAAACATTCAAATAACGAAAATTTTGAACGTAAACGCGCTTTTTTGAAAAATGTTTTGAACCGCTATAGCTCCTAATTTTTTTCAAAGAATCCTTACTAGAACATATCCAGAATTTGGATCGATTGCTTAACGAGCGTATGAGTAAAAAATTGTTTCTTCAAGTTGGGAAAATTTTTCAGTTTTTCAAAAACGATAATACGAGTATGTAGAGAACTTAAACTTGCAGTATTGAAGTGTCTTATTGGTATTAACATTTCTTGAAATGATGAGCCCGTTATTTTTCTAAGCGCGATTTACCCTACTTATCGTTCTTAAGCGTTTATACTAGTACATAAAGTAGTCGAACAAATATCAAAGTAATTAAGAAAATAAAAATAAAAATTATAAAAATTTTATATAAATGTGCATACGAAAAAAAAGATGAATAGTATTACAAACTACTTTCAGACGTCATAAAAGAAAATTTTGAAATCAACAGTATTAATTTACGCTATTTTTTTAATGCTTGCTCTGAGTTACGATTACGCTTATTTCGTCTACAGCAAAGTTCAAAAATATGGTACAATAACAAATTTAATACAAAAATGGTATGTAAATAATTTTTCACTAATACAACAAAAAAAATAAGTAAATAGTCCGATTATTAATTCGACAAACAAAAAGAACGTTTTTTTTCTGACACAAATTGTGATAATTACAAATTTAAGGTCGGTATGCAGCTCTAGCGAAAAAAAACTCATATATTTCGTGGATGAAAATCGTAGTTGGCATGGAAATTTGACAGATGGTTTTCTATTGTGAACAGCTCTTTACAAAGAAAGAAGAAATGCAAACGTAAATAAACCAAATGAAAAACATGTGTAGAACGCGGTCAATATTTGTCGCTGACTATGTATACTTATCTTTTTCATGGCTAAAAATAAACAAAAAGTGTAGATGAATTGATGAAAAAGCTAAAAACATTACATAAATTGCTTTATAAGCTTGTTTTAATACGTTTGAAAATTTTTCTTTCTCTTGTTTCTCGCGAAATATACTTATATGAGACTATTTATTTCGCTCGGAAACCTGTGTTGCCGTGCTTTCGTATTTGTTTGAAAACTTTAGAAATAGGCAGTAGACAATGGAGTTTTTTCGTTCGAGGTGCGTACTGTTTCGTAAAAAAAAATGTTTGGCTCATCGTTTTTTTGCAGTTTTTTATATGAAGTTTTTAGTCATTAGAGCTGCATACCGACCTTTATACTTGTACATAAAAATATTGGTGATAACAATATAGTTAATGGATATGTATAATAAAATAGTATTTTTTAGTACAGATTGTTGTTATAATATTAGCAATAAAATTTGTGAGGGAATTTCGTAAGGATTTAAGCAGCTTTGTTTTTGTATTGATAATTTGGTATTTAAAAAAAATATTTATACATTTAAAATATAGAAAGGATTTTTGCAATGTAAATAATATAAATTTTTTTTTTAATATATCTTTCATATTCACAAAACTCATTCAAAAAGAGGTTTTTATAACAATAAATAAAATAATTTTTTTTTATATATCTTTTATATACTCACTACTTCCCAGAAACATTGTATATGTGATGTCTACTGTTATAAACCAAAACTGTTATAATATAAATGGTATAAAGAATGTTTATAAAGCAATTTTTTTAGGTTATATAATATGAACAACATCAAAACAAGAAAAAATATTAATGTATGCCTTAACAAAGAGGCAGTAAATTTTTTTTTGAGATGTGCAATTGATCCATTAATCGAACATGCTAACTGTTTGAATTATAAAAAGTTAAATAAAAAAGTAATTATATTCATATTATATAATTAATTATAATTAATAAAAGTAAATGTTTTTATTATTTAACTATGAACATATTTGTTTATTATAAATTAACTATTTTTTTAAACAAATAGCGAAAGGCAAAACAAGTGAGAAAAAATAAGTGTAAAAAATTCAAAACAGAATAGAAAAAGTCCAAAAATCATTTTTTGTTTTTTGTTTTTTTCTACGAAATTTTTTCCCCACTAATCGAAATAAAATTCTTGAAAATTACATTTCAGCAAAAAAGTTTCATAAATAATTTTTTTTTTTTTTGACATGATTTTTTTTTTTTTCAAATTATTTTCATTAATTTTTTGTTTTGTTTTTTTTTTGTGTATCTGATATTAATTATTATTTTTTTACGCATAAATTTCATAATAAAATAATTTTTGTACAGTCTAACATAAATTGATTTCTACATTTTTTCAATTAACAAAAATCTTTATTTGTAATTTTTTTTTCAACAAATTAATTAAATTTCGGCTTATAATATAAATTATTACTTGAAGAATTGCACATCTCAAATATTCACATATGGTTGGTTATTTGATAAACAATTAATGTTGAACAAAAGACGATCAGAATCGCTACCGCTAACAACAATGCTCAATTTAGACTGTCATAAAATTCCGCCGAATCATCATCAACAGCATCAACTTCCAAATCTGCAAAGCCAATCGACTGCAACATGCAATTATTTGCAGGCATGACAAACTGTGCAATATCGTCATCATCATCATCATCATCATCACCATCATCATCATCATCATCATTATTATTATTATTTGCATCAACGGCATCATCATCATCATCATCGACAACTGTCTCCTGCCCCCAATCACCCAACGCCAGTTGACGATAATAAAAGCTATTAGCGCTACTACCAGCGCTTGGGCTGCTCTCACCTCTGCCTGCATTCTGCTCCACTACCGAATTCAAACTCTCATCTTCATACTCATACTCATACTCATCTTCAGCGGTATCAACTGACCTAGGCGCGTGTTGCATGTGATGCACTTTGAATGCTGCAGCATTGCTCATCAACAGCTCATTGGTGCTTCGTTCATTTGACGCTTGTTGTTGTTGTTGTTGCGCGCGTGTTAGCGCAGTATTGAACCAAATTTGCATATCTTCTGCTTTAGACGTTAGATGGTTAACCTCATTCTCAGTCTGCTCCCAGCTATCACTGTAATCATCATCTTCATATTTATTCAAAACATCGACTACCTTTGGCTTTTGCTGCCCCCACACATTGATTTCGTTCAATTCAAACTCTGCCTCGATGGAGTATACAGTGTGTAGTTGATCATCAGCTAGAGCTAGATGTGTTTTTTGCTTCTTCTCCATAAGAGCAACATCATCGGACACCACCACCTCCTCGAGCAGTGAGTCGCTATAGCCATAATCGAAGGTGACCAAGAGATTATCACTACCACAATCCGAGCTGCTGCGGTATGATTCATTTGAATAGTAATAATCATAACTGGGTAAGCTCATCATTTTTTGTTGTAACAATTTTGTTTGCTCTTCCAACTCATAGGCGCGTACAAAATTATAATTATTCTTACTTTTACTCTTCAACTGCAAATTATCGCTTAGCCGGGCAATGTGCAAGGGGCAGTATGTGGCAAGCGCTGTACCACCACCCATATCGTCGCCATCAACAACGCTATCAACAGGTTGCGCTTCTTCCTCTTCCATTTGTTTGGCCAATGCCTGTGTAAGCACCTGCTGCCATTGTTGTTGTCGCCAGGTTGAGGCAATCATCGAAGTGTTGGTGCTCTTCACATTTGGCATTGGTGGCGGCGGCGGCGATTGCTCGTAATAGAGTAACGAATGCTGTAAGCGTGCAAGAAAGGCCAAAGGAATTTTGGTATTTTTTATTTGTTTTGTTTTGTTTTTAGGAAGAGGAGGGAGAGAGTAGAAAAATAAAAAATAAAGCAAACAATTAATATACGAGTAGTGGCAAAGTTGAGTTGTTTTTGTGTGTGTGTGTGTGTGTGTGTGTGTATTGGTTTGAATGCAAGGAATACAAAAGGACATAGATTGCATCAACAAAAAAAGAAGCGTGTGAATGGTGCAGTTTGTGTGAGGTAAATGGTTTTTGGACATTTTGTGAATGCATGCATAAGACAGAATCGATCGAATACGAGTTGCACAGAAAATTTTTAATTAAAAAAAAAAATAAACATAATTCAATTTTGTTCTTAATGTTAGTGACATAAGCACACACAAAAATTTTACAATCAAATAAATGTTTATATAATTTAAAAAATATATATAATTCTCTTCTATTCCGCCCACCAGCTGCAACCAAAAAAAGTACAAATAAAGTTATTTTGTTTTTAGAAAACCAATTAATATGCACACATACAAAAAAAAAAGTTATATATTTACAACAATTCAACTAAATGATGAAGCAAACATAAATAGTTTTATAAAAACTGCGAAACAATTACTGTGGCTAATAACAAAAATGTGTTCAAAAACATTTCTGCTCTTTATAAACATTTAATCGGAATATTTTAATATTTTAAAAATTTAATATTTTTTTATAAATTTTAAATAAACTTTTTGTTACCTTGCTCCGCTGGAACTTAAATTTCGAGAGCCACGAATATATGAATGTCTTAATCTTCAAACTGCGGCTGCAATAGTCGCATGGTTAGCAGTGCGTACTACTATTCGGAAGGCCAGTGTTCGAGTCCTGGTCTGACCAACAATCAAAATTATAGAAAATACAATTTTCTAATTGCGTTAGCCGCTCGGCAGGGATTGCCAAATGCCACAAGTTTATCTCTGACACGAAATAAAAGCTTCTCATAACAGTCCATCGGTCGCTCGTAGGCGGCTTCGAATAAACTCTATGTACACTTCAACAGGTTTCGGGCTAAATTCGTGGTACGAATATTGCTTACCCCAGAAAATGCTTTTTACTTTTTATTTAACTTAAATTAAATTTTCATTCAATTCATTGCTTTCATCTCATTTTTATTTCTTTTTATTTAAATTTTTTTTACTTATTTTTATTATTATTTATTTCCTTTTAAATTTCATTCTAATTTTTTATTGTATTATTTTTAATTTAATTTAATTTTTTTTTTTCATTTTATTATAATTTGTTTTACATTTTTATGACTTTAATTTATCATATTTGGCTTCACCTAATTTTTATTTATATAATTTTATTTTAACTCATTTAGTTTTATTTAACTTTATTTAATTTAATTTAATTTAATTTTTCATTTTCATTTTACCCTAATTTACTTTATTTTAATACATATTTCATCTTCAATTTAATTGCAATTTTTTTATCTACTTAATTTTATTAAAATTTGTTTTATCTTACATTTATTTTAATTTAATTTTTTATTTTTTCATTTTACATTTTTTTATAATATTTCACTTTTTTATTTCCTTTTATGTTATTTTGCTAACTTTTTATTTTTGTTTATATTATTTAATTTATTTTTTCTTTTTATTTTAATTATTTATTTTATTTATTTACTTCAATTTTTTTTAATTTATCTTTTATTTTTTTCCATCTTATTTAATTTTGTTTAACATTTTTTTTTACTTTAATTTATCATATTTGGCTTCACCTAATTTTGATTTATATAAATTTTTTTAACTTTTTTATTGTATTTATTTTTTTAAATTGGTTTTATATTACTTTATTTAATTTAATTTTTTTATTTCTTTTAATTTAATTTTTTATTTTCATTTTATCCTAATTCACTTTATTTTAATATTTATTTCATTTTAATTCCATTCTAATTTATATTATTTGTATATTTTTATTTATCATATAATTTTATTTAATATATTTTTTAAAATTATTTTATTTCATTTTAATATTATTTATTTCATCTTAAATTTAGTTTTAATTTTTTCTTTTTATTTTAATATTTATTTTAATTCATTTATTTTTATATATTTTTTTTTAAATTAATTATATTTGACTTTACTCCATTTTATTATTATTATTTTTTTATATTAATTTTATTTATTAAATTTTATATTTTATTTTATTAATTTTTTGTTTATTTAATTTAATTTTTTATGATTTACTTATTTTATTTTCTTTAATCTTTTTATTATTTTTTTAATTTTATTTTATATTTTATTTTATTTCATTTTATTTTATTTTTATTTTTACTTTACTTTATTTTATTATATTTTATTATTACATTTTCATAAATTATATTTTTTTTTGAATTCATTATATTTTTTGTTTAATTTACCTTGTTTAGTTTATTTTTATTTTCTTTTTTTTTACTTTAATTAATTATATTTGACTTTACTCCATTTTATTATTATTATTATTTTTATATTAATTTTATTTATTAAATTTTATATTTTATTTTATTAATTTTTTGTTTATTTAATTTAATTTTTTTATTATTTACTTATTTTATTTTCTTTTATTTTTTTATTATTTTTTTAAAATAATTTTATATTTTATTTGATTTCATTTAATTTTATTTTTTTACTTTACTTTATTTTTTTTATTTTTTTATTTTTTTTATTATTACATTTTCATAAATTATATTTATTTTTAATTTTTTTATTTTTTTTTAATTCATTAAATTTTTTGTTTAATTTGCTCTGTTTAGTTTAGTTTTATTTTCTTTTTATTATTAATATAATTTAATTTAATTTATTTGTTGCTTGTTTTTTATTTTATTTCTGTTTATTATTCTATTATTTTACTTAATTTTATTTAATTTTATATTTTATTTTATTTAAACTTACTTTTTATTGAAGTTTTATTCAACCCCTCAACCCTTCAATGCCTGAAATGACTTTGTGATGTGTTTGTATTTCAAAAGGGGTTTTGTACTGACTTCTACTTTTTTTTAATCATATGACGTGCTAAAAAAACTTATTCTTTTTCAATAATAATTTTTGAAATGGTAACGGGAGGACTAATTCGATCAATTAGCAAATCATTTGAAATTAAAGAGATTAATAAAGTTCTGTGAGTTGTTACTTAATAAAAAAGGTCAGAAGGCTTCAGAAAATATAAAATGTGATATTTTTGTTGGTATTTTTAACTATATTAGGTAATTTTGTAGGGCTTTGTGAATATTTAATCGTAGAATTGTGTAAATTTAAGTGCATTTTGTATTTATTAATTTTCTATTATAATTTTATTTATTTTTTGTGTAAATATTTTGATATATGTAAGTGATTGGATAAGTAACCGAAGCCATAAATAAAAAGCTACAACTACATGTAGGTGCTTGGAAAAGTGCAAGGACTGTGGGTGTATCAATCTGAGATAGTGGAAGAAAGACAATACAGAGCCAAAAGAAGGGCAAAAAATAATTAATTCGAAAAATGAAAATATACATATAAGTGTGGGTTTATGCGTGTGTATCAAATTTTTATAACTTACACTAAGAATTTTTACTAAAAACTACGAACGCAACAGCACAACGTTGAATAGTGCCAAAAGAAAGAAAGAATAATAATTAAAAAAAAAAAAACAAGTGTGAATGCCAAATGTAAACTAAAGCAAACTACATAAAAGCTAAGAACAACAACAGAAAAAAAACAATAGAAACACCAAAACTTACGTAACGAAAAATGAAACTTACGCGAAAGATTTTTTGTTTGTTTGTTTTTGATTGAATGCTGCAAGAGCGTTGAAAAAATGTGAACGGGATAACAGGAAGTAGAGTGCAGGAGTATAATGCGCAGTCAGGCAAAGGAGTTACCTCTTTCTCATAGACATTTATCATAATTGCTTTTCAACTGCATTTTGTGCTTAACAAAACGCATAAAAAACGACAACAAACGCGTGAATATTTCGTTGTGTAGTACAGTTGCGGCATGAGTATTAGCTTCTGCTGTCTTTGATGAATCTGTAGCGAGCGTTGCTTTTCAATACTTTCGACGCACTTTTTTTTCGTAATACTCTGACACCTTCTATCGTTTACCGCCCCGCTGCTGTTATGACTTTCTTTTGCTGTTTTGCGCAATTTTCTTCGACTATCGCGTGCAACGTTGTATGTGTCTGTAAGTTTTTTTTTTCAACACAAAATTTCAGCTTTCCTTTTTTTTTTTTTTTTTTTTTTTTGGTAAAAATAATATTTTTTATCATTTCAATGTGTTGCTTCAGCTTTCTTTACCAACAATTTCAGTAAATTTTCCTTGTTTTTACTGTAGTGTATGTATATTTGTATATTTGTATGTGCATACTTTCGTATTTAATAGTATAGTAATTAATTTTTTTTAGTATAATGGAAACCTCAATCCATTTTATTTACTCATATTGCAAATATCCATAACGTTTCATGCATGTTTATGTTTTAGTGGCATTCGTTTGCTTCGATTTGAGCGATTTATTATGTGTTTTTTACATGCAATCAAGGCCTGCGCATTGTTATTTTATGTAAGAGGGATATATATGTATATATATACATATATATATAATTTTTATTGCATCAAATTGTCCATATAGCGCATTGTTGTTGTTGTTGTTTTCGATAATAATGTTGTAGCGGTTTATTTTTGGTTGTTGTTGGCGTTTAAATATTGATGTTGTTGATGTTGTGTTGTAGTTATGGGGCGGGAACACAATACATATATATATTTCATTAATTTGAATTTATTTAACATTTTTCTAAATTAATTTTAAAAAGTCGCTTCTTCAACTTTTAATTTAATTCAAATTATTTGCCTAATTTTTTTTTTTAGCTTTCAGCAATTAGTAGTCGAAATAGCTCATCTTTTTTTTTCAAATCTTATACCAATTATAAATATTAAATTTAGTATTTTTTTTTTTTCAAAATATTTTTTTTAGTATCGTAGTATAATGTTGACAAGCATGCAAAGCGTTAGCGACGTCAAGTAAAAAGTACAGTTAAAAGTTAACGAATAGAGAAAAAAGACATAAGAAGAGTAAACATTAATAAAAATATATAATTGATAATTGATAATTATTAATTAAGTTAGTTTAGCAGAGAGTATATTCAAGTAGAAGCTTTAGTACATTTTTATTTTACAGTTTCTTAAGGATTTCTGAAAAAAAAATCTTAACATTAATACAACTTAATTTAATATTAATTGCCTAGCAAAAAAAATTAAAAACAAAAAAAAATAAAAATAAATTTTTAAGCAAACAATTATAGAAAATACATTTCCAAAACTGTCTGAAATGCATTTTAACGAAAAATTTTATACCAAGAAATAATTATTAAATATTTGAATATTTAATATTTTCTTTTCAACAAAAAAGTTAAAAAAATTTTCTTATGTTTTTCGAAATAAGTTAAATATATTTCCAAAACTTTTCAATGTCTAAAATATGTACTTTCTTCGAAATTTTTTATGCCAAGAAATAATTATTAAATTTTTGTAAAATTAATATTTTTTTTCAACAAAAAAGTTGCAAAAATTTTTCATAGTAAAAGAATTTTTCGAAAAAAGTGAAATTTATTTTTAAGAAAATAATTTTAGAAAATACATTTCCAAAACTTTTTAGCGAAGATTTTTATACGAAGAAGAATCAGTTATTATTATTAGAATTTTTTTAAACTGCGAATTTTTTATACTATGATTTTAAATTTTTTATTGTCTAAAAGTACTTTTAAGCAATAATAATTTAATGTCTAAATATTTTTAAACAAAAATTTTATACCAAGAAATAATAATTATTAAATTTTTGTAAATTTAATATTTTCTTTTCAACAAAAAAGTTGAAAAATTATTCCTAGTAAAGAAAGTAGGATAGTAGAAACACTTTTCCTAGAAAAAATTGAAATATATTTTTGAGAAAATAACTTTAGAAAAAACATTTCCAAAAATTTGAAGTGTCTAAAATAGTTAGCGAAAATTTTCATACCAAGAATTATTATTATTATTAATTATTAAATAAAACAATTTTATTTTTTGGAATTGAAAATTTTTTGTAATGCGCTTTTAAACTTTTTATTGTCTAAAATTACTTTCGGAAGAAAAAAGTATTATTTTGTTTTAGTTAAAAAATAATAATATATGTATGTACAAAATTCTCAAAAAAGAAAACAATTTTGTTACAATTGTTTTTCAATTTATTTAAATTTATTGTACAAAATTACTTTTTAAGGAAAAAATATTATTTTGTTTTAGTCAAATAATAATGTATGTAAATACAAAATTCTTTAAAAAAAAAAAAAAAAAATTTGTAAATTATAATTTTTATTTAAATTTATTTTCCAAAATTACTTAAAAAAATATTATTTTGTTTTAATTAAAGAATAACAATATTTATAATAATTTAAATAAAAATTTTTTTAAATTAATGTGTGTTAAACTTTTTAAATGCTTTTTGTCAACCATATATTTTTATAATATTTTTGAAAATATTTATTATAATTTTTGTAAAAAGTTTTGGAAAGCTATTTTAAAGGTCTGACCAAAATTACTTTATATCAATAAATTGTTTTCCTTTTTCTTCTTCTTGTATTTTTGAAATTACAAAAAAAGAACTTGAAAAAAAAAATATGTATTTGAACTGTTTAAATTTTTTATTGTAATTTACGCTAAAACAGTAGCATATTTGCATTTGTTATTTGCCTCGTTAGTAAGTGTGCATGTGGCAAGTGAACGGGACTGATGCGCTACAATGATATTGAATGTGTGATTATGAAATTTGTTTTTAATTTTAATTTTTTTTTTAATTTTGAAATGACATTTATAGCAACTTAATGAATCTGCCTTGTGGCAATAATGAGTATGGAATATTATGCGTTTAAAGCTTGACTTCTACTGATTATTGTATTGGTTTGTTATGATTTTTTTTTTTTTAATTTGATATATGATTTTACTAAAGCCAATTGATATTTTTTCTTTCTACCTCAGCGAAGGTGAAATGAAAGAAGTGAGCGAATTTTTTTCTGAAACTTACTTATAAAGGATTTTTATGTACGCACACACACATAAAGGTATTATAAAATGAATTTATGTGAAAGGAAAAAAAAAATATACCCAACGCCATACGAAAAGGTACAGTTGTACACACAAGCAAATCTCACTTTCTATACCGAAAGTATAAAATGTGTAGGTTGAGCCCACAAGCAATACTTATTTGAGTGAAAAAACAGCAATATAGATATGAATTATGAATTGAAATGCACAAAAAAAAAAAAGTTGAAAAACATTTTTAATATCCAAAAATTTGCAATATTTTTTTTTTTTTTTAATTACTATTTTGTAAATTATGAATGAAAGCATAAAATTGGGATTATTAGGACGACCAAACAAAAAACAACAAACAATATATATTTTTTTGCTTATATTTCTTTATATATTTATATCATTTCAATAGCCATACACATATGTATATATAAATGTGTCATACTAATATACACACACCGGCAAGTATTTAACTTAAAGAAAAAACGCGCATAAGTAATTATATATATATATATTTTTTTTTTTAATATGTAAAACCCATAAGTTTAATGCTTCTTCCTTTTTAGTTAACATATTTATTATACATTATATACGTAGATATGTATTAAAATTAAGCGCATGAGTTAAAAAAAAATGATAATGATTATGAAACATTAAAACAAAGAAAATTACTATATATAATAATAGAATTGACATTGAATTGGTAAGTAATTTAGTTAAATGATGTTAATTTTTAGTAAATACATACAATAATACATTTAATACATTTTTCTTTTGTTCTTTGTTTATACATATATGTACGAGTATATGTAATAACCGTTGGATTTTGCTTCGCAAGTGAACAAAAATATTATAAATATAAATTAAATTAAGCAAAAAAAAAATACATTTTATGTCTATACTATTTTACAAATGACTACCAACAATGTTTAGTTGTTGGGTGCATGATTTTTTTTAGTTCTTTGATATTTTTTATTTTAATTTTATTTTATATTAAACGCAAAATAGTGAAAACGTGCAGTAGAGCTTGCTATACTTTTGTGTATGTTTTTTTTTGTGTGGAAATTATTAACAAAAAAAAACCAAAAATAAAACCAACAAAAATGTTGTTAAGGCAGTATTCTAGTCTAGAATTTTGGAAAATTCGATTTTTTTTGTGCGCATATTTTTAAAGTTTAACTATTTCAAAATTTGCCTGCAAGAGGATTTTTTCAAAATTCAAATTATTTTCGGAGTTGCAGGTATTTTTCTGACGCGGCATTCATATCGGCTTTACTAAATTTAAACGCGTTTTGCTCGAAACTACTTTTTTCGATGCAGTAACCACAATATCTCCAAAATCTCAAGTTCTAATCAGCCGATTTACTTGAAATATGGCATGAATATTCTTTAAATATTTCTCTATCGCATGAACGAGCAAAAATAATTATTAATTGAAATTTGTAAAAAAAATTGAAAAATACGACAATGTTAAAAAATTAGTGAAGAAATTATTTTTCAGCAGCCGCCATTTTATGAAAAAAAAATTTTTTTTTCCCCAGTTTTACAGATTCTTGAGATAGCGACATTCGTAGTAATTAGGAATTTTTCATTGTTTTATTTTTCAGATGACCACAAGGGTGGAAATCATGGTGATGAGGACACGTCCTGTTTTTCCCTCTCTACTTCAAGGACGCATAACTCCAAGGAAAAATTTTATTTTATTTTTTTTAAATTAATTTTCTTGAAATGTAAATAAACAAATGATAAAAAATGGATAGTAAAAAATTTCAAATGCTTCTTTTTTAATAATCGCCGAAAAATGCTCGAAATTCGGGCCTCTAGACTAGAATATCCCTTTAAAGTTCAACTAACTACATGATTAAAAAAATTAAAAAAAAAAAAACATTTTTTCATACTTATTACGGCAAAAACGATGGCTTTTTTAAATGGACAAGCCGAAGAATGAAAACGAGAATATAAAGGTTTCAATTGTCGAAATAGCAAAATATTTCATGAGATATTTAAAAACAAAAAAGAAAAAATTGTTTGAAATTCATGTTTCCCGCCACTTTTGTTTGCTTAATATCTCGTAGTTATGGTTTTTTGAAATTTAAGATTATAAATACTACTTTTTTTCGTTTTCAAATAGCATTAATAAGCGGTTATCGATTACTCATTTATATTTATGCATGAGTTAGATTATGAGAGGCATTATAAATATGCTCGTAAATATTAAAAACCATTAATTGGGACATTTTTTTAAGTTTAAACGAAATTTAGCTGTGCAGAATTTTCACATGTAGTTGAAAATCTAGTTTCGAGAGTAAAAAATTGTATTTTCCCTTATAAATAACGCATTATTTTAATTACTGTTTTCTAGATAACGATTTTTTTAAATTTTTATTTTTTAATTTTTTTATTTTTTAATTTTTATTTTTCATACAAAAATATTTTAATCAGCCAACTAGAATGCCTAATTTAAAAGATTTCACAAAATTGACAAGTGTGCACTTTACAAAACTGCTCGCTTTCTACAACTTAGCATTGAAATGGAGTTCAACTTTCAGTATTAATGTAACACAAAAAAGCACACAACCCAAAATATATGTACAGTGAGCGCAAATTGGATACTAGTGACGTGATTGCAATGTTGAGATGTTCAAATTCAAAACTCAAAACTATTGAGAGACAATTATTAAAGACATTTTTTAGTGTAAATAAATTTTGAGTGTTTTTGAAAAAGAAAGAAAAAAAAATTAATTATTATGAAATACGATTATAAGCAGATTTTTTAAAAGCTTTTACGTTTGATCTAAGCCCTCTTTTTTTTCGGCAAACTTTTCGAAAATGAAACTTTTTAAGAATTTTTTTTTATATTAGAATAATAAAATTTTGAATTTCATATCCTTAGTTTTTAGTATTTCTAAATTACAAATTTTTTATAGTCTTTCAACAAAAGAAAAAAATAAATAAATAAAAAAATAAAAAAATTGCATGCAATCTGCTCACCAGCGCTCACTATGCGTTCGATTTACATACTAATGCAAGTAGTTAACGAATGTATGAATGTAGATATGTAAGTTAATTGTTATGACTTTCGAATTGCCAATGCATATATGAGTTATGTGTGTATGAAAAGATTATTTATTTTCAACGATACACTTTCACACTTCATCATACAAGGGAGAAAGAGAGAAAGAAGAGAACAAAAAAATAGAAAATTATTTTATTTGTATTTAATGTTAGCACATTTACGCTATTGTTAGAGAAACAACAATTGATTTTTGATTGCCTTAAACTATTTGAACGATTAAAAATCGTCATTTTTTCGTTAATTTTTTTTTTAATTTTTTTTTAATAGTAAATATGTTTAAATGTAGGTTTTTAAGCTTAGTAGATTTAAATTTAATAAATATGTATGATTTATGTAAATGGTATGCGTGAATGTGTGTGTATGGGTGGCGCAAATGTTCGTAAAATATTAGATTAGCATTAAAAAAAATTTCCTTTTCTTCCTTCCCTACTACTTTAGTTACTCTTTAATGTAATTATTTATATTTTTGAATTTTTTTTTTTTGATGTTTGTTGTTGCGGAATAATGCTATGCGTATTTACGTATGTATATTGTATGTGGTATTTATGCGTTTATGTAACGATTATCTATACTAAATGTATGCTTGCATGTACATATGTATGTAATAGCATTTAACTTCTTCTTGTTTTTTAACGAACAGCGTTCAGCACAGCGTAGTACATACATATATATGTAAATGTATGTTTCTTCTTCTTCGTATCTGGTTTTAGTTTTACTTTCACTACTTTTTTTTTGCTTATTTTAATTGCGTTTTAATTTTTGAAGTTTTGGATTTTCATTTAAAATACATATACATATATTAACTTTTATATTAGTTTTTTTTTCTCTTAATATTAATCGATTATTATTTCTGTTTCTTTTAGATTTTAAGCCAACCCAAAAAAGTCGATTTTAATGTGCGTACCTTGCCACTATCGCTGTCGCTTGCCTGCTGCTGGTGTTGTTGTTGCTGCTGCTGCTGCTGTTGTTGCTCCCCATCCTGTGATTGAGAACGGCTCGCAATACGCGCACCCACCACCGAAGCACTGCTAAATCGACGCGCTGTCGCACTGCTATTCACCACACTTTGCCCAACACCAGCTGAGCTATTCGCGGAGTTATTGCCGCCAGTCGCTCGTCGTAAAAATTGTTGCGTACCATAATTGCTCGTATTCAATTGTGTATCCTTACGCAGTGTTGCATTTATATGCGCTGCTATGGCGCTTGGCTTTGGCGTACTGCTGACAATGTAATTGCTTACCGAGTTGCTCGACAACGCAGTTGGCGATGGCGATGTTAGTAGTGTCGAGTGATTGTTGTTGTTGTTGCTGTTGCTACATGTTGTTGTATATGCCGACATTGTGGGTGATGTACAAGAAACATCACTACCACCAGTAATGCCATTACTACTGACATTTGAATGATGATTATGTTGATGTACCCGCGACAGTGAGTCCAAATGACGTACACGTGATGTGAGTGATTCACGCTTTAATTTCGGTAATGGAGAGTTTTGTAAAACTCTCGGGGACGGAGTTGGTGGTGTCGGTGTGGTCGCAGCATGTGCATGTGCATGTGCACCAATCGGCGATTTCGACGAGGTAGCGTGTGACAAGTGATGTGTCGCCAATGGTATGGAAGATGATATCGAACTGCGACTCGTATTGGTACTTAGCGATGAGTTGTTGTTGTCTTTACGTATACTTTGTGCGGAATCGGCACGCTTCAGACTGTTTGGTGATTTGCTGTACAGCAAATTGCCGGTACTGCGGCACAGCGATGACTTGCTCGATGAATTGGAGGCGGCGTAGGTGTGGGTGGAAGGTGGCGAACGGCCAGCAGTGGATGGACGACCACTTGGTGGTTTGCCTGTGGAAAAATGAGAAAGAAAAAGTAAATAAAAGCTAGAAATAAGTGCAGTCTGCAGTAATGACGAAGGCTTTTGACCTTTCATGAACATCATGAACATATCACATGTATTGCTAAATGCAAAATTCGATTTCGATTAATTTCAGTGTAAATATTTATTCGAATTTACATGTATAGCATATCAAGTTTCTAGTCTTTAATGGTAGGCTTTATGATATGATATGGTCGATCGATCTGATCGGTTCTGATAAATTATTAATACATTAGAAATATACACCAAAAAAGTATTGAATTTAAAATTTCGACCGATTTTTTGTTGTTTTTTTTTTTTTTTTTTTTTTTGTATTTTCAACCACGAGAATGAAAAAGTATAGTTTTTGAACAATTTTTGTGACAATTTTTTATTTTTTTTTTGAAAACGAAGCAAGATCGTTCTCTACATCACATAAATTAAGTAAACCAAATTTCGTTGCGGTCAATAAATAAAAATCTCGTTTTTCAAAAGTCTTTAAAAATGAAAATTTTGTCATTCATCCATAAAATTCATTTTTTCTCACCCGCAAAATATGCCGCCGCTTTACTACCCGGCAAGGGTATCTTACTAGGTTTGCTGCCAACTGCACCAGACTTTTTGCCACGCACCACGCTGTCAAAGGGACTCACACCACCAACACTAGCGCTCATCAATCGGCTAACCACAGTCTGTACATCACCACTCTCTTGCAATTCATGATCATGTGCCGACTCGGTGCTACTACTATGTTGCTGTAATTCATCCATGGGCAGATGCACCATTGCTTTCATGCTGGGCGTTGAAATTTGCGTCATCTGCGGTGAAGGCATTTGACCAACAGCCGCCGTCAATGCTTTAGTAATAGTAGTAGTTGTAGGTGTTGTCGTTGAGATGGGCGTTGCCGAACGTAAATCACTATAATTTAAGGTATCACTAGCGCCACTACCTAAGCCACGCCTACTCATCATCAATGTAGTGGAAGCAGATGAACGATTAGTTTCGTAATCATTTTGCGAATGCAAATAGGAGTTAGTGGGCGCACCACTGCTGGGCGTGCCCGAGTGTATGCGTGACTCGAGTACGCGTAGTTGAGCTTTGGTGCCCTCCAACTCGATATTCTTCTCTTCCAGCTGTAAAATGGATTGCAACAATATTATGATAAATAAGATTGAAATTAATATAAAAAAATTGTTTACAAAATCAATTAAAAGCTCACCTGAAAACGCAAATCTTCCACGTCATCTTTTGATTTATCCAGTCTTTTGGTTAAATGTGTTTTGGATTTGTTGGCCGTATCGAGCTTTTGCATCAGTACCTTTTGTGTGGATTAAGAAAAATATAAATTTATGAGGCATTGCATTGTCTTTCATGTTCCATTCTCACCTGATTTTGCACGGTAAGTGTCAGCAGATGCCTTTGCAACTCAACAACACTCGTTTCGAGTAGAATTGCGGTAAATCGCTTTGAATCTATCAAGCGGCATTTACTAAAACGTCCGCCTGGTGTACTGACAATGCCATCCAGACGTCCCAATTGTGGCTGCTGCTGCTCGCTACGGTCAGCCTGATGCTTTTTACTATCACTGCCTGCGCTTTGATGGAATGCAATGTGTATATCCTCGACTGGAGGTGCTCGCTGAATTTGTTGCTGCTGCTGATCAATCACCACCACCGGCTGGAATGTATGTTGTCGCCGAATTTGTGCGGCCGTTAGTGTGCTAGTGTTGTTGGCTACGGCTTCAAAAGGTTGCGCTGAGGCACCGCTACCTGTGGATAGCACCGTTGTAGCGGAGGATAAGAAATTGCGTTGACTCGAATAATCGGATTGACTGCAAAAGAGAAAAAGGAAATGAAAAAAGTACAGGGTAGGAATTATAAAAAAAATTCATTCCTGAACAATGCGGTATGTAAAAGCTATTTGCCGCATAGATGCAGTGTTGGTCACACAAAATATCTGTAGGCAGCCTTAAGTCATAGATGTAGCAAACCATTTTTATACGATCACCAATTGAAACTCGTCCTTTTCTACTTACCTTGATGAGCTCTTGCTCTGGAACAGTGTTGGCGGCTGCTGTTGTTGGAGCAACTGCATTTGCTGCACACGTGCACTCAAATCGAGCTTCTGTGCCATCGCCAACTTCAGCTGCTCCTCAAGATCCTTTTTCACACTTATCAACTCTTCTACCTGATCATTCATTTTCGCCGCCTTAATACGTCCAGTCAAGGTTTCTGCCTCCATTTCGGCCAATTTATCCAGCAAACGATCGCGCTCTTTACGCAACTGTTTAATATCTTCCTTGTTGAGACGTTCCACATGTTCGCGGAATGTTTTCGGTGTGAGGCCGGCACTGTTAACTGTACTATTACTGCTGGTACTGCTACTGGACTTAGCCAACACCGAAGGACTGCGTGTTGCTGATGTGGAAATTTCATTTGCAGCAATCACTGTCGTCGTGGAGTCATCCGCTAAAATGTTGTTGTTGTTGGTGGCGCTGGTAGTAGTATTTAAATTACTGCTGTTGGCGCTGCGAAGATTTTGCCTTTCATACTGCTGCAACTGATCCATTTCTTCACGTAAACGATTTGATTTTCGATGTATGACATCGAGCAAATTGAGTAGCTCGTCATCGGATTCGTGGCAGGAGAGACGATTCAGTGCAGCGGACCCCGTTATAGCACCATTTGTAGACGAAGCGCTATGGCCTTCCTTGGAGGAACTTGTCTCTGTGGAGAAACCAGAATCCTGTACAACACTGCCGTTGTTATTCTCCCCACTCTTTGGTTCCTTTTTGCCGCTATGTGAGTTACTGCGACTACGTGTCAGTGACGATGACGACAATTCGCCGACGGCGACGCCAGCAGCACCACCTGCTGTTGTTGCAGCGCCTGTCGCTGCTGGTATGGACGGTTCTTTCTGTGAAACTTTACGCTTCAAGCGTATACCTGGTTCCCACTCGCGTCTAGAGAGGTATACAAAATGTGAAAAATTAAATCAAATCAAATACTTCACTATCAATGTCTCTTAAAACTTACCTCGATACTAGTGACGCATTCGATATGCCACCACTACCGCTGGTACTACCAAGAGCCGCTACAGTCCCCCCACCCGAAGTGCTGTTTATCAAAGCGCCACCGGTCGCATTAGTTACCATCGTCGCAGAAGCCGATGACATAGAGGCCATTTTATGTTTGAGATCTGGAAATGTTTCGATGACCAGATCACGAAATTCTAACAGTGCGCCAACTTCATGTTGCAACTCTTGCAGCGATTTGGTTTGCTCACTCTGTATGTGATGATGGCTGCTGCTATGATGCAGCGGATAATTATTACTGTACGGCGTGACGGCATGATGGCCAACCAAATTCAGATGCGGGTGGTGCGCGTGCAAATTGGCGAGATGTTGCTGATATGAACCGACAACGGTGACTGCCGGTGTACTGCCACTTATCGCTGTGGCTGGATTGTTGCTGCCGTTCGCCATTAAGTGATGATGATGTGTACCGCCAATACCAAGTGGAACAACGATGCCGTTGCTACTAGCGCTGCTACCGCCGCTGCCACCACCATTCATAATGGGCAGACAGTCCATTGCGCCGATAATCGCAGTTGTTGTACCAAAGACGCTGCTGCTGTTGTTTGTGGGGCAGAGCGCAAGGTCATAGGTGTCATTCTGAAAAGATAAAAAAATATATATATAGATAATTTATAAGAATAAACTGTTGGTTGTGAAAATAAATAGGCGATATATTTACTTGGGTAGTTTAAAATTTTTCAAACGAATTTATGACTATTTTATTTTACTTAAGTTCATTTAATTAATTTAATTTAATATTTTTTTTATAATTTTTTTTATAATTTATTTAATTTAATTTTTTAATTTATTTCATTTTATTTAATTTAATTTAATTTAATTTTATCTTATTTTACTTAATTTTATTTATTTTATATTATTTCATTTTATTTAGTTTATTTTAATTTAATTTATTTTAAACTAATTTTATTTTATTTTATTTTATTTTATTTTATTTTATTTCCTTAAATTTAATTAATTAGATTAATTAAATTTTGTTTTATTTTATTTATTTATTGCTTAATTGATTCAATTGAGTTTTATTTTACTTTAGTTGATTTCGAATTCATTTCTTAATTAATTTCTATTTAATTTTTTTTTATTCTATTTTTATTTTTAATTTTTTTTTTTATTAATTTTTTATTGTTATTTTTTATTATTTTTTTATTATTAATTTTTAATTTTAGTTTTTAATTTCATTCTATTTATTTTTATTTTTATTTATTTTTTAATTAATTTAATTTAAATTTATTTTATTTTTATTTATTTTTTATCTTTTTTTATTTTATTCTACTTTATTTTATTAAACATTATTTTATTTATTTTATATTATTTCATTTTGTTTTGTTTGTTTTATTTTAATTTATTTTAAATTAATTTAATTTAATTTCCTTTAATTTAATTTAAATTTTGTTTTATTTTATTTATCTATTTTTTATTTCATTTAATTGAGTTTATTTTATTTTAGTTAATTTTGATTTCATTTTTTAATAATCTTTTTCATTATTTTTTATAATTTTTCTTTTATATTTTATTATTATTAACTTTTAATTTTATTTTTCAATTTCATTTATTTATTTATTTTTTAATTTAATTTAATTTAATTAATTTTATTTTATTTTATTTTATTTTATTTATTTTATTTTATTTTATTTTATTTTATTTTATTTTATTGTATTTTATTTTATTTTATTTTATTTATTTTACTTTATTTATTTTATTTTATTTAATTTTATTTTGTTTTGTTGTATTTTAATTAATTTTATTTTATTTTTTTTATTTTTTTTATTTTATTTTTTATTTTTTATTTTTTTTTGTTATATTTTGTTCAATTTTTTTTAATTGTATTTTATTTTATTTGATCGATTTTATTTTAGTTAATTTATATTTTTTTATTTTTTGAAGTTTTTTTTATTTATTTTTTATTATTTTTATTATTATTATTTTTTTGATTATTTTGATTTACTTTTTAGAAATTTTAAAGAAAAATTAAACATCACCCTAATACGCATAAACATCTCGAGGTATTTTTATGGTTTCATAATTCTTTTATCTTAAACAGAAATTATTGCGATAATTGCCAATGTCCATTTTCGGTTAAAAAGTCTTTTTTACAAATAATTAATTACCTCATTCCATTGATTATTGTCAATATAAGCACCACCTACGTATTCAAGTATACATACGTACTTGTAAACAGTAAACAATGGGTATGTGTGTGTGGGTAAAATCGCTAATCGCTCAAGACTTCACCACTCACCACTCACCACTCATTCATCGCTTAGTCAACTAATGAACTAATCCATGGACTGGCTGGTGCATGAACCACGACAAATACCTTTCCAAAGTGAGTATGTATGTATGTAACGTAAATATGTATATATATGTATGTACTCTCTCTCTCTCTCTCTTTGCTGGTTTATCGTCAAAGAATGAGCAATTCTAAGGTATAACTGCAATTGATATTTAACTGCCAACAAACGGCATGGGCGTGCAAAGACATACATATTTACACAAGAGAACGTACACAAACAGTTGGTGGGTGTCACCAAGTAAATTTGCCAATAATTGGCACTACCACATTAATTACAGTAAATAATCGACAAAGTGACTAAGTAATAGAGTGAGAAACATTATTCAATTGCATTTTTTTCATTAATTGTTTAAATATATTTAACATATATATACGTGTGTGTGTCTGTATGTAAAGAGTGCTAATGACAAAATAAGTTTTAGGGGAAAAAACAAGCAATGCAGCTGATTGATTAAAAATTAGTCAAAGGTCGAATTTAAATGTACACATATATATAAAAACAAACCTACAAGTATGTACATACATACATACATACATTCATTCATACATACATACATACATACATTCATACATACATACATACATACACATATACATTTTAAATGCGTGAGCATGTTTATTGAACATTAAACTTTCTAATTAAAAATAACTCTCACTTTCAATTAATCCACTCAACAAAGTTGTATTCAAAACTAAAGGTGATCAACACATTTTGCTTGCTCAATTAATAACCTCCTATGTATGTATGTATGCGTGTGGTATGAAAACTGAAGACAACTGTGTGAGGTACCGAAGAAAATTCATGAAAAACGTGTGGTATAGTAACGCTAAGCAAGTTGGGTTTGAGTAGAAATTTTGATTAAACATAAGTTTTTAGTAAGAAACGAAGAAGAATATGGACAAAGAGTCAATTACATATGTATATGAATTAGTCGAAAAACGAACTTCAATCATATTTATACTATGTATAAAAATCAATGCAAATTATGATGAACGCCTATAATTTGAGAATCACCATATCAAATTGATCCAAAGGAGTTATAAAGGGATATTAGGAGATGGTTTATGTGAAATTTTCATTCAAATTGGCGCAGCCGTTACAGAGACATGACCATTTTAGTGAACATTGGTCGCTACCCAAACAAAATACATGCAACAACAACAAATATATACATGTCAAATTCCAAAATACGCGTACATTACGTTGTATGTAGTGTTGAAAGAGAAAGAAAGAGCAAAAAAATAAAAGTTTTAAAAGATATAAAAAAAAATTTTAATTAATAAAAAAAGTTTGGAAAAAACTTTAAATCAATTTTTTTCGTTTCCTGTTCCAAAAAAAATTAAAAATCAAAATTTCAGTTAGCTTCTCTTAATTTCTTTTATTTTTATTTTTTATAGGTGTACTTTTACCAATAGCCTTTTTTGACAGATCACGCGTGAGTGGTGTCAAGCTGTCATGTTATTTTTGTTCAGTATTGTTTGGCATTTCATCATGGAAACACTTACGTCTGAACAACGTTTAAAAAACATTCAACTTTATTACGAAAATTCACGTTCTGTAAAGAATGTGTTTCGCGCGCTTTGCTCAACTTATGGTCAACATAATCGTCCTACTGGGCGTACTATTCTAAACACCATTATCCATCTTAAGATTCAGCATTCAATATTGGATAATATTCGACCGAATAGATTACGTCCAGCAAGTAGTGAAGAAAATATAGCGGTCGTAACTGAGAGTGTACACGATGACCGTGGAGAATCGATTCGGCGTCATTCGAAGCAACTCAGACTGACGTACAAAATACAGCTTGTGCAAGAAGTGAAGCCGCTCGACCTTCCCAAGTGACATCACTTCGGCCTATGGGCTCTGGAAAAGTTCTAAGAAGATCCGACGTTTTCGAGGCAAGTTAATGTTCAGCGATGAAGTCCATTTCTGGCTCAATGGGTATGTAAACAAGCAAAATTGCTGCATTTGTGACGAAGAGCAACCTGAAGAGATTCAAGAGCTGCCATTTCATCCAGAAAAAGAATGGTTCGGTGTGGTTTGTGGGCCGGAGGAATCATCGGTCCATATTTCTTCAGAAGTGATGCCGGTGAGAACGTAACCGTCAATGGCGACCGTTATCGCGCCATGATAGCCGACTATTTGATGACTGAAATTGAAGCTCGTGGTCTCCGCTACATTTGGTTTCAACAAGACAGCGACACTTCCCACACATCGCATCAATCAATGGATTTATTAAGAGAACACTTCGGTAAGCAGATAATTTCACGTTTTGGGCCGGTCGATTGGCCAGCAAGATCGTGTGATATCACACCGTTAGACTTTTTCCTGTGGTGATATGTAAAGTCTAAAGTCTATGCGGACAATCCCGCTTCGCTTCAGGCCTTGGCGCAAAACATCACGCGTGTCATTCGCCATTTACCAGTCAAAATGCGCAAACGAGTCATCGAAAATTGGATTCAACGGATGGACCATCTGAGACGTAGCCGCGGCCAACATTTGAAAGAGATAATCTTCAAAAAAAATAAATGCCAAACAATGATATCAAACATTCACCCATTTCGTTGATTTTCAGTATCAATATTTAGTTCATTATATGTGTGTAGAAAACCGAATTTCATGTTGTTAGGTGCTTTATTGAAGTATTTATGATACAAAATTACATATCTGATCAAAAGGGTTGTATGGGAGCTATACAATATATAGTCAACCGATCTGGCCGATACCGACAAACGATCAACACAATACAAAAATATACCCATGTACAAAGTTTCGTGCAAATATCTCAAAAACTGAGAGACGGGTTTACATTCATACAGACGGACGGATGGACATATATTTCTAAATCAACTCAACTCAGCTGAGCTCGTCATTTTGATACATGAAATGTATAAAAATGAATATAGTCGTAGAAGAATAAAAATCAAATTTAGGTGGAGTAGAAATAATAATTTTTTTTAATACAATAAATATCACCTTTTATAAAACACTGTATGTATGCAAAAATCTTTTCTTTGTTATCACACCACAGTGTATGTTATGTATGAAAGCTGCTGACAATGCAGCCAGCCATCACTCCCTTTCAAAGGAGTACACGATGATATAACAGTTATTTGCAAATATGCATTACTCATGCGTATAGAGTAGACTAACAGTTGTTTCTGTTCACACGTGATATGGCAAAAATTAATTTTAATTATGAATTATTAATTATTTTCATGATTTTCTCAAACCTAGGAAAACATTTGTTTATTTCCCACAAAAAAAAAAAAAAAAAAAAATCACATTCTTTGACCTAATTTGTGATATAGGTAAGTCTGTGCGGCGCATGTGGAAAAAAAATTGTCTTATTGTTTTTACAAAGCAACGAAAAAAGGAAAAAAAAACTTATTAAAACTAATGAGCATTTGAATCTCCCAATAGTTACCACGTTAATACCAATAAAAAAAGACTATACAAATCTAAAAAAATACCCCTTGAGAATTTAAAACAATTAAATCTCATAAAAACGCTTTTTTCTATACATTCCTATATGGTTAAAATTATATGTACTACATTTTCATACTAAATAAAAAATATTTCTTAACATTGTTGCGGTTTTCATATTTAATTACTACACACGCATTAAAAGAAGAAAATCAATATAAAACCAGAAACATATGTACATATGTAGAGCAACTTAACAAGAAAAGATAACCCACACAAGCATATCTCGAAAAGAAAAGCATAATTATGGAAATGTAAAATTTTATATAGAAAGATTTTACAAAAAAAAAGGTTCCGTTTAAAATTTTGGTTGTTATTTGTTTGTGTTTCGCTGCTGCTCAGTATAGCGCCTGCTGATTCGATTTGTTGACCCGATATGATTGTGTACAAATACCTATGTATGGTTGTATGTCGATTTGTCAATAAAAAGTCGCTTACCTCAGCCACAATTCACATTTGTAATATGATATCCGTATTAAATCGGTTACCAGGTTATTAGAGGCACTACTCTTTCGTGTGCATACATATACATGCTTACATATGCAAATATACGGCTCATATGGCAGTTGTATAAGCCACAAAGGCAAGCGCGGTATTAAAAAATAAAAATAAAATAATAAAAATAAAAATAAAAATAAAATAATATAAAAAAAATAAAAAACAAATTAAAAAAAATATGAAGAAAAATGAAAAAAAATTAAATATACAAAGGTAAATAAAACAAAAAAAAGAGAATTTAAAATAGTTAGTAGCAGATCACTGCGCTTCATTATGCTCATTCGAACAATTTACATTTAAATATTGCACTATTTCAATATTTTTAAATCTTTTTTTTATATTTTTATTTTATTATTTTTTTTTTGTCGATTAGCTTCTGTTATAAACAGACTTTTGATAAATTATATGTTTTGTGTATGCCGTTTATAATTAGCTATTCGTGTTCATAAATATGTATACACATTTTTAGACTGGTTTTTGTATGTATTTGCATTGACCATCAGCGTACTAAAGTCGTCTCCCCTTCCCTACTTGCCGATTTTGCTGGTCAGTACTCATGCGAAACGAGACCAAAATGCATGCTTGATTGAAAATTTAGTTAAAAATATTTATTTATATTTATTTTTTATAAAAAGAAAAGAAAAACAAAAAAATTGAAGTAGGTGGCCATCAAAATAAGAAATTTTTGAATTTTTTATTTGTTTCAATTTTCAATTATTATTTTTTTCAATTTATTTGGTTTGCATTAATTCATCATATATATTTTATGTTATTTTATTTTATTTCATTTTAAATTTTATTTAATTTTATTTTGTTTTATTTTATTTTTTTCAATGTTATTTTATTTTATATTTCTTTATTTTTTTTATATTTCTTTATTTTATTTTATTTTGTATTATATTATTTTATTTTTTATTTATTTCTTTATCTTTTTTTATTTGTTATTATTTTTTATTTAATTCTTATTTTTATTTTTTTTATTTTTTTATTTTTATTTTTTTATACTTTTATTTTACTTTATTTTATTTTTTTAATTTTATTTTAATTCATTTAATTAATTTAATTTAGTTTAATTAAAGTTTTATTTTATTTTATTTTATTTTATTTTATTTTATTTTATTTTATTTTTCATTTTAATTTTTTATTTTTATTTTTTATATATTTCTTTTAGTATTTTTTTAAATGCTTTTTTATATTTTATTATTATTATTTTTATATTTTTTACCTTTATTTTAATTTATTTTATTATGTATTATATTATTTATTTATTTATTTTTTATCTTTATTTTTAATTTTTTTATTATTTTTTTTTGTTATTCTATCTTTATTTTATTTTAATTTTATTTTATTTTATTTTATTTCTATTTTATAAGATTTTATTTTTTTTTGTTCTGTTTTCTTTAATTTTATTTTGTTTTATTGTATTTTTTATTTTATTTTATTTTATTTTATATCATTTTATTTTATTTTATTTTTATTTATTTTATTTTGTTTTATTTTTTTTCGTTTTATTTTTTATTATATTTTATTTTATTTTATTTTATTTTATTTTATTTTATTTAATTTAATTTAATTTAATTTAATTTAATTTAATTTTATTTTATTTTATTTTATTTTGTTTTATTTTATTTTATTTTATTTTATTTTATTTTTATATTTTTTTTATATGTAAATTTTTTATTTTTTTATATTATTATATTTTTTTATTTTTATTTTTATTTTATTTTATATTATTTTATTTTTATTTTGCTGTTTTCTTTTATTTTTTTTTGTTTTATTGTATTTTTTTATTTTATTTTATTTTTTTTTTAATTTTATTTTTATTTTTTATTATTTTTTTTTTCGTTTTATTTTATTTTTATACGAAGGTAGCTTAATTATTTTGATAAGTTTTTGATATTCAATAATATTTTTGCCTTCCTAGCGTTGCGGTAATGCCAATGCAAATGTATGTAATTGAGTGTGTGTGTGAAGCAAGTTTC
Source organism: Neoceratitis asiatica (assembly GCA_030068015.2). NCBI lineage: Eukaryota > Metazoa > Arthropoda > Insecta > Diptera > Tephritidae > Neoceratitis > Neoceratitis asiatica. Next base: position 20,022,208 of record CM061528.1, on the reverse strand, counting down.
AACATTTGTTTGATCGATATTGCGACAAATTTACTGTCAGTAATATATGCACATGTATAGGTATGCATGAGCTTTATTACATCATCGCTGAATCTAAATATAATTTAGAGTTAACATTTTTGTATTAATTTTTGAAAAGTAAATTCTCAGTTACCGCCAAAACTGGGAGTTTTCCACTTATGATCGTTATCGCTAGTTTTCTAATACCTCTGCTATCGCATTTAGAAAAAAAAATTTATTTTGTGGAACTCTAAAGCCCACCAACTCCATATTAAGTATGTTCAACCAACAGCTATAGCAAATATTTGAATTCCCTTAATTAGACGTTAAAAATAAATTCGCCTGAACGAGATTATGAGCAGACGAATAAACCGCGTGATTGAGTATTTGTTGTAAAAAATTAACTGTCATTCTCCCAATGCACGGGCGCTTGACTGAGACTTGGCGAGTTGAATGTCTGAATGAACCAAAGAGAATGTGCGAGTGGAGCACGTGATTACCTGATTCATTGAGTCACCGATCTGCTGCAATCGCTTTATTCAATTGACATCTCGACATTGTTGAACTTTTATAATTTATTTTATTTTATTTTTTTCTAATAAATGCGGATGTTAAAAGAACTAAACGGAGTTCACAGCGAAAGAGAAAGCAATAAAATAAAAAATAAATAAAATTATGAGAATTCCGCGCGTTTAATAAAAATTATAAAATTTTGCGTCAGTTCAAATTGCCTTCTCAACAACATAATGATTAATTTTCTAAGCCAAACACAATATTGTGGGCGGTATAAACGTTATTGAACAAGCGAGGAAATTTATTTCAAGTATATATATGTAATATTGAGAAGCATATAGTGGTATATAAAGCCACTATATGTTTATTTTTATATTAATATTTTTCCAAATCATATGCATGTACTTATATACGTATACATACTTACGTAAATTGTCAAAAGTGTATACTATTTAAAACGAAAAGCATGTTAAGGCTACTAAGAAGCCCTTGAAGTGCATTTTAAACTAAGCGTAAATTTGTATGTAATGAATTAAGTGTATGTAAATATGTATTTATATAATTATGATCAACAAGTATTGTAATTTAAAACGATCTTTGGGAAATTGAAGCGGTATGCGGCTTTGGTCTTGCCAGATTGGCAGTTAAGTAATAAAGAACTTTTATTTTTTATAATATAATTAAGGGATATTAAAACTTTTAATAAAATTATTACTATGAAAATGAAGGGCAAAAAAATACCAACGAAATTAGTATTATTATTATTTTTTTTATTATTATTTAATGCACCTTAATTTTCATTTTTAATTGACAAAACGATAATAATAATAAAAATTTAAATTTAGTCTAGCAAAGAACCTCAGTAAATTAAAAATAAAACAATTATGGTGAAAAAACGCAAAAATTTTCTTGACAAAAGTCTATATACACCACGGGTCTACTAGCAGTCATGTCGATATGCTGTGTTGTTATGGCGCTTAGGTACCCTTTTTTTTACTTTTTTTTTCAATTATGTTTTCTAATTTGCTAGTTTTGAATTTAGTTGTGGTTTAAACACACATTAGCATCAACAATATGGCTCCTCGAAAAGAAATATCCATTGACGTAAGAAACTTGGTCATTCAGCGCAGAAAAGAGAAGAAATCGTATGGTGAAATTTCAAAAATTTTAAACTTAAGTCCACCGAAGGTACAGACCATTGTAAAAAATTTAAAAAAAAAATGGATCCACCGAAAATAAGTCGAATGTTGGTCGCCCGATGAAGCTAACTCGAAGAGACATCAGCTTTATTGTGAAGGAAGTGAATGATGATTCTAAAGTTTCTGCTCCAAAATTAGTCGAAAACATCGCAAACTCATCAAGAAAGTGTGTCCATTTAAGAACAATTCGAAGAGCTCTGAACGATAACGGCTTCCACAGTAGAAAGACACATAAAAAGACTCTTATTTCTGAAAAAAATCGTAAACTGCGCTTGGAGTTCGCTAAAGCACATTTAGACAAGGGAATAGATTTTCGGCAAAAATTCTTGTTTACAGACAAATCGATGGAGCAAAAATTTGGAGAAAAGAAATCTTGACGCCAAAAATATAGTATCAACAGTGAAGCATGGTGGCGGCAACGTAAAGGTTTGGGAAGCGGTTCCGGCATCTGTAGTTGGAAAGCTTGTTTTTATTGAGGGTAATATGGATCGGTTGAAATATAAGTCATTGATGGAAGCTAATCTGAAGCCTTCGGTGGACAGTTTGAAGCTTGGTGCTGGCCTCTGGTGGCTGGATCTTTGAACAAAATAAGGATCCAAAGCACACGACCCATATTGTTAAAGATTGTTTACTTTCCAGCTCAATATTACTCAAAGAACGTCTTATTGAAGTTTGGGACAGTATTACTCCTTCAGAATTGACAAATTTAGTAGCTTCGATGCCACGATGGCTTCAAGCTGTGATTGATGCAAATACTAAAAAGATCTTGTTACCGGATATTAACCAAAGTTTTCGCGCTAAGATAAGTTATGTATGTACTGTATGTAGACTTTTGTCAATGTTAGATTTTTTTTGTCTACTATTGCTTTACTATTTCCTGTTAAAGAATTACTTTTTTGTTGTTGAAATAAACTGTATCGTTAAATTTCCCAATAAACCTTTTGAACTTTGAATTCAACGAAAACATGAGGTGTATGTAGACTTTTTTCCGCCACTGTATATATATATTTTCTTTCTGATTTGTTCGTATATTTTTGTCAACGCTAGCAAACCAGTCTGCCACATGGTCATAAAGTTCGATCTAACTTGGGATCCTCTACCATTGTACAAAGCAGCAAGAATCTGCAGAAATTTATAGAATTTTTATAGAATGAACAAATAATAAAACAAATAATTTCAAAAATAATGCTTGAAAAAAAAAAGCAACGGCAGCTATTCTTAAAATACCTTAAAAAACTGACTGACTTATTTGCGTTGAAACAGACAGACGGACATGACTAAATAAACTCAGCTTGTCATTCTGATCATACTTCGGACCAATTTTAATAAGCGATATTATGTTCATGAAAGGCATATGATTTTATTCTATGATAAAATTAAAAGTGTCAAATTTTTTTTTTTTCAAGAGTCGAAGTCAATCAATTTTTGTTTTCATTCTTATTTTTTTGTTTATTTAGCATTTTCTTGAAGCATTTGTACATCTTTAAACATTCTCTGGAATCCTTAAGTGAATCAGACAATTACCTTTCGAGTTTTTTGGCAATTAACAATGAGTGTCTTGGGCCCTCCAGAACACCCGTTTAAATGGAATATTCTCAAAACCGTATTTTATGAAATGATGGCCACTTTAAGGCGAAAATCGCTTTGTAAAATTCATTGAAATTTATATGTAAACTTTTGGAAAACATGAAAGAAAAATCGTTTCATCATGGGTTATACCCGTTGTTTTATATTATGATAGAAGAATATTTTTTTCTTTTCGAATTTATAGACAAGCAAGTGTTTGATTTTTTTCGCAAATCCAGTGATAAATTACCTAAGGCCTCCAGTTTGGAAATTTAAAAAAAGATTATTTCCATCAGGCACTAGATTATCTGTAAAAAAAAAGAACTATTTTTCTGCGCTTGATTATAAAAAAATATCCATTCTAATAACGCCACATTATTACTCACATATTTACTGGCTAAGAAAAATTATTGAATATTTTAATTTTTTGGTATGCCTCTGACTACCTCTAGCCTCTTAAGGAAGGCAAGATATGGAAACACTGAGTCAATAATTTTAATTCTATACATGGGAGTCAATTGCCTCGAGGTAATGCACTATAATAAGACTCGTAAGAAATTTTGATGATCATGGGTAGGCTGGCTTGCAGATTGAAGTGGCATTCTGGTAAACCGACAATTAGTGGGCAACAAGTTGTCGGTTATTTTAACCCTGATAAAGGCTATCATGATCTAAAATATAATGTTGATAAAGCAAAATTAATGGATATAAAGTGATTCTAACCTTTAAAGTCATTCAGATAGAATATTTAGAAGAGAATAACTGTAATTTTACAACAAAATTGCAGCGAAAATTTACGTTCAGTCGATTTCGAAAATAACCACACTCCGCTGAAAGTATCATGTTTTTTTAAATTTTTTTTTAAATTTTTTTTTTCATATTTGCTTAAGGTGCTGCCAAAAGATGTATCCTTTAATTAATTTGAAATGATGACAAGAACATTTACAGATATTACTTTGAATTTGTTTTAAGGATCAGGAAATTGAAATTTGTACGAGGATTGCCTTCTATACATCGGGATTTGGCAAACCCTAGTATCCCAATCTGACAACTGACAACTTTATTGTAAAGTTTGTCATTTATGATGTTATACGTATTCAGAATATTTTGACATATGAGCGCTATTTGTGTAACATAAAATATTTATCTCGGTCAAAGAAAATCTTATTAAATCGCGAAAATTTTCGTTAGATTATATTTTTTTTTTACAACTTTCGACGTGGATTAAGTCAGCAACAGTGGCATCGATGAATTTAATTAAATTTTTCGCAATGAAGCTCCATCAAAGACTAGCGTTTATCGATGGTATAGTTCATTCCGTCGAGGTCCTAGATCACTCCAAGACGAATTTCGTAAAGGTCATCCAAAAATAGTTTTTGTTCCGGTGGCTATTGACGCTGCGCGCAAATGATATTGCCAGATCGTCATGTGAGTTATCGTGAGATTGAGACAACTATAGGCGTTAGTGGGGCCAGCATATATTAAATATTGCATGAACATTTGATTGTTAAAAAATTTTGTTCACATTGGCTGCGATACAATATGTCCATCGCTCGGCCAAAAAAAAAGGCTCGTGTCAATTAGTCGAGAGAAATCTGAAAGAATACGATAACGGTGCTTTGAAATTCGTCTATGACATAGTAATAGGTGATGAATCGTGAATTTAAGCGATTGAGCCCGAAAGTAAACAGAAGTCTGTCAGCAGTTGTATGGGTGTTTCAAGATGTGCCGATACCAACAAAAGTTGTTCGTTTTTTTTTTCGAAAGCTGGAAATTTCCCAACGGTACCATTAGAGAACAGTCAATTCTGAGTGGTGCACAACCATTCATTTCTTTTCCAGTTGCCTCAAGAGAACAGGAAAACTAACCGCCTAAGACTGATCACTCTTCACCATGGCAGACAGAGCGAGCTCCTCACACACACATCGACTGAAGAAACTGACCATTTCATTAGTCATCCACAATACAGTCCTGACTTGGCACCGAATGACTTCTTTTTATTTCCGTCCCCCGTACGTAAAAAATAAACTTAGAGGTGAATGTTTTTCAACACCTGAAGAGGCGATTGATGCATTCAGAATGAATGTTTTGGAGTTACTTCAATCAGAGTGGCAAAAGTGCTTCCGACAATTGGTTTAAGCGCATACAAAAGTGTATGGATCTTAATAAAGAATATTTTTAAAAATTATAAAGTAATTTTCGACGATAATGTTTTTTTTTTCTATAATCCCGAAATATAAAGCGTTACCCAACGCCCGTATATATATGTATGTATGTTGCATTTTCAATTCACTGAAGTAAATTCTCAAAGTAAAATAACAAAAGTAAACAATGAATTTTCGAGAAATATGCCAGATAGGCTGATACGAACAACCACAAGAACAGACGACATAGTTAACTGCGACCAATACACAGAAGCGACAGCAGAAATTAATTGTTTATTTATATAAAAAATAAATTAAAAATTTATAAATTTAATGAAAATAACAAAGAAAATTGTTGCCATAACAACTATTTTCGATAAAAATCATAATAAATAAAGAGTAGCAAAACAAAAGTTATTGATGGTGGACGGAAGGAAGTAAAAGAATTTACATACAATTAAATTACATAAATGAATATTTATTAAAAAAAAAAATTATATGAAGGTGACATGACATACTACATGATAACAAAGAAAAAAGAAAAAGAAAAAGAATAAGAGACATAAAGAAGTAAAATCAACAAATACTTACGTACTCATTGTGCGGTGTGTATGTGCGTTATGTATGTATTAATGGGCATGTGGGTGTTGCAACAATCAATAACTGTCAAAATTTGTTTTTTTTTCTAAGTATGTATATACATATGTAACACCTACATATGAATTGTAAGAATCCAAATTGGAAAAGCTGCCGCGCCTGACACTGATGTGACTGACACGCTACGCCACGCCACGCCACGCCACTGCACCTTGTAATAGTTTGTGATTTACAGGTATAAGTATGTGTACATGTGTACATACATACATACATACAAACACTACAAATCGCTATACAAGAGTTTGATCGATTTTTACGGCAACAAATCGCCATATGCAAAAGATTTCGAAAGGAAAAATATAAAAAGCAAAAAAGCTCAAAAAATGCAACAACAAAAATTGAAAAATTAAAAAAAAAACACAGCTAAAATAGAAGTAAAAGGAAAAACACGGAAAATCGCTTGCGAAATAAGTCATACTGCAAACCATGGCACGCGCTGCAAATACACACACACATAAATACATATGTACATACTTACATAAATATGAACATATGTAGCTGCGCCTGCACCACTCGGAAGAGAAATGCAAATTTCACCCGATTTTACTAAATAGGTTTTCGCACGCATATTCACTCAAGCGCGAGCACAACTACAAAAGCCCCAACCGTATGACGGCGACCCACGCCAAGCCGCCGACTAAGTTTTTATTTTCCGTTTTTTTTTTTTTTCAAATAATTGGAAAGGCATTTTTACAAATATGCAACCTAACTGTGCATGTACAAGTCAGTAAGACGACATGCATCCTTAACCCACATCGGCACCCAGCGCTCCGTGATTGCTAAGAAAGTCATGAAAGCGCAATGAGCGTATTGGAATTGGCAATGCCTATGCTGTAGTTATTGCAGTATAAACAAGAAGGAGGTTGCGGGAAGAGCAGGTGGAAATGCAACACACTGCATTTGGGTTACCTAACTGAGTTGACTTTTATGATAGTTACAATTGGAGGCGCTGTCGATATGCAAATTACACTAATAATACAGGGTGTTTGTGAAGCGACCTAAGAAACAGTAATAAGACATTCCCTCTTGAACAAAATGAACACCATTTGGAACTTGGTGGGTACGAAGTCAGCGACTACCGAAAATATTAACACTCGCTTCTTCAGCAGTTGTTGCTTTTATCGGTGAGTTCCCAGTGGGAACTAATTGACCGTTAACTACTACAATCCCCCTGGGGCCAGTGGTTGGATCGCAGCTTTGGAAGAGAGTTGGTGATGATTACTTCTGACGAAGCTCTCCCATAGAACTCTCAGTCAGACTCACATTGTGTTCCGCTGATGATTTGAAAAATTTTGCCGTCATAAAAAGCCCTAGTGACTCTGAAAGGCTACAATTGGACCTTGTTAATTTAGAAAACTGGTGCCTTTTAAATCGTTTAACCTTAAACTTAAAAAATTGTTTCCATATCACGTTCTCAAAATCTGCTAATAATGTTCGTACCTCATATAGCATTGCAGGTCATGCCCTAGACTTTGTAGAGGAAATTAAAGACTTAGGTGTATTTTTTGACTCTAAATTTAGTTTCTCTACTCACGTCAACCATGTAATTGCTCGGTCTTACGCTATGTTTGCATTTATTCGCAGAAACTGTTCTGCATTCACAAACCCTCACACTCTCAGGGCACTATTCTGTGCTTTTGTCATCTCGAGGCTGGAATATGCTGCTGTCATTTGGAGACTCTATCAAGTTGGACCCTCAAAACGTATAGAAAGAGTGCAGAAAGTTTTTTTACGATTTGCTCTCCGATCGCTGAATTTCACGGACCCTTTACCATCATATGAAGGGAGGTGCTTATTGATCGAACTCCATACACTTGAAAGTAGAAGATCCATTCTGTCGTGCTGTTTTGTAATTGGTATAATCTCCGGAGTTGTTTACTGTCCAGCACTTCTAAGCAAAATTTGCTTCAATGTACCATGTAGGAATTTCCGGCAGATTGAAACTTTTAGAATTGGTTTTGCTAGAACTAATTATGCCGCAAATGCCCCCATCGTAATGGCTTGTTCTGATCTCAATTTGTTTTTCAGTTCTACGGGTGTTGACCTCACTTCAGGACATGTAAATCTAATTAGTCATTTAAGATCTTATTTTTCTTAGTAATAGTACTTATAGTATGTAAGAATTTTGTCAATTCAAAGACTTAAATTACAAATAAACAAAAATATCTATTCTCATGGAGGTAAAAAAAAGTAAAATGAAACCAACTTAAAAGATGAAGATACATATTACCTGATGACCTAAACGGGGTTAGGTCGCCGAAAGGGTGACAGCCCATCGCCGGATAAAATCCGGGTCAACTCCGATACGTAGAACCGGTTGTCGTGAGAGTCGTATACCGCATGCAACGAATTCCCGCACGACACTAACCGCCTCCTTCCATACCCACTTAACCCGACTCATCTAAAACCTCTCTCCCTCTGGTCCGAACTCCGCCTAAGACTAGACCTACCTGACCCTAGACGGGGCTGGCAACGCCGCTACAACTACTACAACAACAACAACAAGAACAACAACAACAACATGAAGATACATATCTTTATCTCCGTTTAAGGTCAACTCCAAAAATGCGCTACGCTGTCGCCGATCTACGCAAGAGTTGGCCAACCCGCAGTGCGCAGAGTGCACTTATAAAGAGGATCAACTTGCTTAGGCAAGGCACTACCTGCGACATTCCTGACGATAAATAATCACATTTCGAATTGTCCGAAATCGAGAAAAACTTGATCCAAATAGGGAAAGGAACCTTTATATTCTTGCTCTCATGTTTAATACATTTGTTCAAAACCTTGGTTGGGATTTTACTGATTTGTACTTCCGATTGGAAGATGCTAGATGAGTTTGGTAGACGGATAGAGAGAGGGAGATTGCAGAATCCTTGGAGTATACGCTCGTCCCCACTGCGCAGTTCATTTTCGACCCGTAGACTTCTCCATTCACGTATAGAGGGTACTCCCACCTGGAAGCAACTATCGAACTCCAACCTTGGTGAATCTTCTGTTCTGTTCTTCCTGTTCTTCTTATATAGTCTGATTTATTTAAAGGTGTCGTGAGATGGTTCAGGATATCGTTGTGTCTATTCTTCTTTAGGTTCCAACCACCCAACTCCTTAAGTCTGATTGTAGAGCAGGCTGCTACTCTTTGAATGAAAACCTATCATACGAGAAGACATGGGTTTTATTCCTGACCAAATAAACGTCCAGAGTATAGAACATTAATTTTAAAACTAATTTTTCGAATTGCGGTCGCACCTCGGCACCTCAACCCCTCCGAGTGTATTTCTGACAAGAAATAAATGCTGCTCATAAAAAATCGAACAATAGTTCCAAGCCGGCTTAAAAAAAACTGTGGGTCCCCCACATATCGGATGTATATATACAAAATAGGATATATATATGTATAAGGGGTGATCCATTTCGAGATTCTCTACTTTTTTTAAAAAAGAATACAGAAAATTCAAATTTAATGGGGAATGTTTATTATAATTCGAAAGAACAATCTTTGGCATTTATTTTTTGAAGATTATCTGCTCTCCGAAGTGTCCTCTCAACAAATCCATAGTCGGTTATCATGGCGCAATAACGGCTGCCATTGACGGTTAAGTTCTCACCGGCATCATTTAGAATAAACTTGGACCGATGATTCCACCGGCCCACAAACTACACCAAACCGTTTTTTTTTTCTGGATGAAATGGCAGCTCTTGAATCTCTTGAGGTTGCTCTTCTTCCCAAATGCAGCAATTTTGCTTGCTTACATTACATACCCATTGAGCCAGCAATGTGCCTCATCGCTGAACAAAATTTGGCTCAAAAACGTCGGATCTTCTTGGAATATTTCAAGAGGCCATAGAGCGAAGCGATATCGCTTGGGAAGGTTGAGTCGCTCAGTTCTTGCACAAGCTGTATTGTGTACGCCTTCAATTTAAGATCTGGACGTAAAATGAGAAAAGTCGTTCCATACGTCAGTTCGGGTTGCTGCGAACGGCGCCGAATCGACTCTCCACGGTCTTCGTGTACACTCTCTGCTACGGCCGCTAAATTTTCTTCACTGCGTGCTGGACGTGGTCTATTCAGCCGAATATTATCTAATAATGAATGCTGGGTCTCAATATGGGTGATGGCGTTGCGAGTAGTACGTTCAGTAGGCCGATTATGTTGACCATAACACATTCTTTACAGAACGTGAATTTTCGTAATAAAGTTGAATGATTTGTAAGCGTTGTTCAGGCGTAAGTCTTTCCATGATGAAATGCCAAACCAAATACTAAACAAAAATAACAGCTTTGCACGACTCACGCGTGAGCTGTCAAGAATAGGCTATTGAAAAAAGTACCTCTACTTGGATTACCGTTTATATCCAGTCTGCGGTTACGAAAATTGTGGTAAGGCAATGAACCTCATTCTGTAGTAAGTGTAATCGATATACTTTCATGGACAGCGATTCAAACCTAAATGAGTCATATTTGGAACGTAAAAGGTGAGTTATCCCTTAACTTTTTTTCGAATTCTCAGAGTTTGACCTCCGCATTATTTTATTCTTGGAGAACACTGTTTTCCATTGTTATCGTAAAAAGTGCAAGTAACAGACATTTGTGACACAAATTTGAGTATTCAACCTTTAAATAAAATATAAAATTACACAAAAATGGGAAGACAACGTGGACAGAGTTCAATTGAGGTTAGAAATCTAATTGTAAGCTATCATAACAACGGAAAAACAGTTCGCGAAATCGCGAAATCAGTGAAATCATTCATAGACCTAGCTCTACTGTTCATAATGTAATCAAACATTTCAAAAAAAAATCCGTCGAAAATAAGAAGAAATCAGGAAGGCCAAAAGTGTTTACTGAAGCAAATGAGCGGTGGATAGTGCAGCAAGTGAAAAAAACTCCTACTCCAAGCGCTTCAAAACTGACAGCGGAAGTCTCAGCGCATCTTAATATCAACTGTGTCCCTGAAACGATACGAATTGTGCTGCGATAGAATAATTTACAAGGGAGGGTTGCTAGGAAGAAGCCGAATATTAGTAAGGCGAATAAACAAAAGAGAAGGATTTTTGCAAAAATATATGGAATTAAAGATTTCGACTTTTGGAGCCAAGTTTTATTCTCAGCTGAGAGTAAATTTAACATATTTAGGTCAAATGGACGGTCGTATGTATGGCGGAAACCAAATGAAGAGCTCTTAGAGAAGAATTTATAGCCAACTGTAAAGCATGGAGCCGATAGTGTAATGGTCTCGGGCTGTATGTCCGTTGCTGGCTCCGGGAATTTGTGCTTCATATACGGTAATATGAACCATAAAAAATACCTTAATATTCTAAAAGCAAATTTGATACGAAGTGCTGAAGATTTGGGAATAAAGAGCAGTTTCCAATTTTATCAGAATAATGACCCAAAGCACAAGCCGCAGATGTTCGCTTATGGTTAATGTATAACTGTCCAAAAGTGTTGGAAACTCCTCCTCAATCAACTGATAACAATGTTATTGAGCACTTATGGGCGCATTTGGAGAATCAGTTGAAAAATCATACCATAAGGAACAATATTGGCTTGGGGAAGCTGCGTTTAAGGAGGAATGGGCCAAGATTGAGTCCGAGTTCTTTCTTGACATGAATTTTCCTTATATAGGGTGTTTTTTTTAGAGGTATAGAACTTTAAGTTGGCATTATTTTTCAAGGTGGTGACCGATTTAACAGCTGTCAAGTGATTTATTCTCAGTTTGGTTTAGCAATTGATCATGAATAGACTCACGCCTGAACAACGCTTGCAAATAGTGCAATTTTATTTCGAAAATAATGGTTCTGTGCGGAAAACGTATCGCGCACTACGTCCAATGATACGGACCAATGATTCCACCAGCCCATAAAGCGCACCAAATAGTCAGTTTTTCTGGATGTAACGGTGTTTCAACGTACACTTGAGGATTACCTTCACTCCAAATGCGGCGTGAGTCTATTCATGATGAATTGCCAAACCAAACTGAGAATAAATTACTTGACAGCTGTTAAATCGGTCGCCATCTTGAAAAGTAATGCCATCTTAAAGTTCTATACCTCTATAAAAAACACCCTTTATAATACATTTTTATTTTTATTTCTTTAATGACAAATAATGTAGATATTTTTACTGTTATTTTCAAATGAATTTAGAGCTGGCTTAATGAAAAAACTTTGAAAAAAAATTTATTTTTTTCTTAAAATATTTTGCACACGAATGTAAATTTGGCGTATGTCCGACCTCTTTTTTGGCCCACTGTATAAATCTAACTAGCACACTCTTGGCACCACCAGCTACTGAGCACACTCGAAATGCCATCAAAACTTACATAAGAAAAATCTGCATAAAAGAGGAATATTTTCACGTGCATTTTTTTTTCAATTCAACTTAAACTAAAAGGAAAAACAAATTGTGACAAGCAAATGAAAAAACAAAAAATATAATAATTAAAAAAACTCATTATCTACTGACAAACTTTATGACACATTATGCAACTTCAACAAAAACTTCAAAAAAAAAAAAATTACAAAAAAAGCATTTATACATTCTAAGGTTGTAAGTGCACTTAAAAAAAAAAACTAAGCAAATAATATTATGTGAAACAACAAAAAACAGTTATGCACATGACAGCTTAAACGAATCTCTTGCACAATTCAGACAAAATTGTATTTTGAAATTTTGCGCTTTTCAAATACGTCATGCCGCAGCAAAGTTATCATCCATAAAATGCATGGTGAATTGGTGAGTGAAACAAAAAGCACAAAATATACTAGATATTTTCCAACGATTCATACATACATACATACATATGTACATAGATAACACTTCCTTATTATTTATGCAATAGTAATAATCATAACAATTAGTTACAAATATTATGCTACCAACAAACAACAACAACAAAGTCATGATTATATTTTCTTTTAATTTTACAGTGAAATTTTGTGTGACAAATGACCGTCGGCCGTTTGTGTGTGGGTTATCAATTTACCAGCGCTTTATTCCTTTTTTCCACGGGAATTTAGAGGATTAACAGCAAATGGGGATGGAGTTAATGCACGGGCACATACATACACATGGCAGAAAAAGTCTGCGTTCATCTAAGTATATTTTGTGCATAAACTTTTTTTTACATTATTTAATTTCGTTCAATAAAAAGTAACTACTGCACAAACTTTTGTATCAATAATTAATATAAATTTAAAATGAGATCACATATAGACAAAAAGATCTTTCAAACAAAACAGAAAAAGTCTGCGTTCACTTCAAGAATAATTAAACAAAAAGCTAAAAATTAAAAAATATATATTAAATCAATAATTTGCTGAATATCCACGTCTTTTAATGACTTCCAGAATGCGGTTTTTCATTGAGCCAACAAGTTTGGTTATTACTTCTGGGCTTATAGCTTCCCATTCCTCTTCAAGCGCACTCCTAAGCATTTCCTTGCTGGTTATAGTACGCTGTCTAAATTTTCTTTCTAGTACATCGCATAAGTGCTCAACAGGGTTAAGATCCGGTGATTGCGAGGGTGTACGCAGTTGTTTTGAAATATTGTACAGCAACCCAAACAAAGCTTAACAATTTCTGCTGTGCGCTTCGGGTCGTTGTTTTGTTGGAAAATAAATTGCTCACCGAGTCCCAGCATTACTGCACTTTCTTTCCTTTAAATTTGTTATCAAAATATTAAGATAATCATGCTTGCTCGTGACCGACTCCATAAACTGAAATTTTCCTACACCCGAATTTGCCATTCACCCCCACATCATAGCACCTCCGCCGCCGTGTTTTTAGGTATAAGATTTTGCTTTTCCAGCGCTGTTACGCTTTTCCTCCAAATAATCTTACAGCCTTTTATCCCAAAAATGCAAAACTTACTCTCATCTGAAAAAATAACTTTATTCCAAAGCTCTGGAGGCTTGTTTAAGTACTCCTTCGCAAAGGCCATCCGCTTGAGACGAATTACTCTCGATATAAAGGGTTTTCTTCGTGCGAATCTGCCATGAAAGCCGGTTCTTTTCAGAATTTTTCGTACCGTATCTGGACATAGTTTCTTTTGGTACTTTAATGCAATGTCTTTTGAAAATTGGCTTGCTGTTAGATGTGGGTTAGACTACACAAGAATGGTTGGGTTGCGCTCTTCTCTTTCGGTCAGTTTCCTTGCTCTTCTCTTTCCGTCAGTTTCCGTGGCTTAGACTCATAACATTTTGTTTGTTTTAAGTTGTTTATTACTCACTGGATAGAGGAGTACTATCTGCCAACGGTTTTCGAGATTTCCTGATCACTTTTACCATTCGGCCACGAACCAACAATAATTTTCCTTTCTATTTCATTCCGCTTTTGGTACATATTCAAAAGAATAATAAGTTTCTCCTATATTTATATACGCTTTAGCTTCTTTCTAATCGCGATTACTATCGTGTATCATTTAAAATTAAATTCAACGCAAATAATTTGTATTTTCAATGCAACAAATCATCGCTTTTTAAAGTGAACGCACACTTTTTCTGCTCAACTAACTTAAGTAGCGGTACTGCATACAATACCGTTAACTCAGAACGACGCAGCTCAAATTCTACAAAGTTTTGCTCAAACATTTTTCTAATAATTGTCTTCAAAATAATAGAAAATGGAATAGTCATGGTTTTGAAATTCATAACTTTTTTTTAGTTGAATACTGTAATACAGTGAGTGAACGCAGACTGTTTCTGCCATGTGTGCAAAACATATGTATGTTTTAAGCAACATATAGATAGTTTATAAATTTATAAGTATTTGAAAACTGTAGTTACGAAATGCCAACAATACAAGTCAGTGATTAATGAACTTTTAGAAAATTTTGAAATATTTCTTTTAAATTAATTTTTTTTTCATTATTATTACTATAAAATTTTTTTTGAAACAATTCGATTGAGCGCACCATTTAATTTGCTCAATTAAAAAGCAACAACAAAAAAGTATGATTACAAAAATCAACAGGCACATACATATATACATAACACACATATATGATTTGCAACCATAACTAAGCAAAGTGCATAGTCATAGTCATAGCAATGGCCTGGAAAAGTCGAGCAGCAATAACAATAACAACACCAAAAGTGCTGCCACAAATTACATTTTAAGCGCAATTAACGCAATTGCAACACTGACGAACGTGCAGAGCTAACGAAATACAAAGCAAATGCAGCAGTAAATGCACAAGAGAAGGAGAGAAAAAAACGTAACAAAAAATTTACCACAATAAAATCAAAGCAACTAACAATTGAAGACAATATGAAAATTAATGAAAATTAAAAAACACACACAAATATATTGCAATCAAATGGTCAAACTAACAATAGTTGCAAGTACAATTCAACCTAGCAAGCGAAAGAAATTCAAAAATTAAAAAAAATTAAAAAAATAAAATAAAATAAAAATAAAAATTAAAAAATCAATTCGAAAGATTTAAAGGAAATGTTAAAAACGACAATAGTTACCAAAAAAAAAAACTCATAAGTTCAAAACTAAAATTATAAATTCAACTATAAATAATATATTAAAAAAAATTTTTTTAAATAAAAAATAAAAAAAATATAAAAAATATTAAAAAAAATACAAAAGTAAAAAGAATAATACATTAATAACTAGAACAAATGAAAAAAATAAAAAACATAAAATAAACATATACAAAAAAATTCATAACAAAAACCAAAAATTGAAAGAATAATATATATAAAATAAAAAATTGCAAAAAAAATAAAAAAATTAAAATTAAAAAATAAATAAATAAATACAAAAAAATACATAAAACCAAACAAAATAGAAAGAACAATATATAGACAAATAAAAAAAATATAAATTACATAATTAAAAATTAAATACTTAAAAAAAAATTAAAAAAAAATACAAAAAAAAAAATTAACTTATAAAAAAGCATAGAAAAATATACACAGAACAAATGAAAAAGTAAAAAAAAAAATTGTTGAAATAACAAACGAGAGTAAAACACACGATTTTGCACTAAGATCGATTTATTCAGACTAAGTTGGGATTAGAGAATGATATAATGGATGATGACATAATAATGAAGCAAGTCATATCAAGCCATATTTTCTTACAAAATTAAAATTTTAACGAAAAAAATTAAATAATATAAACAAACAAAAAATAAATAAAATTTAATATTAAATAAAAAAAGAAGAAATAATAAATAGAACAAAGGAAAACTTAAAGAAAATTAAATAACTAAAAATAAAAAAAATTAAATGAACAAAAAAATACATAAACAAAAAAATACATAAAAAAGAATTACAAAGCACAGAAATGGAACAAATAATAAATAGAACAAATAAAAACTTAAAAAATGTAAAGAATAATAAATATTAAAAAAATACAAGCAAACAAAAATAATTATTAAAAAAAAAAATACAAAAAAAAAAAAATACAAAAAAAGAATACACAAAAAACAATCCAAAAATATAATGAATAATATATAGAACAAATGAAAAAAACATAAAAATCAAATTATTAAAAAAAATAAAAAAATTAAAAAAATACATAAAAATATACAAAGAAAATAGAAAGAATAATAAACTGAATAAATGAAAAAATCAAAAAAAAATAAAAATAAAATAAATTACATAACAAAAAATAAAAACAAAAAAAAAATAAAATAATATAAACATATACAAAAAGAAAAATATACATATAAAAAAAAGGAAAGCAGAGGTAATAAATAGAACAAAAGAAAACTTAAAAACTAGAAATTAAATACAAAAAATTAAGAACAAAAATAAATAAATACAAAAAAAATAGAACAAATGAAAAGTAAAAATATAAAACAAAATAGAAATAATAGAAATGAAATATTAAAAAATAAAAAATTAAATAAATCTTATTGTAAAACAATACAAAAATATATATTGGAGGTAAAATAAAAAACAGGAAAAATCACTAAATATATAAAATAATCATAAAAGAATAAGAACTAAAAAAATACGAACAACAAATCTAAAACAAAATTGAGATTGGAGAGAAAGAAATAAAAAAGTAGATAAAAAAATGGAAAATTACATTAAAAAAAAATAATAATAATAAAGATCCGTAGCATACAGAGGGACAAGTTTTTACAAACCTTATGGGATTTAATACACGGAAGGTATCTTTGTATGCTGTGGACTCTGTGTTAACTCCAATAAAATGAATTCTTTTCATTTTTCCAGCAGGAAATACAAAATTCCGTTAATAAGACCACCAAGTTAGCCTAAGTCTGGGAGCTAAGGCTAAGTTTTTATGAATCATTATGGTGGAAAAACTGAGCTGCAAAGAGCACATTACTCAGAGATATGAAAAGACCTCCACCGCTCACTGCCCCAGTAAAATAACTATCGGTGAAAAATGTGGCTTAAGTTCCAGAATCTGACACTGGGTATAGTATCCATTGTAAGAACAATACTTTTACATGGTGTAGTAGTATGATGAAACCCAGCCTTAAAGAACCATAATGCAGAAATGACGAGGAGGAATAAACGATTTTTTCTTCTGTTATGTGACTTCCCTATTTTAAGCACATTTAGAATTCGACATTTTGGAATCGCGAAATAAGCGAAACCAAATTGATGGAAAAGGAGGCGTAGCGTCAGTGAAAAATTTTCAAAGTAATGAAATGGACCTTTTTGGGCCTAAGTTTGTCGATGCTGCAACAGCAATTCGGTATAAGGGAACTGTGGAACGGCTTCTCATGTTCTTTATGTAACGCTGCTGTAGAAACAATTGGGTTTCGGCAAGGCCAAAATAAGAGCTGGTGCGTACTATAAGGATTGTCGTGCCGAAGTGGAGAGAAAGCAGACGTTGCGATCAAACACGAAACGTGCGTTGTGGGATAGATGCCGAGAACTGAAGAAGGAAACGTAACGCATTTGCAGAAATAAAAGCTGAAATGCGCGAGTATGAAGAGCTTGAGAAGCTGGCCGAGATGGGTAATACTTGAAATTCTATGAAAAGATGTGGCGACTTACAGAAGGTTTCAAGACTGGAGCAAACTAGTGTAGGTGGACCATGGAGATAATCTGGTGCCAGATGTTCAGAGTATACTTAGTGTATGGAGGGAACACTTCTCCAACCTGCTGAATGACAGTGAAAGTCCAAAACGCGGAGTTGGTGTAACCGTATCGCAAATTGAAGATGATGGAAAAGTTATTGCCCGTTAAAAAAAAAATAACAAAGCAGAATCACTCGTACCATCAGAAGTAGTAGGCAATTGAAAAGTAAAGTCCTCTCTCGACGAATAAAGACCAAACTTTACAAGCCGCTCGACATTCTCGTCCTGCTATATGCTGCAGAAGCTTAGACGATGTCGACATCCAATGAGACGGCTTTAGGAGCTTTTGAGAGAAAGGTTTTGCATAAGATTCATGGATGTGGAATACCGTAGATGATGCAACGATGAGCAGAGGAAGAGCTCTACTTAGTTCACCTGGCTTCAACTGGCCACTGGTTCACCAAATGGCGGCCAAAAGGCGAAAAAAGAAAATGACTCGCGTGATTTCGTCAATACAGCTAGAAATGCGTAATCGTTGCCTGTGCCAATCAAAAAAAAAAAAAAAAAAAAATTAAAAAAAAAAAATTAAAAAAAAATACATTACAAAACAGCAAAAATTCATGCAGTCCGTTTGTAATTTCGACCGCCTGAATGAGTTGTATTTAAATAAAATGACTAGTCGCTCTATCGTTACACACACACACACACATGCACACATAGCCATATACATCTTTGTATAAAATGCTTACCTTGGCTCGAGCCGCATTGTGTTTTCGACAGTACGAAAGATAGCCATTTTTGAGCTGCAATCGGTCAATCTGTCTGTCTGCTTGTCTGCCTGTTTTTCCGTCTGTTGTTTGTCCGTCGATTTGGACACTTTAATTGAATTACAAAATTTACGCCATTGCAATAATTGCAGTTATTATTTTGTAGTATTTTTCGTATAACAAACGTTGTGTTGCACTTGCGCTTTAACAATGGCTGGAAATCACTTAACAAAAACAATAAGGCACCAGAGCAGCAGCACAGCAGCAGCAGCAGCACCAGCAATTGTTTGACGGTTTAAAGCTAAAGAGCCTCGAAATGCCAAGATTGCCTCTTTTTGTAGGTAACAATACAATTATATATGCATTACAAGTGTGTGTGTGTGTGTGTGTGTAAGTGTAAGCTACAAATTATAGCCGAATGTGGACGAGTATAGCGATGAACCGCTGCGATCACCTTTTAGAGACCATTAAATGCAACTTACAAATTGACAATGACTATTTGCTGCATAATACTTGCAACATATGTATGTATGTATGTATGTATGTGCAACTGTATGTTTTTGGCCATATTTGCTGTTACGAATGGTCATACCGACAAAAAATGTATTGCATAATGCTGCATGCGCGTAATCGTAATATTTATTTGTGTAATTTGTGTGTGTGTAAAATTCAATTTTTCGACGTTCAATTATTATTATTTTTTTTTACTTTTTTTTAAATATTTTTTTTTTAATTTTTATTTAATTTTTTTTTTGCTGCACCCATTTGCATTTGCTTTTACATTTGAGTTTTTATTACTTTTTTCAGTTGTTGCAAAAAGGAAGTCCATAAAAATGGACAAAATACTGTTTTTTTGTTTCTTTATTTTACTTACATATATGTACATAGATATGTTGATATGCGAATGCGCTGTACATATGTACATATGTATGTATGCATTCGGTTGTGTGTTCACTTCTAATTGAGTGTAATTGTGCGCCTAACGACGATGTGTACATGCAACAGTTACACCAAAGCTAATATTGTACATACATACAGTGGCAGACATAAGTCTACATACACCGCCTGTATTCGTTGTGTAGAAAGTACTATCGCTTCGCTGCAGAATGTAGGTATACAAATGTATTTTAAATACTTTTCTAATCAAATGTATTAAAGCATATCCATTCTAACATTTTTCTAACAAAAAAATAAAAAAAATTATAATGAAAAAACGCAAAAATGTCCTTGACAAAAGTCTACATACACCACGGGTTTACTAGCAGTCATGTCGATATGCTGTGTTGTTATGGCGCTTAGGTACCCTTTTTTTACTTTTTTTTAAATTATGTTTTCCAATTTGCTAGCATTGAATTTTGTTGTGGTTTAAATACATTAGCCTCAACAATATGGCTCCGCGAAAAGATATACCCACTGACGTAAGAAACTTAGTTATTCAGCACAGAAAAGGGAAGAAAGCGTATGGGGAAATTTCAAAAATTTTCAACTTAAGTCCACCAAAGGTACAGACCATTATAAAAAAAACTTTGGATCCACCGAAAATAACCTGCGTGTTGGCCGCCGGAAGAAACTAACCCGAAGAGACATCAGCTTTATTCTGAAGGAAGTGAATAATGATTCTAAAGTTATTGGTCCAAAATTAGCCTAAAATACCGCAAATTCATCAAGAAAGTGTCTTCGTCCAAGAACAATTCGAAGAGCTCTGAACGATAACGACTTCCACAGTAAAATGCCACGTAAAAAGCCTATCATTTCTGAAAAAAATCGCAATCTTCGCTTGGAGTTCGCTAAAACACATTTAGACAAGGTTCAATATACTCGGCAGCGATGGAAGAGCAAAAGTTTTGAGAAAAGAAAACACTACACTTAACGCCAAAAATATAGTACCAACAGTGAAGCATGATGGCGGCAACGTAATGGTTTTGGGAAGCGGTTCCGGCATCTGGAGTTGGAAAGCTTGTCTTTATTGAGGGTTATATGGAACGGTTGAAATATAAGTAATTGTTGGAAGCTAATCTGAAGCCTTCGATGGACAGTTAGGAGCTTGGCGCAGTCTGGATCTTTGAACATGATAACGATCCAAAGCATACGGTCCATATTGTTAACGATTGGTTGCTTTATCATGCTCCAAAGCAACTACACACACAACCTCAAAGCCCACATTTGAATGTTATTGAATATGTCTGGGAGTTTTTTGAGCGAAAAATTAGAAAAAAAACAGATTTCCAGCTTAGCATTACAAAAAAAAAACTTTTTTTTGAAGCTTGGGACACTATAACTTTCTCAGAATTTACAAATTTAGTAGCTTCGTTGCCACGACGGCTTCAAGCTGTTATTGATGCGAACGGTGGACCAACTAAATACTAAAAAGATCATGTTAACCTGATATTAACCAAGGTTTTTGCGTTAAGATAAGTTATGTATGTACTGTATGGACTTTTGTCAATGTTGGATTTACGGTTTTTTCGTCATAGCTATACTAGTTTATGTTGAAAAATGATTTTTGTTGGTATTTCATGATAAGGGAAAATATCGCTAAATTGCCCAATAAACCTTTTGAACTATCAATTCAATGAAAAAAGGGAGTGTAGACTTTTGCACGCCACTGTATGTACATATGTACTACTGCTATTCGTGTAATCAGTCAGTCAGTCGGCCAGGCAACACCTGAAAACTCATTTAATTTTGTTGCCTGTTGTAGTCACCGTTATCCACTGGCGTTGGACAGTGATAAATTGTTGAGTGGGACAGCAGACAGCGGACACTGAAGGTCAAAGTAGATTTTTAGATTTTATTTTATGTTTTTGTATTTCTCCACATGAAAGTAACTTAATCCTCACTGGAAAATGAAAATTCGCAGGTCGTTGCATTTTATTGTTTGCGAACAAAAATTTGGGTGGTAGAAAAAACTAAAATTCCCGGAAAACATTACAAATTTTTGTAAGAATAAGAGCGTTTACGGCGCTTACGGCTTGTGAGGGATAGACTTATTCGGCATTTGAGACACTGCTCAGTCTATTAACCAAGATTAGTATTTAACCTTTTCCCTTTCATAAAAAGAAACATGTATTTGGTGAACGAGGCGTGTGGTTAGTGGTAATCTTTTGCGCCCAACATGCACAAGAACATCAAGTTGCTTATCGAATGACATGGAAAGCAACAACCAAAATAAGCAAGTTAAGTTGAACAAAGCGTCTCGAGCTAAACATACTGCTTGCGCAGCAAAAAAGGAGTGTCGTTGTTGTTGCAAATAGTACACAAGAGAAGTACTTAAGAAATGTTCAGATAAGAGAAATAATTTTTTCTTCGTAAACTGAGAAAATGGGACTGCAAAACAATTAAGAAAAAAAACACCAATCGAGATGACTCTCTTTACTGCACACAAATATCGTGGGATAATCTTAGATATCAAATGCAGCTGGTACCGTAAAACGGTAGAAAAGTCGAGGAAGGCTATAGCTGAACTTTACGCTTGCAAGGCAGCCACTAGCAGGAGATGGCGTATAAAACCGAATATTTTAGACTAGATGTACACACATAAATTACTTTTTGACGCAAGCAGAAGAGAGTTCAGCGATCCGCAGCTGACCTCGTTACAGGAGCTCCATCATTGACGCGATTGGTGAAAAAATAAACGTTCTGGATCAGAGAGCTATAGGCAACTGTACAGATGCCTCAAAACTCGAATGACAAAGTGAGCTGTGGGAACCACTCTTCGCTGATCTTAATAGATATGACCATTTGAATTCACCAGAACTTTTTGCAATCATGGAAGCCGCCGATTGGATGCTAAAATCTACGGTGACAGGATAATCAGCCAAGCTGCCACTAGATATCTACAGTGTAACATACATATTCTAATACAGACGTGATTTGGGTGCCTGGGCATAGGGCTATCCCAGGCAATTTTACGGCAGATAAGCTAGCGAGAGAAATAGTCTTTCTAAACATAATAAACCATGCACATGATTCAGGTGTACGTCTCTTCACGGCTAAATATATGCTAAACCCTTTGCCGAAAAGGCCAACATCACATGGTTGAATGAGATTAAATGCAACATGACCAGACAGTTATGACCAGAATTGGATGGGAAAGGATCCATATATCATATCCTTCTACAGCGATTCTGTATTAGCATAACAGGTATCAGGACATTTTTAATGGGGCTTTATGGGAAAATAAATGCTACTAAGCAAATGATTTTTGTCGCAGCTGTTGGCACAAAGAAGTTATGAAAGAGTCTGTTGAGTTGAACATATATATATATATACTTTTACTTTTTATTATTTTTTTAATATTTATTTTTATTTTTTTATATTTTTTTTATTTAACTTAAGTATACTTACAAGCAACTGCTTTTCATTAAATATCTGACACGACGAGCTTACCTGAAATGAAAAGAAATAAAAAAAATATATTAATTTATTTTGAAATTTCAGACTTATATAACAACTAGCCACACGTTGTTGTGGCTCTCTGTATTTTCTCCAATTTTTATTCTAATTGGTGTTGCAAAGAGTCATTAAGGGGGTATTCTAGTCTAGAATTTTGGAAAATTCGTTTTTTTTTTGTGTGTGCATATTTTTAAAGTTTAACTATTTGAAAATATGTCTGTACGACGATTTTTCAAAATTCAAATTATTTTCGCAGATACAGATATTTTTCTGACGTAGCATTCATATCGGCTCGGCCTTTACGCGGAACTTTAAACGCGTTTTTCTCGAAATTACTTTTTTCGATGCAGTAACCACAATATCTCCAATATCTCAAGTTCCAATCCTCCGATTTACTTGAAATTTAGCACGAATATTCTTTAAATATCTCTCTATCGCATGAACTATCAAAAAATGAAAATATAAAATTTGTAATATTTTTAAAACTTCGAAAAAGTTAAAAAATAAATGACAACAAAAAAAAATCGACTTTTATTTTGAGCAGCCGCCATTTTATGAAAAAAAATTTCCCCAGTTTTGGGATAGCGACATTCGTACTAATTAAAAATACATCATTATTTTATTTTTCTGATGAATTCATGGCGACGAGGATACGTCCTTTTTTCCTCTCTACTTCAAGGACTCATAACTCCATGAAAAAAAAATTTTTTTCGTAAATTAATTTTTTGTATTCTTGAAATATAAGTAAACAAATGATAAAAAAAAAATGGATAGTAAAAATTTTAAATGTCTTTTTTTATTAATTGCCAAGAAACGCTCGAACGAACGAACGAACGCAGCCTTCGGTCACAGTAAGATTTACAGGACGCAGCGGTAAAAATACGCACGGATCTATGCTTACATCCAAATTATACTAATTTTTGTCTGCCTGTCGGTGACGCCTTTTCCGTAGAAAAATATTTCGAGTAAATTGAATTTTTTTTCCTGATCTATGGTCCATATAGACAAATCATCTAAAATTTTAACCAAATCAAAGCATAAATCAATTCTTTTTCTCAATTAAAACGGCGCACAGCCTGGAATCATTCACGTAAATCGAACCATAAATAAGATCGAGGTCGAGATCTCTGGAGCAAAAAATTAACCCCATGTACCAAATTTCAAGCAAATCAAACCATAAATACGAATTTTTTCGAATAGGTCAGTCCCTGGTTCACTCACCGGTATAAAAAAATAGATAAAAACCTATTTGTAGACCAAACGAATATTTATACGAAATTTTATTAAAATAGGTGTAGCCGTTTTGGAAGAGTTCGAGGATAGATACAGTGACAGGAGAATTTTGTATAGATAGATTAGATTTCGAATAAGCCGGTTCATGGTCTACTTCCCGGAGAGCAAAGTAGTGTTCCTACTAATCTAAGCAAAAAGCTACCCCCATGTACCAAATTTCGAACAAATCAAACCATAAATACATTTTTTTCGAATAGGTCAGTCCCAGATACACATCCCGTGGATATGAGACTGATGCAAAAAATAGATTTAAAAAAAAAAAAACAATATTAAAAAATCATTGATACGACTTCATTCAGAAATATTAATTTGTGTATTTTTTATTCAATTTTAAACACTGTCGCACGCGACATGTCGTATGCGACGTTTTTTTCCACGATACTTTTTTATGTTTCCGTTTTTTTTTTTTTTGCTCTTTATGTAATTAAACATACATAAGATGATTCAAAATGCCTTTTTAATTTATTCAATGTATTTATTTTTACAACAAAAATTAAATTAATAAATATTTTCAATAAATAAAATCAAAAATAAGTATGCAAAAAGAGTAAAGAGAGTAAAAACATATATATATATTAAAGTCTGAGATAAGTCTTTAAATTTTTTAATTTCGATAAAAGGTCTAAAAAAATAATTACCACGTGTTTATTGTGCCTAAGTTTATCTCTTATAACTGCAAATGATTGCGAAGCACTACCTAACCACCATCCTCAAGTACCTCTTTGGCGTGTCAACCTATAATAACTCATATACGAGAGCAGTTTGAGAGGTCATTGACTTTGCCGTGTAGTTACTGTAAATTCAACACTTCTCCCGTCAACTATTATCGATTAATAGACTGCTGTAAAATGTTCACCAAGTTGAGCCATTTAGTTTGTGTTTGACAGCCACATTGAAAGCAGACGACCTCGTGAATTTTTGACGAAAATGAAAAAAAAAAAATTTGTGTACTGATCGCGTTTTTTTTTTTTTTTTTTTTTCAAAACCGAAAGGAAGGAAAAACTTGATAAATTCTATGGGGACTCCGCATCATTCAGTGGTTAAAATTTGCTTTACTGAATTCCATTGTGGTCGTACCCTACATTCAAGTCGCCCAATAGAGATCGTCACGCCAGAAATCATCGATAAAATTCATGGAATGATATTGGACGATTGGAGAATAAAAGTGCATGGGATGGCTGAGACTTTAGGCATTTCAACTGAGCAGGTACATCAAATTTTACATGTATATTTGGACATTTGAAAGCTATCCGCACGTTGGGTGCCGCGATTGTTCACATACGACCATAAGGAAGGAGTATTTGGTGAAATTCCACTGCAATACAAACGAATTTTTGCGCCGTTTCCATGTCGCAGAGGAAACATGGATGCACACGTAAAACGATCACTGGCGAATATTATTCAGAGGGTTTGGATATATTTGATATTACTTCAAAGTAGAAACTTACGAATTTGACGAAAAAAAGATGATTTTCTCAACACATGTGCGTAGTCAGTATGGCGAAAATTCAAGAATTGGGCTACGAAGCTTAAAGAAATGGCTGTATTTTTCAAATAGTCACAGATTTTGCAATAATTTCGTATGTGTAAAAAAAAATTTTAATCCAGCTGAATTTGATAGATTCGCTATGAAAATATGTTAAAACAACATACTTTTATAGACTTTGATTTTTTTCGCTACGGCTAAATTCATGAAAACGTTTAAGCTTTCGGTACCTTAATCAATTTCGTTCCCATTTATTTACTTTCCCCGTAACACTTATCAAATATCGGCATAGGCTTACAATTATTTCCATATATATAATAAATCACAACTTAAGATTAAATTCTGACAATTTTTCATAATAATTTATTAACTTATTTATATATATATTTATATATATATTTATTAACTTATTATTATATATATATGTATATTATATATATATTATTGTATATATATATATATATATTTTGTGGTAAATATTATTAACAAACACTTTATCACTTAAGCGTTAAAGCAAAAAAAATATTTCAGTATATAAAGGGGTGATCCATTTCTACTTTTGAAAGAAAAAAAAAACACAGAAAATTCTAATTTATTGGGGAATGTTTATTATCATTCGAAAGAACATTCTTTGGCATTTATTCTTTTAAAATTATCTCTTTCAAATGTAGGCCGCGGCTACGTCTCAGATGGTCCATCCGTTGAATCCATTTTTCGATGACTCGTTCGAGCATTTCGACTGACCTGAATCGAAGCGAGATTGTCCGCTTAGACTTTAGACTTTACATATCCCCAAAGGAAAAAGTCTAACGGTGTGATATCACACGATCTTGGTGGCCAAACGACCGGCCCAATAAATCCATTGATTGATGCGATGTGTGGGAAGTAATGCCGTCTTGTTGAAACCAATGTCGCGGAGATCACGAGCTTCAATTTCATTCATCAAATAGTCGGTTATCATGGCGCAATAACGGCTGCCATTGACAGTTACGTTCTCACCAACATCATTTTTGAAGAAATATGGACCGATGATTCCACCGGCCCACAAATTACACCAAAACGTTGTTTTTCTGGATGAAATAGCAGCTCCTGAATCCCTTCAGGTTGCTCTTCGTCCCAAACGCGGCAATTTTGCTTGTTTACATACCCATTGATTTAAAAATGGGCCTCATCGCTGAACAAAATTTGGCCCTAAAACGTCGAAACTTTTCCAGAGCCCATAGAGCGAAGCGATGTCGCTTGGGAACGTCGAACGGCTTTAGTTCTTGCACAAGCTGTATGCTTTGTACGCTTTCAATTTAAAAGCCAAGTCATTCCATACGTCAGTCTGAGTTGCTGCGAACGGCACCAAATTGACTCTCCATGGTCTTTATGTACACGCTCAACTACGGCCGCTATATTTTATTCACTGCGTGCTGGACGTGGTCTATTCGGTCGAATATTATCCAATTATGAATGCTGGGTCTCAAGATGGGTGATGGTGTTGCGAATAGTGCGCTCAGTAGGCCAATTATGTTGACCATAAGTTGAGCGAAGCGTGCGAAACACATTCTTTACAGAACGTGAATTTTCGTAATAAAGTTCAATGATTTGCAAACGTTTTTCAGGCGTAAGTCTTTCCATGATGAGATGCCAAACAATGCTGAACAAAAATAATAGGACAGTTTGACACGACTCACGCGTGATCTGTCAAAAAAAGGCTATTAAAATAAGTACCTCTACTTGGACCATCCTTTAAATATCTATATCAAACATCGCTTGCTAGTTATGCTCATAGCCAATTTGTAAATTTATTAGCAGTCTAATAGGTAGTTGTGAATTTTTTTCTGTGAGTGTGCGTGTTTTGGATTTGTATCTACACTGCAGGGCAATAAACTGATAACAACAACCCCCCGAAGGAATATTACACTAAAACCTAGTAATTTAGGCCAAACATTGCGTGACTAACAGTCCATAAACGATACATACACACATACAGCACCACATTAAATGGGTTGCATGTGGAATCAATAAATTAATTATTTATCTCATGAACATAATTATGTAGTAGGAGCTGGAAATATGGCCGAATAAAAATACAAAAGAAGACAGGAAAAATCTGATCAAAAGTTTGGCAGAAATCAAAAGAAAATAAATAAATAAATAAAATAATTGAAAATTAAAAAATTTATGAAAATAAATATAAATAAAATTGTAATAAAGTAAAAATAAGTAAATAATAGCAATTATAAAAATAAAAAAAAATAATAAAACTAAATGAAAATTAAGTAAAACAAAAATTAAAATTTTAACTTATAAAAAAATGTATTAAAAAAATTAATTAATAGTGAAAATATGAGCAATTATAGCATTAAGCCAATTCAGGAAGAAGAAAAAAGTGTTATAAAACGGAAACAACATTTAAAAACAAAATAATTAAAGAAAACACTTGACATTAATGACATAAAAATTTCAACAACAAAAAAAAAACAAATATTCAAAAATATATATCATATCAAATTATGGCCGACACGCGCTAACTGGACAGCCGTCATCGACTCGTTCAAAGCTGAAATAAAAATAAATAAAAACATTTGCAGAGCTATATGTATAAGAGTATATGCGCCATAGTAACAGACATACATATTTACACTGGTAAGTAATTTTCTATGTATTTAATGGCTTAAAGGTGTGTCAATAAGAGGCTACTAAATATACACTTTCCGCAATCCGATTTGAGTCTGCATACAATTTTTCTCATGTACAACAATTTTTTTTATTTTCGTTTTTTGTTTTCTCTACTCTTTCGGCTATTTATTTGGCAATTCCAAATGCCAGGAAAAGCACGTCATGTCAACTCGTCAAGCTAATGACAATGAAATAGGAAACTTAATGGGCAGTTTGGGAGTGAAAAAAGTAAGTAAATTAATGGCAAATCAAAAATAAGATATATAAGTAGGAAGAGACGAAACGAAAACAAAGAAAATGACCACAGATATACACCTGTTACACTAAAAAGGTTGGTCAGGTAAGTGGCAGCGTAAGGATGTCAAACTGAAGACTGAAAAAAATAGAGCACAATTAAAAAAAAAAAAAGAAGGAAACCAAATTAACTGGAATAATATAAAATAAAATACGATAAATAAATAAAAGTAAAATAAAATATATGAAATTATATAAGATAATATAATAAATATAATTAAATAAAAGTAACATTAAAAAATCAACAAAAGAAAAAAAATATAAAAAAGTAAAAAAAAAATATCAAAATCTAAATAAACGTAAACAAATAAAATAAAGAAGAAATATCAAAAAAATAATATAATATATAATAAATACAATTAATAAAAAAGATTAAATTAATTTAAAATGAAATAAAATTAAAAAAATAAAATAAAATATTAAAAAATAATAAATAAAAGTAAATAACTAAAATAAAATAAATATATGGATAAAATAAAGTAAGTTTAGTAAATTAAATGAAATAAATAAAAATAATAAAAAATATATATAAAAGAAATCAAATTAAATAAAATAGCACAAAACTAGAATGAAATAATCAAAATAACATAAATAAAAAGTAAAAAACCAAAAATATATAAAATTATATAAAATAAAATGGAATAAAATAAAATAAAATATTAACAAAAATAAAGCATAAAAGTTAAAATAACTAAAAGCAAAAAAAAAAACGGAATAAACGAAACATATAACTAAATAAAATATAAAATAAAAAATAAATAAAAATAAAATATAAAAATGAAAGGCAATAAAATTAAATAATATATATAAAAATAAAAAAATTAAATAAAAATAAAAAAATTAAACTAAAATGAAAAAAGAAATAAAAATAAATATAAAATTTTAGATAAATTAAATAAAATTGAAAAAATTAAATAAACAAAATCAAATTAATTAATATAAAATAAAATAAAATGAAATGAAATAAATGAAGTAAAATAGAAAAAAACATAACATAACCAAAAATTTAAAAAAATAAATAAAAATAACAATTAAAATAACTAAAACTAAAATAAATAAAATAAAAAAGGATAAAATAAATTTTAAAACTTCAAATAAATTATTAAAATAATCTAAATAGCATAGATAAAAATAAATACATTTAAATAAAAGAAAATGAAATATAATAAAATAAAATTAAAATAAAAATAAAATAAAAATAAAAATAAAACACTAAAAAAATAAAATCAAATCGAATAAAATGGAATAAAATCAAATGGAATAAAATAAAATGAAATAAAATAAAATAAAAAATTAAATTATATATAAAAAATAAATAAAGTAAAATTCAAAAATTAAAAAATTAATAAACCAAAATGGAAAAAAATAAAAAATAAAATATAAATATTAAAATATTTAAAAAAAAATTGAAAAAATGAAAGAAAAAAAATTATAATGAAAAAAAATAAAATTAAATTAAAATATATCAAAATAAGTGAAATAAAATAAAATAGAATAAAAAAGCATAACATAATCGAAAATATAAAATTATAAAAAAAAAATTAAAAAACTTAATAAAATAAAAAATTTAAATAAATTAAATTAACCTAAACGGAATAGAATAAAATAAATTTTAATTGAATTAAATAAAATGGAATAAAATAAAATAATTAGATTTAAAAAAAACATAATATATAAAACAAAATAAACTTAATTAAAATTATATAAAATAAAATACAATTAAATAGAAAAATAAATAAATGAAGTAAAATAAAGTGAGGTTAAGCCTATTAAAAGATGAAAATTTATATATACGAGCTGTGTTCAGAGGTAACGGTAATGTTTTTTACTGATTTATTCATCAATATCTATTTTCTCCCCTTCAAAGTAATCCCCCTCGAATATAATATACTTGTGCCAACGCTCTTTCCAATCCTCGAAGCACTTCTGAAATGCGCTTTTCAGTATGGCCATCGGTTCTTTCTTCGATTCTGATCTTGATCTCATCAATTGTGGCAAAACGCTTTCCTTTCATTGGTTTCTTTAGTTTGGGGAATGGGGAAAAGTCGCAGTGTGCCAAATCTGGTGAATACGATGGTTGGGGCATGATTACGGTTTTGTTTATTACCAAAAAAAAAATCACGAATAAGCATTGGTGTGTAAGCTGGTGCATTATCGTGATGCAGACTCAACGATTTGTTTTTCCACAATTCCGATCGTTTGAGCCGTATTGTTTCATGCAAACGTTGTAGTATTCCTTATTAACTGCACGACCTTTTGGCAGGAACTCATGATGCACTACACCATTTTAATCAAAGAAAAGAGTGAGCAAAACCTTCACATTTGATCGAACTTGGGGTGCCTTTTTCGGTCTTGCCTCATCTGGTAGCTTCCATTGGGATGATTGGGCCTCAGTTTCGACGTCATAACCATATACTCACATTTCGTCACCAGTTGTAACCCATTTGAACAAACCCTGATCGTTGTTGATGTCATTCAACAATTTCTGAGCGATAATAATGCGACATTATTTTTGCTCAAAATTTAGCGATTTCGGAACAAACTTCGCGCAAAATTTAATACATATTCTTCGATCCGTTTCTTTCAAAAGTCAAAAATCGAAGAGCACACACAAAAACGTAACCTCTTCTGTTGTCGAAAACAAACTACTAATCGAAATTGGTCGATTATAATAGAAACAAAATATCGATAAACGAATATACACAGCCCGCGAAAAATCAAAATTCACCTTTTCCTTTGAACATACCTCGTACTTATAGTCATGAAAAAATGCAGTAAACCAAAAAAGATTTTATCATTAGTTTCCATGGAATAATAATTTTTTCTCGATAAATTTTAACAACGATTAACTCAATCTACGAACAATAGTTTTTAGTCTAGAAATCTGAATAAATCGATTTTTTTTTTCATAATTCGATAGCTTAGATATTTAAAAATATCTCCCCAAAAAGGATTTTGCAAAATTCAAAATATTTCCGAAGTTATAGTCGTTTTAGTGCCGGGGCAACTAGACCGGTTGAGCGGACGACCGCAGTAATAGGCGACTGGATGTAAAATTTTAAACGCGTTTTTCGCGAAACTTCTTTTTTCGATGCAGTAATCACAATATATCAAGTTCTAATGAGCCGATTTACTTGAAATTTGGCATGAATATTTTTTAAAAATTTCTCTATTGCATGAAGCAGCAAAAAAATTAAATTTTAAAATTTGTAATATTTAAAAAAAATTCGACAAAGTTAAATAATTAGTAACAAAAAAATATTGACTTTTATTTTTTAGCAGCCGCCAATTTATGGAAAAAAAATTTTTTTTCCCAGTTTTGCAGATTCTTGTGATAGCGAAATTCGTACTAATTAAGAATCGATCATTGTTTTATTTTTCAGATGATCACAAGGGTAGAAATCATGGCGACGATGACATAATCTTTTTTGCCTCCCTCTCTACTTCAAGGACGCATAACTCCATAAAAAAAAAATATTTTTTTTTAAATTAATTTAGTGTACTCTTGAAATATTAATAAACAAATGATAAAAAACATGGATAATAAAAGTTTCCAAAGGTTTTTTATATTTTTATTATTATTATTATTATTATTATCAATTGTCAATATCAAAAAACGCTCGAAAGTTGGCCCTCTAGACTAGAATACCCCCTTAAAGCTTAAGAAAAAAAAACATTTTTGTATAAAATTCTCCTTAATTTGATATTAATTATAGTTAAGAAAATATTTGTTACACACAGCTTGACTTTAACAACACACTCGTAACATTTGTTTGCCGATCCATTTTCTGTTTTTTTCTTTCAACTACTAAATTTCTATTTTCAAATTTAATTATGATGAAAATCAAAGATACGAGCTTTGTTTACGTAGGCTCTAGCAGATACGCCAAATAAACTTGATTGCTTACATAAATAGACATATGTGTATACACAAACACATATTTATGTATTGCACAATATCGCAATGCCGCCATCGTCTGTTGGCCCTTAAGCAAATAAACAAATGTGAATTAATGGCTGATTTTTTTTTGTTGCAAATAATACTATAAATAGTGCAAAGAATTTCACGATAAACAAACTAACAAACGAAAAAACGAAAAAAAAAAGTTAACTAAGTAAAAAAAGTCAAATGCGTGGATGAATGGCCGGTCGATAGACGGAAGTAAACTGTAGGCAATGTGCAATGCAAGTACTTTTTCTGCTCTCAAGCAACACGGCACAACCAAAGGAGCCAAAGCAGAACCAACCAACAGCAGTCAGATGCGAACCCCGTGCGGAAATTTTATTGTATTCTCACTTTTTGATGAAAAACAAAACATATTTTGAATCGTTTTTTTTTTTTTTAATTTTTTTTTAAATTTTTTTTAATTTTTTTTTTAAATTTTTTTTAAAGTTTCTTTTAATGAAATCTGAAACTACATAAAGCAATACAGTAGAAACCACAAGCAAGCAATTAAAAAAAATTCTTCTTTTCAATAAAATTTTATTTTATTTTTTTACTTCTAAAAGTTTAAAAAGAAAAACAATTAAAGAAAAATATTAAGAATTGTGAAAGAAAATAGTTAAGTATAAAAATAAAAATATATGTGTCAGTACTTCACTAAAATATATTTGCAAAACAAAAATTATAAAAAGTTTTAAAAATATATATCATAAGAACATAGATAAATATAATAAAAAAAAATATTTCAAAATATTTTTATAAAAAAAAAAAAAATCATTAAAGAACTACGAAAAATAATTTCATTAAATAAGAAAATATATATAAAAACATTTAAAAAAAAAATTCTTTAAAAAAAATTAATTCAAAAAATATTAAAAAAAAATTATTAAGAAAGAAGTTTTTCTATAAGAAAAAAATTTAATAACATTCTCAAAAAAAAAAATTTTCCCTAACGGTCTGCCAGCGCACAGCCGACGATGCGCTTGTATAAGAGTCTATGCAAATGATATGGTCATTGATCGCACTACTCATTGTATATATGTATGTACATATATATATAACTTCAATTTCATTGTTCATTGCACTCACACTACAAAAAAAAAAACTTAAAATAAGCAAAACAAAAAAAAAGCACACAAAAAGTATTGAAAATGGAATGAAAATGGTGTTCACCGATGGTACAAGTGTATTTCTAAAACCTGAACATATGTATATGTATGTGTCTTTGTGTAGTACCTTTCGGTATACAGCCATATATGCATCCGGTTTTGTCACTTGTTCTTTTCCGTTGGTCTGTGGTCAACCATAAAACGTTTTTTTTTACCAAAAAGGAAGGGACAATTGTACACACATAAACATATACATACATATACGAATTTCTTTAAATTTTCAAACTTTCTGCGTGACTCTTTTAAATTTTTCAACTATCTTTTACAAATCTGTATTCAATTTTATCTGCTCCATTATCGTGGATGCTCAACTCGACAAAAATTCTCCGGTTGCAATTTATATGACTTACATATATCTTCGGTAATAAATATTAAGAGTATCTTGTAAGCTTTAAAATTGGTGTTTTGTTTATATCTTCTAATTTCTCAATGTTTTAATTTAAAAAAATATTAAATATGTAAATTCTTTATATTTAAAGATTTTTTTATTTTTTTTTTATATTTTTCTTATTTTTTCTATTTAACTAGTTTACTTTATCTTTTTTAATTTTTTTTTTCGTTAAAATTTTAGTTAAATTTAAATTCAAATTGGTTTATATTGTATTAAAATTTCAGTTCTAATTTTTATTTTCCTAAAATATTTTTTTTTGAACTTTTATATTGTTTAAATTTTTATTTTTTATATTATTTTATATTTTATTTTTCAGATTTCATATTTTGTTTTTCTATTCTTATTCTACTTTATTATTTGATTTTTTAATTTACTTTGTTATAATAATTTTTTAAAACTTTTCGAATATTTTTTTTTAATTTTTGTTTTTTAATTCTTTATATCACATTATTTCTCATTTTTTTATGATACTATTTTTAATCTCTTTATATACATAAAGGGTTATCCAAGTAGAGGTACGCTTTTCAATAGCCGTTTTTTTTTTGACACGCGTCATCTGTCGTGCCAAGCTGTCATGTTATTTTTGTTCAGTATTGTTTGGCATTTCACCATGAAAAGACTTACCCCTGAACAACGATTATAAATCATTCAATTTTATTACGAAAATTCATGTTCTGCAAAGAATGTGTTTCGCGCGCTTCGCTCAACTTATGGTCAACATAATCGGCCTACTGAGCATACTAGTCGCAGCACCATCACCCATCTTGAGTGGAGAGTCGATTCGGCACCGTTCGCAGCAATTCGGACTAACGTATGGAACGACTTGGTGCATTTTACGTCGAGATCTTAAATTGTAAGCGCACCAAATATAGCTTGTGCAAGAACTGAAGCCGCTCGACCTTCCCAAGCGACATCACCTCGCTCTATGGGATCTGGAAAACTTCCAAGAACATCCGAGGATTTCGAGCCAAATTTTGTTCAGCTATGAGGCCCATTTCTGGCTCAATGGGTATGTAAACAAGCAAAATTGTGACGAAGAGCAACCTGAAGAGATTCATGAGCTGCCATTTCATCCAGAAAAAACAACGGTTTGGTGTGGTTTGTGGGCCGGTGAGAACGTAATCGTCAATGACGACCGTTATCGCGCCATGATAGCCGACTATTTGATGACTGAAATTGCAGCTCGTGATCTCCGCGACATTTAGTTTCAACAAGATGGCGCCACTTCCCACACATCGCATCAATCAATAGATTTATTGAGAGAACAGTTCGGTGAGCAGGTAATTTCATGTTTTGGGCCTGTCGATTGGCCACCAGGATTGTGTAATATCTTACCATTAGACTTTTTCTTGTGGGGATATGTAAAGCTTCAAGTATATGCGGACAATCTCGCTTCGATTCAGGCCTTGGAGCAAAACAACACGCGTGTCATTCACCAGTTACCAGTCGAAATGCTCAAGGAGTCATCCAAAATAAAAATTTTTAATTTTTGATTATTTAACTTTTTTATTATTTTATTTATTTATTTATTTTTAACTTTTATATAAATATTTATTTAATCTAAATACATTAACACAATAAAAAACCGAACAACAGAAATAGTTTATAAAAAAATATATTGTAATAAATTCAAAATTTTTATGTTGTTTTTTTTTTTCTTTTATATAATTTGTTTCTATATTTTATTATTATTATTTTTTAATTTTATACTATTTAAAATATAATTACTTTCATTTTTTCACATTTCTTATATATATATATATATATATATATATATACATATATATATATATATATATATATATATATATATATATTTGTAAAATTTATCGTTTTATTATTTTTGATTATTTCTTATTATTTTTTTAAGTTGTTGAGTGTTTTTTTAATTTTCTATTATTTATTATATTTTTTTAAATAAATTTTTATGTTTTTTTTATTACTTTTTTTTTAATTTGTTTTAGAATTTTTTATTGTTTATAATATTTTTATGAATTTCTTGTTATTTTTTTACACATATTATTTATTTTTGAATTTATTTCATTTATTTGTTTTGTATCTTGTTTTTTTTTTACATTTTAATTTTTTTGTAGTTTTTAATTCTATTTAATTTATTTTATTTTTTAATTCATTTTTTAGATGTTTATTATTTAATTTTTAAAAAATTTACTATTTTTACTATTTTTGTTAATTTATGTTTCTATTACTTTCATCTATCATTTATTATATATTATGTTCAATTTATTATTTTTTTATTTGTAAAATTTTTAAAGTTTAAAATTGTTTTAAGTTTCTATTTCATTTCTATTCAATTTATATTTGAAAAAAAAAATTTAAATTATCCCCCGTTAACCAATTCAAATAAAACTTTCATTCAGTTATTCTATCAAAAAGGTACCGGGAAATTTTGCAATCTATACGTATATGTTAAATCATCCGGTTTGAAGGTTTTTTATTTATTTAGTTTTTATGTTTTGAATTTACATAAAACTTTGTGACAAATTTGCAGCAAAATAAATGCAACAACTATATTTTTTTTTTGAATTTAGCAAAACTACACTTAATAATTTTTTTAACTTTCACTTCGGAGCGTCAGAGCAGAGCTCCACGCTGCCTCTAACCAGCCACAGATAAGCGTGTGCGCGTCATTTCGCCTGTCAATATGTCGCTCCGGGCATTAAAACTATAATAAAAACCAATACTTTGTTGAAAAAAAAAAAAATTAACAGCGGATGTCGGGGGATTTTTTTTCTCGGATGATTATGGATTTTGAAAGCGTCGCAACAACGCTGTACAACAAAATTATTTCCTATTATCACTGAAAATCTTTTGCTGACAAAACAAACACTCTTTAGTGTGCACATACATACACATTACAAGGCAGAGGCGTGAGCTGAAAGACCAAGTTAGCAAATATGGCAATCAGGCAACTTCACGCGCAGACACCTTACTTCAAACTCAACTCAGCGCGGTTTAGTCATCATTTCGGTTTCTACGCTGCACTTCGGGGGCAGTGAACGAGTGTCCGTTGTGTGCTGTTATGTGAAATAAACCCAAATGGGATGCGCCTTTTGCTGATTTTATGTGTTGAAGGCGTTAAAATTGGCAACAATAAAAAAAAATTCGGTAATGACGTTTAATGCTACCTACCGCTAGCCGTAAATGATGAGCAGCGCAGCGAGATCGAAAAGCGCCCCAAGAGGCAATGATACGGCTTTTTTTTTTAATTTTTGCTGATTTGGTTGACAAAGGAATTTTTTTTCTTTTGTAATCTTTTTCTGCCTTTATTTTGGCTTTTTTGCAGTTACTTCTGTTACTTGGTTACAAATCGAATGCTAAAATATCAAACATCGTCAACCCACGTAAGAGTTAATTCATTCACAAAGCTTTGAGCAGCTCATAAAAATTATTTACAATTAATAGAAAGATATAACAATTTTGACTGTCAAAGAAAAGTATATATATGTATACTAGCAGACTCCAGCGTGCTTTGCTACACTTACAAAAAAAAATCAAGAAAATGTAATGTAAACTGATAGCTTTGTCTGAAGAAATGTCAAAATATTTATTTTAATCGAAAAAAATTTATTCCTAAAACAGAATTTTTTTGGTAACATCAACAACAATTTTTAAATAAATAATTTAAGTAAAAAAAAACAATATCTCGTTGACCGGATTGTGAATCTAAACCATTATCGAACTCATTTAAAGACCCACAAAAAATTTCATCAAACTCGGTCCAGTCGTTTAGGAGAGTTCAATGACTAACACACGTACAGAAGATTTATATATATTAAGATATACATATATATATATCAAAAATAATAAAAGGATAAGTAAATTTATGCTGGAATAAAAATAAAATAACACAAAACAAAGTAAAATGGTGAAATCCCAAAAAAAAAATTGAACTAAAGTAAATAAAATAAAATTAAATTATATTAAATAAAATATTTTGGATTGTTTAATGCGGCCTGTAATTGTTTTTGGTTATAAGTAAATGAGCTGTATTCAACGGCCTATTCTTGTTAGAAAAATTATTTTTAATTGAATATTTTGTTATACAACAAAGAAAATTTGGCAGAACTGACAGCTGTTTCGGAGATCACCACATCTCCTCATCAGACTTCTTTTGCCAGGAATCAAACCGACGGATTCTGGCATCACAGGCGAGTGTAAAGATAATTTTTCTAACAAAAAGTACCCTTTGAATACAGCTCATTTACTTATAACCAAAAACAAATACAGGCCGCATTAAACAATCCATAATATATAAGTCGAGCCCGACAAACAATCCTACTTATATACATTTCTCAGACAATTAATGCCTGAATGTATGCATGATTGCAAAATACTCGCTAACTCAACATTAAGTAAAAATAGCAACTAAATATTAGCGCACTTAATAGTTGTTGGTTGGTAAAAAATTTGATAATACAACAAAATATTACATGGCAGACGTTGGCTCAGTTGTTAGCGCACTCGCCTGTGATGCCAGATAAATTAAATTAAATTAAATATAAAAATAAAAATAAAGCAAATTATTTTAATTCAAAAGAGAAAAAAAATAAAATTAAATTAAATTAAAATATATTTAAAAAAAA
The DNA here is from genome assembly GCA_030068015.2 of Neoceratitis asiatica. Taxonomy (NCBI): domain Eukaryota; kingdom Metazoa; phylum Arthropoda; class Insecta; order Diptera; family Tephritidae; genus Neoceratitis; species Neoceratitis asiatica. The sequence goes on along the minus strand of CM061528.1, from coordinate 19,983,098 downwards.
TAATAAAATAGAATAAAAAAAAACCAATTAAAATAAAATGAAATAAACTAATAATAAAAAATAATAATGAAATTAAATAACATAAAAAAATATTTGAAATAAGTTAAAATAATAAATATTAAAAAATTAAAATTATTTGAAATAAATTAAATAAAACAATAAAATAAATTTAAATTAAATAAAATGAAAATAAAGTCAAAATAGAAAAAAGGAAATTAAAAAAAATTTATTAAGAATTAGTTTAATTAAAAAAATAAGATAAATCGAGGAAAAATTTAAGTAGTCAACTAATAAATAAATTTAAAGTAAATTAAATTAAATTAAACAAAATAATATAAAATAAAATATTTTAAATTAAATTAAATATAAAAAATAAAACAAATTATTTTAATTAAAAAAGAGAGAAAAATTTAAGATAAGATAAAACAAAATAAAGTAAAATTAATTTCTATTACTAAATTAAATTAAATTAATTTAAATTAATTTAAAAAAAAATTAAATTAAATTAAATTAAATTACATTAATATACATCAAATTGAATTAAAATAAATGCAAAATCAATCAAATTTTATAAATTAATTTTTAAAATTTTTAAATATTATCTTATTTTATTAAATATAAAATGTAATTAAAATTTTTATAGAATTAAACAATATAAAATAAACCAAAATAAAGTAAAATTAATTTCTATTACATTAAATAAAAAAGTAAAACAAAATTAAAATAAAATTAAATAATATAAACTGAAAGGAAATAGAATAAATAAAACAGCAAAAAATAAAATAGAGTTAAAGTAAGAATATTAATTAAAAAAATTATGAAATCAAATAATATATAAAATCTATTTGAAATAATTCAAAATAATAAACAATAAAAAATTAAAATTATTTGAACTAAATTAAATGAAACAAATTAAAATAAAAGTTAAATTAAATAAATTAAATTAAATGGAATGGATGAATAATAAAATGAAAATAAAGTCAAAAAAAAACATAAAATAAGAATTAGTGTAAACAAAAAAATAATATAAATCAAAGAAAAATTTAATCAATCAACTAATCAAATTTAAGTAAATTAAATATAAAACATAATAATAATTAAAAAATAATAAATAAAATCAAATTAAATTAAATTATTTCAAATTAAATTAAATAGAATTAAAATAAATATAAAAACTTTTATCAAATTATATAAATTAAAATGGAAAGAAAACAAAATAAAATTAAATTTATTTATACTAAATTAAATTAAGTATAACAAAATAATATAAAATAAAATTAAATTATATTAAGATAAAATAAATATAAAAACTTAAATCAAATGATATAAATTAAAATTAAATGAAAAAAAATAAGATTAAATTAATTTATACTAAGTTAAATTTAATAAAACAAAATAAAATAAAATAAAATAAACTTAATTTAAATTAAATTGAGTTAAAATAAATATAAAAAAAATTATATAAATTAAAATAAAATACAATAAATTTAAATAAAATCTATATATGTAAAAATCAATGCAAGTTTTGATTAACGCCTATAACTTGAGAACCACAAGGTCAAATTGTACCAAATTATTAGGAGTTATAAAGGGATATTAGAAGGTTGGCGCTGCCGTTCCAGAGACATGACCATTTTAGTGAACATTGGTCGCTACCCATGCAAAATGCGTGCAACAACAACAACAAAAACATGTAAAATTCCAAAATACGCGTACATTACGTTGAGAAAGACTGAAAAAATTATAATTAAAATACATTTAAAAAAATTCAAATTAGTAAAAAAAAAGTTTGGAAAACAATTTTAAATATATTTTTTTCGCTTCCTTTTCCAACAAAAAAAAAAAAAAAAAAAAAAAAAAAAAATATATATATATAAAAAAATGAGTTAGATTTTTTTCATTTTTTTATAGGTGTAGCAAAGCACGCTGGGGTCCGCTAGTAAAATAATATAAGACAAGATAAAATTAACATGCAAATAAACCTAAATTATTAAAAATGAAATTAACTACGCTAAAGTTAAAATAAATCAAAACAAAAAATGTATAGCGGACGAAAAAATAAGCCCACAATACCCACCACATTCAAAAGCTACAAATAACATCGCAAACTTTATTTTATGTCATTTGTTTTCATTTTTCATTGCACGTCGTCTTTGTCGTATAATTGATGACACAGCAGATGAAACACGGCAAAGCGCTCTTTGGCCACTTTTGCCAAACATGGCTAAAATGCAGAGGCAGCAACAGCAACGAATGATACTACTACTACTCAGCCAGACACGAAATGACAGTTAGCCAATTCTGGCGCTTTCGTCGCGCCTCTCAGGCTTTTGCGACGCATTTTGGCTAAGGTCTAACGCTCATCGCGCTCGTCAAGAGCTTTGTAATAATATGCTGGTTGGCGGCCGTTTGGCGTCACTATTTGGGCTTAAATATTTTTTTTAATATTTTTTTTACAAATTTCTGTTTTTGGTTGTTGCGGAGGCCCGGCTTCTTCTTACGAACGAGACATAAACGCTTATTTTTAGTCATATGTTTGTATGTATGTATATATATATATATTAGTAAATTTTCCTTCAAGCCTTATTAATTATTATCCGTTATTTTTGTCAGCCACCAACACGTAGCAGAAAACTTACAGAAATGTCAAACAAGCCAAGTAACATCAAACGCTACAAAATAATACAAAAAAAAAATTATATTTATACAGTGTGTCTCAAAATCAATACGAGTTCCTATATTTTGATGATTCACAACACTTTGGTAAAGACGAAGAGTAAGCTGTCAAAGGCATGTAAAAATTAAAAAAAAATCTAATAACCAAATGAAAAACTAAAAACAAATGATAATCAAAAAAGAATGTCAATGAAAACACACACATAGTTAGATATACATGTTGCAGACAGACAACGCCTTAAATGAAGCACAACCAAGCAGCCAACAGCCAGCAATCGAGGCGCGTCTCATAAAAAAGCTTCTCTTTTTTCGTTATTAAAAGCCCACAAAGTCACGCTGCCGTCTGTCTGCCTGGCTGTGTGTGTGTGTGTGTGTGTCTGTAAGTGTGTGTTAGTTTATAACTCTTCATGTTCGCCATATGTTTTCGTTCATAAATTACTGCAAAATTACTTTAATCACAAAATAATTGCATTTTTCAGCATTACGTGTGAGCGTTTAAGTGCACTGCGGCGGCCTGCGAAAGTGTGTGTGTGTGTGTGAATGGGTTTGCATTTGATTCACTTGCAGAGATTTTGCAATTTTCACTTGAACAAAACAACAACAACAAAACAACGTGTCACGCAGTTTAATTTAAGTTTTATGGGATTTTGTGTCTTTTGATTCTTGAAATTGAGTCACTCGAAAACGGTGTAAGAGGCATCGACTCGAAGAACCGATAAATAAAGGGAATTTGGGTGCCCTTTTACTTTCAATATCTTGTAGAAATAACTTCAATGGACTGCTTTGACTATCTGACGAACGATATATTCAAGTCTTTACCTTACCTTCAGACTAGCTTGTACATAATGCCACATGATTGATATATCATTTACTTATTTAAGTGCCTGAACGGCCGAGTGGCAACCTACACAACGGCGAAATGCGCTTGAGTCTTTAAAGAAATTATAGTCATGATGCTTAAGCCTTGGCAACAATAGTCATCAAGAAAGTGCTGAGATCTCGGGTTATATTCAAGCTGAGTTCAAGTGTATCTATCGCACAGTGACCAGTTCCCTATCAAGAGCGATGCGTATGGCTTAGTGAAGACTAGAAGATCATTTAATCTTACATCGTGATAAAAATACGTTCGGCATTCCCACTCGTCTACTGCTCGTTGATATCGACACTCTCCCAAGGATACCAACGGCTCCGCAATAACGTCACATGTTTTCATTCGAACCCAATATGTTCGGCTTCCAAAAACAATTATTTGCAGAGGATAAACACCAATTATTATTCGAACGTCTTCATTTGAGGGGAAAGGCGCATATAGGAATTTTATAACTCTTTGTAAATCAAACACGATCTGTATTATATGTTACGAAAATGCTATTTTCTTACTTAAAATCAGCTTCATACTAGTTCGCTGATAGTGAAAATTATTATTATACCCATTAGTGGTAAACTGCAACCCAACAGCAACTAAATCATCTTTAAAATGCTAGAAATTTTTAAATATTGGATAAACAGTGACAAAAATTTGGTTGATACTTGGTCAAAACTAATTCGATAGTGTTTGAAAGCTTTGAAGTAATATATTTTTTTTTACAGTAAAATAAAATATTCGTCGCAACCAACAAAAAAAAAAAAATTAATGAAATGAAATGAATTCACAAACATTTTCGAGCGAATATTTTTTAAAACTTTCGACGTGGATTAAGTCAGCAACAGTGCATTAATTGAATTGAATTTTTGGCGATGAAGCCCTATCAAGAACGAGTGTTTATCGATGGTATGGTGAATTCAATCGAGGTCGCGGGTTGTTCGGTTCGGTTCGGTTCGAGGCTCCCTACTTTTTTAAAGAAAAAAAGGACAGCAAATTCAAATTTAATGGGGAATGTTTATTATCATTCGAAAGAACATCCTTTGGCATTTATTTTTTCAAGATTATCTCTTTCAAATGTTGGCCGCGGCTACGTCTCAGATGGTCCATCCGTTGAGTTAAATTTTCGATGACTCGTTCGAACATTTCGACTGGTAACTGGCGAATGACACGCGTGATGTTTTGCTCCAATGCCTGAGTCGAAGCTGGATTATGCGCATAGACTTTAGACTTTACATATCCCTACAGAAAAAAGTCTAACGGTGTGATATCACTCGATCTTGGTGGCCAATCGATCGGCTCAAAACGTGAAATTATCTGCTCACTGAAGTGTTCTCTCAATAAATCCATTGATTGATGCGATGTGTAGGAAGTAGTGCCGTCTTGTTGAAACCAAATGTCGCGGAGATCACGAGCTTCAATTTCAGACGTCAAATAGTCGGTTATCATGGCGCAATAACGGTTGCCATTGACAGTTACGTTCTCACCAACATCATTTTTGAAGAAATATGGACCGATGATTCCACCGGCACACAAACCACACCGAACCATTGTTTTTTCTAGATTAAATGGCAGCACTTAAATCTCTTCACGTTGCTCTTCGTCCCAAATGCGGCAATTTTGCTTGTTTACATACACATTGAGCCAGAAATGGGCCTCATCGTTGAACAAAATTTGGCTCGAAAACGTCGGATCTTCTTGGAACTATTCAAGAGCCAACAAAGCGAAGCGATGTCGCTGTGGAAGATCGTGCGGCTTCAGTTCTTGCACAAGCTGTATGCTTTTTACGCTTTCAATTTAAGATCTCGACATAAAATGCTTCAAGTTGTCCCATACGTTATCCGAGTTGCTGCGAACGGCACCAAATCGACTCTCCACGGTCTTCGTGTACACTCTCAGCTGCGGCACTGCATGCAGGACGTGGTCTATTCGGTCGAATATTATCCAATAATGAATGCTGGGTCTCAAGATGGGCGATGGTGTTGCGAATAGTGTTGCGAACAGTAGGACGATTATGTAGAGCATAAGTTGAGCGAAGCGCGCGAAACACTTTCCTTACAGAACGTGAATTTTCATAATAACGTTGAATGATTTGTAAACATTATTGAGACGTAAGTCTTTCCATGGTGAAATGCCAAACCAAATACTGAACAAAAATAGCATGACAGCTTCACGCGATTCATGCGTGATCTGTCAAAAAAAGGCTATTGAAAAAGGCATCTCTACTGGCATTACCCTTTAAATGTAAGAAATACAAAAAATTTCGAATTTTCAGCTGTTCCTAGCACTAAAAAAATATTTGGATTATTTAGCAATAAGCATAAGAACAGTATTAATTTATGAATTATGAAAGAATTTTAATTACTTTGGCATAAACATTTTCAAATTCTTTCCTTGCGTTTCATTCAAAGCACAAAGAATATACAATGCTGAGTCCATTGAACAAACACTACTTCACCTCATTTACAAGTATGTAGAGATGACTAATGCGGGTATATGATCATCTGCATATGAAAAAATCGGTTTGTTGTCAATTGGAAAATAATAAAATTGTCGTACAGATCAATGCTTGCAACAAATTCAAAAGCCAAAATTTATCTCAGCGATAGGCCAAGACTGTGCTGCAACTAGAAAACTCTAAAAAAAAAAAAAAAAAAAAAGATTGAAACAAACTGCTGGTTTTAATGAAGCGCTCCGATATGAGAAGACATTATTATGGAATTAACATAAGTTACTGTTATTTACTGCTTATAAATACATATGTATGTATATAGAGACATATGCAGCTCTGGAAATTTATGTAAAACGATTATAATTATACGCTTTGCCGGCTGAACCGGTTTTTTTTTTTTTTTAATTTTAAGCGTTTGTCTACAACGAATTTATCGTTACAATTTGTAAACAACATTTCAATAAACACCATACAAGTGAGCGGCATTTATGTGGAGACTCAAACTGCCTGCATTCATTTATTTCATCAAACTGCCTGTTTCATGAACAACAACAAAAAAAATACAAAAATAAAATAAAAAAATCGAAGCAAATGCTAACCGTATATGCATTTATGTGCTGTAAATTTTTTTTCTTCACTATTTTAGTAAAACTACTTTATTATCATTATCGCTTTCGGGTTAAATTCATTGTATTTCGTATTTATATAAGGAAATTCTGCTGTGGCATCATGTTATTGACAGTGACTGGCATTGTGTGTCAGTCAACGCTAAAATAAATTACCAACCTAATTGGCCATATACTGCTTATTCGGGCAGATAGTGCATTTATTTATATTAATTTGATTTTTATAATTTTATTTTTCATTTGTTGTTTATTAAAAAAAAAAAAAAAAAAAAAGTGCATTTACACATATACGTAAGTGGCACGTGACAAAAAACAGGTGCTATATTAAATTTACAATTTATGAATAAATAAAATTTATAAAAGAAAAGAAAATTAATAAGGAAATTAAAAAATAAAATAAAATAAAAATTAAAAAAAAAATATAAAAAAAAATAACAAAATACAAAAAATATGTATATATAAAAATAAACATATAAGAAAATTAATTTAAAAAAATTAAATAAAAAAATAAAGAAAATATAGGAAATAATTAATTAGTATTAGAGATATTGTTAAAAAGTAAAAATAATCTTCAAAACAAAATTAAAATTGGCAAAAAGGAGGTAAAAAATCCGAATCAAAAAAGTACAGTTCGAAATAAATATAAAAAGAAAGTAAAAAATTAAGATAATTAAAAAGAAAATACAAAATATGAAAAATAAAAAATAAAAATAATTAATAGAAAAAAAATAAATTTAAAAAAATATAATTAAAATAAATTAAATTAAATTAAACGAAATGAAAAAAAAATGAAATAAAAAAACTGAATAAAATGAAATGAAATAAAAATTATAAAATAAAATATATTAATATAGGGTTTCCAATAAAGGTGACATATTTCTTGAAAAATAAGAATAAATAAAAAAAAAATATAAAAAAATATAAAAAACTTATTGTTAAGGAAATTCAAATGCATTTCATTTAATATGAAGTACAATCGATACAATTAATTTCTGAATATAACATCATTCAAATGGCCTCCACGACTTCTTTTACAGAAACGAAATCGATTAACTCAATTTTTTTTAGCACTTTTTCCACTAAATCAAGTCGTATGTCATGAATAGCACGTTCAATATTGGCATTTAAAGCTTGAAAAGAGTCTGGTTTATTGCCAAAGAACAATGACTTCAAATGACCCCACAAAAAGTAGTCTAATGGTGTTAAATCACAACTTCTTCGAGGCCATTCAATGTCACAATATCTAGAAATAATAGAATCTCCCAAGCCTTTCTTGCTGTGTGACACGTAGCTCCGTCTTGTTGAAACCAGATGTTGTTAAGATCAACTTCTTCCAATTGTGGTCATAAAAAGTTGGTTGTAATCGAACTATACCGCTCTCCACTGACAGTAACGGTGCTACCAGCTACATTTCGAAAGAAGTACGGACTAATGATTCCTCCACACACCAAGCTGCCAATTTAGGTGAATGTAATGGTTGTTCATGAATAATTTGTGGATTTTCTTCGCACCAGAATCGACAGTTTTGTTTATTTATCGCATCACTCAGATGAAAGTGAGCATCTTCGGAGAAGAAGATTTTCTTAAAAAAATCGTTATCGTTTTCAAGTTGTTCCAAGGCAAAATCAGCAACGTTGTCTTGCCAATATGAAATTGAAAACATTACTGAATTCAATGAAAAGAAAAAATGACAGACCATGACATATTAAAAATGGCCAAAACGACACTTAGAAATCATATTATCCCTATTGGAAAACTCTTTATTTTTATAAGAAATAAAACAAAATATAATTAAAATAATTAAAAAAATAATAATAATTTGCAACAAAAAAAAAATTCAAAGAAATTAAAAAATAATAATCATATTATGTAAATTCAAAGTATTCGTACATACAATGTGGACGCTAAGCTAAAGTAATTGACATAAGCATTTTTACATATACAGTAATATGTTTCAGCATTTAATTATTAAGGTGAAATAATTTATAATATTATTTTAGTTTTTAGTTCTTTCGCAGGTTTCATTATTATAATTATCATTATTTATTTATTTATTTATTTTTTAAGATTTTTTGCGCCTCAATTCACTAATCACTTAACACCACAATACTTATTTATTACTTTATTAACATACAGCCCACCATTAAAATGTGTGAGGCAACAACAAATGGCAACTATTTTCTACCCTTAAGGTCGGTATGCACCTCTAGCGAAAAAAAAACGCATATATTTCATGGATGGAAAAATGTAGTAGGCACGAAATTTTGACAGGTGATTTTCTATTGAGAACAGCTTTTTACAAAGGAAGAAGATATGCAAACGTAAATAAACAAAACGAAAAACATGAGTAGAACGCGGTAAATATTTGTCGCTGACTATGTATACTTATCTTTTTCATGGCTAAAAATAAACAAAAGGTGTAGATGAATTGACGAAAAAACTAAAAACATTACATAAATTGCTTTATAAGCTTGCTTTAATACGTTTGAAAATTAGTCTTCCTCTTGTTTCTCGCGAAATATATGTAAGATTATTTATTTCGCTCGGAAATCTGTGTTGCCGTGCTTTCGTATTTGTTTAAAAATTTTAGAAATAGGCACTAGAAAATGGAGTTTTTTTCTTTCGAGGTGCATACTGCTTTGTAAAAAAAAATTTCGCGTATAATTTTTTCTTTTTTTGAACTTTTTTATATGGAGTTTTTGGTTATCGTTAGAGCTGCATACCGACCTTTAAGGCAAGAATTTTTTTTTTGCGATATTGGTTATTGAAGTATACCCTATTACAAAAAAATATGCGAATCGGACTTCATGGTGAAGAAGTATGTATGATATTGCGTCAAAATGTGCACCATTTTCTCCCTCAAAGACAGCACTGTTATTCTATGAACCAACTTCAGACTATACCCCTTCCACTATAAAGACAATTACCAAAATGCGACTACTCTGTAAAAAGTTAAGACTGATCATATGTTTAAAATGGAACTATGTATCTCTCTGGTTAAATTTTTTTTCAAGCTATGGATGGAAATAAGCAAAAACCTTTCCAATAACAAAAGAATTATTAAAATCGGAGTACTCTGTAAAAGAGTTATACGGGGGCCATACATAAAAAAAGAATATGCGCGACGAATTGCGAACCCTTCTTTTTCGTCACTTAATAAATTGAAGTGAAATAAAATGTAATAAAACTAAACTAAATGGAATTAGTAATAAGCAGCTGCTTAAATATACACAAGCGTCTCACACGCACCAGCTTCTACAGACAAATTAATTTTCTTACAAACTCGCTTTTCAATAACAACCAATCAGTGTTTTTTATTTCTATTTTTTATTTTTTTATTTTTTTTATTTTTTTATTTCTATTCTTTATTTTTATTTTTATTTTATTTTTTTCAACTTATTAGACAACAAAATTAAAAAAAAATTGCATTTTAACAACAAATAGGCAAAATTACTGCAAAACTAAACCCAAAAACAAAAATTGTTCAAATCCAAAAATAATGAAGTTAATTGAGTAGCAGCTGCTTATGGCTTCCGGTATTTTCTTTCAAATTAATTTAAACCCATAAAAATGACGCAGAAAAGAATTTGAAACAATTAGTTTTTAATGAGCATAATTTTAGTACAAAAAAATAAGACTAATATGGAAAAAGAAAAAATAAATAAAAATAATAAACAATAAACAGAAAAAAATACAAAGTAAAAGGCTGACGGTTATTAAATATAGAGAACTGCCATTGCAAGATAGAAAAATAACTAATAATTGCTTGAAAAAATTTTCAAGGCCAAAAGTTCGGTAGCCAGTCAATACAAATTGGTTTGCTGCTAGAAAAAAATACAATAATTAAGTTAATAATAATAAATATATGCTCCATGCTTATTATATTAATATATTTGTAAATTTTTTTTTAAATACTTTTTATAAAAGCCATAGAGAGATCCAATGTAGAGCGAGCGAGTTGTTATGTGGGAAAATTGGCAACGCAGCAAATAAAAAAATTAAAAAAAAATTTTATGCTAATCTAATATATAAATGTATGAATTTTTTTTAATGGAATGTGCTGATGTAGAGAACGAAAAAATCTACGAAAAACCCTTTCAAAGAAAATTGGCAACATTGCAACGTAAACAGCATGAAAAGCATAAAACATCTGCTCCATTGTCAAAGAGGCAACAACAAGTTGAATTCTAATTGTATCTGTTTTCATGCAAACTGCCAAAATCTAATTAAAAAAATTTTGTTTTCTACTTACACATGGCAGAAAAAGTCTGTGTTGACTCACTCTATTAAGGTATTCAACTAAAAAAAAAGTTGATAATTTTAAAACAATCACTATTTTATTTTAACTTATTTTAAAGACAATTATTTGAAGTATGTTCGAGCTAAATTTTGTAGAATTTGAGCTGCGTCGTTCTGAGTTAACGGTATTGTATGTAGTACCGCTACTTAAGTTGCTCAACTAACTTATGAACGAAAAAGTGTGCGTTCATTTCAAAAAGCGATGGTTTTTTGCATTGAAAATACAAATTATTTGCGTTGAATTTAATTTTAAATGATACACGATAGTAATCGCGATAGGAAAGAAGCTAAGGCGTTTATAAATATAGGAGAAACTCATTATTTTTTTGACTATGGACCAAAAGCGAAAAGAAATAGAAATTGGCGAAAGAAAAATTATTGTTGGTTTGTGGTAGATTGGTAAAAGTTCGGGAAATCTCGAAAACCGTTGCGAGACAGTACTTGTCCAGAGAGTAATAAACAACTTCAAACAAAAAAAATCTTATGAGTTTAAGCCACGTTCTGGTCGCTAAGGAAACTGACGGAAAGAGAAGAGCGCAACCTAAGCATTCTTGTGAAGTCTAACCCACATCTAACAGCAAGCCAACTTTCAAAAGACATTGCATTAAAGTACCAAAAGAAACTATGTCCAGATACGGTACGAAAAATTCTGAAAAGAACCGGCTTTCATGGCAGAGTCGCACGAAGAAAACCCTTTATATCGAGTGAAATCACCTCAAACGAATGACCTTTGCGAAGGAGTACTTAAACAAGCCTCCAGAGCTTTGGAATAAAGTTATTTTTTCAGATGAGAGTAAGTTTTGCATTTTTGGGATAAAAGGCTGTAAGATTATTTGGAGGAAAAGCGGCACACCGCTGGAAAAACAAAATCTTATACCTACGGTAAAGCCCGGTCGGGAAGGTGCTATGAGTCGACCATTAACAAGCATGATTATCTTAATATTTTGAAAATAAATTTAAAAGAGAGTGCTGTAATGCTGGGACTCAGTGAGCAATTTATTTTCCAGCAGAACAATGACCCGAAGTACACAGCAGAAATTTTTAAGTTTTGTGGTTGCTGTACAATATTCCTAAACAATTGCGTACACCCTCGCAATCACCTGATCTTAACCCTATTGCACATTTATGGCATGTACTAGAAAAGAAAAATTAGACAGCGTACTATAATCAGCTAGGAAATGCTTAGGAGCGCGCTCGAAGAGAAATGGGAAGCTCAGAAGCCCAGGAGAAACAACCAAACTTGTTGGGTCAATGAAAAAACGCCTTCTAGAAGTGGTTAAGAGACGTGGATATCCAACAAGTTTTTGACTTAATATATGTATTTTTTTTAATTCTTAGCCTTTTTTCATTATTTTTGAAGTGAACGCAGAATTTTTCTGTTTGGTTTGTAAGACCTTTTTGTCTATATGTGCTCTAACTATAAATTTATATTAATTATTTGTGTCAAAGTTTGTGTAGCAGTTACTTTTTTTTTTGAACTAAATAAAATGATGTAAAAAAAGTTTATGAATGATTTATTGTTTTCGTCTTTTCATAGTGCAAACAAAATATACTTAGATGAACGGAGACTTTTTCTGCCATGTGTATGCGCATATGTATCTAATTACGTTAAATACATTCTGCATATGTGTAAAAAACGTGTGCTTTAAATTGTTTGAAAAGTGAAATTTCGGAAAGTTGCATTAAATGTTTTGGCTTATTGCCTTTTAGCTTTAAGCGTCTAATTTCACGAGTTGACAAATTTTAAATGGATCTTATTACAAAGGTATAATGAAAAGAAAAGACAAAAATAAAAAATAAAAAAAATGGTCGCCCAAAATGTTAGAAAATCGAAGCCATTATAAAGCAAACCACTTCATAATATATAATTTTTTTTTTTAAATTAGAAATTAAAAATTTAAAAAATTAGAAATAAAAATATTAAAAATGAGGTATTTAAAAATAAATATTACAAATGAGTAATTAAGAAAAAATGATAAAATCAGAATTTCAATAACAAAAAAATAATAATAATTAGCCTCAGGAAATAATATTTTACTGAAATCTTCATATCAAGGTAAATTTCGTTGCTTGCCGCCTCTATGTATTTCCAACTAAAAAGAAAAAAAAATCAAGTAAAATTTGGCAAATAAAGAAAACGCAACAAAACGAAGAAAGAAAAATAAATAAATAAAATAATAATTAAAATTTTGCGCACATTTCTTTTAAATTTCACAACTTTCTTCAACAACACGTACCGTTTTTGCGAATACATTATATGATACCAACATACGTACGATGAGTGTAAACACAAAAAAAAAATCTAAAAAACAAAAAAAAAAACGTTTTGATATTGTGTTACTTTTTTGGTGGGTCGAAAACAAAAATTATATTTTTCTCCTTTTTTGCTCTTTACAAATTATATTAAATTATATTATTCTTTACACATCTATTTCACCATAACCAACAGCACTCAGCATGGGTAAAAGCCTACCGGGCATGCGCGACGTCCTTTTATATAATTTTGTGCGTACTACATTTGTATATAAATGTGAAGGGAGCATAAGCAGACAATAATATAATGGGAGAAAATGACGGAACTTTATGACTACATGATTACGATGATGCTTGCCCAAAGTGATGTCCATTTCGTAAAAGCAATTAATTTTCCTTATCCCATTGAAAAAAAAAAAAAATCAAAATATTAAATAAAAACTAAAAGTAATGAAAAAAAAAAAAATAAAGTAACAAATTTAAAAAAAATTAAAAAAAAAATTTTTTAAAAATTTAAAAAAAAATTTAAAAAAAAATATTTAAAAAAAATATTAAAAAAAAAATATTAAAAAAATATATTTAAAAAAATTAATAAAATTAAGTAAACAAATTTATAATTTAAAAAAATACAAAAATAAAAAATCTAAAAGCAATATAAAAGAATAAAAACTACAAAAATTATAATTCAAATAACATCAGGTATATACATATGTATGCAGATGTCTATTTTTACTTGAAAAACTTATGAATCTTGAAACTTGAAATCATAAAATGCTGACAGCCCATTGGCTAGTTATACATCAAGTTTGCTTCGAACTTATAATCATATAGAAAAATAACAGGTCAATTGAGAAGTCTCCGTTCTACCATAGTGAAACACAGTTTCTTAGCAAAATTATTATTTTTTTATTCAACATAATTCCATTCAAGGGTGATACACTGATTATAGCAACCCTCCTTTCGATACCACTTTTGTAGTACGATTTGTCTTTTGCTTGAAAATAGGTCTCAGTTTCGGCGATCACCTCTTCATTCGACGAAAATTTCTTCCCCGCGAACATTTTTTTGAGATCTGAGAACAGGAAATAGTAGATGGGGGGGGCT